>CM065807.1:113701714-118501714 GCA_033398695.1 Orobanche coerulescens | reverse complement strand
TCTTCTTCCTTCGTGGAAGTGTGATATCAGTGTCGAATCTGCTAGGGTTCGGAGATCTGAGCCGCTACAATTGTGTTCTAAAGGGGGTTTCTTAATCCTTTTTCCATTTCCTCCGCATTTTTAGTCTGTTCTTAGTGATTTTCAGTACTGGAGTATAATCTTTATATTATATATATATTATTTACCTGATCTGGTTTATTATATACACACACGGGACTGCATAATTACTGTGTTGACTCTGATTTATCTGTTACATAGCGATTCTGGTAATTATCCAACTTACTGTGTTGCTCTGTGTTGTTCTAGATTGGTTCTGGATTGAAACCATTTGGCCTAAGTGTTGCTGGAATCTGATTGGGATAAATTCAATCTGTTCGTTGTCCGGTTATTTTTATATCATTTATTATCTTATTGGTATAGTTAGCATGTAATCCTTAAACCATTACTCATAGAATTTAATTCTATAGTAGTTATATTCGTTAATCCGCATTGTATTATTGATCCTTATTCTGTCTAAGTATTGGATCGATACCCAACAGTGGTATCGAAGCCCGCTTTGTCGGGTATCGGGTCCTCTGTCTTCTCGGAAATTCGAAATAACCCAATTGGGTTTCCACTCAGGTATATTGGCCTAATCCTTTGCCTTTTATTTACTGCATTATTGCCACTGGCCGGGGCCTTATCTTCGTGATCATTGTTATTTGTGGATTGTTGAGTTGTACTTGATCTGCTTGCCATGGATTACCTTTGTGTTGACAGTGTGAAATCATTCTTAAGGACTCTTGTTTTCTCCGTTAATTAAAACCTAATCGAATTAAAACCTTAATGTCCAAAAGCGCCAAATATTGCCCTGCCAGGAACATAAGTGTCCCTCGGATCTTTGTCAAGAGCTTGCGGACCCCATTTTTAGTTTATACGGGTTTTAATCTTAAAATCCAAATAGAGTCCTTGAAGTTGATCCTAGCGAGTCTATTTTGTTTGTTTTGCTTGCTTTGTGCCGTTTCTCTACATCTTTGTGATTTACGTCTACCGTGTGTTATTATGGGTACTATCTCGGCTCTCAACATTGCTCCTATTGATGGTAAAGGCGATTTTCAAATCTGGCAACAGAAAATGAAAGGGATTCTTATTCAACAAAAAGTTTTTAAAGCAATTGATCAAACCTTTGCAGCCAATATTTCAGCGGATAAAAGGACTAAGGTAGATGAATTTGCATATTCGTCTATCATATTAAACTTGTCTGATTCTATGAGTCGGAAAATTGGTAAACATGACATTGCTAAGGCACTTTGGTAAAAACTGGAAGAGATTTACACTGAAACTTCCCCGCCTAACAAACTATTTTTACTTGAAAAAAATTTCCGGTAAAAACTTGATATTTCAAAAGACATAAACGATAACCTTGATACTTTTACAAAACTAATCCAGGATATCAAACTGACCGGTGACAAAAATATTGATGAATATACACCCCGATTATTCTCTTAAATGCCATCCCTGATTCATATGCTGATGTTAAATCTGTGATTAAGTACGGCAGAGATCAGGTGACCCTTCATACGGTTATAAATAGTTTGAAAAGTAAAGAGCTTGAATTAAAGAATAATAAGGGGAACAAACTCTTGGCGATGTTAACTTTGTGAGGGGAAGGCCTCAAAATCGTTTTCAAAAACAGAAACTTTTCCCTAGTCAAAACCATCAGAATAATGTTTCTGATAAGAAAAAGGGCAAGTGCAAGAGTAGGTCAAAGTCTCGACCTAAAAACCATAAGTGCTATAACTGTGGTGAATCTGGTCATTATATTTATGAGTGCACTAAACCTAAGAGAAATCATCAAACTGGTAATGCCAACACGGTTGCTGATAATGAGCGTCTAAGTGATGTTTTCATGGTATCTGAAATATGTGAACATGTTAATACCGTGCATTATTTTACTCTGTGTGAAAATGAATGGCTTGTCGATTCTGCATGTACCTTTCACATGTCGCCTTTTAAAAGGCTATTTTCAGATTATAAAGAAGTGACAAATTGGTCTGTCTCTATGGCAAATGAAAAAGGTGTCTTGTTTCTGGTATTGGAAATATCAAGATAAAATGTGACACCGATTATGTGTTAACTTTGAAAAATGTGAGACATGTTCCAAATTTGTGTCATAATCTTATTTCTTGTGGTACCCTTGATGACGAGGGTTATGAAGGTAAATGGGGTAATGGAGTCATGAGAATACTTAAAGGAAACTTGTGTGTTATCAAAGTTGAAAAACGGAATTATCTCTATGTGAGTATTGCAAAATATGATTCTTTTGTGAATGCTGTCCAAGGTGACTTAACATACTTATGGCATAAATGTCTGGTCATATTAGTGAAAAGGGATTGGAAATTTTGCAAAAACAATGCTGTTTTGGTAAGAATAAACTGTCCTGTGTGCTGTTTTGTGACTCCTGTGTGATTGGTAAACAACATCGTGTTAAGTTTCCTAGTCCCCATTCCCCTATATCCCCTACTTGTTATGACACTTTGCACTATTTGCATGTTGATGTATGGGGACCATCTAGCGAGCCCACGCATGGTGGGAATAGATATTTTTTATCTGTCATTGACGATTACTCTCGGAAGGTCTTTGTGTTCCTTTTGAAAAATAAGTCAGATGCCTTTGATACGTTTAAAAACTGGAAAACTTTGATTGAGAATCAAACTAGAAAGAAAATAAAGATATTAAGAACTAATAATGGTCTTGAATTTTGTAATCAACTGTTTGATGATCTATGTGCTCAATCTAGTATTCAGAGACATAAGAGTGTTCCCTATTCGCCCCAACAGAATGGAGTTGCTGAACGTACAAATAGAACTTTGCTAGAAAGTGTCAGAAGCATGCTTGCTACGTCTGGCCTGTCAAAAAGGTTCTGGGGTGAGGCTTTATTAACTGCTGCATATTTAATCAATAGATCTTCTTCTGTGCCATTAAATGGTAATTATCCAGAGTCTGTGTGGTCTGGTCAATCTATTGATTTCTCAAATCTCCGTGTATATGGTTGCTCTGTGTATGTGCATCAAAGAAATGATAAGCTCGAGCCTCATTCAGTGAGATGTGTGTTCTTGGGATACCCAAAATGGATAAAAGGCTATAGGGTTTGGCTAAAAGGCCAACCCGGTTTTAAAACTCTTATAAGTCGTGATATCATTTTTAACGAAAATGAGTTTTCATGCCTTTTACCCGACCAGGTAAATTCCCCTACTCCAAACAAGGTGGATTTGCATATTTCTTTAAATAATACTAATAATGTGCAAATTGAAACCAATATTGATAATCATGAGGATGCTAATATGCATAATGAAAATAAGGAGATACATGAAGAGAACTTGCATGATTATCAACTTACTAGGGATAGAACTAGGCGAGATGTTAGACGACCTTCTCAATTGAATGATTTTAATATGACTTCGTATGCTTTCAATATGTTTGAAATAATTGATAACTGTGAACCCAACTCATATGATGAAGCTTTGAAATCTGAGAATTCAGAACAGTGGGTTATCGCAATGAATGGAGAAATGACTTCATTGCACACAAATGAAACATGGGCTCTTGTGCCAAAACCCACCAACCGTTTTGTTGTTGACTGCAAATGACTTTTCAAAGTAAGGAATGAAAATGACTCAGTCAAATTCAAAGCTAGACTCGTTGCTAAGGGTTTCACTCAGAAGAAGGTATCAACTGCACTAAAATCTTTTCTCCTGTCGTTAAATTCACCAATGTGTGAATAATGCTTGCTCTAGTTGCATAATTTGATTGGGAATTAAACAGTTAGATGTTAAAACTACTTTCCGGCATGGTGAACTTGAAAAAAAGATTTTTCATGAGTCATCCAGAAGGTTTTGTTGATTCCAAGCACCCTAATCATGTTTGTCTACTTAAGAAATCAATTTATGGTTTAAAACAATCCCATAGACAATGGAATAAAAAGTTTGATGAATACATGTTATCTCTTAACTTTACTAGGAGTAATTATGACCATTGTCTGTATTTCAAAATTGATTCAAAAATTCATGTTTTCTTACTGATCTATGTTGATGATAAGCTCTTGGTGAGTCATTGTTTAAAAATTGTGAATTGTGTCATTAAATGCTTGAGTACTAAATTTGACGTGAAGTATCTTGGGGATGCCAAAAGAATTATTGGTATGAATATCCATAAGGATCGTAAGAATTCTACAATTATTTTAAACCAAGATACCTATGTGCATAAGATCTTATCTAAATTATCTATGCTTCATTCTAAACCTGCTAGTGTGCCTTTAGCTAACCATTTTATTCTTAGTAAAGATCTGTCTCCAAAAACTGATGACGATATTAAATACATGAAACACGTACCATATTCCAATGCTATAGGCTCGGTTATGTATTTAATGGTTAGTACGAGACCTGATATTACATTTCGCGGTTAGTTGTATTAGCCAGTATATGGCTAACCCAGGATTCTACCATTGGCAAGCCGTGAAATGGCTACCCAGGTGTTTGAATGGTTCTGTAAGGTATGGTTTGAAATTCTCCAAACACCCTCAAAGTGTTAAATTGGTAGGTTATGTGGACTTTAATTATGCTCCAAACTGTGATAATCGTAAGTCTACTACTTTCTATGTGTTTACTTTGTGTGGTGCACCCATTAGTTGGAAATCTCAGTTACAACTTGTAGTCGCTCTATCTATTACTGAATCTGAGTATGTTGCTATAACGGAAGCGTAAAAAGAGGCAATATGGTTAAAAGGACTTTTATCTAAAATTGGTTTTCTAAAAGATAAAATCGAGATTTTTTCGGATAGTCAATCCGGTATGCAACTCTGCAAAAACCATGTGTTTCATGATAGAACAAAACACATTGACGTTCGTTTTCACTTTATTCGTGATGTTGTCGCTAAACGTATAATCTATCTTGAAAAATACCATTCAATTTAATCCTTCTGATATGGGTACTAAGTGTCTTCCCATCGAAAAATTTAAATCTTGTTTAAAGAGACTGAATTTCGATTCAGTGGAATAATTTATTTTTTAAAATTTTGTGTTTTTTAGGGGTTCTCTTTGTGAGTTAGTTTTATTTGTGATTACTTTACTATACTTACTTTGTGTGTGAGTGCGGGTAACCCCGGAGCTAGGCAATGATGAGATCTCTCCGAACCCAATAATGCAATTTGACTAGTTGGTCCAAAAAGGTGAAGAAATGTTATATTTTCGGTCCAACTGGCCCAAAATATATCTCCATTCTAAAAGGTCCATATATTTTGGAGCTGTCCCAATACTCCTTGGAAGCCCTGTATTACATCAGCTGTTCGAACGGGATTATTAATATCCATTATATCAGACCGTCCGATGCAATCCTATTTAAACCCCACCTAACCCTAATCAATATCGCCATCTCCCTCATTTCTTCTCCACCAAATTTCTTTCTCGGTCTATTCTCCCGTTCCACCCGGATGAAGACGTTACCCACCTCTCATTTTTCTCGTCTTCCCCGATGGATCCTCACCGGTTCTCATCCTTATCTCTTCCCTTCACCTAGTATAAATGGGTGCAAGCTAGTGAGAAGAAAAACACACTGAATATCATTTTAATCCGAGTGAATCTTGTGAAAGAAATCTTCTTATTCCACTTTGTATGTGCCGTGAGTAAGAAAGGGAAAGTTCGAGCGATTCTGGGTTATTTTGAAGGAGCTTCCGGGTATTGTGGCCGGCCGAATACTGTTCGGTTCTTCTTCCTTCGTGGAAGTGTGATATCGGTGTCGAATCTGTAATAACCGGATTTTCAGTATAAATTTTTCGCATTATTTTATCTGAGATATACTGCATAGCTTGGTGTCTATAGTATGGATGAAATAAATTGAGAACCGAGATAGTTATACTTGCGTAATTAACGTGTTTGAGTGATAGTTATATTGAGGATATGGTGTATCAGGTTGAACTGATTTGGACATCAGGTGTATCGTATGAGAATATTTTTGAGATGAGTATATGTATTCAGTATGTGAGTATACGTTTCCAGTATGTCGAGACGGACAGGAACAGTTGGATTTTGGCCAAGTATAGAAGGCCATTACATACGTTAAGGGTAAGGACTTACGTATGCTAATTTCTATGTTTTACGTACGTTATGCATGAGGCATTACGTACGTAACAGAGGGAATCGGACAGGACCAGCTGTGGTCGGCAAGTGGGGCCCTGTGTCGGTAGCTTTCGACGGAGAACGTGCATGGATGAGTCAATGCTTGGTTAACGTACGTTATGAGTGGTAAGTTACCTACGTTAACGAGTATGTTACTGTAGCAAGTCAACGTACATATTACGTACGTTATGGAGAATGTGTTACGTACGTAAAGATGTGAACGAAATGAGTCAGGAGACTCTGGACTGTCGTTACGTACGCTACCAAGGTCAGATAGCATACATAAATTTTGGTTACGTACGTTAACTTTGGCATGTTACGTACGTAACGAGCTGGACGTTTATAAAAGTAGATGCCCGTCACTTTGTTTTTTCAGAAGTTCATTTCATTTCTTTCGCCTTTCAACACTCAGAGATAGAGTTTGGCTCTTCTAAGTCGACTTTGAGCTTAAGAGCTTGGAATTGGAGCTTGAGATATGGAGTTATTGTTGATTCTTGAAGTGTTTGCTTGTGTATTTCATCTTCTAAGAGGTATGTTGGATAATCCTCTCCTTGAATTTGGATTTTGATGTTATTGTTGATGAATGATTCGTATGAAGATGATTATGATCTTGTTATTGCGATTCCTGAGACTATATGAACTATATGTTGAAGGATACGATGGTTTATGTCTCGACTATGATGGTTATGGTATTATAGTTGTACTTCTTGCTGATATATGAGGTGTATATTGAAAAAGATGATGATTATGATGAGTATATGTTTCAAGTGTTTATGTTTTAGATATGAACATGGAATGTTGATATTTAGAACAAGTGATGGTGATTATGGATGTTAAGGGACAAGTTATGTAAATGGTGATTTGATCTTTCATATGGTCTTGATGATATATGACTCGTGA
Source organism: Orobanche coerulescens (assembly GCA_033398695.1). Classification (NCBI taxonomy): domain Eukaryota; kingdom Viridiplantae; phylum Streptophyta; class Magnoliopsida; order Lamiales; family Orobanchaceae; genus Orobanche; species Orobanche coerulescens. Next base: position 118,494,662 of record CM065807.1, on the reverse strand, counting down.
TTATGAATTTGACAAAAATATTATCTTTCTTTGAGTATATGTGTTCATATGAGTCGAAAGAACCTAAGTATAGTTTGGCATGAGATTGATATATATGAACAAGGGATAATCATATCATGTTGAATTTAAGTTTGATTCGGAATTGAATATGTTGATTTAATGTGTTTCGTGCTCGAATCAACTGTTATTGAGATCACCGGATTATGAGATTGAATTGAAGGTATGAATTCAAATTTGCTTGGCATAAAAACATTTGATCCATACATAATTGGAATACTCTCGAGTCGTATGAGGTGGACGGATAATTATAAAGTTTACGGTTAATTTTGGAATATGATTATTCATGATAATAACCGATATTTGTTTCCATGAATTTACGAATATGAACAAGAAGGAGTCTTGTTGATTCATATTTGGAATTGAAGTTGGAATCGAGTATGAAATCCTTAATATCGATATGAATTGATCATTGATATGATGAATGTGTTTAAGAGGTGTTGGTGTTTTGGATATGAATATGGAATATTCATATCTAGAACTAAGTTATGTGTTTTGGTACAATATTCGTATAGGAATACGAATATGATTTTGAGTTTGATGAGATTATTATTGATCTTTGAATTTGGAAATTCATACGTATTGAACAAGTGTTCAAATCGAATGATTGAGTTATTTGAAACTCTTGGAATATGATTATCTATAATGTTGAATTAATCGATTGTCCGGATTCATGATGATAATTATTAATTGGTTTTGATTATGAATTTACAAAGAGGAAACTCGTATTCGTATTTAAGATCAAATTTGGAATCAGTAATGTTTAACCCTTGTTGTTGGTTCAATTTAATTATTGATAGGGTTTTTGGATTGAGGAATCATATTATGGTTATGAGTTCATGATTGATTGATTTGGGATTGTTTGGTTTTGTATATGATGGGGATATTATGGAACCGTTGGGTTATTAATCGGTTATATTGATTATCGAGTTGCGGCTTGTATTGTGGATATGAGTTCGTAATTGTTGGGTTGGATTATTTGGTTTTGCGTATGTGATCGAGGTATTGTTGAGCCGTTGAGTTTGATTGGTTGGCTATGTCAGTTATTGATTGTTATCGGATTGTTGTTGATTGATTACTTCAATAGGTTGAGATATTTGATCGTGGATTATGATCGTTGTGTTGCGGTTGAGGCCGAAGAGTTCGTCGATTGCTTTTGGTCGAGGCTGAGGAGCTCGTAGACGAAGGCAATGGATTTTGGTAACAGCTGTAACACCCCGAGATATTCAGAGTATATTACAGCGCTGTGGACCCCTACATGGGACCCACCAGGCTATAAACAAGAAAACTCCGCTCGACTAACCATCTCGGTTAGCGAGGACACACATTTAAATGATATGACATAAAAAGATACGCCCGGAGTAACCGGCGAAATAAGCATCAACCGACAATGTAACAATTTTAAAGTAGTACAATACGGAGTTTGAAATGAAAAGCCTATGTACTCGCGAGTACAATCTATAAGTTTATAATTGTGAGAACAACCAAATCGAAATGGACGAAAGAAATAAATAGACCCAGATGCACATGTCAACGACCCTGGCCAACATCCTCGTACTGTCCCGGTGCCCGCTCGTCCGGATAATCATAACCTGAAATCCATAACAAGAATTTCCCCAAAACGGGTCCCCAAAGGGGTTAGAAATTATGCTAGTACAAGTAATCAAGGCAACCCAATCGCTTACACATTTCATAGTACATGCACCAATATCAATTTCAAAAGTCAAAACCAGACATGTCTTTTCCGGAAACAAACAGTCAAACAATTTGCCCTGGGAACAGAGTTATATCATAGATTCCCGCCCGAGGCCTCTAAGGACCCTCCCGAGCTGGCCACATTATAAAAACAAAACAAGCACATGCATCGCCTTGGGAACAGAGTAATATCATAGATCCCGCCCGAGGCCTCTAAGGACCCTCCCGAGCTGGCTAGCTAAACAAACTCATGAATCCAGGACTCAACCCTTTGGATTCCCTCCGTGATCCCGTCGGACCAACCCGAGGTGAGCAATTCACACACAAAATACATTACCATTCCACGTTAAGCATAAAGAATTCCAAAAATACTTGCCTTGAATAATTGATGACGCAACGAGCGGAAAGGATAATCACCGATGAACGCTATGAACCAACGGAACCGAACCTAACGATTCGAAGAACATAATCACAACCAACCCTAGACGAATACGGAAATGGAATACACCCGAAAACCCGCCTACGGTTCATGTATATTCGTATGAAAATAACAACGAGGGCGGACCACAACCAAACCCTCTCGATTCCGCAAAACTATGAAAATATACCATGAATCCGTAGGAAAACTAATGATATCAACAAGATGAATCATATTCATCTTGAATCCAACAACAAAACGGAACGAATCGGAAGAAAATCCCAAAAACCCCAAATTATCCAAAAGTAGGGTTCTAAGAGATTTTACCTTAATTTGACGATGAACAATGAATGATTAGAGATAGGTTGATGATATGAAGCTTGAATATACTTCTACAATGGTATTTGGGCGAAAATCGGGCGAAATCTAGCTCTCCAGGTCGTTCCGTCGCGAAGAGAAGTGAGAGAGGTGAGAAATGAAGAAAAATACGGTTCTTTGTCGGTTTATATCTTGGCGGTGTTACGGCCGTAACATCCATAACATACGGCCGTAACATATGAACATTACGGCCGTAACTCACCGCTTTACGGCGTAGAATTCGGGGAATGGCGGGAAAAATTCTGAACGACACTTACGGCCGTATCAAGACACCATTACGGCCGTATCAATACTTACGGCCGTAACTCAAACATGATACGCCCGTAACTCAAGACTGGACCAGGAGGCAAGAAATGAAGCATTGTTACGGCCGTATGAAGGAAGATTACGGCCGTAACTCTCGATTATTACGGCCATAACATATACGGCTTACGGCCGTAACATGGCCTGTGACACCAGGCCATAGTCTGAAACACTACCGACGAGGGGATGATCGGAAATAGAACAAGAAAAATAACAACGTGTATCCACGACCAACGGATGCACTCACCACGGGTTTAAGTCAGAAATCAAAACGTTACGATGAAGCGTGATTCCGAATTCCCGGAGGTTCAGGAACAACAAAGATAACAAGAATACCCTAAACTTAAGAAAATTACGAAACGGCCCAAACGTTCAAAAACCGCGATACGACGTCGGATTAACAAACCGAAACTCCCAACACGAACAACTCAACTATACGAACTCGTGAAACCAAAGAAATTACAAAAGCGAACGAGTTCCATGAGAATCGAACGCCCATGCCATAATACATGACATAAAACAGAATAATATCAAAACATCACCAAGATCATCCCAGATGGAGAAACTCCAAGAATAACATAGATTCAAAATGTCGACAAGGTTACAAGCGAACTACAAAAAAATAAAAATACACCAAAACGGGAATATCGGAAAATGAAGAAAAATGCGGATATTACATTCTACCCCTCTAAAAACAAGTTTCGTCCCGAAACTTAAGAAACAAACAACTCGGGGTATCTAGCACGCATACTATCCTCGGTTTCCCAAGTTGCCTCCTCGACACCATGTCTTGACCACTGCACCTTGACCAAAAGGATGGTCTTATGCCTTAGTCGTTTCTCGCGATGCTCCAAAATCTTCAAAGGACGTTCTTCAAAAGTGACATCCTCGGCGACATCAATCTCTCCATAATCGATGACGTGACTAGGATCCGAGACATATTTCCTCAGTTGGGAAACATGAAAAACGCTATGAACATGACTCAAGGCCGGAGGTAACGCCAAACGGTATGCCAACCCACCGACTCGCTCGAGAATCTCAAAGGGTCCAATAAATCTCGAACTCAACTTCCCTTTCTTCCCGAAACGAAAAACTCCTCTCGTCGGCGACACCTTCAGCAAAACGTGGTCTCCCGCCTCGAATTCTAAAGGTCGACGACGGACATCGGCATATGACTTCTGTCGACTCTGGGCAGTCAACATCCGTTCCCGAATTAAGTCTATCTTCCGCCTCGTCTCTAAAACGACATCCGGCTCGGTCCCGATCAAATCGGACGCCTCATCCCAACAAACCGTTGATCGACATCGCCGCCCATAAAGTGCCTCATACGGCGCCATCCGAATCGACGCGTGCCAACTATTTTTGTACGTGAATTTGATCAATGGCAAATGCTCCTCCCAGTTACTGCTCCAATCGAGAGCACAAGCACGCAACATGTCCTCAAATGTCTGGATAGTGCGCTCCGACTGCCCATCTGACTGGGGGTGAAAAGAGGTGCTCAAACGCAAACGAGTACCCAACGCCTTATGCACCGCCTGCCAAAAGTGCGATACAAAACGGCCATCACGATCCGAAACAATAGACTTCGGAGTACCGTGAAGCCTCACAATCTGTGCGATAAACACACGAGCCAACTTCTCCGGGCCCCAAGTATCCTTGATGCCCAGAAAATATGCCGACTTGGTCAGGCAATCAACAATCACCCATACCATATTCATGCCCGACCTCGATCTCGGCAAACTCGAAATGAAATCCATCGATATATCTTCCCATTTCCATTCCGGAACGGGAAGTGACTGCAATAACCCAGCCGGTCGCTGATGCTCGATCTTGACCTGCTGACACGTCAAACATCTCGCTACAAAATGTGCGACCTCCTCCTTCATATTATTCCACCAGAAATTCCTCCTCAGGTCTTTGTACATCTTACACGAACCAGGATGAATGGAGTAAGGCGTAGCATGGGCCTCCCGCAAAATACTCTGTCTCAACTCTGTGTCGTTCGGCACACAAAGCCGACTCTGGAATCTCAAAATACCATCCTCGTGAATCACAAACCCAGGAGACTTTCCTTAAGAACATTCTTTCGGATTTGAGTAATCATCGGATCCTCTAACTGCTTCAGCTTAATTTCATCGATCAAAGATGACGAAATCTCTAAAGCACAAAGTTGCCCGACAGCCCCAGGCAACAAAATCTCAACATCTAGCTCGATCAAAGCCCGTCGAAGCTCAGACTGAGATGTAAGGATCTCAAGCGTTCGCAACGCAACCGGTTTCCGACTCAAGGCGTCGGCCACGACGTTCGCCTTGCCCGGATGATAAAGGATTTCGAGGTCATAATCCTTAATCAGTTCTAACCACCTTCTCTGCCTCATATTCAACTCCCGCTGGGTAGATATGTATTTCAGACTTTTATGATCGGTAAAAATCTGACATGCAGAGCCGAAAAGATAGTGACGCCAAAACTTAAGCGCAAAAACGACTGCCGCTAACTCCAAATCATGAGTAGGGTAGTTCAGCTCGTACGGTCTCAACTGCCTCGATGCATAGGCAATGGTCTTGCCGTGCTGCATCAATACGCACCCAAGACCCTGACCCGAAGCATCACTATAAACAGCAAAACCCTCGTTGCCGCACGGCAACGCCAAAATCGGGGCTGAAGTCAAACGCCTCTTCAGCTCCTCAAAACTCGACTGCCTCTCGTCATTCCAGACGAACTTCTCGGACTTATGGAGCAACTGTGTAAGTGGTTGAGCCAGTTTCGAGAAACCCTCGACGAACCTACGGTAGTATCCAGCTAAACCCAAGAAACTACGGATCTCCTTCACATTCGTGGGCGGTGCCCAATCCAACACTGCCTCAATTTTCTGCGGATCCACGCGAACTCCCTCGGCTGAAATCACGTGACCTAAAAACTTCACTTCCTTCAGCCAGAACTCACATTTCGAGAGCTTCGCATAGAGTTGCTCGGTCCTCAAAATGTCTAACACTATCCGCAAATGATGGGCATGTTCTTCCTCGTTCCTCGAATAAATAAGGATATCGTCAATGAAAACGACGACACACTTATCCAAATACTCGATAAAGACTTTGTTCATCAACTGCATGAACACCGCCGGTGCATTAGTTAACCCGAAAGGCATAACTACAAACTCATAATGTCCGTATCTCGTCCGAAAAGTTGTTTTCGGCACATCGGACTCCCTCACCCGGAGCTGATAGTAGCCCGATTTCAAATCAATCTTCGAGAATACCGCAGCTCCCTGCAACTGGTCGAACAAGTCATCAATTCTCAGCAAAGGATACTTGTTCTTGATGGTCACCTTGTTTAGTTCGCGATAGTCGATACACAAACGTAGTGAACCATCCTTCTTCCGCATAAACAGGACCGGTGCGCCCCAGGACGAGGCGCTCGGTCGAACATACCCCGACTCAAGAAGCTCACTCAGCTGCTTCTTCAACTCTGACATCTCTGAAGGTGCCATGCGATACGGCGCCTTCGAAATAGGAGTCGCGCCCGGCTCTAACTCTATAGCAAACTCGACCTCATGATCTGGTGGCAATCCCGGTAACTCGTTAGGAAATACATTAGGAAACTCACTAACGAATGGAATCGACGAAAGATCGACTCCACCATTCTCCGCCTTCAAGGCGTAGCACCAATAACCAGTACACCCCTTTTGCAGGAGTTTCATCGCCTTCAAGGCGTTAATAATAAACTTCTGGTTTCTCTTTCGCCCCGTGAAAGAGTGTTCAGTGTCGTCCTCGGCTAACATGGTAATGATCCTCGTGCAGTAGTTCATGATCGCACCATGCCGCTCGATCCAATCATCCCCGAGAATCAAATCTTCACCCTCAATATCAACAACAATAAGATTAGAGAGCCAAGCTCTCTCACAAATAAACACAGAACAGTCTCGGACCTCTCGATCGCCAACGATACTATCACCGCTAGGAAGTTTAACGATGAAAGACTCGCAAGGCGACAAACAGTCGAGACTCAAGCGGCGCACACACCCCAGCGATATGAACGAATGTGTAGCACCAGAATCGAAAAGTACACTGACAGGATGAGAATGGATATGAGCAGTGCTGCCGCCACAAAGAGTTGGATCATCGGCCCTCCTCATCTCGTAGATACGCGGTTGGGCAGAGCCGAAACTGGAAGCTCCTCCCCTAGTGGGCTGACCTCGACCCCTACCTCGGCCGGCACTGTAATATCCGCAATTTTCGATTTTCGGTAAATTTATTTTTTCGACTGGAGTCCGTTTTGACGACTCGCTCATGACCGTTTCGTCATTCTGAGAATGATTAATTCTACACTTTTTGTCATCCGAGTTCGTTTCGGTGTTGTTTTGTTGAGTTCCGTGCTTTTTAGCGACTTTTCCGCACTTGAGTTCGATTCTTGCGAATCTCGTCCAAATCGCTGTTTCGAGTTTCCCGCAAGTCCGTTTAACTTTGTTAGACGTGTTGTGAACTTCGGTTTGGTTATTCGATCACGTATCGTGATTTCCGGGCGTTTTGGGCCATTTTGTAATTTCTTGAAAGTTACGGGTATCCGTATCTGTAATTGTTGTCTCGACCCGTTTCTTGGTCGCGTATGATTAATTATGGTATTACGTTTTCATTTCGAGTCGTTGACGTCGTCTGCGAACTTTTCGTCGTGTTCGTTCCGTGCATTTTCGGAAATCGAAGCGTCGGGTCGTGGCGGTGGCGGTGGCCGGACGGTGCGGCATCGGAAATCTTTGGGCACTAGCCGAGCAGCACGGTAGGAACCGGCGTAGCGCACGCCACGGCCGGGATCTTCTGTAGCGCTAGCTTCGGCAGTGTAGCGCCTGCCGAGTCGGCAGGCGTATCTATCGGGCACAGGCAGAGGATTACGAGGTTACGGACTCGGTCGGGATCGGCAGTGGCGCACGCCATCTTGTCGGTCGTAGCGCGCGCTTCGGCGGGGGTAGCGCCTGTGTCGGCCGACTAGCGTCGTTACCTAGGAGAGTTTGTTAGTCCGGTGGCTCTTTGGGCCAGTCGGCTAGCGCGCGCAGGCTTCCGGCCGTAGCGCACGCTAGCGGGATTCGGGCGGTCGAGTCATGGTGGCGGGGTGGTCGGTGGTGCCGGGTCATGCGGGCCATGGCCGAGAGTGCTCGGCCAATCTTGGCCGATAGCGCACGCTAGTCCGGGAAGGCTAGCGCACGCTAGTTCCTACCAAGATATAAATGTCAGACCAACGACTTTTTCAGTCATTTTTCATTTCCTTTCTCTTCGGTCCGCGGCTGGGGTTTTGGAGGAGACGAAACCATGTTGTTGGACAACAAATCCATGAAGTTCTTGAGGTTATATCGTTGATCAATCATCCTATAACATCCTTCGATCCAGCGAATCAAGGTTAGATCTTTAGAACCCTACTTTTGGGTAGATTTGGGGGTTTTCGCGTTTTCGTCCGATTCATTCCGTTTTATCGATTAATTCATGACGAATATGATTAATCTTGTTGGTATTCTTAGTTTCCCTACGGATTCATGGTATATTTCGTGATTTTTACGGAATCGAGAGGGTTTGGTTGTGGTCCGCCCTCGTTGTTGTTTATATACGAATATACATGAATCGTAGGCGGGTTTTCGGGTGTATTCCAATTCCGTATTCATTTAGAAATGGTTGTGATTGTATTGTTCGAATTGTTAGGTTCGGTTTCATTGGTTCCTAGCGTTCGTCGGTGACTTTCCTTTCCATTCGTCGCGTCGTCAATAATTCAAGGCAAGTATTTTTGGAAACCTTTATGCTTAACGTGGAATGGTAATGTATTTTGTGGGTGATTTGCTCACCTCGTGTTGGTCCGACGGGATCAAGGAGGGAATCGAAAGGGTTGAGTCCTCGATTCATGAGTTTGTTTAGCTAGCCAGTGCGGGAGGGTCCTTAGAGGCCTCGTGCGGGAATCTATGATATTACTTTGTTCCCAAGGCGATGCATGTGCGTGTTTTGTTTTATAATATAGCCAGCGCGGGAGGGTCCTTAGAGGCCTCGTGCGGGAATCTATGATATTACTCTGTTCCCAAGGCAAATTGTTTGACTGTTTATTTCCGGAAAAGACATGTCTAGTTTTGGCTTTTGAAATTGATATTGGTGCATGTACTATGAAATGTGTAAGCGATTGGTTTGCCTTGAATACTTGTACTAGCGTAATTGCTAACCCCTTTGGGGACCCGTTGTCGGGAAAATTCTTGTTATGGATTTCAGGTTATGTTCAGCCAGATGGCGCGGCTGGGATGGTACGAGGATGTCGGCCAAGGTTGTTGACATGTGCAATTGAGTCTTGTTATTTCCTACTGTCTCTTTTGATGTGGATGTTTTCCAAATTGTAAACTTATAGATTGTACTCGCGAGTACTTAGGTTTTTCCTCTCAGATTGTGATTGGTCTTTGTTGGAGTTACTGTATTTGTCGGTTGATGTTTATTATGCCGGTTGTACCGGACGTGTTGTTTTATGTTCTTGTTGTTAATAATTGTTTCCTTGCTAACCGAGATGGTTAGTCGAGTGGTGTTTTCTTGTGTTAGCCTGGTGGGTCCCATGTAGGGGTCCACGGCGCTGTAATACACCTCGAATATCTTGGGGGTGTTACAGAAAATGGTATCGGAGCTCTAGGTTTATGGATACCTAGGCTTGTTGGTTATTTAAGTCTAGTTGTGTTTTGTTTTGCACATTGTCACACCGCTGCCGGCATCTCAGTACATCCAGTGCTCGTAAGTTTTCCTTACTCGATTCTCTTGTTTTCTCGTATTGAAATTCCACTTCTTGAACTGTGATTGCCTCTCTCGTACTTATTGTCGAGTTGTTTTTCGATCCATCCGGTTCGTGTACTTTTGATTCTAGTATTGCGCAGTCCTTTATCTCTCTGGAGTATGTGCGCCGTTCCGGGCTTGACCGTTTGTCGTTTTGCGAGCCTTCCATCGCTAAACTTCCTAGCATTGGTGGGATCGTTGGTGATCGAAAGATCCGAGTTTTGCTCCGTGGTATACTGTGAGAGGGCTTGACCCTCTAGTTTTTTTTGTTGGATGATGGAATCTGTGTTTGGTAATTGCGATATACTAAATGTATGTTGAGCCGAATGTACTGATGGGTTGGACACCGAAGGGTGCAGTATGATGTAGAAGTTTTGAACATTGATATGTTCCGGTATAGGTATTGATGGCAGAGTTTGTTGAGAAACTCACATAGCTGGTTTCGACATATGTCCAAATCGGTGATCTTTGGTTACGCTGTTAAACTTGAAGAGATAGTTTGACATATGCTTGGAATTAGTAATCCCGAGTTGCGCTTGTTGAACTGGTGATTTTTGAATGCCGTATATGTGTGTGTTCTGGAATTGATGGTACTTGGCTAATTATTAATATTTACAACCAATGTGTTTCTGTTAATAATAATACATGTGGCGTGCATGCTTGAAAATTTCTTAGACTTGATCGTATTGTGGGTTTTTGAAAGTGACATGAATTTGGGCGAGCCAGCCTTGTATTTTCAAATAAAACCTTGTGTCGTATTTAAAGGTCGTGTTTAAAAGTGTTTTAGGACATTTTATAAAATGCTACCGCTGTTAAGCCCTTGTCGTGTTTGAAAGGGTCTTGAAAACGATTTTTAACTTATCGGTTTTATTTTCGAATAACTAGAGTATACGATTTTAAAATCAGTTAGCACAGGAAACCTAGTTTGTCGAGTCAAGTTGTGTTTGTTGACTTTTGTCTTGTCGGATTTAGTCTGACTTAGTCACATCGCGACGCGTCGTTTGAGATCATTGGTCGTGATAAGTATCGAGGGGTGGTCGTCACAAACGTGCGACCTATGGATGTAAAACTCCCTTCATTGTGTTGTGCCTCGTGACACGAGTTATTTGTATGATTAGTCGATTGAATGATGGAATCCTTCTGTGGATTTTGATTTCACGATATGTGTTTATTAGACTCTCGTATTTGGTTTATACGAGGAGTGTCGTCTCTGCTGATGTATTTTCGTACCGTATTTTATCCGCTGCGTGAGTTCTTTAAAACGGCTTTCGGTATTTTGCAAACTGAGTTTTATTTCGTAAAACCGATTCCTTGAATCAAGTTTTGGCATTTTGGCCTTGAATATTTCATGATGGTTTGACAAATGATTTTGTGAGCTTTGGAAAAATATTACCGTCATTGGTCTTTTTAGCATTTTCGAAATGACATGGGAAATTGTGCTTAGCCTGGTAAACCCGTGTGAGAAAGGTTTACGGCATGTAACTTTTCGGATATGTTCTGTTGTTGTCTCTGTGGGTCATAAGCGCACGCTATGCTTTGCGGCTAGCGCGCGCAAGAGTGCGTTGGTAGCACGCTAAGGGGAGGATAGCGCACGCTACACGGTAGTTCGAGGCGATCCAGAGCTCTTGGGTGGAGTGCGAAGTTCTCGTTAGCGCACGCTAACACTTGGGGTTAGCGACGCTAACGGTGTATTTTTGGTCGAGTTTTGTTTGGTGCGTGATAGCGCACGCTAACCTTAATGATTAGCGCACGCTAATTGTGTCGATATAAATACTGGACACCGTCTAAGTTGCATTTTTCTTCATTTCTTCTTCTTCCTCCATGATTTTGAGAGGTAGCGACTCGGTTTCGCATCTGGGCTGATTTTTCTTCCATCCAAAGGTGTTTTGGAGTATCCTAGATGATTTTTAACATCATCTAATCCATTGTTCTTCGCCGAATCTAGGTATTTTCTTGAATCCCTAGAGTTGACTTTTTGGAGTTTTGTTCTTGATATCATTTTCCATCCAGTTTTGATAAACCGATTGTTGTTTTAACGATGTTGTTAAACATATCCTGAGGATTGTATATCACTGTCGTGATTTTGAGCGATTTGATGCGTGTGATATGATGTGTTTAAGTGAATGTTGATACGTGCGAATTTTGGGCATTTTGGCCTATTGTACTTCTGAAAAACCTTGAGTATTTTAGAAAATAAACCTCGAGACGTACTTTTAAAATAAATTATTTTCTCACAGTGCTCTCAAGATGCCTACTAGTGCCACGCTATGTTTCAAAATTATTCTACTTTGAGGATCAAAATATTTTGAGATACTTCTAATGATTTAGAAACGCATTCGCTTAGACCCGAAGGTCGAATATAGCTGAAAAGTTTTAATTTGACAAAAGGTGTCTTCATTTATTTTTTATTTTTTATTAAACGCAAGATGATCTTTTTTTTAGTCTCGATGACGATGTTTGTACTACTTTTTGATATATGATACTCAAGATCAACTGGTGCTTGCATGTTATTTTCAAAAGGTGGTTTTCGTTTTCAAAACCTATCATTCCTATTTGTGGTCCGGGAATATATGTGTGATGTTCGTACTCTCGTTAAGTTGTTAACCCCCGAGTTGTTGTTGAATTGGTGGTGTGAGCGTTGAGTCGTTCGCCACACAGTTGTCGTGGTAGCCTCTGTGAGGGGTGTGATATTGGTATTGGATGTTGTCGCCTCGTGGCGGTTTATGCTTTATCGCATATATGCGAGCTGTTAGAGATCGGGTTGGTATGATTGTGTGCATCAGTGATTGTTCCACGTTGTGTCGGTTGCTTGTTGTATTGTTACCTTGGTTCCATTGTGGTGAGTTTCGGGGGCGAGGTCAAAGGTAATACCCGTACTATTTTGACTTCTATATCTTCTCTTTCTCCAGTCTATCGATTCGCTCGTGTTCATTGATACCTTCTGAACTTGTTCTATACCTTGGTTTCGTCATTCGAACGAGCTATAATCTGATTTTGAGTCGATCTGGTTATCGCTGTGACTTTTCCGAATTCGGTTCGACTATTGTAAACCTTGTTCGGAAGTAACATCTTTTGGTTCTAATAGTTCTTTTATTCAAGTGGATCGGATTTTGAACTTCTGTATTTTTGGCTCTATCAACTCGTTTATGCTCGTTAACATTTCTGAACTTTCCCTATCCCTTGATTTTGTTGATCGAACGAGGGTGGTATTGTTTCGGAATAACTCGTTTGTCGTTGTGGCTTTTCAATCGCTATTTCCTTCCCTGTGGATATTGTGGGAATGCACGTCTTGCCGTTCTCACCAGGTCATCCTGGGAGTTGTTGTTTGAATTTTATTATCCTACGTGTTTCGGACATGATTGTTCGATTTTTGTTGTCTCAATCGTTTGTTTGTTCAGTTTTTGTTCTCGTTTCGTGATTGTTGAGCGTTCAGGCTCCTTCGTAATTCCCTTAAGTTCGGGAAATTAGTCTCGTTTTCGATCTTCCAATCTTTAGGCGGTGGAATTCCGTATTTGTTCAGCGTTTGGGTCGCATTTTGATTGATGAACCATTGGGTTGGTCAATCATATTGATTTTTGTTCGTTGTGTTTTGTGATTGTTCGGATAATTGACTTGATTGTATTATCCGTTTGATGACGCTTGTCACTCGTTGATTTTAGTATGTCTCTTTGCGTTTCTTGCAGCGTTCGCCGTCGGGCGCGAGTCTTCGGTTTTTGTGTATCTCATCGAGTTTTCCTGGCAGGGGATATTGCTTCTCCCTACTTATTTTAAGTTTCGGGACGAAACTTCTTTTAAGGAGGGTAGAATGTAATATCCGCAATTTTCGATTTTCGGTAAATTTATTTTTTCGACTGGAGTCCGTTTTGACGACTTGATCATGACCGTTTCGTCATTCTGAGAATGATTAATTCTACACTTTTTGTCATCCAAGTTCGTTTCGGTGTTGTTTTGTTGAGTTCCGTGCTTTTTAGCGACTTTTCCGCACTTGAGTTCGATTCTTGCGAATCTCGTCCGAAACTGCTGTTTCGAGTTTCCCGCAAGTCCGTTTAACTTTGTTAGACGTGTTGTGAACTTCGGTTTGGTTATTCGATCACGTATCGTGATTTCCGGCGCTTGGGCCATTTTGTAATTTCTTGAAAGTTACGGGTATCCGTGTAATTGTTGTCTCGACCCGCTTTCTTGGTCGCGTATGATTAATTATGGTATTACGCTTTCATTTCGAGTCGTTGACGCCGTCCCGCGAACTTTTCGCCGTGGTTCGCCTGCGGCGCTGTAAATCGCTGCCGGGTCGTCCGCCGAGCACCGGCCGGACCGGGCGGTAATCGCTGAAGTGGGCAATCGCCGAAAGGTGCACGGCAGAATCGGCGAGCGCACGCCACGGCCGACGCTGCGCGCTAGCTCGGCAGTGTAGCGCACGCTGCCGAGTCGGCCAACAGACGCTATCGGCCCGGGCGAGGGATTACGAGGTTCTCGACTCGGCCAGATCGGCAGTAGCGCATGCTACCGCTTGGTCGTAGCGCGCGCTAACCGGGCAGGGTAGCGCACGCCGGCCGCCGACTAGCGACGCACTGGGTGAGCTTGTTAGTCCGGTGGCTCTCGACAAAGCCAGCGCGCGCAAGCCTTGGTCGTAGCGCACGCTAGCGGGAGTCGGGCGGTCGAGTCATGGTCGGCAAAATTGGTCGGTGGTGCCGGGTCATGCGGGCCATTGCCGAGAGTGCTCGGCCAATACTGGCCGATAGCGCACGCTAGTCCGGGAAGGCTAGCGCACGCTAGTTCCGGCCCAGTATATAAATGTCAGACGAGCGACTTTTTCAGTCATTTTTCATTTCCTTTCTCTTCGGTCCGCGGCTGGGGTTTTGGAGGAGACGAAACCATGTTGTTGGACAACAAATCCATGAAGTTCTTGAGGTTATATCGTTGATCAATCATCCTATAACATCCTTCGATCCAGCGAATCAAGGTTAGATCTTTAGAACCCTACTTTTGGGTAGATTTGGGGGTTTTCGCGTTTTCGTCCGATTCATTCCGTTTTATCGATTAATTCATGACGAATATGATTAATCTTGTTGGTATTCTTAGTTTCCCTACGGATTCATGGTATATTTCGTGATTTTTACGGAATCGAGAGGGTTTGGTTGTGGTCCGCCCTCGTTGTTGTTTATATACGAATATACATGAATCGTAGGCGGGTTTTCGGGTGTATTCCAATTCCGTATTCATTTAGAAATGGTTGTGATTGTATTGTTCGATCGTTAGGTTCGGTTTCATTGGTTCCTAGCGTTCGTCGGTGACTTTCCTTTCCATTCGTCGCGTCGTCAATAATTCAAGGCAAGTATTTTTGGAAACCTTTATGCTTAACGTGGAATGGTAATGTATTTTGTGGGTGATTTGCTCACCTCGTGTTGGCCCGACGGGATCAAGGAGGGAATCGAAAGGGTTGAGTCCTCGATTCATGAGTTTGTTTAGCTAGCCAGTGCGGGAGGGTCCTTAGAGGCCTCGTGCGGGAATCTATGATATTACTCTGTTCCCAAGGCGATGCATGTGCGTGTTTTGTTTTATAATATAGCCGTAGCAGGAGGGTCCTTAGAGGCCTCGTGCGGAATCTATGATATTACTCGTTCCCAAGGCAAATTGTTTGATGCTTATTTCCTAAAAGACATGTCTAGTTTTGGCTTTTGAAATTGATATTGGTGCATGTACTATGAAATGTGTAAGCGATTGGTTTGTCTTGAATACTTGTACTAGCGTAATTGCTAACCCTTTGGGGACCCGTTGTCGGGAAATTCTTGTTATGGATTTCGTTATGTTCAAATGCACGAGCTGCTACTGGATGGTACGAGGATGTCGGCCAAGGTTGTTGACATGTGCAATTGAGTCTTGTTATTTCCTACTGTCTCTTTTGATGTGGATGTTTTCCAAATTGTAAACTTATAGATTGTACTCGCGAGTACTTAGGTTTTTCCTCTCAGATTGTGATTGGTCTTTGTTGGAGTTACTGTACTTGTCGGTTGATGTTTATTATGCCGGTTGTACCGGACGTGTTGTTTTATGTTCTTGTTGTTAATAATTGTTTCCTTGCTAACCGAGATGGTTAGTCGAGTGGTGTTTTCTTGTGTTAGCCTGGTGGGTCCCATGTAGGGGTCCACGGCGCTGTAATACACCTCGAATATCTTGGGGGTGTTACAGGCACTCGGTGGAGGGGGCGGGGCAAATGAGCCCTGGTTCACACTCGGCTCCATAGGTGCTGGTTGAGAAGAACGGGCGCCGCGAAGCTGTCTGATCTGATCACAAAAGGCGGCCTTGTGGCCCAACTGTCCACAAGTATGACAAGTAAACTTCGGACGAGGACACTGCCGGTTCCTATGGCCCTGCACACCACAGTTAAAGCATGTGGGTTCACGAGCGGAGGTTCCGGCGGCACCTCGAAAGCTCCCAGAGAAACGAGCCGAACCGTCCGTAGAAATATTTGCAGACTGAGACTTCTGCTGGCCTCCACTCTTAGGTCCAGAAAAATTTCCGACCGACTTCTGCTTCTTGCTCTCACGAGCCAAATCACTAGCCGTGTACCGACATATCATAAGCAAGAGCTCGACTCTGATAATCCTTCAGAGTAGTGCAGACGAGTCCAAATATATAGTCCCAAATGGACAGCTTCATCCTCCTGGAAAAATGAAAAATTTTGTCGCTTTCTTCGACAACTTGGGTCTTCACATAGCCCAATTCCTTGTTTAAATCGGCAATGGCTTGAGATACGGGGATATCCCATGGTTGAGCATCATAGAAAGCATGCACCCGAGCCTGCCTGACCGGCCACGGACAATATTCAGTCTCCATCAGCTCCTGAAATTCGGCCCACGAAGCAACATGATCTTTGGGCCCCACGGCTTCCCACCAATCCATGCCCCCGGTGAGAAAGTACTGGGCAATAGGGACCTTGCGGTCCTCGGGACAGTTGGTGGCAACGAAGACTTTAGATATCTCCTTGATCCACCCCTCCCAGCCGATCGGGTCTGATGCTCCCGAAAACTGAGGAGGATGCATCTTGATGACATCTTGGAGCCAACGATCTGCTCCGCCCCGATTAGCATGGGCCTGATCGGGGTTTTGAACCACTTGAGCTATCGCCGCCATTTGGTTTACCATTTGCTGCATAACGGCCGCAATACCAAGGTCGGCGCGCTCCTAAGAAGAAGCATGACTATGACGGTCACCGGTACTGCCGACTCCCGAAGAATGCGACGTGGCCGCCCCACCGGCTGCCCCACGTCCTCGGCCGCGTCCACGACCACGACCACGACCACGACCACGACCATGGTTTCCTCCGGCATCCATACTGGTGTTAAGAGATAACAGAAGTATGTTGATGATGAGTAAGGGAGGAAAAAGCAAATACGATTCGAAAAGCAGAAATACAATGCAAGAAAACAAAGGACCGAATAAGAAAACTTACGAGCACTGGAAGTACCGAAATGCTGGCAGCGGTGTGACAATGTGCAAAACAAAACGTGACTAGACCCAAATAACCAACAAGCCTAGGTATCCATAAACCTAGTTCTCTGATACCATTTTCTGTAACACCCCGAGATATTCAGAGTATATTACAGCGCCGTGGACCCCTACATGGGATCCACCAGGCTATAAACAAGAAAACTCCGCTCGACTAACCATCTCGGTTAGCGAGGACACACATTTAAATGATATGACATAAAAAGATACGCCCGGAGTAACCGGCGAAATAAGCATCAACCGATAATGTAACAATTTTAAAGTAGTACAATACGGAGTTTGAAATGAAAAGCCTATGTACTCGCGAGTACAATCTATAAGTTTATAATTGTGAGAACAACCAAATCGAAATGGACAAAAGAAATAAAGAGACCCATATGCACATGTCAACGACCCTGGCTAACATCCTCGTACTGTCCCGGTGCCCGCTCGTCCGGATAAACATAACCTGAAATCCATAACAAGAATTTCCCCAAAACGGGTCCCCAAAGGGGTTAGCAATTACGCTAGTACAAGTAATCAAGACAACCCAATCGCTTACACATTTCATAGTACATGCACCAATATCAATTTCAAAAGTCAAAACCAGACATGTCTTTTCCGGAAACAAACAGTCAAACAATTTGCCCTGGGAACAGAGTAATATCATAGATTCCCGCCCGAGGCCTCTAAGGACCCTCCCGAGCTGGCCACATTATAAAAACAAAACAAGCATATGCATCGCCTTGGGAACAGAGTAATATCATAGATCCCGCCCGAGGCCTCTAAGGACCCTCCCGAGCTGGCTAGCTAAACAAACTCATGAATCCAGGACTCAACCCTTTGGATTCCCTCCGTGATCCCGTCGGACCAACCCGAGGTGAGCAATTCACACACAAAATACATTACCATTCCACGTTAAGCATAAAGGTTTCCAAAAATACTTGCCTTGAATAATTGATGACGCAACGAGCGGAAAGGATAATCACCGATGAACGCTATGAACCAACGGAACCGAACCTAACGATTCGAAGAACATAATCACAACCAACCCTATACGAATACGGAAATGGAATACACCCGAAAACCCGCCTACGATTCATGTATATTTGTATGAAAATAACAACGAGGGCGGACCACAACCAAACCCTCTCGATTCCGCAAAACTATGAAAATATACCATGAATCCATAGGAAAACTAATGATATCAACAAGATGAATCATATTCATCTTGAATCCAACAACAAAATGGAACGAATCGGAAGAAAATCCCAAAACCCCCAAATTATCCAAAAGTAGGGTTCTAAGAGATTTTACCTTGATTTGACGATGAACAATGAATGATTAGAGATAGGTTGATGATATGAAGCTTGAATATACTTCTACAATGGTATTTGGGCGAAAATCGGGCGAAACCTAGCTCTCCGTGTCGCTCGCGAAGAGAAGTGAGAGAGGTGAGAAATGAGGAAAAATACGGTTGCTGTCAGTTTATATACTAGCCGGTGTTACGGCCGTAACATCCATAACATACGGCCGTAACATATGAACATTACGGCCGTAACTCACCTGCCTTGCGGCCGTAACTGTTCCAGGAATGAAACTGGGCAAAATTTACGAACGACACTTACGGCCGTATCAAGACACCATTACGGCCGTATCAATACTTACGGCCGTAACTCAAACATGATACGCCCGTAACTCAGATCGACCAGAGGCAAGAAACGAAGCATTGTTACGGCCGTATGAAGGAAGATTACAGCCGTAACTCTCGATTATTACGGCCGTAACATATACGGCTTACGGTCGTAACATGGCCTGTGACAGCAGGCCATAGTGTGAAACACTACCGACGAGGGGATGATCGGAAATAGAACAAGAAAAATAACAACGTGTATCCACGACCAACGGATGCACTCACCACGGGTTTAAGTCAGAAATCAAAACGTTACGATGAAGCCTGATTCCGAATGCCCGGAGGTTCAGGAACAACAAAGATAACAAGAATACCCTAAACTTAAGAAAATTACGAAACGGCTCAAACATTCAAAAACCGCGATACGACGTCGGATTAACAAACCGAAACTCCCAACACGAACAACTCAACTATACGAACTCGTGAAACCAAAAAAATTACAAAAGCGAATGAGTTCCACGAGAATCGAACGTCCATGCCATAATACATGACATAAAACAGAATAATATCAAAACATCACCAAGATCATCCCAGATGGAGAAACTCCAAGAATAACATAGATTCAAAATGTCGACAAGGTTACAAGCGAACTACAAAAAAATAAAAATACACCAAAACGGGAATATTGGAAAATGAAGAAAAATGCGGATATTACAACAGCTTTGTCGTATCGGTATCGAGGCAAGTTTATACTTGTTGAGTTTATAATATTTAATGAATGGTTTCGCTTTCATTTCGTTTATAATTCATATAGCAATGATATTATGAATGTAAGTTGTCGGGATGATGGTTTGTTCGTGGAAAGAGTATTATCTTCATCTTGAGGTAATTTAAGTATTTGTTCAGTCATGAGGATAATTATTATGTTGAAATGTTGTATATGTTGTATGTTGAGGTTTCGTATAATGAGATTCGTATTGGTTGTTCGATGAGGGATGTTGATCCCAGGATGATAGTGTTGAGATTGATGATCGCATTGATCGTTCTTTGGGAATAGTGATCCCAAGATATTTGTTTTGGATATTGTCGGTCGTGTCGATCTTTCATTATCCGTGTGTCATTGTTCACTTCGGTGAGTCTTTTTGATCCTTATTGGATATGTGATTCTTTGAGTTTCGTTGTCATGTTGCATCGTGACATATCTGGAATCATATCTGCGTTTCGATTGGTCATTGTGTAGGATTTTTAGTTGGGCACACTATGGTTATGTGTTGATATTTCCATATTGAACCGTGCACACGAGACGTAGTTCGTGAGGCTAATTAGGTACATTGTCCCACGTATATTCTGGATTCCATATACAGGGTGGACATGTGCACTGACACATTTCTGGATCGGGCGTACTGTGATGTCCATCTTTGAGCCATATTGTTTGGTCGTACATAGTCCATGTATGATTGGATATGTTCGACGGTTTGCGACTGGTTGTTCATACGTCTGAGGGTTATGTTCGACAGTCGGAGTTATTTCCTTGAGAATTATTGTTGATCATTTGGAGTTTACCTTGTTGAGGGTATTCTCGGTTATTATTGATCCTTTGTTGATCGTGTTTGGAGTTTACCATGTTGAGGGTATTCTCGGTTATTGTTGATCCTTTGTCGATCGTGTTGGAATTTATCATGTTGATGATATTCTCGGTTGTACTTTGACCTTGGGTTGGTCGTATTGGAGTTCATCATATCGATGATATTCTCGATTGATTTATTGGTTGATCATTGTTATTGATCGTATGAGCATTCGGACTGTACGTCGATGTTTCAGGACTTTTTATATTTGTCTTGTGGTAGTTGATCTACAGATATATTGTGTTATATTGGTTTTTATCCAGATTGAGATTTGACGGTGCAAATCCGACAGATAGGATTTGGCACTGATGAATCAGTTCACGCTTATGAGTTATAATGATGTTTTGAGGATTCTTGGTATTGTTTGATTACAGTACAGATATTTGTAGTTGAGATCATTTCGCCATTTGAGAATGTGAAATGTGGATTATGGTAAAGGATTGTTTTGGTATGGTTTGCCATGGGATGGTAAGTTACGACGGTAAGATTACCTTGGTAGTATTCTTACTTGTAATTATATTGATATGTAATTATTTATGTGATGTGATCGTTATCATTATTGAGTATTGTGGCTGACCCCATCCTGTGCTTTATTTTTAGGTACTCGGAGATCGAGCTAGTAGCGGTCGTGAAGGGGTGAGCTTCCCGGGTGATACTGGGTATGGCATGTTTTTTTGAGATTTGAGTATTCCTTTCTAGTTGTTTTATTCCGCTGCACATGTGTATTTTAAACTGTGTTTTTATCCGCTGCGTGTGTATTTTAAAATGACTTTTCGGTATTTTTGCCAACTCGTGTGTACTTTTAAAATGGCCTTTTGGCATTTTCGAACTTGGGTTATTTCGTTAAACCCTTTTCTCCTTAAACTATTTTTGTCATTACGTTTAAGTGGTGGCTTACGTACGTTTTGAAACTGTCGAGATTTGACATTTCGCCTTGTATTTTCAAATGTAATTTTATGACGGTATTTGAGAATTATGCTTTTGAAAATATTTGAGTATTTAAAATATTACCGTCATCGGCCTTTTGGCGTTTTTGAATGTTTTTGAAATGGATTTTAGCCTGGTGGGTTCCGGCACGGGACCCACGGCGCTGTAATATTCCTGGATGGTTTTGGGGGTGTTACAGAATCTGCTAGGGTTCGAAGATCTGAGCCGCTACAATTGTGTTCCGGGGGGGGGGGGGGTTTCGTAATCCTTTTTCCATTCTATCCGCATTTTCAGTCTGTTCTTAGTGATTTTCAGTACTGGAGTATAATCTATATATTATATATATATATATTATTTACCTGATCTGGTTTATTATATACACACACTGCACTGCATAATTACTGTGTTGCATCTGATTTATCTGTTACATAGTGATTCTGGTAATTACGAATTTAATGTGTTGTTCCAGATTGGTTCTGGACTAAAACTGTTTGGCCTGAGTGTTGCTGGAATCTGACTGGGATAAATTCAACCTGTTCGTTGTTCCGCTATTTTTCTATCATTTATTATCTTATTAGCCCCATCTTATTAGTACCTCCTAAGTATTGGATCGATACCCAATTGCTCAAGTCTAACTGTCTAAGCTTCTTTCTTTTCAAGAAGAGTGCGCACAAGAATTCTTTACTGTTGGCTTGAAACTTTCAAGTGTAGCAATAAAATAAAATCAAATCCCATCCATTTACTGTTTCTTTTCACAGGAACAATGCTAAATGTCTGCATAATGTGTCTGCGTATGTGTCTGTATCATCTTCATCCATTTAATGTGGTCCCACAATAAATGAATGGGTCCCACATTAAATGGATGGATGAGATGCATGTGTGTACAAATATGTGTACACATATGTGTACATGTAGCATCACTCTTTTCACAGGAACAATGCTAAATGTACACATAATGTGTACACATATGTGTACACACATGCATCTCATCCATCCATTTAATGTGGTCCCACAATAAATGAATGGGTCCCACATTAAATGGATGGATGAGATGCATGTGTGTACAAATATGTGTACACATATGTGTACATGTAGCATCACTCTTTTCACAGGAACAATGCTAAATGTACACATAATGTATGCTGCGTATGTCTGTGTGCATCGTAAATCCATCCATTTAATGTGGCCCCACAATAAATGAATGGGTCGCGATAAATGGATGGATGAGATGCGTGTGTGTACAATATGTGTACGCGTATGTATACGTGTAGCATCACTCTTTTCAGCAATCTTAAATGTAAATGTGTATAATGCGTATGTCTGTCTGTACGCATCATCCATCCATTTAATGTGGTCCCACAATAAATGAATGGGTCCCATATTAAATGGATGGATGAGATGCATGTGTGTACAAATATGTGTACACATATATGTGTACCTGTAGCATCACTCATTTCACGGTTGTCATCCTTTCTTCATTTCCTTACATTCCAACCATTCTACTTTGAGAGAGAAGCAATCCAACTACAGAGATTCCGCCACCACTTTTATCCCTTTTATTCATAGTTCGGATAGTAATGTCCTCAGCTGCGCCAGGAGCCTCACCCGCTCCCACTTCTCCGCCATCCAACACTACGTCTCCACCACCGTCTGCTCCTGTTTTGCAGCCGCCTTCTGTGCCGGCGACGTCACCCCCGCCAACCACACCACCTCCTCCACCCGCAGTTCCCTCCACTCCTCCATCATCCACGTCTTCTCCGCCGACCACCGTCCCATCTTTATCTCCACCATCCTCCAATCCTCCATCTAGATCGCCTCCGTCCACTCCGGTTGGTAGTTCTCCTCAACCTTCATTGGCTGGAGGATCTCCGCCAGCGCCTTCGGGTAGGGATTCTCCACCGCCGCCTTCTGGTACGGGGTCCCCTCCAGCCCCTTCAGGTAGGGGTTCTCCCCCGTCGCGGTCGGGTACATCGGGATCACCGCCATCCTCTGGTGATGGATCATTGGGAATATCGACGGGGGCGGTGGTGGGGATCGCAATTGGAGGTGTGGCAATCCTAGTGGTTTTGAGTCTGCTGTTTGTATGCTGCAAGAAGAAGAAGAAGGGAAGACCACAATCGGATTACAACGTGCCTCCACCCGCGCCAACTGGGCCTAAAGGTGACCAAGTTCTCCAAATAATTGGTATTTGATAAAAAGATATAGGGCTCCATTCGGACGAGAGGATTTGAAGGAAATTGTTTCTAATATGTAATAGCAAAGTTATTGCGTTTGTTTGGATACAATGGATTTTAAGTTCTTGGCTCTGATTTGATCTATTTTTGGAGTTATTTGGGTGGATCCCAAATCATGGAGTCATTTGAATTCCTTCCCTCAAATCCTTTCCTCAAATCCAGATCCTTCCATCCAAAATGCAAACTAGATTAATATTCATTTTTGGGATTTCCTTTCATGTTTATGAGAAGTGATGGTTGATTCTTATTTGTATTACTTTCACCCCTCCAACGTTTTTCTTTTTTGCTGTAAAAGGAGGTAATTAATATAGATCAAAAGGTAGAAGGGTGCCAAACTCCTACACAGCATACAAAAGAAAATTTAAATTTTGTGGGTGCCAAATCCCCTACATAGCCGGAAGAAGTTCAAAATACGAAACAAAAGGAAAGCATGGCTATTTCTTTCTATTATCTTTTCTACTTTTTTTCTTGTGGGGGCCTCATACGTGTTCTTGAGTGAGGTAATGGCCATTCATGTAAAACTGAAGCACAATTCAATATTGCTAGAAATTCCTCTTCCCCATAGAATAATATGTTGGATTGTGGAGCCTGAAGTACTGGGCAGTGGACCATGGTGATGCTGACGCAACTTGGTTTGTAGCGCAAATTTTTAAGGGTATTTTCAGAATTACGTAAAATTTGTATTAGGGTTATGACCCTCGAACGATAAACAGTCAGTATGATTAATGGTTAATGACTACCTTATTATCACCTTTATTAATTAGTATAAATAGTATTGTTGCTCATTTTTTTGTGTCCTTTTGGTGTTTGCTAGCTGACCCTTATGGTGGCCCCATACTTAATTGGCAGCATAATGCTCCGTTGCCTGCTAATCATGTGACTGCAGTACAGCCTAAACCTTCTCCAACACCTACCGGTGCATCAAGACCTCCACATACTCCCCCTTACATTAGCAGCAGTGGAGGATTTAGTTCAAATTCAGGACCTGATACTCTGCTTGCACCACCATCACCTGGCATGGCTTTAGGATTTTCTAAAAGCACGTTCACATATGAGGAGCTGGCAATGGCAACTGATGACTTCTCAAATGCGAACCTTCTTGGGCAAGGTGGTTTTGGTTATGTGCACAAGGGAGTACTTCCGAATGGAAAAGAGGTCGCAGTTAAGCAGCTAAAAGATGGAAGCGGCCAAGGGGAACGTGAATTCCAGGCCGAGGTTGAGATCATTAGCAGAGTGCATCACAAGCATCTTGTGTCATTGGTTGGATACTGCATGGCTGGGACTCGAAGAATGCTTGTTTATGAGTTTGTTCCAAATAATACGTTGGAGTTTCATTTGCACGGTTAGTTTATTGAACAGGTGCCTGTATTCTTTGGATATTGTTTTATAAGAAAATTATTTGAACTTGTCCAAACCAAAAAGAAAGAGAAGAGTTATCCTGATATGCTCTTCTCTGAGATGTGTATTGACGATTTTGGTTTCTTTAGTTTAGTGCATTGAATACCTTCATTCATTTTATGATGTTTTATTTCATCCTATACTATCATGTTTTCAGATGCACCGTAATTCGGCAATTTCCCAAAACTGATCACCATGTCAACAACTTCTTTTTTCCCTTTTCAGGAAAGGGAAGACCTGTAATCAATTGGCCCACACGGCTGAAGATTGCACTAGGTGCTGCCAAAGGACTTGCGTATTTGCACGAGGATTGTAAGATCTTCATGGTGTATATGTTTTTGTATCATTTTGTGCTAATTTAGAAACTAGTTAACATTTTCTTCCTTGCATTTGATTCGTTGTGCTCCTAAAATGGTATATTTTTCTGCGTCAGGTCATCCAAAAATTGTACATAGGGACATCAAGGCTTCTAATATTCTTCTGGACTATAACTTTGAAGCAAAGGTGATGTCTTTCACGTTAAGCCCAAGTGTTTTAGGTCACCATTTGATTTCCTTTATTTTCATTGAGGAACTGAATCCAGTGAAACTCTGAAAGTATGAACTTTGAGCTCAAGTTAAGCATTTGAGGTCCTTTTTTTTTATGAAACCCATAAATATATATTCTTATGCAGAATCAATCAATGTAATAATGATAAATAACCGTTGTGGTATTCTGATGCTTGGTGCTGAATATTATTTTGTTTTATCAGGTTGCAGATTTTGGTTTAGCAAAGTTCTTTTCTGATACCAATACACATGTCTCTACACGAGTGATGGGAACTTTTGGGTATGACCATGTTGTCTTTGGTGCTGCTTGTTGTAGAATATTTGTGTGAGCTAATAATGTGAGTAACATAGCAATCCCTCTGTGTGGGTACCATGACTGAGGGACGTGATATATTGCCTTTCCGCTGTAGCTTTTCTTTTCCCTTTGCTCACATATTTAGGATTTCAGTTGGACGTGGCTTTAAAACCTTGCTTTATAGAAATGATGTAAGCTTGTGTCTTAGGGCTAGTTTGGCATTGTTGTGGCCAACAGAACCTGCCATGCGGAAGTGCTGTGGGAAAAAACTGATAAGTGTTTGTTAAATAGTGCATGATAAAAAGTAAAAAAATCAAAAATAGTCAAGAAATAAAAAAATAAAAAACAAGGTTATATTGAAAGTCAAGGCTATTTTGTAAAAACATAATTAATATCAGTTTTCCTAATAAGTTATTATAGCTATTTTCCCCAAAAGCTACAAAATGTAACTGTCCTGAAAGCAGCTTTCCCAGATTTTAAGGAAAGCAGTTTTGTATTTACCAAACTCTATTTTTTACTGGGAAAGCTGTTCTTAGGGACTGGGAAAGCTGTTTTTAAACAGTGTATTGGAGGATGTTTGCCTGAGCTTATAAGCTTATAAAAGGTGTGTTAATTTTTTACAAAGTAACTTATAAGATCAATAGGCTCCTTGAGAGCTTATAACATCCTTGAAAAAGAAGGTACATCCACCCAACCTATTTTTTTTTTTCTTTTTGGTTTTCTAATATATCATACAGTAGTAATTATGCATTGGCAGAATAAAAATATTAATATAAGTAGTCTTGAAAAAGAATTAATTTTATTAGGCCATCTTTTTTTGTTTGAAGCTGAACAAAATAAATATTATTTGTTAATAATTTTAAGTTTTCATAAATAATATCAAGTGTCATGTCTGTTTTTGTCATTATTAGACAAGCTTACAATACCAAACATTTTGACAACTTATATGATCATCATCTTGTTTGACACACACTCCATTATCGTGTTTTTTATAATAAGATCTAGCATCTTATAAGCTATTAAAACATCTTATAAGATGTAGAAGAGCTTATAAGATCTTTTAAATGATCTTGTAGTCACAAATTAATCTTGTAGTTGCTGTATGCCACTTTTTTGCTATTCGGGTTAATATGATTCCTCAATAATCTATAGGTATCTTGCACCAGAGTATGCTTCCTCAGGAAAGCTTACTGAAAAGTCTGATGTATTCTCCTTTGGGATCATGCTTCTCGAGTTGATTACTGGAAGGCGACCTGTTAATCAAGATCAATCTTTCATAGATGATAGTTTGGTAGACTGGGTGAGCAGTTGACTAAAATAATAAATAAGATGGCTCTTGTGTCTCATCCTTCATCTTTGCATGAGAATCCATAATTCATAAGGATTAACAAAAAGGATATGTAAATGTGTTACAGGCTAGGCCTTTGCTCACAAGAGCTCTTGAAGATGGAAATTTTGATGTTCTTGTTGATGAACGAATACAGAATGATCACAATCACAACGAGATGGCACGTGTGGTGGCCTGTGCTGCTGCTTGTGTCCGTCATTCATCTAGGCGTCGACCAAGAATGAGCCAGGTAGATTGGTTTTTTCTTTCAAGCTTTGGCGTGCTTGTTACATGAAATGTAATGCTTGAACAAATAAAACTTTTCTCCAACCTGGTTGTGGAGAGAATCCCAAAGAAAATATTCAAAAACAAATAAGCCTAACCAGACTTGTCATAATAATCATCATTTGAATAAAAAGTTGACTTTTAAATCGAAGTATAAAAATGTTGATAGGCCAAATTTAGAGTTTGAAATCTTTATTAATAGTAGTCGTCAATATATCAATTTAATAAATATATAGCTGTAAAAAGAAATAAGAGACCAAAATTTTTATTTATACCAATAACCAGTAGTTGTAAATTTTTGTATCTCTGATTTTATACCAAGTACCTTAATTTAGTATTGGTGAGACTATTGAAATAAGATGAATTATTGGTACCAGTTAAAAGAATCAAGTTTGTTATTATTCAATTTTATGTTCATATCATTATAATTAATGAACTTATTTAATAAAAAAATCTGTGATATTAGGAGGGGTGTATTCAATTCAGATTTTGGTGGATTAATAATAATCCATGGATTTTAAAGATTTTGGAGGATTAGAAATAATGCATGGATTAATAATAATCATCGTAGAATCTTGTAAAGTTGATGGAGAGTCCTTCGGATTTACAAATGGATTTTTAGAAATCCTTCAAAATCTCATTGATTTTGGTGAGATTTCAAAACTTACAAAAAACACTAACAAATCCATCAAAATCCACCATTTCAATGAATCCAAAAAATCCATGGATTTTTGAATAACCCCAGATTTTAATGGATTGTTTTAAATCTAGATTGAATACACCAAGATTTTAAATGTCATTTTGAAATCCTAATTGAATACACCAAGATTTTAAATGACATTTTGAAATTCAAATTGAATACCTCAAGATTTTAAATGATTCAAAAACAATCCAAATTGAATACCCTAGGATTTCTAAAATTCATAAAAATCCCACAAAATCCCAATTGAATAGACCCCTCTAAATCTAAGTTCGAAAATAAAAGGTTGAAGGATATGTAACGTCGCTTACTATAGAAGAATTTATCTTTACGGAGAAACTTACATACCAAAATTACTTTATTTTCTCATTGTCAACAACAGTTTATATCTTGCTAATCCTAAATCCATTGAGTTTATTGGGGCATTTTACAAAAACCATCCCAGGTTTGTGGTAATGCCTTTTTGATTTTTTAAATTTTTTATCTTTACTGTTATACTCAATCCCTTTGACTATTGGATACTTAAATCTCACTAGAGTTGTACAGATTTCTCAAAAGATTGAAGAAACTTTTAGGACCATTTACATTTTCAAATGATAAGCTACATGGACAATGAGGAAAGCTTCCAACTTGATTCTGTAGGTGCTAGTCGGAAATATGTGTATGTTAAAGAAATTGTGAATTTAGATGTGCTATGCTATGTGCTATGAAGCATGGACCCGACACGCGACACTACATGATACTATGATAGGATATGGGATTCACATTTTTTTCTGAAATACAGGACATGACTTGTAGAGGACACGTTTTTATTTTTTTATTATACACACACACATACACACTTTTGTTATTATCAAAAAGTTAAAATACTAAAAGAAATGATATCTCATCCCATAGGTGCACAGTGCATATCAGGTTTAACCTAGCTAGCTGTAACCTCCACTACCTTTCTCCTTTTTTTTCTCTACGACAAATAGAAAACAGCCCGGCAGGTATTAAGAAAAAACAGAGCTCCATTTTGTCCGAGGCCGGACGTGTCCTGAAATGTTGCCAACGTGTTGGGGGCGTGTCCGGCCCAAAAAAAAAAAAATCTGACACTCTGTCGGACTGGATACGTGGCTTCGGGAGAGTGTCCGTTCTTCATAGGTTATGTTGGCTATTTTAATGATTTACAAATGAATTACAACTGGGAGCAGGTGGTAAGGGCCTTAGAAGGGGATGTATCCTTGTCGGACCTCAATGAAGGAATAAGACCCGCCGGACACAGCACAGAAAGCTCAGACTACGACACTGCCAAATACAATGAAGACATGAAAAAGTTCAGGAAAATGGCGCTGGCAAGTCAAGAATATGGAAGCACTGACCAGTATAGCAACCCAACCAGCGAGTATGGGTTGTATCCATCTGGCTCCAGCAGTGAAGGCCAACGGACTAGAGAAATGGAGATGGGAAAGATGAAAAAAGAGATGCTTAACAAATGATTCGTATATATCCGGTTTGTATTATTAGCTTAATCCAACTAATTCTTTAGCATCCACTTTATCTTGAGGGGTGTCATGTTTTGCTTGATTTGTTTGCATACACAATTTTTCTTTTTCTTCTTTTTTTTTTTTTTTCCTCTTGTGTGTATTTTTTTCTCTTTTTCAGTTCATAATTTGGGTATTATTTCAAATGTATTCACATTAGCTCATCCTGTAAAGCAGTTCAAAATTACTTTGTGTACTCTAGCCTTTTGCTGTTTAGAGCTTTGAGATACAGTGTTAGGATGGCTATGCTTGCAAGCGCTTATTTTCTTTTTAAACCATTCTTGCCTCATTTCAGTGGAGAACTGTTTGCTTGTCTCACTTTTGACGCAAATTAACATTTCTGTTCTGAGATATCCTTCCCTTAATTGGTGTCTTACCTAATATTGGTTGTAGGGGATAGAGATATGGAAGGTTCTAGACTCTTCTAGAGGTAGTAGGATCCTGTTAGATGTCTTACCTTAACTAGGAATCATATGTATGGAAGGACTTTCATTGTAATGCCTATATAAAGCCCCTCTATTCATTGTTATCAATACAATTGATTTGCTGTTTTTTACTTTCTCCTGAAACACGTTATCAGCATGTAGCTCGAACAAAAAAAAAGAGAAGAATCGGCCAGCACTGCCACCGCCACCCGCCACCACCACCGCCCGCCGCCGCGCCTATCGCCGCGTTGCCCGCTTGTCGTTGCCGCGCCACGCTGCCTATCGCGCCATCGCCTGGCTTGCCGCCACCGCGTCGCCGCACCATAGCCGCCTGGGCCGCCGCCAAGACTGCCGCGCCAGCCGCCTCGCCTGGCCGTCTAACGCACGCGGCCAGCCAGCCTAAGTCCGACCTTGCCTGTAACCTCGGACCAAAACCCGAACATCAACTTATTTTCGGAAGCTGCCAAAATTGCGCCCCCGGTTTCACGTCGTCGCATCGAGTACCAACCGGTAGATCGAAGCACACCACAAATTCATCCATATCACGTGACTAATTTTATAATCGAGGTAATTATCTGACTTGTCCCTATTCAATTCTCTCCTTTTTGGGAATTTTTCTTTTGGGGACATGGGTTATTGGGTTTTTTATCTCCCACGCTACTTTGCGGTGGATGAGATCGCGAGAGAAGTCGGTATCTCTGCGTGTCGAAGAAAACTGTGTGACGATCCTGGGGGAGAATTGTTGAAAGTCGATACTTGTGGTTGTTGATATCGCCGTTTCTTTTTTGTCGACTTTACTAAACAACAATTAAGGGAAGTACATCGAGTAACGGTTATGTTACACGCTTTTAAAAGCATCGATTGTGACTGTTTACATTGTCACTGAAAATCTAACAAGACTAACTTCCTCTTGTTTATATCTTGTAGATGGCACAAAGCTCCAATGTTCATCCGGAGTTCGACATCCTTGGACATCCTTGACCATGTTGGTAAGGAGTACCATAGGTGGGTCTCAGACGTTCGCTTGGCGTTCGTCGGTAAGAGATTTACCACCACCATATTTCTCTCTAACGAGCCTACCGCTCAAGAACCGAGCGAGGAAACCAAGGCTAATGCACTGATGTACTTGCGTAGACTTATACATCTGTTGTTGAAAAAGTGTTACATGAATTTGCAAACCCCCAAAGAACTATGGGATACACTCGAACAACGATTTAATAATGTGCATGATCAGCGCTTCCCCGAATTGCAACTTCAGTGGGAGCAAATCCGATTTTTGGATTATGCGAATGTGGAGGCCTATAACCAAGCCATTCTCGATCTTCGCGCTGATCTTGGTTTTTGTGCTGATCAAGATTTGATCGAGAAGACTCTTAACACGTTTCCCGTGGGAGCAAGTGTGATTGCTCATCAGCTGCGCGTTGCTTATGAGTAAGGGAGAATTAAAAATTTTAGTGACCTTATCTCCCACCTCGCGAAAAAAGAAAGGCACCATGAGATTATCCTCAATAGCAATGCGCGCCCAGCTGGTACGAAGCTGATTCCGGAAGTGAATCAGGCTACCCACAGGAAGGCACCACGACAAAATAGAAAAGGCAATGCTACTCGGTTTTTGCAAGCACCACGGGTGCATGACTCGAGCAAGCGAGAAAAAAGACGAGGTCGTCGTTCCAATGTGTGGAAGAGACATGGTGGCCCGGCCACCGGACCTAGTGGAACCCAACCACGTGGACCGCCTCCTGCCGTCGGGATTGGAACCACTCCAAAGGAAGGCCGAAATTGCTATACTTGTGGATTGAAGAAGCATACTTACCGCAATTGCAAGGCGTCAAAGAACATCTAAGCTTACCACAAGCACTATAAACAGTACTTGACTCAAGAGTCAAATTACATGGAGGAAGATAATGAGAATACGGAGGTGAACCATACTGAGATCCCTCCTCTCACCATTGCGGACAAAGACCAACATATGGATGTTGCCGACTTTGACTAGATCATTGTAGTTTGGCTAGTTTTACGCTTTGGTTATGTTTTGTCTTGTTTCTAGTTTTCGAGAACTACTTTGGATTTTCTATGAATGTAATAAAGTTGGCCATGATGAATAAAATTCTTTTAATTGCTGTGATTGTGCAAAAACGACTTTTATTTTTCCCTTCGAAAGCATGTTTGGTTTATGACAAAATAATTGCTCAGTAATGAATTGTTTGGTTAATTTGATACATTGGTGGATTTCATCAAAACTTTTGATCAAGACTAGGCGCATCCTCCTTGGTATTTGTTTATGCTTTGAAAGTTCAAACGGAATCAGTGGTTTTTAAACAGTCTTAACTGTACTGACATTCCTACTTTCTCTGCAAGTCTACCAAGTTGGAGTTACCGAAAGGATCATTAGTCGAGATATAAATCGAACACCACGATGCGTTTTGAAGTGTTTAAACGCTCCTATGCCCATATTGCTATAGTATTGTATCAACAATAATGCCTTTGAAAAAGGCTTCAACCTTGCTCTATCACTCAACAATAGGGAAATACCAAAATAGCAACTTGAAACGAGCACTGAGATCTCAGTTTAATGATCCAGAAAGTGCAC
This sequence comes from Orobanche coerulescens, assembly GCA_033398695.1. Classification (NCBI taxonomy): domain Eukaryota; kingdom Viridiplantae; phylum Streptophyta; class Magnoliopsida; order Lamiales; family Orobanchaceae; genus Orobanche; species Orobanche coerulescens. The sequence continues at coordinate 118,462,037 of CM065807.1, read as the reverse complement.
GACCTATGAGCAGAAAGATACGGAAGTCCAGTTTCCAGAACAACTGACCATTCGTCCATAGCCTTCTTAATGAAGAAGTTATTGCTGTTTTAGTGAACAAAGGTCAAGCTACGTGGAAATTATTTCCAGCGATTGTGCCAACTTTGATTCTAACCAACTTGGTCGAATTTCCCCAAACTCGAAGTTAATGAGTTTTCGCTATGTCTTTCATCACAAGACTAATCGAGTTTCATGTCTTATTATAGATGTCTCGTGGCGAAATTGAGTGCCTTGCTGATAGTGGAACAACCCACACTATTCTTCCGAATAGGCAATTATTTAAGGATATTGTGCCATATATATCCTCAGTGACAACAATGATTGGTTCCTCCCAAGTAATTCAAGGGAGGGGACCTGTTCATTTCTTGCTACCTAATGGTACGCATATTAATGTCACAAATGCTCTTTATGCCCCAAGAGCAAACCGAACCTTGCTAAGTTTTAGGGACATTCGTGCCAACGGTTATCACCTTGATACACATTGTGAGAATGGGACAGAATTTTTGTGTGTTACTCTGGCAGAATGCGGAAGACGCCGCGTTCTCGAGAAACTTATTGGTCTAAGTAGTGGTTTATACCAGACTACAATAAGGGTTATTGAATCCTACGCTGTGAGTCACGAACTTTGTGATTCCGAAGCATACCAACTATGGCATGACCGACTCGGTCACCCTGGACGCGACATGATGATTCGCATTTTGAAACTCACATGGTCATCCGTTTTTCAAGTCCAAAAAACGATTGGAAGCACCACTCGATATCGGCATTGATGTGAGTGAGCTTGATACCGTATCACCGGGATTAAAGATCGAACGCCCTGATAAGGTTGACGGTGCATCTCTCGTAAATCCCGAGGCTTCCGTGGCAATTTCTAATGTCCATAAATCGTTTTGCAAAGCCTGTTCAGTAGCAAAGTTGATACCCTCTCCGTCCTTTGCTAAAGACTCAACACAAAACATTCGCTTCTTACAAAGAATTCAAGGGGACATTTGTGGACCTATTCAACCAGAGTGCGGACCATTCAGATACTTTATGGTTCTGGTTGATGCATCAACGCGATGGTCACACGTCGCTCTGCTATCCACAAGAAATGCTGCATTTGTTAAACTCCTAGCACAAATCATCAAGTTATGGGCTAACCACCCCGACTTTCCAATCTTAAGATTGGACAACGCTGGTGAGTTTACGTCAAAGTCTTTTCACGACTATTGCATGTCGATTGGGATTTAAGTTGAACGTCCCGTCCCCCATATTCATTCGCAGAATGGCCTTGCTGAGGCTATGATTAAGCAGTTACAACTTATCGCACGAGCATTGGTATTGCGCACCAACTTGCCGATTTCTACCTGGGGTTATGCAATTTTGCATGCGGCTATACTTATTCGCTTTCAACCCACTGCCAATCAACCGTTTAGTGTGTACCAGTTGGTAACTGGATATGAGCCTGATATTTCACACTTACGTATTTTTGGTTGTGCAGTCTATGTGCCAATTACGCCTCCACAGCGTACTAAAATGGGTCCGCAAAGACGATTAGGTATATACGTTGGCTATGAATCGCCTAAAATTATCCGCGATTTGGAACCTTTGACAGGAGATCTATTTACTGCAAGATTTGTAGACTGTCACTTTGATGAGACAAACTTCCCGTCGTTAGGGGGAGAGAGGAATCGAACGATTCCAGTTGAACGCCAGGAAATTGTCTTGTGTGCTCCCTCCTTGCCTCATCAAGATCCCCGCACAGCTCAATCCAAGCTAGAAGTGCAACGTATTCTCAGTCTTCAGAAAGTTGCGGATTCGATGCTCGGCGCCTTTACCGACATCGCGAAAGTGACAAGATCTACCATTCCCGCCGCGAATGTTCCCGCAAGGTTAGAAGTCCCGATAGGGCAAGGTTCACCGCCCAAAGGAATGATGCCCCTGGCCAACCTTAGTGGTGGGGCCAGGCCAGTGCTCTTATCCCCGCTCGAAAGAGGGGGAGGCCGTGGGTAGAAAGGATACCGAACCTCGAAAGAGAAGAGGAACGGAGGCACAAAATCCTCTCATCATCGACACGGTGACTCGCCATACGAGATTATCTCGACTACGGATATGTCCTCGAATCAACAATGGAACAATCGACGACGCGTCGAAACTTTGTTGATGTCGGAGAATAAAGAAATCTCGATGCAATGTACGAGTGAATACGCATTTATCGATGTGTCGTCTACGCTAGTCGATGATGCTTTTGCCTACTCCGTCGCTCAAGAAATCATTGAAGACGACGATGCTGAGCCGCGCTCGGTTGCTGAATGTCAACGACGAGCCGATTGGCCGAAATGGAAAGATGCAATGCAGGCTGAACTAGACTCAATGGCTAAACGTGAGGTATTTGGCCGTATCGAGCCAATACCCGCGGGTGTTAAACCAGTTGGACATAAGTGGGTCTTTGTTCGTAAACGCAATGATAAGGATAAGGTCATGCATTACAAAGCGAGACTAGTTGCCCAAGACTTCTCGCAGCGCCCTAGCATTGACTACGAGGAGACGTATTCTCCCGTTATGGACATCATCACTTTCCGCTACTTAGTCAGTTTGGTAGTGTCCAAAAAACTGAATATGCAACTTATGGATGTGGTTACAGCGTATCTTTATGGGGATCTAGATATAGATATTTATATGAAAGTCCCCGAAGGGATTTCATTGCCCAAATCAAGTAGCTCTAAACCACAGAGCGATTATGCTGTGAAATTGCGTTGTTCACTGTATGGGTTGAAACAATCCGGAAGGATGTGGTACAACCGCCTACGTGAATACTTGGTTGGGAAGGGATACGAGAACAGTGACATCTGTCCACGCATTTTCGTGAAAAGAACAGATACATGATTCGTGATTGTAGCCGTCTATGTAGATGACATGAACGTTATCGGTACCATAGACGAGGTCAATGAAACGGCCCGCTACCTTAAATTCGAATTCGAGATGAAAGACCTGGGGAGGACTCGATTCTGCTTGGATTTAGAGCTAGAACATCGAGATGATGATATACTCATTCATCAGTCTGCCTATGTCCACAAAATGCTCAGGCGATTTAGTATGGACAAGGCACATCCTCTTGCTACCCCCATGGTTGGTCGAAGTCTGGAAATGAACCAGGATCCGTTTCGTCCCAAAGAGGAGGATGAAGAGGTCCTTGGAGCAGAAACACCGTACCTTAGCGCAATCGGTGCGTTGTTGTATCTGGCTCAATGTACTCGTCCAGACATCGCATTCTCTGTGAATCTGTTAGCGAGATTTAGCTCCGCTCCCACGATAAGGCATTGGAATGGAGTAAAACACATCTTTCGATACTTGAAAGGCTCCAGTGATCTTGGATTGTTCTTTCCCTACGCAAGAGAGAGCGATATTCCGAAAGGAATTGTTGAGGTTAAGACGATGCATACCGACCGTCGATCTTCCTCTGATATTGCATCTAAGAATGGTAGCTTGACTACCAGAAGTGCTAATGCGAGCAAGTTTACCCCATATGCAGAGAATCCTAACAACACGTTAGTTGGATTTGCTGATGCCGGTTATCTCTCTGACCCGCATAAAGGACGTTCCCAAACTGGTTATGTGTTCACCATTGGGAATACGGCGATATCTTGGCGATCTACCAAGCAGACCCTGGTTGCTACTTCCTCGAACCATGCAGAGATAATTGCATTGCACGAATCCGTAAGGAAGTGCATTCGCTCGATCGACCATAGACCATATACGAGGAACGTGTGGATTAGATCCCACTACAGCAACCCCTACTTGCATCTTTGAGGACAATGCGGCATGCATTGAGCAGATGAAGTTAGGTTTCATTAAGGGTGACAATACCAAGCATATCGCGCCGAAGTTCTTTTATAATCAGCAGCAGCAGAAATTGCTGAATATCGAAGTGAAACAAGTGAGTTTCGATGAGAATATCGCAGACTTGTTCACTAAGTCTCTGCCGAAATCTACATTTGAGAAACATGTGAGAAGCATCGGCATGTGTCGATTATCCGAGCTCAACTAATGATAGCTCGACGGAATGAGCTGTCATGTATACATCAGGGGGAGTATACTTCACATGATTCTGACATTTGTAGTTGGTGCGTTGTGCTCTTTTTCCTCACCAAGTCTTTGTTTTTCCCACGGGGTTTTATTTGACTTGGAAAGGTTTTTTACCGAGGCAACACCTTATGCACCATGATAGTATTAGTGCTCGACACAGGGGGAGTGTTCCGGGATATCCTTCCCTTAATTGATGTCTTACCTCATACTGGTTGTAGGGGGATAGAGATATGGAAGGTTCTAGACTCTTCCAGAGGTAGTAGGATCCAGTTAGATGTCTTACCTTAACTAGGAATCCTATGTATGGAAGGACTCTCATTGTAATGCCTATATAAAGGCCCATCTATTCATTGTTATCAATACAATTGATTTGCTGTCTTTTACTTTCTCCCGAAACAATTTCAAATTTATAGTTCCATTTCTTGACCTTGTACCGCTTAGCAATTACTCCTTCCGTCCTATTTGGAGAGTCTATATTGATGAACTAGTATATGACCCGTATAAAATACGGGAATATAAAAAAAAATTCAAATAGAAATGCATAATACCTAACCATTCACCATAAATTTTATAGCAATTCTTTGTAAATTACATTAGTTGTTCTATTTATGATTACACCATTCTTGTCGTAATAAAAAATTGAAGTCTTTCGTGCTCTTCATTTTGATACGACTACATAAAATTGATCATGATTGAATACGAGTCTTGGCAGATGCACGCCAACATGAGAGTGCGTAACTATGGAAAAGCATAATTAGTGGAACTTGTTGTATTTGGAATTTAAATGTCAATCTACTATCTGATGAGTTTAATATCATTTGTGGAATAAGTACATTACTCCTAAATGTGTAGTATAACATAATGAATGTTATAAAAGTAATTGTACCAAAATATTGCAAACATGAATCATCCAAAGCATATTAAAAAATAAATGAACAAAAATTGCTTACATATTTTAGGAAGAAAAATTATACTCTCGTCCTATGAGAAATTTTTAAAAATAGATTTAGCTCCACATCCTTTTTTGGTCTTTTTTTTGCCAAAATAGTCCAATAAGTATTTAACGGTTTCTGCTAAATAGCCAAAAAGGAGATAATTTAATCCTTATATTTGAAAAAAATTACATAAATTATTTGGATACAATACAAGAAAATCCAAATTTTTTAAAAATATATAGTTGATTTCAAAAGTAAATAAATTAACAAATCTTTTAAAACTAAAAAAAATAAAAAGTCACTTCAAAATCGCTTTAAACGATCGATTTTTATTTTCTTTAATTCTCTTTGTACAAAGATGAATCTACGGATTAGTATATTATTATTAAATTTAATTGCTTATGTATTTAGAAATATCTCTTTGAAAATTCATAAAATTAGTAATTATATAATTTAGTAAATATGAGTTTATTTATTTATTTTATTATTTTATATTAATTAAATAAGATTTAAAACTAAGATACACTAATTGACTTATTCCATAATTTCTTTGATTTATTTATAAATAATAATTAAAAAGATTATTTCTACACTTTCAATAATATTTTTTAATAAGATTATTTGGATTTATTTAATTGATTAGGACTTCGAGTACTTTTTAATTATATATTCAACACTTCCTTTGCAATACTCCCAAGCATCTTTTATTTCAGTTGATATTTTTTTATTGATATACCTAATTATAGTGACTAACTAATATAAACTAATTAATTAGTGGAAATATATAATATTTCTGCAAGATTTTAAATTTAAGTTTTTAATATATACTGCACACTACTATATTAAATTTCTCTTTGTTTGGGATTTAGATTTTTGAATTAATGAAAATGTGAAATATTTCTGTATATATAATCAATTCCTATTTATTCATAATTCATATTCCTTCATTTGTAAAAATTAATAAGGTACATATGAGTTATTTGAGGTATAATTATAATGTAACTAATGCAATGATGATTAGGCCAATAATTGATTATGTGTCTGTTGAAGCATGAGAGGCTGACACATAAGCACACGAAGCACCAATAGAAAACATGTGGCAGCCGAAGTATGAGAAGCTGCCACTTAGGATCAGCATATTCTATATTAGTATATAGGAGAAATTTATATTTTTTTATTGATGGCAAGGTACAATATATAGATTAAGTGTTTGGTTATTATTATTTGTCAATATCATTACTTGTTACTTTGAGAATAAATTTTAAATCATGCAAAATCACATAAGATTACAAGATGTAAAAATATAGAAATGAGTTTTCTATTATGATAGGATTATGTTTTGCTGTTGAGTCACTATGATTTAATTCCTCCACCAATCCCTGTCGGACCGGGGGGTGGGGACCCTGGGCGTAATACCCGAGATCTTTATTCCGGTTTTGTTGACTTTCTTCGGTCGAACGGACTGTTGTCGTCCGCGTCTTTGAGAATCGCATGCTTGTATTGTGGTACGTTGAGCTTCGTAGACTGTTCGTTATTGTTTTGGATCTTAGCCGGTGCGTTCGCATGATCGAGACGTCGTCGAGTATCGAACCGGGCAGTCGGAGGGCAGGCTGGGCCGACAACGGCCGTAAGGCCTGGCCGATTATGGCCGTAAGGCTGCCGAATAGACTGGCCTGTGTAATACCCGAGATTTCTGTTATGTATTTAGAACTTGTGACATTGTTATTGTTCCACTTTTATCTGAGTATTATTCTCCGTATTTCATAATCCGATGTTGTTGAACGTATGATTTCATGAATGTGATGAAAATTGTGATTCTGCGCATGTAGCGCACGCTATCGACTATGTGTAGCGTACGCTAAGTTGGATCCATAGCGCACGCTGTGCATGACCTTAGCGCGCGCTATACGTAGTCAGCATGATTGAGACGTGGGGTAGGTGAGATCAGGCCGGGGATCTTGGTCGGATTGTGTCGGGATGAACCTGGACGGCTTTCGGGAAAAGCTAAGTCAACGCCTTAGCGCACGCTACTGACATGAGAATAGCGCACGCTAAGTGCTGAGTACAGTGAAGTCAGTGAGCCGTTAGCGCACGCTACGAGCATGGACTAGCGCACGCTAATAACCATTTCCTATAAATAGGACAGCATCCTTTTCGTAATTTCAGTTCTTTCTTCTCCCACATCCGAATCCTTATACTTAGAGTATTACTCTCTACATCCTAAACACTTCATATCAGCATCCTAGCTCGTGTTGAAGATTGTAGATCATTGAGGATTGGTGTTCAAGCCTTCGACGTTGGATTGCTTCGATTTCCTCCTTGTTCTTCACCACTTTGAGGTAGGTGATTCTTCACCAATACTAGTAGTGTTCTAAAGGACGTTTGATCATATTTTACTAGTCAGTTATTTCGTTTTTAATCGAACATCACGTGTTAGAAGGATACTTTTGACGTATCGGCACTTATTCTTCGTATAATCCTTTGAACCTTTTTAGTATATGGACTCCTAAGCATATTATGTATCTTCAAACAGATCATGACCAGTATATGAAGATTACCTAGTTCGTATGTTTTACGTAAGGAATCATATGTTTTGGGACTTGGAATGAACGGAACTTAGAATATTTTCTTGTAGATCAAGATGAATGATGGTGTAGTAATGATGATACGTATCCTTGTATCTCGTAGTCGTTTAATCCGTATAGAACTTTCACAAACCTTATGAGCATGATATGCACGAGGATGACATGTATTATCACCATAGAATTCATGAGTTCATCACCATTAGATCTAGTTTTACGCGCAGTAATCACATGCACGGTTAGCGCACGCTAACATACGTAAGTTAACGTGCGCTATCGGGATAAGCTAACGACGCTACGTTTTGTACGTAACGACGTTATGATATCACCAGCCGGGCCGGCCGGGTCGAGAGAATCGCTGTCCCATGGCTAGCGTACGGTAGGCTTAGACGATACCGTACGCTAACAGGCAGGCTTAGCGCACGTTACGTAGAGTACGTAGCGTACGCTAAGTGGTTCAGGCAGATTGTATATTTTGAGCTTTTGGTCATAGACCGAATTGTTAGGCCATCGTTCGACTTGAGATGATTTGTATATCATTTCTTTTGTTAAGGTTCGAGCGTGCTACGTTGATCGAAGAAGGCGGCCTTCGAGTGTGTTGGGATCATTGAAGTGTCTCGTTCTTGCCATCTTCGAGGCAAGTATCATAATATGTTAATATTGGTATTTTGAGCATGCGTGTGATTATTCATGTTGTTGAACATGAGATTTATTTCGTTGAATTGTCATGATATTCGTTATCTAGTGTTGTATGTTCATGTTGATGGACATGGCAATTTGGCATATATGTATGCATGAGTTATGTTGTGTTTGTTGTGCGATCTATGCTGAGGGCGCTGGATCGGATGTCCACCTCGTGTTGGTCCGACGGGATCATCTTGGGATCTAGGCTGAGGGCGCTGGATCATTGGACGGGTTATTTCTACCTCGTGTTGGTCCGACGGGATCATCTTGGGATCTATGCTGAGGGCGCTAGATCATTGGAATACCCATGCTGTGTTAATGGAATCTTGTGGATTCGCATTATCGGATTCCGGTAGCGGAAGTCCGTGTGGTGTATCTTGTTATGTATTGTTGATGCATATTTGATTTGTTTAAATGATACTTGTACTAGCATCGTTTTGCTAACCCCTTCGGGGGTGGACATTTGTTTTGATGTTCAGGTAGCCGAGGAGCAGGGAAACAGCCACAGTGACGACGAAGGGGTTCAGTGATGTTTGATGTTGTTGGTGATTTGTTTTCTTGGTTTGATTTCATTACTCGAGTACGCGTGTCTTATTAATATCATTTCGATATGGTTGTATTAATTACTCGTTGAACCAGTTGTACGGTTTTGTAAACTTGAATTTCCGTGATATTGATGTTCTATATTTACACTTCTTTTAAAAATTAGCCTTGTAAATCCTTACTTAAAGGGTTTACGGCGCTGTAATTATTCCGAATATCTCGGGGTGTTACAGAATATGGTATCGGAGCTAAGATTCATGGATATCTTGGCAGTCGGGTTTTTAGTTGGGTCTGTTTACGTTATTGATTTACGAGTCGTTCGTAACATCACTGTTCAGCCAAAAGTCGTCATGTGGACCGTGGTTGTAAGTCTCCTAATCTCTTATACTACCGTTTTACTTAATTACTGTTTTGTGAGTATTGACGGGCTTTATTTCGAAAACTTTGTTCTGGATATTGAGGAATTGTGTTTACAGTATGTTGAGAGGAGGACGTGGACGCGGACGCGGTCGTGGACGCGGACGGGGTAACATGAGACAGGAGGATTCCGCAACTACCCCAAAATTATCAGCTAGTCGAACCGATTCCCATTCTGGAGGGCAGCAAAGATAAGCGAATGACGACGCAAATCCTAACATGCCGGGAGTGCTTCAACAGGTGGTAGCGCAGATAAACCAGTTCGCCCAGGTAGTCGACCGCATGCAGACGGCGATGGGACAGCAGCACCACGAGGATAACTGGGGAGACAGATGGCTTGCTGAGGTGGTCAAATTGCACCCGCCAAAATTTGACGGATCTGCTGAGGCACTTACTTGGGATCACTGGCTTAAGGAGTTAGAGAAGATATTCGCGGGTCTTAACTGTCCCGAGGATCGGAAGGTTCCCATTGCCCAGTATTTTCTGACTGGGGAAGCCTTTGATTGGTGGGAAGCTATTCGACCCGAGGATCATAATGCGGACTGGACGGAATTCAAACTAATGATGGAAGCACAGTATTGTCCTCGTCCAGTTAGAGAGGCAAAGATCCGAGAGTTTTTCTCACCACAGAGTTCGGAAGCATCTGTGACAGATATAATCAAAACTTTTAATCATCGGTGACTTGTGTGCGACACTTGGTCGAACGGAGGCGAAAAGATTTTTCATTTCGATATGCGGATGAAGCCGGAGATTCAAAGAAGACATGTCCGGTTCGAGTGTACTACGTTGCGACAAGATCAAGACAAAGCGCCGGCCTATGACATGAAAGAGGCGGGTGGAGAAATCGGTGGAAGCAAAGAAGCGTAAGGTGACCTAAAACTTTTCGTAAAACAAGAGTGGTGGGCCCCGCAAGGGCCGTCTTCCTTTTATTCGGCTAGAAACCTCCACATCCTTCTAGAGGCGAAAGAAGTTAGAACTACATCGTAGCTTTGACGCATCAAAGAAATGCTACAATTGTGGTCGAGCAGGGCATATTCGACGTGACTGCCCCGCATCTTCTGTGACTTGTTACGATTGTGGACAAGAAGGGCACCATGCGGCCTTCTGTGGAGCTGCTACTAGATCTTTTGGTACTCGCACTCCAGCGCCAGTTCCGAAGGAGACAAGTGTGAACCAGACGCAGCAAAGTGGATTTTAGCAGCAGAACGTTGGGAAGAGAGAGACATCCAGTGCTGGGTCCGTTCCTCCACGCGTGTACGAGATGAGGAAATCTGACGATCAGAACACTGCTGTTGCATCAGGTACGATTCAGATCCTTAACACGACTCAAAGCCGTTGAACACTGCTGAACACCAACTCACGTTCATAAACTACGAAGGACAATAATAACAATGAAATGAATTCCATAACACGACTCAAAGCCGTTGAATTCAAAGAACGAATGACGAAAGTTCAAGGATTTCCCCCAAAACGGCCAAGAACACGATTCGTTCCGTCAAATCACGAAAACGGAATTCCAAGTTGAAATATGGATATACAATCCATAGAATATGTTTAACAACATCATTTAACCATAATCGATCCATCGAAAACGGATGAAAAACGAGATCGGGGACAAATCCCCCGAAAAGTCAATTCGAAGGAAATCAAGAAATATACTTCGATTCGACGAAGAACAATGGATTAAATGATGTTAAACACGAAAATACTACCAAGATTAATCATACCCATCATGAATTAATCAACAACACGGAACGAATCGGACGAAAATGCAAAAAACCCCAAATTCACGAAATTAGGGTTCTAAGGAAGATTACCTTGATTATTTGGATCAAAGGATGATAACGGATGATTGATTGATGTTATGAACTCAAGAACTTCATGGATTTGTTGTTAAACAACATGGCTTCGTCACCCATGAATCGCCAAACATGACGGAGAAGGAAGGAAATGAAAACGAAGGGAAAAGTGGTGGTCTGTCATATATTTAGTGGGCCGGAACTTGCGTGCGCTAGCCTTCCCGGACTAGCGTGCGCGCTTATCGCCAAGACGGACGAGCACTCTCGCCATGGCCCGCATGACCCGGCACCACCGACCAATGCCGACCATGACTCGTCCACCCGACTCCCGCTAGCGTGCGCTACGGCCGAAGCTCGCGCGCGCCACCGGCCCAAAGAGCCACTGGACTAACAAACTTAACCAGTAACGACGCTAGTCGGCCGGCAGCGTGCGCTACCCCTTCCGGTTAGCGTGCGCTACGACCGACGATGGCGGCGCTACCTTCCGATCCCGACCGAGTCCGAACCTCGTAATCCTCCGCCTGTGCCCGAGAACAGACGCTAGGCCACCCGAGCACAGGCGCTTACACTGCCAAGAAGGCAGCCTTCCGATGGCGTGCGCTTACGCGGTTCTCGCGCACCTGTCCGGCCGGTGCCCGCAATCGTCCGGCCAGTCCCGCAACCGTCCGGCCAGTCCCTCAATCGTCCGGCCAGTACCCGACCACCAGGGCTCGACGACCCGATTTCCGAAAACGTACGGAACGAACACGACGAAAAGTTCGCGGACAACATCATCGGCCCGAAATGAAAACATAATACCATAATTAGTCATACGCGACCAAGAAACGGGTCGAGACAATAATTACAGATACGGATACCCGTAACTTTCAAGAAATTACAAAATAGCCCAAAACGCCCGGAAATCACGATACGTGATCGAATAACCAAGCCGAAGTTCACAACACGTCTAACAAAGTTAAACGGACTTACGGGAATCTTGAAACAGCAGTTTCGAACGAGATTCGCAAGAACCGAACTCAAGTGCGGAAAAGTCGTTAAAAAGCACGGAACTCAACAAAACGACTCCGAAACGAACCCGGATGTCAAAAAGTGTAGAATTAATCATTCTCAGAATGACGAAACGGTCATGAGCAAGTCGTCAAAACGGACTTCGGCCGAAAAAAGAAATTTACCGGAAATCGAAAATTGCGGATATTACAGTTACGTACGTTATCCGGGAAGTGTTACGTACGTAAGCTCAGTCCAGAGGCTACTGGACTGAAACACGAACATCGTTACGTACGTTACCTATCAACGCATTACGTACGTAATGTAGGTCAACTAGATTGCCTCCAAAAGATCAGATATTCGAATCCTGTCCGGCCCTACACGCCGAAAGTTGAGATCGGATACGATTACACTGGTTACGTACGTAACAAGTACACCTTTACGTATGTAAAGAACTAAGCATAACGTACATTATGATTAAGGATTAGCGTACGTTATACTCAGATTAGTAGCTCAAAAATGTATTAATCTATGCGACGCTGAGAATCCAATTATAGTGCGAGTGATCGTTATTATTATGTCTATTTATGATATATTCCAATATCAATAAAAATACACCAATGCAACAAGAGTACAACAGTATTTGAATTATCCGAATGATACAACAGTAAGTAAGAATTTCCGTCGGATATTACATATTCCCCCCCTTAAAAGGGGTTTCGTCCTCGAAACTAAGGGGTAAACAATTCAGGATACCTCTCTTGAATGCTTCTCTCCGTCTCCCATGTGGCTTCCTCGACCCCGTGTCGTGACCACTGAACCTTCAGTAGGGGAATCGTCTTATTACGCAGTCGTTTGATCCTTCTTTCAAGTATTCGTACGGGGCGCTCCTCATACGAATGATCCTCCGCTAAATCGATCTCATCGAACTGAAGTACATGACTCGGATCAGCAACGTATTTCCTTAACTGGGAGACATGGAACACGTTATGAATTCGGCTCAGGGCTGGTGGTAAAGCCAGGCGATAGGCTAAATCGCCTACTCGGTCCAAAACCTCAAACGGCCCGATATACCTCGGACTCAGCTTGCCTCTCTTCCCAAAACGAAAAACTCCTCGAGTAGGGGACACCTTCATTAGTACATGGTCGCCGACCTCGAACTCAAGCGGTCGCCGGCGGTTGTCTGCGTAGGACTTCTATCGGCTTTGAGCCGTCAACAAACGACTCCTAATCAGACCGATCTTCTCACGGGCTGCTAAAAACATATCGGGTTTCGTACCCAAGGTTTCAGATGGATCGTCCCAACACAAAGGGGATCTACAACGGCGGCCATACAATGCTTCATAAGGTGCCATCTGAATCGAAGTGTGCCAGCTATTATTATAAGTGAATTCCACCAAGGGTAGTTGGGCCTCACAATCATCCTTCCAATCGAGAACGCACGCCCTCAGCATATCATCTAAAGTTTGGATAGTTCTCTCAGTCTGACCATCTGTCTGCGGGTGAAATGCTGTGCTGAAGTTCAAATACGTACCCATCGCACGATGAACTTCTTTCCAAAAATGTGACACGAATCGCCCGTCACGATCTGATACAATACTCTTAGGGGTACCATGTAACCTTATAATTTCTTTGATAAATAGTTGGGCCAATCTCTCGGGTCTCCAAGTATCTTTATTCTCCAGAAAGTGGGCTGATTTGGTCAAACGATCCACAATCACCCAAATCGTATTCATCCCTCTACGACTCGTCGGCAGGCTGGTAATAAAATCCATCGATATGTCCTCCCATTTCCACTCGGGAATCGGAAGCGGTTTCAGCAATCCTGCGGGTCGCTGGTGCTCAATCTTAACTTGTTGACAGGTTAAACACCTCGAAACGAATTCTGCAACTTCACGTTTCATACCTCCCCACTAATAATATTGTTTCAAATCCTTATAATTTTTGCTAGACCCCGGGTGGATAGAGTACGGGGTAGCATGAGCTTCTCTCAGGATAGAACTCCGTAACTCATCATCAGCGGGTACACAAACTCGGTTTCTGAAGCGTATCAATCCATCCTCGTGCATTACAAAGCCAGGAGATTTCCCTTGAGTTATTTCATCGCGAATTCGGGATAAGAATGGGTCCGTAACTTGCTTCGATCTAATTATATCCTCAAGGGACGATGAAATCTCGAGTGTACAGAGTTGTCCTTGAATACGCTGTAACCAGACTTCAATCTCCGGCCTCACCAATTCTAACCGCAATTCCTACGAGTTGTTAGGCGGGCAAGCATCCGCTCTGTCTTGCTTTACGACTCAAAGCGTCAAGAACTACATTTGCTTTGCCGGATGATAAAGGATCTCGATATCATAGTCTTTGATGAGTTCTAGCCACCTTATCTGCCTCATGTTTAACTCCTTCTGAGTAAAAATGTATTTCAGGCTCTTGTGATCAGTAAAAATCTGACAGGTTACTCCATAGAGATAATGACGCCAGATTTTAAAGCAAACACCACTACCGCGAAGTTCTAAATCATGGGTGGGGTAGTTGACCTCGTAAGGTCGTAGCCGTCTCGATGCATAGGAGATCACCTTCCCGTTTGCATTAGTACACACCCAAGGCCCCGTTTAGATGCGTCACTATACACTACAAAACCTTCCGTCCTTTCGGTAGGACTAAAATATGCGCCAAATCAACCGACTCTTAAGTTCATCAAAGCTCACGACACGCCTCGACCAAAAATACTTCTTATCCTTCCTCAACAAATTAGTCATTGGTTGGGCAATTTTGGAAAAACCCTCCACGAACCGTCGGTAATAATCGCTAGTCCCAAGAAATCTGCGTACTTCCTTAACGTTCTTTGGTGGTAACCGGCCTCGGATAGCTTCGCCTTCTCGCGGGTCTACTCGCACCCCATCAACTGATATCACATGCCCGAGAAAGGTAACTTCATTTATCCAGAACTCACATTTAGAAAATTTTCCATAAAGCTGCTCTCGCCTTAACGCCTCGAGAACTAGATGGAGATGACGCTCGTGCTCTTCATGGTCACGAGAATAGATCAGAATGTCGTCAATAAAAACGACTACAAAGCGATCCAGATAATTAATAAACACTCGATTCATCAGCTCCATGAATACTGCCGGTGCATTCGTCAGTCCAAAAGGCATCACTACGAACTCATAATGCCCACAGCGAGTACAAAAAGCGGTCTTCGAAATATCAGACTCACGAATCCTCAACTGGTGGTAACCAGACCTCAGGTCGATCTTAGAAAACATAGCAGCCCCTTGAAGCTGATCCAATAAATCATCAATACGCGGCAATGGGTATTTGTTCTTAATGGTTACCGTGTTCAACTCACGATAATCAATACACAGACGTAAGGATCCGTCCTTCTTCCGGACAAATAGCACTGGTGCTCCCCAAGGGGACGCGCTAGGTCTAATGTAGCCCTTCTCGGTCAAATCCTCAAGTTGGCTCTTCAGCTCCTGCATCTCAGTCGGAGCCATACGATACGGTGCTTTTGAAAGCGGGGACGTACCAGGCTCTAGCTCAATATTGAACTCTACTTCACGATGCGGAGGTAAGCCTGGCAATTCATCCGAAATACGTGCGGTAGTCTCGGACTACCGGAATATCGATCAATTCAACTGGTCGATCCATTGTCTTGGTCATGTAACACCAATAGCCAATACATCCTTGATTAAGCAGTTTCACCGTTTTCATAGCGCTGATGATTCTCCCAGAATGGCTGGGATTATCACCATGGAAAGTACACTCAATACCATCGTCAGAGGTGACGGTCACTGTTCGCTTGCGGACACTAATTATGGCATCATGACGGTCCATCCAATCGATACCCAAGATCACATCATCTTTAGGTAAATGGACCACAATTAAATTTGACAACCACTCACGGTCGTTCATTCGAATCGAGCAGTCCTGAACTTCACGATTCCCAACAATTCTTCTACCATCGGGTAGACCAATTATATAAGGTTCACAATTGATAACATGCTCTAATTGCAAACGACTCAAACAAGAAGTAGATAAAAAAGAGTGTGAAGCACCAGTATCAAAAAGAACATAGACAGGCTGAGATTGGATCTCGAGAGTACCTGCAATCATGCTGGCTTCGGGATTTTCAGCCCTCTTCATCTCGCAAACTCTAGGTTTTGCAGCCCCTGCACCAGATGTACCTGCTTGATTTCCACGTCCCATCCCCTTGTTTGTCCCGGTAGTCTGATAAGAAGCGGATGGAGGTGCTCGGTCCTGAATCAAGGCATCTTTGGAGCATGAGGTGCTGCGGGAATACGTACTGGTCCACTCCTACAATAACGAGCACGATGCCCGTTCTTCCCACAAGTATGGCATGACACGGCTGGCCTAGGACATTTCGAATTGATGTGCCCCTGGTCTCCACAATTATAGCACACAACAGATAGGCTGACCGCTCGAGGTTGCGATCCGGTTGGCTTCGATGCCGTAGGTTGCCGTTCAGAAGGATTTGGCACTGGTTGGGGTCTCTTGAATGTTCCCCGGTTGCTGTCTGACTGGTTCTGGTTCCTGAATTTCTTGTTGTTAGACTGCGGTTGCTTCTTGGAGATTTCCTTCACGGTCAATTCGTACTCCAGAGCTTTCTCGATGAACTCCGGTAGGGTCACACAATGATGGTTCAACAGCTGCATCCTCATTCGGGGTTTAAGTCTTTTGAGAAAGTATTTGATCTTATCAGCTTCTGTGTGGACAATCGTCGCAGCAAAAGGGAGAAGTGCCTGGAATTTCTCGGCGATAGATAGTACGTCATCATCTTCGGACGGTTCCGGATTCAGCAATTCTGATAGTTTGGCCTCGCGGAGAGGTCCTGGATAGTAACGATCTAGCATGAGATTTTTAAATTCTTCCCAAGTGCATACGCCATCAGCTGGCCTCACCGAAAGCCACCAAGTGTGGGCGCCCTTGCCCAAATAGTAAGCTGCCACGGAGACGCGATTCTCTACTGGACAGTCTACCATATCGAACAATTTCTCGAAGTGTTCGATCCAATACACGATATCAGCTGGCTCAGAGGAACCTTCAAAAATCAGGGGTCGTTGGCGCGAGATGTCGCTGATGATCCGATTCACCGGCCCGCCATGTACAGGAGGTGGCCCCTGATGCTGGTCGGTAGCAGCTCTTTGCATAGTTTCCATTAACTGACCCATTTGGGTCATCTGAGCCATCATTCCCTGCATTACAGTGTAAGGATCGACACGAGCATCCTCGCGTCCATTGTGGTGCGATTGGTCCCTAGAAGGCGAATCACTGCCTGCGGAACTATGCTCTGCGTTCGCACGTCTGTTGGCTCGCGGTATCGGGATTCGGCCCCTTCCGCGGCCTCGTCCCCCCTTGCCACGGCCTCTCAAATTTCTTTCCATACTAAAAGAATCAATTTGTAATGATAATCATAAGTACGGTCCATGATACCAATCAGAATTCATGCTAAGTTAATGGCAGTAAGAAATTACATATTCAAGAAAACAGTTCGTAATGAGTTATCATCACTACGAGAGTCACACAAAATATCATATCGACGTTTGAATCGAATGATTTCAATCATATAATCAATCCAGAATTTTATTTGAATCATCAATCAGATAATTCCTGCCACAAACCCTTAAAATGCCGAGATCAATAAGGAGATCTATTCAGAGATCAATATCATGTCAGTAATTTATTCATGGTTCATAAAGTACGTACCGCATTTGGCTCGTAGGATCAGGCGCTCGCACGGGTCACACGTGACACGAAGGTCTCTTGATACCAGTTCAATACACAAAGACTCAAAAGAAAGAAAACGACCTCTACCAAATGCCTCTCTGATACCATCTTCTGTAACACCCCGATAAGGTGGCCATTACAGTGCCGTGGACCCCACACTGAGATCCACCAAGCGATACCCAAAATACAGATTAAATACACAGTACATGTGATACCGAACCACAAAAC
Organism: Orobanche coerulescens; assembly: GCA_033398695.1. Lineage (NCBI taxonomy): Eukaryota > Viridiplantae > Streptophyta > Magnoliopsida > Lamiales > Orobanchaceae > Orobanche > Orobanche coerulescens. The sequence goes on along the minus strand of CM065807.1, from coordinate 118,444,010 downwards.
ATAGTACTTACTCCGATCTGGAGTTTACAGCAGTATGGCCTACGGCCTTATTACACACAGGATCCAAACATAAGTATAATCCATATGGAGATGAATTATACCTTAAATAACAATACATTTGTTCAAGCCTAAAATAAAGCGGAAAGATAACATTACACGGTACGAACATGACCGGACACGAAAGACTTGGGGCCCCCAAACTAGTATCCTTCGAACCCTTCGTCATCACCTTGATCTTCCCGTGCCTTGCCTTTTCCTCGACCTAAAATACAACACAAGTATTTCGCCCAACACAGGGTCAGATATACATGATAAATGATTCTCAAGATAGTATACAATTCACGTATATAAGATTTCAAGAATAACGCCCCGACTAACGAACATACCCCTCGGGCGTATGAATGCTCAGTCACAAAACGTCGAACACATCCAAGTATAAAAATGGACTGTGAGCGACTAAGATAGTATGGCTCGAGAGGGACATCACAGTACGCCCGATCCGAATATGTGTCAGTGCACATGTCCACCCCGTATACGGAATCCAGGATATACGTGGGACAATGTACCTAATTAGCCTCAACGAACTACGTCTCGTGTGCACAGCCTTTCACGGAAAATATTCACGCATGACTATATATGTGCCCGGCTAAAAATCCTACACAATATCCAATCGGAACGTAGATATGACTCCGGATATGTCACGATGCAACATGACAACGAATTCAATAATTCACAAAATCCGATTAAGGATCGAGGACTCACCGAGATGACAACAAGATCAACAATATCAAGGGTCCAAAAGTAACGAACTTGGGAATACAATCCCACGATGAAAACGGGACATCATTAAGAACAACCTCAAATCACAAGACACAAGTTTATAAGTGTTTAATATACACGAAATGCATAATCATCATAAGAATCCACACATCATTATAACCAAGCAAGATAACTTGCCTCAATACGGAGGCGTGTAAAGTCCTTCTTTGTCGAACGAACAGCCGGCCCTCGATTCAAAATTGGTTACTCGGACAATCAACCTTGAATGAAGTATATTTTACTCAATAATACGTTCATATGATCATCTATACCAAACTTCAACGAGACAACATCCTAATTCTCATTTGAGTAGTTCAACTTTTTAAGATGTTGAGGGGTTACTCCAAGAACCTTATTCAATACCATTTTATTCTCACAATTGATTACAAGATGTTTACCAAATGTTTGCTGGATTAAGATGTGTTAAACAATAATCTCCTACTCTTTAAACTTATCAAGGACATCTCAATTGATTAAAATTAAAATCTGCACTTCAATCAATCACTTATGTTGAGTTAAGTAGTTACAATTCCATATTTTGATCAAGAAGACTACTTCAAGTTCAACACCTTTCTTATAATCTTCTAGTTAACTTGGAGGTTCAAACATTACTCCTCTGGATTCATTTAGCTTAGGTTCAAGAAGGTGATTCCATTCTTCTAATGATCAACAAGGGTTTCTCAAAACATTTTATGGTAATTATTCCAAGAAGTTATTTACATCATAATGAAACAAAGATTATTAGTATTCTATTGGTGTTATTAGTCCAGGAATAAGAGTTTGGTTTAACTAAACATGATCATCATCATTTAAGATACTAAGAACACAACCTTACAAAACCCTTAACCATCATATTCATCATTAAGTTTGTTGGAAGCTTAACTATGAACATGTTTAGCTTGATTAAATCATCACTAGGTGGAGTATACTTAATCACTACCATTATAACTATGAGATTATAGGGTTAAAACGTATGACATACCTTCAGAATTGAAGAACAATACACCAAGACCACAAGAACACAATCTAAGCTTCAAGAATGACTCCAACTCCCAATCAACAAGCTCCAAAATCCAAATGTAAAGCTCAAACACAAGTTGGAAGAAGGTAATTTTGATCTAGGGATGCAGGAGGATGATTATCTTGGTGAAAACTCAGAGTTTGGTCGTGCAAAATGAAAGACACAAGTTGTCTTTTTATAACAGCACAGTTCGTTACGTACGTTATCCGGGAAGTGTTACGTACGTAAGCTCAGTCCAGAGGCTACTGGACTGAAACACGAACATCGTTACGTACGTTACCTATCAACGCATTACGTACGTAATGTAGGTCAACTAGATTGCCTCCAAAAGATCAGATATTCGAATCCTGTCCAGCCCTACACGCCGAAAGTTGAGATCGGATACGATTACACTAGTTACGTACGTAACAAGTACACCTTTACGTACGTAAAGAACTAAGCATAACGTACGTTATGATTAAGGATTAGCGTACGTTATACTCAGGTTAGTAGCTCAAAAATGTATTAATCTATGTGACGCTGAGAATCCAATTATAGTGCGAGTGATCGTTATTATTATGTCTATTTATGATATATTCTAATATCAATAACAATACACAAATGCAACAAGAGTACAACAGTATTTGAATTATCCGAATGATACAACAGTAAGTAAGAATTTCCATCGGATATTACAATCAGAAGGTGTTCGGGTTGATCCACTCACTTTTATGCACGGCATGATGGCCCAGATGACACAGATGGCACGCCTCATGAAGACGATGCAAAACTCAACAGCTCAGAATCAGCAGGCTCCTCTGCCGCCACCTCAGGGGCAAGAGAGGGGTGTAAGCAGTATTATTGGCGACATCTCTCGCCAAAGGCCACCTACTTTTGAGGTCTCATATGAGCCGGCAGATATTGTTCACTGGATCGAGCATTTTGAGAAGTTATTTGCTATGGTAGAATGTCCCGAAGGACACAAGGTTTCAGTTGCGGCTTACTATCTGGGTAAGAACGCTCATTCATGGTGGTTATCGTTGGAGCCCACTGATGGATCATGTACTTGGGATCAATTCAAGACTCTCATGATGGAGAGGTATTATCCGGCCACACTCAGAGAGGCCAAGTTATCAGAATTACTGACTCCCGACCCCTCAGCAGACGAGTATCTTCTCGCCATCGCCGAGAAATTTTAGGAACTTCTTTCTTTCGCCTAATCTATTATTCACTCCGAGGCAGACAAGATCAAGTATTTCAGCAAGAGGCTGAAACCCTGTATGCGGATGTAGTTACTTAATCACAATTGCACCACTCTGGCCGAATTCATCGAGAAATCTCTTACTTATGAGCTTACTGCTAAGGAGATTGCTAAGCAGCAACCTTCATCTACTAGCAAGAAGTCAAAGAATCATAATCAGTCTGAAGGCGGTCAGGCAACCTTCAAGAAGCCTCGTGCGGGCTCTATTTTCTCTGAGCGACCTCCTGTGGCGCCCAGACCAGTGGAATCGCAGTCCCGAGCGGCCAGTTCAGCCATCACCTATTTCAACTGTGGGGAACTTGGTCATGTCAGCACCAAGTGTCCGAGGCAGGCTGTCACATGCCATAATTGTGGGATTGCTGGGCATATGGCCCGTTTTTGCCGAAGGGACTCCAAACCTACTCCGGCGTCATCTCAATCCCCGAAGCAGTCAGCTATTCATAATCAGGCCACTCAGTCTGAGTCGTTCAATATGATAGGAGCGAACAAAGACGGAGCCAAAAGCTATCCGACAGGAGCGTCCGGTTCGGGGGCAAGCCCCGAATTTATGAGATGAAGAAGACTGACAATCTGGAGGCCCGGATGATCTCAGGTACACTCGATATTCTATCTCAAACTGTGTGTACCCTTTTTGATACTGGTGCATCGCATTCATTCATTTCCGAGTGATGTTTGAGTAGACTACGTCTGGGTAGTGCTACTAGTTGTGAGCCATATGTCATTGGTCTACCTAATGGTAGACGAATTATCGACAATCGTGAGATTAAGAATTGTCCAATTCAACTTCATGGCCGTGATTGGTTAGCAGACCTGATCGTGGTAGATTTACCGAGAGACGACGTCATCTTGGGTATTGATTGGATGGATCGTCACGATGCCATCATTAGTGTCCGTAAGCGTATGGTCCCTATCATTTCAGACGATGGGGTCGAATGTGTTTTTCAGGGAGGTAATCCCAGTTGTTCTAGGAGAGTCATCAACTTGATGAAAGCAGTGAAATTACTCAGTCAGGGGTGTGTTGGTTATTGGTGCTATATGACCAAGACCGAGAAATCATCAATAATGTTGGCGGATATTCCAGTAGTGAGAGAATATGCCGACGTATTTCCAGACGACTTACCTGGTTTGCCTCCACAGAGTGATGTGGAATTCACGATTGAGTTGGAGCCTGGTACGTCTCCAATATCGAAGGCACCGTATCGGATGGCCCCGACCGAAATGCAGGAGTTGAAGAATCAATTGGAGGATTTGACCGAGAAAGGTTATATCCGCTCGAGTGCGTCCCCGTGGGGAGCACCAGTGTTATTTGTCAAGAAGAAGGACGGTTCATTTCGTTTGTGTATTGATTATCGGGAGTTGAACAAGGTGACGATCAAGAATAAATATCCTCTACCTCGTATTGATGATCTCTTAGATCAACTTCAGGGAGCTTCAGTATTTTCCAAGATCGACTTAAGATCTGGATATCATCAGTTGCGAATTCGAGAGTCGGATATCGCAAGGACGGCGTTTCGAACACGCTATGGTCATTATTAGTTTGTGGTAATACCGTTTGGGTTAACTAATGCACCTGCAGTGTTCATGGAGTTAATGAATCGGGTTTTCATCGACTATTTGGATCATTTTGTGGTTGTCTTCATTGATGATATTTTGATTTATTCTCATAACCGAGGGGAGCACGAGGTTCAGCTTCATCGGGTTCTCGACGTGTTGAGACGAGAGCAACTCTATGGAAAGTTTTCCAAATGTGAGTTCTGGATGTCCGAAGTGACGTTTCTCGGACATGTAATTTCATCAGACGGTGTGCGTGTTGATCCTCAGAAGACGTAGGCTATCCGAGATTGACTACCTCCGAAGAACGTTAAGGAAATCCGAAGCTTTCTCGGATTAGCCGGTTATTATCGGCGGTTTGTGGAAGGATTTTCTAAAATTGCTCAACCCATGACGAACCTTCTGCGGAAGGATAAGAAACACACGTGGTCCGAAGCGTGTCAACAGAGTTTTGTGGAACTCAAGAGCCGGTTAATTTCAGCACCTGTCCTTTTCTTGCCGCAAGGGACGGAGGGATTCGTGGTTTATAGTGATGCGTCCGGACACGGTCTTGGATGTGTATTAATGCAGAATGGGAAAGTTATTGCTTATGCTTCACGGCAATTGAGACCTTACGAGGTTAATTATCTGACCCATGACCTGGAACTAGCAGTCGTGGTGTTCGCATTGAAGATTTGGCGTCATTATCTTTATGGCGTTACCTATCAAATATTCACCGATCATAAGAGTTTGAAGTATATATTTACTCAGAAGGAGTTAAATATGCGACAGAGGAGGTGGTTGTAACTAATCAAAGATTATGATATTGAGATCCTGTACCACCCGGGCAAGGCGAATGTCCATTTAGGAGCAAATGCTTGCTCGTTTAACAGTTTAGAAGGAGCTTCAGCAGGAATTCCTTAGACCTGAGATCGAGGTCTGGTTGCAGCGAGTGCAAGGGCAACTTTGCATGTTGGAAATTTCATCGCCACTTGAGGAGGCAATCAAGGAGAATCAGGATTCAGACCCGTTTTTGTTGCGCATCCGAGAGGATGTGGCTCAGGGGAAAGCCCCTGGATTTATGGTCCACGAGGATGTACTTTTGCGATTTAGGAATCGGTTATGTGTACTGGCGAATGACGAGTTGAAAAACTCGATTTTGAGAGAAGCTCATGCTACCCCTTATTCCATTCATCCGGGGTCTAGCAAGATGTACAAGGACTTGAAACAAAATTACTGGTGGAGTAATATGAAGCTAGAAGTCGCAGAATTTGTTTCGAGATGTTTAACCTGTCAACAAGTCAAGTTAGAACATCAGCGACCGGCGGGTATGATGAAACCTCTCCCTATTCTAGAGTGGAAATGGGAAGATATTTCTATGGACTTCATCACGAGTTTGCCGATGAGTCGTCATGGCATGAATATAATTTGGGTAGTTATGGACCGTTTAACTAAGTCAGCTCATTTCCTCGAGATTAAGGACACGTGGGGTCCCGAGAGACTTGCCCAGTTGTTCATCAAAGAGATAGTAAGATTGCATGGTACTCCTAAGAGTATCGTTTCTGATCGTGACGGGCGATTCGTGTCACATTTTTGGAAATCAGTTCATCGTGCCATGGGAACTGAGCTTAATTTCAGCACAACTTTTCATCCTCAGTCCGACGGACAATCAGAGAGGACTATTTAGACATTGGAGGATATGTTCAGGGCATGCGTCCTCGATTGGAAAGACGATTGAGAAGCCCAACTACCGTTTATTGAGTTCACGTACAATAACATTTGGCATGCTTCGATTAAGATGGCACCTTACGGGGCCTTGTACGGTCATCGTTGTCGATCTCCTTTGTGTTGGGATGACTTATCAGAATCAATAGGCACCGAGCCCGATATGCTTATACCCGCCCGTGAGAAGGTAGATTTGATCAGGAGTCGTCTGTTGACCGCTCAGAGTCGACAGAAATCATATGCAGATAATCATCGTCGACCACTAGAGTTCGAGGCAGGTGACCACATTTTGGTCAAGGTATCCCCGAGTCGAGTTATCTTTCGTTTCGGGAAGCGGGGAAAGTTGAGTCTGAGATTCATCGGACCGTTTGAGATTTTGGATCGAGTAGGCAGTCTGGCTTATCGATTGGCTTTACCTCCGGCGTTGAGCCGAATTCATAATGTGTTTCACGTCTCTCAATTGCGGAAGTATGTTTCCGACCCGAGTCACATACTTCAGTTCAACGAGATCGAGATCGCGGATGATCATTCGTATGAGGAGCGTCCTATACGAGTTTTAGAGTGTCGAATCAAACAGTTAAGGAACAAGACGATTCCTTTGGTCAAGATTCAGTGGTCTAGACACAGAGTCGAAGATGCTACTTGGGAAACCGAAGATAGCATGCGGGAGAGTTATCCCGAATTGTTTGACCCTTAGTTTTTGGGACGAAACTCTTTTTAAGAGGGGAGTATGTAATACCCGGTTGTAATTCATTCATTATCATTCAGTAATTATCAGTCAGTCATTGTCACTCATTAATAATCATTCATCATTCATGATTCATTCATTTGTTTTCATCGTTGGCATATTTTAACCGTGTATCAATTACCGATCGTCATTCATCTCCATTTGAGGATAGGGACGAGAGTATTATCATAATCATCGTGAATGGTAGTCTTATGTTGTAAGTATCATCTATCGCGTGTTATTAGACTTAATTACATTCATACAAGTATTGTATGTCGGATCATTCACCTTTCGTAACGAGAAACGGAGTTGTTAGACTGTGGCATTTCCAGCAGTGAGTTATGGCCGTAACTTATCATGCATTACGGCCATAACATGCACTCGTTGGTTTAAGGATATTTTTGGCCGAAGGTGAGATACGGCCGTAAGGATGGGCAGGCTACGGCCGTACCATGTGTTCGTGGTTTTCAGGACATGTCGGACGAAGAGGGCTTACGGCCGTAAGGGTTGCGGCATACGGCCGTAAGATGAGGTAGGTACGGCCGTAAGGCTTGTACGGTTACGGCCGTATGATTCGAGAAGGGTGCCCAGTCAGTTTTGGCGAAGGTTTTATACGCCCATATGCCTTGCCGAGTACGACCGTAACAGTCTAGTTACGCCCGTAAGGCATGTGCGGTACGGCCGTATGTCTGTCGGCAGACATTTCGACGAGGGCGAGTTACGCCCGTATGAGTTGGCTGGTTACGGCCATAGGGCCGTTGACTTGGGGATGTTACGACCGTAAGTAGGCCGAGTTGCGGCCGTAACCATGGCAGTACTTAAGGACTTGGACGGAACTTTGAGCTCATTTTTCTCATTTCTTCACCTTGTTTCCGAGAGAGAGAGAGAGAGAGCTTGAGGGAGAGATTTTTCATCATCAATCACTTGGGTGTTCGGTATTTATCATCTTCCTTTCTTTTGTGAAGCTTGGATAGTCGATTTAACACGATTTCACCGGATCAAAGTATTTGGATCTTCAAGAGGTAAATATTTCAACACTTTGGATTTCAATTTTGTGTTGGGTTATGATGTTTGGACGTGATGATCATGATATATGAAGTGATATACTTGTGATTATGTATTGTTAAGTATTATCATCGGATTATTTGGGTTTATTCAAGAACACCTTGAATATTGATTTGGATTTTGGGATTTTCGATTAGATGTTGTTTGAAATCTCGATTTGGGTATTCATTTTGGATTATGGATTGTATTGAAGATGTTTTGTTGGATTGAAACACTCCTTGGAAGTTTGGTATCGATTAATTGAGAATTGGTGGTAAACAATCGAAGATTCTTTACAACGTGTTTGTCATAATGCCCCAATGAACTTGGTTTTGTTGTATCGACGTTTTGAATTAGTAATAATCATGTTTTATGCGTATATTGAGCGGATTGTTGGTAATTGTGTTATTCAAGGTTGTTCGAGCGACCGACATCTCATTGTAGGACGTTTGTTCGAGGAAGAACATTCTTCACCGGTATTGTGTAAGCTAATTCTTACTCAGTTAAAAGGATATTCATTCCTTTCATTGTTGTTAAGTGATAATCATAATTCATTCATAATGTATTAACTGTATTGAGACTTGTAATTGTCGAATAATCACTTCATTCACGAGGAACGACGGTTCCAATTATTTCATTGAGCTATCATTCACTTCACTATTATTTCATATCGGTGAGTCATTCTTGACTTTGTCGGATTGTTATTCATTAGTATTCATCATGGTCATTCTCGTTCATATGACCTTCTGGGTTCGTATTGCGTGGCCCGGTGGTGATGTGTGGAATTTTTAGTCGGGCACATGATGGTCACGTGTTCGGGTTCACCGACAGAATGGACTGTGCACACGGTAACATACCTCTGTGAGACTAATTAGGTATAATGGCGAGTGTGTCCGGTCACTCGTCTTGTGCACATGCACATACAATTACAGGCGTACTACGATGTCCCTCTTCAGCTTAATTTCACAATTAAGATATACCATGATTGTGTATATTCAATTCTTGAGGATTGTTGTTCTGTGTAACTGACCTCGTTGGGGGATGTTGTTTTTAGGTCATGGCAAGGCTAAAGCATGGTAAGAGAACGTTGACGGTGAGGAGTCCCTGTGATACTAGTAGGGCGCCCCAGTCCTTTTCAGTCATTTGTGTTCTTCATTTTATTTCCGCTGCAGACTTCCGTTTGAATACTCATTTTTATTCAGTGTTGTATATTTTATCTCCATATAAAATATACATGTATTCTGTATTATCTTGGGTGTATTGTAATGAAACTCCTCATCGGAGTAATGGATGATATAATGTGGTTCGGTACTACGATTATAGTATTTATGTCATAAATTTTCATTCGCCTGGTGGGTCCCAGTCGGGGGTCCACGACACTGTAATAGTCGCCCAGTTTGGGGTGTTACAATATTGATGTAGGCGTATCTAACCGAAGAAGAATACAGAGTACACAAGGAACTGTACTGTGTGCACAAGAGGAAATCGAATCTGAGAAGTCTCCATTTCCTATATGGAAATCTCAAGCTGAACTTAGGAGACTAGCTATGTGCACCCTAGTTGTATTCTTAGCTCAATCCGAACCTGTTTCTACCAATGAAGCTTTGAATAATTCTCACTGGATCACTTCTATGGAAGAAGAGCTTAATGGTTTCGAAAGAAACAATATATGGTATCTAGTATCGAGGCCAGAACATCAAGCTGTAATTGAAACCAAATGGGTATTTGAAACAAGAAGGATGAGAATGGACTTGTTATTAGGAACAAATCCCGTCTAGTCGCACAAGGCTACAGATAGGAAGAAAGCATAAATTATAATGAGACTTTTGCCCCTGTAGCTAGACTAGAAGCCATTAGGATATTTCTAGCCTTTGCCGCCCATAAGAGTTTTATAGTATATCAAATGGAAGTTAAAAGAGCATTCTAGAATGGAATCTTGCCGAAGAAGTCTATGTTGAGCAACCACCAGGGTTTATCAACACTGGAGGCGGAGACCTAGTATACAGACTACGGGAAGCTCTGTATGGACTTAAGCAAGCACCTAGAGCTTGGTGTGAAACCTTGATCCTGCACCTTATCAACAATGGATTTGAGAAAAGTGATGTGGACAAGACTCTATTCAAGATACAGAAAGGAGATGACCTGTTGATGGTGCAAATATATGTCGATGATATTATATTTGGTTCTACTAACCTTGCTCTATGTCAAAGATTATCTCATCTCGTGCAAAGTAAATTTAAAATGTGTATGATGGGAGAACTTAGTTACTTTCTAGGATCGCAGGTGAAGCAATTGCCTACAGGAATCTTCATCAACCAGGAGAAGTACAACAAGAGCTGGTCAACAAGCTTGGGATGAACAACTCCAAATCCTCATCAACCCATGAGCACTTCCACGCAAATTAGTGATGACGAAGCTGGAAAGCCGGTTGATCAATCACTCTACAGGAAGCTTATTGACTCACTCCTGTACTTAACGGCGAGCAGGTCCGATATAAAAATGTGAATATATTTCTATTATATTCACACCTCTATTAGGACAAAATTATTACTTTTAAAACAACTTATACTAGGAGAGAATAAAGAGAATTAGTTGAACTAAGATCATTTGAGGACTAAACATTCTCTACATACCAAGGGATCAATCCCCACCTTCCATTCATTTTGATCTGAAAGCTGAGATTAAACTTATCTTTTACATTACAAGGGTATTTTTAGACTATATAAATATTACTTTTTCCACCCATCTCACTTAATGCGTCAGTTTTTTCACACACACAAAGTGTGTGTTTATCTTCTCTCTCATGTAACCGCTCCTCACATTTAATCGTCTCCTTCAATTGATCAACAAACCCTAATTTTTGCTCCATAATTCATCAATTGATCTCCTTATTCATCCCGTACAATCATCTAACCCTAATTTTTTAGCTAAATTCTGAGCTCGAATTATAAGCTATCTGATTCAATAAGGTGATTTATAAGCTAACTTATTCAATTTTTTCATCTGATATGTAGGTTTTATGGATTCGCTTGAAAGTTCTGTTTCTACTACCTCTCAGGAGATCGCTGTTAATGATTCATCTTCTACATTTGAAGAGATCGTTGTTAGTGATGATGTTTCAGCTAAGTATGCAGAGGAGATTGTTGCTTATAAACACGTTGATGAATCCGAAGCTATTAAGAGTAAGCTTTTTGATTATTTTAATTTTTACTATAATTCGTTTGTTAGTGTGAATAAGCTATGTTGTGAATCTGTTATAAGCTCTGAATAAGCTCTTTAGTTAGTTTTTGATTGAGTCAATGAGTTTTTAAGCTCTGAATAAGTTGTTTTAAGCTTTGAATAAGCTATCTTAGTTGCTGCTGATAATAATTAGTTTGGATATATCATATACGACAAGAACATGTATGATATATATATATATATGATATATTTTTTGTTTATTTTTTTTTCAGATTTGAATCCTTTGAAAACTCCTGAGTCATTTCCTACTCACTCTAATTTTGGTACTCCTGGTGGAACTGTTTATTATATTCCTAAAGTTCCTGCGGATGTTTTATTAGTTAAGGGAAAAGTTTATAAGTCGATTGATGAGTGCATTGCTGCCTATATGAAATATGCTGCTAAAGCTGGTTTTGTGGTTAGGAAGTCGTGCCAGAAAAGGTTGAGGAATGGTACTGTGAAACAAAAGTATTTAGTGTGTAATAGGGAAGGTTGTCCTAAGGGAATTCATGTGGACACGTTAGACTTGGAGAATAGTGATAAGCAGATTAGGAGTTCGAATATGCATATCACAGGATGCAAAGCGCGTGTTATTTTTGATTTGATTCCTGGTACTAGTAAGTATAGGGTGAATGTTTTTGATATTATTCATAATCATGAGCTTGAACGTGAAGAGTACAAGCATTTGTCAAAGACTGAGAGGCCGTTAACTTATGCTGAACAATTGTTTATCGTTAAAGTTGCTAGCGTAAATATAGGTGCAACAAAAGCTCATCACATCTTAACCGGTTTGAAGGGTTCTTACTTGCTTGTTCATGGAACAACGGTTGATTTCAAGAACTTTTTTAGGGGCGTGAATTGCTATATAGGTGATAGTGATGCCCAGATGCTTATATCTAAGATGGAAAATAGGAAGAAGCATGTGCCGGATTTTTCATTTGATTATTTGGTCAAAAATGCTGAGCTTTCGGCTATTTTTTGGGCTGATGAAGTTTCTAAGTACAACTACAGAGAGTTTTGTGATGTTGTTTCGTTTGATGCTACTTACTTAAAAAACAAGTAAGTTTTTGTATGTTTAAATATGAGATTTGATTATATGATTTGTGTTTTATTGTTTAATATGTTATTTTATCTTTTTTTGTTTTTTTAGGTACAAAATGGTGTTTGTTCCGTTTACAGCCATAGATAATCATCGGAGGTGTGTGACAGTCGCAGCAGGCTTGTTGAAGAACGAAACTACAGCTTCGTATATTTGGTTGCTGAAATCGTTCATCAAGGCGTTTGGTAGGGCTCCTAATATTGTTGTTACTGATCAGGATGGGGCTATGAGAAATGCCATTGAAGCTGAGTTTGCGGGTTCGAAACACAGACTTTGCATGTGGCATATTACTCAAAAACTCCCTGGAAAGGTATTTTTCTGTCTTTGTTGTTTTATCATATGTGATACTTGATTTTCTGTGTATTTCTTATTGATTTATCACATATGATAATTTGTACCTTTTTTCAAATAATTTGTTAAATCATATGTGATACTTGATTTTATTTGTATTTATTATTGGTTTATCATATATGATAACACATATCTTTTTTCAAATCATTTGTTAAATCAAATGTTATTTGTTTTGTTTTCAGATATGTTCAAAAATCTATGATGAGACTGACTTTAAAAAGAAGTTCAATCAAATTGTATGGAATATGTATATCAGTCCGGAGGAGTTTGAGGACAGATGGTCAAAGTTATTGGAGGAGTTTAGTTTGCAGAATTATAAGTGGTTAATAAAGATGTTTCGTATACGTTCGTGTTGGATTCCTGCTTATTTTATTGATTCCCCCTTGTGTGGTTTGATGAGGACGACGTCTGGATCTGAGAGTGAGAACTCCTTTTTCTCTCATTTTACAAATCAAGGTTCTACTCTTATGAATTTTATGAATTGTTTTGAGATGGCGATGGAAAAGCAGAGGCATATACAAGAGAGGCTTGATCATAAGACCATTGATTCTCTTCCGAAGTTTAGAACCTATCTTAAGATTGAAAAGCATGCTTCGAAGGTTTATACTCGTCGTATTTTCGAGCTGGTTCAAGCAGAGATATTTGCAGGCATATGGTATTGCCAAATAGAAACCAAAAGCTTGCTTGAAGGATCTGAGGTGTCTGTTATTAGAGAGATAAAATTTGTTGTTGTACTAATGGAGAAGAAGAAAGCTAAGTTGAAAGAAAAAGCTAAGAAGAGAGTTAAGAATAAAGGTAAGGATGATGATAAAGCTGAAGAAGAAGAGCCAGTTAACCTATTTTATAGAGTAGATGGATTATATAAGGTATGTTAGCTTCTTAAAAAAATATTGTTCATTTTTTTTATCATATATGATTTTTGACTGTCTTACTACTTTTGTTTTATCATATATGATTTTTTACTATCTTCTTTATTTTTGCCCATGAAGGTGTTGCGTAACCCAGAAGATGGATCAGTTGTGTGTTCCTGTCAGCTTTTCGCTCGAGTTGGTATATTATGCAGGCATGTGTTTTGTGTGTTTAAGAACGCCAATATTGAAGTGATTCCAAGTCAATACATATTAAGGCGTTGGACATAGAATCTTATACTTGCTGCTTTGAGGAACAAAAGGAACAGATATGGTGAGAAGAATGAGATTGTTGAGAATTATGCAAACGAGGCGAGTTCGATTGTTGATCACTGTGCCCATATTTTGAGTAAAGACGAGCCAAGGTTGTCTGATTTTGTTGAGAAGTTGAGGTTGCTAAAGATTGATGTTGAGGCTGATTGTCCAAATCCTCCTTCTAAGAATAAGGCTGATAATTTGGAGGAACTTGTTGGAGTCCCGAAGCCGGCTGTAAAAACCGTTAACAATCCATCTGTTTGTAACCCCAAAGGCCGTAAAAAGTTGCGCATAAAAGGAGGGAAAGAGCAAGCTCTTGATAAGAATTCGAAGAACAGGAATGCATGTTCACTATGTGGAGAGACAGATGGTCACAACAAGAGGACGTGCCCAAAAAAGTTTGCAGAAGAGGCCGAGTTGGATCAAGCAGAAGTTACAAGAGAAGAGATCTTGGATCAAGCAGAAGTTTCAATAGAAGAGGAGTTGGGACCAGAGATTTGAAGAGAAGAAGTCTTGGATCAACCATGAATTTCAACATAAATCGTCTGCGTATTTTTTTAGTATATTTGATTATTACTGAATTTGAGTAACAGACTTACAGATGATTGTTTGATTATTACTGAGTTTTTATATGTAATAGACTGTTTCTGATTGTGTTCAAGAAATTTGGTTAATGACATTTCTGTTATCATATATGATAATTCAGAAGCAAGTTTTTTAAGTGTATTATCATATGTGATATTTCACTGATATCATATATGATTTTACACTAGGTTTATTACTTTTTAATTTATCATATATGATAATGTATGAACAAGTGTATATCATATGTTACATTTATCTAAAATCAAGACTTATTATCCAAAATCACATCCGGAGATGTTTCGCCATTCATTTCTTAATTAAAAAAGGCATCATAGTACCTACATCATCCTACTTAGAATATATTTAAAGTGATATTATTGTAACACCCCCAGATTTAACCGGAAATATTACAGCGCCGTGGGCCCCGAGATGGAACCCACAAGGCTAAAAGAAATTTTCGCAAACATTTACAAATGCCCAAGAGGCCAACGACGGTACTATCTTTAAAAATTCACAAAGACTTATAAAATCCATTTATCAAAAACCATCGTAAAAACTCATTTGAAATCGCAAGGCCAAACAGCCGACACTCAAAAGTTTAGAAAACGATTTCCAAAGTAACCTCAGTTACTAGATACCAAAAGAGCATTTCAAAATACTCACACAGCGGAAAAATACCAACCATAAAGATACTCTAGCAGCGGAATACAAGAACCAATCAAGAAACTCAATGCACACAACATGTCCTAGCCAGTATCCTCCGGGAAGCTCATCTCTTCACGACCGCTACAAGCTCGATACTCCGAGAACCTAAAAAGAAATCCCAAGACGGGGTCAACCATAATATCCAACAATGATAACCGTCACATCACATTAATAATAACATACCAATGAGAATACAACATAAGAATACGACCAGCGTAATCTTACCGCCATAACTTTGCTTACTCAAGTAATTCTCATCAGAATAATCATTATCACATTTCACATCCTGTACTCGATTAACCAATAAACTCGAACATAATATCTGTATTGTACCTCAAACAATACTCAAGATCCTCAAACTATCATAACCAACTCACGATACGGAAATCTACCATTTCTGACCAATACGATCCATCGAATAATATCATCAAATCCCAAGACGATAACCGATTGTCCACCAAAGACAAGACCAAAGAAAATATAGAACATACCTCGAGATATGATGTGCCACGATAATCATATCAGTCTAATCCGAGATCAGAATAATGCAATACGGACAAGGTCCTAACACAAGACCTACAAATGCATACTCATATGACAACGTCAATATGCTCAAAAACAATAATAACTATGTATACTCAATGGAAATCCCATGATCCAGCGCCCTCAGCATAGATCCCAAGATGATCCTACAAGATCAACACGAGGTGGATATGTAATATCCGACGGAAATTCTTACTTACTGTTGTATCTTTCAGATAATTCAAATACTCTTATAGCCTTGTTGCATTTGTGTATTGTTTCTTGATGTTGGAATATATCATAAATAGACATAATAATAACGATCATTCGCACTATGATTGGATTCTCAACGTCGCATAGATTATTACATTTTTTTTGTTACTAAACATGAGTCTAACGTACACTAATTCTTAAGTATAACGTACGTTATGCTTAGTCCTTTACGTACGTAAGGGTGTACTTGTTACGTACGTAACCAGTGTAATCGTATCCGATCTCAACTTTCGGCGTGTAGGGCCGGACAGGATTCGAATATCTGATCTTTTGGAGGCAATCTAGTTGACCTACATTACGTACGTAATGCGTTGATAGGTAACGTACGTAACGATGTTCGTGTTTTAGTCCAGTAGCCTCTGGACTGAGCTTACGTACGTAATACTTTCCGGGTAGCGTACGTGAAGCTGTTAACGTACGTTATCCTCTTGTGATAACGTACGTAACGAACTGTGCTGTTATAAAAAGACAACTTGTGTCTTTCATTTTGCACGACCAAACTCTGAGTTTTCACCAAGATAATCATCCTCCTGCATCCCTAGATCAAAATTATCTTCTTCCAACTTGTGTTTGAGCTTTACATTTGGATTTTGGAGCTTGTTGATTGGGAGTTGGAGTCATTCTTGAAGCTTAGATTGTGTTCATGTGGTCTTGGTGTATTGTTCTTCAATTCTGAAGGTATGTCATACGTTTTAACCCTATAATCTCATAGTTATAATGATAGTGATTAGTGATGAATTAATCAAGCTAAACATGTTTATAGTAAGCTTCCAACAAACTTAATGATGAACATGATGATTAAGGGTTTTTGTAATGATGTGTTCTTAGTGTTTTAAATGGTGATGATCATGTTTAGATAAACCAAACTCTTATTCCTGGACTAATAACACCATTGGAATACTAATAGTCTTTGTTTCATTATAATGTAAATAACTTGTTGGAATAATCACCATAAAATGTTTTAAGAAACCCTTGTTGACCATTAGAAGAATGGAATAACCTTCTTGAACCTAAGCTAAGTGAATCCAGAGGATTAATGCTTGAACCTCCAAGTTAACTAGAAGATTATAAGGAAGGTGTTGAACTTGAAGTAGTCTTCTTGATCATAATATGGAATTGTAACTACTTAACTCAACATAAGTAATTGATTGAAGTGCAGATTTTACTTTTAATCAATTGAGATGTCCTTGATAAGTTTAAAGAGTAGGAGACTATTGTTTAACACATCTTAATCCAGCAAACATTTGGTAAACACCTTGTAATCAATTGTAAGAATAGAATGGTATTGAATGAGGTTCTTGGAGTAACGCTCAACATCTTAAAGTTGAACTACTCAAATGAGAATTAGGATGTTGTCTCGTTGAAGTTTGGTATAGATGATTATATGAACGTATTATTGAGTAAAATATACTTCATTCAAGGTTGATTGTCCGAGTAACCAATTTTGAATCGAGGGCCGGCTGTTCGTTCGACAAAGAAGGACTTTACACGCCTCCGTATTGAGGCAAGTTATCTTGCTTGGTTATAATGATGTATGGATTCTTATGATGATTATGCATTTCGTGTATATGAAACACTTATAAACTTGTGTCTTGTGACTTGAGGTTGTTCTTCATGATGTCCCGTTTTCATCGTGGGATTGTATTCCCAAGTTCGTTACTTTTGGACCCTTGATATTATTGATCTTGTTGTCATTTCGGTGAGTCCTCGGTCCTTAATCGGATTTGTGAATTATTGAATTCGTTGTCATGTTGCATCGTGACATATCCGGAGTCATATCTACGTTCCGATTGGATATTTTGTAGGATTTTTAGCCGGGCACATATATAGTCATGCGTGAATATTTTCCGTGAAGGGCTGTGCACACGAGACGTAGTTCGTTGAGGCTAATTAGGTACATTGTCCCACGTATATCCTGGATTCCGTATACGGGGTGGACATCTGCACTGACACATATTCGGATCGGGCGTACTGTGATGTCCCTCTCGAGCCATACTATCTTAGTCGCTCACAGTCCATTTTTATACTTGGATGTGTTCGACGTTTTGTGACTGAGCGTTCATACGCCCGAGGGGTATGTTCGTTAGTCGGGGCGTTATTCTTGAAATCTTATATACGTGAATTGTATACTATCTTGAGAATCATTTATCATGTATATCTGACCCTGTGTTGGGCGAAATACTTGTGTTGTATTTTAGGTCGAGGAAAAGGCAAGGCACGGGAAGATCAAGGTGATGACGAAGGGTTCGAAGGATACTAGTTCGGGGGCCCCAAGTCTTTCGTGTCCGGTCATGTTCGTACCGTGTAATGTTATCTTTCCTCTTTATTTTAAGTTTGAACAAATGTATTGTTATTTAAGGTATAATTCATCTCCATATGGATTATACTTATGTTTTGGATCCTGTGTGTAATAAGGCCGTAGGCCATACTGCTGTAAACTCCAGATCGGAGTAAGTACTATGTTTTGTGGTTTGGTATCACATGTATTATGTATTTAATCTGTACTTTGGGTATCGCCTGGTGGATCCCAGTGTGGGGTCCACGGCACTGTAATGGCCGCCTTATCGGGGTGTTACAGGATAACCAACAATATACATATGCACAACAATAACACAATACTGGGTAATCCAACGATCCAGCGCCCTCAGCATAGATCCCCATGATGATCCCATCGGACCAACGCATGGTGGAAAACCTGTCCAGCGATCCAGCGCCCTCAGCATAGATCCCATGATGATCCCTTCGAACCAACGCATGGTGGACATTCGATCCAGCGCCCTCAGCATAGATCCTCATAATCCCATCGGATTATTTACACAACATGAACAACACAATATGCATACACATATGCAAATCAACATGTTCATCAACATGAACAACATAACATGCACGACAACATGACAATTTACTAGGACGACTCCATGTTCAACAACATGAAAGAAAATGTAAGAGACCAAAATAAATAATACTAAACCATAATCAATATGGAATACTTGCCCCGAGTCCTTCGGGAGCAACCTCGATGTCCAATCATCACCGACGATTATCCTCAATGCTCGGCGATCCAAAGGTACAATGAACTATAGATACTCATATCCTCGTCTTTACCATAATGTAACCTTGATACTCGAACATACCAATAACTGAGATAAAGCATATACATTATGATTTATCTCCCAGAATCGAAAGAACGATATGCGATCCGAATACCCATAGTTCACAATAATAATCATCGCTATATGCATTATAAATGAAATGAAACTGAAACCATTCATTAAATATTATAACTGAGCAAGTAATAACTTGACTCGATACCGATACCACGAAGCTGCTACCGAACACATTGCCTTTGTCTACGAGCTCCTCAGCCCCGATCAAAAGCAATACAATGGACATACTCGAACACGACCGCAATATCTGGTTATAATCACCGATCAATAATCTCAACCTATCAAAGAAATCAAATAACACATATCCGATAACAATCAACAACCGACAAAACTAACCAACCGAACTCAACGGTTCAACACAACCTCGAATAAACACAGTCAGAACCAACCAAGTCAAACCATCACGAATTCCTAATCAAAACACAAAAAATACTGCACTGTCTGCCTACTTAGCGCACGTTAAACGCATAACATAGCGTGCGCTAAGTTGTCCTGTTAGCGTGCGCTAGCCAGTAAGCTTAGCGTGCGCTAATGCTGTACAGTGGCATGCATTCCAAACATCGACTCACATCTTGCGACTACGAATCCGAATGAAGGGAGACATAAATCTCCATATCTCTTGAAGATAAATGATCCCATAATTATCACAATGATCATGTCAATGTCCATATATCAATAACAACATCAACAATCAGACCGACTCAATAACAAGGATCGTATCATGCTAAATCTGGAATTCAACCTAGTATCATGATTCATCTCATCTAAATCGACCAATATAATTACCAAGATTCAGAAATCCTTCTTAGATCGGGTTAATTGAATCAACATCCTTACAGTATGAAGAATCTTAACTAACATCCGAAACTCTTATCAAAATTCCATTGAATCTCATATAACATCATCATATGATTATCCAACATGCTCCTTGCATGAAATCATCCAAGAAAAACGAACCACTAACGAAGGAATACGAAGATTACCTGGTTTAGATGAACCAAAAAGAAGAACACTAGAACTCCATCCAAAGAATCATGAACAGTTTGTAGGACAAGGCTTGAATCCAAGCTCTCAATCTAATGTTGTTAAAGATTATCATTATACAGTGTTTGGGAACCTCAAATATATCCCAACTCTCTCTCTCTCGACTGAAAGAAGAAAAATAACGAAATGCTTCTCAGCACCCTTCTGTCCCCTTTTATAATATCCATTATTAGCGTGCGCTAACATCTCATGTTTAGCGTGCGCTACAGCCTTAGCGTGTGCTAACTGACTTTGTTAGCGTGCGCTATCGCAGCCCAGAGGCTACTGCCTTGCTTCGTAAACTAGCTTACATACGTAATGCCCATGCATTAACGTACGTAAAACGTCCTACCTAGCGTACGCAAGTCACTGACCTTAGCGTGCGCTATCCGAAGTTGACTTGCTACAGTACACACCTACCACTCGTGCCCCCACATGCCGAAAGCATCCGCGATTATCGGGATTCCTTTGACCGATCTGGAATTAGCGTGCGCTAACCATACGGTTTAGCGTGCGCTAGCCCTACATGACAAACACCCGCTGACCTTATCTGGACACGCGTCGCAAGTGGCCGGGTCCACCCGCCGAAAGCTAAGATTCCATTATTGGCGATCTGATGTTAGCGTGCGCTAACCAACATACGTTAGCGTGCGCTAACTGAATATAAAAATCAACCTGGGCCTACAGCCGGCCACCTTTCGGAACTAACCCGGCAAGTCGTTACGTACGTTAGGGGTCCTCCTTAGCGTACGTAACCGAACCTCTTAGCGTACGCTATCAATACTTCGTAGCGTGCGCTACCTGTACCCAGTAGCGTGCGCTAATGAACACTTGGCCATTTTCCGCAATTTCTGTCCAACATCTTGATGTACCAAAAACGAACATAAGACACACTGAACACAAACATTGAATCCAATAATATTCTTATACGATATACTCTATATCGAAAGTACGATAACCTGATACAGGATATCCTCAAATGTAACTGTCGACCAGATACGACAATTATACCGATACTGACATCTCAGTCCTTTATTTATTTTATCCCTACTGTACAGATTCCACGCTGTACAATATAACTCGGATAAAACAATATCAAACAACAGTAGTAGAAATTCCGGATATTACATTCTACACCACTTAAAATAAGTTTCGTCCTCGAAACTTGCAATCCGTCATACAACAAACAAACATACCTTTCAACCCAAAATATCCCAAAACCATCACGACAACGATCAATTATCGTCATCACCGAATAACCAAACGAGCATACTTACAAATACGCAGGTCTACGATCTCCTGAGATACTAGCAAGCGATCTCACTGTACAATCTCAATACGCTTACGATCACAATTCCCTGAGTCTCAACAAAATATATCATCTTCGGATGAAACAATCTGCCCGAATCAAATCATGTCTGCCTGATTCCATAATCATGTCCCAATTCCGATAAGAAGAATAATACACAATACATCTGCAAAACAACTGCCCAAAACAACGACACGAATCCCGAAATATCAACACAAAATCCGAACGCTCAGATGATCACCAACAATGATCAACAATCAACCGAATTTATCATCGACATGATAAATTCCAATATGACCAACCCGAGGTCAAAACACAATCGAGAATATCATCAACGTGATAAACTCCAATATTACCAACGAACGATCAACGAAAATCGAGAATACCTTCACACGGTAAACTCCAACACGATCAACACAGAACCACAGAAACAGATATACGAAAGAATAACATTCTCAAAACGACAAATCAATCACGTACAGTAGATCTCAATAAACATACCCAACTCATATCCTCGGCATACGAACAACGAATCGCAAATCGACGAACATACCAATTCATACAAGGAGTGGGAACGACCACTCAATATCCAAGACAACCAGCATGGGGTCACCATCCCCAAATTTACACTTACAAAGAAATCATTCAAAGATCACTATGGTAAGATTGCGCTACTACCGCACCAATGGACTCACATAGCACATACGTCCCGGTTTTACAAAGTCCAAAGTTCCAAAATTACATCCTGCACATGAATCTACAACACGCAGTATATTTCTCTTATCTGATCAATCAACCGATCATCCATGCATAACCAATCTACCATACTAAACTTCGAATCTCTTTTCCTTGTACCATCGATATGATATGCCCGATGCACTAAATGCGTATGTACATCAATCACATTTTCAAAACCAGTTTGAAATCATATATTCTTGTCACGAAGACAATTTTCGAAAGTTCTTTCAAGAGTTTGAAAACTCAAAACATAAATTTTCGTAAGACCACGAAATCAATTTTAAAAATTAAATCGGCTCGCTGGTGCCAAGTTCTCGATAAAATTCTTTTCGAATACACACGATTAAATAAAATGAAATTTATGCAAATGCTTGTGCATATCCATACTCCTGTATACCACTTCGGCTCGTCACCAATATCCACTGATATTCCATCGGAAAACCACACGATAGAGTTCCAAAATCTCAAATATATAAACTCTGATAAAAACTCCTCTCCACATACTACTCGCAACGTCATTCCTTAATCCATCCTGGATCACCTCAAATATGATATGACAAAACATTGAAACAAATCAACAAATCAAACACAACGAAAGACATCCCGAGAAGTTCCATTTGAACGAGTAAACCAAAAACCTCAAAAGGTAGGAACAAAATAGATAAACGATTGATAAAGAGTTTTACAAATCTCGGGAGTTTTAGAAAACAGGAAAGCTTTCTTTCGAAACATTTAGGGTCTCAGCCCGTATCTTATTCCGCATTACAAGAAGTTTAAAAAGTAGAAAACTCTTTTCGGACTCCAAGTCCTGAGTTACAAAACTATTTGAAAATCGATTGGGTCTCGGCCCAAAATCATTTTCCGTAAAACATCCGTAAAACATTCATTTTGAAAGGTATCATTTTCAAATGATCAAAAGCAGTTCATATATCTCAAAATGAATTAACATGCTACATGTTCTTCTGAACCATGCACAATATTTCTCCCCAAATGCACAATTCCGTTCCAAAATCTAACCAACATACTGATTTCCAAAATCATAGTTTCTCAAGATCATCAATACTTTCCCAAACTGACATCTAAAACAGTAACGCATGATATCTGCTGAATCTCAAAACATATCAACTTAGAATGGCAATAAATCTCAATGAAATTCAAAAATTCAAATACTTACAGATCGTGAAGCAGACGATTCCCCGTGATACTGGCACATGTCTCGACTCTAGAAAATACTCGACATGGATATTTTCAAAACACACGTTTGCCAAATCAGTTCGACTCAAGAACACAATACATTTCATTCCATAGAATCTCGTTAACACCATTTGGAAAAGTTATAACAAGCCCAGTACGATACTGGCAAATCCGATAACGCACAAGCCTGAGTGAACAACAAAGACTCACGGCTCTAATATTTGTCAATCGACAACTCGAATGACGCAACAAAAACACGACCCAAATCGACCTAAATGCCTAGGTTTTCTCAACCTAAGCTCCGATACCATATTCTGTAACACCCCCAGATTTAACCGGAAATATTACAGCGCCGTGGGCCCCGAGATGGAACCCACAAGGCTAAAAGAAATTTTCGCAAACATTTACAAATGCCCAAGAGGCCAACAACGGTACTATCTTTAAAAATTCACAAAGACTTATAAAATCCATTTATCAAAAACCGTCGTAAAAACTCATTTGAAATCGCAAGGCCAAACAGCCGACACTCAAAAGTTTAGAAAACGATTTCCAAAGTAACCTCAGTTACTAGATACCAAAAGAGCATTTCAAAATACTCACACAAATGGAAAAAGACCAACCATAAAGATACTCTAGCAGCGGAATACAAGAACCAATCAAGAAACTCAATGCACACAACATGTCCTAGCCAGTATCCTCCGGGAAGCTCATCTCTTCACGACCGCTACAAGCTCGATACTCCAAGAACCTAAAAATAAATCCCACGACGGGGTCAGCCATAATATCCAACAATGATAACCGTCACATCACATTAATAATAACATACCAATGAGAATACAACATAAGAATACGACCAGCGTAATCTTACCGCCATAACTTTGCTTACTCAAGTAATTCTCATCAGAATAACCATTATCACATTTCACATCCTGTACTCGATTAACCAATAAACTCGAACATAATATCTGTATTGTACCTCAAACAATACTCAAGATCCTCAAACTATCATAACCAACTCACGATACGGAAATATACCATTTCTGACCAATACGATCCATCAAATAATATCATCAAATCCCAAGACGACAACCGATTGTCCACCAAATAAAAGACCAAAGAAAATATGGAACATACCTCGAGATATGATGTGCCACGATAATCATATCAGTCTAATCCGAGATCAGAACAATGCAATACGAACAAGGTCCTAACACAAGACCTACAAATGCATACTCATATGACAACGTCAATATGCTCAAAAACAATAACTATGTATACTCAATGGAAATCCCATGATCCAGCGCCCTCAGCATAGATCCCAAGATGATCCTACAAGATCAACACGAGGTGGATAACCAACAATATACATATGCACAACAATAACACAATACTGGGTAATCCAACGATCTAGCGCCCTCAGCATAGATCCCCATGATGATCCCGTCGGACCAACGCATGGTGGAAAACCTGTCCAGCGATCCAGCGCCCTCAGCATAGATCCCATGATGATCCCGTCGAACCAACGCATGGTGGACATTCGATCCAGCGCCCTCAGCATAGATCCTCATAATCCCATCGGATTATTTACACAACATGAACAACACAATATGCATACACATATGCAAATCAACACGTTCATCAACATGAACAACATAACATGCACGACAACATGACAATTTACTAGGACGACTCTATGTTCAACAACATGAAAGAAAATGTAAGAGACCAAAATAAATAATACTAAACCATAATCAATATGGAATACTTGCCCCGAGTCCTACGGGAGCAACCTCGATGTCCAATCATCACCGACGATTATCCTCAATGCTCGGCGATCCAAACGTACAATTAACTATAGATACGCATATCCCCGTCTTTACCATAATATAACCTTGATACTCGAACATACCAATAACTGAGATAAAGCATATACATTATGATTTATCTCCCAGAATCGAAAGAACGATATGCGATCCGAATACCCAGAGTTCACAATAATAGTCATCGCTATATGCATTAAAAATGAAATGAAACTGAAACCATTCATTAAATATTATAACTGAGCAAGTAATAACTTGCCTCAATACCGATACCACGTAGCTGCTACCGAACACATTGCCTTTGTCTACGAGCTCCTCAGCCCCGATCAAAAGCAATACAATGGACATACTCGAACACGACCGCAATATCCGGTTATAATCACCGATCAATAATCTCAACCTATCGAAGAAATCAAATAACACATATCCGATAACAATCAACAACCGACAAAACTAACCAACCGAACTCAACGGTTCAACACAACCTCGAATAAACACAGTCAGTACCAACTAAGTCAAACCATCACGAATTCATAATCAAAACACGAAAAATACTGCACTGTCTGCCTACTTAGCGCACGTTAAACGCATAACGTAGCGTGCGCTAAGTTGTCCCGTTAGCGTGCGCTAGCCAGTAAGCTTAGCGTGCGCTAATGCTGTACAGTGGCATGCATTCCAAACATCGACTCACATCTTGCGACTACGAATCCGAATGAAGGGAGACATAAATCTCCATATCTCTTGAATATAAACGATCCCATAATTATCACAATGATCATGTCAATGTCCATATATCAATAACAACATCAACAATCAGACCGACTCGATAACAAGGATCGTATCATGCTAAATCTGGAATTCAACCTAGTATCATGATTCATCTCATCTAAATCGACCAATATAATTACCAAGATTTAGAAATCCTTCTTAGATCGGGTTAAATGAATCAACATCCTTACAGTATGAAGAATCTTAACTAACATCCGAAACTCTTATCAAAATTCCATTGAATCTCATATAACATCATCATATGATTATCCAACATGCTCCTTGCATGAAATCATCAAAGAAAAACGAACCACTAACGAAGGAATACGAAGATTACTTGGTTTAGATGAACCAAAAAGAAGAACACTAGAACTCCATCCAAAGAATCATGAACAGTTTGAAGGACAAGGCTTGAATCCAAGCTCTCAATCTAATGTTGTTAAAGATTATCATTATACAGTGTTTGGGAACCTCAAATATATCCCAACTCTCTCTCTCTCGACTGAAAAAAGAAAAAATGACGAAATGCTTCTCAGCACCCTTCTGTCCCCTTTTATAATATCTATTATTAGCGTGCACGAACATCTCATGTTTAGCGTGCGTTACAGCCTTAGCGTGCGCTAACTGACTTTGTTAGCATGCGCTATCGCTGCCCAGAGGCTACTGCCTTGCTTCGTAAACTAGCTTACGTACGTAATGTCCATGCATTAACGTACGTAAAACGTCCTGCCTAGCGTACGCAAGTCACTGACCTTAGTGTGCGCTATCCGAAGTTGACTTGCTACAGTACACACCTACCACTCGTGCCCCCACATGCCGAAAGCATCCGCGATTATCGGGATTCCTTTGACCGATCTGGAATTAGCGTGCACTAACCATACGGTTTAGCGTGCGCTAGCCCTACATGACAAACACCCGCTGACCTTATCTGGACATGCGTCGCAAGTGGCCGGGTCCACCCGCCGAAAGCTAAGATTCCATTATTGGCGATCTGATGTTAGCGTGCGCTAACCAACATACGTTAGCGTGCGCTAACTGAATATAAAAATCAACCTGGGCCTACCTGTCGGCCACCTTTCGGAACTAACCCAGCAAGTCGTTACGTATGTTAGGGGTCCTCCTTAGCGTACGTAACCGAACCTCTTAGCGTACGCTATCAATACTTCGTAGCGTGCGCTACCTGTACCCAGTAGCGTGCGCTGATGAACACTTGGCCATTTTCCGCAATTTCTGTCCAACATCTTGACGTACCAAAAACGAACATAAGACACACTGAACACAAAGATTGAATCCAATAATATTCTTATATGATATACTCTATATCGAAAGTACGATAACCTGATACACGATATCCTCAAATGTAACTGTCGACCAGATATGACAATTATACCGATACTGACATCTCAGTCCTTTATTTATTTTATCCCTACTGTACAGATTCCATGCTGTACAATATAACTCGGATAAAATAATATCAAACAACAGTAGTAGAGATTCCGGATATTACAATTATAGCATACGAATAAATAGATTGTTCTAACTTGTTTAAGCCATACTCGATGGCATACGACACTTGATAAGAGATTATGCAGAAATTAGTTTGCTAATCAGCATCAGTTGCCCCAAAAAGTTTTTCTACCACCTCCTCCTATCCTTTGTTAGTCCTACTTCTGAATCTTCAATTTCTTTTCCATCATATTGCACTTGCAACATGATCTGCAGCCTGTTCTTTCTTCTTCTTGTCTATCGCTGCCCTTATCATATTCTGCTTCTTTGCCTTGTCTGTGTATTTTGCTGCAAACTCAAATCCTTCCACATTCATCTTTTCTCTGTGAATGTTGAGTTCATGCATGTGCATCTTGGTAACATACTTGATTCGAATCTTTATTATTTCTATTTCCTGCTGTCTTTCTTCTTTCGGAAACTCCAAATTCCAGTTCTTTGCAGTTTCCCCATCATAATGCTCCATATGCATCATCACGAAAATTCCACAGTCAATGACATTTTCTTTTGTTGCCCAATTCACCTTCATCACCGTTGTCTTCTTTGATGCTATCTCAGCTGCCTTTTCATGCTTGTGTGATTCCAGATATCTTGACAACAGTTTTTTCTACACAAAATAGAAAATTTGTTTTATTAAAGACAATTATTTATCTCATATGCAAAGCCGAAAGGCTTAGCCGCATCCTATGCCTACGTCCAAGCCGAAGGCTTACCTGCATAAGAGTCTAAAATATAGCTTTTGGTGATGACCTAGTTAAGCAACTTGGATATGTCACCTGTTTGGTTGGTTTTTGTGCTTTTCATTTTTTTATATTTTCTTTTTTGAAAATAACAATCCTCTGTTCCTCCTCATCTTCCTCCTCCTCATCCTCTTCAACTGTTTCCATTTTTCTTTTTCTTGTTTGTTTTTTTTTTTGTTCCTCTTCAGTTTCACTTTCTTCAAATATCACCTTGTCTTCCTCCTCCTCCTCCTCCTCCTCCTTCTCTTCACTTTCCTGATTCATTTCTTCTTTTTCCATTGTTTTCTTAGCATCCCCTCTTGTGTATCTCTTCGAAGTTGTTGCAGGTTTCGAAGCTTCTTTTGTTGTTTTCTTTCCACGCCTTGTTCTAGAACATATTGTTTTCTTATATCTTCCCTTTACTTTCAGAGGTGATGCTGGTGGTTCTTCTTTGATTTTATACCTCTTCTTTTTGTTTTTTATCATCCGCTTCCTCTTCAATTTCCATGTCTTCAAAATCAACTACATGTGCTGCAAAAAAAATTTAAAATGTTATCATATATGATTTAATGCATTATGTATTCAGTACACAACATTGTTTTATACAACTTGTAATACATAAAAGCAATAATATGTACCTTTGGCAGCTTTTTTTCCTTTCGTTGACGTCTTTAAGAATGGCAATGAGCTTATGACTTTATCCACATCAGCGATACCCTTTCCTTTGCCTTTATCTACATTTTTAAAACAGATATTTTAATTATTTATGTACAATCAGACTAATTAACATACATCATCATATATGATATAGAATACAGTTGATATCTTTTATCGAAGGCTTAGCTGCAGCGATAGTTGCCGAAGGCTATCGCTGCAGCTAAGGCAATTGTTTGATTTCTGTATCATATATGATATAGAATACATTCCATATCAACTGAACATGTCTATAACTGAATATTTTTCTATATCATATATGATACGGATTTCAAGGCAAACAAAATTCATGAAATGCTGTTTCTACAACAATAAGCTAGTCATCTTCTGCATCTAAGCTAAACGCTTATCGGCAGCGTATGGTTCGGCTAAGCGTCTTGCTAAGCAGCATCCTACGCCTTCATCTATTCCAAAGTAACACATCTTCTGCGGCTTGGCCGCAACCAATGCCTTTTGTTAAGCCGAAGGCATCTTCTGTGTCTTAGCGTCGGACGACGCCTTCGGCGAAGCCGAAGGCATCTTCTGCTACTTAGCCGCAGCCGACGCCTTCGGCTTAGCCGAAGGCGTCTTATGCGTCTTAGTCAAAGGCGTCTTTTGTGTCTTAGCCGCATAAGTCGCCTTCAATAAATGCTTCTATTCTGTGTTTTTTATTTCAACTTCAACTGAATCTATCTATTATCTTTGAAAACCTAATTTCTAGTTTACTATTTCTTCACAAAATCTCAATAACTTGCATAAACATTCAATAATCAGTTTAAATTCATAACATCTTCAATATAATCTATATACACATTACACATCAATATTTCAATCATATATGATAGTAAGAGATAGTTGTTGTTGCCCAAAGTATCTATCCGAAGATTAAATACTGCTGGAGATGGACAACAAACAACAATTGCGGGAGCACTTCCGAGAGAAGATAAATAAAACAAGATTTGCCGGGTTTGTTAGGCCCGGGCTTGAATGCTCTCGCGAGATGTTATTAATACAAATATTCGTGGATACAAGTATTAATGAGAGAAATCTAAATACAATGAGTGTAAAAAGACTCTGTTAATCCGGCTCTTGAGCGAAGCTCGGTGTTCTTCGTCCCGCCGATAATCTGCTCGAGGAGAAAAGGCCGGGAGAAGTAAGACCGAAAGAAAGCTGTTGCCAAGAGTTGGATGTTAGCCAAGTGCAAGTATTTGCTTCTGTATAGTGTGAAATGCGAGAATGCAGAGTGTTTAGAGAGTCAAAATCTCAGTCCCTTTTATAAGTGCCTGCTGCCTTGTATATATAGGGGCAGCCGGGTCCTGTCCTGTAGTGGCCGATCGCCTTTCGGCATTTAATGTAATGGGGCGATCGTCCTAAAGGGCACGTGGCCGCCGCCAAAGTCCATAGATCCACTGGTGACTAGCTGAGTGGCCCAATGAGGAGCCGGCACGCGTCCGGAAGTACCGTCACAGGAGGTCCCACTTTGTTACTTTCGGCGGACTTTGTCAGTAGGTGCAGTAGGCGCCAGGCTGTAGTCACATATCTTGTCCGCCAACTCCTTTCGCAGGTCTGGGCCCTGTTGGTAGGTGAGGTAGGTGACAGGTTTGTCAGCGCCTTTTGTGGATCTGCACGTGGGGTCAGTTTTGAGACTTGGTCTTGGCCGACTGGATGGCCATCGGCCCAGATCGTCATGATGCGGTCGCCTCTAGCTGGGCACCGAGGATCGTTCTCGGCCAGTCACTGAAGATCGGCAATGGCCGGTCGAGCGATTCACGGTCGAGCGATTCACGCTCGGCCACAAGTCGGTCGCCAGAAGTCGGTCGCCAGGCGCCGAGCGATGATCGTATTGGTGCCGATCGCTCGACACCGGGACTTGTCCTGGGACCTTCGGCTGGGCGATTCACGCTTGTCTTTCGGGCTAAGGCTAGGTCGCCTGGTCGCTGGTCGGCAGATCTGCCTTGGCCGCTCGGCAGTAAGTCGGTCGCTCGGCCTCTGAGGCGATCGCCGGTCGGAAGGTGTTAAATCTTGACACAACAATAGTAAAATAGTTGTTTAAATCATATGATTATACCTGAAATCGGATTTTTAGCCCTTTTTTTATCCTTCTATTTAGCCGGAGATAGGTAGGGTTTCAGAACAGTGTTATCGTCGTCACTTTCTGCCATTTTTTCTGATTAGATTTTGTAGATCCGGTGAGGAATTAGGGTTTGTATTTTGATCGGGTTTTTTGTGTGTGTACTGTGTGTTTTTAGTGTGTGTTAGGTGGAGCGTTAAGCAGGAAGAAAGAAAAAAGAAGTGGAATGCAGGCTTTCGCTGCGCCGGTTGTTTTGTTTGTGTTGTGATTTTACCAATTTACCCCTCCGTGTTTTTTTTAGTGGTAACTGTTTTGATCTCAACCGTTGATCAAAATGAAATCTACGGTCCATTTTTGTCCCTTGGTATGTGAGTAAATTATGGTTTTTGAAATAACTCAACCCGAATTAGTTAAAGAATTCTTTGCACTAATTAGGGATATTTTATAGTCGCATTTTTATATCCCTTATTTTATGACAAGAATCTAAAACAAGCTATATTGTTACATAGATGAAAGGGGAAAAACGGCAATATATTTCTTGTAGCACTTTGGGTTGCATAAGTGTTCGATGAAAGGGACGAGTATTCGATGAATGAGACACGTACAAATATGACATGATCATGTACATGTCATTCATCTAATATTGTGGAACAAAGTGGAAATCCCATGCACGATAAAACCCATTTTGCACAATAGTAAAATGGTAAAATTAAATTAGGATAATTAAATGAAATATTAATTAACATAATAAGTGGAGTAATTAACTTTAATATTGATGATATAATGCAGAAGTTAAATCATAAATGACCTTATGCCCTGTTTGGTAATTTGAAATTCATTTGAAATTCAAGAATTGACCAAATCTAGTGTTTGGCAACTATAATAAAATTTGAAATTGGATTTGTAGAATTCCATATAATTTTTAAACAGGCCCAAATATTAAAATTTGAAATACAATCCCAAAACTTGTCATTTCAAATGAAAAATAAACCCTTATGAAAAATATAGGATATAGGCCCAAATGAAAAATAAAAGGCCAGCAGCCATTTTTTTTTTTTTGCTTTTTCGTTTACTTTTTATTTTTCTTTTTGTTTCTTTTATATAATCATTTGTATTGTGTTTTTATTTATGTTGATTTTTTAAGTTTTTTACTATTTTTATTTCTTTTTTTTTATTTAATAGTCATGCACTTTATTTAAATTATTTATTTAACTATTAATATTAGTATTATATTTTTATACGTTTTCGTCCATTTTTCTTACGTTTTTGTCTGTTTTTCTTACATTTTTTGCGTTTTCATATGTTTGTCTATTTTTTTTTACGTTTTTTCCCGTTTTTCTAACGTTTTTTCAATTTACATACGCTTTTGTACGTTTTTATACGTTTTCGTCCGTTTTTCTTACGTTTTTTCCGTTTTCATACGTTTTTGTCCGTTTTTATAGTGTTTGCCCATTTTCTTACGTTTTCATCTGTTTTTATACGTTTACGTCCGCTTTTCTTAAGTTTTTGTCCCTTTTTATCGGTTTTTTCAGTTTTTATTCATTTTTCTTACGTTTTTGTCCGCTTTTCTTACGTTTTTTTTCCGTTTTCGCCTGTTTTCTTACACTTTCATCTGTTTTTATATGTTTTCGCCTGTGTTTCTTACGTTTTTGTCCATTTTTATCCGTTTTTGTCTGTTTTTATCCGTTTTCACGCGTTTTCTTAATCTTTCATCTGTTTTATATGTTTTCACCCGTGTTTCTTACGTTTTTGTCCGTTTTTATCTGTTTTTGTCCATTTTCTTATGTTTTCACCCGGTTTCTTACTCTTTTATCTGTTTTTATGGTTTCCGCTCCTTTTTCTTACGTTTTTATCCATTTTTATCTGTTTTATTCGTTTTTCTTACGTTTTTGTCCGTTTCTCTTACGTTTTTCTGTTTTCACCCGTTTTCGCCTGTTTTTCTTATGTTTTCTCCCATTTTCTTACGTTTTTATCCGTTTTTGTACGTTTTCGTCCGTTTTTCTTACGTTTTTATACATACCAAAATGGGTAAAAACGGACAACAACGTATGAAAACAGAAAAAACATAAGAAAAAGTGGCAAAAACGTAAGAAAACGGACAAAAACGTAAGAAAAACAGGCGAAAACGGATGAAAATGGAAAAAAAGTAAGATAAACGGACAAAAACATAAGAGAAATGAATAAAAACAGATAAAAACGGACAAAAACGTAAGAAAAACGAGCGGAAACCATAAAAACATACGAAAGAGTAAGAAAACGGCTGAAAATATAAGAAAATGGACAAAAACGGATAAAAACGGACAAAAACGTAAGAAACACAGGCGAAAATATATAAAAACAGATGAAAGCGTAAGAAAACGGGCGAAAATGTATAAAAAAGAAAAAAAACATAAGAAAAACGGACAAAAACGTAAGAAAAATGAACAAAAACTAAAAAAAAGATAAAAAATGGACAAAAACTTAAGAAAAGCGGACGTAAACGTATAAAAACAGATGAAAACGTAAGAAAACGGGCAAACACTATAAAACGGACAAAAACGTAAGAAAACGGGCGAAAATGTATAAAAACGGACGAAAACGTATAAAAACGGACAAAAACGTATGTAAACTGAAAAAACGTTAGAAAAACGGGCAAAAACGTAAGAAAAACAGATAAAATGTATGAAAATTGAAAAAACGTAAGAAAAATGGACAAAAACGTATTTAAACGGAAAAATCGTAAGAAAAACGGCAAAACGTAAGAAAAAACATACAAAAGCGTATGAAAACGGAAAAAAATATAAGAAAAACGGACAAAAACATAAGAAAAACTGTCGAAAACGTATAAAAAAATAATACGAATAATAATAGTTAAATAAATAATTTAAAAAAAATCAGGACTAAATTTGTAAAACCTGGCGAAACACAAAGACCATTTGTGCAAGAAATTCATGAATTTCCAAACAGGATGCTAGAAATTGAAATTCAGAATTTTAAATTCTTGTGTTCCCAAACAGTGAATTTGGATTTCAAATTCTGAATTTGAAATTCTGAATTTGAAATGAAATCCATGTTTCTAAACGGTACCTTTAGGTGCGAGCTCCTGCACTGCCTTCATCCTCTCCGCAATCCTCTCTCTTCGTAACTGCCCACAGTTTGTTTTACACCAAATAACAAAACAAAAGGAAAAAAAAAAAAAGAGTACCAAAAACAATCGGAAATAATAAAATAAAAAGAAATAACAGAAACTGATTTGTACTGCATATAGAGTACGACTCCAGTCCATAAGGAGTCTTCTATTCCCAGTTGGGTGTTAGTACCTTTTATATAGTCGTCGCTTCTTGGATGCACTCTTCAAACGTCGTGGGTACATGCAGATTGATGCTCCATCTAGTACAACAATCTGCACCGTCCATACACGCCACGTGTAGTGCATCCGACAGAAGATGCACTACATGAGGGTGTACCATGGACGATACCGCTATTCCCCCTCCCTTTTACTGGCACCCCCACAAAATAGGGGAAAAACCATTTTTATCCTTTTTTTACCCTTCTAAACTTTTTCTTGTCAATTAATAAAAAATATATTATTTTAGTTTTCTTTTCAACTTAATACAAATAAAAATTTTCTTTCTGTTGTAATCTTAATTTAATATATTTATATTTTATATAATTATTGTAAATATAATTTTACCCTCGTACATATCTTTTTACATATTTTCATGATTTTTCTTTTCAAACTGAATTATCATTTTAATATCTTTTACCGCGTCTTATATTTTTTCATTTTGGTTTTTGTTTTCAAGTATTTTTATTTTTTATTTTAATTACCGCTTTTAATGTTCTTTTTTGTGTAGATATTTCAAAGCAGAGATGATATGCTAGATTGAGTGATGTCTGTTGCACGAAAAAAAAAATTTTATTATAGTTATTGATTTTAATAATGTATTTAAAAATATTATATTTTTTATATTATATTTTATATTATTTAAAATAATATATAAAATATGAGAAACTATTAATTTTAATAATAAGAAAAAAGAATAGTAATGTTAAATATATTAAAATAAATAAAATTGGTAAGAAACAAAAAATAATAAAAAGTAAAACAAATGATAAAAAAAGAAAAAAAAATTAAAGTGGAGGGTGTGTGTGTGTGTGTGTGGGGGGGGGGGGGGGTGTTAGCACCTCTCGTCCATAAATATACTTACCCTTTCAGCTCTATTGTGAGGGTCAGTAGCCTGTTGTCACGCCCCGAGCGAAACGACCGACAGAATGCTCGGACAGACCCGCACAGAGGGGTGCGAGGTCCATCGGGTCAACGTGCACGGGGCAGGTTCGGGACTGTAAGGCCGTGTGGAGCGGCACAACCCACTGAGGGACTTAGCTGTGTGGTGCGGCATGCGTGGATGTATGGCCGAACAAGCAGGCCATCCGGGCAACAAAGTGCCCAACCGAGGGACAAGGCCGTTGGGCCAGATGCGGAACTACCTGGGCGGCGAGACAAGGCACGCCGGGAACCGAACGGACGAGTGCAGCGGACAGGCACGCCGCTACGGGACAACGCGGGACAAGATGACGAGATGAGGCACATCCGAGGGCCGAGGCTCGGACACGGGCGACGGAGATCCGCGAGGGGTGCGCGCGAGGCTCTGGGCGCGCGCGCGGGCAGCGCGCGAGGGACACACGGAGCTCCCTCCCCATGTAATAGGCTTAGACGGATAAAAGCCTGTGAGTGCACTGGACATTGGAAAGCTGAGGAGTCCACTATGTGAAAGTTGTACTCGGAACATTTCAGAAACGGACCGGGATGGTCCAGAACATCAAAGATTAATCCGGAGGCATGTGTGGAAGGCCGGGCCGGATCGGGCCAGGTTACATGGAGTTGGGCCGAGCGGACCGGGTCGGGTCGAGCAAGCCAAAAAGGTCCAGAAACTTATGGAAGGTGCTGGAACCTCTTGGAAGGGCCAAGAGACATTGAGATAGGTAGACATTACTAGATAATTGTAAACTCTTGTAATGTATAGAATTGTCTAGAACATGTAATAGTATAGGAGGATCTAGAAGCCTCCAAATGAGCAGGTGTAGGAAGCTTCTAGTGATAGGAGGTAGTATAAATAGGGAAGTTGAGGCTCATTTGCAAACCATCCTCAAATCCTTGGGAACTCATTTGTAAGATACACTTGCAAACTCTTTGTAACTTAGTGGAAGTATTTTTCCATTAACCCATTGCCCCTCTTTCGTTGTGCCAACTTCAAACTTAGAAAATTTCAGAGGGTTTAAGGCTGACTAGCAAGAGGGTTGCTAGGCCGCACGACGCTTAGGAGTATAGAAAACTCCCATCCCGTGACAAGTGGTATCGGAGCCATCGTTAGCCTCACAAGGAGGTGTGCAAGACTGTGGAAGTCGACGCTAACGATCACTAGGCATCATGGCCGACGGACAGATCGAGGCAGGCATCAATGTGGAGGACGGACGAGTCACAGACGCTGACAAGGTTTGTGGACGTGGAGAAGTCCCAGCTGAAGGGAAAGCCAAACGTGGCAAGAGCAAGGCGCGTGGTGTGGTGCCGCCGCCACCCGAGGAGAACCCGGCACGAAGCCGACTTATTGAGGATGAAGACATTCGGAGGATCATACTCACCCTAGCAAACCGCCTACCCGACATAGACGACGACATAGAAGTGTTGAGATTCCGGAAGTAAAACGAAATACGCAGCGGAAATAAATACGAACCCCAAACAGGATCGATCAAGTAACGTATATACGAAAAAAAAATTAAATACGAAGATAAAGGATCATACCCTTGAAGCCTTTGAAATAAATCTTCGTAAATATGGATGACGATCACGAACCCCATCCCGAACACAAAATCCCTTCGTTCCAAGCACCAAAAATTCGAAGCCTCTACTTCACACACGTCGGAAGTTGCCCGAAAAAATCTACAAAATTCCGTTCTATGAAGAACACGGCTAGAGAAAATTGTAGGAATTTTTCTCTCTTTATTTTCTTATCTTGTTTTCACCTCTAAGATGACAACACTCAAAGAAAACAAATATTTCTCTCCCTCAAGAAATTCCTCACGGCCGAAGCAATATGAAGAGACTTTCTCTTAGCAGTAGCTCCTACAACTCTAAGTTACACATGTGAAGTGATGTCTATATATTCTTTTATTCACACACCAAAATGATTAAGATGATAATATAAAAATAAAGAGATCCCACATCTTAATAATAAGGCATCATGTGAAAAAGAATCGTATTTCATCAACAAAATAATCACCATGTGATGATGAGAGGGAGGTGGTGGCCCATTAGGAAATTTCCTAGAAACGAGCCGAGTCACTCGGCTCATGTACCGAACGTTCATCAAACGACTCCGTTAAATACACTCCGTTAATTTACCAATGCATTTATATAAATTAATTAATCTAATTAATTAATTATATCAAATACAAATATATTTCTCTAAGAAATATAATTTATGAATTAAATTAATTACCCGGTAACTTAATTTTAATTCATAAGACCGCTATTTGATTTATCCAATAAATCATAATTAGATATCCAATATCTAATATTAATAGAGAGATAATAAATTCGCATTTATCCGTCAACGCTCCTAATGCGCGACTCCGTAGGTCCGTCTCAGCCGGCATTGGGAGGAACCAATGAGTGCGGGCAGCACCTAGCCAGCCTAGCGGGCCGCACTGTAAACCCCGACTGAGAACGAATGAAGGGATCATTCCAGAACCATTATGTCGTGAATACTATATACGTATAGACCCTTCATCAGATGTCCCGGTCAAGTCTTCGGGTCATGGTAAAGTCAAACCCTACTGTTGACTAAACTCTATACATGTGTTAATACAAATCAAGACCGACTGATTAATAGTGTATCTAATACGACTATATCAGAATGCTTTGGCCAAAGACTTATGATCTTATTTGCCATTAACCGTATAGGACATTGGCCTGCTCACTAACAGGAGATAGAATCCTTTCTTGGCGTACAGTAAAGACTGCTACCTGCTCGTATAGTCCGCACTTCGAGGTCGACTCAGCAATTAAGCAAACGAGTCTAACTACTCTAATGACAAACTAAACGTCACAGGCACATGTTCTACTGAACCCTCAAGTCAAAGGTCCACGTATACTATCACAACCTTTCGATTTGTCATCGACTCTCCGAGAGTGAATACCGTGTGACTGAATCGAGTATGAGTCATGTTCGACTATACTGGTCCGACCAATATACTTATAATTATGCTATCAAGACATGCACATGTCCTAGCATCAGTTATACAAGTCTTGTTAAAACTTAATGCCCATTTAAGTTTATTGACTTGCGAACGATTTGCGTAAATAAACTTTAAACACTTCCAGTGCATTTTCTCTTATCCCATAACGAGAATGGAATGTTCAATTTATTTAACGGACTTCACCTTAATGTTTACCAAATCAAGAATGCATTTGAAATATAATAAACAGTGAATGAATCGTATTGCCTTTTTTTTTATTAATTATTCATAATTACAAGTACAATGCCCCTACTCTCTCATCCCCTGAGTGGCATTCGAGGGCATATTCCTAACAATCTCCCACTTGCACTCAATGCCACACATCATGGTATCCAATACCCATGTTCTTCAGATATCTTTCTAAGACAGCCAGAGATAATGGCTTAGTCAGCGGGTCAGAGACATTGTCTTCTGAGTCTACTCTTTGCAATGAAACATATCCTTTTTCCACCATCTCTCAAACGATCTGGTATTTTCTCTCTATATGCTTGGTGTTGTGGTAAGCACTAGGCTCCTTGGCTTAGGCGACAACTCCATCATTATCACAGAATAGTGATATAGGCAGCTCCGCATTAGGCACCACTTGAAGTTCTTGCATAAACTTCTGCATCCAAAATGCTTCTTTGCTAGCCTCTGAGGCAGCTTTATACTTTACTTGGCAGGTGGAATCTGCAGTAGTAGTTTTTTTGGAGCTTCTCCAAGATACTGCTCCTCCATTGAGAGTAAAAAAATACCCAGATGTCGACTTAGAGTCGTCATTGTCTCCTTGAAAATCAGAATCAGTGAATCCAATCACCCTCAGTTCTCCACCACCATAAGTAAGAACCAAATCTCTAGTTCTTCTTAAGTACTTAAGAATGTTCTTTACTATCAGTCAGTGTTCCCTACCCGGTTTGCACAAATCGGCTTACCATACTCACAGCGTAGGCTAAGTCCGGTCTCGTTCACAACATAGCGTACATGAGGCTACCCACTGTGGAGGCATAGGGTACCTTACTCATCTCTCTTGTCTTCCTCACTTTGAGGACACATTTTTGTGGTGAGATGAATTCCATGTCGCATGGGAAGGAACCCTCTTTTAGATTCATCCATCTTGAATCTTCTCAGGATTTTATCTATATAGAGGGCTTGGGAAAGTCCCATCATTCTTCGTGGTCTATCTCTGTAAAGACGGATCCCTATAATATAGGAAGCTTCTCCCAAGTCTTTCATGGAGAACGTTTTAGAAAGCCAAGCTTTCACAGTGCTGAGCATTGCTACGTTATTTCCTATAAGTAGAACATCATCTACATATAGTACTAAGAATGCAATGTTGCTCCCACTGACCTTTTTGTAAACACACGGTTCCTCCTCATTTCGCATTTAAGTCAAAGTCCTTGATCGCTCACAAATCAAAGGTTCTAACTCCGAGAAGCTTGCTTCAGCCCATAAATGGCTCGTTGCAGCTTACACACCTTATCAGTCCTTCGAAGTGGAGGTTATGTTATAATAGGTTCGGTTCCTTATCCATGATCAGATGTCTCCTTAGGACCTTCATTATGCTCTTCCAAAGAGATATTTCTACCCGATCCACCTTCCTGAATGAATTCATCCTCAAGGAAGTGCGCTTGTAATGCCACAACGATCCTATGGTCTTCTGGCATGTAGAATAGATAACCCATCGAGTCCTCTGGGTATCCAATGAAACGTCCTTTGATGGACCTCGCTTCCAGTTTGTCCACCTTAGCCTTCTTGACATAGGCTGGATATCCCCAAATCCTTATGTGATTAAGGCTTGGTTTCTTACCATTCCACATCTCATGCAGAGTGATAGGAACGGATTTGGAAGGACATCTATTAAGGATATAGGCAGCGGTTAGTAAGGCATACCCCCACAGGTAAATAGGTAAATCAGTGTAATTTAACATAGAGCGAACCATGTCCAACAAAGTTCGATTTCTCCTTTTTGAAACACCATTTAACTGTGGGGTTCCTGGCGGCGTCAATTGTGAAACTATTCCATGTTCCTTAAGGAACTCATCAAACTCTGTGCTCATATATTCGCCACCTCGGTCCGACCGAAGTGCTTTGATATGACATCCAGTCTGTTTTTCAACTAGGGCCTTAAATTCTTTGAATTTAGTAAAGGCTTCGGATTTATGTTTCATTAAGTACACAATCCCATACCTAGTATGATCATCTGTGAATGTTATGAAATATTTATACCCGTCTCGGGCTACTTCTAAAGCACCACAAACATCGATATGTACCAATCCAACTTTATCGGCAGCCCTTTCAAAAAGTATCTGTGAAGAGGGACTTAGTCATTTTGCCTCTAAGGCAAGATTCACAAGTTGGATAGGGTTCTACACCTAATGGACTTAAAAGTCCATCTTTCTCCATTTTCTGAACCTTGGTCTGACCAACATGACCAAGTCTAAGGTGCCATTTAAAAGCTTGATTAGTATCTTGCCTACCATGTTTCCTAGTTATAGTGTTCACTGCTGGTTTATTTTGCATGTTCAGATGATATAAACCATTCAACAATGTAGCTGTGCCAACCAATTTATTTTGAAAATAAATTTTACAACTACCATTTCCAATGAAGAAACAAAATCCTTTCCGGTCCAAGACTGGAATGGATACAATGTTTTTATGCCCCTTGGGCAAAACAAGTACTTCATCTAATGTCAAAATAAAACCCAATTCTAAACCCAGTAGGATTGATCCAATATCAGTTGCCTTGACACTTTGTCCGATTCCGACAGTGATCATTATTTCCCCAGCTTCAAGTTTTCTACTTTGTTCCAGATTCTGATTCATAGTACAAATGTGAGAAGTGGCACCTGAATCCAGAATCTATGAAGCAGAATATACAGTAGCGGAGCAATTTGTTTCAAAAACAAAAAGTTCCGTACCTGATGCGCCATTAATCTTAGGACAAGTCCTTCGCTAGTGGCCCAACTCACCACATTCAAGGCATTTGTCCGTAGGTTTTGGACCGCCTACCTTTTGAACCTTTTGGGCCTTGCCCTTTCCTTTCTGTACCCCTTTCTTGGGTTTGTACTGCTCGTAGGTCTTTTTCTTCTTGTTCTTGGACCTCCGTGGCCCAGAAGAAATCACAAGAGCAACCTCTCTCGGTTTAGTCTTCATATTAGACTGCGCCGTCACCAGTTTATTCATTAGCCCAGCTAATGTGCATGTAATTTCATTACAGTTGAAATTTATTACAAACTGCGTGAAAGAGTCAGGGAGAGATTGAAGGATGAGATCAATTTCAAGGGATAAATCCATATTAAAGTTGAGCACCTCGAGCCTGTCAATCATAGAGATCATCTTGAGGACGTGGTCTCCCACTTCCTCTCCTTCTTTCATCCTAGCACTGAACAACTGCTTTCCATAAAGTTCAGTCAAGTGTGCGAGAATCTGCCTAGCAGAAGTTATTTTCTCGTGCGCTCTCTGCAGCTCATTTGTCATTGAGCCCATCATAAAGCCACGGACTAGCACGTCATCCTTGACCCATTTTTCATGGACGTCAATATCTTCCTGATTACCCCTGGTTCGGATTGGAGTCGGTGGAATTTCCGCCTCCAAGACGTATCCCAGAGACTCCATACTGAGTACAATCATTAGGTTCCGCAACCAGACAACAAAATTGGGTCCAGTTAGGAGATTCTTTTCAAGTAGTATTGCAAGTGGGTTTTTAGCCATTTTTAGAGAGATTTAGTTTCATTTTCTGCAAAGATTTAGACAAGATTCAATTAGTGACTTGTTTAATTATGACCGAGTATAGAATTTAAGGGCTTTCTTTATTCATAACTCGGCTCCCACTATTTTATCGGCATTTACATACTCCCATGTTAAATCCGAAAGTCTTGGGTGACTTCATAGTGGTGATCGATTTCTTTACAAAGTTTAATAGAGGGCAACCCATACGGTTTCTATTCTATTATTCTTTATAAAGGGGTGTCTAATACCAACCCATACGGTTTCTATTCGGTCTGGGCCGGAATGATATTTCCGGCAGATCGCAGGGTGGCTCTTTTGGAAGTCGTGGCAGATGTCATGTTTCTGAAGGCTTTTCTTTGAAGAACAGTGAGTGTTTCTTCAAGTATATGTCCAGAGAACAGTGAGTGTTCTTCGAGACGGTCAGAATAAAAAATGAAGGTTAAGAGGGCCCCTTCCTCTAGCGCCAATTGTTGTTACCCAAAATAGTATCCGGAGATAATATTGCTGGAATGATCGAGTAACAAACAAATGCGAGAACACTTCCGTGGGAAAATAAATAACACAAGGTTTGCCGGGGTTGTTAATCCCGGGCTTGAATGCTCTCGCGAGATGTTATTAATATAGATACTTTGGAGTACAAATATTAATGTTAGAATCTATTACAATGAGTGTAAAGACTTCTAGTTATCTAAGCTGTAGAGCGTGT
The DNA here is from genome assembly GCA_033398695.1 of Orobanche coerulescens. Taxonomy (NCBI): domain Eukaryota; kingdom Viridiplantae; phylum Streptophyta; class Magnoliopsida; order Lamiales; family Orobanchaceae; genus Orobanche; species Orobanche coerulescens. The sequence goes on along the minus strand of CM065807.1, from coordinate 118,401,287 downwards.
AAATTGCCGGAAGAACCAGATATGAAGCTCTGTGAGTTCTTGCTTTAGATGTTCTGTAAGTGTGTATGAATATAACTATGAATGTGTAAGTAATTTCCAGATGAGTCTTTATCCTCTCTCTATGCGTTTTTCACTGTATTCACGATTATTCCCCCAGGCCACTGTAGGAGGCCTGCTATTTATAGGAGACAAGGTTGCTGGGTCCTCTCCGGCGATCGCGGGCGACCGCCGTATTCTATATTAGAATAATATGGGCGATCGTCCTGTCACGTGGGGCTGTTTCCTTAAAGTTCGAGGCTGCTGCTGGCAGCCAGCTGTGCGAACCAATGGGAAGCCTGCACGCATCCTGAGTCGCTATCCGGGGAGGACCCACTTTGTACCTTTCGGCGGGCCTGTCGGTAGGTGAGGTAGGTGATAGGCTGGGGTCAAAGGCCTTATCTTGCAGCGCCTTTTGTGGATCTACACGTGGGTCCACGTCTGAGATTCGGTCTTCGAAGACTTTGACGGATGTTGGATTCATACGAGGCACGAGACGATCGTCTATGGTAGGATATCATAGACGATCGCCAGATACAAAAGACGATCGTCGTGGGTGCCGATTGCTGGGTGTTTGCCCAGCGTATGTCTTTTATGGTCGGCTCTCAGACCATTATGCCGATCGCCATCGAGGCGTATTAATCGCCGCACAACGATTGCCCCCCAGCTCGCTTCGATGCTGAAAACACGGGGTGAGGTGGCACTATTGGCGATCGCCTTATTTCAAATTTGGACGATCTTCTCTTGCGCTGGAATCAGTGGTAAATGAAGGCGGGCTCTCGAAACGTTGCAAGGACACGCGTCGCGCTTCCATTGGGGGAGTCCGACGGTTTTGTCAGACTTGTCGCCTGGCGTGCCCTCGAAAAGACACGTACGCGGGTTTCGAGGGCTGCATTTAATGTGTCCCCCCCGACGGTTGCACTCCAGCCCTCGGGATTTCGCCTATTTGCACAGAGACGCCTGCTCCCGCCTATAAAAGGGGTTAGGGCTACTTCATTTCCACTCTTCACGCACCTTTGTTTTTCCGACGAGATTCTGCAGAATTTTTTTGAAGGTTCTTGTGCCGACCGTCCTTCTTTTTAGGTAAGAACACAAAACTTCTCTCCCCCTTTACTTTTAAGAACATGTGTGGAGGATCTAAAACATTCGAGGCCGGTAGCTCCTCCGCCGCCGCGGCTTCGCCTGACCGGGAGGAAATTCCCGTGGGTCTTCATATGGAAACAGCCGTCGAGGCCATTCATGTGGGGATTGCACCCGCAGAACTTGAAGAGCTCTTCAATGAGGCCGAAGTGGCGAGATCAGCGGCGGCGGCGGAGCAGGGGGACTCGCCGGTGGATGAAGATGAAATGGTACGGCTGTCTTGGGAACGGGATAGCGAATTCGGCCCCGCTTATTTAAATTTCGGTAAGCTTATAGAGGGGATCGCCGGACCATGTCCTGAATTTGATTTCGAAGCGTATTCTGCCGCCCACCCCTATGAGCCCGTGAAACGGACGGTGTTTCGGGCCGCTGAACCTTCTTTGTGGACTCTTGGTCAGATTTGGAGCACGGCGACCAGGAAAGACTTGAGCTGCTGGAGGGCAAAATTCCATATTCCCTCTGACGTCTCGTTGCACGTGCCTTCAGAAAACGAACGTGCCGATCAACCTCCCGAGGGTCTGGTCACCGTTAATGAGATGATTATGGAGGCCGGCCTGCGGTTCCCCTTGCCGTTCACCGTGTCATATTTGTTGATTGCCTAGAATTTGGTGCCGCTCCAGCTGACGCCGAACGCCTGGCTACAGATCATCAGTACTTTGACAATTTTTGGCGGTCACCGGTTGTTCCGTCTCCCTTCCGCGATGGAAATGAACTATCTCTTTAAACTGACTGCACAGAAGGGGTCAGTCGGAGGTTATCACATTCAAGGTCGACTGGGAAGAGTGGTCCTCGGGGTGCCGAACAAGACTCGGGGCGACTTGGCAAAATGGTGCTGGGTCGGCGGAGCGTGGAGGTCGGCGTCGAGTGATAGGCCGGAGGAAGAGCTGGAGATCCCCACCAATTTTTGGGAGAGGAAACCGAGTAAGGGTTTTAACTCTCCCTTTGATCGGATACGTCTTGGACTGATCTAATTTTGTTTCCTTTTTGCAGGATCCCTTGTTCCAGCGATCGGCGATCTCCCCTTTGATTTCTTGATCGTCTGGGAGCGAATTCGCGCCTTGCCGGACTCCTACATCGACGTTCACTCTCTCGGACACGAACTCCATCGGTTGGGGGCTCGATTGTTTCGCTTCCCTCATCATCTGAAATCTCTAGGTATAAATTTTACTTCCTCTTCCTTGCTTGACGATCGTCTGATTGAAGTAGATGTCTAACTTGTTTGAATTTCTTCTTTGACAGAGATTCATTTTCCCCGCTACGCCGAGCCACCGCAAGAGATCGCAATGTCGAACTCTGGACTCTTGGGTCGTCTTCACCAGGGAAAGAGGATGGATCGTGCCCCTGCGACGACGTCTCGTCCCGTCCCCGCAGTGAGGCCTGCGACAGTGCCGATCGTCAATCCGGAAGTTCGAGAGGAAGAACAACTCCAGCGCAACCGCAAGAGGCGGAGGCCGGAGGAGTCCCTGCCGACATCCAAGGCGGACGTATCTATCTTGGAGCCGACGGTTGCCGCGACGCCTATCTCTGCTGTTCCGATGGCGGAGGGGTCCAGCCCCAGGCCCTCGGCCAGATTCCTGAAAACTGCGGCGGTCGCCGAAGCCGAAACTCCTCGGGGCAAGCCCTTTTTTGGCCGCGACCCCGAGTTGGTCAACAGGTAAGACCGGTTTGATCTTTCTGAGTTAGGCTATTTGTGTAGGGCGTATACTAACTCCTCTGTTTCTTTTTGTTTGCGTTGCAGGGTCCGTCTTGTCGATCCAGACGTTTCGCCGATGGTGCTGGACTTCATAGCGAGCAAGTCTCCTTGCCAGTCCCTCGAATCCCCTTCTTATGTCTCCTGGGCCATCACCTCTCTGCCTAAGGCTTGGACGACCGATCTCGACGCGATCGCTCGTCGTCGGTCTGGAGATGCCATGCAGGCGACGCTTGCCCTGACTCTCCAGGCGGCGACGATGGCCACCCAAGCCGTTATGGACTACGAGGGGCGACCCTCTAACGCTCGCCTTCATAAAGACCTCGAGGCCGCTCGGAACAAAAACGTCAACTTCGCCAACCGGATCCAGGCCATGGAGAAGGAATACTTAGAGACGGCCAAACGAGCCAAGCAGGACCTCGATCGGATGAAGCAGGAGCTTAGCCGGTCCAAGGAGGTGGCCGATCGGTTCCGCGACCAGGTGACGGAAGCTCGCCGGATGCATACGGCCTTGCAAGAGGAGGCGACTGGGCTGAAGGCGACAGTGGATCGGCTCAACAGCGAGCTGGAGAAGGCGAAGGGTGAGCTGGAGAAATCAAAGGGAGAACTGGCCGCCAAGGTGGTCGAGCTAGCGGATGCTGAGAAGAGGACTTCGGATTTGAAAGGGCAGATCAGGGCGATCGAGACCGATCCCTACCTTAATGTGGCACTCGTCGGCGAGTTCGCCTACTATATGGCCTACGTCGATGCTGTCCGAGCGGCCAAGAAGGTAGGGATCGAGGTCGGTCCTATGATGGAGTGCTTCAAGGCCTACGTACTCGGGCACCCTTTACATCTGGAATTTTCCCTGCCGATCCTCGACCTCACCGACTTGGGGATTGACTTGAGTTGGTATCCTTTCCCGGATAAACTCATTTATCCTGAGGCCGATGAGGGAGCGCGTGCCGATCCGCCTCCTAGGGGCGAAGACCAGCCGGGGGGAGCCTGAGTGATTTTTATCTTCCTTTGCTTTGTAATTTTCTGCTTTTCTCTTCTACTGCCTTCGGGCTTGTATTGTACTAACTTCTTGATTTGAATAAAATATTCCTTTTTCGCATCTGATTCTTTATATGTACGATCGCCTTTGAATGTTTGCATGCGAATTTATACAAGTGTGTATAATTGCTTCTGATGCCTTGTTCGCTTGATCGACTGTTTGAATGTTGAATGGATTCGAATGTATTGACATACTAGGAAATTCTTACTTGTAAATTTCTTGGACAAAACCGATTGTCATGTGCGTGTTTGAACAAAGCCGATCGGGTACGGTCCCTTCCTCCCGATCGCATTTCAGGAATAGCTCCACTTTGCCCCTTGTTTTTGTTTACTTAGTGTAAGTAAGGGAACAAAAATAGTATGTTGGACGAGCTATCTTGAGTTTTGCCGATTCTCAGAGGGAGGACGACTGTGTGCACGGTCACTGAGTTCGATGGACCGACCTCCATAACCGTGTCTTTATGTGCGAGGGACATTCCATCGTGGGTATGCGCCGCGACTCACTTTGTTGTTAGGGTCCTCCGTTAGGCTGCGCCTGCCTTGTATTTAAACGAAGCGGTCTCGGTCTGGAGGAGTCCTTGCATGGGGCGTCGTCGGTTTATTCGACTCCACGTCCGCGGCTTGTTGGCACTTTTCTACCTCGGGTCGCCATGTTAAATGGCGATCCTCGACTGTATATGTTGTGATGGAGTAGGGACGCGTCGCCTTGTCCGGGTACATCATGTTAGATGATGTACTTTTGAGGGCGTGTGAGCGTGTCCATGGTTTTAATTGGAGGGTCCTTCGGCTACGCTCGCCTCGTATTTAAACGAAGGGCGAGCGATCGCAGCCCAAAGGAACCTTGCATGGGCGAAGCTGTCGGTTCCATCGACATCCAAGACCACGACTGCACTTTTCTACCTCGGGTCGCCATGTTAGATGACGACCCTCGACGGTATACGTTGTGCTTGGAGGGGCGATCGCTTGCATAGGTCTGTCCAGTTTAGACGATGACCTCTTGCAGGGCGAGCGAGTTGTCCTCTTTCTGGTTGTTCGTTTTCGTCTAGGCGAATCATATAGATGGGATAGGGAAATCTCATTATACTCTTTGTACATTGTGTAACTGAAACTGAATTCGAAGTTCTCACTGATAGTATTTCTTCAAATGTACGGCGTTCCAGGGATATTGGTCTGGAGTGCCATCGGGGTGTTCAAGTTCGTAGGCTCCCCTAGTTTGCCACTTAGATATCCTGAAGGGGCCTTCCTAATTCGGGCCAAAAACTCCTGTGTGAGCATGGACCTTTTTGAGGACTAGGTCGCCCACTTGGAACCGTCTTTCCTTAACCTTCGAATTGAAGAACTTCTCGGATCTCCTTTTGTGGATTGTGTTCTTCATTTCCGAGGTCAGCCACCGTTCTTCCAGCATGTCTAAATCGATTCGTCGGCTACGTCGTTGTCCGTCGTCATCTCTTGTTCAGTTCGGTGGCTGAGGACGGCGATCTCCGAAGGGATCACCGCTTCTGTTCCGAAGGCGAGGGCGAATGGGGTTTCACCGGTTGAGTTTCGGGTTGTCGTTCGGTAGGACCACAAAACATCCGGGAGCTTGCTCGCCCATCGTCCTTGCTTGGATTCGAGTCATGCTTTGATTGTATGTTTGAGGATCTTGTTTACAGCCTCTACCTGCCCGTTCATCTGGGGGTGGTAAGGGGCCGAGAACAATTTCTTGATTCCCCATTTCTCGCAGATTTGCATGACTTCCAAGCCATCGAACTATTTTCTGTTGTCGGAGATTATAGCCTGGGGTAGACCGAACCGGCATATGATGTTCTTCCAAATGAATTTGATTACTTGTTCTTGGCCGATCTTGTTGAGCGGATCGGCCTCAGCCCATTTTGTGAAATAATCGACCCCCATTGTTGGTCGCCCGAAACCCGAAACGTACAGCATTCGTGAAACTTTAACCGTCGGGGCTAATGAGGACAATCCCTGCCCCTGCTCGCGAGTTAGTTGCCGAGCCATCCACATACAACTTCCAAGCAGGGCGGCCGACCTGGGTCGGACTGTGAGGGAATGTTAATTCCACCAAGAAGTCCGCCATAGCCTGGCCTTTGATCGCCGTGCGAGGAGCGTATGTGATACCGTATTGGGCGATCTCCAGTGACCACTTGAGGAGTCGCTCGTTAGTGTCTGGCCGGTGTAGGACTTGCCTTAAGGGGAGAGTCGTCAGAACCTCCACTTGATGTTTGAAGAAGTATGCCCTTAGCTTGCGAACACTCATGACTAGTGCGTAGGCGATCTTCTCTAGAGGTGTGTATCGCGTTTACGCATCATGGAGTGCTTGGCTGACGAAGTAGATCAGCAAGTGGGCTTGCCCCTCTGCTCGCACTAAAACATCACTAAGCGCGACCTTCGAGGCTGCCAGGTAAAGAAATAGATTTTCGCCGGGGATCGGCTTTGCCAAGATCTGAGGGTTAGATAGATATTCCTTGATTTTGGCAAACGCAATTTGACTCTCCTTCATCCATACGAACTTCTTGTTCTTTATGGTCATGAAGAAAGGCTTGTTTTTATCCTCGAGTCGAGATATGAAACGGTTGAGGGCGGCTAGACAACCTGCTTGACATTTCGTGGCTCCTGCATGTCGAGGATCGCCTGGATCTTGGTGGGGTTTACCTCGATCCCTCTTTGGCTCACGATGTGCCCCAGGAACTTCCCAGAGCTTACCCCGAAGTTGCATTTCTTGGGGTTTAGCTTCATATTGAACTTATCGAGGATGGAGAACGTCTCGGCAAGGTCATTGAGGTGATCTTCCTTCTTGAGGCTTTTGACTACGATGTCATCAATGTAGACCTCCATGGTCTTGCCGATCTGATTGGCGAACATCCCGTTGACTAGTCGCTGGTAGGTCGCCCCTGCATTCTTCAAGCCGAACGGCATTCGGACCTATAAGTATATGTCTTTTTCCGTGTGGAACGATGTGTGTCTTATGTCTTTCTCCGACATTGGGATTTGATGGTATCTGGCGAAGGCATCCATGAATGACATCATTTCGCAGCCGGCTGTACTATCGACCAAGTGATTAATATGAGGCGTCGGAAAGTGGTCTTTTGGACATGCCGCGTTGAGGTCGGTGAAGTCGATGCATAACCTCCAGGAGCTGTTCGGCTTTTTGACGAGCACCACATTAGTGACCCACTGTGGTTCGTCTGTAGCTACTCCGATTAGTTTGTTGTTGAGTAGCTTTTTGACTTCTATGTCGAGCACTGCGTACTTCTTAGGACCGAATTTCCTACGTTTCTGATGAACAGGATTCCTTGTCGGGTCGATCTTTAGATAGTGGCAAGCGTGTTCAGGACTTATGCCAACCATATCTTGATACGACCAGGCAAAGACTCCGATGTTCTTACGTAGCAAATTGATCAGATCCTTCTTTAATTCGAGGTCGACGCTTGTGCCGATCTGTACTTCCCGCTCCGGGCGAGCCGGATCTATCGTTATACTCTCTAACTCTTCAATGGGGACGGTCGCCTCTCGTTTGGAACGATTTCCGGACTCGATCCTTGGATCGATGTCGAGGCTTGGCTCGAAACCGATCCTTGGCTCGATGTCGTCCGTCAATCGTTGTGAGATGCCGTCCTCTGAGTCGGGCTGGTATGAGGTGCTTGGCTCGTCGATCTCCATCGGTTGATTGTCGATCGTTTCAATGTTACACACAGCATGGGAAGTATTGAAAGAAGTTACGACACAGGAGTAATTCAAACATCTCTTAGCCATTAATTGGTCTCCTTTTACAGTATCGACCGTCCCATCGGTAGTGGGGAATTTGATACAATAAAAGAAAGAGGAGGCGACCGCCTCGAAGGTTTCTAGAAATGGACGACCTAGGAACCCATTATAGATGCTGGGCCTATCTATGATTACAAAGTTTAGGTTCCTAGTAATCCTAACCTTGGGATCGTAGCAACATGATAGCTCGACAGAGAGCTTGATCCTTCCATAGGCTTGGACTGTGCTGTCGCCGAATCCTTGGAGCACGGTGTCGAATGGATTGATGAACTTGGTCAGGTTGCCGAGCTAGTCCAGGGCGGATTTGAATATGATATTGCAAAACCTCCCATTATCAACCAGCACGCGATCGACCATCTTCCCAAGGATACATGCAGAGATCACCAATGCATCCTCTTTGGGGCACAACACCCCCTCCCTATCCTTGTTGGAGAAGGTGATTAGCGCGTCTTTGGAGATTGTCGGCTCCAGTGGGACCACGACATGGACCCCAGCGAATGCCCTCAGTTCGGCCTTTCGCTTTCTGTTCGACATGGTGGAAACCGGGGAAAGGCCCCCGAGGTTTCCACCTCCTGCCTGAAGCATATTGATCCAGCCTCCAGGGTTGATCGAAGGGATTGATTCATCAAAGTACTCCGGCTCGTTCTGCTCGATCCTTGCGACCAGATTGGGAGGAATCCCATCGCTTTGTCGGCGCTCGCGCCCTCCGGCCCTCTCTGATCGGGGCTCTGGCTTGGTGACCAAGTTGTCCAACTTGCCTTCCTCAAACAGTCGCCAGAGTTGTCTGAGGAGATCGCGGCACTGGCTGGTGTTGTGGCCGGGACTTTTGTGGTAGGCACAAAATTTGCTGCGGTCTAGGTGACCGTGGTCCCTTATCGTCTTTGGCTTGTTAATCCACTCACGCCCCTTGATGGTGTTAAAGATGTGGGCCGGAGATAAGTTGAGGTTGCGGAGGAGGTGAACCTCCACATCCTCGAAGGCTTTGAACTCACCAGGCGGCTTTGCGACCGCCTTTCTGGGTTTGGCGACCGCCTTCTTCTGGACGTGGGGTGGCACCTTCCTTCTCCGGCAGATCCCTCGCCTATGCGGAGGGTGAGCATCCTCTGCCTGGCCAGGAAATCAGCGGCCCTAAAGCGTAAGATCGAGTACGTCGGGGGGATGTCCTTTGTGAGGTGCCTGAACATGGGCGAGTGGCCGTAGAATCCCCCCAGGACTGAGTAGAGAGCGAGCTCGTCGCTAATGGGTTCTCCGGTGAGGACTATTTCGTCCACCCGGTCGATGTAATCTTCATCGGGCTCATCCTTCCCCTGCCTGATTTTCATCATGCGGTGGGGACCTTCTGGCCGAGCCACTTTGGCGGCGAAGTACGACATGAAGTCATTCGCCAGCTTCTCAAAATAGTTGATCGAACGAGGTGGCAGTGAGATGTACCACCTATGGGCGAGGTCGCCCAATGTCAATGGGAACATTCGGCACTTCGTCGCGTCCGATGCCCCACATCCGGTCATATAAATCCGGAACTTGCTCAAATGGGTCTCAGGATCCGATCTCCCCTCATAATGAGGTGTTTGAGGGGGAGTGACCTTCGGTTGGACTGGGGCGAGCTCGATCTGGACCGCGAGTGGCTCACTCGGTCCAGCGATTGATCTCCTATCGCCTGCCCCAGTTTCTAGTAGCGCCTTTATTTCGTCGAGTTGGCGCTGCATGGCGGCCATCCCCGTAGCCTGGCTGCTCGCTGATTAGCTCCCGGAGCATGAGCCGAGGCGATCATGTACTGATCCCCTGGCCCCATGATAGATGGCAAGTTCTCTGCCAGCGGGCTCATTTCTTGGGCGAGTGGGGGCCCGTTGACCGGTTTGTCTTCTGGGGGTCGGATATGCCAAACTCCTGGTAATGAATTCGGACTCCGATGTCTCCCGGCTGGGGCCCGAGTGTCCGGGTCGCCAAGAGGGATCGCTCCCTAGGCGGCTGAAGACGGAATCATCCCGCCTTGTGAGCGCCTTTTCCTGCGGCTCGGGGCTTTCTGTCGATTTCTCAACATATATCCCCTTGAGCTTCCGCTTTCCTGCTCGGCGGATGGTTGATGGAGTAATGGTGGGCGAGTCGCATGCCCTCCGTCGCTCCCTGAGGATGGCTATAGCCTCCTCAATCTGTTCTGCGGTCTGGAACTGATCGAGTGAGAGGCTAGGACCGTCTCTCGGGGGCGGGAGTGAGAGTCTAGCGTCGCCGCGGTCACCTTCCGCCGTAGGCTGGGATTCGGTCTGGACCAGAATGATATTTCTGCCAGATCGCAGGGTGGCTCTTTTGGAAGTCGTGGCAGATGTCATGTTTCTGAAGACTTTTCTTTGAAGAACAGTGAGTGTTTCTTCAAGTATATGTCCGGAGAACAGTGAGTGTTCTTCGATACGGTCGGAATAAAAAATGAAGGTTAAGAGGTCCCCTTCCTCTAGCGCCAATTGTTGTTACCCAAAATATTATCCGGAGATAATATTGCTGGAATGATCGAGTAACAAACAAATGCGAGAACACTTCCGTGGGAAAATAAATAACACAAGGTTTGCCGGGGTTGTTAATCCCGGGCTTGAATGCTCTCGCGAGATGTTATTAATATAGATACTTTGGAGTACAAATATTAATGTTAGAATCTATTACAATGAGTGTAAAGACTTCTAGTTATCTAAGCTGTAGAGCGTGTAAATTACCGGAAGAACCAGATATGAAGCTCTGTGAGCTCTTGCTTTAGATGTTCTGTAAGTGTGTATGAATATCACTATGAATGTGTAAGTAATTGCCAGATGAGTCTTTATCCTCTCTCTGTGCGTTTTTCACTGTATTCACGATTATTCCCCCAGGCCACTGTAGGAGGCCTGCTATTTATAAGAGACAAGGTTGCTGGGTCCTCTCCGGCGATCGCGGGCGACCGCCGTATTCTATATTAGAATAATACGGGCGATCGTCCTGTCACGTGGGGCTGTTTCCTTAAAGTTCGAGGCTGCTGCTGGCAGCCAGCTGTGCGAGCCAATGGAATCTTGCACGCGTCCTGAGTCGCTGTCCAGGGAGGACCCACTTTGTACCTTTCGGCGGGCCTGTCGGTAGGTGAGGTAGGTGACAGGCTGGGGTCAAAGGCCTTATCTTGCGGCGCCTTTTGTGGATCTGCACGTGGGTCCACGTCCGAGATTCGGTCTTCGAAGACTTTGACGGATGTTGGATTCATACGTGGCACGAGGCGATCGTCTATGGTCGGATATCATATACGATCGCCAGATACCAAAAGACGATTGCCGTGGGTGCCGACTGCTGGGTGTTTGCCCAGCGTATGTCTTTTATGGTCGGCTCTCAGACCATTATGCCGATCTCCATCGAGGCGTATTAATCGCCGCACAACACGAAGCAATATGAAGAGACTTTCTCTTGGCAGTAGCTCCTACAACTCTAAGTTACACATGTGAAGTGATGTCTATATATTATTTTATTCACACACCAAAATGATTAAGATGATAATATAAAAATAAAGAGATCCCACATCTTAATAATAAGGCATCATGTGAAAAAGAATCATATTCCATCAACAAAATAATCACCATGTGATGATGAGAGGGAGGTGGCGGCCCATTAGGAAATTTTCTAGAAACGAGCCGAGTCACTCGACTCATGTACCGAACGTTCGGCAAACGACTCCGTTAAATACACTCCGTTAATTTACCAATGCATTTATATAAATTAATTAATCCAATTAATTAATTATATCAAATACAAATATATTTCTCTAAGAAACATAATTTATGAATTAAATTAATTACCCGGTAACTTAATTTTAATTCATAAGACCGCTATTTGATTTATCCAATAAATCATAATTAGATATCCAATATCTAATATTAATAGAGAGATAATAAATTCACATTTATCCGTCAACGCTCCTAATGCGCGACTCCGTAGGTCCGTCTCAGCCGGCATTGGGAGGAACCAATGAGTGCGGGCAACACTTAGCCAGCCTAGCGGGCCGCACTGTAAACCCCGACTGAGAACGAATGAAGGGATCATTCCAGAACTATTATGTTGTGAATACTATATACGTATAGACCCTTCATCAGATGTCCCGGTCAAGTCTTCGGGTCACGGTAAAGTCAAACCCTACTGTTGACTAAACTCTATACATGTGTTAATACAAATCAAGACCGACTGATTAATAGTGTATCTAATACGACTATATCAGAATGCTTTGGCCAAAGACTTATGATCTTATTTGCCATTAACCGTATAGGACATTGGCCTGCTCACTAACAGGAGATAGAATCCTTTCTTGGCGTACAGTAAAGACTGCTACCTGCCCATATAGTCTGCACTTCGAGGTCGACTCAGCAATTAAGCAAATGTGTCTAACTACTCTAATGACAAATTAAACGTCACAGGCACATCTTCTACTGAACCCTCAAGTCAAAGGTCCACGTATACTATCACAACCTTTCGATTCGTCATCGACTCTCCGAGAGTGAATACGTGTGACTGAATCGAGTATGAGTCATGTTCGACTATACTGGTCCCACCAATATACTTATAATTATGCTATCAAGACATGCACATGTCCTAGCTTCAGTTATACAAGTCTTGTTAAAACTTAATGCCCATTTAAGTTTATTGACTTGCGAACGATTTACGTAAATAAACTTTAAACACTTCCAGTGCATTTTCTCTTATCCCATAACGAGAATGGAATGTTCAATTTATTTACACGGACTTCACTTCAATGTTTACCAAATCAAGAATGCATTTGAAATACAATAAACAGTGAATGAATCGTATTGCCTTTTTTTATTAATTATTCATAATTACAAGTACAATGCCCCTACTCTCTCATCCCCTGAGTGGCATTCGAGGGCATATTCCTAACAAGAAGCTCTTGGGCAGTGCATCACTAACACCCAATTGAGCACGGAGGAACGCGTGGGTACTCTCGAGAAAGCTGTTGGCCAACTGGAAGGGCACACGTTGGGCCAGCTTGAGACCTTCAAGAGGGAACAACTCTCGTTGCATAAGGAGTTAGCAATGATCGAGGATCATGTGGCATCCAGCATCACGGAGATGCGCAAGCAGTATGCCGAGTTTTGCGAGGTAAGTGCAAAACATTTTGAAGATTTTTGTGATAAAATCTGTCGGGTAAGCAACTCGGGTACCAACTCGAATGGTGGGCCGAGCTTGGACAACACATTTGACGGGGCGAGGTTCGAGGGACCAAGGGTCGAGGTCCCCAAACCCAAGGAATTCATTGGCAAGAGGGATGCCAAGTCAATCGAGGAGTTCCTGTGGCGAATGGAACTTTACTTCGATGGTCTGGGACTAACGGACGAGAAGGCCAAGGTACGGCAAGCTGCACTATACCTTGCCGACGATGCAGCGCTGTGGTGGCGTCATCAACAGGCCGGTGTTACGAAAGGGACTTGCAAACCGATCGATACTTGGGACGAGTTCGCATCGGAACTCAAGGCACAATTCTATCCCGAGAACACATGCTATGAGGCAAGGAAGAAACTCCGCGAGCTCAAGCATAAGACTACCATTCGGGACTATGTTCGGGACTTTGCATCGATCATGCTCCAGATTCCGGACATGACCGAGGATGATCGACTATTTTTCTTCTTGGATGGACTACCGAGTTGGGTCAGGGATACAGTACAAAGCCGTGAGGTGAAATCTGTTAATGAAGCAATCAAAGTGGACGAGTCCCTATCCGAATTCGAGAAGAGGAATGAGCCGCAAGCCGAGGGTCAAGCCAAAGGCAGGGGAGACACCCGCACGTCAGTACAGCAACCATCCCAACCATCACGTGGAAGATTCGGGACAAGACCACAAAATGACGCGGACAAGCCATACTACTCGGGTGAACGCAGGGGCGCTCCTGACCAACGAGGATGCTTTATGTGCGGCAGATCTCATCGGATGAAGGACTGTCCGAAAATGGGGAAGCTCAATGCCATGGCCGAATTTGAGGGGCCAACGATTGATCAAACGGACATGCAGCAGGTAAGCACGATTCAACAACTTAACTCTGTCGTCAGTGCAAGCAGCGAGGCACCACTAGGAAGCAAGTTGATGTTCGTGGAAGGGACCATCAACCACCAACCCATCAAGGCCTTGGTCGACACAGGACCCGACTACAACTATATCACTGCGGCCGAAGCAAAGAGATTGGGACTACTTGTGCAGCCATGCAAGGGTTGGATAAAGTCCAACAACGGACCAGCAGTGCCGGTCACAGGGGCAGCAAATGGAGTGCGAATTGTGCTCGGAGACTGGGAAGGTCGAGTGCATTTCAAGTTCACCACGATGGATGATCGTGACCTCATTTTGGGAATGTACTTCCTAGAGAAGAATGATTTTGCCTTTTTCCCACAAGCGAAGGTACTATGGGTGAACGGTCCGAACAAACCCATCATTATCCCCTTAACAGTGGAGTAAGTTCCCTACGCAGCGATGACGACACTTCGATTTCGGAAAAAGTTGACCGAAGAGGAAATTCCGATGTACTGTCTGGGATCAATGCGGTACATCGAGGGACCGAGTATCAGCACACGTCGACGAGGGCGTCGACGGAACAGGCGGGGGAGAGTGTCACGCCCCGAGCGAAACGACCGACAGAATGCTCGGACAGACCCGCACAGAGGGGTGCGAGGTCCAGCGGGTCAACGTGCATGAGGCACGTTCGGGACTGTAAGGCCGTGTGGAGCGGCACAACCGACTGAGGGACTTAGCCGTGTGGTACGGCATGCGTGGATGTATGGCCGAACAAGCAGGCCATCCAGGCAACAAAGTGCCCAACCGAGGGACAAGGCCATTGGGCCAGATGCGGAACTACCTGGGCGGCGAGACAAGACACGCCGGGAACTGAACGGACGAGCGCAGCGGACAGGCACGCCGCTTCGGGACAAAGCGGGACAAGATGACGAGATGAGGCACATTCGAGGGCCGAGGCTCGGACACGGGCGACGGAGACCCACGAGGGGTGCGCGCGCGGGCAGCGCGCGAGGGACACACGGAGCACCCTCCCCCTATAATAGGCTTAGACGGATAAAAGCCTGTGAGTGCACTGGACATTGGAAAGCTGAGGAGTCCACTGTGCGAAAGTTGTACTCGGAACATTCCAGAAACGGACCGGGATGGTCCAGAACATCAAAGATTAATCCGGAGGCATGTGTGGAAGGCCGGGCCGTATTGGGTCAGGTTACATGGAGTCGGGCCGAGCGGACCGGGTCGGGTCGAGCAAGCCAGAAAGGTCCAGAAACTTATGGAAGGTGCTGGAACCTCTTGGAAGGGCCAAGAGACATTGAGATAGGTAGACATTTTTAGATAATTGTAAACTCTTGTAATGTATAGAATTCTCTAGAACATGTAATAGTATAGGAGGATCTAGAAGCCTCCAAATGAGAAGGTGTAGGAAGCTTCTAGTGATAGGAGGTAGTATAAATAGGGAAGTTGAGGCTCATTTGCAAACCATCCTCAAATCCCTCAAATCCTTGGAAACTCATTTGTAAGACACACTTGTAAACTCTTTGTAACTTAGTGGAAGTATTTTTCCATTAACCCATTGCCTCTCTTTCGTTGTGCCAACTTCATATTTAGCTAATTTCGGAGGGTTTAAGGCTGACTAGCAAGAGGGTTGCTAGGCCGCACGACGCTTAGGAGTATAGCAAACTCCCATCCTGTGACACTGTCCTCTCATAGCCCTCACCCTTTTGCGAGGCTGTACCCCCATCGCTGGTATTCCGCCACCGGCAGCATGTTGGTTCATGGCGGCACCCATCGCTGCCCTTCGGGCACCAAAATTCTGGACCTGTAATGTCACTCTCTCCACATTAATTTTCTCAACCAAACCGTAGAAACAAACAATTATCAAAAATATTTTTGATGGATGATTACAATTAATCGAAATCTAAATATAATAATCAATATTAAAATAACCTGCCCATGATGGAAATGCTGAGTGGTGGAATGCAGGGTTAGAAGAGAAGTTGAGATCTCAGAGAACCAATTTGGCTTCATGCCGGGGAGGTCCATGACTGAGGCCATTTATCTCGTCAGACGCCTTATGGAGAAGTTTAGAGAGTGGCGTAAGGACCTCCATATGGTGTTCATAGATCTAGAGAAAGCTTATGATAGCATTCCACGTGATGTTATTTGGAGGAGCCTAGTAGAGAGGGGGGTGTCGTTGCCGTTCGTTAGGGCGATCCAAGACATGTATTCCCAAGCTAGGACGTGCGTTAGGACCCCAGCTGGTGACACCCAGTATTTTCCGGTTGAGATAGGGCTACACCAGGGGTCGGCGCTAAGACCTCTTCTCTTCGCTCTGATCCTTGACGTCATTTCGCGGGGGACAAGATGGCGTCCCATGGTGCATGCTTTTTGCTGATGACATTGTGTTAGTGGCAGAGTCGAGGAGGGAGGTGAACTCAAAGTTGGAGCTATGGAGGTCTAAGTTAGAATCCCAGGGCTTGCGTGTAAGCCGGTCTAAGACAGAGTATCTCTGGTGTAACTTTAGTGGTGAGGCCAACGAGGAAGATGTAGAGGTAATGATTGCGGATCAGATCGTCCCCCGTACGGATAAGTTCAAGTATTTGGGTTCGATCATTCAGAAGGAAGGTGAGTGTGAAGATGATGTCACTCATCGCATCAAGGCGGGGTGGCTAAGGTGGAGAGCAGCGACAGGGGTCCTGTGCGACAAGAAAGTCCCTCTAAAGTTGAAGGGTAAATTCTATAGAGCGGCAATCCGACCTGCAATGTTGTATGTATCTGAATGTTGGGCGATGAAGAAGTCGCTTGAGAGCAAGTTGGAAGCGACTGAAATGAGAATGTTACGCTGGTCGTGTGGTCGCACAATGTTAGATAGAATCTCGAACGGGGTCTTCAGGAACGCACTAGAAGTGGCGCCCATTTCAGCGAAAGTTAGGGAAGGGTGATTGAGATGGTTTGGCCACGTCCGCAGGAGGCAGGAATCTGCTCCGGTGAGGAGGGTCGAGAGTTTAGTAGTTATCGGGGAGAGGAGGGGAGGCAGATCGAGGAGGACGTGGAAGGAGCAGCTGAGATTAGATTTGAAGGCCTTAAACCTTTCCAAGACCATGATTGTTTATAGGTGCGCTTGGAGGCGCCAAATCAGAGTTGTGGATTCTTTAGTTGGGAGTGGTGCTGTAGTTGAGAGCCTCAGGATTGGGTTGTCTCGGTTAGCTTTGACCTAGAGCATGAAGAGATAAATTTACAACTAGAAGGGGGGTTGAATAGTGGTAATGCGGAATAAAGAAATTTCTTGCGAATAAATGAAAAATAGTGCGGAATTTAAAGACTCAAAGATTTATAGAGGTTCGGCAACTTGCCTACGTCCTCTCTCTGACTTTCTTTTTCTATTGGCTCAAGAACAACCACAATCTTGACTCGTCTTCGATCGGTCCGAGTTCACAACCGTTACAACCGCTTGTCTTCTATCGGTCCAAGCTCAACCTCTCTCTCAATATAATATTTTGTATATCTAGTGTTCTATAGGAACTAGATAATCCTCACTATACGAATATGGGAGTATAATCCTAACAATGCCGGATCAAAGATCCTAATAACACCGGATTAGTGACTCTTGATTCGTTTCTCTTACGCTCAAGTGTAAGTGATGCAACACTTACAATCCGATGAAAGAATACAAAGTATAATAGATATTACAATGAAAATCACTCTTGTATCTTTCTTTTCTCACAACTTGAAATGCAATAAAAGATATGAAACTGAGCTCAAGTATGCTTTGATTGCTTGTATGCTTGTATGCTTGTAGTTGTGTGTTTTTGATACCCAAGTCCCATGGGTATTTATAGGTGAAAGACATTCTTCAAATACTGAAAAACGTATTATTAGCGTGCGCTAATAATGCCTTCTAGCGTGCGCTATCGATTCTGACTTGGCTTTCTTGAACGGTCACAAAACTGTTCCAACGGTAAAAATTGTATGGCTAGCGTGCGCTAGTCATGTACTCGTAGCGTGCGTTATCGGCTGGTCAATAGGTCTTCAATCTTGACTTTGAACGTGTTGGTTTGTCTCCCCAACGTCTCTTTATCCAACGGCTAATTTTGAACTTAGCGTGCGCTAGTAAGCATGCATAGCGTGCGCTAGTATTAATTAATTCCAACTTTTCCAGATTTCACGGATCTTCATTGACTCTTGCCTTCCAACGGTAGAAATTCCAACGGTAAGCTGTTTGACTAATTTAGCGTGCGCTAATGTTTATATTGTAGCGTGCGCTAAATATTTTCTTCAGTAACGTACGTTACCCTGTGTAGCGTACGTAAAGTCCTTTTCAACTTGAGTCCAGTATCTACTGGACTACTGACCATGATATCCTGTAGTGTGCGCAAGAAAATAAGAATAACGTGCACTAAGTCCTTGTATTAGCGTACGTAGATATTTGTTCATAGCGTGCGCAAGGCCGTTTCCATTTTCTTTCCAGACCTTTCTGTCCTCTGACTGAATGATGCGATAGCGTGTGTTAATAATGATTGAGTAGCGTGTGCTAACTGTAGTACTTTAGCGTGCGCTAAGGTTGAAAGACTTGCGTGCGCTATCCATCAGGTGACTTCACTGGACTGCAGCTGACTGACTAGGCTGATACATACAATCCTCGATAGCGTGCGCGACGCTGGTATAGGTAGCGTGCGCTAACATCGTTTTGCTCCTTCAATATAACAACGATCTGAGATTGATTTAATTAAATGTTTTGAATGAAATTATCATCAAAATACATTTTGAGTCAAAAATCTCCCCCTTTTTGATGATGTCAAAACATTTAATTTATACCTGCAAAAACATTATAAATGATTCGAATCAAGGTAACTTGTTCGATATATTAGTGCGTGTCGGTTTTTGGAGTATTCTCCCTCTTTTTGACAGAAACAAAAAGGAACTCCCCCTGAATTGTTGCCTTCTTAACAAATATCATGAACCAAAACGAAATCACATAGATAATAATACAGCAAATACCAAATGAAGCGAAATGCAAATATTATTAAAACAAAGTTCAATGCAATACATAGAATTTCAAGACATGAAACATAAAGACCATTCGAATTATAAGCTTCTACAAACAGGCCTCAAAATCCTAGATTCTAGGGTGCTGCATCGGAAGAGGAGGATGGGAATGGGAACGACGGATGTGTATAACGAATGAAATCGGAGATCAGCCCACGAACTTCCCCGACTTCTGAACGAAGAGACCCGACCTCCGTGCGAAGAGACCGAACATCCTCTCGAATTTCCAGCTGAGAGGTCTCGATGCTCCGCATCCGGGCGCAAAGATCGCTTTCTTCTTCCTCTGTGACGGCATCTCGCATCGGTCGCTTCCCTTTCGTCTTCGGATGGCAAACAAATTCCCTGGTTTGTATCTCCCTAAGCGTATGGGGTCCTCGGTGCGTCACACGTTCGACCGGTGTTGGCATTCGCATCCCCTTCGGTACTTGATCATCTTCTCGGAGGTACGGAAACAACACCCACCCTCTATTGTATGTTTCAACATAATGCATAGCTTTGAGGGTTAGGTCGCTTATTTCGTGTCCCCGAGACACCGGGACAGGTGCCTCACTCGACAAGTCAACGTGAAAATGCCAGAAGATCACCGTGAGAATCGAGCCAAAAGGAAGTCCAGATTTCCGAGTCCTCGACATGTAATTCTTTGAACGAAATGAATCCCATTTCGCCTTCATCCAGTTTAGCACAATACCGGTGAAGTTCACCGTGTCATCCTTTAACACATGATACACCACATTCTTGTCGACGCTTACTAATTTGTGTTGGGTATTAACTTTTGGCATCAAACACTTGGTTAGGGCAGCCAACAACAATCGAATCTGAATGCCGAAATCATTATTCTCGAAAGCTTCATCTGTAACTTCGATGACTGTTTTTTAGCACAAAAAATCAACAATATCTCTTTCGGACACAAGAGACTCTTCGGAAATAGTTTTCCCAACGCAATCGAATCCATCCTTCGATAAACCAAATAGCTCGTGAAGAATTTCCGAGGAAATCTTTGTAATATCCGCAATTTCGGATTTCCGGTAATTTTCTTTTTTCGGCGGAAGTCCGTTTTAACGACTCGCTTGGGACTGTCTCATCATTCTGAGAATGATTAATTCTGCACTTTTTGTCATCCGAGTTCGTTTCTGTGTCGTTTTGTTGAGTTCCGTGCTTTTTAGCGACTTTTCCGCACTTGAGTTCGATTCTTTCGAATCTCGTCCAAAACTATTGGTTCGAGTTTCTCGTAAGTTCATTTGATATTATTTTTTATGTTGCGAGCTTTGGTTTGGTTATTCGATCACGTATCGTGATTTTCGGACGTTTTGGGCCATTTTCGTAATTTCCCAAAGTTTGGGGTAATTACTTTCCGTTGTCGAATTTCGAGCCTTCGGGTGGTCGGAATCATGTGTTCTCTCAGTGTTCGGATTCGTCTTTACGAGTACTTCGTAACCGTGCTTTCGATTTACGTTCAGGTCTGAGTTTCAGGATTTTTCGGACCATCGGATCGACCGAGTCCTGGATGGCCGGACCTGGAAACGGCGCTGCCCAGCGCCGTGTCTTGCGCCGGGTCGGCCAGGACCAGCAGCCTGCCGAGACACGGCCTAGACACCCGGCGCTGGTCTGGGCCGTTTGCTGCGCCATGTCCGGCAGGGGTATAAATATGGCAGGACAGTCGTGTTTTTCACCCATTTTCTCACTCGTTTTCTTCCCTTCCGCGGTTGCAGCTTGATCAATCATGTAGGAATGTTGTTATACAATACATCCATGAAGTTTTGAGGTTCATATCATCAACAATAAGTCCTATAACATCCTTTGATCGAGCGAATCAGGTCAGATTTTCTAGAAATCTAATTTTGGGGATTTTGGGTATTTTGTTCGATTTCGTCCGTTTAATCCTATTTAACTTAGGATTGTGATGGATTGATGATTATTTAGATGTATTATATCATTTACCTTGTTATTCCATGGTTGGATCATATCGATTCGTTGTTTTGGTCGAGTTCTTGATCGACGCCTTGAAGGTGTCCGGTAAAATGTCATAGAGGGGTTTTCGGGCGTTCTATGATTATTCTTCCTCGTATGATCGATGATTGATTGATTATATGTTATTAGGGTCGAATTCTTGTGAAGAACTCGAGTCGGAACCCTTCCGTTCGTTGTCTTCTTCGGGGTCCGAGCTTCCCGGTCGAATCGTGTTCTTCGGAGTATTCGATAGCGGTTATTAAGGCAAGTATTTTACTATACGATTTGTGTCTTGTGAATAGGTACGTCGTGTTATGGTTGTGATGAATTTGGTTTACTTTCGTGAATATGCTTCGTAAGAATTAATTATTATGAATGATTGATGGTAGCGATAATACCCTCACTTAGCTAACGTCGTGAAATTATGTTGGTCGTGTTGATCATCTAAGTTTGTGCCGGGTATGGTTGGTCATTGT
Source organism: Orobanche coerulescens (assembly GCA_033398695.1). Classification (NCBI taxonomy): domain Eukaryota; kingdom Viridiplantae; phylum Streptophyta; class Magnoliopsida; order Lamiales; family Orobanchaceae; genus Orobanche; species Orobanche coerulescens. Next base: position 118,380,143 of record CM065807.1, on the reverse strand, counting down.
TGAGTTGTTGTGATGATTATGATAATTGTGTTGTTTTGGTTTACATACTTGATTATACATTTCGGTGTAATGTGGAATGGCTTGATATTTGATGATTATGATGTTGTTGCCCAAAATATTTATCCGAAGATTAATACTGCTGGAAGACGGACAACAAACAACAATTGCGGGAGCACTTCTGAGAGAAGATAAATAATACAAGATTTGCCGGGTTTGTTAGGCCCGGGCTTGAATGCTCTCGCGAGATGATATTAATACAAATATTCGTGGATACAAGTATTAATGAGAGAAATCTAAATACAATGAGTGTAAAAAGACTCTGTTAATCCGGCTCTTGAGCGAAGCTCGGTGTTCTTCATCCCCGCCAATCGTCTTCTTGATGAGAGAGGCCGGGAGAAGTAAGTACCGAATGATAGCTGTTTCCAAGAGTTGGAGATAGCCAAGTGCTGGGTGTTGAATCTTGTGGGAATGCAGAGAGTGTTTTGTGAGCCAAAATCTCGGTCCTTTGGACAGGTGCAGGGTGCCTTGTATATATAGTGGCAGCCGAGTCTTGTCCTCTGGCGGGCGATCGCCTTCCGGCCATTATAATAATGGGGCGATCGTCTGCCGGCCAATATTATAATGGGGCGATCACCCGGGCTGTCGGGCTAAAGTCTAAGGAAGAGGCTGGCGCCAGCGGGGCGGTCCAATGAAGAGCCGGCACGCGTCCGGAGTCAGTGTCACATGCGGCCCTACTGACAACTTTCGGCGGCTTGTCGGCTGGTGGAAAGATTCCGCCAGGCTGTGGTCAATGATCCGAGATTCGCGGATCTTCTCTTGGTTCTTGCACGTGGTGCCAGCCTTGAGACTCGGCCTTTGCCGACTGGATGGCCATCGGCCCTGATCGACATGAGGCGGTCGTCTTTAGCTAGTCATCAGAGGTCGCCATCGGCCAGTTGCTGAGGGTCGGCATTGGTCGGTCACCAAGGGTCAGTCGGCAGGTGTCGAGAGAGGATCGCCCGCTTGTCGGTTGCCAGGAGTCGGTCGCCGAGTACCGAGTGACGATCGTATCTGAGGTCGATCGCTCGGCACCGGGACTTATCCTGGGACCTTCGGTTGGCCGATTTAGCTTGTCCGTTGGGTTAAGGCTCGGCCGCCTGGTCGCTGATTGGCAGTTCTGCCTCGGCTGCTCGGCAGTGACTCGGTCGCCCGATCTCCGAGGCGATCGCCGGTCGGAGAGTGTTAATTCTTGACACAAAAATTGCCCCCCAACTTGCTCCTATGTTGAAGACATGGGACGAGGTGGTTCTTGCTGGCGATCGTGTAAGGATGAGGATGGGCGATCTTGTTGAGCCGACTATGGATTCGGACTTGGGCTATCATGGTCGATTGGCTAGCTATCTTTCGGTCTTGTACCTGCAAAAAACAACATTGGCCGATCCCCCTCGAAAACTTGGTGGTTTCGCTTGTTTGAGGAATCGTGCAGAGTCGCGGAATTCGATGGACCGACTCCATGACCGTGTCTTGGTGCGCGAAGACATTGAGTGTCTCGTGACTCACTTTATTATGAGGGTCCTCTGTTAGGATGCGCCTCGCCTCGTATTTAAACGAAGGGCGTGCGGTCTCGGTCTAGAGGAGTCCTTGCGCGGGGCAGCGTCGGATGAATCAACTCCACGCCCGCGGCTTGTTAGCTCTGCTTCCACCTCGGGCAGCCATGGAGATGGACGACCTCGACGGTGTACGTTGAGACGGGGGTAGTGGCACGTGTCCACTGATTAAATTTGGAGAGCCCTCAGACTACGCCGGCCTCGTATTTAAACGAAGGGCGGGCGATCTCGGCCGAAAGGGACCTTGCATGGCCGAAGCAGCCGGTTCCATCGACTACCAGGACCATGGCTTTAAGATGTGCGGTGGAGGCGATCGCGAGCCTTAGTCCCTCATGTTAAATGCTGGACTGTAGATGGCGATCGTGTCCTCCGGGTTGCTGATGATGTAGCGTGATGATCGGCGATAGGGCTGGAAGACTGGCTATCGTCGCTCGGCAGCCGATCGCTTTATTCGTAGGTCGATATCGGCGATCGGGCGGGAGTTAGTCCCTCATTTAAAATGGTGGACTGTAGGCGGTGAGCGAGTCCTCCGGCTCTGCTGGATAGTAGCGATCGGGCTGGGAGACTGGAGGTCGTCGCGCGGGCGCCGATCGCTCTACTCCTAGGCTAAGAAGAAGCCTTTGCCTGGCCAGGAAATCTGCGGCTCTACCCCGGAAGGCTGCATAGGTCGTCGGTTGGGTCTTCGTGAGATGCCTGAACATAGGCGAAAAACCCTGAAATCCTCCTAGGACCGCATAGAGGGCGGTCTCATCGCTTACGGGCTCGCCGTTGAGGATGATCCCGTCTACCCGGTCGATGTAGTCCGAGTCGGACTCTTCTTCTCCCTGCTTGATTTGCATCATGCGAAGGATACCTTCAGGCCGGAAGACTCTGGTGGCGAAGTATTCCGTGAAGACGTGTGCCAGCTCATTAAAGGAGCTAATGGACCGAGGTGGCAATGATGTGTACCACCGGTGGGCGAGGTCGTCCAGTGTCAGAGGGAACATTCGGCACCTGGTCGCGTCAGATGCCCCACACCCGGTCATGTAGATGTTGAATTTTCTCAGGTGCGTCTGGGGGTCCGATCGCCCCTCGTACACGGGTGTTTGCGGGGGAGCGATCCTGTGCTGCACGGGGGCGAGCTCGATGTCGATCGCGAGCGGCTCGCTTGGCTCGGCGATCGTCTTCATGGCGCCTGCCCTGGATTCCAGGAGCGCTTTCACGTCGTCGAGCTGACGTTGCAATGCGGCAATCGTCGTGGCTCGGCCGCTCGCTGATTGGCTTTGGGAGCGGGAGCCGAGGCGATCGTGTACCGATCTCCGGACTCCGCTGCTGCCGACCTCGGCTATTTGGCGAGCGGGAGCCAGGCGGCTGGGTTGCCTTCTGGGAGCCGGGTAGGCCGAGCTCCTGGTGACGGACTCAAACTCCGTCGTCTCGTAGCTGAGGGCCGGTGCCCGGCCGCGAGTCGGGTCACGCCCGTGCGATCGAAGACGAGGTGCCCCAGTGCGAGTGCCTCCTCTTGCGGACGAGAGCCTCTGGCGTTCGCTCGGCGATGCGCCTTGAGCTTCGCTTGGACTTCGGCGGGAGGCCGAGGGTGATGGCGGAGGCGCGTCGAGAGCACTCCGTCGCTCTGTGGGGCGGCCATGACCTCGTCGATCTGTTCCTTGGTTGGAGGCGATCGAGGCGAGAGGCTTGGGCCTCCGTCCGAGATCGGATCGAGCATCTCGATCGCGGCGGCGCCTTCCACCATCGGTGCGGCTCTGGCCGGGCCAGGCAGAGTGCAGCCGGTGGTCGGCGGCTTTCTTCGGAGGCGGAAGACATGATTTACGAAAGATTTCTTTGAAGTGCGGTGAGTGTCACTTCAAGTATATGCCGAGAACAGTGAGTGTTCTTGGGGTAGGTATAAAAATTTGAGGGTTGGATGCCCCTCCTTCTAGCGCCAATTGTTGTTGCCCAAAATATTTATCCGAAGATTAATACTGCTGGAAGACGGACAACAAACAACAATTGCGGGAGCACTTCCGCGAGAAGATAAATAATACAAGATTTGCCGGGTTTGTTAGGCCTGGGCTTGAATGCTCTCGCGAGATGATATTAATACAAATATTCGTGGATACAAGTATTAATGAGAGAAATCTAAATACAATGAGTGTAAAAAGACTCTGTTAATCCGGCTCTTGAGCGAAGCTCGGTGTTCTTCGTCCCCGCCAATCGTCTTCTTGATGAGAGAGGCCGGGAGAAGTAAGTACCGAATGATAGCTGTTGCCAAGAGTTGGAGATAGCCAAGTGCTGGGTGTTGAATCTTGTGGGAATGCAGAGAGTGTTTTGTGAGCCAAAATCTCGGTCCTTTGGACAGGTGCAGGGTGCCTTGTATATATAGTGGCAACCGAGTCTTGTCCTCTGGCGGGCGATCGCCTTCCGGCCATTATAATAATGGGGCGATCGTCTGCCGGCCAATATTATAATGGGCGTCACCCATTACCCGGGCTAAAGTCCAAGGAAGAGGCTAGCGCCAGCGGGGCGGTCCAATGAAGAGCCGGCACGCGTCCGGAGTCAGTGTCACATGCGGCCCTACTGACAGCTTTCGGCGGCTTGTCGGATGGTGGAAAGATTCCGCCAGGCTGTGGTCAATGATCCGAGATTCGCGGATCTTGTCTTGGTTCTTGCACGTGGTGCCAGCCTTGAGACTCGGCCTTTGCCGACTGGATGGCCATCGGCCCTGATCGACATGAGGCAGTCGTCTTTAGCTGGTCATCAGAGGTCTCCATCGGCCAGTTGCTGAGGGTCGGCATTGGTCGGTCACCAAGGGTCGGTCGGCAGGTGTCGAGAGAGGATCGCCCGCTTGTCGGTCGCCAGGAGTCGGTCGCCGAGTACCGAGTGACGATCGTATCTGAGGTCGATCGCTCGGCACCGGGACTTATCCTGGGACCTTCGGTTGGCCGATTTATCTTGTCCGCTGGGTTAAGGCTCGGCGCTTTGGTATTGATCGGCGGTTCGCCTCAGTGCTTTCAGCGATGACTCGGTCGCCCGATCTCCGAGGTGATCGCCGGTCGGAGAGTGTTAATTCTTGACACAACATATGAGTTGTGTCATGTCGATGTGTGTGTGTATGTGTTCCAGGTAGGGTATGACGAGGCCTCTGGAGTTCGGTACATGATGTGTACGAACAAGGTGTGTGATCCAGGTAGGGTCTGACGAGGCCTCTGGAGTTCGGTACATGATGTGTACGAACAAGGTGTGTGATCCAGGTAGGGTGTGACGAGACCTCTGGAGTTCGGTACATGATGTGTACGAACAATGTTTGTGGCCGGGTAGGGTCCGTTGAGGCCTCCGGAGTTCGGTACATGATGTGTACGAACAGTGTTTGTGGCCGGGTAGGGTCCGTTGAGGCCTCCGGAGTTCGGTACATGATGTGTACGAACAGTGTGTGTGGTCCGGGTAAGGTCCGTCGAGGCCTCCGGAGTTCGGTACATGATGTGTACGAACAATGATCGTGTAATAGTGATTGTTTGGGTAACATTTTAAATATGAGTCTCGGACTCATAATGATATCTTATCTCGTGTGTTTTGAAATGAGAATCGGGCCAAGGCCCTAATGTTTACGAAAGGGTTTTGTAAATTGGGACTCGAGGTCCAAAAGAATTTCTGCTTTAAAAATCCCCGAGATGATGTGTTCCTTTTCAAATATCTCTTGCTTGAGTTCGAAATTCTAAAACTTCTCGGGAACATTTTGATAATTGATTTCCGTATTAAATTTGTAGTTGCTATTTACTTGTTGCATTTCGTATCGTATTATACTTGCACTAGTAAAACAGTGGAGTTTAACTAACCCCCGAGTAATCGGGGGGTGGATGTCTGTTTTGCATCCAGGTACATGCTGGTTCGGAGGCGATCACGGGATCGCACAATGGATGACAGTGCGATACTAATCAAGAGTCGAGAGTTGGTAGAGTTTGGTTGTATTGTTAGAGTTGATTAAGTCTTCCGCTGTATTGTGTTTCGACCCCTGTGTGGGTAATTTTGTTAGTCAGTTCTGTTGATAGAGTTGTGTGACCTCATCGGTCTATGTGTTTATGTGTAAGTGACCTTAACGGTCTGTATTATTATATTGTTTGACCCTGGTCGGGTAAGCACTTGGTTGTTTATGGATGTTTAGCCTGGTAGATCCTTGTGGAAAGGGTCTACGGCGTGTAATATTCCCATACGGTTTTGGGGGTGTTACAATCTTCACCACAGTTCCATTCACTAGGCTACCAAGCACTAATCCACCATTACCATCACTCTCACCCAAGTGCAAATTTGCATAAAACTCACGGACACAAGCAGGTTATGTGATTTCTTTGCATTCCACAAATCGAGCTATCCCTAATTCTTCAAAGAACTCACGAATACTAACCTTAACCCGTTCAAGACTGCTGAAATTGAAGAAATAACAATCGGTAAGATTCTCCTGCGGGAGGATATTGAAGAATACCTTCGATGCGCCGTAGGAAACAAATCGGGTTGCGTCATATTCAGTATCGCGAGGGCGTTTGTAGGTTTTACCCATGGTTTTTCATCCCTTGCTAGACATAGTGAAGGAATTGGAAGTTTTGAAGATTCGGATTTGCGGCTAGGGTTTTTCTGAAAGAGGGTTTTCTTGCGATTGCGTGCGTTAGAAAAGGATGAGAGTGTTACTGGGACGTACGGACTATATATAGTCAACTGGATTTTTAGTTAGCGTACGCTAGGAACATAAGTTTAGCGTACGTTAGGTAAAAATGAAAAGCTTAATGGACTGTCCAGTAGCTGATCTGAAATACGAAAGGTTTTAATTAGCGTACGCAAGGCAGAGAGGATTGGCGTACGCTATCGAAAGCAGTATTTAGCGCGCGTTAAGAAAGTGAAGCTAGCGCGCGTTAGGAAAGTGAAGCGAATCAAGGATATTGATATCTTGAGTAGAAAGCTTATTTCAAAAATTGTCTATATGTCCTATACCAAGTTGTAAGCGAATAGAATTAAATGATTCTTCGGGAAGAGGTTTTGCAAAGATATCAGCAAGTTGATCCTTCGTCCCGACAAAAATTAAACAGATATCCTTTTTCTGAACATGATCGCGTAGAAAATAATGTCTAATGTCTATATGCTCAGTTCTACTATGCAACACAGGATTTTTACTCAGATTAATTGCGCTGGTATTATCACATAGAATAGGGGTATTTTCAAAATATATACCGTAGTCGCGGAGTTGATTTTTAATCCATAACACCTGAGCACAGGCGCTCCCTGCAGCGACATATTTGGCCTCAGCTGTAGACAATGCTACACTGGTTTGCTTTTTACTTCCCCAAGATATTAAGCATGATCCAATAAAAGGACAAGTACCACTAGTGCTTTTATTGTCAATTTTACATCCGCCGAAATCGGCGTCACTATATGCAATTAAATTAAAATCTAAGCGAGAAGGATACCATAGACCTAGTCCAATAGTTCCTTTTAAGTAACGAAAAATGCGTTTGCAAGCAGTTAAATGTGATTCCTTGGGATTAGCTTGGAATCGAGCACATAAACATGTAGCAAAAATTATGTCTGGCCTAGATGCAGTCAAATATAACAAAGATCCGATCATGCCTCGATATAATTTTTGATCTACGGATTTGCCATTTTCATCTTTTTCGAGCTTTAATGATGAAGACATTGGAGTAGATATCACCTTGCTACTTTCCATTTTGAATTTCTTGAGGAGGTCGTTTGAGTACTTTGTTTGATGGATAAAGATTCCATCTTCGCATTGCTTGATTTGAAGCCCGAGGAAGAACGTTAATTCTCCCATCATACTCATCTCAAACTCTCCTTTCAAAAGATTAGAAAAATCTTGGCACAAAGATTCATTAGTAGCTCCAAATACAATGTCATCAACGTAAATTTGGTAAACAAGTATATCATCATTCAATATTTTAATAAACAAGGTATTATCGACTTTGCCTCTTTTATAATCATTTGCAATTAAAAATTGACTTAAACGATCATACCATGCTCGGGGTGCTTGCTTCAACCCGTAGAGTGCCTTGTTGAGCTTGTAGACATGATCCGGAAATTGATGATCTTCAAACCCGGGAGGTTGCTTGACGTAGACTTCTTCTTGAATGTAGCCATTCAAGAATGCACTTTTTCAATCCATTTGAAATAGTTTGATCTTTTTGTGAGCGGCAAATGCACATAACAAGCGGATGGCTTCGAGTCGAGCCACGGGAGCAAAACTTTCTTCATAATCAAGACCTTCCTCTTCATTATACCCTTGAGCGACCAAACGAGATTTATTTCGAATTGGATAGCCGTCTTCGTCACTCTTGATTTTATGCACCCATTTAGTTCCGATAATTGTTTTATCTTTAGGAGCGGGAACTAAATTCCATACATTATTGTGCATGAATTGCACAAGCTCCTCTTGCATTGCCATCACCCAACTTTCATCATCGAGAGCTTCGGATATATTCTTGGGAACTATTTCGGATACAAAAGCACAATGAGCCATAAATTCGGTGGTTCTCCTTCGGGTTTGAACAGCGTCTTCAATGTTTCCAATCACGAGATCTTTTGGATGGTCTTTGATGTGTATCCAATCTTTCGGTAAATCAACGATTGTGTTCGTTTCGATTTCCAAAATTTTCTTCACTTCGGGTGAGGGATCCGGAAAAGTACATGCATCATCAAAATATTCTACCTTTCTCGGGGGTGAGATCATATCATTGAATTTAACATGTATAGACTCTTCAACTTTATTCATTCTAATATTATAAACACGATATGCTTTGCTATTAGTGCAATAACCAAGAAATATTCCGGAGTCGGATTTAGCATCAAACTTGCCCAAGTTATCCTTACCATTGTTTAAAATAAATACGTTGCAACCGAAAGGATGAAAATAAGCTATGTTGGGCTTTTTGCCCTTCCATAATTCATATGGAGTTTTAAGATGAGTTCTACAAACATGAACCCGGTTAATCACATAGCATGCGGTAAAGATTGCTTCGGCCCAAAAATATCATGGAAGAGAGTATTCATTAAGCATAGTCCTTGACATTTCTTCCAACGATCGGTTTTTCCTTTCAACAACTCCATTTTGTTGAGGCGTTCTAGGGGCCGAAAAGTTATGATTAATCCCGTATTTATCACATAGGAGTTCAAATGGAGTGCAATCAAATTCACCTCCATGATCGGTGCGAATAGAAATTATGGAGAGATTTTTATCATTTGATACCAAACGACACCATTTAGAAAACTCGGAAAATGCATCATCCTTATGTGCTAAAATTCTAACCCAAGTAAATCGAGAGAAATCATCAACAATAATCAAAGTGTAAAGTTTGCCATTTAAACTAACATGTCTAGATGGTCCAATCAAATCCATATGCACAAGTTCAAGAACTCGACTAGTGAAAACCTCGAATTTTGGTTTAAAAGATTCTCGAGTGTGTTTCCCTTTTATGCATGATTCACACAAATGCTTTCTATCAAACTTGAGTTTGGGCAATCCACGAACAAGGTCGTGTCTAGATAAAATAGAAATGATAGGTAGAGAAGTATGCCCCAATTTTCGATGCCATAAATATGCATTATCATCCAAAGTAATAAGTCATTTTTCATTGAATGAACTTTTATCATTAAGATCAACAATATAGATGTTTCCACATCTCAAACCAATGAAAGCAATGTTATTATTTCTAAATGCCGTGCAATGCGTTTGCTCAAATAGAATTTTAAAACCTTCATCGCAAAGTTGCGAACGCTAAGAAGATTATGATGCAAACCTTCAACAAACAATACTTTGTTGATAGAAGGAGAAGGTTCCTTACCGACTTTGTCGATGCCTTTGATTTTTCCTTTTTGATTATCTCCAAAGGTCACATGTCCTTGTTCTTGATATTCGAGGTCTTCAAATAAGTCCTCGGAGCCGCACATGTGCCTTGAGCATCCACTATCAATGTACCACTTGCTTTTCCTTGGTGCCGGTACCTACAAAAATAGAGTTTCTCGGTTGTTTTGGTACCCAAGCCCGTTTGGGTCCTCCAAAGTTAACTATGATTATAGCATTCGGAACAATTGTCCCTTTAGGAACCCATATTTACTTAACCTTGATGGTTCTCAACTTTGACTTATCATAATGAACACGTTTGGAAGGATCTTTTGAATTCTCGGTTTCGGTTTTCTTTATTTTGTCAAGGTTGATAAGGGATTGTTCCCGTTTAAATGGATCGAAACCAAGACCGTGTTTTAGCAATGGGGATTTTTGAATAGATAGAAGCCTTTCGAATTTCTCGTTTCCGAGAGTAAATTTGTTCAAAATATATTTTAGCTCCTTTTGAGTTTTTGTCAACTCGATTTTCAAAACATTTTCTTTTTCAAGGCATAAGGTATGGTCTATCTCAATAGTTTTGACTTTGTTTTGAAGGGAGGAATTTTCGAGTTCTAGAGATTTTATTTTTCTCTTTAAAGATATATTTAATTTAACCATCTCGTCATACTCCGTGTTCAAGGATTCAAACACACTTAATAACTCATCGTCATGATGAACTTCTTGTGAATCACAAAAATCAAAAGAATCATATTCGTCATCATTGAGTTTAGAGCTTACCTCGATATTGCTTTCGGAGTCGAGTGCCATGAATGCGAGATTTGCATCTAGAGATCTTTCAATCTCCTCCTCGTCATCACTCCAAGAAGCGATTAAGACTTCCTTCTTTTTGAATCTTTCCATTTGAGGTTTTGAAGAGGATCCTCGGCATTCTCTGGCATAGTGACCGGCTTGACCACATTTCCGACAATTATTGTCGTACTTCTTTATGGGAGTATAGCCACTCTTCTTTTGCTCCGGTTTGCCATCCCGACCAAGAAAACTTCGCCTCTTTTGAATTAGGCTTTTATACCTTCTAAAGTTCTTGGCGTAGAGAGCGAGTTCCTCGTCGTCTTCATCTTCGGGAACATCTTCCTCAACGTCGCTATCAACATTGAATGCGACTACTCTTTCCCGAGGCTTAAGTTTGGTGCCTCTATACTTGAGAACGATCTCATAATTGATGAGTGACCCGATGAGGGCACTAAATTCGAGCTTGTTGAGATCTTTGGACTCCATGATTGCGGTGACCGTGGCATCCCATTCTCGTGGCAACGATCGAAGAATTTTCTTGGCTTTGTCGCTGCTCGATATAGGCTTTCCAAAAGATGCAAGACCATTGGTTATAGCCGAAAATCGATCCAACATATTTGTGATCGTTTCCTCGTCTTTCATGGAGAAAAGTTCGTAGTCATGGAGTAACATGTTGATTTTGGTCTCCTTGACTTGGGTGGTTCCCTCATGAGTGACTTCGAGAATTTCCCAAATTTCCTTTGCGCTTTCGTAGGACGATATCCTATTGAGTTCTTCGGGATTAATAGCGCAATAGAGAAGTTGAGTAGCTCGTGAGTTGACGTGTGTGTTCCTCCAATCCTCGTCATTGAATTCGTCGAACTTTTTCAATGATCCATCCTCTTTCTTAGCAAGCTTAGGACCAAGAGCAATGACTTTCCAGATTTCAATATCGTAGGCTTGAATGAAGATAACCATTTTCTTTTTCCATGTCATGAAATTGGAACCGTCGAAGAAAGGAGGACGGTTGAGAGCATTTCCTTCGATTTGGCCAAGAAGTGCTATTTGCGGATCTTTTTCTCTTAGGTGGTTAAACCTTTAAAAAGAGACCCTCTCTGATACCAACTGAAGAGATAAATTTACCACTAGAAGGGGGGTTGAATAGTGGTAATGCGTAATAACGAAATTTCTTGCGAATAAATGAAAAATAGTGCGGAATTTAAAGACTCAAAGATTTATAGAGGTTCGGCAACTTGCCTACGTCCTCTCTCCGACTTTCTTTTTCTATTGGCTCAAGAACAACCACAATCTTGACTCGTCTTCGATCGGTCCGAGTTCACAACCGTTACAACCGCTTGTCTTCTATCGGTCCAAGCTCAACCTCTCTCTCAATATAATCTTTTGTATATCTAGTGTTCTATAGGAACTAGATAATCCTCACTATATGAATATGGGAGTATAATCCTAACAATGCCGGATCAAAGATCCTAATAACACCGGATTAGTGACTTTTGATTCGTTTCTCTTACGCTCAAGTGTAAGTGATGCAACACTTACAATCCGATGAAAGAATACAAAGTATAATAGATATTACAACGAAAATCACTCTTGTATCTTTCTTTTCTCACAACTTGAAATGCAATAAAAGATATGAAACTGAGCTCAAGTATGCTTTGATTGCTTGTATGCTTGTATGCTTGTAGTTGTGTGTTTTTGATACCCAAGTCCCATGGGTATTTATAGGTGAAAGCCATTCTTCAAATACTGAAAAACGTATTATTAGCGTGCGCTAATAATGCCTTCTAGCGTGCGCTATCGATTCTGACTTGGCTTTCCTGAACGGTCACAAAACTGTTCCAACGGTAAAAATTATATGGCTAGCGTGCGCTAGTCATGTACTCGTAGCGTGCGTTATCGGCTGGTCAATAGGTCTTCAATCTTGACTTTGAACGTGTTGGTTTGTCTCCCCAACGTCTCTTTATCCAACGGCTAATTTTGAACTTAGCGTGCGCTAGTAAGCATGTATAGCGTGCGCTAGTAAGCATGTATAGCGTGCGCTAGTATTAATTAGTTCCAACTTTTCCAGATTTCACGGATCTTCATTGACTCTTGCCTTCCAACGATAGAAATTCCAACGGTAAGCTGTTTGACTGATTTAGCGTGCGCTTATGTTTATATCGTAGCGTGCGCTAAATATTTTCTTCAGTAACGTACGTTACCCTGTGTAGCGTACGTAAAGTCCTTTTCAACTTGAGTCCAGTATCTACTGGACTACTGACCATGATATCCTGTAGCGTGCACAAGAAAATAAGAATAACGTGCGCTAAGTCCTTGTATTAGCGTACGTAGATATTTGTTCATAGCGTGCGCAAGGCCGTTTCCATTTTCTTTCCAGACCTTTCTGTCCTCTGACTGAATGATGCGATAGCGTGCGTTAATAATGATTGGGTAGCGTGCGCTAACTGTAGTACTTTAGCGTGCGCTAATGTTGAAAGACTTGCGTGCGCTATCCATCAGGTGACTTCACTGGATTGCAGCTGACTGGCTAGGCTGATACATACAATCCTCGATAGCGTGCGCTACGCTGGTATAGGTAGCGTGCGCTAACATCGTTTTGCTCCTTCAATATAACAACGATCTTAGATTGATTTAATTAAATATTTTGAATGAAATTATCATCAAAATACATTTTGAGTCAACAGAGCATTGCATTTTTACATTTATTGTATATTTTATCCTATTGTCTTTTGCGTGTGGTGTATTTTTGACAGGGAGCTGTGCACGGAGTCAACCTCTCTTCTGTTTGAGCAGCGTTCATCGGGAGTGATGTAGCCAAAATTCTCTTAGGTAAGTCCCATGTGGATTAAGCCATGGGCTCAGGTATGGTATTGAATTTTTTCGTATCATATGATTCCCTTTGTATTTTTCACTCAATATGTTGTTGTGCACTAAGCTGAGGGTCTTCACGGAAACAGCCTCCGTACCGTAATAGGTAGGGGCATGGTCTGCGTACATCTTACCCTCCCCAGACCCTGCTCTGAGCGGGATATACTGGGTATGTTTGGTTTGGTTTGGTTTATGATGGAAATGCTGAGGTTGATTTGAAGTTTGACCGATGGATCCGGTGAAGCCATTGAATAGAGTTCTAACGGATGCATCATTAGCTGTAAAATGATTTATCTAAAATCTACTTAAAAAAGTAATGTCATTTAATACATTTATTATAATTATTCAAAAATCAAATTATTTGGGATTAAGTTAAAATTTAATATAATTTGGTTTAAAATGATAGGAATATTTTTACTTCATTATCATAGTCCTCCATGTGGAATCGACCTTGCACAGCATATCTACATCGAACGAATTGTGCGCTTGCGAGTATTAGACTAAAGAATCAACAAGTTTTTGGCGCCGTTTCCGGGGAGGCGCAAACAAAATATACGAAGACTGTCGTCACCAAGTTAGTTAAATTCTTCTACTAGTTATTTATTTTCCTGTCTTTTTTTATTCTTACTATTATTATCTGTCTTTTTAATATTTGTTTTAAATTGTGTTAGTTTAAATAATAATTAGTAGTATTTTTTTTGTTCATAAAAAATCTTAAAAATAATAAAAATTTATAATAATAAATATAAAAATATAACTAATAATAATAATTAAAAACTACTGTCCATTTTCGTAAATATAATAATAAAATAATAAAAAATAAAAAAAGTCCAAAAATATATAAAAACCTAAAAACTCTGAAAAAGTTTAGAAAAATCGAAACTTATTTATTTTTATTTAAAAGAAATCGGGAAAGTTAAAAAAATCAGACTTTAAGGTAATTCTGGAATATTAATATTAAAAAATCAAATTTTTTAATTTAAATTCGAAAAAATAAAAACAATTATGAAAAATAATCTGGAATATTATTTTCCGTTACTTTTATGGTTTGGTATTATAAAAGATAGAACCCATAAATAAAAATCTGAATTATTTTACTTTATTTTTATAAGAAAAACCTGCTAGTTTTATTTTTTTTAAAAAAATACTTTTCATAAAAAATCTAAAAATCTAAAAAAAACAGATTAATAATTAATAATTTAAATAAATATGGAATATATAATAAAAATTTGTTATCTCTATTTATGAACTATGAATTTTTTTAATAAATACAGAAACTTAATAAAAGACTGTAATTTTAATTCTTTTTTAAAAAAAATCTGAAATATTCTTTTTCCATGAAAAAAAATATATTTGGATATATATATTTTTTAGCTCAATAATATTAGTCTATAAATATAATAAAATTATAATAAATATAAAATATATAAAAACTAAAAAAAATATAAAATATAAAATGAAAAAAAAATCATTGTGTGTAAAATTTTAGAATAATTTATATCTTTTCCATAGTTTAAATATAATCTTGTAGTGGTAAATTTAGATTGTGTTTTTAATTGTTATTTTCTATTTAAAGTTTTCGTAGACATTTAGTTTAATTGCAATATTTCTCATCCTACAATTTTGTTTATCAATAGATATTGCTTTCGTAGATCAATTAGTAAGTTTATGTTAGGAGGATGCCCTCGAATGCCACTCAGAGGATGTTGAGTGAGGGCATTGTAGTTGTTATTATGTAAATCATTATCATAAGGCGATTGGATGTTTCTTTATTTACTGGAAGTTACTGGCATTCCTGACTCGTAAATATATATAGAAACTATTCCGTGTATTTGAGAGCAAAAACATTCCACTCCTTATTGGATAAGGGGGTCGGCACTGGAAAGGTTTGTAGCTCAAATACTTAATCGTTCGCAAGTCGATGAAACTTGACTGGGTGTTAAGTTTATGTAAGGACTTGTATGACATGTTCTTTGACATGGAGAGTGCCTGTCGAAAACTAATGGTTAGTGGGAGCACACGTCATAGGTATGCTAATTGGATTAGTATACTCGAACCGACTCACCCTTGATTCGTCACACGGATTTCACTCCGGGACAGTCAATGACGGAATCGAAAGGTTGTGATAGGTATTCGTGAACCTTCGACTTGAGGATTTAGTAGGGATGTGTTTGTGACGTCAAGATTTTCATTAGAGTAGTTCGACCCTGTAAACCGGAAGGCGAGGGTCAACCTCGACGTGCGTCTTGACGGGCAAGTAGAAGGTTCTACTGAATACCAAGATAGAATTCTTTCTTCTGTTAGTGAACGGGTTACATGTCCTATGCGGTTATTGGCAGATGAGATCATAAGTCTTTGGCCAAAGCATTGGAGCTAGTTGTATTGGATACACGAGAGCTCGATGAACTCGTTTTGCATTAACTCATGCATAGCGTCAAGTACAGATAAGGTTTGACTGACCGTGACCCTATAACTTGATCGGGACATTTGAAAGAAGGGTTTATATGTATACTGGTATTCACGACATAATATTTCTTGAATGATCCCATCATTCGTTCTCAGTTGGGGTACAGTGTAGGCCGCCAGGCTGTCTAGGCGGTGGTACTACTCTTTGGTTCCTCCCATTGCTGACTGAGGCGAACCTACCGAGTCACGCAGTAGGATTGATGATGGAAGAGCTAATTCTCTCTTTATTAATATTAGATATTGAATATATAATTTGGGACATTGGATGTCTAAATTGATTTATTGGATAAATTAATTTACGGCCTAATGAATTAAATAAATTACTGGGTGATTAATTTAATTCATAAATATAATTATTTCTTGGAGAAATCAATTATATTATTTTGTATTTGATATGATTAATTAATTAGATTAATTAATTGATATAAATACATCGGAACGGAATCGGAGTTTATCTGTTTAGACTCACGGGAGTCCAGAATGAACCGAACTCTTCGATTATTTTTTAGATGGCCGCCCCCTTGTCTTCCACCTAATGTGGTGGAAGACTTCATGATTTTAAATCATGAATGTGTTTTATCTAAGGGTACATGGAGTCTCTTTTTGTTTAATGAAAAGGTGATTTGATGAGTTGTAGTATGAAGAATAAAAAGAGAAGATAAATTCTCCTTGCGATTGATTGTGTTCAACCGTGAGAGAGAGAGAGAGAGAGAGAGAGAGAGAGAGAGAGAGAGAGACCATTTTCTCAAAGTCTTCATCTTCTTCTTCATATCTTCTTGGTTGTTCTTGGAGAAAAATTAAGAAATCAAGAGAGATATTGAGTTATACACTTAGAGTGTTATAATCACAATCGAAAGCTTCATCATCTTAGCTCTAGCCATATCCTCGGAGGATAGCAAGGTGATCGTTGTCCCATTCGTTTCTCCAGCGCGTGGCAACTAGAGACGCGGTGCTTCTGGCGTTGGATCATCTAAGAGCTTGGAGGGGATTGGATCGTAGGGAAAGCAATCTAAAGCATGGGGAATAGATCAAGATAAGGACACCATTTAATCAATGACTACAAGGGTATGATTCTCGTGTCTCTTGTGCTTCGTTTAATATTCGTATATACGTAGCTCGATCGATCCTCGTAGGGATTCAGATCGAATTAATTTTCATTTTCCCGCTTCCGCTGGGCCTTCAGTTTAGGCACCGAATCCCAACTGTGGTATCGGAGCGTAGGTCTTGTAATCGTATATACGATATTTGACATTTGGAATGCTATATTAGATGGTGAATGATTTGGAATCATTTGTAGTCATAATCGTGGTGCATGTTTTTTCATTCGTTGTAGTTGTATTTTTCGTAAGTTTATGTCTAAATATAAATCTTTAATTTCTGGAAAATGTAATTTATATTGTAGATATGAAAGTCGGAAAATATTGATATTGAATATCTGGTCGAAAATCTAGCCCCGAATCGTTGTTGAATGATTTTTCGGACGAAGGGCATGAAACTGTCGGGATGAGCCGACCGTGTCCGGCAGGCCAGCTTTAGAAGCTGTCGGGGTAACCCGATCGTGCCACTTGGCATGGGCCGTGTCTGGACAGCAGACTGCCGAGGATGACCCGACCGTGTCATTTGACACGGCCGTGTCCGGCAGGCCAGCTTTAGAAGTTGTCGGGGTAACCCGACCGTGCCATTCGGCATGGGCCGTGTCTGGCCGGCAGACTGTCGGGACAACCCGAACGTGCCAATCGGCACGGGCCGTGTCCGGCAGGCAGTTTCACCCCGGCTCTATTTTTTCGTGTATTCCAGAAAATTAATCTCCCGCATATTAAATTGGATTTAATATGATTAAATGATTTATGGTATTTCATTTTATAAGAGAGTATTAATTGATTAGACTACTTGTGGACGACCGAATTATTTTGAACGTTTTCATATTACCGGTTGTGTGAATTGATTGGATCGATTTTAATTATTGGTTATATGTTGATTGGATCAATGTATCTCTACGCTTTCCATTTATATAGTATTTATTGGATGAATGCTTTTGAATGGGGATTTGGTTCATGGACTTAGTTTTTGAATCGTTTGATTTATTCGATTGGGTTGTAGAGGCCGTTTTGAGCCTATTTATTTTACTAGAAATATTTGTATCTAGGATGCAATTTTTCAATGTAAAATTTATATGTAATGACGAAGAACAGAGGAAGATCCATTTCGAGAAGACGAAGATTCAAGACCGAAGACTTGTAATTAGATTACGGAGTTTTTGATTCTAGGAACGATCCATGAACTACATGTTGGTAGCAACTAGGTTGTGAATATTTATTCATATGGTATAAATGCCTAAACGCGCTTAAATGAATTAATTTGCAAAGTGTAATATTAATCGCGAAAATTCTCCCACGACAAATTATTAAGTTTATAAGGTTTCAAGGTTTTCCTTCCCTTTATCGAGCTTTCGGGAAATTGAAATCCAAACCAGATGTGCAATGCTTCCGAGTTATCGAGGTAGTCATTCGGGGAGAACGGATAAATTACTGGGAGCATATTGGATGCCTTCGGTTGGAGCAAATTTTATCCCTAGAAACCTGATAGGTTGCCGGTTAAGATTCAATTGTGAAACTGATTTACGTCGATGATATAAACTTAACTTGTTCATGAACCATAGAAACCGTATAGGTTGAGAGGAGTGAACAAGGGGAAAAAGAAGACCGAATCATCCATTAGATGGGTTGGTGTTGGACACCACTTTATGAAAATTAGTAGACTAGAAACCTGTTCGGTTGCCCTTTATTAAAATTTATAAAGAACTCGATCTCCACTATGAAGTAGTGCGAACGATACTTCTGGATTTCACATGGGAGTGTGTTATTCCGATAAAAATAGTGGGAGCTGGGTAACAAAAATAGAAAAGACCTTAATCCTATAGTCAGATCATAATTGAACGAGTCATTAATTAATCTGTTATACTTAATGCAGACATAACTCTCAATATGACAATGAACCCACTCGCAATTCTACTTGAAAAGAACACCTTGATCGGACCTAACTTTGTGTATTGGCTCCGCAATCTGATGATTGTCCTCAGTATAGAGGTACTGGGATACGTCTTGGAGACGGACATTCCGGCGCCTCCAGTGCAGACTAGAGCCAATCAAGAAGAGATTGAAAACCATGAAAAGTGTGTTAAGGATGACGTAAAAGTCCGTGTATACATGATGGCTTCTATGTCTAATGAGTTTCAGAGAGCTCATGAGAAAATGACTTATGCTAGGCAGATCCTATCTCACTTAACCGAGCTTTATGGTGAGCACAGCAGAACTGCTAGATATGAGATATCCAAGCAACTATTCGGTGCAAGGATGAAGGAAGGTGAGAAGGTTGGGGATCACGTCCTCAAAATGATATCTATGATTGAGAGATTGGAGGCTCTTGATTTTAAGATGGATACTTCTCTTCAAACTGACCTCATTCTACAGTCTCTCCCTGATTCCTTCTCATAGTTTGTTATGAACTTCAATTGCAATGAGATTGCGTGTAACTTAGCTGTGCTAATTAACAAACTAGTGACTGCTCAGTCTCAGATGAAGACTCCGCGGATGAAGGAGTCCGCCCTTGTGATTTCTTCTGGATCTCGGAGGTCCAAGAATAAGAAGAAAAAGACCAAGAAGCGGACGAGACCACAAGTCAAGGACCTTAAGGGTAAGGGCAAGGCCCCGATGGTTCCGAAGAGCAAGAAGACGGAAACTTGTTGTAACACCCCGAGATATTCGGAATAATTACAGCGCCGTAAACCCTTTAAGTAAGGATTTACAAGGCTAATTAGAAGAAATGTAAATATACTACAACAGTACCTTGAAAGTTCCAAATACAAAACCGGTTTCAAACAGATCAAATGAGTCATTATTACAACCATCTCGAAATATTAATAACACATGCGTACTCGAGTACTGAAAAATGAACCAAGAAAAACAATCACAATAACAATAAACATCCTCCACATCACTGAGCCACTTCATCGTCATGTCGGTACTGTGGCTGCTTCCCCGCTCCTCGGCTACCTGAACATCAAAACAAATATCCACTCCCGAAGGGGTTAGAAAAATAATGCTAGTACAAGTATCACAATACATAAATCAACGATGCATCAAAATACATACAAACTGGACTTCCATCCCCGGAATCCGACGATGCGAATCCTCACGATTCCATCAACACAATACAGGGTAATCCAACGATCCAGCGCCCTCGGTATAGATCCCCATGATGATCCCGTCGGACCAACGCATGGTGGAAAACCCGTCCAACGATCCAACGCCCTCAGCATAGATCCCCATGATGATCCCGTCGGACCAACACATGGTGGACATTCGATCCAGCGCCCTCAGCATAGATCCTCATGACCCCCTCAGATCATTTACAATATAAACCATACAATCATACATACATATATGCATTTCAATATGTTCATCAATACGAACGATTAATAACGAATACCACGAGAAATCAAATAAATTAATCTCATACTCGACAACATGAACAAAACTATATGCATGATCAAAGTTTCAACATAAACCAAACTCAACATATGATACTTGCCTCGAAAATGGCAAGAATGAAATACTCCAACAAATGTCATGCATCCGTATGCCACCGCCCCTCGATCGACCCCTATGCAAGGCTCGGACCTTGTTCAAAAAGAGATACAAGGAACTTAACATACTACTCGATACTAACGTACGATCACCTAATACTTAAAATCATAAAATAGTGACGTAAGGCCGATTCATGGTTAGTACACTAGATGAGGGCTGAACCGGAAAATGATAATACACTTCATGAGAGTTGAACGATCATTTCGAAAGTGAAGTGCCGATCTTTATGAGGTCCAAGGTTTACAAGATGTTAAAGATTTCAGTTTCTAAATATGAGATTCAAATTCCAAATTCTCATATGTCCGGCTATCATGATTTTACCACAAATGTTACTCAAGATGACAAGCATGCCCGAGTATTACGCAAGGAAAACGACACTACGGTGATCCGGTTTGGGTTCAAGGACATGGCCGATTTATCATCCACATGAACATGAAGAATATTGTCAATACAAATTCTTCTAACATACATGAATCTCATCAGTGAAACATCGAAGGTGTTCATAGAATTTAACTGAAATCATGCTCATTATTCCAACGAATTAAGGATACTACATGCTACGGTTTTCATCCACCGAGGCTAAATCGATACTCTAAGTAATGGAAGAAAAACAAGGTATAATCGGGTTCTAATCTCCAAAATATGGTGCTGGACTCAAAAGATCATTAATTAGTCCAATGATTTCCGAAACAAGCTCAAAGCATAGCTAAGAACATAAATTCTAGCTTTGGTGAAATATAACATACCTTAAACGGAAGGATAAGTTGGAATAACTTGATGAACTTTATGCCCAAAAGCTATAACACCGATCCTCAAAGCCTCTTGTCTTTAATGATGTGTGAGGAAGCTGAATATGAAGGTTGAAGATGGAGAGGGTAGCTCTCAAAGTCGCGGAAATAAGTTGTGGTTTGAAATGGAAGTCTGAAAATGAAGGAGGGTGCTGTCATATTTATAAAAAAATGGTTATTAGCGCACGCTACCCCATACGCATAGCGTGCGCTAACGGGCTTGCAGCCTACTGTTCTGCCTGGTCTCGACTTAGCGTATGCTAACATTCCTTTTACGTGCGCTAAGTACATCAATTAGCGTACGTTACCACTCATATAGCGTGCGCTAACGGCCATACGAAGCTTACTGACCTCACTGTACTCAATATTTAGCGTGCGCTATCCTCATACCAGTAGCGTGCGCTAAACATCGTTGACTCGGCTTTTCCAAAAACTGTCCAGGTTTATTCCGACATAATCCCAACGAGATCCGCGGCTTGATCTCACATACCAACACGTCTCAATCATGCTGACTACATATAGCGCGCGCTAAGGTTCATATATAGCGTGCGCTACTAAACTCAAATTAGCGTACGCTACGCCTAATTGATAGCGTGCGCTACATGTGCAAAAATCACAATTTTGAACACATTCATAAAAGCATACGCTCAACAACACCGGATCATGAAATACGCAGAATAATACTCAGATCAAAATGCAACAAATACAATATCATAAGGTTCAAATACACATCAGAAATCTCGGGTATTACATCCTCTCTCCCTAAAAAGAAGTTTCGTCCCGAAACTTAAGATGAAAACAACTCTGGATGTCTAGCCTTCATACTGTCCTCCGTTTCCCAAGTGGCCTCTTCAGCTCCGTGTCGTGACCATTGAACTTTAACCAAGTGTATTGGTTTATTCCTCAATTGTTTGATTCGACTCTCAAGTATCTTGATTGGTCTCTCTTCGAAGGTGCCGTCATTAGCTATCTCGATTTCATCGAAATCAATGATATGACTAGGATCTGGTACATACTTTCGTAACTGGGATACATGAAACACATTATGAACGTGACTCAGCGATGGCGGTAAGGCCAACCTGTATGCTAAATCCCCAACTCTCTCGAGGGTCTCAAATGGTCCGATATATCTCAGACCTTCAATAGTACGTGGTCCCCAATCTCAAACTCCAGTGGGCGACGGCGCACATCAGCATAAGACTTCTGTCGACTCTGGGCAGTCAACAGTCTTTTCCGAATCAAAGCTATCTTTTCCTGAGTCTGAACTATCAATTCCGGTTCCGTCCCGATCAAGTCCGAAGAATCATCCCAGCACATGGGTGATCGGCATCTTCTCCCGTACAAAGCTTCAAATGGTGCCATCTTAATAGAAGCATGCCAACTATTGTTATATGTGAATTCAATCAACGGCAAGTGAACTTCCCAGTCAGTTGACCAATCCAAGGCACAAGCTCTAAGCATGTCTTCTACTGTCTGAATAGTCCTTTTGGACTGACCGTCCGTCTGAGGATGATAAGCCGTGCTAAAGTTCAGCTCGGTCCCCAAAGCCCTGTGAACTGCCTTCCAGAAGTGCGACATGAAGCGACCATCTCGATCTGAAATAATGGTCTTCGGCGTCCCATGAAATCTGACTATCTCTGCAATAAATACTCACGCCAATCTCTCAGGTCCCTAAGTGTCTTTAATTCCTAGGAAATGAGCTGACTTGGTTAGTCGATCAACTACAACCCAAATCATGTTCATTCCCGTCTTGGTCCTTGGCATACTGGTGATGAAATCCATCGAGATATCCTCCCACTTCCACTCAGGGATCGGAAGTGGCTCCAACATTCCGACAGGTCGCTGATGTTCAATATTAACCTGCTGACAAGTCAAACACTTCGAAACGTATTCTGCTACGTCCTTCTTCATATTTCCCCACCAGAAGTTTTGTTTTAGATCCTTATACATCTTCTTCGCCGGGTGAATAGAATAGGGCGCGCTGTGAGCTTCCTTCAGAATTGTCTGTCTCAGAACATCATCATCGGGAACGCAAAGTCGACTCTGAAATCTCAGAACTCCATCATCCTGTATCACGAATCCTGGGGCCTTCCCTTTGTTCACTTCGTCACATAATCGAAGAATCAGAGAATCACCCAACTGCTTAGATTTGATTTCTTCAACCAACGACAAAGTTAGTTCCATCACACACAATTGCCCTTGGATTTCTTGCGACCACACTTCTATTCCTTCACGGATTAGTTCTCGTTGAATATTGGTTTGGAACGTAAGCGCTTCCAACACTCGAAGAGAAACAGGTTTTCGGCTCAGTGCATCAGCTACCACGTTTGCTTTGCCTGGATGATAAAGAATTTTCAAATCGTAATCCTTGATCAATTACAGCCACCTTCTCTGCCTCATATTTAGTTCTTTTTGACTGAAAATATACTTGAGGCTCTTATGATTTGTAAAGATCTGACAATGAGCGCCGTATAAATAATGTCGCCAAATTTTTAGAGCAAAGACTACAGCTGCTAAATCCAGATCATGAGTCGGGTAATTAACTTCGTACGGTTTCAACTGTCGAGAGGCATAGGCAATAACTTTATCCTTTTGCATCAATACACATCCCAGACCCTGATTTGAAGCGTCGTTGTATACCATGAATCCATCCGTTCCATCTGGTAACGCTAGTATAGGCGTTGTCCCCAGTCTTCTCTTAAGTTCATCAAAACCTGCCTGACATTTCTCATTCCACACAAATTTTTGGGTTTTCTGCATCAGCTGAGTAAGTGGACGAGCGATTTTGGAAAATTCTTCTACAAAACGGCGATAATATCCAGCAAGTCCCAAGAAACTCCGCACTTCTTTCACAGTATTAGGAGATTCCCATTCCAAGATTGCCTCGACTTTCTTCAGGTCCACCTGAACTCCGTTAGCTGATATTACATGCCCAAGGAAGGTCACCTCTTTAAGCCATAATTCACATTTAGAAAGTTTCGCATAGAGATGTTCCTTTCTCAAAGTGCTTAAAACGATACGCAAATGCTCTGCAGGTTCCTCTGTGTCTTTCGAATAGATCAAGATGTCATCGATGAAGACTACCACAAATTTATCCAAGTATTCTAAGAATACCCGATTCATCAATTGCATAAATACCGCAAGAGCATTGGTAAGTCCAAATGGCATCACCACGAATTCATAATGCCGGTACGGGATCTGAAAGCAGATTTCGGTATATCTAAATCCTTAATTCTCAATTGATGGTATCCTGATCGTAAGTCAATATTTGAAAATACCCTTACCCCTTGTAGTTGATCAAACAAATCGTCGATCCGAGGTATAGGATACTTGTTCTTGATCGTCACCTTATTTAGCTCCCTATAATCAATACATTATCGAAGGGATCCATCCTTCTTCTGGACAAAGAGGACGGGTGCCCCCCAAGGAGAGACGCTAGGTTGAATATAACCCTTCTGCAATAATTCCCCAAGCTGTTTCTTTAATTCATACATCTCGGTTGGCGCTATACGGTATGGTGCCCTAGAAATAGGAGCGGCTCCAGGCTCTAATTCGACCGTGAACTCCACTTCTGTCTGCGGAGGTAACCCAGGTAGTTCGTCAGGGAATACATCTGAGAATTCATTCACAACTGGAATATATGAGAGCTCTACTCCTTCTTTCTTCATGGCATAACACCAAAATCCGTTACAACCCTGCTTTAGCAATCTCACTGCTTTCATCGCTTTGATCAACTTTCCTGAGCTCCCCGGTCTCCATCCTTTGAATAAATGTTCAGATCCGTCATCAGCAATGATAGAAATGACTCTCTTTCGGTAATTCAAAATAGCTACATAACGATTGAGCCAATCATCTCCGAGAATTAAATCGTCACCAAGGATGTCGACTACAATAACATTTGATGGCCAATCTCTCCCTCCTATAGTCACTAGAAAATCTCTAGTTTCTAGGGTTCCCACAAGTTTCTCTCCGCTCGGTAACCCCACAACATAAGGTTCACAATCATACAAGCACGAGATTTTCAAACGATTAACACAGTTCAAAGATATGAAAGAATGCGTAGCTCCTGAATCGAATAAGACACTAATTGGTTGCAAAAGGATCCGAATCGTACCTGATGCAACAGCCGTGTTCTGATCGTCTGACTTTTTCATCTCGTAAATATGCGGAGGAACGGACCCAGCGCTGGATGCCTCTCTCTTCCCAACATTCTGCTGCTGGAAACCACTTTGCTGCGTTTGGTTTACACTAGTGTCCTTCGGAACTGGTGCAGGAGTGCGAGTACCAAAAGACCAAGTCGCATTTCCACAAAATGTTGCGCGATGTCCTTCCTATCCGCACTCGAAATAGGTCACAGCAGGTGCGAAACAATCACGTCGAACATGCCCCATTTTTCCATAGTTATAACTTTCTTCCCTGCGTCTAAAATGGTTGGTGCTGTCCGGAACTTCTTTCCACCTCGAGAAGGATGCGGAGGCCTCCTGGATGAATGAAATGGGGACTGGCCCTTGCGGGGCCCACTACTCTTATTCTTCGTGAAGTTGCCAGACACTTTCTACTTCTTTGCTTCCGTTGACTTTTCTACTACCGCCTCTTTCATATCATAGGCCAGTGCTTTGTCCTGATACTGTCGTAAGGTGGTACATTCAAATCCGGACATATACTGCTGAATTTACGGCTTCATCCGCATGTCGAAATGGAAAATCATCTCCGCCTCGGTCCTGACCAAGTGGCGCACATAAGTCAGCTGGTTATTAAAAGTCTTAATCACGTCTGTCACAAATGCTTCTAAATTTTGTGGTGAGAAAAACTCCCGGACTCGGGCCTCTCTAACTGGGCGAGGACAATATTGCGCTTCCATCATTAATTTGAACTCAGTCCAGTCAGCATTATGATTTTCCGGTCGAATGGCCTCCCACCAGTCGAAAGCCTCCCCAGTCAGGAGATACTGGGCTATCAGAACCTTTCGGTCGTCAGGGCAGTTAATCCCTGCAAAGATCTTTTATAACTCCTTCAGCCAATGATCCCAGGTAATTGTCTCAGCAGAACCCTCAAATTTTGGAGGGTGCAATTTGACCACCTCAGTAAGCCATTTATCCCCCCAATTATCCTCGTTATGCTGCTGTCCCATCGCCGTCTGCATGCGATCAACAACTTGAGCAAACTGGTTTATCTGAGAAACCACCTGTTGAAGCACTCCTGGCACGTTAGGATCTGCATTATTATTTGCTGATCCCTGCTGTCCTCCAGAATGGGAATCGGTTCGACTAGCGGATAATTCTGGGGTAGACGCCGAATCCTCCTGTCTCGCATTTCCACGTCCGCGTCCACGACCTCCCTTCAACATACTGTAAACACAAATACTCAATATCCAGGGAAAACTTTTCTAAAAGAAAGTCCGTCAATATTCACAAAACAGGAATTAAATAAAATGGTAGTATTTGAGATTTAGGAGACTTACAACCACGATCCACACGACGATGCTGGCTCAGCAGTGATGTTACAACCGACCCATAATTAAATACCGTAAACAGACCCAACTAACCCGACTGCCAAGATATCCATGAATCTCAGCTCTGATACCATATTCTGTAACACCCCGAGATATTCGGAATAATTACAGCACCGTAAACCCTTTAAGTAAGGATTTACAAGCCTAATTAGAAGAAATGTAAATATACTACAACAGTACCTTGAAAGTTCCAAATACAAAACCGGTTTCAAACAGATCAAATGAGTCATTATTACAACCATCTCGAAATATTAATAAGACACGCGTACTCGAGTACTGAAAAATGAACCAAGAGAAAAAATCACAATAACAATAAACATCCTCCACATCACTGAGCCACTTCATCGTCATGTAGGTACTGTGGTTGCTTCCCCGCTCCTCGGCTACCTGAACATCACAACAAATATCCACCCCCGAAGGGGTTAGAAAAATAATGCTAGTACAAGTATCACAATACATAAATCAACGATGCATCAAAATACATACAAAACGGACTTCCGTCCCCGAAATCCGACGATGCGAATCCTCACGATTCCATCAACACAATACAGGGTAATCCAACGATCCATCGCCCTCGGTATAGATCCCCATGATGATCCCGTCGGACCAACACATGGTGGAAAACCCATCCAACGATCCAGCGCCCTCAACATCGATCCCCATGATGATCCCGTCAGACCAACACATGGTGGACATTCGATCCAGCGCCCTCAGCATAGATCCTCATGACCCTCTCGGATCATTTACAATATAAACCATGCAATCATGAATACTTATATGCATTTTAATATGTTCATCAACACGAACGATTAATAATGAATACCACGAGAAATCAAAGAAATTAATCTCATACTCGACAACATGAACAAAACTATATGCATGATCAAAGTTCCAACATAAACCAAACTCAACATATGATACTTACCTCGAAAATGGCAAGAATGAAATACTCCAACAAATGTCACGCGTTCGTATGCCACCGCCCCTCGATCGACCCCTATGCAAGGCTCGGACCTTGTTCAAAAAGAGATACAAGGAACTTAACATACTACTCGATACTAACGTACGATCACCTAATACTTAAAATCGTAAAATAGTGACGTAAGGCCGGTGCATGGTTAGTACACTAGATGAGGGCTGAACCGGAAAATGATAATACACTTCATGAGAGTTGAACGATCATTTCGAAAGTGAAGTGCCGATCTTTATGAGTTCCAAGGTTTACAAGATGTTAAAGATTTCGGTTTCTAAGTATGAGATTCAAATTCCAAATTCTCATATGTCCGGCTATCATGATTTTACCACAAATGTTACTCAAGATGACAAGCATGCCCGAGTATTACGCAAGGAAAACGACACTACGGTGATCCGGTTTGGGTTCAAGGACATGGCCGATTTATCATCCACATGAACATGAAGAATATTGTCAACACAAATTCTTCTAACATACATGAATCTCATCAGTGAAACATCGAAGGTGTTCATAGAATTTAACTGAAATCATGCTCATTATTCCAACGAATTAAGGATACTACATGCTACGGTTTTCATCCACCGAGGCTAAATCGATACTCTAAGTAATGGAAGAAAAAGAAGGTATAATTGGGTTCTAATCTCCAAAATATGGTGCTGGACTCAAAAGATCATTAATTAGTCCAATGATTTCCGAAACAAGCTCAAAGCATAGCTAAGAACATAAATTCTAGCTTTGGTGAAATATAACATACCTTAAACGGAAGGATAAGTTGGAATAACTTGATGAACTTTATGCCCAAAAGCTAGAACACCGATCCTCAAAGCCTCTTGTCTTTAATGATGTGTTAGGAAGCTGAATATGAAGGTTGAAGATGGAGAGGGTAGCTCTCAAAGTCGCGGAAATAAGTTGTGGTTTGAAATGGAAGTCTGAAAATGAAGGAGGGTGCTGTCCTATTTATAAAAAAATGGTTATTAGCGCGCGCTACCCCATACCCATAGCGTGCGCTAACGGGCTTGCAGCCTACTGTTCTGCCTGGTCTCGACTTAGCGTACGCTAACATTCCTTTTACGTGCGCTAAGTACATCAATTAGCGTACGTTACCACTCATATAGCGTGCGCTAACGGCCATACGAAGCTTACTGACCTCACTGTACTCAACATTTAGCGTGCGCTATCCTCATACCAGTAGCGTGCGCTAAACATCATTGACTCGGCTTTTCCAAAAACTGTCCAGGTTTATTCCGACATAATCCTAACGAGATCCTCGGCCTGATCTCACCTACCAACACGTCTCAATCATGCTGACTACGTATAGCGCGTGCTAAGGTTCATATATAGCGTGCGGTACTAAACTCAAATTAGCGTACGTTACGCCTAATCGATAGCGTGCGCTACATGTGCAAAAATCACAATTTTGAACACATTTATGAAATGATACGCTCAACAACACCAGATCAAAATTCAACAAATACAATATCATAAGGTTCAAATACACATCAGAAATCTCGGGTATTACACTTGTCTCAAATGCGGTGAGCTGGGCCACTGGGCATGAGACTGTCCGATTCTGCATGGCGCTTCAGGTACAGAACTTTCAGTTTTGGAAACAAATTGTTCTGCTATTGTATTTTCTACTTCATGGATATTGGATTCTAGTGCTAGTTCTCATATTTGTACCGTGAATCAGGATCTGGAACAAAGTAGGTTGCTTGGAGCTGGGGAAGTCATGATCACTGTCGGAACTGGGCATAATGTCGAAGCAACCGACACAGGATCACTTCTTTTGGGTTTAGAATCCATTTTTTTCTGACTTTAGAAGATGTACTTGTTCTGCCCAAAGGGCATAAAAACATTGTATCCATTCCGGTCATAGATCGGAAAGGCTTTTCATTTTTAATTGGTGATGGTTCCTGCAAAATTTATTTTAAAAATAAACTAGTGGGCACTGCTACATTGTTGAATGGACTGTATCATCTAAACCTCAGTAACAAAGTCATTGTAAATACTATGACTAGGAAGCGTGGTAGGGATGAAACTAATCAAATTTTGAAATGGCATCTTAGACTTGGTCATGTTGGTCAGACCAAGGTTTACAAAATGAAAAAAAATGGACTTATTGGTCCATTGGGATCAGACCCTTTTCCTACTTGTGAATCTTGCTTTAAAGGCAAAATGACTAAGTCCCCCTTCACAGGGACTTTTGAAAGAGCCGCTGATAAACTAGAATTAATCTATACCGATGTATATGGTGCTTTGGAAGCAGCACGTGACGGATATCGGTACTTCATTACGTTTACAGATGATCATACTAGGTATGGTTATGTATACTTAATGAAACATAAATCCGAGGCCTTTGAGAAATTCCAGGAATTTAAGGCCCTAGTCGAGAAACAAACTGGAAATCATATCAAAGTACTTCAGTTAGACCGAGGTGGCGAGTATATGAGTTCGGAGTTTGACGAGTTCCTAAAGGAACATGGAATAGTATGACAACTAACACCTCCAGGTACTCCTCATTTAAATGGTGTGCCAGAAAGAAGGAACATGACCTTGTTGAACATGGT
The DNA here is from genome assembly GCA_033398695.1 of Orobanche coerulescens. Taxonomy (NCBI): domain Eukaryota; kingdom Viridiplantae; phylum Streptophyta; class Magnoliopsida; order Lamiales; family Orobanchaceae; genus Orobanche; species Orobanche coerulescens. Next base: position 118,350,135 of record CM065807.1, on the reverse strand, counting down.
GGAAAATTTCTTCACCTTATTGGAGACGAAGCTTGGAATGCACTAGAAAATATGTCAATTAATTCACAACAATGGAATTCACTCGACTCTAGAGCCAAATCGATGCATACGACCCCCAAAAAGGTGGAATTTACGAGGTTAAATAAGATGTTGAAATAAAATCTACTATAGATGATTTAGTACGAAAAGTTGATACGTTAGTCTTGAAGCAATCCATCACCTCGTCAAACTCAAAAAATGAATTTTGCATTTCATGTGCGGAATCGTTTCATTCATCTCAATCTTGTCCCTCTGGTCCACAAAATCAAGAAATTTTTAATGAAGAAGTCAATGCGTTACACTTATATGGAAAATCTTAGGATAGTCTATTTGCTCCAACTTATAATCCAAATTGGAGGAATCATCTAAATTTTTCCTGGAAGCAGAACATGCCTCCAATGAATCAAGAAGGACATCAAATGAACATATCAAATCAACAAAATGTCCGCCCTAATCAATATCCTCCAAATACTTATCAATATCCTTCTACAGTGCCAAAGAAACCATCTTTGGAAGATACGTTGCAACAATTCATGCAATCTACTCAACAAATATTCCAATCAACTCAGCAAGCTGTACAATCAAACTCACAGGCTATTTCTAAGCTTGAAACACAAATTAGTAAACTTGCAACAACTTTAGCTGAAAGAGAAAATGGAAAATTCTCGAGTGAATCCATCCCTAATCCTAAAGGACAATATGAAGTAAACTCTTTTAACGCCGAAGTTCAATCCATAACTACCCTTAGAAGCGGAAAAGAAATACAAAAGCCTGACTACGATCCAGAAGAAAAATCAAATGAACCACAAGTTTCAAAACCAAAAGATTCTAAGGAAAAACAAAAGGCTTATGTTCCAAAAGCTCCATTTCCTGAAAGACTTATTCCAAAAGATAAAAGTGTGCAATACAAAGATATATTGGAAATATTTAAACAAGCTCGAATAAATATTCTATTCCTTGATGCTATTAAACAAGTGCCTACTTATTCAAAGATCTTTGCACTATAAAAAGAAGAACAAATGTTCCAAGAAAGGCATTTTTAGCTGAACATGTGTTAGCTCAATACTCCAAAATAAAACTCCTGTTAAGTATAAAGATCCTGGTAGTTCTACAATATCTTGTGTCATTGGATATCACGAGAGCTAAAATCAACATCTGTGATACTCCAACTAGCTGATAGATATATAAAAATACCTCAAGGAATCGTAGAGGATGTTCTGACTCAAGTAGATAAATTCTACTTTCCTGTTGATTTTATAGTCCTAGACACTGAACCTGTTGAGAATACCAAATATCAAATCCCTGTCATTTTAGGAAGGCCGTTTTTAGCTACTTCAAATGCATTAATTAATTGCAGAAATGATATCATAAAATTTTCTTTTGGAAATATGATTGTTGAACTAAATATGTTTAACATTTCTCAACAACATGATGGTTATGATGATGTCTGTGAGGAAAATATGGTAGAGAGTATGAGTCCTTATTTCTTTCCAAAAATAGATGATGACGATCTTTTTGAAAGCTGCCTTGTTCATTTTAGCTCAGATTTTGACATCGACAGTTCAATTATTGAAAGCTAAAACTAATGATAAATGGAAAGCTAAAACTGAACCACTTAAGAGTCAAATGAATAAAGAAGTACCTATTGATGATTCAAAGATAGAGCTCAATCCATTACCTGAGTCTCTAAAATATGCATTTTTAGGACCATCAGAAACCCTGCCTGTCATCATAGCATCTGATTTAGATGAAGAACGAGAAGATAAATTAATCAATGTCCTTAAAGAACATAAAGAAGCAATAGGCTGGACCATCTCCGATATGAAAGGTATTAGTCCTTCTATATACATGCATCGAATTCACCTTGAAGAAAATGCGAAAACATCCTGAGAATTTCAATGAAGACTAAATCCTAATTTAAAAGAAGTTGTAAGAGCTGAAATAATCAAACTCTTAGATGTAGGGATCATCTACCCTATTTCTGATAGCTCTTGGGTCAGTCTTGTTCATATAGTTCCAAAGAATTCTGGCATAACTGTAATCACGAATGAAGAAAATGAACTTGTTCCAACCAGAATTCAAACTGGATAGAGAGTCTGTATTGATTACAAAAAATTGATCTCTGTTACAAGAAAAGATTACTTTCCACTTCCTTTTATTGATCAAATGCTAGAAAGGTTAGCCGGCCATGCTTATTATTGTTTTTTTACGGATATTTCGACTATAACCAAATTCCCATAGCTCATGAAGATCAAGAAAAAACCACTGTTATCTGTCCTTTCGGCACTTTTGCTTACCGACGAATGCCATTTGGTTTGTGCAATGCACCTGCTACTTTTCAGCGGTGTATGATGATCATTTTCTCTGACATGGTTGAGTGGTTTTTAAAATTTATTATGGATGATTTTTCTGTATTCGGGTATAGCTTTGATGAATGTTTACACCACTTAACCCAAGTGTTTGTTAGGTGTAAGGAGAATAATCTTGTCCTAAACTAGGAAAAATGTCATTTTATGGTTAAAAAAGGAATTGTCTTTAGACATGTAATTTCTGAAAAATGAATTGAGGTGGACAGATATAAATTTGACTTAATATCCAATCTTTCACCCCCACGGACAGTTAAAGAAATCCGGTCATTCTTAGGCCATGCTGGTTTTTACCGTCGATTCATCAAAGATTTTAGCAAAATCTCAAGGCCATTATATAATTTACTTTCAAAAGACACACCTTTCGTATTTGATGATCATTGTCTAAAAGCTTTTAAGACACTCAAATCTATGTTGAGCTCTGCACCTATTATCAAATCTCCAAATTGGAATCTTCCTTTTGAAATAATGTGTGATGCATCCGACTATGCCGTCGATGTAGTATTGGGTCAAAGAGAAAATATATTGCCAATTGTAATATATTATGCAAGCAGAACTCTAAATGATGTCCAATTAAATTACTCTACAACTGAAAAAGAATTGCTTGAAGTTGTTTTTGCCTTAGACAAATTTCGACCTTACTTGATTGGCTCGAAAGTCATAATTTACTCCGATCATGCTGCATTAAAATATCTTCTTTCTAAGAAAGATGCTAAACCTCGCTTGATCCGTTGGATTCTATTGTTACAAGAGTTTGACTTAGAAATTCGAGATAAAAAGGTTCTGAAAATGTTGTTGCTGATCATTTGTCTAGGCTAATCATGAATTTTACTGATAAAGAACCTTCCATTAATGAAACTTTCCATGATGAACAACTCATGTCTCTTTCTCACATACCTTGGTATGCAGACATTATCAATTACCTTGTCACTAGTAATATGCCATCTCATTGGAATAACCAAGATAAAACAAAAATTTTAAATGAAGTAAAAAAATTCTTTTGGGATGATCCATATTTGTTCAAATATTGTCCTGATCAAATTATTAGGAGATGTGTGCCTAAACATGAACAATAAAATATCATTGCCTTTTGTCATGATTATGCATGTGGAGGTCATTTTAGTTCAAAGAAAGCAACTGCTAAAATTCTGCAATGTGGTTTTTATTGGCCAACACTTTTCAAAGATACACATTCATATTGCAGTACATGTGATAGATGTCAAAGATTAGGTCGAATTTCTAAAAGAAATATGATGACTTTAAACCCAATTTTAATTATTGAAATATTTGATGTCTGGGGCATAGATTTTATGGGACCTTTTCTAATTTCTTTTGGCAATCTTTACATCATTGTGCCCGTCAATTATGTTTCAAAATGGGTAGAAGCAATTGCTTGCAAAACAAATGACCACAAAGTCGTGGTAAAATTTTTAAGAGAAAATATTTTTTCCAGATTTGGAACACCACGAGCAATTATAAGTGATGGAGGAAAATATTTTTGTAACCAATTTTTGAATCATTTATTTAAAAAATTTGGTGTTACACATAAAGTTGATACTCCTTATCACCCTCAAACAAGTGGACAAGTTGAAATTTCCAACAGAGAAATCAAACATATTCTTGAAAAAACTGTTAATCCTACAAGAAAAGATTGGTCTTTGCGATTGAATGATGCATTGTGAGCTTACCGTACTGCTTTTAAAACTCCCATCGGAATATCTCCATATAGGCTTATCTTTGGAAAACCATGTCATTTGCATGTTGAATTAGAACATAGAGCATATTGGGCCATAAAACGATTAAATATTTCATTAGACTTAGCTGTAATTCATAGAAAACTTCAACTAAACGAATTGGAATTCGGCATATTAGTGATAAAGTCCATCGATATGTCCTCCCACTTCCATTCAGGAATCGGGAGCGGCTTCAACATTCCGACAGGCCGTTGATGCTCGATCTTAACCTGTTGACAAGTCAAGCATTTCGAAACATAGTCCGCTACGTCTTTCTTCATGTTGCCCCACCAGAAGTTCTTCTTCAAGTCCTTATACATTTTACTGGTGCCCGGGTGGATAGAATAGGGCGAACTATGAGCTTCCTTCATAATCGTATGTTTCAGAACATCAACATCGGGAACGCAGAGTCGGTTCTGAAATCTCAAAACTCCATCGTCATGAATTATGAATCCGGGGGCCTTTCCTTGGATCACTTCATCATGTAACCGAATCATCATAGGATCATCTGCCTGTCTAGATTTGATTTCTTCGGTTAATGATGAAGTTATCTCCATCACGCACAGCTGTCCCTGGACTCTTTGTAACCATACTTCAATTCCTTCACGAATCATCTCTCGCTGAAGGCTAAGTTGGGAGGTCAGCGTCTCCAGCATCTGAATAGAGACAGGCTTGCGGCTAAGTGCATCGGCCACTAAATTTGCTTTGCCTGGATGATATAAAATCTCTAAGTCATAGTCCTTAATCAGTTCCAACCATCTTCTTTGCCGCATATTCAACTCTTTCTGACTAAATATGTACTTGAGACTCTTATGATCCGTAAAGATCCGCGGTGAGTCCCGCATGCATAATGCCTCCAGATCTTCAAGGCAAAAACCACTGCTGCTAGCTCCAAATCATGTGTCGGGTAATTCACTTCATAAGGTTTCAGTTGTCGCGACGCATAAGCGATCACCTTATCATTCTGCATCAACACGCACCCAAGTCCTTGGTTCGAAGCATCACTGTAAACTATGAATCCTTCAGTTCCCTGCAGAAGTGATAGAATCGGTGCCGTCGTCAATCTCTTCTTCAATTCATCAAAGCTAATCTGACATAATTCATTCCACTCAAACTTTTGAGTTTTCTGCAGGAGTCGAGTAAGTGGGCAGGAGACTTTAGAAAACCCTTCCACGAATCGACGATAGTATCCAACAAGTCCTAAGAAGCTTCGGACCTCTTTCACGTTATTTGGAGGCTTCCAATCCAATATTGCTTCGATCTTATGAGGATCTACTCGGACTCCTCTAGCTGACACCACATGGCCGAGGAACATTACTTCCTTTAGCCAGAATTCACACATAGAAAGTTTGGCGTACAATTGCTCGTTTCTCAAAAGCTCCAATACAATCCGCAAATGTTGCGCATGTTCTTCCGGACTCTTAGAATACACCAGAATGTCATCAATAAATACGACCACAAATTTGTCCAAAAATTCAATGAACACTCTGTTCATCAATTGCATAAATACAACAGGTGCGTTAGTGAGACCAAACGGCATCACTACAAACTCATAATGCCCGTAGCGAGTTCTGAACGCTGATTTCGGAACATCAGACTCCTTAATCCTCAGCTGATGGTATCCTGATCTCAAATCAATTTTAGAAAATACCGTTGCCCCTTGCAGCTGGTCAAACAGATCATCAATCTGTGGCAACGGATATTTGTTCTTAATCGTCATTTTGTTCAGCTCTCGATAGTCAATACACAGTCGGAGCGATCCATCCTTCTTTCGGACGAAAAGAACTGGCGCTCCCCAGGGTGAAACGCTTGGCTGAATATAGCCCTTATCCAGTAACTCCTCCAGCTGCTTCTTCAGTTCGTACATCTCAGTAGGTGCCAAACGATACGGCGCCTTAGAAATTGGTGTCGCTCCGGGTTCCAGCTCAATAGTAAATTCTACATCACTTCGTGGAGGTAGCCCAGGTAACTCGTCAGGAAATACATCTGGAAATTCGTTCACAACAGGAATGGATGAAAGTTCCACAATTTCGTCTTCTTTCTTCATTGCGTAACACCAGTACCCGGTAAATCCCTGTTTCAACAATTTGACAGCTTTCATCGCCTTGATCAACTTTCCTGAGCTTCCCGGTTTCCATCCCTCAAACAGAATCTCGGAACCATCGTCAACGATCAACAAGATATTCCTCCTTCGGTAGTTCACAATTGCTCCATATCGATTAAGCCAATCGTCTCCGAGTATCAGGTCGTCTCCTTGAATTTCTATCACGATAAGATTTGAGAGCCACTCTCTGCCTCCAAATGATACAGGGAAATTTCTAGTTTCTAAATTTCCGACAATCCTTTCTCCACTCGGTAAACCAACAACATAAGGTTCACAAGTATGAAAACCGGAAATATTCAAACGATTTACACAAGACAAAGATATGAAAGAATGTGTAGCTCCTGTATCGAATAAAACGCTAACTGGCTGGGAAAGGATCTCGGATGCACGATGCGACAAAGATCATCCGATCGTCTGTCCTCCTCATCTCGCATGCACGTGGGGAGCATATCCGGCACTCGATGTCCCCTTTCGGTCCCATTGTCCTCTGCCTCGCCCGCGGCCAAAATTCTGAGGCATCTGAACACTTTGCTGCGTCTGTGGAATACTGGCCTCCTTCTGGACTGGCTGTGGTGTACGGGCTCTAAAAGACTTTGCAGCTTCTTCACAAAACACCGCCCGATGTCCCTCTCGTCCACAATCAAAACAAGTCACGGCAGGAAGGGGGTAATTCCGTCGATAGTGCCCCGTCTGGGCGCAATTAAAGCATTTCCTAGTAACATCAGTAATAGTTGATGTCGCTCCAAAGTTCTTTCCGCTCCTAGCTGGGTGCGGAGGTTTCTTGAAAGAGTGAAAGGATGACTGGGCCTTACCAGCCCCACTATTCTTGTGCTCTGTAAAAGTACCAGAGACTTTCTGTTTCTTGGTTTCCGCAAATTTCTCCATGGCTGCTTCCTTGATCTCATATGCCAACGCCTTATCCTGGTATTGGCGGAGTGTGGTACATTCGAATCCGGACATGTACCTCTGAACTTCTGGTTTCATTCTCATATCGAAATGGATCATCATTTCTGCATCTGTTCTGACCAGATGTCGAACAAATGCCAGCTGTTGGTTAAACGTCTTGATCGCACAGGATACCGCACATCGTAAGGCCGAGCGAGAAAACTCCCGAACTTTGGCTTCCTCATGGACGAGGGCAATACCGAGCTTCCATCATCAATCTAAACTCTGTCCCAATCGGCATCATGGTCTACAGCCGGATGGCTTCCCACCATTCGGACGCTTCCCTATCGTAAAATATTGAGCGATAGAGGCTCTCCTATTGCCGTCTGGCGCTTGATTCCGGCAAAGATTTTCTCCAGCTCCTTTAACCAATGATCCCAGGTGGGAGTCTCAGAAATACCGTCGAATTTGGGTGGTTGCATCTTCGCCACCTCTTGCAGCCACCGGTCACCTCGATTTCCCATATCTGGGATCCCTTGCTGTCTCTCTCCCTGCTGTAGTCCCACCGCCACTTGCATTCGGTCCACGACACGAAGGATCTCTGGTATAGCAGGATCTGGTTCATTATTAATAGATTGTTGCGGCTCGCCTGAGCTATGACTGGCCTGGTTAGAAGGCGACGCTTCCCTTTCGGCATTTCTTCGTCCGCGTCCACGACCGCGACCACGTCCACGTCCGCCTCTCAACATACTGTAAGCATAAATACTCAATATACAGGAAACAACATCGTTCTAATATTCGAGTATAAAGAGACACAACATGTAAAGAACAAGATAGAGTTTAGGAACTTACAACCACTGTCCGCATGAAGACGTAGGCAGTGCAGTGATGTCATTCACGGCCGGTTACCCCAAAAGACATAAATGACCCCTATTTTAACCCAACGGCCAAGATATCCATAATCTTAGCTCCGATACCATATTCTGTAACACCCCCGATATATTCGGAAATATTACAGCGCCGTAAATCCTTTACATAAGGATTTACAAGGCTGAAGAATTGAACAAGCATAAAAAGGTACTAACGAATGGAAATAACGGAATTACAATACATCAGTTCTGACCAAATACAGAAATAGTACAATTGTTCAACAGAGCTCAATAATACATCACCGAATTCAAATCCATCACAAATGACTTCGTACTCGAGTACTTATTGAAATAACGGATAAACAACAGATAAATAAACCCGGTCGGGACATCACTCTGCACCCTCGTCGTCATACAGTTCCAGTGGTTGTTTCCCCGCTCTCCTGGATCCTGAACACAAACAAAATGTTCACCCCCGAAGGGGTTAGCACAACGATGCTAATACAAGTACCACAACATATTATTCATATCTCATATCGAAGAATAATAATAACGTAAACGACAAAATACCAACGAGTCTTCTCCTACGAGAAACTCATACACAACTGATAATCACAACATGATATCAATACATACACATGGTAATTCCATCGATCCAGCGTTCACTGCCTAGAACCCACGATGATCCCGTCAGACCAACCCGTGGTGGAAAAACCCGTCCGATGATCCAGCGCACGCTAGCATAGATCCCCCGATGATCCCGTCGGACCAACACGAGGTGGACATACAATAACGACATACATGCACGACAATATGTATAACAACAATACATAAAACAATTAAGGTACTTGCCTCGATTTGAAGACAATAACAACACTTCCACGAAAATGACCACTCGAAGATCATCCTCCTCAATCAATCACGTAACGAGACCAAACCTTAACAAAAGCAATGATATAGGATTTATCTCACGTCGTATGAATGTTTAACAATTCGATTCACGGCCAAAAGTTCATAAAATGCAATCTGCCCGAACTGCTTAGCGCACGCTAAGTACTCTGTGTAGCGTGCGTTAAGTCTGCCCGATAGCGCACGCAAACAACAAAGCCTAGCGCACGCTAACGATGCATGGTCAGTACTTCACTGACAGCCAACTGACTCGTTTGATGGTCTAGCGTACGTTGCTTACCAAACGTAGCGCACGCTAACTCGTGCTCGATAGCGCACGTTAATATTCATAACATAGCGTGCGCTATCTATGCATGGCAGTTTACTGCTGAGCAGTAAACTGTTCTCGCCATGATCGAGACAATGAAATCTTGCGTGATAATTCATGTTACTTCCATGAATACCATGTTCATACCCTTATGAATGATTTTACGGATAAAGACAACTTCGGATTCAAGGATATGCATACCAATATAAAACCATATTCCATTCCGACTTCAAATCTTCATACGACAATTCGAAAAGCTTATCGGTTGATATCAACACCTCTATATCAATCCATATTATCATACTGAAGTTGATAAACGTCCTATATATACTAGATAAATCCTTCCATGATCAAACCTTTAGATTTATCTAACAATAAGGATGTTAACGTCTAGTTCAAGATTACTATGAAATCATCTATTAAATTCGGTTTACCAATGATAGAAGCTTCTCTTCACATATTCAGTGTACTAAGATTCGAATCATGATGATTATAATCAAGGTATTTAAGGCTTATTCATCTCACTATTCCAAACATGATATACTTGGATAATTCATCTATGAAAATCCATATCTTGTTAACATGATCATCCAAATCGTTAGAATCCAACTCTAAGTCTGGAGATAGATTGAACATACCTTAAAATGACGAAAATCACTGAACCGTAAGGTAGAATCCCACTCCGGTTGGTTGTATGCCACTCCAAGGTGCTATTCCACTTCCATGAACATTCCCAAGTGATAACCAAAGTATAACACCAACAATATGTGTTCTAAGTGTATAGGAGTATTACTACAGCTCTCTGAACTCTCAAGGATGAAGAAAGGGCGAAAGAAATGAAAGCCAAAACGGTTGATGTCCCATTTATAATATTCTGCATTATTAACAAGTTAGCGCACTCTACTAAGCATCCCTTAGCGTGCGCTAATAATGGTTGACTTCAGAATTTGTCCGGGTGCGTCAGCGGGAATCTTATCCGGACCCATGTCCCGGCTGGCGCATGTGTTAGCCGTCCCGCTCAATAATTGAGTTCTTAGCGCACACAACTCCTATCTTCATAGCGTGCGCTAATAATGACCCGATAGCGCGCGTTAAGATACATTCTTAGCGTGCGCGATCACGAGATTGCTTGAGCAATTTTTGCAAGTTTCTATACTTATGAAAAATGATATCAATGCACGAAATATCATACTCCAATAATCAAAATCACCAATCCGAAATAATACATGGTTTGAATACAGATGAAATACACTGTAATAAATCCGGATATTACATTATTTCTCTAGTATAAGTATTCCCCTGCCTCCCTAGATCACTTCTACCTTCTTTCCACTTGTGTTTGAGCTATACATCTTGGTTTGGAGCTTGTTGATTGGAAGTTTAGAGTCATTCTTGAAGCTTAGAGTGTGGTCTTGTGATTTTGGTGTAGTGTTCTTCATTTCTGAAGGTATGTTATACGATTTCACTCTATAATTTTGTAGTTATAATGTTAGTGATAATATATACTCCACCTAATGTTAAATCAATCAAGATAAACATGGTTGTAGTTAAGTTTTTCAACAACTTAATGATGAATATGGAGAACAAGGTTTGATATGGTGAATTCTTGATGTTTTAAATGGTGGTAATCATGGCTAATAGAAACTCACTCTCCTTGCTGAACTATTAACATTACTAAGATGATAATAATCATTAATTTCATTTTAGATAGGTTAATGTGTAGAATCATTATATTGAATCAACTATCATGTTTAGAGATTTTGAACTAGATGAACTTAGGTTCCTCATTAGAATTGGTTGAACCTTGGATTTCATCAACATAAGATTATAATTCAGAGATGTTAATTCACCTTGATGAAGATTTCGTAATGATCTTGTGATGAATAACTCAACTATATCACTAAACTAACTTGATGAACTCATAATCGATGAACATAGTATTAATTTTACAAACTCATGATTCATTGAGCAATGATAATCACCGAGTAACCTTCGTTTTAATCAATATTTTATGAATGTAGTTGTTCGGATTATATCTTTCAAAATATTGATATTGCTTTTAAGAAATTCTATCGGCATATCAATTTTAGAAAGTTCTCCTTGAGGATTGTCCTTGATAAATGCTCATTCATTTGAACCACATGAGTGCTTGAGAGCACCTTGAATGATAACCAATAATTAGTATAAATTGAAGTTAGTATGAATCTTTGAAATGGAATTAATGCAAGATAGTCGAACTAAGTGAATTGAATTTAGGATATCGATTCGCTGAACTAAACATCGATAGTTATGAAAATGTGTTATTGAATGGATTGTATCCCTTACAAGGTTGATTGTTCGAGTAACCAATATTAAGTCGAGGAGCATTCGTTCGTTTGTCAAGGAAGGACTATTCTCGCCTCCGTATTGAGGCAAGTTATCTTACTTGGTTATAATGATGTTTGGATTCTTGTGATGATTATGCGTTTCGTGTATATGAAACACTTATGAAATTGTGATCCGTGAATTGGTATTATTTTTGATGATGTCCCGTTTTCATCGTGGGATTGCATTCCCAAGTTCGTCATTTTGAACCATTGATGTCATTGATCCTTATTGTCATTTCGGTGAGTTTCTTGATCCTTAATCGGATATGTGATCTATTGAATTCGTTGTCATGTTGTATCATGACATATCCATAATCATATCTGCATTCCGATTGGTTATTGTGTAGGATTTTTAGCCAGGCACATATATAGTCATGCGTGGATGTTTCCGTATTGGACTGTGCGCACGAGACGTAGTTCGTGAGGCTAATTAGGTACATTGTCCCACGTATATCCTGGATTCCGTATACGGGGTGGACATGTGCACTGACACATTTCCGGATTGGGCGTACTGTGATGTCCATCTTGAGCCGTACTATCTTAGTCGTTCATAGTCCATTTATATATTTGGATGTGTTCGACATTTTGTGACTAAGCGTTCATACACCCGAGGGGTATGTTCGTTAGTTGGGTTGTTTTCCTTGAAATCTTATATATGTCAATTGTATAATATCTTGAGAAACCATTTATCATGTATATCTGACCCTGCGTTGGGCGAAATACTTGTGTTGTATTTTAGGTCGAGGAAAAGGCAAGGCACGGGAAGATCATGGTGATAGCGAAGGGTTCGAAGGATACTAGTTCGGGGGGCCCAAGTCTTTTGTTGTCCGGTCATGTTCGTACCGTGTAATGTTATCTTTCCGCTTTATTTTAATTATGGACAATTGTATTGTTATTTAAAGTATATTCCATCTCCATATGGGTTATACTTATATTTTGGATCCTGTGTATAATAAGGTCGTTGGCCATACTACTATATACTACTAACCGGAGTAAGTACTATGTATTGTGGTTCGGTATCACATGTATTGTGTATTTAATCTGTATTTTAGGTATCGCCTAGTGGGTCCCATTGTGGGGTCCACGACACTGTAATGGCCGCCTTATTGGGGTGGTACACCTCTTTCGAATGTCAAAACGCCCCTTGTATATTGAACCAATCCACTATATTTCTGTGTTGATTGGCTTCAATACATAGCATTAGGTTTTATGAAAAAAACTCAAAGAATCATCTAAGGTCTAGAGGTATATTTCTATCCCCTAGAATAACTTAGACATTTGATCTAGTCAAACATATTTTCTTTCGAAATATATGAAGACCATAAATATCATCATTTATTGGCCAAAATAAATAAAGATTGGTAAAGTAATGAAAATCACACACAATAATAAGTAATCCATAATAGATCTTTATACAAGTTTAAATAACATGACAAACCTTGTTTATAATCCCAACTAAGGATAACTTAGCCCGTGAAGGGTTTGTTCAACATATTACAAGCTTGAGTGGTCATTATTAGATGAAAAAGAGAAAGAATTGATCATAACTCCCTTATTAGATAAAGGAGAAAGAAGAAATAAACTCCCTCAACAACATAAGCTAAACCACATACACTATCAAGAACACAAGTGTGTTCTTCACATAAAGAAAAATATTACAAAATGGGAAAATAATAAGATGAATGATCTTTAATGATGGATCTAAGGGGTCTATTTATACACTTAAAGTCATCTAATAGCTCCAAAACTCAAGCATTATTACATTAGATCGGATCAAGGCCATCCATCCCCTCAATAATAGACCAAAATATAAAAGATTAAAAAATGATCAAAAATCTTTCAAGAGTTATGGCCGTAACTTTGAGGAGTTACGGCCGTAACTATGAGGACTTACGGCCGTAACTTTCAGATGTTACGGTCGTAACATGGCTACGGATTTTGCACATTAGTTGCTGTGTGAGTTACGCCCGTAACTATATAATGTTACGCCCGTATGGAGTTTCAGACTTCATTTTCAGCCCAGAATTTCTTAAACTTTGCATTTTCGCCCCAAATCATCTTTGGATGATAACATTCCATATATAACTCTGATTTTGAATCCGAAAAGACTGCCGAACTCGTCTCGGAAAGCCCTACAACATGAATACATAAAAATTCAATAAAGAGAAAATTTTATAAATATGTTATTTCTTGAGTAAATCAGTCATTCAATCCGATTAAGACTAAATTTACATCTTCATCCTATAAAAATAAAATTATTAAAAACTAATTAATTCAAAGCAAAAACGAGTAGACTAGCTCATAATTATGGGTGAAATATATCAATACCAATCATGGATAAGTGTATAAAACTGACACTTATCACACCCCTAAACTTGAATTCTTGCTAGTCCCGAGCAAGACTCTTTATTATTCACGCTCAAAATAAAATAAAAATAAAACACAAAATAAGAAAAATAATACACAACCAAATTAAGAAAAATAATCATATATATAAAGAGAAAAATAGATCAAAATGCTATTTACACAACAACCAGCTTTATACAGTAGATAGAAATGAATAAAGATCCAAAATAAATCTACTAATGATTTTGAAGTTAAAACACAGTTTCATTATTGTAATTCCAAAATGCAAGGTTCCCCCCAAAAAGGTTGATTATTTCTTTCCCACTCATGACATACACGACTCCCTTTAATGGTTGCTCTCGATCACTCGTTTATTTTTTGACTCAATATGAAAAAGAATTTCATCGGCGTCATCAAATATTGTGATTGTTCACGAAATTGAATGTAGTGAAATTCAGCCACCAATTAATTCAAATATGCTCATAATCTACATCCATTTTAGTGATAGCTTTCACACCGTTATTTTCTAACGTGCATCTCTTTTCACCAACACATTTTCCATTTTTTTTAGTTGATAGCTTTCATACCGTTATTTGTTAACGTGTAGCTCTTTTCACCAACACAATTTCCATCTCTTTTTTTTAGGTGATAGCTTTCACACCGTTATTTGCTAACGTGTGGCTCTTTTCACCAACACATTTTCCATCTCGTGTGAGACGGCAGTTACGCACCAACAATGGGTCGGTCCTTTATTTTTTTTCGTTGTTATTTTAGGACCCCCAAAATTAGGCAGCTGTTGCTGCTCAACACCTCTTTTTTTTTTTCAACTAGCCTTCTTTCACCAATTACTTTTTTTTAGGGAATAGAATTTTTGCAGAAAATCATTTATTAGCTAAGCATGAAGAATAAAAAACTTCTCAAATTAAGTAAATTTCAGTTCTATTTTTCATTAACCGACTGATTCTTCTTTTCTCAAGGTAACGAATGACTCGATTTTACATGGTAACTTCAAGGCTTGGAAAGAGAGATTAAGGCTCAAAAATTTTGGAATATACAATTTTTTAACCGGTTAAAACGATTTTAGAAGCTTGTATTAGCTAATTTATTGGTGTTATGGCCAGATCTAGAAATCTCACAATCAAAATAAACAATATATATATATATATATATATAAATATTCATTAAAAAAATCAAAGCCAAATAACAAAAATAGTCAAAACACACTATAATAATCAAAGCTAAACACACCAAAATACCAAACACACCAAAATAATCAAAACACACCATCCCCAGACTTGAAAAAGAAATTATCCTCAGTTTAAAAAAAATAATAATAAAAAGCAAGGGAGAAAAGCAGAATACTCCATGTTATGAAAGTTGATGCTTGAGCTAACGCCTTTTTGGATCTGCAAGAGAAAAAAAAATATACGAGACAAACAACAAAACAAAAAAAAAAAATACCCGGAAGTATAACACAATTTTTAAGATGCGCTTCAGGAAAGTCCGAAGAGTCGCCTTACGCTGCCATCAATACTTTTATTAAAAACAAATTATAAAAATTACAGCAATAAAAATAACAATACATAAATCGCGAATAGTTGCGTGTCAAGAGATCAAAAAGAAACTCCTTAAACTGCCATCATTTAGCATGATTTTTACACACAACAGAAAGTAAAAATAACAAGAGGTCCGATATGGGTTATCAAAGGGAGAGAAATGAATCCACTTTTCGTTTTCTCACGGTAAAATCTCCCATCTAGACAATATTAGCTAAAGCTGGATCTGGTTGAGGAATAAATTCAAGGAGTTTATTGATTAGTTATTCTGGTGTTGTTGCAACGACTATGATTCGTTTAGCACGCTCGGAAATAAAGCCTTTATCAGCAGAGTAGTCGATGAAACATAGTAAACCATCAAAGAAACCATTGACATTAAGCAGACCTATTGGTTTTTTATGAACATTTAGCTGGGCTCTGGTAACCACATGAAAAAGTTCTTCAAGAGTTCTAAAACCACCGGGAAGGGTGATAAAGGCGTCAGAATTATTCATCATATGAGTTATGCGATCTTGCATTTTACAGCTCTAAACTCATCTCCAATAGTTGCCCCGGTGATTTTACTTTCAGCCAGAGGTTTTGGAATTATTCCCAACACTTTTACTCTGTCCATATAGGCAGAAGCAGCAGCGCGTCCCATTAATCCTAGACTTCCTCCTCCGTAAACTATATAAATGCATTTTTTTCCTAAGGTACGACCCAAGTTGTGGACTGCTTCAGTAAAGCATAACTCTGTTCCATAACTAGCTCCACCAAAAATGTAGACTGCGTTAAATCTTTTTGTGGAAGATGATGATTCCATTTTGAAAAAGAAACTTATTTGGGAGAAAAAGAGAACAGTACAAGTTTGAGGGATGAATAAAAGAAACAAGCACAATGTTTATTTATAGAAGAAAAATAAGGTAAATATATTTAACAAATCTGTGATTGCGTTAATTGCGCTTCAACTACTCAATAGAATAATGAATGCATTTGTTGCGTATCACTTTTTTTATTCAGAAAATCTCACCATACGACAAAAATAAAATATACTCACGTGTATGTACAGTAGTTGTGATTGTGGCTCACACCTTACTCTGATTTTATGTTCAAAAATGGCTTAAACGCCTTCTATGAGGCGGGGAGATGCTTCCCATCCAATTTTCTGTAATGTCCGACTGTAATTTTTCTTTTTTATCTGTCATTGCATATTCGGATAAATTGATTATCGTGGATCGTTGCATTTAGTATTATGTTGAGGTATTATATATTTGAGCTTCATATCGTTGTTATTTCATTTCATACTTGGTGATTTGTTGTCAATTGGAGAGTTACATTTTTTGAACTTTTTCTGTTAGTGTAGCGTACGCTACGTATCTTAACCAACGTACGCTAAACTTGTGATCTAGCGTACGAAATGCCTTGTCTGTTGCGTACGCTAAGAAGGAATCTGACATCAGTTGACTTCAACACGTGAACTTGTTATCCGTTGGCATGCATGTGGGTGATGTCTGAGCTGTCGTGTCGGCCAGAGTCAACTTTTATTAGCGTGCGTAGCCCCTTTTCATTAGCGTGCGCTAATGGCCTGCGGATTCATGACAGTAGCCACTGTAAGCCGCTTACATACGTAATATTAACCGGTTAGCATACGTAAGTGTGTTAGCGTATGCTAAAGCTTTCCGATAGCGTGCGCTAAGTCTGCACAGTCTATTTATAGGACCAGCCTGTTTTTCATTTCCTCACAACTCTAAATCGATTCTCTCTCCATATATCGTCCCTCTGCACTCCCAAATCGACATCAACCCCCTCCAACTTGTGTTTAAGCCTTAAATCTTGGAGTGGAGCTCATTTCCTTGAAGATTAGGAGGTGTTCTTGAGCTTGGAGTGTACTTTCTCATAGTGTTGAGGTTGTTCTTCATTTCTGGAGGTAGGTGTACTTTCTTCTCTGTATTGTTTTCATATGTTGATGTTGGTAATGAAGTATACTTCACCTAAAGTTAGATTAATCAAGTAAAACGTAGTTTTAATCCAACTTTTTGAACACTTCTTGATGAATATGATAAATGAGGGTTTGAAATGGATGTATTCTTGAGGATATAGTGATACTAACCATGTTGTGATTATCATACTCATCTTGCTGGACGAATTTAACTCAGTAGAACATCGTGAATTGGTTAACTTCACAATAGTTGGATTTAACCAGTAGAATTGATATCATAAAGTGTTTAAACACCATTTTAGGTATTTAATTAACTTGGGAAGAACTTGGCAATGTTAGAAGTAGGAGGATGTTCTCTTGTTCAGAATTCTTGAGAGTTATAACCTCCTTTTGTTTCAGCCCAGCAAGACTTTGAGAATTGATAAGGATATTTGTGAAAACAACAATAACTTCTTATTAACCGGATGTGTTGATAACCTAAGAATATGTTTGATCATCTTGTGGTGTTCTTAAGGTGGTGAACTCATAAATGATATTAATGAATCCTCCAGGTTTATAAGAATGATTTTGATAACCTTCATGATCATGGTGTAATCTCATAACTAATATGACCTTAATGTAAGCTTAATATTCAATTTAGATGAGACATGTTGAACATAATTGTGCAGATTTTTCCTTTCAACATTGTAATGTTTTGGAAAGTGTAAACAACATTAGATGATATTGACAACATAAGTGGTTGTTTAACATGTTCTTGATAAAATTCTTATTTATGAAGAATCATATGAACATTCGGTAAAAGTATTGTGAACCTATTTTATGGTTGAAATTAGGTAAAAAGAATTCTTGGTATAAGACTTCGATATTTTGAGATAGCGAGCCTATTCTAATGGATTGTAGGGTGTCGTCTTACTAATCCTATATTGATAATTGTACGAATATGTTATTGAGTAAAATGTATTTCGTTTAAGGTTGATTGTTCGAGTAAACGATATTAGTCGAGGACCGTTCGTTCATTTCGACAAGAAGAGGATTATTCTCGTCTCCGTATTGAAGCAAGTTATCTTGCATGGTTATAATGATGATTAGATTCTTGTGATGTTTATACATTTCATGTGTATGAAATGTTTATGAAATGTTTGTCGTGATTTGACATCGTCTTTGACGTTATTCCGTTTTCATCATGGGGTTGCATTCCCAAGTACGTCGCTTTGAATCGTTGATCTCATTGGTCCTTGTTGTCACTTCGGTGAGTTTTCTTGATCCTTAATCGGATATGTATTTCGTTGAATTTTGTTGTCATGTTGTATCTTGACATTTCTGGAATCATATCTACGTGCCGATTTGATATTGTGTAGGATTTTTAGCCTGGCACTTATATAGTCATACGTGGATGTTTCCATATTGGACTGTGCACACCTGACGTAGTTCGTGAGGCTAATTAGGTACATTGTCACACGTATATTCTGGATTCCGTATACGGGGTGGACATGTACACGGACACATTTCCGGATCGGGCGTACTGTGATGTCCATCTCGAGCCATATTGTTAATCGTTCATAGTCTATGTATGATTGGATGTGTTCGACGGTTTGTGACTGATTGTTTCATACGCCCGAGGGGTATGATTAATAGTCGGGATGTTTTCCTTGAGATCTATATATGTGAATTATATAATGTCGGAGGAATTAATTATCATGTATATCTAACCCTGTGTTATGGGCGAAATACTTGTGTTGTATTTTAGGTCGAGGCAAAGGCAAGGCACGGGAAGAGCATGTTGACGGCGAAGGGTTCGAGAGATACTTGTTCGGGGGCCCCAAGTCTATTGTTGTCTGGTTATGTTTTACACCGTGTAACATTACTTAATCCTGCCTTATTTAGATTACTATCTGGTTGTATTGGTATTTTGATCCATCACCATATGGTTTATACTTGTTTTATTTTCGGATCCTGTGTATCTTAAGGCCGTTGGCCATATTTTTAATAAACTCCAAATCGGAGTAATAACTGTTTATTGTGGTTCGGTATCACAAGTAATACCTATTTAATCTGTTTTTGGATATCGCCTGGTGGGTCCCAGTGTGGGTCCACAGCACTGTAATAGCCGCCTTTTGGGGTGTTACAGAAGATGGTATCAGAGATTTGTTTTCTTTTTATGAGTCATTGTGAAATGAACTAGTATCAAGAGACCTTCGTGTCACGTGTGACCTGTGCAAGTGCCAACCCTACGAGTCAAATAAGGTATGTACTTTATGAGCCATGATTTAATTACTGGCATGATATTGATATCGGGATGGATCTCTTTGTTGATCTTGTTATTTCGAGGATTTGTGGCAGGATTTATCTGATTAATAATTCGAGATAAATACTGGATTGATTATATGATTGAAATTGTTCGACTTGCCGTCGATGTAATAGTCTGTGCGACACTCATGGTGTCGATAATTAATTATGAACCGTTTCCTTGAATATGTGATCCCTTGTTGCTATTGACGTAGCATGAATTTTTGAATAATATCTTGAACAGTAGTTATGATTATCATTATAATTGATTCTTTCAGTATGGAAAGGAATTTGAGAGGTCGTGGCAGAGGGGGACGAGGCCACGGAAGGGGCCGAATCCCGATACCTCGAGCCAACAGACGTGCGAATGTGGATCATAGTTCCGCAGACAGTGGTTCACCTTCTAGGGATCAATCGCACCACAGTGGGCGTGAGGATGCGCGTGTCGATCCTTACGTTGTGATGCAGGGCATGATGACGCAGATGACCCAGATGGGTCAATTAATGGAAGCTATGCAGAGGGCCACTACTGGCCAGCAACAGGGGCCTCATCCTCCTCCTATGCTTGGCGGACCCGTGAGTCGGATCATCAACGACATCTCTCGCCAGCGACCTCCGATCTTTGAAGGCTCCTCTAAGCCTGCTGACATTGTGCATTGGATCGAACATTTTGAGAAACTTTTCGAGATGGTGGACTGCCCGGAAGAGAACCGCGTCTCTGTAGCCGCTTACTACCTTAGCAAAGGCGCTCATACCTGGTGGCTTTCAGTGAGGCCGGCTGATGGTGTTTATACTTGGGAGGAATTTAAAAACCTCATGCTAGACCGTTACTATCCAGGGCCACTCCGTGAGGCCAAACTGTCAGAAATGCTAAACCCAGACCCGTCCGAGGATGATGATGTACTATCTGGCGCTGAGAAATTTCAGACACTTCTTCCTTTCGCCACGACAATTATACGAACAGAGGCTGATAAGATCAAATATTTTTTCAAGAGGCTTAAACCCCGAATGAGAATGCAGCTGTTGAATCACCACTGTACGACCCTGCCGGAGTTCATCGAGAAGGCTCTGGAATACGAGCTCACTGCGAAGGAGATTTCTAATAAGCAACCACAGTCCAACAACAAAAGGTCCAGGAACCAGAACCAGACTGAGAGTAACCGGGGGACATTCACGAAGCCCCCAGTCATTGCCAAACCCTTCTGATCGACCACTCATGACGTCGAAGCCAGCCGGATCGCACTCTTGAGCGGTTCCCTCATTTGTTGTGTGCTATAACTGCGGAGACCAGGGGCACATCAGCTCCAAATGCCCGAGGCCGGCCGTCGCATGCCATACTTGTGGGAAGAATGGGCATCGTGCTCGATTTTGCAGAAATGGGCCCTGACGTGAACCAGTGGCGTCTCATACTCCAAATCAGTCTGTTGTCCAGGACCGTGTGCCTCCGTCCGCTTCTTATCAGACTACCGCGGCAAACAGGGGAATGGGTCGTGGGAATCAAAGTGGTGCACATGGTGCAGGAGCCGCAAAACCTAAGATCTACGAAATGAAGAAAGCTGACGATCCCGAGGCCAGCATGATTGCAGGTATACTCGAGATCCACTCTCAGCCGGTGTGTGTTCTTTTTGATACCGGTGCTTCACACTCTTTTATATCTACTTCTTATTTAAGTTGTTTGCCTCTAGACCATGTTATCAATTTTGAGCCCTATGTGATTGGTCTACCCGATGGTAGAAGAATTATTGGGAATCGTGAAGTCCAGGACTGTCCGATTCGTATGAACGACCGTGAGTGGTTGTCAAATCTGATTGTAGTCGATTTACCTAAGGATGATATAATCTTGGGTATCGATTGGATGGATCGTCATGATGCCATACTTAGTTTCCACAAGCGGATGGTAACCGTCACTTCTGATGATGGTTTCGAGTGTATTTTTCGAGGTGATAATCCCAGTCGTTCCAGGAGAGTCATAAGCACTATGAAAGCAGTGAAACTGCTTAATCAAGGGTGTATTGGTTATTGGTGCTATATGACCTAAACAGCAGATCGACCAGTTGAATTGGACGACATTCCGATAGTCCGAGACTACCCAGATGTATTTCCAGACGAGTTGCCAGGCTTACCTCCTCATCGTGACGTGGAGTTTATTATTGAGTTGGAGCCAGGTACTTTAACACCCCCGATATATTCAGGAATATTACAGCGCCGTAAATCCTTTACATAAGGATTTACAAGGCTGAAGAATTGAACAGACTTTAAAAGGTATTAACGAATGGAAATAACAGAATTAAGATACAGTAGTTCTGACCAACTGAGAGTACAATTGTTCAACAGGAACTTAATAATACATCACCAATTTCAAATTCAGCATAAATGACTTCGTACTCGAGTACTTATTGAAATAACAAATAAACAACAGACAAATAAACCCGGCCGAAACATCACTCTGCACCCTCGTCGTCATGCAGCTCCAGTGGCTGTTTTCCCACTCTCCTGGATCCTGAACATAAACAAAATGTTCACCCCCGAAGGGGTTAGCACAACGATGCTAGTACAAGTACCACAACATAATATTCATATCTCATGAATAACGTAAACGACAAGAAAAATACCAACGAGTCTTCTCCTACGAGAAACTCAACAATGACATGCACAATTGATAATCACAACATGATATCATAACATACACATGGTAATTCCGACGATCTAGCGTTCACTGCCTAGAACCCACGATGATCCCGTCAGACCAACCCGTGGTGGAAAAACCCGTCCGATGATCCAGCGCACGCTAGCATAGATCCCCCGATGATCCCGTCGGACCAACACGAGGTGGACATACAATAACGACATACATGCACGACAATATGTATAACAACAATACGTAAATCAATTAAGGTACTTGCCTCGATTTGAAGACAAGAACAACACTTCCACGAAAATGAACACTCGAAGGTCGTCCTCCTCAATCAATCACGTAACGAGACCAAACCTTAACAAAAGAAATGATATAGGATTTATCTCACGTCGTACGAATGTTTAACAATTCGATTTACGGCCAAAAGTTCATAAAATGCTATCTGCCTGAACTGCTTAGCGCACGCTAAGTACTCTGTGTAGCGTGCGTTAAGTCTGCTCGATAGCGCACGCAAACAACAAAGCCTAGCGTACGCTAACTATGCATGGTCGATTTCACCGACCGGCCGATCGACTTCGTCTGATGGTCTAGCGTACGTTACGTACCAAACGTAGCGCACGCTAACTCGTGCTCGATAGCGCACGTTAATATTCATAGCATAGCGTGCGCTATCTGTGCATGGCAGTTTACTGCTGAGCAGTAAACTGTTCTCGCCATGATCGAAACAATGAAATCTTCCGTGATAATTCATGTTACCTCCATGAATATAATGTACATACATTTATGAATGCTCTTACGGATAACAACAACTTCGGATTCAAGGATATGCATACCGTTATAAAACCATATTCCATTTCGACTACAAATCTTCATACGACAATTCGAAAGGCTTAACGGTTGATATCAACACCTTTATATCAATCAATATTATCATCCTGAAGTTGTTAAACGTTCCATCTATACTAGATAAATCTTTCCATGATCGATCCTTTAGATTTATCTAACAATAATTATGTTAAAGTCAAGTCCACGATTGCTATGAAGTCATCTACTAGATTCGGATTACCAATGATAGAAGCTTCCTTTACTTGTTCAATGTAATAAGATTCGAATCATGATGATCATAATCAAGGTACTTAAGGCTTAATCATCTCAATATTCCAAACATGATATACTTGGATAATTCATCTATGAAAATCCATATCTTGTTAACATGATCATCCAAATCGTTAGAATCCAACTCTAAGTCTGGAGATAGATTGAACATACCTTAATATGATGAAAATCACTGAATCGTAAGGTAGAATCCAACTCCGGTTGGTTGTATGCCACCCCAAGGTGCTATTCCACTTCAATGATTACTCCCAAGTGATAACCAATATATAAACACCAACAATATGTGTTCTAAGTATTTAGGAGGGTTATCTCACCTCTCTGGCCTCTCAAGAATGCAGAAGGAACGAGTAAAATGTAAGTCAAAATGGGTTGTTGTCCCATTTATAATATTCTGCATTTTAACAAGTTAGCGCACGCTACTAAGCATTCCTTAGCGTGCGCTAATAATGGTTGACTTCAGAATTGTCCGGGCTCGTCCGCGGGAATCTTATCCGGACCCATGTCCCGGCTGGCGCATGTGCTAGCCGTCCCGCTCAATAATTGAGTTCTTAGCGCACGCAACTCCTATCTGCATAGCGTGCACTAATAGTAGCCCGATAGCGCGCGTTAAGCTACATTCTTAGCGTGCGCTATCACGAGTTTGCATGCGAAATTTTGCATGTTTATATACTTATGTACCATGATATCAATGCAAGAAATATCATACTCCAATAATCAAAACCACAAATCCGAATAATACAGGGTTTGAATACAGATGAAATACACCGTAATAAATCCGGATATTACATACTCTCCTACTAAAAAGGAGTTTCGTCCCGAAACTCAAGACGAAAATAACTCGGGATATCTAGACTTCATATCAGCTTCCGTTTCCCAGGTGGCTTCTTCCATTCCGTGACGTGACCACTGAACTTTGACCAAAACGATTGGTTTGTTCCTCAGCTGCTTAACTCGACTCTCGAGTATCTTGACTGGTCTTTCTTCAAACGTCCCATCCTGCGCGACTTCGATCTCGCCTAAATCAATGATATGAATGGGATCTGGTATATACCTCCGTAACTGGGATACGTGGAACACGTTATGAACATGGCACAGTGACGGCGGCAATGCCAATCTGTATGCCAACTCCCCAACTCTCTCGAGGATCTCAAATGGTCCGATATATCTCGGACTCAGCTTTCCTTTCCTTCCGAAACGAAATATTCCCCGAGTAGGAGAAACCTTCAAAAGTACGTGATCTCCAAGATCTTGAACTCCAATGGGCGACGGCGTACGCCCGCATAAGATTTCGGCGACTGGGCGGTCAACAACCTTTCACGAATCAAGGCTATTTTCTCGCGAGTCCGCACGATCAACTCGGTTGTTCCGATCAAGTCTGACGAATCGTCCCAGCATAGGGGCGATCTGCATCTCCTTCCGTATAATGCCTCAAATGGTGCCATCTTAATAGAAGCATGCCAACTATTGTTGTAGGTAAATTCAATCAACGGTAGATGAACTTCCCAATCGTTTGACCAATCTAAGGCACAGGCCCTTAGCATGTCTTCTACCGTTTGTATAGTTCTCTCAGATTGTCCGTCAGTCTGCGGGTGATAAGCTGTACTGAAGTTCAATTCGGTCCCCAAGGCCTTATGAACTGCTTTCCAAAAGTGAGACACAAAACGGCCGTCTCGATCAGAAACAATGGTCTTCGGCGTACCATGCAATCAAACTATCTCCGAAATAAATACCCGTGCCAACCTCTCTGGTCCCCACGTATCCTTAATGCCTAGAAAATGAGCTGATTTGGTTAAACGATCAACTATCACCCAAATCATGTTCATTCCTGTCTTGGTTCTCGGCATATTAGTGATAAAGTCCATCGATATGTCCTCCCACTTCCATTCAGGAATCTGGAGTGGCTTCAACATTCCGGCAGGCCGTTGATGCTCGATCTTAACCTGCTAACAAGTCAAGCATTTCGAAACATAGTCCGCTACATCTTTCTTCATGTTGCCCCACCAGAAATTCTGCTTCAAGTCCTTATACATTTTACTGGTGCCCGGGTGGATAGAATAGGGCGAACTGTGAGCTTCCTTCATAATCGTCTATCATCGGGAACACAGAGGCGGCTCTGAAATCTCAAAACTCCATCATCATGAATTATGAATCCGGGGGCCTTTCCTTTGATCACTTCATCATGTAACCGAATCATCAGAGGATCATCTGCCTGTCTAGATTTGATTCCTTCGGTTAATGATGAAGTTATCTCCATCACGCACAGTTGTCCTTGGACTTTTTGTAACCACACCTCAATTCCTTCACGAATCATCTCTCGTTGAAGGCTAAGTTGGGAGGTCAGCGTCTCCAGCATCTGAATAGAAACAGGCTTGCGGCTAAGTGCATAGGCCACTACATTCGCTTTGCCTGGATGATATAAATCTCCAAGTCATAGTCCTTGATCAGTTCTAACCATCTTCTTTGCCGCATGTTCAACTCTTTCTGACTGAATATGTACTTGAGACTCTTATGATCCGTAAAGATCTGACAGTGAGTCCCGTACAGATAATGCCTCCAGATCTTCAAAGCAAAAACTACTGCTGCAAGCTCCAAATCATGTGTTGGGTAATTCACTTCATAAGGTTTCAGCTGTCGCGACGCATAAGCGATCACCTTATCATTCTGCATCAATACGCACCCAAGTCCTTGGTTCGAAGCATCACTGTAAACTATAAATCCTCCAGTTCCATGTGGAAGTGATAGAATCGGTTCCGTCGTCAATCTCTTCTTCAATTCATCAAAGCTAATTTGACACAATTCATTCCACTCAAACTTTTGAGTTTTCTGCAGGAGTCGAGTAAGTGGGCGGGAGATTTTAGAAAACCCTTCCACGAATCGACGATAATATCCAGCAAGTCCTAAGAAGCTTCGGACTTCCTTCACGTTCTTTGGAGGCTTCCAATCCATAATTGCTTCGATCTTCTGAGGATCTACTCGGACTCCTTTAGCTAACACCACATGGCCGAGGAACATTACTTCCTTTAGCCAGAATTCACACTTAGAAAGTTTGGCGTACAATTGCTCGTTTCTCAAAAGTTCCAATACAATCCGCAAATGCAGCGCATGTTCTTCCGGGCTCTTGGAATACACCAGAATGTCATCAATGAACACGACTACAAATTTATCCAAAAATTCAATGAACATACGGTTCATCAATTGCATAAATACAGCAGGTGCGTTAGTGAGACCAAACGGCATTACTACAAACTCATAATGTCCGTAGCGAGTTCTGAATGCTGATTTCGGAACATCAGATTCCTTAATCCCCAACTGATGATATCCTGATCTTAGATAGATTTTAGAAAATACTGTTGCCCCTTGCAACTGGTCAAACAGATCATCAATCCGTGGCAATGGATACTTGTTCTTAATCGTCATCTTGTTCAGCTCTCGATAGTCAATACACAGTCGAAGCGATCCATCCTTCTTTCGGACAAAAAGAACTGGCGCTCCCCAGGGTGAAACGCTTGGCTGAATATAGCCTTTATCCAGTAACTCCTCCAGCTGCTTCTTCAGTTCGTACATCTCAGTAGGTGCCATACGATACGGCGCCTTAGAAATTGGTGTAGCTCCGGGTTCCAGCTCAATGGTAAATTCCACATCCCTTCGTGGAGGTAGTCCAGGTAACTCGTCAGGAAATACATCTGGAAATTCGTTCACAACAGGAATGGATGAAAGTTCCACAATTTCGTCTTCTTTCTTCATTGCATAACACCGATGCGATGCGACCTGTTTCAACAATTTGACAGCTTTCATCGCCTTGATCAATTTTCCTGAGCTTCCCGGTTTCCACCCTTCGAACAATATTTCGGAACCATCGTCAGCGATCAGTGAGATATTCCTCCTTCGGTAGTTTACAATTGCTCCATATCGATTAAGCCAATCGTCTCCGAGTATCAGGTCGTCTCCTTGCATTTCTATCACGATCAGATTTGAGAGCCACTCTCTGCCTCCAAATGATACAGGGAAATTTCTAGTTTCTAAGTTTCCGACAATCCTCTCCCCACTCGGTAAACCAACAACATAAGGTTCACAAGTATGAAAACCGGAAATATTCAAACGATTTATGCAAGACAAGGATATAAAAGAATGCGTAGCTCCTGTACCGAATAAAACGCTAACTGGCTGGGAAAGGATCTGGGCGATGCACGATGCGACAAAGACATCGATCGTCTGTCCTCCTCATCTCGTACAGACTTGGGGGAGCAGATCCGGCACTCGATGTCCCCTTTCGGTCCCATTGTCCTCTGCCTCGTCCGCAGCCAAAATTCTGAGGCATCTGAACACTTTGCTGCGTCTGTTGGATACTGGCTTCCTTCTGGACTGGCTGTGGTGTACGGGCTCTAGAAGACTTTGCAGCCTCTTCACAAAACACTGCCCGATGTCCCTCTCGTCCACAATCAAAACAAGTCACGGCAGGAAGGGGGAAATTCCGTCAATAGTGCCCTGTCTGGGCGCAGTTAAAGCATTTCCTGGTAACATCAGTAATAGTTGATGTCGCTCCGAAGTTCTTTCTGCTCCTAACTGGGTGCGGAGGTTTCTTGAAAGAGTGAAAGGATGACTGGGCCTTACGGGGCCCACTGTTCTTGTGCTCTGTAAAAGTACCAGAGACTTTCTGTTTCTTGGATTCCGAAAATTTCTCCATGGCTGCTTCCTTGATCTCATATGCCAACGCCTTATCCTGGTATTGACGGAGTGTGGTACATTCAAATCCGGACATATACCTCTGGATTTCTGGTTTCATCCTCATATCGAAATGGATCATCATTTCTGCATCTGTTCTGACCAGATGTCGAACAAATGCCAGCTGTTGGTTAAACGTCTTAATCGCACAGGATCGGCACATCGGAAAGGCGAGCGGAGAAAAACTCCCGAACTTTGGCTTCCCTCATAGGACGAGGCGATCGAGCTTCCATCATCAATCTAAACTCTGTCCAATCAGCATCATGGTCTACAGGCCGGATGGCTTCCCACCATTCGGACGCTTCCCCTATCAGAAAATATTGCGCGATAGAGGCTCTCCGGTCATCTGGGCAGTTAATTCCGGCAAAGATTTTCTCCAGTTCCTTCAACCAATGATCTCAGGTGGGAGTCTCAGAAATACCGTCGAATTTGGGTGGTTGCATCTTCGCCACCTCTTGCAGCCACCGGTCACCTCGATTTCCCATGTCCGGGATCCCTTGCTGTCTCTCTCCCTGCTGTAGTCCCACCGCCACTTGCATTCGGTCTACGACTTGGGCGAACTGAGTCATCTGGTTCACCACTTGACGAAGGATCTCTGGCACAGCAGGATCTGGTTCGTTATTAATAGATTGTTGCGGCTCGCCTCAGCTATGACTGGCCTGGTTAGAAGGCGACGCTTCCCTTTCAGCATTTCTTCATCCGCGTCCACGACCGCGACCACGTCCACGTCCGCCTCTCAACATACTGTAAGCATAAATACTCAATATACAAGAAACAGCATCGTTCTAATATTCGAGTATAAAGAGACACAACATGTAAAGAACGAGATAGAGTTTAGGAACTTACAACCACCGTTCGCATGAAGACGTAGGCAGTGCAGTGATGTCATTCACGGCCGGTTACCTCAAAAGACATAAATGACCCCTATTTTAACCCAACGGCCAAGATATCCATAATCTTAGCTCCGATACCATATTCTGTAACACCCCCGATATATTCAGGAATATTACAGCGCCGTAAATCCTTTACATAAGGATTTAGAAGGCTGAAGAATTGAACAGACTTTAAAAGGTATTAACGAATGGAAATAACGGAATTAAGATACAGTAGTTCTGACCAACTGAGAGTACAATTGTTCAACAGGAACTTAATAATACATCACCAATTTCAAATTCAGCATAAATGACTTCGTACTCGAGTACTTATTGAAATAACAAATAAACAACAGACAAATAAACCCGGCCGAAACATCACTTTGCACCCTCGTTGTCATGCAGCTCCAGTGGTTGTTTTCCCACTCTTCTGGATCCTGAACATAAACAAAATGTTCACCCCTGAAGGGGTTAGCACAACGATGCTAGTACAAGTACCACAACATAATATTCATATCTCATGAATAACGTAAACGACAAGAAAAATACCAACGAGTCTTCTCCTATGAGAAACTCAACAATGACATGCACAATTGATAATCACAACATGATATCATAACATACACATGGTAATTCCGACGATCTAGCGTTCACTGCCTAGAACCCACGATGATCCCGTCAGACCAACCCGTGGTGGAAAAACCCGTCCGATGATCCAGCGCACGCTAGCATAGATCCCCCGATGATCCCGTCGGACCAACACGAGGTGGACATACAATAAAGACATACATGCACGACAATATGTATAACAACAATACGTAAATCAATTAAGGTACTTGCCTCTATTTGAAGACAAGAACAACACTTCCACGAAAATGAACACTCGAAGATCGTCCTCCTCAATCAATCCCGTAACGATACCAAACCTTAACAAAAGAAATGATATAGGATTTATCTCACGTCGTACGAATGTTTAACAATTCGAGTTACGGCCAAAAGTTCATAAAATGCAATGCATGCAGGCGCTTAGCGCACGCTAAGTACTCGTGTAGCGTGCGTTAAGTCGCTCGATAGCGCACGCAAACAACAAAGCCTAGCGTCGCTAACTATGCATGGTCGATTTCAGCGACGATCGGTGACTCGTCTGATGGTCTAGCGTACGTTACGTACCAAACGTAGCACACGCTAACTCGTGCTCGATAGCGCACGTTAATATTCATAGCATAGCGTGCATGGCAGTTTACTGCTGAGCAGTAAACTATTCTCGCCATGATCGAAACAATGAAATCTTCCGTGATAATTCATGTTACCTCCATTAATATAATGTACATACGTTTATGAATGCTCTTACGGATAACAACAACTTCGGATTCAAGGATATGCATACCGTTATAAAACCATATTCCATTTCGACTACAAATCTTCATACGACAATTCGAAAGGCTTAACAGTTGATATCAACACCTTTATATCAATCAATATTATCATGCTGAAGTTGTTAAACGTTCCATCTATACTAGATAAATCTTTCCATGATCAATCCTTTAGATTTATCTAACAATAATTATGTTAAAGTCAAGTCCAAGATTGCTACGAAGTCATCTACTAGATTCGGATTACCAATGATAGAAGCTTCCTTTACTTGTTCAATGTAATAAGATTCGAATCATGATGATCATAATCAAGGTACTTAAGGCTTAATCATCTCAATATTCCAAACATGATATACTTGGATAATTCATCTATGAAAATCCATATCTTGTTAACATGATCATCCAAATCGTTAGAATCCAACTCTAAGTCTGGAGATAGATTGAACATACCTTAATATGATGAAAATCACTGAATCGTAAGGTAGAATCCAACTCCAGTTGGTTGTATGCCACTCCAAGGTGCTATTCCACTTCAATGATTACTCCCAAGTGATAACCAA
Source organism: Orobanche coerulescens (assembly GCA_033398695.1). Lineage (NCBI taxonomy): Eukaryota > Viridiplantae > Streptophyta > Magnoliopsida > Lamiales > Orobanchaceae > Orobanche > Orobanche coerulescens. Next base: position 118,319,173 of record CM065807.1, on the reverse strand, counting down.
TATATAAACACCAACCATATGTGTTCTAAGTATGTAGGAGGGTTATCTCAGCTCTCTGGCCTCTCAAGAATGCAGAAGGAACGAGTAAAATGTAAGTCAAAACGGGTTGTTGTCCCATTTATAATATTCTGCATTTTAACAAGTTAGCGCACGCTACTAAGCATTCCTTAGCGTGCGCTAATAATGGTTGACTTCAGAATTGTCCGGGCTCGTCCGCGGGAATCTTATCCGGACCCATGTCCCGGCTGGCGCATGTGCTAGCCGTCCCGCTCAATAATTGAGTTCTTAGCGCACGCAACTCCTATCTGCATAGCGTGCGCTAATAGTATCCCGATAGCGCGCGTTAAGCTACATTCTTAGCGTGCGCTATCACGAGTTTGCATGCGAAATTTTGCATGTTTCTATACTTATGTACCATGATATCAATGCAAGAAATATCATACTCCAATAATCAAAACCACAAATCCGAATAATACAGGGTTTGAATACAGATGAAATACACCGTAATAAATCCGGATATTACAGGTACATCCCCGCTTTCAAAAGCACCGTATCATATGGCCCCGACTGAGATGCAGGAGTTGAAGAACCAACTTGAGGAGTTGACTTAAAAAGGCTATATTCGACCTAGTGTGTTCCCTTGGGGAGCACCAGTGTTATTTATACGAAAGAAGGACGGATCTCTGCGTTTATGTATTGATTACCGTGAGCTAAACATCAAGAACAAATATCCTTTGCCTCGTATTGATGATTTATTGGATTAACTTCAGGGAGCTGCTGTGTTCTCTAAGATTGACTTGAGATCTAGTTATCATCAGTTGAGGATTCGAGAGTCTGACATTTCAAAGACAGCCTTTCGTACTCGCTATGGACATTATGAGTTCGTGGTGATGCCATTTGGATTGACTAATGCACCGGCGGTATTCATGGAGTTGATGAATCGAGTTTTTATTAAGTATCCGGATTGCTTTGTAGTCTTTTTTATTGACGACATTCTGATTTACTCTCGTTACAACGAAGAGCATGAATATCATCTCCACCAAGTTTTCGATACTTTGAGGCGGGAACAGCTTTATGGGAAATTTTCTAAATGTAAATTCTGGATGCCTGAGGTTATCTTTCTTGGACATGTGATATCAGCCGAAGGGGTGAGAGTGGACCCACAGAAGACGGAAGCCATTCAAGATTGGCTACCACCAAAGAACGTAAAGGAAGTTCGTAGTTTCCTCGGCCTAGCAGGTTACTACCGACGGTTCGTAGAAGGATTTTCTAAAATTGCGCAACTGATGACTAACTTACTGCGGAAGGATAAGAAGTATTTGTGGTTAGAAGCATGTCAGCAAAGTTTTGATGAGCTCAAGAGTTGATTGATTTCGGCACCTGTTTTGGTCTTACCAAAAGGGACGGAAGGATTCGTGGTGTATAATGACGCGTCGAAACAAGGCCTTGGATGTGTACTAATGCAGGAAGGGAAAGTGATTGCCTATGCATCGAGACAATTGCGACCCTGTGAAGTTAACTATCCGACCCATGACTTGGAGTTAGCAGCCGTGGTGTTTGCTTTGAAAATCTGGCGTCATGACTATCTGTATGGATTTACCTGCCAGATCTTTACAGACCACAAGAGTCTAAAGTACATTTGTACTCAGAATGAGTTGAACATGAGGCAGAGAAGGTGGCTAGAATTAATCAAGGACTATGATATCGAGATCCTTTATCATCCGGGTAAAGCAATTGTGGTTGCCAATGCTTTGATCCGTAAGACAGTGCAGGAGCAGATGCTGAGCCGCTTGACAGCACAGAGGGAGTTGAAGTTAGACCTTTTGAGGCCAGAAATTGAAGTTTGGTTACAGCGTGTTCAGGGACAACTTTGCACCCTTGAGATTTCTTCATCTCTTGATGATATGATCAGATCGAAGCAAGTTACGGACCCATTCTTATCTCGAGTTCGGGATGAAGTAACTCAAGGTAAAGCCCCTGGATTCATGATCCACGAGGATGGATTGATACGCTATAGAAATTGAGTTTGTGTACCCGCAGACGAAGAGTTGAGGAACTCTATCATGAGAGAAGCCCATGCTACCCCGTACTCTATTCACCCGACATCTAGCAAGATGTATAAGGATTTGAAGTAGAATTATTAGTGGGGGAATATGAAACGTGAGGTTGCCGAATTTGTTTCGAGATGTTTAACCTGTCAGTAGGTTAAGATTGAGCACCAGCGACCCGCAGGAATGCTGAAACCGCTCCCGATTCCCGAGTGGAAATAGGAGGATATATCTATGGATTTTATCACTAGCTTGCCGACGAGTCGTCGAGGAATGAATACGATTTGGGTGATTGTGGACCGTCTGACCAAGTCAGCCCACTTCTTGGAGATTAAGGACACGTGGGGTCCCGAAAGACTGGCCCAACTTTTTATTAAGGAAATTATGAGGTTACATGGTACCCCCAAGAGTATTGTATCAGATCGTGACGGGCGATTCGTATTGCACTTCTGGAAGGCAGTTCATCGTGCGATGGGCATGCAGTTGAATTTCAGTACGGCTTTTCATCCGCAGACCGATGGTTAGTCTGAGAGAACCATCCAGACTCTAGAGGATATGTTGAGAGCATGTGCTCTTGATTGGAAGGACGATTGGGAAGCCCAGATACCTTTGGTGGAATTCACTTATAATAATAGTTGGCATGCTTCGATTCAGATGGCTCCGTATGAGGCATTGTATGGCCGTCGCTGTAGGTCCCCTCTGTGTTGGGACGAACTGTCAGAATCTCTGAGTACGGAACCCGATATGTTATTAGCAGCCCGTGAGAAGATCACTTTGATTAGGAGTCGGTTGTTAACGGCTCAAAGTCGACAGAAGTCCTATGCTGACCACCGTCGACGACCGCTTGAGTGCGAGGTTGGTGACAGTTGTTAATGAAGGTGTCTCCTACCCGAGGTGTTTTTTGTTTCGGGAAGAGGGGCAAGCTGAGCCTGAGGTACATTGGGCCGTTTGAGGTTTTGGAGCGTGTAGGTGATCTGGCCTATCGACTGGCTTTGCCACCGGCTTTGAGCCAAATTCACAATGTGTTTCATGTCTCCCAGTTGAGGAAATATGTTGCTGATCCGAGCTATGTACTTCAGTTCGAAGAGATTGAATTAGCGGAGGATCATTCGTACGAGGAGCATCCTGTGCGGATACTCGAGAAGAGGATCAAGCAATTGCGGAACAAGACGATCCCCCTACTGAAGGTTCAGTGGTCACGACACGGAGTCGAGGAGGCTACGTGGGAAATCGAGGATAGTATGCGAGTGAGATACCCCGAGTTATTTACCCCTTAGTTTCGAGGACGAAACTCCTTTTAAGGGGGGGAGTATGTAATATCCGATTGTAATTTTTTTTTATTTGTCGTTGCATATTTGGATAAATTGATTATCGTGGATCGTTGCATTTAGTATTATGTTGAGGTATTATATATTTGAGATTCATATCGTTGTTATTTCATTTCATACTTGGTGATTCGTTGTCAATTGGAGAGTTACATTTTTTGAACTTTTTCTGTTAGTGTAGCGTACGCTACGTATCTTAACCAACGTACGCTAAACTTGTGATCTAGCGTACGTAATGCCTTGTCTGTTGCATACTCTAAGAAGGAATCTGACATCAGTTGACTTCAACACGTGAACTTGTTATCCGTTGGCATGCATGTGGGTGTCTGAGCTGTCGTGTCGGCTAGAGTCAACTTTTATTAGCGTGCGTAGCCCCTTTTAATTAGCGTGCACTAATGGCCTGCGGATTCAAGACAGTAGCCACTATAAGCCGCTTACGTACGTAATATTAACCGGTTAGCGTACGTAAGTGTGTTAGCATACGCTAAAGCTTCCCGATAGAGTGCGCTAAGTCTGCACAGTCTATTTATAGGACCAGCCTGTTTTTCATTTCCTCACAACTCTAAACCGATTCTCTCTCCATATATCGTCCCTCTGCACTCCCAAATCGACATCAACCCCCCTCCAACTTGTGTTTAAGCCTTAAATCTTGGAGTGGAGCTCATTTCCTTGAAGATTAGGAGGTGTTCTTGAGCTTGGAGTGTACTTTCTCGTAGTGTTGAGGTTGTTCTTCGTTTCTGGAGGTAGGTTTACTTTCTTCTCTGTATTGTTTTCATATGTTGATGTTGGTAATGAAGTATACTTCACCTAAAGTTAGATTAATCAAGTAAAACATAGTTTTAATCCAACTTTTTGAACACTTCTTGATGAATATGATAAATGAGGGTTTGAAATGGATGTATTCTTGAGGATATAGTGATATTAACCATGTTGTGATTATCATACTCATCTTGCTGGACGAACTTAACTCAGTAGAACATCGTGAATCGGTTAACTTCACAATAGTTGGATTTAACCAATAGAATTGATATCATAAAGTGTTTAAACACCATTTTAGGTATTTAATTAACTTGGGAAGAACTTGGCAATGTTAGAAGTAGGAGGATGTTCTCTTGTTCAGAATTCTTGAGAGTTATAACCTCCTTTTGTTTCAGCCCAGCAAGAATTTGAGAATTGATAAGGATATTTGTGAAAACAACAATAACTTCTTATTAACTGGATGTGTTGATAACCTAAGCATATGTTTGATCATATTGTGGTGTTCTTAAGGTGGTGAACTCATAAATGATATTAATGAATCCTCCAGGTTTATAAGAATGATTTTGATAACCTTCATGATCATGGTGTAATCTCATAACTAATATGACCTTATTGTAAGCTTAATATTCAATTTAGATGAGACATGTTGATGAACATAATTGTGCAGATTTTTCCTTTCAACACTGTAATGTTTTGGAAAGTGTAAGCAACATTAGATGATATTGACAACATAAGTGGTTGTTTAACATGTTCTTGATAAAATTCTTATTTATGACGAATCATATGTACATTCAGTAAAAGTATTGTGAACCTATTTTATGGTTGAAATTAGGTAAAAAGAATTCTTGGTATAAGACTTCGATATTTTGAGATAGCGAAACTATTCTAATGGATTGTAGGGTGTCGTCTTACTAATCCTATATTGATAATTATACGAATATGTTATTGAGTAAAATGTATTTCGTTTAAGGTTGCTTGTTCGAGTAAACGATATTAGTCGAGGACCGTTCGTTCGTTTCGACAAGAAGAGGATTATTCTCGTCTCCATATTGAGGCAAATTATCTTGCTTGATTATAATGATGATTAGATTCTTGTGATGTTTATACATTTCATGTGTATGAAATGTTTATGAAATGTTTGTCGTGATTTGACATTGTCTTTTACGTTATTCCGTTTTCATCATGGGGTTGCATTCCCAAGTATGTCGCTTTGAATCGTTGATATCGTTGGTCCTTGTTGTCACTTCGGTGAGTTTTCTTGATCCTTAATCGGATATGTATTTCGTTGAATTTCGTTGTCATGTTGTATCGTGACATTTCTAGAATCATATCTTCGTGCCGATTGGATATTGTGTAGGATTTTTAGCCGGGCACTTATATAGTCATATGTGGATGTTTCCGTATTGGACTGTGCACATGAGACGTAGTTCGTGAGGCTAATTAGGTACATTGTCACACGTATATTCTGGATTCCGTATACGGGGTGGACATGTACACGGACACATTTCCGGATCGGGCGTACTGTGATGTCCATCTTGAGCCATATTGTTAATCGTTCATAGTCCATGTATGATTGGATATGTTCGACGGTTTGTGATTAATTGTTTCATACGCCCGAGGGATATGATTAATAGTCAGTATGTTTTCCTTGAGATCTATATATGTGAAGTGTATAATGTCGGAAGAATTAATTATCATGTATATCTGACCCTGTGTTATGGGCGAAATACTTGTGTTGTATTTTAGGTCGAGGCAAAGGCAAGGCACGGGAAGAGCATGTTGACGGCGAAGGGTTCGAGAGATGCTTGTGGGGTCCACGACACTGTAATAGCCGCCTTTTGGGGTGTTACATTTTCTTACAAATTGGCAAACAGGGTCTTTTAATGTCAGATTTGTAACACCCCCAATCCGCTCAGGGATATTACACGCCGTAAACCCTCTCCTCGAGTATCTACCAGGCTGATAACTAAAATCAAACATCTAAACATCGCCTTTGAGGCTAAAATGACCCAGTAGACCGACTTGGTCTTTCAATAATAACATTCAACTCAATTCCAAACACATACCCACGCAGTGGTCAAAATACAATAAACTCCCGTATAACGGGGAAAAGATACTGCAGCGGAAAAGAAAATACAACAAGACCAATACGACATCAACGGATCCTCGTGTGATTAGTATCATTCATCTTTCATCATCCTTCGTGCCGACCCTGTGCTATGCTCCAAAACCTGAATGCAAAAATAGACATCCACCCCCTGAATACTCGGGGGTTAGCAAAACTCCACTGTTTTGCTAGTGCAAGAACAAAGTGCAAATACGAGCCATACAATTCACATTTCACGAATAACAATAACCAGGAATCCTCAAAAACCCAAACGTAACGAATAGTACTTCCCGAGGCATGAGTTTGGTAAACATTTCTCAAAACCGAAAGATCACAAATAAAAGGGAAACCATTTATAAAACAGTTTTAAAGATGCCATCGAGAGTTTTAATAGAAAACAATTTGCAAGAAAGCCACTCAATCAACACAAACGAGTCTTCACGAATATTTCCACGGGATTCTCGATCCAAAACCAAATAATATCGACACGAGATCAAACATCTCAACATCACACGGGGTTCTCGACCCAAATCCAGATAATATCAACACGAGATCAATCATCTCAACATTCCACAGGGTCCTTGACCCAATACACAGAATTGCACCACAATACAATCAAAGGTACAATCTCTCATTCGACATATCCTGCTCAAGACCCCCGATTAATTAACCCTCGGAGGTTTCGTCAAACCTCCTTGGTTAATTAACCCTGATACCAACGCTTTAAAAACAAGTTGAAGCAAGCTTTCAAAAAAACACGAATCGCGGTCTATATCAAGACAAACATTTAAAAGTGAGTTGGAAGAATTTGAGAAACGAACAACGTTCGGTAACGGGGTCTTAGCTATCACACAAATACCCGTAACCAATAAGCCTGCCAGGCACCTCCCTTGCGCACCTGTGTACCGGTGTTCACTTCCATCATGTTGTCCGCTCATTGAACATGTCACCGCACCGGCATCACTCCCGCAAGAGCCGCCCCTTGCGCATGCATTAGGTAACACCGGCGTTCACCACCCATATGGAGCCACACATTGCAGCATACACCAGGCCGGAGTGCACGCCCCGCCCTCAGAGGTTCCCGGATACGACGTTTCTCACAACAAGTATCCACATTATCACAAACCTCAAGCACACATTCAATCGTTGTAACAATTATCAAATCAATACACCAATTCACATAATTTATCCGCCAGTCCACGACCACACGAATAAATAACAACACGCACGTTAACCATAACACGACTGACTGAAACAATATACGTACCCACGCATTATCAAGCGCAACATCAACACTAAACATATCCAAGGGGTTCATGTAGTCACTTACAACCCACACAATTTACAAAACACACGCGTTTTGAAAGTGAGCCTTTAACGAGGCTAGCCGAGTCTTTTGAAAACTCATTTCAAACAAATAAACAAACACACCAAGATGATCACCAATTATCATATCCATAAAATAAGAAAAGTATGGGCAAGGTACTTGCCTCGATAATCGATACCGGACACTCCCACAATCACGGATCAGTCGGGACACCTCGAACACCTACGATTCTCCGGCGAAGACAACGAATACACCCACGATCGAAAAGCTTGAAGAAAACGACGAACGGAAGGGTTCCGACTCGAATTCTTTGCCATAAATCTGACTCTAACATCATACCATCAATAAATTAATGAACGAACGAGGAAGAATAATCGTAGAACGCTCGAATCCTCTTTGCGACATTTTATCGAACACCTTCAAGGCGTCGATAAGACACTCAATAAAACGACGAATCCTCGGCGATTCAACCGAGGAATAGAAAGGAATTCGACATAATATTGTTTAATAATCATAAATACATCACTATTCTGAGTTAAAACGAATTAAACGGACAAATCGAACAAAATCCCCAAAACTAGATTTTAAGAAAACTTGCCTTGATTCGCTGGATTGAAGGATGTTACGTGATGATCAATTGATGTTATGAACTCCAAAACTTCGTGGATTCATAGTATAACAACATGTCTTCGACTTCCCAAAGACTCCAGCCACGGACAGGAAGGATAGGGAATGAAATGAGTGAAAAAAAACGAATGCTCGGCCATATTTATAGGCTGCGGACACTGGCGCGACAAACGGCCCAGAGCAGCGCCGTGTGTCTCGGCCGTGTCTCGGCAGGCTGCCCGATCTGGCCGACCGGCGCAGACACGGCGCTCAGCAGCGCCGTTTTAGGGCCGTGTTGCACAGTGCAGGCGAGCCTCTCCCGACAGATCGAAAATTACGTCCGAACGACTCAAACCCGAACACGAATACGAATCGAAGTTACGGTTACGAAGTACTCGCAAAGACGAATCTAAGAGCTAATAGAACACACGATTCCGACCACCCGAAGGCTCGGAATCCGACAACGGAAGTAATTACCCAAAACTTTGGGAAATTACGAAAATGGCCCAAAACGTCCGAAAATCACGATACGCAATCGAAACACCAAACCAAAGCTCGCAACATGAATAATAACATTAAATGAACTTACGAGAAACTCAAAGCAGCAGTTTGACGAGATCGCAAGAATCGCACTCAAGGCGGAAAAGTCGCTAAAAAGCTCGGAACTCAACAAAACGATACCGAAACGAACTCGGATGACAAAAAGTACAGAATTAATCATTCTCGAAATGACGAAACGGTCATGAGCGAGTCGTCAAAACGGACTCCGGCTGAAAAAGAAATTTACCGAAAAATCGGAAATTGCGGATATTACATTCTACGCTCCTTAAAAGAAGTTTCGTCCCGAAACTTAAAACAAGTAGGGAGAAGCAATATCCCGACAGGAAAACTCAATGAGATACGCAAGGAAACGCGTAACTTACGCCCATCGGCGAAACGTTACAAGCAACGCAAAGGAATATACGGCGTGAAAACACGCTCCACGACGACCAACACAACGCCGCCGTTAGGGATATAATTAAACCAACAAGTGACAAGCGTCATCAACTGGATAATACAATCAAGTCAATTATCCGAACAAACACAAAACACAACGAACGAAAATCAATACGATTGACCAACCCAATGGTACATCAATCAAAACGCGAGCGAATCGCTGAACAAATACGGAATTCCACCGCCCAAGGGTTGAAAGATCGAAAACGAGACTAATTTCCCGAACTTAAGGGAATTAGGAAGGAGCCTGAATGCTCAACAATCACGAAACGAGAACAAAGACCGAACAAACAAACGATCGAGACAACAAAAACCGAACAATCATGTCCGAAACACGAAGGATAATAAAATTCAAACAACAACTCTCAGGATGATCTGGTGAGAACTACAAGACATGAATTCCCATAAGATCCACAGGAAAGGGAATAGCGATTGAAATGTCACAATGACAAACGAGTTATTCTGAAATAATACCACACTCGTTCGATCAACAAAAGCAAGAGGCAGGACAAGCTCAGAAAATGTCAAAGAACATAAACGAGTCGACAGAGTCGAAAACACCGGAGTTCCAAATCCGATCCACTTCGAATAAAAGAACTAATAGAACCAGATGATGTCAATCCCGAACAAGGTTCACAAGAATTGAACTGAACCCGAAAAAGTCACATCGATAACCAGATTGACCCACAACAAGATCACAGCTCGTTCGGACGATGAAACCAAAATACAGAACAAGTTCATAAAGTATCAACGAACATGAGCGAATCGATAGACTGGAGAAAGAGAAAATACAGAAGTCAAAATAGTACGGGTATTACCTCCGACCTCGTCCAAGAAATTCACAAAAACGGGAGCAAGGTAACAAGACATTAAACAATCGACACATAACGGAACGATCACCGATGCACACGGTCATACCAAACCAAGCTCTAACAGCTCGCACATGCGCGATAACGCAGAAATTACCACGAGATGGCAACATTCAATACCAACATCCCACCTCTCACAGAGGGCTAACACAACAAATGTGTGGAAAACAACTCAACGCTCACGCTGCCAACTCGATCATACTCGGGGGCAAACATCAAAATGACAATGCGAACATCATACATACATACCCAGCCCTCAAACGGGAATGGATAGGTTTTAAAAACAAAAACCTCATTTTGGAAATAATTTAGAAGAACACCGATTGATCTTGAGTATCACCTTTCAAAAAGTACAAATGTGAAACATCGTTATCGAGACTTTGGAGAACCATTTCGCATTTGATAAAAATGAGGACACTTTCTCTTAGTGAAAACTTTCAGAATATTCGACCCTCGGGTCTAAATAAAAGTGCTTCTAAAACATTGAAAATATCTCAAAGCATTTTGGTCCTCGGGGTAGAAAATTTTTGAAATATATTGTGGCACCTTGGATGTACCACAAGAAAATAACTCATTTGAAAAGTATGTCTCGAAATTTATTTTTCTAAGATACTCAAGGTTTTCAAAAATCCAATAGGCCAGAATGCCCAAAACTCACACATATCGACGTTCACTAAAACAACTCCTAGTACACGCATCAAAACGTTTAAAATCAAGACAATACATGTCTTTAAACGGAAATAAACGATAGAGTACCACAGTCGAAGACCGCCTAGGATTCAGAACAAAACCACTGACCCCATTTGAGGCCTCTAAGGACCCTCCCGCCCTGGCTAGTGAACAATTCAAACTCGTATAAGCACAAAGCTTCCACAATAGAACTTGTAAAACGTGCAAATCGATTCGAAAATCATCAACAACGGACAAAAACAACAATAAAAAGACATCACAAGCGATGACACTCCTCGTATAAATCAAATACGAGAGTCGACTAAATACATATCGTGAAATCGAAATCCACATAAGGATTCAACCACTTAACAAATAATCATAAAAATAGCCCGTGTCACATGAGGCACAACACAAACAAGGGAGACTTACTTCCACAGTTCGCACGAAGATGATGATCGCCCCACGATACTAATCACGACCAACAAACTCAGACGACGCGTCGCGACACGACTCCGTCAGACAAAATCCGACGAGACACAACTCAACAGACACCACTGACCCGACAGCCTAGGTTTCCACAACCTAAGCTCTGATACCATAAATGTAACACCCCCAATCCGCTCAGGGATATTACACGCCGTAAACCCTCTCCTCGAGTATCTACCAGGCTGATAACTAAAATCAAACATCTAAACATCGCCTTTGAGGCTAAAATGACCCAGTAGACCGACTTGGTCTTTCAATAATAACATTCAACTCAATTACAAACACATACCCACGCAGGGGTCAAAATACAATAAACTCCCGTACAACGGGGAAAAGATACTGCAGCGGAAAAGAAAATACAACAAGACCAATACGACATCAACGGATCCTCGTGTGATTAGTATCGTTCATATTTCATCATCCTTCGTGCCGACCCTGTGCTATGCTCCAAAACCTGAATGCAAAAATAGACATCCACCCCCCGAATACTCGGGGGTTAGCAAACTCCTTTGTTTGCTAGTGCAAGAACAAAGTGCAAATACGAGCCATACAATTCACATTTCACGAATAACAATAACCAGGAATCCTCAAAAACCCAAACGTAACGAATAGTACTTCCCGAGGCATGAGTTTGGTAAACATTTCTCAAAACCGAAAGATCACAAATAAAAGGGAAACCATTTATAAAACAGTTTTAAAGATGCCATCGAGAGTTTTAATAGAAAACAATTTGCAAGAAAGCCACTCAATCAACACAAACGAGTCTTCACGAATATTTCCACGGGATTCTCGATCCAAAACCAAATAATATCGACACGAGATCAAACATCTCAACATCACACGGGGTTCTCGACCCAAATCCAGATAATATCAACACGAGATCAATCATCTCAACATTCCACAGGGTCCTTGACCCAATACACAGAATTGCACCACAATACAATCAAAGGTACAATCTCTCATTCGACATATCCTGCTCGAGACCCCCAATTAATTAACCCTCGGAGGTTTCGTCAAACCTCCTTGGTTAATTAACCCTGATACCAACGCTTTAAAAACAAGTTGAAGCAAGCTTTCAAAAAAACACGAATCGCGGTCTATATCAAGACAAACATTTAAAAGTGAGTTGGAAGAATTTGAGAAACGAACAATGTTTGGTAACGGGGTCTTAGCAATCACACAAATACCCGTAACCAATAAGCCTGCCAGGCGCCTCCCTTGCGCACCTGTGTACCGGCGTTCACTTCCATCATGTTGGCCGCTCATTGAACATGTCACCGCACCGGCGTCACTCCCGCAAGAGCCGCCCCTTGCGCGTGGCACTCTCCATGTCAAAGAACACGTCATACAAGTCTTCACATAAACTTAACGCTCGGTCAAGTTTCATCGACTTGCGAACGATTAAGTATTTGAGCTATAAACATTTTCAGTGCCAACCCCCTTATCCAATAAGGAGTGGAATGTTTTGCTCTCAAATACACGGACTAGTTTCTATATATATATATATATATATATATATATATATATATATATATATATATATATATTTACGAGTTAGGAATGCCAGTAACTACCAGTGAATAAAGAAACATACATTGCCTTTAGAATATTAAGTACATAATAACAAGTATAATGCCATCACTCATACATCCACTGAGTGGTATTCGAGGGCATACTCCTACCATAAGTATGACAACATCCATGACTTGGTTCAAATATGATATCGCACAACAAAGGGATTTGACACGTTAAATGATTTAATGAACCATCAACTTATATTATTTGGGTAGTCATAATGTCTTGCTAGAGACCGCTTATGATTTATTATTTAATAAGGTATTAAATAATTGCCAACAAAGCCTTTTGGGTCACACATACGACAACTAAAGACGAGCAAGAATAATTAATAGGTATAATATTGGATATTATATTTATTAAAGAAAATAAATAATCAGTAATATATAATATAGGATATTATATATTATATTATTTAATTATATCAACTAGGAAAGATAAATATAATATTAAATATTATATTTATTAGAGAATTAAACAATAAGTATTATATGTATTGTATTATTTAATAAGTTGAGGGGCAACTAAGCAAATACTAGAGTTTGACTCTAGGGTTTACTTCGTATAAATAAAGGGTCTTGGACAAGGATTTCTATAAGAAAAACCACACAACCCTAATTTTGTAAGACAAAAATCAGCCCCCCCCCCCTTTCTCTACTTTTTGGCCGACTGATAAGTGTCAGTTTTATACACTTATCCATGATTGATATTGATATATTTCACCAATAATTATGAGCTAGTCTACTTGAATTAATTAGTTTTTAATAATTTTATATTTGTAAGATGAAGATGTAAATTTAGTCTTAATCGGATTGAATTACTGATTTACTCAAGAAATAACATGTTTATAAAATATTCTCTTTATTGAATTTTTATGTATTAATGTTATAGGGCTTTCCGAGACGAGTTTGACAGTCTTTCCGGATTCAAAATCAGAGTTATATATCAAAAGTTATCATCCAAAGAAGATTTGGGGCGAAAACGCAAAGTTTAAGAAATTCTGGGCTGAAAATGAAGTCTGAAACTCCATACGGGCGTAACATCATAAAGTTACGGGAGTAACTCACCTAACAACTATTGTGCAAAACCCGTAGCCATGTTAGGGCCGTAAGATCTGAAAGTTATGGCCGTAAGTCCTCATAGTTACGGCCGTAACTCATCAAAGTTACGGCCATAACTCTTGAGAGATTTTTGATCATTTTTTAATATTTTATACTTTTGGTCTATTATTGAAGAGATGGCTGGCCTTGATCCGATCTAATGTAATAATACTGGAGTTTTGGAGCTATTAGATGACTTTAGGTTTATAAATAGACCCCTTAAATCCATCATTAAAGATCATTCATCTTATTATTTTCCCATTTTGTAATATTTTTCTTTGTGTGAAGAACACACTTGTGTTCTTGAGAGTGTATGTGGTTTAGCTTATGTTGTTGAGGGAGTTTATTGCTTCTTTATCTTTTATCTAATAAGGGAGTTAGGATCAATTCTTTCTCTTTTTCATCTAATAATGACCACTCAAGCTTGTAATGTGTTGAACAAACCCTTCACGGGCTAAGTTATCCTTAGTTGGGATTATAAACAAGGTTTGTCATGTTATTTAAATTTGTATAAAGATCTATTATGGATTACTTATTATTGTGTGTGATTTTCATTATTTTACCCATCTTAATTTATTTTGGCCAATAAATGATGATATTTATGGTCTTCATATGTTTCGAAAGAAAATATGTTTGATTAGATCAAATGATCTTCACTCTAAGTTGTTCTAGGGGATAGAAATATACCTCTAGACCTTAGATTATTCTTTGAGTTATTTTCATAAAACCTAATGCTATGTATTGAAGCCAATCAACATAGAAATATAGTGGAGTTGACATTCGAAAGAGGAACCGTCTTTTTAAGGAAAATCGAATCTACAACATATTAAGTAAATTCATCTTATGATCTCCTATACATCTTCTATAACTAATGATGAACTAAGTTTGTAATCCCAACTATTTAATTTTACCTTTTATTATTCTATTATTAGTGCAATCTTTCATTTCCTTAAATTTTAGAACTATTATTGCATTTTCCTTGCAATTGTCAAACCAAACTCTTAAATTGTGTGTTTAACTCATATAAATCTCTATAACAAATAGATAAATAGTGTATAATTCAATATATATAACATAAATTCCTCGTGGGATCGATAAACCGGACTCAAAAGTCCACTTACTACTTGATACGATATCGGGCGCTTGCGATAGTTAAACAAAAGTCGTGTCAAGTTTTTGGCGCCATTGCCGGGGAGATATAAGTGTTATTTTGAAATCTTACATTGTAAACTATTGTTATAGATACAATTTCTTGACATTGTAACTTAGTACTCAATTGTGTTTGTCCGGTCAAGTGGCGGATAACGGTATTCCGTGACTACTAAAGTCGGATTTTTCAGTTTTCCACAACAACTGATATTTGTAGATATTTTATTCCTTTTATTTTATTTTATTTTTTATTTATCATGGAAGAAACTTTGAATAGTATTGAAAATACATTTCCCTTTCTTAGCAAAAAAGTCATTTTAAATATTTACAAGACAAGACTTTAAAGGATGAGGTTGCTTATGAATAAAAGCATACCTTTTGACATTAGATTCATTATTGAAGCCAAAGTGAGAATAGCAGGTGATTTCACATAAATACCTACTAGATTTTTACTAGGGCATGGAAAAAGTTCATATGCCAAGAAACGACGAGCAAAGATAATAGCCGTTTGCTGTAAATATGCTAGATGGAAGTGCTAGATGGAACTGTAATTTAAAATGTCGATCTTTAGAAATTCCATCTACTAAGAGAGAAGATAAAATTCAGTTCATTAAGGATGGTCTGAATAAAGAGAATTTAGATAATATCGAAATTTCTCTTGACACGCATCCTAGTGGACTAGTACATTATGGAATTCAATGTTCGTGGAATAAATTCAAACCACAATATGAACAACGTCTTGGGAATCTTGTAATATCCGCAATTTCCGATTTTTCGGTAAATTTCTTTTTCAGCCGGAGTCCGTTTTGACGACTCGCTCATGACCGTTTCGTCATTTCGAGAATGATTAATTCTGCACTTTTTGTCATCCGAGTTCGTTTCGGTATCGTTTTGTTGAGTTCCGAGCTTTTTAGCGACTTTTCCGCACTTGAGTGCGATTCTTGCGAATCTCGTCCGAAACGGTCGTTTCGAGTTTCTCGTAAGTTCATTTAATGTTATTATTCATGTTGCGAGCTTTGGTTTGGTGTTTCGATTGCGTATCGTGATTTTCGGACGTTTTGGGCCATTTCCGTAATTTCCCAAAGTTTTGGGTAATTACTTCCGTTGTCGGATTCCGAGCCTTCGGGTGGTCGGAATCGTGTGTTCTATTAGCTCTTAGATTCGTCTTTGCGAGTACTTCGTAACCGTAACTTCGATTCGTATTCAGGTTCGGGTTTCGGGGTCGTTCGGACGTAATTTTCGGTCTGTCGGGAGGGGCCTGCCCTGCACTGCAACACGGCCCTAAAACGGCGCTGTGGCGCCGTGTCTGTGCCGGGTCGGCCAGGGTGGCAACTGCGAGACACGGCCGAGACACACGGCGATGCAGGCCGTTTCTTTGCCGTGTCCGTGCAGCCTATAAATATGGCCGAGCGATCGTTTTCACTCATTTCATTCCTATCCTTCTGTCCATGGTTGGAGTCTTTGGGAAGTAGAAGACAAGTTGTTATACTATGAATCCAAGAAGTTTAGGAGTTCATAACATCAATCGATCATCACGTAACATCCTTGATCAATGAATCAAGGCAAGTTTTCTTAAAATCTAGTTTTGGGGATTTTGTTCGATTTGTCCGTTTAATTCGTTTTAACTCAGAATAGTGATGTATTTATGATTATTAAACAATATTATGTCGAATTCCTTGCTGTTCCTCGGTTGAATCGCCGAGGATTCGTCGTTTTATTGAGTGTCTTATCGACGCCTTAAAGGTGTTCGATAAAATGTCGCAAAGAGGATTCGAGCGTTCTACGATTATTATTCCTCGTTCGTTCGTTAATTTATTGATGGTATGATGTTAGGGTCATATTTCTCGCAAAGAATTCGAGTCGGAACCCTTCCGTTCATCATTTTCTTCAAGCTTTTCGATCGTGGGTGTATTCGTTGTCTTCGCCGGAGAATCGTAGGTGTTCGAGGTGTCCCGACTGATCCGTGATTGTGGGAGTGTCCGGTATCGATTATCGAGGCAAGTACCTTTCCCATACTTTTCTTATTTTATGGATATGATAATTGGTGATCATCTTGGTGTGTTTACTTGTACTAGCATCGTTGTGCTAACCCCTTCGGGGGTGAACATTTTGTTTGTGTTCAGGATCCAGGAGAGCGGGGAAACAACCACTGGAACTATATGACGACGAGGGTGCAGAGTGATGTCCCGACCGGGTTTATTTATCTGTTGTTTATTCGTTATTTCAATAAGTACTCGAGTACGAAGTCATTTGTGATGGATTTGAATTTGGTGATGTATTATTGAGTTCTGTTGAACAATTGTACTATTTCTGTATTTGGTCAGATGTACTGTAATTCCGTTATTTCCATTCGTCAGTACCTTTTTATACTTGTTCAATTCTTCAGCCTTGTAAATCCTTATGTAAAGGATTTACGGCGCTGTAATATTTCCGAATATATCGGGGGTGTTACACTAGGCACATTGAATGTCCTAGGGTATTATTCCCAGCAATATCCCACTTGCACTAGGACCATTCATTCATGAATTTTAGTTCTATCGATCTAGCATGCTCAACATGCTTTCCTTGTGAGAGAGGCTTGGTAAGTGGACCAGCAACATTCTCTTCCGTTGCTACTTTACATATTGTAATATCTCCTCATCTGACGATCTCTCTGACTAGGTGCTATTTTTTGAGTATATGTTTGGAATTATGATGGGACCTAGGCTCTTTAACTTGTGCAATAGCACCATTAATGTCACAATAAAGGCTTATGGGACCTTTGATGGTCGGTACTACTCCAAGTTCCATAACGAACTTCTTGATCCATACGGCTCCCTTAGCTGCATCCGATGCTGCCAGGTACTCAGCTTCTGTTACAGAATCAGCAACCATGCTATGCTTGGAACACTTCCAACTCACAGTACCTCTATTCAATACAAACACATAACTTGTTTGCAATTTAAAATCGCCTCTGTCGGTTTCGAAACTCGCATCGGCGTAACTATTTACACCCAACTCGTTTCCCACCCCTCTATAAATTGGGAAAGCATCCTTAGTTCTTCTTAAGTACTCTAGGATGGTTTTCACTGCTGTCCAGTGACTTTCACCTGGATTTTATTAGTATCGAATTGTCATGCTAAGGTCAAACGATACATCTGGTCGAGTATAAATCATGGCATACATGATCGATCCAATGGCCGAAGCATATGGAATCTTGCTCATGCGAGATCGCTCATCAGGAGTCAAAGGACTCTGAGTCGTACTCAGATGAATTCCATGTGATATTGGCAAGAGTCCTCTCTTGGAGTCTTGCATATTAAACCGCTTCAGTATTTTGTTAATGTAGGTATATTGACTCAGACCAATCATTCTCTTTGATCTATCTCTATAGATTTTTATCCCAAGAATGTAAGTTGCTTCTCCTAAGTCTTTCATTAAGAAACAACTTCCCAACCAAGTCTTGACTGTATGCAAGGTGTATATGTTATTTCCACTGAGTAATATGTCATCTACATATAAGACTAGGAAAACAACTATGCTCCCACTAACCTTCTTGTACACACATGGTTCATCTTCGTTTTGAATAAACCCAAACTCTTTGACAGCTGCATCAACACGAAGATTCTAGCTCCGAGAAGCCTGCTTCAACCTATAAATGGATCTTTGAAGCTTGCAAACTTTTTTAGAATTTTATGGATGATCCAAACCCCCAGGTTGTGTCATGTACACATCCTCGAGTAAGTTTCCTTTAAGGAATGCTCTTTTGACATCCATTTTCCATATTTCATAATCATAGTATGCGGCAATGGTAAATAAAATTCTAATTGATTTAAGCATGACTACTGGTGAAAAAGTCTCATCATAGTCAACACCATGCATCTCTCTGTAACCTTTTGCCACTAGTCTAACTCTATAGGCTTGCAGATTATCGTCCATGTATTTCTTCTTTTGAAGACCCATTTGCACCGAATGGTTTTAACATCCTCAGGTGAATCTATCAAGTTCGAAACCAGATTTTCATACATGGACTGCATCTATGACTTCATGGCTTCTAGCCATTCCTCGTACTCTGGTCCTGAAGAAGCTTCTATATAGGTACTAGGCTCATCAACTATGAGCGATGCGTCATCATCCTCTGTTACGAGATACCCATATCTCTTAGGTTCATGTCGCATCCTATCAGATCTGCGAGGGACTTCTGTACTTTAAACTGGCTATTCAACTAATTGTTGAGCCTATTCAGTTTTCATTGGTAAAACAATGTCTTCTTGTGGTTCTCGAGTTTCCTCGAGAATTACTCTTCTCCCACTGTCTCTTTTGGAATTAAATTCCCTTTCTAAGAAGACAACATTTCAAGCAATAAACACTTTGTTCTCTATGGGCTTATAAAAGTAGTATCCTTTAGTTTCCTTAGGATACGATAATGGAAGCTCCGTTCAACTCATCATGGATCGAACCATATCTAATAAAGTTCGATTCCTCCTCTCGGACACTTCGTTATGTTGAGGTGTTCCAGGAGGTGTAAGTTGTGAAAAAATTCCACAACTCCTAAGATGATCACCGAATTCTTGGCTCAAGTATTCGCCACCTCGATCCGATCGAAGGGCTTTAATTGTCTTGCCAAGTTGATTCTATACTTCACTAAGGAATATTTTGAATATTTCAAAAGATTCATGTTTATGCTTCATAAGATAAACATATCCATACCGGCTAAAATCATCGGTAAATGTGATGAAGTATTGGTATCCGCCTCTGGCATGAGTGCTAAGTGTAATGCCCGGATAAATGGTGTATTTACATTGTATTCGACCTTGTATTATTTCAACTTCGTGATGTTATTAATCATAGATTAGTTTCCCGTATTCGTACCCTTACGTACGCTATGGACTTGCGCTTAACGTACGCTAAGTATGCTGTGTAACGTACATTATATGTTGAGCTTAACGTACATAAGCTCAGTCAAGTCAAGATCCGACAAGGGTCGGCATGTGGGGACCGGATGAAGATTCGTGGAGATTGCCAGCATGAACCTAGACAGTTTTCCAGCACATGTAAGTCAACGGCTTAGCGTACACTAGGAGAGATTTTTAACGTACGCTAAGGTCTTATATGTTACGTACGTAACACCTATAGCCTAACATACGTAAGCGTATGCCAGAAACAGTCCAGTGAGCTCTGGTCGAGCGTTAACGCACGCTAATGTTCGTGTATAGCGCACGCTAACCATGCTACGTACGTAATGGGCTTTGGTTAACGTACGTAATGGTTTAAAATCTATTTATAGGACCCGACCCTCATTTCATTTCCAACTCTTACCTTGGCCGATTTTTGTGTTCTTGAGACTATCCCTCACCTCATATCCCTCATATCATCATCTACATCCGATTTTGGGGAGCCTAGACCGTGTGATCAAGCTTCCGGTGAAGAGTTTATTCAAGATTTTCTTTGTTCTTACATCTCTTAAGGTATGTTAACTATACACCAAGATGAGGACGTTGTTCTTAGTTGCATTATGAGCTTTTCCAGAGATTATTGAGCTTGTTTCGTCGTAATGAATCCAATACCATGTTTAAAAGGATTGTATTGGTTGAATTAAGGTTTCCATGGTTAGAGTTGAACCATAATCTTTACCAACCATAAGGATGAAATTTCTGAGATTGAACACACCTTGTTGATCCTTTCGTAACATTCTTTTTATGAACAAATGTGAGGATTACCCCTATGTAAAATGAATTCGTGAAGTTGTACATAGAGTGTGTTCGATTATAATACTTGCCTTTGATGAACTTGTGTAAATCTTCTTAGATGATTAGAACCTTCAAAGAATTATTGGAACAACCATTTTGAATGAAGAATTTGTTAAGAAGAATCACCCACGGAAGAACAAGGATCATAGAGACGAATTAGCCTAGAACTAGAATGAATGTGATTATCTCATAATATTTCGATATAGCCACCGAACCGAGCATTCGAGTTAAGAATCGGAATTTGAGTTTGGATCATGGAATATAATGATATGATGAATGTTCTTGAAACTTTAGATACCAACATTATGTTCCACTACAATCTCTTGAATTCGCAAGTCTTTTTCCAAGCGTACTACTCGTCGGAAAATAGGACCGAGAACCGATTGTCCGTTATCGATAATTCATTTATAACTTTAGACGTTCGGGACTCATGCGTAAGTTTCAGGAAGATTATTGAATTTCTTGTTATTCCCTTGTACAATATGATAGATCGAGGGGCGGCGACCTTCGGGCGAGTGACATTCATGGGAGCATTTAAATTCTTGCCATCTTGAGGCAAGTATCGTATTTTAAACTTGTTAATATTGGATTGTTGATCATGCGTATGCTTTATTCATGTTGTTGAACATGAGATTAATTTCTTTGAGTTGTCATGGTATTTGTTATTGATTCCTTGAATGTTCATGTTGATGAACATATTGATTTGCATATGTGTATGCATAATTGTACTGTTTATGTTGTAAATGATCCCAGGGGATCATGAGGATCTATGCTGAAGGCGCTGGATTAGATGTCCACCATGCGTTGGTCCAACGGGATCATCACGGGGATCTATGCTGAGGGCGCTGGATCGTTGGACTGGTTTTCCACCATGCGTTGGTCTGACGGGATCATCATGGGGATCTATACTGAGGGCGCTAGATCGTTGGATTACCCTGTATTGTGTTGATGGAATCATGAGGATTCGCATCGTTGGATTCCAGTGATGGAAGTTCGTTTTGTATGTTTTATGATGCATTGATGATTTATGTATTATGATACTTGTACTAGCATTGTTTTGCTAATCCCTTCGGGGGTGGCATTTGTTTTGATGTTCAGGTAGCCGAGGAGCGGGGAAGCAGCCACAGTACTGACATGACGATAAAGTGTCTCAGTGATGTGGATTATGTTATCTTGGTTTTATGGTTATTTTCCAGTACTCGAGTACGCATATGTTGTTGATGTTTTGGGGATGTTTTGTAATATTGGACTCATTTGAATTGTCGAACGGGTTTTAAACTTCTTTTACATTGATGACACTTTAGTATTATTTCCGTATTTCTCAATTTAGCCTTGTAAATTCTTATACAAAGCATTTACGTCGCTGTAATTATTCCAAATATATCGGGGTCTTACAGAATATGGTATCAGAGATAAGATTCATGGATATCTTGGCAGTCGGGTTAGTTGGGTCTGTTTACGTTATTTGATTTATGGGTCATTTGTAACATCACTGCTGAGCCAGCATCGTCGTGTGGACCGTGGTTGTAAGTCTGATAATCTCAAATACTACCGTTTTATTTAATTCCTGTTTTGTGATTATTGACGGACTTTCTTTTAGAAATTTTGCCCTGGATATTGAGTATTTGTGTTTACAGTATGTTGAGAGGAGGTCGTGGATGTGGACGCGGTCGTGGACGCGAACGTGGTAATGCGATACAGGAGGATTCAGCGTCTACCCCAGAATTATCGACTAGTCTAACCGATTCCCATTCTGGAGGACAATAGGGATCAGCAAATGATAACGCAAATCCTAATATGCCGGGAGTGCTTCAACAGGTGGTTGCTCAGATAAACCAGTTTGCTCAGGTAGTTGACCGCATGCAGACGGCGATGGGACCGCAGCATCATGAGGATAATCGGGGAGACAAATGGCTTACTGAGGTGGTCAAATTGCATCCTCCAAATTTTACGGTTCTACTGAGACACTTTCTTGGGATCACTGGCTGAAGGAGATAGAAAATATCTTTGCAGGGATTAACTGTCCCGACGACAGAAAGGTTCTGATCGCCCAGTATCTTCTGACTGGGGAGGCTTTCGACTGGTGGGAGGCCATTCGACCTTAGGATCATAATGCCGACTGGACGGAGTTCAAATTAATGATGGAAGCGCAATATTGTCCTTGACCATTTAGAGAGGCCCGAGTCTGGGAGTTTTTCTCACCACAAAATTTAGAGGCATCTGTGACACACGTGATTAAGACTTTTAATCACCAGTTGACTTATGTGCGCCACTTGGTCAGGACCGAGGCGGAGAGGATTTTCCATTTTGACATGCGGATGAAGCCGGAGATTCAGAAATATATGTCCGGATTTGAATGTACCACCTTGCGACAGTATCAGGACAAGGCACTGGCCTACGATATGAAAGAGGCGGCAGTAGAGAAATCAATGGAAGCAAAGAAGCACAAAGTATCTGGCAACTTCACGGAGAACAAAAGTGGTGGTCCCTGCAAGGGCCAGTCCTCATTTCATTCATCTAGGAGACCTCCGCATCCTTCTCGAGGTGGAAAGAATTTCCGAGCAGCATCAACAGCTTCAGACGCAGCAAAGAAATGTTATAACTGTGGCAAAATAGGGCATGTTCGACATGATTGTTACGCACCTGCTGTGACCTGCTTCGAGTGTGGACAGGAAGGACATCGCGCAACATTATGTGGGAATGCGACTAGATCTTTTGGTACTCGCACTCCTGCACCGGTTCCGAAGGATACAAGTGTGAACCAGACGCAGCAGAGTGGTTTCCAGCAGCAGAATGTTGGGAAAAGGGAGACGTCCAGCGCTGGGTCTGTTCCTCCGCGCATTTACGAGATGAGGAAGTCAGACGATCAGAACACTGATGTTGCATCAGGTACGATTCAGATCCTTTTGCAACCAGTTAGTGTCATATTCAATTTAGGAGCTACGCATTCTTTCATATCTTTGAACTGTGTTAATCGTTTGAAAATCTCGTGCTTATATGATTGTGAGCCTTATGTTGTGGGGTTACCGAGCGGAGAGAAAATTGTGGGAACCCTAGAAACTAGAGATTTTACAATGTCTATAGGAGGAAGGGATTGGCCATCAAAACTTATCGTAGTCGACATCCATGGTGACGATTTAATTCTCGGAGACGATTGGCTCAACCGTTAGGGAGCTATTTTGAATTACCGAAAGAGAGTCATTCTATCATTGCTGATGACGGATCTGAACATTTATTCAAAAGATGGAGACCGGGAAACTCAGGAAAATTGATCAAGGCCATGAAAGCAGTTAAATTGCTAAAGCAGGGTTGTTATGGGTTTTGGTGTTATGCCATGAAGAAAGAAGAAGGAGTCGAGCTCGCATCTATTCCAGTGGTGAACGAATTCTCAGATGTAGTCCCTGACGAACTCCTTGGGTTACCTCCACAGAGAGAAATAGAGTTCAATATCGAATTGGAGCCTGGAGCCGCTCCTATTTCCAGAGCACCATACCGTATGGCGCCAACCGAGATGTATGAATTAAAGAAGCAGTTGGAGGAATTATTGCAGAAGGGTTACATTCAACCTAGCGTTTCTCCTTGGGGAGCACCCGTTCTCTTTGTCTGGAAGAAAGATGGATCCCTCCGACTATGTATTGATTACAAGGTGCTAAACAAGGTGACGATCAAGAACAGGTATCCTATACCTCGAATTGACGACTTGTTTGATCAACTGCAAGGGGCAAGAGTATTCTCGAAGATTGACTTGCGATCAGGATACCATCGGTTGAGAATTAAGGAATCAGATATACCGAAATCTGCTTTCAGATCCCGATGCGGACACTATGAATTCGTGGTGATGCCATTCGGACTCACCAATGCTTCTGCGGTATTTATGCAATTGATGAATCGGGTATTCTTAGAATACTTGGATAAGTTTGTGGTCGTTTTCATTGAAGACATCTTGATCTATTCGAAAGACACAGAGGAGCATGCTGAGCATTTGCGTGTTGTTTTGAGCACCTTGAGAAATGAACAGCTTTATGTGAAACTTTCGAAATGCGAGTTCTGGCTTAGGGAAGTAACTTTCCTTGGGCATGTGATATCAGCTGACGGAGTTCAGGTGGACCCGAAGAAAGTCGAAGCAATCTTGGGATGGGAAGCTCATAATAACGTGAAAGAAGTCTAAAGCTTCTTAGGACTTGCTGGATATTATCGCCGTTTTGTAGAGGGATTTTCCAGAATTGCTTGTCCGCTCACTCAGTTGTTACAGAAAACTCAAAAGTTCACGTGGAATGAGAAATGCCAGGCTAGTTTTGATGAACTTAAGAGAACACTGACGACATCACCTATATTAGCATTACCAGATAGAACTGATGGATTCATGGTATACAGCGATGCTTCAAATCAGGGTCTGGGATGTTTATTGATGCAAAAGGATAAGGTGATTGCCTATGCCTCTCGACAGTTGAAACCATACGAGGTTAATTACCCGACTCACGATCTGGAGTTAGCCGCTGTAGTCTTTGCTCTAAAAATTTGGCGGCATTACTTGTACGGCACTCGTTGTCAGATTTTCACAGATCATAAGAGCCTCAAGTATATTTTCAGTCAGAAGGAATTAAATATGAGGCAGAGAAGGTGGTTGGAATTAATCAAGGATTACGACCTGGAGATTCTTTATCATCTAGGCAAAGCGAATGTGGTAGCTGATGCACTGAGCCGCAAACTTGTTTCTCTTCGAGTGTTGGAAGCGCTCACGTACCAAACCAGCATTCAACGAGAACTGATCCGCGAAGGGATTGAAGTATGGTCACAAGGAGTCCAAGGGCAATTATACGTGATGGAACTAACTTCGTCATTAGTCGAGGAAATCAAATCTAAGCAGTTGAATGATTCTCTAATTCTTCGGTTATGCGACGAAGTAAAGAAAGGGAAGGCCCCAGGATTCGTGGTACAAGACGATGGAGTTCTGAGATTTCAGAATCGACTTTGCGTCCCCGATGATGATGATTTGAGATAGACAATTATGAAGGAAGCTCACAGCGCACCCTATTCTATTCACCTGGGCAGCAGTAAGATGTGTAAGGATCTAAAACAAAACTTCTGGTGGGGAAATATGAAGAAGGACGTAGCAGAATATGTTTCGAAGTGTTTGACTTGTCAGCAGGTTAAGATTGAACATCAGCGACCTGCCGGAGTGTTGAAGCCACTTCCGATCCCTGAGTGGAAGTGGGAGGATATCTCGATGGATTTCATCACCAATATGCCAAAGACCAAGACGGGAATGAACATGATGTGGGTTGTAGTTGATCGACTAACCAAGTCGGCTCATTTCCTGGGTATTAAAGACACTTGGGGACCAGAGAAATTAGCACGAGTGTTTATTACAGAGATAGTCCGATTGCATGGAAAGCCGAAGACCATTATTTCAGATCGAGATGGTCGCTTCGTGTTGCACTTTTGGAAGGCAGTTCACAGGGCTTTGGGAACCGAGCTGAACTTTAGCACGACTTATCATCCTCAAACGGACAGCCAGTCCGAAAGAACTATACAGACAGTAGAGGATATGCTTAGAGCATGTGCCTTAGATTGGTCAACCGATTGGGAGATTCATCTGCCATTGATTGAATTCACCTATAACAATAGTTGGCATGCTTCCATTAAGATGGCACCGTTTGAAGCATTGTATGGAAGGAGATGCAGATCGCCCCTATGTTGGGATGACCCTTCTGACTTAATCGGGACAGAACCGGAATTGATAGTTCAGACTCAAGAGAAGATAGCTCTGATTCGTGAAAGGCTGTTGACTGGCCAGAGTCGACAGAAGTCGTATGCTGATGTGCGTCGTCACCCGTTAGAGTTTGATATTGGGGATCACGTGCTGTTGAAGGTTTCCCCTACCAGGGGAATTTTTCGATTTGGGAGGAAAGGAAAACTGAATCCGAGATATATCGGGCCATTCGAGATCCTTGACAGGGTTGGGGATTTAGCATACAGGTTGGCCTTACCGCCATCGCTGAGCCATGTTCACAATGTGTTTTACGTATCCCAATTATGGAAGTATGTACCGGATCCCAGCCATATCGTTGATTTTGGTGAGATCGAAATGGCTAATGATGGCTCGTTCGAAGAAAAGCTAATCAAGATACTCGAGATTCGAGTCAAACGGTTGAGGAATAAACCGATCTCCTTGGTAAAAGTTCAGTGGTCTCGACATGGAGTCGAAGAAGCAACTTGGGAGACGGAGGACAGTATGAAGTCGAGATACCCGGAATTGTTTTCATTTTATGTTTTGGGCCGAAACTTCTTTTTAGAGGGGTAGTATGTAATGACCGGATAAATGGTGTATTTACATTGTATTCGACCTTGTATTATTTCAACTTCGTGATGTTATTAATCGTAGATTGGTTTCCCGTATTCGTACCCTTACGTTTTTATATCTGCAACATTGCATGCATGGTTCTACATGTGCTTACGTACGCTACGGACTTGCGCTTAACGTACGCTAAGTCTGATGTGTAACGTACATTATATGTTGAGCTTAACGTACGTAAGCTCAGTCAAGTCAAGATCCGACAAGGGTCGGCGTGTGGGGACCGGATGAAGATTCGTGGAGATTGCCAGCATGAACCTGGATGATTTTTCAGCACATGCAAGTCAACGGCTTAGCGTACGCTAGGAGAGATTTTTAACGTACGCTAAGGTCCTATATGTCTCGTACGTAACACCTATAGCCTAACGTATGTAAGCGTATGCCATAAACAGTCCAGTGAGCTCTGGACGAGCGTTAACGCACGCTAATGTTCGAGTATAGCGCACGCTAACCATGCTACGTACGTAATGGGCTTTGGTTAACGTACGTAATGGTTTAAAATCTATTTATAGGACTCGACCCTTACCTTGGCTTTTGTCTTCTTGAGACTATCCCTCACCTCATATCCCTCATATCATCATCTACATCCGATTTTGGGGAGCCTAGACCATGTGAATTGGTGATCAAGCTTCTGGTGAAGAGTTTATTCAAGATTTTATTTGTTCTTACATCTCTAAAGGTATGTTAACTCTACACCAAGATGAGTACTTTGTTCTTAGTTGTATTATGAGCTTTTCCAGAGATTATTGAGCTTGTTTCGTCGTAATGAATCCAATACCATGTTTAAAAGGATTGTATTGGTTGAATTAAGGTTTCCATGGTTAGAGTTGAACCATAATCTTTACCAACCATAAGGATGAAATTTCTGAGATTGAACACACCTTGTGGATCCTTTCGTAACATTCTTTTTATGAACAAATGTGAGGATTACCCCTGTGTAAAATGAATTCGTGAAGTTGTACATAGAGTGTGTTCGATTATAATACTTGCCTTTGATGAACTTGTGTAAATCTTCTTAGATGAGTAGAACCTTGAAAGGATTATTGGAACAACCATTTTGAATGAAGAATTTGTTAAGAAGAATCACCCGCGGAAAAACAAGAATCGTAGAGACGAATTAGCCTAGAACTAGAATGAACGCGATTATCTCATAATATTTCGATATAGCCACCGAACCGAGCATTCGAGTTAACAATCAGAATTTGAGTTTGGATCATGGAATATAATGATATGATGAATGTTCTTGAAACTTTAGATACCAACCTTGTGTTCCACTACAATCTCTTGAATTCGCAAGTCTTTTTCCAAGCGTAGTACTCGTCGGAAAATAGGACCGAGAACCGATTGTCCGTTATCGATAATTCATTTATAACTTTAGACGTTCGGGACTCATGCGTAAGTTTCGGGAGGATTATTGGATTTCTTGTTATTCCATTGTACAAGGTGATAGATCGAGGGGCGGCGACCTTCGGGCGAGTGACATTCGTGGGAGTATTTAAATTCTTGCAATCTTGAGGCAAGTATCGTATTTTAAACTTGTTAATATTGGATTGTTGATCATGCGTATGCTTTATTCATGTTGTTGAACATGAAATTAATTTCTTTGAGTTGTCATGGTATTTGTTATTGATTCCTTGAATGTTCACGTTGATGAACATGTTTGTAACACCCCGATAAGGCGGCCATTACAGTGCCGTGGACCCCAGACTGGGATCCACTAGGCGATATCCAAAGTACAGATTAAATACACAATACATGTGATACCGAACCACAAAACATAGTACTTACTCCGATGTGGAGTTTACAGCAGTATGGCCTACGGCCTTATTACACACAGGATCCAAAACATAAGTATAATCCATATGGAGATGAATTATACCTTAAATAACAATACATTTGTTCAAACTTAAAATGAAGCGGAAAAATAACATTACACGGTACGAACATGACCGGACACGAAAGACTTGGGCCCCCCGAACTAGTATCCTTCGAACCCTTCGTCATTACCTTGATCTTCCCGTGCCTTGCCTTTTCCTCGACCTAAAATACAACACAAGTATTTCGCCCAACACATGGTCAGATATACATGATAAATGATTCTCAAGATAGTATACAATTCACGTATATAAGATTTCAAGAATAACTCCCCGACTAACGAACATACCCCTCGGGCGTATGAACGCTTAGTCACAAAACGTCGAACACATCTAAGTATAAAAATGGACTGTGAGCGACTAAGATAGTATGGCTCGAGACGGACATCACAGTACGCCCGATCCGAATATGTGTCAGTGCACATGTCCACCCCGTATACGGAATCCAGGATATACGTGGGACAATGTACCTAATTAGCCTCAACGAACTACGTCTCGTGTGCACAGCCTTTCACGGAAAAATATTCACGCATGACTATATATGTGCCCGGCTAAAAATTCTACACAATATCCAATCGGAACGTAGATATGACTCCGGATATGTCACGATGCAACATGACAACGAATTCAATAATTCACAAAATCCGAATAAGGATCGAGGACTCACCGAGATGACAACAAGATCAACAATATCAAGGGTCCAAAAGTAACGAACTTGGGAATACAATCCCACGATGAAAACGGGACATCATTAAGAACAACATCAAATCACAAGACACAAGTTTATAACTGTTTCATATACACGAAATGCATAATCATCATAAGAATCCACACATCATTATAACCAAGCAAGATAACTTGCCTCAATACGGAGGCGTGTAAAGTCCTTCTTTGTCGAACGAACAGCCGACCCTCGATTCAAAATTGGTTACTCGGACAATCAACCTTGAATGAAGTATATTTTATTCAATAATGTGTTCATATGATCATCTATACCAAACTTCGACGAGACAACATCCTAATTCTCATTTGAGTAGTTCAACTTTAAGATGTTGAGTGTTACTCCAAGAACCTCATTCAATACCATTCTATTCTTACAATTGATTACAAGATGTTTACCAAATGTTTGCTGGATTAAGATGTGTTAACCAATAATCTCCTACTCTTTAAACTTATCAAGAACATCAAAAAGTAAAATCTGCACTTCAATCAATTACTTATGTTGAGTTAAGTAGTTATAATTCCATATTATGGTCATGAAGACCACTACGAGTTCAACACCTTCCTTATAATCTTCTAGTTAACTTGGAAGTTTAAACATTACTCCTCTGGATTCACTTTAGCTTAGGTTCAAGAAGGTGATTCCATACTTCTAATGATCAACAAGGGTTTCTCAAAACATTTTATGGTAATTATTCCAAGAAGTTATTTACATCATAATGAAACAAAGATTATTAGTAGTCTATTGGTGTTATTAGTCCAGGAATAAGATTTTGGTTTAACTAAACATGATCATCATCATTTAAGATACTAAGAACACAACCTTACAAAACCCTTAACTATCATATTCATCATTAAGTTTGTTGGAAGCTTAACTATGAACATGTTTAGCTTGATTAAATCATCACTAGGTGGAGTATACTTAATCACTATCATTATAACTATGAGATTATAGGGTTAAAACGTATGACATACCTTCAGAATTGAAGAACAATATACCAAGACCACAAGAACACAATCTAAGCTTCAAGAATGACTCCAACTCCCAATCAACAAGCTCCAAAATCCAAATGTAAAGCTCAAACACAAGTTGGAAGAAGGTAATTTTGATCTAGGGGTGCAGGAGGATGATTATCTAGGTGAAAACTCAGAGTTTGGTCGTGCAAAATGAAAGACACAAGCTGTCTTTTTATAACAGCACAGCTCGTTACGTACGCTACCCGGACAGTATTACGTACGTAAGCTCTGTCCAGATGCTACTGGACTAAAACACGAACATCGTTACGTACGTTACCTATCAACGCATTACGAATGTAATGTAGGTCAACTAGATTGCCTCCAAAAGATCAGATATTCGAATCCCGTCCGGCCCTACACGCCGAAAGTTGAGATCGGATACGATTACACTGGTTACGTACGTAACAAGCACACCTTTACGTACGTAAAGAACTAATCATAACGTACGTTATGTTTAAGGATTAGCGTACGTTATACCCAGGTTAGTAGCTAAAGAAATGTATTAATCTATGCGACGTTGAGAATCCAATTATAGTGCGAGTGATCGTTATTATTATGTTTATTTATGATATATTCCAATATCAATAACAATACACAAATGCAACAAGAGTACAACAGTATTTGAATTATCCGAACGATACAACAGTAAGTAAGAATTTCCGTCGGATATTGCATACTCCCCCCCTTAAAAGGGGTTTCGTCCTCGAAACTAAGGGGTAAACAATTTAGGATACCTCTCTTGAATGCTTCTCTCCATCTCCCACGTGGCTTCCTCGACCCCGTGTCGTGACCACTGAACCTTCAGTAGGGGAATCGTCTTATTACGCAGTTGTTTGATCCTCCTCTCAAGTATTCGTACGGGGCGCTCCTCATACGAATGATCCTCCGCTAAATCGATCTCATCGAACTGAAGTACATGACTCGGATCAGCAACGTATTTCCTTAACTGGGAGACATGGAACACGTTATGAATTCGGCTCAGGGCTGGTGGTAAAGCCAGGCGATAGGCTAAATCGCCCACTCGGTCCAAAACCTCAAACGGCCCGATATACCTCGGACTCAGCTTGCCTCTCGTCCCAAAATGAAAAACTCCTCGAGTAGGGGACACCTTCATTAGTACATGGTCGCCGACCTCGAACTCAAGCGGTCGCCGGCGGTTGTCTGCGTAGGACTTCTGTCGGCTTTGAGCCGTCAACAAACGACTTCTAATTAGGGCGATCTTCTCACGGGCTGCTAACAACATATCGGGTTCCGTACCCAGGGTTTCAGATGGATCGTCCCAACACACAGGGGATCTACAACGACGGCCATACAATGCTTCATAAGGTGCCATTTGAATAGAAGTGTGCCAGCTATTATTATAAGTGAATTCCACCAAGGGTAGTTGGGCCTCCCAATCATCCTTCCAATCGAGAACGCACGCCCTCAGCATATCCTCTAAAGTTTGGATAGTTCTCTCAGTCTGACCATCCGTCTGCAGGTGAAATGCTGTGCTGAAGTTCAAATGCGTACCCATCGCACGATGAACTGCTTTCCAAAAATGTGACACGAATCGCCCGTCACGATCTGATACAATACTCTTAGGGGTACCATGTAACCTTACAATTTCTTTGATAAATAGTTGGGCCAATCTCTCGGGTCCCCAAGTATCTATAATCTCCAGAAAGTGGGCTGATTTGGTCAAACGATCCACAATCACCCAAATCGTATTCATCCCTCGACGACTCGTCGGCAGGCTGGTAATAAAATCTATCGATATGTCCTCCCATTTCCACTCGGAAATCGGAAGCGGTTTCAGCAATCCTGCGGGTCGCTGGTGCTCAATCTTAACTTGTTGACAGGTTAAACACCTCGAAACGAATTCTGCAACTTCACGTTTCATACCTCCCCACCAATAATATTGTTTCAAATCCTTATACATTTTGCTAGACCCCGGGTGGATAGAGTACGGGGTAGCATGAGCTTCTCTCAGGATAGAACTCCTCAACTCATCATCAGCGGGTACACAAACTCGGTTCGTGAAGCGTATCAATCCATCCTCGTGTATCACAAAGCCAGGAGCTTTCCCTTGAGTTATTTCGTCGCGGATTCGAGATAAGAATGGGTCCGTAACTTGCTTCGATCTAATTATATCCTCAAGGGACGATGAAATCTTAAGTGTACAGAGTTGCCCTTGAATACGCTGTAACCAGACTTCAATTTCCGGCCTCGCCAATTCTAACTGCAATACCGTCTGAGTTGTTAGGCGGGCAAGCATCTGGTCCTGTACTGTTTTACGACTCAAAGCGTCAGCAACTACATTTGCTTTGCCCGGATGATAAAGGATCTCGATATCATAGTCTTTGATGAGTTCTAGCCACCTTCTCTGCCTCATGTTTAACTCCTTCTGAGTAAAAATGTATTTCAAGCTCTTGTGATCCGTAAAAATCTGACACGTAACTCCATACAGATAATGACGCCAGATTTTTAAAGCAAACACCACAGCTGCGAGTTCTAAATCATGGGTGGGGTAGTTGACCTCGTAAGGTCATAGCTGTCTTGATGCATAGGATATCACCTTCCCGTTTTGCATTAGTACACACCCAAGGCCCTGCTTAGATGCGTCACTATACACTACAAAACCTTCCGTTCCTTTTGGTAGGGCTAAAATAGGCGCCGAAATCAACCGGCTCTTAAGTTCATCAAAGCTCTGCTGACATGCCTCTGACCAGAAATACTTCTTATCCTTTCTCAACAAATTAGTCATTGGTTGGGCAATTTTGGAAAAACCCTCCACGAACCGTCGGTAATAACCTGCTAGTCCCAAGAAGCTGCGTACTTCCTTAACGTTCTTTGGTGGTAACCAGTCTCGGATATCTTCTGTCTTCTGCGGGTCTACTCGCACCCCATCAACTGATATCAAATGCCCGAGAAAGATAACTTCATTTATCCAGAACTCACATTTAGAAAATTTTCCATAAAGCTGCTCTCGCCTCAACGCCTCGAGAACTAGATGGAGATGACGCTCGTGCTCTTCATGGTCACGAGAATAGATCAGAATGTCGTCAATAAAAACGACTACAAAGCGATCCAGATAATTAATAAACACTCGATTCATCAGCTCCATGAATACTGCCGGTGCATTCGTCAGTCCAAAAGGCATCACTACGAACTCATAATGCCCATAGCGAGTACGAAAAGCGGTCTTCGAAATATCAGACTCACGAATCCTCAACTGATGGTAACCAGACCTCAGGTCGATCTTAGAAAACACAGCAGCCCCTTGAAGCTGATCCAATAAATCATCAATACGCGGCAATGGGTATTTGTTCTTAATGGTTACCTTGTTCAGATCACGATAATCAATACACAGACGTAGGGATCCGTCCTTCTTACGTACAAATAGTACTGTTTCTCCCCAAGGGGACGCGCTAGGTCTAATGTAGCCCTTCTCGGTCAAATCCTCAAGTTGGCTTTTCAGCTCCTGCATTTCAGTCGGAGCCATACGATACGGTGCTTTTGAAAGCGGGGATGTACCAGGGTCTAACTCAATATTGAACTCTATATCACGATGCGGAGGTAAGCCTGGCAACTCATCTGGAAATACGTCTGGGTAGTCTCGGACTACCGGAATATCGATCAATTCAACTGGTCGATCCATTGTCTTGGTCATGTAACACCAATAGCCAATGCATCCTTGATTAAGCAGTTTCACCGTTTTCATAGCGCTAATGATTCTCCCGGAACGGCTGGGATTATCACCCTGGAAGGTACACTCAAGACCATCGTCAGATGTGACGGTCATTGTTCGCTTGCGGACACTAATTATGGCATCATGACGGTCCATCCAATCGATACCCAGGATCACATCATCTTTAGGTAAATCGACCACAATTAAATTTGACAACCACTCACGGTCGTTCATTCGAATCGGCGATCCGAACTTCACGATTCCCAACAATTCTTCTACCATCGGGTAGACCAATTATATAAGGTTCACAATTGATAACATGCTCTAATTGCAAACGACTCAAACAAGAAGTAGATAAAAAGGAGTGTGAAGCACCAGTATCAAAAAGAACACACACAGCCGAGATTGATCTCGAGAGTACTGCAATCATGCGGCCGGGATCTTCACCCTCTTCATCTCGTAAACTCTAGGTTTTGCAGCCCCGCACTGCATGTACTGCTTGATTTCCACGTCCCATCCCTTTGTTTGCCCGTTAGTCCGATAAGAAGCGGATGGAGGTACACGGTCTGAATCAAGATTGTACTAGAGCATGAGGTCTTTGCGGAATACGTCCTAGTCCACTCCTACAATAACGAGCACGATGTCCGTTCTTCCCACAAGTATGGCATGACACGGCTGGCCTAGGACATTTCGAATTGATGTGCCCCGGGTCTCCACAATTATAGCACACAACAGATAGGCTGACCGCTCGAGGTTGCGATCCGATTAGCTTCGATGCCGTAGGTTGCCATTCAGAAGGATTTGGCACTGGCTGGGGTCTCTTGAATGTTCCCCGGTTGCTGTCTAACTGGTTCTGGTTCCTGAATTTCTTGTTGTTAGACTGCGGTTGCTTCTTGGAAATTTCCTTCACGGTCAATTCGTACTCCAGAGCTTTCTCGATGAACTCCGGTAGGGTCACACAATGATGGTTCAATAGCTGCATCCTCATTCGGGGTTTAAGCCTTTTGAGAAAGTATTTGATCTTATCAGCTTCTGTGTGGACAATCGTCGCGGCAAAAGGGAGAAGTGTCTGGAATTTTTCGGCGATAGATAGTACGTCATCATCTTCGGACGGTTCCGGATTCAGCAATTCTGATAATTTGGCCTCGCGGAGAGGACCTGGATAGTAACGATCTAGCATGAGATTTTTAAATTCTTCCCAAGTACATACGCCATCAGCTGGCCTCACCGAAAGCCACCAAGTGTGGGCGCCCTTGCCCAAATAGTAAGTCACATGAGACGCGATTCTCTCTGGGAGTCTACCATATCGAACAATTTCTCGAAGTGTTCGATCCAATGCACGATATCAGCCGCTCAGAGGAACCTTCAAAATCGGGGTCGTTGGCGCGAGATGTCGCCGATGATCCGATTCACCGGCCCACCATGTACGGAGGTGGCCCCGATCGTCGGTAGAGCGGCTCTTTGCGTAGTTTCCATTAATCGACCCATTTGGGTCATCCGAGCCATCATGCCCGGCATTACGGTGTAAGGATCGACACGAGCATCCTCGCGTCCATTGTGGTGCGATTGGTCCCTAGAAGGCGAATCACTGCTGCGGAACTATGCTCTGCGTCGCACGTCTGTGGCTCGCCAGACGGATTCGGCCCATTCCGCGGCCTCGTCCCCCTCTCGCCACGGCCTCTCAAATTTCTTTCCATACCGAAAGAATCAATTTGTAATGATAATCATAAGTACGATTCATGATACCAATCAATTCACGCTAAGTTAATGGCGAAGAAATTACATATTCAAGAAAACAGTTCGTAATGAGTTATCATCACTACGGGAGTCACACAAAATATCATATCGACGTTTGAGTCGAACGATTTCAATCATATAATCAATCCAGAATTTTATTTGAATCATCAATCAGATAATTCCTGCCACAAACCCTTAAAATGCCGAGATCAACAAGGAGATCTATTCAGAGATCAATATCATGTCAATAATTTATTCATGGTTCATAAAGTACGTACCGCATTTGGCTCGTAGGATCAGGCATTCGCACGGGTCACACGTGACACGAAGGTCTCTTGATACTAGTTTAATACACAAAGACTCAAAAGAAAGAAAACGACCTCTAGAAAAACTCTCCGATACCATCTTCTGTAACACCCCGATAAGGCGGCCATTACAGTGTCGTGGACCCCGCACTGGGATCCACCAGGCGATATCCAAAGTACAGATTAAATACACAATACATGTGATACCGAACCACAAAACATAGTACTTACTCCGATGTGGAGTTTACAGTAGTATGGCCTACGGCCTTATTACACACAGGATCCAAAACACAAGTATAATCCATATGGAGATGAATTATACCTTAAATAACAATACATTTATTCAAACTTAAAATGAAGCGGAAAAATAACATTACACGGTACGAACATGACCAGACACGAAAGACTTGGGGCCCCCGAACTGGTATCCTTCGAACCCTTCGTCATCACCTTGATCTTCCCGTGCCTTGCCTTTTCCTCGACCTAAAATACAACACAAGTATTTCGCCCAACACAGGGTCAGATATACATGATAAATGATTCTCAAGATAGTATACAATTCACGTATATAAGATTTCAAGAATAACTCCCCGACTAACGAACATACCCCTCGGGCGTATGAACGCTCGATACAAAACGTCGAACACATCCAAGTATAAAAATGGACTGTGAGCGACTAAGATAGTATGGCTCGAGAGGGACATCACAGTACGCCCGATCCGAATATGTGTCAGTGCACATGTCGACCCCGTATACGGAATCCAGGATATACGTGGGACAATGTACCTAATTAGCCTCAACGAACTACGTCTCGTGTGCACAGCCTTTCACGGAAAAATATTCACGCATGACTATATATGTGCCCGGCTAAAAATCCTACACAATATCCAATCGGAACGTAGATATGACTCCGGATATGTCACGATGCAACATGACAACGAATTCAATAATTCACAAAATCCGAATAAGGATCGAGGACTCACCGAGATGACAACAAGATCAACAATATCTAGGGTCCAAAAGTAACAAACTTGGGAATACAATCCCACGATGAAAACGGGACATCATTAAGAACAACATCAAATCACAAGACACAAGTTTATAAGTGTTTCATATACACGAAATGCATAATCATCATAAGAATCCACACATCATTATAACCAAGCAAGATAACTTGCCTCAATACGGAGGCGTGTAAAGTCCTTCTTTGTCGAACGAATGACCAATTTCGATTCAAAATTGGTTACTCGGACAATCAACCTTGAATGAAGTATATTTTATTCAATAATGCGTTCATATGATCATCTATACCAAACTTCGACGAGACAACATCCTAATTCTCATTTGAGTAGTTCAACTTTAAGATGTCGAGTGTTACTCCAAGAACCTCATTCAATACCATTCTATTCTTACAACTGATTACAAGATGTTTACCAAATGTTTGCTGGATTAAGATGTGTTAACCAATAATCTCCTACTCTTTAAACTTATCAAGAACATCAAAAAGTAAAATTTGCACTTCAATCAATTACTTATGTTGAGTTAAGTAGTTATAATTCCATATTATGGTCATGAAGACCACTACGAGTTCAACACCTTCCTTATAATCTTCTAGTTAACTTGGAAGTTTAAACATTACTCCTCTGGATTCACTTTAGCTTAGGTTCAAGAAGGTGATTCCATACTTCTAATGATCAACAAGGGTTTCTCAAAACATTTTATGGTAATTATTCCAAGAAGTTATTTACATCATAATGAAACAAAGATTATTAGTAGTCTATTGGTGTTATTAGTCCAGGAATAAGAGTTTGGTTTAACTAAACATGATCATCATCATTTAAGATACTAAGAACACAACCTTACAAAACCCTTAACTATCATATTCATCATTAAGTTTGTTGGAAGCTTAACTATGAACATGTTTAGCTTGATTAAATCATCACTAGGTGGAGTATACTTAATCACTATCATTATAACTATGAGATTATAGGGTTAAAACGTATGACATACCTTCAGAATTGAAGAACAATACACCACGACCACAAGAACACAATCTAAGCTTCAAGAATGACTCCAACTCCCAATCAACAAGCTCCAAAATCCAAATGTAAAGATCAAACACAAGTTGGAAGAAGGTAATTTTGATCTAGGGGTGCAGGAGGATGATTATCTAGGTGAAAACTTAGAGTTTGGTCGTGCAAAATGAAAGACACAAGCTGCCTTTTTATAACAAAGACATTTCGTTACGACGCTACCCGACAAGATACGCACGTAAGCTCTGGCCCGAGATGCTATTGATCAAACACGAACATCGTTACGTACGTTACCTATCAACGCATTACGTACGTAATGTAGGTCAACTAGATTGCCTCCAAAAGATCAGATATTCGAATCCCGTCCGGCCCTACACGCCGAAAGTTGAGATCGGATACGATTACACTGGTTACGTACGTAACAAGCACACCTTTACGTACGTAAAGAACTAATCATAACGTACGTTATGTTTAAGGATTAGCGTACGTTATACGCAGGTTAGTAGCTAAAAAAATGTATTAATCTATGCGACGTTGAGAATCCAATTATAGTGCGAGTGATCGTTATTATTATATTTATTTATGATATATTCCAATATCAATAACAATACACAAATGCAACAAGAGTACAACAGTATTTGAATTATCCGAACGATACAACAGTAAGTAAGAATTTCCGTCGGATATTACAATGTTGATTTGCATATGTGTATGCATAATTGTACTGTTTATGTTGTAAATGATCCGAGGGGATCATGAATATCTATGTTGAGGGCGCTGGATCAGATGTCCACCATGCGTTGGTCCGACGGGATCATCATGGGGATCTATGCTGAGGGCGCTGTGTGAGACCCCATTATTTTATATGTAGATTAGATTATTAATTTTTAATAAATAAAATAAAATTTACATTATTTCATTATCGAATAAAATTAGTTCTTACCTTATGCATAGTCACATTAGCTAAATAAATTCTATAAGTTCAACAACCTAATTATTTTTATTACTTCAATTTAATAAATAAAAATTATAAAATCATATAAGTTTAATTAACTTAAATTTTTAATAAATTTTAATTTATTAGCTGAATGGGCTATTTAATCTAATAGTATAACTTAATTAATGGGCTTATTATTAAAATTTGAACTTAGATGAATTATGGGTTTATGACCATCTAAATAATAAACCACCTATCACCTAAAATACTACACCAAGCCCAAAACACTCATGACCCAACCCAACTTAAACTTACTACCTAATACTTAACAAATACAACTAAAATACACTATATATGTATAAATACAAGAAAAAAATCTGCCTACACAATTAAAACAAAGGAGACTTGTGTTGTCATAATTTCAAGCTTGTTCCAAGACACTTGTACCCTTACATGCAAGCCTTGATCACACCTCCACCTTAACACCTCACCTATAAATACTTTCTCCTTGTAAACTCCTCCCATTTCACAACACACACACAAAAATCTCTGCACTTAAGAGAGAGAGAGAGAGAGATAGGGCTGAAGTGAGGAGAGAAGAAACAAAAAAAAAAAAATAGAGAGGAAGAAGAAGAAAAAAGAGGAGGAAAAGAAAGGTAATGAGTCAACCTTAGAACTTTGTGTAATTCTTTTTTTTTTTTTATTATTATAAACTTAGAAATAAACTAATCATCCTTGAACTCTTCGTTTGATCAACCACATATATTCAAGGAGGGGAGTCATCTTGTCTAAGCCATCATCTTTAACATCTCTTTGAAGAATTCAAAAGTGGGTAAAAATTGTTTCTTTCTTTTCACTTATTCAAAATTTATACAAGTTAA
This sequence comes from Orobanche coerulescens, assembly GCA_033398695.1. Classification (NCBI taxonomy): domain Eukaryota; kingdom Viridiplantae; phylum Streptophyta; class Magnoliopsida; order Lamiales; family Orobanchaceae; genus Orobanche; species Orobanche coerulescens. The sequence goes on along the minus strand of CM065807.1, from coordinate 118,278,896 downwards.
AAATATGGTGCATGTAAGTATTAAACTCTATATATATATATATATATATATATATATATATATATACTTGATTAACATTCATTACTATGCATGTAATATTCTTGATATTTGTTGAATTTTAGTTTGTCATATTTTGATTATATGTGCAAATTAATTCATTGATGGAAAATTTGGTTGAATATGACAAATCTGATCTTTGGGTATCAAAATCCCAAAAACATACGAGTATATATATTGGACTATGGTAAGAGGATAATTAGTCACCGGAAGATTTGATAATTCGAACCTAAGTTCGAAGGATAAACTAAATTAGTTTAAATTTGGGGTAAAATTGTTAAAATCCATAATTCTGGTATTATGTCCTGAAAGTAAGTCTTAAAATATCAAAAAGAAGTTCTCTATAAAATTTCACCTAAATCGAAATTTACTAAAATAGAAAATCCGGGCAAAAATGTAAATTTCAAGAATTCAGGGCCAAAACTGTAATTTACAGAAACATACTGTTTCGAAAATAAAATTTCCAGAAACGTTGAACTCTCTGTACTCATAATAACATAAAGAACCTACCCCGAAAATTTGAGGTCAATCCGACAAGAAACGAAAAAGATATGACCCGAATACTAAAATATCGATTAAGACAAAACGAAGGGGTGAAATCGTAAATTATAAAAATATAAAAATTAAAACTGAATTTAATAAAAAATTACAAGTCGTAAGGTTCAAATCGCAACTGGATTCATAATTTTAGGAGTTTAAATGAATCCAAACGAATTAATAAAAATATAGACAAAACTAAATAAAAATAATAATAATAGTACTTTAATTTCGAAAGGGCATAATTGTAATTTATGGAAGGAAAAAACCCCATGCAACTTCTGATCTTAGAACTTTATATTATAACGGACTTTTCGCAATAATGTTCGTAATTTTCGGACATATAATCAATCCGTACCGAATTATTCAAATTTATAATATTTTAGTAAAAATAATGATAGTATTTAAAAGACGGAAGGGCAGAATTATAATTTCTGAAAGGTAAAACTTTCATGCAATTTCTGACCTTCAAACCTCATATCATAACGGACTTTTCGCAATAAAGTTCGTAATTTTCGGACATATAATCAATCCGTACTGAACTATCCAAGTTTATGAGTTTATTATAAGATTATGCTGAGACTCGCACAATAGCAATCTAATCATCAACCGGTTGAACTAATTCCTGTAGTTTATCTAAGTCCATTTACTATCAAATAATCATATTGATATCTTATAATATGCATAATCGTTGTTAATCACGACAATAATTGTTATTCCATTGAAATCGGGAGTAAGTGCTGGAGCTAAGTGCTACGACCTTCGGGCGGAAGCCACCGCTAGAGTCCATACGAGTACCTCTAGAGTCCCTTTTTCTATTTATATGCATGAGGGACGGTTAGACTAAGTCATGAATCGAGCAGCGTGGCTGCGGTTCTAGGCAAAGCTACCGTCGTATCCTATTCCCTTGAAGCCGAAGGACGGAGTGATCCTAAGGTGACTGGGTCGTAGAATTCAGGTATAGTCGCGATTATGATATGATCCGGGCATAGACCCAAGCTAAGGACATATCGAGCCCAGATAAGAGATAAGGCAGCACGTCACCAAGCGTGAGAGCTATAAAGCTCAAAGGCCAATGTTATAGTCATGGTTCGACAAACGCCCAAGGCTACGGTTATCAAACCAAAAGTCGTGGCGATAGGCAAAGGCCAAACAATGATAACGGTGTAAGACGTTATAAGGAGGCTAAGGGATTAGTCATGTAGACGACCTCCCAAAGCTAAATACTCATTGGGCACTCGACGTCGTGCATTCTTCATACTCAACCGCAATCTATGGAGATTGACTGTACATTCATGTCATAATTCATAATATTCTTCTTGAAAACTTGCACCAATTTTTAAACAACACTATTTTTCAAAAGTGGGAAAAACATAATGTTTATTAAATAATAACAAACAACAACATTGTTTGTTATTATTTAATAAACATTATGTTTTTCCCACTTTTGAAAAATAATGTTTATTAAATAATAAACTCATTAAATACCCAAACCCAACTCACTGAGAATTCATTATTCTCACCCCATTTTGAATTGTTTTCTAAAACCCCACTAGATGAAGAGAATCAAGAGGAAGAAGAGACAGATGCTGACGACCACTGAAGACCATCCTCAAAGTATTTCCAAGACATAGGGAATTAGGATATTACTTTAACGCTTCTTTTTATTCCTGTGTCAAAATGTATTTTGGTTTTCGATGTACTCTTTTGCACTTGATGTAATAATTCCGCTGTACCCCTTAATATTTCTTTTCTATGGAACAACCAGTCTTAGTTCACCGGGCTGAGATCTGGTATATGAATGCTTTACTGGAATGTATTATCAGAAACATTATTTATTACGTTAACTGTCGTGTTCTCGTCCAACCCCGGTGTAGGGGCATGACAGGAGTGGTATCAGAGCTCGCTTTGTAAGAAGGACACTTAAAACGAGCTTTTCCAGGATAAGATAGACTGAAGATACGCGAACTGGTGAATTGCAACTTTCCACTGCTAAGTATTACTCTGAAATTGGTTGAAGACAACTCAACTGCCGCTTTTCCAGGATAAGATTCTTCGTTCTTAGATGGGAATTCCACCTAGGACGAAGTGAACCATAGGATTAAGACCTAATGTAGATTTCTCGAGTCAATTCTCATTAAGATCTCTTTCGACTTATCGCTATTCACTTGGAATATGTATAGTCAAATTCAAATTTCCTAAGTCATTGGCCAAGATACTTGATTAAGTATTCACGGCAATTCCCCGATTAAATAACTTCTCCTATTGAACTCTTGAAATGGACATAGCTTATTTCACTTATCAGATCTTCTGAATAACTTATTTCACTTATCAGATCTTCTGAACTCCACTAAACTTCATTACTTTTCAAAATGGGGTATTATTATTTCTTGGTCACTGATGTCGTATAAGCATATTTGTTGAGTCATTAAGATCACTGCCTTGATGATAATTCATGCTTAATAGTGTTTTATTATTAGATATTTCAATCCATTTGCTATTCATTCAGAGTAAGCGTCGCCAATTGGCATTGTCTAAACTAATTAAGTCGCTATACTATTCATTTGGAATAGTAATGGCTAATTTCAACTTTTTAAAGTTCCGTGTTGCTACGTACATCGTAGTCAACTTAGCAACGTTATTCGTTTGAAAGGCGTAACGTTAATATTGCAAGGAATTATTCAAAATATTCGACCCATCCGAATGGGGCGAAATCCAAACCTTGCAAAAACTTACAGTTTGATTTGAATTATTAAGAGATACTTCCTTAATAATTATCTGTTTATTTCCGTCTTATGATCCGTCTCTTTGAGATGTTACCTACTATCAATAGTTAGTAAGGAAAACCTACTTTTCCTTATCCAATGCTGCATTTTTTCATGAAACAACATTGCGAATGTAATAATAATGTTGAATAATGAAAACATTTATTGATACTAAACAACCGAATGCAAACATATTAATTAACACTCACTTCAATAATCACTACCCGTAAACTTAGAAGTATCCACACATATGGGTACGAGCCGAGAAACAGATTTAGTATTTAGAGATTGTGAAGTGATCATTAAAGGTCACTGTTTTCCCGCCGACCTAATTCTTCTCCCTATACTTGAGTATAACCTCATACTTAGAATGGATTGGCTATCTAAACATTTTACACAACTCGAATGCCATTCTAAAATAGCTCGATTCTGCAAACCCGATCACCCAGTAGTTGAACTACATGGGGATGCTAGAATTAACTCGGCCCCAATCATATCAGCCACGAAGGCGAGAAAGGCCATCTCGAAAGGAGCAATGGGATATTTGACTTTTGTGATTAACAAAACCAAGAGTAAAACGGAAATTGAAGCTACACCAGTAGTATCAGAGTACCGTGATATTTTCCCCACGGAAAGCACTTCTCTACCTCCAGATAGGGAAGTTGAATTCAGCATTGATATCTTGCTGGGAAAGGCACTTGTGGCTAGAACGCCATATCGAATGGCCCCACTGGAACTGCATGAACTGAAGGTTCAGTTGCCGAAATTGCTAGAGGTTGGATTTATCCGACCGAGTATATCTCTTTGGGGAGCACCAGTGCTATTCGTAAACAAGAAAGATGGTACACTAAGATTGTGCATTGATTACTGAGAACTTAACAATATTACTGTTAAGAACAAGTATCCACTTCCCAGGATTGACGAACTATTCGACCAACTACAAGGAGCAACGGTTTACTCAAAGTTCGATCTTCAACAAGGATATTACCAATTGAGGATCAAAGAGAATGACATACCGAAGACTGCCTTCAAACTAGGTATGGTCATTATGAATTCGTGGTAATGCCTTTTGGATTGACCAACGCGCCGGCTGCATTTATGGATTTAATGCACCGTGTATTCCAATCGTATCTAGATCAATTCGTAGTGATATTTATCGACGACATACTCGTTTATTCCAAGTTGGATCAAGATCACGAAACTCACCTAAGATTGGTACTAGAGACACTAAGGAAGCATAAATTGTACGCCAAATTCAGAAAGTGTGAATTCTGGTTAAGAGAGGTAGCATTTTTAGGACACATAATATCTGGAGATGGAGTCGCAGTAGATCCATCAAAGGTGGAGACTATTTTGGACTGGAAGAGGCCAGAAACAGTCATGGAGATACGAAGCTTTCTTGGACTTGCGGGTTACTACCGCAAATTCATTAAAGATTTTTCTAAAATCACAGGACCACTCACGAGACTGACGCAGAAGCACGTCAAATTTGAGTGGAATGATAAATGTGAGTTGAGCTTCCAAGAGCTCAAGACAAAACTCACTACTGCACCTGTACTAACGCTTCCCGAAGGGAGTGAAGGATTTGTGGTTTACAGTGATGCATCCAAGGAAGGATTAGGAGCTGTGCTGATGCAAAACGGCAAGGTTGTGGCTTATGCATCACGAAGGCTGAAAATCCACGAGATGAATTATCCGACCCATGACCTTGAACTAGCAGCAATAGTGTTTGCTTTGAAGAAATGGAGACACTACCTATATGGAGCTACATTCACCATCTTTCCCGACCACAAGAGTCTCAAATATTTGTTCTCTCAGAAGGAGTTGAATCTAAGACAGAGACGGTGGATAGAGCTTCTTGAGGATTATAACCTCACTATTCAGCATCATCCGGGCAAGGCCAACGTCGTAGCAGACGCCTTAAGTAGGAAAGTGAGTGGCTAGACTCATGATAAGGGAATGGGATGCCCTGAGAGAAATAACCCAATGGAACCCAAGACAGTCTAAGACACACGTTGTGTGCGCTAATTTGTCAATGAAGCCGGACTTACTTAAGGAAATCCAAAAAGCACAGACTCAAGACGGGAAGTTGAGTAAACTTAAGAAAACAGTCACACAAGGTGATAAATCTGAGTTCAGCATGTCAGGAGATGGAACACTAAAATTCAAACACCGTATATGTGTTCCCGATAATGACGAACTCAAGAAGAAAATTTTAGCAGAGGCTCACTGCTCTCGGTATACAATTCATCCAGGTGGTAATAAGATGTATACGGATCTAAAGAAACACTACTGGTGGGTGAATATGAAGAACCAAGTAGCAGAATTCGTAGCAAGGTGTTTAACCTGTCAAAGAGTGAAGGCTGAACACCAGAGACCATTAGGATTGCTACAACCACTCAAGATTCCCGAATGGAAATGGGAACTAACTAAAATGGACTTCGTGACGGATCTACCAACAACCAGTGGAGGATATAACACAATCTGGGTAGTCGTGGATAGACTTACAAAGTCAGCTCACTTCCTACCCGTAGGAAAGAATGATAGTCTGCAAAAGCTAGCGAGGTCGTATATCCGAGAAATTGTTAGATTACATGGAGTACCTGTAGACATCGTGTCAGATCGTGACCCCAGATTTGTCTCCCGATTTTGGAAGAGCCTTCATCAAGAACTTGGGACGACATTGAGTTTCAGCACTGCAGCTCACCCTCAGACAGACGGACAATCTGAGAGAACGATACAAGCCCTTGAGGATATGTTACGGGTATGTGCACTGGATTTTCAGAAGAGTTGGAGTCACCACCTACCCTTAGCTGAGTTTGCTTACAACAACAGCTATCAGGCAACTATCGGGATGGCTCCATATGAAGTATTATACGGGAGAAAATGTCGATCGCCAATACATTGGGAGATTGACGACCGATTGACACCAAGGACTAAGTAGAACTGAAATCCATACCGAAAATTGATATAGTAGAATATGCCATGGAGAAATTTCCATTAAAAAACGGATTCGCACCGCTCAGAGCCGACAGAAAAGTTATGCAGACCGGAGAAGGAAGGATTTGGAATTCGACACTGGAGACAAAGTATTCCTTCATTTATCACCACGTAAGAGATTAATCAACTCGAAGAAAGGAGGGAAGCTTAGCCCCAGATATTTCGAACCTTTCACAATCCTAGAACGAATTGGGAAATTAGCATATCGTCTCGAGCTACCAACCGATCTTGCTCGAATGCATGATGTATTTCATATCTCGAGATTGAAGAAATATCATCCGGATCCTGAGCATATCATCACGTACGACGTACCACCGATCAAAGAGGATTTAACTTATGTCGAGAAGCCGACCAGGATCGTGGATCAGCAAGTACGCGAACTAAGAGACAAGAAGATACCATTGGTTAAACTTGTATGGCAGAACCACGACCGAGAAGAAGACGCCACGTGGGAAGCAGAGGATGAGATGAAGAAGACTTTTCGAGAACTTTTCAGATAGGAATTTGGGGACCAAATTCTCCCAAGGTGGGGAGGATGTGAGACCCCATTATTTTATATGTAGATTAGATTATTAATTTTTAATAAATAAAATAAAGTTTACATTATTTCATTATCGAATAAAATTAGTTCTTACCTTATGCATAGTCACATTAGCTAAATAAATTCTATAAGTTCAACAACCTAATTATTTTTATTACTTCAATTTAATAAATAAAAATAATAAAATCATATAAGTTTAATTAACTTAAATTTTTAATAAATTTTAATTTATTAGCTAAATGGGCTATTTAATCTAATAGTATAACTTAATTAGTGGACATATTATTAAAATTTGAACTTAGATGCATTATGGGTTTATGACCATCTAAATAATAAACTACCTATCACCTAAAATACTACACCTAGCCCAAAACACTCATAACTTACTACCTAATACTTAACAAATACAACTAAAATACACTATATATGTATAAATACAAGAAAAAAACCTGCCTACACAATTAAAATAAAGGAGACTTGTGTTGTCATAATTTCAAGCTTGTTCCAAGACACTTGTACCCTTACAAGCAAGCCTTGATCACACCTCCACCTTAACACCTCACATATAAATACTTTCTCCTTGTAAACTCCTCCCATTTCACAACACACACACAAAAATCTCTGCACTTAAGAGAGAGAGAGAGAGAGAGAGAGAGAGAGAGAGAGAGAGAGAGATATGAAGAGATAAATTCACCACTAGAAGGGGGGTTGAATAGTGGTGGTGCGGAATACCGAAATTTCTTGCGAGTAAAAGGAAAATAATGCGGAAAATAAAGACTCAAGAATTTATAGAGGTTCGGCAACTTGCCTACGTCCTCTCTCCGACTTTCTTTTTCTATTGGCTAAAGAAAAACCACAACCTTAACTCGTCTTCTATCGGTCCGAGTTCACAACCGTTACAATCCGCTTGTCTTCTATCGGTCCAAGCTCAACCTTTCCCTCAATATGAATAATTGTTTATCTAGTGTTCTATAGGAACTAGATAATCCTCACTGCATTTGAATATGGGAGTATAATCCTAATAATGCCGGATCAAAGATCCTAATAACACCGGATTAGTGACTCTTGATTCGTTTCTTTTCGCTCAAGTGTAAGTGATGCAACACTTACAACCAAATGAAAGAATACAAGGAATAATGTATAATACAATTGAAATCGCTCTTGTATCTTACTTTTCTCACAACTTGTAATACAACAAAATATGTAAATCGAGCTCAAGAATGCTTTGATTGCTTGTATGCTAGAATGCTTGAATGCTTGAAGTTGTGTGTTTGATACCCAAGTCCTTCGGGTATTTATAGGAGTGAGACGACCTTCAAAATCTGAAAAATATACTATTAGCGTGCGCTAATAGATCCTTGTAGCGTGCGTTAGCGAATTTTGACTTGAGTTCTCCGAACGGTCACAAAGACTGTTGCAACGGTAAAATTTCGTGTTTAGCGTGCGCTAATCTTGATATGGTAGCGTGCGCTATCGTCTTGGTCAACTAGTCTTCGATCTTGACTTTGACAAAATCCGATTTCCTCTCCAACGTCTCTTTTTCCAACGGCTAAATCATGATTAGCGTGCTAGCAGTATCCATAGCGTGCGCTAGCATTAATTAAATCCATATTTCCATTTTCCGGATGCATTGACTCTTCCTTCCAACGGTTGAATTTCAAGCGGTAAGCGCATATTCCATTTAGCGTGCGCTAGCACCTTTCTTTAGCGTGCGCTCTTCAATTATTTCAATAACGACGTTGCCTTGTGTAGCGTGCGTAAAGACCTAGGCGAAGTGAGTCCGGTGGCTACTGGACTACCGACCATTATTTGGTAGCGTGCGCTAGATATGAAAATTAGCGTGCGCTAAGTCTTCACTTTAACGTACGTAAGAATATGTCTGTAGCGTGCGCAACGTCCAATTCTGAATTCCTTTCACTGACTTCTGGAGACTTGCGATAGCGTGCGTTATGTATGTTGTATAGCGTGCGCTATCTATAGTTTATTAGCGTACGCTATCATTCAATAGCTTGCGTGCGCTATCGATCAGGCGACTTGAGTAGGCTGCAGCTGACTTGACTGGGCTGTGTATGAGGGTCTCGATAGCGTGCGCTACGGTATGATACGTAGCGTGCGCTAGCCATATTGTGTCCCTTCAAAATATTATCGAGCCGAGATAGATTCAATTAAATGTTTTGTATGTAACCATCATAAAAATACATTTTGTGTCAACAATCTCCCCCTTTTTGATGATGTCAAAACATTTAATTAATACCTGCAAAAACGTTTAGAAATGATTCGAATCAAGATAAACTTGTTCGATATGTTAGTCGGTTTTCGTTTTTGGAGTTTTCTCCCCCTTTTTGACAGAAACAAAAAGGAACTCCCCCTGAATTGTTGCATTATTAATATACATTAACTAAATTTTGCCATTACTCAATGGTGCAATCAACAATGATGGTAACAACGATAGTAACAATACTAGGAGATATTAAATACGTGTGCATAATAAATGCCAAATTACGAAATGCGAATTTCATTAATAATAAAATGCAGTGAATACAACTAGTTTTCCATGACAAACGAAACATATAGCTTGTTCGAACACAAGTGTCTACATCAAACATCAAAGATCATTAAGTCTAAGAATCGGAGGAGGATGAAGGAAAGGGAAACGAGGGGTGAGTGTAGCGTATGAACTCGGATAACAGTCCACGAACTTCCCGGACTTCCGAATGCACATCTCTGACTTCCGAACGCAGAGCCCGAAAGTCCTCTCGTAACTCAGCATGAGAAGTCTCGATGCCTCGCATCCGAGCAACGAGATCACTCTCTTCTTCCTCCGTCACCACATTTCGCATCGGATGCTTGCCTTTCGAAGTAGGTTTCCTGATGAATTCCCGGTTGCATTTCTCGAAGGGTGTGAGGTCCCCGACGAGTGATCATTTCTTCGGCAGAGGGCTTCCGTGACCCTTTCTCAACTTGGTCATCATCGCGAAGGTACGGAAAGAGAATCCAGCCTCTGTTGATCGTACGGACGTAATGCATTGCTTTAAGTGACGCGTCCGAGATCTCATGCCCGAGGGAGAGGGGGACTGCCTTGTCCTTCGACAAGTCCACTTGATGGAAGCTAAAGATAGCCGACAAGATAGAGCCATAAGGCATTCCAGCCTTGCGAGCGAGTGGCGTAATTCTTTGACCGAACAAATCTCCTTTCACCTTCATCCAACTAATGATGATGTCGGAGATGTCAAGCTTATCGTCATTTTGTACGCGGTAAAGCACGTGCTTGTCCACGCCTACAAGTTTATCCGCGAATTGACCTTTGGCATAAGACATTTTGTGAGGGCTACCAAAAGCGCACGAATGTTGATTCCAAGTCGTTGTTCTCAAAAAATCATCCGTTATGTCAATAACGGCTTTCGTCTCGAAATTCTTTCACGTCAATTTCACCAATTTCATTATCGTCGACCAATGATTTTCCAAAGTGCAAATCAAGCCATCTCGGGCAAACCAAAAATTTGAAACAGGATATCGGAAGAAACTTTCACCTTGGTTCCTCCGACAAGGCTACCTAGCACAAGGGCTGAAGAGCCTTCACTCTCGGCCACGTGAAGGTTGGCATAGAATTCCCGGACGAGCTCAGGAAACACAGGATTTTTGCATTCAACGAAGCGAGAGATACCGAGTGAGGAGAAAAAATTGGAGATGTTAACGTTTACCCGTTCGAGACTTAGAAGATTGAAAAAGTAGCAATCCGTGATGTGTTCTTGAGGGAGTATGTCGAAGAACACTCTTGAAGCAGTGGCTGAGACGAATCGATCCGAATCGAATTGGGCGTTGAGAGGACGCTTCAAATTGTTGTATTGCTTGCCCATAGCAGTTCGATTCTTGCTAGACATGATCGGAGAAGGAGAAAAACGAAGGGAATCGAAGTTTTTTTAGGAAGAAGATCGCAGATTGGATCGGACGCTGTCTAGGGTTTTTGCAAGAGAGAGGTCGATTGCGTGCGTTAAGGGATGTGTTGTGATTTAGGGTTGTACGGCATATATATAGTCAGCGAGTTTTAAGTTAGCGTACGCTAGGATTTATAAGGTTAGCGTACGTTAGGCAAAAAATAGAGGCTCACTGGACTGTTAAGTGAAAATCGAAGAAACTTTAATTAGCGTACGCAAGCAGGAAAGAGTTAGCGTACGCTATCGAAATAAAGTTTTAGCGCGCGTTAAGAGTATGAAGCTAGCGCGCGCTAGCGATTGATCTGACTCACCGATTTTGATGTTTTGAGTAGAATCTTATTTCAAAAATTGTCTATATGTCCCATGCCAAGTTGTAAACGAATGGAATTAAAAGATTCTTCGGGAAGAGGTTTCGTAAAGATATCAGCAAGTTGATCCTTCGTCCCGACAAAAATTAAACAGATATCTTTCTTTTGAACATGATCACGTAAAAAATGATGTCTGATATCTATATGCTTGGTTATTTGTGCAAAACAGATTTTTGCTCAAATTAATAGCACTAGTGTTATCACATAAAATAGGGGTATTTTCAAAATGAATGCCGTAGTCGCGTAGTTGATTTTTAATCCATAGCACTTGAGCACGGGCGCTCCTGCAGCGACATATTCGGCCTCGGTGTAGACAATGCTACGTTGGTTTGCTTTTACTTCCCCAAGATATTAAGCAAGATCCAATAAAATGACATGTACCACTAGTACTCTTTTTATCAATTTTGCATCGCGAAATCGGCGTCACTATAGGCAATTAAATTAAAATCCAAGCAAGAAGGATACCATAGACCTAGTCCAATAGTTCCTTTCAAATAGCGAAAAATGCGTTTACAAGCAATTAAATGTGATTCCTTGGGATTAGCTTGGAATCGAGCACATAGACATGTAGCAAATATTATATCGCTAGATGCGATCAAATATAGCAAAGATCCGATCATACCTCGATATAGTTTTTGATCTATGGATTTGCCATTTTCATCTTTCTCGAGCTTTAATGATGACGACATTGGCGTAGATATCACCTTGCTATTTTCCATATTGAATTTCTTGAGGAGGTCGTTTGAGTACTTCGTTTGATGGATAAAAATTCCATCTTCGCATTGTTTGATTTGAAGTCAGGAAGAACGTTAATTCTCCCATCATACTCATTTGAATTCTCCTTTCATAAGATTAGAAAAATCTTGGCACAAGGATTCATTAGTAGCTCCAAAAACAATGTCATCAACGTAAATTTGGCAAACAAGTATATCATCATTTAGTACTTTAACGAACAAGGTATTATCGACTTTGCCTCTTTTATAGTCATTTGCTATTAAAAATTGACTTAAACGATCATACCATGCTCGGGGTGCTTGTTTCAACCCGTAGAGTGCCTTGTTGAGCTTGTAGACATGATCCGAAAAGTGATGGTCTTCAAAACCGGGAGGTTGCTTGACGTAGACTTCTTCTTGAATGAAACCATTCAAGAATGCACTTTTGACATCCATTTGAAATAGTTTTATCTTCTTATGAGCGGCAAATGCACAAAGCAAGCGAATGGCTTCGAGTCGAGCCACGGGAGCAAAACTTTCTTCGTAATCAAGGCCTTCTTCTTGATTATATCCTTGAGCGACCAAACGAGATTTATTTCGAATAGGATAGCCGTCTTCGTCACTCTTGATTTTATGCACCCATTTAGTTCCGATAATTGTTTTATCTTTAGGCGCGGGAACTAAATTCCATACATTATTGTGCTTGAATTGCACAAGCTCCTCTTGCATTGCCATTACCCAGCTTTCATCATCGAGAGCTTCCGATATATTTTTGGGAACTATTTCGGATACAAAATCACAATGAGCCATAAACTCGGTGGTCCTCCTTCGGGTTTGAACACCGTCTTCAATGTTTCAGATCACGAGATCCTTGGATGGTCCTTGATGTGCCTCGATCTTTCGGTAAATCAACGATTGTGTTCGTTTCGATTTCCGAAATTTTCTTCACTTCGGGTGAGGGATCCGGAAAGGTACCTGCATCATCAAAATATTCTACCTTTCTCGGGGGTGAGATCATATCATTGAATTTAACGTGTATAGATTCTTCAACTTTATTTGTTCTAATATTATACACACGATACGCTTTGCTATTAGTACAATAACCAAGAAAAATTCCGGAGTCGGATTTGGCATCAAACTTGCCCAAGTTATCCTTGCCATTGTTCAAAATAAATACATTGCAGCCAAAAGGATGAAAGTAAGCAATATTAGGCTTTTTGCCCTTCCATAATTCATAAGGCGTTTTAAGATGAGTTCTACGAACGTGAACTCGGTTAATCACATAGCATGCCGTAAAAATTGCTTCGGCCCAAAAGTATCGTGGAAGAGAGTATTCATTAAGCATTGTTCTCGACATTTCTTCCAAAGATCGGTTTTTCCTTTCAACAACTCCATTTTGTTGAGGCGTTCTAGGAGCCGAAAAATTGTGGTTAATACCGTATTTATCGCATAAAAGTTCAAACGGGGTGCAATCAAATTCACCTCCGTGGTCGGTGCGAATAGAAATTATGGAGAGGTTTTTCTCATTTGATACCAAGCGACACCATTTAGAAAACTCGGAAAATGCATCATCTTTATGAGCTAAAAATCTAACCCAAGTAAATCGAGAGAAATCATCAACAATAACCAAAGTATAAAGTTTACCATTTAAACTAACATGTCTGGATGGTCCGATCAAATCCATATGCACGAGTTCAAGAACTCGACTAGTGGAAACCTCGAATTTTGGTTTAAACGATTCTCTAGTATGTTTCCCTTTAATGCATGACTCACACAAATGTTTTCTATCGAATTTGAGTTTGGGCAATCCACGAACAAGGTCGTGTCTAGATAAAATAGAAATAATAGGTAGAGAAGTATGCCCCAATTTTCGATGCCATAAATATGCATTGTCATCCAAGGTAATAAGACATTTTTCATTGAATGAACTCTTATCATTAAGATCAACAATATAAATATTTCCACATCTCAAACCAATGAATGCAATTTTATCATTTCTAAATGCCGTGCAATGCGTTTGCTCAAATAGAATTTTAAAACCTTCATCACAAAGTTGCGAAACGCTAAGGAGATTATGATGCAAACCTTCAACAAATAGTACTTTGTTGATAGAAGGAGAAGGTTCCTTACCGACTTTGCCGATTCCTTTGATTTTTCCCTTTTGGTTATCTCCAAAGGTCACATGTCCTTGATCTTGATATTCGAGGTCTTCAAATAAGTCCTCGGAGCCGCACATGTGCCTTGAGCATCCGCTATCAATGTACCACTTGTTTTTCCTTGGTGCCGGTACCTACAAAAGTAGAATTTCTCGGTTGTTTCGGTACCCAAGCCCGTTTGGGTCCTCCAAAGTTAATTATGCTTATAGCATTCGGAACAATTGTCCCTTTCGGAACCCATATTTGCTTAACTTTGATAGTTCTTAACTTTGAATGAGGATTAACATTGTGAACTCGTTTGAGCGGAACTTTTGAGTTCTCGGTTTCGGTTTTCTTTATTTTGTCGAGATTAATAAGGGATTGTTCCCGTTTAAAAGGGTCGAAACCAAGACCGTGTTTGAGCAAGGGCGATTTTTGAATAGATAGGAGCCTTTCGAATTTCTCGTTTCCGAGAGTAAATTTGTTCAAAATATATTTTAGCTCCTTTTGAGTTTTTGTTAACTCAATTTTCAAAACATTTTCTTTTTCAATACATGATGTATGGTCGATCTCAATAGCTTTGCCCTTGTTTTGAAGCGAGGAGTTTTCGAGTTCTAGAGATTTTATTTTTCTCTTTAAAGATATGTTTAACTTAACCATCTCGTCATACTCCGTATTTAACGATTCAAACGCACTCAACAACTCATCATCTTGATGAACTTCTTGTGAATCACAAAAATCAAAAGAGTCATATTCATCGTCATTGAGTTTAGAGCTGACCTCGATATTGCTTTCGGAGTCGAGGGCCATGAATGCGAGGTTTGCGTCTAGAGATCTTTCTATCTCCTCCTCGTCATCACTCCAAGAAGCGATTAGAACCTCCTTCTTTTTGAATCTTTCCATTTGCGGTTTTGAAGAGGATCCTCGGCATTCTTTGGCATAATGACCGGCCTGACCACATTTTCGACAATTATTGTCGAACTTCTTGACAGGAGTGTAGCCACTTTTCTTTTGCTCCGGTTTGCCATCCCGACCAAGAAAACTTCGCCTCTTTTGAATTAGGTTTTTGTACCTTCTAAAGTTTTTGGCATAAAGAGCGAGTTCCTCGTCGTCTTCGTCTTCGGCAACATCTTCCTCAACGTCGCTATCAACATTGAATGCGACTACTCTTTCCCGAGGCTTTGGTTTTGTGCCTCTAGACTTGAGAACGATCTCATAGTTGATGAGTGACCCGATGAGGGCACTAAATTCGAGCTTGTTGAGATCCTTGGATTCCATGATCGCGGTGACCGTGGCATCCCATTCTCGTGGCAACGATCGTAGAATTTTCTTTGCTTTGTCGCTGCGCGATATAGGCTTTCCAAAAGATACAAGACCGTTTGTTATAGCCGAAAATCGATCCAACATATTTGTGATCGTTTCCTCGTCTTTCATGGAAAATAATTCGTAGTCATGGAGTAACATATTAATTTTGGTCTCCTTGACTTGAGTGGTTCCCTCGTGAGTGACTTCGAGAATTTCCCAGATTTCTTTTGCACTTTCATAGGACGATATCCTATTAAGTTCTTCGGGATTGAGAGCGCAATAGAGGAGTTGAGTAGCTCGGGAGTTGACATGCGTGTTTCTCCAATCCTCATCGTTGTATTCTTCGATCTTTTTCAACGATCCATCTTCTTTCTTAGCGAGTTTAGGACCGAGAGCAATAACTTTCCAGATTTCAATATCGTAGGCTTGCACGAAGATCGCCATCTTCTTTTTCCACGTCATGAAATTGGAACCGTCGAAGAACGGAGGACGGTTGAGAGCATTTCCTTCAATTTGGCCAAGAAGTGCCATTTGCGGATCTTTTTCTCTTAGGTGGTGAAACCTTTAAAAAGAGACCCGCTCCGATACCAACTGAAGAGATAAATTCACCACTAGAAGGGGGGTTGAATAGTGGTGGTGCGGAATACCGAAATTTCTTGCGAGTAAAAGGAAAATAATGCGGAAAATAAAGACTCAAGAATTTATAGAGGTTCGGCAACTTGCCTACGTCCTCTCTCCGACTTTCTTTTCTATTGGCTAAAGAAAAACCACAACCTTAACTCGTCTTCTATCGGTCCGAGTTCACAACTGCTACAATCCGCTTGTCTTCTATCGGTCCAAGCTCAACCTTTCCCTCAATATGAATAATTGTTTATCTAGTGTTCTATAGGAACTAGATAATCCTCCTTTGTCGAATATGGGAGTATAATCCTAATAATGCCGGATCAAAGATCCTAATAACACCGGATTAGTGACTCTTGATTCGTTTCTTTTTCGCTCAAGTGTAAGTGATGCAACACTTACAACCAAATGAAAGAATACAAGGAATAATGTATAATACAATTGAAATCGCTCTTGTATCTTACTTTTTTCACAACTTGTAATACAACACAATATGTAAATCTGAGCTCAAGAATGCTTGGATTGCTTGTATGCTAGAATGCTTGAATGCTTGAAGTTGTGTGTTTGATACCCAAGTCCTTCGGGTATTTATAGGAGTGAGACGACCTTCAAAATCTGAAAAATATACTATTAGCGTGCGCTAATAGATCCTTGTAGCGTGCGTTAGCGAATTTTGACTTGAGTTCTCCGAACGGTCACAAAGACCGTTGCAACGGTAAAATTCGTGTTTAGCGTGCGCTAGTACTGATATGGTAGCGTGCGCTATCGTCTTGGTCAACTAGTCTTCGATCTTGACTTTGACAAAATCCGATTTCCTCTCCAACGTCTCTTTTTCCAACGGCTAAATCATGATTAGCGTGCGCTAGCAAGTATCCATAGCGTGCGCTAGCATTAATTAAATCCAATATTTCCAGATTTTCCGGATCTGCATTGACTCTTCCTTCCAACGGTTGAATTTCAAGCGGTGGCGCATATTCCATTTAGCGTGCGCTAGCACCTTTCCTTTAGCGTGCGCCATCAATTATTTCAATAACGTCGTTGCCTTGTGTAGCGTACGTAAAGACCTAGGCGAAGTGAGTCCGGTGGCTCCGGACTGCGACCATTATTTCGGTAGCGTGCGCTAGATATGAAAATTAGCGTGCGCTAAGTCTTCACTTTAACGTACGTAAGAATATGTGCGTAGCGTGCGCAACGCCCACCGAATTCCTTTCACCGACTTACGGAGACTTGCGATAGCGTGCGTTATGTATGTTGTATAGCGTGCGCTATCTATAGTTTATTAGCGTACGCTATCATTCAATAGCTTTGCGCTATCGATCAGCGACTTGAGTAAGTGCGGTGACTTGATCGTAGGTGTGTATGAGGGTCTCGATAGCGTGCGCTACGGTATGATACGTAGCGTGCGCTAGCCATATTGTGTCCCTTCAAAATATTATCGAGCCGAGATAGATTCAATTAAATATTTTGTATGTAACCATCATAAAAATACATTTTGTGTCAACAAGATAGAGAGAGAGAGAGAGGGGGGGATGAAGTGAGTAGAGAAGAAACAAAAAAAATAGAGAGGAAGAAGAAGAAAAAAGAGGAGGAAAAGAAAGGTAATGAGTCAACCTTAGAACTTTGTGTAATTCTTTTTTTTCTATTATTATAAACTTAGAAATAAACTAATCATCCTTGAACTCTTCCTTTGATCAACCACATATATTCAAGAAGGGGAGTCATCTTGTCTAAGCCATCATCTTTAACATCTCTTTGAAGAATTCAAAAGTGGGTAAAAATTGTTTCTTTCTTTTCTCTTATTCAAAATTTATACAAGTTAAAAATATAGTGCATGCAAGTATTAAACTCTAGATATATATATATATATATACTTGATTAACATTCATTACCATGCATGTAATATTCTTAATATTTGTTGAATTTTAGTTTGTCATATTTTGATTATATGTGCAAATTAATTCATTGATGGAAAATTTGGTTGAATATGAAAAATCTGATCTTTGGGGATCAAAATCTCAAAAACATATGAGTATATATATTGGACTATGGTAAGAGTATAATTAGTCACCGGAAGATTTGATAATTCGAACCTAAGTTCGAAGGATAATCTAAATTAGTTTAAATAAGATAAATTTGGGGTAAAATTGTTAAAATCCATAATTCTGGTCTTATGTCCTGAAAGTAAGTCTTAAAATATCAAAAATAAGTTCTCTATAAAATTTCACCTAAATCGAAATTTACTAAAATAGAAAATCGGGGCAAAAATGTAAATTTCAAGAATTCGGGGCCAAAACTATAATTTACAGAAACTTACTATTTCGAAAATAAAATTTCCAGAAAAGTTGAACTCTCTGTACTCATAATAAGAACCTACCCCGAAAATTTGAGGTCAATCCGACAAGAAACAAAAAAGATATGACCCGAATACTAAAATGTCGATTAAGACAAAACGAAGGGGTGAAATCGTAAATTATAAAACAATAAAAATTAAAACTGAATGTAATAAAAAATTACAAGTCGTAAGGTTCAAATCGCAACTGGATTCATAATTTTAGAAGTTTAAATGAATCCAAACGAATTAATAAAAATATAGACAAAACTAAATAAAAATAATAATAATAGTACTTTAATTTCGAAAGGGCAGAATTATAATTTATGGAAGGAAAAAACCCCATGCAACATATGATCTTAGAACCTTATATTATAACGGACTTTTCTCAATAAAGTTCGTAATTTTCGGACGTATAATCAATCCGTACCGAATTATTCAAATTTATAATATTTTAGTAAAAATAATGATAGTACTTAAAAGACGGAAGGGTAGAATTGTAATTTCTGAAAGGTAAAACTTTCATGCAAATTCTGAACATCAAACCTCATATCATAACGGACTTTTCACAATAAAGTTCGTAATTTTCGAACGTATAATCAATCCGTACCGAACTATTCAAGTTTATGAGTTTATTATAAGATTATGCTAAGACTCGCACAATAGCAATCTAATTATCAACCGGTTGAACTAATTCCTGTAGTTTATCTAAGTCCATTTACTATCAAATAATCATATTGATATCTTATAATATGCATAATCGTTGTTAATCACGACAATAATTGTTATTCAATTGAAATCGGGAGTAAGTGCTGTGCGGAGCTAAGTGCTACGACCTTCAGGCGGTAGCCACCGCTAGAGTCCGTACGAGTACCTCTAGAGTCCCTTTTTCTATTTATATGCATGAGGGACGGTTAGACTAAGTCATGAATCGAGCAGCGTGGCTGCGGTTCTAGGCAAAGCTACCGTCGTATCCTATTCCCTTGAAGCCGAAGGACGGAGTGATCCTAAGGTGACTGGGTCGTAGAATTCGGGTATAGTCGCGATTATGATATGATCCGGGCATAGACCCAAGATAAGGACATATCGAGCCCAGATAAGAGATAAGGTAGCACGTCACCAAGCGTGAGAGCTATAAAGCTCAAAGGCCAATGTTATAGTCATGGTTCGACAAACGCCCAAGATTACGGTTATCAAACCAAAAGTCATGGCGATAGTCAAAGGCCAAACACTGATAATGGTCTAAGACGTTATAAGGAGGCTAAGGGATTAGTCATGTAGACGACCTCCCAAAGCTAAATACTCATTGGGCGCTCGACGCCGTGCATTCTTTATACTCAACCGCAATCTATGGAGATTGACTGTACATTCATGTCATAATTCATAGTATTCTTCTTGAAAACTTGCACCAATTTTTAAACAACACTATTTTTCAAAAGTGGGAGAAACATAATGTTTATTAAATAATAAACTCATTAAATACCCAAACCCAACTCACTGAGAATCCATTATTCTCACCCCATTTTGAATTGTTTTCTAAAACCCCACTAGATGAAGAGAATCAAGAGGAAGCAGAGACAGATGCTGACTGTAACACCCCCAAGACATTCAGGGCATATTACAGCGCCGTGGACTCCACACTATGGGATCCACCAGGCTAACGTACCAACAAGACATTTGAGAACGACAAACAATCATCAATAATACGACAATTCAAATAAGACTACAATCCGACAATAGAATCCAACATCAATCCATTTCCCAAAACAGGAACACAACATTAACAATTTTGAAACGAGAAGTACTCGAGTACTTAAACCAATTTTATAATACAAAAGTCCCAAAACAAGACATCAAAAGTAATAGACTGAACTGAACACCAACAAATGACTACTGATCAGTATCATGCTTGCCCATCATCCTCATACGGCTCAAGTGCTCGTTTGTCCCCACGATCGATACCTGAAATACAAAAAGTATTTCCCCCATTTAAGGGATTAGCGACAACTGCTAGTGCAAGTACAATCCATTTGAACTACATTCTAATCAGATGAATATATGCGCCAAAAAGTCATTTTAGAAAATATTTTATATTCCAGAATATTTATATTGTACAATCGTAAAATACATTGTCTCCAATAAATCACAATTCAAAGTTAACCGTTGGTACAAGACTCACGACCACCGTACCCCGCAGAGCCCCGTCGGACATCCCTGGGTGGCTAATCACAGTTCGCGATACGCACACTCACGGCAATACGTATCCCTAGAGGCCCCGTCGGACCGTCCCTAGGTGAACATACACATAACCATCCACAACAACCACGATACAGCCATAATTCAAATACTAGAACATGTAAACAAATGTAAAGTACTTGCCTTTGAGACATTCTTGAAGAAACGGAAGTGAAACATGACTACGAACGGTCCGGGTGGAAAACGACGGTTCCTAAACGAAGGATCAACACAGTTCAGTCCCAACGGACAACAATACTCTATTGGAATACACCCATAACCCCGATTACATGATACGACAATGAATGATCAATTGATACAGGCGAGGGTTTACGCAAAATCTCCCCGTATTGATAATTTGCGGATTAAAATCAAGAAAATTGGATTTAGAATCACTCAATAATCACAATCGGTAAAGAATATTGTAATATAGATGAACAATTCGGAACTAAACCCTAGAATCCCGAAAAACCCCCAAATTCGTCAAAATTAGGGTTCCTGAGGAATTACCTTTAATTCGGCTGATGAAGGGTGATTATGCTAATTATGATATGATGGCTCGATTCTACCGTGATGGAATTTGAAGAGAACTCCGAATAGAACCGGTGGAAATCGCACCTGAGGTCGCATGTCGAAGAAACGAAGAGAAAAGAATAAAACTGCTGTTCTGAAACTGCCCGCTGACTTATATAATTAGTGAAGTTAGCGCACGCTAACTGTCATATATGGCGTGCGTTAACGGGCCGTGACAGGTCCAGTAGCTACTGCCACCATTCGCTAGCGTACGCTAACAATAGGGAGTTAGCATAAGCTAACTGCACATCGGTAGCGCACGCAAGGCAACAGGAGTAGCGTGCGCTACCTGCACAACAGTTCAATACTGCTGCTCACATCAGCATTAAGCTGCTGTCGAGGGTACAAAACACGAAACGCACGATGAGGTCAGAATCCGGAAACATAAACACGAAGTATACAAGACGACAGAGTAAAGCGCTGAAATAAAAATACAATTCCGACCACCGGAGGGTCCGTAATGCGACAACGAAAATGGGATTCCCGAAACTATTAGAAAATTGCAAAAATGGCCCAAATGACCGAAAATCACGAAACGACGTCGGATTTACGAACCGAAAGTCTCAACACTACCAACACAATCATACGAACTTGTACAAACCAAGAAATAATGAAAACGAACGAGTTTTACAAGAATCGAACGTTTATACGGCAAAACATGTCATAAAATGAAATTACGTGAAAACATCATCAAAACTCGTCCAAATGGAAAAACTCCAAGAACAAAGTAGATTCGAAATGTCGAAACGGTTACAAGCGAGTCGATAAAAATAGACATACACCAAAAATGGAAACTGCTAGAAATGGAAAATTACGGATATTACATTCTCCCCCTCTAAAATAAAGTTTCGTCCCGAAACTTAAGAATCAAAAAGCTCGGGGTGTCTCGAACGCATATCCCCCTCTAACTCCCACGTCGCTTCTTCTACTCCGTGCCTCGACCATTGCACCTTAACCAAAGGAATGGTTTTGTGCCTTAACTATTTGTCTCGACGCTCCAAAATCTTGACGGGCATCTCTTCAAACGTAACATCCTTCTCGATCTCCACGTCCCCAAAGTCAATAATGTGGGACGGGTCCGGAACGTACTTCCTCAACTGGGAAACGTGAAATACGCTATGCACATGACTCAGCGACGGAGGTAAAGCCAAACGGTATGCCAACTCACCGACTCTCTCCAATACCTCGAAAGGTCCAATTTATCTCGGGCTGAGTTTCCCCTTCTTCCTAAATCGGAAAACTCTTTTCGTAGGAGACACTCTCAACAGAACATGATCTCCCACCTCAAACTCCAAAGGTCTACGCCTAACATCCGCATAAGACTTTTGTCGAATCTGAGCAGCCAACATTCTCTTCCTAATCAATTCAACTTTCTCCCTCGTCTCCAACACAAGGTCCGGCTCGGTGCCAACCATATCGGACGACTCATCCCAACATATCGGTGATCGGCAACATCGGCCATAAAGTGCCTCATACGGTGCCATCTTAATCGACGCGTGCCAGCTATTATTATAAGTAAACTCAATTAAGGCCAAATGCTCCTCCCAGTCACTACTCCAATCTAACGCGCACGCGCGCAACAAATCCTCGAACGTCTGAATGGTACGTCGATTGTCCGTCGATCGAGGGTGGAAAGATGTACTCAAACGCCGCGTCCCAATGCCTTATGTCTTTTGCCAAAAGTGCGATACAAACCGGCCATCTCTATCTGAAATAATGGTCCTCGGCGTACCATGAAGCCTTACTATCTGTGCGATAAAAATACGAGCCAACTTTTCTGGACCCCAAGTATCCTTGATGCCCAGAAAATGTGCCGACTTAGTCAGTCGGTCTACAATCACCCACACCATATTCATACCAGTCTTCGTCCTCGGCAAACCCGTGACAAAAATCCATAGAGATATCCTCCCACTTCCATTCCGGGACGGGAAGTGGTTTCAATAACCCGGCTGGCCGCTGATGCTCAATCTTGACTTTCTGACAAGTCAAACACTTAGCCACAAACTGAACTACCTCCTTCTTCATATCGTTCCACCAGAAATTTTTCCTCAGATCTTTATACATTTTACTCGAGCCCGGATGGACTGAGTAAGGTGACGCATGAGCCTCTCGCATGATACTCTGTCTCAATTTCGAGTCGTTCGGAATGCACAACCGACCTCGGAATCTCAACACTCCGTCCTCATGAATAACGAATCCCGGGGCTTTCCCCTTCCCTACACTCTCTCGAAGCTGAATAAACATCGGGTCCTCCAACTGTTCCGATTTAATGTCCTCGACCAGAGATGAAGAAATCTCAAGAGTACGCAACTGCCCGGAACTCTCTGGCAGTACAATCTCAATGCTCAACCTCATAAACTCTCGCTGAAGTCCCGACTGGGCCGTGAGTAACTCAAGCACCCGAAGCGATACCGATTTCCGGCTCAAGGCATCTGCTACCACATTAGCCTTGCCCGGATTATAAAGGATCTCGAGATCGTAATCCTTAATTAATTCCAACCATCTCCTCTGTCTCATATTAAGCTCTTTCTGGGTGAAAATGTACTTTAGGCTCTTGTGATCGGTGAAAATCTGACACGACGAGCCATACAAGTAATGACACCAGATCTTCAATGCAAATACGATTGCGGCCAACTCAAGATCGTGCGTAGGGTAATTCAATTCATACGGTTTAAACTGACGGGAAGCATAGGCAATCGTCCTCCCGTGCTGCATAAGTACGCATCCGAGCCCTTGGCCCGAAGCATCACTATAAACTGAGAACCCATCATTACCACTCGGTAAAGCCAAAACGGGAGCGGTCGTCAACCGCTTCTTCAACTCCTCAAAACTATTATGCCTCTCATCGGTCCACACAAACTTCTGTGACTTCTGTAACAACTGAGTCAGCGGTCGAGCGAGCTTAGAGAACCCCTCGACGAATCTACGGTAATACCCGACTAATCCCAAAAAACTGCGGACCTCCTTCACGTTCTTGGGCGGCGCCCAATCCAACACTGCCTCTACCTTATATGGGTCCACACGAACACCCTCAGCCGAGATCACATGACCGAGAAACATAACCTCCCGTAACCAAAACTCGCACTTTGAGAACTTCGCAAAAAGATGCTGAGTTCTCAAAATATCTAGCACGATATGCAAATGATGGGCGTGCTCCTCCTCGCTCCTCGAGTAAATCAGGATATCATCGATAAAAATGACTACATACTTATCGAGGTACTCGATAAAGACTTTGTTCATAAGCTGCATGAACACGGCTGGGGCGTTGGTTAGCCCAAAAGGCATAACCACAAACTCGTAGTGACCGTATCTCGTCCGAAAGGCCGTCTTCGGAATGTCGGTATCCTTCACTCGGAGCTGATAATACCCCGATCTCAAATCAATCTTCGAAAACACAGTTGCCCCTTGCAACTGATCAAACAAATCATCAATCCCCGGGAGCGGATACTTGTTTTTGATGGTCACTTTGTTCAACTCTCGGTAGTCGATACAGAAACGAAGTGACCCATCCTTCTTCTTCACAAACAGGACCGGTGCGCCCCAAGGTGAAGCGCTCGGTCGAATATACCCCATGTCTTGCAACTCTCCCAACTGTTTCTTCAACTCAAGCATCTCGGCAGGCGCCATACGGTATGGCGTCTTAGAAATCGGTGCTGCACCCGGCTCTAAATCGACGGTAAACTCAACTTCTCGGTCCGGCAGCAAACCCGACAACTCGTCTGGAAAGACATCAGGATACTCACACACTACCGGAATAGACGAGAGCTCGACTCCCCCTTCTTTCGATCTCAAGGTGTAACACCAATAACCCGTGCAACCTCCCCGAAGAAGTCTCACTGCCCTCAAGGCGCTGATCAGTAATCTCTGGCTACTCCGCTTACGCCCCACAAAAGAATGCTCGGTACCATCATAGGCTAACATCAAAACGGTTCTCGTTCTATAATTCATGATCGCCCCATGACGGTCCAGCCAATCCTCACCCAGAATCAAATCCTCATCCTTAATATCTACCGCAATCAGATTAGAAGGCCAATCCCTCCCCACGATACTCACAGAAAAATCTCTAATCTCACGGTCCCCCACGATGCTATCCCCATTAGGAAGTTTAACAACAAAAGGCTCACAGGCAACTAGGCAATCAACATGCAGACGACGCACACAATCCATAGATATAAAAGAATGCGTAGCACCAGAATCGAACAATACGGAAACAGGATGATCAAGGATGTGGACAGTACCTGTAGCCACCGTCGCGTCAGGATCTCCTGCTCGTCTCATCTCGTACACTCGGGGCGGAACAGACCCCGCACTAGAAGCTCCCCCTCTCGAAGGCTGACCACGTCCTCGACCTCTACCAAAACTCTGCTGCGGCTGAGGAACTGTCGGTGCCTGATTCACACTTGGCTCTCCCGCAGCTGGGGCTGATATCTGAGTAACTCGAGCCCGAGCTGCATCCGTACAAAACTTAGCACGATCACCCATCCGACCACAAGCAAGACACTGAATCGGAGGCCTATCACACTCACTCATCATGTGGCCCGGACGACTACAGTTGAAGCACGTAGGACCACGAACGGAACCAGCAGGAGCAGACCTAGAACTGTTTCCTCGACTAACTGATGGCGACTGACTCCCGAAGACTCGCGAACCAGACTGAGCCTTCGGATACCCTCCTGACTTGCCTCCCAAAAATTGACCGGAGGTCTTCTGCTTCTTTCCTTCAGTTGCCGTCTCTGTCGCAGAAAATGACATCTCATAAGCTATCGCTTTATTTTGATAATCTTTCAAAGTCGTGCACCCCAGACCAGACATGTAGTGGCGCACCGTCGGTTTCATCCGCATATCAAAGTGGCGGATCTTATCAAGCTCATCTCGGACTTGGTTTGTAGCTGTTGATTGTAGTCTTTGATAGCTTGAAATATAGGAACATCTTGGGGCTTAGCCTCAAAGAAGGCTCGGATCCTCCCCTCTTTCACTGGCCATGGACAGAATTCGTCTTCCATCAGATCCTGAAACTCCACCCATGTAGCTGCCCGGTCAAGCGGTTTCACCGCTTGCCACTACGTTGCTGCCTCCTTGGCGAGGAAGTACTGAGCAATGGGTACTTTCCTCTCCTCAGAACAATTAGCAGCCTCAAATACTTTCTCCATCTCGAATAGCCAATTCTCCCAACCAGAAGGGTCACAAGCACCATCAAACTGCGGAGGACGCATACGAATCACGTCCTGAAGTAGCTTATCATTGCCGGATCCAGTAGGCGGAACCGGGTTGGCATTAGCTTGGCCGACTAGAACGGCCTGAGTTAATAGCGTCATATGGTTCGCTACTTGTTGCAAAATGTTGGCCACTCCAACATTCTCACGTGCATTACCGGAGCTAGGGGACTGGTCCTGCTGACCTCCAGAACTAGGGGGAACACTGTTCGACAAAGAAGGCATCGCCGAATCAGTTCCCGAGTGATCGGACATGGCTGCGCCACGTCCCCTACCGCGTCCGCGACCGCGTCCGCGTCCTCTACCAGCAGGAATTCTGAAGAAGCAACGGGTATGTACAATTCAAACGCAAAATGCAACAAGATACTAAGACAGGAATAGAACATAACGGTGAAACGAGTCAAGTTAGGAAAAACTTACGAGCACCGGCGTACTGAGATGATGGCATAGCAGTGATACTGTCCCAAAAACGACACTTAACTTGACCTAAATAACCGACAGCCTAGGTATCCATAAACCTAAGCTCCGATACCATATTCTGTAACACCCCCAAGACATTCAGGGCATATTACAGCGCCGTGGACTCCACACTATGGGATCCACCAGGCTAACGTACCAATAAGACATTTGACAACGACAAACAATCATCAATAATGCGGCAATTCAAATAAGACTACAATCCGACAATAGAATCCAACATCAATCCATTTCCCAAAAGAGGAACACAACATTAACAATTTTGAAACGAGAAGTACTCGAGTACTTAAACCAATTTTATAATACAAAAGTCCCAAAACAAGACATCAAAAGTAATAGACTGAACTGAACACCAACAAATGACTACTGATCAGTATCATGCTTGCCCATCATCCTCATACGGCTCAAGTGCTCGTTTGTCCCCACGATCGATACCTGAAATACAAAAAGTATTTCCCCCATTTAAGGGGTTAGCGACAACTGCTAGTGCAAGTACAATCCATTTGAACTACATTCTAATCAGATAAATATATGCGCCAAAAAGTCATTTTACAAAACATTTTATATTCCGGAATATTTACATTGTACAATCGTAAAACAGATTATCTCCAATAAATCACAATTCAAAGTTAACCGTTGGTACGAGACTCACGGCCACCGTACCCCGCAGAGCCCGTCGGACATCCCTAGGTGGCTAACCACAATTCGCGATATGCACACTCACGGCAATACGTATCCCTAGAGGCCCCCTCGGACCATCCCTAGGTGAACATACACATAACCTGTAACACCCCCAGATCCGAACGGGAATATTACAGCGCCGTGGGCCCTGAGATGGAACCCACAAGGCAGAAGGAAATTTTCGCAAACACTTACAAACCCCCAAGAGGCTAACGACGGTATTATCTATTAAAAACATTCGAAAATTTATAAAACTCATTTATCAAACCGTCGTAAAAACTCATTTGAAACCACAAGGCCCAAAATGCCAAAACTCAACAGTTTAAAAACACATACGTTAAGCTATCGCTTACACGTACCGACAGAATAGATTTAGAAAATGATTGCCAAAGTAACCTAAGTTACCAGATACCAAAAAGGTCATTTAAAAATACTCACGCAGCGGATAAAGATAAACAATTAAAATACTCTAGCAGCGGAATACAACAACTGATCAGAAACTCAAAACACAAATACATGCCCTTGCCAGTATCCTCCGGGAAGTTCATCTCTCCACGACCGCTACAAGCTTGATAATCCAAGAACCTAAAAAGAAAGCCCACGACGGGGTCAGCCATAATATCCAACAATGATAACCATCACATCTCGACAATAATTACATATCAATGGAAATACTAAGTAAGAATACGACCAGTGTACTCTTACCGTCGTAACTTTACGAGAATCCACGATTCGCATCCTTAACAACACATTAAAATAATACCGAAATATCTGTACGGTATCTCAACAATACTCAAGGTTCTCAAAACATTATCATAACTCGCGATACGGAAATTATACCAACTCTGGCCAATTCAATCCATCGGATAACATCGACAACTCCAATACGATAATCGATTGTCCATCAAAGACAAGTACCAAGGAAATACGGAACATACCTCAAGATACGAAATACCATTACCATCACGTCAGTCTAATCCGAGATCAGATCAACACAACATACGGACATGGTCCTAACACAAGACCTACAAATGCATACTCATATGACAACGTCAATATGATCACAACAATAACGACAATGTATACTTATGGCCACCCATAATATACATATGCACAATAACAACAACATATGGTAATCCAACGATCCAACATGACACAGCTATAGATTCCCATGATGATCCCATCGGACCAACGCATGGTGGCATTACCTGTCCAGCGATCCAGCGCACACAGCTATAGATTCCCATGATGATCCCGTCGGACCAACGCATGGTGTTCATATGACAACAATGCACAACTGCACAAAACAACGGTGCACAATATACGACAACAACAATGCACAAATGCATGACAACAACGATACACGAATGTATCACAACATGATCGACTCAAATGATAAAAATGATTAGAGTACTTGCCCCGAGTCCTTCAAGAACGATCTCAATGCCTAAACCATCACGAACCATTATCCTCAATACTCGACGGTCCATAGTATCACGGATTGTTGATAATTCATATCTTCGTCTTTATCACAATATATCCTCGATATACAAGTATACCAATAACAAAAGTAAATCATATACATTATGATTTAGATTCTCAAAACTCGAATACGATTTATAATCCAAAATCTCCTGTGATTACGATTATAAACATTGCTATACGAATTATAAACGAATGAAACTGAAACCATTCATTAAATATTATAAACTGAGCAAGTAATAACTTGCCTCGATACCGATACGACGATGATGAAGTCGTTACCAAATCCATTGTCATCATCTACAAGTTCCTCGGTCCCGACCAAAGCAATTCACGAACATACTCGAACACGACCGCATCATACGGTTATAAACACCGATCAATAAACTTGACCTATTACAATAATCGATTAAACAACAATCTGATAATAATCAACAACCGTTAAAACCAATTCACAAACCCAACGGCTCAACAATATCTCAGTTAACCACAAGTCTGATCAAACAAACTTAAACGATCACGAATTCATAACCGAAACATAATATATTACCCTGCCTGTTGACTTAGCGCACGTTAATCTCTTACCGTAGCGTGCGCTAAGTTATTCCCGATAGCGTGCGTTAGCCAGTAGGCTTAGCGTGCGCTAATGACGTGCAGTTACATGCATTTCGGATACCGATCAATATATGGCGATTATCAAAAACTCTAAGTGATTCTGAACCATGTACATAGCTATCAAACAACGAAATCCAATATCTTTTAACATATAGGTAATCATCCAATGTAATTCCCGGTTATAATTCAGTCATTATCATTCAGTAATTTCATTCGGTGATTGTCACTCAGTGGATTTTCACTCATTTATAATCATTCATCAATCATGTTCATTCACCCGTGTTCACCGTTCGTAGAAACTTCGAGTTGTGTATCGTTATTGTTCATTGTTTCAACTTTCCACATATGAGTTCGACTTTGTTAGATCACCATTAATTTTTTGTACTCCAAAAATTCTGAATCTTTGCAATATTATAGAGCATCGAGTTAGCTTTCCAATGGTTCAAATGGTGAGTCAATCGGAGTCCGAACGAGAGAGTTATGGTCGTTTTAGCTCACCCGCTCATTTTTTCAGTTTTGGCCGATCACTGCCGACCGAAATCGGCCGTGTCGTCCGACACGGCCCGTGCCGTACTCGTCCGGAAATGCCGAAGTTTCTGTCACAGGACCCGACCGTGTAAATGCAGCGCGGCAGTCGAACTCTTCCGGATAAGCGAGAACCGATCGCCCGGGCCTTGGCCGTGTTCCAGGACACGGTCGAGTCATGCAGAGTCGCTGTCGGACGGGTCACTATCGGAAGGCCCCTCCGCGCCGCGACCGTGTCAAGCAGGACACGGTCGAGTCCCTGCCGGCCAGCTGCGCGCCGCGGCCGTGTCAGGCGGACACGGTCGAGTCTGTCAGCCGAGTCAACCCCTATAAATTCGTTTCTTTTGAGCATTTCAGCTCATTTCTTCCATTTCTTTCCCACTTCTTCACCTGCAACCGAGAGAGATAAGCTTGAGGGAGAAATTTCTTCATCAATTATCATTTGAGTGTGTATTTCTCATCACCTTCAATCATTTGGGAAGCTTGGATACTCGATTAAACTCATGTTCTTCGGATCGAAGTGGTTGGATCTTCAAGAGGTAATTCCTTCAACACCTTGGACTTCGATTTTGTGTTGAGATATGATGTTTTGGACGTTATAATCATGTTATATGTGTAATACCCGGTTGTAATTCATTCATTTTCATTCAGTAATTATCAGTCTGTAATTGTCACTCAGTGTATTTTCACTCAATTATAATCATTCATCAATCTTGTTCATTCACCATGTTCACCGTTCGTATAAACTTCGAGTTGAGTATCGTTATTGTTCATCGTTTCAACTTTCCTCATATGAGTTCGACTTTGTTAGATCACCATTAATTTTTGGTAACTCCAAAAATTCTAAATCTTTGCAATATTATAGAGCCTCGAGTTAGCTTTCCAATGGTTCAAACGGTGAGTCAATCGGAGTCCGGACGAGAGAGTTATGGTCGTTTCAGTTTGGCGATCATCGCCGACCGAACTCGGCCGTGTCGTCCGACACGGCCCGTGCCGTACTCGTCCGGAAAATGCGAAGTTTACGCCGACTGGCTCGGCCGTGTCGTCCGACACGGCCGTGCCGTACTCTTCCGGATAAGCTGGAGCATCGCTGACACGCCGACCGTGTCCCGTGACACGGCCGAGTCATGCCGAAGTCATTTGTCGGGCGGGTCGCTTCGGAAGGCCCTCGGCCGCGACCGTGTCAATCGGACACGGTCGAGTCATGTCGGCCGGTATCGGCGGTATGCGACACGACCGTGCCGATCGGCCGGCGTCGGGCAGCACCGGCGACCCCTATAAATTCATTTTTTTCATCATTTCAGCCCATTTTCTGCATTTTCTTCACCTTCAACCGAGAGATAAGGCTTGAGGGAGGGTTTTTCCTTCACAAATCATTTGGGTGTTTGATTTTCTTCATCTCCTTTCGATCGTGAAGCCCGGATAATCAATCTAACGCGTATTCTTCGGATTGAAACACTTGGATCATCAAGAGGTAATTCCTTCAACACTTTGGACTTCGATTTTGTGTTGAAATAGGATGTTTTGGACGTTATAATCATGATATATGAAGGGATATGTATATGATTATGAGTTTGTATAAGGATTCATTGGATTATTGAGGGATTATTCATAATCACTTTGGAAATCGAGTTGGAATTGGGGATTTTCGTCTAATTGATGTTTTAATCACATTTTTGGATATTCATAACGGATTATTGATCGTATTGGAGTTGTTTTGTTGGTTTGAAACACTTCTTGGGGGATTTGATATTGGTATATCGAGGTTTGATTGTAAACAATCGGAGTTTGGATACTACGTGTTTGATTTAATGCCTCTATGGACTTGGTTTAGTCGTATCGACGTTTTGAGTTTGTTATATTCGTGTTTGATTCGTATATTGAACGGATTGTTGGTAATTGTATTATTTAAGGTTGTTCGAGCGACCGATAACTCAATTAGGACGTTGTTCGTGGACGGACATTCTTCATCGTTGTTGAGTAAGTTGATTCTTACTCGGTTAAAAGGATACTCATTTCTTTTGTTGTTGATTGCTCATAATCATAATTCATTCATCATAATATTAATCATTTTGAGACTTGTAATTGTCGAATAATCATTTCATTCACGAGGAGCAGCGGTTCCAAATCATTTCACTGGGTTATCAATCACGTCACTATTACTTTCATATCGGTGAGTCATCTTGGCCTAGTCTAATTATTATTCATTGATATTCATCATGGTCATTTTCGTTCATGTGACCTTCCGGGTTCATATTGCGTGGCCGGGTGTGGCTGTGTGGAATTTTTAGTCGGGCACACGATGGTCATGTATTGGGTTCACCGATACATCGGACCGTGCACACGGTAACGCTTACCTCCGTGAGACTAATTAGGTACAAGGACGGGTGTGTCCGGTCATTCGTCTTGTACACTTGCACAGAACATTACGGGCGTACTATGATACTCCTCTTCAAATAAATTCATAATTAAGAATATTTCATAACTTCGCTTAATTCATGATTGTGTAATTTCAACTCTTGAGGATTGTTGTTACGTATGGCGGCCCGTTTGGGGATTTTGTTTTTAGTGCAGGCAAGGCAAAGGCACGGGAGAACACGCCGACGTCGAGAGTCCTGGTGATACTAGAAAGGGGCCCGATCTGTCGATCATTGCTCATTTATGTTTCCTTTATTTATTCCGCTGCAGACATTCCGTTTGAATACTCGTTTCATTCAGTGTTGTGTATTTTATCGTCATATAAGATACACATGTATTCTATTTTATCCTGGGTGTGTTGTATGAAACTCCTCATCGGAGTAATTAATGTTGTAATGTGGTTGATCGCATTCACCCTGTGTAATTCATTCATTTTCATCCGCCTGGTGGGTCCCAGTTGGGGGTCCACGGCACTGTAATATTCGCCTAGTTTGGGGTGTTACAGAGTTGGTATCAGAGCGTGGTTTTGAATACTACCTTCCGAGTCATGTCTCATTTGAAGTCATCGTCATCAGACTAGTATCATTGGACTTTCGTGTCACGTGTGACTGTGCAAATGCCGAGCCAATCGCAAGAAAGAAGCGTAAGATTTCTAACGCCATGGTATAATTTCTGGCAATAATCATTCATTCATCATTCATCAATTAACAATCCTCAAACATCATCATTCATTGTGATCAAGACGATCATATTAACTCATCAATCACTTAATTCATTTCATTACTCAGTTGTCAATCTGGATGATCATATTATCAATCTTGTTAAGTTATTCAAGATAATCATTTCAAGAATTTCATCAGATAATCATGTCACTTCAGTAAATCATTCATATAATCACTAAGTTAGAACTTGTATACTCATTTTCATCATCTCATGACATAATCATAATGTGATATTCATGCGGGGATTATAATCATCATGTAACTTTCCACTTCAGTATGGAAAGAGCTGGCAGAGGACGAGGAGGACGAGGCCGTGGTGCGGGCCGAATCCCGAGAGCTCGTGTGAATACACGTGCGAATGCGAGAAATAATGCTAATTCATCTAGTAGCGACGCTGCTACTCATTCACCTGGACGTGATCATTCTCTATCAGGGAGTCGTACTAGGGACACCGCTCAGTCAGAAGGTGTTCGGATCGATCCACTCGCCTTTATGCAGGGCATGATGGCCCAGATGACTCAAATGACACAACTAATGGAGACGATGCAAAATTCAGCTAATCAAAATCAACAGGCTCCTCCGCCGCCGCCTCAGAGGCAAGAGAGGAATGTGAGCAGTATCATCGGCGACATCTCTCGCCAAAGGCCACCTACTTTTGAGGGCTCGTCTGAGCCGGCGGATATTATACATTGGCTCGAGCATTTCGAGAAGTTGTTTGCTATGGTAGAGTGTCCCGAAGGACACAAAGTTTCTGTTGCGGCTTACTACCTGGGTAAGAGCGCACATTCTTGGTGGTTGTCGTTGAAGCCCACCGAAGGATCATGTACTTGGGAGCAGTTCAAGACTCTCATGATGGAGAGATTTTATCCGGCCCCACTCAGAGAGGCCAAGCTGTCAGAATTACTCACCCCCGACCCCTCAACAGACGAGGATGTTCTCGCCATTGCCGAGAAATTTCAGGAACTTCTTCCGTTTGCCTCATCTATCATTCATTCCGAGGCGGATAAGATTAAGTATTTCAGCAAGAGGCTGAAACCCCGTATGAGACTTCAGTTACTTAATCATAATTGCACCACGTTGGCTGAATTCATTGAGAAAGCTCTCACCTACGAGCTTCGCTAAGGAAATTGCTAAGCAGCAACCTTCGTCTGCTAGCAAGAAATCGAAGAATCGCAATCAGTCGGAAGGCGGTCAGGCAACTTTCAAGAAACCCCGTGCGGGCTCCGCTTTTTCTGAGCGACCTCCTGTGTCGTCTAAACCCGCGGAATCACAGTCTCGAGCGGCCAGTTCGGCCATCACCTGTTATAGCGTGGGGAACTTGGTCACCTCGGTACCAAGTGTCCGAGACAGACGATCACGTGTCATAATTGTGGAATTGCCGGGCATAGGGCCCGTTTTTGCCGTAGGGACTCCAAACCTACTCCAGCGTCATCTCAGGCCCAAACGATCAGGCCTGCTCGTAATCGGGCCACTCAATCGGCGTCGTTTAAAGCAGCGGGAGCGACTAAAGGTGGAGCCTATAGTCGTGACAGGAGCGTCCGGTCTGGGACTAGCAAACCCGGATTTATGAGATGAAGAAGACCGATGATCCCGAGGCCCAAATGATCTCGTGTACACTCGATATTCTATCTCAACTTTGTGTGTACCCTTTTTGATCCGGTGCATCGCATTCATTCATTTCCGAATCATGTTTGAGTAGACTACGTGCGGGTAGTGCTACTAGTTGTGAGCCTTATGTCATTGGTCTACCTGATGGTAGACGAATCATCGGTAATCGTGAGATTCAGGATTGTCCTATTCAGTTTCATGGTCGTGTGTGGCCAGCAAACCTTATCGTGGTAGATTTGCCGAGAGACGACGTCATCTTGGGTATTGATTGGATGGATCGTCATGATGCCACCATTAGTGTCCGTAAGCGTATGATTACTATCATTTCAGACGATGGGGTTGAATGTGTATTTCAGGGAGGTAATCCCGGCTGTTCTGGTAAGGTCATTAATTTGATGAAAGCAGTGCGATTACTCAGTCAGGGATGTGTCGGTTATTGGTGCTATATGACCAAAACCGAGGAATCATCAGTAATGTTGTCGGATATTCCAGTAGTAAGGGAATATGCCGATGTATTTCCAGACGAGTTACCTGGTTTGCCTCCACAGAGGGATGTGGAATTCACGATTGAGTTGGAGCCTGACGCGTCCCGATATCGAAGGCACCGTACAGAATTGCCACGAGCGAAATACGAGAGTTGAAGATACAACTTTAGGAATTGTTCTAGAACGGTAATATCCGACCGAGTGCGTCCCCGTGGGGAGCACCAGTGCTGTTCGTCAAAAAGAAGGATGGTTCTTTTCGCTTGTGTATCGATTATCGGGAGTTGAATAAGGTGACAATCAAGAATAAGTATCCCTTACCCCGTATTGATGATCTCTTAGATCAACTTCAGGGAGCTTCAGTATTTTCCAAGATCGACTTAAGATCTGGATATCATCAACTGCGGATTCGAGAGTCGGATATCGCGAGGACGGCGTTTCGAACACGCTATGGTCATTTTGAGTTCGTAGTTATGCCGGTCGGATTGACTAATGCACCTGCGGTATTCATGGAGTTAATGAATCGGGTTTTCATCGACTTTTTGGATCGGTTTGTTGTTGTCTTCATCGATGACATTTTGATTTATTCTCGTGACCGGGAGGAACACGAGTCTCACCTTCATCGAGTGCTCGACGTGTTGAGACGGGAGCAACTCTATGGAAAGTTTTCCAAATGCGAGTTCTGGATGTCCGAGGTGACTTTTCTCGGACATGTAATTTCATCAGATGGAGTGCGTGTTGATCCTCAGAAGACGGAGGCTATCCAGAATTGGTTACCTCCGAAGAATGTTAAGGAAATCCGAAGCTTTCTCGGATTAGCCGGTTATTATCGGAGGTTTGTGGAAGGATTTTCCAAAATTGCTCAACCATTGACGAACCTTTTGCGGAAGGATAAGAAATACACGTGGTCCGACGCGTGTCAGCGGAGTTTCGAGGAACTCAAGAGCCGGTTAATGTCAGCACCTGTACTTTCCTTGCCGCAGGGGACGGAGGGATTTGTGGTTTATAGTGATGCGTCTGGACAGGGTCTCGGATGTGTACTCATGCAGAACGGGAAGGTTATTGCCTATGCTTCACGGCGGTTGAGACCTTACGAGGTTAATTATCCGACTCACGACCTTGAGCTAGCAGTGGTGTTCGCTTTGAAGATTTGGCGTCATTACCTTTATGGCGTCACTTGTCGATATTCACCGATCATAAAAGTTTAAAGTATATATTTACTCGAAGGAATTAAATATGCGACAGAGGCGGTGGTTAGAACTAATCAAAGATTATGATATCGAGATCCTTTACCACCGGGAAGGCGAACGTTGTCGCCGACGCCTTGAGTCGTAAGTCCATTCAAGAGCAGATGCTTGCTCGTTTAACAATTCGAAGGAGCTCCAACAGGAATTTCTTAGACCAGAGATCGAGGTCCGCCGGCGAGTTCGAGACGGCTATGTATGTTAGAGATTTCATCATCTCTTGAGGATGCAATCGGGAGAATCAGGGTTCAGACCCGGCATTGTTGCGCATTCGTGAGGATGTGGCTCAGGAAAGCCCCCGGATTCGTGATCCACGAGGATGGACTTTTGAGGTTTAAGAACCGGTTGTGCGTATCGTGAATGACGAGTTGAAAAACTCGATTTTGAGAGAAGCTCATGCTACTCCTTATTCGTTCATCCGGTCTAGCAAGATGTATAAAGACTTGAAACAAAATTACCGGTGGAGTAATATGAAGCGAGAAGTCGCAGAATTTGTTTCGAGATGCTTAACTTGCCAACAAGTCAAGATTGAACATCGGCCGACGGCGGGTATGCGAAACCTCTCCCTATTCAGTGGAAGTGGGAAGACATTTCTATGGATTTCATCACGAGTTTGCCGGCAGTCGTCGTGGCATGAATACAACTGGGTGATTGTGGACCGTTTAACTAAATCAGCTCATTTCCTTGAGATCAAGGATACGTGGGGTCCCGAGAGATCGCCCGATTATTCATCAAAGAGATAGTGAGATCGCACGGTACTCCTAAGAGTATCATTTCCGATCGTGACGGACGATTTGTATCTCATTTTTGGAAATCGGTTCACCGTGCTATGGGAACTCGGCTCAATCTCGCATCGCCTTTCATCCTCGGTCAGACGGACAATCAGAGAGGACTATACAAACATTAGAGGACATGTTGAGGGCATGCGTCCTCGATTGGAAGGACGATTGGGAAGCCCAACTACCATTGATCGAGTTCACGAAAAATAATAGTTGGCATGCTTCCATTAATATTGCACCATAAGAGGCCTTTTACGGTCGCCGTTGTCGATCTCCCTTGTGTTGGGATGACTTGTCGTAATCAATCGGCACCGAACCCGATATGCTTATAGCCGCCCGGGAGAAGGTAGCTTTGATCAAGAGTCGTATGTTGACAGCTCAGAGTCGACAGAAATCATATGCAGATAATCGTCGTCGACCACTAGAGTTCGAGACGGGTGACCACATTTTGGTCAAGGTATCCCCGAGTCAAGGTATTTTCCGTTTCGGAAAACGGGGGAAGTTGAGTCCGAGATTCATTGGACCGCTTGAAATTTTGGATAGAGTAGGCGAGTTAGCTTATCGATTGGCTTTACCTCCGGCTCGAGCCGAATTCATAATGTGTTTCATGTCTCTCGATTGCGAAAGTATGTTGCCGACCCGAGGCACATCGCATGATTCGACGAATCGAGATCGCCGACGATCATTCATATGAGGAGCGTCCTATACGAGTTTTAGAGCGGCGAATCAAACAGCTTGAGAAATAAGTCGATTCCTTTGGTCAAGATTCAGTGGTCCAGGACATGGAGTCGAAGAGGCCACTTGGGAAACCGAGGAGATTATGCGAGAGTTATCCCGAGTTGTTTGACCCTTAGTTTCGAGACGAAACTCTTTTTAAGGGGAGTATGTAATACCGGTTGTAATTCATTCATTTTCATTCAAGAATTATCGATCAGTAATTGTCACTCGTGTATTTTCACTCAATTATAATCATTCATCAATCTTGTTCATTCACCATGTTCACTGCTCGTATAAACTTCGAGTTGAGTATCGTTATTGTTCATCGCTTCAACTTTCCTCATATGAGTTCGACTTTGGTAGATCACCATTCTTGTGTGGTAACTCCAAAAATTCTAATTCTTTGCAATATTCTCGAGCCTCGAGTTAGCTTTCCCATGGTTCACACGGTGAGTCAATCGGAGTCCGGCCGCGAGAGTTATGGTCGTTTCGATTTTGGCGATCACCGCCGACCGAACTCGGCCGTGTCGTCCGACACGGCCCGTGCCGCATTTCGTCCGGAAAATGCAGTTTCTGACTGCCGACTCGGCCGTGTCGCCCGACACGCGGCGTGCCGTACTCTTCGGATAAGCTCGAACGATCGCTGACACGCCCGACCGTGTCCCGTGGACACGGCCGAGTCATGCCGAAGTCATTTGTCGGTCGCTTCGGAAGGCCCTCGATTGCGGCCGTGTCAATCCGGACACGGCCGAAGTCACTGTCGGCCATTTGTCGGCGGTGCTGACACGACCGTGCCGATCGGCACGGGCCGTGTCCGGCAGCGATCAACCCCTATAAATTCATTTTTTCATCATTTCAGCCCATTTTCTGCATTTTCTTCACCTTCAACCGAGAGATAAGGCTTGAGGGAGGGTTTTTCCTTCACAAATCATTTGGGTGTTTGATTTTCTTCATCTCCTTTCGATCGTGAAGCCCGGATAATCAATCTAACGCGTATTCTTCGGATTGAAACACTTGGATCATCAAGAGGTAATTCCTTCAACACTTTGGACTTCGATTTTGTGTTGAAATAGGATGTTTTGGACGTTATAATCATGATATATGAAGGGATATGTATATGATTATGAGTTTGTATAAGGATTCATTGGATTATTGAGGGATTATTCAAAAACACTTTGGAAATCGAGTTGGAATTGGGGATTTTCGACTAATTGATGTTTTAATCACATTTTTGGATATTCATAACGGATTATTGATCGTATTGGAGTTGTTTTGTTGGTTTGAAACACTTCTTGGGGGATTTGATATTGGTATATCGAGGTTTGATTGTAAACAATCGGAGTTTGGATACTACGTGTTTGATTTAATGCCTCTATGGACTTGGTTTAGTCGTATCGACGTTTTGAGTTTGTTATATTCGTGTTTGATTCGTATATTGAACGGATTGTTGGTAATTGTATTATTTAAGGTTGTTCGAGCGACCGATAACTCAATTAGGACGTTGTTCGTGGACGGACATTCTTCATCGTTGTTGAGTAAGTTGATTCTTACTCGGTTAAAAGGATACTCATTCCTTTTGTTGTTGATTGCTCATAATCATAATTCATTCATCATAATATTAATCATTTTGAGACTTGTAATTGTCGAATAATCATTTCATTCACGAGGAACGACGGTTCCAAATCATTTCACTGGGTTATCAATCACGTCACTATTACTTTCATATCGGTGAGTCATCTTGGCCTAGTCTAATTATTATTCATTGATATTCATCATGGTCATTTTCGTTCATGTGACCTTCCGGGTTCATATTGCGTGGCCGGGTGTGGCTGTGTGGAATTTTTAGTCGGGCACACGATGGTCATGTATTGGGTTCACCGATACATCGGACCGTGCACACGGTAACGCTTACCTCCGTGAGACTAATTAGGTACAAGGACGGGTGTGTCCGGTCATTCGTCTTGTACACTTGCACAGAACATTACGGGCGTACTATGATACTCCTCTTCAGCGAAATTCATAATTAAGAATATTTCATAACTTCAGTTAATTCATGATTGTGTAATTTCAACTCTTGAGGATTGTTGTTCTGGTAATCGACCCCGTTTGGGGATTTTGTTTTTCGTGTCCGGGCAAGGCAAAGGCACGGGAGAACACGCCGACGTCGAGGAGTCCAGTGATACTAGAAAGGGGCCCCATCTGTCCAAATTGCTCAGTCATTTATGTTTCCTTTATTTATTCCGCTGCAGACATTCCGTTTGAATACTCGTTTCATTCAGTGTTGTGTATTTTATCGTCATATAAGATACACATGTATTCTATTTTATCCTGGGTGTGTTGTATGAAACTCCTCATCGGAGTAATTAATGTTGTAATGTGGTTCGGTACTGCATTCACCCTGTGTAATTCATTCATTTTCATCCGCCTGGTGGGTCCCAGTTGGGGGTCCACGGCACTGTAATATTCGCCTAGTTTGGGGTGTTACAATATGAAGGGATATGTATATGATTATGAGTTTGTATAAGGATTCATTGGATTATTGAGGGATTATTCAAGAACACTTTGAATGTTGTGTTGGATTTAGGGGTTTTCGATTAATTGTTGTTGAAATCACGTTTTCGGATATTCATTTTGGATTATTGATCATTTGGAAGATGTTTGTTGGTTTGAAACACTTCTTGGGGTACTTGATATTGGTATATTGAAGTTTGATTGTAAACAATCGGAGTTTGGACGCAACGTGTTTGTTTTAATGCCTCAATGGACTTGGTTTAATCGTATCGACGTTTTGAGTTCGTTATATTCGTGTTTGATTCGTATATTGAACGTATTGTTGGATATTATATAATTCAAGGTTGTTCGAGCGACCGATATCTCAATTAGGACGTTGTTCGTGGAAGGATCATTGTCACCGGTATTGAGTAAGTTAATTCTTACTCGGTTAAAAGGATATTCATACCTTTTGTTGTTGATCATTCATAATCATAACTCATTCATTATTGTATTAACCGTATTAAAACTTGTTATTGTCAATTAATCACTTCAGTCATAAGGAACGACGGTTCCAATCTTTTCGTTGAGCTATCATTCATTTCATTATTACTCTCATCTCGGTGAGTCATTCTTGACTTTGTCAGATTATTATTTATTCATTGATATTCATTATGGTCATTCTCGTTCATATGACCTTCCGGGTTCATATTGCGTGGCCGGGTGCGGATGTGTGGAATTTTTAGTCGGGCACGTTATGGCCATGTATTGGGAGTGATACATTGGACTGTGCACACGGTAACAGATTACCTCCGTGAGACTAATTAGGTACAAGGACGGGTGTGTCCGGTCATTCGTCTTTTACACTTGCACAGAACACTACGGGCGTACTATGATACCCCTCTTCAGCGTAATTCATAACTAAGGATATTTCATAACTTCAGTTAAATCATGATTGTGTATTTTTCAACCCTTGAGGATTGTTGTTCTGTGTAACTGACCCCGGCTGGGGATTCTGTTTTTCAGGTCATGGCAAGGCAAACACACGGGAATAGCATGTTGATGTCGAGGAGTCCCAGTGATACTAGTAGGGGGGCCCCGAACTTTCAGTTATTCATGTTACTGTCCTTTATTTTCCGCTGCAGACTTTCATTTGGATACTCCGTTTCATTGAGTGTTGTGTATTTTATCTTCATATAAAATACACTAGTATTCGGTATTGTCCTGGTGTGTTGTAACTAAACTCCTCATCGGAGTAATTATTGTTGTAATGTGGTTCGGCACTACATTTATCCTGTGTAATTCATTCATTTTCATTTGCCTGGTGGGTCCCAGTTGGGGATCTACGGCACTGTAATATCCACCTAGTTTGGGGTGTTACAGAGTTGGTATCAGAGCGTGGTTTTGAATACTACCTTCCGAGTCATGTCTCATTTGAAATCTTCGTCATCAGACTAGTATCATTGGACTTTCGCGCCACGTGTGACCTGTGCAAATGCCGAGCCAATCAGACCGAAAGAACTGTAAGATTTCTAACGCCATGGTATAATTTCTGGCAATAGTCATTCATTCATCATTCATCAATTAACAATCCTCAAACATCATCATTCATTGTGATTAGGACGATCATGTTAACTCATTAATCACTTAATTCATTTCATTACTCAGTTAATAATCAGGATGATCATGTTAACTCATTAATTACTCAATTCATTTCATTACTCAGTTGTCAATCTGGATGATCATATTATCAATCTTGTTAAGTTATTCAAGATAATCATTTCAAGAATTTCATCAGATAATCATGTAACTTCGGTAAATCATTCATATAATCACTAAGTTAGAGCATGTATACTCATTTTCATCATCTCATGACATAATCATA
Source organism: Orobanche coerulescens (assembly GCA_033398695.1). NCBI lineage: Eukaryota > Viridiplantae > Streptophyta > Magnoliopsida > Lamiales > Orobanchaceae > Orobanche > Orobanche coerulescens. The sequence goes on along the minus strand of CM065807.1, from coordinate 118,236,444 downwards.
ACGCGTTAATCATGCGGGAAATATAATCATTATGCGACCTTCCTACTTCAGTATGGAGAGAACTCGAGGATGCGGGGAGAGAAGCGGTGCGACGAAACCCGAGAAATAATCACTCGCTGCCGTGAAATCGTGCCCAGGACTCGGCTCGATCAAAAGATGTTCGGGTTGATCCACTCACTTTTATGCAGGCCATGATGACCCATGTGCAGTTACTCAATCATCATTGCACCACTCTGACCGGATTAATCGAGAGAACTCTCCCGTATGAGCCAGCTGCTAAGAAAAGTGCGGAACAACAACCTTCATTTGTCAGCAAGAAATCAACGAAGCGTAATCAATCCGAAGGCGGTCAGTCAACCTTCAAGAAGCCTCGTGTGAGTCCTATCGTTTCTGAGCGACCTCCTACGGCGCATAATCGTGCGGGATCTCATTCCCGAGCGGCCAGTTCGGCCATCACCTGTTTTAATTGTGGAACGCCGGGTCATTTCAGCACTGAGTGTCTAAAACCGTCTATCACGTGCTATAATTGTGGGAATTTTGGGCATAAGGCCCGTTTTTGCCGAAAGGACTCCAAGTCGGCTCCGGCGTCATCTCAGGCCCCGAAGCAACCAGCATTTCAGAATCAGATTGCTTTGTCATCGTCGTTTAAGACAATGGAAGCAAATAGAGTTGGAGCTCGTATTTATCAGACGGGGACGTCCGGTTCGGGGGCCGGCAAGTCCCATATTCATATGATGAGGAGGATCGACGATCCGGTGGCCCGAATGATTTCAGGTATACTCGTAATTTTATTTCAACTTGTGTGTACCTTTTGTTGCTGGTACACCGTATTCATTCATTTTCGAATCATGCTTGAATAGACTTATTTCGGGATAGTCCTACTGCTTGTGGACCTCATACCATCGGTCTACCTGACGATGGAAGAATTTTCGGAATCATACCGAATTAAGCTTAATGACCGCGATTGATTGATGGATCTAATCGTGGTGAATTTATCTTAGGACGATTTAATTTTCGGTATTAGTTGGTTTGATCGTCTTGATACTATCCTCAGTGTTTGTTAGCGTTTGGTCGCTATCTTTCCGTCGTTAGTTGTCGAATGTGTGCTTCAAGGAAGTAATCCCCGTTGTTCCAGAAGAAGTATTATTATGACGAAAGCAGAGAAATTCCGCAATCGAACTATTCAATCATTTATTGCATCATTTCCATCGATTGGCCTTTCTAAGACAATCGAGTCATTCAATCATTCATTGTATCATTTTCATCGATTGGCCTTTCTAGGGCAATCGAGTTATTCAATCATTCATTGCATCCTTTCCATCGATTGGCCTTTCAAAGGCAATCGAGTTATTCAAACATTCATTGTATCATCTTCATCGATTGCCCTTTCTAAGGCAATCGAATTATTCAATCATTATTGGTATCTCTTTTTATCGATTGACCATTCTAGGGCAATCGAAATGTTCAAACATTCGTGGTATCATTGTCATCGATTGACGATGTATTTCCAGACGAGTTATCTGGTTACCTTCACATAGAGTAGGGGAATTCAGGAGTGAGTTGGAGCCGGTACGTCCCCTTTATCGAAGGCACCGTATCGGATGGCCCCGACCAGAATGCAGGAGTTGAAGATTCAACTTGAGGAGTAGTTCGAGAAAGGTTATCTCCGACCGATTGCGTCCCCGTGAGGAACACCAGTGTGATCTGTCAAGGAGAAGGATGGCTCGTCTCGTGTGTGTATTAATTACCAGGAGTTGAACAGGGTGATGATCAAGAGTAGTATCCTTTACCCCGTATTGATGATCTTTTAGATCAACTTCAGGGAGCCTCAGTATTTTCCAGGATCGACTTAAGATCTGGATATCACCAGTTGCGGATTCGAGAGTCGGATATCGCGAGGACAGCGTTTCGTACACGCTATGGTCATTATGAGTTCGTAGTTATGCCGTTCGGGCTAACTATTGCACCTGTGGTATTCATGGGGTTAATGAATCGGGTTTTCATAGACTTTTTAGATCAGTTTGTTGTTGTCTTCATCGACGACATTTTGATTTATTCTCGTAGCCGAGAGGAACACGAGGTTCATCTTCATCAGGTTCTCGACGTGTTGAGACGAGAGCAACTTTATGGAAAGTTTTCCAAATGTGAGTTACGAGGTCCAAGTGACTTTCTGGGCATGTAATTTCATCCGCGAGTTCGTGTCGACCCTCAGAAGACGGAGACTATCCGAGATTGGCAACCTCCGAAAGATATTAAGTAAATCCGATGTTTCCTCGGATTAGTTGGTCAATTATCCAACCCACGACCTGGAGCTAGCAGCCGTGGTTTTCGCGTTGGGGATTTGGCGTCGTTGCCTTTATGGCATCACCTGTCAGATCTTCACCAATCACAAGAGTTGAAGTATATATTTACTCACAAGGAGTTAAATATGCGACAGATGCGGTGGTTGGAATTAATCAAAGATTATGATATCGAGATCCTTTACCACCCGGGGAAGGCGAACGTTGTCGCCGACGCCTTGAGTCGTAAGTCCGTTCAGGAGCAGATGCTTGCTCGTTTATCAGTTCAGAAGGAGCTCCAACAGGAATTCCTTAGACCCGAGATCGAGGTCTGGCTTCAGCGAGTTCGGGGACAGCTTTGTATGTTAGAGATTTCATCATCTCTTGAGGATGCAATCAGGGAGAATCAGGGTTCAGACCCAGCATTGTTGCGCATCCGTGAAGATGTGGCTCAGGAGAAAGCCCCTGGATTCGTGATCCACGAGGATGGACTTTTGAGGTTTAAGAACCGGTTGTGCGTACCGGCGAATGACGAGTTGAAAAATTCTATTTTGAGAGAAGCTCATGCTACCCCTTATTCTGTTCATCCGGGGTCCAGCAAGATGTACAAGGACTTGAAACAAAATTACTGGTGGAGTAATATGAAGCGAGAAGTCGCAGAATTTGTTTCGAGATGCTTAACCTGTCAACAAGTCAAGATGGAACATCAGCGACCGGCGAGTATGCTGATACCGCTCCCTATTCCAGAATGGAAGTGGGAAGACATTTCTATGGAATTCATCACGAATTTCCGACGAGTCGTCGTGGCATGAATACGATCTGAGCGATCGCGGACTACTTTACTAATTTAGCTCAATTCCTTGAAATCAAGGATATGTGGAGTCCCAAGAGACTGGCCCAGTTGTTCATCAAGGAGATAGTGAGACTTCACGGTGCCCCTAAGAGTATCATTTATGATTGTGACGGACGATTCGTGTCTCATGTTGTAAATCATTTCATCGTGCTATGGGAACTCAGCTTAATCTCAGTACTGCCTTTCATCCTCAGTCCGACGGACAATCAGAGAGAACTATTCAGACATTAGAGGACATGTTGAGGGCATGCGTCCTCGATTGGAAGGACGATTGGGAAGCCCAACTACCATTGATCGAGTTCACGTATAATAATAGTTGGCATGCTTCCATTAAGATGGCACCTTACGAGGCCTTGTACGGTCGTCGTTGTCGATCTCCCTTGTGTTGGGATGACTTGTCAGAATCAATCGGCACCGAACCCGATATGCTTATAGCCGCCCGGGAGAAGGTAGCTTTGATCAAGAGTCATATGTTGATGACTCGAGTCGGCGAAATCATATGCGTATAATCGCTGCCGACCACTAGAGTTCGAGACGGGTGACCATGTTTTGGTCAAGGTATCCCCGAGTCGAGGTATTTTCCGTTTCGAAAAACGGGGGAAGTTGAGTCCGAGATTCATTGGACCGTTTGAGATTTTGGATCGAGTAGGCGAGTTAGCTTATCGATTGGCTTTGCCTCCGGCATTGAGCCGAATTCATAATATGTTTCACGTCTCTCAGTTGCGGAAGTATGTTGCCGACCCGAGTCACATACTTCAGTTCGACGAAATCGAGATCGCGGATGATCATTCGTACGAGGAGCGTCCTGTACGAGTGTTGGAGCGGCGAATCAAACAGTTGAGGAACAAAACGATCCCTTTGGTTAAGATTCAGTGGTCCAGACACGGAGTCGAAGAGGCTACTTGGGAAACCGAGGATAGTATGCGGGAAAGTTATCCCGAGTTGTTTGACCCTTAGTTTCGGGGACGAAACTCTTTTAAGGGGGGGTGTATGTAATACCCGGTTGTAATTCAGTCATCAACATTCAGTAATTTCATTCGATGATTGTCACTCAGTGGATTTTCACTCATTTATAATCATTCATCAATCATGTTCATTCACCCGTGTTCACCGTTCGTAGAAACTTCGAGTTGTGTATCATTATTGTTCATTGTTTCAACTTTCCACATATGAGTTCGACTTTGTTAGATCACCATTAATTTTTGGTAACTCCAAAAATTCTGAATCTTTGGAATATTATAGAGCATCGAGTTAGCTTTCCAATGGTTCAAACGGTGAGTCAATCGGAGTCCAGACGAGAGAGTTATGGTCGTTTTAGCTCACCCGCTCATTTTTTTTTTGGCGATCATGCGGCCGAACTCGGCCGTGTCGTCCGACACGGCCCGTGCCGCACTCGTCCGGAAATGCCGGTTTACGTCACAGGACCCGACCGTGTCGCGGCACGGCCGAGTCGAACTCTTCCGGATAAGCGTAACCGATCGCGTACGCCCGACGGCCGTGTTCCGTGACACGGTCGAGTCATGCCGAAGTCGTCGGACGGGTCACTATCGGAAGGCCCCTCCGCGCCGCGACCGTGTCAAGCGAGGACACGGTCGAGTCCTCGCCGCCAGTGCGCGCGACCGTGTCAGGCAGACACGGTCGAGTCTGTCAGCCGAGTCAACCCCTATAAATTCGTTTTTTTTGAGCATTTCAGCTCATTTCTTCCATTTCTTTCCCACTTCTTCACCTGCAACCGAGAGAGATAAGCTTGAGGGAGAAATTTCTTCATCAATTATCATTTGAGTGTGTATTTTTCATCACCTTCAATCATTTGGGAAGCTTGAATACTCGATTAAACTCGTGTTCTTCGGATCGAAGTGGTTGGATCTTCAAGAGGTAATTCCTTCAACACCTTGGACTTCGATTTTGTGTTGAGATATGATGTTTTGGACGTTATAATCATGTTATATGAAGGGATATGTATATGATTATGAGTTTGTATAAGGATTCATTGGATTATTGAGGGATTATTCAAGAACACTTTGAATGTTGTGTTGGATTTAGGGGTTTTCGATTAATTGTTGTTGAAATCACGTTTTCGGATATTCATTTTGGATTATTGATCATTTGGAAGATGTTTGTTGGTTTGAAACACTTCTTGGGGGATTTGATATTGGTATATTGAAGTTTGATTGTAAACAATCGGAGTTTGGACGCAACGTGTTTGTTTTAATGCCTCAATGGACTTAGTTTAATCGTATCGACGTTTTGAGTTCGTTATATTCGTGTTTGATTCGTATATTGAACGGATTGTTGGATATTGTATAATTCAAGGTTGTTCGAGCGACTGATATCTCAATTAGGACATTGTTCGTGGAAGGATAATTGTCACCGGTATTGAGTAAGTTAATTCTTACTCGGTTAAAAGGATATTCATACCTTTTGTTGTTGATCATTCATAATCATAACTCATTCATTATTGTATTAACCGTATTAAAACTTGTTATTGTCAATTAATCACTTCAGTCATAAGGAACGACGGTTCCAATCTTTTCGTTGAGCTATCATTCATTTCATTATTACTCTCATCTCGGTGAGTCATTCTTGACTTTGTCAGATTATTATTTATTCGTTGATATTCATTACGGTCATTCTCGTTCATATGACCTTCTGGGTTCATATTGCGTGGCCGGGTGCGGATGTGTGGAATTTTTAGTCGGGCACGTTATGGCCATGTATTGGGAGTGATACATTGGACTGTGCACACGGTAGCAGATTACCTCCGTGAGACTAATTAGGTACAAGGACGGGTGTGTCCGGTCATTCGTCTTGTACACTTGCACAGAACACTACGGGCGTACTATGATACCCCTCTTCAGCGTAATTCATAACTAAGGATATTTCATAACTTGATTAAATCATGATTGTGTATTTTTCAACCCTAGAGGATTGTTGTTACGGTAATCGACTTTGACCGGGATTTTGTTTTTCAGGTCATGGCAAGGCAAACGCACGGGAATAGCATGTTGATGTCGAGGAGTCCCAGTGATACTAGTAGGGGGGGCCCCGAACTTTCAGTTATTCATGTTATTGTCCTTTATTTTCCGCTGCAGACTTTCATTTGGATACTCCGTTTCATTCAGTGTTGTGTATTTTATCTTCATATAAAATACACTAGTATTCGGTATTGTCCTGGTGTGTTGTAACTAAACTCCTCATCGGAGTAATTATTGTTGTAATGTGGTTCAGTACTACATTTATCCTGTGTAATTCATTCATTTTCATTTGCCTGGTGGGTCCCAGTTGGGGATCTACGACACTGTAATATCCACCTAGTTTGGGGTGTTACATCCGACTCTTAATTCAAGTCATATATTCATATTTCATCTTCCTTAATATCAACAACCTAAACACCAAGAACTCATAATCATGCCATGATCACCATCATATGAAGAAACCAACAACAACAACATCAAAGATCCGAATTGAAGGAAGACATTGGCCAACATATCTCTTTGAAGATAAACAACACATTCGAAACCATCCAAATCATATCAATACTCATAACTCGGTAACCAATCTCATAATCATACTTATCAACTTGTTTATATGATAATCATTAACTCAAGAACATCAATCTTCAATCCAAAATGAAATCCAAAGGTGAAGAACTATTACCTTGTATAGACGAACCATGAAGGAGAACAATCACTTCATTCCAAGAATCATCAATAACTTCAAGAACAAGACTTTAATTCATGATCCACAGCTTAATCTTGTTAAAAATCATCATCTCTCAGTGTTTCTGTACCTCGAGTACCTCCCAGGGATCTCTCTATCGAGTGAAAGGAAAGAAGTGGACGAAATGCTTCATAACACCCTCCTGTCCCTTTTTATAAAGTGTATTACTAGCGTGCGCTAAACCTTATGTTTAGCGTGCGCTACGGCCTTAGCGTGCGCTAACCGACTTTTGTTAGCGTGCGCTATCGCAATCCAGAGGCTACTGTCTCGCTTCATACAATGACTTACGTACGTAATGCCCATGCATTAGCGTACGTAAATGCCTATATTTAGCGTACGCAAGTGTTCTTCCATAGCGTGCGCTAATCATAGTTGACTTGATTGTCTGTATGCTCCGAAGACTGGTCCACACGCCGAAAGTACTGACGAGGATAAGATTCCTTTTCGTCCGATATATAGTTAGCGTGCGCTAATCAACATGCATTAGCGTGCGCTAACACTACATTACAACATCCGTTGACTTATCAGAACGTGCGCCGAAAGTGGCCTGGTCCACACGTAGATTCCTTCCGATCTGACTGCATTAGCGTGCGTTATCTTATATCCGTAGCGTGCGTTAAACCTGCACGATAGCGTGCGCTACTCATGATTATTAGCGTGCGCTAATAATGTTACACTTAGCCATATTTAGCTGTTTTTGTCCAACGTCTCGACATATCAGATACGTATACATGACGTACTATATCCTCTAATACAATTGTCGACCAAGTACGACAATTATACCGATACTGACATCTCAATCCTTCATTTATTTAATCTATACTGTACAGATTCCATGCTGTACAATATAACTCGGATAAAATAATACTAAACAACGGTAGTAGAAATTTCGGATATTACATAACCATCCACAACAACCACGATACAGCCATAATTCAAATACTAGAACATGTAAACAAATGTAAAGTACTTGCCTTTGAGACATTCTTGAAGAAATGGAAGTGAAACACGACTACGAACGGTCCGGGTGGAAAACGACAGTTCCTAAACGAAGGATCAACACAGTTCAGTTCCAACGGACAACAATACTCTATTGGAATACACCCATAACCCCGATTACATGATACGACAATGAATGATCAATTGATATGGGCGAGGGTTTACGCAAAATCTCCCTGTATTGATAATTCGCGGATCAAAATTAAGGAAATTAGATTTAGAATCACTCAATAATCACAATCGGTAAAGAATATCGTATTATAGATGAATAATTCGGAACTAAACCCTAGAATCCCGAAAAACCCCCAAATTCATCAAAATTAGGGTTCCTGAGGAATTACCTTTAATTCGGCTGATGAAGGGTGATTTGGCTCGATTCTACCGTGATGGAATTTGAAGAGAACTCTGAATAGAACTGGTGGAAATCGCCTCTAAGGTCGCACGTCGAAGAAACGAAGAGAAAAGAATAAAACTGCTGTTCTGAAACTGCCCGCTGACTTATATAATTAGTGAAGTTAGCGCACGCTAACTGTCATATATAGCGTGCGTTAATGGGCCGTGACAGGTCCAGTAGCTACTGCCACCATTTGCTAGCATACGCTAACAATAGGGAGTTAGCGTACGCTAACTGCACATCGGTAGCGCACGCAAGGCAACAGGAGTAGCGTGCGCTACCTGCACAGCAGTTCAATACTGCTGCTCACATCAGCAGTAAGCTGCTGTCGAGGGTACAAAACACGAAACGCACGACGAGGTCAGAATCCGGAAACATAAACACGAAGTATACAAGACGACGGAGTTAAGCGCTGAAAGAAAAATACAATTCCGACCACCGGAGGGTCCGTAATGCGACAACGAAAATGGGATTCCCTAAACTATTAGAAAATTACAAAAATGGCCCAAATGACCGAAAATCACGAAACAACATCGGATTTACAAACCGAAAGTCTCAACATGACCAACACAATCATACGAACTTGTTCAAACCAAGAAACAACGAAAACGAATGAGTTTTACAAGAATCGAATGTTTATACGGCAAAACATGTCATAAAATGAAATTACGTGAAAACATCATCAAAACTCGTCCAAATGGAAAAACTCCAAGAACAAAGTAGATTCGAAATGTCGAAACAGTTACAAGTGAGTCGATAAAAATAGACATACATCAAAAATGGAAACTGCTAAAAATGGAAAATTACGGATATTACACTGACGACCACTGAAGACCATCCTCAAAGTATTGCCAAGACATAGGGAATTAGGATACTGCTTTAACGCTTCTTTTATTCCTGTATCAAAATGTATTTTGGTTTCCGATGTACTCTTTTGCACTTGATGTAATAATTCCGCTGTACCCTTAAATATTTCTTTTCTATGGAACAACCAGTATTAGTTCACCGGGCTGAGATCTGGTATATGAATGCTTTACTGGAATGTATTATCAAAAACGTTATTTATTACGTTAACTGTCGCGTTCTCGTCCAACCCCGGTGTAGGGGCGTGACACGCTGGATCGTTGGACGGGTTTTCCACCATGCGTTGGTCCGATGGGATCATCATGGGGATCTATACTGAGGGCGCTGGATCGTTGGATTACCCTGTATTGTGTTGATAGAATCATGAGGATTCGCATCGTTGGATTCCAGTGATGGAAGTTCGTTTTGTATGTTTTATGATGCATTGATGATTTATGTATTATGATACTTGTACTAGCATTGTTTTGCTAACCCCTTCGGGGTGGACATTTGTTTTGATGTTCAGGTAGCCAAGGAGCGGGGAAGCAGCCAAAGTACAGACATGACGATGAAGTGGCTCAGTGATGTGGATTATGTTATCTTGGTTTTATGGTTATTTTCCAGTACTCGAGTACACATATGTTGTTGATGTTTTGGGGATGTTTTGTAATATTGGACTCATTTGAATTGTCGAACGGGTTTTAAACTTCTTTTACATTGATGACACTTTAGTATTATTTCCGTATTTATCAATTTAGCCTTGTAAATTCTTATACAAAGGATTTACGGCGCTGTAATTATTCCGAATATATCGGGGCGTTACACTAAGAGGTCCGCATACATCAGTATGTACTAGGCTTAATAGATCACGTGCCCTTTCTCCATGACCGATGAAAGGATTCTTCGTCATCTTGCCCAATAAACAAGATTCGTATGTATCATATGATTCATAGTCAAAAGAGTCTAAAAGTCCATCATTATGGAGTTTAGAAATGCATTTCTCGTTTATGTGACCAAGTCGACAATGTCATAAGTAAGTCGTATTAGAATCATTGAGCTTAGATTTCGTCGATGCAATGTTATAGACTTCTAAAGTGTTGGACTCATCTAGATCAATATTATAAAGGCCAGTATATAACTTTGCAGTACTATAAAGCAAGTCATCAAAGAAAATATGAATAATCTTATTCCTAATAAGAAAATGGTAACCTTCACAATCTAATGTAGAAACTGAAATAATATTACTATTCATAGCAGGGACATAATAGCAATTGTTCAAAACTAACAAAAGCCCATTGGGTAAAACCAGATCATAAGTTCCTATGGCTAGTGCAGCAACTCTTGGTCCATTGCCGACTATTAGATCCACTTCCTCTTTCTTCAGCTCTCTACTGCTTCTCAACCCCTGCACATTTGTACAAATGTGAGATCCACATCCAGTATCCAATACCAGGAGTTAGAAGTAGATAAGTTAACTTCTATAACAAATATACCTGTGGCAGTCTCACTACCCTTGGCACGCTTTACCTCTTCCATGTAAACCTTGCAATTTCTTTTCCAGTGTCCTGGTTTATTGCAATGATAGAAATTTCCATCTTTGGGAGCATTAGTCTTGAAAACTGGCTTAGTAGAGTCTTTAGATTTGGCAACTTTTGCCTTACCCTTGCCCTTGCCTTTGTTCTTGAAGGACTTCCCTTTGCTGACCATCAGCACGTGGCTTGGTTTCTTCTTAATATTTTGTTCAACCATTTTAAGCATCCCATGCAGCTCACCAATGCACTTCTCTATCTCATTCATATTATAGTTCATAATGAACTGGCCAAAACTATCAGGCAATGAGTTTAGGATCACATCAGTGTAGTGCTCCTTAGAAAGTGGAAAACCAACACTATCAAGATGATCAATATATCCTTTCATCTTGAGTACATGAGCAATGACAGATGTCCCCTCGACCATTATTCAAGCATGCAAGGCTTAAAAGGTCTCATACCTCTCTAGCCTAGCAAGCTTCGAGAAAGTTTTCTTGAGGCGAGCATTATGCTCATAAGCTTCCATTTCTTCCAGAATTTTCTGAAGTTTTGGAGAAATGGTAGCCAACATAAGACAACTGACATCAATGGAATCATCGCAATGTTTCTTTCATTTGTCTTTTGTTGCTTTGTTTGTATTTTCAGCAGGCTCATCGGGAATTTCTTCCTCAAGAACATACATCTTTCTTTCTTGCTTGAGAACTATTCTTAAGCTCCGGATCCAATCCAGATAGTTGCTGCCGTTTTCTTTGAGCTTGTCTTTCTCAAGGACGGATTGTAGTGAAATAATGGGCGTGTTGTTTGATGCCATTCTATTATCTATAAAATTCAATATGCAAAGTATTTAGTCACATTATTTTATTTCTCGAAAAATACTCCCACTAAAACATAGTACCCTCAATTTTACAACATTTGTAATTTTAGTGCGTTAAGACCCCATTTTGCACAATTCTAAACTAGAATTAAGCTACTTTAGGTGGATAACTCTTTATAGATTACATCATATGTAAATCTTAGATTATATTTATGGGATTTGGGATCTTATGCCCAAGCATGTTATAATCCCATCTTATGCCTTAAGGTTCAAAACGATTTTGAATTCTTAGTTCATTAAAACATATAGGTATCACCATTATCCATACTACCTTACTAAGATAATCCAAGCACCCAGCTTAGACATGACCTGCTCAAGATGGTCGGAGTCTTGATAGGTGTTTTAATTGAGCGACATTAAAAAATTTTAACGAAGGGTTTTATCCTATGTAGCATGTCTATGTTGGCTAACCTATATCTAAACATAGGACCTTGTATAGCATGACCATAATCCTAACGTGATTTTCATGAGCTAATATGAAAATCACAGAGGTCAATCTAAAGGGTATAATTAGTCTTCATTGATCTTCCAACTCCTTGGAACGTCATACGCGATAAATTGGCCCCTCGAGTCCGTCCTTTGTCTCCTTCTTGCCTTCATTACATTAATGAATAATACTACACTAGTAAAATTAAATTCCAAGAGGGCAAACGACATGCAGACTGTAAATTATAACAATAAACTAAAAGACGACTCGCAGGCCGTAAAAACCAATTATTATTAAACAACACGCAGGCCGTAAAACCAACCCAAAACTAAATTGAAGCATCCAATCACATGGGTCAATTTATGGTCATGCTATACACCAAACATATACTAAAATTAACCATCAAATAATTAATTAATCGTACTATTAAAATTAATTATCACATAATTAATTAAACATAATATGAATCTGCCTGACAGTCAGGTATAAGATTAATATCCGATAAAAATCAAGAATCTAGAACACTAGCCTAGATGGACGAGCCCTCTTCAGCAGCACACGACAGTGTAGGTTCGAAACCCGCCGGCTGCAATAAAGAATTTTTGAGACGTTTATTTGATTTTACAAAACAGAAGTTAAATAAAATGTAAGTGAATAAAATTAACAAGAGATGTGCCAGCCGAGATGGTCGGGATGCGGCCAATGGTGTGAATCAGTGCGGGATCGAATCCCTTCAGGCGCGGTATATATTTTAGTATTTTATCGCAACCCATGGGTCCTGGTCCGACCCGTACCCGACCCAATATGCGCAAACCTACCCGAATCGCTGTGCTATTACAGAACAGTTGCTATTCCAGAACAGTTCTGGACAGCAGTTTATGCGAAAAATAGTCCAGAAAATTGATTTTTAACGACCCGATTCAATCAAATTAAATCAGAAAAATATTTATAAGATCTCTATTTCATAAATATGATCAAGAATATAATTTTTATATATTCAAAGCATATATAACATATTCTACATAAACAATTAAATCACTGCAAGTTGGCTCCGATACCACTGTTGGGTTTTACGTGTATCTAATACAATAAATTTGAGCAAGACGCAGCCGAATAAATTAACAAAAAAACCCAGACGAGCATCTACATGCAAGGATTTAATTGATTTATTAAGAGTTCGTCGAATTACCTTAATTCAAAGAACAGATCTATACTCGGACCAGAAGCTGATTGACTCCTCTTCCTCTTTCGGTGATCCACACACGAACAACAGGTACAAGCCGGATTGCTAGATCCTTACGAATAATGTTGATAAACAGCACAACAAATAATTCCTTGCTAGAAGGATTTGTACTGTTGATCAAAATCAACTAAGGGAAGAAGACGGAGATGGCCGAAATGAATTCCCGGACTAAAACGAGGTGGGCCGAATAGTAGAGAAAGGGGGCCGATTTTTGTGTTACAAAATTGGGGTTGTGTGGTTTTTCTTATAACAACTCATTGTCCAAGACTCTTTATTTATACTAAGTAAACCCTAGAGTCTGTAATATCCGGAATTTATACTACTGTTATTTAATATTATTTTATCCGAGTTAATTGCATTTGAGGATATCGTATATCAGGTTATTTTAATTTTTGATATCGGGTACATCATATGATAATATTTTTGGGTTGAGTATATGTGTATTCAGTATGCCGTATGTTCGTATCCAGTATGTCGAGACGGACCAGAACAGTTGGATTTTGGCTAAGTACAGAAGGCCATTACGTACGTTAAGCTTAAGAACTTATGTATGCTAAATTCTACGCTTTACGTACGTTATGCATAAGGCATTACGTACGTAACAAAGGGAATCGGACAGGACCGAGCTGTGGTCGGCAGGTGGAGCCCTGTGTCGGCAACTTTCGGCGGAGCATGTGGACAAGTGAGTTAACTGATGGATTTACGTACGCTATACAGGGTGTATTACGTACATAATATGAGTATATTACTGTAGCAAGTCAACGTACGTATTACGTACGCAATGGATTAAGTGTTACGTACGTTAGGAGGCAGCTGGCCGAGTCATGGCCGAGGACTCGCTGGATAGCCGATCACGATCGGCAGTGACATGCAGGGATGGCCGATCATGGTCGGCAGTGACTCGCTGGGCGTAAGGACTGGCCGATAACGACCGTAAGATTGTGGCCGGGTACGGCCGTGAGGGCCTATTACGTACGTAAGCTATTGTCGGTAACGACCGTAAGGCTGTCGGCCAAATTGCACAAAAGGGTAGCCATGGTCGGCTACGGCCGTAAGCCATGGCCGGTTACGGCCGTAAGGAACTGGCAGGTATCGGCTATTTAAGGGCCTGGATCGGGTCACTTGGCCATTTTTACATTTTCTCTTTGTTCCTTCGCGATTCTTCGTCAGAAATTGATGGATTTGATTGGGAACATCATGGAGCATCATTTTTTTGGATGTTTGATTCATGTCTAACATCATCTTTTGCCCGGATCGAAGGTAAGAACACTTGAACTCTTGGTTTTGAGGATTTTCGAGGTTTCATGGTGTTTTGGCCGATTTCATTTGTTTTAAATCAGATTGTTGATAGAACTTTATTGTATTCTCGGAATCATCCATTACCCTTGAAGTTTTGTGGAACAAATACGAGAATTTCTCTATTAATCGATTAAATTGGACTATGCCCTCAAAGTGTCCGATAAAATGCTTCAATGGGTAGAACTTGGGAAGTTCTATACGTTTTCGTAGAATGGTGATTGAATTGATATAGTTGTGATTGAGGAATGAACTTTTGAAGGAGGTTGGATCGGGGCTCTTTCCTTTCATCGATTTCTTCGCACCGTGTTAATCAAGGGAAATTTTTACTTGTGTATTTAATCTTCTAAGAGGTATGTTGGGTAATCCTCTCCTTGAATTCGGATTTTGATATTATTGTTGATGAATGATTTGTATGAATATGATTATGGTTTTGTTGTTACGATTCGTGAGGATATATGAACTATATGTTGAAGGATATATATGTTTGTGATTGTGTTTTTCGTGTTCTTGATGTGGTTGGTGTTTATTGATTGATGATTCGAATATACCTTTAAATTCCGCCTTTAAGGTGTTTGATTGAAGCTTTGAAAGAGCAATTGATTGGAATATTCTAGTTAAGTTTGTATAGTCGCCTTATCGAATCGATATATAGACTTTGTGGAATCATGGGCATGAATTCGTAATTGTTTGAGTTAGATTGTTCGAACTTATGTTTAATCAAGATATTTTGGAATCATTAGGGTTGTAGATTAGTTATACCGGTTGTTGATTATTCTCGAATGTGTGTTAATCGATTATTGCAATAGGTGGTGATAATTGATCGTTGAGTACGACCGTTGTGTTACGGTTGAGGTTGAAGAGTTCGTAGATTGCTTTTGGTAGGGGCTGAGGAGCTCGTAGACAAAGGCAATGGTTTTGGTAATGGCTTCGTGGTATCGGTATCGAGGCAAGTTATTACTTGCTCAGTTATAATGTCTAATGAATGGTTTCAGTTTCATTTCATTTATAATGCATATAGCAATGATTATTACTGCAAATTCTGGAGATTTGGATTATATGTTGTCTTTCCAATTCTGGTAGTTAAATCATAATGTATATGCTTTATCTCGGTTATTGTCATATTCGGGTATCAAGGTTACGTTGCGATAAAGATGAGGATATGAGTATCTATAGTCCATGGCACGTTGGGATCGCTGAGCATTGAGGATAATCGTCGGTGATGATTTGACATCGAGATTGCTCCTGAAGGACTCGGGACAAGCATCTTAGTTTTGATTTCGGTTTAGTGTTGATGATGTTGATCATGCATGTTGTCTTTCATGTTGTTGAACATGAGATCGTCATAGTTATTTTGTCATAATGTCGTTCATGTTATTGAGTCATGTCTTGTTCATGTCGATGAACATATTGATTTGCATATGTGTATGCATAATTGTATTGTTTGTGTTGTGTTGATCCGTTGGGATTGTGTGATCTATCCTGAGGGTGCTGGATCAGATGTCCACCTCGTTATGGTCCGACGGGGTCATCTTGGGATCTATGCTGAGGGCGCTGGATCATTGGACGGGTTCTTCCACCTCGTTATGGTCCGACGGGATCATCTTGGGATCTATGCTGAGGGCGCTGATCGTTGGAGTACCCAGTGTTGTGTTGATGGAATCATATGGATTCGCATCGTTGGTTTTACATATTTTGTTGTGTATATGTATATTATTGGTTATCCACCTCGTGTTGATCTGGTAGGATCATCTTGGGACCTATGCTGAGGGCGCTGGGTCATGGGATTTCCATTGAGTATACACTGTTGATATTGTTTTGAGCATATTGACATTGTCATATGAGTATGCATTTGTAGGTCATGTGTTAGGACCATGTCCGTGTGTGGTATTGATCTGACCTCGGATTTGACTGACATGATTGTCGTGGCATTGCATATCTTGAGGTATGTTCCGTATTTCCTTTACTATTCGTCTTTTGATGGATAATAGGTTATCGTATTGGGAGTTGATGATGCTATCCGATGGATCGTATTGGTCAGAACTGGTATATTTCTGTATTGTGAGATGATGATGATAGTATGAGAATCTTGAGTATTGTTTGAGGCACAATACATATATTATGTTCGAGATTATTGGTTAATCGAGTACGAGGTGTGAAACATGATAATGATTATTCTGTTGAGAATTATTTGAGTAAATAAAGTTACGACGATAAGATTACATTGGTCGTATTCTTATTTTGTATTCTCATTGGTATGTAATTATTAGTGTGATGTGACGGTTATCATTATTGGATATTATGGCTGACCCCGTCGTGGGCTTTCTTTTTAGGTTCTTAAGATATCGAGCTTATAGTGGTCGTGGAGAGATGAGCTTCCCGGAGGATACTGGCTAGGGCATGTAATTGTGTATTGAGTTCCTTGATCATATGTTGTATTCCACTGCTAGAGTATTTTTTAATTGTTTGTCTTTTCCGCTGCGTGAGTATTTTTAAATGGCCTTTTGGTATCTGGTAACTTATGTTACTTTGGCCACTGTTTTCTAAACTATTTTGTCGGTACGTTTAAGCGATATCTTAACATATGTTTTT
This sequence comes from Orobanche coerulescens, assembly GCA_033398695.1. NCBI lineage: Eukaryota > Viridiplantae > Streptophyta > Magnoliopsida > Lamiales > Orobanchaceae > Orobanche > Orobanche coerulescens. The sequence goes on along the minus strand of CM065807.1, from coordinate 118,219,395 downwards.
AAACTGTTGAGTTCTGACATTTCAGGCCTCGTCCTTTCAAACGAGATTTTACGACGGTTTTGATAAACAAATTTTATATAGTCTTCAAATGTTTTAAAGATAGTACCCTCGTTGGCGTCTTGGGCATTTGTAATTGTTTGCGAAAATTTCCTTTAGCCTTGTGGGTTCTACTCTGGGACCCACGGCGCTGTAATATTCCCGGTTAAATCTGGGGGTGTTACAGAATATGGTGTCAGAGCTTAGGTTGAGAAAACCTAGGCAGTCGGGTCGAGTTGGGTCGTGTTTTGTCGCGTCACTCGAGTTGTCGATTCACAAATATTAGAGCCGTGAGTTTTGTTGTTCACTCGGGCTTGTGCGTTAAGTGATTTACCAGTGTAGTACTGGGGTGGTTGCAAACTTTTCCAAATGGTGTTAACGTGTTTCTTTGGATAGAGATGTGTTGTGTTCACGAGTTGAACTGATTTTGCAAAATGTGTGTTTTGAAAATATCTGTGTCGTGTATTTTCTAGAGTTGAGATATGTGCCAGTATCACGGGGTATTGCCAACTTCACGATCGGTAAGTATTTGGATTTTTCAATTTCATTGAGATTTACTGTCGTTCTAAGTTGATATGCTTTGAGATTCAGCAGATGTTATGTGTTACCATATGAGATGACAGAGTTGGTACATGATTGATGATCTTGAGACGCTATGATTTTGGAAATCATATGTTGGTTAGATTTGGAACGGAATTGTGCATTTGGGAGAATGTTGTGGATGGTTGAGAAGAACATGTAGTCATGTTAGTACATTTTGAGGTATATGGAACTATTTTCGAGCATTTGAAAATCATACTTTTCAAAATGAATGTTTTACGGATGTTTTACAGAAAATGATTTTTAGACCGAGACCCAATTTACTTTGAAATAGTTTTATAACTCAGGACTTGGGGTCCGAAAAGGGTTTTCTACTTTTTAAACTTCTTGTAATGTGGAACGAGATACGGGCTGAGACCCTAATGTTTCAAAAGGCTTTTGTATTTTCGAAAACTCCCGAGATTTGTAAAACACTTTATCAATCGTCTATCTATTTTGTTTCTGCCTTTCGCGATTTTGGTTTACTTGTTCAAATGAAACTTCTCGGGAAGTCTTTCACTGTGTTGATTTGTTTCAATGTTTTGTCATAGCATATTTGAGGTGATCCAGGATGGGTTAATGATTGACGTTGCAAGGCATATGTGGAAAAAGAATTTTTGGTCGGAGTTTATATATTGAGATTTTGGAACTCTATCGTGTGGTTTTCCGATGGAATATCAGTGGATATTGGTGACGAACCGAATTGGCATACAGGAGTACGGATGTGGTCAATCATTTGCATAGTTTTCATTTGAAACATCGAAATCGTGTGGATTCGAAGGAAACTGTTATCGAATACTTGGCACCAGCGAGCCAATTTAATTTTTGAAAATTTATTTTGTGGTCTTACCAAAATTTATGTTTTGAGTTTTGAAATTTTTGAAAGAACTTTCGAAAATTTGTCTTATTGACGAGACTGTATGATTTCAAACTGATTTTGAAAATGTGATTGATATACATACGCATTTTGCATATCATGGTGAAGTTCTAAGTGAGGTTCACAAACTGAATATCATATCGATGGTACGAGGAAAAGAGATTCGAACTTCAATATGGTAGGTTGGTTAACCAGGGATGATCGGTCGATTGATCAGATAAGAGGAATACGCTGCGTGTTATAGATTCATGCATAGGATGTAATTTTAGAACTTTGGATTTTGTGAAGCCGGGACATATGTGATATGTGATTCCATTGGTATGATAGTATCGCGATTTTACCATTTTTGAATGATTTCTTTGTAAGTGTAGATTTGGGGATGGTGACCCCATGCTGGTTGATCTGGATATTGAGTGGTCATTCCCGCTCCATGTATGATTTGGTATGTTCGTCGATTGGCGATTGGTTGTCCGTATGCCGAGGGGTATGTTCACCAGTCGGGTATGTTTATTGAGATCCACTGTATGTGATTGGTGTGTCGTTTTGAGAATGTTATTCTTTCGTATATCGGTTTATGTGGTTCTGTGTTGATCATGTTGGAGCTTACCGTGTGAAGGTATTCTCGATTTTCGTTGATCGTTCGTTGGTCATATAGGAGTTTATCATGTTGATGATATTCTCAGCTGCTTGTTGAACTTTGGATTGATCGTATTGGAGTTTATCATGTCGATGATATTCTCGGTTAATTTATTGGTTGATCATTGCTGGTGATCATCTGAGCGTTCAGATTTTGTGTCGATGTTTCGGGATTCGTTACCATTGTGTTGAGCAGATGCATCGTGCATTATTGATTTTTAGCAGGATTTGGACTTGATTGTGTAATCAGGCAGACAGGATCTGACACGGATAGATTATGTCATCCGAAGATGATATTTTTTTGTTGAAGTTCACGGATTGTGAATGTAAGCGTATTGAGGCTTTACAGTGAAGTCATTTGCTAGTATCTCAGGAGATCGTCGACTTTGCGCATTTGTAAGTGTTACTGTTTTGGTTATTCGTTAATGATGACGATTGATCGTTGTTGGGATGGTTTCAGAATATTTTGGTTGAACGGTTTGTTTGTTTTCTATGATGGATTGCAAGTTTCGAGGATGAAACTTATTTTCAGTGGTGCAGTATGTAATATCCGGAATTTCTACTACTGTTATTTAATGTTATTTTATCTGAGTTAATTGCATTTGAGGACATCGTATATCAGGTTATTTTAATTTTTGATATCGGGTACATCATATGAGAATATTTTTGGGTTGAGTATATGTGTATTCAATATGCCGTATGTTCGTATCCAGTATGTCGAGACGGACCAGAACAGTTGGATTTTGGCTAAGTACAGAAGGCCATTACGTACGTTAAGCTTAAGAACTTACGTATGCTAAATTCTACGCTTTACGTACGTTATGCATAAGGCATTACGTACGTAACAAAAGGAATTGAACAGGACCGAGTTGTGGTCGGCAGGTGGGGCCCTGTGTTGGCAACTTTCGGCGGAGGATGTGGACAGGTGAGTCAACGGATGGATTTATGTACGCTATACATGGTGTATTACGTACGCAATATGAGTATATTACCATAGCAAGTCAACGTACATATTACGTATGCAATGGATTAAGTGTTACGTACGTTAGGAGGCAGCTGGCCGAGTCGTGGCCGAGGACTCGCTGGATGGCCGATCACGATCGGCAGTGACTCGCAGGGATGGCCGAACACGGTTGGCAGTGACTCGCTGGGCGTAAGTACTGGCCGATAACGGCCGTAATGTAACACCCCTAAATCCAATTGGGTTATTACAGTGCCGTGGACCCCACGCCAGGAGATCCACCAGGCGAACATGACTAAAATACATTAAATTAAACAATAAGGGAAAATCATAGTCCTTACCATGATATCCGACACAATATTCCGATAAGGAAATTCAATGACAGCGAAGGGCCTACATGGCCAAAAGTAAAGTACAACAACACCCACGAGCATCTGCTCGGTTAATACATTATGACAATGACTGACAAACTGGAGAACAGTCCAACTGACTGACCAACATGAACAACTCAGACTAGTATCGCTCGAATGCCTCGTCGCCATCATCATGCCCCTGTGTCTCAACTCTCTCCTCGCAAGAACCTAAAACATGTTCCACCCCCACGGGGTCAGTCATCCAGATAATGAACATCAAATACACGTATGACATGATATGCATCCAAAGGAAGAATGAAACGGTACAATGATAATAATAATACGAGATGCTCACAAACCAAGGTAAGAACCGAGCATTCGTGAAACACTATGCCCATGGCATACTATTAATACCTGTTCAACAGGTTAGAACATAAGTGCCCAACGGCGAATCATAATCATAGAGTACCATAATGAATTACACGACATGAGCCACACCCGAACTGAATTAATTATGAATCACAATGCCCGAAGGCTCCAATGAAATTACCAAGACAATCACAAAGGCCTGAAAGTCACTCAGCCGAAGCTGTCAAATATCCCAATCACATGAAGCCAAAACAGCCCGAAGCTGTATCGATTAGGGCCGAAGCCACGGCACGAAGCCGTATCACAATTAGGGCCGAAGCCACGGCACGAAGCCGTATCACAATTAGGGCCGAAGCCACGGCACGAAGCCGTATCACAATTAGGGCCGAAGCCACGACACAAAGCCGTATCACAATTAGGCCATTCAGTGGCCATGACCTACTGAATTATAGGTGTTGGAAACCCAACCGTGAAGGTTCAAGCCCCAAACTTACCCATAATGAGCACTAGCCGAGACTAGCCTCCAAAATATAATTAATCACAAACGATAGCGATCCATAGATTACCGAATTCACAAGAATGATATTGTGCTACCTTGAGTCGGCCAACACGATAATGATGACTCACGGATGGGCATCGTACTCGACAGTCCCAATTCAATACCTCGATTACCTTAGAATGGTCAATCGATAACAACGACACAACGGATGGGAACTATCCTCGACAACCCCAATTCAATACCTTGATTGCCTTCGAATGGCCAACCGATAACAATGATGCAGCGGATGATTCAATATCTCGATTCCCTTATAACGGTCAATCGATAACAATGATACAACGAATGATTGAGCACCTCGATTGCCTTAGAACGGCTAATCGATGACAATGATATAATGAATGATTGAACACCTCGATTGCCTTAGAACGGATAATCGATGACAATGATACAATGGATGATTGAACTCCTCGATTGTCTTAGAACGGCCAATCGATAACAAGGATACAATGAATGCCTCGGTAACTTTAATCGGCTACCGACGACGAAGATGAGAATGAATACGACAATGCCTTCAATCGGCTAATACAACATGAATGACAGGACGCCAACATTAATAAGAATGATTACAACAACGTCTTAGATCGACATCAATATTAACAACAACAACCGATACATCGATACCGCGAACCAGTGATCCATAATAACATTAACAACGAATATCTCAATGCCTTACCGGCCATTAATGAATGATAATAAACATTTGGCATAATTACCGAAGAGTATCGTATCGAACGATCCCCTAATGTCAATGAACTTATGAAGAGACTAAGTCTCTGAATGATACAACACATCCATACACATATATGATAACATTAATCTCATTGACTAGTACAAGTATAACACTTGCCTCAACCGAAGGCGATGAAATCCTTCCACGAAGAACGAACGGTGTCTTCCGATAAACGCAAGTACTCGAACAACCTTGGATGAAATACAATTCATTCAATAAGACAATATCAATCGAAATCAACATAACGACCGAAAGAAACTCTGTGAGACATTTAATCGAACACTAAATGTTCAAAGTTCCTCAAGAAACTAAGAATCATCAATCGGGTCGAACGAATCGAAGATATGGATATACAATCCATAGAACACGATTAATAATGTTTACTAACATCAACCGATTCATCAAATTCGGATGAACAATGAAAATCAAGAAGCAACAACAACAACAACAACATCTAATACTTAGTCCCAAAATGATTTGGGGTCGGCTAACATGAATCAAACTTTGAAACCGTCAATAATCGTTATATAAATAATATAAAAGGAAAAAGAGAGGGAAAAAGTAGAGAAAAAAGCAAATACAAAAAAGAGAATGAATGTTAAAATAAAAAAAAATAATGATCACCTAGAGCCTCCTAAAAACATGATTAGATGTTGATATGAAAATCAAGAAGAAATCCCAAAAATCAAATACTAGGAGATTTCAAGAAATTACCTCAATTCGACGAAGAACAATGATTAGATGTTGATATGATCACCTAGAGCCTCCTAAAAACATGATTGAATGGAGTAGAATCGATCATAATCACAAACCCTAGTCGGATCGCCCGACTACCGCGAGAAGAATGAGAGAAAGTGAGAAATGAGATGAAAACCCGTCTGACCCCCATTATATACTCCAGTGACGCACGACCAAAACGCACGATCAAATGTCCGTGTGTTTGGTCGTGCGCCAGGCCACTGCCCGGCCACTGATCTCACGCACGAGCAGCACGCACGAGCACCTGCTCGTGTGTCATGCTCGTGTGTCCCTGATGGTCGCCAAAGTGCACTGCCCAATTCTAATGCCACGCACGAGCATCTGCTCATGTGTCATGCTCGTGCGTCCCTGTTGAGTGCCAAAATGACAAGGGAACACAAAAATGACAAGACACGCATGCCTACACACGACTTGCACGATAATAAGTCACGTCCAATCGGTGAAACAATCATGGAACTCCCAACACAAAGCGGCCAAACATGATGATGAAAATATTATCGTATCGATCCCCGAACAAAGATGAGTGATGAATAAAAGCTGATACACGACTCCAAGATAAGCCGAATGATGAACACGAAATGAACGAATACGAGTGATGAATGATTATTACTGAGTGAAAAAAATTCTGAGTGGCAATTACTGAATGATAATTAATAAATTCACAACCGGGTATTACATACTCCCCCCCTTAAAATGAGTTTCGCCCTCGAAACTAAGGGTAAACAACTCGGGATATGAACTATCCATCAGGATCTGAAAACAACATCTCGAGGAATGCTCCTCAACGCGAAACACTTCGCCTGCACAACTGGGCCAACCCCCCATAAGTACTGACTCACGCCTCAAAAGAAAAGCGACAAAGCACATATAGTCCTCGGGACCATATCAATCACACGCCCAAGTCCCCATGACTTGACGTCTTGAATCACAATGAATAATTACCCAGATCATCACAAAATCTCGGGTACAGCACAAAAAGAATGCATCAAAAAACCCAAATACCAAGATTCTCAAATACTATAATTATAAAATAGATCAACAATAAATGATCCACAACAACAATACAATAATACAGACTAAGTTACACATTAATCCGTAAACAGAGAAAGGAAAATACAAAAATTAAGTCTACATATCAAATGTACCTAACATCAATATCCTCCAGGTCATCGATCTCCTTGATCTCATCGATTCAAGGAAGACCCAAATCTGAACTCACTGTTCAATATGATCCCGGGAGGTCACAAGAATGATCACAATGAATGATAATAAACTGAAATCCAACAAGGATCAAGAATAACTCGTCAGGGTGAAATGGTAACGTAATGAGTGATAGCTCAAATGAAATGATTGGAACCATTGTTCCCCGTGAAGTGAATGATTAGTTTGATAATTATAAGTCTCAACGTGATTGATATATGATGAATGAATTATATGAATGAATGAACAACAATGAAATAAATGATTATCCTATTATTGAGCAAGAATTAACTTGCTCAAAACCGGTGATGAATGTCCTTACCTCGGGCTCTCGAAGCCTGGTAGGACCCCTTGGATGAAGCACGAGCTGGAGTAACAAAGTCCCCCAAGGCCTTTGAGCTCTCTCGAGATCTACCGGCACTAGAACTCCTGCAGTATTTTCGTAGGTGTCCTGGGTTCCCACACATAAAACAGACAATAGCTGGCACCGTACACTGAGTACTCACGTGCCCTGCTGAATCACAGTTAAAGCAAACAACAGTCGAACTCGTCGTCTGAGAGGAAGATGCTTTCTCAGCACGAAGACGACTGGAAAACGACCTCTTGGACGTCGGAGGCCGATGTCCCTCAGAAAGAACCGGCATCCTAGTCCTCCCATCAGAAGAAACTGAAGGGTGCTTCTGAGTAAGCTCCTTGATCAAAAGCTCTGCTCCAAGAGCCTTCTCGATGAACTCACTAAGTGAATTACAATTGTGATTGAACAACTGCATCCTCAACTGCGGATTTAGCCTCTTGCTAAAATATTTGATCTTATCCGCCTCAGTACGGATAACTGACGAATCAAACTGAAGTAGTCCCTGAAACTTCTCAGCAATGACAATAACACCCTCGTCCTCAATGGATTCGGGGTTCAAAACCTCTGACAACTTGGCTTCACGAAGTGGAGCCGATAATACCTCTCTAACATGAGAGTCTTGAACTCACTCCAAATACAATCACGATCGATGGGTTTCACAGAAAGCCACCACGAATAAGCGCCTTACTCAAATAATAAGCCGCTACTGCCACTTTACTCTCTTCCGGACACTGAACCATGTCGAAGAGTTTATCAAAATGCTCGAGCCAATGAACAATATCAGCTGGTTCCGACGAACCCTCAAAAGTAGGCGGCATCTGACGAGAGATATCGCCAACAATCTGATTCACTCCTCCAGTCTGTCCATGAAACGGCACCTGGAATCCCTGTTGCGGTGGACCACGAACCATCGAGGTCTGCATGGTCTCCACCATCCGCGTCATCTGAGTCATCTGGGCCATCATGCCCTGCCTAAATATGAATGGGTCAACCCGAACACCTTCCGAGTGAGATGCCTCTCGGGTACGAATCCCTGACAGCGACTGATTATCTGCTGATGAATGAGTAGCCTTGCTATTTGATGAATTAATGATATCACTCGCGTTCGCGTGGGCATGCACATGAGATCCCCGGCTGCCCCTGCGTCTTCTGATAGCTCTATCCATACTGAAGCAGGAAGGTCACATGATGATTATAGGTCCCGCATGAATATCATATTATGATTACGTTACAGAATAATGATAATGAGCATACATGCTCTAACACAATGAATGCAGTAATGATGCAATGAAATGATCATCGACATTACATCGGAATATGATAAGATCGTATGAAAGATCAGGTGAGGTAACATGATTATCTGATGAAATTACTGAAATGATTACCTTGAACAAGTTAACAAGGTTGAAAATTCGATCCACAAGATCAATAACTGAACTGTGAGTTGGGCTGGATGATTAATGAATTAACTGAGCAATGATATTGAGTGAGTGATGAATGAATTAACTGAGCAATGAGATTGACTGAGTGATGAATGAATTAACTGAACAATGAGAGTGACTAAGTGATGAATGAATTAACTGAATAATGAGATTGACTAAGTGATGATGAATTAACTGAGCAATGAGATTGACTGAGTGATGAATGAATTAACATGATCGACAAGATCAAAAATGATGATTGAGGATTATTGACTAATGAATGAGTTGATTCTTATCGTTTACACAGATCACACGTGTTGTAAAACAAATAGTTATGAATCAATCATATCGTTTAACAAGGCATGTATAATTAATGACATGATGAATGTATGAACATAAAGAGAATCGAGTCCTTACACAGGTCATATGAAGCTTCGAGGTCTTGCGATAGTAGTCTTCACTGACGACGACTCGATTAATGAATGACTCGTGCAGTCGTACTAATATTACGACTCACAAAACCCGACTGACTAGATTGTCATAACCTAACAGTCCCACTACCACCGCGTCAGTAGAGCCACATAACTCACATATCAGGGTATTTCACAATCCAAATCTCTGATACCATCTTCTGTAACACCCCCAAATCCTATTGGGTTATTACAGTGCCGTGGACCCCACGCCAGGAGATACACCAGGCGAACATGACTAAAATACATTAAATTGAACAATAAGGGAAAATCATAGTCCCTACCATGATATCCGACATAATATTCCGGTAAGGAAATTCAACGACAACGAAGGGCCTACATGGACAAAAGTAAAGTACAACAACACCCACGAGCATCTGCTCGGGTAATACATAATGACAATGACTGACAAACTGGAGAACACTCCAACTGACTGACCAACATGAACAACTCGGACTAGTATCGCTCGAATGCCTCGTCGCCATCATCATGCCCCTGTGTCTCAACTCTCTCCTCGCAAGAACCTAAAACATGAAAATATGTTCCGCGCCCACGGGGTCAGTCATCCAGATAATGCACATCAAACACATGTATGACATGGTATGCCTCCAAAGGCAGAATGAAACGGTACAATGATAACAATAATACGAGATGCTCACAAACCAAGGTAAGAACCAAGCATTCGTGAAACACTATGCCCACAACATACAATTAATACCTGTTCAACAGGTTAGAACATAAGTGCCCAACGGCGAATCATAATCATAGAGTACCATAATGAATTACACGACATGAGCCAAACCCGAACTGAATTAATTATGAATCACAATGCCCGAAGGCTCCAATGAAATTACCAAGACAATCACAAAGGCCTGAAAGTCACTCAGCCGAAGCTGTCAAATATCCCAATCACATGAAGCCAAAATAGCCCAAAGCTGTATCGATTAGGGCCGAAGCCACGGCACGAAGCCGTATCACAATTAGGGCTGAAGCCACGGCACGAAGCCGTATCAAAATTAGGGTCGAAGCCACGGCACGAAGCCGTATCACAATTAGGTCCGAAGCCATGGCACGAAGCCGTATCACAATTAGGCCATCCAATGGCCGTGACCTACTGAATTGTAGGTGTTGGAAACCCAACCGTGAAGGTTCAAGCCCCAAACTTACCCATAATGAGCACTAGCCGAGACTAGCCTCCAAAATATAATTAATCACAAACGACAACGATTCGTAAATTACCGAATTAACGAGAATGATAGTGTGCTACCTTGAGTCGTCCAACACGATAATGATGACTCATGGATGGGCATCGTACTTGACAGTCCCAATTCAATACCTCGATTACCTTAGAATGGTCAATCGATAACAACGACACAACGGATGGGAACTATCCTCGACAGCCCTAATTCAATACCTCGATTGTCATAGAATGGCCAACCGATAACAATGATGCAGCGAATGATTCAATATCTCGATTGCCTTATAACGGTCAATCGATAACAATGATACAACGAATGATTGAGCACCCCGATTGCCTTAGAACGGCTAATCGATGACAATGATACAATGAATGATTGACCACCTCGATTGCCTTAGAACGGCTAATCGATGACAATGATACAATGGATGATTGAACTCCTCGATTGTCTTAGAACGGCTAATCGATAACAAAGGATACAATGAATGCCTCGGTTGTAATACCTGTGATTTTCTCTTTCGGTACTTTTTCATTTTTGGCATCTTTCTGGTTTCCTGAAGCTCACTTGCGAGCGTTTTGACATTTTGATAATGTTTCATTCTGCGTGTTTGGTCATCCGAGTTGTCCCGGGGCTGTTTTACCCGAATCCGTGTTTTGAGCGACTTTTCCCGCTATTTGGTTCATTTCGTGTGATGATGGTTCGAAACTATGGTTTCGTGTTTCCTATAAGTTCGTTGAGCTTTATTATGCGTGTTGTGAGTTTCGGTTTGGTTTCTTGATGTCATATCGTGATTTACGGACGTTTTGGGCCGTTTCGTAATTTCCCAAAGCTTGGGGGGTGCTTACTTATGTTATCGTATTCCGAACCTTCGGGTTGTCGGAATCGTACTTTCTTTTAACGCTTGAATCCGTCGTTCTGCACTCTTCGCATGCATGTCCTCGTCTTGTGTTGTAATTGTCGTTTCGCGGTTTCATCGCACTCGTACGCGACGAGCTGAACTTAGCAGTTCTGGAACTGCTAATTGACTTGCGTACGCTATGCTATAAGCATAACATACGTTATCATCATGCGACTTACATACGTTAAGACCTTCCCTTTACGTACGTAAGGGTCTTACCAGTTCAGACATTGAGTTTTGGCCGTCGATAGCGCACGCTATGTGTTGATCATAGCGCACGTTAACTGTACTCCTTACGTACGTTAAGCCCTCGCCATAACGTACGTAAGGGTCTTCACTATTTTAGACAGGAGGGTCTGGGTATCGATTACGTATGTAATCTTTGATGCATTACATACGTAATACATGTAACGTATGTTATTCTTCTTGGTTAACGTACGTAACTAATGCGCAGGTATATATATACCGAGGGTTGACCGTGTTCGTCATTTTCTACCCTTTCTTCACTCCTCCGCGGCTGAGGCAATTTGTGGGCGATCTAGGGGCGATTTTGGAGTCCTGTAACTCCAAGTTTACATCTTTCTTTAGTTCTTGGTGTTGATTAACATCATTAATCCGTGTTCTTCGTCTTCGATTCGAGGTAATCATCTTGTAAACCCTTCCTTTATATTTCATGAATCTTCAAGATTCGGGTTGTTCTTCATGAATCGTGCTGTTGTATATCATCAATCAGTTGTATTGATTCTCTCCCTATGATTTGATTCGTATTTCTTACCGAATTCGGGTTCGGATAATGTTCTTGATATTCTTTGGGAAATATCGGGCCCCAAGTGTTCGATCCTTCGTCTCTACGAATTCTTGTTGAGAATTTCGTGTGTTTTGGATCTTCCTTGCGATCGATCTTATAGTGATTATGTTATTCTTGTGTTTTCGACCTAGTTGGAAGATTCGAGGGTTTCCGGTCGAGCTTTCCCGTTGCTTCGCGTGCTTTGGATTTGAGGCAAGTATCTTTATATACGAATTATAACTATGTGAAATCATTGTTGCCGAAGTGTGTGAATTATATATATTTATATGTTAAATATATGTATGTATAAAGTTATACGTGTATATATATATATATATATATATATATATATATATATATATATGTAAGTATGTATGTATATAGATATACACATACATACGGCGTGTGATTAATATCGATGCTAGTTGACGTACTCAACTTGGATTAAAGTACGAATCATGTTTATAGAGATAATATAGTAAGATTTGTGTATTCGGTTGAGTTACGATATAAGGATATGTGGGTAATGTCGGTTGGATTTGCCTAAGACTTATTGTGTTGAGTCTTGATTGATAACGTGCGTATTGTTGTTTATTTGTGTGGTTGGGAAACTGATGGATAAATTATGTGAATTGGTGTATTGATTTGAGAATTGTTGCAACAATTGATTGTGTACTTGATGTTTGTAACAATGTGAATACTTGTTGTGAGAGACGTCGTATCCGGGAACCTCTGAGGGCGGGGCGTGTACTCCGGCCGGGTGTACGCTGCAATGTGCGGCTCCATATGTTTGGTGAACACCGGTGTTACGAAATGCGCGTGCAAGGGGCGGCTCTTGTGGGAGTGATCGTCGGCACGGTGACATGTTCAAGGGGCGGCCAACATAGTGGAGTGAACGCTGGTGCACATGTGTGCAAGGGAGGCGCCTGGCAGGCTTATTGGTTACGGATATTTGAGATATACCCAAGACCCCATTACCGAATGATTTTCATAATTCAAAGTTCTTCAAACTCGCTTTAAAATGTTGGTCTTGATATAGACCGCGGTTCGTGTCTCTGAAAGTTTGTTTCAACTTGTTTTCAATGTTGGTATAAGGCTTAATTAACCAAGGATATTTGACGAGATCTCCGAGGGTTAATTAATCGGGGGTCTTGAGCAGGATTTGTCGAAGGACAGATTATGCCTTTGATTGTACTGTGATGATTATACTGTGTATTGGGTCGAGAACCCCGTGGGATGTTGAGATTTGGTCTCGTGATGATATTATTGGGATTGGGTCGAGGACCCCGAATAATGTTGTAATGGTTTTCTTGCAAATTGTTTTCTACATGCTGGGTCGATGACCCGAGAGCTTTTGAAGTTATTTTCTAAAAGTATTCCCATTCGATTTTCAAAACCCCAGGGCGGCCCGAGTCAATAATAACGTTTTCAAATTATCTTATCAAAATGCTTTTTCCTTTATAAGAGGGGATTTTCAAACTAGATCTTTTGACTCCTTGGGCTCGTTAAAAGTTTCATTGATGTTATGTTCCGTAAAGAGAATACGACTATGTGATTATCTTTCACCTTGTGTATGCGAGTGCTATTCTGTGTTGACTATGGGAATGCGTGGTTTGTATTAAGGCTTCGCGGCTGCTGAGTTTTGTGTTGTTATTGTTCGTATATCTTGTATATTATGTACTTGCACTAGCAAAATTCCAGTTTGCTAACCCCCGAGTTTTTTGGGGGTGGGTGCCTGTTATGCGCTCAGGTTTTGGCAGCTCGGGAGCGGTCCCGGGATTGGCTTGGAAGGAGATGAAAGACGACGATGCTAATCACACAAGAGTCAGAGTCTTTTTCTCTTGTTTTGATTTTGGTCGAGTAATCACCCTTGCATGGGTGTAGTTTTCATTTATTAAATTGAGTTGTCATTTCTTTTTGTATTCAAATTTATTGTTGTTTTTGAGATGCGAATGTCACTAGTTCTGAATTGTTTAATGACCTTGTCGGTCAGCTTTGTAATTAGATTGACCCCGGTCGTTCAATCTTTGAGTAGGCTATTGGAGTTTAGCCTCGTAGAACCTTGTGAGAAGGGTCTACGACATGTGACATTCCCGGTTGTTTTCTGGGGGTGTTATAGATATGGTATCAGAGCTTAGGTTTGCGAAAAACCTAGGCCGTTGGGTCAAGCCCATGTCCTGTGTAAGTCGCGCGCGTCAGAGTTGTGATTAGTATCGTGGTTCCAACATCATCTTCAGGCAATCCATGATGGTAAGCCTCCCGATCGTAAGTCCCCTTATATATGTATTTGATTATATCGTGCTAATGTGTTTAATGCGAACAAGGGGTTGGAACTTATTGGTGATACTATTGTTTTAGGATATAACATGCGTATATGGTCCGATTGAGAATGGTTATGTAGTATGCTTCGGAAGTCGAGTGTACTTACCAAATTCTTCATTTTAATTACAATAAATCTTTGAGTGTTAATTTTATCCGCTGCGTGAATATTTTGAAATGGCTTTTGGTATCTTACAAACTGAATTTTATTTCGTAAAACCAATTCCCTAAACCGAGTTTTGGCATTTTGGTCTTTCATGTTTTGAAGGTATTCTTATAACGGTATTTGATATTTTATAAATGACTTCTGTGATTATTTAAAAATACTACCGTCATCGGCCTTTTGGCATTTTGAACGTTTTAAAAATGGTTTTCAGCCTGGTGGGTTCCGGTGCGGGGCCCACGGTGCTGTAATGTCACGAACATTTTAAAGTGGTGCTACGAAATTTTATAATATTGTGAAAACCCATGATTTAATGTAGTCATGTCAAATGGTCACGTATTTCGGTGAAAAATCCTTTCGATTAGACATTTTGGTAGATGAGGAAAGATTTTCAAATTGTGGTATTTGGAACTCAACACTTGAAATATTTCAAATTAGTTACGATTCAACTTTCAATTTTCCTTTATACATTACTCGAAAATAATTATTAAAGTCGTTGTATAAACTCCCTCTTCCAAATAAAGGACAGTATTTACAAGCTTTGGGCGTAACGTGACTCGCTCTCTTTTTCAAAAAATTGTTTTCATTAAGTGCATGCATATAATGATTGTCCTCGTCGAAAGACTCGGGATTGACTTCAGAAAACTTTACGCTTTACGTTATTCTATAGATGTTAAGTAAACCTTGTGTTGATAATTGTGGTATACTGTACGACTGATTATTTGATAATGCTGAACGGTGCTATCTGTATTAGTATGTCGAGCCTTGGCGGACGTAAGTGTGATGACGGAAGTGGAAGCAACAAGGTGGTTCGTACGACAACTATCCATGCTACAGTGAAGGAGTATCAAGATCAAACGATATCCTATGAAATCTCCTCAGTGATCGAGCCCACGAGCGAAACAAAGAGATCGAGGACATCGGGAAAATTTCTGGGCGGTGCAGAGACTAAGGCTCCCAAGCCCTCACGTCGTTCGAAGGCGTCGTCTTCACGGTCGGGAGTGAGCGGTGGAAATCCCAAACCAGCATCGCTGATTCTCGGTAAGAAGAGAAGATGTTTCAACTATAACTGTCAGGGACATGTTCGTGCAAATTGTCCCTCTCCACTCTTGACTTTTTACCGGTGCGGGTGTGAAGGTCATCGGGAGAAACACTGTGAAACAGTTTCCGAATTGGCAAAGAATGCCGCCCTAAGAGAGAGCAGAGCTAGTGACCGGGAAGTGTCCCGAAACCCTATGTTTCCTTATGAAGATCCTAGCATGGGAGAATGAAGAGTTTGTACTATGTCTTAATCGTTGTTGTTTCAAACAATCGTGACTTCGATCGTTTTTCGTTTCATTGTTTACTTCCAACTCTTGTTGTTCTATGTTTCGGGGTCGTAATATCTTTTTAGTATGTGGGAATGTATTACCCGTACTTTTCTTGATATTTTCAGTATTGTGTGACCTTTCATTGTTGGTAATTCAATTGTGATCCCCTAGACGATTTTAAACTACCTTGTTTTACTTAGCCTACCGTCCTCCGAACGAATTTCGGAGCTTTTTTGATAAATCTCGTGGATCATTGTGGCATTTCCACATCCGAATGTGATTCTTGCAAATTTTGTTTGAAACTATTGTTCTATAGCTCTCGATTTTAAGTTTCAGGACGAAACTTCTTTTAAGGAGGGTAGAATGTAATACCCGTGATTTTCTCTTTCGGTACTTTTTCATTTTTGGCATCTTTCTGGTTTCCTGAAGCTCACTTGCGAGCGTTTTGACATTTTGATAATGTTTCATTCTGCGTGTTTGGTCATCCGAGTTGTCCCGGGGCTGTTTTACCCGAATCCGTGTTTTGAGCGACTTTTCCCGCTATTTGGTTCATTTCGTGTGATGATGGTTCGAAACTATGGTTTCGTGTTTCCTATAAGTCCGTTGAGCTTTATTATGCGTGTTGTGAGTTTCGGTTTGGTTTCTTGATGTCATATCGTGATTTACGGACGTTTTGGGCCGTTTCGTAATTTCCCAAAGCTTGGGGGGTGATTACTTCTGTTATCGTATTCCGAACCTTCGGGTTGTCAGAATCGTACTTTCTTTTACCGCTTGAATCCGTCGTTCTTCACTCTTCGTATGCATGTCCTCGTCTTGTCTTGTAATTGTCGTTTCGCGGTTTC
The DNA here is from genome assembly GCA_033398695.1 of Orobanche coerulescens. NCBI lineage: Eukaryota > Viridiplantae > Streptophyta > Magnoliopsida > Lamiales > Orobanchaceae > Orobanche > Orobanche coerulescens. The sequence goes on along the minus strand of CM065807.1, from coordinate 118,202,572 downwards.
GTCGCGCTCGTATGCGATGAGCTGAACTTAGCAGTTCTGCAACTGCTAAGTGACTTATGTATGCTATGCCATACGCATAACGTACGTTATCATCATGTGACTTACGTACGTTAAGACCTTCCCTTTACGTACGTAAGGGTCGTACCAGTTCAGACATTGAGTTCTGGCAGTCGATAGCGCACGGTATGTGTTGATCATAGCGCACGTTAATTGTACTCCTTACGTACGTTAAGCCCTCGCCATAACGTACGTAAGGGTCTTCACTATTTTAGACAGGAGGGTCTGGGTATCGATTACGTACGTAATCTTTGATGCATTACGTACGTAATACAGGTAACGTACGTTATTCTTCTTGGTTAACGTACGTAACTAATGCGCCGGTATTTATATACCGAGGGTTGATCATGTTCGTCATTTTCTACCCTTTCTTCACTCCTCCGCGGCTGAGGCGATTTGTGGGCGATCTAGGGGCGATTTTGGAGTCCTGTAACTCCAAGTTTGCATCTTCCTTTAGTTCTTGGTGTTGATTAACATCATCAATCCGTGTTCTTCGTCTTCGATTTGAGGTAATCATCTTGTAAACCCTTCCTTTATATTTCATGAATCTTCAAGATTCGGGTTGTTCTTCATGAATCGTGCTGTTGTATATCATCAATCGGTTGTATTGATTCTCTCCCTATGATTTGATTCGTATTTCTTACCGAATTCGGGTTCGGATAATGTTCTTGATATTCTTTAGGAAATATCAAGCCCCAAGTGCTCGATCCTTCGTCTCTACGAATTCTTGTTGAGAATTTCGTGTGTTTTGCATCTTCCTTGCGATCGATCTTATAGTGATTATGTTATTCTTGTGTTTTCGACCTAGTTGGAAGATTCGAGGGTTTCTGGTCGAGCTTTCCCGTTGCTTCGCGTGCTTTGGATTTGAGGCAAGTACCTTTATATACGAATTATAACTATGTGAAATCATTATTGCCGAAGTGTGTGAATTATATATATTTATATGTTAAATATATGTATGTATAAAGTTATATATATATATAAGTATGTATGTATATAGATATACACATACATATGTCGTGTGATTAATATCGATGCTAGTTCACGTACTCAACTTGGATTAAAGTACGAATCATGTTTATAGAGATAATATAGTAAGATTTGTGTATTCGGTTGAGTTACGATATAAGGATATATGGGTAATGTCGGTTGGATTTGCCGAAGACTTATTGTGTTGAGTCTTGATTGATAACGTGCGTATTTTTGTTTATTTGTGTGGTTGGGAAACTGACGGATAAATTATGTGAATTAGTGTATTGATTTGATAATTGTTGCAACGATTGATTGTGTACTTGATGTTTGTAACAATTCGAATACTTGTTGTGAGAGACGTCGTATCCGGGAACCTCTGAGGGCAGGGTGTGTACTCTGGCCTGGTGTACGCTGCAATGTGCGGATCCATATGTTTGGTGAACACCGGTGTTACCAAATGCGCGTGCAAGGGGCGGCTCTTGTGGGAGTGATCGCCGGCGCGGTGACATGTTCAAGGGGCGGCCAACATAGTGGAGTGAACGCCGGTGCACAGGTGTGCAAGGGAGGCGTCTGGCAGGCTTATTGGTTACGGATATTTGAGTGATAGCTAAGACCCCATTCTCGAATGATTTTCATAATTCAAAGTTCTTCAAACACGCTTTAAAATGTTGGTCTTGATATAGACCGCGGTTCGTGTCTCTGAAAGTTTGTTTCAACTTATTTTCAATGTTGGTATCAGGGTTAATTAACCAAGGATATTTGACGAGATCTCCGAGGGTTAATTAATCGGGGGTCTTGAGCAGGATTTGTCGAATGACAGGTTGTGCCTTTGATTGTACTGTGATGATTATACTGTGTATTGGGTCGAGGACCCCGTGGGATGTTGAGATTTGGTCTCATGATGATATTATTGGGATTGGGTCGAGGACCCCGAATAACGTTGTAATGGTTTTCTTGCAAATTGTTTTCTACATGCTGGGTCAATGACCCGAGAGCTTTTGAAGTTATTTTCTAAAAGTATTCCCATTCGATTTTCAAAACCCCAGGGCGGCCCGAGTCAATAATAACGTTTTCAAATTATCTTATCAAAATGCCTTTTTCTTTATAAGAGGGGATTTTCAAACTAGATCTTTTGACTCCTTGGGCTAGTTAAAAGTTTCATTGATGTTATTTTCCGTAAAGAGAATACGACTATGTGATTATCTTTCACCTTGTGTATGCGAGTGCTATTCTGTGTTGACTATGGGAATGCGTGGTTTGTATTAAGACTTCGCTGCTGTTGACTTTTGTGTTGTTATTGTTCGTATATCTTGTATATTATGTACTTGCACTAGCAAAATTCCAGTTTGCTAACCCCCGAGTTTTTGGGGGGTGGGTGCCTGTTATGCGCTCAGGTTTTGGCAGCTCGGGAGCGGTCACGGGATTGGCTTGGAAGGAGATGAAAGACGACGATGCTAATCACACAAGAGTCAGAGTCTTTTTCTCTTGTTTTCATTTTGGTCGAGTAATCACCCTTGAATGGGTGTAGTTTTCATTTATTAAATTGAGTTGTCATTTCTTTCTGTATTCAAATTTATTGTTGTCATTGAGATGCGAATGTCAGTAGTTCTGAATTGTTTAATGACCTTATCGGTCAGCTTTGTAATTAGATTGACCTCGGTCGGTCAATCTTTGAGTAGTCTATTGGAGTTTAGCCTGGTAGAACCTTGTGAGAAGGGTCTACGGCATGTGACATTCCCGGTCGTTTTATGGGGGTGTTACATCGGTACCTTTAATCGGCTACCGACGACGAAGATGAGAATGAATACGATAATGCCTTCAATTGGCTAATACAACATGAATGACAGGACGCCAACATTAATAACAATGATTACAACAACGTCTTAGATCGACATCAATATTAACAACAACGACCGATACATCGATACCGCGAACCGGTGATCGATAATAACATTAACAACGAATATCTCAATGCCTTACCGGCCATTAATGAATGATAATAAACATTTGGCATAATTGTCGAAGAGTATCGTATCGAACGACACCCTAATGTCAATGAACTTATGAAGAGACTAAGTCTCGGAATGATACAACACATCCATACACATATATGATAACATTAATCTCATTGACTAGTACAAGTATAATACTTGCCTCAACCGAAGGCGATGAAATCCTTCCACGAACAACGAACGGCGTCTTCCGATAAACGCAAGTACTCGAACAACCTGGGATGAAATACAATTCATTCAATAACACAATATCAATCGAAATCAACATAACGACCGAACGAAACTCTTTGAGACATTTAATCGAACACTAAATGATCAAAGTTCCTCAAGAACCTAAGAATCGTCAATCGGGTCGAACTAATCGAAGATATGGATATACAATCCATAGAACACGATTAATAATGTTTACTAACATCAACTGATTCATCAACTTCGGATGAACAATGAAAATCAAGAAGAAATCCCGAAAATCAAATTCTAGGAGATTTTAAGAAATTACCTCAATCCAACGAAGAACAATGATAAGATGTTGATATGATCACCTGGAGCCTCCTCAAAACATGATTGAATGGAGTAGAATCGATCATAATCACAAACCCTAGTCGGATCACCCGACTACCGCGAGAAGAAGGAGAGAAAGTGAGAAATGAGGTGAAAACCCGTCTGACCCCCCTTATATACTCCAGTGACGCACGACCAAAACGCATGACCAAATGTCCGTGGGTTTGGTCATGCACCAGGCCACTGCCCGACCACTGATCTCACGCACGAGCAGCACGCACGAGCACCGGCTCGTGTGTCATGCTCGTGTGTCCCTGATGGTCGCCAAAGTGCACTGCCCAATTCTGATGCCACGCACGAGCAGCACGCACGAGCAGCTGCTCGTGCGTCCCTGCTGAGTGCCAAAATGACAAGGGAACACAAAAATGACAGGACACGCATGCCTACACATGACTTGCACGACTTACATGATAATAAGTCATGTCCAATCGGTGAAACAATCATGGAACTTCCAACACAAAGCGGCCAAACATGATGATAATGAAAATATTATCGTATCGATCCCCGAACAGAGATGAGTGATGAATGAAAGCTGATACACGACTCCAAGATAAGCTGAATGATGAACACAATATGAACGAATATGAGTGACGAATGATTATTACTGAGTGAAAAAAATTATGAGTGGCAATTACTGAATGATAATTAATGAATTCACAACCGGATATTACACGTAAGGTTGTGGCCGGGTACGGCCGTAAGGGCCTATTACGTACGTAAGCTGGTGCCGGTAATGGCCGTAAGGCTGTCGGCCAAATTGGACAGAAGGGTAGCCATGGCCGGTTACGGCCGTAAGGAACCGGTAGGTCTCGACTATTTAAGGGCCTCGACCGGGTCACTTGGCCATTTTTACATTTTCTCTTCGTTCCTTCGCGATTCTTCATCAGAAATTGATGGATTTGATTGGAAACATCATGGAGCATCATTTTTTTGGAAGTTTGATTCATGTGTAACATCATATTTTGCCCGGATCGAAGGTAAGAACACTTGAACTCTTGGTTTTGAGGATTTTTGAGGTTTCATGGTGTTTTGGCCGATTTCATTCGTTTTAAATCAGATTGTTGACAGAACTTTGTTGTATTCTCGGAATCATTCATTACTCTTGAAGTTTTGTGTAACAAATTCGAGAATTTCTCCGTTAATCGATTAAATTGGATAATGTGCTCAAAGTGTCCGATAAAATGCTTCAATGGGTAGAACTTGGGAAGTTCTATATGTTTTCGTAGAATTGTGATTGAATTGATATCGTTGTGATTTAGGAATGAACTTTTGAAGGGGGTTGGATCGGGACTCTTTCCTTTCGTCGATTTCTTCACACCGTGTTAATCAAGGGAAATGTTTACTTGTGTATTTCATCTTCTAAGAGGTATGTTGGTTAATCCTCTCCTTGAATTCGGATTTTGATGTTATTGTTGATGAATGATTCGTATGAAGATGATTATGGTTTTGTTGTTACGATTCGTGAGGATATATGAACTATATGTTGAAGGATATATATGTTTGTGATTGAGTTCTTCGTGTTCTTGATGTGGTTGGTGTTTATTGATTGATGATTTGAATATACCTTTGAATTCCACCTTCAAGGTGTTTGATTGAAGTTTTGAAAGAGAAATTTATTGGAATATTTTAGTTAAGTTTGTATAGTCGCCTTATCGAATCGATATATAGACTTTGCGGAATCATGGGCATGAATTCGTAATTATTTGAGTTAGATTGTTCGTACTTGTGTTTAATCAAGATATTTTGGAATCGTTAGGGTTGTAGATTGGTTATACCAGTTGTTGATTATTATCGAATATGTGTTAATCGATTATTGCAATAGGTGGTGATAATTGATCGTTGATTACGACTGTTGTGTTATGGTTGAGGTGGAATAGTTCGTAGATTGCTTTTGGTCGGGGCTGAGGAGCTCGTAGACGAAGGCAATGGTTTTGGTAATGGCTTCATGGTATCGGTATCGAGGCAAGTTATTACTTGCTCAGTTATAATGTTTAATGAATGGTTTCAGTTTCATTTCGTTTATAATGCATATAACAATGATTATTACTGTAAATTCTGGAGATTTGGATTATATGTTGTCTTTCCGATTCTAGGAGTTAAATCATAATGTATATGCTTTATCTCGGTTATTGGCATATTCGGGTATCAAGGTTACGTTGCGATAAATATGAGGATATGAGTATCTATAGTCCATGGCATATTGGGATTGCCGAGCATTGAGGATAATCACCGGTGATGATTTGACATCGAGATTGCTCCTGAAGGACTCGGGACAAGTATCTTAGTTTTGATTTCGGTTTAGTGTTGATGATGTTGATCATGCAGGTTCTCTTTCATGTTGTTGAACATGAGGTCGTCCTAGTTGTTTTGTCATAATGACGTTCATGTTATTGTGTCATGTGTTGTTCATGTCGATGAACATATTGATTTGCATATGTGTATGCATAATTGTATTGTTTATGCTGTGTTGATCTGTTGGGATCGTGTGATCTATGCTGACGGCGCTGGATCAGATGTTCACCTTGTTATAGTCCGACGGGATCATCTTGGGATCTATGCTGAGGGCGCTGGATCATTGGACGGGTTCTTCCACCTCGTTATGGTCCGATGGGATCATCTTGGGATCTATGCTGAGGGCACTGGATCGTTGGAGTACCCAATGTTGTGTTGATGGAATCATATGGATTCGCATCATTGGTTTTACATATGTTGTTGTGTATATGTATATTGTTGGTTATCCACCTCGTGTTGATCTGGTAGGATCATCATGGGACCTATGCTGAGGGCGCTGTGTCATGGAATTTCCATTGAGTATACACTGTTGATATTGTTTTGAGCATATTGACGTTGTCATATGAGTATGCATTTGTAGGTCATGTGTTAGGACCATGTCCGTGTGTGGTATTGATCTGACCTCGGATTTCACTAACATGATTGTCGTGGCATTGCATATCTTGAGGTATGTTCCGTATTTCCTTTGGTATTCGTCTTTTGATGGACAATCGGTTATCGTCTTGGGAGTTGATGATGCTATCCGATGGATCTTATTGGTTAGAACTGGTATATTTCTATATCGTGAGTTGATGATGATAGTGTGAGTATCTTTGAGTATTGTTTGAGGTACAATACATATATTATGTTCGAGTTGGTTAATCGAGTACGAGGTGTGAAACGTGATAATGATTATTCTGTTGAGAATTATTTGAGTAAATAAAGTTACGACGATAAGATTACATTGGTCGTATTCTTATTTTGTATTCTCATTGGTATGTAATTATTAGTGTGATGTGACGGTTATCATTATCGGATATTATGGCTGACCCCGTCGTGGGCTTTCTTTTTAGGTTCTTGAGATATCGAGCTTGTAGCGGTCGTGGAGAGATGAGATTCCCGGAGGATACTGGTTAGGGCATGTAATTGTGTATTGAGTTCCTTGATCAGTTGTTGTATTCCGCTGCTAGAGTATTTTTTAATTGTTTGTCTTTTCCGATGCTTGAGTATTTTTCAATGGCCTTTTGGTATCTGGTAACTTAGGTTACTTTGGCAACCATTTTCTAAACTATTTTATCAGTATGTGTAAGCGATATCTTAACGTATGTTTTTAAACTGTTGAGTTCTGGCATTTCAGGCCTTGCCTTTTCAAACGAGATTTTACCACGGTTTTGATAAATAGATTTTATATAGTCTTCAAATGTTTTAAAGATAGTACCATCGTTGGCCTCTTAGGCATTTGCTTAGTTGCCCCTCAACTTATTAAATAATACAATACATATAATATCTTATATTATATATTACTTATTATTTAATTCTCTAATAAATATAATATATAATATTATATTTTGTTATAATTAAATAATACATTATATAATATCCTATATCCTATATTATTCATTATTTATTTTCTTTAATAAATATAATATCCAATATTATATCTATTAATTATTCTTGCTTGTCTTTAGTTGTCGTATGTGTGACCCAAAAGACTTATATTATGTTGGAAATTATTTAATACCTTATTAAATAATAAATCATAAGCGGTCTCTAACAAGACATTATGACTACCCAAATAATATAAGTTTATCGTCCATTAATCCATTTAACATGTCAAATCCCTTTGTCGCGCGATATCATATTTGAACTAAGTCATGGATGTTGTCATACTTATCATGTTCAAATGCTTTCTCAATCTTAAGTAGAATGATTGAATCAAATGACTCTTCATTTGAGCATGGCCATGCATTTCCTGCAGTCATACTTATTGAGGGACCCAGCAGATATCTCTCTCACTAAAGCGAGGGACAAATCCCCATCTTGATTATTCGTTGTCCTCTACATGACTCCCACTAATCCCGATCGCTAACCTTTATGATTACCATGTTTCGGATGACGTTGGAGTATGTCAAGGCATAGCAGTTATCATGTTGGACTCTATGATAATCTCAGGTTCAAGGATTTATTGATATACTGTTTTATTGAGATTCACTTATGACATTTCCATGCAGTGATCTCAATGTGGGTCTGTCTAGTATTGGTTCTCTAACCAATACCCATAAGATTGATCCGTACCATATGCATAATCATCCGATGATTATCAATCAAACTTATACTAGTATATTAATCACTTGATTCTCCACTCAACGCGATCGGACCAGGGACATTTGAATAATCTTATTATTCGTGAATAACTATTATTCGATTATTATAATATTAAAACATGCACACATTATATATTCAACGAGAAATAAATGATATCAAATAACTTTATATAAATGTGACAATTATAAATCTAGACACATCGAATGTCCTAGGGCACTATTCTCAACACATTCTTATGATAGGCGATTGAAAGAAAATGAAAATCAGTTGGTGGCTGACTTAAAATCTCAGAATATTGCACCACGGGACATTTCAAACAGCATGACGAGAATAATGTTTCTATACTAAAAACCATATACAATGCACGGAACAAGCTTTGCTCGTCCAAGAATGACGGAAAAGCACCGATGCATGTGGGTTTATTCAACAAGTATATTTTAAATTTAATTTATATATTGAATTTTTATTAATTAATGGTACTTCAATGCTGGTTCTTATGACAATTTTGAACAATAAAAATTTTCTTACTGAATTTTCCAAAAATAGTATTTCAAATAAATTGGAAAACCTATTCTTCGTTCATCCACTGTCGTTAGATATATGGCAAGCATTTCCACACATTTTGATTGTAGATGCAACATATGAAACAAACAAATATGATATGCCTTTTCTTCAGATTGATGAGTAACTTCAACCAACAAGACATTTAGCATAGCTCTTGCCTTTATCATTAACGAAAGGGAGGAGAACTATAAGTGGGCATTAACGTGTCTAAAGTTGACACTCGATAAGTGCATACACCCATGCGTTATAGTGACGGATAGAGAGTTGGAATTGGTGAATGCATGCCAGCAAGATTTCCCCGATGCCATTCGATTATTTTCCCGATGGCACATTACTGAAAATATTAAAAAGCATTGTAGGCCGCCTGTCAGGTCGCAAGTTGAGTGGAACTCCTTTCGTGCTATGTGGAGTATACTTGTTGAATCTCCAACGTGGACCTCGTACACCAAAAACTACAGAAATCTCCAATCAATGTTGAGCAAACATCAAGGTACAATTCTACTTATTTTGTAACTAATTGTTTATAATTTTAGAAGATTTTTTGAACATAAATAACATTTATATAAATCCAGGTGTTTTAAATTATCTGGATGATGTTTGGTTAAACAAGTATAAGAAAATGTTTGTCTCTGTTTGGATTGATCAACATCTGAACTTTGGACAACAAACTATCAATAGAGTTGAGAGCTAGCATGTGAAGCTAAACAAGTACTTACGTGAAAAAAATTATACTCTATATAAGTTTGTTGGTTCTATTAATCGGTTTGTGAGGTCTCAACTTACAACGATACACGAAAGTTTTGAAAAGAGCAGAATTATCTTAAGACACGAACACAACTTGTCGTGTTTCAGATTATTATGGGGTAATATGTCACTTGGAGCTCTGGATATACTTGTAGGGGAACTTCGGCGGGCGGCTGGATATCAACTTGACTTTTCAAACTGTGGTTGTAAACTACATCATAGTTGTGGCTTACCATGTGCTTGCATGTTATCAGTCGACTTGAACTCCGGTGGATACATTTGACAAGTATTTGTTAAATTTTATTTATATATTGAATTTTCATAAATAAATGGTATTTCAATGCAGGTGAGTGTATTACATTGGATTCGATATATGTATTCTGGAGAAAACTTGATTTATCAATGTCAATTTCTATGGAAAATGAGGATATTTGTTGTGATGTTGAATTTGAAATGTTTAAAGAAACCTACAATAGGCAGTCAAAAGCTGTGAAAAAAGTATGATGAGAAAGCTACTAGATATATTCTAGCCACGTAAAACACTAATTAGAGATCCTGCAGTTCAAAAAAATACGCGCGGACGACCAAGCTTGAAGAAACAAAAACAAAAATGAGACAATTCTATAAATCAAGCTCCTAGAAGTCGCAACTCTTCATTAGGGTTATTTATTGATTGTTGGGATATTAGTGCTGATTATTGAATTGATTGGGATATAAGTGATGATTGTTGAATTTGTTGGGATATTGGTATTGATTGTTAAATTTGTTGAAATATTGTTGTGTTGATTGTGTTGGAATGATATTGAATTTGTTGGCATAATATTGTTGATTGTTGAATTTGTTGGTATCTAGAGTGTATATTTGTGTATGTGAGTTTAGTTAATATTATAGTGTGTGAATGTGTACATGTTAAATCGATAAAATTAAGAAGCTAACGGGTGATAAGAAAAAGTCCAAGACTCCGGTGACGGGGGAGAGTTCCGCAGCTTCCAATCGTGCGAATCCTGTGGGTAAGTATTTAGATCAAAGTAGCTCTCGCGTACGTGATTTAGTACAGAATAGTGGGCTGAAGTTTAAGGATGGAAACTTATATCTGGAAGATGAAGTACATACTACTGCGAGGCGCTTATCTTATCATACTCCCAGACTGAGGACGACCCCCACTACTACTGGGACGACTCAACCTCGTATGCCTCCTATACACTGCATTTCCTCCCCTCCTTCTACATCTGGAAGCCACAGAGCTACACCGAGCACGTCATCTGAGTTGCCTTCCTGTAACACCCCCAGAGCCATCCAGGAATATTACAGCACCGTGGGCTCCGAGACGGAACCCACAAGGCTAAAAGACATTTTCGCAAACATTTACAAATGCCCAAGAGGCAAACAACGGTACTATCTTTTAAAACATTCGAAGACTTTATGAAATCCGCTAATCAAAACCGTCATAAAATCTCATTTGGAACTACAAGGCCCGAAATGCCAAAACTCAACAGTTTAGAAACATATGTTAAGCTATCGCTTACACATACCGACAAAATAGTATAGAAAACCATTTCCAAAATAACTCAAGTTTCCAAAAATCAAAAGGGCATTTAAGAAATACTCATGCGGCGGAAAGGAGAACAATTAAAAATACTCTAGCAGTGGAATACAACATATAATCAGAAGACTCGATTCACAAACACAAGCCATAGCTAGTATCTTCCGGGAAGCTCATCTTTTCATGACCGCTACAAGCTCGATATCCCAAGAACCTAAAAAGAAATCATACGACGGGGTTAGCCATAATATCCAACAATGATAACAATCACATCACGTCAATAATTACATACAAATGAAAATACTAAGTAAGAATACGAACAATGTAATCTTACCGCCGTAACTTTACTTACTCGAATAATCCTCACTAAAATAACCATTATCATATTACACATCTTGTAATCTCGGTTAACCAATAAACTCAAACATAACATTTGTACTGTACCTCAAACAATACTTAAGATTCTCAAAATATCATCACTAACTCACGATACGGTAATATACCAGCTCTGACCAATTCGATCCATCGGATAACATCATCAAATCCCAACATGATAATCAATTGTCCATTAAAAGACAAATACCAAAGGAAGTACGGAACATACCTCAAGATATGTAATGCCATGACAATGATGTCAGTCTAATCCGAGATCGGATCAATACCACATACCGACATGGTCCTAACACAAGACCTACAAATGCATACTCACATGATGACATCATTATGCCCACGATAACAACAATAATGTATAATTATAGAAATCCGATCATCCAGCGCACACAACATAGATCCCAAGATGATCCTGAAAGACCAACACGATGTGGATAACCCATAATATACATATGCACAACAACAATACATGGTAATCCAACGATCCAGTGCACACAGCTATAGATTCCCATGATGATCCCGTCAGACCAACGCATGGTGAAAATACCTGTTCAGTGATCCAGCGCACACATCATAGATCCCCATAATGATCCCGTCGGACCAACACGAGGTGGACATACGACAACAATGCACAAATGCATATTAACAACAATACACAAATGCATGACAACAAAAATACACGAATGTATCACAACATGATCGACACAAAATGACAAAAATAATTAGAGTACTTGCCCCAAGTCCTTCAAGAGCAATCTCGATGTCTAAACCATCACCAACCATTATCCTCAATATTCGTCGGTCCAAAATGTCACGAATGGTAGATAATTTATATCTTCGTCTTTATCACAACATATCCTCGATACCCAAGTATTCCAATAACAAAAGTACATCATATACATTATGATTTAAATTCCCAAAATCCGAAAACAACTTACAATCCCAAATCACCTGTGTTCACAATTATAATCCTTGCTATACGAATTATAAACTAATGAAACGAAAACCATTCATTAAATATTATAGACTCAGCAAGTAATAACTTGCCTCGATACCGAAACGATGATGATTAAGCTGCTACCAATCCCATTGCCTTCGTCTACGAGCTCCTCGGCCCTGACCAAAGCAATTCACGAACATTCTCGAACACGACCGCAACACACTTTTCTAGTCAACAATTATAACCATCAATGATCACAACCTATTGAAGAATCAATTAACACACATTCGATAATAATCAAATCCCGATATAACCAATTAATCAAACTCAACTGCTCAACAATCCCTTGATCATATACAAAACCAAATAGTATAACTCAAACCATCAAGAACTCATATCCATAATACGAACTGAAATCCGATAATCGTTATTAACAATCAATATAACCGATCAACAAACCCAACGATTCCATAATATCCCGATTAAACACAATCCGAACAACCCAATTCAATCAATCACGAATCCATAACCATAATACGATTACGGATATGAATGTAAAGGAAATCATATTCGATGATCAATCACAATCTTTCCAAATTCCAAATTGTTGATCATGATTCGTATTTCATCAAGAACATACGAATTCTACCACTACAATCAACATGACTTAATGAACATTCGATCTTCATATCTAAAAATACCGATAATTCAACATACGATCATCTTGCTATGTTATATTCATCAAGAAGTTCTTTAAGAACACCAAGTGATTCGAAACCATGTTCATAGTCATCAAAACAACATAATTCGATATCCTCTAACATGTAGATAATCATCCAACTCATAATCCAAGTCACGTATCATCATATTCTTCAATATACACTTCCCATAACTTTAAGAATCATATCAACACCACTATAATCATCATCATACAAATCAAATACAGATAACAATACCAAGAGTCTGAAATCAAGATGTAGAGAACACACCTCAAGAACATGAACAACACCATCAAACGAAAGCGGAAGATCATTCCAGAATATGTAACATCATTCTAGAACTCACTGCCTCAGTTCCTATCTTGCATAACATACGTAACACTTGTTCCATAGCGTACATAATACGTACGTTGACTTGCTACAGTATATGCTCATATTACGTACGTAATATGCTCTGCATAGCGTACGTAATACCTAGTTGACTTATCTTTTGGCACGCCAGCCGATACCTGGGCTCCACATGGCAGGTATTGATTCCTCTGTCTGATTCCTCTCGTTATGTATGTAATGTGTTATATACATAGCGTACGTAACACTTAGCATCTTAGCATACGTTATCTCATAAACTTAACTACGTTAAGGACTCTGTACTTAGCCATTTACAACTGTTCCTGCCTGTTATCTCAACATACCGAATACGTATATACAACACATTATATCCTCAAATACAATTGTCGACCAAGTACAACAATTATACCAATACAGATATCTCAGTCATTCATTTATTTAATCCATACTGTACAGATTCCACGCTATACAACATAACTCGGATAAAATAACATTAAACAATAGTAGTAGAAATTCCGGATATTACATACTACACCACTTAAAATAAGTTTCCTCCTCGAAAATTGCAATCCATCATAGAAAAACAAACAAACCATTTAACCAAAATATTCCGAAACCATCACGACAACGATTAATCATCATCATTAACGAATAACCAAAATATTATACTTACAAATGAGCCAAGTCGATGATCTCCTGTGATACTAGCAAATGACTCCACCGTAAAGTCTAAATACGCTTACAATCACAATTCCATGAGTCTCAACGAAATATATCATCTTCGGATGAAATAGTATATCCGTGTAAACTCCTGTCTGTCTGATCGCACAATCAAGTCCCAATTCCGATAAAACGAATAATACATGATACATATGTGAAACAACTGCCACAATAATGACACAAATCCCGAAACATCGACATAAAATTCGAACGCTCATACGATCATTAACAATGACCAACCAACCAATTAACCGAGAATACCATTGACATGATAAACTCCAATATGACCAACGAACGATCAAAAATAATCGAGAATACCTTTACACGGTAAGCTCCAACACGATGAACATAGAACCAAAGAGACAGATATATGGACGAATAAAATTCTCAAAATGTTACACAAATCACATACACTGGATCTCAAAGAAACACACCCGACTATTGAAGATACCTCTCGGCATACCAACAACCAGTCATAAACTGACCGACATACCCAAACATATATGGAATGGGAAAGACCAATCATTACCTAAAACAACCACTCTGGGGTCACCATCCCCAAATCCACACTTATAAAGGAATCATTCAAAAATCACTATGGTAAAATCGCTACTACCATACCAATGGAATTACATAGCATATATGTCCCGGTATCACAAAATCCAAAGTTTCAAAAATCATATTCTGTGTATGAATCTACAACACGCAGCATATTTCCCTTATCCGATCAATCAATCCGATCATCCCTGGATAATCAAACTACCATACTAAAGTTTGAATCTCTTTTCATCGTACCATACTGATGTATTATCCAGTTCTTAAGTCACACTCATAACTTCGCCATGATATGCACTATGCACTAAATACGTATGTATATCAATGACATTTTCAAAACCAGTTTGAAATCATATGATCATGTCAAGAAGACAAATTTTCGAAAGTCCTTTCAAGAATTTCACAACTCAAAACATAAATTTTCGTAGGACCACGAAATCAATTTTTGAAAATTTAAATCGGCTTGCTTACGTCAAGTTCTTGATGACAATTCTTTTCAAATATACACGAAAAATGAAATTATGCAAATGATTGCACACAGCCATACCCCTGTATACCATTTAGGCTCGTCACCCAATCCACTGACATTTCATCGGAAAACCACACGATAGAGTTCCAAAATCTCAATATATAGACTCCGATAAAAACTCCTTTTTTCACATATGACCCGCAACATCGGCCATTAACCCACCCTGGATCACCTCAACTATGCTATGACAAAACATTAAAACAAATCAACACACAGAAAGACTTCCCGGGAAGTTTCATTTGAACAAGTAAACCAAAACCCCAAAAGGCAGTAATGAAATAGATAAACGGTTGGTAAGGTGTTTTACAAATCTCGGGAGTTTTAGAAAACAAAAAAGCCTTTTGAAACATTAGGGTCTTAGCCCATATCCCGCTCCACATTACAAGAAATTTAAAAGTAGAAAACCCCTTTTGGACCCCAAGTCCTCAGTTATAAAACTATTTCAAAATCGATTGAGTCTCGGCCCAAAATCATTTTCCGTAAAACATCGATAAAACATTCATTTTTAAAGTATCATTTTCAGATGTTCAAAAACAGTTCATATATCTCAAAATGAACTAAAATGACTACATGTTCCTCTCAACAATTCACAACATTCTCCTAAATACACAACTCCGTTTCCCAAGTTTAACTGACATATAGATTTCCAAAATCATAGCTTTTAAGATCATCAATCCTATCTCAACTCTGTCACCTCATACTGTGACGCATAATATCTTTCTGAATCTCAAATCATATCAACTTAGAATGGCAATAAATCTCAATGCAATTCAAAAATCCAAATACTTACAAATCGTGAAGCCGACGATTCTCCGTGATACTGGCACATGTCTCAACTCTAGAAAAATACTCGACACGGATATTTTCAAAATACACATTTTGCAAACTCAATTCAACTCGAGAACACAGTACATCTCTATCCGAAGAAACACGTTAATACTCTTCGGAAAAGTTTACAACAACCCCCGTACCACACTGGTAAATCACATAACACACAAGCCCGAGTGAACAACAAAAACCCAGGGCTCGAATATTCGTCAATCGACAACTCGAATGACGTGATAAAAACACGATTCGACTCGACCCAACTGTCTAGGTTTTCTCAACCTAAGCCCTGTACTATATTCTGTAACACCTCCAGAGCCATCCAGGAATATTACAGCGTCGTTGTAACACCCCCGATATATTCAGGAATATTACAGCGCCGTAAATCCTTTACATAAGAATTTACAAGGCTGAATAAAAGAAATGAAATTTAACCGACTGGTTCAAAATCGAAATTACAAATATCCCATGAAGAATTATATTACATCATCAAAATCCAAGCATTATAAATCGACAACGTACTCGAGTACTTATTGAAAATAACCAATAAATAACAGACAGTAAACCCGGTCGAAACATCACTACGCACCCTCGTCGTCATGCCTCTCCAGTGGTTGTTTCCCGTTCTCTGGATCTCGAACATACACAAATGTTCACCCCGAAGGGGTTAGCACAACGATGCTAGTACAAGTACAATAAGCATAAAAACAGTGATATAATCAACAATTATATCATATCAAGTTTCTCCAACGAGAATATCCACAACACATATCACATCATAACATTTCCAACATACAGATGGTATTCCAACGATCCAGCGCACACAGCTATAGATTCCCATGATGATCCCGTCGGACCAACACATGGTGGAACTACCTGTCCAACGATCCAGCGCACACAGCTATAGATTCCCATGATGATTCCCGTCGGATCAACACATGGTGGACATATATATACACAACATATTTACACGATACCATCACAATTGTCATAGTACAAATAATTAGAGTACTTGCCTCGGTTCGTTGGCAAGAATAAACTTCCACGAATATCAAAATACTCGAAGGTCGTCCCCTTCGATCAGTCACGTGTTAAGCTCGAACCTTAACAAAAGAAAAAGTACAGAATTCACTTCGTCTTTGTGCGAACATCTAACAATTCAACAATTACGGTAGGAAGTCCTTAATAGGCAATGCATGCGGGCCAGTTAACGCATGCTACGAATCATATGTAGCGTGCGTTAATGCTACTCGTTAGCGTCAGCGATACTGCGCCTAGCGTATGCTAACCCGGCGTTGTCGGTGCCTCAGCGATCGGTATTGACTCGGTGATGATTTAACGCACGCTAAGTCCAAAGCGTTGCGTCGCTAAGCGTGCTCGATAGCGCCGCGTTAAATCTCGTATATTAGCGCACGCTAATAATGCATGGTCGATACATCAGCGATCACCCGACTCGTGATGGTCTAGCGTGCGTTACGTACCAAGCGTAGCGCACGCTAACTAGTACTCGATAGCGCACGTTAAGCGCATAACATAGCGTGTGCTATCTGCGCATGGCGATTCTTTTGAGTAGTAATGCTGTTCTTGCCATGTTCGAAACAATGAAATCCTTCGTGATAATTCATGTTACTTCCATGAATACCAAGTTCTTACTCTTATGAATGATCTCCGGATGATATCAATTTCAAGATGCAAATATACGTATAATCATCATGACACCATAATCCATCTTGATTACAATTCTCATGCAAAGTTGGTGATCTCGGTTGATGTATTAGATGCTACTATCATTATACATATTGATTTCATCTTGAGGTGAACTAACAATTCCGACTTATACGAAAGAATATTTCCTAAGATGATTCTTCCTTTAAGTTCTTATAACATCTCTTCCAAATCATGATCACAAAGGTAACATAAATCATACGGATTGTTAACTTCAGAATATTACTCTCATCATTTGAAGTACTAGGATCCCAACTTCAAGGTTCCAACAATAATATTGTATTTGTAGTCATTCCAATCTTCTAAACATGATGTTGTTGAATAATTCACTAATGAAATTCAATACCTCGATAATATGATCATCGTATCCATTGGAAAACCAAATCTAAGACTGGTGATAGGTTGTACATACCTTAGAATGCCGAAATCACTGAACCACGAGGTATAATCCGGCTCCGTTTGGTTATGTGCCACTCCAAGGTGTTACTTCTCTTCAATGATCACTCACAAGTGATACTCAATCATTCAATGATCACTAATATATGTTCTAAGTGTTTAGAAGGGATATACTTGCTCTCTGGACTCTCAAAGGTGAAGTATAGACGAAGGAAATGAAAGCCAAAGCGGTTCTTTGTCCCATTTATAAAATTCTGCATTATTGACAAGTTAGCGCACGCTACTAAGCATCCCTTAGCGTGCGCTAATAATGGTTGACTTCAGAGTTTGTCCGGATGCGTCAGCGGGAATCTTATCCGGACCCATGTCCCGGCTGGCGCATGCGTTAGCTGTCCCGCTCAATAATTGAGTTCTTAGCGCACGCAACCCCTACCTTCATAGCGTGCGCTAATAATGGCCCGATAGCGCGCGTTAAGATACATTCTTAGCGTGCGCTATCACAAGGTTTCTTGAGCAATTTTGCATGTTTCTATACTTATGCACAATGGTATCAATGCACTAAATATCATATTCCAATAATCAAAATCACCAATCCGAAATAATACATGGTTGAATACAGATGAAATACACTGTAATACATCCGGATATTACATACTCTCCTACTAAAAAGGAGTTTCGTCCCGAAACTCAAGACGAAAATAACTCGGGATATCTAGACTTCATATCTGCTTCTGTTTCCCAAGTGGCTTCTTCCATTCCGTGACGTGACCACTGAACTTTGACCAAAACGATTGACTTGTTCCTCAGTTGCTTGACTCGACTCTCGAGTATCTTGGTAGTCTTTCTTCAAATGTCCCATCTGCTTTCGACTTCGATCTCGCCGAAATCAATGATATGACTGGGATCTGGTATATATCTCCGTAACTGGGATACGTGGAACACGTTATGAACATGACACAATGATGGCGGCAATGCCAATCTGTATGCCAACTCCCCAACTCTCTCGAGGATTTCAAATGGTCCGATATATCTCGGACTCAGCTTTCCTTTCTTTCCGAAACGAAAGATTCCCCGAGTAGGAGAAACCTTCAAAAGTACGTGATCTCGATCTTGAACTCCAATGGACGGCGGCGTACGTCCGCATAGGATTTCTGGCGACTGCAGGCGATTAACAGCCTTTCACGAATCAAGGCTATCTTCTCTCGAGTCTGCTCGATCAACTCTGGTTCTGTTCCGATCAAGTCCGATGAATCGTCCCAGCATAGGGGCGATCTGCATTTCCTTCCGTATAATGCCTCAAACGGTGCCATCTTGATGGAAGCATGCCAACTATTATTGTAGGTAAATTCAATCAACGGTAGATGAACTTCCCAATCGTTTGACCAATCTAAGGCACGGGCCCTTAGCATATCTTCCACCGTTTGTATAGTTCTCTTAGATTGTCCGTCGATTGCGGGTGATAAGCAGATCTTGAAGTTCAATTCGGTCCCCAAGGCCTTATGAACTGCCTTCCAAAAGTGAGACACAAAACGGCCGTCTCGATCAGAAACAATGGTCTTCGGCGTACCATGCAATCGAACTATCTCCGAAATAAAGACTCGTGCCAACCTCTCTGGTCCCCACGTATCCTTAATGCCTAGAAAATGAGCCGATTTGGTTAAACGATCAACTATCACCCAAATCATGTTCATTCTGTCACGGTTTTCGGCATATTGGTGATAAAGTCCATTGATATGTCCTCCCACTTCCATTCGGGAATCGGGAGCGGCTTCAACATTCCAGAAAGCCGTTGATGCTCGATCTTAACCTGTGACAAGTCAAGCATTTCGAGACATAGTCTGCTACGTCTTGCTTCATGTTGCCCCACGAAGTGCTTCAAGTCCTTATACATTTCTTGGTGCCGGGTGGATAGAATAGGCGAACTATGAGCTTCCTTCATGATCGTCTGTTTGAACATCAATATTGGGAGCAGTCGGTTACAAATCTCAAAACTCCATCGTCATGAATTATGAATCAGGGGCCTTTCCTTTGATCACTTCATCATGTAACCGAACCATCAGAGGATCATCTACTGTCTAGATTTGATTTCTTCGGTTAAAGATGAAGTTATCTCCATCACGCACTGATTGTCCTTGGACTCTTTGTAACCATACCTCAATTCCTTCACGAATCATCTCTCGTTGAAGGCTAAGTTGGGATGTCGGCGTCTCCGGCATCCGAATAGAGACAGGCTTGCGGCTAAGTGCATCGGCCACTACATTTGCTTTGCTGGATGATATAAAATCTCCAAGTCATAGTCCTTAATCAGTTCCAACCATCTTCTTTGCCGCATGTTCAACTCTTTACATGAATATGTACTTGAGACTCTTATGATCCGTAAAGATCGCGGTGAGTCCGTCTGAGATAATGCCTCCAGATCTTCAAGGCAAAACCACCGCCGCTAGCTCCAAATCATGTGTCGGGTAATTCACTTCATAAGGTTTCGATTGTCGCGACGCATAAGCGATCACCTTATCATTCTGCATCAACACGCACCCAAGTCCTTGATTGAAGCATCACTATAAACTATGAATTCTTGATTCCTGCGGAAGTGATAGAATCGGTGCCATCGTCAATCTCTTCTTTAACTCATCAAAACTAGTCGACACGACTCGTTCCACTCAAACTTTTGAGTTTTACGCAAAAGTCGAGTAAGTGGGCGGAAATTTTAGAAAACCCTTCCACGAATCGACGATAATATCCAGCAAGTCCTAAGAAGCTTCGGACCTCTTTCACATTCTTTGGAGGCTTCCAATCCAATATTGCTTCGATCTTCTGAGGATCTACTCGGACTCCTTTAGCTGACACCACATGGCCGAGGAACATTACTTCCTTTAGCCAGAATTCACACTTAGAAAGTTTGGCGTACAATTGCTCGTTTCTCAAAAGTTCCAATACAATCTGCAAATGCTGCGCATGTTCTTCCGGACTCTTAGAATACACCAGGATGTCGTCAATAAACACGACCACAAATTTGTCCAAAAATTCAATGAACACTCTGTTCATCAATTGCATAAATACAGCAGGTGCGTTAGTGAGACCAAACGGCATCACCACAAACTCATAATGCCCGTAGCGAGTTCTGAACGCTGATTTCGGAACATCAGACTCCTTAATCCTCAGTTGATGGTATCCTGATCTCAGATCAATTTTAGAAAATACCGTTGCCCCTTGCAGCTGGTCAAACAGATCATCAATCCGTGGTAACGGATATTTGTTCTTAATCGTCATCTTGTTCAGCTCTCGATAGTCAATACACAGTCGGAGCGATCCATCCTTCTTTCGGACAAAAAGAACTGGCGCTCCCGGGGTGGCAGCTTGGTGAATATAGCCCTTGTCCAAGAACTCCTCCACCGCTTCTTCAATTCGTACATCTCGGTAGGTGCCATACGATACGGCGCCTTAGAAATTGGTGTCGCTCCGTGTTCCGGCTCAATAGTAAATTCTACATCCCTTCGTGGAGGTAGCCTGGTAATTCATCGGGAAATACATCGGAAATTCGTTCACAACAGGAATAGATGAAAGTTCCACCATGTCGTCTTCTTTCTTCATTGCATAACACGATGCGATGCGACCTTGTTTCAACAATCGTGACTTTCATCGCTTTGATCAATTTTCTGAGCTTCCGGTTTCCATCCTTGAGCAGTACTTGAGCCATCATCGGCGATCGGTGAAATATTCCTCCTTCGGTAGTCTACAATTGCTTCATACCGATTAAGCCAATCGTCTCCAGTATCAGGTCATCTCCTTGCATTTCTATCACGATCGATTTGAGAGCCACTCTGCCCCCAAATGATACAGGGAAATTTCTAGTCTCTAAATTTCCGACAATTCTCTCTCCACTCGGTAAACCAACAACATAAGGTTCACAAGTATAAAAACCGGAAATATTCAAACGATTTACACAAGACAAAGATATGAAAGAATGTGTAGCTCCTGTATCGAACAATACGCTAACTGGCTGGGAAAAGATTTGGACAGTACCTGATGCGACAGCAGCATCCTGATCATCTGTCCTCCTCATCTCATACAAACGTGGGGGAACAGATCCGGCACTCGATGTCCCCTTTCGGTCCCATTGTCCTCTGCCTCGCCCGCGGCCAAAATTCTGAGGCATCTGAACACTTTGCTGCGTCTGTTGGACACTGGCTTCCTTCTGAACTGGCTGTGATGAGCGGGTTCCATTGTACTTAGTGGCGTCCTTACAAAACGTCGCACGGTGCCCTTCTTGTCCGCACTCAAAACATGTAACTGGAATGCGCAAACAATCACGCCAAAGGTGGCCTGGGCGACCACAGTTAAAGCACTTCCTAGCTGTATCCGTCGTGGCTGACATTGTTCCGTAATTCTTTCCGCTCTTAGCTGGGTGCGGAGGCTTCTTGAAAGAAAAAGAAGACTGGGCCTTGCGGGGCCCACTGCTCTTGTGCTCTGTAAAAGTACCAGAGACTTTCTGTTTCTTCGACTCCATAAACTTCTCCATTGCTGCTTCTTTTATTTCATACGCCAACGCCTTATCCACAAGTGCGGCGGAGAGTGGTACATTCAAACCGGACATGTACCTCTGGATTTCTCGGTTTCATCCTCATTTCAAAATGAATCATCATTTCCGCATCTGTTACGACCGGATGTCGAACCAATGCTAGCTTCTTTGGTTAAAAGTCTTAATCGTGCAGGACACGGGTTCGTCGATGGTTGAGCGGAGAAAAATTCCAATTTTGGCTTCCCTCACGGGGCGAGGGCAATCACGAGCTTCCATCATCATTTTAAATTCCGTCCAATCGGCATCATGATCTGCAGTCGGATAGCTTCCCACCACTCGGATGCTTCCCCTATCGAGAAATCTTGGGCAATAGGAGCTCTCACGTCGTCAAGGCAATTAATTCCACAAAAATTTTCTCAGTTCCTTCAACCAATGGTCCCAGTGGGAGTCTCGGAAAAGCCGTAAAATTTGGGTGGTTGCATCTTTGCCACCTCTTGTAACCATCGGTCACCTCGATTTCCCATTTCGAATTCTTTGTTGTCCATCTCCTGCTTGAATTCCTGCCGCCACTTGCATTCGGTCCACGACACTGAGCCCGAGTCATCTGGTTCACGACTTGTGAAGGATTTCGGCACACCGGTTCGGTTCGTTATTGATGGATTGTTGCGGCTCGCCTGAGCTATGACTAGCCTGATTAGAAGGCGATGCCTCCCTTTCAGCATTCCTTCGTCCGCGTCCACGACCGCGACCACGTCCACGTCCGCCTCTCAACATACTGTAAGCACAAGTACTTAATACACAGGAAACAGCATCGTTCTAATATTCAAGTATAAAGAGACACAACATGTAAAGAACAAGATAGAGTTTAGGAACTTACAACCACTGTTCGCATGAAGACGTAGGCAGTGCAGTGATGTCGTTCATGGCCGGTTACCTCAAAAGACATAAATGACCCCTATTTTAACCCAACGGCCAAGATATCCATAATATTTGCTCCGATAAGATATTCTGTAACACCCCCGATATATTCAGGAATATTACAGCGCCGTAAATCCTTTACATAAGAATTTACAAGGCTGAATAAAAGAAATGAAATTTAACCGACTGGTTCAAAATCGAAATTACAAATATCCCATGAAGAATTATATTACATCATCAAAATCCAAGCATTATAAATCGACAACGTACTCGAGTACTTATTGAAAATAACCAATAAATAACAGACAGTAAACCCGGTCGAAACATCACTCCGCACCCTCGTCGTCATGCCTCTACAGTGGTTGTTTCCCCGTTCTCCTGGATCCTGAACATACACAAATGTTCACCCCCGAAGGGGTTAGCACAACGATGCTAGTACAAGTACAATAATCATAAAAACAGTGATATAATCAACAATTATATCATATCAAGTTTCTCCAACGAGAATATCCACAACACATATCACATCATAACATTTCCAACATACAGATGGTATTCCAACGATCCAGCGCACACAGCTATAGATTCCCATGATGATCCCGTCGGACCAACACATGGTGGAACTACATCCAACGATCCAGCGCACACGGCTATAGATTCCCATGATGATTCCCGTCGGATCAACACATGGTGGACATATATATACACAACATATTTACACGATACCATCACAATTGTCATAGTACAAATAATTAGAGTACTTGCCTCGGTTCGTTGGCAAGAATAAACTTCCACGAATATCAAAATACTCGAAGGTCGTCCCCTTCGATCAGTCACGTGTTAAGCTCGAACCTTAACAAAAGAAAAATCTGAGAATTCACTTCGTCTTTATGCGAACATCTAACAATTCAACAATTACGGTAGGAAGTCCTTAATAGGCAATGCATGCGGGCCATTAACGCACGCTACGAATCATATGTAGCGTGCGTTAATGCTACTCGTTAGCGTCGCGATACCTGCCGCCTAGCGTCGCTAACCCGGCGTTGTCGGTGCCTCAGCGATCACCGATCGACTCGGTGATGATTTAACGCACGCTAAGTCCAAAGCGTTGCGTCGCTAAACGTACACGATAGCGCACGTTAAATCTCGTAAATTAGCGCACGCTAATAATGCATGGTCGATACATCAGCGATCACCAATCGACTCGATCGATGGTCTAGCGTGCGTTACGTACCAAACGTAGCGAACGCTAACTAGTACTCTATAGCGCACGTTAAGCGCATAACATAGCGTGCGCTATCTCTCGCATGGCGATTTCTTTGAGTAATGCTTGTTCTTGCCATGTTGAAACAATGAAATCCTTCGTGATATTTCATGTTACTTACATTAATACCATGTTCTTACTCTTATGAATGATCTCCTGGATGATATCAATTTCAAGATGCAAATATACGTATAATCATCATGACACCATAATCCATCTTGATTACAATTCTCATGCAAAGTTAGTGATCTCCGGTTGATGTATTAGATGCTACTATCATTATACATATTCAGATTTCATCTTGAGGTGAACTAACAATTCCGACTTATACGAAAGAATATTTCCTAAGATGATTCTTCCTTTATGTTCTTATAACATCTCTTCCAAATCATGATCACAAAGGTAACATAAATCATACGGATTGTTAACTTCAGAATATTACTCTCATCATTTGAAGTACTAGGATCCCAACTTCAAGGTTCCAACAATAATATTGTATTTGTAGTCATTCCAATCTTCTAAACATGATGTTGTTGAATAATTCACTAATGAAATTCAATACCTCGATAATATGATCATCGTATCCATTGGAAAACCAAATCTAAGACTGGTGATAGGTTGAACATACCTTAGAATGCCGAAATCACTGAACCACGAGGTATAATCCGGCTCCGTTTGGTTATGTGCCACTCCAAGGTGTTACTTCTCTTCAATGATCACTCACAAGTGATACTCAATCATTCAATGATCACTAATATATGTTCTAAGTGTTTAGAAGGGATATACTTGCTCTCTGGACTCTCAAAGGTGAAGTATAGACGAAGGAAATGAAAGCCAAAGCGGTTCTTTGTCCCATTTATAAAATTCGCATTATTGACAAGTTAGCGCACGCTACTAAGCATCCCTTAGCGTGCGCTAATAATGGTTGACTTGAGTTTGTCCGGATGCGTCGGCGGGAATCTTATCCGGACCCATGTCCCGGTGGCGCATGCGTTATTGTCAGCTCAATAATTGAGTTCTTAGCGCACGCAACCCCTACCTTCATAGCGTGCGCTAATAATGGCCCGATAGCGCGCGTTAAGATACATTCTTAGCGTGCGCTATCACAAGGTTTCTTGAGCAATTTTGCATGTTTCTATACTTATGCACAATGGTATCAATGCACTAAATATCATATTCCAATAATCAAAATCACCAATCCGAAATAATACATGGTTGAATACAGATGAAATACACTGTAATACATCCGGATATTACAGTCGTGGGCCCCGAGACGGAACCCACAAGGCTAAAAGACATTTTCGCAAACATTTACAAATGCCCAAGAGGCTAATGATGGTACTATCTTTTAAAAACATTCGAAGACTTTATGAAATCCGCTAATCAAAACCGTCGTAAAATCTCTTTTGAAACTACAAGTCCCGAAATGCCAAAACTCAACAGCTTAGAAACATATATTAAGCTATCGCTTACACGTACTGACAAAATAGTATAGAAAACCATTTCCAAAATAACTCAATTTGCCAAAAATCAAAAGGGCATTTAAGAATTACTCATGCAGCGGAAAGGACAATAATTAAAAATACTCTAGCAGCGGAATACAACATATAATCAGAAGACTCGATTGACAAACACAAGCCATATCCAGTATCCTCCGGGAAGCTCATCTCTTCACGACCGCTACAAGCTCGATATCCCAGGAACCTAAAAATAAATCCCACGACGGGGTCAGCCCTAATATCCAACTATGATAACAATCATATCACGTCAATAATTACATAATAATGAAAATACTAAGTAACAATACGACCAATGTAATCTTACCGCCGTAACTTTACTTACTCGAATAATCCTCACTAAAATAACCATTATCATATTACACATCTTGTAACACCCGAACCCGAAAAGTGCCAAAATGTAACATTATGGGGACAGTCAGAACATACTAACGCAATCGGAAGACTTTATTATAAAATAAATAGTGAGTCAAGTAAAACAACGACTTCCAAAGTATTATCTCGACAAGGTCTCAAAGAAGGAAATAATCCAAAACATAAGTCTGAATGAAATAAAACTCCAAAATACTAAGTCTTAAAATACTCCATAAATGGGAATCTAAACATGGGTAGGTCCTCTAGCTCCTACTCTCAGCACTCCTGCCTAGCACCCCGCTTATTACCTGCCGTAGAGAAAAGAAAATGCGGCTGAGCTAATGCTCAGTGAACAGATATAAAAAATGAAAGATAATAAGCATAAATGAAAGAATAGTGAATGAATCCAAGAGAACTTGCTGAACAAGATGTCGAAGGAAATACGGAACAAATGATGAAGGAGTCAAAACTTAAACAAAGGAAAATATGGAATGAATGTCAAGCATAAACAAAGAAGAATGCCCAAAGTATCAAACAAATAGAAAATCGTACAAAGAAGTCTAGCTCTCCACATGTACTAATGTGAAATGGGGTGTATTGCACACACACAAGTCCATTCACCAAATTCTAAACATAACTAAGTACCTAGGATGCATCCATACGCTCCCTGCAAAACAGATATACACATACCAAGTTTTAGACAAGCATACATACAATATACACGGGCAAAGTGCGCTATATATAGCAATATAAAAAAATGGGAACGGCGTGGATAAAGTCACACCTCCACAGATAGTGTCAATACCATTGGTGAATCAATGGAAAGATCATGGAACCCCCATGACGGGTTAAACAAATATGGGCAACATAAATAGGCAAATGATGTATATAATAATCGTGAGGGACAATTCCTATTTGTCCACTAAGATGATGACTATGGAAATGAATATAGCATCAAGAAATAATCAAACGAACAACAAAGCAAATAAGGATCAATAGCATCAAATAACCAACATCGGGAAGAATAAAGTCATGAGAAACTCTTACTAAAAGAGGGCGGAATATCTGTACCTTAGGAAATGAAAGCAATAGGAAAATAAACACAAGGAAAGGTGGATCACTCCTTCTCCACTGAATCTACACGAAATTATAATCATATAATACTTATACGTTCATTAAAATCATAACAGATCCATTACTCCAAAGTTACTTATTAATAGGTTAAGGATTTCACATGTAAATCTGGTTCCATTTCCTTATGATTTTTTTTAAAGCATAACAAATAAGGTCCTGAGGTTTTACAATTTTACCTGTGATTACCACATGAGTTAAGCACCTCCCCAAATTTTTCTAGATTTTATTTCTATGTACAAATACCATTTCAAAAATCATTTTCCCAAACCTGTCCAGAAACTGTACTACAGGTATTTCCCGAAAGTTTTGCATTTATCAACATAGTTAAACATTTCAGAAAAATCTACAAAAATTAAAGTGACTAATAATCATGATGAATATTTTCCTGATAAAATTTGGGGTTCTCAATCATTATAGTTTGTGAATTTAAAATCATAAAATCCGACTGAAATCAGACTCAAGATTTCCAGATTCAACACCCGTTTTCTTATAAATTGTTTGGATGACCAAATCAACCCCAATCGACTTCTAACCAATTAAAACAGTTAGTAAACTCTCTGAACTTATCTTCAGACTCAAGAATCATGCAAAAATCTGTTGTAAAACTTGAGCAACGGTCCATACAAGATGGGGTTATGAATCTGTCCAGAAACCAAACGCATCTCTACCACTTCCAACATGTTTAATCATACATATTATTGTATAAACACTTATAGATTGGCACCAAAACACACACTAACAATCGAAACAGCCCTAATATGATTTATAACACACCAATGAATAACATCTTTAACCCGATAGCTGGTATATATAACTTGATGTTAGTGAATAGGGTTTCTTATACATATTAACCGTGTATATAATGCATGACAAAGAAGGTTAAAGATTTACCTAGATTTAAATCAAGGGGATCGACAAGAAAGAAGATGGCGCTCACACAAACACCCAAAAGCTGCTACAAAAGCTTGAACACCAAAGTTGTGACCTAACTTGCAAACGAACAAACACAAACCCTAACAGAATTGATCTCCACGCTTGTATGTTTAGCGGCTGGTTATGTTTCAAAATTTATTGGGAGAAGAGGAGGCTGAATATTGTGTGATAAGGAGGAAATGAAGCGTATAGATTATAAGGAAAAACCGTGTGAAGGAAAAGGGAAGTCGTGTATGTTTGTTTAGGCAAGGGATAAAATTATATCTTCTAAAAAGAAAGGATATATACATGAATATTTGGTCTTATCTTGCTGAAGTGTGTAAGTCAAAATGTATATATGGAATAGACATTCATTGATTTCGGTTCTAGACAAAAATGTGTGTATGGTTTAAAATAATAAAAAAAAAAGTTTGTCGTTTGTATCAATAGGATAGGCTAAGGAAAACGTAAAGTATTTTAGTTAAGCATAGTTTAGGATAAATATTAATAATTTGTATCTTATTTCATAACAAATAGTTTTAATTATTTATTAATCATAATATAAACTTAGGTAAAAATCAAATTAGTTATAAAAATGTGAAACCAGATTTTAGGGTTTTACAATTCTTCCCCTCTAAAAAGAAAATTTCGTCCGCGAAATTGATATGAAATGATTAAACAAAAACATACCAAGTCATGGAAAGAAATGCGGATAGCTAGCTCACATAGATTCTTCGGTCTCCCAAGTAGCTTCGCGCTCGAGATGATTCTTACAAAGAATTTTGACAAACGGAATGACTTTGTTTCTCATGACTCTTTCCTGACGGTCTAAAATAGCCTCAGGTTCTTCAACAAATGATAAGTCATCACGGATCTGATCCAACGGATATGAAACCATAGGAAGCGGATGATAATTGTAGCCTCTTAGAAGAGACACATGTAAAACATCATGCACATGAGATAGCTGAGGAGGTAACGCCAAAGGATACGAAACTTCACCAACACGCTCTAAGATTTCAAACGGCCCGATGAAACGCGGACTCAACTTCCCCTTAACACCAAAGCGTTTAACACCTCTGCACGGTGATAACTTAAGGAAAACATGATCCCCAACATGAAATGCTAGGTCCTTCCTATGACGATCTGCATAACTCTTTTATCGTGCTCTTGCTTCTTTGTGTTTCTCCTTAGCAATGGCAACCTTCTCGTTGGTCACCTCAATCAATTCAGGATCCTCAATAAGTCTTTCCCCAACTTTGTTCCAACAGATAGGTGCTCTACACTTCCGTCCATACAATAGTTCAAACGGGGTGGTATAGAAACAAGAGAGAACTCTTCTCTAAAACACACTTAATTTATTTCTTTAACTTCAAGATAATTTTTCCATAAATTGAAGGACCTATTTATAGTGTTCATAAGGCCTTCAAGTAGGAAGAACCAATGGGCAATACCATGGTAGAAATTCAAATACCATTTGCTAACAAAATAACTAAAATATTGAGGAAGGTGCATGCATGGTTGTTCTTTCAACATTGATGGCTTTGAATGGAATGGTGGCTTTGAATTGTTGAGTGGATGGTGTGAACGGTTTGAATTCTAAAATGGTGATTTCTAGATAGTTGGTTGTGTTGGCTGCTGGATCATACTCCCCGGGTTGGAAAGAACTCGCCCTCGAGTTGAATCTGCTTCATCATCTAAATAAGGCGACAAATCAGCAATGTTGAAAGTTGCGGAAACACCATATGTTCTAGGTAATTCGACCTTGTAAGCATTGTCATTGATTTTCTGCACAATTTTGAATGGTCCATCAGCTCTAGGTGACAACTTGGCATTTGGTTGATTTGGAAATCTTTCCTTTCGTAGATGAATCCAGACCAAATCTCCTACTTTAAAAATTTGTTGCTTCCGATGTTTGTCACACTTAGTTTTATATTTGGAATTTTGTTTCCGGATCTGCTCTCTAACTTGTTCATGCAGTTTCTTGATTTCCTTTGCTCGACTATCTGCATCGGAGCTGAATTGTTGTTTGTCGGTTGACAGAGTCAAATCAAGTGGACTTAGGGGACGAGTGCCATATACTACTTCAAAAGGACATTTCCCAGTGGCTTGATTAGTTGAATTGTTGTAAGCAAATTCAATCTGAGGAATAATAAGATCCCACTACTTCAAATTTTTACCAACAAAACTTCGAAGTAGATTTCCCAATAGAAGATTGACAGCTTCGGTTTGTCCATCAGTCTGGGGATGACTAGCACTACTGAACTGAAGTTTAGTTCCCATATTTTTCCATAAAGTTCTCCAAACGTGGCTTAAGAACTTCACATCTCGATCATAAGTGATAGTTTTTGGAATTCCATGAAGACGAACTATTTCTTTGAAATATAAATCAGCAACTTGAACAGCATCATTAGTCTTTTGACAAGGAATGAAGTGGGCCATCTTTGAAAATCTATCTACCATGACCATGATTGAATCTTTCTGACATTGACTTCGTGGAAGTCCTAAAATAAAATCCGTACTAACATCTTCCCATGGCGATTCCGGTACTGGAAGTGGCATATATAATCCAGTGTTTCGGCGTTTAGATTTAGCCAAGTGACAGATTCTGCATTTTTGAATATGCCGATTAATATCTCTTTCCATTCTTGGCTAATAAAAATTCTTCTTCACGAGTGCCACAGTTTTATCTCGGCCAAAGTGTCCCGCCAATCCTCCGTCATGGGATTCCCAGATAATGGCTCCTCGCAATGAATATTTAGGAATACACAAATTTTTCCCTTTGAATAAAAATCCTTCATGCCTGTAGTAATCTTAGGAGGATTGCAATTCAGTAGCATCCCAGATTTTCTGAAAGTCGGGATCATTCGGGTATAACTCCTTGATCATTTCAAAACCAACTACTTTTGTTTGAAGGGTAGAAAGAAGAGTATGACGCCTACTGAGGCCATCCGCAAAAATATTTTGAACTCCAGCCTTGTGCTTGATCAGAAAAGGATATGACTGTAAAAACTCACTCCAAGTAGCATGTCGACGGCTAATCTTCTATTGAGAGTTCAAGTGTTTTAAAGCTTCATGATCAAAATAAAGAATGAATTCTTTATTCAAAAGGTAATGACACCAATGGTGCAAGGCACGAACAATTGCATAAAACTCCTTGTCGTATGTTGAATATCGAAATTTAGCATTGTTGAGCTTCTCACTGAAGAAGGCTATAGGATGACCTTCTTGACTTAGAACAGCACCAATTCCATTGTGGGAAGCATCACAGCTAACTTCAAATACTTGATCAAAATTGGGAAGGGCTAATACTGGTGCTTCAGTCAAACATTTCTTCATCTTGTCAAAATTTTTCTGCGCGGCTTCAGTCTATTGAAACTTATCTCCTTTGATACAATCTGTGAGCGGAGCGGCAACTGTGCTGAAGTTTTTGATGAATCTTCTGTAAAAGGAGGCTAATCCATGGAAACTTCTCACCTCACGGATTGATCGCGGAACTGGCCAGCTATTGATTGCTTCTATTTTTTCAGGATCTACTCGGATGCCTTCGGATGTGATGATATATCCAAGAAAAGTAACTTCATTGGTTAAGAAAGAACATTTCTTCAAATTGTCATAGAGTTTATGTTCACGAAGAGTCTGTAACACTTGCCGAATATGTTCCAAGTGTTCTTCTTTGTCATTGCTAAAGATCAGAATGTCATCAAAATAAACGACGACAAATTTACCAATAAAGGGTCGAAGGACTTGATTCATGAGATGCATGAATGTACTCGGGGCATTGGATAACCCAAATGGCATAACTGTCCATTCATAAAGACCATCTCTGGTTTTAAAGTCAGTCTTCCATTCATCTCCAGGTCGAATTCTGATCTGATGGTATCCACCTCGAAGATCAATCTTTCAAAAGATAGTGGAACCATGTATCTGATCTAGAAAATCATCAAGTCCAGGAATTGGAAATCTATACTTGATGGTAATTTTGTTGACAGCTTGACAATCAACACACATTCTCCAGCTTCCGTCTTTCTTAGGGACTAGAATGGCAGGAACCGCACACGGACTAACACTTTCATGTATTAATCCTTTTTTTAATAGTCCTTCCACTTGACTTTGAATTTCAGCATGCTCCTGAGGACTCATTCTGTAGGCTGGTCTGTTTGGAATCACTGCTCCTGGAATGAAATTAATGACGTGCTGGATGTCTCGCATTGGTGGCAGTCCAGATGGAATTTCTTTTGGGACCACATCAGGAAACTCTTCAAGTAGTTGTTTAATTTCTACTTGAATAGTAGTCTCCTTCTTTGACTCGAATAATAGAATCAAGCTCATGGTTTGAACTTTCTCTACAGCTTCTTTCAATTGTTCCTTCATGACTAGGGACACCAACGGTTTGACTTCATTCTTGTTTTTATCAAGCTCACTCGGTGGCAGAGTAGCTAGCTTGATTTTTACTCCATCTTTGACAAAAGAGTAGGTATTTGCATAACCGTCATAAAGTACTCGATGATCATACTGCCATGGTATGCCTAGGAAAAGATGACAGGCATCTATAGGCACAACATCACACCAAACTTGATCCTGGTACTTCCGACCAATCAAAAATGTCACAAGGAATCGTTTGTCAACTTTTACTGTACTTCCTTTATCGAGCCAATGAAATTTGTAGGGGTGTGGATGAATCTGGGTTCGTAGATCCAACTTTTCAACTATGTAACTCGAAACGACATTTTCGCAACTTCTATTGTCGATAATGACATCACAATTTTTTTTAGAAGTGCAATGGGTGTGGAAAATATTGCGCCTCAACCAGGGTTCTTCGTTTGTGGTCATTGTATGTAGGATTCGTCTGATTACTAAAGATTCACCATGGTCAGCAACAGTAACTTCTTCATCATAAATTGGATCGACATTATATTCTCCTTCAGATTCTTCTCGAGTCTCATCTTCTTCAAATACTTCATAGGTTTCTC
Source organism: Orobanche coerulescens (assembly GCA_033398695.1). Taxonomy (NCBI): domain Eukaryota; kingdom Viridiplantae; phylum Streptophyta; class Magnoliopsida; order Lamiales; family Orobanchaceae; genus Orobanche; species Orobanche coerulescens. Next base: position 118,168,788 of record CM065807.1, on the reverse strand, counting down.
TTTTAATAATTGTAATAGTTCTCTGGTTTGGACAGTTGGAAGCAATGTGATCAAAACCTTGGCATTTAAAACATTTGATGGCCTTGGTTTTGTTTTCTGTAGAAATGGGTTTGGAAGGGGGTTGGTTGGAAGAACTTGGTTGGTTGGTAGGTGGTTTTCGAGTGTAAGGTGGTTGATATGCTGGGGAAAATTTTTTATATGTGGATCTTTTGGGTAGCTGCTTCTCTACTCGTGTAGCAAGATGAATAACATCCTCTAACGACCAATATTGTTGAAGTTCAACACAATCAACAATATCATTGTTTAATCCTCCAAGATATCTGTCAATCGTTTGCTCCTCTTTTTCTTGTATATCGCACTGCATCATCAACTTCTCAAATTCTCTTGTTTAGTCTTCGACTGATAAATTCTTCTGACGAAGATTTTGCAGTTGGATGAATTTGTCTTGGTAGTATTGAGGAGGAGGGAACATTTTGGTTAATTCCTTTCGCATTTTTTCCCATGTTTTGATCTTGCTTTTTCCTTCTCGGTCTCGTCTTTTCTTAAGATTTTCCCACCAAATGGAAGTATGTTTCTTTAATTTTACAGCAATAATCTTCACCTTTTTCTCTTCTGGAATCTCTTTGTATTCAAACACCCTTTCGACTGTCTGAAGCCAGTCGATGAAATCATCTGGTTGAAGTCTTCCCTCAAAGTCAGGAATGTCAACTTTGATGTCATCATGTCTGACTGGTGGTCTTTTGGGATGATGATTTCTAGGTGTTGAGGAATCACTGAAATATTCTCCATCTTCGGTTTGGCGTTCGTTTAACAAGACTTGTTGGGCTTGCAACGCGTTTTGGAGTTCCTGAATTTGTCTCCGTATGTCCGCCATTTCAATGTCTCGTAGAGGTTGTCTTCGCGGAGGCATGTTACAAAATGAATAAATTTGTAAAACACTTTAATACTTTTATAGTTTTTTTTTCGTGTCAATTTTTACTATGATTGGTCAAACTATGACTGGTCAAATTTTGACTGATGATGTCACAGTGAGGTGGCAGTGAGGTGGCGCTAAGGTGGCTCTCTTGACACATGGCGTGAAGAGAGTGGTTGATGGTGTGACGTGGCACTATGATGTGGACGGTGACGTGGCGTCGTCTTCAACCTCAAATTTCCAACAGTTTTTTTTTTCGGCAGTGGTCCGGCGGCAGCTCTGCACTTTCCGGCGACTGGAATTTTTCCGGCGGATTTTCCGGCTACGAGAAATTTTCCGGCTAATTTTCCGGTGACCTTCGTCGCGGCGGGTGGAGGCTCCGTTGGACGCGAAACTCGGGTTCCCAAGGTTTTTTGACGTTCCGGACGTGATGGCGGCATTAGTTTTGTGAAAAGATGGCCGCAAAGTGGAGTTTTTTTGCAGACGACTCTCTTTCTCACCAAAAAACACTCAACTTTCCGTTGATTTTTTCACTCAAACTTAACTCCGGGATCTAAGAACTTGCTCCGGTACCAATATGGTATAGAAACAAGAGAGAACTCTTCTCTAAAAGACACTCAATTTATTTCTTTAACTTTAAGATAATTTTTACATAAATTGAAGGACCTATTTATAGTGTTCATAAGGCCTTCAAGTAGCAAGAAACAATGGGCAATACCATGGTAGAAATTCAAATACCATTTGCTAACAAAATAATTAAAATATTAAGGAAGGTGCATGCATGGTTGTTCTTTCAACATCGATGGATTTGAATGGAATGGTGGCTTTGAATTGTTGAGTGGATGGTGTGAATGGTTTGAATTCTAAAATGGTGGTTTCTAGATGGTTGGTTGTGTTGGCTACTGGATCACGGGGCACCTTTGATACTAGCATGCCAACTGTTGTTATAAGCAAACTCCACCAGACATAAGTATTCATCCCAATTACCCGTCCATTCAAGAGCACAAGACCTCAACATATCTTCCAAAGTCTGAATTGTCCGCTCAGTCTGACCATCTGTGTGAGGGTGAAAAGTCGTGCTAAACTTGAGTCTAGTTCCCCACGCCTTTTGCAAACCCTTCCAGAAACGAGAAGTAAAACGCGGATCTCTATCGGATACAATACCTGCAGGTGTACCATGTAGTAAAACAATCTCTTGTCGAAAAATCTCTGCCAACCCGCTAACTGGATAATCTTTACGAATCGGCAAAAAGTGAGCTGACTTGGTTAAACGATCAACCACAACCCAAATAGCATCATGCTTCTTCTATGTGTGAGGTAATCCTATCGCAAAGTCAATGGAAATTTGATCACACTTCCAAGTAGGAATATCCAAAGACTGTAAAAGATCACTAGGACGTTGATGCTCAATCTTCACTTGTTAACATGTCAAATACTTAGCCAAAAATGTAGCCACATCCTGCTTCATCCCATTCCACCAGAAGTTATGTTTCAAATCTCTATACATCTTGGTTGAACCAGGATGAATAGTGAACGGAGAATTGTGTGCTTCAGACAACACAGCTTCCCGAATAGAAGAGTCGTTAGGAACACACAAACGATCACCATACCATACAATTCCATCATCATAAACACGAAATTCCGTCTGTTTACCTTCCTCCAAGTTCTGAATTATAGACCACAATTCACTATCGTCTTTCTGAGCTTCTTTCTGAGCTTCTTTCTGAGCTTCTTAACTCGAAGTATAAGGTTAGGTTCAACCTTCAAACTCGTCCAATAACCATCATACCCACGAACACATAGTTCCACCTCCATAAGTTCCAAGCCGTTGATAATCTTTGGTGCAATATCAAGGCTAGCCAGAATTCCAGACTTCCTACTAAGAGCATCAGCAACCACATTCACCTTGCCTGGATGATACTGGATGTTCGCGTCGCAATCCTTAAGAAGTTCCAACCAACGCCTTTGTCTCATATTCAGCTCCTTATGAGTAAAGATATACTTGAGGCTCTTATGATCAGTGAAGATATCACATGTCTCTCCATAAAGATAATGCCTCCAAATTTTCAGGGCAAACACCACCGCTGCCAAGTTGGCATAAGGTTTCAGCTGTCTAAATCATGAGTGGGATAATTAGTCTCATAAGGTTTCAGCTGTCTTGATGCATAGGCGATAACCTTTCCATGTTGCATCAGTACACATCCAAGACCTTTCTTTGAAGCATCACTGTAGATTTGGTAACCACCGGATCCAGAAGGTAAAGTAAGTATAGGAGCATAAAATAATCTCTTCTTCAGTTCCTCAAAACTCTTCCCCCGTTCTTCATCCTAGACAAATTTCGCACCTTTCCTCATAAGTTTGGTCAACGGTAAGGCCAAGTGTGAGAATCCTTCCACAAATCTCCTTTAATAACCCGCTCGACCCAAGAAACTTCTACCTTCTGTCACAGTCGTCGGTATCGGCCATTTAGTGATAGACTCAACCTTCGCAAGATCCATGGTAATACCATCTGCATATATGATGTGCCCCAAGAATGCCACCTGTTCCAACCAGAATTCACACTTGGAAATCTTAGCATACAGCTTCTTCTGACGTAAAATCTCCAACACAATACGAAGATGTTATTCGTGTTCCTTCTTCGTCTTCGAATAAACAAGGATGTCGTCAATGAAACAATAACGAATTTGTCCAAGAATTCATGGAAGACACGATTCATTAAATCCATGAACACAGCTGGAGCATTGGTTAGACCAAACGGCATCACCAAGAATTCATAATGGCCATAGCGAGTACGGAATGCAGTCTTAGGAACATTATGCTCCTTCACCCTTAGTTGATAATAGCCAGATCTCAGATCAATCTTGGAAAAGAACTTCGCACCCTGAAGCTGATCAAAAAGGTCATCGATATGAGGTAACGGGTAACGGTTTCTGATCGTGATACGGTTCAACTCACGGTAGTCAACACACAGTCTCATACTACCATCCTTATTCTTCAAAAATAGAACAGGAGCACCCCATGGAGATACACTCGGACGAATGAATCCACGTTCCAAAAGTTCTTAAAGTTGCTCCTTCAATTCCTTCAACTAAATAGGAGCAATACTACAAGGAGCTTTCGAAATAGATTCAGCATCAGGAATCAACTCAATGCTCAATTCAACTTCATGTTCAGGAGGTATTCCCGGAAGCTCTTCTGGAAATACATCGGGAAAATCTCGGACTACAGGATGATTCTCAAGGCGAGGTTCATCCACAAAAGTATTCTTGATAGAAGCTATGAAACCCTCACAACCGTGTGAGATCAAGGTACAGGCTTTCAAAGCAGAGATGATTTGCATAGACTTAACAGGTCGAGAACCCTGATAAATGAATTCGGGATTACTGAGGTCACCAAAGATGACACGTTTGGTATGACAGTCAATCGTGGCTCGATGTTCCGTCAACCAATCCATGCCTAGAATGATATCGAAGTCGCACATCTCCAAAGGAAATAGATTAGCAGAACGAATTTTGTCGTCAAAATGTAAGGGACAGTTCTTAAATTCATGGCTAATAATTACTTGATTCTTCATAGGGGTGGATATAGATAAGGCATAGTCAAGTAATGTAGATGGGATTGTAATATGATTAGCAAATGAAATAGATACCATAGAATGAGTTACACCAGTATCAAATAAGACAAAAACAGCTCGACCAAACATGTATAAGGTTCCGTAATGGTACCTGAAGCAGTCGCCGCCTGATCTCTGGTCAAAGCAAACACCCAACCTTTAGCAGCTGGCTGTTACCCATTACCCTTTCCATTATTCTTAGGACATTCATGAGGTTGATGTTCTACTACACCACAAGAAAAGCAACCTCTAGTGACTCTGTGACACGGTTTTCCTGGATGCAACTTCCCACATGTAGCTCATGGGGGAGAAGTAGCCTGATCAGGAAACCGCTTCTGATTAGAAGGACCAGAACTGGATCCAGACCCAGAAGCACGGTTGAAATGCTGACCACGGTCACGCCCAAACCTCTGACTGTTATCACCCCGTCTATCATAGTTTCTCTGATCTTGCACCTTTGGTGTATTCAATGGAGTAGGTAACAAAGCCGGTCGAATCCTGTCACCTTCTCTGTTCCTCTTATTACTGTTCTTGGTCCTCTCTTGAAAAATCTCAATGTTACGAGCCGCGTTCGCCACATGGGCGACATCTGTGAACTCTGTGTTCACAATACCATCAAGAATCCAATCGTTCAACGTTAAAATTCTTGGCCTGCTCTTCATGTGTACCAGCCTTAGCCCCCCAAAACCCAGCCAAACGAAGGAATCATTTCATGAACTCACCAGTAGTTTCATCCTCCAACTGACGGATAGTATGATACTCACGTTCATACTTTTGCTGTTCTGATCTAGGGAAGTACTGCAGAAAGAAAGCATCACGAAACTCCTGCCAAGTCATAGCAGCAACAAAAACATCTCCATCCTTATCTTGCTTGAATGCTTTCCACCAACTCAAGGCATCACCCTACAGCTTATAGCTAGCCAGCCTAGCTTTAAATTCATCCGCACAACCTAACACCTCGAAAATCTTCCCCACATGCACAATCCAGTTCTCAGCATCGACTGGAGTGTTAGCAGTGCTGAATGATTTGTGTTTTTGCTTCTCAAAGCGCTCTAGCCCAACATGCATAGTGGGGGACACATCCCCACCAGAACCACCAGAAGTCCCTTTCTGACGAATCTCGTTAGTAATCCTGGCAGTGAGATCCGGTAACAAGGCTTGAACAGCCGCGTTAAAAGCAGCTTCATCAATTCCTGATGAGGTTGTAGTACGAGTGTTCACCATCTAAAAGATCAATAAACGAAACAGCAAAGACAAGATTAGAGGCTAAGATCAAAATGTAAAGGAAAACGGTTAAAGCAGAAGGAAGCCTAATGTCTACCCAATCCTCATAGGTCATAACCTAAGCTCTACAGGTCGAACCTGGATCTGATACCATAATTGTAACATCCGAACTCGAAAAGGGCCAAAATGTAACATTATGGGGACAGTCAGAACATACTAACGCAAGCGGAAGAATTTATTATAAAATAAATACTGAGTCAAGTAAAACAACGACCTCCAAAGTATTATCTAGACAAGGTCTCAAAGAAGGAAATAATCCAAAACATAAGTCTGAATGAAATAAAACTCCAAAATGCTAAGTCTTAAAATACTCCATAAATGGGAATCTAAACATGGGTAGGTCCTCTAGCTCTTACTCTCAGCACTCCTGCCCAGCACCCCGCTTATTACCTGCCGCAGAGAAAATAAAATGCGGCTGAGCTAACGCTCAGTGAACAGATATAAATAATGAAAGATAATAAGCATAAACGAAAGAATACTGAATGAATCCAAGAGAACCTGTTGAACAAGATGTCGAAGGAAATACATAACAAATGATGAAGGAGTCAAAACTTAAACAAAGGAAAATATGGAACGGATGTCAAGCATAAATAAAGAAGAATGCCCAAAGTATCAAACAAATAGCAAATCGTACAAAGGAGTCTAGCTCTCCACATGTATTAATGTGAAATGGAGTGTATTGCACACACAAAAGTCCATTCACCAAATTCTAAACATAACTAAGTACCTAGGATGCGTCCATACGCTCCCTGCAAAACAGATATACATATGCCAAGTTCTAGATTAAGCATACATACAATACACACGGGCCAAGTGCGCTATATATAGCAATATAAACAAATGGTAAAGCCGTGGACAAAGTCACACCTCCACAGATAGTGTCAATACCATTGGTGCATCAATGGCAAGGTCATGGAACCCCCATGACTGGTTAAACAAATATGGGCAACATAAATAGGCAAATGATGTATATAATGATCGTGAGGGACAATTCCTAATTGTCCAATAAGATGATGACTATGGAAATGAATATAGCATCAAGAAATAATCAAACGAACAACAAAGCAAATAAGGATCAATAGCATCAAATAACCAACATCGGGAAGAATAAAGTCATGAGAAACTCTTACTGAAAGAGGGCGGAATATCTGTACCTTAGGAAATGAAAGCAATAAAAAAATGAACACAAGAAAAGGTGGATCACTCCTTCTCCACAGAATCTACACGAAATTATAATCATATATTACTTATACGTTAATTAAAATCATAACGGATTCATTACTCCAAAGTTACTTATTAATAGGTTAAGGGTTTCACATGTGAATCTGGTTCCATTTTCTTATGATTTTTTTAAAGAATAACAAATAAGGTCCTAAGGTTTTACAATTTTACCTGTGATTACCATATGAGTTAAGCACCTCCCCCAAATTTTTCCAGATTTTATTTCTAAGTACAAATACCATTTCAAAAATCGTTTTCCCAAACCTGTCCAGAAAGTGTACTGCAGGTATACCCCAAAAGTTTTGCATTTATCAACATAGTTAAACCTTTCAAAAAAATTTACAAAAATTACAGTAACTAATAAACATGTGGAATATTTTCCTTCAAAAATTTGGGGTTCTCGATCGTTATAGTTTGTGAATTAAAAATCATAGAAACCGACTCAAAACTAGACTCAAGATTTCCAATCGACTTCTAACCAATTGGAACAGTTAGTAAACTCTCTGAAATTATCTTCAGACTCAAGAATCATGAAAAATTCTGTTGTAAAACTCGAGCTACGGTCCGTACAAGATGGGGTTATGAATCTGTCCAGAAATCAAACGCATCTCTACCACTTCCAACATGTTTAATCATACATATTATTGTATAAATACTTATAGATTGACACCAAAACACACACTAACAATCGAAACAGCCCTAATACGATTTATAACACACCAATGAATAACATCTTTAACCCGATAACTGGTATATATAACTTGATGTTAGTGAATAGGGTTTCTTATACATATTACTCGTGTATATAATGTATGACAAAGAAGGTTAAAGATTTACCTAGATCTGAATCAAGAGGATCGACAAGAAAGAAGATGGCTCTCACAAAAACACCCAAAAGTTGCTACGAAAGCTTGAACACCAAAGTTGTGGCCTAACTTGCAAATGAAAACACAAATCCTAACTGAATTGATCTCCACGCTGGTATGTTTAGTGGCTGGTTATGTTTCAAAATTTATAGGGAGAAGAGGAGGCTGAATATTGTGTGATAAGGAGGGAATGAAGCGTACAGATTATAAAGAAAAACCGTGTGAAGGAAAAGGGAAGCCGTGTATGTTTGTTTAGGCAAGGGATAAAATCATATCTTCTAAAAAGAAAGGATATACACATGAATATTTGGTCTTATCTTGCTGAAGTGTGTAAGTCAAAACGTATATATATGGAATAGACACGCATAGATTTCGGTTCTCGACAAAAACGTGTGAATGGTTTACAATAATAAAAAAAAGTGTGTCGTTTGTATCAATAGGATAGGCTAATGAAAACGCAAAGTATTTTAGTTAAGCATAGTTTAGGATAAATATTAATAATTTGTATCTTATTTCATAACAAATAGTTTTAATTATTTATTAATCATAATATAAACTTAGGTAAAAATCAAATTAGTTATAAAAATGTGAAACCAGATTTTAGGGTTTTACACATCTCGTAATCTCGGTTAACCAATAAACTCAAACATAACATCTGTACTGTACCTCACACAATACTCAAGATTCTCAAAATATCATCACTAACTCACGATACGGTAATATACCAGCTCTGACCAATTCGATCCATTGGATAACATCATCAAATCCTAACACGATAATTAATTGTCCATTAAAATACAAATACCAAAGGAAATACGGAATATACTTCATGATATGTAATGCCATGACAATCATGTCAGTCTAATCCGAGATCAGATCAATACCACATACGAACATGGTCATAACACAAGACCTACAAATGCATACACGCATGACGACATCAATATGCCCACGATAACAGCAACAATGTATACTTATGGAAATCTGATGATCCAGCGCACACAGCATCGATCCCAAGATGATCCTGAAAGACCAACACGAGGTGGATAACCCATAATATACATATGTTGGGAGTATGCCCTCGAATGCCACTCAGAGGATGTTGAGTGAGGGCATTGTACTTGTATTATGTAAATCATTAATATAAGGCAATAGTTGTTTCTTTATTTACTGGTAGTTACTGGCATTCCTGACTCGTAAATATACATATAGAAACTAGTCTGTGTATTTGAGAGCAAAACGTTCCACTCCTTATTGGATAAGGGGGTCGTCACTGGAAAGGTTTATAGATCAAATACTTAATCGTTCGCAAGTCGATGAAACTTGACTGGGCGTTAAGTTTATGTGAAGACTTGTATGACGTGTTGTTTGACATAGAGAGTGCCTGTCGAACACTAATGTTTAGTAGGAGCACACGTTATAGGTATGCTAATTGGATTAGTATACTCGAACCGACTCACCCTCGATTCGTCACACGGATTTCACTCTAGGACAGTCAATGACGGAATCGAAAGGTTGTGATAGGTATTCGTGAACCTTCGACTTGAGGATTTAGTGGGGATGTGTTCATGACGTCAAGATTTTCATTATAGTAGTTCGAACCTGTAAACCGAAAGGAAGGGGTCAACCTCGACGTGCATCTTGACGGGCAAGTAGCAGGTCTTACTGAATAGCAAGATAGAATTCTTTCTCCTGTTAGTGAACGGGTTATATGTCGTATGCGGTTATTGGCAGATGAGATCATAAGTCTTTGGCCAAAGAATTGGAGCTAGTTGTATTAGATACATGAGAGCTCGATGATCTCGATTTGTACTAACACATGCATAGGGTCAAGTACAAATAGGGTTTGACTGACCGTGACCCTATAACTTGATCTGGACATGTGAAAGAAGGGTTTATATGTTTACTGGTATTCACGAAAGAATGGTTCTTGAATGATCTCAATCATTCGTTCTCAGTTGGGGTACAGTGTAGGCCGCCAGGCTGGCTAGGTGGTGCTACTACTCTTTGGTTCCTCCCATTGCTGACTGAGACGGACCTACCGAGTCGTGCAATAGGATTGACGATGGAATGAATCGAGCTTATTCTCTCATTATGAATATTAGATATTGGATATCTAATTTTGGGACATTGGATGTCTAAATTGATTTATTGGATAAATTAATTTACGGACTAATGAATTAAATAAATTACTGTATGATTAATTTAATTCATGAATATAGTTATTTCTTGGAAAAATTAATTACGTTATTATGTATTTGATATGACTAATTAATTGGATTAATTGATTGATATAAATACATCAGAACGGAATTGGAGTTTATCTATTTAGACTCACGGGAGTCCGAAACAAACCAAACTCGTCCGTTTTTCATATGGCCGCCCCACATACTCTTGGTCATAGTCTTCACCTTTTTTAAAGGTGGAAGACAAATGACATGATGAGGGAATCTCTATTATGAGATAGAGTAGGTGTTATTATTCCTTTAAAAGGGAATAAATTAATATGGAAGAAGTAGAATAAGATGAGAAGACAACTCACTTGTGAATGGAATTTGAAATCACACGGCTCATCAAGCAAAAGAGAGAGAGAGAAAGAAAATAAATTTTCTTGGTCTTCTTTATCATCTTCTTATTCATATTTTCTTGGTGGTTCTTGGAGAAAAATCAAGAAATAAAAGAGAGATAGTGAGTTATACACTTAGAGTATTATAATTACAATCGAAAGCTTCATCATCCTAGCTCTAGCCGTATCCTTGGAGGATAGCATGGTGATCGTCGTTTCGTTCGTTTTTCCGGCGCGTGTCAAGTAGAGACGCGGTCCTTTCAGCGTTAGATCATCCAAGAGCTTGGAGCGGATTGGATTCGTAGAGATCAAGCAATGCTCGGGGAATGTCTCAAGAGAAGGATACTATTTAATCAACGGACTATAAGGGTATGTTTTCTCGTATCTCTTGTGTTTCGTATTATATTCATATATACATAGCTCGATCAATCCTCGTATGGATTCAGATCGAATTAATTTTCATTTTACCACTTCCGTTGGGCCTTTAATTTAGGCACCAGATCCCAATAGTGGTATCAGAGCGTAGGTATTGCGATCATATATACGATATTGGCATTTGGAATACTTGATTAGATTGTGAATGATTTGGAATCATTTATAGTCATAATCGTGGTATATGTTTTTCATTCGTAATAGTTGTATTTTTCGTAAGTTTATGTCTAAATATTAATCTTTAATTTCTGGGAAATATGATTTATATTGAAGATATGAAAGTCGGAAAATATTGATATTGGATATCCGGTCAAAAATCTGGCTCTGAATCGTCGTCGGATGACTTTTCGGACAACGGGCAGGAAGCTGCCGGGCTGACCCGACCGTGTCCGGCGATACGGGCCGTGCCAGCCGGCCAGTCTCGGCCGACTGTCGGGACGACCGTGTCAAGCGAAACAGGCCATGTCTGGCCGACAGGTTGTCGGGACGACCCGACCGTGTCAGGCAACACGGGCCGAGTCTGGCAGGAAGGTCTAGGACACTGCCAGCACGACCCGACTGTGCCATTCTGTTGGAGCAATATCGGTATTTGCACCATATTGTGGAAGCGTAAATTAAAGTGCGGAAATTAAACGACACACGGATTTATAGAGGTTCGTCTATAAACGAGCCTACATCCTCTCTCAGTAGCTTTTTCTATAGGTTGAAGATAAAAACCTCTGCACCTCTCTTTATCAGTCGAGGGATAACCATTACAATCACGTCTTCTATTGGTCCGTGATAAGCCACTCGTACTTGTCTTTGTGTCGGTCCAAGTTAAATCATTTTTCTTTTCTATTGGACAATGAATCAACCACTCTTGCTTTCTGATGGAGATTAGATTGTATTTATATTATTATTTATATCCTATTGTTTAGGGTTTTAATTATGTTTTAATTAGTTGTTAATGGGTTGGGCTTTTAGGTCCTACACGCCTTAAACCCTAGTTTTATATTATAAATAGGCATCTTAGGATCATTTGTAAGGGAGCTTTTGATGAAATAGAAATATATTGGGTTTTATCCCTTTGTTCGTGTTTTTATCATTGTTCTTCCGGTATTCATATCGAATCAACGGATCTTCCCGTTTAATCACGTTTGTGTATTCATCCGGATATTCTAAGAATCAATGGATTAATACATTTATGCTTCCACTTGATGCATCAGTTGGTATGAGTTGGTATCTAGAGAGAATCAATGGATTTTCACATATCTTCACGCCTTTTGCTGCATCAGTTGGTATCCAGAGTCATAACGATTCTTTGGGAGTATCAATGATGATGGAGGAATTTGATTTCCTCTGGTCTCAATTACCTGTTGCAATCGATGGAATCTTCGATTGCTACTGTGAATGGGACGAACTCACATTGGATTTGTTGGCGCCTTTGCCGCCACCATCGCCAATTTTGGCAGCCCTAATTGCCGCCGTAACCGCGCTGCCAGATATAGATCCGGTTACCCTTGTCACGCCGCCACCAGATCTGGATTCACGCCCCCATCCACTGTCACCACCTTCATCTCGCTGGTCTCGTTGCCACACCACAATCAATGTCGTAGCATAGCAGCGTACCAATGGCCGACCACCGCTTTTTCCAACGATTCCAAATCATCCGACCACTGCTTAGTTTTGTTTTCCAACCGATTTCAGATCATCCAACCACCGCACTGCCACGTTAAGCGTTGTACAACCACCGCCGCATACAACACCTCGTTTGCGTGCGATCGATCGTTGCGACACCGTGCCTTCACAAACGTTTACTGTTCGGCACCCTGTCCAGACCGTCGCACCCGCATCGACTCCTTCTCGGATCTCCACCAGGCGTGGTGCACCCATCGGCCGCCGCCGTCCAATTGCGTATACTGACGCCGAACAGACACCCACCGATGAAGCATCGAACGTGACCGTCATCGAGCCACCGTCATTCACTACCACAAATTTTACCCATCTCGCTGCCATTTTTGATGAAGAATGCAGTAATTTGGGAATAGATGGAGAAGTCGGCGATGTTCAGTATGCCCTAAACAGAGTTAGGCTTTTCCCACAGAGGCTTGGGCCGCTTACTGTTACTAATACCGATGGTGGGCCTCAACATATAACAATCAATCAGCTTGGGTCATTTAAATTTAATAGTCCAAATGGCTTGTTCCATGCTATTGAAGAAACGATTGGGCCCCACAGTAAAGAGAATGAAGGATTTGGGCCTGTGCATAATTTTCAAGAGTTTGACGATTTTAAATTTTGGAATAATTATCATTTTTTCATTATTAATGATAGTTATTTTGGCTCTTATCGACAAACCTCACGTGTTTATCGTCTCAAGATTTTAGGCCATATACGTACCGCGGATGTGTTTGAAGTCAAATATCGTGAAATGTTAATTAATTTTGTTTTCCCTGAAGATGAGTACGTTGTTAACTCAGTTACACTGTTGGAGATTAAATTCATTCAGATTCGAGGACGAATCTTTTCAAAGAGGGAGAGAATGATGGAGATTCGATTGTATTTATATTATTATTTATATCCTAATATTTAGGGTTTTAATTATATTTTAATTAGTTGTTAATGGGTTGGGCTTTTAGGGCCTACACGCCTTAAAGCCTCGTTTTATGTTATAAATAGGCATCTTAGGATCATTTGTAAGGGAGCTTTTGATGAAATAGAAATATTATCTCCCCTTTAAAAAATTATTACTCCCCCTAAGTAAAATATATTTTGATAAAAATCAATTTTTGGGGATCCAACCGAGAGTTGGTTTTTCATTTGAAATATAGACGATATTTGAAATATTTGTTCCTTTAGGAACCCAAATCTTTTTAGTTTAATCGTCCGGCATGGGCTTTTACAGTTAGAAATATGATGCCCGATTTTCAAACATATTTCGCAATGGGGTATCTTTAAATTTAAAAATTCATTTTTAGAACGAGGTGTGAATCCCAACCCCTGTTTATTTAAAGTATACTTTTGAACCGAGAGCATATTTTCGAATTTCTCGTTTCCGAGAGAAAATTTCTTCGTCAAATTTTTGAGCTCGGTTTGAATTTTAATAAGATCATCCTTTAAAATATTTTCGTTTTCAATGCATTGTGAATGATTGGTCTCGATAAATTTCCTTTTTTCAAGATTTTTGGAAATCTCATTTTCCAATGATTTATTTTTGGATTTAAGGGATTTAATTTCGGATAAAGCATTTTGAAAGTCGGTATGCAATAATTCAAAAGCTTCAAATAGCTCGTCACGAGAGTATGCACTTACTTGACTTTCGACGTTGCTATCGTCGAATGAATGTCGGGCCATGAGAGCGAGATTATTTTGATTGATAAAATCATCATCTTCGTCTTTATCGCTCCATGTTGCAACGGGAACCTCTTTCTTGGGTTTAGCTCGGCAATTCTTTGCAAAGTGGCCTGGTTTACCCCATAATCCACAATTGTTGTCGAATTTCTTAGATTCGCCCGAGATGTCTTTCTTTCTCCGGTTTAATAAGGTTTAAAACTTAATAATATTCTTCGCATAAGCCGATTCTTTGTCGCTTTCATCAACCGGGATTTCTTCTCTTTTTGACATCTTAGCCTTCAAGGCTATCGATCTTTCCTTCGGTTTCGGCTTTGCATTTCGAGATTTAAGTACAATCTCGTAATTTATCAGTGAAGCAACAAGGGCACTAAAATCAAGATTATTGAGATCTTTCGATTCCATAATCGCCGTCACCGTTCCATCCAATTCAACAGGTAGTGATCTTAAGATTTTCTTTACTTTTTCACTACTTGATAATGGTTTTCCAAACGAAGCAAGTCCATTAGTGATGACCGAAAATTGGTCGAGCATGTTGGTGATGGACTCGTCACCCTTCATCATGAATAACTCGTAGTCATGGAGAAGCATATTGATCTTCGTCTCCTTGACTTGAGTTGTCCCTTCGTGTGTGATTTCAATAATTTTCCATATCTCTTCAGCACTTTCACACGATGAGATACGATTGACCTCTTCGGGATTTAAGGCACAAAAAAGAAATTGAGTAGCCTTACAATTTAGATGGTCGTTCTTCAAATCCGCGTCATCATATTCTTCGAAGGATTTAAGCGTACCGTCGGATTTGAGAGGAATTTTCGGACCAAGGCAAATCACTTTCCAAAGCTTGATGTCATATGCTCAGATGAATATTGACATCTTTTCTTCCATGTCATGAAATTTGTGCCATCAAAAAATAGTGGTCGGTTAAGAGCAAGGCCTTTGACTGGAGCAAATTGAAATGCCATTTGGATCATCTCCTAGGATGTTAAGCCGTGTGTAATACCCTCGCCTTTAATATTATATTTTCTGATTTAAGCTAAGTATTTTCGCACCATATCTGTGTTGTTGTAGCAAGTATATCGACGAATTATGTTAAGTTGGAATCATGGTCATTCATACTATATTAATTGTTGGGGTGATATTGGGGGAATTCCATTTATGCTTGTTATAGCACTTAACGTATGTTAACCCATCTTCTTAACGTACGCTATGTACGTCGCCTTACGTACGTAACATCGATATGTTAATGTACGTAATGCGGGAGATCCACCAGCAGTCCGCCTTTCGGCGGGTGGGGCCGAGCGGGGGTAGGTGGTCGGGAGTCGATCGCGACAGCCAAGTCAACGGCTATTACGTACGTAATAGCTATATAGTTACGTACGTAACGAATTGCGTGTTTTGAGGCAGAAAGATCTGATGAAATTGGTTACGTACGTAATGATCATGAGATTACGTATGTAAGGACTATAACGTACGTTAACCACTTTCGTTAACGTACGTAATGCCGAGTTCAGATTATAAATGTATGACTTGCCATTCATTTCCTACTCGACCCTTTCAACCTCCCAACTGATAAAAACGATTCCCTTCCAACTCCGTTTCTAGCCCTTCTAACTTGTGTTGGAGCTTCAGTACTTGATTGGTGACTTGGAGAGTTAGAGATTGAAGTGTATCCCTTGAAGTTTTGGTCTTGTTCTTCATTTTGAGGTTGGTCTTTCTTTAACTCATATCAAATCCATGCTTATGATGATGTTAGTAGATAAATACTTCACATAATGTTAGTTTAAGCTAGTGTAAACATGATAAGTTAATTGAATCATGCTCAAACTAAGTGAAGATTAACATTAAAGGTATTAGTGTTACTTCTTGATGTAAATAACTTCATAATGTGATTGTGTTGATAACGATATACATAAAACCTGATGAATAACATGATAATTGGAAGTTGATTATAGTCTCAACACTAGGAACATGTTAAGGATGAAATCCTTAATGATTAGAGGTGGGAGATATTAAACTGGTCTTGAACATTCAATTGATTCTTGAAGATAATATGGAACCATGATTTTTGGCCTCTTAAACCAACACCTTTGTAATAAAATTGTTGAAAGAATTATGTTAACCCTTTGAAGATGATCTTCACAAGATGGGATGAAGTTACTTTTAAGATTTCAAGTATCCAATGATATAACTAGGCTTTTAATAAATTCTTCAAAAGTAAAACAATGGATTTTGATAGAAGGAAGTTGTAATCTTTATATGATCAAGTTAATCGATTTCGTTGATAACTTAAAAGGATGTTAATCGCTACATTAATATGTTAATAATGTTCTTAAGAGGATTGTAGTGATTATGGTGATGGAAATGCGGTAGACGAGAAGCCGAATTCCATTTCATTTATCCGTGTATGTTAAGAGACGTAAATTAAGATGATGTTCTTAGTGCACTAAAAACTTGATCTTATGCTTCATATAGGAATCAGTTTTTAATGTAATTATTGGTAAAATAATGAAGAACGTAATTAACACAAACTTATATCGTAATCGGAAGTGCCGATGATTTGAAAAGATGTTTTCACAATGTTACTTTGGTAATAAACTGAACTTCAAGTATTTGACATTAATGTTAGAATATGTGAATGAACATGATAAACATACGATGGTTTGTAATAAGAACATTAAAGTGATCAATAGGATAATTGATTTATTCAAGTAAATTTACGAATATTATTTATGTAATAATACCGTTATCGTACGAATGTGTTGTTGAATGAATTACATTTCATTCAAGGTTGCTTGTTCACGTGAGTATTGTTAGACGAGGATACCGTTCGTTTGACCATTCAAAGAAGGATTATTCATCTACGGAATTGAGGCAAGTTATCTTGCTTGATTATAATGATGGTTGAATTCTTGTGATTATTATGCGTTTCGTGTGTATGAAGTGTTCTGATAATCTATAATTCGTGATATGGTGATACCCTTGATCGTATTGTCATGGTGTTAGGGATGATATACCCGAAATTACCGTCCTTGTTACCGTTAGTCCTTTTGAGCTTTGTTGACACTTCGGTGAGTTGTTCGATTCCTTGGTAAAAGTGTAATTCGTTGAGTTTCCTTGTCATGTTGTATCGTGACATCTCTGGAGTCATATCTGAGCGCCGATTGGTTATGTGTAGGATTTTTAGCCGGGCACTTGATGATCATGCGTGGATGTTTTCCGCATTTAGATCGTGCACACGAGACGTAGTTCGTGAGGCTAATTAGGTACATCGTCCCACGTATATTTTGGATTCCGTATACGGGGTGGACATGTGCACGGACACATTTCCGGATCGGGCGTACTGTGACGTCCGTCTTGAGCCATATTATATGGTCGTTCGTATATTTGGTTATGTTCGACAGTTGGGACTGATTGTTTATACGCCTCCAGGGTATATTCAGTAGTCGATGGTTTTCTTTGAGATCAGTATATATATATATATATATATATATATATATATATATGTATATATATGAATTGTATAATATCGTGAGAATTATTATCATGTATAGATGACCCTGTGGTTTGGGGCGAAATACTAGTATTTCAGGGCGAGGAAAGGGCAAGTCACAGGAGGAGCACAATGGCGACGGAGGGTTCTGAAGTATGCTATTTCGGGGGCCCCGAGTCTTTTGGATGTTCGGTTATGTTTTATTGTGACTTTCATTTTATTTTGTGTCGGATGAATGTACTAAAATTTGTTAGGTACTGCCCATCGTCATATGGTCTGTACCGAATTTGGATCCTGTGTATGTTTTCTCGTATTAAAGACATGAATAACTCATACTCCACACCGGGGTTTTGGTAAATATTGTGGTACGGTGCCACGTTGTCAGATTATAAATGTATATTGTGATATCGCCTGGTGGGTCCCGGTAGGGGTCCACGGCACTGTAATAGCCACTGTTTTTGGGCTGTTACAGAATATGGTATCAGAGCGTGTGTTTTTATTTTGAGTCATTGTAGAATCGAAATAGCATCAAGAAACCTTCGTGCCACGTGTAACCTGTGCAAGCGCCTGACCCGTCAAATACGGTATGTTCTCATGAACCATAATTTGATTACTGGCATGATATTGACGATGTATTGGTCTCCTTACTTATCTTGGCATCTTGCTAACATGAGGTAAAATTCATCTGTTTGAGGTGAACCTAAATTAATTATGTGATTGGAATTGTTTCGACTTGATGTTGATATGATATTGAGTGTGTAACACCTGTAGTGGCAGTGATTCTTTACGAACTGATTTGTTGGATAGGAAATTCCCTGTTGCTATTAACTTAGCATGAATTATGATTGATAAATCGAACTGTACTTGTGACTTGATTCTTTCAGTATGGAAAGGAATCCGAGAGGCCGTGGCAGAGGGGGACGAGGCCGCGGAAGAGGCCGAATTCCAATACCACGAGCCAACAGACGCGCGAATGTGGAACAGAGTTCCGCAGGCAGTGATTCGCCTTCTAGAGACCAATCACACCACACCGGAGAGAATGCACGTGTCGATCCTTAGACCGTGATGCAGGGCATGATGGCCCAGATGACCCAAATGGGTCAGCTGATGGAAGCTATGCAGAGGAATACTACTGGTCAACAGCAGGGGCAACAGCCTCCGCCTCTGGTGCCTGGCGGGATCGTGAGCCGGATTATTAGCGACATATCACGACAGCGACCTCCGACTTTTGAAGGCTCATCTGAGCCTGCTGACATTGTACACTGGATAGAGTATTTCGAGAAACTGTTCGAGATGGTGGAGTGCCCAGAGGAAAATCGAGTTGCTGTGGCAGCCTACTACCTTAGTAAGAGTGCCCATACTTGGTGGCATTCAGTGAGGCCTGCCGATGGCTCGAGTACTTGGGAGGAATTCAAGAATCTTATGCTAGATCGTTACTATCCCGCACCCCTCTGTGAAGCCAAACTGTCCGAATTACTGAACCCCGACCCATCGGAAGACGAGGATGTGTTAGCGATTGCTGAAAAATTCCAAGCACTTCTCCCTTTTGCTACGTCAGTTGTCCGTTCGGAAGCTGATAAGATCAAATATTTCCTCAAGAGGCTTAAACCCCGAATGAGGATGCAATTACTCAATCACCACTATACGACTTTACCGGAGTTTATTGAGAAGGCTTTGGAGTATGAACTTACTGCGAAGGAGATTTCTAAGAAGCAGCCTCTGTTTTCCAACAAGAGATCCAGGAATCAGACCCAAGGAGATGGCAAGGGGTATTCAAGAAACCCCACTGTACCAAATCCTTACGAATGGCCACCTATGGCACGAAACCAGCGAGAACGCACTCTCGGGCAATCAGCTCACCTGTCGTGTGTTATAACTGTGGGGACCAGGGGCATATCAGCTCCAAGTGTCCGAATCCGGCCGTTGCCTATCACACTTGCGGGAAGAACGGTCATCGTGCTCGCTATTGCCGGGGTGGACTCGGGCGTGCTCCAGTAGCATCTCTTGCTCCAGTACAGTCTTCTGTTCAGGAACGTGCTACTCCGTCCGCTTCTTACCAGACTACTGGGGCGAACAAAGGGATGGGCCGTGGAAATCAAGCTGGTACACCTGCTTCCGGGGTTGCAAAACCCAGAGTCTACGAGATGAAGAAAGCCGATGATCCCGGCGGCATGATTGCAGGTACTCTCGAGATTCACTCTCAGCCCGTTTGTGTTCTTTTTGATACTGGTGCTTCACACTCCTTTTTGTCTAGTTCTTGTTTGAGTCGTTTGCATTTGAATCATGTTACCGATTGTGAACCTTATGTAATTGTTCTACCCGATGGTAGAAGAATTATTGGGAGTCGTGAAGTACAGAACTGTCCGATTAGCATGAACAACCGCGAGTGGTTTTCCTACTTGATTGTGGTTGATTTACCTAAAGATGATGTAATCTTGGGTATCGACTGGATGGATCATCACGATGCCGTGCTTAGCGTCCGTAAGCGATTGGTGACCGTCACATCGGATGATGGCGTCGAGTGTATTTTTCGGGGTGATAATCCCAATCATTCTGGGAGAGTCATCAGCGCTATGAAGGCTGTGAGATTACTGAACCAGGGATGCATTGGTTATTGGTGTAACATGACCAAGACAACTGACCGGCCAGTCGAATTGGTTGATATTCCAGTAGTTCGAGATTATCCAGATGTATTTCCAGAAGAGCTTACAGGAATACCCCCACAGCGAGAGGTAGAATTCACCATTGAGTTGGATCCAGGGACGTCCCCGCTTTGGAAAGCACCATATCGTATGGCCCCGACTGAGATGCAGGAGTTGAAAAGACAACTTGAAGAATTAACTGAGAAAGGATATGTTCGACCCAGTGTATCCCCTTGGGGAGCGCCGGTGTTATTCGTACGGAAGAAGGACGGATCGCTGCGTTTGTGTATTGATTACCGGGAGCTGAACAAAGTAACATTTAAGAACAAATATCCTTTACCTCGCATCGATGATCTATTGGATCAGCTCCAGGGAGCCGCTGTATTTTCCAAGATCGACTTGAGGTCCGGGTACCACCAATTGCGAATTCGAGAGTCTGACGTCCCGAAGACATCTTTTCTCACTCGCTATGGGCATTATGAGTTCGTTGTCATGCCATTCGGACTGACTAATGCACCTGCAGTGTTCATGGAATTGATGAATCGGGTTTTTATTAATTATCTGGATCGTTTTGTAGTTATTTTTATTGACGACATCTTGGTCTACTCTCGTGATCATGAGGAGCATGAGTGTCACCTCCGCCAGGTTCTCGATGCATTAAGGCGAGAACAACTCTATGGAAAATTTTCTAAGTGTGAATTTTGGATGTCTGAAGTTATTTTTAAGGACATGTGATATCGGTAGAGGAGTAAGAGTAGACCCACAGAAGACAGAAGCTATCCGAGACTGGCTACCTCCGAAGAACGTGAAGGAAGTTCGTAGTTTTCTGGGTCTAGCAGGCTATTACAGACGATTCGTGGAAGGATTTTCCAAAATTGCTCAACCGATGACTAATCTGTTGAGAAAAGATAAGAAGTACTTGTGGTCGGAAGCATGTCAGCAAAGTTTTGATGAACTCAAAAGTCGATTAATTTCAGCACCTGTTTTGGTACTACCTAGAGGAACGGAAGGATTCGTGGTATATAGCGATGCATCGAGACAGGGCCTTGGCTGCGTATTAATGCAGGACGGGAAAGTGATCGCCTATGCGTCCAGATAGTTGCGTCCTTACGAGGTCAACTACCCGACTCATGATTTGGAGTTAGCAGCTGTAGTGTTTGCCTTAAAAATCTGGTGCCACTATCTGTATGGAGTTACCTGCCGGATTTTTACGGACCACAAGAGCCTGAAGTATATTTTTACCCAAAAGGAGTTGAATATGAGACAAAGGAGGTGGTTAGAGCTAATCAAAGACTATGATATCGAGATCCTTTATCATCCAGGCAAGGCAAACGTGGTTGCCGATGCCTTGAGCCGCAAGACGGTGCTGGAACAGATACTGGCTCGTTTGACCGCCCAGAGGGAGTTGCAATTAGAGTTCATGAGACTAGAGATTGAGGTCTGGTTACAACGCATTCAGGGACAACTGTGCACGCTTGAGATTTCACCATCCCTTGATGAGACGATCAGGATGAAACAGATGACGGACCCATTCTTATCCAGAGTTCGAGGAGAAATCGATTAGCGGAAGGCCCCTGGATTTGTGGTTCACGAGGATGGACTGATACGCTTTAAAAACCGAGTATGTGTACCAGCAGACGAAGAGTTGAGGAATACTATTCTGAAGGAGGCTCATGCTACCCCGTATTCCATACACCCGGGATCGAACAAAATGTATAAGGATTTGAAGCCGTATTATTGGTGGGGTAACATGAAACGGGAGGTTGCCGAATTCGTTTCGAAATGTTTGACCTGTCAGCAGGTCAAGATTGAGCATCAACGACCAGCTGGCATGATGAAACCGCTTCCGATTCTCGAGTGGAAGTGGGAAGACATATCGATGGATTTTATTACTAGCTTGCCGACGAGCTGTCGAGGCATGAATACGATTTGGGTGATTGTGGATCGATTGACTAAATCAGCCCACTTCTTGGAGATCAAGGATACTTGGGGCCCTGAGAGATTGGCCCAATTATTCATCAAAGAGATTGTGAGACTGCATGGCACCCCTAAGAGTATTGTATCAGATCGAGACGGACGGTTCGTGTCGCACTTCTGGAAGGCGGTTCATCATGCTATGGGTACACAGTTGAACTTTAGTACGGCTTTTCATCCTCATACCGACGGTCAGTCTGAGAGGACAATTCAAACTCTAGAGGATATGTTGAGGGCATGTGCTCTCGATTGGAAGCCTGACTGGGAAGCCCAACTGCCGTTGGTAGAATTCACATATAATAATAGCTGGCACGCCTCGATCATGATGGCACCTTATGAGGCATTGTATGGTCGTCGTTGTAGGTCCCCTTTGTGCTGGGACGATTTGTCTGAATCTATTGGTACGTAACCTGATATGTTATTGGCAGCCCGCGAGAAGATTTCCCTGATCAAGAGTCGTCTATTAACGGCCCAAAGCCGCCAGAAATCATATGCAGATAATCGTCGACGACCACTCGAGTTTGAGGTTGGTGACCATGTACTAGTCAAAGTATCTCCTACTAGAGGTGTTTTCCGATTCGGGAAGAGGCAAGTTGAGCCCAAGGTATATTGGTCCGTTTGAGATCCTGGAACGAGTAGGCGACCTAGACTATCGTTTAGCATTACCAATAGATTTGAGCCGGATTCACAACGTATTGCATGTATCTAATTTAAGGAAGTATGTTGCTGATCCAAGTCACGTTATTCAATTCGACGAGGTCGAAATAGCCGATGACCATTCGTATGAAGAACGGCCTGTGCAGTGTAATACCCGGTTGTAATTCAGTCATTATCATTCAGTAATTTCATTCGGTGATTGTCACTCAGTGGATTTTCACTCATTTATAATCATTCATCAATCATGTTCATTCACCCGTGTTCACCGTTCGGAGAAACTTCGAGTTGTGTATCGTTATTGTACATTGTTTCAACTTTCCACATATGAGTTCGACTTTGTTAGATTACCATTAACTTTTGGTAACTCCAAAAATTCTGAATATTTGCAATACTATAGAGCATCGAGTTAGCTTTCCAATGGTTCAAACGGTGAGTCAATCGGAGTCCGGACGAGAGAGTTATGGTCGTTTTAGCTCATCCGCTCATTTTTCAGTTATTGGCCTATCACTGCCGACCGAACTCGGCCGTGTCGTCCGACACGGCCGTGCTGTACTCGTCCGGAAATGCCGAAGTCTCTGCCACAGGACTCGACCGTGTAAATGCAGCACGGCAGTCGAACTCTTCCGGATAAGCTAGAACCGACTGCCCAGACGCCCGACTGTGTTCCAGGACACGGTCGAGTCAATGCCGAAGCGCCGCGCCGTACCGAGTCACTGTCGGACAGATCACTATCGGTAGGCCCCTTCGCTCCGCGACCGTGTCAAGTAGGACACGGTCGAGTCCCTACCGGCCAGTTGCGCGCCGCGGCCGTGCCGATCGGCACGGGCCGTGTCCGACAGGGCAGTCAACCCCTATATTTTCGTTTTTTTAGCATTTCAGCTCATTCCTTCCATTTCTTCCACCTTCATACGAGAGAGAGGCTTGAGGGAGAGAATTCTCTTCACCTATCACTTGAGTGTGGTTTTTAATCATTTTCATTCGGTTGTGAAGCTCGGATCATCGATCTATCGCGTGTTCTTCGAATCATAGTGATTGGATCTTCAAGAGGTAATTTCTTCAACACCTTGGATTTCGATTTTGTGTTGAAATATGATGTTTTGGACGTTATAATCATGTTATATGAAGGGATATGTATATGATTATGAGTTTGTATAAGGATTCATTGGATTATTGAGGGATTATTCAAGAACACTTTGATTATCGAGTTCAAATTGGGGGTTTTCGATTAATTGTCGTTATAATCACGTTTTGGATATTCGTTTTGGATTATTAATCGTATTGAAGATGTTTTGTTGGTTTGAAACACTTCTTGGGGGATTTCATATTGGTTTTTGAGGTTTGATTGTAAACAATCGGAGTTTGGACGCAACGTGTTTGATTTAACGCCTCAATGGACTTGGTTTAGTCGTATCGACGTGTTGAGTTCGTTATATTCATGTTTGTTACGTATGTTGAATGGATTGTTGGTTATTGTGTTATTCAAGGTTGTTAGAGCGACCGATATCTCTATTAGGACGTTGTTCGTGGAAGGATAATTGTCACCGGTGTTGTGTAAGTTAATTCTTACTCGGTTAAAAGGATATTCATTCCTTTTGTTGTTGATCATTCATAATCATAACTCATTCATCATTGTATTAATCATATTGAGACTTGTAATTGTTGAACAATCACTTCATTAACGGGAACGGAGGTTCCAATCATTCCATTGAAACTATCAATCACTTCATTATTACTCTCATCTCGGTGAGTCATTCTTGACTTTGTCAGATTATTATTCATTCATTGATATTCATTACGGTCATTCTCGTTCATATGACCTTCTGGGTTCATATTGCGTGGCCGGGTGCGGATGTGTGGAATTTTTAGTCGGGCACATGATGGCCATGTATTGGGAGTGATACATTGGACTGTGCACACGGTAACGATTACCTCCGTGAGACTAATTAGGTACAAGGACGGGTGGGTCCGGTCATCCGTCTTGTACACTTGCACAGAAAACTACGGGCGTACTATGATGCTCCTCTTCAGTGTAATTCATAACTAAGGATATTTCATAACTTCAGTTAAATCATGTTTGTGTATTTTTAACCCTTGAGGATTGTTGTTACGTATGGCCCGGCCCATTGGGATTTTGTTTTTCAGGTCATGGCAAGGCAAAAGCAGGGGAATAACATGTTGATGTCGAGGAGCCCCAGTGATACTAGTAGGGGGCCCCGATCTTTCAGTTATTCATGTTATTGTCCTTTATTTTCCGCTGCAGACTTTCATTTGGATACTCCGTTTCATTCAGTGTTGTGTATTTTATCTTCATATAAAATACACTAGTATTCGGTATTGTCCTGGTGTGTTGTAACTAAACTCCTCATCGGAGTAATTATTGTTGTAATGTGGTTCGGTACTACATTTATCCTGTGTAATTCATTCATTTTCATTTGCCTGGTGGGTCCCAGTTGGGGATCTACGACATTGTAATATCCGCCTAGTTTGGGGTGTTACATAGTTGGTATCGGAGCGTGGTTTTGAATACTACCTTCCGAGTCATGTCTCATTTGAAATCATCGTCATCAGACTAGTATCATTGGACTTCCGCGTCACGTGTGACCTGTGCAAATGCCGAGCCAATCAGACCGGAAGAACTGTAAGATTTCTAACGCCATGGTATAATTTCTGGCAATAGTCATTCATTCATCATTCATCATTTAACAATCCTCAAACATCATCATTCATTATGATTAGGGCGATCATGTTAACTCATTAATCACTTAATTCATTTCATTACTCAGTTAATGATCAGGACGATCATGTTAATTCATTTATTACTCAATTCATTTCATTACTCAGTTGTCGATCTGGATGATCATATTATTAATCTTGTTAAGTTATTCAAGATAATCATTTCAAGAATTTCATCAGATAATCATGTCACTTCAGTAAATCATTCATATAATCACAAAGTTAGAGCATGTATACTCATTTTCATCATCTCATGACATAATCATAACGTGATAATCATGCGGGGAAATATAATCATTATGCGACCTTCCTACTTCAGTATGGGGAGAGCTGTCAGGGGATGCACGGGGAGAGGCCGTGGTGCGGGCCGAAACCCGAGAAATAATCACTCGTTGTTAGGAAATCGTGCCCAGGACTCGGCTCGATCAGAAGATGTTCGGGTTGATCCACTCACTTTTATGCAGGCCATGATGACCCATGCGCAATTTCTCAATCATCATTGCGCCACTCTGGCCGGATTAATCGAGAGAACTCTCCCGTATGAGCCAGCTGCTAAGGAAAGTGCTGAACAACAACCTTCATCTGTCAGCAAGAAATCAACGAAGCGTAATCAATCCGAAGGCGGTCAGTCAACCTTCAAGAAGCCTCGTGTGAGTCCTATCGTTTCTGAGCGACCTCCTATGGTGCATAATCGTGTGGGATCTCAGTCCCGAGCGGCCAGTTCGGCCATCACCTGTTACAATTGTGGAACGCCGGGTCATTACAGCACTAAGTGTCTGAAACCATCTATCACGTGCTATAATTGTGGGAATTTTGGGCATAAGGCCCGTTTTTGCCGAAGGACTCCAAGTCGGCTCCGGCGGCATCTCAGGCCCCGAAGCAACCAGCGTTTCAGAATCAGACTGCTTTGTCAACGTCGTTTAAGACAATGGAAGCAAATAGAGTTGGAGCTCGTATTTATCAAACGGGAGCGTCCGGTTCGAGGGCCGGCAAGTCCCAGATTCATGTGATGAGGAGGATCGACGATCCGGTGGCCCGAATGATTTCAGGTATACTCGTAATTTTATTTCAACATGTGTGTACCTTTTGATGCTGGTACACCGCATTCATTCATTTTCGAATCATGCTTGAGTAGACTTATTTCGGGATAGTCCTATTGCTAGTGGACCTCATACCATCGGTCTACCTGATGATGGAAGAATTTTTGGAATCATACCGAAGTAAGCTTAGTGACCGCGATTGGTTGGTGGACCTAATCGTGGTGAATTTATCTTAGGACGATGTAATTTTCGGTATTAGTTGGTTTAATCGTCTTGATACTATCCCCAGTGTTTGTTAGCGTTTGGTCGCTATCTTTCCGTCGTTGGTTGTCGAATGGGTGCTTCAGGGAAGTAATCCCCGTTGTTCCAGTAGAATTATTATTATGGCGGAAGCAGAGAAATTCCGCAATCGAGCTATTCAATCATTCATTGCACCATTTTCATCGATTGGCCTTTCTAAGGCAATCGAGTTATTCAATCATTCATTGCATCATTTTCATCGATTGGCCTTTCTAAGGCAATCGAGTCATTCAATCATTCCTTGTATCATTTTCATCGATTGACCTTTCTAAGGCAATCGAGTTATTCAATCCTTCATTGCATCATTTTCATCGATTGGCCTTTCTAAGGCAATCGAGTTATTCAAACATTCAGGTATCATTTTCATCGATTGGCCTTTCTAAGGCAATCGAGTTGTTCAATCATTATTGGTATCACTTTTTATCGATTGACCATTCTAGGGCAATCGAAATGTTCAATCATTCGTGGTATCATTGTCATCGATTGACGATGTACTTCCAGACGAGTTATCTGGTTGCCTTCACAAAGAGTAGTGGAATTCAGGAGTGAGTTGGAGCCGGTACGTCCCCGTTATCGAAGGCACCGTATCGGATGGCCCCGACCAGAATGCAGGAGTTGAAGATTCAACTTGAGGAATAGTTCGAGAAAGGTTATCTCCGACCGAGTGCGTCCCCGTGAGGAGCACCAGTGTGATCTGTCAAGGAGAAGGATGGCTCGTCTCGTGTGTGTATTAATTATCAGGAGTTGAACAGGGTGATGATCAAGATTAGTATCCTCTACCCCGTATTGATGATCTCTTAGATCAACTTCAGGGAGCTTCAGTATTTTCCAGGATTGACTTAAGATCTGGATATCACCAGTTGCGGATTCGAGAGTCGGATATCGTGAGGACGGCATTTCGAACACGCTATGGTCATTATGAGTTCGTAGTTATGCCGTTCGGGCTAACTAATGCACCTGCGGTATTCATGGAGTTAATGAATCGGGTTTTCATCGACTTTTCAGATCAGTTTGTTGTTGTCTTCATCGATGACATTTTGATTTATTCTCGTAGCCGAGAGGAACACGAGGTTCATCTTCATCAGGTTCTCGACGTGTTGAGACGAGAGAAACTTTATGGAAAGTTTTCTTAATGTGAGTTCTGGATGTCCGAAGTGACTTTTCTCGGACATGTAATTTCATCAGACGGAGTTCGTGTCGACCCTCAGAAGACGGAGGCTATCCGAGATTGGTTACCTCCGAAGAATGTTAAGGAAATCCGAAGCTTTCTCGGATTAGCCGGTTGTTATCGGCGAATTGTGGAAGGGTTTTCTAAAATCGCTCAATCAATGACGAACCTTTTGTGATAGGGTAAGAAATACACGTGGTCCGACGTGTGTCAGCGGAGTTTTGAGGAACTCAAGAACCGGTTAATTTCAGCACCTGTCTTTTCCTTGCCAGAAGGGACGGAAGGATTCGTGGTTTTTCGTAACGCGTCCGGACACGGTCTCGAATGTGTATTAATGCAGGATGGGAAGGTTATTGCCTATGCTTCACAGCAATTGCGACCTTACGAGGTTAATTATCCGACCCACGACCTGGAGCTAGCAGCCGTGGTTTTCGCGTTGGGAATTTGGCGTCATTACCTTTATGGCGTCACCTGTCAGTTATTCACCGATCATAAGAGTTTGAAGTATATATTTACTCAGAAGGAGTTAAACATGCGACAGAGGCGGTGGTGGGAACTAATCAAAGATTATGATATCGGGATCCTGTGCCACCCGGGTAAGGCAAACGTGGTTGCCGATGCCTCGAGTCGTCGTGGCATGAATACGATCTGGGTGATCGAGGACCGCTTAACTAAGTCAGCTCATTTCCTTGGGATTAAGGATACGTGGGGTCCCGAGAGACTTGCCCATCTGTTCATCAAAGAGATAGTGAGATTGCACGGTACTCCTAAGAGTATCGTTTCTGATCGTAACGGGTGATTCGTGTCTCATTTTGGAAATCAGTTCATCGTGCTTTGGGAACTCAGCTTAATATCATTACCGTTTGTCATCCTCAGTCCGACGGACAATCAGAGAGGACTTTTCAGATATTGGAGGACATATTGAGGGCATGCGTCCTCGATTAGTAGACGATTGGGAAGCCCAATTACTGTTGTTTGAGTCCACGTATAGTTTAGTTGGCATGCTGCGATGAAGGTAGCACCTTACGAGGCCTGGTACGGTCGTCGTTGTCGATCTCCCTTGTGTTGGGACGAACCATCAGAGTCAATCGGCACCGAGCCCGATATACTTATAGCCGCCCGGGAGAAGGTAGCTTTGATCAGGAGTCGTCTGTTGACTGCTAAGAGTCGATAGAAATTATATGCAGATAACCGTCGTCGACCATTAGAGTTCGAGGCAGGTGACCACGTGTTGGTCAAGGTATCCCCGAGTCGTGGTATCTTCCGTTTTGGGAAGAGGGGTAAGTTGAGTCCGAGATTCATTGGACCGTTTGAGATTTTAGATCGAGTAGGTGAGTTAGCCTATCGATTGGCTTTGCCTCCGGCATTGAGCCGAATTCATAATGTGTTTCACATCTCTCAGTTGCGGAAGTATGTTGCCGACCCGAGTCACATACTTCAGTTCGACGAAATCGAGATCGCAGATGATCATTCATATGAGGAGCGTCCTATATGAGTCTTAGAGCGGCGAATCAAACAGTTGAGGAATAAGGCGATTCCTTTGGTCAAGATTCAGTGGTCTAGACACGGAGTCGAAGAGGCTACTTGGGAAACCGAGGATAGTATGCGGGAGAGTTATCCCGAGTTGTTTAACCCTTAGTTTCGGGGACGAAACTCTTTTAAAGGGGGGTGTATGTAATACCCGGTTGTAATTCAGTCATTATCATTCAGTAATTTCATTTGGTGATTGTCACTCAGTGGATTTTCACTCATTTATAATCATTCATCAATCATGTTCATTCACCCGTGTTCACCGTTCGGAGAAACTTCAAGTTGTGTATCTTTATTGTCCTTTGTTTCAACTTTCCACATATGAGTTCGACTTTGTTAGATCACCATTAACTTTTGGTAACTCCAAAAATTCTGAATCTTTGCAATATTATATATCATCGAGTTAGCTTTCCAATGGTTCAAACGGTGAGTCAATCGGAGTCCGAACGAGAGAGTTATGGTCGTTTTAGCTCACCCGCTCATTTTTCAGTTATTGGCCGATCACTGCCGACCGAACTCGGCCGTGTCGTCCGACACGGCCGTGCTGTACTCGTCAGGAAATGCCGAAGTCTCTGCCACAGGACTCGACCATGTCGTCTGGCACGGCCGAGTCGAACTCTTCCGGATAAGCCAGAACCGACTGCCCAGACGCCCGACCGTGTTCCAGGACACGGTCGAGTCAATGCCGAAGCGCCGCGCCGTACCGAGTCACTGTCGGACAGGTCACTATCGGTAGGCTCCTTCGCGCCGCGACCGTGTCAAGCAGGACACAGTCGAGTCCCTGCCAGCCAGTTGCGCGCCGCGTCCGTGCCGATCGGCATGGGCCGTGTCCGACAAGGCAGTCAACCCCTATATTTTCGTTTTTTGAGCATTTCAGCTCATTCCTTCCATTTCTTCCACCTTCATACGAGAGAGAGAGAGTCTTGAGGGAGAGAATTCTCTTCACCTATTACTTGAGTGTGGTTTTTAATCATTTTCATTCGGTTGTGAAGCTCGGATCATCGATCTATCGCGTGTTCTTCGAAACATAGTGATTGGATCTTCAAGAGGTAATTTCTTCAACACCTTGGATTTCGATTTTGTGTTGAGATATGATGTTTTGGACGTTATAATCATGTTATATGAAGGGATATGTATATGATTATGAGTTTGTATAAGGATTCATTGGATTATTGAGGGATTATTCAAGAACACTTTGATTATCGAGTTGAAATTGGGGGTTTTCGATTAATTGTCGTTATAATCACGTTTTTCGATATTCGTTTTGGATTATTAATCGTATTGAAGATGTTTTGTTGGTTTGAAACACTTCTTGGGGGATTTGATATTGGTTTTAAAGGTTTGATTGTAAACAATCGGAGTTTGGACGCAACGTGTTTGATTTAACGCCTCAATGGACTTGGTTTAGTCGTATCGACGTGTTGAGTTCGTTATATTCATGTTTGTTACGTATGTTGAACGGATTGTTGGTTATTGTGTTATTCAAGGTTGTTCGAGCGACCGATATCTCTATTAGGACGTTGTTCGTGGAAGGATAATTGTCACCGGTGTTGTGTAAGTTAATTCTTACTCGGTTAAAAGGATATTCATTTCGTTTGTTGTTGATCATTCATAATCATAACTCATTCATCATTGTATTAATCATACTGAGACTTGTAATTGTTGAACAATCACTTCATTAACGGGAACGGCGGTTCCAATCATTCCATTGAAACTATCAATCACTTCATTATTACTCTCATCTCGGTGAGTCATTCTTGACTTTGTCAGATTATTATTTATTCATTGATATTCATTACGGTCATTCTCGTTCATATGACCTTCTGGGTTCATATTGCGTGGCCGGGTGCGGATGTGTGGAATTTTTAGTCGGGCACATGATGGCCATGTATTGGGAGTGATACATCGACTGCACACGGTAGCAGTTACCTCCGTGAGACTAATTAGGTACAAGGACAGTGGGTCCGGTCATCCGTCTTGTACACTTGCACGAGAACACTACGGGCGTACTATGATGCTCCTCTTGGCGTAATTCATAACTAAGGATATTTCATAACTTGATTAAATCATGTTTGTGTATTTTCAACCCTTGAGGATTGTTGTTACGTATGGCCCGGCCATTTGAGGATTTTGTTTTTCAGGTCATGGCAAGGCAAAAGCACGGGAATAACATGTTGATGTCGAGAAGTCCCAGTGATACTAGTAGGGGGGCCCGATCTTTCAGTTATTCATGTTATTGTCCTTTATTTTCCGCTGCAGACTTTCATTTGGATACTCCGTTTCATTCAGTGTTGTGTATTTTATCTTCATATAAATTACACTAGTATTCGGTATTGTCCTGGTGTGTTGTAACTAAACTCCTCATCGGAGTAATTATTGTTGTAATGTGGTTCGGTACTACATTTATCCTGTGTAATTCATTCATTTTCATTTGCCTGGTGGGTCCCAGTTGGGGATCTACGACACTGTAATATCCGCCTAGTTTGGGGTGTTACATGCAGATACTTGAGAGAAGAATTAAATAGCTGAGGAACAAGGCGATTCCCTTATTAAAAATTTAGTGGTCGAGACATGGAGTCGAGGAAGCTACGTGGGAGACTGAAGATAGCATGCGAGAGAAATACCCCGCACTGTTTACCCCTTAGTTTCGGGGACGAAACTCCTTTTAAGGGGGGGAGTATGTAATACCCTCGCCTTTAATATTGTATTTTCTGATTTAAGCTAAGTATTTTCGCACCATATCTGTGTTGTTGTAGCAAGTATATCGACGAATTATGTTAAGTTGGAATCATGGTCATTTATACTATATTAATTGTTGGGTGATATTGGGAGAATTCCATTTATGCTTGTTATAGCACTTAACGTACGTTAAGCCATCTTCTTAACGTACGCTATGTACGTCGCCTTACGTACGTAACATCCATATGTTAACGTACATAATGCGGCAGATCCACCAGCAGTCCGCCTTTCGGCGGGTGGGGCCGAGCGGGGGTAGGTGGTCGGGAGTCGATCGCGACAGCCAAGTCAATGGCTATTACGTATGTAATAGCTATATAGTTACGTACGTAACGAATTGCGTGTTTTGAGGCAGAAAGATCTGATGAAATTGGTTACGTACGTAATGATCATGAGATTACGTACGTAAGGACTATAACGTACGTTAACCACTTTCGTTAACGTACGTAATGCCGAGTTCAGATTATAAATGTATGACTTGCCATTCATTTCCTACTCGACCCTTTCAACCTCCCAACTGATAAAAACGATTCCCTTCCCTTCCAACCCCATTTCTAGCCCTTCTAACTTGTGTTGGAGCTTCATCACTTGATTGGTGACTTGGATAGTTAGAGATTGAAGTGTATCCCTTGAAGTGTTGGTGTTGTTCTTCATTTTGAGGTTGGTCTTTCTTTAACTCATATCAAATCCATGCTTATGATGATGTTAGTAGATAAATACTTCACATAATGTTAGTTTAAGCTAGTGTAAACATGATAAGTTAATTGAATCATGCTCAAACTAAGTGAAGATTAACATTAAAGGTATTAGTGTTACTTCTTGATGTAAATAACTTCATAATGTGATTGTGTTGATAATGATATACATAAAACCTGATATATAACATGATAATTGGAAGTTGATTATAGACTCAACACTAGGAACATGTTAAGGATGAAATCCTTAATGATTAGAGGTGGGAGATATTAAACTTGTCTTGAACATTCAATTGATTCTTGAAGATAATATGGAACCATGATTTTTGGCCTCTTAAACCAACACCTTTGTAATAAAATTGTTGAAAGAATTATGTTAACCCTTTGAAGATGATATTCACAAGATGGGATGAAGTTACTTTTAAGATTTCAAGTATCCAATGATATAACTAGGCTTTTAATAAATTCTTCCAAAGTAAAACAATGGATTTTGATAGAAGGAAGTTGTAATCTTCATATGATCAAGTTAATCGATTTCGTTGATAACTTAAAAGGATGTTAATCGCTACATTAATATGTTAATAATGTTCTTAAGAGGATTGTAGTGATTATGGTGATGGAAATGCGGTAGACGAGTAGCTGAATTCCATTTCATTTATCCGTGTATGTTAAGAGACGTAAATTAAGATGATGTTCTTAGTGCACTAAAAACTTGAGCTTATGCTTCATATAGGAATCAGTTTTTAATGTAATTATTGGTAAAATAATGAAGAACGTAATTAACACAAACTTATATCGTAATCGGAAGTGCCGATGATTTGAAAAGATGTTTTCACAATGTTACTTTGGTAATAAACTGAACTTCAAGTATTTGACATTAATGTTAGAATATGTGAATGAACATGATAAACATACGATGATTTGTAATAAGAACATTAAAGTGATCAATAGGATAATTGATTTATTCAAGTAAATTTATGAATATTATTTATGTAATAATACTGTTATCGCATTTAATGTGTTGTTGAATGAATTACATTTCATTCAAGGTTGCTTGTTCACGTGAGTATTGTTAGACGAGGATACCGTTCGTTTGACCATTCAAAGAAGGATTATTCATCTACGGAATTGAGGCAAGTTATCTTGCTTGGTTATAATGATCGTTGAATTCTTGTGATTATTATGCGTTTCGTGTGTATGAAATGTTCTGATAATCTATGATTCGTGATATGGTGATACCCTTGATCGTATTGTCATGGTGTTGGGGATGATATACCCGAAATTACCGTCCTTGTTACCGTTAGTCCTTTTGAGCTTTGTTGACACTTCGGTGAGTTGTTCGATTCCTTGGTAAAAGTGTAATTCGTTGAGTTTCGTTGTCATGTTGTATCGTGACATCTCTGGAGTCATATCTGCGCGCCGATTGGTTATGTGTAGGATTTTTAGCCGGGCACTTGATGATCATGCGTGGATGTTTTCCGCATTTAGATCGTGCACACGAGACGTAGTTTGTGAGGCTAATTAGGTACATCGTCCCACGTATATTTTGGATTCCGTATACGGGGTGGACATGTGCACGGACACATTTCCGGATCGGGCGTACTGTGACGTCCGTCTTGAGCCATATTATATGGTTGTTCGTATATTTGGTTATGTTCGACAGTTGGGATTGATTGTTTATACGCCTACGGGGTATATTCAGTAGTCGATGGTTTTCTTTGAGATCAATATATATATATATATATATATATATATATATATATGAATTCTATAATGTCGTGAGAATTATTATCATGTATAGCTGACCCTGTGGTTTGGGGCGAAATACTTGTATTTCAGGGCGAGGAAAGGGCAAGGCACAGGAGGAGCACAATGGCGACGGAGGGTTCTGAAGTATGCTATTTCGGGGGCCCCGAGTCTTTTGGATGTTCAGTTATGTTTTATTGTGACTTTTATTTTATTTTGTATCGGATGAATGTACTAAAATTTATTAGGTACTGCCCATCGTCATATGGTCTGTACCGAATTTGGATCCTGTGTATGTTTGCTCGTATTAAAGACATGAATAACTCATACTCCACACCGGGGTTTTGATAAATATTGTGGTACGGTGCCACGTTGTCAGATTATAAATGTATATTGTGATATCGCCTGGTGGGTCCCGGTAGGGGTCCACGGCACTGTAATAGCCACTGTTTTTGGGCTGTTACACCGTGTATTGGAGGAACCTTGCTCCGATACCAATTGTTGGAGCAATATCGGTATTTGTGCCGTGTTGTGGAAGCGTAAATTAAAGTGCGGAAATTAAATGAGACACGGATTTATAGAGGTTCGGCTATAAACGAGCCTACGTCCTCTCTCGGTATCTTTTTCTATAGGTTTAAGGTAAAAACCTCTGCACCTCTCTTCTATCGGTCGAGGGATAACCGTTACAATCACGTCTTCTATTGGTCCGTGACAAACCACTCGTACTTGTCTTTGTGTCGGTCCAAGTTAAACCGTTTTCCTTTTCTATTGGACATGGAATCAACCACTCTAGCTTTCTATAGGTACTAGATAAACCTCACGAAGATATTGATTGCGATTCTAATAATGCCGGATCCTTGATCCTAATAACACCGAATCCAATCGTATCTTTTCTTTTACCTCTCGTGTATATGTTGAATGTATAAACACTCAAACTAACAATATAAGCTCAATATTACAACAACAATAGAGTGTATATGAATCTTTGATCAATGAATGTTTTGCTTGAAGTCGTTGTTGAGAAATAATACCATAGGAATGGTTTTATAGGCTTCTTCATCAAACTAGTCATTAGCTCCCAGTCCCTTCATTACATACGTTATCTTCTCACCATTATGTACGTTAGAGACTTTACGTACGTTAAGCCTCACTTGCTACGTACGTTATCAATACATCAGATCAGTCCAGTAGCATTCGTTTTATGTGTTACGTACGTTAGCCAATAGCCATTACGTACGTTAACTTTTGTCAACAAATCCGTTGCTTGCTGACATATGCCATGATGTCATCTCCAACGTTTATCTCGTTTGAATTCACAAACACATGGTTACGTACATTGTCTTGCATGACTTACGTATGTTATACTTGACAATGAACGTACGTTAACATATGCTCATTACGTACGTTATTCATGTTCAGAACACATTTTTGCGACTCTCTCTTCTTCGATGCTTTGCTTCGCCTTTTTGTTGTTTTGTTTTGTGTAACAACTTTAATCATAAAAACACTATTAAAGCATGCATGGAACAAAATTTTCCAACACATTCGGCACGGGCCGTGTTTGGCCGGCAGGCTGCCGAAGGTGACTCGGCCGTGGCAGGCCAGTTTCGCCCTGGCTCGATTTTTTCGTGTATTCTTGAAAATTAATCTCCCGCATGTTAAATTGGATTTAATATGATTAAAATGATTTATGTTATTTCATTTTATAAGGGAAATTTGATTTATTGGAATACTTGTGATCGACCAAATTATTTTGAACGTTTTCATATTACCGATTGTGTGAATCGATTGGATCGGTTATTATTGTTGATTGGATCAATGTATCTCTACGTTTTAAATTTATATACTATTTATTGGATGAATGCTTTTGAATGGGGATGTGGTTCGTGAACTTAGTTTTTGAAAAGTTCGTTTTATTCGATTGGGTTGTAAAGGCCGTTTTGAGCCTATTTATTTTACTAGAAATATTTGTATCTAGGATGCAATTTTCAATGTAAAATTTATTTGTAATGACGAAGACCGGAGGAAGATCCGTTTCGAGAAGACGAAGATTCAAGACGAAGACTTGTAATTAGATTATAGAGTTTTTGGTTTCTAGGAACGGTCCATGAACCACATGTTGGTAGCAACTAGGTTGTGAATGGTTGTTTCATATTGTATGAATGCCACAAACACGCTTAAATGATTAATGTGAAAAGTGTAACGTTAATCGCGAAAATTCTCCCACAACAAATTATTAAGTTTATAAGGTTTCAAGGTTTTCCTTCCCTCCATCGAGCTTTCGGGAAATTGAAATATAAACCGGATGTGCTATGCTTCCGAGTTATCGGGGTAGTCGTTCGGGGAGGACGGATAAATTACCGGGAGCGCATTGGATGCCTTCAGTTGGAACAAATTTTATCCCTAGAAACCTGATAGGTTGCCGGATAAGATTCAATTGTGAAACTGATTTGCCTCGATGGTATAAACTTAACTTGTTCACGAACCATAGAAATCGTATAGGTTGAGGGGAGTGAACAAGGGGAAAAAGAAGATCGAATCATCCATTAGATGGGTTGGTGTTTGACACGACTTTATGAAAATTAATATACTAGAAACCTGTTCGGTTGCCCTCTATTAAGATTTATAAAGAACTCGATCACCACTATGAAGTAGAGCGACGATACTTCCAGATTTCACATGGGAGTGTGTTATTCCATAATTCTATACTCAGAACATAATTAAAGAAGTCGCTAATTAATATGTGATACTTAAATGCAGACATAACTCTTCAATATGACAATGAACCCACTAGCAATTCTACTCGAAAAGAACACCTTAATCAGACCTAACTTTGTGTATTGGCTCTGCAATCTAATGATAGACCTCAGTATAGAGGCACTGGGATACGTCTTGGAGATGGACATTCCGGCGCCTCCACTGCAGACCAGAGCCAATCAAGAAGAGATTGAAAACCACGAAAAGTGGGTTAAGGATGACGTAAAAGTCCGTGCATACATGATGGCTTCTATGTCTAATGAGCTTCTGAGAGCTCATGAGAAAATGACTTTTGCTAGGCAGATTCTATCTCACTTAACCGAGCTTTATGGTGAGCATAGTCGAACTGCTAGATATGAGATATCCAAGCAACTGTTCGGTGCAAGGATGAAGGAAGATGAGAAGGTTGGGGACCACGTCCTCAAAATGATATACATGATCGAGATATTGGAGGCTGTTGGCCCACTTTAAGTATACAGGATACATCTTGGAAAGTGTTTAAGCAACAGGCTGTATGTTTTACTAATCGGAGTGCGTAGCGGAAGTCTTAAAACAGTAAGTTGCTGTCGATATAGCAACTCGGTCTATTCTCCTGTTAGCTTGGTGCGTACAGGGTTTGCAGTGTATACTTATATAAATCACAGTTTATGAAAACAGTAACGGCAAAAGGTAAATAACACAGTATTTAAGTGGTTCGAGGTAAACCCCTCTACGTCCACTGGTACTCCACACAGGAGAAAAACGTTTATTATAAATACTGCATACACAACTATGTATTTATAATCAAACCTATCCTTGTATCGTTCCGACAGATAGATACAAAGACTGTCGCTTTCAACCGTTCACACAGATTTGGTTAAAGCTTTCTTCTTGACTTGCTTCTTCACACACAGTTCTGAAGCTTCTTCCTTATTCGTCCCACACAGGTCAGAATAACTTGTTGAGTTCACACAGAGCTCAGTTTTTACACAAAGGTAAAAGGTAGGTAACCCGGTAAGAACAACAGCTTGAATATGAAGTTATTGAGCTGATGATGGCTGTTCTTGATGACTGAGTATATTTCTTCTTTCTCAGATATGGATTGATGCTAGAAAGAAATATACTTGCTCTTGTAAGCTTGATGTGATGATAATGAATATTCAGTCTTTCGATGGTTTGAATATCGCTTGTAAGCTTGTATATGTTCTGTGTGTTCGTTTTTTTTTTTTTTGATCTTCAAACTCTGGGGATATATATAGCCTTCTTGGATATATCCGTTGAGATAGATCCGTTGAGCAAGATTCTGTGACAACTTGATAGTTGACCTGAATAGACTGCGATCCGGATATTGCGGGATTTGAAGATCTTTGTCGGCTTCAGTATTTAAATACTTTATCCTTTCAGTATTTAAATACTTCTTTATCAAACGGGACTTGACTTTAGCGAATACTAAAGATTCCTTTCCAAATGGTCTTCAGTCCTGTTTCGAAGGGTATTGAAGATCTCTGTACTTTACAGCTTGAATGCTATATCCATTTGCGATGTAGGCTATAAAGGAGTAGTTCGATGCTGTATGGAAAGATGCTGTATTCGGATAGCTTCCATACTTGGCGTTTACTTAGACTTTGTTGCTGTATCTTGGTAGCGCGAGAGCTCGCTGTATGCTGGCGCTAGGAGAAGGTCTTCGATACAGGATTGAAAACTTCGATTGGCTTTCGATACAGCGGCTTGCTGTATGATGGGCATTTATCATTTTGCTGTATGAAGCTGTTAGGAGTATGCCCTCGAATGTCACTCAGAGGATATTGAGTGAGGGCATTGCACTTGTAATTATGTAAATCATTTATATAAGGCAAATGAATGTTTCTTTATTTACTGGTAGTTACTGACATTCCTAACTCGTAAATAAACATATAGAAACTAGTCCGTGTATTTGAGAGCAAAATGTTCCACTCCTTATTGGATAAGGGGGTCGGCACTGGAAAGGTTTATAGCTCAAATACTTAATCGTTCGCAAGTCAATGAAACTTGACTGGGCGTTAAGTTTATGTGAAGACTTGTATGACGTGTTCTTTGACATGGAGAGTGCCTGTCGAACGCTAATGGTTAGTGGGAGCGCACGTTATAGGTATGCTAATTGGATTAGTATACTCGAACAGACTCACCCTCGATTCGTCACACGGATTTCACTCCGGGACAGTCAATGACGGAATCGAAAGGTTGTGATAGGTATTCGTGAACCTTCGACTTGAAGATTTAGTAGGGATGTGCTTGTGACGTCAAGATTTTCATTAGAGTAGTTCGACCCTGTAAACCGGAAGGTGGGGGTCAACCTCGACGTGCATCTTGACGGGCAAGTAGCAGGTCCTACTGAATACCAAGATAGAATTCTTTCTCCCGTTAGTGAGCCGGTTATATGTCCTATGTGGTTATTGGCAGATGAGATCATAAGTCTTTGGCCAAAGCATTGGAGCTAGTTGTATTAGATACACGACAGCTCGATGATCTCGATTTGCATTAACGCATGCATAGCGTCAAGTATAGATAGGGTTTGACTGACCGTGACCCTATAACTTGATCGGGACATTTGAAAGAAGGGTTTATACGTATACTGGTATTCACGACAGAATGGTTCTTGAATGATCCCAATCATTCGTTCTCGATCGAGTATGCAGTGTAGGCCACCAGGCTGGCTAGGTGGTGCTACTACTCTTT
Organism: Orobanche coerulescens; assembly: GCA_033398695.1. Classification (NCBI taxonomy): domain Eukaryota; kingdom Viridiplantae; phylum Streptophyta; class Magnoliopsida; order Lamiales; family Orobanchaceae; genus Orobanche; species Orobanche coerulescens. Next base: position 118,128,398 of record CM065807.1, on the reverse strand, counting down.
GGTTCCTCCCATTGCTGACTGAGACGGACCTACCGAGTCGCGCATTAGGATTGACGACGGAATGAATCGAGCTTAATATCTCATTATAAATATTAGATATTGGATATCTAATTTATTGGACATTGGATGTCTAATTGATTTTGGGACATTGGATGTCTAAATCGATTTATTGGATAAATTGATTTACGGCCTAATGGATTAAATAAATTACTGGGTGATTAATTTAATTCATGAATATAATTATTTCTTGGAGAAATTAATTATGTTATTTTGTATTTGTTATGTTTAATTAATTGGATTAATTAAACAATATAAATACATCGGAACGGAATTGGAGTTTATCTGTTTGGACTCACGGGAGTCCGAAACGAACCGAACTCGTCCGATTTCTTCTAGAGGCCGGCCCCCACCTTGATTTGCTACCTTGATCATTGTCTTGTTTTCTTGTTGGAAGACTTTTGACATATGAGATTTCATATCTCTTATTATAAGGTTAAAGGTGATTTTGTGGGTGTAATCTTATCTTGTGAATGATTTTGAAGACCAAAATAAAGCCTCATTCTCTTCTCATTTTGGCATACTCATGGCAGCTACATTAAAGTGAGAGGGAAGAGAAATTTTTTGTGTTCTATCATCATTCACTTCATCTTCATTTTTCTTGGAGAAAAATTGAGAGAAAATTATTGAGAGATATATTATACACTTAGAGTGTAGTAATAAAAGCTTCATCACTTGATTCTAGCCGTAACCTTAGAGGTTAATCGAGTGTTGTTGTTCCGATCGTCTATCCGGCGCGTGGCAAGTTGAGACGCGGTGTTTTCGGCGTTGGATCGTTCAAGAGCTTGGGGAATAGCTCAAGAGAAGGTTATCCATTTAATCAATGGACTACGAGGGTATGTTTCTCGTATCTCTTGTATTTCGTTTTGATATTCGTATATACGTAGCTCGATCGATCCTCGTAGGGATTCGGATCGAATTTATTTTCGTTTTACCGTTTCCGCTGGGCCTTCGTTTTAGGCACCGAATCCCAACAGTGGTATCGGAGCGTAGGTCTTGCGATCGTATATACGATATTAGCATTTGGAATTCTCGATTAGATGGTGAATGATTTGGAATCATTTTAGTCATAATCGTGGTATATGTTTTTACGTTCGTTGTAGTTGTATTTTTCGTAAGTTTATGTCTAAATATAAATCTTAATTTCTTGGAAATATGATTTATATTGAAGATATGAATGTTGGAGAATATAGATATTGGATATCCGGTCGAAAAACTAGTCCCGAAATGCCGTTGGACGGTCCGGGAGGGGTCCGGAAGTCGGGGGCCGCGGCCCAGTGTGCGGCCCGGCACAGGCGGCCAGCATCTTGTGGGCCGCGGCACGGTCTCCGTGGGCGCGGCACAGTGTAACACCCCAAACTAGGTGGATATTACGGTCGTGAATCCCGACTGGGACCCACCAGCAAATGAAAATGATGAATTAAATAATATAATTGCGATGCAGAACCACATTATATTACCAAGTACTCAGATGAGGAGTTTAAGTACATTACACCAGACAAAACAGAATACTAGTATATTTTATATGGAGATAAAATACACCACCGAACAAATAAGCATTTCAAACGGAATTTTGCGGCGGAAAAATACAAATGACGGAATAATCAAACGATCAAATGATCAAACAAACGAAATGATGGGGCCCCTACTAGTATCATCGGGACTCCTCGCCAAGATGCTCTTCCCGTGCCTTTGCCTTGCCGTGACTGAAAACAAAATCCCCAACGGGTCGATTATACTGAACAACAATCCTCAAGAGTTGAAATTACACAATCATGAATTAACCGAAGTTATGAATTATTTTAATTATGAATTACGATGAAGAGGAGTATCATAGTACGCCCGTAATGTTACGTGTAAGTGTACAACACCCGTCCGTGTACCTAATTAGTCTCACGGTGTAACGCTTCCCGTGTGCACGGTCTAATGTATCGGTGAACCCAATACAATAACCATCGCGTGCCCGACTAAAAATTCCACACAGCCACACCCGGCCACGCAATATGAACCCAGAAGGTCATATGAACGAGAATGACCGTAATGAATATCAATGAATAAATAATAATCTGACAAAGACAAGAATGACTCACCGAGATGAGGGTAATAATGAAATGAATGATAGCTCTACGAAAAGATTGGAACCGTCGTTCCTTATGACTGAAGTGATTAATTGACATTAACAAGTTTTAATATGATTAATACAATGATGAATGAGTTATGATTATGAATGATCAACAACAAAAGGTATGAATATCCTTTTAACCGAGTAAGAATTAACTTACTCAATACCAATGAAGAATGTCCGTCCACGAACAACGCCCTAAGTGAAATACCGGTCGCTCGAACAACCTTGAATAACAATCATTACCAACAATCGCTCAATACACGCATCAAGCAACAAAACACGACTAACCCAAAGGTCGAAACAACGATAATCAAACTCATTGGGGCATTCTAACGACTACGTAACCAACCACACGACTTGAAAATATCCAATCCGAATATGTCGAAACCAACACTAAAATGAGTATTTCGAACTAACAAAACGCTTCAATGATATCAATAATCCATTAGGAATCCATAATTCATGATTACAACAACATCAATCGGAAAATCCCCAATTAACCGAAGTCAACCCCAAAGGTTCTTGAAATAATTCCGAAAATAACCATTAAATCCGTAAGAATATACTTATCCAAGGTAGATAATCCATATCTAACATATTCCAATGATAATCCAAGCTTATACGAAGAAATCGGAAGGAAAACCCGAAAATCCGAAATTCTAGATCCAAGAGATTAATACCTTTGGTTCGATGTGTTGAAGATGATGAAATGATGATCAATCCGGAAGATGAGCTTGAAGATGATGATTGATGATTACACCTCGAAGAATCCTCTCCGAAACGCTCGAAATCGTCCAAAAATACCGAAGGAGTGAAATGAGATGAATAAATGACGAAGTCTGACTAACTGTCCAATTTATAGTCAGTCCAGGTTAGCGTGCGCTAGCCCTTGTGCGTAGCGTGCGCTAACGAGTAATTTGGGTAGTCCAGTACCCACTGTCCGAACACGGTAGCGCGCGCTACGTACCTTCTTGTAGCGTGCGCTACGGCCATTTTACTAGCGTGCGCTAAGATCCATTATTAGCGTGCGCTAACGAAATATTGATGCCCGATCGGAGTCCGTAAAACTGCTCGCCCTCGATTCGACCTCGATAGCGTGCGCTACAACCATTGTTTAGCGTGCGCTAATATATCGGTTGCGTACGCTAACAACACACATAGCGTGCGCTATGAAATAATCGATGCGATCCGGTAGCCACGGACTCAACCTCGATCCGTCCTTAGCACGCGTTACACCTCATATTAGCGTGCGCTACTTCAACCGCTAGCGCGCTATTTACCAATCGTAGCGTGCGCTGCTTATAACTCACTGCGGTCCGGTACCTTGGATCGCGGCCAAGGTAACCTTAGCGTGCGCTAAGGCGGAGTGGTAGCGTGCGCTACCTATACCCAATTAGCGTACGCTAAATGGAGTATGTAGCGTGCGCTACTCCTCACGCACAGCTCGCAACGAAATGACAATGATGATAAACACGGCACGAAACTCCAATCAGATTAGTGATGAATGACGATTGATACACGATACAATTACTCTGAATGATGAATACCATGACTGAATATGAGTGACAAATGATCAATGATGAATGAAATTACTGAGTATCATTTACTGAATGATAAATACTGAATGATAATTACTGACTTACAACCGGGTATTACATACACCCCCCCTTAAAAGAGTTTCGTCCCCGAAACTAAGGGTAAACAACTCGGGATATGAACTATCCCTCACGATCTGCAAACAATAAAGTCCAAAAAGTTCTCGGGACCAATTCAATTGCACGCCCAAGTCCCCAAGTCTTGACGTCTCGGATCACAGTGAACGATCTCCCGAATATCACGAAGTCTCGGTACGAAACCAAAAGGAATGCATCAAACGATCTCAAAATCTCAAGGTTCTCAAATACAATCATTATAAGATAGATCAACAATAAATGATCCACAACCACGACACATTATTACGGATTGAGTTCTATAGTCATCTGAAAGACAAGGCTATATATCAAATGTACCCAACATCGATATCCTCCAAATCATCGATCTCCTCGATCCCAACGATTCAACGAAGATCCAAATCTGAACTCACTGCTTAAAATGACCCCGAAAGGTTACCAAAACGAGAGTGACTAAGATGAATGATAAATGATTAGAAATCCGACAAGGATCAAGAATAACTCGCCGAGGTGAACTAATAACGAAATGAGTGATAACTCAAATGAATTTATTGGAATCATTATTCCCCGAGAAGTGAATGATTGGTTGATAAATATAAGTCTTAACGTGATTGATATATGATGAATGACCTATGCGAACAATTGAACGACGATGAAATGAATGATTATCCTATTACCGAGCAAGAATTAACTTGCTCAACACCGGTGATGAATGTCCTGTTGTATCACTGTTTAAGCAAACAACAGTCGAACTCGTCGTCTGAGATGAAGATGCTCTCCCAGCATGAAATACGACTAGAAACGATCTCTTGGACGTCGGAGTCCGATGTCCCTCTGAACTCTTTCCATACCGAGGCAGGAAAGTCACGTGATAATTACAGATCTCGTATAAAGATTGCACTATGATTACGAGACGGAATGATAACAAGGAGCATACATGCTCTAACAAAATGGATGCATTAATAATGCAATAAAATGATCGTCGACATGACGCCGTAATATGAGAAGATCGCATGAAAAATCAAGTGAGGTGACAAGCCTATCTGATGAAATTCCTGAAATGATTACCTTGAACAAGTTCACAAGATTGAAAAATTTGATTCACAAGATCAACAACTGAACCGTGAGATGGACTGGATGGTTAATAACTTAGTCGAACAATGAGATTGACTCCATGATGAATTAATTAATTGAACAATGAGATTAACTGAGTGACGAATGAATTGACTGAACAATGAGATTGACTGAGTGATGAATGAATTGACTGAACAATGAGATTAACTGAGTGATGAATGAATTGACTGAACAATGAGATTGACTGAGTGATGAATGAATTAATTGAACAATGAGGTTAACTGAGTGATGAATGAATTGACTGAACAATTTTTAGAAAATCCTTCCACAAACCGCCGATAATAGCCGGCTAATCCGAGAAAGCTTCGGATTTGCTTAACATTCTTCGGAGGTGACCAATCTTGGATAGCCTTCATCTTCTGAGGATCAACACGCACTCCATCTGATGAAATTACAGGTCCGAGAAAAGTCACTTCGGACATCCAGCACTCACCTTTGGAAAACTTCCCATAAAGTTGCTCTCGTCTTAACACGTCGGAAACCTGATGAAAATGAACCTCGTGTTCCTCCCGGTCACGAGAATAATCAAAATGTCATCGATGAAGACAACAACAAAACTGATCCAAAAGTCGATGAAAACCTGATTCATTAACTCCATGAATACCGCAGGTGCAATAATCAACCCAACCGGCATAACCGCAAACTCATAATGACCATAGCGTGTTCGAAAAGCCGTCCTCGTGATATCCGACTCTCGAATCCGCAACTGATGATGTCCAGATCTTAAGTCGATCTTGGAAAATACTGAAGCTCCCTGAAGTTGATCCAAAAGATCGTCGATACGGGATAGAGGATACTAATCTTGATCCTCACCCTGTTCAACTCCTGATAATAATACACACACGAACGAACCATACCTCTCCTTGACAGATAACACTAGTGCTCCCCACGGGGACACACTCGGTCGGAGATAACCTTTCTCGAACTAATCCTCAAGTTGAATCTTCAACTCCTGCATTTGGTCGGGGCCATCCGATACGGTGTCTTCGGTAATGGGGACGTACCGGCTCCAACTCACTCCTGAATTCCACTACTCTATGAGAAAGCAACCAGATAACTCGTCTGGAATACATCGTCAAACGATGACAATGATACCACGAATGATTGAACATTTCGATTGCCCGAGAATAGTCAATCGATAAAAAGTGATACAATGAATGATTGAACATCTCGATTGCCTTAGAAATGCCAATCGATGAAAATGATGCAATGAATGATTGAATAACTCGATTGCCTTAGAAAGGCCAATCGATGAAAATGATACAATGAATGATTGAATAGCTCGATTGCCTTAGAAAGGCCAATCGATGAAAATGATACAATGAATGATTGAATAGCTCGATTGCCTTAGAAAGGCCAAATGATGAAAATGATACAATGAATGATTGAATAGCTCGATTGCCTTAGAAAGGCCAATCGATGAAAATGATACAATGAATGATTAAATAGCTCGATTGCCTTAGAAAGGCCAATCGATGAAAATGATACAATGAATGATTGAATAGCTCGATTGCCTTAGAAAGGCCAATCGATGAAAATGATACAATGAATGATTAAATAGCTCGATTGCCTTAGAAAGGCCAATCGATGAAAATGATACAATGAATGATTAAATAGCTCGATTGCCTTAGAAAGGCCAATCGATGAAAATGATACAATGAATGACTGAACAACTCGCTTGCGGAATTTCTCTGCTTCCATCATAATAGTAATCCTTCTGGGACAACGGGGATTACCTCCCTGAAGTACACATTCGACGACCAACGACGAAAATGATAGTGACCATGCGCTTACGAACATTGAGAACGGCATCATGACAATCCATCTAATTAACACTCAATATTACATCGTCCTTAGATAAATTCACCACGATTAGGTCCACTGACCAATTGCGGTCATTAAGCTTACCTTGGTATGATTTCCGAAAATCTTCTATCGTCAGGTACACCGATGGTATGAGGTCCACAAGCAATAGGACTATCCAAATTAAGTTTATTCAATCATGACTTGAAAATGAATGAATGCGGTGCACCAGTATCAAAAGGTACACACGGGTTGAAATAAAATTACGAGTATACCTGAGATCGTTCGGGCCACCGGATCGTCGATCCTCTTCATCACATGAATCCGGGACCTGCCGGCCCCCGAACCGGACGCTCCCGTCTGATACATATGAGCTCCACCTTTGTTTGCTTCCATTGTCTTAAACGACGCTGACAAAGCAGATCGGTCGAATCGATTGTTTCGAGGCACGAGATGCCGCCGAGCCGACTGAGTCCTTTCGCAAAACAGGCCTTATGCCCAAAATTCCCACAATTATAGCACGTGACAGACTGTCTCGGACACTTGGTACTGACATGACCAAGGTCCCCGCAGTTATAACAGGTGATGGCAAAATTGGCCGCTCGGGAATGAGATTCCGCACGATTATGCGCCGAAGGAGGTCGCTCAGAACCGATAGAACTCACACGAGGCTTCTTGAAGGTTGACTGACCGCCTTCGGATTGATTACGCTTCGTTGATTTCTTGCTGACGAATGAAGGTTGTTGTTCAGCACTTTCCTTAGCAGCTGGCTCATACGGGAGAGTCCTCTCGATTAATCCGGTCAGAGTGGCGCAATGATGATTGAGCAACTGCACATGGGTCATCATGGCCTGCATAAAAGTGAGTGGATCAACCCGAACATCTTCTGATCGAGCCGAGTCATGGGTACGATTTCTGACAATGAGTGATTATTCCGGGTTTCGGCCCGCACTGCGGCCTCTCCCGTGCATCCTCGACTCTCCCCATCGAAGTAGGAAGGTAGCATAATGATTATATTTCCCGCATGATTATCACGTTATGATGATGTCATGAGATGATGAAAATGAGTATACATGTTCTAACTTAGTGATTATATGAATGATTTACTGAAGTGACATGATTATCTGATGAAATTCTTGAAATGATTATCTTGAGTAACTTAACAAGATTAATAATATGATCATCCAGATCGACAACTGAGTAATGAAATGAATTAAGTGATTAATGAGTTAATATGATCGTCTTGATCACAATTGAAATTGATGAATGAGGATTGTTAACTAATGAATTATGAATGAATGATTATTGCCAGAAATTATACCATGGCATCAGAAATCTTACAGTTCTTGGTCTGATTGGCTCGGCATTTGCACAAGTCACACGTGACGCGAAAGTCCAATGATACTAGTCCGATGACGATGATTTCAAATGAGACATGACTTGGAGGGTAGTATTCAAAACCACGCTCCGATACTAACTCTGTAACACCCCAAACTAGGCAGATATTACAGTGCCGTGAATCCCCGACTGGGACCCACCAGGCAAATGAAAATGATGAATTAAATAATATAATTGCAGTACCGAACCACATTATATTACCAAGTACTCCGATGAGGAGTTTAAGTACATTACACCAGGACAAAACAGAATACTAGTATATTTTATATGGAGATAAAATACACCACCCTGAACAAATAAGCATTTCAAACGGAATTTTGCAAATAAAAATACAAATGACGGAATAATCAAACGATCAAACAAACGAAATGACTGGGCCCCTACTAGTATCATCAGGACTCTCGCCACAAGATGCTCTTCCCATGCCTTTGCCTTGCCGTGACACGAAAACAAAATCCCCAACGGGCCGGGCCATACGTAACAACAATCCTCAAGAGTTGAAATTACACAATCATGAATTAACTGAAGTTATGAATTATTTTAATTATGAATTACGCTGAAGAGGAGTATCATAGTACGCCCGTAATGTTCTGTGTAAGTGTACAACACCCGTCCGTGTACCTAATTAGTCTCACGGTGTAACGCTTTCCCGTGTGCACGGTCTAATGTATCGGTGAACCCAATACAATAACCATCGCGTGCCCGACTAAAAATTCCACACGGCCACGCAATATGAACCCAGAAGGTCATATGAACGAGAATGGCCGTAATGAATATCAATGAATAAATAATAATCTGACAAAGTCAAGAATGACTCACCGAGATGAGGGTAATAATGAAATGAATGATAGCTCAACGAAAAGATTGGAACCGCTGCTCCTTATGATCAAGTGATTAATTGACATTAACAAGTTTTAATATGATTAATACAATGATGAATGAGTTATGATTATGAATGATCAACAACAAAAGGTATGAATATCCTTTTAACCGAGTAAGAATTAACTTACTCGATACCAATGAAGAATGTCCGTCCACGAACAACGCCCTAAGTGAAATACCGGTCGCCGAACAACCTTGAATAACAATCATTACCAACAATCGCTCAATACACGCATCAAGCAACAAAACACGACTAACCCAAAGGTCGAAACAACGATAATCAAACTCATTGGGGCATTCTAACGACTACGTAACCAACCACACGACTTGAAAATATCCAATCCCGAATATGTCGAAACCAACACTAAAATGAGTATTTCAACTAACAAAACGCTTCAATGATATCAATAATCCATTAGGAATCCATAATTCATGATTACAACAACATCAATCGGAAAATCCCCAATTAACCGAAGTTAACCCCAAAGGTTCTTGAAATAATTCGAAAATAACCATTAAATCCGTAAGAATATACTTATCCAAGGTAGATAATCCATATCTAACATATTCCAATGATAATCCAAGCTTATACGAAGAAATCGGAAGGAAAACCCGAAAATCCAAATTCTAGATCCAAGAGATTAATACCTTTGGTTCGATGTGTTGAAGATGATGAAATGATGATCAATCCTAAGATGAGCTTGAAGATGATGATTGATGATTACACCTCGAAGAATCATCTCCAAACGCTCGAAATCGTCCAAAAATACCGAAGGAGTGAAATGAGATGAATAAATGACGAAGTCGACTAATCGCCCAATTTATAGTCGCCCGTGTTAGCGTGCGCTAGCTCTTGTGCGTAGCGTGCGCTAACGAGTAATTTAGGTAGTCCAAGACCCATGTCCGAACACGGTAGCGCGCGCTACGTACCTTCTTATAGCGTGCGCTACGGCCATTTTACTAGCGTGCGCTAAGATCCATTATTAGCGTGCGCTAACGAAATATTGATGCCCGAGATCGAGTCCGTAAAACCGTCGCCCTCCGATCGACCTCGATAGCGTGCGCTACAACCATTGTTTAGCGTGCGCTAATATATCGGTTGCGTACGCTAACAACACACATAGCGTGCGCTATGAAATAATCCAAAGGTACCCAAAGAGCCACCGGACTCAACTCCGATCCGTCCCAGCGCGTTACACCTCATATTAGCGTGCGCTACTTCAACCGCTAGCGCTACTTACCAATCGTAGCGTGCGCTACTTATAACTCACCTGCAGTCCAGTACCTTCTGGACTGCAGCCAAGGTAACCTTAGCGTGCGCTAAGGCGGAGTGGTAGCGTGCGCTACCTATACCCAATTAGCGTACGCTAAATGGAGTATGTAGCGTGCGCTACTCCTCACGCACAGCTCGCAACGAAATGACAATGATGATAAACACGGCACGAAACTCCAATCAGATTAGTGATGAATGACGATTGATACACGATACAATTACTCTGAATGATGAATACCATGACTGAATATGAGTGACAAATGATCAATGATGAATGAAATTACTGAGTATCATTTACTGAATGATAAATACTGAATGATAATTACTGACTTACAACCGGGTATTACAACAGGGCTGCTGGGCAGCCGGCCGGCAGCTGCCGAGCATGATCGGCCATGCCAGGCCTGTCTGCCGGCATGATGCCGGCAGTGACTCGGCCATGGCAGGCCTTTTTCGCCCCGGCTCGTTTTTCCGTGTATTCTTGAAAAATTAATTTCCCGCATATTAAATTGGATTTAATATGATTAAAATTATTTATGGTATTTCATTTTATGAGGGAAATTTGATTAATTGGAATATTTATGGCCGACCGAATTATTTTGAACGTTTTCATATTACCGATTGTGTGAATTGATTTGATCGGTTCGTATTGTTGATTGGATCAATGTATCTCTACGCTTTCCATTTAATTAGTATTTATTGGATGAATGCTTTTGAATGGGGATGTGGTTCGTGGACTTAGTTTTGAATCGTTCGTTTTATTCGATTGGGTTGTAAAGGCCGTTTTGAGCCTATTTATTTTACTAGAAATATTTGTATCTAGGATGCAATTTTCAATGTAAAATTTATATGTAATGACGAAGACCGGAGGAAGATCCATTTCGACAAGACGAAGATTCAAGACGAAGACTTGTAATTAGATTATGGAGTTTTTGTTTTCTAGGAATGGTCTATGAACCACATGTTGGTAGCAACTAGGTTGTGAATGGTTGTTTCATATTGTATGAATGCCACAAACGCGCTTAAACGATTAATGTGCAAAGTGTAACGCTAATCGCGAAAATTCTCCCACGGTAAATTATTAAGTTTATAAGGTTTCAAGGTTTTCCTTCCCTCCATCGAGTTTTCGGGAAATTGAAATCCAAACCGGATGTGCTATGCTTCCGAGTTATCAGGGTAGTCTTTCGGGGAGGACGGATAAATTACCGAGAGTGCATTGGATGCCTTCGGTTGGAGCAAATTTTATCCCTAGAAACCTGATAGGTTGCCGGATAAGATTCAATTGTGAAACTGATTTGCGTCGATGGTATAAACTGAACTTGTTCACGAACCATAGAAACCGTATAGGTTGAGGGGAGTGAACAAGGGGAAAAAGAAGATCGAATCATCCATTAGATGGGTTGGTGTTGGACACCACTTTATGAAAATTAATAGACTAGAAACCTGTCGCTGCCCTCTATTAAGATTTATAAAGAACTCGATCACCACTATGAAGTAGAGCGACGATACTTCCGGATTTCACATGGGAGTGTGTTATTCCAATAAAAATAGTGGGAGCTGGGTAACAAGAATAGAAAACACCTTAATTCTATACTCAGAACATAATATAACAAGTCACTAATTAATTTGTTATGCTTAATGCAGACATAACTCAATATGACAATGAATCCACTCGCAATTCTACTCGAAAAGAACACCTTAATGGGACCTAACTTTGTGGATTGGCTCCGCAATCTGATGATTGTCCTCAGTATAGAGGCACTGGGATACGTCTTGGAGACGGACATTCCGGCGCCTCTTGTGCGGACCCGAGCCAATCAGGAAGAGATTGAAAACTACGAAAAGTGGGTTAACGATGACGTGAAAGTCCGTGCTTATATGATGGATTCCATGTCTAATGAGCTTCAGAGAGCTCATGAGAAAATGACTTCTGCTAGGCAGATTCTATCTCACTTAACCGAACTTTATGGTGAGCACAGCAGAACTGCTAGATATGAGATATCCAAGCAACTGTTCGGTGCAAGGATAAAGGAAGGTGAGAAGGTTGGGGAACACGTCCTCAAAATGATATCCATGATCGAGAGATTGGAGGCTCTTGATTTTAAAATGGATACTTCTCTCCAAACCGACCTTATCCTACGCCTCTCCCCGATTCCTTCTCACGCGCTTGTTATGAACTTCAACCGCAATGAGATTGCATGTAATTTAGTCGGGCTAATGAACAAACTTGTGACCGTCGCCTCGATGAAGACTCCACGGATGAAGGAGTCTCGCTCTTGTGATTTCGTCTGACTCTGAGGTCTAAGAACAAGAAGAAAAGGACCAAGAAGCAAATTGGACCACAAGTTAAGGACCTTAAGGGTAAGGGCAAGGCCCCGATGGTTCCGAAGAACAAGAAGAAGAAGGATGCTTGTCTCAAGTGCGGTGAGCTGGGCCACTGGGCTAGAGACTGTCCGATTCTTCATGGCACTTCGTGCATGTAACTTTTAGTTTTGGAAACAAATTGTTCGCCATCGTATTTTCTACTTCGATACCGGATTCTCGTGCTAGTTCTCATATTTGTACCGTGAATCGATCCGGAACAAAGTAGGAAGCTTGGAGCCGGGAAAAGTTATGATCACAGTCGGAAGCGGGCATAGTGTCGAGGCGACCGACATAGGATCACTTCTTATGGGTTTAGAATCCGGCTTTGTTTTGACTTTAGAAGATGTACTTGTTTTGCCCAAGGGGCACAAAAACATTGTATCCATTCCGGTCATGGACCGAAAAGGCTTTTCAATTATCATTGGTGATGGTTCTGCAAAATTTATTTTAGAAATAAACTAGTGGGTACCGCTACATTGTTGAATGGATTGTATCATCTAAATCTCAAAGAACAAAGTAGTTGTGAATACTATGACTAGAAAACGTGGTAGGATGAAACCAATCAAGTTTTGAAATGGCATCTTAGACTTGGTCATGTTGGTCGACGAAGGTTTACAAGATGGAAAAAGATGGACTTATGGGTCCATTGGGATCGATCCCTTTCCTACTTGTGAATCTTGCCTTAAAGGCAAAATGACTAAGTCCCCTTCACAGGACATTTGAAAGAGCCGCCGATAAATCGGGATTAATCCATACCGATGTATGTGGTGCTTTGGAAGCAAAGACGTGATTTAATATCAATATTTCATTGCGTTTACAGATGATCATACTAGGTATGGTTATGTATACTTAATGAAACATAAATCCGAGGCCTTTGAGAAATTCCAGGAATTCAAGGCCCTAGTAGAGAAACAAACTGATAATCATATCAAAGCACTTCGGTCGGACCGAGGTGGCGAGTATATGAGTACGGAGTTTGATGAGTTCCTTAAGGAACATGGAATAGTTTCACAACTAACACCTCCAGGTACTCCTCAGTTAAATGGTGTGTCAGAAAGAAGGAACCGGACCTTGTTGAACATGGTCCGTTCCATGTTGGGCTATACTGACTTGCCGATTTACCTGTGGGGGTATGCACTCTTGACTGCCGCTTACATCTTGAACAGATGTCCTTCCAAATCCATTCCTAAAACTCCACATGAGATGTGGAGGGCAGGAAACCAAGTCTTAATCATATTAGAATTTGTGGATGTCCCGCCTATGTCAAGAAGACTAAGGTGGAAAAGTTAGAAGCTAGGTCTACGAAGGGACGTTTCATTGGATTCACATCTGGGACGATGGGATATCTATTCTACATGCCCGAAGATCGAAGGATCATTTTTGCTTTACAAGCACACTTCCTGGAAGATGAGTTCATTCAGGAAGGCGGAGCAGGTAGAAGTATTTCTTTAGAAGAATATAATGAAACTCCTCGAGAGACACCTGTGCAAGAAACTGGAACCAAACTTTCTGAAACACAAGCACAACCACCTCGTAGGTCTAGTAGGGTATCTCATTTACCTGAGAGGTATGGGCTTGTGCACTTGGAGGAGCTGGGTCTCCATGAGGTTCCAAGTGATAGCCAAGAGACCGACCCGACAACCTATGACCAAGCGATGGTGGATGTAGACTCCGCGAAATGGCATGAAGCTATGGAAGCTGAGATAGACTCGATGCATGTCAATCAGGTCTGGACTCTAGTAGACCGCCCCAAGGGCATAGTGCCCATTGGGAATAAGTGGATCTACAAGAGAAAGAGTGATGGTGATGGCAAGGTTGACGCCTATAAGGCCAGGCTTGTGGCAAAGGGTTATACCCAAAAGGAAGGGATCGATTACCACGATACCTTCTCGCCCGTAGCCATGATCAAGTCTATTCGCATGATGCTTGCTATAGCTGCCTACCACGATTATGAGATATGGCAAATGGACGTAAAGACGGCTTTCCTTAATGGATTCCTCGAGGAGGAAATCTATATGGAGCAGCCTAAAGGCTTTGTGTCCGAAGTCGATATTCAGAAAGTGTGCAAGCTTCAGCGTTCCATTTATGGACTGAAGCAAGCGTCGCGTAGTTGGAACCTTCGTTTTGACAAAGCAATCAAAGAGTTTGATTTCGACCAAAATGAGGAGGAACCTTGTGTATACAAGAGGGTTAGTGGGAGCAAGATCGCATTCTTAGTACTATATGTGGATGATATTCTGCTAATAGGAAATGATGTGGGAATGCTCAGTTCTGTGAAAGCTTGGCTTTCGAGTAATTTCTCCATGAAAGACTTGGGAGAAGCTACCTATATTCTTGGTATTCGACTCTACCGGGATAGAGCGAAGAGAACAATAGGTCTTTCCCAAGCCCTCTATATAGATAAAATCTTAGAGCGATTTAAGATGGATGATTCTAAAAGAGGGTTCCTACCGATGCAACATGGAATAAAACTCTCCTTGAAGATGTGTCCTCAAAGTGAGGAACAACACAAGGAAATGAGTAATATACCATATGCTTCGGCCGTGGGTAGCCTTATGTATGCTATGTTGTGTACAAGACCTGACATTGCGCATGCTGTAAGCGTGGTGAGTAGGTTTCAGGCAAACCCAGGTAGGGAACATTGGACTGTCGTAAAGAACGTTCTCAAGTACTTGAGAAGAACTAGAGATATGGTTCTAATGTATGACGGTGGAGAATTGGATGTGGTGGGATGCACTGATTCGGACTTCCAAAGACTGAAGGACGACTCGATGTCCACTTCTGGCTACATATTTACTCTTAATGGAGGAGCAGTATCTTGGCGTAGTGCCAAGCAAAGCGCAACTGCTGATTCCACCTGTCAGGCTGAGTATCAAGCAGCCTCGGAGGCTTCCAAGGAAGGGTTCTGGATTAAGAAGTTTCTGGGAGAAATTCAAGTGATACCATGTGCTGAGCTGCTGTCTACTGCATCGCGACAACGACGGAGCCAGAAGATGTGCCAAGGAGCCGAGGTTTCACAACAGCACCAAACATATTGAGAGGAAGTAACATCTCGTAAGAGAATTTGTTCGCAAGGGATACATTGTGCTGCACAGAGTTGACGCGGCCGACAACGTCGCCGATCCACTGACCAAGCCACTTTCTCAGACTAGCTTGGAGCATCATCTGGAGAACATGGGTATTAGATACCATAGTGTGCAGCATTGAGTGCAAGTGGGAGATTGTTAGGAGTATGCCCTCGAATGCCACTCAGAGGATATTGAGTGAGGGCATTGCACTTGTAATTATGTAAATCATTTATATAAGGCAAATGAATGTTTCTTTATTTACTGGTAGTTACGGACATTCCTAACTCGTAAATAAACATATAGAAACTAGTCCATGTATTTGAGAGCAAAACGTTCCACTCCTTATTGGATAAGGGGGTCGGCACTGGAAAGGTTTATAGCTCAAATACTTAATCGTTCGCAAGTCAATGAAACTTGACTGGGCGTTTAGTTTATGTGAAGACTTGTATGACGTGTTCTTTGACATGGAGAGTGCCTGTCGAACGATAATGGTTAGTGGGAGCGCACTTGGATTAGTATACTCGAACCGACTCACCCTCGATTCGTCACACGGATTTCACTCCGGGACAGTCAATGACGGAATCGAAAGGTTGTGATAGGTATTCGTGAACCTTCGACTTGAGGATTTAGTAGGGATGTGCTTGTGACGTCAAGATTTTCATTAGAGTAGTTCGACCCTGTAAACCGGAAGATGGGGGTCAACCTCGATGTGCATCTTGACGGGCAAGTAGCAGGTCCTACTGAATACCAAGATAGAATTCTTTCTCCCGTTAGTGAGCGGGTTATATGTCCTATGCGGTTATTGGCAGATGAGATCATAAGTCTTTGGCCAAAGCATTGGAGCTAGTTGTATTAGATACACGACAGCTCGATGATCTCGATTTGCATTAACGCATGCATAGCGTCAAGTACAGATAGGGTTTGACTGACCGTGACCCTATAACTTGATCGGGACATTTGAAAGAAGGGTTTATACGTATACTGGTATTCACGACAGAATGGTTCTTGAATGATCCCAATCATTCGTTCTCAGTCGGGGTACAGTGTAGGCCACCAGGCTGGCTAGGTGGTGCTACTACTCTTTGGTTCCTCCCATTGCTGACTGAGACGGACCTACCGAGTCGCGCATTAGGATTGACAACGGAATGAATCGAGCTTAATATCTCATTATAAATATTAGATATTGGATATCTAATTTATTGGACATTGGATGTCTAATTGATTTTGGGACATTGGATGTCTAAATCGATTTATTGGATAAATTGATTTACGGCCTAATGGATTAAATAAATTACTGGGTGATTAATTTAATTCATGAATATAATTATTTCTTGGAGAAATTAATTATGTTATTTTGTATTTGTTATGTTTAATTAATTGGATTAATTAAACAATATAAATACATCGGAACTAATTGAGTTTATCTGTTTGGACTCACGGGAGTCCGAAACGAACCGAACTCGTCCGATTTCTTCTAGAGGCCGGCCCCCACCTTGATTTGCTACCTTGATCATTGTCTTGTTTTCTTGTTGGAAGACTTTTGACATATGAGATTTCATATCTCTTATTATAAGGTTAAAGGTGATTTTGTGGGTGTAATATTATCTTGTGAATGATTTTGAAGACCAAAATAAAGCCTCATTCTCTTCTCAATTTGGCATACTCATGGCAGCTACATTAAAGTGAGTGGGAAGAGAAATTTTTTGTGTTCTATCATCATTCACTTCATCTTCATTTTTCTTGGAGAAAAATTGAGAGAAAATTATTGAGAGATATATTATACACTTAGAGTGTAGTAATAAAAGCTTCATCACTTGATTCTAGCCGTAACCTTAGAGGTTAATCGAGTGTTGTTGTTCCGATCGTCTTTCCGGCGCGTGGCAAGTAGAGACGCGTTGTTTTCGGCATTGGATCGTTCAAGAGCTTGGGGAATAGCTCAAGAGAAGGTTATCCATTTAATCAACGGACTATGAGGGTATGTTTCTCGTATCTCTTGTATTTCGTTTTGATATTCGTATATACGTAGCTCGATCGATCCTCGTAGGGATTCGGATCGAATTTATTTTCATTTTACCATTTCTGCTAGGCCTTCGTTTTAGGCACCGAATCCCAACAGAAGCTTTGTTGTATCATGCTTTGTTGTTTGGTATTTATCAAAACAACATTGTTTTTCCCAACAATTTACCCCTTTTTAATAATTTCCAAACCTTCTTGATGATCCCAAAACTTTGATGCCAAAACTTCTTTAAGCTAAAACAATTTCCCCTTCTTTTTCGATAGCCACTTGTTGGTAATTTTGATAGGACTTCGATACAGGAGTTGTTTATCTCAATAGCTTCCCTCTTTTTCAATAATGTCAAGTGCAGACTTCTTGAATGATCTGGTCTTCAGCACTTAGTTTAAAAGAAATATGAACTGCTTGCAGGCAAGTTCTAATATGATAACATATAACAGGGAAGTGTATTTACATCTTAAACCTACGATTGGTGCGCAGGCACAATCTTACAGTGTGATATAGTTGAGTACAACTGAACCTATGAAATGTTCGCAGACAAGTTCTTACAGTTTGATACTTAAACTTGTTAAATTGCAACAATAAAAATTGGGTTGAGTTTAAAATTCGCGTCGTTGAGATAGTGAAGTCCAGATGTCATGCAAAGCATTTAAAAAAATAAAGTTTGAATATAAAAACAGGACATGTGGACTTAAAATTGTTTGCAATACAGAATAGAATAAAACTAACAAGTATGATTGATGTCCTGTAGTGTAAGTACTGTATCCGCTAATAATACAGCGTTCCCCCTTAAAAGGTACATACAAGATTCAATTCTTACATTAATGTTCGGATTAACACTGTATTCATGGGTCATACTGTATTCCCCCTTAATTAATGCACACGTCAGCTATAGGAAGGTTACATGCCTTCTTTATCCTACAATGCTATCTTGACTGTTCTGAGTGTACAGTTAATTAATGGTGGATACTGTATTCTTGGGTCTTACAGCGTTCCCCCTCAATCAATGAGTAAAAGCATAAAAACTTACAGGGAGTCTAGCTGTAGCATTCCCGATTCATGTCGAAGCATAGAAATCAAGTAAATTTGGGTCCTGGTGTGATAGTGCCTTTCGGTACCCAAATTTGCCGGACAACAATTGGTTTGATGTAGGCTACTTTTGGTCCATTTTTTCGATATCTACGTGGGTCAGGCATGTAGTCATTGTAATCATGATAATTATAATGCATGAAAAATCGAGAATTATAGTTGTTATTCTAGTACGATTTTCGTCTAGGAGGTGGAGCCATTTACATAGATCTTATAGATTGCCTCCTGGGTCTCCAGTTGAATTCCCAAGGCTGTTGTTGATACGGCGCTGCGAGCTATTTTCTTGATGGATAGTGAGGCTCCTGTATCCAATATCTAGGCGCGCTGTACTGAAAGTACTGCCGTGCGGGTCTTTGATATTTGGATACAGACTTCTTTCTGAATGGCTGTTGGCGCTGTTGATATGCTCGGGAAGCATGCTGTTGGGTACGCCTTACGGGTCTGAATGGCTGTTGATTCCGCTGTCTGGAATATGACTGTGGTGGCGGAATGGCAGCTTTTGCAGTTCGCGGTGCAACGCGTTCCTTCATAGGACTTGGAACATTTTCCGATATAGGAATGGATTCCTCACTCCTGACGAATACCGTACTAGATTTTCCTTTGTTGGAGAACGAGTTGTACCATAAGCCACGTTAATCATGAGCATGTGGCCCAGTGCTTAGGATCTCTTCCATTCTATTAGAGGATTTCTCGAAAGAATTCAAGACTGTCTCTAATTCTCCTTCACGTTTCTCGAGCGATTTTACTTTGGCTTCGAGTAGAGCCAAATCATTTGTCTTGCTTTCAAGATGAGACATAGTCTCATTTTGATCGTGAGCAAGTTGGTGATTGCTCTCCATGAGTTTTTCTAAATTGACTTTGATGTTTTCGCAGTCGACAGACATATTTTCGTAATTATCCTTCAGCAAGTCGTTTTCTTCTTTTAGCTCTATGTTTGAAATTTCAAGCTGTATGTTTTCTCTTTTCAATATCTCATGGTCCTTTTGAATGTTATTAAATTCATTCAACATGTTTTCAAAGGTATGAGATGTATTTACAGGAGTAGTCAAGGTAGAGCTTACCTCATCATCATCGCCGTCTTCATTTTCCTCGTTAACTTTGGCCATAGAGCACATGTATGCTCTATCTTCTAGATCATCATCAGACGAGTCACTGTCAGTGACAACCTGAAGATACTCAGTCTTTGTTGATACGGGTGTAGCTTTTGATTCTCCAATGAAGGCCTTGAGTTTGTTCTTCATCCTGTTTCTCCAGTCATCAAACTCGTTAATAAAAAAACATAGGTACCTTGCTTATTAATGAGGTATCCATATGTGAGGGAATAGGAAAGATAAACTGTTTTCGAAAAATAAGTGATTTTAAGGATGTGATTCAGTTAAAAATACGACTGATTCTTTTTAGAATCAACCGCTCCGATACCAATTGTTGGCCCACTTTAAGTATACAGGATACTGTAATACCCACGATTTTCGTTCCGGTTATTTTGAATTTTTTTTTGGATATTTCCCGGTTGTCGAGTCCCGGTATTATTTTCTCGACAACTGATTTTGGCGTTTAAGACCGTAGGTGATGATTGGTTATCCGTTGTTTTCATTTCGGATCGATGATGTTGTCCCCGAGTGTTTTGTCGTGTTCGTTCTGTGCGATTTCGGAAAATCGAGTCGTCGAATCATGGTGGTCAGGCACTGGCCGGACGAGTGGAGGCACTGGCCGGACGGGTGAAGGCACTAGCCGGGCGGGTGCAGCAGGAACCGGCGTAGCGCACGATATGGCCGAAAGGTAGCGCACGCTATGGCCAGGAGGCAGCACACGCTACGGCCGGTTGGATGCGCGCGCTAGTCGGCCGAGGCAGTAGGGCAGTGGGGTTCTGGACTTGGGTGGATCGGCAGGTAGTGCACGCTACTGTCAGACACTGCGCACACTACGGCCGGCAGGTAGCGCACGCTACGGCCAGAAGGTTGCGCACGCTACCTGGCCGAACCAGGAAGTCTCTGGATTGTGGCCCGGGGCGACAACGCACGTGTTCAGCGCATGATGGCGGGTCCTGGCCAAACATTCTCGACCATGACCGCCCGCTAGCGCACGCTAGCTCGGCAGTCTAGCGCACGCTAGGCTGCACCAGTATAAATATGACCGAGCAGTCCTGTTTGCACTCATTTTTCATTTCCTTCCTTTCCTGTACGCGGATGGAGTCTTGGAGGTGACGAAGGCATGTTGTTATAAAACTAATCCACGAAGTTTGGGAGCTCATATCATCGACTAATCACTCCATAACATCCTTCAGTCCATCAAATCAAGGTTAGTTTTCCTAAAATCCTAGTTTTGGGGAAATTGGGGGTTTTGGTTGATTTCGCCCGTTTGATCCGTGAGAACTTATATTTGTGATGAACTGATGATTATTAAGTCATATTATACCAATTTCCTTGTTGATCCATGGTTCGATTGTTAAAGATTCTTCGTTTTGTTGAGTTAGTAATCGGTGCCTTGAGGGTGTCCGGTGAAAATCCTTATAGGGGGGTTTTGGGCATTCTACGATTATTTTTCCTCGTACGATCGTTGATTATTGACGGTATGATGTTAGGGTCAGGTTCCTTGCGAAGAACTTGAGTGAGAACCCTTCCGTTCGCCGTTTTCCGATCGGTGGTGTTACCGTCGTTTCCACTGGAGAGTTGTGGGCATTCGAAGTTTTTCGGTTGAGACACGTTCGTCGGAGTGTCCAGTATCAACTATTGAGGCAAGTATCTTGCCCATACATTACGTGTTTTGTGGATATGATGGTTGAAAATTGACGATACGTGCTAAACGAATGGTTTACAAGCACTTTTCTAAAGAATCGGTATATCTACAATCATGGCTTTATTAAAAGAGGATTCTTGTGTTCGTGAATTAATGTACTTAATTGACTATGTGTATTGGTGTCGAGTATAGGATCACCTTATTTTCTAGTGATGCCATTATGTGTGATTTTGTTGTTGGTAAGTTAAGGTTCAATTATTTTGTTAAGATTTCGTGTGGAGTCGTACGGATATGTGTGAATATGTGAGCTTGTGTGATATTGGTTGTGTCCTTTGGTGCTGTTTAGATGGTGTGCTTTGTTGTTAATTGTATAAGCTTTGGGTCATGAGTATGTGTTGGATAAGTTGGCCATTCTAGCAATATACCTCGACTATATATATTGTGATTGACTCTTGAAGATTGTGGTTTTGGAAATGTGAATTGATGAGAGTTGTAAGGTTTTTCTCGGGTACTCTCACTCGGGGATTGACTCGACGGGGTCACACGGGGACCTAGTGGCTTAGCGGTTGGACCGGGTCGCGAGAGTTACTTCGAGTGGGCATTCTCACTTGGGGTCGCTCGACGGGGCGCACAGGGACTTGGTGACCTTACGGCAGGACCGGAGGCTGGACCGGGTCACGAGAATTGCTAGAATGTTTGTACTGATGAATAATTGTGATATGTCCGGAGTATCACAATGCTTGGTGCTCGGGGTCGAGAGACATTATATATCGAGTATTGGTGTTTGGCTAGAATGGCATAAGAGTAATGTATTATATGTAATATGTCTTTGGAAGTGAATTGAAGTTTATGGTTGGGTCGTGAACCCTGTGTTTTGTGACTGGAATGAATTGGGTTGTGAACCCCGTGTTTTGTTAACGGATTTGCATTTTTGGAAAATGAACTTTGGGGCGGTGACCCTAAGTGGCTTTTGTAGAATTAAGAACCTTACAATCGCAATTGTTTCCAAAACTCCCGAGATTTGGAAATGTTTTCAAAGTGCTTCCTTGTTTTGTTTCTACTTTCAAGACTTGAACTATTTTTAAATCAAAATATCTCGGGAAGTCCTTTGTTGTATTCTCGGAATGTGTTATGTATGGCTCGTATTTGCACTTTATATATGTACTAGCAAATCAATGGAGTTTTGCTAACCCCTGAGTATTCGGGGGTGGATGTCTGTCTTTGCATCCAGGTACATGCAGGTTTGGGGAGCGAAACACAGGATCGGCGCGAAGGATGATGGAAAGCGAATGATACTAATCACATGAAGGCCAGTTTTGGATGCAGTCAGTCGGAGTTCGTGTATGGTCTTTTCCGCTGTCGTACTTTTCGTTTGAGAGTGTATTTTACCCTTACATGGGTATGAGTTGAGATAGAAATGTGTATTTTTGACTTGTATGTTAGTGACGAAAGACCAACTTGGTCTACGGGTTTGGTATTTTATCATGTCGGTGTGTAATTTATTGTGTGGTTTCGATGTCTAGCCTGGTGGATCCTCACGGAGAGGGTCTGCGGCGTGTAATATTCCCGGTTTGATTTCCGGGGTGTTACATTTATGGTATCGGAGAAAGGTTGCGGAAACCTAGGCTGTCGGGTCCAGTCGGGTGTTGTCGTGTCTTGTCCTGTCATATTATGTCTTTCTAAGTCGTGTCGCGACGCGTTGTCTGTGATGTCGGCCGTGATTAGTATCAAGGTGCAGCCATCATCTTCATGCGACCTATGGATGTAAGTCTCCCTACTATATTATGCCTTGTGATATACGAGCTTGTATGATTTTGTGTTATGACATGGGGTTTAAAGGTGATTTGTGATTATGTGGCCTATGTGTTTGATCCTCGTATGCTGCTAGAATGAAAGTGCTGCCAACATATATGTATATATACACACATCCTGATATAAGTCGTTTTTACAAGAGTAATCGCATTGGTGTGGTTACGCAAAGAAAAATTCATCAATGTGATATTTAAAACTTTACATGTTTTGGGGAGTCACGTATATTTTGTTTTAAAGCATCCTCCAAATGGAGGAAAAAAGTTGATTTTTGTATAATGACCTGAAGGCCGATTTTTTTTTTTTTGAGAATTCAAACTACCGATATTTTATTTTCATCTTGTATTATAAGTTTTCAAAACACGATTTTTGAACTCAAATGAGGTCTACAAAATGTAATCAAGATGTGACTCTCACTTTCAACTTATCGGTTTTATGGTTGTTAGTCGAGAAATACGTGATGATGTTCTTGTTGTTCGGGCAATGTTGCCAGTTTTAGATTAAAACTGTGATGTGGATGCTGAGTCGTTCGGTTTGTGTACATTGAGATAGCTCTCTTTAATAAGAGGTGAGATTTCGGTTTTTGAATAACAATTGTCTTTTGATGGTTGCTCATGAAGTGTCGAATCAATGGCTTTGAGATTCGAACGTGTTGTTGTTTATTTGTGACCATCGATTCTAGTAAAGTCGTGTATATGTTCGCAATCACATTGCTGAATTAGAGCTGTCAGCGCATGCTAAGTACAAGGCTGGCGCGCGCTAATATGGCATGAGTAGCGCACGCTAATGTTTTTGTAACGCGTGCTAATCAGCCTGGGCAGAGGATGTGGAACCACATTTTTAGCCGGTAGGATTAACTTTCTGCAGTCAATCATCTGTGACTGTATTCTATATGTGTTGTCTAGTGATGACAACTGTTTTGTGTGAATGTGTGTTATGACTTTTCATCGCTCTAGGTGATAATTGATTTTGCTCAGTGAGTTGTTAAATAATGTCTGTTGTGTGTGTGTGTTCAAAAATGTTTTCCTGAAACTTTCATAAGTTTGTGCAAGTTGCGGAAATCAGATTTTGAAACTAATTTGACGTTGCGATTAAATCGGCGGCTTCATATGAACTTTGAAAATTGTTTGAAATTTGCGAGCCGGCCTAGGATTCTCCAATAAAACCTCGACGGTATTGAAAGAATTGTTTTAAAGTACCTTGAACATTTTGTAAAATGTTACCGTCGTTGATTCTTGTGTAGTGTTGGGAGAATTTTCGGAAATGACTTTTAACGTACTATTGTATTTTCGAATAATTCGAGTACATGATTTTCAAAAATCTTTCACACAAATTTTTTCAAAAAAACCAAAACGATTTCTTTTTCAAAAATATATAGTGAAAGATGAAAAATCTCACTCGATGTAAAGTTCAAACTCGGATTTGGAAATGTTAGAGTATGTAAGAATGGTTTGATGATCTTGCATGGTTAACTTGTTGGTTGTTAACGGTGATGATGATGCGTAGAGGCATGATGATTTTGATAACACCGGTTACAATGAATTATTATTTTGGCAAATGATTTCAAATGAGACGGTTAGAGTATGTTGTTTACAAGTTTTGATGAAACAACCCGAGGTACCAAAAGTACTTTTAAAGTTTACTTTGAATAGCATACAAATCCAAGGATTTTCAAAAGATTTCTTTTAAAAGGATACCTCGTGGATTTTCTTTCCGAGTTGTTATTGGTTACCTTATGTGATATCTCATGCTAAGTTGGTACTTTAGCAAATTGTTTTTGCGAAGTGGTGCAATCGTATTGAGTCAGAATCCGCTTAGTATGCCGAGGGACAGAGGACGCGACCGTGACCGCGGTACAGTTGGTTATGGAGATTAGATGTGGGACCAAGAGGATATGGCCGGGAAGGTTGATATTCAAGCACTTTGAATTCGTTGTTTAGGTTTCGGGGACGAAACCTCTTTTAAAGGTGATATTATGTAATACCCACATTTTTTTTCTTCTCGTTTCCATTTCGTTCGATCGTATTGAGGCGATTGTGTTCGTTAATGCTTCTGACCTTGTATTGTTTCTCACCTTGTCATTCGAGCGAGTTCTGATATTGATCCAAATTGATGTGTATATCGTTGTGATCTTTCCAAGTTCGGATCGATTTCTTGTGAACTGTGTTCGAAGTTAACACCTCGTGATTCCTACAAATTTATTGATGTCTGGATTTGAGGTGTGAACTTCATAGTTGATCATTGTTGTTCGATCATTTCTATTTGTTCATCGTTGTACAATCATTATTGTTTGATCTCGTAGTCGTGAATATTGTACATCTGGGCCATTTTGCGATTTCCATAAGTGTTGGGAAATTGTCTTCGTATTTGATCTTCCAAATCTGTGAGTTACTGGAATTTCATACCTTTCAGCATTGGAATCGTGACTTGATTTTTGTATTGCTCGGTTTTATCAACCGCAGCGATTCATGCTCGTTGCTTTTCATAAGCATTCTTGCGTATTGAATCGGATCGTAGTGGATTTATACTGCATGGAGTTCTGGTGTGTTGTTGAGTGACGCCTTGCTTTTGTTTTAAGTTTCGGGATGAAACTTATTTTTAGGGGGGTAGAATGTAATACCCACGATTTTCGTTCCGGTTATTTTGGATTTTTTTTTCGGATATTACCCGGTTGTCGAGTCCCGGTATTATTTTCTCGACAACTGATTTTGGCGTTTAAGACCATATGTGATGATTGGTTATCCGTTGTTTTCATTTTGGATCGATGATGTTGTCCCCGAGTGTTTTGTCATGTTCGTTCCGTGTGATTTCGGAAAATCGAGTCGTCGAATCATGGTGGTCAGGCACTGGCCGGACGAGTGGAGGCACTGGCCGGAGAGGTGCAGGCACTGGTCGGGCGGGTGCAGCAGGAACCGGCGTAGCGCACGCTACGGCCGGAAGGTAGCGCACGCTACGGCCAGGTGGCAGTGCACGCTACGGCCGGTTGGCTGCACGCGCTAGTCTGCCGAGGCAGTAGGGCAGTGGGGTTCTGGACTTGGGTGGATCGGCAGGTAGCGCACGCTACTATCAGACACTGCGCACGCTACGGCCGGAAGGCTGCGCACGCTACCTGGCCGAGCCAGGAAGTCTCTGGATTGTGGCCCGGGCCGACAGCGCACGTGTTCAGCGCATGATGGCGGGTCCCGGCCGAACAATCTCGACCATGACCGCCCGCTAGCGCACGCTAGCTCGGCAGTCTAGCGCACGCTAGGCTGCACCAGTATAAATATGACCGAGCAGTCCTGTTTGCACTCATTTTTCATTTCCTTCCTTTCCTATATGTGGCTGGAGTCTTGGAGGTGACGAAGGCATGTTATTATAAAACTAATCCACGAAGTTTGGGAGCTCATATCAACGATTAATCACTCCATAACATCCTTCAATCCAGCGAATCAAGGTTAGTTTTCCTAAAATCCTAGTTTTGGGAAAATTGAGGGTTTTGGTTGATTGCGCCTGTTTGATCCCTGATAACTTATATTTGTGATGGACTGATGATTATTAAGTCATATTATACCAATTTCCTTGTTGATCCATGGTTCGATTGTTAAATATTCTTCGTTTTGTTGAGTTAGTAATCGGTGCCTTGAAGGTGTCCGGTGAAAATCCTTAAAGGGGGGGTTTGGGCGTTCTATGATTATTTTTCCTCGTACGATCGTTGATTATTGATGGTATGATGTTAGGGTCAGGTTCCTTGCGAAGAACTTGAGTCGGAACCCTTCCGTTCGCCGTATTCCAATTGGTGGTGTTACTGTCGTTTCCGCCGGCGAGTTGTGGGCATTCGAAGTTTTCCGGTTGAGACACGTTCGTCGGAGTGTCCAGTATCAACTATTGAGGCAAGTATCTTGCCCATACATTACGTGTTTTGTGGATATGATGGTTGAAAATTGACGATACGTGCTAAACGAATGGTTTACAAGCACTTTTCTAAAGAATCAGTATATCTACAATCATGGCTTTATTAAAAGAGGATTCTTGTGTTCGTGAATTAATGTACTTAATTGACTATGCGTATTGGTGTCGAGTATAGGATCACCTTATTTTCTAGTGATGCCATTATGTGTGATTTTGTCGTTGGTAAGTTAAGGTTCAATTATTTTGTTAAGATTTCGTGTGGAGTCGTACGGATGTGTGTGAATATGTGAGCTTGTGTGATATTGGTTGTGTCGTTTGGTGCTGTTTAGATGGTGTGCTTGGTTGTTAATTGTATAAGCTTTGGGTCATGAGTATGTGTTGGATAAGTTGGCCATTCTAGCAATATACCTCGACTATATATATTGTGATTGACTCTTGAGGATTGTGGTTTTGGAAATGTGAATTGATGAGAGTTGTAAGATTTTCTCGGGTACTCTCACTCGGGGATTGACTCGACGGGGTCACACGGGGATCTGGTGTAACACCCCAAACTAGGCGGATATTACAGTGCCGTGGACCCCCGACTGGGACCCACCAGGCGGATGAAAATGAATGAATTACACAGGTAAATGTAGTACCGAACCACATTACAACATCAATTACTCCGATGAGGAGTTTTATACAACACACCCAGGATAAAATAGAATACATGTGTATTTTATGTGACGATAAAATACACAACACTGAATGAAATGAGCATTCAAACGGAATGTCTCAAATGGAATAAATAAAGGAAACATAAATGATGAATAAATGACTGAATGCATCGGGGCCCCTACTAGTATCACTGGGACTCCTCGCCGTCACCGTGCTCTCCCCGTGCCTTAGCCTTGCCATGACTAAAAACAAGATCTCCCAACGGGCCGCCATACGTAACAACAATCCTCAAGGGTTGAAAATACACAATCATGATATATCTGAATTTATGAATTAACCTGTCGAAACATACGCAATCAAACATGCTATATGAATCGATTATCAGTACGGCTCAAAGGAATGGCGCCACACTACGTCCGGGATGGAAATGTGTCCGTGCACAAGCCACCATCACACGTGGTCTTGTGCCTAATCAGTCTCACGAAGCAATCGACTCGTGTGCACAGTCCAATGTGAGGCCAACAACCATCACACGACATAATTGTGCCCGACATGAAAATCCTACACATTCCAACCGGCACGCCAGTATGACCCGGAATGTCACAATATGACAAAAGTGACAACGAAAATGAATAATGACTCACCAAGGTTAAATGATGGTGAAATGAATGATAGCTCAATGAAATGATCGGAACCGCTGCTCTTATGATCAAGTGATTAATTGACAATGACAAGTTTTGATACGGTTAATACAATGATGAATGAGTTACGATTATGAATGAACAACGACAAAAGGAATGAATATCCTTTTAACCGAGTAAGAATTAACTTACACAATCTCGATGAAGAATGTCCTTCCACGAACAACGCCCTAAATGAAAAGTCGGTCGCTCGAACAACCTTGAACAACAATAATTACCAACAACCGATCAATACACGAATCAAATACGATCATAACCGACCCAAACGTCGATACAACAATATCCGAACTCAGATGTACTCTAACGAAAACGTTGAGATACCCGTGGGTTAAAACCAAACCCAAATTATCGAACCAACTCCAAAATGATTGATTCAAACCAGACAACATTATCAATGACATCAATAATCTCATAGAAGTCCACAATTCAAGTTAATAATAACGACAATGAAATCCCCAAAATAACCGAAGTCAACCCCAATGGTTCTTGAAATAATTCGAAAATAACCATTAAATCCGCATTTAATATACTTATCCAAGGTAGATAATCCATATCTAACATATTCCAATGATAATCCAAGCTTACACGAAGAAATCGGAAGGAAAACCCAAAATCCAAATTCTAGATCCAAGAGATTAATACCTTTGATTCGATGAGATGAAGATGGTGAAATGATGATTAATCCGAAAGATGAGCTTGAAGATGATGATGGATGATTACACCGAAGAATCCTCTCGAATCGCTCAAATCGCCCAAAACTACCGAAGGAATGAAATGAGTGAATAATGACGAACTCGACTAAACTGCCCAATTTATAGTCACCTGTGTTAGCGTGCGCTAACCCTTGTGCGTAGCGTGCGCTAACGAGTAATTTGGGTAGTCCAGTACCCACTGTCCGAACACGGTAGCGCGCGCTACGTACCTTCTTGTAGCGTGCGCTACGGCCATATTACTAGCGTGCGCTAAGATCCATTATTAGCGTGCGCTAACGAAATATTGATGCCCAGTACTGGAGTCCAGAAAACTGTCTGCCCTCTGATCTGACCTCGATAGCGTGCGCTACAACCATAGTTTAGCGTGCGCTAATATATCGGTTGCGTATGCTAACAACAACACATAGCGTGCGCTATGAAATAATCCAGTGCAGTCCAGTAGCCACTGGACTCAACCTGATCCGTCCCTAGCGCGCGCTACTCCACACATATAGCGTGCGCTACTACAACCCGTTAGCGCGCGCTACTTACCACTCGTAGCGTGCGCTACAAATAATCTCACCTGCAGTCCAGTACCTTCTGGACTGCAGCCAGGACAACCTTAGCGTGCGCTAGAGCTGAGTGGTAACGTGCGCTACCTATACCCAATTAGCGTACGCTAAAAGGAGTATGTAACGTGCGCTACTCCTCACGCACAACTCGCAACGAAATGACAATGATGATAAACGTGGCACGAAACTCCAATCCGATTAGTGATGAATGACGATTGATACACGATACAATTACTCTGAATGATGAATACCATGACTGAATATGAGTGACAAATGATCAATAATGAGTGAAATTACTGAGTGATAATGACTGAATGATAAATACTGAATGATAATTACTGAATTACAACCAGGTATTACATACACCCCCCCTTAAAAGAGTTTCGTCCCCGAAACTAAGGGTCAAACAATTCGGGATAACTCTCCCGCATACTATCCTCGGTTTCCCAAGTAGCCTCTTCGACTACGTGTCTAGACCACTGAATTTTAACCAAAGGAATCGTCTTATTCCTCAACTGCTTGATTCGCCGCTCTAAAACTCGTATAGGACGTTCCTCATATGAATGATCGTCGGCGATCTCGATTTCGTCGAACTGAAGTATGTGACTCGGGTCGGCAACATACTTCCGCAACTGAGAGACGTGAAATACATTATGAATTCGGCTCAACGCCAGAGGTAAAGCCAATCGATAAGCTAACTCGCCTACTCGATCCAAAATCTCGAACGGTCCAATGAATCTCGGACTCAACTTTCCCCTCTTCCCAAAACGGAAGATACCACGACTCGGGGATACCTTGACCAACACATGGTCACCAGCCTCGAACTCTAATGGTCGACGACGTTTATCTGCATATGATTTCTGTCGACTCTGAGCGGTCAACAAACGACTTCTGATCAAAGCTACCTTCTCACGGGCGGCTATAAGCATATCGGGCTCGGTGCCGATTGATTCTGATAAGTCGTCCCAACACAACGGAGATCGACAACGACGACCATACAAGGCCTCGTAAGGTGCCATCTTGATCGAAGCATGCCAACTATTATTATACGTGAACTTGATCAATGGTAGTTGGGCTTCCCAATCGTCTTTCCAATCGAGGACGCATGCCCTCAACATGTCCTCTAATGTCTGAATGGTCCTCTCTGATTGTCCGTCAGACTGAGGATGAAAAGCGGTACTGAGGTTAAGCTGAGTTCCCATAGCACGATGAACTGATTTCCAAAAATGCGACACAAACCGTCCATCACGATCGGAAACGATACTTTTAGGAGTACCGTGCAGTCTGACTATCTCTTTAATGAACAACTGGGCAAGTCTCTCGGGACCCCACGTATCCTTGATCTCAAGGAAATGAGCTGATTTGGTTAAGCGGTCCACGATCACCCAGATCGTGTTCATGCCACGACGACTCGTCGGCAAACTCGTGATGAAATCCATAGAAATGTCTTCCCACTTCCACTCGGGAATAGGAAGAGGTTTTAGCATACCCGCCGGTCGCTGATGTTCAATCTTAACTTGTTGACAGGTTAAGCATCTCGAAACAAAGTCTGCGACTTCTCGCTTCATATTACTCCACCAGTAATTTTGTTTCAAGTCCTTGTACATCTTACTAGACCCCGGATGCACAGAATACGGGGTAGCATGAGCTTCTTTCAAACTCGCGTCTTTCAACTCGTCATTCGCCGATACGCACAACCGATTCTTAAACCTCAAAAGTCCATCCTCGTGGACCACAAATCCAGGGGCTTTCCCTGAGCCACATCCTCTCGGATGCGCAACAATGATGGGTCCGAACCCCGATTCTCTCGGATTTCCTCCTCGAGTGACGATGAAATCTCTAACATACAAAGCCGCCTCTGAACTCGCTGAAGCCGGACCTCGATCTCGGGTCTAAGGAATTCCCGCCAAGCTCCTTCGAATTGTTAAACGGGCAAGCATCTGCTCTGAACGGACTTACGACTCAAGGCGTCGGCGACAACGTTCGCCTTGCCCGGGTGGTAGAGGATCTCGATATCATAATCTTTGATTAATTCCAACCACCGTCTCTCGACGCATATTTAACTCCTTCGAGTAAATATATACTTTAAGCTCTTATGATCGGTGAATATCGGATGTAACGCCATAAAGATAATGACGCCAAATTTTCAAAGCGAACACCACTACCGCTAGCTCCAGTGTCGTGGGTCGGATAATTAACCTCGTAAGGTCTCAATTGCCATGAAGCATAGGCAATAACCTTCCCGCTCGCATGAGTACACATCCGAGACCCCGTCCGACGCATCACTATAGACCACAAATCCTTCCGTCCCCTGCGGCAAGGAAAGTACAGGTGCTGACATTAACCGGCTCTTGAGTTCCTCAAAACTCCGTTGACACGCATCGGACCACGTGTATTTCTTATCCTTCCGCAAAAGGTTCGTTAAGGGTTGAGCGATTCTAGAAAATCCTTCCACAAACCGCCGATAATAACCCGCTAATCCGAGAAAACTTCAGATTTCCTTAACGTTCTTCGGAGGTAGCCAATCCCGAATAGCCTCCGTCTTCTGAGGATCGACACGAACTCCGTCTGATGAAATTACATGTCCAAGAAAAGTCACTTCGGACATCCAGAACTCACATTTGGAAAACTTCCCAAAAAGTTGTTCTCGTCTCAACACGTCGAGCACTTGATGAAGGTGAAACTCGTGTTCCTCCCGGTCACGAGAATAAATCAAAATGTCATCGATGAAGACAACAACAAACCGATCCAAAAAGTCGATGAAGACCCGATTCATTAACTCCATGAATACCGCAGGTGCATTAGTCAATCCGAACGGCATAAACACAAAATCATAATGACCATAGCGTGTTCGAAACGCCGTCCTCGCGATATCCGACTCTCGAATCCGCAACTGATGATATCCAGATCTTAAGTCGATATTGGAAAATACTGAAGCTCCCTGAAGTTGATCTAAGAGATCATCAATGCGGGGTAAAGGATACTTATTCTTGATCGTCACCCGGTTCAATTCCCGGTAATCAATACACAAGCGGAACGAACCATCCTTCTTCTTGACAAATAATACTGGTGCTCCCCACGGGGACGCACTCGGTCGAATATAACCCTTCTCGAACAATTCTTCAAGTTGGCTCTTTAATTCCTGCATTTCGGTCGGGGCCATCCGGTACGGTGCCTTCGATATCGGGGACGTACCAGGCTCCAACTCAATCGTGAATTCCACATCCCTCTGTGGAGGCAAACCAGGTAACTCGTCTGGAAAAACATCGGCATATTCCCTCACCACCGGAATATCCGTTAACATTACGGATGATTTCTCGGTTTTGGTCATATAGCACCAATAACCNACACATCCCNGATTGAGTAATCTTACNGCTTTCATCAAATTAATGACTTTACCAGANCAGCCGGGATTACCTCNCTGAAACACANATNCGNCTCCATCGTCTGAANTGATAGTGANCAAACGNTTTCGGACACTGATGATGGCATCATGACGATCCATCCAATCAATACCCAAGATGACGTCGTCCTCGGCAAATCTACTACGATTAGGTCCGCCGCCATACACGACCATGAAGCCAATCGGACAATTCTGAATCTCACGACTTCCGACAATTCGTCTACCATCAGGTAGGCCAATGACATAAGGCTCACAACTAGTAGCACTACCCAGACGTAGTCTACTCAAACATGACTCGGAAATGAATGAATGCGATGCACCAGTATCAAAAAGGGTACACACAGGTTGAGATAGAATATCGAGTGTACCTGAGATCATCCGGGCCTCGGGATCATCGGTCTTCCTCATCTCATAAATTCGGGGCTTGCCGGCCCCCGAACCGGATGCTCCCGTCTGATAGCTCTTGGCTCCGCCTTTAGCTCCTGTCGTCTTGAACGACGCTGACTGAGTGGCCTGATTCTGTACCGCTGAATGACCTGGGGCCTAAGATGACGCCGGAGTGGGTTTAGAGTCCCTACCGCAAAAACGGGCCCTGTGCCCAGCAATCCTGATTGTGGCACGTGATGCATCGCCGGACATTTGGTCTTGAAATGACCCTGTTCCTCACGCTTGAAACAGTGATGGCCGAATCGCCGCCGCGATCGAGATTCCGCGGGTTTAGACGTCGTGAGAGGTCGCTCAGAAAAAGTAGAGCCCGCACGTCGTTTCTTGAAAGTGGCCTGACTCCCGTCAGACTGATTACGGTTCTTGGACTTCTTGCTAGCATACGAAGGTTGCTGCTTAGCAATTTCCTTAGCCGTAAGCTCGTAAGTAAGAGCTTTCTCAATGAACTCGGCCAGAGTGGCACAATTATGATTAAGTAACTGAAGTCTCATACGGGGTTTCAGCCTCTTGCTGAAATACTTGATCTTGTCCGCTTCTGAGTGAATGATAGATGAGGCGAACGGAAGAAGTTCCTGAAATTTTTCGGCGATGGCGAGAACATCATCATCCTCCGAAAGGTCGGGAGTGAGTAATTACGACAACTTGGCCTCCCTGAGTGGGGCCGGATAGTACCTCTCCATCATGAGAGTCTTGAACTGATCCCAAGTACATGTTCCGTCTGTGGGCTTCAACGACAACCACCATGAATGAGCGCTCTTACCGAGATAGTAAGCCGCAACTGAAACTTTATGCCCTTCAGGGCAATCCACCATAGCAAATAACTTCTCCAAATGCTCAAGCCAATGAACAATATCTTCCGGCTCAGATGAGCCCTCAAAAGTAGGTGGTCGCTGGCGAGAGATATCGCTAATGATATTGCTTACACCCCTCTCTTGCCTCTGAGGTGGCGGCGGAGGAGCCTGCTGATTTTGATTGACGGAATTATGCATCGCCTCCATCAACTGAGCCATCTGGGTCATTTGGGCCATCATGCCCTGCATAAATGCGAGTGGGTCAACTCGGACACCCTCTGACTGAGCCGTGTCCCGGGTACGACTCCCCGACAGTGAATGATCGCGTCCAGGTGAATGAGTGGCAGCGTCGCTGCTTGATGAATTAGCATTATTCCTGGCATTTGCACGTGTATTCGCACGAGTTCTCGGGATTCGGCCCGCTCCACGGCCTCGTCCTCCACGTCCTCTGCCAGCCCTTTCCATACTAAAGTGGAAAGTCATATGATGATTATATATCTCGCATGAGTATCACATTATGATTATATTATGAAATGATGAAAATGAGCATACGAGCTCAAATACAGCGATTACATGAATGATTAATTGACGTGACATGATTATACGATGGAATTATTGAAATGATTATCTTGAATGAGTTAACAAGATTAATGATTCGATCTTCCCGATCAACAATGAACAATGAAATGAATTGGTGATTAATGAGTTAACTCGACCGTCCTGGTCAAAATGACAATGATGATTGAGGATTGTTAATCGATGAATTATGAATGAATGATTAATGCCAGAAATTATACCATGGCATTAGAAATCTTACAGTTCTTGGTCTGATTGGCTCGGCATTTGCACAGGTCACACGTGACGCGAAAGTCCAATGATAATAGTCCGATGACGATGATTTCAAATGAGACATGACTTGGAGTTGAGTATTCAAAAAAACGCTCAGATACCAACTCGTAACACCCCAAACTAGGCGGATATTACGGCCGTGGACCCCGACTCGGACCCACCGGGCGGATGAAAATTAATGAATTTACCATGTAAATGTAGTACCGAACCACATTAATACATCAATTACTCCGTTGAGGAGTTTTATACAAAAAACCAATGATAAAATAGAATACATGTGTATTTTATGTGACGATTTAATACACATCTCTGAATGAAATTAGCATTCAAACGGAATGTCTGCGGCGGAATAAATAAAGGAAACATAAATGACCGAATAAATGATCGAATGCATCGGGGCCCCTACTAGTATCACTGACTCCTCGCCGTCACCGTGCTCTCCCGTGCCTTAGCCTTGCCATGACTAAAAACAGATCCCCAACGGGCCGCCATACGTAACAACAATCCTCAAGGGTTGAAAATACACAATCATGATATATCTGAATTTATGAATTAACCTGTCGAAACATACGCAATCAAACATGCTATATGAATCGATTATCAGTACGGATCAAAGGAATGGCGCCACACTACGTCCGGGATGGAAATGTGTCCGTGCACAAGCCACCATCACACGTGGTCTTGTGCCTAATCAGTCTCACAAAGCAATTGACTCGTGTGCACAGTCCAATGTGAGGCCAACAACCATCACACGACATAATTGTGCCCGACATGAAAATCCTACACATTCCAACCGGCACGCCAGTATGACCCGGAATGTCACAATGTGACAAAATTGACAACGAAAATGAATAATGACTCACCAAGGTTAAATGATGGTGAAATGAATGATAGCTCAATGAAATGATCGGAACCGTCGTTCCTTATGACTGAAGTGATTAATTGACAATGACAAGTTTTGATACGGTTAATACAATGATGAATGAGTTACGATTATGAATGAACAACGACAAAAGGAATGAATATCCTTTTAACCGAGTAAGAATTAACTTACACAATACTGATGAAGAATGTCCTTCCACGAACAACGTCCTAAATGAAAAGTCGGTCGCTCGAACAACCTTGAACAACAATAATTACCAACAACCGATCAATACACGAATCAAATACGATCATAACCGACCCAAACGTCGATACAACAATATCCGAACTCGTAGATGTACTCTAACGAAAACGTTGAGATACCCGTGGGTTAAAACCAAACCCAAATTATCGAACCAACTCCAAAATGATTGATTCAAACCAGCACAACATTATCAATGACATCAATAATCTCATAGAAGTCCACAATTCAAGTTAATAATAACGACAATCGGAAATCCCCAAAATAACCGAAGTCAACCCCAATGGTTCTTGAAATAATTCGAAAATAACCATTAAATCCGTGCGAATATACTTATCCAAGGTAGATAATCCATATCTAACATATTCCAATGATAATCCAAGCTTACGAAGAAATCGGAAGGAAAACCCAAAAATCGAAATTCTAGATCCAAGAGATTAATACCTTTGATTCGATGAGATGAAGATGAAGAAATGATGTTTAATCCGAAAGATGAGCTTGACGATGATGATTGATGATTACACCTCGAAGAATCCTCTGCGAATCGCTCGAAATCGCCCTAAACTACCGAAGGAATGAAATGAGATGAATAATGACGAACTCGACTAAACTGTCCATTTATAGTCGGTCAGTTAGCGTGCACTAGCCCTTGTGCGTAGCGTGCGCTAACGAGTAATTTGGGTAGTCCGGTACCCTTGTCCGAACACGGTAGCGCGCGCTACGTACCTTCGTGTAGCGTGCGCTACGGCCATATTACTAGCGTGCGCTAAGATCCATTATTAGCGTGCGCTAACGAAATATTGATGCCCGATCGAGTCCGTAAAGCTATCGCCCTCGATCGACCTCGATAGCGTGCGCTACAACCATAGTTTAGCGTGCGCTAATATATCGGTTGCGACGCTAACAACAACACATAGCGTGCGCTATGAAATAATCGATGCGATCCGGTAGCCTGGACTCAACTCGATCCGTCCCTAGCGCGCTACTCACACATATAGCGTGCGCTACTACAACCCGTTAGCGCGCGCTACTTACCACTCGTAGCGTGCGCTACAAATAATCTCACTGCGGTCGGTACCTTACGGGTGCGGCCAGGACAACCTTAGCGTGCGCTAGAGCTGAGTGGTAACGTGCGCTACTTATACCCAATTAGCGTACGCTAAAAGGAGTATGTAACGTGCGCTACTCCTCACGCACAGCTTGCAACGAAATGACAATGATGATAAACGCGGCACGAAACTCCAATCCGATTAGTGATGAATGACGATTGATACACGATACAATTACTCTGAATGATGAATACCATGACTGAATATGAGTGACAAATGATCAATAATGAGTGAAATTACTGAGTGATAATGACTGAATGATAAATACTGAATGATAATTACTGAATTACAACCAGGTATTACATCTGGTGGCTTAGCGACCTGACCGGGTCGCAAGAGTTACTTGGAGTGGGCATTCTCACTTGGGGTCACTCGACGGGGCGCACAGGGACTTGGTGGCCTTACGGCAGGACCGGAGGCTGGACCGGGTCACGAGAATTGCTAGAATGATTGTACTGATGAATAATTGTGATATGTCCGGAGTATCACAATGCTTGGTGCTCGGGGTCGAGAGACATTATATATCGAGTCTTGGTGTTTGGCTAGAATGGCATAAGAGTAATGTATTATGTGTAATATGTCTTTGGAAGTGAATTGAAGTAGATGGTTGGGTCGTGAAACATGTGTTTTGTGACTAGAATGAAATTGTGAACCCCGTGTTTTGTTAACGGATTTGCATTTTTGGAAAATGAACTTTGGGGCGGTGACCCTAAGTGGCTTTTCTAGAATTAAGAACCTTACAATCACAATTGTTTTCAAAACTCCCGAGATTTAAAAATGTTTTCAAAGTGCTTCCTTGTTTTGTTTCTACTTTCAAGACTTGAACTATTTTTAAATCAAAATATCTCGGGAAGTCCTTTGCTGTATTCTCGGAATGTGTTATGTATGGCTCGTATTTGCACTTTATACTTGTACTAGCAAAACAGTGGAGTTTTGCTAACCCCCGAGTATTCGGGGGTGGATGTCTGTCTTTACATCCAGGTACATGAAGGTTTGGGGAGCGAAACACAAGATCGGCGCGAAGGATGATGGAAAGCGAATGATACTAATCACATGAAGGCAGTTTTGGATGCAGTCAGTCGGAGTTCGTGTATGGTCTTTTCCACTATCGTACTTTTCGTTTGAGAGTGTATTGTACCCTTACATGGGTATGAGTCGAGATAGAAATGTGTATTTTTTACTTATATGTTAGTGACGAAAGACCAAGTTGGTCTACGGGTTTGGTATTTTATCATTTCGGTATGTAATTGATTGTGTGGTTTCGATGTCTAGCCTGGTGGATCCTCACGGAGAGGGTTTGCGGCGTGTAATATTCCCGGTTTGATTTCGGGGGTGTTACAGATACAGCTTGGAAAGTGTTTAAGCAATAGGCTGTACGTTTTACTAATCGGACTGCGTAGCGGAAGTCCTAAAACAGTAAGTTGCTGTCGATACAGCAACTCGGTCTATTCTCCTGTTAGCTTCATGCGTACAGGGTTTTGCAGTGTATACTTATATAAATCACAGTTTATGAAAACAGTAACGGCAAAAGGTAAATAACACAGTATTTAAGTGGTTCGAGGTAAACCCCTCTACGTCCACTGGTCCTCCACACAGGAGTAAAATGTTTATTATAAATATTACGTACACAACTATGTATTTATAATCTAACCTATCCTTGTATCGTTCACACAGATAGATACAAAGACTGTCGCTTTCAACCGTTCACACAGATTTGGTTAAAGCTTTCTTCTTGACTTGCTTTTTCACACACAGTTCTGAAGTTTCATCCTTATTCGTCCCACAAAGGTGAGAATAACTTGTTGAGTTCACACAGAGCTCAGTTTTTACACAAAGGTAAAAGGTAGGTAACCAGGTAAGAACAGTAGCTTGAATATGAAGTTCTTCAGCTGATGACGGCTGTTCTTGATGACTGAGTATATTTCTTATTTCTCAGATATGGATTGATGCTAGAAAGAAATATACTTGCTCTTGTAAGCTTGATCTGATGATAATGAATATTCAGTCTTTCGATGGTTTGAATATCGCTTGTAAGCTTGTATATGTTCTGTGTGTTCGTTTCTTTTTTTTTTTGATCTTCAAACTCTGGGGATATATATAGCCTTCTTTGATATATCCGTTGAGATAGATCCATTGAGAAAGATTCTGTGACAACTTGATAGTTGACTTGAATAGACTGAGATCCAGATATTGCGGGATTTGAAGATCTTTGTCGGCTTCAGTATTTAAATACTTTATCCTTTCAGTATTTAAATACTTCTTTATCAAACGGAACTTGACTTTAGCGAATACTAAAGATTCCTTTCCAAACGGTCTTCAGTCCCGTTTTGAAGGGTATTGAAGATCTCAGTACTTTATAGCTTGAATGTTGTATCCATTTGCGCTGTAGGCTATGAAGGAGTAGTTCGATGCTGTATGGAAAGATGTTGTATTCGGATAGCTTTCATACTTAGCGTTTACTTAGACTTTGTTGCTGTATCTTGGTAGCGCAAGAGCTCACTGTATGCTGGCGCTATGAGAAGGTCTTCGATACAGGATTGACAACTTCGATTGGCTTTCGATACAGCGGCTTGCTGTATGCTGGGCATTTATCATTTTGCTGTATAAAGCTTTGGTGTATCAAGCTTTGTTGTTTGGTAATTATCAAAACAACATTGTTTTTCCCAACAATTTCATCCTTTTTGATAATTTCCAAACCTTCTTGATGATCCCAAAACTTTGATGCCAAAACCTCCTTAAGCTAAAACAATTTCCCCTTCTTTTTCGATAACCACTTGTTGGTAATTTTGATAGGACTTCGATACAGGAGTTGTTTATCTCAACAGCTTCCCTCTTTTTCAATAATGTGAAGTGCAGACTTCTTGATCTTATGTTCGAATGATCTGGTCTTCAGCACTTAGTTTAAAAGAAATATGAACTGCTTACAGGCAAGTTCTAAAAATGATAACATCTAACAGGGAAGTGTATTTACATCTTAAACCGATGATTGGCGCATAGGCACAATCTTACAGTGTGATCTAGTTGAGTACAACTGAACCTATGAACTATTCGTAGACAAATTCTTATAGTTTGATACTTAAACTTGTTGAATTGCAACAATAAAAATTGAGTTAAGTTTAAAATTCGCGTCATTAGGATAGTGAAGTCCAGATGTCATGCAAAGTATTTAAAAAACAAAGTTTGAATATAAACAGGACATGTGGACTTAAAACTGTTTGCAATACACAATAGAATAAAACTAACTAGTATAATTGATGTCATGTAGTGTAAGTACTGTATCCACGAAAAATACAGCGTTCCCCCTTAAAAGGTACATACAGGATTCAATTCTTACATTAATGTAGGGATTAACATTGTATTCATGGGTCATACTATATTCCCCATTAATTAATGCACACGTCTAGGAGGTGGAACCATTTTCATAAATCTTACAGATTGCCTCCTGGGTCTCCAGTTGAATTACCAAGGCTGTTGTTGATACGACGCTGCGAGCTGTTTTCTTGATGGATAACGAGGCTCCTGTATCCAATATCTAGACGCGCTGTACTGAAAGTACTGCCGTGCGTGTCTTTGATATTTGGATACAGCCTTCTTTCTGAACGGATGTTGGCGCTGTTGATATGCTCGGGAAGCATGCTGTTGGGTATGCCTTGCGGGTCTGAATGGCTATTGATTCCGCTGTCTGGAATATGACTTTGGTGGCGGAATGGCAGCTTTTGCAGTCCGCGGTGCAACGGGTTCCTTCACAGGACTTGGAACTTCTTTCGTTATAGGAATGGATTCCTCACGGCTGACGAATACCGTACTAGATTTTCCTTTGTTGGAGAACGAGTCGTTCCATAAGCCACGTTTGTCATGAGCATATTGCCCAGTGCTTAGGATCTCTTCCATTCTATTAGAGGATTTCTCGAAAGAATACAAGATTGTCTCTAATTCTCCTTCACGTTTCTCGAGCGATTTTACTTTGGCTTCGAGTAGAGCCAAATCATTTGTCTTGCTTTCAAGATGAGACTTAGTCTCATTTAGATCGTGATCAAGTTGATGATTGCTCTCCATGAGTTTTTCTAAATTGACTTTCTTTGTTTCGCAATGAGCAGGACATATTTTCGTAATTATCCTTCAGCAAGTCGTTTTCTTCTTTCAGCTCTAAGTTAGAAATTTCAAGCTGTATGTTTTCTCCTTTCAATATCTCATGGGCCTTTTGAATGTTATTAAATTCATTCAACATGTTTTCAAAGGTATGAGATGTATTTACAGGTGTAGTCGAGGTAGAGCTTACCTCATCATCATCGCCGTCTTCATTTTCCTCGTTAACTTTGGCCATAGAGCACATGTATGCTCTATCTTCTAGCTCATCATAAGACGAGTCACTGTCAGTGACCACCTGAAGACACTTAGTCTTTGTTGATGCGGGTGTAGCTTTTGATTCTCCAATGAAGGCTTTGAGTTTGTTCTTCATCCTATTTCTCCAGTCATCAAACTCGTTAATAGAAAACACAGGTACCTTGCTTATTAATGAGGTACCCATATGTGAGGGAATAGGAAAGATAAACTGTTTTCGAAAAATAAGTTATTTTAAGGATCTGATTCAGTTAAAAATACGACTGATTCTTTTTAGAATCAACCGCTCTGATACCAATTGTTGGCCCACTTTAAGTATACAGGATACAGCTTGGAAAGTGTTTAAGCAACAGGCTGTATGTTTTACTAATCGGAGTGCGTAGCGGAAGTCTTAAAGCGATGAGATTCTTTGTCGTCTGACAACTCGGTCTATTCTCCTGTTAGCTTGGTGCGTACAGGGTTTTGCAGTGTATACTTATATAAATCACAGTTTATGAAAATAGTAACGGCAAGAGGTAAATAACACAGTATTTAAGTGGTTCGAGGTAAACCCCTTTGCGTCCACTGGTCCTCCACACAGGAGTAAAACATTTATTATAAATACTGCGTACACAACTATGTATTTATAATCAAACCTATCCTTGTATCATTCACACAGATAGATACAATGACTGTCGCTTTCAACTGTTCACACTGATTTGGTTAAAACTTTCTTTTTGACTTGCTTCTTCACACACAGTTCTGAAGCTTCATCCTTATTCGTCCCACACAGGTCAGAATAACTTGTTGAGTTCACACAAAGCTCAGTTTTTACACAAAGGTAAAAGGTAGGTAACCAGGTAAGAACAACAACTTCAATATGAAGTTCTTGAGCTGATGATGGCTGTTCTTGATGACTGAGTATATTTCTTCTTTCTCAGATATGGATTGATGCTAGAAAGAAATATACTTGCTCTTGTAAGCCTGATCTGATGATAATGAATATTCAGTCTTTCGATGGTTTGAATATCGCTTGTAAGCTTGTATATGCTCTGTGTGTTCGTTTCTTTTTTTTTTGATCTTCAAACTCTGGGGATATATATAGCCTTCTTGGATATATCCATTGAGATAGATCCGTTGAGCAAGAT
Source organism: Orobanche coerulescens (assembly GCA_033398695.1). Taxonomy (NCBI): domain Eukaryota; kingdom Viridiplantae; phylum Streptophyta; class Magnoliopsida; order Lamiales; family Orobanchaceae; genus Orobanche; species Orobanche coerulescens. Next base: position 118,085,276 of record CM065807.1, on the reverse strand, counting down.
TCTGTGACAACTTGATAGTTGACTTGAATAGACTGAGATCCGGATATTGCAGGATTTGAAGATCTTTGTCGGATTCAGTATTTAAATACTTTATCCTTTCAGTGTTTAAATACTTATTTATCAAACGGGACTTAACTTTAGCGAATACTAAAGATTCCTTTCCAAACGGTCTTCAGTCATGTTTCAAAGGGTATTGAAGATCTCAGTACTTTACATTTTGAATGTTGTATCCATTTGCGCTGTAGGCTATAAAGGAGTAGTTCGATGCTGTATGGAAAGATGCTTCCATACTTGGCGTTTACTTAGACTTTGTTGATGTATCTTGATAGCGCGAGAGCTCGCTGTATGCTGGCGCTATGAGAAGGTCTTCGATACAGGATTGACAACTTCAATCGGCTTTCGATACAGCGGCTTGCTGTATGCTGGGCATTTATCATTTTGTTGTATGAAGCTTTGCTATATCAAGATTTTTTGTTTGGTAATTATCAAAACAACATTTTTTTTCCCAAAAATTTCCCCCTTTTTGATAATTTACAAACCTTCTCAATGATCCCAAAACTTTGATGCCAAAACCTCTTTAAGCTAAAACAATTTACCCTTCTTTTTCGATAACCACTTGTTGGTAATTTTGAGAGGACTTCGTATAGGAGTTGTTTATCTCAACAGCTTCCCTCTTTTTCAATAATGTCAAGTGCAGACTTCTTGAATGATCTGGTCTTCAGCACTTAGTTTAAAAGAAATATGAACTGCTTGCAGGCAAGTTCTAATATGATTACATCTAACAGGGAAGTGTATTTACATCTTAAACCTACGATTGGTGCGCAGGCACAATCTTACAGTGTGATCTAGTTGAGTACAACTGAACCTATGAACTGTTCACAGACAAGTTCTTACAGTTTGATACTTAAACTTGTTGAATTGCAACAATAAAAATTGAGTTGAGTTTAAAATTCGCGTCGTTGAGATAGTGAAGTCCATATGTTGTGCAAAGCATTTAAAAAACAAAGTTTGAATATAAAAACAGGACATGTGGACTTAAAACTGTTTGCAATACACAATAGAATAAAACTAACAAGTATAATTGATGTCCTATAGTGTAAGTACTGTATCCGCGAATAATACAGCGTTCCCCTTAAAAGGTACATACAGGATTCAATTCTTACATTAATGTTGGGATTAACAATGTATTCATGGGTCATACTGTATTCCCCCTTAATTAATGCACACGTCACCTGTAGGAAGGTTTCATGCCTTCTTTGTCCTACAGTGCTGTCTTGACTGTTCTAAGTGTACAGTTAATTAATGGTAGATACTGTATTCTTGGGTCTTACAGCGTTCCCCCTCAATCAATGAGTAAAAGCATAAAAACTTACAGGGAGTCTAGCTGTAGCATTCCCAATTCATGTCGAAGCATAGAAATCAAGTAAATTTGGGTCCTGGTGTGATAGTGGCTTTCGGTACCCAAATTTGCCGAACAGCAATTGGTTTGTTGTAGGCTACTTTTGGTCCATTATTTCGATATCTACGTGGGGCAGGCACGTAGTCATTGTAATCATGATAATTATAATGCACGAAAAATCGAGAATTATAGTTGTTATTCATGTACGATTGTCGTCTAGGAGGTGGAGCCATTTTCATAGATCTTACAGATTGCCTCCTGGGTCTCCAGTTGAATTCCCAAGGCTGTTGTTGATACGGCGCTGCGAGCTGTTTTGTTGATGGATAACGAGGCTCTTATATCCAATATCTAGGCGCGATGTACTGAAAGTACTGCCGTGCGGGTCTTTGATATTTGGATACATCCTTCTTTATGAACGGTTGTTGGCGCTGTTGATATGCTCGGGAAGCATGCTGTTGGGTACGCCTTACGGGTCTGAATTGCTGTTGATTCCGCTATCTGGAATATGACTGTGGTGGCAGAATGGCAGCTTTTGCAGTTCGCGGTGCAACGGGTTCCTTCACAGGACTTGGAACTTCTTCCGATACAGGAATGGATTCCTCACTTCTGACGAATACCATACTAGATTTTCCTTTGTTGGAGAACGAGTCATACCATAAGCCACGTTTATCATGAGCATGTTGCCCAGTGCTTAGGATCTCTTCCATTCTATTAGAGGATTTCTCGAAAGAATTCAAGATTGTCTCTAATTCTCCTTCACGTTTCTCGAGCAATTTTACTTTGGCTTCGAGTAGAGCCAAATCATTTGTCTTGCTTTAAAGATGAGACTTAGTCTCATTTAGATCGTGAGCAAGTTGATGATTGCTCTCCATGAGTTTTTCTAAATTGACTTTTCTATTTTTGCAGTCGACAGACATATTTTCGTAATTATCCTTCAGTAAGTCGTTTTCTTCTTTCAGCTCTAAGTTTGAAATTTCAAGTTGTATGTCTTCTCTTTTCAATATCTCATGGGCCTTTTGAATGTTATTAAATTCATTCAACATGTTTTCAAAGGTATGAGATGTATTTACAAGAATAGTCGGGGTAGAGCTTACCTCATCATCGTCGCCGTCCTCATTTTCCTCGTTAACTTTGGCCATAGAACACATGTATGCTCTATCTTCTAGCTCATCATCAGACCAGTCACCGTCAGTGACCACCTGAAGACACTCAGTCTTTGTTGATGCGGGTGTAGCTTTTGATTCTCCAATGAAGGCCTTGAGTTTGTTCTTCATCCTGTTTCTCCAGTCATCAAACTCGTTAATAGAAAACATAGGTACCTTGCTTATTAATGAGGTATCCATATGTGAGGGAATAGGAAAGATAAACTGTTTTCGAAAAATAAGTGATTTTAAGGATCTGATTCAGTTAAAAATACGACTGATTCTTTTTAGAATCAACCGCTCCGATACCAATTGTTGGCCCACTTTAAGTATACAGGATACAGCTTGGAAAGTGTTTAAGCAACAAGCTGTACGTTTTACTAATCGGAGTGCGTAGCGGAAGTCTTAAAACAGTAAGTTGCTGTCGATAGAGCAACTCGGTCTATTCTCCTGTTATAGCTTCGTGCGTACAGGGTTTTGCAGTGTATACTTATATAAATCACAGTTTATGAAAACAGTAACGGCAAAAGGTAAATAACACAGTATTTAAGTGGTTCGAGGTAAACCCCTCTACGTCCACTGGTCCTCCACGCAGGAGTAAAACATTTATTATAAATACTACGTACAGAACTATATATTTATAATCAAACCCATCCTTGTATCGTTCACACAGATAGATACAATGACTGTCGCTTTCAACTGTTCACACTGATTTGGTTAAAGCTTTCTTCTTGACTTGCTTCTTCACATACATTTCTGAAGCTTCATCCTTATTCGTCCCACACAGGTCAGAATAACTTGTTGAGTTCACACAAAGCTCAGTTTTTACACAAAGGTAAAAGGTAGGTAACCAGGTAAGAACAGTAGCTTGAATATGAAGTTCTTGAGCTGATGATGGCTGTTCTTGATGGCTGAGTACATTTCTTCTTTCTCAGATATGGATTGATGCTAGAAAGAAATATACTTGCTCTTGTAAGCTTGATCTGATGATAATGAATATTCAGTCTTTCGATGGTTTGAATATCGCTTGTAAGCTTGTATATGTTCTGTGTGTTCGTTTTTTTTTTTTTTGATCTTCAAACTCTGGGGATATATATAGCCTTCTTGGATATATCAATTGAGATAGATCCATTGATCAAGATTCTGTGACAACTTGATAGTTGACTTGAATAGACTGAGATCCGGATATTGCAGGATTTGAAGATCTTTGTTGGCTTCAGTATTTAAATACTTTAACCTTTCAGTATTTAAATACTTCTTTATCAAACGGGACTTGACTTTAGTGAATACTAAAGATTCCTTTCCAAATGGTCTTCAGTCCTGTTGCGAAGGGTATTGAAGATCTCAATACTTTACAGCTTGAATGTTGTATCCATTTGCGCTTTAGGCTATAAAGGAGTAGTTCGATGCTGTATGGAAAGATGATGTATTCTGATAGCTTCCATACTTGGTGTTTACTTAAACTTCGTTGCTGTATCTTGGTAGCGCGAGAGCTCGCTGTATGCTGGCGCTATGAGAAGGTCTTCGATACAGGATTGACAACTTCGATCGGCTTTCGATCTGATGACTTCTTTGTATCTTTGGGCATTTATCATTTTGCTGTATGAAGCTTTGCTGTATCAAGCTTTTTTGTTTGGTAATTATCAAAATAACATTTTTTTTCCCAACAATTTCCCCCTTTTTGATAATTTCCAAACCTTCTTAATGATCCCAAAACTTTGATGCCAAAACCACTTTAAGCTAAAACAATTTCCCCTTCTTTTTCGATAACCACTTGTTGGTAATTTTGAGAGGACTTCGTACAGGAGTTGTTTATCTCAACAGCTTCCCTCTTTTTCAATAATGTCAAGTGCAGACTTCTTGAATGATCTGGTCTTCAGCACTTACTTTAAAAGAAATATGAACTGCTCGCAGACAAGTTCTGATATGATAACATCTAACAGGGAAGTGTAGTTTCATCTTAAACCTATGATTGGCGCGCAGGCACAATCTTACAGTGTGATCTAGTTGAGTACAATTGAACCTATGAACTGTTCGCAGACAAGTTATTACAGTTTGATACTTAAACTTGTTGACTTGCGACAATAAAAATTGAGTTGAGTTTAAAATTCACGTCGTTGAGATAGTGAAGTCCATATGTCGTGCAAAGCGTTTAAAAAACAAAGTTTGAATATAAAAACAAGACATGTGGACTTAAAACTGTTTGCAATACACAATAAAATAAAACTAACAAGTATAATTGATGTCCTGTAGTGTAAGTATTGTATCCGCGAATAATACAGCGTTCCCCCTTAAAAGGTACATACAAGATTCAGTTCTTACATTAATGTTCGGATTAACACTGTATTCATGGGTCATACTGTATTCCCCCTTAATTAATGCACACGTCAGCTGTAGGAAGGTTTCATGCCTTCTTTGTCCTGATCTTTGTCTTGGTATTACGAGTGTACAATTAATTAATGGTGGATACTGTATTCTTGGGTCTTACAGCGTTCCCCCTCAATCAATTTGTAAAAGCATAAAAAATTATAGGGAGTCTAGCTGTAGCATTCCCGATTCATGTCGAAGCATATAAATCAAGTAAATTTGGGTCCTGGTGTGATAGGGCCTTTCAGTACCCAAAGTTGCCGGACAGCAATTGGTTTGCTGTAGGCTACTTTTGGTCCATTATTTCGATATCTACGTGGGGCAGGCACGCAGTCGTTGTAATCATGATAATTATAATGTATGAAAAATCGAGAATTATAGTTTTTATTCCAGTACGATTGTCGTCTAGGAGGTGGAGCCATTTTCATAGATCTTACAGATTGCCTCATGGGTCTCCAGTTGAATTCCCAAGGCTATTGTTGATACGACGTTGCGAGCTGTTTTCTTGATGGATAACGAGGCTCCTATATCCAATATCTAGGCACGATGTACTGAAAGTACTGCCGTGCGGGTCTTTGATATTTGGATACATCCTTCTTTCTGAACGGCTGTTGGCGCTGTTGATATGCTCGAGAAGCAGGCTGTTGGGTACGCCTTACGGGTCTGAATGGCTGTTGATTCCGCTGTCTGGAATATGACTGTGGTGGCGGAATGGCAGATTTTGCAGTTCGCGGTGCAACGGGTTCCTTCACAGGACTTGGAACTTCTTCCGATACAGGAATGGATTCCTCACTCCTGGCGAATACCGTACTTGATTTTCCTTTGTTGGAGAACGAGTTGTACCATAAGCCACGTTTATCATGAGCATGTTTCCCAGTGCTTAGGATCTTTTCCATTCTATAAGAGGATTTCTCAAAAGAATTCAAGATTGTCTCTAATTCTCCTTCACGTTTCTCGAGCAATTTTACTTTGGCTTCGAGTAGAGCCAAATCATTTGTCTTGCTTTCAAGATGAGACTTAGTTTCATTTAGATCTTGAGCAAGTTGATGATTGCTCTCCATGAGTTTTTCTAAATTGACTTTGTTGTTTTCGCAGTCGACAGATATATTTTCGTAATTATCCTTCAACAAGTCGTTTTCTTCTTTCACTCTAAGTTAGAAATTTCAAGCTGTATGTTTTCTCTTTTCAATATCTCATGGGCCTTTTGAATGTTATTAAATTCATTCAACATGTTTTCAAAGGTATGAGATGTATTTACAGGAGTAGTCGAGGTAGAGCATACCTCATCATCATCGTCGTCTTCATTTTCCTTGGTAACTTTGGCCATAGAGCACATGTATGCTCTATCTTCTAGCTCATCATCAGACGAGTCACTGTCAGTGACCACCTGAAGATACTCAGTCTTTGTTGATACGGGTGTAGCTTTTGATTCTCCAATGAAGGCCTTGAGTTTGTTCTTCATCCTGTTTCTCCGGTCATCAAACTCGTTAATAGAAAACATAGGTACCTTGCTTATTAATGAGGTATCCATATGTGAGGGAATAGGAAAGATAAACTGATTTCGAAAAATATGTGATTTTAAGGATCTGATTCAGTTTAAAATACGAATGATTCTTTTTAGAATCAACCGCTCCGATACCAATTGTTGGCCCACTTTAAGTATACAGGATACAACTTGGAAAGTGTTTAAGCAACAGGCTGTACGTTTTACTAATTGGAGTGCGTAGCGGAAGTCTTAAAACAGTAAGTTGCTGTCGATACAGCAACTCGGTCTATTCTCCTGTTAGCTTGGTGCGTACAGGGTTTTGTAGTTTATACTTATAAAGATCACAGTTTATGAAAACAGTAACGGCAAAAGGTAAATAACACAGTATTTAAATGGTTCGAGGTAAACCCCTCTACGCCCATTGGTCCTCTACACAGAAGTAAAACTTTTATTATAAATACTGCGTACACAACTATGTATTTATTATCAAACCTATCCTTGTATCGTTCACACAGATAGATACAAAGACGGTCGCTTTCAACCGTTCACACAGATTTGGTTAAAGCTTTCTTCTTGACTTGCTTTTTCACACACAGTTCTGAAGCTTCGTCCTTATTCGTCCCACACAGGTCAGAATAACTTGTTGAGTTCACACAGAGCTCAGTGTTTACACAAAGGTAAAAGGTAGGTAACGAGGTAAGAACAGCAGCTTGAATATGAAGTTCTTGAGCTGATGAAGGCTGTTCTTGATGAATGAGTATATTTCTTCTTTCTCAGATATGGATTGATGCTAGAAAGAAATATACTTCCTCTTGTAAGCTTGATCTGATGATAATGAATATTCAGTTTTTTGATGGTTTGAATATCGCTTGTAAGCTTGTATATGTTCTGTGTGTTCGTTTTTTTTTTTTGATCTTCAAACTCTGGGGATATATATAGCCTTCTTGGATATATCCGTTGAGATAGATCTGTTGAGCAAGATTCTGTGACAACTTGATAGTTGACTTGAATATACTAAGATCCGAATATTGCGGGATTTGAAGATCTTTGTCGGCTTCAGTATTTAAATACTTTATCCTTTCAATATTTAAATACTTCTTTATCAAACGGGACATGACTTTAGCGAATACTAAAGATTCCTTTCCAAATGGTCTTTAGTCCTATTTCGAAGGGTATTGAAGATCTCAGTACTTTACAGCTTGAATGTTGTATCCATTTGCATTGTAGGCTATAAAGGAGTAGTTCGATGCTGTATGGAAAGATGATGTATTCGGATAGCTTCCATACTTGGTGTTTAATTAGACTTTGTTGCTGTATCTTGGTAGTGCGAGAGCTCGCTGTATGCTGGCGCTATGAGAAGGTCTTCGATACAGGATTAACAATTTCGATCGGCTTTCGATACAGTGGCTTGCTGTAGGCTGGGCATTTATCATTTTGCTGTATGCAGCTTTGCTGTATCAAGCTTTTTTGTTTTGTAATTATCAAAACAACATTTTTTTCCCAACAATTTCCCCCTTTTTGGTAATTTACAAACCCTCTTAATGATCCCAAAACTTTGATGCCAAAACCTCTTTCAGCTAAAACAATTTCCCCTTCTTTTTCGATAACCACTTGTTGGTAATTTTGAGAGGACTTCGTACAGGATTTGTTTATCTCAACAGCTTCCCTCTTTTTCAATAATGTCAAGTGCAGACTTCTTGAATGATCTGGTCTTCAGCACTTAGTTTAAAAGAAATATGAACTGCTCGTAGGCAAGTTCTAATATGATAACATCTAACAGGGAAGTGTATTTACATCTTAAACCCATGATTGGCGCGCAGGCACAATCTTACAGTGTGATCTAGTTGAGTACAACTGAACCTATGAACTGTTCGCAGACAAGTTCTTACAGTTTGATACTTAAACTTGTTGAATTGCAACAATAAAAATTGAGTTGAGCTTAAAATTCGTGTTGTTGAGATAGTGAAGTCCATATGTCGTGCAAATCATTTAGAAAACAAAGTTTGAATATAAAAACAGGACATGTGGATTTAAAACTATTTGCAATACACAATAGAATAAAACTAACAAGTATAATTGATGTCCTGTAGTGTAAGTACTGTATCCGGGAATAATACAGCATTCCCTCTTAAAAGGTACATACAGGATTCAATTCTTACATTAATGTTCGGATTAACACTGTACTAATGGGTCATACTATATTCCCCCTTAATTAATGCACACGTCAGCTGTAGGAAGGTTTCATGCCTTCTTTGTCCTACAGTGCTGTCTTGACTGTTCTGAGTGTACAGTTAATTAATGGTGGATACTGTATTCTTGGATCTTACAGCGTTCCCCCTCAATCAATGAGTAAAAGCATAAAAACTTACAGGGAGTCTACTTGTAGCATTCCCGCTTCATGTCGAAGCATAGAAATCAAGTAAATTTGGGTCCTGGTATGATAGTGCCTTTCGGTACCCAAATTTGCCGAACAACAATTGGTTTGTTGTAGGCAACTTTTCGTCCATTATTTCGATATCTACGTGGGGCAGGCACGTAGTCTTTGTAATCATGATAATTATAATGCATGAAAAATCGAGAATTATAGTTGTTATTCCAGTACGATTGTCGTCTAGGAGGTGGAGCCATTTTAATAGATCTTACAGATTGCCTCCTGGGTCTCCAGTTGAATTCCCAAGGCCGTTTTTGATACGGTGCTGCTATATCCAATATTTAGGCGCGATGTACTGAAAGTACTGCCGTGCGGGTCTTTGATATTTGGATACAGCCTTCTTTCTGAACGGCTGTTGGCGCTGTTGATATGCTCGGGAAGCATGCTGTTGGGTACGCCTTACGGGTCTGAATGGCTATTGATTCCGCTGTCTGGAATATGACTGTGGTGGCGGAATGGCAGCTTTTGCAGTTCGCGGTGCAACGGGTTCCTTCACAAGACTTGGAACTTCTTCCGATACAGGAATGGGTTCCTCACTCCTAACGAATACCGTACTAGATTTTCCTTTGTTGGAGAACGAGTCGTACCATAAGCCACGTTTATCATGAGCATGTTGCCCAGTGCTTAGGATCTCTACCATTCTATTAGAGGATTTCTCGAAAGAATTCAAGATTATCTCTAATTCTCCTTCACGTTTCTCGAGCGATTTTACTTTGGCTTCGAGTAGAGCCAAATCATTTGTCTTGCGTTTAAGATGAGACTTAGTCTCATTTAGATCGTGAGAAAGTTGATGATTGCTCTCCATGAGTTTTTCTAAATTGACTTTGCTGTTTTCGCTGTCGACAAACATATTTTCGTAATTATCCTTCAGCAAGTCGTTTTCTTCTTTCAGCTCTAAGTTAGAAATTTCAAGTTGTATGTTTTCTCTTTTTAATATCTCATGGGCCTTTTGAATGTTATTAAATTCATTCAATATGTTTTCAAAGGTATGAGATGTATTTACAGGAGTAGCCGGGGTAGAGCTTACCTCATCATCATCGCCGTCTTCATTTTCCTCGTTAACTTTGGCCATAGAACACATGTATGCTCTATCTTCTAGCCCATCATCAGATGAGTCACTGCCAGTGACCATCTGAAGACACTCAGTCTTTGTTGATGCGGGTGTAGCTTTTGATTCTCCAATGAAGGCCTTGAGTTTGTTCTTCATCCTGTTTCTCCAGTCATCAAACTCGTTAATAGAAAACATAGGTACCTTACTTATTAATGAGGTATCCATATGTGAGGGAATAGGAAAGATAAACTATTTTCGAAAAATAAGTGATTTTAAGGATCTTATTCAGTTAAAAATACGACAGATTCTTTTTAGAATCGACCGCTCCGATACCAATTGTTGGCCCACTTTAAGTATACAGGATACAACTTGGAAAGTGTTTAAGCAACAGGCTGTATGTTTTACTAATCGGAGTGCATAGCGGAAGTCTCAAAACAGTAAGTTGCTTTCGATACAGCAACTCGGTCTATTCTCCTATTAGCTTGGTGCGTACAAGGTTTTGCAGTGTATACTTATAAAAATCACAGTTTATGAAAACAATAATGGCAAAAGGTAAACAACACAGTATTTAAGTGGTTCGAGCTAAACCCCTCTGCGTCCACTGGTCCTCCACACAAAAGTAAAACGTTTATTATAAATACTCCGTACACAACTATGTATTTATAATCAAACCTATCCTTGTATCGTTCACACAGATAGATACAATGACTGTCGCTTTCAACTGTTCACACTGATTTGGTTAAAGCTTTCTTCTAGACTTGCTTCTTCACACACAGTTCTGAAGCTTTGTCCTTATTCGTCCCACATAGGTCAGAATAACTTGTTGAGTTCACACAGAGCTCAGTTTTTACACAAAGGTAAAAGGTAGGTAACTGAGTAAACATGACTTGAATATGAAGTTCTTGAGCTGATGATGGCCGTTCTTGATGACTGAGTATATTTCTTCTTTCTCAGATATGGATTGATGCTAGAAATAAATATACTTGCTCTTGTAAGCTTGATCTGATGATAATGAACATTCAGTATTTCGATGGTTTGAATATCGCTTGTAAGCTTGTATATGTTCTGTGTGTTCGTTTCTTTTTTTTTTATCTTCAAACTCTGGGATATACATAGCCTTCTTGGATATATCCGCTGAGCAAGATTCTGTGACAACTTGATAGTTGACTTGAATAGATTGAGATCCGGATATTGCGGGACTTGAAGATCTTTCTCGGCTTCAGTATTTAAATACTTTATCCTTTCAGTATTTAAATACTTCTTTATCAAACGGGACTTGACTTTAGCGAATACTAAAGATTCCTTTCCAAACGGTCTTCAGTCCTGTTTCAAAGGGTATTGAAGATCTCAGTACTTTACAGCTTGAATGTTGTATCCATTTGCGCTGTAGGCTATAAAGGAGTAGTTCGATGCTGTATGGAAAGATGATGTATTCGGATAGCTTTCATACTTGGCGTTTACTTAGACTTTGTTGCTGTATCTTGGTAGCGCGAGAGCTCGCTGTATGCTGGCGCTATGAGAAGGTCTTCGATACAGGATTGACAACTTCAATCGTCTTTCGATACAGCGACTTGCTGTATGCTGGGCATTTATCATTTTGCTGTATGAAGCTTTGCTGTATCAAGCTTTTTTGTTTGGTAATTATCAAAACAACATTTTTTTGCCAACAATTTCCCCCTTTTTGATAATTTCCAAACCTTCTTAATGATCCCAAAACTTTGAAGCCAAAACCTCTTTAAGCTAAAACAATTTCCCCTTATTTTTCGATAACCACTTGTTGGTAATTTTGAGAGGACTTCGTACACGAGTTGTTTATCTCAACAGCTTCCCTCTTTTTCAATAATGTCAAGTGCAGACTTCTTGAATGATCTGGTCTTCAGCACTTAGTTTAAAAGAAATATGAACTGCTCGCAGGCAAGTTCTAATATGATAACATCTAACAGGAAAGTGTATTTACATCTTAAACCTATGATTGCCGCGCAGGCACAATCTTACTGTGTGATCTAGTGGAGTACAACTAAACCTATGAACTGTTCGCAGACAAGTTCTTACAGTTTGATACTTAAACTTGTTGAATTGCAACAATAAAAATTGAGTTGAGTTTAAAATTCACATCGTTGAGATAGTGAAGTCCAGATGTCGTGCAAAGCATTTAAAAAACAAAGTTTGAATATAAAAACAGGACATGTGGACTTAAAACTGTTTGCAATACACAATAAAATAAAACTAACAAGTATAATTGATGTCCTGTAGTGTAAGTACTGTATCCGCGAATAATACAACGTTCCCCCTTAAAAGGTACATACAGGATTCAATTCTTACATTAATGTTCGGATTAACACTGTATTCATGGGTCATACTGTATTCCCCCTTAATTAATGCACACGTCAGCTGTAGGAAGGTTTCATGCCTTCTTTGTCCTATAGTGCTGTCTTGACTGTTCTAAGTGTACAGTTAATTAATGGTGGATACTGTATTCTTGGGTCTTACAACGTTCCCCCTCAATCAATGAGTAAAAGCATAAAAACTTACAGGGAGTCTAGCTGTAGCATTCCCGATTCATGTCGAAGCATAGAAATCAACTAAATTTGGGTCCTGGTGTGATAGTGCCTTTCGGTACCCAAATTTGCCGGACAGCAATTGGTTTGCTGTAGGCTACTTTTGGTCCATTATTTTGATATCTACGTGGGGGCAGGCACGTAGTCGTTGTAATCATGATAATTATAATGCATGAAAAATCGAGAATTAGAGTTGTTATTCCATTACGATTGTCGTCTAGGAGGTGGAGCCATTTTCATAGATCTTACAGATTGCCTCCTGGGTCTCCAGTTGAATTCCCAAGGCTGTTGTTGATACGGCACTGCGAGCTGTTTTGTTGATGGATAACGAGGCTCCTATATCCAATATCTAGGCGCGATATACTGAAAGTACTGTCGTGCGGGTCTTTGATATTTGGATACAGCCCTCTTTCTGAAAGGCTATTGGCGCTGTTGATATGCTTGGGAAGTATGCTGTTGGGTACGCCTAACGGGTCTGAATGGCTGTTGATTCCGCTGTCTGAAACATGACTGTGGTGGCAGAATGGCAGCTTTTGCAGTTCGCGGTGCAACGGGTTCCTTCATAGGACTTGGAACTTCTTCCGATACAGGAATGGATTCCTCACTCCTGACGAATACCGTAGTAGATTTTCCTTTGTTGGAGAACGAGTCGTACAATAAGCCACGTTTATCATGAGCATGTTGCCCAGTGGTTAGGATCTCTACCATTCTATTAGAGGATTTCTCGAAAGAATTCAAGATTGTCTCTAATTCTCCTTCACGTTTCTCGAGCGATTTTATTTTGGATTCGAGTAGAGCCAAATCATTTGTCTTGCTTTCAAGATGAGACTTAGTCTCATTTAGATCGTGAGCAAGTTGATGATTGCTCTCCATGAGTTTTTCTAAATTGACTTTGCTGTTTTCGCAGTCGACGGACATATTTTCGTAATTATCCTTCAGCAAGTCATTTTCTTCTTTCAGCTCTAAGTTGGAAATTTCAAGCTATATGTTTTCTCTTTTAGCTTGGTGCGTACAGGGTTTTGCAGCGTATACTTATAAAAATCACAGTTTATGAAAACAGTAACGGCAAAAGGTAAATAACACAGTATTTAAGTGGTTCGAGGTAAACCCCTCTGCGTCCACTGGTCCTCCACACAGGAGTAAAACGTTTATTATAAATACTGCGTACACAAATATGTATTTATAATCAAACCTATCCTTGTATCGTTCACACAGATAGATACAATGACTGTCGCTTTCAATTGTTCACACTGATTTGGTTAAAGCTTTCTTCTTGACTTGCTTCTTCACACACAGTTCTGAAGCTTCGTCCTTATTCGTCCCACTTAGGTCAGAATAACTTGTTGAGTTCACACAGAGCTCGAATATGAAGTTCTTGAGCTGATGATGGCTGTTCTTCATGACTGAGTATATTTCTTCTTTCTCAGATATGGATTGATGCTAGAAAGAAATATACTTCCTCTTGTAAGCTTGATCTGATGATAATGAATATTCAGTCTTTCGATGGTTTGAATATCGCTTGTAAGCTTGTATATGTTCTGTGTGTTCGTTCTTTTTTTTTTTATCTTCAAACTCTGGGGATATATATAACCTTCTTGGATATATCCGTTGAGATAGATCCATTGATCAAGATTCTTTGAGAACTTGATAGTTGACTTGAATAGACTGAGATCTGGATATTGCGGGATTTGAAGATCTTTGTCGGCTTCAGTATTTAAATACTTTATCCTTTCAATATTTAAATACTTCTTTATCAAACGGGACTTGACTTTAGCGAATACTAAAGATTCCTTTCCAAACGGTCTTCAGTCCTTTCTCCAAGGGTATTGAAGATCTCAGTACTTTACAGCTTGAATGCTGTATCCATTTGCGCTATAGGCTATAAAGGAGTAGTTCGATGCTGTATGGAAAGATGTTGTATTCGGATAGCTTCCATACTTGGCGTTTACTTAGACTTTGTTGATGTATCTTGGTAGCGCGAGAGCTCGTGGTATGTTGGCGCTATGATAAGGTCTTTGATACCGGATTGACAACTTCGATCGGCTTTCGATACAGCGGCTTGCTGTATGCTGGGCATTTATCATTTTGCTGTATGAAGCTTTGCTGTATCAAGCTTTGTTGTTTGGTAATTATCAAAACAACATTGTTTTTCCCAACAATTTCCCCCTTTTTGATAATTTCCAAACCTTCTTAATGATCCCAAAACTTTGATGCCAAAACCTCTTTAAGTTAAAACAATTTCCCCTTCTTTTTCGATAACCACTTGTTGGTAATTTTGAGAGGACTTCGATACAGAAGTTGTTTATCTCAACAGCTTCCCTCTTTTTCAATAATGTCAAGTGCAGACTTCTTGAATGATTTGGTCTTCAGCACTTAGTTTAAAAGAAATATGAACTGCTCGCAGGCAAGTTCTAATAATGATAACATCTAATAGGGAACTGTATTTACATCTTAAACCTATGATTGGCGCACAGGCACAATCTTACAATGTGATCTAGTGGAGTACAACTGAACCTATGAACTGTTCGCAGACAAGTTCTTACAGTTTGATACTTAAACTTGTTGAATTGCAACAATAAAAATTGAGTTGAGTTTAAAATTCACGTCATTGAGATAGTGAAGTCCAGATGTCGTGAAAAGCATTTAAAAAAAAATTGAATATAAAAACAGTACATGTGGACTTAAAACTGTTTGCAATACACAATAAAATAAAACTAACAAGTATAATTGATGTCCTGTAGTGTAAGTACTGTATCCGCGAATAATACAACGTTCCCCCTTAAAAGGTACATACAGGATTCAATTCTTACATTAATGTTCGGATTAACACTGTATTCATGGGTCATAATGTATTCCCCCTTAATTAATGCACACGTCAGCTGTAGGAAGGTTTCATGCCTTCTTTGTCCTCTGATGTTGTCTTGGTATTACGAGTGTACAGTTAATTAATGGTGGATACTGTATTCTTGGGTCTTACAGCGTTCCCCCTCAATCAATGAGTAAAAGCATAAAAACTTACAGGGAGTCTAGCTGTAGCATTCCCGCTTCATGTCGAAGCATAGAAATCAAGTAAATTTGGGTCCTGGTGTGATAGTTCCTTTCGGTACCCAAATTTGTCGGACAGCAATTGGTTTGTTGTAGGCTACTTTTGGTCCATTATTTTGATATCTACGTGGGGGCAGGCACATATTCATTGTAATCATGATAATTATAATGCATGAAAAATCGAGAATTATAGTTGTTATTCTAGTACGATTGTCGTCTAGGAGGTGGAGCCATTTTCATAGATCTTACAGATTGCCTCCTGGGTCTCCAGTTGAATTCCCAAGGCTGTTGTTGATACGGCGCTGCGAGCTGTTTTCTTGATGGATAACGAGGCTCCTATATCCAATATCTAGGCGCGATATACTGAAAGTACTGTCGTGCGGGTCTTTGATATTTGGATACAACCTTCTTTCTGAACGGCTGTTGGCGCTGTTGATATGCTCGGGAAGCATGCTGTTGGGTATGCCTTACAGGTCTGAATGGCTGTTGATTCCGCTGTCTGGAATATGACTGTGGTGGCGGAATGGCAGCTTTTGTAGTTCGCGGAGCAATGGATTCCTTCACAAGACTTCGAACTTCTTCCGATACAGGAATGGATTCCTCACTCCTGACGAATACCGTACTAGATTTTCCTTTGTTGGAGAAGGAGTCGTACCATAAGCCACGTTTATCATGAGCATGTTGCCCAGTGCTTAGGATCTCTTCCATTCTATTAGAGGATTTCTCGAAAGAATTCAAGATTATCTCTAATTCTCCTTCACGTTTCTCGAGCGATTTTACTTTGGCTTCGAGTAGAGCCAAATCATTTATCTTGCTTTCAAGATGAGACTTAGTCTCATTTAGATCGTGAGGATGATTGCTCTCCATGAGTTTTTCTAAATTGACTTTGCTGTTTTCGCAGTCAACAGACATATTTTCGTAATTATCCTTCAGCAAGTCGTTTTCTTCTTTCAGCTCTAAGTTAGAAATTTCAAGCTGTATGTTTTCTCTTTTCAATATCTCATGGGCCTTTTAAATGTTATTAAATTCATTCAACATGTTTTAAAAGGTATGAGATGTATTTACAGGAGTAGTCGAGGTAGAGCTTACCTCATCATCATCACCGTCTTCATTTTCCTCGTTAACTTTGGCCATAGAACACATGTGTGCTCTATCTTCTAGCCCATCATCAGATGAGTCACTGTCAGTGACCACCTGAAGACACTCAGTCTTTGTTGATGCGGGTGTAGCTTTTGATTCTCCAATGAAGGCCTTGAGTTTGTTCTTCATCCTGTTTCTCCAGTCATCAAACTCGTTAATAGAAAACATAGGTACCTTGCTTATTAATGAGGTATCCATATGTGAGGGAATAGGAAAGATAAACTGTTTTCGAAAAATAAGTGATTTTAAAGATCTGATTCAGTTAAAAATACGACTGATTCTTTTTAGAATCAACCACTCCGATACCAATTGTTGGCCCACTTTAAGTATACAGGATACAACTTGAAAATTGTTTAAGCAACAGGCTATACGTTTTACTAATCGGAGTGCGTAGCGAAAGTCTTAAAACAGTAAGTTGATGTCGATACAGCAACTCGGTCTATTGTCCAGTTAGCTTGGTGCGTACAGGGTTTTGCAGTGTATACTTATAAAAATCACAGTTTATGAAAACAGTAACGGCAAAAGGTAAATAACACAGTATTTAAGTGGTTCGAGGTAAACCCCTCTGCGTCCACTAGTCCTCCACACAGGAGTAAAACGTTTATTATAAATACTGCGTACACAAATATGTATTTATAATCAAACATATCCTTGTATCGTTCACACAGATAGATACAATGACTGTCGCTTTCAACTGTTCACACTGATTTGGTTAAAGCTTTCTTCTTGACTTGCTTCTTCACAGACAGTTCTGAAGCTTCATCCTTATTCGTTCCACACAGGTCAGAATAACTTGTTGAGTTCACACAGAGCTCAGTTTTTACACAAAGGTAAAAGGTAGGTAACCAGGTAAGAACAGCAGCTTGAATATGAAGTTCTTGAGCTGATGATGGCTGTTCTTGATGATTGAGTATATTTCTTCGTTCTCAGATATGGATTGATGCTAGAAAGAAATATACTTCCTCTTGTAAGCTTGATCTGATGATAATGAATATTCAGTCTTTCGATGGTTTGAATATCACTTGTAAGCTTGTATATGTTCTATGTGTTCGTTTCTTTTTTTTTATCTTCAAACTCTGGGGATATATATAGCCTTCTTGGATATATCCGTTGAGATAGATCCGTTGAGTAAGATTCTGTGACAACTTGATAGTTGACTTGAATAGACTGAGATCCGGATATTACGGGATTTGAAGATCTTTCTCAGCTTCAGTATTTAAATACTTCATCCTTTCAGTATTTAAATACTTCTTTATCAAACGGGACTTGACTTTAGCGAATACTAAAGATTCCTTTCCAAACGGTCTTCAGTCCTGTTTCGAAGGGTATTGAAGATCTCAGTACTTTACAGCTTGAATGCTGTATCCATTTACGCTATAGGCTATAAAGGAGTAGTTCGATGTTGTATGGAAAGATGCCGTATTCGGATAGCTTCCATACTTGGCGTTTACTTAGACTTTGTTGTTGTATCTTGGTAGCGCGAGAGCTCGTGGTATGCTGGCGCTTTGAGAAGGTCTTCGATACAGGATTGACAACTTCGATCGGCTTTCGTCTGACTTCTTTGTATCTTTGGGCATTTATCATTTTGCTGTATGAAGCTTTGCTGTATCAAGCTTTGTTGTTTGGTAATTATCAAAACAACATTGTTTTTCCCAACAATTTCCCCCTTTTTGATAATTTCCAAACCTTTTAATGATCCCAAAACTTTGATGCCAAAACCTCTTTAAGTTAAAACAATTTCCACTTCTTTTTCGATAACCACTTGTTGGTAATTTTGAGAGGACTTCGATACAGGAGTTTTTTATCTCAATAGCTTCCCTCTTTTTCAATAATGTCAAGTGCAGACTTCTTGAATGATCTGGTCTTCAACACTTAGTTTAAAAGAAATATGAACTGCTCACAGGCAAGTTTTAATAATGATAACATCTAACAGGAAGTGTATTTACATCTTAAACCTATGATTGGCGCAAAGGCACAATCTTACAGTGTGATCTAGTTGAGTACAACTGAACCTATGAACTGTTCGCGGACAAGTTCTTACAGTTTGATACATAAACTTGTTGAATTGCAACAATAAAAATTGAGTTGAGTTTAAAATTCGCGTCGTTGAGATAGTGAAGTCCAGATATCGTGCAAAGCGTTTAAAAAACAAAGTTTGAATATAAAAACAGGACATGTGGACTTAAAACTATTTGCAATACACAATAGAATAAAACTAACAAGTATAATTGATGTCCTGTAGTGTAAGTACTGTATCGGCGAATAATACAGCGTTCCCCCTTAAAAGGTACATATAGGATTCAATTCTTACATTAATGTTCGGATTAACACTA
Organism: Orobanche coerulescens; assembly: GCA_033398695.1. Classification (NCBI taxonomy): domain Eukaryota; kingdom Viridiplantae; phylum Streptophyta; class Magnoliopsida; order Lamiales; family Orobanchaceae; genus Orobanche; species Orobanche coerulescens. The sequence continues at coordinate 118,066,324 of CM065807.1, read as the reverse complement.
TATTCATGGGTCATACTGTATTCCCCCTTAATTAATGCACACGTCAGCTGTAGGAAGGTTTCATGCCTTCTTTGTCCTACTGATCTTTGTCTTGGTATTTAGAGTGTCTGATTAATTAATGGTGGATACTGTATTCTTGTGTCTTACAGCGTTCCCCCTCAATCAATGAGTAAAAGCATAAAAACTTACAGGGAGTCTAGCTGTAGCATTCCCGATTCATGTCGAAGCATAGAAATCAAGTAAATTTGGGTCCTGGTGTGATAGTGCCTTTCGGTACCCAAATTTGTCGGACAGCAATTGGTTTGCTGTAGGCTACTTTTGGTCCATTATTTCGATATGTATGTGGGGCAAGCACGTAGTCGTTGTAATCATGATAATTATAATGCATGAAAAATCGAGAATTATAGTTGTTATTCCAGTACGATTGTCGTCTAGGAGGTGGAGCCATTTTCATAGATCTTACAGATTGCCTCCTGGGTCTCCAGTTGAATTCCCAAGGCTATTGTTGACACGGCGCTGCGAGCTGTTTTCTTGGTGGATAAGGAGGCTCCTGTATCCAATATCTAGGCGCGATGTATTGAAAGTACTGTCGTGCGGGTCTTTGATATTTGGATACAGCCTTCTTTCTGAACGACTGTTGGCGCTGTTGATATGCTCGAGAAGCATGCTGTTGGGTACGCCTTACGGGTCTGAATGGCTGTTGATTCCGCTGTCTGGAATATGACTGTGGTGGCGGAATGGCAGATTTTGCAGTTCGCGATGCAACGGGTTCCTTCACAGGACTTGGAACTTCTTCCGATACAGGAATGGCTTCCTCACTCCTGACGAATACCGTACTTGATTTTCCTTTGTTGGAGAACGAGTTGTACCATAAGCCACATTTATCATGAGCATGTTGCCCAGTGCTTAGGATCTCTACCATTCTATTAGAGGATTTCTCGAAAGAATTCAAGATTGTCTCTAATTCTCCTTCACGTTTCTCGAGCGATTTTACTTTGGCTTCGAGTAGAGCCAAATCATTTGTCTTGCTTTCAAGATGAGACTTAGTCTCATTTAGATCGTGAGCAAGTTGATGATTGCTCTCCATGAGTTTTTCTAAATTGACTTTGCTGTTTTCGCAGTCGACAGACATATTTTCGTAATTATCCTTCAGCAAGTCGTTTTCTTCTTTTAGCTCTAAGTTAGAAATTTCAAGCTGTATGTTTTCTCTTTTCAATATCTCATGGGTCTTTGGAATGTTATTAAATTCATTCAACATGTTTTCAAAGGTATGAGATGTATTTACAGGAGTAGTCGGGGTAGAGCTTACCTCATCATCATCGCCGTCTTCATTTTCCTCGTTAACTTTGGCCACAGAACACATGTATGCTCTTTCTTCTAGCCCATCATCAGATGAGTCACTGTCAGTGACCACCTGAAGACACTCAGTCTTTGTTGATGCGGGTGTAGCTTTTGATTCTCCAATGAAGGCCTTGAGTTTGTTCTTCATCCTGTTTCTCCAGTCATCAAACTCATTAATAGAAAACATAGGTACCTTGCTTATTAATGAGGTATCCATATGTGAGGGAATAGGAAAGATAAACTGTTTTCGAAAAATAAGTGATTTTAAATATCTGATTCAGTTAAAAATACGACTGATTCTTTTTAGAATCAACCACTCCGATACCAATTGTTGGCCCACTTTAAGTATACAGGATACAACTTGAAAAGTGTTTTAGCAACAGGCTGTACGTTTTACTAATCGGAGTGCGTAGCGAAAGTCTTAAAACAGTAAGTTGCTGTCGATACATCAACTCGGTCTATTGTCCTGTTAGCTTGGTGCGTACAGGGTTTTGCAGTGTATACTTATAAAAATCACAGTTTATGAAAACAGTAGCGGCAAAAGGTAAATAACACAGTATTTAAGTGGTTAGAGGTAAACCCCTCTGCGTCCACTGGTCCTCCACACAGGAGTAAAACGTTTATTATAAATACTGCGTACACAAATATGTATTTATAATCAAACATATCCTTGTATCGTTCACACAGATAGATACAATGACTGTCGCTTTCAACTGTTCACACTAATTTGGTTAAAGCTTTCTTCTTGACTTGCTTCTTCACACACAGTTCTGAAGCTTCGTCCTTATTCGTCCCACACAGGTCAGAATAACTTGTTGAGTTCACACAGAGCTCAGTTTTTACACAAAGTAAAAGGTAGGTAACCCGGTAAGAACAGCAGCTTGAATATGAAGTTCTTGAGCTGATGATGGCTGTTCTTGATGACTGAGTATATTTCTTCTTTCTCAGATATGGATTGATGCTAGAAAGAAATATACTTCCTCTTGTAAGCTTGATCTGATGATAATGAATATTCAGTCTTTCGATGGTTTGAATATCGCTTGTAAGCTTGTATATGTTCTCTGTGTTCGTTTCTTTTTTTTTATCTTCAAACTCTGGGGATATATATAGCCTTCTTGGATATATCCGTTGAGATAGATCTGTTGAGTAAGATTCTGTGACAACTTGATAGTTGACTTGAATAGACTGAGATCCGGATATTACGGGATTTGAAGATCTTTGTCGGCTTCAGTATTTAAATACTTTATCCTTTCAGTATTTAAATACTTCTTTATCAAATGGGACTTGACTTTAGCGAATACTAAAGATTCCTTTCCAAATGGTCTTCAGTCCTATTTCGAAGGGTATTGAAGATCTCAGTACTTTACAGCTTGAATGTTGTATCCATTTACTCTGTAGGCTATAAAGGAGTAGTTTGATGTTGTATGGAAAGATGTCGTATTCGGATAGCTTCCATACTTGGCGTTTACTTAGACCTTGTTGTTGTATCTTGGTAGCGCGAGAGCTCGTGGTATGCTGGCGCTTTGAGAAGGTCTTCGATACAGGATTGACAACTTCGATCGGCTTTCGATACAGTGGCTTGCTGTATGCTGGGCATTTATCATTTTACTGTATGAAGCTTTGCTGTATCAAGCTTTGTTGTTTGGTAATTATCAAAACAACATTGTTTTTCCCAACAACTTCCCCCTTTTTGATAATTTCCAAACCTTCTTAATGATCCCAAAACTTTGATGCCAAAACCTCTTTAAGTTAAAACAATTTCCCCTTCTTTTTCGATAACCACTTGTTGGTAATTTTGAGAGGACTTCGATACAGGAGTTTTTTATCTCAATAGCTTCCCTCTTTTTCAATAATGTCAAGTGCAGACTTCTTGAATGATCTGGTCTTCAGCACTTAGTTTAAAAGAAATATGAACTGCTCACAGGCAAGTTCTAATAATGATAACATCTAATAGGGAAGTGAATTTACATCTTAAACCTATGATTAGCGCACAGGCACAATCTTACAGTGTGATCTAGTTGAGTACAACTGAACCTATGAACTGTTCGCGGACAAGTTCTTACAGTTTGATACATAAACTTGTTGAATTGCAACAATAAAAATTGAGTTGAGTTTAAAATTCGCGTCGTTGAGATAGTGAAGTCCAGATGTCGTGCAAAGCGTTAAAAAAACAAAGTTTGAATATAAAAACAGGACATATGGACTTCAAACTTTTTGCAATACACAATAGAATAAAACTAACAAGTATAATTGATGTCCTGTAGTGTAAGTACTGTATCGGCGAATAATACAGTGTTCCCCCTTAAGAGGTACATATAGGATTCAATTCTTACATTAATGTTCGGATTAACACTGTATTCATGGGTCATACTGTATTCCCCCTTAATTAATGCACACGTCAGCTGTAGGAAGGTTTCATGCCTTCTTTGTCCTACAGTGCTGTCTTGACTGTTCTGAGTGTACAGTTAATTAATGGTGGATACTGTATTCTAGTGTCTTACAGCGTTCCCCCTCAATCAATGAGTAAAAGCATAAAAACTTATAGGGAGTCTAGCTGTAGCATTCTCGATTCATGTCGAAGCATAGAAATCAAGTAAATTTGGGTCCTGGTGTGATAGTGCCTTTCGGTACCCAAATTTGCCGGACAGCAATTGGTTTGCTGTAAGCTACTTTTGGTCCATTATTTCGATACGTACGTGGGGCAAGCACGTAGTCATTGTAATCATGATAATTATAATGCATGAAAAATCGAGAATTATAGTTGTTATTCCAGTACGATTGTCGTCTAGGAGGTGGAGCCATTTTCATAGATCTTATAGATTGCCTCCTGGGTCTCCAGTTGAATTCCCAAGGCTATTGTTGACACGGCGCTGCGAGCTATTTTCTTGATAGATAAGGAGGCTCCTATATCCAATATTTAGGCGCGATGTATTGAAAGTACTGCCGTGCGGGTCTTTGATATTTGGATACAGCCTTCTTTCTGAACGGCTGTTGGCGCTGTTGATATGCTCGAGAAGCATGCTGTTGGGTACGCCTTACGGGTCTGAATGGCTGTTGATTCCGCTGTCTGGAATATGACTGTGGTGGCGGAATGTCAGAACTTGCAGTTCGCGATGCAACGGGTTCCTTCACAGGACTTGGAACTTCTTCCGATACAGGAATGGATTCCTCACTCCTGATGAATACCGTACTTGATTTTCCTTTGTTGGAGAACGAGTTGTACCATAAGCCACGTTTATCATGAGCATGTTGCCCAGTGCGTAGGATCTCTTCCATTCTATAAGAGGATTTCTCGAAAGAATTCAAGATTTTCTCTAATTCTCCTTCACGTTTCTCGAGCGATTTTACTTTGGCTTCCAGTTAAGCCAAATCATTTGTCTTGATTTCAATATGAGACTTAGTCTCATTTAGATCTTGAGCAAGTTGATGATTGCTCTACATGAGTTTTTCTAAATTGACTTTTGTTGGCCACTTAAGTATACTGGATACAGTTTGGAAAATCGTTTAAACAACAAACTGTATGGAATCTAAATCTGAGTGCGTAGCGGAAGTCTTGGATACAGTTAATTGCCGTGGATACAGCAACGACGTATTAGGTGTATACTTAATATATCACAGTTATTTCAAACAAGAAAAGCGAAGGTAAATAACACAATTTAAGTGGTTCGAGGTAAACCCCTCTACGTCCACCGGTCCTCCACACAGAGTAAAGTTTATTATATAATTACGCGCACACAACTACGTAATTATAAACAAACCTATCCTTGTATCGTTCACACAGATTGATACAAAGAATGTCGCTTTCAACCGCTCACACGATTGGTTAAAGCTTCCTTCTTGACTAGCTTCTTCACACACAGCCTAAAGCTTCGTCCTTATTCGTCCCACACAGGTCAGAATAACTTGTTGAGTTCACACAGAGCTCGGTTTTTACACAGAGGTAAAAGGTAGGTAACCAGGTAAGAACAGCAGCTTTGAATATCAAGATCTTGAGCTGATGATAGCTGTTCTTGATGTTGAGCACTGTATATCTCTTTCGTTCTAACTAGCAGTATGCTTTGGAGATATGTTTGCTCAGATGATAACTTTGATAGCTTGAGTATTAGGTTACTTGGGTTCGTTCAGTTGTCTGGTCGGTTGGTAACTGATCTTCAATGTCTTCAAGGATATATATAGCCTCTGAAGAAAGTATCCGTTGAGATGTCCGTTTGAATAAGATTTCCTTCAACGGGAATATGACATGATCCGGATTTCGCGGGATTCTGAAGATCTGAAGATCGGTATTTAAATACTTTATCCTTGAGTATTTAAATACTTCTTTGTTCAACGGGACTTGACTTGTGTTCTTTCTTGTCCTTTTGTGAATCAGATGGAAGATGATCGTATTTAGAGCATCGAGACAGCTTCCATACTTGATCTTTTACAAGTCTTCTTGTCAGATCGACAAGCTTCACCGATGCCGATTCGAGGCAGTCTTCGATATAGGATAAAGCCTTGAAGCCTCGATACAGTTTCCTTACTGTATATTTGGCATATATGTCAAAACCTTCTCAATAACAAATAACAATCGATACAGGGATCGGGTATCCCGGCTGATTCGATACAGGGTGTTTGTTTTCCCAACAATTTCCCCCTTTTTGACAATTTGCCAAGACTAACTTACTTCAACTCTTCGAGTCTTCTTGATGATGCCAAAACCTTCTTCATGAAGCATTCTTCTTTGATGACTTCTGGCAGATTTCTTGGTCTTTTGTCAATAGGTCTGACTTAGTGACTTAGTCTACAATAATGAACTGCTCGCAGGCATGTTCGATACAGTTTGAGATTTATTACAACTTAAACTTATGATTGGCGCGCAGGCACAATCTTACAATGTATTCTAAGTTTACAACTGAAACTATGAACTGTTCGTAGACTAGTTCGTACAGCTTATTTTTCAATCAAGTTTGTCTAACTTGAGATTCCTATCAAACAATTTTAAGTAATCATACATAAACACAGTAGATTACGAGTTGTAATCTTTCAAGACAAACAAACTATTTTATTGATATTCAAAATGATTGAGTACAAAGTTTGCTGTTTCGAATAGAAATTACAAAAACAAAAATAATATACATAAATTACATCTCCTCATCTATAATCCGCATGCCTCCATGGTCTCTTTCCTTGCTCATTCTCGGTGCCGCGCCACCAGTTTTGAAGTGAATCATTGCCTCGTTCCTGGTAAATCGCTCTTCCTTCATATGAACGATCAAAGGCAAGTATCCAATCTTCTAGATGGGTGACCCGATCTCCTCTTCTATGTTTTGATTTCATTTCGACTTGGAGAGGGAGCTTACCTTCTTCTAGCATCTTTGAAAACTTATCCACGCTCCGCTAACGTTTTAAAATTTTTGAAGATGGCGGATTCCCGATGAGTCGACAAAATATCTCATCAGTTCATTCTTCCTCCAAAGGCTTCACTTCTTCGGCGGTTGGGTTGCGGTTGGTCGGCGACGTATTTCCGAAGGTCTTTGGATAAGATTTTGCCAAGGGACATTTGGTCATGGAATTCGGTCTGGAGCCCGAAATTCTAAAGCTTTGGGATTGAGGTGCTAGCTTGTTCAATTCGGCAGCGATCTCGCTCTGAGCGGCCTCAAATTCCCTTTCTGTTGCGTCTTATTCTCCTTGCGGCTTCTCGTGCCTCTTCCCCCTTTTTGGCTTCATCAAGACTTTGCAGGATTTCAAGAGCGGCGTCTGTTTGGTCTCGATCTTGTTTATTCTTTCAACAAGGGAGGAAAGAGTCTGCGACATTTCTTGAATGCTTTTGTCGTTCGCACGCAGTTGAGAGCTGTTCTCAATCATTGCACAGGCGGTCTTGGCTTCAGCAATTCTTGTCTTTGTAGCTTCCTCCTTCAGCAGTTTCTCTTGTTTGTCTTCCATGATCTTCAAGGCTTGCTTGAAAACTTCTGGCAGAAGGATGAATGCGTCGACAACTCGAGATACTTCGTGTTGAAGAGTGGTCATTTCTTCTACGGCAGAGGTGTGCATCCAATTCAGTGCCTTTTCAACAGAAGATAAAGCGTTAACTGCATCTTGGATAAATACAGTCTGAAGGCCAAGAGCTCGCAGGCGCTCTTTACGTGCAGCAGAGATAGGAGAGTCAGGCTGGGCGAAGTCTTCAGCACAGTTCAACCTCCTTACATTCACGGATGGACGTGAAGTAAGTTGGACATCCTCAGGTTCGTTACCGTCCTCGGATTCCAAGGTTGCAGGGGCGGCGACTTCTTGTGGTACGGCGACAGTTGGTTCGAAGCGTCTGTGGCGAAGGTTCTTCGCAGATATGGATGCAAGAGGGATTGAATCCTCTGTTGGCTTGCAGGAATGGCTTTTCGGCCGCAATGTGCTCGGGTGCCGCCCAAAATTTCTTGATCTTCCTCGACTGGAGGGACTGATTCCTCCTGGTCGGGAATGTTCTCCGGCTGTGGCGAAGGTGGATTGGCTTGGTTAGAAGGTCCTTCGTCTTTTCTGGGTGGAGAGGCATCTCGGGCTTCAGCCTCTTCACGGCTCATTCTCAGACCTGCTTGAAGTGCATCGTCGTCATCGTCTGAGTCGGCATCGTCGTCAGTTTTTGGATTAATGGGAGAGTCCTCTGACTTCTTCTTTCCTTTTCTTCTGGCGTCAGATTTGTGCAGCAGGTGGCTTTCAATGAGGTCTTTGCAAGAGGCGTTGTCCCATCGTAGCAGGGCCTCAATTTCAGTTGAGTCTGTTACTTCGGAGACGAATCGCTCTTCGTGGCTCCATTCGCTCCAATTGTACAGTGTGTCGTACGGAGCTAGCCTATAGCCTTTTCATTGCAGGAATCTTTCATATGCTTGTTCAATTTGAACCGAAAGAAGTGTTTGATTTATGATTGAGTCAGGGGAGGGACTTCGAATCACGTCTGGAGACGCTGTTTCGAGGGATTCCGGTACAGGTATGGGATCCTGCACGGAAGATGGACTCCTTGCAGGGGATGGTGCCCCGAAGGAAATTGGATCCTGCACGGGTGTGGGATCCCGTAGAGGAGAGGTAGCTTTTGGCTCCGAATGGGCAGCCGACGTGCTAACGTCTTGAATGTTGGCAGATGTCTCTATATCCGTCGTAGCCGCCAAAGGCTCGGGATCTACTGTCGATGCAAGAGAGACACCTCTTCCACAGGGTTGGGCCGGGGTTCTTGATGGGTTGCTCCACGGGCGAGACATCCTCGGAGTGCTTGGTTTTGATTTTTGAGAGCCTCCCGAGTCTCTTCTTGGACTTCTCACCACAGAGTGCTTCTTGTCGTGAGAACGCTTGCGCTTCTTCTTTGAAGATTCCATTTCAGTACCTTCACGGTTTCATCTCTGGGTTGTCGAAATAGGCATGTGCACGGTTCGCGGATGGTTGGCATGCATGGTGCTCTGGTTATAAGCGGTGGGCTTGACGCCTCCTAAATATATCCGTGAGCTATTTTTCTTGGCGTCGGATTGCATCACTCCGCACTTCGTCAGATGAAGTTCACAGATTAAGCCAAATGATTTCTTTTGGGTGTGCTTGCACACCTCTTCTTGAAGTCGTTTCAAAATGATTTGGCACCAATTGACCTTTTCACAGTCAAAATAGCTACCATCATTCGAACCTTAGATTCGTGCACATCTCGAACGCACGGTTCGATTTTCAATGATTCTGGAACGAAGTCATGCGTATAAACGAAATGAAGAAGAAAATTTTTCTTGTGACAAGTGGTTGTCACCATGTCAACCACTTTGGACCTGTAAAAAGTCCATAAAACTTGGTAATCAGCTCTTGAGACCCGAACGTCTCAAGCTGGTCCATGGTCAGCCGTCGGGCACTGTAGATTTTCCGAGTAGGTCGCTATTGATGCAGATTTGCACTCCTTGGATCATTGCGGTGATGTCGCAACAATTCCTCCTGGGCTAGTGATGTAAAACGAACGGGCGTTGAGGTAGAATTCCTCAACCATATGGGCGTCGTATTTGTCGGCGGTTTTGCTCCCGAAGCGATAAAGACCTTGTTGTTCAAGACGAGTAATGATATACTCCATTGGTTCGGTGTCGTTGATTTCAGAGATGATACGCTCGATGATGACAGGTTTCGAGAAGATCCGGCCATCAATGATGTTGGAGGTTTTCTTCAGAACAGGGGAAGAAGATTGACTAGCCATGGATGTTTTCTTAAAACGAAGGAGGAAGGAAAAAGTAGAAATTTGCAGTGATTATGCAGAAAATATGTAGGCTGTTTGCTTGAGATCTCTTGTAATTGCATAAAGCGTAAAGAGTCTCTAATGGCGAATCTGATCCTTTTATACTGGGCGGCGAAATAGGGTTTTGCAGAGTACGAATGGTCGATTTTAAGGGATGGGAACCGGTTTTGAAATCGACGGTCGGGATGGATTTAGTGTAACTGTACGCTAATCCATTAAAAGGTTTTAAAATACAATGGGTCCCACTTGACATAGGTTGATTACCCTAAATGCCTAAAACGGCGGTTTAAAAATAATAAACAATTTAAAAACATCGCGGCTTTTGAGATTCATTGTCCAGATGTCGTGTAAGGCATTTAATGAACATGACGTTTGACATAAAAACAGGGCACGTGGACAAAAATTATTTTAAAAGGAAATAATATTATATTACATACCGAATCGAAATCCTATAGTATGTCCGTTCTCCGCGTCGATACTGACGTTCCCCCTTAAAAAGGTACTAATAGGTTTTGAATTCCATACAGCAATATTTGGATTAATGCTGTATTCATGGGTCCTACAGTATTCCCCCTTAATTATTGCACACATCAGCTGTAGGATTCATATGCCTTCGTTCGCTCTGATCAGTATTGATGTTTCGAGTGTACAGATAATTAATGTTGAATCGTATTCACGGGTCTTACAAAGATTCCCCTCAATTGTTGAGTAAAAGCAGAAATTTACTTACAGGAGTCCGTTGTAGTATCCCCACCTCGTTTCTTAGCATGTTGAATCTTGGCTGTGTCGAGAGGCTTGGTGAAAATGTCGGCCAGCTGGATGTCTGTATGAACCTTTTCCAGGCGAACATCCTTGTTCTCGGCATGATTTCTGATAAAATGATGCTTCATGTTGATATGCTTAGTGCGCGAGTGCAAAACAGGATTGTGCATGATTGCAATTGCACTCGTGCTATCACACATGATTGGAGTCTCTCTAGCATCTATTCCATAACTGACAGCTTGTTCCGCATCCAAAGGATCTCGCATACAAGACTACCAATGACATAGTACTACGATTCACCGTGGAAAGAGAATTTGCCAATTGCTTCTTCTTGAACCAAGATACGAGTCTAGGTCCGAGAAAGTGACAAGTTCCGCTTGTACTCTTCCTATCTAGCTTGCGACCTCCGAGATCCGAGTCGCTGTATCCAACTAAATCGAATCCGCCTTCCTTAGGATACCACGATCCTGCATCGACTTCCTTTAACGTATTTCAGATTCGTTTATGTATTGAAGTGTGATTCCTTAGGTGAAACTTGGTATCTCGCACACACTCCAACAAAGAATCGCATATCGGCTCGCTAGCCGTTAGGTACAGGAGCGAACCGATGAGCTTCTGTAGAGTGATTGGTCAAACGGCTTTCCGGCTTCATCAAGACTAATTTGCACGGAAGTGCTCATGGGGTTAGCGAAGATTTGGAATTGTTCATTCCAAATTTGTTGAGAAGCTCCTAGCTGTATTTCTCTGGTTGATGAATATACACGTAGGCAAATCGCTTTACCTGCAAACCTAGGAAATAACTAAGTTCCCCATCATACTCATTTCAAATTTGCTTTGCATGAGATGTGAGAACCTTTGACATAGAGCAAGGTTAGTTGAACCAAAAATAATATCATCGACATAGATTTGTACCATTAGAAGGTCGTCACCTTCCTGTATCTTGAACAAGGTTTTGTCGACAGCACCTTTCTCAAATCCGTTGTTGGTTAGATCTTGGGACGGGGTTTCGTACTGTGCTCTAGGGGCTTGTTTAAGTCCGCATGGGGCTTTCCTTAGCCTGTAAACTAGATCGATACCGTCTGTGTTGGCAAACCCTGGTGGTTGTTCAACATAAACTTCTTCTGTAAGCTCTCCATTCAGGAAAGCACTCTTGACGTCCATTTGGTATACGATAAAACTCTTATGGGCGGCAAAGGCTAAAAATATCCTAATGGCTTCTAGTCTCGCTACAGGGGCGAAGGTTTCATCATAGTCGATTCCTTCTTCCTGACAATAGCCTTGTGCTACTAGTCTGGATTTGTTCCTTATGATAAGTCCATTTCCATCCTTTTTGTTTCGAAATACCCATTTGGTTCCTATAACCGATTGGTGTGTCGGTCTGGGTACGAGATACCACACATTGTTTCTTTCGAAACCGTTAAGCTCTTCTTCCATAGATGTTATCCAATGAGAGTTGTTAAGAGCGTCTATGGTCCAAACAGGTTCGGACTGGGCTAAGAATACAGCGATAGTGCACATATTGAGTCTCATAAGTTCGGATTGAGATTTCCATTCAGGAAACTGTGAGACTTCAGCATTAGATTCTTCTTGTGCACAAAGTACATTTCCTTGTGTAATCTGTATTCTCCTACGAGTAGAAACACCGGCATTAATGTTTCCAATGATCAGCTCTTGCGGGTGATCTCTCAACCATCTTCGGTCGGGTTCTAGTTCAGGATCCCGTACTGTATCGAAAGTTTCTGTGGGTACAGCTTGACATGCAGCGTAATCGGCTTCATCCACATCGATTCTTACAGTGCGGGGTTGATTTCTAAATCAACTACAGTTCTATGGGTGTAGGTGGATCTAAGATAGATAGATGGTGAATGTCCCGAGTGATATCATCTACTCCCGTAGGGTCATGGTGTGGTTCGTCGAACACTACATGAATCGATTCCTCGATCGTCACCTCCTTTTATTAAACATTCAAAGCTTTGCCGACGGAGGAGTATCCTACGAATATTCCTTCATCCGATTTTTCATCAAAGGTTCTAAGTTGGTCCTTCCCATTGTTCAAAACATAACACTGCATCCAAAATGTGAAAATACGAAACTAATGGAGTTTTGTTATTCCATACCTCGTAAGCGCTTTGTTGTGGTGCTTGTTGACGATACAATGTTTTGAGTGTAGCACGTTGTATTGGTTGCTTCACCCGTAAACGCTGTGGCAATTTGCTTGCGGCAATCATTGTCCTTGTTGCTTCTTTCAACGTCCTATTCTTTCGCTCGGCAACACCATTTTGTTGAGGTGTACGGGCGGTGAGTATTCGTCCGTATTCCATTCTTGAACAGTATTGCTCTATAAAGCGGTTAGTAAATTCAAGACCTTTCGAACGAATGCACACGATACTCGATGCTTTTTCATTCGCAACTTTCTCGGGAGCTCTGGCACTTAGATGTTGTTTCCTTCTTCTTGCTAAGAAAGATCGTCAAGCATACCCGGAATAATCATCAACAACAACCATGCAATATTTCTTACCTCCCAAACTTATCGGGTCTACAGGACCGTAGAGATCCATGTGTAGCATTTCCAACACTCTTTGGGTTGAAAGGTAGGATTTGCTTTTCAGTGGTTGACTTGATTTGCTTGCCTTTTCTGCATGGTCCGCAGACGCCGTCCTTCTTGAATGACACATCCGGCAAACCTCTAACCATACCTGTCTTGAAAGCTTGTTGATCGCCTTGAAGTTGACGTGAGACATCCTCTTGTGCCATAGCCACTAAGATCTGCGGTGCCTTTGGCAACAAAACATGGAATTGAGGAGCTCATAGGCTTCCAAACAAGAATGTACATATTACTCGATCTCGCTTCTGTAAGCACAACTTCCTTGGTTTGGGTGTTCTTGACTCTACCCGATCTATATAGAACTTCACTGCGAATCGTTTATCACGTAATCGGATAATACTAAGTAGATTATAGTGTAAGCCTTCAACATATGCAACATCGGTGACCTTGAATTTCCCGACAAGTAGGTTTCCTTTCCCTCTTGTTCTTCCTTTAGACTTATCACCGAAGCGAACTTTCGGACCGCGACCTTCTACAAAATCAGATAGCTTGCTCCTATCTCCAATCATGTGACGAGCATCCACTATCGAAGTACTGTATCCTCCTCTAGAATGTCATGTAACAAAGAAATTAGGTAGATTTAGGTCCCCTTTGATTTTTGGGTCCATATATGTTAGTTCCTTTAGGTACCAGATTTTCCCGACAAAGAATTGGTTTATCGTAGGATGTACTGCACAAAGATTGCGGTATCTACGGGGCATATCCGTAGTTGTTATAATCACGATAATTATTATGCATGTAAAATTCAGTGGTTATTATTATTCCAAGACGAGTGCCGTCTAGGAGGTGGAGCCATTTTCTTAGGCCTAACAGCCTTGTCTTCCGGGTCTCCACTGGATTCCCAATGCCGTTGTTGATACCGAATCGGCATCTGCTATCTTGAGGGATAACGGGGCTCCCGTATCCAATACCTAGGCGCACTGCATCGAGTGTATCACAGCGGGCCTTTGGCGTTGGATACCGTCTTCTTCCGAATGATGTCGGCTTTGATGATATGCTTGTGGAGCATGTCAGATTACGCCTTCGAGTGGTTGATGGTTCCACTGTCTCGAATAGTAGAGTTGAGGGGCGGAATTGCGGCTTTTCGGTTTTCTGACACAGGGTTCCTTTATGGGACTAGGAGTATCTTCCGATTCAGAATGTGTTCCACACTCTTGACGAACACAAGACTAGTTTTACCTTATTCGAACATGAGCCGTATCCTAAGCCACTTTTATCATGAGCATGTTGCCCAGTTGCTCTAATTTCTTCCATTCTTTTGGACGATTTTTCAAAAGACTTGAATGGTCTCAAGTTCGCTTTCGCTTCTCGAGAGTTGTAATTTTGGTTTGTAGTAGAGCCAAATCATTTGTCTTGCTCTCATTATGGGTTTTAACTGCATTTAGTTCATGAGCAAGTTGATGATTGCTCTCCATGAGTTTTTCAAAATCGACCTTGCTGGTTTCACAATCAAGAGACATATTTTCATAGTTTATTTTCAGCAAGTCATTTTCATCTTTCAGCTCTGGATTTGTTAGTTGAAGCTGTATATTCTCAGTTTTTAAAGTCTCATGGGCCTTTTGAATGTTTTTGAATTCATTCATCATATTTTTGAAAGTATGAGATGCATTAGGTGGAATAACTGAGGTTGAGCTTACCTCAACGACGCTGTCAACACCTTCTGGAACATCTTTGGCCATAAAGCACATGTATGCTTTATCATCGAACTCATCGTCGATGAATCACTTTGATGACCACCGAAGACATTCTCACGATTTGATGGTGTGGGGGAGGCTTCTGATTCTCCAATCAGGGCCTTGAGCTTGTCTTTCCAAGCACGTCTTCTTTCATCTCTCTCTTGTTGCTCGGCCTCAGGAAATCTTTGGACTTTGGGATGAGGACATTTGTTTGCATAATGGCCTGGTTTCCTGCAGTTATAGCACAGGTTAGCATCACTAGATGATGTTTCGGTACTTACCTTGTTGATGTGTTTGGGCTGTAGGAGTCTTTCCAGATCGCTTTGATGAACTTTTTGAATTTATGCATTAGAAGCGCCATTTCATCTTGTGACAGATGATGTCGCTGCCGCCGCCGCTCTTGTGACCGGCTTCGACGAGCTAGGCATGCTGTGTCGATTGCTTCGATACAAAGAAAGAGCCGTGACTTTTGAAGGAGATTCTTCGCTTTCTCTCTCTCACAATGTCATACTCAAATGCTTTAAGGTCGAGAAGAGATCAAAGTGGATATTTCATTAAGATTACAGGATACACGCATAGTCGTGGTCTTAATGTCCCATCGGGCCGAGAGATCCGAAAATTTTTAAGTTCTTCTCCTTTTGGGTGTAAATCTTGCCCAACGCTTCAAGTTCACCAACAATACCAGTAAATCTGAGGTCAAGTTCCTCAAGTGTTTCCGTTGGTTTCATTTCAAAAGATTCAAATTGCTGAGTAAGTTTTGAAATCTTGTTTTATTTTGAGAGCTCAGTTCCCTCACAAATTAACTTGAGTTTATCCTGCATTTCTTTGTCGCTTTTGCACTTCTTACCTTTGAGAACGTACCTTTGTCAAGAGTGACAAATAACGCGTTCTTAGCCACGTTGTCGAGATTGGCTCGCTTCCTTTCATCGGTTGTCCATTGCTCGCGTTCTTTCTCGAGCATTTCAGCATGGGCTTGGCCCTCAATCCTTGCGGCTGGATTGACCTTCATGATCTTGATCGGACCATCTGTATAACAAAAATCATCTCTTCGTGCATTGCCGCAAGATGAGCTTCCATTCTAATTCTCCAGTCGTCAAATTCGTTAATAGAGAACATAGGGACTTTGTTAATCATAGAAGTATCCATACCGATAATATAGGAATGAAAGAAAGCTTTTGAAGATAAGTGATTTGAATCGATTCGGTTAAAAAGAAATACGATGATTCTTTTTAGAATCAACCGCTCCGATACCACTTGTTGGCCACTTAAGTATACCGGATACAGCTTTGGAAAATCGCTTAAACAACAAATCGTATGGAATCTAAATATGAGTGCGTAGCGGAAGTCTTGGATACGTTAATTGCCGTGGATACAAAGAACGACGTATTAGGTGTATACTTAATATATCACGCTTATTTCAAACAAGAAAAGCGAAGGTAAATAACACGGTAATTTAAGTGGTTCGAGGTAAACCCTCTACGTCCACCGGTCCTCCACACAGAGTAAAAGTTTATTATATAATTCTGCGCACACAACTACGTAATTATAAACAAACCTATCCTTGTATCGTTCACACGATTGATACAAAGAATGTCGCTTTCAACCGTTCACACAGTTGGTTAAAGCTTCCTTCGACTAGCTTCTTCACACACGCCTAAAGCTTCGTCCTTATTCGTCCCACACAGTCGAATAACTTGTTGAGTTCACACAGAGCTCGGTTTTACACGAGGTAAAAGGTAGGTAACTGTGTAAGAACAGTGACTTTGAATATCAAGATCTTGAGCCGATGATAGTGTTTCTTGATGTTGAGCACTGTATATCTCTTTCGTTCTAACTAGCAGTATGCTTTGGAGATATGTTTGCTCAGATGATAACTTTGATAGCTTGAGTATTAGGTTACTTGGGTTCGTTCAGTTGTCTGGTCGGTTGGTAACTGATCTTCAATATCTTCAAGGATATATATAGCCTCTGAAGAAAGTATCCGTTGAGATGTCCGTTTGAATAAGATTTCCTTCAACGGGAATATGACATGATCCGATTTCGCGGGATTCGAAGATCTGAAGACCGATGTATTTAAATACTTTATCCTTGAGTATTTAAATACTTCTTTGTTCAACGGGACTTGACTTGTGTTCTTTCTTGTCCTTTTGTGAACTGTATGGAAGATGACTGTATTTAGAGCATCGAGACAGTTTCCATACTTGATCTTTTACAAGTCTTCTTGCTGTACTGACGAGCTTCACTGATGCTGATTCGAGGCAGGTCTTCGATATAGGATAAAGCCTTGAAGCCTCGATACAGTTTCCTTACTGTATATTTGGCATATATGTCAAAACCTTCTCAATAACAAATAACAATCGATACAGGGATCGGGTATCCCGGCTGATTCGATACAGGGTGTTTGTTTTTCCCAACAACTTTGTTGTTTTCGCAGTCGATAGACATATTTTCGTAATTATCCTTCAGCAAGTCGTTAGAAATTTCAAGCTGTATGTTTTCTCTTTTCAATATCTCATGGGCCTTTTGAATATTATTAAATTCATTCAACATGTTTTCAAAGGTATGAGATGTATTTACAGGAGTAGTCGAGGTAGATCTTACCTCATCATCATCGCCGTCTTCATTTTCCTTGTTAACTTTGGCCATAGAGCACATGTATGCTCTATCTTCTAGCTCATCATCAGACGAGTCACTGTCAGTGACCACCTGAAGACACTCAATCTTTTTTGATGCGGGTGTAGGTTTTGATTCTCCAATGAAGGCCTTGAGTTTGTTCTTCATCCTGTTTCTCCAGTCATCAAACTCGTTAATAGAAAACATAGGTACCTTGCTTATTAATGAGGTATCCATATGTGAGGGAATAGGAAAGATAAACTGTTTTCGAAAAATAAGTGATTTTAAAGATATGATTCAGTTTAAAATACGAATGATTCTTTTTAGAATCAACCGATCCGATACCAATTGTTGGCCCACTTTAAGTATACAGGATACAACTTGGAAAGTGTTTAAGCAACAGGCTGTACGTTTTACTAATCGGCGTGCGTAGCGGAATTCTTAAAACAGTAAGTTGCTGTCGATATAGCAACCCGGTTTATTCTCCTGTTAGCTTGGTGCGTACAGGGTTTTGCAGTGTATACTTATATAAATCACATTTTATGAAAATAGTAACGGCAAAAGGTAAATAACACAGTATTAAAGTGGTTCGAGGTAAACCCCTCTACGCCCACTGGTCCTCCACACAGAAGTAAAACGTTTATTATAAATACTGCGTACACAACTATGTATTTATAATCAAACCTATCGTTGTATCATTCACACAGAAAGATACAAAGACTGTCGCTTTCAACTGTTCACACTGATTTGGTTAAAGCTTTCTTCTTGTCTTGCTTCTTCACACACAGTTATGAAGCTTCGTCCTTATTTGTCCCACACAGGTCAGAATAACTT
This sequence comes from Orobanche coerulescens, assembly GCA_033398695.1. NCBI lineage: Eukaryota > Viridiplantae > Streptophyta > Magnoliopsida > Lamiales > Orobanchaceae > Orobanche > Orobanche coerulescens. Next base: position 118,048,272 of record CM065807.1, on the reverse strand, counting down.
GTTGAGTTCACATAGAGCTCAGTTTTTACACAAAGGTAAAAGGTAGGTAACCAGGTAAGAAAAGCAGCTTGAATATGAAGTTCTTGAGGTGATGATGGCTGTTCTTGATGACTGAGTATATTTCTTCTTTCTCAGATATGGATTGATGCTAGAAAGAAATATACTTCCTCTTGTAAGCTTGATCTGATGATAATGAATATTCAGTCTTTCGATGGTTTGAATATCGCTTGTAAGCTTGTATATGTTTTGTGTTCGTTTCTTTTTTTTTTTATCTTCAAACTCTGGGGATATATACAGCCTTCTTGGATATATCCCTTGAGATAGATCCGTTGAGTAAGATTATGTAACAACTTGATAGTTGACTTGAATAGACTGAGATCCGGATATTACGGGATTTGAAGATCTTTGTCGGCTTCAGTATTTAAATACTTTATCCTTTCAGTATTTAAATACTTCTTTATCAAACGGGACTTGACTTTAGCGAATACTAAAGATTCCTTTCCAAACGGTCTTCAGTCCTGTTTCGAAGGGTATTGAAGATCTCAGTACTTTACAGCTTGAATGCTGTATCCATTTACGCTGTAGGCTATAAAGGAGTAGTTCGATGTTGTATGGAAAGATGCCGTATTCGGATAGCTTCCATACTTGGCGTTTACTTAGACTTTGTTGTTGTATCTTGGTAGCGCGAGAGCTCGTGGTATGCTGGCGCTTTGAGAAGGTCTTCGATACAGGATTGACAACTTCGATCAGCTTTCGATACAGCGGCTTGCTGTATGCTAGGCATTTATCATTTTGCTTTATGAAGCTTTGCTGTATCAAGCTTTGTTGTTTGGTAATTATCAAACAACATTGTTTTTCCCAACAATTTCCCCCTTTTTGATAATTTCCAAACCTTTTAATGATCCCAAAACTTTGATGCCAAAACCTCTTTAAGTTAAAACAATTTCCCCTTCTTTTTCGATAACCACTTGTTGGTAATTTTGAGAGGACTTCGATACAGGAGTTTTTTATCTCAATAGCTTCCCTCTTTTTCAATAATGTCAAGTGCAGACTTCTTGAATGATCTGGTCTTCAGCACTTAGTTTAAAAGAAATATGAACTGCTCACAGGCAAATTTTAATAATGATAACATCTAACAGGGAAGTGTATTTACATCTTAAACCTATGATTGGCGCACAGGCACAATCTTACAGTGTGATCTAGTTGAGTACAACTGAACCTATGAACTGTTCGCGGACAAGTTCTTACAGTTTGATACATAAACTTGTTGAATTGCAACAATAAAAATTGAGTTGAGTTTAAAATTCGCGTCGTTGAGATAATGAAGTCCAGATGTCGTGCAAAGCGTTTAAAAAACAAAGTTTGAATATAAAAACAGGACATATGGACTTAAAACTATTTGCAATACACAATAGAATAAAACTAACAAGTATAATTGATGTCCTGTAGTGTAAGTACTGTATCGGCGAATAATACAGCGTTCCCCCTTAAAAGGTACATATAGGATTCAATTCTTACATTAATGTTCGGATTAACACTGTATTTATGGGTCATACTGTATTCCCCCTTAATTAATGCACACCTCAGCTGTAGGAAGGTTTCATGCCTTCTTTGTCCTACAGTGCTGTCTTGACTGTTATGAGTGTACAGTTAATTAATGGTGGATACTGTATTCTTGTGTCTTACAGCGTTCCCCCTCAATCAATGAGTAAAACCATAAAAACTTACATGGAGTCTAGCTGTAGCATTCCCGATTCATGTCGAAGCATAGAAATCAAGTAAATTTGGGTCCTGGTGTGATAGTGCCTTTCGGTACCCAAATTTGCCGGACAGCAATTGGTTTGCTGTAGGCTACTTTTGGTCCATTATTTCGATACGTATGTGGGGCAAGCTCGTAGTCGTTGTAATCATGATAATTATAATGCATGAAAAATCGAGAATTATAGTTGTTATTCCAGTACGATTGTCGTCTAGGAGGTGGAGCCATTTTCATAGATCTTACAGATTGCCTCCTGGGTCTCCAGTTGAATTCCCAAGGCTATTGTTGACACGGCGCTGCGAGATGTTTTCTTGGTGGATAAGGAGGCTCCTGTATCCAATATCTAGGCGCGATGTATTGAAAGTACTGCCGTGCGGGTCTTTGATATTTGGATACAGCTTTCTTTCTGAACGACTGTTGGCGCTGTTGATATGCTCGAGAAGCATGCTGTTGGGTACGCCTTACGGGTCTGAATGGCTGTTGATTCCGCTGTCTGGAATATGACTGTGGTGGCGGAATGGCAGATTTTGCAGTTCGCAATGCAACGGGTTCCTTCACAGGACTTGGAACTTCTTCCGATACAGGAATGGATTCCTCACTCCTGACGAATACCGTACTTGATTTTCCTTTGTTGGAGAACGAGTTGTACCATAAGCCACATTTATCATGAGCATGTTGCCCAGTGCTTAGGATCTCTACCATTCTATTAGAGGATTTCTCGAAAGAATTCAAGATTGTCTCTAATTCTCCTTCACGTTTCTCGAGCGATTTTACTTTGGCTTCGAGTAGAGCCAAATCATTTGTCTTGCTTTCAAGATGAGACTTAGTCTCATTTAGATCGTGAGCAAGTTAATGATTGCTCTCCATGAGTTTTTCTAAATTGACTTTGCTGTTTTCGCAGTCGACAGACATATTTTCGTAATTATCCTTTAGCAAGTCGTTTTCTTCTTTTAGCTCTAAGTTAGAAATTTTAAGCTGTATGTTTTCTCTTTTCAATATCTCATGGGCCTTTGGAATGTTATTAAATTCATTCAACATGTTTTCAAAGGTATGAGATGTATTTACAGGAGTAGTCGGGGTAGAGCTTACCTCATCATCATCGCCGTCTTCATTTTCCTCGTTAACTTTGGCCACAGAACACATGTATGCTCTTTCTTCTAGCCCATCATCAGATGAGTCACTGTCAGTGACCAGCTGAAGACACTCAGTCTTTGTTGATGCGGGTGTAGCTTTTGATTCTCCAATGAAGGCCTTGAGTTTGTTCTTCATCCTGTTTCTCCAGTCATCAAACTCATTAATAGAAAACATAGGTACCTTGCTTATTAATGAGGTATCCATATGTGAGGGAATAGGAAAGATAAACTGTTTTCGAAAAATAAGTGATTTTAAGGATATGATTCAGTTTAAAATACGAATGATTCTTTTTAGAATCAACCGCTCCGATACCAATTGTTGGCCCACTTTAAGTATACAGGATACAACTTGGAAATTGTTTAAGCAACAGGCTGTACGTTTTACTAATCGGCGTGCATAACGGAATTCTTAAAACAGTAAGTTGCTATCGATATAGCAACCCGGTTTATTCTCCTGTTAGCTTGGTGCGTACAGGGTTTTGCAGTGTATACTTATATAAATCACATTTTATGAAAATAGTAACGGCAAAAGGTAAATAACACAGTATTAAAGTGGTTCGAGGTAAACCCCTCTACGCCCACTGGTCCTCCACACAGAAGTAAAACGTTTATTATAAATACTGCGTACACAACTATGTATTTATAATCAAACCTATCGTTGTATCATTCACACAGATAGATACAAAGACTGTCGCTTTCAACTGTTCACACTGATTTGGTTAAAGCTTTCTTCTTGTCTTGCTTCTTCACACACAGTTCTGAAGCTTCGTCCTTATTTGTCCCACACAGGTCAGAATAACTTGTTGAGTTCACATAGAGCTCAGTTTTTACACAAAGGTAAAAGGTAGGTAACCAGGTAAGAACAGCAGCTTGAATATGAAGTTCTTGAGGTGATGATGGCTGTTCTTGATGACTGAGTATATTTCTTCTTTCTCAGATATGGATTGATGCTAGAAAGAAATATACTTCCTCTTGTAAGCTTGATCTGATGATAATGAATATTCAGTCTTTCGATGGTTTGAATATCGCTTGTAAGCTTGTATATGTTCTGTGTTCGTTTCTTTTTTTTTATCTTCAAACTCTTGGGATATATACAGCCTTCTTGGATATATCCCTTGAGATAGATCCGTTGAGTAAGATTATGTGACAACTTGATAGTTGACTTGAATAGACTGAGATCCGGATATTACGGGATTTGAAGATCTTTGTCGGCTTCAGTATTTAAATACTTTATCCTTTCAGTATTTAAATACTTCTTTATCAAATGGGACTTGACTTTAGCGAATACTAAAGATTCCTTTCCAAACGGTCTTCAGTCCTGTTTCGAAGGGTATTGAAGATCTCGATTTTTACGACTTGAATGTCAGATCCATTTACGCTGTAGGCTATAAAGGAGTAGTTCGATGTTGTATGGAAAGATGCCGTATTCGGATAGCTTCCATACTTGGCGTTTACTTAGACTTTGTTGTTGTATCTTGGTAGCGCGAGAGCTCGTGGTATGCTGGCGCTTTGAGAAGGTCTTCGATACAGGATTGACAACTTCGATCAGCTTCGTCTGGGCTTGTCGTATCCGGGCATTTATCATTTTGCTTTATGAAGCTTTGCTGTATCAAGCTTTGTTGTTTGGTAATTATCAAAACAACATTGTTTTTCCCAACAATTTCCCCCTTTTTGATAATTTCCAAACCTTCTTAATGATCCCAAAACTTTGATGCCAAAACCTCTTTAAGTTAAAACAATTTCCCCTTCTTTTTCGATAACCACTTGTTGGTAATTTTGAGAGGACTTCGATACAGGAGTTTTTTATCTCAATAGCTTCCATCTTTTTCAATAATGTCAAGTGCAGACTTCTTGAATGATCTGGTCTTCAGCACTTAGTTTAAAAGAAATATGAACTGCTCACAGGCAAGTTCTAATAATGATAACATCTAACAGGGAAGTGTATTTACATCTTAAACCTATGATTGGCGCACAGGCACAATCTTACAGTGTGATCTAGTTGAGTACAACTGAACCTATGAACTGTTCGCGGACAAGTTCTTACAGTTTGATACATAAACTTGTTGAATTGCAACAATAAAAATTGAGTTGAGTTTAAAATTCGCGTCGTTGAGATAGTGAAGTCCAGATGTCGTGCAAAGCGTTTAAAAAACAAAGTTTGAATATAAAAACAGGACATATGGACTTCAAACTTTTTGCAATACACAATAGAATAAAACTAACAAGTATAATTGAAGTCCTGTAGTGTAAGTACTGTATCGGCGAATAATAAAGCGTTCCCCCTTAAAAGGTACATATAGGATTCAATTCTTACATTAATGTTCGGATTAACACTGTATTCATGGGTCATACTGTATTCCCCCTTAATTAATGCACACGTCAGCTGTAGGAAGGTTTCATGCCTTCTTTGTCCTATAGTGCTGTCTTGACTGTTCTGAGTGTACAGTTAATTAATGGTGGATACTGTATTCTTGTGTCTTACAGCGTGCCCCCTCAATCAATGAGTAAAAGCATAAAAACTTATAGGGAGTCTAGCTGTAGGATTCCCGATTCATGTCGAAGCATAGAAATCAAGTAAATTTGGGTCCTGGTGTGATAGTGCCTTTCGGTACCCAAATTTGCCGGACAGCAATTGGTTTGCTGTAGGCTACTTTTGGTCCATTATTTCGATACGTACGTGGGGCAAGCACGTAGTCATTGTAATCATGATAATTATAATGCATGAAAAATCGATAATTATAGTTGTTATTCCAGTACGATTGTCGTCTAGGAGGTGGATCCATTTTCATGGATCTTACAGATTGCCTTCTGGGTCTCCAGTTGAATTCCCAAGGCTATTGTTGACACGGCGCTGCGAGCTATTTTCTTTATAGATAAGGAGGCTCCTATATCCAATATCTAGGCGCGATGTATTGAAAGTACTGCCCTGCGGGTCTTTGATATTTGGATACAGCCTTCTTTCTGAACGGCTGTTGGCGCTGTTGATATGCTCGAGAAGCATGCTGTTGGGTACGCCTTACGGGTCTGAATGGCTGTTGATTCCGCTGTCTGGAATATGACTGTGGTGGCGGAATGGCAGAACTTGCAGTTCGCGATGCAATGGGTTCCTTCACAGGACTTGGAACTTCTTCCGATACATGAATGGATTCCTCACTCCTGATGAATACCGTACTTGATTTTCCTTTGTTGGAGAACGAGTTGTACCATAAGCCACGTTTATCATGAGCATGTTGCCCAGTGCTCAGGATCTCTTCCATTCTATAAGAGGATTTCTCGAAAGAATTCAAGATTGTCTCTAATTCTCCTTCACGTTTCTCGAGCGATTTTACTTTGGCTTCGAGTAGAGCCAAATCTTTTGTCTTGATTTCAATATGAGACTTAGTCTCATTTAGATCTTGATCAAGTTGATGATTGCTCTACATGAGTTTTTCTAAATTGACTTTGTTGTTTTCGCAGTCGATAGACATATTTTCGTAATTATCCTTCAGCAAGTCGTTTTCTTCTTTCATCTCTAAGTTAGAAATTTCAAGCTGTATGTTTTCTCTTTTCAATATCTGATAGGCCTTTGGAATGTTATTAAATTCATTCAACATGTTTTCAAAGGTATGAGATGTATTTACAGGAGTAGTCGAGGTAGATCTTACCTCATCATCATCGCCGTCTTCATTTTCCTTGTTAACTTTGGCCATAGAGCACATGTATGCTCTATCTTCTAGCTCATCATCAGACGAGTCACTGTCAGTGACCACCTGAAGACACTCAATCTTTTTTGATGCGGGTGTAGCTTTTGATTCTCCAATGAAGGCCTTGAGTTTGTTCTTCATCCTGTTTCTCCAGTCATCAAACTCGTTAATAGAAAACATAGGTACCTTGCTTATTAATGAGGTATCCATATGTGAGGGAATAGGAAAGATAAACTGTTTTCGAAAAATAAGTGATTTTAAGGATATGATTCAGTTTAAAATACGAATGATTCTTTTTAGAATCAACCGCTCCGATACCAATTGTTGGCCCACTTTAAGTATACAAGATACAACTTGGAAAGTGTTTAAGCAACAGGATGTATGTTTTACTAATCGGCGTGCGTAGCGGAATTCTTAAAACAGTAAGTTGCTGTCGATATAGCAACCCGGTCTATTCTCCTGTTAGCTTGGTGCGTACAGGGTTTTGCAGTGTATACTTATATAAATCACATTTTATGAAAACAGTAACGGTAAAAGGTAAATAACACAGTATTAAAGTGGTTCGAGGTAAACCCCTCTACGCCCACTGGTCCTCCACACAGAAGTAAAACGTTTATTATAAATACTGCGTACACAACTATGTATTTATAATCAAACCTATCGTTGTATCATTCACAAAGATAGATATAAAGACTGTCGCTTTCAACTGTTCACACTGATTTGGTTAAAGCTTTCTTCTTGTCTTGCTTCTTCACACACAGTTCTGAAGCTTCGTCCTTATTTGTCCCACACAGGTTAGAATAACTTGTTGAGTTCACACAGAGCTCAGTTTCTACACAAAGGTAAAAGGTAGGTAACCAGGTAAGAACAGCAGCTTGAATATGAAGTTCTTGAGCTAATGATGGCTGTTCTTGATGACTGAGTATATTTCTTCTTTCTCAGATATGGATTGATGCTAGAAAGAAATATACTTCCTCTTGTAAGCTTGATCTGATGATAATGAATATTCAGTCTTTCGATGGTTTGAATATCGCTTGTAAGCTTGTATAGGTTCATTGTTCGTTTCTTTTTTTTTATCTTCAAACTCTGGGGATATATATATAGCCTTCTTGGATATATCCCTTGAGATAGATCCGTTGAGTAAGATTCTGTGACAACTTGATAGTTGACTTGAATAGACTGAGATCCGGATATTACGGGATTTGAAGATCTTTATCGGCTTCAGTATTTAAATACTTTATCCTTTCAGTATTTAAATACTTCTTTATCAAATGGGACTTGACTTTAGCGAATACTAAAGATTCCTTTCCAAACGGTCTTCAGTCCTGTTTCGAAGGGTATTGAAGATCTCAGTACTTTACAGCTTGAGTGTTGTATCCATTTACGCTGTAGGCTATAAAGGAGTAGTTCGATGTTGTATGGAAAGATGCCGTACTCGGATAGCTTCCATACTTGGCGGTTACTTAGACTTTGTTGTTGTATCTTGGTAGCGCGAGAGCTCGTGGTATGCTGGCGCTTTGAGAAGGTCTTCGATACAGGATTGACAACTTCGATCGGCTTTCGATACCGCGGCTTGCTGTATGCTGGGCATTTATCATTTTGCTGTATGAAGCTTTGCTGTATCAAGCTTTGTTGTTTGGTAATTATCAAAACAACATTGTTTTTCCCAACAATTTCCCCCTTTTTGATAATTTCCAAACCTTCTTAATGATCCCAAAACATTGATGCCAAAACCTCTTTAAGTTAAAACAATTTCCCCTTCTTTTTCGAGAACCACTTGGTAATTTTGAGAGGACTTCGATACAGGAGTTTTCTATCTCAATAGCTTCCCTCTTTTTCAATAATGTCAAGTGCAGACTTCTTGAATGATCTGGTCTTCAGCACTTAGTTTAAAAGAAATATAAACTGCTCACAGGCAAGTTCTAATAATGATAACATCTAACAGGGAAGTGTATTTACATCTTAAACCTATGATTGGCGCACAGGCACAATCTTACAGTGTGATCTAGTTGAGTACAACTGAACCTATGAACTGTTCGCGGACAAGTTCTTACAGTTTGATACATAACCTTGTTGAATTGCAACAATAAAAATTGAGTTGAGTTTAAAATTCGTGTCGTTGAGATAGTGAAGTCCAGATGTCGTGCAAAGCATTTAAAAAACAAAGTTTGAATATAAAAACAGGACATATGGACTTCAAACTTTTTGCAATACACAATAGAATAAAACTAACAAGTATAATTGATGTCCTGTAGTGTAAGTACTGTATCGGCGAATAATACAGCGTTCCCCCTTAAAAGGTACATATAGGATTCAATTCTTACATTAATGTTCGGATTAACACTGTATTCATGGGTCATACTGTATTCCCCCTTAATTAATGCACACGTCAGCTGTAGGAAGGTTTCATGCCTTCTTTGTCCTACAGTGCTGTCTTGACTGTTCTGAGTGTACAGTTAATTAATGGTGGATACTGTATTCTTGTGTCTTACAGCGTTCCCCCTCAATCAATGAGTAAAAGCATAAAAACTTATAGGGAGTCTAGCTGTAGCATTCCCGATTCATGTCGAAGCATAGAAATCAAGTAAATTTGGGTCCTGGTGTGATAGTGCCTTTCGGTACCCAAATTTGCTTGACAAAGAATCGTTTGTCAGAGGCTACTTTTGGTCCATTATTTCGATACGTACGTGGGGCAAGCACGTAGTCATTGTAATCATGATAATTATAATGCATGAAAAATCGAGAATTATAGTTGTTATTCCAGTACGATTGTCGTCTAGTAGGTGGAGCCATTTTCAAGGATCTTATAGATTGCCTCCTGGGTCTCCAGTTGAATTCCCAAGGCTATTGTTGACACGGCGCTGCGAGCTATTTTCTTGATAGATAAGGAGGCTCCTATATCCAATATCTAGGCGCGATGTATTGAAAGTACTGCCGTGCGGGTCTTTGATATTTGGATACAGCCTTCTTTCTGAACGGCTGTTGGCGCTGTTGATATGCTCGAGAAACATGCTGTTGGGTACGCCTTATGGGTCTGAATGGCTGTTGATTCCGCTGTCTGGAATATGACTGTGGTGGCGGAATGGCAGAACTTGCAGTTCGCGATGCAATGGGTTCCTTCACAGGACTTGGAACTTCTTCCGATACAGGAATGGATTCCTCACTCCTGATGAATACCGTACTTGATTTTCCTTTGTTGGAGAACGAGTTGTACCATAATCCACATTTATCATGAGCATGTTGCCTAGTGCATAGGATCTCTTCCATTCTATAAGAGGATTTCTCGAAAGAATTCAAGATTGTCTCTAATTCTCCTTCACGTTTCTCGAGCGATTTTACTTTGGCTTCGAGTAGAGCCAAATCATTTGTCTTGATTTCAATATGAGACTTAGTCTCATTTAGATATTGAGCGAGTTGATGATTGCTCTACATGAGTTTTTCTAAATTGACTTTGTTGTTTTCGCAGTCGATAGACATATTTTCGTAATTATCCTTCAACAAGTCGTTTTCTTCTTTCAGCTCTAAGTTAGAAATTTCAAGCTGTATGTTTTCTCTTTTCAATATCTCATGGGCCTTTGGAATGTTATTAAATTCATTCAACATGTTTTCAAAGGTATGAGATGTATTTACAGGAGTAGTCGAGGTAGATCTTACCTCATCATCATCGCCGTCTTCATTTTCCTTGTTAACTTTGGCCATAGAGCACATGTATGCTCTATCTTCTAGCTCATCATCAGACGAGTCACTGTCAGTGACCACCTGAAGACACTCAATCTTTTTTGATGCGGGTGTAGCTTTTGATTCTCTAATGAAGGCCGTGAGTTTGTTCTTCATCCTGTTTCTCCAGTCATCAAACTCGTTAATAGAAAACATAGGTACCTTGCTTATTAATGAGGTATCCATATGTGAGGGAATAGGAAAGATAAACTGTTTTCGAAAAATAAATGATTTTAAAGATCTGATTCAGTTAAAAATACTACTGATTCTTTTTAGAATCAACCACTCCGATACCAATTGTTGGCCCACTTTAAGTATACAGGATACAACTTGGAAAGTGTTTAAGCAACAGGCTGTACGTTTTACTAATCGGCGTGCGTAGCGGAATTCTTAAAACAGTAAGTTGCTGTCGATATAGCAACCCGGTCTATTCTCCTGTTAGCTTGGTGCGTACAGGGTTTTGCAGTGTATACTTATATAAATCACATTTTATGAAAACAGTAACGGTAAAAGGTAAATAACACAGTATTAAAGTGGTTCGAGGTAAACCCCTCTACGCCCACTGGTCCTCCACACAGTAGTAAAACGTTTATTATAAATACTGCGTACACAACTATGTATCTATAATCAAACCTATCGTTGTATCATTCACACAGATAGATATAAAGACTGTCGCTTTCAACTGTTCACACTGATTTGGTTAAAGCTTTCTTCTTGTCTTGCTTCTTCACACACAGTTCTGAAGCTTCGTCCTTATTTGTCCCACACAGGTTAGAATAACTTGTTGAGTTCACACAGAGCTCAGTTTTTACACAAAGGTAAAAGGTAGGTAACCAGGTAAGAACAGCAGCTTGAATATGAAGTTCTTGAGCTGATGATGGCTGTTCTTGATGACTGAGTATATTTCTTCTTTCTCAGATATGGATTGATGCTAGAAAGAAATATACTTCCTCTTGTAAGCTTGATCTGATGATAATGAATATTCAGTCTTTCGATGGTTTGAATATCGCTTGTAAGCTTGTATATGTTCATTGTTCGTTTCTTTTTTTTTTATCTTCAAACTCTGGGGATATATATATATAGCCTTCTTGGATATATCCCTTGAGATAGATCCGTTGAGTAAGATTCTGTGACAACTTGATAGTTGACTTGAATAGACTGAGATCCGGATATTACGGGATTTGAAGATCTTTGTCGGCTTCAGTATTTAAATACTTTATCCTTTCAGTATTTAAATACTTCTTTATCAAACGGGACTTGACTTTAGCGAATACTAAAGATTCCTTTCCAAACGGTCTTCAGTCCTGTTTCGAAGGGTATTGAAGATCTCAGTACTTTACAGCTTGAATGCTGTATCCATTTACGCTGTAGGCTATAAAGGAGTAGTTCGATGTTGTATGGAAAGATGCCGTATTCGGATAGCTTCCATACTTGGCGTTTACTTAGACTTTGTTGTTGTATCTTGGTAGCGCGAGAGCTCGTGGTATGCTGGCGCTTTGAGAAGGTCTTCGATACAGGATTGACAACTTCGATCGGCTTTCGATACCGCGGCTTGCTGTATGCTGGGCATTTATCATTTTGCTGTATGAAGCTTTGCTGTATCAAGCTTTGTTGTTTGGTAATTATCAAAACAACATTGTTTTTCCCAACAATTTCCCCCTTTTTGATAATTTCCAAACCTTCTTAATGATCCCAAAACATTGATGCCAAAACCTCTTTAAGTTAAAACAATTTCCCCTTCTTTTTCGAGAACCACTTGGTAATTTTGAGAGGACTTCGATACAGGAGTTTTCTATCTCAATAGCTTCCCTCTTTTTCAATAATGTCAAGTGCAGACTTCTTGAATGATCTGGTCTTCAGCACTTAGTTTAAAAGAAATATGAACTGCTCACAGGCAAGTTCTAATAATGATAACATCTAACAGGGAAGTGTATTTACATCTTAAACCTATGATTGGCGCACAGGCACAATCTTACAGCAGTGATCTAGTTGAGTACAATCGAACCTATGAACTGCTCATGACAAGTTCTTACAGTTTGATACATAACCTTGTTGAATTGCAACAATAAAAATTGAGTTGAGTTTAAAATTCGTGTCGTTGAGATAGTGAAGTCCAGATGTCGTGCAAAGCATTTAAAAAACAAAGTTTGAATATAAAAACAGGACATATGGACTTCAAACTTTTTGCAATACACAATAGAATAAAACTAACAAGTATAATTGATGTCCTGTAGTGTAAGTCTTGTATCGGCGAATAATACAAATGCCCCCTTAAAAGGTACATATAGGATTCAATTCTTACATTAATGTTCGGATTAACACTGTATTCATGGGTCATACTGTATTCCCCCTTAATTAATGCACACGTCAGCTGTAGGAAGGTTTCATGCCTTCTTTGTCCTACAAAGGTCTTTGCCTCGACTGCTCGAGTGTACAGTTAATTAATGGTGGATACTGTATTCTTGTGTCTTACAGCGTTCCCCCTCAATCAATGAGTAAAAGCATAAAAACTTATAGGGAGTCTAGCTGTAGCATTCCCGATTCATGTCGAAGCATAGAAATCAAGTAAATTTGGGTCCTGGTGTGATAGTGCCTTTCGGTACCCAAATTTGCTTGACAAAGAATCGTTTGTCAGAGGCTACTTTTGGTCCATTATTTCGATATGTACGTGGGGCAAGCACGTAGTCATTGTAATCATGATAATTATAATGCATGAAAAATCGAGAATTATAGTTGTTATTCCAGTACGATTGTCGTCTAGGAGGTGGAGCCATTTTCAAGGATCTTACAGATTGCCTCCTGGGTCTCCAGTTGAATTCCCAAGGCTATTGTTGACACGGCGCTGCGAGCTATTTTCTTGATAGATAAGGAGGCTCCTATATCCAATATATAGGCGCGATGTATTGAAAGTACTGCCGTGCGGGTCTTTGATATTTGGATACAGCCTTCTTTCTGAACGGCTGTTGGCGCTGTTGATATGCTCGAGAAGCATGCTATTGGGTACGCCTTACAGGTGTGAATGGCTGTTGATTCCGCTGTCTGGAATATGACTGTGGTGGCGGAATGGCAGAACTTGCAGTTCGCGATGCAATGGGTTCCTTCACAGGACTTGGAACTTCTTCCGATACAGGAATGGATTCCTCACTCCTGATGAATACCGTACTTGATTTACCTTTGTTGGAGAACGAGTTGTACCATAATCCACGTTTATCATGAGCATGTTTCCCAGTGCTTAGGATCTCTTCCATTCTATAAGAGGATTTCTCGAAAGAATTCAAGATTGTCTCTAATTCTCCTTCACGTTTCTCGAGCGATTTTACTTTGGCTTCGAGTAGAGCCAAATCATTTGTCTTGATTTCAATATGAGACTTAGTCTCATTTAGATATTGAGCGAGTTGATGATTGCTCTACATGAGTTTTTCTAAATTGACTTTGTTGTTTTCGCAGTCGATAGACATATTTTCGTAATTATCCTTCAGCAAGTCGTTTTCTTCTTTCAGCTCTAAGTTAGAAATTTCAAGCTGTATGTTTTCTCTTTTCAATATCTCATGGGCCTTTGGAATGTTATTAAATTCATTCAACATGTTTTCAAAGGTATGAGATGTATTTACAGGAGTAGTCGAGGTAGATCTTACCTCATCATCATCGCCGTCTTCATTTTCCTTGTTAACTTTGGCCATAGAGCACATGTATGCTCTATCTTCTAGCTCATCATCAGACGAGTCACTGTCAGTGACCACCTGAAGACACTCAATCTTTTTTGATGCGGGTGTAGCTTTTGATTCTCTAATGAAGGCCGTGAGTTTGTTCTTCATCCTGTTTCTCCAGTCATCAAACTCGTTAATAGAAAACATAGGTACCTTGCTTATTAATGAGGTATCCATATGTGAGGGAATAGGAAAGATAAACTGTTTTCGAAAAATAAATGATTTTAAAGATCTGATTCAGTTAAAAATACTACTGATTCTTTTTAGAATCAACCACTCCGATACCAATTGTTGGCCCACTTTAAGTATACAGGATACAACTTGAAAAGTGTTTAAGCAACAGGCTGTACGTTTTACTAATCGGAGTGCGTAGCGAAAGTCTTAAAACAGTAAGTTGATGTCGATACAGCAACTCGGTCTATTGTCCTATTAGCTTGGTGCGTACAGGGTTTTGCAGTGTATACTTATAAAAATCACATTTTATGAAAACAGTAACGGCAAAAGGTAAATAACACAGTATTTAAGTGGTTCGAGGTAAACCCCTCTACGCCCACTGGTCCTCCACACAGAAGTAAAACGTTTATTATAAATACTGCGTACACAACTATGTATTTATAATCAAACCTATACCTGTAGCATTCACACAGATAGATACAAATACTGTCGCTTTCAACCGTTCACACAGATTTGGTTAAAGCTTTCTTCTTGACTTGCTTCTTCACACACAGTTCTGAAGCTTCGTCCTTATTCATCCTACACAGGTCAGAATAACTTGTTGAGTTCACACAGAGCTCAGTTTTTACACAAAGGTAAAAGGTAGGTAACCAGGTAAGAACAACAACTTGAATATGAAGTTCTTGAGCTGATGATGGCTGTTCTTGATGACTGAGTATATTTCTTCTTTCTCAGATATGGATTGATGCTAGAAAGAAATATACTTGCTCTGGTAAGCTTGATATGATGATAATGAATATTCAGTCTTTTGATGGTTTGAATATCGCTTGTAAGCTTGTATATGTTCGGTGTGTTCGTTACTTTTTTTTTGATCTTCAAACTCTGGGGATATATGTAGCCTTCTTGGATATATCCGTTGAGATAGATCCGTTGAGCAAGATTCTGTGACAACTTGATAGTTGACTTGAATAGACTGAGATCCGGATATTGCGGGATTTGAAGATCTTTGTCAGCTTTAGTATTTAAATACTTTATCCTTTCAATATTTAAATACTTCTTTATCAAATGGGACTTGACTTTAGAGAATACTAAAGATTCCTTTCCAAATGGTCTTCAGTCCTGTTTCGAAGGGTATGAAGATCTCGGTACTTTACAGCTTGAATGCTGTATCCATTTGCGTTGTAGGCTATAAAGGAGTAGTTCGATGCTGTATGGAAAGATGCTGTATTCGGATAGCTTCCATACTTGGCGTTTACTTAGACTTTGTTGTTGTACCTTGGTAGCGCGAGAGCTCGTTGTATGCTGGCGCTATGAGAAGGTCTTCGATACAGAACTTCGATCGGCTTTCGATACAGTGGCTTGCTGTATGCTGGGCATTTATCATTTTGCTGAATGAAGCTTTGCCGTATCAAGCTTTGTTGTTTGGTAATTATCAAAACAACATTGTTTTTCCCAACAGAGGCTATTGATTTTAAGATGGATACTTCTCTTCAAACTGACCTTATCCTACAGTCTCTCCCTGATTCCTTCTCACAGTTTGTTATGAACTTCAACGGCAATGATTTTGCATGTAACTTAGCTGGGCTAATGAACAAACTCGTGACCGTCAGATGAAGACTCCGCGGATGAAGGAGTCTGCCCTTGTGATTTCTTCTGGACCTCAGAGGTCTAAGAATAAGAAGAAAAAGACCAAGAAGTGGACGAGACCACAAGTAAAAGACCTTAAGGGTAAGGGCAAGGCCCCGATGGCTCCGAAGAGCAAGAAGAAGGATGCTTGTCTCAAGTGCGGTGAGATGGTCCACTGGTCTAGAGACTATACAATTCTTCATGGCACTTCAGGTGCAGAACTTTTTGTTTTGGAAACAAATTGTTCTGCTACTGTATTCACTACAAAAAAAAACAGTTTTTACCGACGCCAAAATGGCGTTGGTAAAACAGAAAATGGCGTTGGTAAAAAAATTACCGACGCCATTACCGACGACAACCCGCCGTTGGAAAACGCCGATCGTAATTTTTACCGACGCCATTTTCCGACGCCACATTTACCGACGCCATTTTTGGCGTCGTTAAATTAAAAAAATTAAAAAGTCGTCGACTCAAAGCGGGCTCAAAGTAGTTAGGTCCGGCTCGTGGGAGGGTTCTGGCCAGTCCAGTGCCTGGGTCCGGCGGGTCGGGTGCGGGTCCTGGCGGATCAGTTCGGCTCCATTCAATTTCAAATGGTTGAGAAGGATTTTGGTTTATAAACCACAAAAACATTGATGTTTTTTCGATGTGGGATTGTGTTAAAATTACCGACGCCGAAATGGCGTCGGTAATGGCGTAAACGGGCGTCGGTAAATTAAAAATAAAAAAAAAAATTTACCAACGCCAAAATGGCGTCGGTAATGGCGTCGGTAAATGGCGTCGAACGGCGTCGTTAATTGTAAAAAATAAGTCTGCGAACCTGGCTGCCGGCAATGGCGTCAGAATCCAAGGCCGGGCAAATGGCGTCGGTAAATTATAAGTTTAACAACGGCGGTACGGGCGTCGGTAAATTATAAGTTTAACAACGGCGGTGCTGGCGTCGGTAAATGGCGTCGGTAAAAACTGTTTTTTTTGTAGTGATTTTCTACTTCCTGGATACTAGATTCTGGTGCTAGTTCTCATATTTGTACTGTGAATCAGGATCTGAACAAAGTAGGAAGCTTGGAGCTGGAGAAGTAATGATCACTGTCGGAAGCGGGCATAATGTCGAAGCAATTGACATAAGATCACTTCTTTTGGGTTTAGAATCCGGTTTTTTGTTCTGACTTTAGAAGATATACGTGTTTTGCCCAAGGGGCATGAAAACATTGTATCCATTCCGGTCATGGATCGGAAAGGCTTTTCATTTCTCATTGGTGATGGTTCCTGCAAAATTTATTTCAGAAATAAACTAGTGGGTACTACTACATTGCTAAATAGACTGTATGATCTAAACCTCAGTAACAAAGTCATTGTGAATACTATGACTAGGAAGTGTGGTAGGGATGAAACCAATCAAGTTTTGAAATGGCATCTTAGACTTGGTCATATTGGTCAGACCAAGGTTTACAAAATGGAAAAGGATGGACTTATGGGTCCATACCGATCGGACCCCTTTCCTACTTGTGAATCTTGCCTTAGAGGCAAAATGACTAAGTCCCCCTTCACTGGGAGTTTTGAAAGAGCCACTGATAAATTGGGATTAATCCATACCGACATATGTGGTGCTTTAGAAGCAGCACATCACGGATATCAGTACTTCATTACGTTTACAGATGATCATACTAGGTATGGTTATGTATACTTAATGAAACATAAATCCGAGGCCTTTGAGAAATTCTAGGAATTTAACGCCCTAGTCGAGAAACAAACTGGAAATCATATCAAAGAACTTCGATCGGACCGAGGTGGCGAGTATATGGGTATGGAGTTTGATGAGTTTCTTAAGGAACATGGAATAGTATCACAACTTACACCTCCAGGCACTCCTCAGTTAAATGGTGTGTCAGAAAGAAGGAACTAGACCTTGTTGGACATGGTCCGTTCCATACTAGGCTATACTGACTTACCGATTTATCTGTGGGGGTATGCACTCCTGACTGCTGCATATATCTTGAACATATGTCCTCCCAAATCTATTCCTAAAACTCCACATGAGATGTGGGAGGGCAGGAAACCAAAGTCTTAATCACATTAGGATTTGAGGATGTCCCGCCTATGTCAAGAAGACTAAGGTGGAAAAAATGGAAGCAAGGTCCGTGAGGAGACATTTCATTGGATTTCCATCTAAGACGATGGGTTATCTATTCTACATGCCCAAAGATCGAAATATCGTTGTTGCTTTGCATGCACACTTCCTGGAAGAAAAGTTCATTCAGGAACGCAGAACAGGTAGAAATATTTCTTTGGAAGAATACAATGAAACTCCTCAGGAGACACCTGTGCAAGAAATTGGAACCGAACATTCTCAAACACAAGTACAACCACCTCGTAGGTCTCGTAGGGTGTGTCAATTATTTGAGAGGTATAGTTTTATGCACTTGGAGAAACTGGGTTTCTACGAGGTTCCAGGTGATAAACAAGAGACCGACCCGCCACCAATGACCTAGCATTGGTAGATGTAGACTCCATGAAATAGACTGTAGCAGTCTTCTTGTAGTTGGGACCTTCGTTTTGAAGAGGCAGCCAAAGAGTTTGACTTCATGCAAAATGAAGAGGAACCTTGTGTATACAAGAGGGTTAGTGGGAGCTAGATTGCATCCTTAGCACTATATGTAGATGACATTCTACTAATAGGAAATGATGTGGGAATGCTCGGTTCTGTGAAAGCTTGCCTTTCGAGTAATTTCTCCATGAAAGACTTGGAAGAAGAAACCTATATTCTTGGGATTCGACTCTATTGGGATATATCAAATAGAATGATTAGATTTTTCTTAAAGCGTTCTATATAGATAAAATCTTAAAGCGATTTAAGATGGATTAATCTAAAAGAGGGTTCGTATCGATGCGAAATGGAATAAAACTCACTTTGAAGATGTGTGCTCATAGTAAGGAACAATGAAAAGAAATGAGTAATATAACATATGCTTTGGAATTTGGGTAGCCTTATATATACTTTATTGTGTACGAGACCTGACATTGCGCATGCTGGGAGCATGGTAAGTAGGTTTTGGGCTAACCGAGTTAGGGAACATTAGACTGCCGTAAAAGAACGTTCTCAAGTACTTTAGAAGGACTAGAGACCTGGTTCTTAAATACGGCAGTGGACAACTGAATGTAATGGGATTCACTGTATTGGACTTCCAAGGAATGAAAGACGATTCTATGTCTACTTCTGGCTACATTTACTCTTAATGGAGGAGCAGTATCTTGTAATAGTGCCAAGTATAGCGCGACTGCTAGTTCCCCTATTAGGCTGAGTATGTAACGGTCTCGGAGGCCTCCAAAGGAAGAATTAAGAAGTTACTGGGTAAACTTCACGTGACACCTTGTGCTGGGCTGCCAGAGCGGTAGCACATGCCTAGGAGCCGAGGTTTCATAATAGTACAAAACCTATTGAGAGAGAGTATCATCTCGTAAGAGAATTTGTTCGCAAAGAGATACATTGTGCTGCATAGAGTAGAGTCAGCCGACTACGCCGCTGATCCACTGACCAAGCCACATTATCAGATTAGCTTGGAGCGTATTCTGGAGAACATGGGTATTAGATACCATAGTGTGTGGCATTGGGTGCAAGTGGGAGATTATTGGGAGTATGCCCTCGAATGCCACTCAGAGGATGTTGAGTGAGGGCATTGTACTTGTTATTATGTAAATCAATAATATAAGGCAATCGGTGTTTCTTTATTTACTGGTAGTTACTGGCATTCCTGACTCGAAAATATACATATAGAAACTAGTCTGTGTATTTGAGAGCAAAACGTTCCACTCCTTATTGGATAACGGGGTCGGCACTGGAACGATTTATAGCTCAAATACTTAATCGTTCGCAAGTCGATGAAACTTGACTGGGCGTTAAGTTTATGTGAAGACTTGTATGACGTGTTCTTTGATATGGAGAGTGCCTGTCGAACACTAATGGTTATTGGGAGCACACATTATAGGTATGCTAATTGGATTAGTATACTCGAACCAACTCACCCTCTATTCGTCACACAGATTTCACTCTGGGACAGTCAATGACGGATTCGAAAGGTTGTGATAGGTATTCGTGAACCTTCGACTTGAGGATCTAGTAAGGATGTGCTTGTGACATTAAGATTTTCATTAGAGTAGTTCGACCCTGTAAACCGGAAGGCGGGGGTCAAACTCGACGTGCATCTTGACGGGCAAGTATCAGGTCCTACTGAATACCAAGATAGAATTCTTTCTCCTGTTAGTGAACGGGTAATATGTCATAAACGGTTATTGGCAGATGAGATCATAAGTATTTGGCCAAAGCATTGGATCTAGTTATATTAGGTACACGAGAGCTCGATGATCTCGATTTGCATTAACACATACATAGCGTCAAGTACAGATAGGGTTTGACTGACCGTGACCCTATAACTTGATCGGGACATGTGAAAGAAGGGTTTATACGTTTACTGGTATTCACGACAGAATGGTTCTTGAATGATCCCAATCATTCGTTCTCAGTTTGGGTACAGTGTAGGCCGCCAGGCTGGCTAGGTGGTGCTACTACTCTTTGGTTCCTCCCATTGCTGACTGAGACGGACCTACCGAGTCGCGCAATAGGATTGACAACGGAATGAATCAAGCTTATTCTATCATTATGAATATTAGATATTGGATATCTAATCTTGGGACATTGGATGTCTAAATTGATTTATTGGATAAATTAATTTACGGCCTAATGAATTAAATAAATTACTAGGTGATTAATTTAATTCATGAATATAATTATTTCTTGGAGAAATTAATTATGTTATTATGTATTTGATATGATTAATTAATTGGATTAATTGATTGATATAAATACTTCAGAATAGAATTGGAGTTTATCTGTTTGGACTCACGGGAGTCCGAAACGAACCAAACTCGTCCGTTTTTCATATGGCCACCCCAACTACTCTTGCTCATAGTTTTCACCATTTTTAAAGGTGTAAGACAAATGACATGATCAGGGAATCTCTATTATGAGATAGAGTATGTGTTATTATTCCTTTAAAAGGGAATAAATTAATATGGAAGAAGTAGAATAAGATGAGAACACAACTCACTTGTGAATGGGATTTGGAATCACACGGCTCATCAAGCAAAAGAGAGAGAGAGAGAGAGAAAATAAATTTTCTTGGTCTTATTTATCATCTTCTTCTTCATATTTTCTTGGTGGTTCTTGGAGAAAAATCAAGAAATCAAAGATAGATAGTGAGTTATACACTTAGAGTGTTATAATCACAATCGAAAGCTTCATCATCCTAGCTTTAGCCGTATCCTTGGAGGATAGCAAGGTGATCGTTGTTTCGTTCATTTTTTCGGCGCGTGGCAAGTAGAGAAGGGGTCCTTTCGGCGTTGGATCATCCAAGAGCTTGGAGCGGATTGGATTCGTAGAGATCAAGCAAATCTCGGGGAATAGCTCAAGAGAAGGATACCATTTAATCAACGGACTACAAGGGTATGTTTTCTCGTATCTCTTGTGTTTCGTATTATATTCGTATATATGTAGCTCGATCGATCCTCGTAGGGATTCGGATCGAATTAATTTTCGTTTTACCGCTTCGGATGGGCCTTCGATTTAGGCACCGAATCCCAACAACATATGCACAACAACAACACATGGTAATCCAACGATCCAACGCACATAGCTATAGATTCCCATGATGATCCCGTCGGACCAACGCATGGTGGAAATACCTATCCAGCGATCCAGCACACACAGCATAGATACCCAAGATAATCCCGTCGGACCAACACGAGGTGGACATACGACAACAATGCACAAATGCATATTAACAACAATACACAAATGCATGACAACAACAATACACGAATGTATCACAACATGATCGACACAAAATGACTAAAAATATTAGAGTACTTTCCCCAAGTCCTTCGAGAGCAATCTCGATGTCTAAACCATCACCAACCATTATCCTCAATATTCGTCGGTCCAAAATTTCACGGACAGTAGATAATTCATATCTTCTTCTTTATCACAATGTATCCTCGATACCCAAGTACACCAATAATAAAAGTACATCATATACATTATGATTTAAATTCCCAAAATCCAAAAACAACTTACAATCCCAAATCTCCTGTGTTCACAATTATAATCCTTGCTATACAAATTATAAACGAATGAAATGGAAACCATTCATTAAATATTATAGACTGAGCAAGTAATAACTTACCTCGATACCGACACGATGATGATGAAGCCGCTACCAATCCCATTGCCATTGTCTACGAGCTTCTCGGCCCTGACCAAAGCAATTCACGAACACGACCGCAACACACTATTCTAGTCGACGATTATAACCAACCATCAATGTTCACAACCTATTGAAGAAATCAATTAACACATATTCGATAATAATCAAATTCCGATATAACCAATTAATCAAACTCAACGGCTCAACAATCCCTCGATCATGTACACAACCAAATAGTATAACTCAAACCATCACGAACTCATATCCATAATACGAACCAAAATCCGATAATCGTTATTAATAATCAATATAACCGATCATCAAACCCAACGATTCCATAATATCCCGATTAAACACAATCCGAACAACCCAAATCAATCAATCATGAATCCATAGCCATAATACGATTATAGATACGAATGTAAAGAAAATAATATTTGATGATCAATCACAATCTTTTCGGATTCCAAATTGTTTATCATGATTCGAATTTCATCAAGAACATACGAATTCTACCACTACAATCAGCATGACTTAACGAACATTTGATCTTCATATCTAAAAATACTGATAATTCAACATACGATCATCTTGGTATGTTATATTCATCAAGAAGTTCTTTAAGAACACCAAGTGATTCGAAACGATGTTCATAGTCATCAAAATGACATAATTCGATATCCTTTAACATGTAGATAATCATCCAACTCATAATCCAAGTCGTGTATCATCATATTCTTCAAAATGCACTTCTCATAACTTTAAGAATCGTATCAACACCACTATAATCATCATCGTACGAATCAAATACGGATAACAATACCAAGAGTCCGAAATCAAGATGTAGAGTTCAACAACATACCTCAAGAACATGGACAACACCATTAAACACATCAAGGATTAACAATATCTTCATATCCAAGCCTCAAATCCATGTTTCCATGCTTATATCCAAGATAGAAGAGGTTTATCTTCACTACCATACTCAGAGGGACGAAGTTTGGAGGAAGGAATGGTTTTGTTATCGTGAAGAAATGAAAAACTGATCTTTAATTTATAATCTACTGCGCTCATTACGTACGTTACCAATCAACTTTAACGTACGTAATGCTTCCTTACGTACGCTACAGGTCCTTCATAGCATACGTAACATCATTCCAGAACTCACTGCCTCAGTTCCTATCTTGCATAACGTACGTAACACTTGTTCCATAGCGTACGTAATACGTACGGTGACTTGCTACAATATATGCTCATATTACGTACGTAATATGCTCTGCATAGCGTACGTAATACCTAGTTGACTTATCTTTTGGCATGCCAGCCGATACCTGGGCTCCACATGGCAGGTATTGATTCTTCTGTCTGATTCCTCTCGTTACGTACGTAATGCGTTATACATAGCGTACGTAACACTTAGCATCTTAGCGTACGTTATCTCATAAACTTATCGTATGTTAAGGACTCTGCACTTAGCCATTTACAACTGTTCCTGCCTGTCGTCTCGACATACCGAATACGTATATACAACATACTATATCCTCAACTACAATTGTCGACCAAGTACGACAATTATACCAATACAGATGTCTCACTCCTTCATTTATTTTATCCATACTGTATAGATTCCATACTGTAAAACATAACTCGGATAAAATAACATTAAACAATAGTAGTAGAAATTTGGTATATTACACTTCCGGTCCACCGTCGACTCTATTTATGCCCCATATGGTACCGGTAATTCCAGGGGTCGATGAGAAAGGAGTCTGCCAGCCATATAGCTTGGTTAACCAAATGGAGGTGTATGTGTTCTAGGCGTGGCCTAAGAAAATGATTTGGCGGACATGTCGGATATCTAAGACGAAGTTGTACGCAGAGCTTGCGTAAGAGAATGAGGAGGGTCTACCGACGCCGAACCGAAAAAGAAGAAGAAGACCCAATGCCCATCAAAGGGCTTAGCACTTGACACATATGTTAAAAAAATGACCGTCACAAGATAGCAGTAGCTGAAAAGTATCGACGACTCATTTTGGCTTCTGATACTTGAACGGCTGTTAGACGTATTTTTATACGCTTATTTATCATTATTTTGTATTATTTTGGAGAGTAAATTTGCTTAAATGAGCTCTTAATGCCTTAATTTTGTATGTTTGTCAGGAGATTGGAGTCCGGAAGCTAAAACGAGGCGAAACGGACGAAAACGGCAAATTTTGGCCGTGAGCCGCGGCACAAGGAAGCAGGGCCGCGGCACATGCAGCGGACCAGCGGGCACAAAGTAGACTATACTCTGTGCCGCGGAACAGTCTAGGTGAGCCGCGGCCCATAAGAAAGTCACAGCGCCCAGGCGACCAGCTGAAGACCATGTGCCGCGGTACAGATTTAGTGAGCCGCGGCACACTAGGCGCTTTTTGTGTGCTCCGCGCGGATTTGGGCCGTTTTGAAGCCAGTTCTCGACCTACTCACACGGACGCGATTTGGAGACTGTGCAGAGCTATAAATAAGGGTTTAAGACCCTAATTAATGATCAGAAAAATCGGGGGAAATCTTGGAAATCTGGTAATTAGAGAATCTTAGAGGAGACGGCAGAAGAGGAAGATAAGCAGAAGACTTCAAGAGCAGAGGGCGGAAGCCGAAGAACGGAGGAATCCGAGCTCTTCATCTGCGTTTGATTTTCATGCTTTTATTCATTTATTCTGTAATTTCATTAGTTATCATATCAGGCTAAAACCCTAATCTAGGATTTTGATGAAACCTACGTTTTGACGGATTTGCTTGAGATTATCTATTTAATTCCCTTTTTGTTGAGTTTTCCCAATCGTGTTTAATGCTTTCAATTATCTGGCCAATAGTTGTATTGTTTTAATCATTCAATTCGAATCGGGAGAGGAGAGTTGGTGAGGAAGTATTGGTGAGGATCGTCTTATTCTGTGAGATAGGAATATACTCATAGGAACTACGTGGCCTTTTGGAGATTTTATGCTTTTTGCCTATTGACGAATTAATTCACCTAGGGATAGAGTGCGTTATTGGCCTTTAGAAAAATCTATTGACCTCGGGAGAGGCGGTAGAATATATTAGCAATCTTTGCCTTCAATAAATTGGGAAAATCATTAACTTCAGATAATCGAGAGTAAATTCGGATAAACCGAGGTGGATTCAGAATCCTAGACTTATTCATCATTTGATTCCCTTTCTTCAAGATATCGTTTTTACTGTTTAGTCTTTTATTAATTCTTTTAGTAATTAATTGCAAAACCAAAATTCGATTGTTCAAATAAAATTAGAATACATACAAATCGGTAGTTAGTGATTCAGTCCTCGTGGGAACGACACTCATCACTTTATTACTTGTATACGATAACGTGCACTTGCGTTCAATAAATATCGCAACAAGTTTTTGGCGCCGTTGCCGGGGACTGAAATTTTAGCTAATATTGATTTCAGTATTTCTAGTCTTAGTTTGAACGTTTTATTTACTTATTTTTGTGTATTTAATTTTATTTATTTATTTGTTTTTCCTTTCAGGATCTTTCGCGTAGTGCATGAGAAAATTTGGTAACGAAGGCCTACTACCTTTCGATACCGAACTCGAGTGCACTCTTCGAAGGAACAAGAAGGAGAAACGAGAGTTACAGACGAAAGTCAACATGGCCGAAAATATCGAAATTCAAGGAGGAAATAATATTGTGCAGCAAGCTAAACCGGAAATGGCACTTCGAGATTATGCTATGCCGCAGATTAATGCTAATTTTTCGGGGATTCGGCGTCCCACCATTCAGGCAAACAACTTCGAAATCAAGCCTGCAATTATTCAGATGGTACAAGCGAGCCAATTCTGTGGATGGCCGAATGACGATCCCAACGCACATATTGCTTCTTTTCTCGAGATTTGTGACACGTTCAAGAACAATGGTGTCACAGACGATGCTATCCGATTACGGCTTTTCCCTTTCTCTTTGAGGGATAAAGTGAAATTTTGGCTGAATTCCTTACCGCCGGGGTCGATCACAACATGGGCAGAGTTAGCGCAAGCCTTCCTTGCTAAATTCTTCCCACCTTCTAAGACGGCGAAACTGAGAAACGAGATCACCACTTTTAGTCAGTATGATATGGAATCGCTCCACGAGGCGTGGGAGCGATACAAGGATTTGTTACGGAGATGCCCACATCATGGCCTTCCAGACTGGCTTCAAATTCAGACGTTCTACAATGGATTGAGTGCCTCTACACGCACTCTCGTGGATGCAGCCGCCGGTGGAGCTTTGATGGGAAAGACGATGGCTGAAGCACACTCGTTGTTAGAAGCTATGGCCGCTAATGCTTATCAATGGCCATCCGAACGAATAACGCCGAAGCGAGTTATGGAAATTTCGAGTAATGACCCGATATCCACATTGTCAGCTCAAGTCGCCGCCTTGACTCAGCAGCTTCAAGCATTTTCACATGCACCTTACCCCGTTACCATTGAGTCTTGCAATTGGTGTAACGGATCTCACCCTAGCGCGGAGTGTCAAGTCGGAAATCCGTTCGAGCAGCCCCAAATTGAACAAGCTCAGTTTGTAAGAAACGGAAACCGGCAAAATAATCCGTACTCAAACACGTATAATCCGGGGTGGCGTAATCATCCCAACTTTTCGTGGAGAAACGAACAGAACTCGAACCAGCCTCCGTTCGTTCAAAACCAACAGCAGCCTCCTCCAGCTCCAAAAGTTTATCTTGAGGAAGCAATCGCGAAATTGGCAGCGAATACGAGTCAATTCATGACCCGTACTGAAGCGACATTGCAGAATCATTCCGCTTCCATTCGCAACTTGGAAGTCCAGCTGGGCCAGATTGCTAACGTGTTGACAGCCCGCCCGGAGGGAGCATTGCCAAGTACGACCGAGACAAATCCTAGAGAAAGTCTAAATGCGATCAGTTTGAGAAGCGGGAAGGAGGTGTGTGACCAACCCGAGAGAAGTGAAAAGAGGAGTGAAATTGAGGAGAAGAAAAATTTAGCGACGGAAGAATCACAAGATTGGAGACCTTCGATAACGTTTCCGGATAACCCGAAGGCATATGTGCCACCCGTCCCGTTTCCGCAGAGATTACAGCAGAAAAAGGCGGACAAGCAATTCTCTAAGTTCCTCGACGTGTTCAAGAAGCTTCATATTAACATTCCATTTTCCGACGCGTTGGAACAAATGCCGAGCTACGTTAAATTCCTGAAAGAGATCTTGTCAAAGAAAAGAAAACTCGAGGAGTTCGAGACAGTCGCCTTGACGGAGGAATGCAGCGCGATTCTTCAGAAGAAGCTTCCACCAAAATTGAAAGATCCGGGAAGTTTCAACATACCATGCACCATGGGGAATCTCTCTTTTAATAAGGCATTGTGCAATCTCGGTGCTAGTATTAACCTCATGCCTCTGTCTATTTTCAAAAAGCTGGGAATTGGAGAAGCAAAGCCGACGACGGTCTCCTTGCAATTAGCAGATCGATCTATTAAGTATCCGAGTGGAGTGATTGAGGATGTGTTAGTAAAAGTGGATAAATTTATCTTTCCAGCGGATTTTATTGTTCTCGACATGGAGGAAGATGAAGATATCCCGATTATCTTGGGACGACCATTTTTAGCGACCGACAGAACTCTTATAGATGTGGAAAAAGGAGAATTAACTCTACGGGTTCAAGACGAGCATGTTACGTTCCAAGTATTCAAATCCTTTTCATGGCCGGGAGGTGTTGATAAAAGCTCACAAAGCGAAAGTGTGAAGGTCGTTGCAAAAGAGAAACACCGAAGACATCGTCGGTCGAAAAATTAAGATTCCATGTCAGATGGTCCAACTTTTAAGAAAGATGTAGAACGAGTAGCATTTCTTGAGCATGTGAACATGCAATCATGGCCATCTGATCAGCCACACTCGGAAAAGTCCACTGCAGTCTTAAGTGCGTTCGTGAAAGAGGGGAATAAGCCGGAAGCCAAACGAACGTCTAGTCATGAGAAAAACGGGTGTTTCGGAAAGTTGTTCTTGTCAAATCCTTTCCGCAAACAACATTAGGTGTCCGAACCGAAAATCAAATCGTTAATGACCGATGGTCAAAATTTTAAAAACCATATTAACGATTCGATGAACGGGGCGGAGATCAAATGGAGTTTGCGAAAAGCGAACTGATTTTTAATAGGTCCGGCTGAAGACTATAAACTTAGCGCTTCTCGGGAGGCAACCCGAGTTCGTAGTTGTAGATTTTTCTATTTCTATATTTTTCTTGCATTCTTGTATTTTTATTTTTCATCATTTTGTGATTTGATTTGCTTTTACCTCTCGCACTTGACGTGTTCTTCTTAAAAATTCTGTGCAGGAAAAGTCCCAGGGGAGAAATTCATTACTGAGCCAGGGCACAAGGCTTGTGAGCCGCGGCACACACAAATAGAAAGGGAGAGCTAAACAATCTGTACTCTGTGCCGCGGCAGAACATTACTGAGTCGCGGCCCACGACAAAACATGCGAACAGGTAAAAAGGGACTGTACTCGATGCCGCGGCTCACTTGAGCTGTGCCGCGGCACACCATGCGGAATTTGAAAGGCCCAGGTACCTTATAACCCGCGTTCGGCCGGCCACCCCAGGTACATTTCCCTTTCTTCCCATCCTTTCCCTTGCGCGCGATCGGCCGACATTCTCCTCCATTCTTCTTCTTGCAATTTTCTTACACTTTTCACAATCCAAGCAAGGTATGTCCAAATCTCTAATCTCAAATTGTTCTATGAATTTAAATTTGAAGTTGTGTTATGCATTTGGGGATTGAATATGTTTATTTCCTTCAAAAGTTCTATGATGGTTAAGTGGATAACATGATGGTTTTGATCGAATTTTCATGGTTATTTTGGATTATGAATGAATTGAGTATGTCGTTTTTGATGGTGAATGATTCGTGTTTTTGTTCTTGGGGATTTAATCGAGCTATTGCCATATTTGTTCTTCAAGTGAACTCTTGCCCTTTAAGAGTTCGATGAAATGCCTGAATGAAAGATTTTCTTTGTTAAGGCAATATTTTGAATCTTTGTGCAACGTATTCGTTCTGGAATTACAGCAACCCCAACCCGTACGTCTAGTTTAAACGTTATGGTTCAATTTCATTTTTCTCTCACAGTTGTGCTATCTCGTAAAAATTTATGATTTACGGCTGGATATCCTTAGCTGAGTGATGATTATTATCGTTATTGTTTGAGTAAGTAACCTTCGGTGTTTAAATTTTTTCAGGACTGACTATGGCTAGTACTAAGAAGCTGAGCAAGAGGGCTAGGACTCAGTCGTCCCCCACCCGAGGGGAAACCTCTCGTACTCGCGCCGAGTCGGAGGCGCACCAGTTTTCTGACCCTGAGATCCACAAAATATTCAATGAGAAGATTCGGCCGCGACCTCTTATCCCGGAGAGGGGATTTACTCCACCCCCCAAGATGGGGAACTGCTTACGATGATAGACGAGATGGGGTGGGCCCGATTTGCTTCACCCCCCGAGCCAGCGGTGATATCGATAGTGCAGGAGTTCTATGCCAGCGCGCTATTGAAGCACATTCGAGTAGGCCAGATGTTGCAGCAGTCAGACACTCGGACTCAGGTCGATGTCCGAGGTATTACGGTTGATTTTTCCACAGCTGCTATTCGGAGGTTGTTTGGGCTGCCGGTGGTAGATGAGACGGATTATGACCGAGTTATGACTAGCCTCACGAAGGAGGCTCTGCTCGAGACTATTATGCAGCCCGACTCCGACTGGGAGCAGCGCACACCGGGTTCTTCCACTTTCCATTTCAAGAGCTCGCGCCTCAGTCGGCTCGGGCGTGCCTGGCTATACTTTATTTGCGCTCGTATAGACCCCACATCTCAGATCCACACTGTTTTTCTCTCCCGCGCCCGGACACTATATGCTATCACATCCGGGATGCGATTCGATGTGGCCCCTCTCTTGGTCCGTTCTATATTTCAGTGCATTCAGGGAGGGGCCAAGACGGGGTTGAAGCACCCCTCTCTTATCTGCGCTCTGTGCCGGCAGTCGGGGCTGACGTGGTCGGACGACGAGCCGATGCTTGCTCCCCAGGCACCGATCGACCACCGCATCATGTCACATTTTGACCAGTGGGGAGGAGCGCTGGCGCACGCTCGGGGGAGAGGATTTCTACTGGATGAGTCCCACGAGGGGTCCCCCGAGCCTATTTTGCTGACACAGGGGCAGGCAGATGCCGGACCGCCGCCCGACAGAGAGAGATTTCAGGCGATGTTGGACGGGCTGAGGGAGGATATGAGGAGAGAGAGAGAGGAGACGAGGAGAGAGAGAGGATATGAGAGAGGACATGAGGAGAGAGAGAGAGGAGATGAGGAGAGAGAGGGAGAGTGTGCTGGCTGCCATGCGAGAGGAGCAGCGGACGGAGCGAGAGAGCATTATTGCTGCCGTCAGAGCTGAGATGCGAGAGCAGGCCCGCCGGACCAACCGGCGTGAGGCGAGGCGTCTGGAAGCGAGAGACGCCTACCATCAGGAGCACCTTGTCGCATGGACGGCCCATATCATGCACCCAGACGGGCCATTTATTGTACGTGCTCGGCCAACCACACCACCCTCCTCACCGGATGATGCCGGCACCAGCTCGTGAGAGGACTGGAGGGGAATACTTGACCTTCTTATTCTATTGCATATTATATTTTGTCCATTGAGGTCAATGTACGTCCTAAGTTTGGGGGGGGGGGTTACTTTCTGTCGCTACATTTATTGTTGTACTTATTGCGTTGCACTTTTTGTTATTTTTTTAGTTATATTTTTGTCGATAGCCTTGCTTGTCTTGATTTTACTCTATTTGTGAATTTTTCGTGCTTCTATTTGTGTAATAATGATGTTACGACACTGTTTTTCTCTCTGAACAAACGGTCGAGTTTTAGTCGAGTTGTAGTCAGTGATTTCTGTTTCTGCTTAGTATTCATTTAGGTCCGAAGTTTTTTCTCGTGATTGTAGAGGTCTTGGCAGATAAGAGAGGATATATACGTTTTTTAAAATCACCGTCAATACGTTTGGTTACACTTTTCAGTTAGCTAGTCGTCCAGTTACATAAGTCGTGTTGGCACTTAGATTGAGTTTAGAGTCGGTCAGTTTTTCCCAATAGTCGAGATAATATTTGTTCTATGATGGGAAGTCTAGTAACCGGGGGTATTCACGTGACCCGTTGTTTACTCTCGCGTAAAACGACGACCCTGATTAGACTAGTGATTTAGAAATTTCACATGTGCCGATGATAGGGAGCCTAGTAACCGGGGGTACTCGCGTGATCCGTTGTTTACTCTCGCGTAAAACGGCGACCTTGATTCGGACATGCAGGAATTAGCTATTCGAGTTGTTTCTCCGCTGTGGAGGGGAACTTAGTAACTAGAAGCATCCATGTGCCCCATGAGTGTCTTTTACCTCAAAAGGTTTCCCAATACATGAGAATGGAAGTTCCACCCTAGGATTATCCCGATGAAACATCTCGAGATCCGAACCTAGTGGTCAACTCGAATCAATTTCTTGAGCATATATATATAAGGGATTACTGTCCAAGGATTATTTTTATGAAACTCGTGAAAATTTTGCCATTAAACTGTGGAACGGGGCGAATTTAGCTTGTTTATTTTAACCTTTCATATTGACGGTCGATTAGATTCACGTTTGTTAATCTTTGAGCTGGATTTTCTTCATGAACGAGTGATTAGGACTGAACTTGGTTACTTTGTAGAATCAGTGTTCTGAGTGTAGCTCGCTATTACGATACTCATATTTTTCAGAGAGAATTTTAGGATAGTATTGATTAGGTTGAGCACTATGAGTTGCATGATTATTCACGACATTCTTTTGTTGAAATTAATTCTTTTTGCTTGAGGACAAGCAAAGGCTTAAGTTTGGGGGTATTTGTTAGGCGTATTTTTATACGCTTATTTATCATTATTTTGTATTATTTTGGAGAGGAAATTTGCTTAAATGAGCTCTGAATGCCTTAATCTTGTATGTTTGTCAGGAGATTGGAGTCCGAAAGCTAAAACGAGGCGAAACGGGCGAAAACGGCAAATTTGGCCATGAGCCGCGGCACAAGGAAGCAGGGCCGCGCACACGCAGAGGACCAGCGGGCACAAAGTAGACTGTACTCTGTGCCGCGGCACAGTCCAGGTGAGCCGCGGCCCAGAAGAAAGTCACAGCGCCCAGGCGTCCATCTGAAGACCATGTGCCGCGGCACAGATTTAGTGAGCCGCGGCACACTAGGCGGTTTTTGTGTGCTCCGCGCGGATTTGGGCCGTTTTGAAGCCAGTTCTCGACCTACTCACACGGACACGATTTGGAGACTGTGCAGAGCTATAAATAAGGGTTTAAGACCCTAATTAATGGTCAGAAAAATCGGGGGGAAATCTTGGAAATCTGGGAATCAGAGAATCTTGGAGGAGACGGAAGAAGAGGAAGATAAGCAGAAGACTTCAAGAGCAGAGGGCGGAAGCCGAAGAACGGAGGAATCCGAGCTCTTCATCTGCGTTTGATTTTCATGCTTTTATTCATTTATTCTGTATTTTCATTAGTTAGCATGTCAGGCTAAAACCCTAATCTAGGATTTTGATGAAACCTACGTTTTGACGGATTTGGTTGAGATTATCTATTTAATTCCCTTTTTGTTGAGTTTTCCCAATCGTGTTTAATGCTTTCAATTATCTGGCCAATAGTTGTATTGTTTTAATCATTCAATTCGAATCGGGAGAGGAGAGTTGGTGAGGAACTATTGGTGAGGACCGTTTTATTCTGTGAGATAGGAATATACTCATAGGAACTACGTGGCCTCTTAGAGATTTTACGCTTTTTGCCTATTGACGAATTAATTCACCTAGGGATAGTGTGCGTTATTCGCCTTTAGAAAAATCTATTGACCTCGGGAGAGGCGGTAGAATATATTAGCAATCTTTGCCTTCAATAAATTGGGAAAATCATTAACTTCAGATAATCGAGAGTAAATTCGGATAAACCGAGGTGGATTCAGAATCCTAGACTTATTCATCATTTGATTCCCTATCTTCAAGATATCGTTTTTACTGTTTAGTCTTTTATTAATTCTTTTAGTAATTAATTGCAAAACCAAAATTCGATTGTTCAAATAAAACTAGAATACATACAAATCGGTAGTTAGTGATTCAGTCCTCGTGGGAACGATACTCACTCATCACTTTATTACTTGTATACGATAACGTGCACTTGCGTTCAAGAAATATCGCAACAACGGCATATTGTCGTAATGTTGGGTTTGTCATACGTGATAGGGTTCCGGTACTGTGGGCTAAGTGGAAGGATTTTCCACAATGTGTGAAGGATGCATTGAACAATGCTATGTCGGTAAGTTTACATCCCAATTCCGAAAGCTGCTTTTTGTATTTAAGTTCAGAATAAATTTAGTCATATATATTATATGCTAATTGTATGTGTGATTTGATGTTCCTTATTTCCCACTACATACTTGGTGTGATGAGGTGCAAACAATCAAGTAAGTAATTTTCACAATACGTAGTTCAGTAATTACTCGAGAAATTTTGTGTGATTGATTAATATTTATAAATGTCTGTTATAGGTACAAGTCCTGGAAGAATTACCTACACATATTTTGGTGTGATTCCCACGAGGCTACTCCGAGGAGTTCAAGTATCGGGAGTACGAGCGCAGGTGGCTATGCACACACTTTAGCGACTCGGACTATATTGTATGTAATCGACCTCTAAATATTGTCGTAATGTTATTGTTGTTTAAATATATGAAACATATATGAAACTTGTGGTAATTTTGTTCCTTGTTAAATGAAAATTACATGTTTCTATGTGTATGCAAGCAGTTCAACCAACACTGCTAACCATAAGGGTTTGACGGAGTACCACAACTTGGGTTCGCGGTCGTTAGCGAGAGTTTTGCACGAGGCCAGTTCTGATGAAAATGTGGTGAATGCCTTTATGTAAGTGACTCGGAAGGCATAGCCGAACTATCCAGATAGACTTGTAAGTTTTAAACGTATCCTAACCACTGTAATACTGCTATCAATCATTATATCTGAACTTTATTAATAGTCGGTTACTTTTTTTGTTCCCACTTAATTAGGAGAGAGTGATGGAGAAGTCTGAGAGGATGTTGACATAGATGGCGAGGGAGGAGCATCCATATTTGAATGAGACTGGCCTCTATTTAACACGTCGAGAGATCGATCAGGCCGATCCCTATATTAGGGCAAGGGTGTGGGCTAACATTTACCCTCCTAAAGGGAGAGACGCCGATGATTGGAGCTGAAGGCAAAAAATTATTTAAGGATACTGTAGGGTTTCAGTACAATCAAAGAGGCGACACTCAAAAGACCTATCTGGTGGAGCAATTGAGGATCGAGAGGGAGCTTCGAGCTGAGGAGTAAAGGAAGTCTCAAAACTAGTTCCAGAAACTCTAAGAGGAGCAAAGGAAGGTTCAACAAGAGATATTATCTCAGCACCAGACCATGATGCAGTATATGATTTCATTGAGTCAGACTGTGACTCAATCGGGAATTCAGGCACCACCACCACCTCCATTCTTCAATTTACAAACACCCCCTTCTTCACAGCCTCGGGACGACGACATGCAAGACGGTAGTAATCGTTCTTTTATCTTTAAGAATTTGACGGATTTAGGTGGATTTTAGTTGTTATTGTAGTAGTACTTTTGCTATATAACATATTAATGCTAAATATTTGTTTACTTAGACTCGTAATTGTTAATGTTGGTGTTTGTAGTGATTTTGTTGATTTGCTATGTGATATGTTGATATGGTGTGATTCTTACACTGTTGGTGTATAAATTATGCTTTTCGTATATTGATGTATGCTGATTGTGATGTATAGTTATGTACTGTACATTTGGAATATACAGGTTAAATCTGAACATGTTTGGGGATCTCAAAATCTGAATATATATTTTTTTTAGTGGACTTTAGCCGACAAAATTTGCACAAACCGTCAGCTAAAATTTTTTATAATTAAAAAATACTTTAGCAACTGCTGAGCCATCGGCTCAAACGTATAGACTTTAGCCGACAATTGCCTAGCTGTCGGCTAAAACATATAGACTTTAGCCGAAAACTACTGAGCCGTCGGCTAAAACGTATAGACTTTAGCCGACAACTGCCAAGCATCGGCTAAAATGGATAGACTTTAGCCGAAAAATGCCTAGACGTCGGCTAAAGTTTAACTTTAGCCTCCGACCTTTTGTCTCTGTCGTTGGCTAAAGTTTAGCCGACTGACTTTTAGCCGATAGTCAGCCACTTTAGCCAACGGTTTTTTTACTTTAGTCGACGACTTTTTGCTATCGGCTAAAGTCTGAATATTGGTAGTGCCGTCGGCTAAACCTTTAAGATTTTAGCCGAAGACTATACTTTAGCTGACGACCCAATAGTATAGCCAACGACTTTCGACCTTAGCCGACAACTTTTGGTCGTTGGCTAAAGTACTGGGATTGGTAGTGATATATGACTTTAAGTATAATTGAATACATATATAATATATATAAATTGCATATACATATTATAATATAACTTTAAAAATATATATTAAGTTATATTCTATATAAAAGTGATTGTAATATAAAACTATTTATCGATAAAAAAGTAATATAGTTTTATTGTAATGTATGTTTAAATATATAACTTTAAATATAATTGAATATATTTAATATAAATTATATCTACATATCATGGTATAACTTTTAAAATATAATTAAGTTATATTATATATTTAGAAAGTGATAAAACATATAAAAATGTGACTATATAAATATATTATAACATAACCTTATATATAATATACTATAAATTTTAATATAACTTTAAATATACATATAAATATAAATATAATATAACGTTACATATATATTACTATATACCATTTTATATATATTATCAAATAACTTTAATCATAATTGAGTATATATAATATAAATTTATATCTACATACATAATATAACTTTAACAATATATATTAGTATTAATTATTTAAACGTCATACCAAAATAGAGCTATTTATTGTTTAAAAATTAATAGAACTATACAAATATACACATTATATAATATTTTATATATATGCATAATATAATATGATTTTAATTATATATAGTATAATATAAATTAATATATATTATAACACAACACTAAATATATACGAAATTATATATAATATAACATTGAATATATATATCTTATAATATAACTTTAAATATATATACATACATATTATCATATAACTTTACTTATAATTGAGTGAATATATATATATATAAATTTATATATACATATCATAATATATTTTTATAATATATATTAAACTATATGATATAAATTCTCCCATTCCACATTGATACCCAAAGAACCGATGTTAAATGGAAAGTTAACATCAGTTATCTGTCGAACCCATGTTAAATGAAAGAATTTAACATCGATTCTTTTTTAATCGATGTGAAATGGGAGAATTTAACATCGGTTCTTTGGAACCAATGTTAATGAAAATTTAATACTGGATTTTAGTAGAACCGATGTTAATTTACTTTAAAAATTACAATTATGCCACCGCATCTTTTATAACATCGGTTTTCCCAGAAAGAACTGATGTTAATTGAGCGATCTTAAATATCTTTTTTGTAATAGTGTAGCGTTGATGATATAGCACTAGTGCAAGTATTCAAGCTACACAAATTATAATCCAAATATCAACAAGCAAGTCACTTCACAATAGCAATAGACAAACTAATTCTTGATTTATACTTTCAGAATCTCGAAATATATCTACTTTAATGCAACCTTCAGAACCTATGAAGTTGTATAAATCTTTGAAATAATTGTAACACCCCGAAATCCCATTGGGTCATTACAGTGCCGTGGACCCCACACCAGAAGATCCACCAGGCGAACACGACCAAAAATATACAACAAACTGACCAAAAGGGGAATCTCAGTCCCTACTATAACATCCGACATAATATTCCGATATGGAATTTCAACGACAAAAGTGGGCCTACATGGCCAAAATAAAAATACAACAACATCCACGAGCCTTGCTCGGATAATACAAAATGACAACCAATGAACAAAATTGGATTACTCCAAACTGTCTGACTCACATGAACACCAAAACATCTTGGACTAGTATCGCTCGAATGCCTCGTCGCCATCGTCATGCCCCTGTGTCTCAACTCTTTCCTCGCCAGCCCATAAAACATGTAAACATGTTCTGCCCCCACGGGGTCAGTCATCCAGATAATGAATATCAAATACATGCACAACATAATATGCATCCAAAGGCAGAATAAAATGGTACAACAATGGTAATACGAGATGCTCATAAATCAATGTAAGAATCGAGCATTAATGAAACACTATGCCCACGGCATACGATCGGTACCTGCTCAAAAGGTTAGAATACAAGTGCCCAACGACGAATCATCAATATAGAACATAGAAATACATTACCCGAAGGTAAACCAAGCCAACAGTGAAATAGATACGAATCATAATGCCCGAAGGCTCCAACGGAAATACCAAAACATCACAATGGCCTGAAAGCCCCTCAGCCGAAGCTGTCAAATATCACAATCACCTGAAAGTCACTCAGCCGAAACTACCAATCATCATAATAGCCCGAAGTCAAATAGCCCAAAGCTGTATCATATGAGGGCCGAAGCTACGGCACGAAGCCATATCACAATGAGATCATCAAATGACCGTGACCTGCTGAATTGCAGGTGCTGGGAAACCAACCGCAAATGTTCAATACCCAGACTTACCCATAATGAGATCATCCAGTGACCGTGACCTACTGAACTATAGGTGTTGGGAAACCATCCGCGAAGGTTCAAGCCCCAAACTTACCCATAATGAGATAATCAACATGACCGTGACCTACTGAACTTTAGGTGTTGGGAAACAAACCGCGAAGGTTCAAGCCCCAAACTTACCCATAATGAGATCATCAATATGACCGTGACCTACTAAATTGTATGTGTTGGGAAACCAACCGCGAAGGTTCAAGCCCCCAAACTTACCCATCGATCACTACCCGAGACTAGCCTCCAAAACACAATTAATCACAAACGGCAATGACCCCAAGATTACCGAATTCACAAGAATAATAGTGTGCTACCTTGAGTTGGCCAACACAACAACAATAACTCACGGATGGGCACCATCCTCGGCGGTCCCAATTTCAAATACCTCGACTGCCTTAGGAATGGACAATCGATCACCACGACATCAATGGATGGGATCCTTCCTCGACAGTCTCAATTCAATACCTCAATTATCTTAGAACGACCAATCGATAACAATGATACAAAGGATGGGAATCATCTTCGATAATCCCAATTCAATACGTCGATTACCTTAGAACGGTCAATCGATATCAACGACACAACGGATGGGAATCATCTTCGATAATCCCAATTCAATATGTCGATTACCTTAGAACGGTCAATCGATAAACAATGATACAACGGATGACAATTACCTTCGATAACCCCAATTCAATACGTCGATTACCTTAATCGATAAACAATGATACAACAGATGGGAATTACCTTCGATAACCCTAATTCAATACATCGATTACCTTAGAATGGCCAATCGATAAACAATGATACAACGGATGGGAATCATCTTCGATAATTCCTAATCAATAACTCGATTGCCTTAAATTGGTCAATCAATCCCACGAAACGATTAGAACAATTGTCCTGGTGCCTATAATCGGTTACCAACGACGGAGATGATAATCGAATACGTCAATGCCTTCACTCAGCTAATTACAATACCAAAAGCAAAATACCAATATCAATAACAATGATCGCAACAAGGTCTTAAACCGGCATGAATATCAACAACAACAACCGATACATCGATACCGCGAACCGACTATTAACAATAACATCAGCAACAAGTACCTCAAAGCCCTGAATGGCTTTTATCGAACAACGACAACATTTGGCATAATTTTCCGAAGGGTATCGTATCAAACAATTCCCTGAGATCAACAAAATCATAGAGAGACCAAGTCTCGAAATGATACAACACATTCATACACATACATGATAACATTAATCTCATTGACTAGTACAAGTATAAAACTTGCCTCAAACCGAAGGCGAGAAAGTCCTTCCACGATCAACGTCCTCCGACGAAACGACGAACGGTGCCTTCCAACAGTTACAAGCACTCGAACAACCTTGAATGAAATACAATTCATTTAATAACATGAAATCAATAGAAAACAACACCAAAGACGATCCCGATTCAATCCCGAATCGGTTAAACTCCACAAATAAATATCATAGTCCCCAACTATGAATTCCAGCATCTTCCAACACCTCAATAATCGATATGATCAAATGTTCTTAACACTTGTGAAAACAATTCAACAATAATCACTTAAGAAGAACATCAAATTGATCCTCCTACAATGATAATATCATCAATATTATCAATGTCACCTCAAGAACATCATCAACACAACAAACATGATGTCTAAACAATAATCAATCACTAATTCATCATGAATTCAGATTAATCAACAAGATTAAATCAACCATTTCAAGATTATGATAATCTTTACATAATTCATAATAATTCCTTACTAAAATGGTTAAAATCTCCCCCAAGAAACACAAACAACAACATCAATCATATGAAGACTATGTTAATCATATAATAATCTTAACATAATCCTTCCCAGACATGATTATAACCTCCAAACATACTAAAACATCAAGAACAACTCCTCCTCAAGACACAATCATCATGTTCTTCATCACAAGTTATAAAAAATCATCAAGAATCATGATATACTCCAACAATGAATCAATACATGAAATAAACGGCAACAACAACAACATACTCGGAAATCACTTGAAGAACAAGAGATTAAGAAAACTTACCAATGAAGAACAAGAAGAACTCTCCAAACACCAAAGGAGCACCGACAAGCTTCCAACTCCAAGATCCAAATCAAGTTATGATGATCACAAACATGTTGGAACAGGCTAAATATCAAGAATAAGTCCAGAGGGACAATTCTAGGGAGAGAAAAGAAGTTTTGGTTCGTGAAGAAATGAAATATGAAACCAAGATATATAAACTGACAAGCTCATTACGTACGCTATACACCAAGCCTAACGTACGTAAGGACCATTATGTACGCTATATCAGTAACTTAACATATGTAATGCTAGTCCAAAACTGACTGATCAAGAAAATGAAGACCTTAACGTACGTAAATGACCACCTTTTATGTACGTTAACAAGCTGCATGAATTACGTATGTAAATCTCATCTCCTAACGTACGTAAGGATCCGTTGACTGTAATAGTGAGATCTGATCGAAAGATACCCGGCCCTACCAGCCGAAAGTTAACCATGAGGAAGGTTCCTGCAATCGACCACTCATTATGTACATAACCCTATAGGTTTAACGTACGTAATACTCATCTCATAGCGTACGTAATGTTACACATGTAGCGTACGTTATGTCTAGTATATTTAGCCAAAAATCCAAACTCTCCAAGCAACATCTAAACGACGAAACAATACCGATGATAAGTATAAATATTTCGATCCCGAAATATCCCAATACAATATACCTTGTATCAGTCCAAAAGAACAACACTTGTACAATTCCAAATGAATACGTACAACTCAATAGTGAAACGAAAAAAAATTACCCCCGAATATTACATACTCCCCCCCTTAAAAAGAGTTTCGTCCCCAAAACTCAGGGTGCACAACTCGGGGTACGAACTATCCATTAGGATCTGAAAACAACATCTGCAGGAATACTCCTCACTGCGAACCACTTCGCCTGCTTAACTGGGCCAACCCCTTGGGTCCCCCGCGTCTCCTCTGCCTGAACACGACGAAAGTCATGTGATTAAAACACTCAACCCAGTGTCAGATCAGTTGAATCATAACTCCTCCGCCAGAGACCATCCAGAAAGTCGTACCACCTGCATGACCCATAACAACGACATACACACCCCGGGGGAGCTGCCCATTGAACATGTCTACAATCATCGGTGTACACTTCCCTGTTCTCGTCGGCATCGGATGCCCATGCAAATACTGGCTCACGCCACGCAAAGATGATAACAACACAGACATAGTCCTGGGGACCATATCAATCGCATGCCCAAGTCCTCACAACTTTACGTCTCGAATCACAATGAATAATTACCCAGATTATCACGAAATCTAGGGTACAACACCAAAAGGAAATAAAAACACATAGAACAACCTCAAATCTCAAGATTATCAAATACTATCGTTACAAGATAGATCAACAACAAATGATTCACAACCACGATACCATAATACAAATTAAGTCAAACATCAATCCGAAAACAAGAAAAAAGTACAAATCAAGGCTACATCTCAAATATACCCGAAATCAACATCCTCCAGATCATCGAGCTCATCGATATCATCGACTCGAGGAAGACCGAAATCTGAACTCGCTGATCCTCCTCAGCTGTCCTTACCTCTGGCTCCCAAAGCCTGATAGGGCCCCATGGATGAAGTACGGACTAGAGTAACAAAATCTCTCGAGGCCCGTGAACTCTCTTGAGACCTACTTGTACTAGAACACCTGTAGTATTTCTGAAGGTGTCCCTGCCTCCCACACAGAAAACAAGCAATAGTCTACATCGAGCACCGGGTACTGCGATGTCCTATTGTATCACAGTTAAAGCAAACAACGGTCGAACGCGTCGCCTGAGAAGAAGATGCTTTCCTAGCACGAAGACGATTAGAAGACGACCTCTTGCACATTGGAGCATGATGTCCCTCTGAACGAACCGACATCCTAGTCCTCTCACCAGAAGAAACTGAAGGGTTCTTCCGAGGAAGCTCCTTGATCAAAAGCTCTGCTCCAAGAGCCTTCTCGATGAATTCACCAAGTAAGTTACAATTATGATTGAACAACTGCATCCTAAACTGCGGGTTCAGCCTCTTGATACAACACTTGATCTTATCAGCCTCAGTGCGGATAACAGATGAAGCAAACTGAAGAAGTCCTTGAATCTTCTCAGCATAACACCCTCGTCCTCAGCGGATTGGGGGTCAAAACCTCTGACAACTTGGCTTCACGAAGTGGAGTTGGATAATACCTCTCTAACATGAGAGTCTTGAACTCGCTCCAAACACAGTCACGATCGGTGGGCTTCACAGAAAGCCACCATGAATAAGCACCCTTTGTAATACGCGGTTGTGAATTCATTGATTATCATTCAGTAATTGTCACTCATAATTTTTTTCACTCAGTAATAACCATTCATCATTCATGTTCATTCAGTTGTGACCATCGCTCGGCGTACTTTGGAATTGTGTATCAGTTATCATTTGTCATTCATCACTGTTTGAGATTGAGACGGTAATTTTTTCATCATCATCATTTTTGGTCGCCCATGTGAGGTAGCGCACGCTAGGTACTCTTGTTAGCATGCGCTAACTGAGTATTGGTAGCGCACGCTATCGCTCAATATTAGTGCAATCTAGCGCTAGAGAGGCAGACAGTCCAGAAGGTACTGGGCTGATTT
The DNA here is from genome assembly GCA_033398695.1 of Orobanche coerulescens. Classification (NCBI taxonomy): domain Eukaryota; kingdom Viridiplantae; phylum Streptophyta; class Magnoliopsida; order Lamiales; family Orobanchaceae; genus Orobanche; species Orobanche coerulescens. Next base: position 118,005,611 of record CM065807.1, on the reverse strand, counting down.
GGGAAATTCATAGCGCACGCTACGAGTGGTAACTAGCGTATGCTAACTGTGCTGGTAATGCATGCTAAGGCATCAGAATAGTGCATGCTAACACGACCAAGGCAGAGGACAGTAGGTTCTGGACTCCAAGTGCTGGGTATCGAACATCAGTTAGTGCACGATAACATTTTGGATCAACGCACGCTATCGGAAGGCGTTAGCGTACACTACCAAGTTCGTAGCTCATGCTAAAAAAGTTTTTAGAGCTCATTGGACTGCCCAGTAACCCGCTAGCAAACGCTAAATATCAGGACATAGCGCACGCTAAACTGGGATCAGTATAAATTAGACAGTTCAGTCCAGTTTCGTCATTTTCACTTCTCTCTTCCTCCTCCCATCGGTTTTGGGCGATTTTGGACTTTTGGTGAAGGGTTCTTCGATTTAGAATCACCTATCATCATTTTCAAGCTTCTAAGTCAGATTAATCATCATTCAATCCTTTCCAACACACCAAATCAAGGTAAACATCTCGTGGATCTAGAATTTCGGAATTTGATTGTTTTACTTCCGATATCTTCAAGTTAGCTTGATATTATGTTGGAATATGTTAGATATGGATTATCTACCTTGGATACATGTATTTCTACGGATTCATTGATGTAATTTTCGGAATTTTTGAACATTTGGGCATTTGTTCAAGAACACCTTGGGTGTTGACTTTGGAAGTTTGGGGGTTTCGACTAGATGTTGTCTTAATCTCGAATGGAGTATTCCTATTAGATTATTGATGGTATTAATGATGTTTTGTTGTATTGAATCACTCATTGGAGGTTGTTTTACGGTATAATTAGGATTAGTTGTAAACAATGGGAGATTGTTTACAACATGTTTGTTTTAATGCCCCAATGAATTTTGGGTAGTGTTGTATCGACTTTTGAGTTGGTAGTGATCATGCTTGATTCATATATTAAGCGAATTGTTGGTACTTGTGTTATTCAAGGTTGTTCGAGCGGCTAGTATTTCCATTAGGGACGTTGATCGTAGAAGGACTTTCTCGCCGCCGGTTTGAGCAAGTTTTATACTTGTACTAGTCAATGAGATTAATGTTATCATATATGTGTATGAATGTATTGTATCATTCATAGACTTAGTCTCTTCACGAATTCATTGATATTAGGGGATTGTTCGATACGATACTCTTCGGCAATTATGCAAAATGTTTATTATTGTTCATTAATGGCCGGTTTAAAGCATTGGGATACTTTGTTAATGTTATTGTCGATAGCCGGTTCGCGGTATCGATGTATCGATTGTTGTCGTTAATATTCATGTCGATCTAAGACATTGTGGTAATCATTGTTATTAATGTTGGCATCCTGTCATTCATGTTATATCGTCCGATTGAAGGCATTGGCGTATTCGTTCTCATCTTCGTCACCGGTAACCGATTAAAGGTGCCGAGGCATTCATTGTATCATTATTATCGATTGGCCGTTCTAAGGCAATCGAGGTGCTCAATCATTCTTCATATCATTGTTATCGATTGGCCGTTCTAAGGTAATCGGAGTGTTCAATCATTCATTATATCATTATTATCGATTGGCCGTTCAAAGGCAATCAAGGTGCTCAATCATTCTTCGTATCACTGTTATCGATTGGTCGTTCTAGGCATTCGAAGTATTCAATCATTCATGTGATCATTTTTATCGGTTGGCCATTCTAAGGCAATCGAGGTATTGAATCATCCACTGCATCATTGTTATCGATTGGCCATTCCAAGGCAATCGAGGTATTGAATTGGGATTATCACGGATAGTTCCAATCCATTGTATCATTTTTATCGATTGGCCATTCTGAGGTAATCGAGATATTGAATTGGGACCGCCGAGGATAGTGCCTATCCATGAGTCATTGCTATCGTGTTGGCCGACTCAAGGCAGCACCCTATCATTCTTGTGAATTCGGTAATCTTTGGATCGTTGCCATTTGTGATTAATTGTGTTTTGGAGGCTAGTCTAGGCTAGTGCTCATTATGGGTAAGTTTGGGGCTTGAACCTTCACGGTTGGTTCCCAACACCTACTACTCAGTAGGTCATGGTCACTGGGTGATTTCATTATGGGTAAGTTTGGGGCTTGAACCTTCGCGGTTGGTTCCCAACACCTATAACTCAGTAGGTCACGGTCACTGGGTGATTTCATTATGGGTAAGTTTGGGGCTTGAACCTTCACGGTTGGTTCCCAACACCTACAGTTTAGTAGGTCACGGCTATTGGATGGTTTCATTGTGATACGGCTTCGTGCTGTGGCTTCAGCCCTCATTGTGATACGGATTCGTGCCGTGGCTTTGGCCCACATTGTGATACGGCTTCGTGCTGTGGCTTCGGCCCTCATTGGTACAGCTTCGGGCTGTTTTGGCTTCGGGCCATTGTGATGATTTACAGTTTCGACTGAGTAACTTTCAGGTGATTTTGTTCATTTACAGCTTCGGCTGTGACATTCAGACCTTTGTGATGTCTCGGTATTTCATTGGAGCCTTTCGGCATTGTGATTTATATTTAATTCAATTTGGTTTGTTCCATCTTCATGTAATTCATTGTGGTGTTCTATATCGATGATTCACCGTTGGACGCTTATGTTCTAACATGTTGAGCAGGTATTAATAGTATGCCGTGGGCATAGTGTTTCACGAATTCTCAGTTCTTACATTGGTTTGTGAGCCTCTCGTATCATTATCATTATTGTACCATTTCATTCTGCCTTTGGATGCATATCATGTTATACATGTATTTGATGTTCATTATCTGGATGACTGACCCCGTGGGGGCGGAAAAGGTTTTCATGTTTTAGGTGCTTGCGAGGAGAGAGTTGAGACACAGGGACATGACGATGGCGACGAGGCATTCGAGTGATACTAGTCCGAGTTGTTCATGTTGGTCCGTCAGTTGGAGTGTTCTCCAGTTTGTCAGTCATTGTCATTATGTATTACCCGAGCAGATGCTCGTGGATGTTTTTGTGTTTTTATTTTGGACATGTAGGCCCATTGTTGTCGTTGAAATTCCTAATCGGAATATTGTGTCGGATATCATGGTAGGGACTGTGATCTTCCTTGTTGGATATTTTAATCTATTTTAGTCATGTTCGCCTGGTGGATCTCCGGGTGTGGGGTCCACGGCACTGTAATAACCCAATGGGATTTGGGAGTGTTACAGAAGATGGTATCAGAGAGTTGGGTTGTGAGATACCCTGATATGTGAGTTATGTGGCTCTACCGACGCGGTAGTAGTGGGACTGTCAGGTTATGACAATCTGGACAGTCAGGTTTTGTGAGTCATGATATTTGTACGACTGCATAAGTCATTCATTCATCGAGTCATCGTTAGTGAAGACTATTATCGCGAGACCTTGAATCTTCGTACGACTTGTGTATGGACTCGATTCTCTTTATGTTCATACATTCATCATGTCATTAATTATACATGCTTTGTTGAAACCTATATGTGATATTAGTGTTACGATTGATTCATGACTAATTGTTTTGGGAGCACGTGTGACCTGTGTAAGCGATAAGGATCAACTCAATCATCAGTCAATAATCCTCAATCGTCATTTTGATCTTGTCGAACATGTTAAGTCATTAATCACTCAATCAATCTCATGGCTCAGTTGTGATCTTATGGATCGAATTATCAATCATGTTAACTTGTTCAAGGTAATCATTTCAGGAATTTCATTAGATAATCAGGTTACCTCACTTGATCTTTCGGGCGATCTTATCATATCCCGGCGTCATATTGACGATCATTTTATTGCATTAATAGTGCATTCATTGTTTTAGAGCGTGAGTGCTCAGTATCATCCAGTAACATGATCATGATGCGATGTTCATGCAGAATCTATAATCATCAAGTGACTTTCCTACTTCAGTATGGATAGAGCTGTCAGAGGACGCAGGGGAAGAGGCCGTTGTGCGGGCCGGAACCCAGGACCTCGTGTGAATACCCATGCAAACGCGAGGGATAACATTGGTTCAATAGTTAGCGATGATACTCATTCACTGTCAGATAACCAATCACTGTCAGGGAGTCATACCCGAGATGCAGCTCACTCGAAAGGTGTTCGGGTTGACCCATTCATATTTATGCAGGGCATGATGGCCCAGATGGCTCAGATGATGCGGATGGTGGAGAACATGCAGACCTTGATGGTTCATGGTACACCGTAGCAGGGATTCCAGGTTCTATTTCATAGACAGACTGGAGGAGTGAGTCAGATTATTGGCAATATCTCTCGTCAGAGGCCGCCTACTTTTGAGGGCTCGTCGGTGCCAGCTATTGTTTGTTTTCTATGTGGGAGGCAGGGACACCAACAGAAATACTGCAGGAGTTCTAGTGCCGGTAGATCTCAGGAGGGCTCACAAGCCTCGAGGGATTTTGTTACTCCTGCCCGTGCATCATCCAAGGGGTCCTACCAGGCTTCGAGAGCCAGAGGTAAGGACATTCATCACTGGTTTTGAACAAGTTAATTCTCGCTCGGTAATAAGATAATCATTCATTTAATTGTCGTTCATTCATTCATATAATTCATTCATCATACATCAATCATGTTGAGACTTGTAGTTATCAAACTGACCATTCAATTCACGAGGAACAACGGATCCAACCACTTCATTTGAGCTATCACTCATTGCGTTATTAATTCCCCTTGGTGAGTCATTCTTGATTCTTGTCGGATTTCTAGTCATTTATCATTCATCGTACTCACTCTCATTTTTGTGACCTTCCGGGATCATATTAAGCAGTGAGTTCAGATTTGGGTCTTCCTTGAATCGATGAGATCGAGGGGATCAATGATCTGGAGGATATCATTGTTGGGTACATTTGAGATGTAGCCTTGTGTTTCGGATTACTGTTTAACTTATCCTGCATCGTAGCATTGTGGTTGTGAACCATCTGTTGTCGATTTATCTTGTAGGTATGATAATTGAGAATCTTGCGATTTAGGTCATTGTTTGGGATTTCTTCCCTTTAATGTTGTACTCGAGATTTTGTGATAATCTGGGTAATTGTTCATGGTGATTCAAGATGTAAAGTCATGAGAACATTGGTGTACGATTGTTATGGTTCTAAGGACTATGTATGCGTTGTTGCTTTTCTTTTGAGGCACGAGTCAGTGCTTGCATGGACGTCCGACGCCGATGAGGATAGGGAAGTGTACACTGATAGATTGTAGACATGTACAATGAGCGGCTCCCTCGGGATGTGTACGCCAGTGTTTGAATCATACCATTGGTATGACTTTCTGGCTGGTATATAGCAGAGTGTTTCGCATTGAGGAGTATTCCTGGAGATGTTGTTTTCAGATCCTGATGAATAGTTCATATCTCGAGCTGTGTACCCTTAGTTTTGGGGACGAAGCTCTTTTTAAGGGGAGGAGTATGTAATACTCGGTTGTGAATTCATTGATTATCATTCAGTAATTGTCACTCAGAATTTCTTTCACTCAGTAATAACCATTCATCATTCATGTTCATTCAGTTGTGACCATCGTTCAGCGTACTTTAGAATCGTGTATGAGATATTATTTGTCATTCATCATTGTTTGAGATAGAGACGGGAATTTTGTCATCATCATCATTTTTGGTCGCCCGTGTGAGGTAGCGCACGCTAGGTACTCTTGTTAGCGCGCACTAACTGAGTACTGGTAGCACACGCAATCGCTCAATATTAGCGCACGCTAGTGCTAGAGAGGCAGACAGTCCAGAAGGTACTGGGCTGATATGGGAAATTCGTAGCGCACGCTACGAGTGGTAAGTAGCGTACGCTAACTGTGATGGTAACGCACGCTAAGGCTTCAGAATAGCACACGCTAACGCGACCAAGGCAGAGGACAGTAGGTTCTGGACTCCAGGTGGTGGGTATCGAACATCAGTTAGCGCACACTAACATTTTGGGTTAACACACGCTATCGGAAGGCGTTAGCGTACGCTACCAAGTTTGTAGTGCATGCTAACGAAGCAGTCAGATCTCACTAGACTGCCCAGTAACCCGCTAGCGCACGCTAAATATCAGGACATAGCGCACGCTAAACTGGGATCAGTGTAAATTAGACAGTTCAGTCCAGTTTCGTCTTTTTCACTTCTCTCTTCCTCCTCCCGTCGGTTTTGGGCGATTTTGGACTTTTGGTGAAGGGTTCTTCAATATGGAATAACCTATCATCATTTTCAAGCTTCTAAGTCGGATTAACCATCATTTATGCCTTTCCAACACACCAAATAAAGGTAAACGTCTCTTGGATCTAGAATTTCGGAATTTGAGTGTTTTATTTCCTATCTTTCAAGTTAGCTTGATATTTTGTTGGAATATGTTAGATATGGATTATCTACCTTAGATACATGTATTTCTATGGATTCATTGATGTAATTTTCGTAATTTTTGAACATTTGGGGATTTGTTCAAGAACACCTTGGGTGTTGACTTTGGAAGTTTGGGAGTTTCGACTAGATGTTGTCGTAACCTCGAATGGAGTATTCCTATTGGATTATTGATGGTATTAATGATGTTTTTTTGGATTTAATCACTCATTGGAGGTTGGTTTTCGGTATAATTGGGATTAGTTGTAAACAATGGGAGATTGTTTACAACGTGTTTGTTTTAATACCCCAATGAATTTTGGGTAGTGTTGTATCGACTTTTGAGTTGGTAGTGATCATGCTTGATTTGTATATTAAGCAAATTATTGGTACTTGTGTTATTCAAGGTTGTTTGAGTGGCCGATATTTCCATTAAGGATGTTGATCATGGAAGGACTTTCTCGCCGCCGGTTTGAGGCAAGTTTTATTCTCGCCGCCAGTAAATCTATCATATAGCAAATAGTCCCGCAAAGCTAAGTATGGAAGCTATCTCGAATATCAATACAGCGATCGTTCCATACAGCCCTCAAACAGGACAAGAAGGAATCTTCAGTATTCACTAGAAGTGAAGTCCCGTTAATAAAGAAGTATTTAAATACTAAAGGATAAAGTATTTAAATATTATAAGTCCGAATATGTTCAAATCCCGCAATATCCGGATCTCATTCAAATATCAGTTGTCGCAGAATCTTGCTCAACGGATATATTTCAAACGGATATATTTCAGAGGCTATATATATCTCCAGAGTTTGAAGATCAAGAACTACTGAAGAACGACAGAAAATCTACAGAGAATATACAGAATATTCACGACTTACAAAAGAACAAAGCTTACAAGAAATATTCAGAGCAAAACATATCTCCCCAAGCTCTCTGCTATTCTGATAGAAGAGATATACAGTGCTCAAACCTTGAACAACACATTATCAGCTTAAAGCCCAGAAAGTCATAGCTGTTGTTCAAACCCTGTTCTATCTTTGAACAAACTCATATCAGCCCTGTGTGGACTGAGGAATCCTTGCTACTCCCGAACTGTATATGACGGACTTGCATTGAAGAAGACAAAGCTTCAGAACTGTGTGTGAAGAAGCCAGTCAAGTGTTAGCTCAAACCAATCCTTGTGAACGGTTAAAAGCTAAGATCTTTATATCAATCTATGTGAACGATATATTGATTAAGTGTTGTTATAATTATGTAGTTGTGTACGCAGTAATTATAATAAACTTTTTACTCCTGTGTGGAGGACCAGTGGATGTAGAGGGGTTTACCTCGAACTACTTTAAATATTGTGTTATTTACCTTCTGCCTTTATTGTTTTATTAACTGTGATTATTTAAGTATACACTTCACATCGAGTTGCTATATCCTTAGCAACTTACTGTATTTAAGACTTCCACTATGCACTCAGATTTAAAAACCATACAGCTTGTTGTTTAAAACACTTTCCAAGCTGTATCCAGTATACTTAGTGGCCAATAAGTGGTATCGGAGCGGTTGATTCTAAAAAGAATAAGTCATATTTTTAACCGAATCAGATCCAAAATCACTCATTTTATAAAACAGTCTTCTTCATTCCTACATTCTCATATGGATACATCAATGATCAACAAAGTTCCTATGTTCTCTATTAATGAATTTGATGATTGGAGAATCAGGATGGAGGCTCCTCTTGCAGCAATGCATGAAGAGATGATTTTTGTTATACAGGATGGCCCCATCAAGACAATGAAGGTAAATCCGGCTGGAAGGATTGAAGGCCAAGCCCATGCTGAAATGCTCGAGAAGGAGCGCGATCAATGGACCACAGACGAAAGAAAGCGCGCCAACCTCGACAATGTTGCGAAGAATGCGCTGTTTGTCACCCTCGACAAAGGCACATTCTTGAAGGTAAAAAGCTGTAAAACAACTAAGAATATCTGGGATAAACTCAAGTTGATTTGTGAGGGAACTGAGCTCTCCAAAGAAAATAAAATTTCAAAACTAACTCAACAATTTGAATCTTTTGAAATGAAACCAACTGAAACACTTAAGGAACTTGACCTCAGATTCACTGGAATTGTTGGTGAACTTGAAGCTTTTGGCAAAATTTATACTCAAAGGGAGAAAAACCTAAAGATTTTCAGATCTCTCCCTACCCGATGGGACATTAAGACCACAGCTATGCGTGTGTCGTGTAACCTTAGTGAAATATCTACCTTTGATCTCTTTTCTGACCTCAAAGCATTTGAGTACGATATAGACAGGAGAGAGAAGGCTGAAGAATCTCCCGCAAGGACTACATCCTTAGCCGCTGTATCCAACTATCGATACAGCATGCCCAGCCCATCAAAGCCAAATTACAAGAATGCTGACAGCGACGACGATATCCTGTCACAAGATGAAATGGCGCTCCTCATGCACAAGTTCAAAAAGTTCATCAAACAGTCTGGAAAGACTCCCTACAGGCCCAAGCCTGTTTATAATGTAAGTACTGAAACTTCCTCTGGTGACACTAACCTATGCTATAATTGCAGGAAACCAGGACATTATGCAAACAAATGTCCTCATCCCAAAGTTCAAAGGTTGCCGGAAGCCGAGCAACAAGAGAGGGATGAACGAAGACGTGCTTGTAAAAACAAGCTCAAGGCACTGATAGGAGAATCAAAAGCCTCCCCCACACCATCCAAATCCGAAGAATATCTTCAGGTAGTCACTGAAAGTGACTCATCTGATGATGAGTTCGAAGATAAGGCATATATGTGCTTTATGGCAAAGGACATTCCGGAAGAAGAAGATAGCGATGATGAGATAAGCTCAACCTCAATTATTCCAGTAAATGCATCACATACTTTTGAAAACATGATGAATGAATTTAAGAACATTCAAAAAGCCCACGAGACTTTAAAAAATGAAAACATTCAGCTTCAACTTTCCAACATAGAGCTGAAAGAAGAAAACGACTTGCTAAAGATAAATTATGAAAATATGTCTATTGATTGTGAAAACAGTAAGGTCGAGCACGAAAAACTCGTGGAGAGCAATCATCAACTTGCTCATGAACTAAGTGAGACTAAGTCTCAAAATGGAAGCAAGATAAATGATTTTGTTCTACTTCAAGCAAAATTTAATACTCTCGAAAAACGAGAAAGCGAACTTGAGACCATTCTGAAATCTTTCGAGAAATCATCTAAAAGAATGGAAGAAATTCTAAGCACTGGGCAACATGCTCATGATAAAAGTGGCTTAGGATACAGCTCATTTTCCAACAAAAAGAAAACTAGTACTGTGTTCGTCAAGAGTGTGGAACACATTCCTTTATCGGAAGATACTCCTAGTCCTGTGAAAGAACCTGCTGCACCGCGAACAGCAAAGGCTGCCATTCCGCCCCCGCAATCCTATTCAAGACAGCGGAATCATAAGCCATTCCAACCTGTAAGGCGCACGTAACAGCATGCTCCCCGAGCATATCAACAGCACCAACAGCCGTTCAGAAAGAAGGCTGTATCCAAATACCAAAGTCCCGCACGGCAGTACTTTCAGTACATCACGCCTAGGTACTAGATACAGGAGCCTCATTATCCATCAAGAAAGCAGGTGTCCGCACAACATCGACAACAGCTTTGGGAATCTAACTGGAAACCCAGAAGGCAAGCTGTAAGGCCAAAGAAAATGGCTCCACCTCCGAGACGGCAAACGTACTGGATTAATAATAATAACCCTGATTTTTACATGCATGATGATTATCATAGATACAGTAACTACGTACATGCCCCACGTAGATACCGCAAATCTGTACCAAATGTAAACTATAGTAAACCAATTGCTGTCAGAAAAATTTTGGTACCAAAAGGCACTAACATTCACGGACCCAACAATCAAAGGGGACCTAAATCTACATAATTTGTGTGTTACAGGACATTTTGGAGAAGGACATATGGTACTTCGATAGCGGATGCTCCCGACACATGACAGGAGATAGAAGCAAGCTATCAGATTTTGTAGAAGGTCGCGGTCCAAAAGTGCGCTTTGGTGATAAATCTAAAGGAAGAACAAGAGGAAAAGGAAACCTTCTTGTCGGAAAATTCAAAGTCACCGATGTAGCTCATGTTGAAGGCTTACAGTACAATCTACTTAGTATTATCCAGTTCTGTGACAAACAGTTCTCGGTGAAATTCTATATAGATCACTGTAGAGTCAAGAACATCTTGACCAAAGAAGTTGTGCTCACACGAAGCAGATCAGGTAATATGTATATTGCTGACTGGATGCCTTCGAGCTCCACAATTCCTTGCTTAGTTGCCAAAGGCACTGCAGATCTAAGTTGGCTATGGCACAAGAGGATGTCACACGTCAACTTCAAGACGATCAACAAGCTCTCAAGACAGGGACTGGTTAGAGTATTGCCGAATGTATCATTCCAAAAAGACAGTGTCTGTGGACCATGTCAAAAAGGCAAGCAAATCAAGGCCACCCTGAAGAGAAAATCCTACCTTTCAACCCACAGAGTGTTGGAAATGCTACACATGGATCTCTATGGTCCTGTAGACCCGATAAGTTTGGGAGGTAAGAAATACTGTCTCGTTGTTGTTGATGATTACTCCAGGTATGCTTGGACAATTTTCTTAAGCAAGAAGAAGGAAACAACATCAAAGCTGCCCGAGCTCCTGAGAAAGCTTCAAAATGAAAAAGGATCGAGTATCGTGTCCATTCGTTCCGACAGAGTTACAGAATTTACTAACTGCTTTATAGAGCAATACTATTCGGAAAATAGGATACATCACGAATACTCAGTTGCCTGTACACCTCAACAAAATGGTGTTGCCAAGCGAAAGAATAGGACGCTGAAGGAAGCAAGAAGGACAATGATTGCCGCAAGCAAGTTGCCATAGCGTTTCTGGAGTGAAGCAACCAATACAGCATGCTACACTCAAAACTGTTGTATCGTCAACAAGCACCACAACAAAACAGCATACGGGGTATGGAACAACAAAACTCCATTAGTTTCGTATTTTTACATTTTTGGATGCAGGTGCTATGTATTGAACAGTGGGAAGGATCTACTTAGAACCTTTGATGAGAAGTCGGATGAAGGAATATTTGGAAATTCCTCCATCAGCAAAGCTTACAGGATCTTTAATAAAAGGAAGTTGACAATCGAGGAATTAGTTCATGTAGTGTTGGACGAACCTCACCATGACCCTACATGAGTAGAAGCTGTTACTCAGAACATCCAACAACTTTCCATCTTAGATCCACCAACTCCCATAGAACCTGTTGTTAACCTAGAAATCAACCCCGCAGCTGTAAGAATCGACGTAGATGAAGCCGATGCTGTACAAGCTGAAGCCAAAACTACAACAACTCAAGATATAGTACAGGACCCCAAATTAGAACCCGACCGAAGATGGTTGAGAGATTACCCGCAAGAGCTGATCATTGGAAACATTAATGCTGGTGTTTTTACCCGTAGGAGAATACAGAGTACACAAGGAAATGTACTGTGTGGACAAGAAGAACCATATAATGATATATCACCATTCCGTGAATGGAAATCTCAATCCGAGCTTAGAAGACTCAATATGTGCACTATTGCTGTATTCTTAGCCCACTCCGAACCTATTTCTACCATAAAAGCTCTCAATAATTCTCATTGGATAACATCTATGGAAGAAGAGCTTAACGGTTTCGAAAGAAACAATGTATGGTATGTTGTACCCAGACCTACGCATCAATCAGTTATTGGAACCAAATGGGTATTTAGAAACAAGAAGGATCGAAATGGACTAAATATAAGGAATAAATCCATACTTGTCGCACAAGGCCATAGACAGGAAGAAGGCATAGACTACGATGAAACCTTTGCCCCTGTATCCATATTAGAAGCCATTAGGATATTTTTAGCCTTTGCCGCCCATAAGATCTTCATTGTATACCAAATGGACATCAAAAGTGCATTCCTAAATGGAGATCTTGCCGAAGAAGTTTATGTTGAACAACCACCAGGGTTTGCCAACACAGACGACATCGATCTAGTATACAGGCTAAGGAAAGCACTGTATGGACTTAAGCAAGTATCTAACCGATAATGGATTTGAGAAAGGTACTGTGGACAAAACCTTGTTCAAAATACGGGAAGGCGATGACCTTTTAATGGTTCAAATCTATGTAGATGACATTATATTTAGTTCAACTAACCTTACTTTATGTCAAAGGTTCTCTCATCTCATGCAAAGTAAATTTAAAATGAGTATGATGGGAGAACTTAGTTATTTCCTAGGTTTGCAGGTAAAGCAGTTGCCTACATCATCAACCAGGAAATATACAGCAAGGAGCTTCTCAACAAATTTGGAATGAATACTTCCAAATCATCGTCAACCCCCATGAGCACTTCCGTGCAAATTAGTGCTGATGAAGCTCGAAAGCCGGTTGACCAATCACTCTACAGGAAGCTTATTGGCTCTCTCCTATACCTAATGGCTTGCAGGCCCGATATCCAGTTTGCTGTAGGAGTGTGTGCGAGATATCAAGTAGCACCCAAAGAATCACACTTCAATACAGCTAAACGAATCTTGAAGTGTATTAAAGGAACAGTCGATGTAGGACTGTGGTATCCTAAAGAAGGCGGATTCGATTTAGTTGGCTACAGAAACTCGGATCTCGGAGGCTGCAAGCTAGATAGGAAGTGTACAAGTGGAACTTGTCACTTTCTTGGACCTAGACTTGTTTCTTGGTTCAGTGAGAAGCAATTGGCAAACTCACTTCCCACGGCTGAATCAGAGTACTATGCTGCTGGTAGTTATTGTATGCAGATCCTTTGGATGCAGCAAAAGTTGTCAGATTATGGGATTGAAGCCAAGGAAACGCCAATCATGTGCGATAGCACGAGTGCAATTGCAATAACGCACAACCCTATATTGCACTCGCGCACTAAGTATATCAACATGAAGCATCATTTCATTGGGAATCATGTCGAGAACAAGGATGTTCGCCTGGAAAAAGTTCATACAGATATTCAGTTGGCCGACATCTTCACCAAGCCTCTCGACGCAGCAAGATTCAACATGCTTCGACAAGAATTGGGATTTCTACAGCCTGACTCCCTGTAAGTATTTACTGTTTTTACTCAACAATTGAGGGGGAATGCTGTAAGACCCAAGAATACAGTATCCACCATTAATTATCTGTACACTCAGAGCCTTCAATACAGCACTGTAGGGAACAAAGCGATATGAATCATCCTACAACTGACGTGTGCAATAATTAAAGGAGAATACAGTATGACCCATGAATACAGCATTTATCCAAAAGTTGTTGTATGGAATTGAAACCTATATGTACCTTTTAAGGGGGAACGCTGTATCGTCGCGGATACAGCACATATTATGGGAATTCGATTCATTATATATTATAATATTTCATTTTAAAAACAATTTTTGTCCACGTGCCCTATTTTCACGTCAAACATCTTTTACATTAAATGCCTTACACGACATCAGGACAATCGAATCTCAAAAGCCGCGATGTCTTCAAATTGTTTAATATTTAATACCGCCTTTTCAGGCATTAAGGGTAATATGAAATGTCAAAAGTGGGACCCGCTACTACTTTAAAATTCAATGGATAAGTGTACCAGTTACACTCAGTCCATCGTGGCCGTTCATTTTAAACACCGGTTCCCATCCCTTAAATTTGACCATTCGTTCTCTGAAAACCCTTCTTCGCCGCCTACTATAAAAGGACTGTAAATGCCATTTGAGACTCTTTATGCCTTTTGCATATTTTAAGAGCACTCAAGCATTCAGCCTACAAGATTTTTCTGTGTTTACTGCATTTTTTCTTGTATCTTTTTCCCGTTACTTGAAAAATCATCAATGGCGTCTACTCAGACATCTTCCACCTCTCTCAAGAAGTCACTCAATTTCATCGATGGACGGATATTCTCCAGATCTGTCATGAGGGAACGCATTCATGCTGAAAGTGATGACGTCGATGCCATGGAGGTCGTCACTACAAGAATCCGTCAACAAGGCCTCTACCGCCTTGGGAGCCACACCGCCGAGAACTATGACGCTCATCTGGTTGAGGAATTATACCTCAATGCCGTAGTTCTTTTTCTGCCTCTGGCTCTAGGAGGTCATGTCGCTGATATCACAACCATTATCCGCGGAGTGGAGATCCGCGTTGACACATCTGCTGTTGAAGAAATGACCGGACTAAAGCATGAAGTCTCTCGAGTAGTCGAAGCCTTCACTGTCTTGCCACATGTCTTCAAGCAAGCTCTGAGCTAACTGCAAGAGAAACAAGAACAGATCCTGAGAGAAGAGCAATCGAAACTCCACGTGTCTGAGGCCAAGACCGTATCTGCTCTGATCGAATCCGGTTCCCAATTGCGAGCCCATGACAAGAACATAAAAGATATGTCGCAGATTCTCTCCTCCCTTGTTGAGAGAATGTCTTATATTGAGACGAAACAGGATGCCGCTTTGGAAATCCTGGAACGTCTTGATGAAAAGGTGTCATACCTTGATGATGCCAAAAAGGGGGATGAAGCAAGAGAAGTCGCTAGGAGAACGAGGTTGCAGCAAGAGAAAGAGTTGTTAGCTCCGTTTGAAGACTCCATCACTGCAGACATAGCCCGTATCTCAACGCCGAATGTGAGGATACAGGTAGAAAGACCAGAATTCCAGGATCCTAAGTATCCTTGGAAAAGCCTATTCCGAGAGCCGCATTCTATGAACCTCCCGGTAGACCGTCAACCTACCACTGCAGAGATCAAAGACTGGAAGAGAAATGAACTGTTAAGATACTTCATTGTACTTAGCAGGGATTCTCCTTTATTCAATAGATGCAGAACGGTACAAGAAGCCACAGAGGAATTCAAGACGAAGCTGGAAGATGGAACACTCCCGCTACAACTGTAGATGAAATCAAAGCACAAAAATGGTGACTTGGTGACCCAACCAGAGGATTGGATTCTTATCTTCGACAAATCATATGAAGGTCCACCCATTTATCAGAATCGAGATAAGGAAGCTCATCAATACAGGTGGAAAAACACCAAGAATGACCTAAAAAGACCATGGAGGCATTCAGACTATAGAAGTTAAAATTTCCTTGTACTATAGTTTTTTGTAATCTTATCATCCGAACAGCAAAATTTTGTACTCATCATTTCTATATCAATAAAATTTTTGCGTGTCTTGAAAGATTACAACTCGTAATCTACTATGTTCTTATATGTTTACAGTCACTTTATTTATTCTTACTGTATTCATATTATGAAACCTATCTCATACACAAGCTATAAGAACTTGTCTGCGAACAGTTCATAGTTTAAGTTGTATGCATCTAGAAAACAATGTAAGATTGTGGCTGCGCGCCAATCAAAAGTTTTCAATGTAACTTTCTTTTGATAAAAGCAGAACTTGCTTGCGAGCAGTTCTTAGTGTTAAGCCCAAATGCCGAAGGCCAGAACATTCGAAAGAAGACCAAGAAGTCTGCCCTAGTTCAAACCGCTAAGTGTCAAAGATTTGGCATCATCAAGGATGTTAGGATAACATCATAAGGTTTTAAAAGCAAGACTCGGAAGGACTTGGCAAATTATCAAAAAGGGGGTAATTGTTGGGATAACAAAAACCCTTTATCGACGCTGTTTGGATAAATAATCCCTTTATCGATCGTATTATCAGAATATTTTGACAATATGCCAAATCTTGAATACCGCCTATAGCTGTATCGAAAAGCTGATCAAGTATCAACATGTATCGAAGACTTCTTCGCAGTCCAAACCATACAGTAAATCTATCATACAACAAAGAGTCCCGCAAAGCTAAGTATGGAAGCTGTCTCGAATATCCATACAGCGATCGTTCCATACAGCCCTCAAACAGGACAAGAAGGAATCTTCAGTATTCACTAGAAGTCAAGTCCCGTTGATAAATAAGTATTTAAATACTAAAGGATAAAGTATTTAAATATTGTAAGTCAGAAGATCTTCAAATCCCGCAATATACGAATCTCAGTCAAATATCAGTTGTCGCAGAATCTTGTTTAACGGATATATTTCAGAGGCTATATATATCTCCAGAGTTTGAAGATAAAGAACTTCTGAAGAACGATAGAAAATCTATAGAGAATATACAGAATATTCAGGACTTACAAAAGACCAAAGCTTACAAGAAATATTCAGAGCAAAACATATCTCTCCAAGCTTTCTGCTATTCTGATAGAAGAGATATACAGTGCTCAAACCTTGAACAACACATTATCAGCTTAAAGCCCAGAAAGTCATAGCTGTTGTTCAAACCCTATTCTATCGTTGAAAAAACTTATATCAGCCCTGTGTGGACTAAGGAATCCTTGTTACTCCGGAACTGTGTGTGACGGACTTGCATTGAAGAAGACGAAGCTTAAGAACTGTGTGTGAAGAAGCCAGTCAAGTGTTAGCTCAAACCAATCTGTGTGAACGGTTGAAAGCTAAGATCTTTATATCAATCTGTGTGAACGATATATTGATTAAGTGTTGTTATAATTACGTAGTTGTGTACGGAATAATTATAATAAACTTTTTACTCCTGTGTGGAGGACCAGTGGACGTACAGGGGTTTACCTCGAACCACTTTAAATATTGTGTTATTTACCTTCTGCCTTTATTGTTTTATTAACTGTGATTATTTAAGTATACACTTCACATCGAGTTGCTGTATCCTCAGCAACTTACTGTATTTAAGACTTCCGCTACGCACTCAGATTTAAAAACCATACAGCTTGTTGTTTAAAACACTTTCCAAGCTGTATCCAGTATACTTAGTGGCCAACAGTAGGTCACGGTCATGTTCATGATCTCATTCTGGGTAAGTTTGGGGCTTGAACATTAGCGGTTGGTTTCTCATCACCTACAGTTCAGTAGGTCACGACCATTGGATGGTCTCATTGAGGATTCGTGCCGTGGCTTCGGCCCTTATTGATACAGCTTCGGGCTGTTTTGGTTTCAGGTGATTGTGTTGATTGACAGCTTCAGCTGAGTGGCTTTCGCCTTTGTGATGTCTTGGTAATTTCATTGGAGCCTTCGGGCATTGTGATTCATAATTAATTCAGTTCTGGTTTGGTTCATGTCGTGTAATTCATTGTGGTGCTCTATAATTATGATTCGCCGTTGGGCACTTATGTTCTAACCTATTGAACATGTATTAATAGTATGCCATAGGCATAGGGTTTCACGAATGCTCGGTTGTTACCTTGGTTTGTGAGCATCTCGTATTATTATTATCATTATACTCTTTCATTCTGCCTTTAGATGCATATCATGTTATACATGTATTTGATGTTCATTATCAGGATGACTGACCCCGTGGGGGCGGAACATGTTTTCATGTTTTAGGTACTTGCGAGGAGAGAGTTGAGATACAGGGGCATGATGATGGCGACGAGGCATTCGAGCGATACTAGTCCGAGTTATTCATGTTGGTCAGTTATGTAACACCCCCGATATATTCAGGAATATTACAGCGCCGTAAATCCTTTACATAAGGATTTACAAGGCTGAAGAATTGGACAGACATTAAAAGATACTAACGAATTAAGATACAACAGTTCTGACCAAATATTAAAAGTACAGTTGTTCAACAGGAACTTAATAATAATACATCACCAAATTCAAATTCAGCATAAATGACTTCGTACTCGAGTACTTATTGAAAGAACCAATAAACAACAGACAAATAAACCCGGCCGAAACATCACTCTGCACCCTCGTCGTCATGCATCTCCAGTGGTTGTTTCCCCGCTCTCCTGGATCCTGAACATACACAAATGTTCACCCCCGAAGGGGTTAGCACAACGATGCTAGTACAAGTACAATAATCATACAACAGTGATATAATCCAACAATTATATCATAACAAGTTTCTCCAACGAGAATATCCACAACACATATCATATCATAACAGTTTCAACATATTGATGGTATTCCAACGATCCAGCGCACACAGCTATAGATTCCCATGATGATCCCGTCGGACCAACGCATGGTGGAACTACCTGTCCAACGATCCAGCGCACACAGCTATAGATTCCCATGATGATTCCCGTCGGATCAACGCATGGTGGACATATAATCACAACATATTTACACGATACAATGACATTGTCATAATATAAACGATTCTAATTAGAGTACTTGCCTCGGTTCGTTGACAAGAATAAACTTCCACGAATATCAAAATACTCGAAGGTCGTCCCCTTCGATCAACCACGTGTTAAGCTCAAACCTTAACAAAAGAAATAGCACAGAATTCATTTCATGTCGAATGAACGTCTAACAATTCAACAATTTCGGTAGGAAGTCCTTAATATGCAATCTGTCTGGATAGCTTAACGCACGCTACGCATCCTATGTAGCGTACATTAATGCTACTCGTTAGCGCACGCAAAACACACAGCCTAGCGTACGCTAACCATGCACGGTCAGTACCTCACTTGTCAGCCAACTGACTCGCCTGATGACTTAGTGTACGCTAAGTTGCAAATGTGGCGTACGCTAAACATACACGATAACGCACGTTAATTAACGTAGCTTAGCGCACGCTAAGAGTGCATGGCAGTTCACTGGAGGGCAGCAGATTATACAAATGGTGATGAAGTAAGCGAATTCCTCAGTGATTTGATGTTTGTTATCCGACTTCATATTATGATCATAAACCTTATGAATGATATCAAGGATAATAACAACTTCAAGATGCAAGTATACGTATAATCATTATAACACCATAATCCATCTTGATTACAATTCTCATGCGAAGTTGGTGATCTCCGGTTGATGTATTAGATTCTACTATCATTATACATGTTCAGACTTCATCTTGAGGTGAACTAACAATTCCAACTTATATGAAAAAATATTTCCTAAGATGATTCTTCCTGTAAGTTCTTATAATATCACCTCCAATTCATGATCACAAAGATAACATAAACCATACGGATTGTTAACTTCAGAATGTTTCTCTTATCATTTGAAGTACTAGGATTCCGACTTCAAGGTTCCAACAATAATATCGTAATTGTAGACATTCCAATCTTATAAACATGATGTTGTTGAATAATTCACTAATGAAATTCAATATCTCGTTAACATGATCATCTTATCCCTTGGAATCCAAATCTAAGACTGGTGATAGGTTGAACATACCTTAATATGCCGAAATCACTGAACCACAAGGTAGAATCCGACTCCGGTTGGTTATGTGCCACTCCAAGGTGCTATTCCACTTCAATGATTACTCCCAAGTGATAACCAATATACAAAGAGCAACAAGATGTGTTCTAAGTGTGTAGAGGGATTATTACAGCTCTCTGGCCTCTCAAGGATGAAGAATGGTCGGATGAAATGTAAGCCAAAATGGGTTGTTGTCCGATTTATAATATTCTGCATTTTAACAAGTTAGCGCACGCTACTAAGCTTTCCTTAGCGTGCGCTAATAAGAGTTGACTTCAGAACTGTCCAGGTTCATCCGCGGGAATCTTATCCGGACCCATGTCCCGGCTGGCGCATGTGCTAGCCGTCCCGCTCAATAATTGAGTTCTTAGCGCACGCAACTCCTACATGCATAGCGTGCGCTAGTAGTAGCCCGATAGCGCGCGTTAAGCTACATTCTTAGCGTGCGCTATCACGAGTTTGCATGAGAAATTTTGCATGATGTTATACTTAAGTACAAGGATGTCAATGCAAGAAATATCATACTCCAATAATCAAAACCACAAATCCGAATAATACAGGGTTCGAATACAGGTAAAATACACAGTAATAAATCTGGATATTACATACTCTCCTACTAAAAAGGAGTTTCATCCCGAAACTCAAGACGAAAATAACTCGGGATATCTGGACTTCATGCCATCTTCCGTTTCCCATGTGGCTTCTTCCACTCCATGGTGTGACCATTGAACTTTGACCAAAACGATTGGTTTGTTCCTCAACTGCTTAACTCGACTCTCGAGTATCTTGACCGGTCTTTCTTCAAATGTCCCATCTTGAGCAACTTCGATCTCGCCGAAATCAATGACATGACTAGGATCTGCTATATACCTCCATGACTGGGATACGTGGAACACGTTATGAACATGGCTCAATGACGGCGGCAATGCTAATCTGTATGCCAATTCTCCAACTCTCTCAAGGATTTCAAATGGTCCGATATATCTCAGACTCAGCTTCCTTCCAAAACGAAAGATTCCCCGAGTAGGAGAAACCTTTAAAAGTATGTGGTCTCCCGTACTGAACTCCAAAGTGTGACGGCGTATGTCTGCATAAGATTTCTGGTGACTTTGGGCGGTTAACAGCCTTTCACGAATCAAGGCTATCTTTTCTCGAGTCTGTACGATCAACTCTAGTTCTGTCCCGATCAAGTCTGATGAATCATCCCAACATAGGGGCGATCTACATCTCCTCCCGTATAATGCCTCGAATGGTGCCATCTTAATGGAAGCATGCCAACTATTGTTGTAGGTAAATTCAATCAATGGTAGATGAATTTCCCAATCGTTTGACCAATCTAAGGCACAAGCCCTCAGCATATCTTCTACCGTTTGAATGGTCCTCTCGGATTGTCCGTCAGTCTGCGGGTGATAAGGCATCAAGTTCAATTCGGTCCCCAAGGCCTTATGAACTGCTTTCCAAAAGTGAGACACAAAACGGCCGTCTCGATCAGAAACAATGGTTTTCGGCGTACCATGCAATCGAACTATCTCCGAAATAAATACTCGCGCCAATTTCTCTAGTCCCCATGTGTCCTTAATGCCTAGGAAATGAGCTGATTTGGTTAAACGATCAACTATCACCCAAATCATGTTCATTCTCGTCTTGGTTTTCGGCATATTAGTGATAAAGTCCATCGATATGTCCTCCCACTTCCATTCAGGAATTGGGAACGGCTTCAACATTCTGGCAGGCCGTTGATGCTCGATCTTAACCTACTGACAAGTCAAGCATTTCGAAACATAGTCCGCTACGTCTTTCTTCATGTTGCCCCACAAGAAATTCTGCTTCAAGTCCTTATACATTTTACTGGTGCCTAGATGGATAGAATAGGGCGAACTGTGAGCTTCCTTCAAAATCGTCTGTTTCAGAACATTGATATCGGGAACGCAGAGTCGGTTCTGAAATCTCAAAACTCCATCATCATGAATTATGAATCCGGGGGCCTTTCCTTTGATCACTTCATCACGTAACCGAATCATCAGAGGATCATCTACCTGTTTAGATTTGATTCCTTCGGTTAATGATGATGTTATCTCCATCACGCACAGTTGTCCTTGGACTCTTTGTATCCACACTTCAATTCCTTCTCGAATCATCTCTCGTTGAAGGCTAAGTTGGGAGGTTAGCGTCTCCAGCATCTGAATAGAAACAGGCTTGCGGCTGAGTGTATCGGCCACTACATTCGTTTTGCCTGGATGATATAAAATCTCCAAGTCATAGTCCTTAATCAGTTCTAACCATCTTCTTTGCCGCATGTTCAATTCCTTCTGACTGAATATGTATTTGAGACTCTTGTGATCCGTAAAGATCTGACAGTGAGTTCGTACAGATAATGCCTCCAGATCTTTAAAGCAAAAACCACTGCTGCTAGCTCCAAATCATGTGTTGGGTAATTTACTTCATAAGGCTTCAGTTGTCGTGACGCATAAGCGATCACCTTATCATTCTGCATCAATACGCACCCGAGTCCTTGGTTCGAAGCATCACTGTAAACTATAAATCCTCCAATTCCCTGTGGAAGTGATAGAATCGGTGCCGTCGTCAATCTCTTCTTTAATTCATCAAAGCTAACCTGACACAACTCATTCCACTCAACCTTTTGAGTTTTCTGCAGGAGTCGAGTAAGTGGGCGGGAAATTTTAGAAAATCCTTCCACGAATCGTCGATAATATCCAGCAAGTCCTAAGAAGCTTCGGACTTCTTTCACGTTCTTTGGAGGCTTCCAATCCATAATTGCTTCGATCTTCTGAGGATCTACTCGGACTCCTTCCGCTGATACCACATGACCGAGGAACATAACTCCCTTTAGCCAGAATTCACACTTAGAGAGTTTGGCGTACAGTTGCTCGCTTCTCAAAAGCTCTAATACAATCCGCAAATGCTGTGCATGCTCTTCCGGGTTCTTAGAATACACCAGGATGTCATCAATGAACACGACCACAAATTTATCCAAATATTCGATGAACACTCGGTTCATCAACTGCATGAATACAGCAGGTGCATTAGTGAGACCAAATGGCATCACTACAAACTCATAGTGTCCGTAGCGAGTTCTGAATGCTGACTTTGGAACATCAGATTCCTTAATCCTCAGCTGATGGTATCCTGATCTCAGATCGATTTTAGAAAATACTGTTGCCCCTTGCAACTGGTCAAACAAATCATCAATCCATGGCAACGGATACTTGTTCTTAATCGTCATCTTGTTCAACTCTCGATAGTCAATACACAGTCGAAGCGATCCATCCTTCTTTCGGACAAAAAGAACTGGCGCTCCCAAGGGTGAAACGCTTGGCTGAATATAGCCCTTGTCCAGTAACTCCTCTAGCTGCTTCTTCAGTTCGTACATCTCAGTAGGTGCCATAGGATACGGCGCCTTAGAAATTGGTGTAGCTCCGGGTTCCAGCTCAATGGTAAATTCTACATCCCTTCGTGGAGGTAGCCCAGGTAACTCGTCAGGAAATACATCTGGAAATTCGTTCACAATAGGAATGGATGAAAGTTCCACAATATCGTCTTATTTTTTCATTGCATAGCACCAGTACCCGATACAGCCCTGTTTCAACAATCTGACAGCTTTCATCGCTTTGATCAATTTTCCTGAGCTGCCCGGTTTCCATCCCTCAAACAAAATTTCGGAACTATCATCAGCGATCAGCGAGATATTCCTCCTTCGTTAGTTTACAATTGCTCCATATCGATTAAGCCAATCGTCTCCGAGTATCAGGTCATCTCCTTGCATTTATATCACGATCAGATTTGAGAGCCACTCTCTGCCTCCAAATGATACAGGGAAATTTCTAGTTTCTATGTTTCCGACAATCCTCTCTCCACTCGGTAAACCAACAACATAAGGTTCACAAGTATGAAAACCGGAAATATTCAGACGATTTATACAAGACAGAGATATAAAAGAATGCGTAGCTCCTGTATCGAATAAAACGCTAACTTGCTGGGAAAGGATTTGGACAGTACCTGATGCGACAGCATCATCCTGATCGTCTGTCCTCCTCATCTCATACTGACGTGGGGGAACAGATCCGGCACTCGATGTCCCCTTTCGGTCCCATTGTCCTCTGCCTCATCCGCGGCCAAAATTTTGAGGCATCTGAACACTTTGTTGCGTCTGTTGGATACTAGCTTCCTTCTGAACTGGCTGTGATGAATGGGTTCCATTGTATTTGGTGGCGTCCTTGCAAAACGTCGCACGGTGCCCTTCCTGTCCGCAGTCAAAACATGTAACTGGGGTGCACAAACAATCGTGCCAAAGGTGGCCTGGGCGACCACAATTAAAGCACTTCCTAGTTGTATCCGTCGTGGCTGACACTGTTCCGTAATTCTTTCCGCTCTTAGATGGGTGCGGAGGTTTCTTGGAAGAAAAGGAAGACTGGGCCTTGCGGGGGCCACTGCTCTTGTGCTCTGTAAAAGTACCAGAGACTTTCTGTTTCTTTGACTCCATAAACTTCTCCATTGCTGCTTCTTTTATTTCGTACGCCAACGCCTTATCCTGGTATTGGCGGAGAGTGGTACATTCAAAACCGGACATGTACCTCTAGATTTCTGGTTTCATCCTCATTTCAAAATGAATCATCATCTCCGCATCTCTGCTCGACGGATGTCGAACAAATGCTAACTGCTGGTTAAACGTCTTAATCGTCTGGGATACGGGTTCATCTGATGGCTGAGCAGAGAAAAACTCCCGAATTTTGGCTTCCCTCACAGGACGAGTTCAATACTGAGCTTCCATCATCATTTTAAATTCCGTCCAATCGGCATCATGATCTGCAGGTCGGATAGCTTCCCACCACGCGGATGCTTCCCCTATTAGAAAGTACTGGGCAATAGGAGCTCTCCTGTCGTCCGGGCAATTAATTCCAGCAAAAATTTTCTCCAGTTCCTTCAACCAATGGTCCCAAGTGGGAGTCTCGGAAAAGCCGTCAAATTTGGGTGGTTGCATCTTTGCCACCTCTTGTAACCATCGGTCACCTCGATTTCGCATTTCTGGAATCCTTTGTTGTCCATCTCCCTGCTGAATTCCTGCCGCCACTTGCATTCGGTCCACGACCTGAGCGAACTGAGTCATCTGGTTCATGACTTGACGAAGGATTTCTGGTACACCAGGTTCCGGTTCGTTATTAATAGATTGCTGCGGCTACTTTGAGCTATGGTAGCTTTGGTTAGAAGGCGACGCTTCCCTTTCAGCATTTCTTCGTCCGCATCCACGTCCGCGACCACGTCCACGTCCGCCTCTCAACATACTGTAAGCATAAATACTCAATATACAGGAAACAACATTGTTCTAATATTCGAGTATAAAGAGACACAACATGTAAAGAACGAGATAGAGTTTAGGAACTTACAACCACCGTTCGCATGAAGACGTAGGCAGTGCAGTCAAAAGACATAAATGACCCCTATTTTAACCCAACGGCCAAGATATCCATAATCTTAGCTCCGATACCATATTCTGTAACACCCCCGATATATTCAGGAATATTACAGCGCTGTAAATCCTTTACATAAGGATTTACAAGGCTGAAGAATTGGACAGACATTAAAAGATACTAACGAATTAAGATACAACAGTTCTGACCAAATATTGAAAGTACAGTTGTTCAACAGGAGCTTAATAATAATACATCACCAAATTCAAATTCAGCATAAATGACTTCGTACTCGAGTACTTATTGAAAATACCAATAAACAACAGACAAATAAACCCGGCCGAAACATCACTCTGCACCCTCGTCGTCATGCATCTCCAGTGGTTGTTTCCCCGCTCTCCTGGATCCTGAACATACACAAATGTTCACCCCCGAAGGGGTTAGCACAACGATGCTAGTACAAGTACAATAATCATACAACAGTGATATAATTCAACAATTATATCATAACAAGTTTCTCCAACGAGAATATCCACAACACATATCATATCATAACAGTTTCAACATATTGATGGTATTCCAACGATCCAGCGCACACAGCTATAGATTCCCATGATGATCCCGTCGGACCAACGCATGGTGGAACTACCTGTCCAACGATCCAGCGCACACAGCTATAGATTCCCATGATAATTTCCGTCGGATCAACGCATGGTGGACATATAATCACAACATATTTACACGATACAATCACATTGTCATAATATAAACGATTCTAATTAGAGTACATGCCTCGGTTCGTTGACAAGAATAAACTTCCACGAATATCAAAATTCTCGAAGGTCGTCCCCTTCGATCAACCACGTGTTAAGCTCAAACCTTAACAAAATAAATAGCACATAATTCATTTCCTGTCGAATGAACGTCTAACAATTCAACAATTTCGGTAGGAAGTCCTTAATATGCAATCTGTCTGGATAGCTTAACGCACGCTACGCATCCTATGTAGCGTACATTAATGCTACTCGTTAGCGCATGCAAAACACACAGCCTAGCGTACGCTAACCATGCACGGTCAGTACCTCACTGGTCAGCCAACTGACTCGCCTGATGACTTAGAGTACGCTAAGTTGCAAATGTGGCGTACGCTAAACATACACGATAGCGCACGTTAATTAACGTAGCTTAGCGCACGCTAAGAGTGCATGGCAGTTCACTGGAGGGCAGCAGATTATACAAATGGTGATGAAGTAAGCGAATTCCTCAGTGATTTGATGTTTGTTATCCGACTTCATATTATGATCATAACCCTTATGAATGATATCAAGGATAATAACAACTTCAAGATGCAAGTATACGTATAATCATCATAACACCATAATCCATCTTGATTACAATTCTCATGCGAAGTTGGTGATCTCCGGTTGATGTATTAGATTCTACTATCATTATACATGTTCAGACTTCATCTTGAGGTGAACTAACAATTCCAACTTATATGAAAGAATATTTCCTAAGATGATTCTTCCTATAAGTTCTTATAATATCACCTCCAATTCATGATCACAAAGATAACATAAATCATACGGATTGTTAACTTCAGAATGTTTCTCTTATCATTTGAAGTACTAGGATTCCGACTTCAAGGTTCCAACAATAATATTGTAATTGTAGACATTCTAATCTTATAAACATGATGTTGTTGAATAATTCACTAATGAAATTCAATATCTCGTTAACATGATCATCTTATCCCTTGGAATCAAAATCTAAGACTGGTGATAGGTTGAACATACCTTAATATGCCTAAATCACTGAACCACAAGGTAGAATCCGACTCCGGTTGGTTATGTGCCACTCCAAGGTGCTATTCCACTTCAATGATTACTCCCAAGTGATAACCAATATACAAAGACCAACAAGATGTGTTCTAAGTGTGTAGAGGGATTATTACAGCTCTCTGGCCTCTCAAGGATGAAGAATGGTCGTATGAAATGTAAGCCAAAACGGGTTGTTGTCCCATTTATAATATTCTGCATTTTAACAAGTTAGCGCACGCTACTAAGCTTTCCTTAGCGTGCGCTAATAAGAGTTGACTTCAGAACTGTCCAGGTTCATCCGCGGGAATCTTATCCGGACCCATGTCCCGGCTGGCGCATGTGCTAGCCGTCCCGCTCAATAATTGAGTTCTTAGCGCACGCAACTCCTACATGCATAGCGTGCGCTAGTAGTAACCCGATAGCGCGCGTTAAGCTACATTCTTAGCGTGCGCTATCACGAGTTTGCATGAGAAATTTTGCATGATGTTATACTTAAGTACAAGGATGTCAATGCAAGAAATATCATACTCCAATAATCAAAACCACAAATCCGAATAATACAGGGTTCGAATACAGGTAAAATACACAGTAAAAAATCCGGATATTACATACTCTCCTACTAAAAAGGAGTTTCATCCCGAAACTCAAGACGAAAATAACTCGGGATATCTGGACTTCATGCCATCTTCCGTTTCCCATGTGGCTTCTTCCACTCCATGGTGTGACCATTGAACTTTGACCAAAACGATTGGTTTGTTCCTCAACTGCTTAACTCGACTCTCGAGTATCTTGACCGGTCTTTCTTCAAACGTCCCATCTTGAGCAACTTCGATCTCGCCGAAATCAATGACATGACTAGGATCTGGTATATACCTCCATAATTGGGATACGTGGAACACGTTATGAACATGGCTCAATGACGGCGGCAATGCTAATCTGTATGCCAATTCTCCAACCCTCTCAAGGATTTCAAATGGTTCGATATATCTCAGACTCAGCTTTCCTTTCCTTCCAAAACGAAAGATTCCCCGAGTAGGAGAAACCTTTAAAAGTACGTGGTCTCCCGTACTGAACTCCAAAGGGCGACGACGTATGTCTGCATAAGATTTCTGGCGACTTTGGGCGGTTAACAGCCTTTCACGAATCAAGGATATCTTTTCTCGAGTCTGTACGATCAACTCTGGTTCTGTCCCGATCAAGTCTGATGAATCATCCCAACATAGGGGCGATCTACATCTCATCCCGTATAATGCCTCGAATGGTGCCATCTTAATGGAAGCATGCCAACTATTGTTGTAGGTAAATTCAATCAATGGTAGATGAATTTTCCAATCGTTTGACCAATCTAAGGCACAAGCCCTCAGCATATCTTCTACTGTTTGAATGGTCCTCTCGGATTGTCCGTCAGTCTGCGGGTGATAAGCTGTACTGAAGTTCAATTCGGTCCCCAAGGCCTTATGAACTGCCTTCCAAAAGTGAGACACAAAACGGCCGTCTCGATCAGAAACAATGGTTTTCGGCGTACCATGCAATCGAACTATCTCCGAAATAAATACTCGCGCCAATTTCTCTGGTCCCCATGTGTCTTTAATGCCTAGGAAATGAGCTGATTTGGTTAAACGATCAACTATCACCCAAATCATGTTCATTCTCGTCTTGGTTTTCGGCATATTAGTGATAAAGTCCATCGATATGTCCTCCCACTTCCATTCAGGAATTGGGAGCGGCTTCAACATTCCAGAAGGCCGTTGATGCTCGATCTTAACCTGCTGACAAGTCAAGCATTTCGAAACATAGTCCGCTACGTCTTTCTTCATGTTTCCCCACCAGAAATTCTGCTTCAAGTCCTTATACATTTTACTGGTGCCCGGATGGATAGAATAGGGTGAACTGTGAGCTTCCTTCATAATCGTCTGTTTCAGAACATTGATATCGGGAACGCAGAGTCGGTTCTGAAATCTCAAAACTCCATCATCATGAATTATGAATCCGGGGGCCTTTCCTTTGATCACTTCATCACGTAAACGAATCATCAGAGGATCATCTACCTGTTTAGATTTGATTCCTTCGGTTAATGATGATGTTATCTCCATCACGCACAGTTGTCCTTGGACTCTTTGTATCCACACTTCAATTCCTTCTCGAATCATCTGTCGTTGAAGGCTAAGTTGGGAGGTTAGCGTCTCCAGCATCTGAATAGAAACAGGCTTGCGGTTGAGTGCATCGGCCACTACATTCGCTTTGCCTGGATGATATAAAATCTCCAAGTCATAGTCCTTAATCAGTTCTAACCATCTTCTTTGCCGCATGTTCAATTCCTTCTGACTGAATATGTATTTGAGACTCTTGTGATCCGTAAAGATCTGACAGTGAGTCCCGTACAGATAATGCCTCCAGATCTTTAAAGCAAAAACCACTGCTGCTAGCTCCAAATCATGTGTTGGGTAATTTACTTCATAAGGTTTCAGTTGTCGTGATGCATAAGCGATCACCTTATCATTCTGCATCAATACGCACCCGAGTCCTTGGTTCGAAGCATCACTGTAAACTATAAATCCTCCAATTCCCTGTGGAAGTGATAGAATCGGTGCCGTCGTCAATCTCTTCTTTAATTCATCAAAGCTAACCTGACACAACTCATTCCACTCAAACTTTTAAGTTTTCTGCAGGAGTCGAGTAAGTGGGCGGGAAATTTTAGAAAATCCTACCACGAATCGTCGATAATATCCAGCAAGTCCTAAGAAGCTTCGGACTTCTTTCACGTTCTTTGGAGGCTTCCAATCCATAATTGCTTCGATCTTCTGAGGATCTACTCGGACTCCTTCCGCTGATACCACATGACCGAGGAACATTACTTCCTTTAGCCAGAATTCACACTTAGAGAGTTTGGCGTACAGTTGCTCGCTTCTCAAAAGCTCTAATATAATCTGCAAATGCTGTGCATGCTCTTCCGGGTTCTTAGAATACACCAGGATGTCATCAATGAACACGACCACAAATTTATCCAAATATTCGATGAACACTCGGTTCATCAACTGCATGAATACAGCAGGTGCATTAGTGAGACCAAATGGCATCACTACAAACTCATAGTGTCCGTAGCGAGTTCTGAATGCTGACTTTGGAACATCAGATTCCTTAATCCTCAGCTGATGGTATCCTGATCTCAGAACGATTTTAGAAAATACTGTTGCCCCTTGCAACTGGTCAAACAAATCATTAATCCGTGGCAACGGATACTTGTTCTTAATCGTCATCTTGTTCAACTCTCGATAGTCAATACACAGTCGAAGCGATCCATCCTTCTTTCGGACAAAAGAATCGGCGCTCCTGTGGTGAAACTCTTGGCTGAATATAGCCCTTGTCCAGTAACTCCTCTAGCTGCTTCTTCAGTTCGTATATCTCAGTAGGTGCCATAGGATACGGCGCCTTAGAAATTGGTGTAGCTCCGGGTTCCAGCTCAATGGTAAATTCTACATCCCTTCGTGGAGGTAGCCCAGGTAACTCGTCAGGAAATACATCTGGAAATTCGTTCACAATAGGAATGGATGAAAGTTCCACAATCTCGTCTTCTTTTTTCATTGCATAGCACCGGTACCCGATACAGCCCTGTTTCAACAATCTGACAGCTTTCATCGCTTTGATCAATTTTCCTGAGCTGCCCGATTTCCATCCCTCAAACAAAATTTCGGAACCGTCATCAGCGATCAGCGAGATATTCCTCCTTCGTTAGTTTACAATTGCTCCAAATCGATTAAGCCAATCGTCTCCGAGTATCAGGTCATCTCCTTGCATTTCTATCACGATCAGATTTGAGAGCCACTCTCTGCCTCCAAATGATACAGGGAAATTTCTAGTTTCTATGTTTCCGACAATCCTCTCTCCACTCGGTAAACCAACAACATAAGGTTCACAAGTATGAAAACCGGAAATATTCAGACGATTTATACAAGACAGAGATATAAAAGAATGCGTAGCTCCTGTATCGAATAAAACGCTAACTGGCTGGGAAAGGATTTGGACAGTACCTGATGCGACAGCATCATCCTGATCGTCTGTCCTCCTCATCTCATACTGACGTGGGGGAACAGATCCGGCACTCGATGTCCCCTTTCGGTCCCATTGTCCTCTGCCTCATCCGCGGCCAAAATTTTGAGGCATCTGAACACTTTGTTGCGTCTGTTGGATACTAGCTTCCTTCTGAACTGGCTGTGATGAATGGGTTCCATTGTATTTGGTGGCGTCCTTGCAAAACGTCGCACGGTGCCCTTCTGTCATGATCAAAACATGTAACTGGGGTGCACAAACAATCGTGCCAAAGGTGGCCTGGGCGACCACAATTAAAGCACTTCCTAGCTGTATCCGTCGTGGCTGACACTGTTCCGTAATTCTTTCCGCTCTTAGATGGGTGCGGAGGTTTCTTGTAAGAAAAGGAAGACTGGGCCTTGCGGGGGCCACTGCTCTTGTGCTCTGTAAAAGTACCAGAGACTTTCTGTTTCTTTGACTCCATAAACTTCTCCATTGCTGCTTCTTTTATTTCGTACGCCAACGCCTTTTCCTGGTATTGGCGGAGAGTGGTACATTCAAAACCGGACATGTACCTCTAGATTTCTGGTTTCATCCTCATTTCAAAATGAATCATCATCTCCGCATCTGTTCTGACCAGATGTCAAACAAATGCTAACTGCTGGTTAAACGTCTTAATCGTCTGGGATACGGGTTCATCTGATGGCTGAGTGGAGAAAAACTCCCGAATTTTGGCTTCCCTCACAGGACGAGTTCAATACTGAGCTTCCATCATCATTTTAAATTTCGTCCAATCGGCATCATGATCTGCAGGTCAGATAGCTTCCCACCACTCGGATGCTTCCCCTATCAGAAAGTACTGGGCAATAGGAGCTCTCCTGTCGTCCGGGCAATTAATTCCAGCAAAAATTTTCTCCAGTTCCTTCAACCAATGGTCCCAAGTGGGAGTCTCGGAAAAGCCGTCAAATTTGGGTGGTTGCATCTTTGCCACCTCTTGTAACCATCGGTCACCTCGATTTCGCATTTCTGGAATCCTTTGTTGTCCATCTCCCTGCTGAATTCCTGCCGCCACTTGCATTCGGTCCACGACCTGAGCGAACTGAGTCATCTGGTTCACGACTTGACGAAGGATTTCTGGTACACCAGGTTCCGGTTCGTTATTAATAGATTGTTGCGGCTCGCCTGAGCTATGACTGGCCTGGTTAGAAGGCGACGCTTCCCTTTCAGCATTTCTTCGTCCGCGTCCACGACCGCGACCACGTCCACGTCCGCCTCTCAACATACTGTAAGCATAAATACTCAATATACAGGAAACAACATCGTTCTAATATTCGAGTATAAAGAGACACAACATGTAAAGAACGAGATAGAGTTTAGGAACTTACAACCACCGTTCGCATGAAGACGTAAGCAGTGCAGTCAAAAGACATAAATGACCCCTATTTTAACCCAACGGCCAAGATATCCATAATCTTAGCTCCGATACCATATTCTGTAACACCCCCGATATATTCAAGAATATTACAGCGCCGTAAATCCTTTACATAAGGATTTACAAGGCTGAAGAATTGGACAGCCATTAAAAGATACTAACGAATTAAGATACAACAGTTCTGACCAAATACTGAAAGTACAGTTGTTCAACACGAGCTTAATAATAATACATCACCAAATTCAAATTCAGCATAAATGACTTCGTACTCGAGTACTTATTGAAAATACCAATAAACAACAGACAAATAAACCCGGCCGAAACATCACTCTGCACCCTCGTCGTCATGCATCTCCAGTGGTTGTTTCCCCGCTCTCCTGGATCCTGAACATACACAAATGTTCACCCCCGAAGGGGTTAGCACAACGATGCTAGTACAAGTACAATAATCATACAACAGTGATATAATTCAACAATTATATCATAACAAGTTTCTCCAACGAGAATATCCACAACACATATCGTATCATAACAGTTTCAACATATTGATGGTATTCCAACGATCCAGCGCACCCAGCTATAGATTCCCATGATGATCCCGTCGGACCAACGCATGGTGGAACTACCTGTCCAACGATCCAGCGCACACAGCTATAGATTCCCATGATGATTCCCGTCGGATCAACGCATGGTGGACAAATAATCACAACATATTTACACGATACAATCACATTGTCATAATATAAACGATTCTAATTAGAGTACTTGCCTCGGTTCGTTGACAAGAATAAACTTCCACGAATATCAAAATACTCGAAGGTCGTCCCCTTCCATCAATCACGTGTTAAGCTCAAACCTTAACAAAAGAAATAGCACATAATTCATTTCATGTCGAATGAACGTCTAACAATTCAACAATTTCGGTAGGAAGTCCTTAATATGCAATCTGTCTGGATAGCTTAACGCACGCTACGCATTCTATGTAGCGTACGTTAATGCTACTCGTTAGCGCACGCAATACACATAGCCTAGCGTATGCTAACCATGCACGGTCAGTACCTCACTGGTCAGCCAACTGACTCGCCTGATGACTTAGCGTACGCTAAGTTTCAAATGTGGCGTATGCTAAACATACACGATAGCGCACGTTAATTAACGTAGCTTAGCACACGCTAAGAGTGCATGGCAGTTCACTGGAGGGCAGCAGATTATACAAATGGTGATGAAGTAAGCGAATTCCTCAGTTATTTGATGTTTGTTATCCGACTTCATATTATGATCATAACCCTTATGAATGATCTCAAGGATAATAACAACTTCAAGATGCAAGTATACATATAATCATCATAACACCATAATCCATCTTGATTACAATTCTCATGCGAAGTTGGTGATCTCCGATTGATGTATTATATTCTACTATCATTATACATGTTCAGACTTCATCTTGAGGTGAACTAACAATTCCAACTTATATGAAAGAATATTTCCTAAGATGATTCTTCCTGTAAGTTCTTATAATATCACCTCCAATTCATGATCACAAAGATAACATAAATCATACGGATTGTTAACTTCAGAATGTTTCTCTTATCATTTGAAGTACTAGGATTCCGACTTCAAGGTTCCAACAATAATATCGTAATTGTAGATATTTCAATCTTATAAACATGATGTTGTTGAATAATTCACTAATGAAATTCAATATCTCGTTAACATGATCATCTTATCCCTTGGAATCCAAATCTAAGACTGGTGATAGGTTGAACATACCTTAATATGCCGAAATCACTGAACCACAAGGTAGAATCCGACTCCGGTTGGTTATGTGCCACTCCAAGGCGCTATTCCACTTCAATGATTACTCCCAAGTGATAACCAATATACAAAGACCAACAAGATGTGTTCTAAGTGTGTAGAGGGATTATTACAGCTCTCTTGCCTCTCAAGGATGAAGAATGGTCGGATGAAATGTAAGCCAAAACGGGTTGTTGTCCCATTTATAATATTCTGCATTTTAACAAGTTAGCGCACGCTACTAAGCTTTCCTTAGCGGGCGCTAATAAGAGTTGACTTAATCGCCCGTGTTCATCCGCGGGAATCTTATCCGGACCCATGTCCCGGCTGGCGCATGTGCTATCCGTCCCGCTCAATAATTGAGTTCTTAGCGCACGCAACTCCTACATGCATAGCGTGCGCTAGTAGTAGCCCGATAGCGCGCGTTAAGCTACATTCTTAGCGTGCGCTATCACGAGTTTGCATGAGAAATTTTGCATGATGTTATACTTAAGTGCAAGGATGTCAATGCAAGAAATATCATACTCCAATAATCAAAACCACAAATCCGAATAATACAGGGATCGAATACAGGTAAAACACACAGTAATAAATCCGGATATTACAAGTTAGTTGGAGTGTACTCCAGTTTGTCAGTTGTTGTTATGTTGTATTATCTGGGCAAGGCTCATGGATGTCATTGTATTTTATTTTGGTCATGTAGGCCCACTTTTGTCGTTGAAATTCCTTATCGGAATATTGTGTCGGATATCATGGCAGGGACTATGATCTCCCTTGTTGGTTAATTTAATGTATTTTAGCCGTGTTCGCCTGGTGGATCTTCGGGTGTGGGGTCCACGGCACTGTAATAACCCAATAGGATTTGGGGGTGTTACAAAAGCAGCCAGACCGCGGCGATGGCCGCTATGCAGCGCCAGCTCGACGATATGAAAGAGCTCTTGGAAAATGGGGCAAGCGCCAGTAGAAAGATCATCGGACCGACTGAGCCACTCGCGGTCCACATCGAGCTTGCCCCCGTGCAACTAAGGATCGCTCCTCCCAAAACACCTTTGTATGAAGGGAGATCGGACCCCGAGACTCACCTAAGCATGTTCCGGATTTACATGATCGGGTGTGGGGCATCAGACGCGACCAAGTGCCGAATATTCCCGTTAACGTTGGGCGAGCTGGCCCATAGGTGGTACGTCTCACTACCACCATGATCAATCATTTCCTTTGAGAAACTGGCGAGTGACTTCACGTCATACCTTGCCGCCAAGGTCTCCAGACCAGAAGGGCCCCACCACATTATGAAAATCAGGCAACTGACTAGTTCACTTGCTCCTGCCTTCCATCATTAACAAGCCCAAGAGTAAGTCGGGCATAGAAACCATACGTGTAGTGTCCGAATACCCTGACGTATTTACCGAAGAATTATCCTCCCTACCACCTGACAGAGAGGTTGAATTCAATATCGAAATCATGCCTGGGAAGGCACGCATTGCAAAGGCACCATACTGAATGGCACCACTGGAGCTGCAAGAGTTGAAGGTCCAACTGCAGAAGTTACTCGACATGGGTTTTGTACAATCCAGTGTATCACCTTGGGGAGCTCCGGTATTGTTTGTCAAAAAGAAGGACAGAACATTGAGGCTTTTCATAGATTACCGTGAACTCAACAGCATTACAGTTAAAAATAAGTATCCTCTCCCGAGGATAGATGAGTTGTTTGAACAACTCCAAGGAGCTACGGTGTATTCCAAGTTCCATAATCAACAAGGATACTACCAACTAAGAATTAAGAATGAAGATATTCCTAAAACTGCATTCCAAACTAGATACGGCCACTACGAGTTCGTAGTGATGCCTTTTGGACTCACGAATGCTCCTGCGGCATTTATAGATTTAATGCACAGAGTATTTCAACCCTATCTCGACTAATTCGTAGTAATTTTTATCGATGACATACTCGTGTCCTCTAAGTCGGAAAAAGATTACGAGAGACATCTTAGGCTAGTGTTGGATACACTAAGGCAGCACAAGTTGTACGCCAAGTACAGTAAGTGTGAATTTTGGTTGAGGGAAGTGGCATTTCTGGGCCACATTATTTCTGGAGAAGGGATCGCAGTAGATCCATCTAAAATAGAAACTATTATGGACTGGAAGAGGCCGGAAAATATCACTGAGGTCCGAAGATTTCTTGGACTTGCGGGCTACTACCGCAAATTCTTCAAAGACTTCTCGAAGATAGCGGGACCCCTCACCCGGCTAACCCAGAAACAAGTAAAATTTGAATGGACGGATAAATGCGAGTCAAGTTTCCAGGAACTCAAGAAGAGACTTACCACCGCACCGATATTGACACTTCTAGAAGGAACCCAATGATTTGTCGTATATAGTGACACCTCAAAGGATGGCCTCGGTGCCGTAATGATACAGAATGGTAAAGTTATCGCATATGCTTCCAGGCAACTTAAGACGCACGAGAGGAATTATCCAACGCACGACCTCGAATTTGCTGCAATAGTATTCGCCTTAAAGAAATGGCGACATCATTATACGGCGTTGAATTCACCGTGTTTACAGATCATAAATGTCTCAAGTACTTATTTTCTCAAAAGGAACTTAATCTCCGATAGAGAAGATGGGTAGAACTTTTAGAAGATTCCATTTTGAAATTCAACACCACCCAGAGAAAGCGAATGTCGTGGCTGATGCCTTAAGTAGAAAGGCAAGAGTGGCCCGACTCATGGTCCGAGAATGGCAAGCTCTCGAGGAACTGAGCTACTTGAAACCCATTCATAAAGGTGCTCGTTTAATTTGCGCCAACCTCACAGTTAAATCGAATCTATTGGACGATATTCGATTAGCCCAAGAGAGAGATCCAAAACTTCAAGAGTTTAAGGACAATATCGCTAAGGGCAAGAAACCCGAGTTTACAATTACCAAGGATAGAATTGTAAGGTTTAAGGGACGGTTATGCACACCTCACAACGGGGAGCTCAAAAGATGAATTCTCGAGGAAGCTCATTGCTCAAAATATACGATACACCCAGGAGGTAACAAGATGTACCGAGACCTAAAGAAACACTTTTGGTGGGTAAACATGAAAAACCAGGTGGCAGAATTCGTGGCTCGATGCCTCACATGTCAGATAGTCAAAGGTGAACATCAGCGACCCTCAGGATTACTACAGCCACTAGAAGTCCCTGAATGGAAATGGGAAATGGTAACCATAGATTTTATCACGGATTTGCTGACCACAAGGGGAGGCTATAACACAATTTGGGTGATCGTCGACATATTGACAAAATCATCACATTTCGTGCCGGTGAAAAAGGATGACAGTCTACAAAAGCTGGGTAGGGTTTATATTAGATAAATCGTTCATCTCTATGGAGTGCCCGCGGACATAGTATTGGACAGAGATCCTAGTTTCGTATCTCGTTTTTGGAAAGTCTTTCATAAGGAATTAAGAACTTCCTTAAGCTTCAGCACAAGTGCGCATCCCTAGACCGACGGGCAATCTGAGTGAACCATCCAGACCCTTGAAGATATGATACGCGCCTGCGTACTAGGCTTTCAAGGAAATTGGGATTATCATCTACCATTGGCCGAGTTTTCATGTAACAACAGCTACCAAGCGACAATCGGAATGGCACCTTACGATGCTCTGTATTGGAGGAAGTGTCGATCCCCGCTCCATTTGGAAATTGATGACCATTGGACACCAAAGACTCAACGAACAGAACCTTCAGTAATGAGTACATATTTGGTGAAGGAAGTCGTAGATAAAGTACGACTAATCAAGGATGGGATCGGCACAGTGCAGAGCACACAGAAGAGTTACGTCGATCAACGTCGGAAGGATCTAGAATTTGATGTAGGAGATCAAGTCTTCCTGAGGCTAACCCCATGAAAGAGTTTAATGGCGTCAAGGAAAGGAGGGGAGCTGAGTCCCCGATACGTCGGACCATTCAAAATCACGGAAAGAATTGGACGATTGGCGTACCGGCTGGAGTTACCATCCAATCTGACCAGAATGCATGACATATTCCATGTATCGAGGTTAAAGAAGTTTCATCCAGACCCAGCGCACATTCTTACTTCTGACATCCCGCCGATCAAAGATAACTTGTCTTATGAAGAGAAGCCAATCAAGATCCTCGACCGGCAAGTACGCGAATTGAGGAAGGAGCGAATTCCCTTAGTCAAGGTCGTCTGGTCGAATCACAATAGAGAGGAAGATGATACGTGGGAGACTGAAGAAGCGATAAAGAAATCCTATCCCGAACTATTTGGGAAGGAATGTGGGGACCAAATTCTTTGAAGGAGGGGAGGATGTAAAACCCCACAAAAAATCATGTAAGTGTTAGACTTAATATTAGAGATGTTAAACGGGCTAGCCCTAGCGGTTCCGGGCTAGCCCTAGCGGGCTTCGGGCTAAACGGTCCGGGCTAAAAAAGCCCGGATTTAAACGGGCTAGGAAATATTGGCCCTAACCCTAACACTAACGGGTTTCGGGCTAAACGGGCTAAACGGGCTAAATATTTAAAAAATCTATTTTTTATTTTTTTATAAGTAAAAAAATAATAACAATATATTTTATATATATAGTAACAACTATACTATAATAAATATAACAAAAAAATACACTTTTATGTATATATATATATATATATATATACACACTATATTAACAAATACAGTAATAATATATATTATATATATAATATTAATATAGTGTATATATATAATATTAATATAGTGTGTGTGTGTGTATATATATATATATATATATATATATATATATATATATATATATATATATCGGGCTAGCCCTAACGGGCTTCGGGCTAAACGGTCCGGGCCAAAAAAGCCCGGATTTAAACGGGTTAGGAAATATCGGCCCTAACCCGGTTTTTTGGCGGGTTAAACGGGCCAGCCCTACGGGCCCGAGCCCGTTTAACATCTCTACTTAATATATATAGTTGAAAGATATCATCTCATTGTTATGAATAAACTTTGTTACGAACCCCTTGATGTTTCGATCGATTAATTGTTAATCGCCCAAATTTAAATTTTATTAAATATTTAGCACACATATTAATTAAATAACATACTAAAATAACTAATGGGCTCAACCCAACTCAATAAAATTCCTAAGACTTGAATTTACAATTTAAAGCCCAACTAACTAACTTGCCCAACCCAACTAATTAAATTACCAACTATTACAATTATAATTATACTCTTAAATTAACAAAAAAAAGATGATACACATACACACATATATGGGCGGCCAAGGGGGGGGGGGGGGGGGGAGAGGAGGAATTCTAGAGTCTTCATGCAAGACTCTTGACACATGTTCCCATTCCACTTTCCAACCCTCATTATACTAACTTTAAATACCTACACTTAGCAATAGCCACCCTTTACACTTTCAACAACAATAAAAAATCTGCATTGAGAGACTAGAGAGAGGAGAGGGCCGAACCAAAGAGGAAGAAGGAGAAATTCAAGCAAAAATAGGTAATTGTTTTCCCAAATTTCCTTTTATAAATTAAAGTTACTATCATCCTAATCTAACTAAATCTTAAAACATGCAAACAAAACATATATCTTGGATGCAGGTCTCGGCCGAACCTAGTAGTGGTGAAGGGGAAGATAGTCTTTCAACTTCCGAGACCTAGAATCGACTAAATCCGGCAAGATCGAGGTGGGTGAAACTCTTTCAAACACTTAAATTAATAACTCTTGTTTTTGCCTGTGATGCATGTTCTAAATCTGAAAGTTCTTCATATTTAACGTTGAGTAATTTGTGAAAAACTTCATGTTAGAATTTATGCTATAAAATTTATATTAAAAATGCATATATATCGTTTTCTTCATGAACTATGATTCTAAAGTTATGAAAAATATAGAGCATGCACTAATATGAATTTCGTAAATGAATGCATGTTTTAAAGATGTATTATATGATTATATTAACATGCAAAATGATTTTAGTGAATTTAAATGACATCCGATTTGGTAGTCGGATTCCGATTAAGTGAAAAATTGAAATTTCATGACTTCTTCGTAATTTCTTGTAAACTCTATCGAAAATCTGGAACATGTATTACATGACTAAGATATGGTATGTAGAGAAATTATTTTTGGTCAAAACGGGACTTGAAATAAATAAACGGAACTTTTGGGCATAATTCGTAATTTCTTAAAGTTTGGGTACTAAATTGAAATTTACGAAAATAAAACATTCTGGACCTTGGACAGTACAAATTATATAATGTGTGGACTTTCCGTAAAGTTTCAAGTGATTTGGAGTTCGATATCTAAACTTATTAGTCCAAATTTTAATTTTAAAACAATTTTGGAGGTCAAATGCAAGAAAACAAAAATTCTGGACCAAGTCCGAATTTTTCTAGGATTTTCACAAATCTAGAATTCCAGGTTCATCACGAGTCATCTCCTAAAATTTCGTTAAATTCCGAGCTAAATTCATAGCTCTATAAGCCACGGAACGATTTACTTAAGTTTTGGGGCGATACCGTAATTTCTAGAAATTTCAGTCCCAAAACTAGAAATTTCTGAATTTGCCCTTAAATTTGGAGTCGAAGAAGTATTTTTGGCTTCCTCATAAATTTTCATAAGCATCCAATTTCGTTTCATACTCCAAACACTTGGGCTCGAACCTAAGGGTAAAAATGTCCTTTCGACCTATTTCAGAAAACCCTCATTTCGTTTCGTCTAACCTACCCATTTAATATATCTGACCTAAACCCAAAAACTGTTAGTAAAATTCTGAGAGTATTTCAAATTATATACAAGTCCTATCTCGTATTACCGTTCCACAAATATAAGTAACCGTATTCCATACTTAATCAAAAGACGCTATTAACCTCACTGACCGAATGTTTACGTGATACTTTTGAAATGCGTCTAATTGATAACTGTGATTGTCCGGGAACTAAGTGCTATACAAACAAAGTACCACGGACGGGTCTGCCTCTAACTCTATCGGGACAAAGTGCCACGTCGACGGACGGGGGCCACCTCTTGAGCCCATACGAAATAAAGAGCCGACCTACAATCCGGGGGCCACCTCTTGAGTTGTAGGAGCCACCTCTAGAGTCCCAAATCGATCGAGTCTTGGATCAAGCAGCGCGGCTGCGGTTCATGAACGAGGATACCGTTGTTCCCTATTCCCATAACCGAGGAACGGAGTGTTCCGAGGGACCTGGGTCGTAAACTTGAGGTATAATCGCGATTATGGTGTGATTCGGGTATTGACCCACAGCTAAGGACGCACCGAGCCCAAATAAGAGATAAGGAAGCACACGCTAAGTGTGAGAGCGAAGACTCATCTATTGGGGCGACGGCCTATATTGCTAGGAGTAATAAGGAGAGTCTAGAATCCAAAGTCCACATCGACAGGATTCGAAACTGGATTGACTGATCGACTGATTGAATGACTGCTTGACTTGACATCCGTCCACGGGGACAGGATTATAATATTACAACTACATAATGATTATTGTTTTTATAAAATTCCGATGTAATTGTAACTGTTTCCACTTTCTCATAATTGATAAAATCATGCATCACTGAAAATTTTCAAAGGAAAGAGAGCCACACTCGCACACGATCACCCACTCACTAAGACCTTTTGTCTCACCCCACCGTTTTCCCTTTTAAAACTAGAGAATGAGCCACCAGCCGAAGATGAAGAAATTTTCGAGGAAGAGACTTAATTGAAGACTGCCATCAAGACTTAGAATTTATGTTGTTATTCTAACTTGTAATAATTATTTATGCTTCAGACTTAACTCGTTTGGTATTTTTCCACTGCAAACTTATGATCAGTGTAATTTTGATTATCAGCTTTTGTCACAACGAATCTTAGAACATCGGGTTAAGATTGTTGTTTTGTAATATTATCTAATCGTTATTTTGCTTCCGCTATTTATTGTTCCACTTTGATTGATTGATCGACCGATGCATCGCGCCCTCGTCCTTCCCGATGTTGGGGGCGTGACACGCCTGCTCACTAATAGGAGATAGAATCCTTTCTTGGCGTGCATTAAAGACTGCTACCTGCCTGTATAGTCCGCACTTCGAGGTTGACCCAGCGATTAAGCAAATGGGTCTAACTATTCTAATGACAAACTAAACGTCACAGGCACATATCTGTAATATCCGGATTTATTACGGTGTATTTCATACGTATTCAAACCCTGTATTATTCGGATTGGTGATTTTGATTATTGGAGTATGATATTTCGTGCATTGATATCATTGTACATTAGTATAGAAACTTGCAAAATTGCTCAAGCAACCTCTTGATAGTGCACGCTAAGAATGTATCTTAACGCGCGCTATCGGGCCATTATTAGCGCACGCTATGAAGATAGGAGTTGCGTGCGCTAAGAAATCAATTATTGAGCGGGACGGCTAGCACATGCGCCAGCCGGGACATGGGTCCGGATAAGATTCCCGCGGACGCACCCGGACAATTCTGAAGTCAACCATTATTAGCGCACACTAAGGAATGCTTAGTAGCGTGCGCTAACTTGTTAATAATGCAGAATATTATAA
The DNA here is from genome assembly GCA_033398695.1 of Orobanche coerulescens. Lineage (NCBI taxonomy): Eukaryota > Viridiplantae > Streptophyta > Magnoliopsida > Lamiales > Orobanchaceae > Orobanche > Orobanche coerulescens. The sequence continues at coordinate 117,962,953 of CM065807.1, read as the reverse complement.
ATGGGACAACAACCGTTTTGGCTTTCATTTCTTTCGCCCTTTCTTCATCCTTGAGAGTTCAGAGAGCTGTAGTAATAGTCCTATACACTCAGAACACATCTTGTTGGTGTTTGTATATTGGTTATCACTTGGGAATATTCATTGAAGTGGAATAGCACCTTGGAGTGGCATACAACCAACCGGAGTTGGATTCTACCTTACGGTTCAGTGATTCTCATCATATTAAGGTATGTTCAATCTATCTCAAGACTTAGAATTGGATTCTAACAATTTGGATGATCATGTTAACAAGATATGGATTTTCATAGATGAATTATCCAAGTATATCATGTTTGGAATAGTGAGATGAATAAGCCTTAAATACCTTGTTTATAATCATCATGATTCGAATCTTATTTCACTGAATATGTGAAGAGAAGCTTCTATCATTGGTAAACCGAATCTAATAGATGATTTCATAGTAATCTTGGACTAGACGTTAACATCCTTATTGTTAGATAAATCTAAAGGTTTGATCATGGAAGGATTTATCTAGTATAGATAGAACGTTTAACAACTTCAGCATGATATTATGGATTGATATAGAGGTGTTAATATCAACCGTTAAGCTTTTCGGATCGTCATATGAAGAATTGTAGTCGTAATGGAATATGGTTTATATTGGTATGCATATCCTTGAATCCGAAGTTGTCTTTATCCGTAAAACCATTCATAAGGGTATGAACATGGTATTCATGGAAGTAACATGAATTATCACGCAAGATTTCATCGTTTCGATCATGGCAAGAATAAGCTTATCGCCAAGAAGAATCGCCATGCATAGATAGCGCACGCTATGCTATGAAGTTTAACGTGCGCTATCGAGCACGAGTTAGCGTGCGCTACGTTTGGTACGTAACGTACGCTAGACCATCAGACGAGTCAGTTGGCTGGTCAGTGAAGTACTAACCATGCATAGTTAGCGTACGCTAGTCTTTGTTGTTTGCGTGCGCTATCGGGCAGACTTAACGCACGCTACACAGAGTACTTAGCGTGCGCTAAGCAGTTCGGGCAGATTGCATTTTATGAACTTTTGGCCGTGAATCGAATTGTTAAACATTCATACGACGTGAGATAAATCCTATATCATTTCTTTTGTTAAGGTTTGGTCTCGTTACGTGATTGATTGAGGAGGACGACCTTCGAGTGTTGATTTTCGTGGAAGTATTGTTATTGTCTTCAAATCGAGGCAAGTACCTTAATTGTTTTATGTATTGTTGTTATACATATTGTTGTGCATGTATGTTGTTGTTGTATGTCCACCTCGTGTTGGTCCGACGGGATCATCGGGGGATCTATGCTAGCGTGCGCTGGATCATCGGACAGGTTTTTCCACCACGGGTTGGTCTGACGGGATCATCGTGGGTTCTAGGCAGTGAACGCTGGATCGACGGAATTACCATGTGTATGTATTGATATCATGTTGTGATTATCAGTTCTGAATGTTATGTTTGAGTTTCTCGTAGGAGAAGACTCGTTGGTACTTCGTCGTTTACGTTATTATTCTTCGTGAGATATGAATAATATGTTGTGGTACTTGTACTAGCATCGTTGTGCTAACCCCTTCGGGGGTGAACATTTTGTTTGTGTTCAGGATCCAGGAGAGCGGGGAAACAACCACTGGAACTGTATGACGACGAGGGTGCAGAGTGATGTCCCGACCGGGTTTATTTATCTGTTGTTTATTCGTTATTTCAATAAGTACTCGAGTACGAAGTCATTTGTGATGGATTTGAATTTGGTGATGTATTATTGAGTTCTGTTGAACAATTGTACTATTTCTGTATTTGGTCAAGACTGATGTACTGTAATTCCGTTATTTCCATTCGTTAGTACCTTTTTATGCTTGTTCAATTCTTTACCCTTGTAAATCCTTATGTAAAGGATTTACGGCGCTGTAATATTCCCGAATATATCGGGGGTATTACAGAATATGGTATCGGAGCTAAGATTATGGATATCTTGGCCGTTGGGTTAAAATAGGGGTCATTTATGTCTTTTGGGGTAACCGGCCGTGAATGACATCACTGCACTGCCTACGTCTTCATGCGAACAGTGGTTGTAAGTTCCTAAACTCTATCTTGTTCTTTACATGTTGTGTCTCTTTATACTCGAATATTAGAATGATGTTGTTTCCTGTATATTGAGAATTTATGCTTACAGTATGTTGAGAGGCGGACGTGGACGTGGTCGCGGTCGTGGACGCGGACGAAGAAATGCCGAAAGGGAAGCGTCGCCTTCTAACCAGGCCAGTCATAGCTCAGGCGAGCCGCAACAATCTATTAATAATGAACCGATCTCGTTGTACAGAGATCCTTCGTCAAGTGGTGAACCAGATGACTCAGTTCGCCCAGGTCGTGGACCGAATGCAAGTGGCGGTGGGACTACAGCAGGGAGAGAGACAGCAAGGGATCCAAGACATGGGAAATCTAGGTGACCGGTGGCTGCAGGAGGTGGCGAAGATGCAACCACCCAAATTCGAAGGTATTTCTGAGACTCCCACCTGGGATCATTGGTTGAAAGAACTGGAGAAAATCTTTGCTTAATCAATCGCCAGACGACCGGAGAGCCTCTATCGCTCAATATTTTCTGATAGGTGAAGCGTCCGAATGGTGGGAAGCCATCCGGCCTGTAGACCATGATGCCGATTGGACAGAGTTTAGATTGATGATGGAAGCTCAGTATTGCCCTCGTCCAATGAGGGAAGCCAAAGTTCGGGAGTTTTTCTCCGCTCAACCTTCTGATGTGCCAGTATCCCAGGCGATCAAGACGTTTAACCAGCAGCTGGCGTTTGTTCGACATCTGGTCAGAACAGATGCAGAAATGATGATCCATTTCGATATGAGGATGAAACCAGAAGTTCAGAGGTACATGTCCGGATTCGAATGTACCACACTCCGCCAATACCAGGATAAGGCGTTGGCATATGAGATCAAGGAAGCAGCCATGGAGAAATTTGCGGAAACCAAGAAACAGAAAGTCTCTGGTACTTTTACAGAGCACAAGAACAGCGGGGCCCGTAAGGCCCAGTCATACTTTCACTCTTTCAAGAAACCCACGCACCCAGCTAGGAGCGGAAAGAACTTCGGAGCGACATCAACTATTACTGATGTTACCAGGAAATGCTTTAACTGCGCCCAGACGGGGCACTATCGACGGAATTGCCCCCTTCCTGCCGTGACTTGCTTTGATTGTGGACGAGAGGGACATCGGGCGGTGTTTTTTGAAGAGGCTGCAAAGTCTTTTAGAGCCCGTACACCACAGCCAGTCCAGAAGGAGGCCAGTATTCCACAGACGCAGCAAAGTGTTCAGATGCCTCAGAATTTTGGCCGCGGGCGAGGTAGAGGACAATTGGACCGAAGAGAGGTAGAGGACAATCCAACCGGAGTTGGATTCTAGCTTACGGTTCAGTGATTCTCATCATATTAAGGTATGTTCAATCTATCTCAAGACTTAGAATTGGATTCTAACAATTTGGATGATCATGTTAACAAGATATGGATTTTCATAGATGAATTATCCAAGTATATCATGTTTGGAATAGTGAGATGAATAAGCCTTAAATACCTTGTTTATAATCATCATGATTCGAATATTATTTCACTGAATATGTGAAGAGAAGCTTCTATCATTGGTAAACCGAATCTAATTGATGATTTCATAGTAATCTTGGACTAGACGTTAACATCCTTATTGTTAGATAAATTTAAAGGTTTGATGATGGAAGGATTTATCTAGTATAGATAGAACGTTTAACAACTTCAGCATGATATTATGGATTGATATAGAGGTGTTAATATCAACCGTTAAGCTTTTCGGATCGTCATATGAAGAATTGTAGTCGTAATGGAATATGGTTTATATTGGTATGCATATCCTTGAATCCGAAGTTGTCTTTATCCGTAAAATCATTCATAAGGGTATGAACATGGTATTCATGGAAGTAACATGAATTATCACGCAAGATTTCATCGTTTCAATCATGGCAAGAACAGTTTACTTCTCAGCAGTAAACTGCCATGCATAGATAGCGCACGCTATGCTATGAAGTTTAACGTGCGCTATCGAGCACGAGTTAGCGTGCGCTACGTTTGGTACGTAACGTACGCTAGACCATCAGACGAGTCAGTTGGCCGGTCAGTGAAGTACTGACCATGCATAGTTAGCGTACGCTAGTCTTTGTTGTTTGCGTGCGCTATCGGGCAGACTTAACGCACGCTACACAGAGTACTTAGCGTGCGCTAAGCAGTTCGGGCAGATTGCATTTTATGAACTTTTGGCCGTGAATCGTATTGTTAAACATTCATACGACGTGAGATAAATCCTATATCATTTCTTTTGTTAAGGTTTGGTCTCGTTACGTGATTGATTGAGGAGGACGACCTTCGAGTGTTCATTTTCGTGGAAGTATTGTTATTGTCTTCAAATCGAGGGAAGTACCTTAATTGTTTTATGTATTATTGTTATACATATTGTTGTGCATGTATGTCGTTGTTGTATGTCCACCTCGTGTTGGTCCGACGGTATCATCGGGGGATCTATGCTAGCGTGCGCTGGATCATCGGACGGGTTTTTCCACCACGGGTTGGTCTGACGGGATCATCGTGGGTTCTAGGCAGTGAACGCTGGATCGACGGAATTACCATGTGTATGTATTGATATCATGTTGTGATTATCAGTTGTGAATGTTATGTTTGAGTTTCTCGTAGGAGAAGACTCGTTGGTACTTCGTCGTTTACGTTATTATTCTTCGTGAGATATGAATAATATGTTGTGGTACTTGTACTAGCATCGTTGTGCTAACCCCTTCGGGGGTGAACATTTTGTTTGTGTTCAGGATCCAGGAGAGCGGGGAACAACCACCGGAACTGTATGACGACGAGGGTGCAGAGTGATGTCCCGACCGGGTTTATTTATCTGTTGTTTATTCGTTATTTCAATAAGTACTCGAGTACGAAGTCATTTGTGATGGATTTGAATTTGGTGATGTATTATTGAGTTCTGTTGAACAATTGTACTATTTCTGTATTTGGTCAAGACTGATGTACTGTAATTCCGTTATTTCCATTCGTTAGTACCTTTTTATGCTTGTTCAATTCTTCAGCCTTGTAAATCCTTATGTAAAGGATTTACGGCGCTGTAATATTCCCGAATATATCGGGGGTGTTACAATATCTTACTGAACCCTCAAGTCAAAGGTACACATATACTATCACAAACTTTCGATTTGTCATCGACTCTCCAAGAGTGAATACCGTGTGACTGAATCAAGTATGAGTCGTGTTCGAGTACACTGGTCCCACCAATATACTTATAACTATACTATCAAGACATGCACATGTCCTAGCATCAATTATACAAGTCTTACTCAAAACTTAATGCCCAATTAAGTTTATCGACTCGCGAACGGTTTACGTAAATAAGCTTTAAACACTTCGAGTGCATTTTCTCTTAATCGATAACGAGAGTGGAATGTTTTCTCTTATTTACATGGACTTCATTTCAATGTTTACCAAATCAATAATGCATTTGAAATAGAATAAACAATGAATGAATCATGTTGGCTTTTATTAATTATTCCATAATTACAAGTACAATGCCCCTTCTCTCTCATCCCCTCAGTGGCATTCCAGGGCATATTCCTAACTTCCACAAGGCAAGTAAACATACCAATCGCAAGTACCACATCATACGACACTTCGTAAAGGAAGGAGATGTAGTTTTACCCAGGGTTGCATTGGAAGATAATCTTGCTGATCCTTTCACGAAAGGCCTACCCTCAAAAGTTTTTGAAAGACATGTGGAAGGAATGGGATTATGATGTATGGCAGCATTGCTTTGAGTATAAGTAGGAGAATTAAAGACTATGTAATAGTGTATTATACTTAAAAGCATGCTTTGAATATAAGTGGGAGATTGTTAGGGTTGTATACTGCAAAGCATACTTTTATACTCTAAGTATATAATATTTAATTGTATATTTATAATATTTATTGCTTTGATTTACCATGGGTTAGAGTCAAAATGACTTACGCAATAAGCTTCGTATATTGGGCAATAATATTATTTATATGATAATTATTATTATTACTAGAAATCGTGTCCCGACTCATGCGGGTTGATGATGTCCCCTTGAGGAGCTCAATAATGATTATTATATTAAATCCTGCATGTGGATTTAATTCCGATATAATAATAAGGTTCGAGTGGAACTACGCTTGGAGAAGATATTAATTAATTAAAGTTGTCACTAGCTTAAATTGGATTTTCCTCATGCGTTTCCCGGTTGATGTCAAGCTTCTCCAATTCCTTCGATGCTTCAGACACTTCTTTTGCTGGAAATATACCTGCATCATCACCATCAAAAACAACCTTTCTCGAGGGTAAAGATGTATCATCGAATTTTATATAAATGGACTCTTCTACCGAGCCTTTTATACAGTTAAAAACATGATAAGCCTTACTATTGAGTGAATATCCAAGGAAAATAACAATATCAGATTTAGAATCAAATTTGCCCAGATTATCCTTACCATTGTTGTGAATAAAAACTTTACAACCAAACCGATGAAAATAGGATAAATTTGGCTTTTAACCTTTGAATATTTCGTATGGAGTCATCATCTTGTTTCTCCGGAGATGAACTGGATTTATCACATAACAGGCTGTATTGATAGCTTCAGCCCAGAAATACTTTGGTAGCCCGTACTCATTTAGCACTGTTCGACTCATTTCTTCTAGAGAGCGATTTTTCCTCTCGACAACTACATTTTGTTGCGGTGTTCAGGGTGCTAAAAAATTGTGCCCAATCCCATATTTATCGCACCAATATTTAAAATCATTTGAGTCGAATTCTCCACCGTGATCGGTTCTGATGGCGATAATTGGCAGATCTTCTTCCTTCTGAATAAGCTTGCACCACTTAACAAATTCGCTAAAAGCATCATTTTTATTTGCTAAATATTTTACCCAAGTAAATCTTGAGAAATCATCAACAGGCACCATTGTATGAAGTTTACCATTCAAGCTAGCATGCCGAGATGGTCCAATTAAATCCATCTGAATTAATTCAAGAATACGGCTAGTGGAAATTTCCATTTTGGGTTTAAACGAGCCTCTTGCATGTTTACCTTTAATACAGGCTTCACAAATGTGGTCTTTTCTAAAATTTAGTTTTAGTAGACCACGGACAATATGTAATACCCTGTTGTACTTCAGTCATTATCATTCAGTAATTATCATTCAATAATTGTCACTCAGTAATTATTCACTCATTAATGATCATTCATCATTCATATTCATTCATTGTATTCACCGATCAGAGTATTTGTATCGTATATCAGTTATTATTCGTCTTTCTACCTGGTTGGAGGATCGAGCTGTGGTTATCATCATTGTCTTCGTCGTAGTGGGATGTGTGTGAGGAGTAGCACACGCTACGTACTCTCTTTAGCGCGCGCTAATTGAGTACGGGTAGCGCACGCTACCTCTCAGCATTAGCGCACGCTAGCGTGGTTCAGGTAGACAATCCAGAAGGTACTGGACTGCAGTTGAGTTGTAGTAGCGCACGCTATGAATGGTAAGTAGCGCGCGCTAGTGAGTTAGGATAGCGCATGCTATGCTAGCAGTATAGCGCGCGCTAAGGTCGATCAGGCAGAGTCTAGTGGGTACTGGACTAATTTGGAATAATTCATAGCGTACGCTATGAATGGATATTAGCGTACTCTATGAATGGATATTAGCGTATGCTAATGGTGTAGTAGTGCACGCTGAATTTGGGTGTAGCATACGCTATCGCTAGCAGATCAGAGAACAGGAGGTTCTGGACTCCAGTCACTAGGCATCAGATATACGTTAGCGCACGCTAACTTTTTGGGTTAACGCACGCTATCGGGAGGAGTTAGCACAAGCTACCAAGTTCGTAGCGTACGCTAACGAGGCAGTCAAAGCTCACTGGACTATCCGGTTAACCCGTTAGCGCACGCTACATATCAGGTCATAGCGTGCGCTAAACTGGAACAGTATAAATAGGACAGTCAGCCCAAGTTTCGTCATTTATCATTTCTCACTTCGTTTTTGGGCGATTCCTGGCTTTTTCGGGCAATTTGGAAGAATCTCTTCGAGATGCACTCACCTATCATCATCTTCAAGCTTCTGAGTTGGGTTAATCTACATTTCATCCTCTCCAACACATCAAATCAAGGAAATAACTTCTTGGATCTAGAATTTTAGATTTTGGGTTTTTCCTTCCGATCTCTTCGTGTAAGCTTGATATTATGTTGGAATATGTTAGATATGGATTATCTACCTTGGATACATGTATTTCTATGGATTTATTGATGTGTTTTTTGGATTTGGTGAATTTTTGGAGAATTAATCAAGAACACTTTAGAGTTGACTTTGATAATTGGGGGTTTTCGATTAGATGTTGTCGTTAACTCGATTTGTGGATTCCTATTGGATTATTGATATCATTGAAGGTGTTTTGTTGGATTGAACTACTCATTTTGGAGTTGGTTTCGATATATTTGGGATTTGGTTATAATCAAGGATTGATGTTCGCCAAGTGTTTGTTTGAATGCCTGCTTGATACGTATATTAAGCGGATTATCGGAAATTGTGTTATTCAAGGTTGTTTGAGCGACCGAAATCTCATTTTAGGACGTTGTTCGAGGAAGGACATTCTTCACCGGTGTTGTGTAAGTTATTCTTACTCGGTTAAAAGGATATTCATTCCTTTCGGTGTTGTTCATTCATAATCATAACTCATTCATAATGTATTAACCATATTGAGAATTGTAATTGTCAAATAATCACTTCATTCACGAGGAATGACGGTTCCAATCATTTCATTGAGCTACCATTCATTTCATTATTATTTCATCTCGGTGAGTCATTCTTGACTTTGTCGGATTGTTATTCATTAATATTCTTCATGGTCATTCTTGTTCATATGACCTTCTGGGTTCATATTGCATGGCCGGGTGGGGATGTGTGGAATTTTTAGTCGAGCACGTGATAGTCATGTGATCGGGTTCACCGACACATTGGACTGTGCACATGGTAACATACCTCCGTGAGACTAATTAGGTACAAGGGGGGGTGTGTCTGGACACTCGTCTTGTGCACTTGCACATACCATTACGGGCGTACTATGATGCCCCTCTTCAGGTTAATTTCATAATTAAGATATATCATGATTGCGTTTATTCAACTCTTGAGGATTGTTGTTCTGTGTAACTGACCCTGTTGGGGGATGTTGGTTTCAGGTCATGGCAAGGCTAAGGAACGGGAAGAGAACGTTGACGGCGAGGAGTCCCAGTGATACTAGTAGGGGCCCCAGTCCTTTCAGTCATTCATGTTTTCTTCATTTTATTTCCGCTGCAGATTTCTGTTTGGATGTTCATTTTCATTTGGTGTTGTATATTTTATCTTCATATAAAATATACTTGTATTCTGTATTTTTCCTAGGTGTATTGTACTTGAAACTCCTCATCGGAGTAATTAATGATATAATGTGGTTCGGTACTACAATTATATTACTTAATTCATTAATTTTCATAGTGGGTCCCAGTCGGGGGTCCACGGCACTGTAATATTCGCCTAGTTTGGGGTGTTACACAATATCATTTCTGGCTAATTTTGAAATAAGTGATAAAGAGGCGTGCCCCAATTTTTGATGCCAATAGTGGCGTTTTCATCATATGTGATTAAGCATTTTTATTAAACGACGATTCATCGTGAAGAGCAACAATATAAATATTTCCATATCTAAGTCCAATAAAAACAATTTGAACTTTTCTCATTGCATTACAATGGGTGATTTCAAAAATTAATTTGAGTCCAGTATCACATATTTGGAAAACACTGAGAAGATTATGATAAAAGCCATCAATAAAATGAACATTCTCTACAGTTGGCAGAGGATTCTTACCTATTTTACCTATGCCTTTGCTTTTACCCTTTTTATTATCACCAAAGGTGACACATCGTTGATCTTCCTTGTTGAGCTCCGTAAAAATATGCTCGTTTCCACTCATGTGGTTAGCACATCCACTATCAATGTACCAATTATTTGATTGGGTTTTTGTCCTTACTTTTACCTACAAAAATAATTTTCTTTCTTTTTATAGGTACCGAGACTAATTTGGGTCCTGTTGAGTTAGACATATAAACTTTGTTTGGAACTATAGTTACTTTAGGTACCCACATTTGTTTAACCTTAATAGTTCGTCCAGATCTCGTACAAAAAGTTTTAGAATGTCCATTTTTCAAACATTTTGGACATGACGACATTCCCATTTTTAATTCTTCGAGTTCATCGAAGTTTTATCTAAGGACTTTTGTATTGAAAAAGAATTATATCTGAGTCTTGATTTGAAAGGAAAAATCTTTAAACAGATAAGAGTTGCTCAAATTTATCATTTCCACACGAGAATTTTCTGATATAAAGTTTGAGTTCATTCTGAGTGCTATGTAAGTCATCTCTCAGATTTTTCTCGGTTTTTAGACAAGATGTATGATCAAGCGAAATCTCTTTATTTCAAAATTTTGATTTTTCATCTTCAAGAGATTTTATTTTCGTTCTCAAATCTTTATTTATTATACAAACTTGTTCATACTCATTATTTAAAGATTCGAAGGCATCAAGGAGTTCTTCATGAGATAAATTGCTTACCTCGCTTTCTATGTCACTGTCGGCAGATTTGCGAGCCATTAGAACTAGATTGTTTTGAATTTGTGGTTCTTCATCATCTTCGTCGTCACTCCATGTAGCAACATATACCTCTTTCTTTTTGAATTTTTCATGAGGAGGTTTGGATGAGCTCATGGGAGCAGCAGTGTAACACCCCCGATAAATTCAGGAATATTACAGCGCCGTAAATCCTTTTCATAAGAATTTACAAGGCTGATGAAATGAAAAGATAACAACAAGGACCAACATATGAAAGTAACTGGAATAAATACAACAGTTCTGGACAAAAATACTGAAAATACAAGTATCCAAAGGAAGAATATTAATACATCACCAAAATCCAATCATCAGAAACAACGTCGTACTCGAGTACTTATTAAAAATAACACAACAACAGACAATGAAACGCGACCGGAACATCACTCTGAACCCTCGTCGTCATGCAGCTCTAGTGGTTGTTTTCCTGCTCTCCTAGATCCTGAACATACACAAATGTTCACCCCCGAAGGGGTTAGCAGAACGATGCTAGTACAAATACGATAATCATATAACAATGATTTAATCAACAATAATCATGGCAAATTTCTCCAATGAGAAAATAATAACAACACATATCACATCATAACAGTCTCAACAGACTCATGGTATTCCAACGATCCAGCGCACACAGCTATAGATTCCCATGATGATCCCGGCCGACCAAAACATGGTGGAAGTACCTGTCCAACAATACAGCGCACACAGCTACAGATTTTCCATGATGATTCCCATCGAATCAACACATGGTGGACAATTAATCACAACACATGTACACAGTACAATCATAATATAACCAACATAATTCGGACAATTCTAATAAGGTACTTGCTTCGATTCGAAGACAAGGATAATACTTCCACAAAAAATGAAACACTCGAAGGTTGCCCCTTCGATCAATCACGTAGAAAGCTCGAACCTTAAACAAAAGAAATAATATAGAATTCATCTCAAGTGGTACGAACATCTAACAATCTAAATTACAGTCGGAAGTTTATAAAACGTATACTGCCTGAACTAATTAACGTATGTTCCGTACCCTAGGTAGCGTACGTTAAGCCTACTCGTTAGCGTACGTAAGCTACAAAGTCTAGCGTACGCTAACCATGTATCGACAGTCCTCTCTGATCAGCCGACCGACTCGCCTAATGCCATAACATACATTACATACCAAACGTAGCGTACGTTGACCTTGTCCGTTAGCGTACGTAAACTGCAGAGCATAGCATGCGTTAAACAAGCCTCCAACAGTCTCTCACTGGTCAGTCAACTGTTCTGATGGATGATGAAGCGTACGAAATATTCAATGATTAACGTATGTTATCCTTCTACATAACATGTTCATCTATGAATGATCTTACGGATTCAAACATCTTCGAATTTAAGGAAATGTATAACATCGCAACACTTATATTCAATCTCGATTATCATTCTCATGTGAAGTTCGGGTGATCTAAGGTTGATGCACTAGATTCTATTATCATCATTACTTTCAGACTTCATCTAAAAGAACTAACAAATCCAACTTATAAGAAACGATACAACTTTCGATGATTCTTCCTTAAGTCCATTTTTCAAAAGTGACATCAATCTCCAAGTATGCGATCAATATGGCAACGCTATTCAATACGGTTAATCAATCTCAGAACCTTACTCTCATCATTTGACGTAATAGGATTCTACAATGATGTTTATAACAATGATATCTTAAGCATAATCATCCCAACTTCTAAATGTGATGTTTGGTCGAATAATTCATCAATGGAACTTAATATCTTGATAGCATGATCATCATATCCTTAAGAACACGAAACCAAGGTTGGAGATAGTATAACATACCTTAAGATGAAGGAAACACTGAGACAATAGGTAGAATCCAACTCCGGTTGCTTGTGTGTCAATTCAAAATGATTCTCCACTTCAATGACTAATCTCCAATCTTCAATGATCAAGAAAAGGTGTTCTAAAGGTGTTCAAGGGGGCTGGGATATCTCTGGGCATTAAGTATGCTAAAGGATAGGTGAAATGAACGAGCTGAAATGAAATGGTGTGATCTCTTATTTATAATTTTCCGTCCTTAACGTATGTTAGCCTTCATGCATAACATACGTTAGCCTCTTAGAGTACGCTACACTGCATAATTTAGGGTATGCTATCGCCCTGATAGTTAACTATCTTGATTCTGACCCTGATTACGTACGTTACACCATCAGGTTGCGTACGTAAGTAACACACATTAGCGTATGCTAGACACAATCCTTAGCGTATGTTAACAATCGTTGACTTCAAAAGTGTCCAGGTTCATCCGAGGGAATCTTATCCGGACCCACGTCCGGCTGGCGCATGCGCTAGCCGCGCAGCTCAATTATTGGCTAGTTAATGCATGCTACGCTACATTCGTAGTGTACTCTAACTCCGACAGATAGCGTACGTTAAGCTTCCATGTTAACGTACGTTATCACGTATTTTGCATGGGAAATTTACATGTTGCCATACTCATGTACAAGGATACAAATATGAGAACTATCACACTTCAATTATCGATATCACAATCCCGAATAATACAGGGTTCAAATACAGCTGAAATACTTAATAATAAAACCGGATATTACGTACTCTCCTACTAAAAAGGAGTTTCGTCCTGAAATTCAAGACGAAAATAACTCTGGATATCTGGACCTCATGCTATCTTTCGTTTCCCAAGTGGCTTCTTCCACTCGGTGGCGTGACCACTGAACCTTGACCAAAATGATTGGTTTATTCCTCAACTGCTTAACTCGACTCTCGAGTATCCTAATCGGTCTCTCTTCAAACGTGCCATCCTGAGCGACTTCGATCTCGCCGAAATCAACGACATGACTAGGATCCGGTATATACTTCCGTAGCTGGGATACGTGGAACACGTTATGAACATGGCCCAATGACGGCGGTAATGCCAATCTGTATGCCAACTCCCCAACTCTCTCGAGAATCTCGAATGGTCCGATATATCTCGGACTCAATTTCCCCTTTCTTCCGAAACGAAAGATTCCTCGAGTAGGAGAAACCTTTAAAAGTACGTGATCTCCAGTACTGAACTCAAATGGGCGACGGCGTACGTCAGCGTAAGATTTTTGTCGACTCTGGGCGGTCAACAGCCTTTCGAGAATCAGGGATATCTTCTCGCGTGTCTGAACGATCAATTCCGGTTCCGTCCTGATCAAGTCAGATGAATCGTCCCAACATAGGGGTGATCTGCATCTCCTCCAGTATAATGCCTCAAATGGTGCCATCTTAATGGAAGCATGCCAACTATTATTATAGGTGAATTCAATTAACGGTAGATGAACTTCCGAGTCAGTTGACCAATCTAAGGAACAAGCCCTTAGCATATCTTCCACTGTTTGAATAGTCCTCTCGGATTGTCCATCTGTCTGCGTGTGATAAGCTGTGCTGAAGTTCAATTTGGTCCCCAAGTCTTTATGAATTGCTTTCCAAAAATGCGATACAAAGCGACCGTCTCGGTCAGAAATAATAGTCTTCGGCGTACCATGCAATCGGACTATCTCTATAATAAACACTCGTGCCAACTTCTCAGGTCCCCACATATCCTTAATGCCTAGAAAATGAGACGATTTGGTTAGACAATCAACTATCACCCAAATCATGTTCATTCCTGTCTTGGTTCTCGGCATATTAGTGATAAAGTCCATCGATATGTCCTCCCACTTCCATTAAGGAATCGAGAGCGGCTTCAGCATTCCAGCAGGTTGTTGATGCTCGATCTTAATCTGCTGACAAGTAAAACATTTCGAAACATAATCCGCTACATCTTTCTTCATGTTGCCCCACCAAAAGTTCTACTTCAAGTCCTTATACATCTTACTGGTGCCCGGGTGGATAGAATAGGGCGTTCTGTGAGCTTCCTTCATAATCGTCTGTTTCAGAACATCGACATCGGGAACGCAAAGTCGGTTCTGAAATCTCAAAACTCCATCATCATGAATTACGAATCCGGGGGCCTTTCCCTTGATTACTTCATCACGTAACCGAGTCATCAGAGGATCATCTACTTGCTTAGATTTGATTTCTTCGGTTAACGATGAAGTTATTTCCATCACGCATAGTTGTCCTTGGACTCTCTGTAACCATACATCAATTCCTTATCGAACTAATTCCCTTTGAATGCTGAGCTGGGAGGTTAGAGTATCCAGCATCTGAATAGAAACCGGCTTGCGGCTCAGTGCATCGGCCACTATATTTTCTTTGCCTGGATGATAAAGAATCTCCGATTCATAGTCCTTAATAAGTTCCAGCCATATTCTTTGCCGCATGTTCAACTCTTTCTGACTGAAGATGTATTTGAGACTCTTGTGATCCATAAAGATCTGACAGTGAGTCCCATACAGGTAATGTCTCCAGATTTTCAAAGCAAAAACTACTGCTGCCAACTCCAAATCATGCGTTGGGTAATTCACTTCAAGATTTCAGCTGTCATGACGCTTAAGGGATCACCTTATCTTTCTTCATCAATACGCATCCGAGTCCTTGGTTCGAAGCATCACTGTAAACTATAAATCCTCCAGTTCCCTGTGGGAGTGCTAAAATCGGTGTTGTCGTCAATCTCTTCTTCAATTCATCGAAGCTATTCTGGCACAACTCATTCCACTCAAACTTTTGAGTTTTTTGCAGTAGTCGAGTAAGTGGGCGGGTAATTTTGGAATACCCTTCCACGAACCGACGATAATATCCAGCAAGTCCTAAGAAACTCCGGACTTCTTTCACATTCTTTGGAGGCTTCCAATCCATAACTGCTTCGATCTTTTGAGGATTTACTTGGACTCCTTCAGCTGATACCACATGGCCGAGGAACATTACTTCCTCTAGCCAGAATTCACACTTAGAAAGTTTGGCGTACAATTGTTCATTTCTCAACAGGTCTAACACAATCCGTAAATGCTGCGCATGCTCTTCCGGCCTCTTAGAATACACCAGAATGTCATCAATGAGCACAACCACAAATTTATCCAAATACTCGATGAACACTCGGTTCATCAATTGCATGAATACAGCAGGTGTGTTAGTGAGACCAAACGGCATCACTACAAACTCATAGTGTCCGTAGCGAGTTCTGAATGCTGATTTCGGAACATCAGATTCCTTAATCCTCAGCTGATGATATCCTGATCTCAGATCAATTTTAGAAAACACTGTTGGTCCTTGTAACTGGTCAAACAAATCATCAATCCGTGGCAACGGATACTTGTTCTTAATCGTCATCTTGTTCATCTCTCGATAATCAATACACAGTCAAAGCGATAAAGAACTGGTGCACCCCAGGGTGAAATGCTTGGCTGATAGCATTTGTCCAATAATTCTTCCAGTTGCTTCTTCAGTTCATACATCTCCGTAGGTGCCATGCGATACGACTCTTTAGAAATTGGTGTAGCTCCGGGTTCCAGCTCGATGGTGAATTCTACATCCCGTCGTGGAGGTAGTCCAGGCAATTCGTCAGGAAACACATCCGGAAATTCGTTCACAATAGGAATGGATGAGAGTTCTACTTTTCCGTCTTCCTTCTTCATTGCGTAGCACCAGTATCCGGTACAGCCCTGTTTCAACAATTTGACAGCTTTCATCGCCTTGATCATCTTTCCTGAGCTTCCTGGTTTCCATCCTTCACATAGTATTTCGGAACCATCGTCGGCTATCAGCGAGATATTCCTCTTTCGGTAGTTTACAATAGCTCCATATCGATTAAGCCAATCATCTTCGAGTATCAGGTCGTCTCTTTGCATTTCTATCACAATCAGATTTGAGAGCCACTCTCTGCCCCCAAATGATACAGTGAAATCTCTAGTTTCTAAGTTTCCAACAATTTTGTCTACACTCGGTTAACCCACAACATAAGGTTCACAATTATGAAAACCAAAAATATTCAAACGATTTACACAAGACAAGGATATAACTGAATGCGTAGCTCCTGTATCGAATAAAACGCTAACTGGCTATGAAAGAATCTGAACAGTACATGATGCGACAGCAGCATCGTGTTCGTCTGTCCTCCTCATCTCGTACAGATGTGGGGGAGCGGATCCGACACTCGAGGCTCCCTTACGGTCTAATTGTCCTCTGCCTCGACCTCGACCGAAATTTTGGGGCAGCTGAACACTCTGCTGCGTCTGGTGATTACTTGCTTCTCTTTGAGCTGGCTGTGACGTACAAGTTCCATTAAACTTTGTGGCATCCTTGCAAAACATCGCACGGTGCCCTTGCCCTTCCTGTCCGCAATCAAAACATGTAACTAGAGTACGAAAACAATCACGCCAAAGGTGGGCTGGGCGACCACAGTTAAAGCACTTCCTATCTGTATCCGTCGTGACTGATACTGCTCCGGAGTTCCTTCCGCTCTTGGATGGGTGCGTAGGTTTCTTAAACGAATGAAAGGTTGACTGGGCCTTGCGGGGCCCGCTGCTCTTGTGCTCTGTGAAACTACCAGAGATTTTCTGCTTCATGGATTCTGTAAACTTCTCCATTGCTGCTTCCTTGATTTCATACGCCAATGCTTTATCCTGGTATTGACGGAGAGTGGTACATTCAAAACCGGACATGTACCTCTGGATTTCTGGTTTCATTCTCATATCAAAATGGATCATCATTTCTTCATCTGTTCTGACCAGATGTCGAACAAACGCCATTTGTTGATTAAACATTTTAATTGTCTGGGATACTGGTTCATCTGACGGCTGTGTGGAGAAAAATTCCCAAACATTGGCTTCCCTCACAGGACGAGGGCAGTACTGAGCTTCCATCATCAATTTAAATTCTGTCCAGTCAGCATCATGGTCTACAGGATGGATGGCTTCCCACCACTCGGATGCTTCCCCTTCAGAATGTACTGAGCAATAGAGGCTCTCCGGTCGTCTTGGCAATTAATTCCGGCAAAAACTTTCTCCAATTCCTTCAACCAATGGTCTCATGTGGGAGTCTCAGAAAAGCCATCGAATTTAGGTGGTTGCATCTTTTCCACCTCCTGCAGCCATCGGTCACCTCGATTTCCCATGTCTGGGATCCCTTGCTGTCTATCTCCCTGCTGTAATCCCACCGCCACCTGCATTCGGTACACGACCTGGGCGAACTGAGTCATCTGGTTCACCACCTGATGAAGGATTTCGGGCACAGCAGGTTTCGGTTCATTATTAATAGATCTCTGTGACTCGCCTGAGCTATGGCTGGCCTGATTTGAAGGCGAAGCTTCTCTTTCGGCATTCCTTCGTCCGCGTCCGCGACCGCGACCACATCCACATCGCCATTTATGGTCTCAAGAAAGCATCAAGATCTTGGAACATGCGATTTGATGAGGTCATTCAATCGTATGGTTTTGAACAGTGTCCTAGTGAGGTTTGTGTATACAAAAAGTGCGATGGGAACGTGCTGGTGTTTCTTGTACTGTACGTAGATGATATACTTCTAATTGGAAACAATTTTAAATGTGTTATCAGACGTAAGGGTATGGCTTTCTGAGTAGTTCGATATGAAAAATTTGGGAAAAGCTGGGCACATCCTTGGTATTAAGATCTTTCGAGATCGCAAGAAAAGGATGTTGTGCTTATCTCAGGTATCCTATATCGATAGGGTGCTAAAGCGGTTCAGCATGGAAAATTCCAAAAAAGGTTTCTTACCTTACAGACATGGAATTCAGCTATCTAAGGCTATGTGTCCTAAGACATAGAAGGAGATAGATGACATGAAGTTGGTCCCTTATGCTTCGGCAGTGGGAAGCCTCATGTATGCTATGCTTTGCACTAGGCCTGATATCTATCATGTTGTAGGCATGGTGGCGAGATATCAGTCGAACCCAGGACCGGGACATTGGATTGATGTCAAGCATATACTCAAGTACCTGAGAAGGACTAGGGAGCATATGCTTGTATATCAATCAGATACACTTTGTCCTTTGGGTTACACTGACTTGGTTTTCAGTCAGACACAGTTAAGCTCGAGATATGTTTTTGTTGGACTTAGATGTGGTTCTTAGTTTGCATAGAAGTATCACAATTTTATTGTGGCAATACTGGTGCATTTATAAACCTGGAGGAACCACGAGCCCATGGAGCAAGGAAACATATCAGTCGCAAGTAACGTTGTAAAACGAGGGAACGTAGTGTTGTTCAAGATTGCATCTGGAAACGACCTAGTTGATTCTTTCATGTGGAAGGAATGGGGTTGAGATGTATGGCAGCATTGCTTTGAGTATAAGTGGGAGATAGATAGACATAGTCTAGATAGTATACTTCAAAACATGCTTTGAGTATAAGTGGGAGATTGTTAGGGTTGTATACGTCAAAGCATACTTTATGCTTGTATTACCTAATTTCCCGGTCTTTATCTATGAGAATATTTAATTCATTTATCACATGTTTTGTATATTTATTCACGCTATGGTTATGAAAATGAAGTCTAAATTACTTTATATTGTAGATAATGTGGTGTGTCGTGTCACACAGAAGATCACATTATCGGTTCCTTATATAGTAATATTTAGTTCACAACTTATATAACATTAGACTGTTATGTGAGAATTGTAATATATGCATGAGATTGGTTGGTCTTGACCATTAGCATATATTAGCATATTCGGCATACATTGAACAAGATCGAGGTGAGATAGATTCTTCTGCACTGACTATAAGAAGAACGTACATCTCGGACAATTATTATTTCTTAATTCTAGTGATTAATATTTAATTATATATATTTAATATTTAATACTTTGATTTATCATGGGTGAGAGCCACAATGATTGACTCAATATGCTCGATATTTTGGCCAATATTATTATTTATATGATAATTAATATTATAGCTAGAAATCGTGTCCCGACCAGTCGGGTGGATCATGTCCCTTGAGGCACTCGAAAGGATTATTATATCAAACCCTGCAGGTGGAATTAATTTTTTGATATAATAATAAAGGTCAAGTGGTATACTCATGTATAATATATTAATTAATTAAAAGCTGTCAGTAGCTTAAATTAATTAATGGACATGGAATATCTTAATCACGGAAAATAATTAATTAAAAAAGGAGCCCAATTTCGTAATTTGAGATTTTGGTAGGAAATGCAATATTAACTTATTAGTGGACTAAGTTGATATTAATAGAGTCTTAATATTAAGAAGAGTCCTAATATTGGAAAGAAGACATCTATTGGGAGTCCTTACCATATCCTCATTAAGGTCCCTAGAGTAGCCCAAAACACCTATAAATAAGACATTGGTGTTGGCCGATTTTACAACTTCCAATTGCCCAAGAAAATCGATTTTTCCCTTGTGTGTTTAATTGCGGATCTTGACTTGTGTCTTGGATTCCACAATTTGGTTAACACAATATTTTTCTAAAATACTCAAAATATTCAAGAAAAATAGAGAGAACAAAAATCGTAAGTTTCTTGAGAAGAGATTTCAGCCGAACTCCAGTTGTCCAAATTTAGTCCGGTAGATTGTTGCCCACACGACATCCGGAAGTAGGCGGGATATACTCTAGAAGATCTTGAGGTAGAAATATGAGAAGATCGGAGAGGAACACGAAGAGGACATAAATCGAGCAAAAAGGGATTTTCTACCACTTCGCGTCAAAGGTAAAAATTACCGACTCCCATGTGTGAATATGTTTATTTAATTCTTTATTAATCTATTTAGTTAATTAGTTGACAAGCCTAAATAGATCCGGTTTTTCTGTTGGTTAGTTTATAAAACCTTTTATTAAATTATTCTCACCAACTTGCTTCCGTTGCGTTCTATATCCAACAGAGTTCCCTATCGATCTAGAGCCGAATGCGACCCCTGTTTCTCGAGCGACGTACCGTATGGCACCGTCGGAGATGTTAGAGTTGAAGAAACAGTATGGAGAGTTGTTAGATAAAGGGTATATTCGACCGAGCGCATCGCCTTGGGGTGCGCCTGTGCTTTTTGTTAAGAAGAAGGATGGATCGCTTCGTTTATGCATTGATTATCGAGAATTAAACAAGTTAACCATAAAAAAAAGTACCCTTTACCCAGGATCGACGATTTATTTGATCAGCTTCACGGAGCGACAGTGTTCTCGAAGATTGATTTACGATCGGACTACTACTAGTTGAGGATTCGGGACAGTGATATACCGAAAGCTACTTTTTGGACGAGATATGGCCATTGCGAGTTTGTGGTTATGCCTTTCGGGATAAACAATGCCCCAGCAGTGTTCATGCAATTGATGAACAAGGTTTTTATTGAGTATCTGGACAAGTTCGTAGTCGTCTTTATCGATGACATTCTTATCTATTCCCGGAGTCGGGAGGAGCACGCCTTACATCTCCGGATTGTGCTAGACATTTTGAGAGCTGAGATGTTGTACACAAAGTTCTCTAAGTGTGAGTTTTGGCTCAAGGAAGTGATGTTCCTCAGGCACGTGATTTCAGCGGAGGGAGTTCGGGTAGATCCGCAGAAGATAGAGGCAGTGATGTCGTGGGAACCGCCTAAGAATGCGAAGGAGGTGAGGAGTTTACTGGGATTTGCAGGCTATTACCGTAGATTTGTTGAGGGATTTTATAAGATCGCTAGACCACTCACTCAGTTACTCCAGAAGACTCAGAAGTTCGAGTGGACTGCAGATAGACAGGATAGTTTTGACGAGTTGAAGAGACGACTGACTACCGCACCCGTTTTAGCATTGCCTCAGGGGAACGAGGATTTCGTGGTGTATAGTGATGCTTCGGGCCTCGGGCTCGGATGTGTTTTGATGCAGAGAGATAGGTTTATTACTTATGCATCCCGTCAGTTGAAACCTTACGAAGCAAATTACCCTACGCATGATTTAGAGTTAGCCGCAGTCCTCTTTGCTTTAAAAATATGGAGGCACTATCTCTATAGATCGTCGTGTAAGATTTACATAGATCACAAGAGTCTGAAGTATATCTTCAGTCAGAAAGAGTTGAATATGAGACAGCGTAGGTGGTTGGAGCTAATTGAAGATTACGACCTCGAGATACTTTACCATCCGGGTAAGGCTAATGTAGTGGCTGATGCGTTGAGTCGGAAGCTGATGGCGTTACAGATGTTAGAGGTACTTACACCACAGAGCAGGATCCAGCGGGATTTGATTTATCAGGATATCGAGGTTTGAGTTCAGAGGGTTCAAGGCCAGTTATGTGCATTAGAGATCACTTCATCCTTGGTTGATGATATCAAGGCGGGGCAATATGATGATCCACTTTTAGTCCAGTTGAGAGAGGACGTGAAGAAGGGGTAAGCCCCTGGATTTGTGGTTCAGGATGATGGAGTTTTGAGATTTCGCGGCAGATTATGTGTATCGAGTGATATTGAGTTGAGACAGAAGGTCTTGAGTGAAGCTCATACCACACCTTACTCCATACATCATGGTACGATCAAAATGTACAAGGATGTGAGGAGTAACTACTGGTGGAGTAATTTGAAGACGGACGTTAGTGAGTTTGTGGCGAAGTGTTTGACCTGTCAGCAGGTTAAGATTGAGCATCAGCGGCCCACGGGGTTGCTACGACCACTTCCCATTCCGGAGTGGAAGTGGGAAGACATTTCTATGGATTCCATCACCGGCTTGCCAAGGACTCGGACCGGAATGAACATGATTTGGGTTATTGTCGATCGACTAACCAAATCAGCTCACTTTTTGGGTATTAAGGACACTTGGGGGCCGGAGAGACTAGCATGAGTGTTTATAGCAGAGATCGTGAGGTTACATGGGACTCCTAGGAGTATTGTTTTGGATCGAGATGGCCGGTTTGTGTCGCATTTTTGGCAGGCTGTTCATCGATCTTTGGGGACTGAGTTGAGACTCAGTACATCCTACCACCCTCAGACAGATGGGCAATTAGAGCGGACGATTCAGATGCAAGAATATATGTTGAGAGCCTGTGCTTTATACTGGAAGGATGATTGGGAGTCACACTTGCCATTGATCAAGTTCACGTACAACAATAGTTGGCACGCCTCAATCAAAATGGCACCATTTGAGGCATTGTATGGGAGGAGGTGCAGATCACCGTTGTGTTGGGATGACGCGTCCGAGTTTGTTGGTACCGAACCAGATATGGTAGTTGAGACGAGAGAGAAGATTGCTTTGATTCGTGATAGATTGTTGACAGCCCAGAGTTGACATAAGTCATATGCCGACACGCACCGCCGACCGTTGGAGTTTGAGGTGGGAGACCATGTGTTGCTTAAGGTGTCGCCGACACGGGGAGTTTACCGCTTCGGCCGGAAGGGTAAACTTAGTTCGAGATGTATTGGACCGTTCGAGATTTTGGATAGAGTTGGAGAGCTCGCATATCGGTTAGGCTTGCCTCCGTCCTTGAGTGACGTGCATAACGTATTTCATGTTTCCCAGCTTAGGAGGGACGTACCGGAACCTAGCCATATTATTGATTTTGGAGAGATTGAGTTGGGGCCCGACATTACCATCGGGTGAAGCAACTTAGGCACAAAACTATTCCTTTGGCTAAGGTGCAGTGGTCGAGACATGGATCCGAGGAAGCCACATGGGAGACGGAAGAGGATATGAAGTCGAGATACCCCGAGTTATTCATGTTGTAAGTTTCGGGGCGAAACTTATTTTTAGGGGGAGAGAATGTAATATCCGTACTTTCTATTTTTGGTAATTTCTATTTTTGGTGTATGTTCATTTCGGACGACTTGCTTGTTACTGTTTTGGAATTCTGAATCTATTTTGTTCTTGGAATTTTCCTATTTGGACGAGTTTCGATGATGTTTTTGCGTATTTTCATCTTGAACTATGTGTTATCGTGTGTACGTTCGATTTTCATAAAACTTGTCCGATTTCGTTATTTTTCTTTTCCCATGAGTTCGTATGGTTGAGTTACTCATGTTGTGAGTGTCGGATTGTTAATCCGACGTCGTACCGTGATTTTTTGGATGTTTGGGCCATTTTGTAATTTCCTAAAAGTTTAGGGAATTTTATCCTCCTTGTCGTATTTTGGATTCCCCGGTAGTTGGGAGTGTATTATCTTTCAGTACTTGACTTCGTTGTCGTGAATATCTCATGTTTGCACTTCTGAGTTTGATCTTGTGTTGCGTCCGATTTTCGTATCGTCCTTTGCAGAAAATGATGTTCAGCAGTACTGAACTGCTGCATGCATAACGCACGTTATGCATGCTTTTTAGCATGCGCTAGCGATACCTACATAACGTACGTTATGCCCTAGTGGTAACGTACGTTATGGCCGTGTTGGCTTCCCACTGATTCGCACTTCTGGCAGCCAGTAACTACTGCGGACTTTAAGGAGACCAACCCATGTGCTAAAGACGATCGCCCGCTTATTATAATACAGCAGAGGCGATCGCCCAGCGACTCCCAGTTCTATAAATAGAGAGCCTTCAGCAACTGGAAAAAGGTTCGGAAATTCTCTCCTCTCGGCTTTCTCTCTTGAATCTATTTTAGGATTTCTCTCTCAGTACCTCTTAACCAAAAGACGGTCAGCAGAGGCAAGAACTCCCTACAGTTCAGATTCGAAGAGATTCACAAGCTCAGAAGCTCAAATACTCACCTAATTCACACAGTGAGAGACCGTCGATTTCTCACAGTCAGCACAGCACTCCATCGTTGTTACAAGAACTCACAGAGCATCAACTCTGGTACATGAGTGAGCCTATTAGCTTCCTGTAGAGTGATTGCTCCATTGGCTTTCCAGCTTCATAAACACTTATCTATGTGGAAGGTCTCATGGGTGTTGTTGAGTAATTTGAGGTGTTCATCCCAAACTTCTTGAGCACCTCCTTGCTGTATTTATCCAGGTTGATAAATATACCTATAGGCAATTGTTTGACCTGAATACCAAGATAGAATTCTTTCTCCCGTTATTGAGCGGGTTAATTATCCTATGCGGTTATTGTCATATGAGATCATAAGTCTTTGGACAAAGCATTGGAGCTAGTTGTATTGGATACACGAGAGCTCGATGATCTCGATTTGCATTAACGCATGCATAGCATCAAGTACAGATAGGGTTTGACTGACCGTGACCCTATAACTTGATCGGGACATTTGAAAGAAGGGTTTATACGTATACTGGTATTCACGACAGAATGGTTCTTGAATGATCCCAATCATTCCTTCTCAGTTGGGGTACAGTGTAGGCCGCCAGGCTGGCTAGATGGTGCTACTACTCTTTGGTTTCTCCCATTGCTGACAGAGACGAACCTACCGAGTCTCGCAATAGGATTGACGACGGAATGAATCGAGCTTATTCACTCATTATGAATATTAGATATTGGATATCTAATTAATTGGGACATTGGATGTCTAAATTGATTTATTGGATAAATTAATTTACGGCCAAATGAATTAAATAAATTACTGGGCGATTAATTTAATTCATAAATATAATTATTTCATGGAGAAATTAATTATGTTGTTATGTATTTGATATGATTAATTAAATGGATTAATTAATTAATATAAATACATCGGAACGGAATCAGAGTTTATCTGTTTGGACTCACGGGAGTCCGAAACGGACCAAACTCATCCCCTTCTAGATGGCTGCCCCCCCCCCCCCCTTTCACCTAACCCCTCTTGGTCTTTGTCTCCATTTTATAATGGAAGACAAATGACTTTAAGAGATATGGTATCTCTTATTATATGGTAATGGTGATTTGAGGAGATAAGGTTGGAAGAATAAAAGGAAGACTTGCTCCCAATTCTTAGCCCCAATTCCATACGTGAATAGCTGGAGGCAGTGAGAGAAAAGCAGTTGCCTTTTTTATACTCTTCACTTTTCTTCCTTTTCTTCTTGATTTGTTCTTAGAGAAACATCAAGAGATAAAATTGAGAGATATATATATTTAAACACTTAGAGTGTTATAATTAAAGTTTCATCACTTGATTATAGCCGTAACCTTAGAGGTTAATCGAGTGTTGTCATTCCGTTCGTTTCTCCGACGCGTAACAAGTAGAGACGCGGTTTTTCGGCGTTGGATCATCCATGGGCTTGGAGCATTTTGGATCGTTTGGGGAATAGCTCAAGAGAAGGAAATCCATATAATCAACGGACGACAAGGGTATGATTTTGAATCTTCCTTTGTTTATTTTATATTCGTATATGCGTAGCTCGATCGATCCTCGTAGGGATTCGGATCGAATTAATTTTTGTTTTACCACTTCCACTGGGCCTTCGTTTTAGGCACCGAATCCCAACAGTGGTATCGGAGCGAGGTCTTGCGATCGTATATACGATATTTAGCATTTGGAATGCTTATTTCGTGATTTATAATCACTTTGATAATCGTAGATATTTTCTTGTTCGTCGTATAGTCGTTTTTCCGTGATTTTATGTTAATGTATAAATCAGATTTTTCTTGGAAATATGATTTATATTAATAATATTCAGATCAGGAATAACAGGATTTTAGAAATCTTCCAGAAAACGAGCTGTATCGAATCGTTGGACGATTTTCCATACAGCTGCCGAGTATAGCCGAGCACGTCCGGCCCGTGGCCGGACGCTTGATGTATTCTGCTGAGTCCGGCCGAGGGCCTTGATGTGTCGAGTCGACTGCTCACTGGATCCGACCGAACGCTTGCTGTATTCTGCCGACAGTACCCGAGCGCGTTCATGTATCGAGCCATGTGCTCGCTGGATCCGGCCGAGTGCTTGCTGTATCCTGCCGAGCGTGTTGCTGTATCCAGCCGAGTGCTCGCTGGAGCCGGCCGAGCACTTGCTGTATCCGGCTAGGTACGTGCTGTATCCTACCGGGCGTGTCCGGGCATGGCCGGGGCCCCTTTTCCTGTCGGGAGCCGGGCGTGGCCTGTAGCCGCCGCGGTGCCCGGTGCCGCTTGGCGCTCTGTGCTATCGGGCACTGGGTCTCGTTTTTCAGTATATTTTCGATTATTGAATTTTCCTGTATTAAAATCATTAATTTGGAATTTTTGATGAAAGAAAATTCAAAGAAAATATTTTAAGGGTACACTACGGACGAAAATTAAATTGTCGATTATTGTTGAATTGGCTGGATCAATTCTATTTATTGTTGATTATTGATTGGATCATATGTAATCTTCTCGCTATCCATTTATTGAGTATTTATTGGATGAATGCTTTTGAATGGGGATGTGGTTCATGGACTTAGTTTGAATCGTTCGTTTTATTCGATTGGGTTGTAAAGGCCGTTTTGAGCCTATTTATTTTACTAGAAATATTTGTATCTAGGATGCAATTTTTCAATGTAAAATTTATATGTAATGACGAAGACCGGAGGAAGATCCATTTCGAGAAGACGAAGATTCAAGACGAAGAATTGTAATTAGATTACGGAGTTTTTGTTTTCTAGGATCGGTCCATGAACCACATGTTGGTAGCAACTAGGTTGTGAATGGTTGTTTCATATTATATAAATGCAACAAACGCGCTAAAATGATTAATGTGCAAAGTGTAATGTTAATCGCGAAAATTCTCCCACAACAAATTATTAAGTTTATAAGGTTTCAAGGTTTTCCTTCCCTCCATCGAGCTTTCGGGAAATTGAAATCCAAACCGGATGTGCTATGCTTCCGAGTTATCGGGGTAGTCGTTCGGGGAGGACGGATAAATTACGGGGAGCGCATTGGATGCCTTCGGTTGGAGCAAATTTTATCCCTAGAAACCTGATAGGTTGCCGGATAAGATTCAATTGTGAAACTGATTTGCGTCGATGGTATAAACTTAACTTGTTCACGAACCATAGAAACCGTATAGGTTGAGGGGAGTGAACAAGGGGAAAAATAAGATCGAATCATCCATTAGATGGGTTGGTGTTGGACACCACTTTGTGAAAATTAATAGACTAGAAACCTATTCGGTTGCCCTCTATTAAGATTTATAAAGAACTCGATCACCACTATGAAGTAGAGCGACAATACTTCTGGATTTCACATGGGAGTGTGTTGTTCCGATAAAAATAGTGGGAGCAGGGTAACAAGAATAGAAAAGACCTTAATTCTATACTCAGATCATAATATAACAAGTCACTAATTAATCTGTTATACTTAATGCAGACATAGCTCTCAATATGACAATGAATCCGCTCGCAATTCTACTCGAGAAGAACACCCTGATTAGACCTAACTTTGTGGAGTGGCTCCGCAATCTGATGATTGTCCTCAGTATAGAGGCACTGGGATAGGTCTTGGAGACGGACATTCCGGCGCCTTCTGTGCGGACCAGAGCCAATCAGGAAGAGATCGAAAACCACAAAAAGTGGGTTAAGGATGATGTAAAAGTCCGTGCATATATGATGGCTTCTATGTCTAATGAGCTTCAGAGAGCTCATGAGAAAATGACTTCTGCTAGGCAGATTCTATCTCACTTAACCGAGCTTTATGGCGAGCACAGCAGAACTGCTAGATATGAGATATCCAAGCAACTGTTCGGTGCAAGGATGAAGAAAGGTGAGAAGGTTGGGGAATGTCCTCAAAGTGATATCTATGATTGAGAGATTGGAGGCTCTTGATTTTAAAATGGATACTTCTCTCCAAACCGACCTTATCGTACAATTTCTTCCTGATTCTTTCTCACAGTTTGTTATAAACTTTAACTGCAATGAGATTGCATGTAATTTAGCTGGGCTAATGAACAAACTTGTGACCGCTCAGTCTCAGATGAAGACTCTGCGGATGAAGGAGTCTGCTCTTGTGATTTCTTCTGGACCTCGGAGGTCTAAGAACAAGAAGAAAAAGACCAAGAAGCAGACATGACCACAAGCCAAGGACTTTAAGGGAAAGGGCAAGGCCCCAATGGTTGCGAAGAACAAGAAGAATAAGGATGCTTGTCTCAGGTGCGGTGAGCTGGGCCACTGGGCTAGAGACTGTCCGATTCTTCATGGCACTTCAGGTACAGAACTTTTAGTGTTGGAAAAAAATTGTTCTGCTACTGTATTTTCTACTTCCTGGATACTGGTTTCTGGTGCTAGTTCTCATATTTGTACCGTGAATCAGGATCTGGAACAAAGTAGGAAGGTTGGAGCTAGAGAAGTTATGATCACAGTCGGAAGTGGGCATAGTGTCGAGGCGACCGACATAGGATCACTTCTTTTGGGTTTAGAATCCGGCTTTATTTTGACTTTAGAAGATGTACTTGTTTTGCCCAAGGGGCACAAAAACATTGTATCCATTCCGGTCATGGACCGAAAAGGCTTTTCATTTTTCATTGGTGATGGTTCCTGCAAAATTTATTTCAGAAATAACTTAGTGGGTACTGCTACATTGTTAAATGGATTGTATCATCTAAATCTCAACAACAAAGTAGTTGTGAATACTATGACTAGAAAATGTGGTAGGGATGAAACAAATCAAGTTTTGAAATGGCATCTTAGACTTGGTCATGTTGGTGAGACCAAGGTTTACAAAATGGAAAAAGATGGACTTATGGGTCCATTGGGATCGGATCCCTTTCCTACTTGTGAATCTTGCCTTAAAGGCAAAATGACTAAGTCCCCCTTCACGGGGACTTTTGAAAGAGCCGCTGATAAACTGGGATTAATACATACCGATGTTTGTGGTGCTTTGGAAGCAGCACGTGACGGATATCAATATTTCGTTACGTTTACAGATGATCATACTAGGTATGGTTATGTTTACTTAATGAAACATAAATCCGAGGCCTTTGAGAAATTCCAGGAATTCAAGGCCCTAGTCGAGAAACAAACTGGTAATCATATCAAAGCACTTCAGTCGGACCGAGGTGGCGAGTATATGAGTACGGAGTTTGACGAGTCCCTTAAGGAACATGGAATAGTTTCACAACTAACACCTCCAGGTACTCCTCAGTTAAATGGTGTGTCAGAAAGAAGGAACCGGACCTTGTTGAACATGGTCCGTTCCATGCTGGGCTATACTGAATTACCGATTTACCTGTGGGGGTATGCACTCCTGACTGCCGCCTACATCTTGAACAGATGTCCTTCCAAATCTGTTCCTAAAACTCCACATGAGATGTGGGAGGGCAGGAAACCAAGTCTTAATCATATTAGGATTTGGGGATGTCCCTGCTATGTCAAGAAGACTAAGGTGGAGAAGTTGGAAGCTAGGTCCACGAAGAGAGGTTTCATTGGATTCCCGTCTAGGACGATGGGATATCTATTCCACATACCTGAAGATCTAAAGATCGTTGTTGCTTTACAAGCACACTTCCTGGAAGATGAGTTCATTCAGGAAGGCGGAGCAGGTAGAAGTATTTCTTTATAAGAATACAATGAAACTCCTCGGGAGACACCTGTGCAAGAAACTGGAACCGAACCTTCCGAAACACAAGTACAACCACCTCGTATGTCTTGTAGGGTGTCTCATTTCCCTGAGAGGTATGGGCTTGTGCACTTGGAGGAAATAGGTCTCCATGAGGTTCCAAGTGATACCCAAGAGACTGACCCAACGACCTATGACCAAGCGATGGTGGATGTAGACTCCGCGAAATGGCGTGAAGGTATGGAAGCTGAGATAGACTCAATGCATGTCAATCAGGTCTGGACTCTAGTAGACCGCCCCAAGGGCATAGTGCCTATTGGGAACAAGTGGATCTACAAGAGAAAGACTGATGTGATGGCAAGGTTGACGCCTATAAGGCCAGTCTTGTGGCAAAGGGTTATACCCATAAAGAAGGGATCGATTACCACGATACCTTCTTGCCCGTAGCCATGATCAAGTCTATTCGCATGATGCTTGCTATAGATGCCTACCACGATTATGAGATATGGCAAATGGACGTAAAGACGGCTTTCCTTAATGGATTCCTAGAGGAGGAAATCTATATGGAGCAGCCTAAAGGCTTTGTGTCCGAAGTCGATATTCAGAAAGTGTGCAAGATTCAGCATTCCATTTATGGACTGAAGCAAGCGTCGCGTAGTTGGAACCTTCGTTTTGATGAGGTTGTCAAAGAGTTTGACTTCGTGCAAAATGAAGAGGAACCTTGTGTATACAAGAGGGTTAGTGGGAGCAAGATCGCATTCTTAGTACTATATGTAGATAACATTCTACTAATAGGAAATGATGTGGGAATGCTCAGTTCTGTGAAAGCTCGGTTTTCGAGTAATTTCTCCATGAATGACTTGGGAGAATCTACCTATATTCTTGGTATTTGACTCTACCGGGATAGAGCGAAGAGAACAATAGGTCTTTCCCAAGCCTTCTATATAGATAAAATCTTAAAGCGATTTAAGATGGATGATTCTAAAAGAGGGTTCCTACCGATGCGACATGGAACAAAAATCTCCTTGAAGATGTGTCCTCAAAGTGAGAAACAACGAAAGGAAATGAGTAATATACCATATGCTTCGGCCGTGGGTAGCCTTATGTATGTTATGTTGTGTACGAGACCTGACATTGCGTACGCTGTAAGCGTGGTGAGTAGGTTTCAGGCAAACCCAGGTAGGGAACATTGGACTGATGTAAACAATGTTCTCAAGTATTTGAGAAGTACTAGAGATATGGTTCTGATGTATGGAGGTGGAGAATTGGATGTGGTGGGATTCACTGATTCGGACTTCCAAGGACTGAAGGACGACTCGATGTCTACTTCTGGCTACATATTTACTCTTAATAGAGGAGCAGTATCTTGGCGTAGCGCCAAGCAAAGCGTGACTGCTGATTCCACCTGTCAGGCTGAGTATCAAGCAGCCTCGGAGGCTTCCAAGGAAGGGTTCTGGATTGAGAAGTTTCTGGGAGAACTTCAAGTGATACCATGTGCCGAGTGCTGTTCCACCATCTTGCGACAACGACAGAGTCAGCGCGCAGGCCAAGGAGCCGAGGTTTCACAACAGCACCAAACATATTGAGAGGAAGTATCATCTCGTAAGATAATTTGTTCGCAAGGGATACATTGTGCTGCACAGAGTAGACTCAGCCGACAATGTCGCTGATCCACTGACCAAGCCACTTTCTCAGACTAGCTTGGAGCGTCATTTGGAGAATATGGGTATTAGATACCATAGTGTGTGGCATTGAGTGCAAGTTGGAGATTGTTAGGAATATACCCTCGAATGCCACTCAGAGGATGTTGAGTGAGGGCATTGTACTTGTATATATGTAAATCATATATATAAGGCAATGAATGTTCCTTTATTTACTGGTAGTTACTGGCGTTCCTAACTCGTAAATATACGTATAGAAACTAGTCTATGTATTTGAGAGCAAAATGTTCCACTCCTTATTGGATAAGGAGGTCGGCACTGGAAAGGTTTATAGCTCAAATACTTAATCGTTAGCAAGTCGATGAAACTTGACTGGGCATTAAGTTTATGTGAAGACTTGTATGACATGTTCTTTGACATGGAGAGTGCCTGTCGAACGCTAATGGTTAGTGGGAGCACACGTTATAGGTATGCTAATTGGATTAGTATACTCGAACCGACTCACCCTCGATTCGTCACACGGATTTCACTTCGGGACAGTCAATGACGGAATCGAAAGGTTGTGATATGTATTCGTGAACCTTCGACTTGAGGATTTAGTAGGGATGTGCTTGTGACGTCAAGATTTTCATTAGAGTAGTTCGACCCTATAAACCGGGAGGCGGGGGTCAACCTCGATGTGCATCTTGACGGGCAAGTAGCAGGTCCTACTGAATACCAAGATAGAATTCTTTCTCCCGTTAGTGAGCGGGTTAATTGTCCTATGCGGTTATTGTCAGATGAGATCATAAGTCTTTGGCCAAAGCATTGGAGCTAGTTGTATTGGATACACGAGAGCTCGATGATCTCGATTTGCATTAACGCATGCATAGCGTCAAGTACAGATAGGGTTTGAATGACCGTGACCCTATAACTTGATCGGGATATTTGAAAGGAGGGTTTATACGTATACTGGTATTCACGACAGAATGGTTCTTGAATGATCCCAATCATTTGATCTCAGTTGGGGTACAGTGCAGGCCGCCACGCTAACTAGGTGGTGCTACTACTCTTTGGTTCCTCCCATTGCTGACTGAGACGAACCTACCGAGTCGCGCAATAGGATTGACGACAGAATGAATCGAGCTTATTCTCTCATTATGAATATTAGATATTGGATATCTAATTAATTGGGATATTAGATGTCTAAATTGATTTATTGGATAAATTAATTTATGGCCAAATTAATTAAACAAATTACTAGGCGATTAATTTAATTCATAAATATAATTATTTCTTGGAGAAATTAATTATGTTGTTATGTATTTGATATGATTAATTAATTAGATTAATTAATTAATATAAATACATCGGAACGGAATCAGAGTTTATCTGTTTGGACTCATGGGAGTTTGAAACGGAGCAAACTCATATTCCCCTTCTAGATGGCTGCCCCCCCCCCCTTTCACCTAACCCCTCTTGGTCTTTGTCTCCATTTTATAATGGAAGACAAATGACTTTAAGAGATATGGTATCTCTTATTATATGGTAAAGGTGATTTGAGGAGATAAGGTTGGAAGAATAAAAGGAAGACTTGCTCCCAATTCTTAGCCCCAATTCCATACGTGAATAGCTAGAGGCAGTGAGAGAAAAAGAGTTGCCTTTTTTATAGTCTTCACTTTTCTTCCTTTTCTTCTTGATTTGTTCTTAGAGAAACATCAAAAGATAAAATTGAAAGATATATATTTAAACACTTAGATTGTTATAATTAAAGTTTCATCACTTGATTCTAGCCGAGGTTAATCGAGTGTTGTCATTCCGTTCGTTTCTCCGACGCGTGACAAGTAGAGACGCGGTTTTTCGGCGTTGGATCATCCAAGGGCCTGGAGCATTTTGGATCGTTTGGGGAATAGCTCAAGAGAAGGAAATCCATATAATCAACGGACGACAAGGGTATGATTTTGAATCTTCCTTTGTTTATTTTATATTCGTATATGTGTAGCTCGATCGATCCTCGTAGGAATTCAGATCGAATTAATTTTCGTTTTACCGCTTCCGCTGGGCCTTCGTTTTAGGCACCGAATCCCAACAATGGTCACATGAATTTTTAGTTTGTGTGGCATTTTGTAATATTTAGTCACACATCGAATTAAATAAAAAGTGACCAATAATGTTGATAGGCGTGACCATTTTATGAGTGCATCTTTTAGTCACATATAACAAATCAATAATTTGTGTCATTTTATATATATATATATATATATATATATATATATATATATATAACAGAATTA
Organism: Orobanche coerulescens; assembly: GCA_033398695.1. Lineage (NCBI taxonomy): Eukaryota > Viridiplantae > Streptophyta > Magnoliopsida > Lamiales > Orobanchaceae > Orobanche > Orobanche coerulescens. The sequence continues at coordinate 117,929,018 of CM065807.1, read as the reverse complement.
AAAACAAAAAGCAATTTCAAATTGAATAAAACTCGACTGTAGATAATTGAACCAAATATACAATTGTAATGTCGTACATAATCAAATTCTCAACTACCATAATTTAAAAACTTTTGACTCTTCGCCATTCTAGCTCGCCTTTGCATGGTTTCACGAGAGACATAATTCTCAACAACCAATTTAATTTTTTGTGCAAAAGTAACTTTTTCTTCTGTAGCATTTGTCGAACAATTCCAGAAGCATAGTCCTCTCTCAAGTTTTCATAATTATGCCCAAAGAGAACACACAGACAAAAAAGTCCTGTCCAGCCTGAAGATATGACATAACAGGGAAGTTGAGACAAGCCAGCAGCATGATAAAGGAACACACATATATACCAATACAAAAGTGGACAGCCTTTGTACCACATTCACAAACCTCATATGCTTACCTCAGACCTGGTGGTCCCACCGATGATAAATACAAAAATACGCTGTCCCATGTTTTTGAAATCTGTAGATGTATTGGTACCTTCAGAGTTGCTACAAAGACAGTTGTAGAGAGGTAAGGCATATGTAATTTTTAATTTCTGCCGATAAAGATAATCATTAACATAAAATTAAGGAGAATATTATATAATTTGTTAAAAGAAAATAACGTTGTTACACAAAGTAGCAGATCATATACAATACAAGCTGGCTTGTAATCGGATATCTCAAGAGAAAAGTATAAAATGTTACCTTGGATTTACATCAGTAAACGAATGAGGCTTTGCACATGTGGCGGTCCTCTTTGATCTCCTTGACTGTGGATGATTACCTGGCCCGCTCCTTGCTGATGTGTCATGTGTACTATGAGAGGAACCATTTTGAGTACTAGAACTTGGACTATTCATGCATTGGTACTCGTCCTTTGGCAATTCACCTTTGCCAAGTTTTTCAAGCAACTCCTGACAAAAGTAATAAGTCACAATATGACATCGCTTCAAACATTACCATGATAACCTCAATGGAAATATAAAAGGAGAAACAATTTCATATATTTCTTCGCTTTTGTGTGAACATTAAAAAAATACCAAAAAAAGAGCTTCAATTATGACATCAAGAAGTTTTACTGTAGATGACATGGAGACTTAATGCAACTATAAATATTTTACCTCTAACATAGGATAAAATTAAGAGAGTTGCCAAGTTTCCTCTTCTCCTGTTCTATCCTTTCTTAATGCATGATTCATCTAATAATAGAACAAAAATACAGTAGATGTCAGAACTTGAATACATCTAAATGTGTCCTTGATACAATTTTCTATCTACCTTCTGAGAATCAAACTTAAGGGAGAAGGCTCCATGGTGTTTCTTTTTGTCGTTTGTTCCCTCGAGCAATTTCACATTTTGTATTGCCTTTATATCATCCGGAGGCAATTTTGCCAACTTAGGAGCACCAAAAACAAGACAAACATTTTTATTGGTCAATGGCATAAATTAGGAATTGGAAGTTTTTTATTAAATAACTATGACAAATAGCTACCTGCATAAGCTTTGTTCCTTTGTCACCCTCAAACTTTTCTGGGTGAACCATGGTGTAAATCATTATTAATCTTAACTTGTATTCACTTCTTGTGTCCTATAAAGATTATAAAAAATATATTATGCATAGAGAAATTTTGCATTAAAAAGAAATATATCCAGTATATGTTAAAGTTATCTGATTAGCCCTTAAAAAGTTAATGACTTCCTTCGTTGCAGCTTCACCGATGACAAGATCCTGCTCAACTTGACCAAGATCTCTGAGCGCTTCATCTCTAATAACTTTGTTGATTTTTCCAGCGATCTAATTTAAACAGACAGCTTATGGCTCATTCTGGGTTGTGTTTTATAGCAAACAAGTCAAGTCAAGAAATCAAATGGGGTGTAAGTCATGCGAAGTCTTCTTTTATTTCTTAGAACCTCCTTAATCAGTTTATGTAATGATTTAGATTATTATTACTAAAATAATATTGTCATTTTTAATCTTATGTAAGTAACACATTAATTATTCATAATAAATATAAAATATGGACAAAAAGTGTTTGCTGGTCAAAGTTACGGACCTCTACATGGAGTGAAAGTTTTTCCATCTGTTCATTATATTGTGGCAATGCTTGAACCATCTTCTGTATATCCAGCGAAGATAAGTCATCTCTGCATTCAAGACAGATTTTTGTGTAATAGACTCATTAAGACTAAGGTCGAGAATAATGTCAAATTACATGTCAAGACCATTATAATCGAACTAAGCAGACTAACCTTTGCTGTAATTGTGCAGCTTTGTTTTTTGACATGAATGTTTGCATCTTATCACTAGTTTTTCACTAGACTGATATGGAAGCAGATGAATAGACATCATAAATAATCATTCTTCCAAGTGAACAGACAATAAACAAGTTCATACCTCAGCTATGTGTAAATGCCGCATTTCAAGCCAAACTGGATCATGATCTTCCAAAAGGAACTCTTTTTTCTGAGGCTCGCTACCAGATTTGTTAGGGACCTACATGCCAAATGCTTTACCATTAACAAGATGCCCCTCAATATATACTACTCTACTAGAAAAAACTGACTTTAACAAAGATCCAGATAGCCAAAAAAAAAAAAGAAAAAAATATGTTAGGGTAACCACCTTTTGTTATACCAGAAATTTTAAAAACTGAGGTGATGTATTCTTGTAACTATTTTATATAAAATGCCTATTTCAGAAAATCAGACTTCATATGCTAATAAGCAAATCTAATCCAAAACCGGGACCAAACGGACTCGACCCAAACCCATACGGGTTTCTTGACCAGCCCTATTTGCAAAATAATTAAATCAAACAACATAAACAATTACCACCACACGAATTTATAATCAAAAACATGTTTTAGGCTAGTTTTAATCCACGGAAATCAATATAAATAGTCTTATATTCGATTATACATTTAAGAAAATATAAATTAATAATGTGTTTGAGCATACCCATGATGAGAGTAGGATAGGTGAGATGAGGGTGATAGTGGCTCGACTGTGATGGTGGTGGATGTGGTGGTTATCTCGAACAAAACAACCGAAGCAAACAAACTCACCCCTTGCCTCCCTTGTCTTGATGATGGTGATGGCATGAAGGAGTGATGGTTAGTGGAGCGCCGGCGAGATGAGGCGGTGAAGTGTGGCGGTGGTGTGAGTCGGTTCTAGAGAGAAGGAAAAGATCTTACCGAGCCCGAAAAACACTGACCCTTACCTAAAACCAAGATCGTCTTCAACAGAGAATCCATCCACTCAATCTCAACCAGATTCGGGTCGAGCCCGAATCCGAAAACCCGATGACTGAACCCAAATCCAAAGATCTACACCTTGCTGCTTGGTTCACGCTGGATTCCCGGCCATCCCACACGGCTGATGTGGCTATCGCCATAACCCCCCGGCCACGATAACCACCATCATCATTGCAACCCGTCCGCCGCACAGCTCAACATAGGAACAGGGCCAACGCCTTTCCGAAGAAACCATCGCCCCGACCGTCTTCGTCGGACCAAATTCCAAATGAGAATGTGTGTGTGCTGGTGTTGAATGTGTGTGTGTGTGTGTGTGTGTTTCTGCGAGGTAGCGAGAGGGAGAATCGGGAGAGAGAGAGAGAGAACACCGAGGGAGAATCGGGAGAGGATAGAGGGAGAGACGAAGGGGGAAGGAGAAGTAATGGGGATGTTGTGGCCGATCGGGTAGGAAGGGTTTATATACCCTTTAGTTATTAGGTTAAATTCATTTGAGCCCTCAATTTTCCATAGCATTTCATTTTGGCCCCAGTCAGCTTTTGATTCCTCCAAATTGACCTCAAACAACTTTTATATCTTCAATTCCAGCCCTTTATTTCACCACAAGTCATTAATAATATTAACTCTTCGATTAATATTAATAAGCAATTGTAATTTATTTTTAGTTATGATATAGTGATAATTGTATCTTTTCATTTATTATATAAATAATAAATTGTAAGGATTATAATTATTATTATTATTATTATTATTAATTGTAGATAATAAGAAGAATTTACGGGCCTAGAATTCGTCGAGTCAAGAATCTCATCACATTCAAGTTCAAGAACTGCATTTTATCCAGGTGTGGGGATTTATTACGCTTTTGTTTATTTTAATTGCTTTATATATATTATCTTGTATGTGCACGTGAAATCAGTCAGAAGCACTTAAATGTGCAAATCAGTCAGAAGCACTTAAATGTGTAAATCAGTCAGAAGCACTTAAATGTGCAAATCAGTCAGAAGCACTTAATTGTGCATAAAGCCTCCAGGCTTCAAAATTTATCAGTCATGTTGTTTATACTTGCTAATATATTTAGTTTGTCTTTTTGAAATGTATTTCCGCTGCAAAAAATTTTTTATTTATTCTTCTTATAATTAGAAGAATTATTATTTTAGAAAAGTGGTCGCTACAAGAGAGAAGATAGATCTAACTATCTGTTTTTGATAATGATAAAGGGAGGCGGGAATGAATGTATGTAAAGTGTTAGGGTTTTGATTTTTGGGGGGAAAAGGGCGGGATCTTGAGCGGGAGATTGAAATTTTGGGGAAAAGATGGTTTTTTTTTTGTTTAAGTAAAATAGGTAAGGATAAGGCGTAAATGATTTGAGCTTTTGTCGAGTAACTAGAGTTCGTTCGAGCTGATTCCTATTGAGCTTTGAGATCAAGCTCAAACCTATCAAATGAACTCGAAATGTTTAATGAGTTGACCTCAACCTTATATAAGTTCGACTCGAGTTATTGTTGAGTTTTCGAATTTGTAAGAGATATAACATATGTTTTTTATATATTTTGTATGTAAGTGTACTAAGTTTAAATACTTATTTATGAATGTATCGATCTTTTCGAGCTGAAGTCGAACCGAATTCGATTCTTAGGTTATACTTCAATTTTAATTTGTGTAAGAAAACACATCTTTACAAATAAATCGAGCTTCTCGAGTCAAGCACAAGCCGAGTTCAAACTTTCTCGTTCCTGGTTAACATGATCGGGAGGTCCCTGGATACTTGCTTCTTAGTGTTTGTGACAAACGGTATACACCTACTAAGCCGGTGCAACCCATGCATGACCACCTTTAATAACTTCAAATACAATTCATATAACCTTCACACTATAACTAGACACCTACCAAGCCGGGTTGTAGTGGCTTATAGTGTAATGGAACCCATGCATGACCGTGTTCGACCGATTTTAACCTTTTCGACCGATTTCGACCTTTTCGACCAATTTCATCCATTTTGAACGTTTTCAGCAATTTTCGCTCGTTTTCATATGTTTTCAAGCTTTTTTGAACGTTTTCCTCCGTATTAAAACGTTATGAAACGTTTATTACGTTTTCGTACATTTCTGTTAGATTTTTTCGTTTTCATACGTCCTTCTCTTTTTTCTTTGTTTTGCTACGTTGTGTTCGCTTTCGTACATTTTGTATGCCTTCATACGTTTTTTTTAAGAAAACGTTAGACAATGGACAAAAACGGTCCCAGACGTACAAAACGGTCGAAATCAAGAAAAAAAACGAAAACGGTTTAAACCGTTATGATATTTTACCCTTTAAACCAAATAAGCTACAACTTATTTAGTTTTGCTAAATTCGAAATTTTAAATGTGAAACAAGTTGGAAATAATCATATGGAGAAAAAGCCACGGTTTAATAAGCAGCTTCTATAAACACTCTTTAAGCCACTAGCCAAGAACAATGGAGCTTAAACTTCTATCTTAAAAAGGAAATGCATTACATTAACGAATAGGTTACTCTGGCAAGATGGTAACCCGCTTAACTTCCATAAAGGAGGCCGCGGGTTCGATTCTCGCTGGGGTGTAACATCTTTTTTCATTTTCTTATATTTTTTTATTAACATAATTTAGTCACACATTTGTGATATGTTGTGGTTATTGTAAAGGCATATAGTCACATAATCCCTCCAGAAGACAATGTGACTATACACATTAGTTTTGGCAAGCTAACACAAACTAAACGTTAAACACACATATTAAGTTACGTGACCAAAAGTGTTAATAAGTGTGAGCATATGCTGTTTAAAGTGAAGAAGTGTGTATTTTGTGTGACTATTGTTCATCCAATGGCCACATGAATTTTATGTTTGTGTGGCCTTTTGTAATATTTAGTCACACAAAGCATGAAATTTAATGATGACCGATTTCACATTTTGCTCTAAATAATAGCCACATGAATACTTCACGATGTGACTGTTATGAACATACTGGTCACATATAATCACTTTAAATGTGGCCATAAACATAATTTAGTCACACATTTGTGATATGTTGTGGCTATTGTAAATGCATATAGTCACATGATCGTGCTAGAAGTAAATGTGACTATACAGTTATCTTTTGGCAAGCTAACACAAACTAAACATTAAACACACATATTAAGTTACGTGACCATATGTACTGGATTTTGGCTACACTTAAATAATATGTGACAAAACCATTTAGTGTGCATATATGGCATTTGGTCACAGTGTTAGAAGTAAATGTGACCATACACATTAGCTTTTGGCAAGCTAACACAAACTAAATTTTAAACACACACATTAAGTTACGTGACCATATGTATTGGATTTTGGCTACACTTAAATAATGTGACAAAATGTTTAGTGTGACCATATATGGCATTTGGTCACAGTGTTCAAGTGTGTGACATATATTTGTCACTTTTAAATGCATATCGTGACTAATGCTTCAAACTTACTTTTCAGTTGTCACACATTTCAAATTCACATGTGGCTAAATATTCAGCAAAAAATAACAGTCACTTTTAAATAATGTGTGACAAACTTGACTATATGATTTAGCCACATACACAATTACTTCATGTGACCATATATGAATTTTGGTCACACTGTTCAATTGTGTGACATATATTTGTCACATATGTATATATATAGTGTGACTAATGTTTCAAACTTATTTGTATTTGCCACACGTCCCAAATTATAAGTGACTAAATAATCAAAAAAAATACCAGTTACCTCTAGTCACATAAATATTCAAATGTGTGACAATGAAATTCTGAAATGGTCACACAAGTCGGATCAAGCGTGACTGTTTATTTTATTCTGGTACATTTAGCCACATAAATATCTGAATGTGTGGCCGTTCAAAAAACAGCATGTGTGATGAAATCCTAGATTTGTACTAGTGTGTTTTGTGAATGTATTTTGCTCACCTCGGGAGGGTTCGACGGGGCCACGGAGGGAGTTCAATGGTTTTGCCCTGGATTCATGAGTACAAACTTCACGAGTTAGTGTGTATGTTTTGTGAATGTACTTTGCTCACCTCGGGAGGGTTCGACGGGGCCACGGAGGGAGTCCAATGGTTTTGCACTGGATTCACGAGTAAAAACTTCACGAGTTGGTGTGTATGTTTTTTGAATGTATTTTGCTCACCTGGGGAGGGTTCGACGGGGCTACGGAGGGAGTCCAATGGTTTCGCCCTAGATTCACGAGTAAAACATCACGAGTTGGTGTTGATTTTATGTACGTCGAGGACACGTGACGAAGGTTTTAACCCTGTGAACTGTTGTTGGTTTTATTTGTTAAAACAAAACCTTTGTGCTGTGACCCCCTGCTGATTTGAAAAGAGAAGGATTCGAAAATCCTAAGTTGTTTTCTATTAAAACTCCCGAGGGCATTTTAAACTATTTTACAAACCGTCCTCGTTATTTACGATCTTTCGGATTTGGAAAGTTTTACTCAAACTATTGCCTTGGGAAGTATTTTGTTTCGTTGTATTTGAACCTTTGAGGATTCCCGGTTAGTACTGTTCTTGGAACTTGAATTGTATGGCTCGTATTTGCACTTTAAACTTGCACTAGCAAAATAGTGGAATTTTGCTAACCCCCGAGTAATCGGGGGGTGGATGTCTATTTTTGCATTCAGGTTTTGGGAGCGTAACACAGGGTCGGCATGAAGGATGATGAAAGATTATCGATGCTAATCACTTGAAGACCCATTTATTTTTGTATTGGTTTAGTTGTATTTTATATCCGCTGCAGTATTCTTTCCCCGTTGTACAGGAGTGTGTTGTATTCAACCCCTGCGTGGGCATGTTTTGGGATTGAGTTGCACGTATTTTATTGAAAGACCAAATCGGTCTACTGGGTCATTTTAGCCTTAAAGGCATTTTCGAGATGTTAAACGTTGTTACCAGCCTGGTAGATCCTTGAGGAGAGGTTCTACGGCGTGTAATATCCCTGAGCGGAATGGGGGTGTTACATAAATGGTATCGGATCCAGGTTGTGGAAATCTAGGCTGTCGTGTCAAGTTGTGTCTGTTGAGTTTTGTCTCGCCGGATTTTGTCTGACTGAGTCGTGTCATGACGCGTCATCTGAGTTTGTTGGTCGTGATTAGTATCGTGGGGCGATCATCACCTTCCTGCGACCTGTGGATGTAAGTCTCCCTTCTTTGTGATTGTACCTCGTCTGATGCGAGCTACTGGTATGATTATGTATTAAGTGATGGAATCTTTATGCAGATTCTCAGTTTCGTGATGCATTTATGTGACTCTCATGTTTCGTTTATATGCGGAGTGTTGTCGTTATTTATGTCCTTTTGACTATGATAATTGACTATTTGTTCCGATAAAATACAGGTGTTGTCTTGGTTTTGAATGAGTTGAAGCGTGTATTGTCGAAATTTTGGTGGAATAATATGAAGAATGATGTCACATAGTTCGTATTGTGATGTTTGACGTGTCAACTAGTCAAGATCGAGCATCAACGACTAGCGGGGTTGTAAAAGCCGCTTCCCATTCCCGAGTGGAAGTGGGAAGACATCTCCATGGATTTTATCACAAGGATGCCGAGATCTAGAGCCGGAATGAATATGATCTGGACATTTCCTTAGTATTAAGGATACTTGGGGACCGGAGAGATTGGCTCGAACCTTTATAGCTGAGATTGTAAGATTGCATGGTGCCCCTAAAACTATTGTTTCTGATCGGGATGGCCATTTCGTGTCACACTTCTGGCAAGCGGTACATCAGGCCTTGGGCACCGAGTTGAGATTGAGTACATCTTTTCATCCGCAGCTAGACGGTCAGACCGAGCGGACAATTCAAACATTAGAGGATATGTTGCGGGCTTGTGCCCTAGACTGGAGTAATGATTGGGAACTTCATCTACCGTTGATCGAGTTTGCCTACAATAATAGTTGGCATGCATCGTTTAAGATGGCACTATTTTAGGCACTTTATGATACGCGATGTAGATCGCCATTATGTTGGGATGAGGCTTTGAAGTTAGTCGGAACGGAACCGGATATGTTGATGGAAACTATGCACAAGATTTCTTCCAAGACCAGTTGTTGACTGCCCAGAGCCGTCAGATATTTTATGCTGATACTCGTCGTCGACCCTTGGAATTCGAAGAGGATATCATGTTCTACTCAAGGTGTCACCGACAAAGAGAGTTTTCCGCTTCGGGATAAAGGGGAAACTTAGTCTGAGGTATATCGGACCATTTGAAATTTTGGACAATGTTGGAGGTTTTGCTTATCGCTTGGCGTTGCCTCCAGTTTGAGTCATGTCCATAGCATTTTTCATGTTTCTCAGTTGAGAAAGTACATGCCGGATCCAAGTCATATTATCGACTATAGTGAGATTGATGTAGCCGAGGATGCTACCTTTCCAGAGATATCGATGAAGATCCTTGAATGTCGTGAAAAGCAGCTTCGGCACAAAACCATTCCATTTGTTAAGGTGCAATGGTCGAGACACGGAGCCGAGGAATCGACTTGGTAGACGGAAGAGAAGATACGATCAGGATACCCCGAACTTTTTATTTCTTAAATTTCGGGATGAAACTTCTTTTTAGAGGGGAGAATGTAATACCCATACTTTTCATGAATTTTTGGGTTTGATGTTCTTTCACTTTTGTCGCTCCAGTAAGAGCTTATCGAGATGTTGTTGATTTTAGAGTTTCCTATCTTTTGGAACATGCTCGTATTGATGGGACTTTGCAGTGGTGTTATTGAGTGAAGCAGTTAGCACATGCTAGGCGTGAGCTAACGCTCGATATTTGTGTTGAGTAGTGCACGCTAGCTTCGCTAGTAGCGCATGCTAATGATTCGATTTTCGCAGAGGCAGTAGCTGGGTTCTGTCCTCTGGGCTAGCAGTTAGCACACACTAGGCCTGAGCTAATGCACGCTATTGTTGTAACGTAGCGCGCGCTAGCATCGCCTGTAGTGCATGCTAATTACTCAGGTTGGCAGTCACAGTAGGTTGGTTTCTGTTCTCTGGATGCACAGTTAACGCACGCTAGATGAGAGCTAACACATGCTATCGTTGTTGAGTAGCGCGCGCTAGCATTGCCTGTAGCGCACGCTAATGAGTTGGGCAGTGAGTGCGGAATTTCTACATGGTAACAATTAGCGCACGCAAGACTATTGGTATCGGACGCTAATGACGCAGGCAGAAGATACTGGACTACCGGGTGACCCCGTTAGTGCGCGCTATCCTCATAAATGAGCGCATGCTAATTAGACCCAGTATATAAGGTCGGTCAGCCGTGTTCTTCATCATTTCTTTCTCATTTCTCACACTTTCGACGAGGGCACGCAAGAGAGGCGATCTTGAGGCGATTTGGGACAACTTTTCTTCATCCATCATCATCTTTGGTTGGATAACAAGGATTATACAACATCTAATCCATTTTTTCTCTCCTAATTGAGGTAAACTCCTTAAAACCCTAGTTTGGGGGATTTTTGGGGATTTTTATTAGATCCGTCCGATTAATCCATTTTGAAGCTTGAAATCCTTGAGATTATGATGTATATACCCCGTACCCATGTGTCCCTTACGATTATACGGATGTTTTGTGTATTACTTGAAGTGGAGAGGGTTTGGATGATTTTCAAACTCTATGCGAATACTTTGAGGATTTATAAATTGTAAAAGGGGGTGGGGGTGGGGTTTCGGTAGTCTTCCTTGAGAATTGAGTATTGATGATTGATTATCGTATTTCCTTACGAATCATTTAGGCCCAAAAGTGCGTTCTTGGACCTCCCGAGCTTGAATACCATTTTCACTTTGGTTCTAATGTCTCAAAGGCAAGTATATGTTTATGATTGTACGTTCTCGACTTTGAAAGTGAGGTATATGAATTGTATGATTGTATATATTCACTCTGGGACGGATCGACGGTCCTCAGAGGGTTCCGTTACCTTTGGTGCGGTTCATGAATAATTTTGGGTTAGCCACTCTGGGAGGGTCCGACGGGGCCCCAGAGGGTTCCATTGCCTTTGGTACGGTTCCATGCTTAATCACGTATGTATTGAAATGAAATGCTATGAGATTTAGCTATTCTGGAATACTAGTCTTAAGTTTGATGAAATGAGGATTACGTTTACTTTATTGCCGAGAAGTATTGTGTTTCATATTCGATATACTTGTACTAGCTATTCGATGGCTAACCCCTTTGGGGGAAATACATTTCATGTATTTCAGGATCCAGGAGAGTGGACAGGCATGTACGGCACGAAGATGATGGGCAAGAGTGATGCTGTGTCTTGTCTCTGTCTGTATTTTGTACTTTATCCATTCGGTATTGTTGAACTTGGAATGGTTATGAATACTCGAGTATTGCTTCAGATGTTGATTGATGTTCTGGCTTGTGTTGCCCCCAGTTGTAATTCTCGATGTATTATATTCTGTCGAATTGAGTGCCTTCTACTGGATTATGTTTAGACCTTATCGGTCGAAATTCATGGTTCTGCATATGTATAGCCTTGTGGGTCCCACGTAGGGGCTCACAGCACTTTAATATATCCTGAATAATTTTGGGGTGTTACATTCGTCATCACTTGACTGGTCATGGGCGTTTGACCAACAATGAAGCGGTTGCTAGAGCCGAGGACATATCTGATAGTTTGGATGTGAAAAAGGAAAGAGCACACCCAGTCGCAGTTACTAACAAGCGCAAGTGGCACAATCAGGGGTTTGGTAGTAAGAAAAATGCTAAGACTGGATTTTCAGGGGCGAAACCCCAGTCCGATAAACCTACTTTTGCTACTTGTGGCAAGGGACATAAAGATACCTATATGCTGTTGGGATTCGGTGCCTAAAATGAAGGCCCAGCGAAAGCGGTAAAACGAAAATTAATTCGATCCGAATCCCTACGAGGATCGATCCAGCTACGTATATACGAATATAAAATAAACAAAGGAAGATTCGAAATCATACCCGTGTAGTCCGTTGATTATATGGTGTTCTTCTATTGAGCGATTCCCAAGCTTTAGGTGAACTTCCTTACGATCCAATCTGCTCCAAGATCTTGGATGATCCAACGCCAAAAATACCGCCCTCTACTTGTCATGCGCCGGAGAAACGAACGGAACGACGATTACCCAATTAACCTCCAAGGTTACAGCTAGAATCGGATGATGAAGCTATCAAATGTGAATTTTACACTCCAAGTGTATAACTCACAATCTCTCTTTGATTTCTTGATTTTTCTCCAAGAACCACCAAGAAGAAATGTAGAATAAGATGAAGACTATATGATAAAAAAAATTCTCTCTCACTGGAACTCACGGTCGATGCAATGAATGGGGTGAGGAGTCAAGTCTTTTTCTTCTTTCTTTATACACCATCAACCACCAAACCAACTCATTCACATGAGAGGTATCCCCACCATGTCATTACACCTATTTGAAAAATGGAAACTAAAGACAACGGAAGGTTGGTGGAAAGGGGGGGCGGCCATGATAAAGGAATCGGACGAGTTCGGTTCGTTTCGGACTCCCGTGAGTCCAAATAGATAAAATCCAATTTTGTTCCGATGTATTTATATCAATTAATTAAGCCAATTAATTAATCATATTAAATACATAATAACAGAATTAATTCTCCAAGAAATAATTATATTTATGAATTAAATTAATCACCTAGTAATTTATTTAATTCATTAGGCCGTTAATCAATTTCTCCAATAAATCAATTTAGACATCTAATGTCCCAAATAAGATACCCAATATCAAATATCCATAATGAGAGAATAAGCTCGATTCATTCCGTCGTTAATCCTATTCCGCGACTCGGTAGGTCCGTCTCAGTTAGCAATGGGAGGAACCAAAGAGTAGTAGCACCAACTAGCCAGCGTGGCGGCCTACATTGTACCCCAACTGAGAACGAATGACGGGGATCATTCAAGAACCATTCTGTCGTGAATACCATTATACGCATAAACACTTCTTTCAAATGTCCCAATCAAGTTATAGGGTCACGGTCAGTCAAACCCTATCTGTACTTGACGCTATGTATGAGTTAATGCAAATCGAGATCATCGAGCTCTCGTGTATCTAATAAAACTAGCTCCAATGCTTTGGCCAAAGACTTATGATCTCATCTGCCAATAACTGCATAGGACATATAACCCGTTCACTAACAGGAGAAAGAATTCTATCTTGGTATTCAGTAGGACCTGCTACATGCCCGTCAAGATGCACATCAAGGTTAACCCCCGCCTTTCGATTTACAGGCTCGAACTACTCTAATGAAAATCTTGACGTCACAAGCACATCCCTACAAAATCCTCAAGTCGAAGGTTCACGAATACCTATCACAACCTTTCGATTCCATCATTGAATTACCCGGAGTGAAATCCGTGTGACAAATCGAGGGTGAGTCAGTTCGAGTATACTAATATAATTAGCATACCTACAATGTGTTCTACCACTAACCATTAGTTTTCGACAGGCACTCTCTAAGTCAAAGAACACGTCATACAAGTCTTCACATAAACTTAACGCCTAGTCAAGTCTCGTCGACTTGCAAACGATTATGTATTTGAGCTATAAAACTTTCCAATGCCGACCCCCTTATCCAATAAGGGGTGGAATGTTTTGCTCTCATATACACGGACAAGTTTCTATATATATATTTACGAGTTAGGAATTCCAGTAACTACCAGTAAATAAAGAAACATCCATTTGCCTTCTGATAATGATTTACATAATAACAAGTACAATGCCCTCACTCAACATCCTCTGAGTGGCATTCAAGGGCATACTCCTAAAAATCTCTCACTTGCACTCAAGGCCACATACTATGGTATCTAATATACATGTTCTCCAGTTGACGCTCCAAGCTAATCTGAGGAAGTGGCTTGGTCAGTGGATCAGCGACGTTCTTGCCTGAGTCTACTCTATGCAGCACAATGTATCCCTTGCGAACAAATTCTCTTATGAGATGAAACTTTCTCTCAATGTGTTTGGTACTGTTGTGAAACCTCGACTCCTTGGCTCGCACATGACTCCGTCGTTGACGCAAAGATGCTGAACAGCATTTCAAAGACATGATATCACTTGAAGTTCTCCCAAAAACTTCTTAATCCAGAACCCTTCCTTGGAAGCCTCCGAGGCTGCATGATACTCAGCCTGACAGGTGGAATCAGCAGTCGTGCTTTGCTTGGTGCTACGCAAGGATACTACTCCTCCATTAAGAGTAAATATGTAGCCATAAGTAGACATCGAATCGTCCTTCTGTCCTTGGAAGTCCGAATCAGTGAATCCCACCACATCCAATTCTCCACCGCCATACATGAGAACAATATCTCTAGTCCTTCTTAAGTACTTGAGAACGTTCTTTATGAAAGTACAATGTTCCCTACCTGGGTTTGCCTGAAACCTACTCACCACACTTACAGCATGCGCAATCTCAGGTCTCATACACAACATAGCATACATAAGTCTATCCACGGCCGAAGCATATGGTATATTACTCATTTCCCTTCGTTTTTCCTCACTTTGAGGACACATATTCGAGGTGAGTTTTATTCCATGTCGCGTCAGAAGGAACCCTCTTTTAGAATCATCCATTTTAAATTGCTTTAAGATATTATCTATATAGAGGGCTTGGGAAAGACCTATTGTTCTCTTTGTTCTATCCCGGTAGAGCCGAATACCAAGAATATAGGTTGCTTCTCCCAAGTCTTTCATGGACAAATTACTCGAAAGCCAAGCTTTCACGGAACTGAGCATTCCCACATCATTTCCTATTAGTAGAATGTCATCTACATATAGTTCTAAGAATGCGATCTTGCTCCCACTAACCCTCTTGTATACACAAGGTTTCTCTTCGTTATGCACGAAGTCGAACTCTTTGACTGCCTCGTCAAAAGGAAGGTTCCAACTACGCGACGCTTGCTTCAGTCCATAAATGGAACGCTGATGCTTGCATAATTTCTGAATACCGACTTCGGACACAAAGCCTTTAGGATGCTTCATATAGATTTCCTCCTCTAGGAATCCACTAAGGAAAGCCATCTTTACGTCCATTTGCCATATCTCATAATTGTGGTAGGCAGCTAAAGCAAGCATCAAGCGAATAGATTTGATCATAGCTACGGGCGAGAAGGTATCGTGGTAATCGATCCCTTCCTTTTGGGTATAACCCTTTGCCACAAGTCTGGCCTTATAGGCGTCAACCTTGCCATCTCCACCAGTTTTTCTCTTGTAGATCCACTTGTTCCCAATAGGCACTATGCCCTTGGGGCGTTCTACTAGAGTCCAAACCTGATTGACATGCATCGAGTCTATCTCAGCTTCCATAGATTCACGCCATTTCGCAGAGTCTACATCCACCATCGCTTGGTCATAGATCGTTGGGTGAGTCTCTTGGCTATCACTTGGAACCTCATGGAGACCCAGTTCCTCCAAGTGCACAAGGCCATACCTCTCAAGTAAATGAGACACCCTACTAGATCTACGAGGTGGTTGTACTTGTGTTACAAAAGGTTAGGTTCCATTTTATTGTACAAGTGTCTCCTTATGAGTTTCATTGTATTATTCTAAAGAAATACTTCTACCTGCTCCACCTTCCTGAATGAACTCATCTTCGAAGTGTGCCTATAAAGTAACAATGATATTTCGGTCTTCGGGCATGTAGAATAGATAAACCATCGTCCCATACGGGAATCCAATGAAACATCCCTTTGCGGACCTCGCTTCCAACTTTTCCACCTTAATCTTCTTGACATAGGCGGGACATCCCCAAATCCTAATGTGATTAAGACTTGGTTCCCTGGCCTCCCACATCTAATGTGGAGTTTTAGGAATGGATTTGGAAGGACATCTATTCAAGATGTAAGCGGCAGTCAGGAGTGCATACCCCTACAGGTAAATTGGTAAGTCAGTATAGCCCAGCATGGAACATACCATGTTCAACAAGGTCCGGTTCCTTCTTTCTGACACACCATTTAACTGAGGAGTACCTGGAGGTGTTAGTTGTGATACTATTCCATTTTCCTTTAGGAACTCATCAAAATCCGTACTCATATACTCGCCACCTCGGTCTAACCGAAGTGCTTTAATATGATTACCAGTTTGTTTTTTGACTAGGGCCTTAAATTCCTGGAATTTCTCAAAGTCCTCGGATTTATGTTTCATTAAGTATACATAACCATACCTAGTATGATCATCTGTAAATGTAATGAAGTACTGATATCTGTCATGTGCTTCTTCCAAAGCACCACATACGTCGGTATGGATTAATCCTAGTTTATGAGGGGCTCTTTCAAAAGTCCCTGTGAATGGGGACTTAGTCATTTTGCCTTTAAGGCAAGATTGACAAGTAGGAAAGGGATCTGATCCCAATGGACCAATAAGTCTATCCTTTTCCATTTTGTAAACATTGGTCTGACCAACATGACCAAGTCTAAGATGCTATTTCAAAACTTGATTAGTTTCATCCCTACCACGCTTCCTAGTCATAGTATTCACAACGACTTTGTTACTGAGATTTAGATGATACAGTCCGTTCAACAATGTAGGAACCATCACCAATGAAAAATGAAAAGCCTTTCCGATCCATGACCGGAATGAATACAATGTTTTTATGTCCCTTGGGCAAAACAAGTACATATTCTAAAGTCAGAACAAAACCGGATTCTAAACCCAAAAGAAGTGGTCCTATGTCAGTTGCCTCGACACTATTCCCGCTTCCGACAGTGATCATTACTTCCCCAGCTCCAAGCTTCCTACTTTGTTACAGATCCTGATTCACGGTACAAATATGAAAACTAGCAGCAGAATCCAGTATCCAGGAAGTAGAAAATACAGTAGCAGAACAATTTGTTTCCAAAACTAAAAGTTCTATACCAGAAGTGCCATGAAGAATCGAATAGTCTCTAGCCCAGTGGCCCAGCTCACCGCACTTGAGACAAGCGTACTACTTCTTCTTGTTCTTCGGAACCATCGGGGCCTTGCCCTTACCCTTGAAGTCCTTGACTTGTGGTCCTGTCTACTTCTTGGTCGTTTTCTTCTTGTTCTTAGACCTCCGAGGTCCAGAAAAAATCGCAAGGGCAGACTCCTTCATCCGCGGAGTCTTCATCTGAGACTGAGAGGTCACCAGTTTGTTCATTAGCCCAGTAAAGTTGCACGCAATCTCATTGCAGTTGAAGTCCATAACAAACTGTGAGAAGGAATCAGGGAGAGACTGTAGGATAAGGTCGGTTTGAAGAAAAGTATCCATCTTAAAATCAAGAGCCTCTAATCTCTTGATCATAGATATCATTTTGAGGATATGGTCCCCAACCTTCTCACATTCCTTCATCCTAGCACCAAACAATTTCTTGGATATCTCATATCTAGCAGTTCGACTGTGCTCACCATAAAGCTCGATTAAGTGAGATAGAATCCGCCTAGCAGAAATAATTTTCTCATGAGCTCTCTGAAGCTCATTAGACATATAATCCATCATGTAAGCACGGACTTTTACGTCATCCTTAACCCACTTTTCGTGGTTTTCAATCTCTTCCTGGTTGGATCTTGTCCGCACGGGAGGCGCCGGAATGTTCGTCTCCAAGACGTATCCCCGTGCCTCTATACTGAGGACTATCTTCAGATTGCGGAGCCAATCCACGAAGTTAGGTCCAATGGTGTTCTTTTCGAGTAGAATTGCGAGTGGGTTCATTGTCATATTGAGAGTTATGTCTGCATTAAGTACGACAGATTAATTAGTGACTCATTCAATTATGATCTGAGTATAGAATTAAGGTCTTTTCTATTCTTGTTACCCAGCTCCCACTATTTTTATCGAATAAAACACGCCCATGTGAAATCAGGAAGTATCGTCGCTCTACTTCATAGTGGTGATCGAGTTCTTTATAAATCTTAATAGAGGGCAACCGAACAGGTTTCTAGTCTATTAATTTTTATAAAGTGGTGTCCAACACCAACCCATCTAATGGATGATCCGATCTTCTTTTTACCCTTGTTCACTCACCTCAACCAATACGGTTTCTATGGTTCGTGAACAAGTTATGTTTATACCATCGACGCAAATCAGTTTCATAATTGAATCTTATCCGGCAACCTATCAGGTTTCTAGGGATAAAATTTGCTCCAAACGAAGGCATCCATCGCGCTCCCAGTAATTTATCCATCCTCCCCGAATGACTACCCCGATAACCCGGAAGCGTAGCACATCCAGTTTGGATTTTAATTTCCTGAAAGCTCGATGGAGGGAAGAAAAACCTTGAAACCTTATAAACTTAATAATTTGTCGTGGGAGAATTTTTGCGATTAATGTTACACTTTGCACATTAATTTATTTAAGCGCGTTTGTAGCATTCATACAATATGAATAACTATACACAACCTAGTTGCTACCAACATGTAGTTCATGGACCATTCCTAGAAACAAAAACTCCGTAATCTAATTACAAGTCTTCGTCTTGAATCTTCGTCTTCTCGAATGGATCTTCCTCCGGTCTTCGTCATTACATATAAATTTTACATTGAAAAATTGCATCATAGATACAAATATTTCTAGTAAAATAAATAGGCTCAAACCGGCCTTTACAACCCAATCGAATAAAACGAACGATTCAAAACTAAGTCCATGAACCACATTCCCATTCAAAATCATTCATCCAATAAATACTAATAAATGGATTATATGTAGATTACATTAATCTAATCAATATATATATAATTAACAATAAATATAATTAATCCAATCAATTCAACAATAATCGACAATTTAATTTTCGTCCGTAGTAAACCCTTAAAATATTTTCTTTGAATTTTCCCTCATCAAAAATTCCAAATTAGTGATTTTAATACTGAGAAATTCAATAATCGAAAATATACTAAAAAACGAGACCCAATGCCCGACAGTCTGGAAACTGCCAAGCAGCACCAGGCACCCTACTCGGCAGCCTACAGGACACTCCCGACCACCTACAGGAAGCACTCGGCTGCATGGCAAGTGATCGCCGCTGCCAGACGCGCGGCTCCAATAGCAAGTGCCCGCCACCGCTGTCGGACACGCTGGCCTGCATGCAAGTGCCCGGCCACTGTCAGGACACGCTCGGCTCCATACAGCAAGTGCCCGGCCACTGTCAGGACACGCTCGGCAGCTGTATGATATATCGTCCAACGATTGCATACAACTCATTTTCGGGCAGATTTCTAAATCCTGTTATTCCTGATATATATATTATTAATATAAATCATATTCCAAGAAAAACCTGATTTGTACCATAACCTAAAATCACGGAAAAACAATACTATGACGAACAATAAAATATCTACGATTATCAAAGTGATTCTAAATCATAAAACAAGCATTCCAAATGCTAAATATCATATATACGATCGCAAGACCTCGCTCCGATACCACTGTTGGGATTCAGTGCCTAAAACGAAGGCCCAACAGAAGCGGTAAAATAAAAATTAATTTGATCCAAATCCCTACGAGAATCGATCAAGCTACGTATATACGAATATAAAATAAACAAAGGAAGATTCGAAATCATACCCTTGTAGTCCGTTGATTATATGGTGTTCTTCTCTTAAGCGATTCCCAAGTTTTAGATGAACTTCCTTACAATCCAATCCGCTCCAAGCTCTTGGATGATCTAATGCCAAAAAAACCGCGTCTCTACTTGTCACGTGCCGGAGAAACGAACGGAACGATGATCACCCAATTAACCTCCAAGTTACGGCTAGAATCGGATGATGAAGCTATCAAATGTGAATTTTACACTCCAAGTGTATAACTCACAATCTCTCTTTGATTTCTTTATTTTCTCCAAGAACCACCAAGAAGAAATGAAGAAGAAGATGAAGACATATGAGAAAACAATTTTCTCCCTCCCACTAGAACTTACGGTTGATGCAATGAATGGGGTGAGGAGTCGAGTCTTTTTCTTCTTTCTTTATACACCATCAACCACCAAAACAACTCATTCACATGAGAGGTATCTCCACCATGTCATTATCACCCATTTAAAAAATGGAAACTAAAGACAAGGGAAGGTTGGTGGAAAGAGGGGCAGCCATGATAAAGGAATCGGACGAGTTCGGTTCGTTTTGGACTCCCGTGAGTCCAAACAGATCAACTCCAATTTCGTTCCGATGTATTTATATCAATTAATTAATCCAGTTAATTAATTATATTAAATACTGTAACACCCCCGATATATTCAGGAATATTACAGTGCCGTAAATCCTTTACATAAGAATTTACAAGGCTGAAGAAATGAATAGACAATAACAGATATCAATACATGAAAGTAACTGAAATAAAATTACAACAGTTCTGGGCCAATACCGAGAATACATTTATTCAAAGGAAGAACATCAATACATCACCAAATCCAAATATCACAACCGATTTACGTACTCGAGTACTTATTAAAACGACACAATCAACAAACGAATAAACCCTACGAACATCACTGCACTCGCCGTCATGCAGCTCCAGTGGTTGTTTCCCTGCTCTCCTGGATCCTGAACATAAACAAATGTTCACCCCCGAAGGGGTTAGCACAACGATGCTAGTACAAGTACCACAACATATTATTCAACATCTCACGAAGAATAATAATAACATGAATGACAAGATACCAACGAGTCTTCTCCTACGAGAAACTCATAAATAACATACAGAAATGATAATCACAACATGATATCACAACATACACATGGTAATTCCGACGATCCAGTGCTAACTTCCTAGAACCCACGACGATCCCATCAGACCAACCCGTGGTGGAAAAACCCGTCCGATGATCCAGCGCACGCTAGCATAGATCCTCCGATGATCCTGTCGGACCAACACAAGGTGCACATACAACAACGACATATATGCACAACAATATGTATAACATCAATACATAGAACAATTAAAGTACTTGCCTCGATTCGACGACAAGAATAATACTCCCACGAATATCAAAACGCTCGAAGGTCGCTCCCTTCGATCAATCACGTTGCTAAGCTCGAACCTTAACAAAAGAAATAATATAGAATTCATCTCAAGTCGTACGAACACCTAACAATCCAAAATACGGTCGGAAGTTCATAAAACATAACCTGTCTGACCTGCTTAACGTAGGTTACGTACTCTTGGTAGCGTACGTTAAGCCTACTCGTTAGGGTACGTAAGCTACAAGGTCTAGCGTATGCTAACCATGCATCGATAGTCCCTCTCTGATTAGTCGACTTGACTCGTCTGATGATATAACGTACGTTACGTACCAAACGTAGCGTACGTTAACCTTGCCCGTTAGCGTACGTAGGATACATAGCTTAGCGTACGCTAAGCACACATGACAGTTCCTCACTGGGCAGACAACTATCTCGATTTGTGATGAAGCTTACGAAATCCTCAGTGATTAATGTACGCTATCTCCATACATATCATTTTCATACAATTATGAATGATATTACGGATTAAAACATCTTCGAAATTCAAGGATACGTATATCATCACAACACCATATTCAATCTCGATTACAACTCTATGCGAAGATCTGTGATCTAAGGTTGATGCGCTAGATTCCATTATCATCATTACACTCAGACTTCATTTCAAAGATGAACTAACAACTCCAATTCATAAGAAAGGATACAACCTTCGATGATTCTTTCTTAAGTACGTTTAACAAAAATGATATCAACTCCAAGTCTACGATCAATATGGCAATGCTATTCAATATGGATAATCGATCTCAGAACATTACTCTCATCACTTGACGTAATAGGATTCCAACTTATGATGTTTTCAATAATAATACCATAAGCATAAACATCTCAACTTCTAAACATGATGTTCGGTTGAATAATTCATCAATGGAACTTAATATCTTGATAGCATGATCATCATATCCTTAAGAACACGAATTCAAGGTTAGAGATAGTATAACATACCTTAGTATGAAGAAAACACTGAGATAATAGGTAGAATCCGACTCCGGTCGCTTGTTTGCCAATCCAAGATGTTTCTCCACTTCAATGATCAAACACTAGTGACATCCAATCTTCAATTATCAAGTAGATATGGTCTATACGTGTTTAAGGAGGCTGGGATATCTCTGGGCACGAAGTATGTCGAAGGCTAAGTGAAATAAACGAGTTGAAATGAAATGGGGTGATGTCTTATTTATAATTTTCTGACCTTAACGTACGTTAGCCTTCATGCATAACGTACGTAAGTCACTTAGCATACGCTACCCAGCATAATATAGCACACGCTATCGTCCTGATAGTTAACTGTCCTGATTCTGACCTTCATTACGTACGCTATACTTACCATATTACGTATATAACCAATACTATTAGTGTACGCTACATCCTTACCTTAGCGTACGTTAATAACCATTGACTTAAAAAGTGTCCAGGTTCATCCGCGGGAATCTTATCCGGGCCCATGTCCGGCTGGCGCATGTGACAGCCGCCCAACTCAATTATTGACTGTCTAACGTATGCTCCGCTTCATTCGTAGCGTACACTAACTCTAGCCGATAACGCACGTTAAGCTACATTCTTAGCATACGTTATCACGTATTTGCATGGGAAAATTTACATGTTGCCATACTCATGTACAAGGATACAAATATGAGAAATATCATACTTCAATTATCGATATGACAATCCCAAATAATACAGGGTCCAAATACAGATGAAATACTCAATAATAAATCTGGATATTACAAACTCTACTACTAAAAAGGATTTTCGTCCCGAAAATCAAGACGAAAATAACTCTAGATATCTGGACCTCATGGTATCTTATGTTTCTCAAGTGGCTTCTTCCACTCCGTGGCGCGACCACTGAACCTTAACCAAAGTGATCGGTTTGTTCCTCAGTTGCTTAACTCGACTATCGAGTATCCTAATCGGTTTCTCTTCAAACGTGCCATCCTGAGCGACTTCGATCTCGCCGAAATCAAAGACATGACTCGGATCTAGTATATACCTCCATAACTGGGATACGTGGAACACATTATGAACATGGCTCAATGATGGCGGTAATGCCAACCTGTATGCTAACTCTCCAACTCTCTCAAGAATCTCGAACGGTCCGAGATTTCTTAGACTCAACTTCCCCTTTCTTCCAAAACAAAAGATTCCCCGAGTAGGAGAAACCTTTAAGAGTACATGATCTACAGTACTTAACTCTAATGGGCGACGGCGCACGTCTGCATAGGATTTCTGTCGACTCTGGGCGGTCAACAGCCTTTCGCAAATCAAGGCTATCTTCTCTCGTGTCTGCACGATCAATTCTGGTTCCATCCTGATCAAGTCTGATGAATCGTCCTAACATAGGGGTGATCTGCATCTCCTCTCGTATAATGCCTCAAACGGTGCCATCTTAATGGAAGCATGCCAACTATTGTTGTAGGTGAATTCTACCAACGGCAGACAAACTTCCCAATCAGCTGACCAATCTAAGGCACAAGCCCTTAGCATATCTTCCACCGTTTGAATAGTCCTCTCGGATTGTCCGTCTGTCTGCGGGTGATAAGCTGTGCTGATGTTCAATTCGGTTCCCAATTCCTTATGAACTGCTTTCCAAAAATGAGACACAAATCGTCCATCTCGGTCAGAAATAATGGTCTTCGGCGTACCATGCAATCGGACTATCTCTAAAATAAATACTCGTGCCAACCTCTCGGGTCCCCACGTGTCCTTAATGCCTAGAAAATGAGCCGATTTGGTTAGACGATCAACTATCACCCAAATAATGTTCATTGATGTCTTGGTTCTCGGCATATTAGTGATGAAGTCCATCGATATGTCCTCCCACTTCCATTCAGGAATCGGGAGAGGCTTCAGCATTTCGGCAGGTCGTTGATGCTCGATCTTAACCTACTGACAAGTCAAACACTTCGAGACATAATCTGTTACATCTTTCTTCATGTTGCCCCACCAGAAGTTATGCTTCAGGTCCTTATACATTTTACTGGTGCCCAGGTGGATAGAATAGGCGTGCTGTGAGCTTCCTTCATAATCGTCTGCTTCAGGACATGACATCGGGAATGCAAAGTCGGATCTGGAATCTCAATACTCCATCATCCTGAAGTATAAATCATGGGGCCTTTCCCTTGATCACTTCATCACGTAATTGAATCATCAAAGGATCATCTACTTGCTTAGATTTGATTTCTTCGGTTAACGATGAAGTTATTTCCATCACACACAGTTGTCCTTGGACTCTTTGCAACCATACTTCAATTCCTTCGCGAATCATCTCTCGTTGAATGCTGGGCTACGAGGTCAGAGCCACCAGCATCTGAATAGAAACAGGCTTGCGGCAAAGTGCATCGGCCACTATATTTGCTTTGCCTGGATGATAAAGAATCTCCAAGTCGTAGTCCTTAATCAGTTCCAACCATCTCCTTTGCCGCATGTTCAACTCTTTCTGACTGAAGATGTATTTGAGACTCTTGTGATCCGTAAAGATTTGACAGTGAGTCCCGTACAGGTAGTGTCTCCAGATTTTCAAAGTAAAAACAACTGCTCACAGCTCTAAGTCGTGCGTTGGGTAATGCACTTCATAAGGTTTCAGCTGTCGTAACGCAAAGGTGATCACCTTCTCATTCTGCATCAATACACATCCGAGTCCTTGGTTCGAAGCATCACTGTAAACTATGAATCCTCCAGTTCCTTATGGGAGTGCTAAAATTGGTGCCGTCGTCAATCTCTTCTTCAAGTCATCAAAGCTATTCTGGCACATCTCATTACACTAACTTATGAGTTTTCTGCAGTAGTCGAGTAAGTGGGCGGGTAATTGTGGAAAATCCTTCCACGAACCAACGATAATATCTAGCAAGTCCTAAGAAACTCCGGACTTCTTTCACGTTCTTAGGAGGCTTCCAATCCATAACTGTTTCGATTTTATGAGGATCTACTTGGACTCCTTCAGCTGATACCACATGGTCGAGGAACATTACTTCCTTTAGCCAGAATTCACACTTAGAAAGCTTAGCGTACAAATGCTCATTTCTCAGAAGGTCTAGAACAATACGCAAATGATGTGTGCATGCTCTTCCGGGATCTTAGAATACACCAGAATGTCATCAATGAACACAACCACAAACTTGTCCAAATATCAATTGCATGAATACAGCAGGTGCGTTAGTGAGACCAAACGGCATCACTATAAACTCATAGTGTCCGCAGCGAGTTCTGAATGCTGACTTCGGAACATCAGATTCCTTAATGCTCAACTGATGATATCCTGACCTCAGATCGATCTTAGAAAAAACTGTTGCTCCTTGTAGCTGGTCAAATAAATCATCGATTCGTGGCAACGGATATTTGTTCTTGATCGTCATTTTGTTCAGCTCTCAATAGTCAATACACAATCGAAGCGATCCATCCTTCTTCCGAACAAAAAGAATTGGTGCACCCCAGGGCGAAACGCTTGGCTGGATATAGCCTTTGTCCAGTAACTTATCCAGTTGCTTCTTCAATTCAAATATTTCTGTAGGTGCCATATGATACGGCGCCTTAGAAATTGGTGTAGCTCCTGGTTCCAGCTCGATGGTGAATTCTACATCCCGTCATGGAGGTAGTCCTGGCAATTCATCAGGAAATACATCCGGAAATTCGTTCACAACAAGAATGGATGAGAGTTCTACTTATCCATCTTCTTTCTTCATTGCGTAACACCAGTATCCGGTACAGCCCTGTTTCAACAATTTCATAGCTTTCATCGCCTTGATCATCTTTCCTGAGCTTCCTGGTTTCCATCCTTCAAATAGTATTTCGGAACCATCGTCAACTATCAGCGAGATATTCCTCTTTCGGTAGTTTACAACAGCTCCATATCGATTAAGCCAATCATCTCCGAGTATGAGGTCGTCTCCTTACATCTCTATCATAATCAGATTTGAGAGCCACTCTCTGCCTCCAAATGATACAGGGAAATCTCTAGTTTCTAAGTTTCCAACAATCCTCTCTCCAGTCAGTAAACCCACAACATAAGGCTCACAATTATGAAAACCAGAAATATTCAAACGATTTACATAAGACAAGGATATAAAAGAATGCGTAGCTCCTGTATCGAATAAAACGCTAACTGGCTGGGAAAGGATCTGAATAGTACCTGATGCGATAGCAGCATCCTAATCGTCTATTCTCCTCATCTTGTACAGAAATGGGGGAACGGATCCGGCACTTGATGTTCCCTTTTAGTCCCACTGTCCTCTGCCTCGTCCGCAACTAAAATTCTGAGGTAGCTGAACACTTTGCTGCGTCTGTTGGATACTGGCTTCCTTCTGAACTGGCTGTGGTGTACGGGCTCTAAAGGACTTTGAAATCTCTTCATAGACCACCACATGATGTCCCTCTCGACCACAATCAAAACAAGTCACGGCAGGTAGGGGGCAATTTCGTCGATAGTGCCCCATCTGGGCACAGTTAAAGCACTTCCTGGTTACATCTGTCATGGCTGATGCTGCTCCGAAGTTCTTTCCGCTCTTAGATGGGTGCGGAGGTTTCTTAAAAGAATGAAAGGATGACTGGGCCTTGCGGGGCCCACTACTCTTGTGCTCCGTGAAACTACCGGAGACTTTCTGCTTCTTGGATTTTGCAAACTTCTCCATTGCTGCTTCCTTGATTTCATACGCCAATGCTTTATCCTGGTATTGACGGAGAGTGGTACATTCAAAACCGGACATGTACCTATGGATTTCTGGTTTCATTCTCATATTAAAATGGATCATCATTTCTGCATCTGTTCTGACCAGATGTCGAACAAATGCCAGCTGCTGGTTAAACGTCTTAATCGCCTAAGATATCGCACATCCGAGGCCGAGCGAGAAAATTCCCGAACTTTGGCTTCCCTCACAGGACGAGGGCAGTACTGAGATTCCATCATCAATTTAAATTCTGTCCAGTCCGCATCATGATCTACAGGCCGGATGTCTTCCCACTACTCGGACGCTTCCCCTATTAGGAAGTACTGAGCAATAGAGGCTCTCCGGTCGTCTGGGCAATTAATCCCGGCAAAAAATTTCTCCAATTCCTTCAACCAATGATCCCAGGTGGGAGTCTCAGAAATACCATCGAATTTAGGTGGTTGCATCTTCGCCACCTCTTGCAGCCATCGGTCGCCTCGATTTCCCATGTCTGGGATACCTTGCTGTCGATCCCCCTGTTGTAGTCCAACTGCCACCTGCATTCGGTCCACGACCTGGGCGAACTGAGTCATATGGTTCACCACTAGACGAAGGATTCGGGCACAGCAGGTTCCGGTTCATTATTAATAGATCTCTGTGGCTCGCCTGAGCTATGGCTGGCCTGATTAGAAGGCGAAGCTTCTCTTTCGGCATTTCTTCGTCCGCGTCCGCGACCGCGACCACGTACACATCTACCTCTCAACATACTGTAAGCATAAATACCCAATATACAGGAAACAATATCATTCAAATATTCAAGTATAAAGAGGTATAACAGGTAAAGGACGAGATAGAGTTTAGGAACTTACAACCACTGTTCGCACGAAAACGTAGGCAGTACAATGATGTTTTTCACGGCCGGTTACCTCAAAAGACATATACGACCCCTATTTTAACCCAACGGCCAAGATATCCATAATCATAGCTCCGATACCATATTCTGTAACACCCCCGATATATTCAGGAATATTACAGCGTCGTAAATCCTTTACATAAGAATTTACAAGGCTGAAGAAATGAATAGACAATAACATATATCAATACATGAAAGTAGCTGAAATAAAATTACAACAGTTCTGGGCCAATACGGAGAATACATTTATTCAAAGGAAGAACATCAATACATCACCAAATCCAAATATTACAACCGACGACGTACTCGAATACTTATTAAAACGACACAATCAACAAACGAATCAACCCGGCCGGAACATCACTCTGCACCCTCGTCGTCATGCAGCTCCAGTGGTTGTTTCCCTACTCTCCTGGATCCTGAACATAAACAAATGTTCACTCCCGAAGGGGTTGGCACAACGATGCCAGTACAAGTACCACAACATATTATTCAACATCTCACGAAGAATAATAATAACATGAATGACAAGATACCAACGAGTCTTCTCCTACGAGAAACTCATAAATAACATACACAAATGATAATCACAACATGATATCACAACATACACATGGTAATTCCGACGATCCAGCATTAACTTCCTAGAACCCACGACGATCCCGTCAGACCAACCCGTGGTGGAAAAACCCGTCTGATGATCCAGCACACGCTAGCATAGATCCCCCGATGATCCTGTCGGACCAACACGAGGTGCACATACAACAACGACATATATGCACAACAATATGTATAACATCAATACATAGAACAATTAAAGTACTTGCCTCGATTCGACGACAAGAATAATACTCCCACGAATATCAAAACGCTCGAAGGTCGCTCCCTTCGATCAATCACGTTGCTAAGCTCGAACCTTAACAAAAGAAATAATATAGAATTCATCTCAAGTCGTACGAACACCTAACAATCCAAAATATGGTCGGAAGTTAATAAAACATAACCTGTCTGACCTGCTTAACGTACGTTACGTACTCTTGGTAGCGTATGTTAAGCCTACTTGTTAGCGTACGTAAGCTACAAGGTCTAGCGTATGATAACCATGCATCGATAGTCCCTCTCTAATCAGTCGACTTGACTCGTCTGATGATATAACGTACGTTACGTACCAAACGTAGCGTACGTTAACCTTGCCCGTTAGCGTACGTAGGATACATAGCTTAGCGTATGCTAAGCACACATGATAGTTCCTCACCAAGGGCATAACCTGTCTCGATTTGTGATGAAGCTTACGAAATCCTCAGTGATTAATGTACGCTATCTCTATACATATCATGTTCATACAATTATGAATGATATTATGGATTAAAACATCTTCGAAATTCAAGGATACGTATATCATCACAACACCATATTCAATCTCGATTACAACTCTATGCGAAGTTCTGTGATCTAAGGTTGATGCGCTAGATTCCATTATCATCATTACACTCAGACTTCATTTCAAAGATGAACTAACAACTCCAATTCATAAGAAAGGATACAACCTTCGATGATTCTTTCTTAAGTCCGTTTAACAAAATTGATATCAACTCCAAGTCTACGATCAATATGGCATTGCTATTCAATACGGATAATCGATCTCAGAACATTACTCTCATCACTTGACGTAATAGCATTCCAACTTATGATGTTTTCAACGATGATACCATAAGCATAAACATCTCAACTTCTAAACATGATGTTCGGTTGAATAATTCATCAATGGAACTTAATATCTTGATAGAATGATCATCATATCCTTAAGAACACGAATTCAAGGTTGGAGATAGTATAACATACCTTAAGATGAAGAAAACACCGAGACAATAGGTAGAATCCGACTTCGGTCGCTTGTTTGCCAATCCAAGATGTTTCTCCACTTCAATGATCAAACACAAGTGACATCCAATCTTCAATGATAAAGTAGATATAGTCTATATGTGTTTAAGGAGGCTGGGATATCTCTGGGCACGAAGTATGTCCAAGGTTAAGTGAAATAAATGAGTTGAAATGAAATGGGGTGCTGTCTTATTTATAATTTTCTGACCTTAACGTACGTTAGCCTTCATGCATAACGTACGTAAGTCTCTTAGCGTACGCTACCCAGCATAATATAGCACACGCTATCGTCCTGATAGTTAACTGTCCTGGTTATGACCTTCATTACGTACGCTATACTTACCATATTACGTACGTAACCAATACTATTAGCGTACGCTACATCCTTACCTTAGCGTACGTTAGTAACCATTGACTTAAAAAGTGTCCAGGTTCATCCGCAGGAATCTTATCCGGACCCATGTCCGGTTGGCGCATGTGACAGCCGCCCAGCTCAATTATTGACTGTCTAACGTACTCTACACTTCATTCGTAGCGTATGCTAACTCTAGCCGATAACGTACGTTAAGCTACATTCTTAGCATATGTTATCACGTATTTGCATGGGAAAATTTACATGTTGCCATACTCATGTACAAGGATACAAATACGAGAAATATCATACTTCAATTATCGATATCACAATCCCGAATAATACAGGGTCCAAATACAGATGAAATACTTCATAATAAATCCGAATATTACAAATACATAATAACATAATTAATTTCTCCAAGAAATAATTATATTTATGAATTAAATTAATCACCCTGTAATTTATTTAATTCATTAGGCCGTAAATCAATTTATCCAATAAATCAATTTAGACATCTAATACAAATAAGATATCCAATATCTAATATTCATAATGAGAGATTAAGCTCGATTCATTCCGTCGTCAATCCTATTGCGCAATTCGGTAGGTCCATCTTAGTCAACAATGGGAGGAACCAAAGAGTAGTAGCACCACCTAGCCAGTCTGGCGGCCTACATTGTACCCCAACTGAGAACGAATGATGGGGATCATTCAAGAACCATTATGTCGTGAATACCAGTATACGTATAAACCCTTCTTTCAAATGTCCCGATCAACATATAGGGTCACAGTCAGTCAAAACCTATCTGTACTTGACGCTATGCATGAGTTAATGCAAACCGAGATCATCAAGCTCTCGTGTATCTAATACAACTAGCTCCAATGCTTGGCCAAAGACTTATGATCGCATATGCCAATAACCGCATATGACATATAACCCGTTCACTAACAAGAGAAAGAATTCTATCTTGGTATTCAGTAGGACCTGCTACTTGCCATCAAGACGCACGTCAAGATTGACCCCCGCCTTCCGGTTTACAGGGTTGAACTACTCTAATGAAAATCTTGACGTCACAGGCACATTCCTACTAAACCCTCAAGTTGAAGGTTCACGAATACCTATCACAACCTTTCGATCCATCATTGACTATCCCGAAGTGAAATCCATGTGACGAATCGAGGGTGAGTCAGTTCGAGTATACCAATATAACTAGCATACCTACAACGTGTGCTCCCACTAACCATTTAGTGTTCGACAGGCACTCTCCAAGTCAAAGAACACGTCATACAAGTCTTCACATAAACTTAACGCCCAGTCAAGTATCATCGACTTGCGAACGATTAAGTATTTGAGCTATAAACCTTTCCAGTACCGACCCCCTTATCCGATAAGGAGTGGAACGTTTTGCTCTCAAATACACGGACTAGTTTTTATATATATATTTACGAGTTAGGAATGCCAGTAACTACCAGTAAATAAAGAAACATCCATTTGCCTTATGATAATGATTTACATAATAACAAGTACAATGCCCTCACTCAACATCCTCTGAGTGGAATTCGAGGGCATACTCCAAACATATGCTTGGTCAGAATCGATGCTACTTTTCCGGTAAGGAAGGACACATGGCCTCAGCATGTCCGAAGAAAGGGAAAGGTCCAGGCAAAGGAGTACAAGGTCAAGGCTCAGGAGGCAAAGCTCGAGTGTATAGCATGGCCGAGGTTGAGGCCGAGGAAGAGATTGAACCCCAAACCATGTTAGGTTTGGTGTCAGTTGCTAATATTCCTGCTTTGGTGTTATTTGATACGGCTGCATCTCATTCATTCATCTCTAAGAAGCTTTTTACTATGATAGATTGTAGAAGTAGTAAAGCTCTTAGATCTCTATTAGTTATCATGCCTGCGGGGGGAGTAGTGCGTGTAGACTCCATAGCTAACAATGTGAAGATAGAGATTAACGAACATAGCTTCTTCGCTGACTTGCACATAGTTGAACTCACTGATTTTGATGTTATTTTGGGAATGAATTGGTTGGACAAACATAGAGCTGTAACCTTATGTCGTCTGTTGGTATCAAGACTATATTCAAGGGAGTAAGACATTATAGTACCCCGAAGGTGATTTCAGCCATGAAAGCTGTGAAGATGTTGAAGAAGCGCAATTGCCAAGGATTCCTGGTGAATATGATGGGGAAAACAACTTCGGAGAAGATGGTAGTTGATGTTCCTATCGTCAAGGAGTATCCATATGTTTTTCCCAAAGACTTATCGGGAGTTCCGCCGAGTCGTCAAGTTGAGTTCTCGATCGATTTAGTGCCATGAGCGGCACCAATATCGAAGGCCCCTTATAGAAAGGCGGGCAGCCATGATAAAGGAATCGGACGAGTTCGGTTCGTTTTGGACTCCGTGAGTCCAAACAGATAAACTCCAATTTCGTTCCGATGTATTTATGTCAATTAATTAATCCAATTAATTAATTATATTCAATACTGTAACCCCCCCCCCCCCCGATATATTCAGGAATATTACAGTGCCGTAAATAATTTACATAAGAATTTACAAGGCTGAAGAAATGAATAGACAATAACAGATATCAATACATGAAAGTAACTGAAATAAAATTACAACAGTTCTGGGCCAATACCGAGAATACATTTATTCAAAGGAAGAACATCAATACATCACCAAATCCAAATATCACAACCGACGACGTACTCGAGTACTTATTAAAACGACACAATCAACAAACGAATAAACCTGGCTGGAACATCACTCTGCACCCTCGTCGTCATGCAGCTCCAGTGGTTTGTTTCTCTGCTCTCCTGGATCCTGAACATAAACAAATGTTCACCCCCGAAGGGGTTAGCACAACGATGCTAGTACAAGTACCACAACATATTATTCAACATCTCACGAAGAATAATAATAACATGAATGACAAGATACCAACGAGTCTTCTCCTACGAGAAACTCATAAATAACATACATAAATGATAATCACAACATGATATCACAACATACACATGGTAATTCCGACGATCCAGCGTTAACTTCCTAGAACCCACGACGATCCCGTCAGACCAACCCGTGGTGGAAAAACCCGTCTGATGATCCAGCACACGCTAGCATAGATCCCCCGATGATCCTGTCGGACCAACACGAGGTGCACATACAACAACGACATATATGCACAACAATATGTATAACATCAATACATAGAACAATTAAAGTACTTGCCTCGATTCGACGACAAGAATAATACTCCCACGAATATCAAAACGCTCGAAGGTCACTCCCTTCGATCAATCACGTTGCTAAGCTCGAACCTTAACAAAAGAAATAATATAGAATTCATCTCAAGTCGTACGAACACCTAACAATCCAAAATATGGTCGGAAGTTAATAAAACATAACCTGTCTGACCTGCTTAACGTACGTTACGTACTCTTGGTAGCGTACGTTAAGCCTACTTGTTAGCGTACGTAAGCTACAAGGTCTAGCGTATGCTAACCATGCATCGATAGTCCCTCTCTGATCAGTCGACTTGACTCGTCTGATGATATAACGTACGTTACGTACCAAACGTAGCGTACGTTAACCTTGCCCGTTAGCGTACGTAGGATACATAGCTTAGCGTATGCTAAGCACACATGATAGTTCCTCACTGGGCAGACAACTGTCTCGATTTGTGATGAAGCTTACGAAATCCTCAGTGATTAATGTACGCTATCTCTATACATATCATGTTCATACAATTATGAATGATATTATGGATTAAAACATCTTCGAAATTCAAGGATACGTATATCATCACAACACCATATTCAATCTCGATTACAACTCTATGCGAAGTTCTGTGATCTAAGGTTGATGCGCTAGATTCCATTATCATCATTACACTCAGACTTCATTTCAAAGATGAACTAACAACTCCAATTCATAAGAAAGGATACAACCTTTGATGATTCTTTCTTAAGTACGTTTAACAAAAATGATATCAACTCCAAGTCTACGATCAATATGGCAATGCTATTCAATATGGATAATCGATCTCAGAACATTACTCTCATCACTTGACGTAATAGGATTCCAACTTATGATGTTTTCAATAATAATACCATAAGCATAAACATCTGAACTTCTAAACATGATGTTCGGTTGAATAATTCATCAATGGAACTTAATATCTTGATAGCATGATCATCATATCCTTAAGAACACGAATTCGAGGTTAGAGATAGTATAACATACCTTAATATGAATAAAACACTGAGACAATAGGTAGAATCTGACTCCGGTCGCTTGTTTCCCAATCCAAGATGTTTCTCCACTTCAATGATCAAACACTAGTGACATCCAATCTTCAATGATCAAGTAGATATGGTCTATACATGTTTAAGGAGGCTCGGATATCTCTGGGCACGAAGTATGTCGAAGGCTAAGTGAAATAAACGAGTTGAAATGAAATGGGGTGATGTCTTATTTATAATTTTCTGACCTTAACGTACGTTAGCCTTCATGCACAACATACGTAAGTCACTTAGCATACGCTACCCAGCATAATATAGCACACGCTATCGTCCTGATAGTTAACTGTCCTGATTCTGACCTTCATTACGTACACTATACTTACCATATTACGTACATAACCAATACTATTAGTGTACGCTACATCCTTACCTTAGCGTACGTTAATAACCATTGACTTAAAAAGTGTCCAGGTTCATCCGCGGGAATCTTATCCGGACCCATGTCCGGCTGGCGCATGTGACAGCCGCCCAGCTCAATTATTGACTGTCTAACATATGCTACGCTTCATTCGTAGCGTACGCTAACTCTAGCCGATAACGTACGTTAAGCTACATTCTTAGCATACGTTATCACATATTTGCATGGGAAAATTTACATGTTGCCATACTCATGTACAATGATACAAATACGAGAAATATCATACTTCAATTATCGATATCACAATCCCGAATAATATAGGGTCCAAATACAGATGAAATACTCAATAATAAATCTGGATATTACAAACTCTACTACTGAAAAGGATTTTCATCCCGAAAATAAAGACGAAAATAACTCTGGATATCTGTACCTCATGCTATCTTCTGTTTCTCAAGTGGCTTCTTCCACTCCGTGGCGCGACCACTGAACCTTAACCAAAGTGATCGGTTTGTTCCTCAGTTGCTTAACTCGACTCTCGAGTATCCTGATCGGTTTCTCTTCAAACGTGCCATCCTGAGCGACTTCGATCTCGCCGAAATCAAAGACATGACTCGGATCTAGTATAGACCTCCATAACTGGGATACGTGGAACACGTTATGAACATGGCTCAATGATGGCGGTAATGCCAACCTGTATGCTAACTCTCCAACTCTCTCAAGAATCTCGAATGGTCCGAGATATCTTAGACTCAACTTCCCCTTTCTTCCAAAACACCGAGTAGGAGAAACCTTTAAGAGTACATGATCTCCAGTACTTAACTCTAATGGGCGACGGCGCACGTCTGCATAGGAATTCTGTCGACTCTGGGCGGTCAACAGTCTTTCGCGAATCAAGGCTATCTTCTATCATGTCTGCACGATCAATTCCGGTTCCATCCTGATCAAGTGTGATGAATTGTCCTAACATAGGGGTGATCTGCATCTCCTCTCGTATAATGCCTCAAATGGTGCCATCTTAATGGAAGCATGCCAACTATTGTTGTAGGTGAATTCAATCAACGGCAGACGAACTTCCCAATCAGCTGACCAATCTAAGGCACAAGCCCTTAGCATATCTTCCACTGTTTGAATAGTCCTCTCGGATTGTCTGTCTGTCTGCGGGTGATAAGCTGTGCTGAAGTTCAATTCGGTTCCCAAGGCCTTATGAACTGCTTTCCAAAAATGAGACACAAATCGTCCGTCTCGGTCAGAAATAATGGTCTTCGACGTACCATGCAATCGTACTATCTCTGAAATAAATACTCGTGCCAACCTCTTGGGTCCCCATGTGTCCTTAATGCCTAGAAAATGAGACGATTTGGTTAGACGATCAACTATCACCCAAATAATATTCATTCATGTCTTGGTTCTCGGCATATTAGTGATGAAGTCCATCGATATGTCCTCCCACTTCCATTCAGGAATCGGTAGAGGCTTCAGCATTCCGGCAGGTCATTGATGCTCGATCTTAAGCTACTGACAAGTCAAACACTTCGAAACATAATCCATTACATCTTTCTTCATGTTGCCCCACCAGAAGTTCTGCTTCAGGTCCTTATACATTTTACTGGTGCCCAGGTGGATTGAATAGGCGTGCTGTGAGCTTCCTTCATAATCATCTGCTTCAGAACATCGACATCGGGAATGCAAAGTCGGCTCTGGAATCTCAATACTCCATCATCCTGAATTGTAAATCATGGGGCCTTTCTCTTAATCACTTCACGTAACCGAATCATCAAAGGATCATCTACTTGCTTAGATTTGATTTCTTCGGTTAACGATGAAGTTATTTCCATCATACACAGTTGTCCTTCGACTCTTGCAACCATAATTCAATTCCTTCGCGAATCATCTCTCGTTGAATGCTGGGTTGGGAGGTCAGAGCCTCCAGCATCTGAATAGAAACAGGCTTGCGGCAAAGTGCATCGGCCACTATATTTGCTTTGCCTGGATGATAAAGAGTCTCCAAGTCATAGTCCTTAATCAGTTCCAGCCATCTCCTTTGCCGCATGTTCAACTCTTTCTGACTGAAGATGTATTTGAGACTCTTGTGATCCGTAAAGATTTGACAGTGAGTCCCGTACAGGTAGTGTCTCCAGATTTTCAAAGTAAAAACAACTGCTGCCAGCTCCAAGTCGTGCATTGGGTAATGCACTTCATAAGGTTTCAGCTGTCGTAACGCAAAGGTGATCACCTTCTCATTCTGCATCAATACACATCCGAGTCCTTGGTTCGAAGCATCACTGTAAACTATGAATCCTCCAGTTCCTTGTGGGAGTGCTAAAATTGGTGCCGTCGTCAATCTCTTCTTCAATTCATCAAAGCTATTCTGGCACATCTCATTACACTAACTTTTGAGTTTTCTACAGTAGTCGAGTAAGTGGGCAGGTAATTTTGGAAAATCCTTCCACGAACCAACGATAATATCTAGCAAGTCCTAAGAAACTCCGGACTTCTTTCACGTTCTTAGGAGGCTTCCAATCCATAACTGTTCCGATTTTATGAGGATCTACTTGGACTCCTTCAGCTGATACCACATGGCCGAGGAACATTACTTCCTTTAGCCAGAATTCACACTTAGAAAGCTTAGCGTACAAATGCTCGTTTCTCAGAAGGTCTAGAACAATACGCAAATGATGTGCATGCTCTTCCGGGATCTTAGAATACACCAGAATGTCATCAATGAACACAACCACAAACTTGTCCAAATACTCTATGAACATTCGGTTCATCAATTTCATGAATACAGCAGGTGCGTTAGTGAGACCAAACGGCATCACTATAAACTCATAGTGTCCGCAGCGAGTTCTTAATGTTGACTTCGGAACATCAGATTCCTTAATGCTCAGCTGATGATATCCTGACCTCAGATCAATCTTAGAAAAAACTGTTGCTCCTTGTAGCTGGTCAAATAAATCATCGATCCGTGGCAACGGATATTTGTTCTTGATCGTCATTTTGTTCAGCTCTCGATAGTCAATACACAATCGAAGCGATCCATCCTTCTTCCGAACAAAAAGAACTGTTGCACCCCAGGGCGAAACGCTTAGCTGGATATAGCCTTTGTCCAGTAACTTATCCAGTTGCTTCTTCAATTCAAACATTTCTGTAGGTGCCATACGATACGGCGCCTTAGAAATTGGTGTAGCTCCTGGTTCCAGCTCGATGGTGAATTCTACATCCCATCATGGAGGTAGTCCAGGCAATTCGTCAGGAAATACATCCGGAAATTCGTTCACAACAAGAATGGATGAGAGTTCTACTTATCCATCTTCTTTCTTCATTGCGTAACATCAGTATCCGGTACAGCCCTGTTTCAACAATTTCATAGCTTTCATCGCCTTGATCATCTTTCCTGAGCTTCCTGGTTTCCATCCTTCAAACAGTATTTCGGAACCATCGTCAACTATCAGTGAGATATTCCACTTTCGGTAGTTTACAACAGCTCCACATCGATTAAGCCAATCATCTCCGAGTATCCGGTCGTCTCCTTGCATCTCTATCATAATCAGATTTGAGAGCCACTCTCTGCCTCCAAATGATACAGGGAAATCTCTAGTTTCTAAGTTTCCAACAATCCTCTCTCCACTCAGTAAACCCACAACATAAGGCTCACAATTATGAAAACCAGAAATATTCAAACGATTTACACAAGACAAGGATATAAAAGAATGCGTAGCTCCTGTATCGAATAAAATGCTAACTGGCTGGGAAAGGATCTGAATAGTACCTGATGCGACAGCAGCATCCTAATCGTCTATTCTCCTCATCTCGTACAGACGTGGGGGAACGGATCCGTCACTCGATGTTCCCTTTCAGTCCCACTGTCCTCTGCCTCGTCCGCAACTAAAATTCTGAGGTAGCTGAACACTTTGTTGCGTCTGTTGGATACTGGCTTCCTTCTGAACTGCCTGTGGTGTACGGGCTCTAAAGGACTTTGCAGTCTCTTCACAGAACACCGCACGATGTCCCTCTCGACCACAATCAAAACAAGTCACGGCAGGTAGGGGGCAATTTCGTCGATAGTGCCCCATCTGGGCACAGTTAAAGCACTTCCTGGTTACATCCATCATGGCTGATGCTGCTCCGAAGTTCTTTACGCTCTTAGATGGGTGCGGAGGTTTCTTAAAAGAATGAAAGGATAACTGGGCCTTGCACGGCCCACTACTCTTGTGCTCCGTGAAACTACCGGAGACTTTCTGCTTCTTGGATTTTGCAAACTTCTCCATTGCTGCTTCCTTGATTTCATAGGCCAATGCTTTATCCTGGTATTGACGGAGAGTGGTACATTCAAAACCGGACATGTACCTCTGGATTTCTGGTTTCATTCTCATATCAAAATGGATCATCATTTCTGCATCTGTTCTGACCAGATGTCGAACAAATGCCAGCTGCTGGTTAAACGTCTTAATCGCCTAAGATACTGGCACATCCGAAGGCTGAGCAGAGAGAAATTCCCGAACTTTGGCTTCCCTCACAGGACGAGGGCAGTACTGAGATTCCATCATCAATTTAAATTCTGTCCAGTCCGCATCATGATCTACAGGTCGGATGTCTTCCCACTACTCGGACGCTTCCCCTATTAGGAATTACTGAGCAATAGAGGCTCTCTGGTCGTCTGGGCAATTAATCCCGGCAAAAATTTTCTCCAATTCCTTCAACCAATGATCCCAGGTGGGAGTCTCAGAAATACCGTCGAATTTAGGTGGTTGCATCTTCGCGACCTCTTGCAGCCATCGGTCGCCTCGATTTCCCATGTCTGTTATACCTTGTTGTCGATCCCCCTGTTGTAATCCAACTGCCACCTACATTCGGTCCACGACCTGGGCGAACTGAGTCATGTGGTTCACCACTAGACGATGTGTAAGCATAAATACCCAATATACAGGAAACAATATCGTTCAAATATTCAAGTATAAAGAGGTATAACAGGTAAAGGACGAGATAGAATTTAGGAACTTACAACCACTATTCGCACGAAGACGTAGGCATTACAATGATGTTTTTCACGGCCGGTTACCTCAAAAGACATATACGACCCCTATTTCAACCGAACGGCCAAGATATCCGTAATCATAGCTCCGATACCATATTCTATAACACCCCCGATATATTCAGGAATATTACAGCGCCGTAAATCCTTTACATAAGAATTTACAAGGCTGAAGAAATGAATATACAATAACATATATCAATACATGCAAGTAACTGAAATAAAATTACAACAGTTCTGGGCCAATACGGAGAATACATTTATTCAAAGGAAGAACATCAATACATCACCAAATCCAAATATCACAACCGACGACGTACTCGAATACTTATTAAAATGACACAATCAACAAACGAATAAACCCGACCGGAATATCACTCTGCACCCTCGTCGTCATGCAGCTCCAGTGGTTGTTTCCCTACTCTCGTGGATCCTGAACATAAACAAATGTTCACCCCCGAAGGGGTTAGCACAACGATGCCAGTACAAGTACCACAACATATTATTCAACATCTCACGAAGAATAATAATAACATGAATGACAAGATACCAACGAGTCTTCTCCTACGAGAAACTCATAAATAACATACACAAATGATAATCACAACATACACATGGTAATTCTGACGATCCAGCGTTCACTGCCTAGAACCCACGATGATCCCGTCAGACCAACCCATGGTGGAAAAACCCGTCCGATGATCCAGCACACGCTAGCATAGATCCCCCGATGATCCTGTCGGACCAACACGAGGTGGACATATAACAACGACATATATGCACAACAATATGTATAGCATCAATACATAGAACAATTAAAGTACTTGCCTCGATTCGACGACAAGAATAATACTCCCACGAATATCAAAACGCTCTAAGGTCGCTCCCTTCGATCAATCACGTTGCTAAGCTGGAACCTTAACAAAAGAAATAATATAGAATTCATCTCAAGTCGTACGAACACCTAACAATCAAAAATACAGTCGAAAGTTCATAAAACGTAACCTGTCTGACCTGATTAATGTACGTTACGTACTCTTGGTAGCGTACGTTAAGCCTACTCATTAGCGTACGTAAGATACGAGGTCTAACGTACGCTAACCATGCATCGATAGTCCCTCTATGATCAGTCGACTTGACTCGTCTGATGATATAACGTATGTTACGTACCAAACGTAGCGTACGTTAACCTTGCCTGTTAGCGTACGTAGGATACATAGCTTAGCGTACGCTAAGCACACATGATAGTTCCTCACTAGGCAGACAACTGTCTCGATTTGTGATGAAGCTTACGAAATCCTCAGTGATTAATGTACGCTCTCTCCATACATATCATGTTCATACAATTATGAATGATCTTACGGATTAAAACATCTTCAAAATTCAAGGATACGTATATCATCACAACACCATATTCAATCTCGATTACAACTCTATGAGAAGTTCGGTGATATAAGGTTGATGCGCTAGATTCCATTATCATCATTACACTCAGACTTCATTTCAAAGATGAACTAACAACTCCAATTCATAAGAAAGGATACAACCTTGGATGATTCTTTCTTAAGTTCGTTTAACAAAAGTGATATCAACTCCAAGTCTACGATCAATATGGAAATGCTATTCAATACGGATAGTCGATCTCAGAACATTACTCTCATCACTTGACGTAATAGCATTCCAACTTATGATGTTTTCAACAATGATACCATAAGCATAAACATCTCAACTTCTAAACATGATGTTCAGTTGAATAATTCATCAATGGAACTTAATATCTTGATAGAATGATCATCATATCCTTAAGAACACGAATTCAAGGTTGGAGATAGTATAACATACCTTAAGATGAAGAAAACACCGAGACAATAGGTAGAATCTGACTCCGGTCGCTTGTTTGCCAATCCAAGATGTTTCTCCACTTCAATGATCAAACACAAGTGACATCCAATCTTCAATGATAAAGTAGATATAGTCTATATGTGTTTAAGGAGGCTGGGATATCTCTGGGCACGAAGTATGTCCAAGGTTAAGTGAAATAAACGAGTTGAAATGAAATGGGGTGCTGTCTTATTTATAATTTTCTGACCTTAACGTACATTAGCCTTCATGCATAACGTACGTAAGTCACTTAGCGTACGCTACCAAGCATAATATAGCGCACGCTATCGTCCTGATAGTTGACTGTCCTGGTTATGACCTTCATTACGTACGCTATACTTACCATATTACGTACGTAACCAATACTATTAGCGTACGCTACATCCTTACCTTAGCGTACGTTAGTAACCGTTGACTTAAAAAGTGTCCAGGTTCATCCGCAGGAATCTTATCCGGACCCATGTCCGGTTGGCGCATGTGACAGCCGCCCAGCTCAATTATTGACTGTCTAACGTACGCTACGCTTCATTCGTAGCGTATGCTAACTCTAGCCGATAACGTACGTTAAGCTACATTCTTAGCGTATGTTATCACGTATTTGCATGGAAAAATTTACATGTTGCCATACTCATGTACAAGGATATAAATACGAGAAATATCATACTTCAATTATCGATATCACAATCCCGAATAATACAGGGTCCAAATACAGATGAAATACTTAATAATAAATCCGGATATTACAAATACATAATAACATAATTAATTTCTCCAAGAAATAATTATATTTATGAATTAAATTAATCACCCTGTAATTTATTTAATTCATTAGGCCGTAAATCAATTTATCCAATAAATCAATTTAGACATCTAATACAAATAAGATATCCAATATCTAATATTCATAATGAGAGATTAAGCTCGATTCATTCCGTCGTCAATCCTATTGCGCAATTCGGTAGGTCCATCTCAGTCAGCAATGGGAGGAACCAAAGAGTAGTAGCACCACCTAGCCAGTCTGGCGGCCTACATTGTACCCCAACTGAGAAAGAATGATGGGGATCATTCAAGAACCATTCTGTCGTGAATACCAGTATACGTATAAACCCTTCTTTCAAATGTCCCGATCAAGTTATAGGGTCACAGTCAGTCAAACCCTATCTGTACTTGACGCTATGCATGAGTTAATGCAAATCGAGATCATCAAGCTCTCGTGTATCTAATACAACTAGCTCCAATGCTTGGCCAAAGACTTATGATCGCATATGCCAATAACCGCATATGACATATAACCCATTCACTAACAAGAGAAAGAATTCTATCTTGGTATTCAGTAGGACCTGCTACTTGCCCATCAAGACGCACGTCAAGATTGACCCCCGCCTTCCGGTTTACAGGGTTGAACTACTCTAATGAAAATCTTGACGTCACAAGCACATTCCTACTAAACCCTCAAGTTGAAGGTTCACGAATACCTATCACAACCTTTCGATTCCATCATTGACTATCCCGAAGTGAAATCCATGTGACGAATCGAGGGTGAGTCAGTTCTAGTATACCAATATAACTAGCATACCT
Source organism: Orobanche coerulescens (assembly GCA_033398695.1). Taxonomy (NCBI): domain Eukaryota; kingdom Viridiplantae; phylum Streptophyta; class Magnoliopsida; order Lamiales; family Orobanchaceae; genus Orobanche; species Orobanche coerulescens. Next base: position 117,885,803 of record CM065807.1, on the reverse strand, counting down.
ACAACGTGTGCTCCCACTAACCATTTAGTGTTCGACAGGCACTCTCCAAGTCAAAGAACACGTCATACAAGTCTTCACATAAACTTAACGCCCAGTCAAGTATCATCGACTTGCGAACGATTAAGTATTTGAGCTATAAACCTTTCCAGTGCCGACCCCCTTATCCAATAAGGAGTGGAATGTTTTGCTCTCAAATACACGGACTAGTTTTTATATATATATTTACGAGTTAGGAATGCCAGTAACTACCAGTAAATAAAGAAACATCCATTTGCCTTATGATAATGATTTACATAATAACAAGTACAATGCCCTCACTCAACATCATCTTAGTGGAATTCGAGGGCATACTCCTAACATATGCTTGGTCAGAATCGATGCTACTTTTGCGGTAAGGAAGGACACATGGCCTCAGCATGTCCGAAGAAAGGGAAAGGTCCAGGCAAAGGAGTACAAAGTCAAGGCTCAGGAGGCAAATCTCGAGTGTATAGCATGGCCGAGGTTGAGGCCGAGGAAGAGATTGAACCCCAAACCATGTTAGGTTTGGTGTCAGCTGCTAATATTCCTGCTTTGGTGTTATTTGATACGGCTGCATCTCATTCATTCATCTCTAAGAAGCTTTTTACTATGATTGATTGTAGAAGTAGTAAAGCTCTTAGATCTCTATTAGTTATCATGCCTGCGGGGGGAGTAGTGCGTGTAGACTCCATAGCTAACAATGTGAAGATAGAGATTAACGAACATAGCTTCTTCGCTGACTTGCACATAGTTGAACTCACTGATTTTGATGTTATTTTGGGAATGAATTGGTTGGACAAACATAGAGCTGTAACATTATGTCGTCTGTTGGTATCAAGAATATATTCAAGGGAGTAAGACATTATAGTACCCCAAAGGTGATTTCAGCCATGAAAGCTGTGAAGATGTTGAAGAAGCGCAATTGCCAAGGATTCCTGGTGAATATGATGGGGAAAACAACTTCGGAGAAGATGGTAGTTGATGTTCCTATCGTCAAGGAGTATCCATATGTTTTTCCCAAAGACTTATCGGGAGTTCCGCCGAGTCGTCAAGTTGAGTTCTCGATCGATTTAGTGCCATGAGCGGCACCAATATCGAAGGCCCCTTATAGAAAGGGGGGCAGCCATGATAAAGGAATCGGACGAGTTCGGTTCGTTTTGGAATCCGTGAGTCAAAACAGATAAACTCCAATTTCGTTCCGATGTATTTATATCAATTAATTAATCCAATTAATTAATTATATTAAATACTGTAACACCCCCGATATATTCAGGAATATTACAGTGCCGTAAATAATTTACATAAGAATTTACAAGGCTGAAGAAATGAATAGACAATAACAGATATCAATACATGAAAGTAACTGAAATAAAATTACAACAGTTCTGGGCCAATACCGAGAATACATTTATTCAAAGGAAGAACATCAATACATCACCAAATCCAAATATCACAACCGACGACGTACTCGAGTACTTATTAAAACGACACAATCAACAAACGAATAAACCCGGCCGGAACATCACTCTGCACCCTCGTCGTCATGCAGCTCCAGTGGTTGTTTCCCTGCTCTCCTGGATCCTGAACATAAACAAATGTTCACCCCCGAAGGGGTTAGCACAACGATACTACTACAAGTACCACAACATATTATTCAACATCTCACGAAGAATAATAATAACATGAATGACAAGATACCAAAGAGTCTTCTCCTACGAGAAACTCATAAATAACATACAGAAATGATAATCACAACATGATATCACAACATACACATGGTAATTCCGACGATCTAGCGTTAACTTCCTAGAACCCACGACGATCCCGTCAGACCAACCTGTGGTGGAAAAACCCGTCTGATGATCCAGCGCACGCTAGCATAGATCCCCCGATGATCCTGTCGGACCAACACGAGGTGCACATACAACAACGACATATATGCACAACAATATGTATAACATCAATACATAGAACAATTAAAGTACTTGCCTCGATTCGACGACAAGAATAATACTCCCACGAATATCAAAACGCTCGAAGGTCGCTCCCTTCGATCAATCACGTTGCTAAGCTCGAACCTTAACAAAAGAAATAATATAGAATTCATCTCAAGTCGTACGAACACCTAACAATCCAAAATACGGTCGGAAGTTAATAAAACATAACCTGTCTGACCTGCTTAACGTACGTTACGTACTCTTGGTAGCGTACGCTAAGCCTACTTGTTAGCGTACGTAAGCTACAAGGTCTAGCGTATGCTAACCATGCATCGATAGTCCCTCTCTGATCAGTTGACTTGACTCGTCTGATGATATAACGTACGTTACGTACCAAACGTAGCGTACGTTAACCTTGCCCGTTAGCATACGTAGGATACATAGCTTAGCGTATGCTAAGCACACATGATAGTTCCTCACTGGGCAGACAACTGTCTCGATTTGTGATGAAGCTTACGAAATCCTCAGTGATTAATGTACGCTATCTCTATACATATCATGTTCATACAATTATGAATGATATTATGGATTAAAACATCTTCGAAATTCAAGGATACGTATATCATCACAAAACCATATTCAATCTCGATTACAACTCTATGCGAAGTTCTGTGATCTACGGTTGATGCGCTAGATTCCATTATCATCGTTACACTCAGACTTCATTTCAAAGATGAACTAAAAACTCCAATTCATAAGAAAGGATACAACCTTCGATGATTCTTTCTTAAGTCCGTTGAACAAAAGTGATATCAACTCCAAGTCTACGATCAATATGGAAATGCTATTCAATACGGATAATCGATCTCAGAAAATTACTCTCATCACTTGACGTAATAGCATTCCAACTTATGATGTTTTCAACAATGATACCATAAGCATAAACATCTCAAACTTATAAACATGATGTTCGGTTGAATAATTCATCAATGGAACTTAATATCTTGATAGCATGATCATCATATCCTTAAGAACACGAATTCAAGGTTAGAGATAGTATAACATACCTTAATATGAAGAAAACACTGAGACAATAGGTAGAATCCGACTCCGGTCGCTTGTTTGCCAATCCAAGATGTTTCTCCACTTCAATGATCAAACACTAGTGATATCCAATCTTCAATGATCAAGTAGATATGGTCTATACGTGTTTAAGGAGGCTCGGATATCTCTGGGCACGAAGTATGTCGAAGGCTAAGTGAAATAAACGAGTTGAAATGAAATGGGGTGATGTCTTATTTATAATTTTCTGACCTTAACGTACGTTAGCCTTCATGCATAACATACGTAAGTCACTTAGCATACGCTACCCAGCATAATATAGCGCACGCTATCATCCTGATAGTTAACTGTCCTGATTCTGACCTTCATTACGTACACTATACTTACCATATTACGTACATAACCAATACTATTAGTGTACGCTACATCCTTACCTTAGCGTACGTTAATAACCATTGACTTAAAAAGTGTCCAGGTTCATCCGCGGGAATCTTATCCGGACCCATGTCCGGCTGGCGCATGTGACAGCCGCCCAGCTCAATTATTGACTGTCTAACATATGCTACGCTTCATTCGTAGTGTACGCTAACTCTAGCCGATAACGTACGTTAAGCTACATTCTTAGCATACGTTATCACGTATTTGCATGGGAAAATTTACATGTTGCCATACTCATGTACAATGATACAAATACGAGAAATATCATACTTCAATTATCGATATCACAATCCCGAATAATATAGGGTCCAAATACAGATGAAATACTCAATAATAAATCCGGATATTACAAACTCTACTACTAAAAAGGATTTTCGTCCCGAAAATCAAGACGAAAATAACTCTAGATATCTGTACCTCATGCTATCTTCTGTTTCTCAAGTGGCTTCTTCCACTCCGTGGCGCGACCACTGAACCTTAACCAAAGTGATCGGTTTGTTCCTCAGTTGCTTAACTCGACTCTCGAGTATCCTGATCGGTTTCTCTTCAAACGTGCCATCCTGAGCGACTTCGATCTCACCGAAATCAAAGACATGACTCGGATCTAGTATATACCTCCATAACTAGGATACGTGGAACACGTTATGAACATGGCTCAATGATGGCGGTAATGCCAACCTGTATACTAACTCTCCAACTCTCTCAAGAATCTCGAACGGTCCGAGATATCTTAGACTCAACTTCCCCTTTCTTCCAAAACAAAAGATTCCCCGAGTAGGAGAAACCTTTAAGAGTACATGATCTCCAGTACTTAACTCTAATGGGCGACGGCGCACGTCTGCATAGGAATTTTGTCGACTCTGGGCGGTCAACAGTCTTTTGCGAATCAAGGCTATCTTCTCTCGTGTCTGCACGATCAATTCCGGTTCCATCCTGATCAAGTCTGATGAATTGTCCTAACATAGGGGTGATCTGCATCTCCTCTCGTATAATGCCTCAAATGGTGCCATCTTAATGGAAGCATGCCAACTATTGTTGTAGGTGAATTCAATCAACGGCAGACGAACTTCCCAATCAGCTGACCAATCTAAGGCACAAGCCCTTAGCATATCTTCCACTGTTTGAATAGTCCTCTCGGATTGTCCGTCTGTCTGCGGGTGATAAGTTGTGCTGAAGTTCAATTCGGTTCCCAAGGCCTTATGAATAGCTTTCCAAAAATGAGACACAAATCGTCCGTCTCGGTCAGAAATAATGGTCTTCGGCGTACCATGCAATCGGACTATCTCTGAAATAAATACCCGTTCCAACCTCTCGGGTCCCCACATGTCCTTAATGCCTAGAAAATGAGCCGATTTGGTTAGACGATCAACTATCACCCCAATAATATTCATTCATGTCTTGGTTCTCGACATATTAGTGATGAAGTCCATCGATATGTCCTCCCACTTCCATTCAGGAATCGGGAGAGGCTTCAGCATTCCGGCAGGTCGTTGATGCTCGATCTTAACCTACTGACAAGTCAAACACTTCGAAACATAATCCGTTACATCTTTCTTCATGTTGCCCCACCAGAAGTTCTGCTTCAGGTCCTTATACATTTTACTGGTGCCCAGGTGGATAGAATAGGCATGTTGTGAGCTTCCTTCATAATCGTCTGCTTCAGAACATCGACATCGGGAACGCAAAGTCGGCTCTGGAATCTCAATACTCCATCATCCTGAATTATAAATCATGGGGCCTTTCCCTTGATCACTTCATCACGTAACCGAATCATCAAAGGATCATCTACTTGCTTAGATTTGATTTCTTCGGTTAACGATGAAGTTATTTCCATCATACACAGTTGTCCTTGGACTCTTTGCAACCATACTTCAATTCCTTCGCGAATCATCTCTCGTTGAATGCTGGGTTGGGAGGTCAGAGCCTCCAGCATCTGAATAGAAATAGGCTTGCGGCAAAGTGCATCGGCCACTATATTTGCTTTGCCTGGATGATAAAGAATCTCCAAGTCATAGTCCTTAATCAGTTCCAGCCATCTCCTTTGCCGCATGTTCAACTCTTTCTGACTGAAGATGTATTTGAGACTCTTGTGATCCGTAAAGATTTGACAGTGAGTCTCGTATAGGTAGTGTCTCCAGATTTTCAAAGTAAAAACAACTGCTGCCACCTCCAAGTCGTGCGTTGGGTTATGCACTTCATAAGGTTTCAGCTGTCGTAACGCAAAGGTGATCACCTTCTCATTATGCAACAATACACATCCGAGTCCTTGGTTCGAAGCATCACTGTAAACTATGAATCCTCCAGTTCCTTGTGGGAGTGCTAAAATTGGTGCCGTCGTCAATCTCTTCTTCAATTCATCAAAGCTATTCTGGCACATCTCATTACACTAACTTTTGAGTTTTCTGCAGTAGTCGAGTAAGTGGGTGGGTAATTTTGGAAAATCCTTCCACGAACCAACGATAATATCTAGCAAGTCCTAAGAAACTCCGGACTTCTTTCACGTTCTTAGGAGGCTTCCAATCCATAACTGTTTCGATTTTATGAGGATCTACTTGGACTCCTTCAGCTGATACCACATGGCCGAGGAACATTACTTCCTTTAGCCAGAATTCACACTTAGAAAGCTCAGCGTACAAATGCTCGTTTCTCAGAAGGTCTAGAACAATACGCAAATGATGTGCATGCTCTTCCGGGATCTTAGAATACACCAGAATGTCATCAATGAACACAACCACAAACTTGTCCAAATACTCTATGAACATTCGGTTCATCAATTGCATGAATACAGCAGGTGCGTTAGTGAGACCAAACGGCATCACTATAAACTCATAGTGTCCGCAGCGAGTTCTTAATGCTGACTTCGGAACATCAGATTCCTTAATGCTCAGCTGATGATATCCTGACCTCAGATCGATCTTAGAAAAAACTGTTGCTCCTTGTAGCTGGTCAAATAAATCATCGATCCGTGGCAACGGATATTTTTTCTTGATCGTCATTTTGTTCAGATCTCGATAGTCAATACACAATCGAAGCGATCCATCCTTCTTCCGAACAAAAAGAACTGGTGCACCCCAGGGCGAAATACTTGGCTGGATATAGCCTTTGTCCAGTAACTTATCCAGTTGCTTCTTCAATTCAAACATTTCTGTAGGTGCCATACGATACGGCGCCTTAGAAATTGGTGTAGCTCCTGGTTCCAGCTCGATGGTGAATTCTACATCCCGTCATGGAGGTAGTCCAGGCAATTCGTCAGGAAATACATCCGAAAATTCGTTCACAACAAGAATGGATGAGAGTTATACTTATCCATCTTCTTCCTTCATTGCGTAACACCAGTATCCGGTACAGCCCTGTTTCAACAATTTCATAGCTTTCATCGCCTTGATCATCTTTCCTGAGCTTCCTGGTTTCCATCCTTCAAACTGTATTTCGGAACCATCGTCAACTATCAGTGAGATATTCCACTTTCGGTAGTTTACAACAGCTCCATATCGATTAAGCCAATCATCTCCGAGTATCAGGTCGTCTCCTTGCATCTCTATCATAATCAGATTTGAGAGCCACTCTATGCCTCCAAATGATACAGGGAAATCTCTAGTTTCTAAGTTTCCAACAATCCTCTCTCCACTCAGTAAACCCACAACATAAGGCTCACAATTATGAAAACCAGAAATATTCAAACGATTTACACAAGACAAGGATATAAAAGAATGCGTAGCTCCTGTATCGAATAAAATGCTAACTGGCTGGGAAAGGATCTGAATAGTACCTGATGCGACAGCACCATCCTAATCGTCTATTCTCCTCATCTCGTACAGACGTGGGGGAATGGATCCGGCACTCGATGTTCCCTTTCAGTCCCACTGTCCTCTGCCTTGTCCGCAACTAAAATTCTGAGGTAGCTGAACACTTTACTGCGTCTGTTGGATACTGGCTTCCTTCTGAACTGGATGTGGTGTACGGTCTCTAAAGGACTTTGCAGTCTCTTCATAGAACACCGCACGATGTCCCTCTCGACCACAATCAAAACAAGTCACGGCAGGTAGGTGGCAATTTCGTCAATAGTGCCTCATATGGGCACAGTTAAAGCACTTCCTGGTTACATCCGTCATGGCTAATGCTGCTCCGAAGTTCTTTACGCTCTTAGATGGGTGCGGAGGTTTCTTAAAAGAATGAAAGGATGACTGGGCCTTGCGGGGCCCACTACTCTTGTGCTCCGTGAAACTACCGGAGACTTTCTGCTTCTTAGATTTTGCAAACTTATCCATTGCTGCTTCCTTGATTTCATATGCCAATGCTTTATCCTGGTATTGACGGAGAGTGGTACATTCAAAACCGGACATGTACCTCTGGATTTCTGGTTTCATTCTCATATCAAAATGGATCATCATTTCTGCATCTGTTCTGACTAGATGTCGAACAAATGCCAGCTGCTGGTTAAACGTCTTAATCGCCTAAGATACTGGCACATCCGAAGGCTGAGCGGAGAGAAATTCCCGAACTTTGGCTTCCCTCACAAGACGAGGGCAGTACTAAGATTCCATCATCAATTTAAATTCTGTCCAGTCCGCATTATGATCTACAGGTCGGATGTTTTCCCACTACTCGGACGCTTCCCCTATTAGGAAGTACTGAGCAATAGAGGCTCTCTGGTCGTCTGGGCAATTAATCCCGGCAAAAATTTTCTCCAATTCCTTCAACCAATGATCTCAGGTGGGAGTCTCAGAAATACCGTCGAATTTAGGTGGTTGCATCTTCGCCACCTCTTGCAGCCATCGGTCGCCTCGATTTCCCATGTCTGGGATACCTTGTTGTCGATCCCCCTATTGTAATCCAACTGCCACCTGCATTCGGTCCACGACCTGGGCGAACTGAGTCATGTGGTTCACCACTGGACGATGTGTAAGCATAAATACCCAATATACAGGAAACAATATCTTTCAAATATTCAAGTATAAAGAGGTATAGCAGGTAAAGGACGAGATAGATTTTAGGAACTTACAACCACTGTTCGCACGAAGACGTAGGCAGTACAATGATGTTTTTCACGGCCGGTTACCTCAAAAGACATATACGACCCCTATTTTAACCGAACGGCCAAGATATCCTTAATCATAGCTCCGATACCATATTCTATAACACCCCCGATATATTCAGGAATATTACAGCGCCGTAAATCCTTTACATAAGAATTTACAAGGCTGAAGAAATGAATATACAATAACATATATCAATACATCCAAGTAACTGAAATAAAATTACAACAGTTCTGGGCCAATACGGAGAATACATTTATTCAAAGGAAGAACATCAATACATCACCAAATCCAAATATCACAACCGACGACGTACTCGAATACTTATTAAAATGACACAATCAACAAACGAATAAACCCAGCCGGAACATCACTCTGCACCCTCGTCGTCATGCAGCTCCAGTGGTTGTTTCCCTACTCTCCTGGACCCTGAACATAAACAAATGTTAACCCCCGAAGGGGTTAGCACAACGATGCCAGTACAATTACCACAACATATTATTCAACATCTCACGAAGAATAATAATAACATGAATGACAAGATACCAACGAGTCTTCTCCTACGAGAAACTCATAAATAACATACACAAATGATAATCACAACATGATATCACAACATACACATGGTAATTCCGATGATCCAGCATTCACTGCCTAGAACCCACGATGATCCCGTCAGACCAACCCATGGTGGAAAAACCCGTCCGATGATCCAGCACACGCTAGCATAGATCCCCCGATGATCCTGTCGGACCAGCACGGGGTGGACATATAACAACGACATATATGCACAACAATATGTATAGCATCAATACATAGAACAATTAAAGTACTTGCCTCGATTAGACGACAAGAATAATACTCCCATGAATATCAAAACGCTCTAAGGTCGCTCCCTTCGATCAATCACGTTGCTAAGCTGGAACCTTAACAAAAGAAATAATATAGAATTCATCTCAAGTCGTACGAACACCTAACAATCTAAAATACAGTCGAAAGTTCATAAACCGTAACTTGTCTGACCTGATTAACGTACGTTACGTACTCTTGGTAGCGTACGTTAAGCCTACTCATTAGCGTACGTAAGATACAAGGTCTAATGTACGCTAACCATGCATCGATAGTCCCTCTATGATCATTCGACTTGACTCGTCTGATGATATAACGTACGTTACGTACCAAACGTAGCGTACGTTAACCTTGCCTGTTAGCATACGTAGGATACATAGCTTAGCATACGCTAAGCACACATGACAGTTCCTCACTAGGCAGACAACTGTCTCGATTTGTGATGAAGCTTACGAAATCCTCAGTGATTAATGTACGCTCTCTCCATACATATCATGTTCATACAATTATGAATGATCTTACGGATTAAAACATCTTCAAAATTCAAGGATACGTATATCATCACAACACCATATTCAATCTCGATTACAACTCTATGAGAAGTTCGGTGATATAAGGTTGATGCGCTAGATTCCATTATCATCATTACACTCAGACTTCATTTCAAAGATGAACTAAAAACTCCAATTCATAAGAAAGGATACAACCTTCGATGATTCTTTCTTAAGTCCGTTTAACAAAAGTGATATCAACTCCAAGTCTACGATCAATATGGAAATGCTATTCAATACGGATAATCGATCTCAGAAAATTACTCTCATCACTTGACGTAATAGCATTCCAACTTATGATGTTTTCAACAATGATACCATAAGCATAAACATCTCAAACTTATAAACATGATGTTCGGTTGAATAATTCATCAATGGAACTTAATATCTTGATAGAATGATCATCATATCCTTAATAACATGAATTCAAGGTTGGAGATAGTATAACATACCTTAAGATGAAGAAAACACCGAGACAATAGGTAGAATCCGACTCCGGTCGCTTGTTTGCCAATCCAAGATGTTTCTCCACTTCAATGATCAAACACAAGTGACATCCAATCTTCAATGATAAAGTAGATATGGTCTATATGTGTTTAAGGAGGCTGGGATATCTCTGGGCACGAAGTATGTCCAAGGCTAAGTGAAATAAACGAGTTGAAATGAAATGGGGTGATGTCTTATTTATAATTTTCTGACCTTAACGTACGTTAGCCTTCATGCATAACGTACGTGAGTCACTTAGTGTACGCTACCCAGCATAATATAGCGCACGCTATCATCCTGATAGTTAACTGTCCTGGTTATGACCTTCATTACGAACGTTATACTTACCATATTACGTACGTAACCAATACTATTAGCGTACGCTAAATCCTTACCTTAGCGTACGTTAGTAACCGTTGACTTAAACAGTGTCCAGGTTCATCCGCAGGAATCTTATCCGGACCCATGTCTGGCTGGCGCATGTGACAGCCACCCAGCTCAATTATTGACTGTCTAACGTACGCTACGCTTCATTCGTAGCGTATGCTAACTCTAGCCGATAGCATACGTTAAGATACATTCTTAGCGTATGTTATCACGTATTTGCATTGGAAAATTTACATGTTGCCATACTCATGTACAAGGATACAAATACGAGAAATATCATACTTCAATTATCGATATCACAATCCCGAATAATACAGGGTCCAAATACAGATGAAATACTCAATAATAAATCCGGATATTACAAATACATAATAACATAATTAATTTCTCCAAGAAATAATTATATTTATGAATTAAATTAATCACCCTGTAATTTATTTAATTCATTAGGCCGTAAATCAATTTATCTAATAAATCAATTTAGACATCTAATACAAATAAGATATCCAATATCTAATATTCATAATGAGAGAATAAGCTCGATTCATTCCATCGTCAATCCTATTGCGCAACTCGGTAGGTCCATCTCAGTCAGCAATGGGAGGAACCAAAGAGTAGTAGCACCACCTAGCCAGTCTGGCGGCCTACATTGTACCCCAACTGAGAACGAATGATGGGGATCATTCAAGAACCATTATATCATGAATACCAGTATACGTATAAACCCTTCTTTCAAATGTCCCGATCAAGTTATAGGGTCACAGTCAGTCAAACCCTATCTGTACTTGACGCTATGCATGAGTTAATGCAAATCGAGATCATCAAGCTCTCGTGTATCTAATACAACTAGCTCCAATGCTTGGCCAAATACTTATGATCGCATATGCCAATAACCGCATATGACATATAACCCGTTCACTAACAAGAGAAAGAATTCTATCTTGGTATTCAGTAGGACCTGCTACTTGCCCATCAAGACGCACGTCAAGATTGACCCCCGCCTTCCAGTTTACAGGGTTGAACTACTCTAATGAAAATCTTGATGTCACAAGCACATTCCTACTAAACCCTCAAGTTGAAGGTTCACGAATACCTATCACAACCTTTCGATTCCATCATTGACTATCCCGGAGTGAAATCCATGTGACGAATCGAGGGTGAGTCAGTAAGAGTATACCAATATAACTAGCATGCCTACAATGTGTGCTCCCACTAACCATTTAGTGTTCGACAGGCACTCTCCAAGTCAAAGAACACATCATACAAGTCTTCACATAAACTTAACGCCCAGTCAAGTCTCATCGACTTGCAAACAATTAAGTATTTGAGCTATAAACCTTTCCAGTGCCGACCCCCTTATCCAATAAGGAGTGGAACGTTTTGCTCTCAAATACACGGACTAGTTTTTATATATATATTTACGAGTTAGGAATGCCAGTAACTACCAGTAAATAAAGAAACATCCATTTGCCTTATGATAATGATTTACATAATAACAAGTACAATGCCCTCACTCCACATCCTCTGAGTGGAATTCGAGGGCATACTTCTAACATATGCTTGGTCAGAATCGATGCTACTTTTTCGGTAAGGAAGGACACATGGCCTCAGCATGTCCGAAGAAAGGGAAAGGTCCAGGAAAAGAGGTACAAGGTCAAGGCCCAGGAGGCAAAGCTCGAGTGTATAGCATGGCCGAGGTTGAGGCCGAGGAAGAGATTGAACCGCAAACCATGTTAGGTTTGGTGTCAGTTGCTAATATTCCTGCTTTCATGTTATTTGATACGGCTGCATCTCATTCATTCATCTCTAAGAAGCTTTGTACTATGATTGATTGTATAAGTAGTAAAGCTCCTAGATCTCTATTAGTTATCATGCCTGCGGGGGGAGTAGTGCATGTAGACTCCATAGCTAACAATGTGAAGATAGAGATTAACGAACATAGCTTCTTCGCTGACTTGCACATAGTTGAACTCACTTATTTTGATGTTATTTTGGGAATGAATTGGTTGGACAAACATAGAGCTGTAACGTTATGTCGTCTGTTGGTATCAAGACTATATTCAAGGGAGTAAGACATTATAGTACCCCGAAGGTGATTTCAGAGATGAAAGCTGTGAAGATGTTGAAGAAGCGCAATTGCCAAGGATTCCTGGTGAATATGATGGGGAAAACAACTTCGGAGAAGATGGTAGTTGATGTTCCTATCGTCAAGGAGTATCCATATGTTTTTCCCAAAGACTTATCGGGAGTTCCGCCGAGTCGTCATGTTGAGTTCTCGATCGATTTAGTGCCATGAGCGGCACCAATATCGAAGGCCCCTTATAGAAAGGCGCCCAAGGAATTTTTTTTTTTTTTTGGAACAAATAAGCTTTTGTATTCCAATATAACCGTTCAAGTACAACTCTAAAATCAAAATCTGTTGCCTTACATAAGGCAGCATTTTAACATATACACCACATTAACAAAAATTCCCTACTTTCTTAACAAATTCCTGCATCTTTTTCTGGAGTAAGCATCTTCCACATGCGTTTAAGATTGCTTCATGAGTGATTTTTGTAACATCTTGGACCTTTCCATTAAAAATGCGGTTATTCCGTTCTTTCCATAGTGCATATATGAATTCAGTGACCATAACTTTCCAAAATCTGTTGCAAGGTGATCTGCCTCTTACTTCTTCTGTTAAAAGCTTCATTTCTTGTTCCCATCCACAGATTTCTTCTCCTTCCCGCCCATTTTAGCATCCGAGCCCAAACAGGTTTTATTTCACAACATTCGAATAGCAGGTGTGAGAGTGTTTCATCATGGGATTTGCAGAATATACATTGCTGATCATCAATTACTTGCAGCTGTATGAGCCGATCCTTTGTGGCCAGCCTCCCTCTAAGTGCCATCCACAATATAAATTTAGCTCTTGGTGTTGCCATGTTGTTCAACACTAGTTCTCTCCATTCTTTTTTGGATATTGGGGGTCTAAGAATGTTGTACACTTTTTTAGTTGGCACATTTTCCTCTTGCATCATACTCTGCAGCTCACTTTGTTGTATCACATAATCCCTTAATTTTATTATCTTCTTAAAGAAGAAGGAGCTTTTAGTAGGGGCTTTAATTCTCATCAGGTCACCACCTTTTATGTAGTTTGAATGGATCCATTGTATCCACAATCTATCTTCTTTCCTTTGCAAAGCCCATAGTAGTCTGAACATTGAGCATTTATTCCATGTGGGCAGATGGTTTAAGCCAAGACCTCCTTCAGATTTGGATCTACATATGTCATCCCAGGCAACAGGGGATTTTTTTGATTCATCCCCTTTTCCTGTCCATAAAAATCTTCTGCATATAGCTTCAATTGATTTTATGACTTTCTTAGGGAAACAAAGTAGCTGGCCCCAGTAATTTTGAATAGCATAAAGCACACTTTGGACTAGCTGAACTCTTCCTCCATAGCTTAGGAACTTTGTGGTCCAGTGTCTCACCTTCCCAAGGATTTTTTCCAACAATGGTTGGTATTGATGGATTGATAGCCTTTTTGCATTCAGAGGCACTCCTAAGTATCTGTAGGGGAGCACCCCTATCTTCAATTGGAGCTGATTAGCTATATCTTCCATTACTTCTTTTTTGATCCCTGCTCCAAAGATTTCACTCTTGTTCAGATTGGCTACCAAGCCTGAGGTCTTGCTGAACTGGTCAAATTTTGACATCATAGCACAAATTGCTTTTTTTGTTCCTTTGCAAAATAGGAGTAGATCATCTGCAAATGCCAGGTGATTAATCCTTAAAGCACCACATTTGGGATGATATCTGAAGTCCTCATGGTTATCCAGTGTTTTGAGAAGTCTGCTCAAGTATTCCATACATATCACAAATATGTAGGGTGATATTGGGTCTCCTTGTCTCAGGCCTTTTTTCCCTTCAAATGGTGTTAACAGCTGACCATTAAAACAGATCTGATATGAAACAGATCTGAGACATTCCTTAAGCCAGTCCACAAATTGCTGTGGGAACCCAATGTGTCTGAGTAAAGAGTCAACAAAGGACCATTGTATTGAATCATATGCTTTTTGTAAATCCAATTTGATCATACATCTAGCAGATAGACCTTTCCTCCCATACCCTCTTATGATTTCTTGGGCCAGAATTGTATTATCATGAATAACCCTCCCAGGGACAAAGGCTGCTTGCTCAGGGCCTATTATCACATCCATAACTTTGCTCATCCTTCTAGTGAGAGTCTTTGATATGATTTTGTAGATGACAGAGCAGCAAGAGATAGGCCTATAATCTCTGATTGTGTTTGCATGAGAAGACTTTGGTAATAATGTGATCTTGGTCATGTTGACAGCTTTCAACAATTTTCCTGACCTGAAGAAATCTTGTACTGCATCAATGATATCTGATCCAATTACACTCCATGCAGCTTTAAAAAATTTAGCTGTGTATCCATCAACCCCTGGAGCCTTGTCATTACCAATTGAATTCAAAGCCTCAAAAATTTCTTTAGTTGTGACTGGGGAGATCAGGTTCACTCTTTGTTCCTGGCCTAGCACAGCTCCAGCTTTAATAACATTATTATCCACCCCTAGGATAGTGTTGGCTTGTGTTCCCAGAAGGTTTTTGTAGAATGTAAGAATCTCATTCTTCAAATCATCTTCTTGAACCATCTTTCTCCCATTTTTATCATATAGCACCCCAATATTTGATTTCCTTTTGGTTTGAAGGGATGCATGAAAGTACCTATTGTTACCATCTCCACAATAAAGCCAATGAACTTTTGATTTTTGTTTTAGTATTTGTTCTTCTATCATTAGCCATTTCTCATACTCTTGCTGAGTGTTTTTCATTTCCTGAAAAAGATCATGGCTCAATGGATCTTCTTTTAGAGCAGCCTGGGTGGTCTGCAATTTAGTTCTGGAGATATCAACCTTATGTTGAGCATATGAGTACCTTTTGTTCAGTTGTTTGAACATAGGTTTCAATTTTTTCAGCTTTGCCCAAACTTTGTACATTTTTACCCCTTTCTCTTGCATCTGCCACCCTTCTTCAACTGTCCCTAAACTGTTCATGCTCAGTGATGCAGTTTAAGAATTTAAACTGCTGGAAATTTTTACTCTGAATTCTCCCCCCACATTTAACCATTAAAGGTGAATGGTCTGATCCCATGGGATTAAGTACTTCAGCTACTACAAAGGAGTAATTATGATGCCACTCACAATTGCCAAATACTCTGTCATTCTTGGTATAGATGAGGTTGCTGGATTGATTGTTACTCCAAGTATATTCCCACCCTATGTATTTCAACTCTTGCAGCATTGCTTCATTTAGGGCTTCTCTGAAAGGCATACACTCATTATCTGTCACTAAAGCACCTCCTAGCCTGTCCTTTGAAGAGAGTATACTGTTGAAGTCACCAAGCACCAACCAATTCCCCTGTACTGTGTTGGCAATGTTTCTCAGTTCATCCCATAGCTGATTTCTTGTTTCACAATCATTTGCCCCATAGATGAAGGTAATGAAGATGTTGTCTGATCCATCCAAACTACTCATAGATGTAATATCCGGATTTATTACAGTGTATTTCATCTGTATTCAACCCTGTATTATTTTGGATTGGTGATTTTGATTATTGGAGTATGATTTTTCGTGCATTGATATCATTGTACATAAGTATAGAAACATGCAAAATTGCTCAAACAACCTAGTGATAGCGCACGCTTAGAATGTATCTTAACGCGCGCTATCGGGCCATTCTTAGCGCACGCTATGAAGGTATGAGTAACGTGCGCTAAGGACTCTATTATTGAGCGGGATAGCTAACTCATGCGCCAGCGGGACATGGGTCCGGATAAGATTCCCGCTGACGCACCCGGACAAATTCTGAAGTCAACCATTATTAGCGCACGCTAAGGGATGCTTAGTAGCGTGCGCTAACTTGTCAATAATGCAGAATTTTATAAATGGACAGCATACGCTTTGGCTTTCATTTCCTTCGTCTATACTTCGTCTCTGAGAGTCCAGAGAGCAAGAATATCCCTACTAAACACTTAGAACATATATTGGTGATCATTGAATGATTGAGTATCACTTGTGAGTGATCATTGAAGAGAAGTAACACTTTGGAGTGGCACATAACCAAACGGAGTTGGATTATACTCGTAGTTCAGTGATTTCGGCATTTTAAGGTATGTTCAACCTATCACCAGTCTTAGATTTGGTTTTCCAATAGATACGTTGATCATATTATCGAGGTATTGAATTTCATTAGTGAATTATTCAACAACATCATGTTTAGAAGATTGGAATGTCTACAAATACGATATTATTGTTAGAACCTTGAAGTTGGGATCCTAGTACTTCAATGATGAGAAAAATATTCTGGAGTTAACAATCCGTATGATTTATATTATCTTTGTGATCATGATTTGGAAGAGATGTTATAAGAACTTAAAGGAAGAATCATCTTAGGAAATATTCTTTCGTATAAGTCGGAATTGTTAGTTCACCTCAAGATGAAGTCTGAATATGTATAATGATAGTAGAATCTAATACATCAATCGGAGATCACCAACTTCGCATGAGAATTGAAATCTAGATGGATTATGGTGTCATGGTGAGTATACGTATATTTGCATCTCGAAGTTGATATTATCCTGGAGATCATTCGTAAGGGTTATGAACATAACATGAAGACAGATAACAAACATCAAACCACTGAAGAAATCGCTTACTTCATCACTATTTAAATCTGCTGCCCCCCAGTGAACTGCCATGCATTATTAGCGTGCACTAATATACGAGATTTAACGTGCGCTATCGAGTAGGTTTAGCGTACGCAACGTTTTGGACTTAGCGTGCGTTAAATCATCAGCCGAGTCAGTCGGCTGATCAGTGAGGCACTGACAACGCCGGGTTAGCGTACGCTAGGCGGTGTGTACTGCGTACGCTAACGAGTAGCATTAACGTACGCTACATATGATTCGTAGCGTGCGTTAACTGGCCCGCAGCATTGCCTATTAAGGACTTCCTACCGTAATTGTTGAATTGTTAGACGTTCGTACGGCACGAAATAAATTCTGTACTATTTATTTTGTTAAGGTTCGAGCTTAACACGTGGTTGATCGAAGGGGACGACCTTCGAGTATTTTGATATTCGTGGAAGTTTATTCTTGTCAACGAACCGAGGCAAGTACTCTAATTAGAATTGTTTGTACTATGACAATTGTGATTGTATCGTGTAAATATGTTGTGTATATATATGTCCACCATGTGTTGATCCGACGGGAATCATCATGGGAATCTATAGCTGTGTGCGCTGGATCGTTGGACAGGTAGTTCCACCATGTGTTGGTCCGACGGGATCATCATGGGAATCTATAGCTGTGTGCGCTGGATCGTTGGAATACCATCTGTATGTTGAAACTGTATTGATATGATATGTGTTGTGGATATTCTCGTTGGAGAAACTTGTTATGATATAATTGTCGATTATATCTCTGTTGTATGATTATTGTACTTGTACTAGCATCGTTGTGCTAACCCCTTCGGGGGTGAACATTTGTGTATGTTCAGGATCCAGGAGAACGGGGAAACAACTACTGGAGATGCATGACGACGAGGGTGCGGAGTGATGTTTCGACCGGGTTTACTGTCTGTTATTTATTGGTTATTTTAATAAGTACTCGAGTACGTTGTCGATTTATAATATTTGGATTTTGATGATGTAATATAACTCTTCAGGGGATATTTGTAATTTCGGTTTTGAACCAGTCGGTTGAATTTCATTTCAGTAATTTCATAAACTAGTATCTGTTATGTTCATTTCTTTTATTCAGCCTTGTAAATCCTTATATAAAGGATTTACGGCGCTGTAATATTCCTGAATATATCGGGGGTGTTACAGAATATGGTATCAGAGCTAAGATTATGGATATCTTGGCCGTTGGGTTAAAACAGGGGTCATTTATGTCTTTTGAGGTAACCGGTCATGAACGACATCACTGCACTGCCTACGTCTTCATGCGAACAGTGGTTGTAAGTTCCTAAACTCTATCTTGTTCTTTACATGTTGTGTCTCTTTATACTTGAATATTAGAACGATGTTGTTTCCCGTGTATTAAGTACTTGTGCTTACGGTATGTTGAGAGGCGGACGTGGACGTGGTCGCGGTCGTGGACGCGGACGAAGGAATGCTGAAAGGGAGGCGTCGCCTTCTAATCAGGCTAGTCATAGCTCAGGCGAGCCGCAGCAATCCATCAATAACGAACCGGAACCTGGTGTGCCAGAAATCCTTCGTCAAGTCGTGAACCAGATGACTCAGTTCGCTCAGGTCGTGGACCGAATGCAAGTGGCGGCAGGAATTCAGCAGGGAGATGGACAACAAAGGATTCTAGAAATGGGAAATCGAGGCGACCGATGGTTACAAGAGGTGGCAAAGATGCAACCACCCAAATTTGACGGCTTTTCCGAGATTCCCACTTGGGACCATTGGTTGAAGGAACTGGAGAAAATTTTTGCTGGAATCAATTGCCCGGACGACAGGAGAGCTCCTATTGCCCAGTACTTTCTGATAGGGGAAGCATCCGAGTGGTGGGAAGCTATCCGACCTGCAGATCATGATGCTGATTGGACGGAATTTAAAATGATGATGGAAGCTCAGTATTGCCCTCGTCCTGTGAGGGAAGCCAAAATTCGGGAATTTTTCTCCGCTCAACCATCAGACGAACCCGTGTCCCAGACGATTAAGACTTTTAACCAGCAGTTAGAATTTGTTCGACATCTGGTCAGAACAGATGCGGAAATGATGATTCATTTTGAAATGAGGATGAAACCAGAAATCCAGAGGTACATGTCCGGTTTTGAATGTACCACTCTCACTTGATGCAGGATAAGGCGTTGGCGTATGAAATAAAAGAAGCAAGAATGGAGAAGTTTATGGAGTCGAAGAAACAGAAAGTCTCGGTACTTTTACAGAGCACAAGAGCGGTGGGCCGCAAGGCCAGTCTTCCTTTTCTTTCAAGAAGCCTCCGCACCCATCTAAGAGCGGAAAGAATTACGGACCAATGTCGGCCACGACGGATACGGCTAGGAAGTGCTTTAACCGTGGTCGCCTGTGCCACCTTTGGCGTGATTGTTTACGCACTCGATTACATGTTTTGAGTGCGGGCAGAAGGACACCGTGCGGCGTTTTGTAAGGACGCCACTAAGTACAATGGAACCCGTTCATCACGGCCGATTCGAGAAAGAAGCCGGTGTCAACAGACGCAGCAAAGTGTTCGAGATGCCTCGTAATGTTGGCCGCGGGCGAGCGAGGACAATGGGACCGAAAGGGGACATCGAGTGCGGATCTGCTCCCCACGTGCATGCGAGATGAGGAGGACAGACGATCGGGATCTTCTTTGTCGCATCAGTCTTGTCCAGATCCTTTCCCAGCCAGTTAGCGTTTTATTCGATACATGAGCTACACATTCTTTCATATCTTTGTCTTGTGTAAATCGTTTGAATATTTCCGGTTTTCATGCTTGTGAACCTTATGTTGTTGGTTTACCGAGTGGAGAGAGGATTGTCGGAAATTTAGAAACTAGAAATTTCCCTGTATCATTTGGAGGCAGAGAGTGGCTCTCAAATCTGATCATGATAGAAATGCAAGGAGATGACCTGATACTCGGAGACGATTGGCTTAATCGATATGGAGCAATTGTGAACTACCGAAGGAGAAATATCTCGCTGATCGCTGATGATGGCTCCAAAATACTGTTCGAAGGATGGAAACCGGGAAGCTCAGGAAAATTGATAAAGGCAATGAAAGCTGTCAAATTGTTGAAACAGGGCTGTACCGGGTACTGGTGTTACGCAATGAAGAAAGAAGACGAAATTGTGGAAATTTCATCCATTCCTGTTGTGAATGAATTTCCAGATGTATTTCCTGACGAGTTACCGGGACTACCTCCACGAAGGGATGTGGAATTTACCATTGAGCTAGAACCCGGAGCTACACCAATTTCCAAGGCGCCGTATCGTATGGCACCTACTGAGATGTACGAATTGAAGAAGCAGCTGGAGGAATTACTGGACAAGGGCTATATTCAGCCAAGCGTTTCACCCTGGGGAGCGCCAGTTCTTTTTGTCCGAAAGAAGGATGGATCGCTCCGACTGTGTATTGATTATCGAGAGCTAAACAAGATGACGATTAAGAACAAGTATCCGTTGCCACGGATTGATGATCTATTTGACCAGTTGCAAGGGGCAACAGTATTTTCTAAGATTGATCTGAGATCAGGATATCATCAATTGAGGATTAAAGAGTCTGATGTTCCGAAGTCAGCGTTCAGAACTCGCTACGGGCATTACGAGTTTGTAGTAATGCCGTTTGGTCTCACTAACGCACCTGCTGTTTTTATGCAATTGATGAACCGTGTGTTCATTGAATTTTTGGATAAATTTGTGGTCGTGTTTATTGACGACATCTTGGTATATTCTAAGAGTCCTGAAGAACATGCGCAGCATTTACGGATTGTATTGGAACTTTTGAGAAACGAACAATTGTACGCCAAACTTTCTAAGTGTGAATTCTGGCTAAAGGAGGTAATGTTCCTCGGCCATGTAGTGTCAGCTGAAGGAGTCCGAGTAGATCCTCAAAAGATCGAAGCAATTATGGATTGGGAACCTCCAAAGAACGTGAAAGAGGTCCGAAGCTTCTTAGGACTTGCTGGATACTATCGTCGATTCGTGGAAGGGTTTTCTAAAGTCTCCCGCCCACTTACTCGACTTCTGCAGAAAACTCAAAAGTTTGAGTGGAATGAATTGTGTCAGATTAGTTTTGATGAACTAAAGAAAAGATTGACGACAGCACCGATTCTATCACTTCCGCAGGGAACTGGAGGATTCATAGTTTACAGTGATGCTTCGAACCAAGGACTTGGGTGCGTGTTGATGCAGAATGATAAGGTGATCGCATATGCATCGCGACAACTGAAACCTTATGAAGTGAATTACCCGACACATGATTTGGAACTAGCAGCAGTGGTTTTTGCCTTGAAGATCTGGAGGCATTATCTGTACGGGACTCACTGTCAAATCTTTACGGATCATAAGAGTCTCAAGTACATATTTAGTCAGAAAGAGTTGAATATGCGGCAAAGAAGATGGTTGGAACTGATTAAGGACTATGACTTGGAGATTTTATATCATCCAGGCAAAGCGAATGTAGTGGCCGATGCACTTAGCCGCAAGCCTGTCTCTATTCGAGATCGGAGGCCGACATCCCAACTTAGCCTTCAACGAGAGATGATTCGTGAGGGAATTGAGGTGTGGTTACAAAGAGTCCAAGGACGGTGTGCGTGATGGAGATAACTTCGTCATTAACCGAAGAAATCAAATCTAGGCAGCGAGATGATCCTCTCGATGATTCGGTTACATGATGAAGTGATCCAAGGAAAGGCCCCCGGATTCATAATTCATAACGATGGAGTTTTGAGATTTCAGAACCGACTCTGCGTTCCCGATGTTGATGTTCTGAAACAGACGATTATGAAGGAAGCACATAGTTCGCCCTATTCTATCCACCCGGGCACCAGTAAAATGTATAAGGACTTGAAGCAGAACTTCTGGTGGGGCAACATGAAGAAAGACGTAGCGGACTATGTTTCGAAATGCTTGACTTGTCAGCAGGTTAAGATCGAGCATCAACCGCTCTTTGGAATGTTGAAGCCGCTCCCGATTCCTGAATGGAAGTGGGAGGACATATCGATGGACTTCATCACTAATATGCCGAAAACCAGGACAGTAATGAACATGATTTGGGTGATAGTTGATCGTTTAACCAAATCGGCTCACTTCCTAGGCATTAAGGATACGTGGGGACCAGAGAGGTTGGCACGAGTCTTTATATCGGAGATAGTTCGATTGCATGGTACGCCGAGAACCATTGTTTCTGATCGAGACGGTCGTTTTGTGTCTCACTTTTGGAAAGCAGTTCATAAGGCCTTGGGGACCGAATTGAACTTGATCTGACTTATCACCCGATCGACGGACAGTCTGAGAGAACTATACAAACGGTGGAAGACATGCTAAGGGCCTGTGCCTTAGATTGGTCAAACGATTGGGAAGTTCATCTACCGTTGATTGAATTTACTTATAACAATAGTTGGCATGCTTCTATTAAGATGGCACCGTTTGAGGCATTATACGGAAGGAGATGCAGATCGCCCCTATGCTGGGACGATTCATCGGACTTGATCGAACAGTAACGAGTTGATCGAGCGGACTCGAGAGAAGATAGCCTTAATTCGTGAAAGGCCGCCGACGCCCAGTCGCCAGAAATCCTATGCGGACGTACGCCGCCGCCCATTGGAGTTCAGTACTGGAGATCACGTACTTTTGAAGGTTTCTCCTACTCGGGGAATCTTTCGTTTCGGAAGGAAAGGAAAGCTGAGCCCGAGATATATCGGACCATTTGAGATCCTCGAGAGAGTTGGGGAGTTGGCATACAGATTAGCATTGCCGCCGTCATTGTGCCATGTTCATAACGTGTTCCACATATCCCAGTTGCGGAGATATATACCAGATCCCAGTCATATCATTGATTTCGGTGAGATCGAAGTCGCACATGATGGGACGTTCGAAGAAAGACCAGTCAAGATACTCGAAAGTCGAGTTAAGCAACTGAGGAACAAGTCAATCATGTTGGTCAAAGTTCAGTGGTCACGTCATGGAACGGAAGAAGCCACTTGGGAAACAGAAGCTGATATGAAGTCTAGATATCCCGAGTTATTTTCGTCTTGAGTTTCGGGACAAAACTCCTTTTTAGTAGGGGAGTATGTAATATCCGGATTTATTACAGTGTATTTCATCTGTATTCAACCCTGTATTATTTTGGATTGGTGATTTTGATTATTGGAGTATGATTTTTCGTGCATTGATATCATTGTACATAAGTATAGAAACATGCAAAATTGCTCAAACAACCTAGTGATAGCGCACGCTAAGAATGTATCTTAACGCGCGCTATCGGGCCATTCTTAGCGCACGCTATGAAGGTATGAGTAACGTGCGCTAAGGACTCTATTATTGAGCGGGACAGCTAACTCATGCGCCAGCGGGACATGGGTCCGGATAAGATTCCCATTGGCCTGGACAAATTCTGAAGTCAACCATTATTAGCGCACGCTAAGGGATGCTTAGTAGCGTGCGCTAACTTGTCAATAATGCAGAATTTTATAAATGGACAGCATACGCTTTGGCTTTCATTTCCTTCGTCTATACTTCGTCTCTGAGAGTCCAGAGAGCAAGAATATCCCTACTAAACACTTAGAACATATATTGGTGATCATTGAATGATTGAGTATCACTTGTGAGTGATCATTGAAGAGAAGTAACACTTTGGAGTGGCACATAACCAAACGGAGTTGGATTATACTCGTAGTTCAGTGATTTCGGCATTTTAAGGTATGTTCAACCTATCACCAGTCTTAGATTTGGTTTTCCAATAGATACGTTGATCATATTATCGAGGTATTGAATTTCATTAGTGAATTATTCAACAACATCATGTTTAGAAGATTGGAATGTCTACAAATACGATATTATTGTTAGAAACTTGAAGTTGGGATCCTAGTACTTCAATGATGAGAAAAATATTCTGGAGTTAACAATCCGTATGATTTATATTATCTTTGTGATCATGATTTGAAAGAGATGTTATAAGAACTTAAAGGAAGAATCATCTTAGGAAATATTCTTTCGTATAAGTCGGAATTGTTAGTTCACCTCAAGATGAAGTCTGAATATGTATAATGATAGTAGAATCTAATACATCAATCGGAGATCACCAACTTCGCATGAGAATTGAAATCTAGATGGATTATGGTGTCATGGTGAGTATACGTATATTTGCATCTCGAAGTTGATATTATCCTGGAGATCATTCGTAAGGGTTATGAACATAACATGAAGACAGATAACAAACATCAAACCACTGAAGAAATCGCTTACTTCATCACTATTTAAATCTGCTGCCCCCCAGTGAACTGCCATGCATTATTAGCGTGCACTAATATACGAGATTTAACGTGCGCTATCGAGTACGTTTAGCGTACGTAACGTTTTGGACTTAGCGTGCGTTAAATCATCAGCCGAGTCAGTCGGCTGATCAGTGAGGCACTGACAACGCCGGGTTAGCGTACGCTAGGCGGTGTGTACTGCGTACGCTAACGAGTAGCATTAACGTACGCTACATATGATTCGTAGCGTGCGTTAATCTGTCCAGACAGATTGCATATTAAGGACTTCCTACCGTAATTGTTGAATTGTTAGACGTTCGTACGGCACGAAATAACTTCTGTACTATTTCTTTTGTTAAGGTTCGAGCTTAACACGTGGTTGATCGAAGGGGACGACCTTCGAGTATTTTGATATTCGTGGAAGTTTATTCTTGTCAACGAACCGAGGCAAGTACTCTAATTAGAATTGTTTGTACTATGACAATTGTGATTGTATCGTGTAAATATATTGTGTATATATATGTCCACCATGTGTTGATCCGACGGGAATCATCATGGGAATCTATAGCTGTGTCTTATTTGGATCGTTGGACGGTAGTTCCACCATGTGTTGGTCAAGCGGGATCATCATGGGAATCTATATCTGTGTTCTCTGGATCGTTGGAATACCATCTGTATGTTGAAACTGTATTGATATGATATGTGTTGTGGATATTCTCGTTGGAGAAACTTGTTATGATATAATTGTCGATTATATCTCTGTTGTATGATTATTGTACTTGTACTAGCATCGTTGTGCTAACCCCTTCGGGGGTGAACATTTGTGTATGTTCAGGATCCAGGAGAACGGGGAAACAACTACTGGAGATGCATGACGAGGGTGCGGAGTGATGTTTCGACCGGGTTTACTGTCTGTTATTTATTGGTTATTTTAATAAGTACTCGAGTACATTGTCGATTTATAATATTTGGATTTTGATGATGTAATATAACTCTTCAGGGGATATTTGTAATTTCGGTTTTGAACCAGTCGGTTGAATTTCATTTCAGTAATTTCATAAACTAGTATCTGTTATGTTCATTTCTTTTATTCAGCCTTGTAAATCCTTATATAAAGGATTTACGGCGCTGTAATATTCCTGAATATATCGGGGGTGTTACAATAGACCCATGGATTGTTTGGCTTGTTTTAGTTATTGCATTA
This sequence comes from Orobanche coerulescens, assembly GCA_033398695.1. Lineage (NCBI taxonomy): Eukaryota > Viridiplantae > Streptophyta > Magnoliopsida > Lamiales > Orobanchaceae > Orobanche > Orobanche coerulescens. The sequence goes on along the minus strand of CM065807.1, from coordinate 117,859,844 downwards.
AAATGCATTTTTGAAGTATCCCATGCAACCCATATGCGTCCATTTTCAGCACTATCATAGTTATCCACAAAATTCCAACCACTCCTAAAGGCACTTCTTATTCTAGCAGCTTTGGCCTTTTTCACTCTTGTTTCTATTATTCCCATAAGAGTGATTTTATTATGATCTAAAAAGCTAACTACCTCTTTTTGTCTAGAAGACTTATTCAGTCCCCTCACATTCCAACTTGCTATGATCATATAGTTGGTGATGTGTTTGGATCTGAGATCCTTGTATTAGCCACAAAATTACCAAACTGAACATCAATATTACCTGTTCCATTGAGGTTTTCTACAGATAATGGTGGTGCTTTCTCCTCCAGGCTGAGTGCTGTGAATGTGTTAGCATTCACATTTTGAGTCTCTTCATTCTGCTTTTTCACATCTTGCTTAATTCCAGACCTTTGTGTGTTTTGTTGTGGAGGATTTGGATTACTTGTCTTCTTCTTGTTCCTAACCTCTATCCATTGCCCCACTTGTGGTTTGTTCCCTGGTTTTCTTTTATTATCCATTCTACCTTGCTCATTTCTCTGTGCCTTCAGTACATTACAATCATGTCCTAACAGTTGGCATTTTTGACAATAGATTGGAGTCCATTCATATTCAATATCTTGCACCAGAGTGTCACCATTAGGTTTCTTAAGCTTCACATTTCTCACTAATGGCTGGCTGATGTCAACTTCCACAAGTACACGGGCATAAGCAATCCTTTTGTTGTTTTACTGTGCATTCATCCGTTCGAACGGGCTTGCCAGCAACACTAGCTATTCTACCCAGGCTTTTCCTTCCCCAGAATGGAAGAGGTAGTTTGGGCAGCTTAATCCATATGTGCATAACTGTGAGTTTTTCCTTGCTAAAATCAAAATCCGGCACCCACTACTTCGTAATGAGTGGCTGATTTTTCACCATATATGGTCCTCTTGACAAAAGTAACTCACACTCTTCTGCAGATTCAAACCTTGCAATGAAGAGGCCATTTTCATATTGGTGCAACACAGGTCTTGCCATATCTCCCCATACCTTCTCAATATAGTTTTGCATATACCCCAAGGTATGTTCTGCCCCAACTACATACAACACAAGTGAATGTTTCCATTTATTTGATTCTTCTATCAAATCATCTTCAGAGAATTCAATACAGAACTCATCGTTTGCCATTGAAGGTGTACTATATTCCAAGTTATGTCCATTGCTAGCCAATCTATTACCTTCCATTTTGCGTTCTTCAGTATGTATCTTCATTTGTTCTTTCTGCATTTCCTCAATTTCATCCTCTTCCCTAATTGGCTTCATGTTTGTATCCTTTGACCAGTCCAATCGGCGAACTGTAGGCTCGCGATTCATGATATTGATCGCACCTTCTTCTGAAGCCGGATTAACCGTCGCTTTAGGTGGCCTAGTTACAGCTGGGCCGTCCGTGGCCGGAGATACCGTTGCCACAACCGGTGTTGCCAACACCTCTGTAGGGATATTCCGTTGCGTTTCATCCTTGGTAGTTGTCTCATCCTTCCTCTCTAACCCATTAACAGTATTTTCCGGAGTATTAATCGTATTTTGTTGCCGATTTGTCGATAGATATGAAGATCGATTGGCGTTCGTCGGCCGATTTCTCTTGCTCTTCCTCGACATTTCGATTCAAGTATTACACCCACGGCGCCCAAGGAATTAACAGAGCTTAAAGTGAAACTGCAGGAACTGCTTGATTCTGGATTTATCCGGCCGAGTGTATCGCCATAGAAGTTTGAGGATATGCATAGACTATCGTGAGCTTAATCGACTCATGATAAAGAATAAATATCCATTTCTAGGATAGAGGACCTATTCGATCAACTTGAAGGATCAAGAGTGTTCTCGAAAATAGATTTGAGATCCGGATATTACCAACTGAGGATTAAGGATGATGATATCCGGAAGACACCATTTCGAACTCGATATGGACACTATGAGTTTATAGTGATGCCATTTGGTTTGGCTAATGCGCCAGCAGTATTCATGGACCTCATGAACCATGTATTTCAACCTTATTTGGATAAGTTTGTAATTGTGTTCATAGATGACATACTTGTTGGGTTCTTATGGAACTAATAAGATTTATGATCTCATCATATATCGAAATAGTGCAGCAAAAGTATAAATATAATATGGAAAACCCTCTGAGGATCCAAGTATATTAACAAAGTACGAAGAACAAGTTAGTTACCTCTTTTAGCGTGTTTTTGATCGAGCCTTCTAGAGACAATGCAAGAAGCGAGCGTCCTCTACGGTATACACACAACGAACAAGTATCGAGCATATCTAGCTCCAATTCAATAAAGTTTTCACTCAAATCAATTTGAATATAGGTATGTTCTTGATTAGGTAAGAACAAGAACACCAAGAATTTTATTCAAATGTTCTTGAACTTTGATCTAAAATAACAACTCTGAATCTTATTCAATATGCTATTAAAGATCAAACTCACAAGATTATATGAAGATTAGATGAGTATTCTAAATACTTTTCTTGGTCATAGAACCAATCTTCAAAGATATGAAGATATGTTCTTGATCATTTTGATTATTCAACTCTTGAATATTATCTTCAAGACTTTTAGAGAGGGAAATATTAAAATCAGATTTTTTATTCTCTCTACATAAATAATGTCTTCTCTTGTGTTTGGTCAAGTGTGAGGGCTATCACAAGATACTATTATATAGACCTCTACATGGCTAAGGGTTCACCAACCCCTTCACCACCCATAATCAACCGGAACAAAATAGTTGCTCTGCTCTTTTAAGTGTGTGACCCTGTAGGTTCTAATTAATATGGCAATGAGTATAAAAACAATTTTACGACTCATAAATCATAAGCAGCCTCTATCTAGACATTATGACTACCCGCATTAAAAGAATTAATTTGACGGCACAAATGAAATCCCATTACTGTATAATATTTAATCCTCTCGTCGCGCGATATCCTATTTAAGCATAAGGCATGGATAAGTCTTATATAGCTTAATTAATATTCTTGATCTCAAGTTACAATTGTCCAATTCAAATATTTATGAATAACTCTTTATTGATCATTTGAGCATGGCCATGCATTTAAACAAGTTAACTTATCAATAGACCATGGATATCTTCTCCATTTTATAGGAGGGTCCCGTCTGGACAAACTACTTCCCTCTGCATAAATCATACTGTATCCAATCACAAACTGTATGGTCCCTTGTTACAGAAGACGCTGGTATTGTGTTAAAATATGATACTCATTATGTAGGAAACTGTAGTGTCTTTAGGTAATAAGGACTTTAAATAATATATAACAATAAGAGGAATTATAATGACATATCCATATATAATTCTCCTTGTTAGGTCATATCCAATACGATGTCTCTGTATGTATCTATGACGTGATATAACATCTCATGTTCATGACCATTAAAACATGGCCATCGTATCATTGTCATACTAGTAATCATATTAGTAGGGATATCTAGAATAAATATTCTTCAATGCTTTAACGAGCTTTACTATCAAGTCATATACTTGATAATCGTAAGCAGAATATTAATTCGATAATATAATCAATATTATATATATATATTAAATAATAATAAATGCCTCCACATTATTATTAAACAGTAGACTTAGAGCATAATACTAACAATCTCCCACTTGCTCTCAGTCTTATACAGACATAAACTGAAGACCCATAGACTTTATATGACCATCATTCTTCGCTTGAGAAAGTGGCTTGGTTAAAGGATCCGCTATGTTATTATCCGTGTGAACTTTGCATATCTTCACATCGCCACGAGTGACAATCTCTCAAATGAGGTGAAACTTTCTAAGTGCGTGTTTGGATGCTTGTTGTGATCTTAGTTCTTTATGTAACACCCCTAGATTTAACCGGAAATGTTACAGCGCCGTGGGCCCCGAGATGGAACCCACAAGGCTGAAGAAAATTTTTGCAAATATTTACAAATGCCCAAGAGGCCAACGACGGTACTATCTTTAAAAATTCACAAAGACTTATAAAATCTATTTAACAAAACCGTCGTAAAAACTCATTTGAAATCGCAAGGCCAAACGGCTGACACTCAAAAGTTTAGAAAACGATTTCCAAAGTAATCTCAATTACCAGATATCAAAAGAGCATTTTAAAATACTCACGCAGCGGAAAAAGACCAACCATAAAGATACTCTAGCAGCGAAATACAAGAACCAATCAAGAAATTCAATGCACAAAACATGTCCTAGCCAGTATCCTCCGGGAAGCTCATCTCTTCACGACCGCTACATGCTCGATACTCCAAGAACCTAAAAAGAAATCCCACGACGGGGTCAGCCATAATATCCAACAATGAAAACCGTCACATTACGTTAATAATTACATACCAATGAGAATACAACATAAGAATACGACCAACGTAATCTTACCGCCATAACATTACTTACTCAAGTACTTCTCATCAGAATAACCATTATCACAGTTTCACATCTCATACTCGATTAACCAATAAACTTGAACATAATATCTGTATTGTACCTCAAACAATACTCAAGATTCTCAAACTATCATCACCAACTCACGATACGGAAATATACCATTTCTGAACAATACGATCCATCGAATAACATCATCAAATCCCAAAATGATAATCGATTGTCCATCAAAGTCAAATACCAAAGGAAATACGGAATATACCTCGAGATATGAAGTGCCACGACAATCATATCAGTCTAATCCGAGATCAGATCAATGCAATACGGACACGGTCCTAACACAAAACCTACAAATGCATATTCATATGACCACGTCAATATGATCACAACAATAACAATCATGTATACTCAATGGAAATCCGACGATCCAGCGCCCTCAGCATAGATCCCCTTGATGATCCTATCAGATCATCATAAGGTGGATAACCAACAATACACATATGAACAACAACACATGATAAAATAAATGATGCGAATTCACAAGATTCCATCAACACAATACTAGTAATCCAACGATCCAGCGCCCTCATCATAGATCCCCATGATGATCCCGTCGAACCAACGCATGGTGGAAAACCTGTCCAACGATCCAGCGCCCTCAGCATAGATCCCCATGATGATCCCGTCGAACCAACGCATGGTAGACATCCGATCCAGCGCCCTCAGCATAGATCCTCATGATCCCATCGGATCATTTACAACATAACAATGCAATTATGCATACACATATGCAAATCAATATGTTCATCAACATGAACAACATATGAATCAAAACATGAAGGACACTATGATGACACAACTAGGACGACCTCATGTTCAGAAACATGAATGACAACCTGCATCATCAAATCACTAACACTAACAGAATCGATATAAGATACTTGCCCGAGTCCTTCGGGAGAAATCTCGATATCAAACCATCACCGCGATTATCCGCAATGCTCGGCAATCCAAACACACCATGGACTACAGATACTCATATCCTCGTCTTCATCGCAACGTATCCTCGATACCCAATTATGCCAATAACCAAAGTAAATCATATATATTATGATTTAACTCCTAGAATCAGAAAATAACATAAAATCCAAATCTCCATAGTTTACAATAATGATCATCGCTATATGCATTATAAATGAAATGAAACTGAAACCATTCATCAAATATTATAACTGAGCAAATAATAACTTGCCTCGATACCGATGAATCCGTTACCAATTCCTCGTCGTCGAGTTCAAGCTCCTCGGCTCCCGGCTCAAAGAGATTCACGAACGCACACGAACACGACCGCAACATGCGGTTATAATCACCGATCAATAATCTCAACCTATTGAAGTAATCAAATAACACTTATCCGATAACAATTAGCAACCAACACGACCAACCAAATCATCTCAACGATTCAACGATATCTACAATACAAACTACAACTCGATGATCATAATCAATCAACACAACCGATCAATAAACCCCAGCGGTTCCACAATATCTCGATTAGACACAAGTCCGGACAATCCAACTTAAACAATTACGAACTCAAAACTACAACACGATTCATAATCCGATAAATTCGACATACGATCGTCTTGCTATGTTAAATTCATCAAAAGTTCCTCAAGAACACTAAGGGATTCGAACTCATGTTCATGACCATTAAAACAACATAACTAGATATCCTTTAACATGAAGATAGTCTTCCGATTTGCAATCCAAGTCATGAATCATCGTATTCTTCAATATACACTCTACATAACCTTAAGGATTGTAACAACAACTCCCTAATCATCATCATACGGATCAAATACGGATAATAATACCAAGAACATCAAGAACTCTATGAGTTCATAATCACAATCAACATATTCAAGGTATAAACCATCATATGACCATCTTCCTTCAACATATAATTCATATAATCTCAAGAATCGAAACAACAACATCTTAATCCTCTTCATACGAATCATTTATCAATAACAATATCAAAAATCCGAAATGAAAAGGAGGATTATCCAACATACCTCTTAGAAGATGAAAAACACTAGAAAACACTTCAAGAATCATCCATAGCTCCATATCCAAGCCTCAAGTCCAAGTCCTCAAGCTCAAAATCGACTTAGGAGAGCTAAATCTCTCTCTCTCTCAGTGTTTAGAGTCGAAAAACGAAGTGAGGTGCTGAAGTGAAATGAAAGAACGAACTTCATTTTATAAACTGCATAACTCATTACGTACGTTATCCTTCATAATTAACGTACATAATGCTCTTTAGCGTATGCTATTCGTCCCACCTAGCGTGCGTAATCATCATCCCAGAAGTAACTGAACTGTTTTGTTAACATGCTTACGTACGTAATGTTTCCTTCATAACGTACGTAACATGTGCGTTGACTTGCTACAGTACTACCCACATTACGTACGTAATACGCCATGCATAACGTACGTAATGGCCGAGGTTGACGCGCTGTCCACATCCTCCACCGAAAGCTGCCGACACAGGGTCCCACCTGCCGACCAAGACTCAATCGTCTGATTCCCATGTTACGTACGTAATGTCCCGGCCATAACATACGTAACTCTTGTGATTTAGCGTACGTAAGTCTTCAACATTAGCGTAGGCTAAGTATTCTATACTTAGCCAATTTCAACTGTTACCGCCTGTCTCGACATACCGAAAACACATATACACTTACTGAATACATATACTGAATCCAATAGTATTCTCATACGATATACCTCATATCAAAAGTGCGATGACCTGATACACGATATCCTCAATTGTAATTGTCGACCAGAAACGACAATTATACCGATACTGACATCCCAGTCCTTTATTTATTTTATCCATACTGTACAGATTCCACGCTGTACAATATAACTCGAATAAAATAATATCAAACAACAGCAGTAGAAATTCCGGATATTACATACTACACCACTTAAAACAAGTTTCGTCCTCGAAACTTGCAATCCGTCATAGAAAACAAACAAACTGTTCAGCCAAAATATTCCGAAACCATCACGACAACGATCAATCATCATTATTACTGAATAACCAAAATAGCATACTTACATATGCGCCAAGTCGACGATCTCCTGAGATACTAGCAAGTGACTTCACTGTAAAGCCTCAACACGCTTATAATAACAATTCCATAAGTCCCAACCAAATATATCATCTTCGGGTGAAACAATCTGCCCGAATCAAATCCTGATTGCCTGATTACATAATCAGGTCTCAATTCCGATAAAACGAATAATATCCGATGTATCTGTGAAACAACTGCTCAATACAATGGCAACGAATCCCGAAACATCGACAGACAATCTGAACGCTCAAATGATCACCAACAATGATCAACAATCAACCGAATTTATCATCGACATGATAAATTCCAATCTGACCAACCAGAGGTCAAAACACAATCGAGAATATCATCAACGTGATAAACTCCAATACGACCAACACAGAACCACAGAAACCGATATATGAGTGAATAAAGTTCACAAAACGACACACCAATCACATACCGATGAACATATCCAATCATATGTGGAGTGGGAATGACCACTCAATATCCAAAGCAACCAGCATGGGGTCACCATCCCCAAATTTACACTTACAAAGAAATCATTCAAAGATCACTATGGTCAAATCGCGCTACTACCGTACCAATGGAATCACATAGCACATATGTCCCGGTTTCACAAAATCCCAAGTTTCCAAAATAATATTATGTGCATGAATCTACAACGCGCAACATATTTCTCTTATCCGATAATTCAACCGATCATCCCTGGATAACCAAACTACTATACTGAATCTCGAATCTCTTTTCATCGTACCATACTGATGAAATATCCGATTCAAGAGTCTCGCTCAGAACTTCACCACGATATGCATTATACACTAAATGCGTATGTATATCGATCATATTTTCAAAACCAGTTTGAAATCATATAGTCTTGTCAAAAGACAAATTTCGAAAATTCTTTCAAGAGTTTGAAAACTCAAAACATAAATTTTCGTAAGACCACGAAATCAATTTTAAAAATTAAATCGGCTCGCTGGTGCCAAGTTCTCGATAAAAATTCTTTTCGAATACACACGATAAAATAAAATGGAATTTATGAAAATGCTTGTCCATATCCATACTCCTGTATACCACTTCGGCTTGTCACCAAATCCATTGACATTCCAACGGAAACCACACGATCGAGTTCCAAAACCTCAATATATAGACTCCAATAAAACTCCTTTTCCATGTATGACTCGCAACGTCACCCATTTACCCATCCTGGATCACCTCAAATATGATATGACAAAACATTGAAACAAATCAACAAATCAAACACGGCGAAAGACTTCCCGAGAAGTTCCATTTGAACAAGTAAACCAAAGCCTCGAAAGGCAGAAATAACATAGGTAAACGATTGGTAAAGTATTTTACAAATCTCGGGAGTTTTAGAAAACAGGAAAGTCTTTTGAAACATTAGGGTCTCAGCCCGTATTTCATTCCACATTACAAGAAGTTTAAAAAGTAGAAAACTCTTTTCGGACCCCAAGTCCGGAGTTATAAAACCATTTCAAAATTGATTGAGTCTCGGCCCAAAATCATTTTCCGTAAAACATCCGTAAGATATTCATTTTGAAAAGTATCATTTTCAAATGTTCAAAAGTGGTTTCATGTATCACAAAATGATCTATCATGACTACATGTTTTTCTCAACCATCCACAACCTTCTCCCAAATGTACAATTCCGTTCCAAAATCTACTGAACATACTGATTTCCAAAATCATAGTTTCTCACGATCATCAATCCTATCCCAAATCTGTCGCCTTATACTGTAACGTATAATATCTGCTAAATGTCAAAACGTATCAACTTAGAACGGCAATAAATCTCAATGAAATTCAAAAATCCAAATACTTACAGATCGTGAAGCCGACGATTCCCCATAATACTGGCACATGTATTGACTAAAGAAAATACTCGACACAGATATTTTCAAAACACATGTTTTGCAAAATCAGTTCAACTCAAGAACACAATACATCTCATTCCAGAGAATCTCGTTAACACCATTTGGAAAAGTTTACAACAATCCCAGTACTATACTGGTAAATCACTTAACGCACAAGCCTGAGTGAACAACAAAACTCGCGGCTCTAATATTTGTCAAATCGACAACTCGAATGACGCAACAAAAACACGACCCAACTTGACCCGATTGCCTAGGTTTTCTCAACCTAAGCTCTGATACCATATTCTGTAACACCCCCAGATTTAACCGGAAATGTTACAGCGCCGTGGGCCCCGAGATGGAACCCACAAGGCTGAAGGAAATTTTCGCAAATATTTACAAATGCCCCAGAGGCCAACGACGGTACTATCTTTAAAAATTCACAAAGACTTATAAAATCTATTTAACAAAACCGTCGTAAAAACTCATTTGAAATCGCAAGGCCAAACGGCCGACACTCAAAAGTTTAGAAAACGATTTCCAAAGTAATCTCAGTTACCAGATATCAAAAGAGCATTTTAAAATACTCACGCAGTGGAAAAAGACTAACCATAAAAATACTCTAGCAGCGAAATACAAGAACCAATCAAGAAATTCAATGCACAAAACATGTCCTAGCCAGTATCCTCCAGGAAGCTCATCTCTTCACGACCGCTACATGCTCGATACTCCAAGAACCTAAAAAGAAATCCCACGACGGGGTCATCCATAATATCCAACAATGAAAACCGTCACATTACGTTAATAATTACATACCAATGAGAATACAACATAAGAATACGACCAACGTAATCTTACCGCCATAACATTACTTACTCAAGTACTTCTCATCAGAATAACCATTATCACAGTTTCACATCGCATACTCGATTAACCAATAAACTCGAACATAATATCTGTATTGTACCTCAAACAATACTCAAGATTCTCAAACTGTCATCACCAACTCACGATACGGAAATATACCATTTCTGACCAATACGATCGATCGAATAACATCATCAAATCCCAAAACGATAATCGATTGTCCATCAAAGACAAATACCAAAGGAAATACGGAACATACCTCGAGATATGAAGTGCCACGACAATCATATCAGTCTAACCCGAGATCAGATCAATGCAATACGGACACGGTCCTAACACAAAACCTACAAATGCATACTCATATGACCACGTCAATATGATCACAACAATGACAATCATGTATACTCAATGGAAATCCGACGATCCAGCGCCCTCAGCATAGATCCCCTTGATGATCCTATCAGATCAACATAAGGTGTATAACCAACAATACACATATGAACAACAACACATGATAAAATAAATGATGCGAATTCACAAGATTCCATCAACACAATACTGGTAATCCAACGATCCAGCGCCCTCAGCATAGATCCCCATGATGATCCCGTCGAACCAACGCATGGTGGAAAACCTGTCCAACGATCCAGCGCCCTCAGCATAGATCCCCATGATGATCCCGTTGAACCAACGCATGGTGGACATCCGATCCAGCGCCCTCAGCATAGATCCTCATGATCCCATCGGATCATTTACAACATAACAATGCAATTATGCATACACATATGCAAATCAATATGTTCATCAACATGAACAACATATGAATCAAAACATGAACGACACTATGATGACACAACTAGGACGACCTCATGTTCAGCAACATGAATGACAACCTGCATGATCAAATCACTAACACTAACAGAATCGATATAAGATACTTGCCCGAGTCCTTCGGGAGAAATCTCGATATCAAACCATCACCGATGATTATCCGTAATGCTCGGCGATCCAAACATACCATGGACTACAGATACTCATATCCTCATCTTCATCGCAACGTATCCTCGATACCCAATTATGCCAATAACCAAAGTAAATCATATACATTATGATTTAACTCCCAGAATCATAAAATAACATAAAATCCAAATCTCCATAGTTTACAATAATGATCATCGCTATATGCATTATAAATGAAATGAAACTGAAACCATTCATCAAATATTATAACTGAGCAAATAATAACTTGCCTCGATACCGATGAATCCGTTACCAATTCCTTGTCGTCGAGTTCAAGCTCCTCGGCTCCCGGCTCAAAGCGATTCACGAACGCACACGAACACGACCGCAACATGCGGTTATAATCACCGATCAATAATCTCAACCTATTGAAGTAATCAAATAACACATATCCGATAACAATTAGCAACCGACATGACCAACCAAATCATCTCAACGATTCAACGATATCTACAATACAAACTACAACCCGATGATCATAATCAATCAACACAACCGATCAATAAACCCCAGCGGTTCCACAATATCTCGATTAGACACAAGTCCGGACAATCCAACTCAAACAATTACGAACTCAAAACCACAACACAATTCATAATCCGATAAATTCAACATACGATCGTCTTGCTATGTTAAATTCATCAAAAGTTCCTCAAGAACACTAAGGGATTCGAACTCATGTTCATGACCATTAAAACAACATAACTAGATATCCTTTAACATGAAGATAGTCTTCAAATTTGCAATCCAAGTCATGAATCATCGTATTCTTCAATATACACTCTACATAACCTTAAGGATTGTAACAACAACTCCCTAATCATCATCATACGGATCAAATACGGATAATAATACCAAGAACATCAAGAACTCTATGAGTTCATAATCATAATCAACATATTCAAGGTATAAACCATCATATTACCATCTTCCTTCAACATATAATTCATATAATCTCAAGAATCGAAACAACATCTTAATCCTCTTCATACGAATCATTTATCAATAACAATATCAAAAATCCGAAATGAAAAGTAGGATTATCCAACATACCTCTTAGAAGATGAAAAACACTAGAAAACACTTCAAGAATCATCCATAGCTCCATATCCAAGCCTCAAGTCCAAGTCCTCAAGCTCAAAATCGACTTAGGAGAGCTAACTCTCTCTCGCTCAGTGTTTAGAGTCGAAAAACGAAGTGAGGTGCTGAAGTGAAATGAAAGAACGAACTTCATTTTATAAACTGCATAACTCATTACGTACGTTATCCTTCATAATTAACGTATGTAATGCTCTTTAGCGTATGCTATTCGTCCCACATAGCGTGCGTTGTAATATCCGCATTTTTCTTTCCCTTGTAATGGTATTTCTGGTGTAATTCTCGATTGTAGTGACCCTCATGTATCCTTCAGTGTAACTTTTCCGTCATCTTTTGATCTGATTCTCGTAATTGTTGTGCGGAACCGCCGTTTCGGGGTTGCCGTGGATCTATTTTATGCTATGATGCGTTTTGAGGTGTTCCGTTTGACGTTTCGTTCATATTCCGGTATTTTGGGTCGTTTATATCCTATATCTAGCGCACGCTAAACTTCCTGTGTAGCGCACGCTAGAAATCCATTGGTAGCGCACGCTACGCTTAATTCGTAGCGCACGCTAATGGGTCAGGTGAGGTCCGGGCAGTTTACTACTGAACTCAATCAGATGCTAGTTAGCGCACGCTACGCTGGTATAGGTAGCGCACGCTAACGGGTCAGGTGAGGTTTGGGCAGTTGGCTACTGGACTCGGCTGATGTTCAGGTAGCGCACGCTATTGGTCGATAGCGCGCGCTACCGAGAGGCCATTAGCGCACGCTACTCATGTATGGTAGCGCACGCTAACGGCCAAAAACCTGGCTGCTGGACTGGGACGCTAACAGGAGGGTTTGTAACCCTATTCCGTTAGCGCACGCTAACCTTGAGGTCTTAGCGTGCGCTAACACTCCCTGGCTATATAAACCAGGGAGTTGACCGAGATAATCACAAAATCTCATTTCTTCCTCTTTCCGCGGCCGACGACTCCAGAGGCGATTTGAAGCGATTTTCTTCTTCCAATCACTTCAGAGATTCTTGTGCTTGAGTTCTTGGTGTAAGACTAACATCATCCACTTGTGTTTCTCATCCTAAATCCAAGGTAATCTCTTAGAACCCTACTTTTGGATAATTTGGGGGTTTTGGGATTTTCTTCCGATCCGTTCCGTTTCGTTGATGGATTCATGATGAATATGATTAATCTTGTTGGTATTCTTAGTTTCCCTACGGATTCATGGTATATTTTCATGGTTTTGCGAAATCGAGAGGGTTTGGTTGTGGTCCGCCCTCGTTGTTATTTTTGTATGAATATACATGAATCGTAGGCGGGTTTCCGGGTGTATTCCATTTCCGTAATCGTTTAGAAGTGGTTGTGATTGTGCTATTCAAATCGTTAGGTTCATTTCCGCCGGTTCCTTGCGGTCGTGTTCAACTCTTCCGTTCCGTTCGTGTCATCGTCTAATTAATCGAGGCAAGTATCCTTATGAACTTACAATCTTGACATAGTAGTTTTGTATGAGAAATTGTGTGCGTGTGTATGCTCACTACGGGTTAGACTCGACGGGGTCTCGGTAGGGGTCCACGGAGGTGTGGATCGACGAGCTTTGCTTTTAACCACTACGGGTTAGATCCGACGGGGTCTCGGTAGGGGTCCACGGAGGTGTGGATCGACGGTTAATTGTGGTGCATTTTACAAATGTGTTTTGATATTGGCATTTTCGGAAATGAGTGCTTTCGAACGGTTTTCTTTATTGCATGCATTACTATATGTGTAAGATGTGAGTTGTTCATCTGGTTACTTGTACTAGCGTAATTGCTAACCCCTCTGGGGACCCGTTTTGGGGAAATTCGTTTTATGAATTTGGTCGGGTTCATCGAGGCGAGTGGGCGCTGGACGATTACGGATGATGGCCGTGCGTGATGATGGTGCACGAGTGATGTTTTAGTGTCTTTTACCTTTTTGTCTCTTGTGGTTTTGAACTAATAGTTGTACTCGAGTACTTAAGGGGTTCTTGTTCGTTTGGATTGTATTGTTACTTATTATGTTGTGTTGGATGATGATGTTATATTGACCGGTTGAACCGGGTGGATTGTTCTGTTTTGCGTCTTTATGACATGGTATTGTCCTGTCGTTTATGTGAGTCGATGAGTATGATCTTTGTTCACTGGTGGGTCCCATATAGGGATTCACGGCGCTGTAATATACCTCGAATATCTTGAGGGTGTTACAGAAAATGGTATCAGAGCTCTAGGTTTATGGATACCTAGGCTTGTTGGTTTATTGGGTCTTGTGGTGTTTTGTTTTGCACATCATCGTCACGCTGCCATGATTCCGGTACTACCAGTGTCCGTAAGTTTTTCCTTCCTCTGTTCATTAATTCCTTGTATCGTACCCTTGATTCTCGACTTGTGATTGTTCTTTTCTTGTCGATCCTCGTATGGCTTTTGCTACTTATTTAACTCCGGTATGGATCTTGGAAGAGGTCGTGGTCGTGGTCGTGGTCGTGGACGGCCGGGACGTGGGGCGGTGGTGGGCGGCCACGTCACGATCTTCGGGAGGCTGGCGATGCGGCGACCGTCATAGCCATGCTTCTTCTCAGGAGCGTGCCGATCTTGGTATTGCGGCCGTTATGCAACAGATGGTGAACCAAATGGCGGCAATAGCTCAGGCGATTCAGAACCCGGAGCAGGCCCATGCTAATCGGGGCGGAGCGGACCGATGGCTCCAAGATGTTATCAAGATGCATCCTCCTCAGTTTTCGGGAGCTTCAGACCCGATTGGCTGGGAAGGGTGGATCAAGGAGATGTCTAAGGTCTTCGTTGCCACTAAGCGTCCCGAGGAACGTAGAGTCCCTATTGCCCAATACTTTCTCACGGGGGCCTACGGTGGTGGGAGGCCGTTGGGCCCAAAGACCATCTTTGCTACGTGGGCTGTGTTTCAAGAGTTGATGGAGACTGTATATTGCCCGTGGCGTGTGAGAGAGGCTCGGGTACTTGCTTTTTACGATGCTCAACCACGGGATATCCCCGTAGCTCAAGCTATTGCTGATTTTAACAAAGAGTTGGGTTATGTGAAGACCCAAGTTGTCGAGGAGAGTGACAAGATTTTCCATTTCTCCAGACGGATGAAGTTGCCGATTCGGGACTATATGTCGGGGCTCGTATGCACTACATTGAAGGATTATCAGAGTAGGGCCCTTGCTTATGATATGTCGGTGACGGCGAGTGAGGCGGCCCGCGAGAGTAAGAAGCAGAAGTCCGCTGGGAACTTTTCGGGCCACAAGAGTGGGGGTCAGCAGAGATCCCAATCTGCTAACTTCCCCGCCGGCGGTGGTCCAGCTCGTTCCGCTGGGGGTCCTCGTGGAACTACCAGTGCTCCTTTTCGTGATGTGAGGTGTTTCAATTGTGGTCGTACGGGCCACATCAGTCGTACTTGTTTGAGCCCTTTGCTGACGTGTAATCAGTGTGGCCAGTCGGGTCACAAGGCTGCTTTCTGTGCTGAGAGAGAGAAAATCCTTGGTGCCCGGGCTTCCATTCCAGCGCCTAGGGAACCAAGTGTGAATCAGGGATCGTTTACTCCTCAATCTCCGCCGAGTGCTAGTCGGGGGAGAGGTCGGGGTCAGCCCTCTAAGGGGGGAGCTTCCAGTGTTGGCTCAGCCCACCCGCGTGTCTATGAGATGCGGAGAGCCGATGATCCAGCGGCTACCGTGGCGACAGGTACCGTTTATATTCTTTCTCATCCTGTCAGTGTGCTTTTCGATTCCGGTGCTACGCATTCGTTCATATCTCTGGATTGTGTGCGTCGTTTGAGTCTCGACCGTTTGACGCCTTGTGAGCCCTTCATCGTTAAGCTTCCTAGCGGCGATAGGATCGTTGGTGATCGGGAGGTTCGAGGCGCTCTGTACTTATTTGTGAGAGGACTTGGCCCTCTAATCTTATTGTTGTGAGTATCGAGGTGAGGATTTAATTCTTGGTGATGATTGGCTCGAGCGGCATGGTGCGATCATGAACTACCGCACGAGAATCATCGCTATGTTAGCCGAGG
Source organism: Orobanche coerulescens (assembly GCA_033398695.1). Taxonomy (NCBI): domain Eukaryota; kingdom Viridiplantae; phylum Streptophyta; class Magnoliopsida; order Lamiales; family Orobanchaceae; genus Orobanche; species Orobanche coerulescens. The sequence goes on along the minus strand of CM065807.1, from coordinate 117,843,360 downwards.
ACGGCACGAGCACTCTTTCGCGGGCGAAAGAGAGGAAACAGTCGTTATTAATGCCTTGAAGGCGATGAGTCTCTGCGAAAGGGGTGTCTTGGTTATTGGTGCTATGCCTTGAAGACGGAGGATGGTGGAGTCGAGCTTTCGTCGATTCCGGTCGTTAATGAGTTTCTGATGTATTTCTGACGAGTTACGGGATTGCCACCGGATCGTGAGGTTGAGTTTGCCATAGAGTTAGAGCCGGGCGCGGCTCCTATTTCAAGGCGCCTATCGCATGGCACCTTACGAGATGTCCGAGTTGAAGAAGCGGTTGAGTGAGCTTCTTGAGTCGGGGTATGTTCGACCGAGCGCCTCGCCTTGGGGCGCACCGGTCTGTTTGTGCGGAAGAAGGATGGTTCACTACGTTTGTGTATCGACTATCGCGAACTAAACAAGGTGACCATCAAGAACAGTATCCTTTGCCGAGAATTGATGACTTGTTCGATCGATTGCGGGAGGCTGCGGTATTCTCGAAAATTGATTTGAAATCGGGGTACTATCGGCTCGGGTGAGAGAGTCGATGTGCCGAAACAGCTTTTCGGACGAGGTACGGACATTATGAGTTCGTAGTCATGCCCTTCGGGTTAACTAATGCGCCGGCGGTGTTCATGCGATTGATGAACAAAGTTTTTATCGAGTATTTGGATAAGTGCGTCGTCGTCTTTATTGACGATATTCTTATTTATTCGAGGAATGAGGAAGAGCATGCCCATCATTTGCGGGTAGTATTAGACATTTTAAGGACCGAGCAACTCTATGCAAAGTTCTCGAAATGTGAGTTGGTGAAGGAAGTGATGTTTTTGGGTCACGTGATTTCGGTAGGGGGTTCGTGTGGATCCGCAAAAGATTGAGGCCGTGTTGGATTGGGCACCGCCAAGAATGTGAAGGAGCTCCGTAGTTTCTTGGGTTTAGTGGCTACTACCGTAGGTTCGTCGAGGTTTCTCGGCGGCTCGGCCACTTACGCGATTGCTCAAATCCGAGAAGTTCGTGGAATGACGAGAGCGATCGAGTTTTGAGGAACTGAAGAAGCGTTTGACTTCAGCCCGATTTTGGCGTTGCCATGTGGCAACGAGGGTTTTGCCGTTTATAGCGATGCTTCGGGTCGGGGTCTTGGGTGTGTATTAATGCGGCACGGCAAGACCATTGCCTATGCGTCGAGACAGTTGAGGCCGTATGAGTGAACTACCCTACTCATGATTTGGAGTTGGCGGCGGTCGTTTTGCGCTCAAGATGCGGCGTCACTATCTTTTCGGCTCTACATGTCGATTTTTACCGATCATAAAAGTCCGAAATACATATTTACTCGGCGAGAGTTGAATATGAGGCGAGAGGAGGTGGTTAGAGTTGATTAAGGATTATGACCTCGAAATCCTCTATCATCCGGTAAAGCGAACGTCGTGGCCGACGCCTTGATTCGGAAACCCGGTTGCGTTGCGAACGCTTGAGATCCTTACGCCTCGGCTGAGCTTCGGAGGGCTTTGATCGAGTTAGACGTTGAGGTCTCGTTACGGGAGTGTCGGGCAACTTTGTGCTTTAGAAATTTCATCATCTTTGATCGATGAAATTAAGTCAAGCAATCGAGGATCCGATGATTACTCAAATCCGAGAGAACGTTCTTAAAGGAAAGTCTCTGGATTTGTGATTCACGAGGATGGTGTTTTGAGATTCAGTCGGCTTTGTGTGCCGAACGACTCGAGAGTTGAGGCGAGTATTTACGGGAGGCCCATGCTACACCTTATTCCGTTCATCCTGCACGAGTAAGATGTACAAGGACACGAGGAGAAATTTCGGTGGAATGATATGAAGGATGAGGTCGCACGGTTTGTAGCGAGATGTTTGACTTGTCGGCAGTCAAAATCGAGCATCGAGACCTTTGAGTTATTGCGGTCACTTCCGTTCGGAATGGAAATGGGAAGATATATCGATGGATTTCATTACGAGTTTGCCGAGATCGAGGTCGGGCATGAATATGGTATGGGTGATTGTTGATCGCGACCAAGTCGGCACATTTTACGGGCATCAAGGACACTTGGGGCCGGAGAAGTTAGCTCGTGTGTTTATTGCGCAGATCGTGAGACTTCACGGTACTCAAGTCTATTGTTTCGGATCGTGACGGCCGTTTTGTATCGCACTTCGGCGGGCGGTGCATAAGGCGTTAGGTACCGGTTGCATTTGAGTAACTCTTTTCATCCCCAGACAGAATGACAGTCGGAACGCACTAACCAGACTTTCGAGGACTTGTTGCGTGCTGTGCTCTCGATTGGAGTAGTAGTGGGAGGAACATTTGCCGCTGATCGAATTCACGTATAACAATAGTTGGCACGCGTCGATTCGGATGGCACCGTATGAGGCACTTTACGGGCGGCGATGTCGATCACCGATTTGTTGGAATGAGGCGTCCGATTTGGTCGGGACCGAGCCGGATGTCGTTTTAGAGACGAGGCGGAAGATAGAGTTAATTCGGGATCGGATGTTGACGCCGAGTCGGCGAGTCGTATGCCGACATCCGTCGTCGACCTTTGGAATTCGAGGTGGGAGACCATGTTTTACTAAAGGTGTCGCCGACGAAGGGAGTTTTCGTTTGGAAAGAAAGGGAAGTTGAGTCCGAGATTTATCGGCCCTTCGAGATCCTCGGCGAGTAGGTGGATTGGCATACCGTTTGGCGTTACCTCCGGCCTTGAGTCATGTTCATAGCGTTTTCCATGTTTCCCAGTTGAGGAAATATGTCACGGATCCTAGTCCCATCCACGATTAAGGAGAGATTGATTACGCCGAAGATGATACTTTCGAAGAGCGCCCTTTGAAGATTTTGGAGCATCGTGAGAAACGATTGAGGCATAAGACCATACCTTTGGTCAAGGTGCAGTGGTCGAGACACGGTGTCGAGGAGGCAACTTGGGAAACCGAGGATAGCATGCGTGCTAGGTACCCCGAGTTGTTTGTTTCTTAAGTTTCGGGACGAAACTTATTTTTAGAGGGGTAGAATGTAATATCCGCATTTTTCTTTCCCTTGTAATGGTATTTCTGGTGTAATTCTCGATTGTAGTGACCCTCATGTATCCTTCAGTGTAACTTTTCCGTCATCTTTTGATCTGATTCTCGTAATTGTTGTGCGGAACCGCCGTTTCGGGGTTGCCGTGGATCCATTTTATGCTATGATGCGTTTTGAGGTGTTCCGTTTGACGTTTCGTTCATATTCCGGTATTTTGGGTCGTTTATATCCTATATCTAGCGCACGCTAAACTTCCTGTGTAGCGCACGCTAGAAATCCATTGGTAGCGCACGCTACGCTTAATTCGTAGCGCACGCTAACGGGTCAGGTGAGGTCCGGGCAGTTTACTACTGAACTCAATCAGATGCTAGTTAGCGCACGCTACGCTGGTATAGGTAGCGCACGCTAACGGGTCAGGTGAGGTTTGGGCAGTTGGCTACTGGACTCGGCTGATGTTCAGGTAGCGCACGCTATTGGTCGATAGCGCGCTACGAGAGGCCATTAGCGCACGCTACTCATGTATGGTAGCGCACGCTAACGGCCAAAACTCACAGGCCGGATCGGGACGCTAACAGAGGGTTTGTAACCTATTCCGTTAGCGCACGCTAACCTTGAGGTCTTAGCGTGCGCTAACACTCCCTGGCTATATAAACCAGGGAGTTGACCGAGATAATCACAAAATCTCATTTCTTCCTCTTTCCGCAGCCGACGACTCCAGAGGCGATTTGAAGCGATTTTCTTCTTCCAATCACTTCAGAGATTCTTGTGCTTGAGTTCTTGGTGTAAGACTAACATCATCCACTTGTGTTTCTCATCCTAAATCCAAGGTAATCTCTTAGAACCCTACTTTTGGATAATTTGGGGGTTTTGGGATTTTCTTCCGATCCGTTCCGTTTCGTTGATGGATTCATGATGAATATGATTAATCTTGTTGGTATTCTTAGTTTCCCTACGGATTCATGGTATATTTTCATGGTTTTGCGAAATCGAGAGGGTTTGGTTGTGGTCCGCCCTCGTTGTTATTTTTGTATGAATATACATGAATCGTAGGCGGGTTTCCGGGTGTATTCCATTTCCGTAATCGTTTAGAAGTGGTTGTGATTGTGCTATTCAAATTGTTAGGTTCATTTCCGCCGGTTCCTTGCGGTCGTGTTCAACTCTTCCGTTCCGTTCGTGTCATCGTCTAATTAATCGAGGCAAGTATCCTTATGAACTTACAATCTTGACATAGTAGTTTTGTATGAGAAATTGTGTGCGTGTGTATGCTCACTACGGGTTAGACTCGACGGGGTCTCAGTAGGGGTCCACGGAGGTGTGGATCGACGAGCTTTGCTTTTAACCACTACGGGTTAGATCCGACGGGGTCTCGGTAGGGGTCCACGGAGGTGTGGATCGACGGTTAATTGTGGTGCATTTTACAAATGTGTTTTGATATTGGCATTTCCGGAAATGAGTGCTTTCGAACGGTTTTCTTTATTGCATGCATTACTATATGTGTAAGATGTGAGTTGTTCATCTGGTTACTTGTACTAGCGTAATTGCTAACCCCTCTGGGGACCCGTTTTGGGGAAATTCGTTTTATGAATTTCAGGTCAGGTTCATCGAGACGAGTGGGCGCTGGACCAGTACACGGATGATGGTCGTGCGTGATGATGGTGCACGAGTGATGTTTTAGTGTCTTTTACCTTTTTGTCTCTTGTGGTTTTGAACTAATAGTTGTACTCGAGTACTTAAGGGGTTCTTGTTCGTTTGGATTGTATTGTTACTTATTATGTTGTGTTGGATGATGATGTTATATTGACCGGTTGAACCGGGTGGATTGTTCTGTTTTGCGTCTTTATGACATGGTATTGTCCTGTCGTTTATGTGAGTCGATGAGTATGATGCTGTTCAGCCTGGTGGGTCCCATATAGGGATTCACGGCGCTGTAATATACCTCGAATATCTTGAGGGTGTTACATGCGTAATCATCATCCCAGAAGTAACTGAACTGTTTTGTTAACATGCTTACGTACGTAATGTTTCCTTCATAACGTACGTAACATGTGCGTTGACTTGCTACAGTACCACCCACATTACGTACGTAATACGCCATGCACAACGTATGTAATGGCCGAGGTTGACTCGCTGTCCACATCCTCCGCCGAAAGCTGCCGACACAGGGTCCCACCTGCCGACCAAGACTCAATCGTCTGATTCCCATGTTACGTACGTAATGTCCCGGCCATAACGTACGTAACTCTTGTGATTTAGCGTACGTAAGTCTTCCACATTAGCGTACGCTAAGTATTCTATACTTAGCCAATTTCAACTGTTACCGCCTGTCTCGACATACTGAAAACACATATACACTTACTGAATAGATATACTGAATCCAATAGTATTCTCATACGATATACCTCATATCAAAAGTGCGATGACCTGATACACGATATCCTCAATTTTAATTGTCGACCAGATATGACAATTATACCGATACTGACATCCCAGTCCTTTATTTATTTTATCCATACTGTACAGATTCCACGATGTACAATATAACTCGAATAAAATAATATCAAACAACAGTAGTAGAAATTCCGGATATTACACTTTAACTTGTGCAATAGCTCCATTGTTATCACGGTGCAAATTTATTGGATCAACAATGCTAGGAACCACATCCAGTTCACCAATGAACTTCCTCATCCAAACAGCTTATTTAGCTGCTTCCGAAGCGGCTACGTACTCAGCTTCCGTTATAGAATCAGCTGTGGTTGGTGGTTTGGAACTCTTCTAGCTAACAGCACCACCATTCAAGTAAAATATATATCAAGACTGCGATTTTGAATCATCTTGGTCTGCCTCAAAACTGGCATCGACATAGCCATTAAGGACCAAATCACTATCTTGACCACCATATATCAAGAACATATCTTTAGTCCTTCTCAAGTACTTAAGTATGCTTTTGACTAGGGTCCAGTGAGCCTCACCAGGGTTAGACTGGTATCTGTTGGCTGCACTCAATGCAAATGATACATCCGGTCTAGTACATATCATGGCATACATGATAGATCCTATAGCCGAAGCATACGGTATCAAGCTTATTCTATCTCCTTCTTCCTTCAAACAAGGACTTTGAGTTTCACTGAGTTTTATGCCATGTGACATAGGTAAGAATCCTTTCTTACTATTAAGCATACTGAACCATTTTAGTACCTTGTTAACATATGTACTTTGACTTAGGGCAAGAAGCCTTTTAGATCTATCTCTATAAATCCTTATACCCAGTATATAGGCAGCTTCCCCTAAGTCCTTTATTGTAAAACATTTCCTTAGCCAAAGCTTAACACTTTGCAAAGTAAGGATGTCATTTCCAATGAGTAGGATATCATCCACATAGAGTACTAGAAAAACAATTGCACTCCCACTAATCTTCTTGTATACACAAGGTTCGTCTTGATTTCTAATGAAACCAAACTCTTTGCTTTTTCATCAAAATGAAGGTTCCAACTCTGGGATGCCTGCTTCAAACCATAAATGGCTCTTAGAAGCTTACATACTTTATTAGGATTATTAGGATCGACAAAACTTTCGGGATGTATCATATACACATCCTCATCTAACTTCCCATTAAGAAAAGCGGTTTTGACATCCATTTGCCATATCTCATAGTCATAATATGCTGCTATGGCAAGTATAAGTCTAGTTGATTTCAGCATTATACCATGAGTCTGTCTGTATCCTTTCGCCACGAGTCGTGATTTCTATGTTTGTACAATGTCATACATGTCCTTTTTCTTTATAAAGATTCATTTGCAACCAATTGCTTTGGAACCTTCACGAAGATCAATCAAAGTCCATACTTGATTATCATACATGGATTGCATTTCGGATTTCATCCCTTCAAGCCAACTTTCGCATTCAATGCTAGTTGTTGCTTCATTGTAGGTTGTGGGCTCATCTAGATCCATGAGTTCCACATTGTTGTCACCTGTGATAAGAAATCCATATATCTCAAGTTCCCGATGATTACGTATAGACCTACGCGGATCTGGTATAGAAGAAGTGGTCTCAACATCTCTATGTTAGTTTAAATCAGTTTTATCTAAAGGTTCAGTATCTATTTGTGGCTCTTTCATATCATGAAGAGTTATTTTACTCCCACTATTTTTCATGGAAATAAATTCCTTCTCAAGGAATACTCCAAATCGAGCAACAAACACTTTGTTCTCTGATGGGATGTAAAAGTAATATCCTTTAGTTTCCTTAGGATATCCCACAAACAGATATTTATCCGATTTGGATGATAATTTATCAGTGATAATCCGCTTCACATAAGCTTCACAACCCCAAATCTTAAGGAAAGACAAAACAGGTTGTTTCCTTGTCCATATCTCATATGGTGTGCTTTGAACTAATTTAGATGGTACTCGATTTAAAATGAATGCAGCAGTCTCTAAAGCGCAACCCCAAAAAGGAATTGGAAGATTAGCTTGACCCATCATCGATCTAACCATGTCTAACAAGGTTCGATTTCTGCATTCCAACACATCATTCCATTGAGGTGTTCTAGGTGGAGTTAGTTGTGAAATAATTCCACAATTCTTGAGATGATCGTCAAATTCATGGCTCAAATATTCACCACCACGATCTGATCGTAGTTCTTTAATGATTTTGCATAACTAATTTTGTACTTCATTTTGAAATTGCTTGAATTTCGTAAATGACTCAGACTTACGACTCATTAAGTAGATATATCCAAATCTGCTTAAGTCATCCGTGAACATTATGAAGTATTGAAAACCTCCTCTAGCATTTGTATTCATTGCTCCACATACATAGTATGTATTAAGCCCAATAAATCTGCAGCTCTCTCAGTATGGCCCGTGAAAGGAGCTTTGGTCATTTTTCCTAATAAGCAAGATTCGCACGTATCATATGATTCTAAATCAAATGTCTCCAAGATTTCATCTTTATGGATTTTGGTTATACGTTTCTCGTTTATATGGCCCAAACGACAATGTCAGAAATATGTTTGGTTTAAATAATTTGATTTAAGTCTTTTGACATTTATGTTACAGACAGATTTGGGAACTTTCAAGATTTATGGGATATAATCTCCCACTCATCAAGGCATCTCCATAAAAATACCTTTATTAAATATGGACATTACACTATTCTCGATAGCAAAGTTATAACCTTCCCAATCAAAGCAAGAAACCAATATAATGTTTCTGCCCATAGCAGGAACGTAATAACAATCATTAAGTTCCAATACAAGTCCACTTGGTAGCTTTATATCATAAGTCCATATGGCAATAGCAGCAACTCTTGCTTTATTTCCAACACATAGGTCCATTTCACCTTTTGCCAGTTGTCTACTACTTCGCAGCCCCTGCGCATTCACACAAATGTGAGCTTCACTGCCGGTATCTAATACCCATGATGAAGAAGTAGATAAATTGACTTCTATAACAAGAATACTTGAAGCAGCAGTCTCACTGCTCTTCCGTTTTCTCATTTCTTCCAGGTAGACCTTGCAATTCCTTTTCCAATGACCAGTTTCATTGCAGTGGTAGCAAGCACCTTCTCTGGATTGTTTCGATGAAGTCTTGAAAGGTTTAGGTTTAGGTTTAAGCAACATTTGCATTTTACCCTTAACTTTATCTTTTGGGTCCATCTTATTCCCTTTCTTTTTATTCCATTTCTTTTGAACCATTAAAATATTAGAAACAACTTTCTTAATGTTTATCTCAGTTTGTTTTAGCATCCTATGCAACTCAGTAATAGTTTTCTCCATGTTGTGCATGTTGAAGTTTACTACAAAGTGATCGTACTCTGAAGGCAGTGATGCTAAGATAATATCTGTAGCGAGTTCCTGACTGATAGGAGCTCCTAGACTTTCAAGATGCTCAATGTAGCCCTTCACCTTAAGGACATGAGAACTCATAGAAGTACCTGAAGAGATTTTACAACCATTCAATGCCTTCGTAGTGGCAAACCTCTCCTGACGGGCTTGCTCTTGGAACATTTCCTTAAGCTGACCCATCATTCATAAGCTTCCATGTCCTCGAACTATATCTGCAGCTCCGAGTTCATGGTTGCTAGCATAAGACATGTCACATCTAAAGAATCATTCATATGATTACTATAATCATCTTTTGAGCTTTGGTGGCGGTTGATTCCGGTTCGTCATGAATTGGGTTTTCCAGAATGTACTGCTTCTTTTCAGCTTTGAGAACAATTCTCAAGTTCCTTGACCAATCAAGGTAATTAGTGCCAGAAAGTTTTTCTTTGTCAAGAATTGATCGCAATGAGTTTGTGTTGATTGACGCCATTGAATATGCAAAGTTATTCGTGAGATATATTGATTTTAAAATCTAACGATCAAGTAAATGCAAGCACGGTTATGGCATGTCCCTCGCAAATAAAATAAGATGACATCTTATGTCAACATTTTAGTCTCAAATATTATGTATCACATACACATATATGAATTATAATCTAATGATGAAATAACCACAGACACATCTTTGGCATGTCCCCTGTAATTAAAAAAATGCTTTAGATTATCATTTGGGATGACATCTTATGTCGTTTTAATCGTATCAATCCCAAATAAGCCATAGGTCTAAAACCGTTTTGCATAACCTATATAAGTCGTAACCATTTGAAAACATATGTATAAGCTTGTTTATTCAGATCGCCTCTTTAATATAAAATCCATACACCCTGCTTTGGCAGACCCATATTAGAAATGATCGAAAGTTTGATGAGTGTTTTGAAATTGGTTGGCTCTTGAGACTTATGTTTCATATCAATTGATTTTAATAAAACTATTTTATCAAAAATTGATTATCTCAAAATCATTACCATGTATCTCATACATGTAAAAGTTTTAATGAGTTTGATTTATTTGGAAATAACGATTATTAAGCAAATAAAAAAAATATGATGCATCTCATATAATCATATGCAATGTAAATATGATGCATTTCATACATTCACACGAACAATTTGGTGTGGTGTGGTATAGCCATAGATCCTATTATGACATTTGTAAATATCAATAGGTCGATCGGTGTAATCTTCAATAACGCCTTTCTTCTTGAATTCCTTGTAAGTTGCTCGTCTCCTTTGTCTTCCTTTTATAGCTAGAACTATTCTAAACTATATCTTTACATTTTGTAATAGAAACCTCGGGTTACATTTGAGGGGAGTAAGATGAGAAGAGAAATTACAACAAGATAATAGGAAGGCATGACATACAAGTCCTATTATGAATATTACAACCATAATTGAATCATCAATCTAATTGATCTAGTACGGCTATACCACCCACGATGTATTAACCATTTAAGCATTCATAAGCACATATAATATATAAAATGTACTAAATATAGACTATCGATAGGTTATATAATATATAAAATATGCCAAATATCGACAATCGAAATGATATAAAGTTTTGAGGGCCAAAACATCGAACCGGGTAAAACGGGAAATAAATTTTAAGGAATACACGAAGAAAATGAGGCCGAAACGATCCCGGAAGTGGCCTGGACCGCGGTCCGAATAGCCTGGACCGCGGTTCCTTGGTCCACACCGCACGGCAAGGGCTAGCTTCCAGGGCTGGACTGTGATCCCCTTCCCCAGGACCGCTCGGCATACCATTTTTGCTCAAAACATGTGTATTAGAGTATACATCTCATGTATACTTCAACTAATACCTATTGAACAATATAAATGTATAAATCAAGTAGATCAAATATATATTTATACAACCTCAGAATCAAAATATAATTATGTTCATATGAAAATTTTAAAGGAGCATAATCTTTACATAAACAAATTTATGTTCATATGCACCTCTTAAAATTCATAATCCTAACATAAAATTAGAGTAAATTACACCATTCGTCCTTGTGGTATGCGTTGACCGGCAAGTTTCGTCCTTTGACCAAAAAAATTACACCGTCCATCCTTAAATGCGAAACGTTATGTACCGTTGGTCCCTCGCTCTAACTGGCATTACTAACAGTCGTTATGTCTTGTCCACTCGAGGGTATTTTCGTCTTTTCCCACCCATAAGGACCAACGGTGCAATTTAGTCATTTTATTATTTATGTAACTTAATAAATAATAGTTTTCATCCATTTTTATTCGTTTTCGTCCGTTTTTATACGTTTTTATCCGTTTTCATCCGTTTTTATACGTTTTCGTCCGTTTTTATACGTTTTTATCCGTTTTTAATACGTTTTTATCCGTTTTTATTTGTTTTTATGTGTTTTTAAATGTTTTCATCTGGTTTTATATGTTTTGGTCTGGTTTTCTTACGTTTTTATTCGTCTTTATCCGTTTTCATCCGTTTTTGCACATTTTCGTCCATTTTTATACGTTTTCATCCGTTTTTATACGCTTTCGTCCGTTTTTCTTACGTTTTCATACGTTTTTATTCGTTTTCATCCGTTTTTATGTGTTTTTGTTCGTTTTTACACGCTTTTGTCCGGTTTTCTTACGTTTTCATATGTTTTTATCCGTATTTATCCGTTTTCATCCCTTTTTATACGTTTTCATCCGCTTTTATACGTTTTTTATCCGTTTTTATGCGTTTTTATCCGTTTTTATACGTTTTCTTCCGTTTTTATACGCTTTCGTCCGCTTTTCTTATGTTTTCGTACGTTTTTTGCCATTCTCAATCGTTTTTATACGTTTTTATACGTTTTCTTCCGTTTTTAAATGCTTTCGTCCGTTGTCCTTACATTCTTACCCGTTTTCATCCGTTTTTGTCTGTTTTTATTCGTATTCATCCGTTTTTATACGCTTTCGTCCGTTTTTATACATTTTCGTCCGTTTTTATATGCTTTCGTCCATTTTTATACGTTTTCGTCTATTTTTATACGTTTTCATATGTTTTATACGTTTTTGTCCATTTTTATATGTTTTCATCCGTTTTATCAATGTTGCAAAGCCGACAGGCTGAATCGCTCTACATATATATATATTAGGTTAAAAAATTTCATCCGAAAGAAAACGGACGAAAACATTTAAAAATGGACGAAAACGTATAAAAACGGATGAAAGCGTATAAAATCGGATGAAAACATATAAAACCGTATGAAAAAGTATAAAAACAGACAAAAACGAATAAAAACGGATAAAAACGTAAGAAAATCGGACGAAAACGTATAAAATTGGATGAAAACGTATAAAAATGGACAAAAACACATAAAAACGTATTAGAAACGGAAAAAAACGTATAAGAATGGACGAAAACGTATAAAAACAGATGAAAATGGATAAAGACGGATAAAAACGTAAGAAAACCAGAAGAAAGCGTAAGAAAAGCGGACGAAAGCGTATAAAAACGGAAGAAAATGGATAAAAACGGATAAAAACGGATAAAAACGTATAAAAGCGGACGAAAACGTATAAAAAGGGATGAAAACGGATAAATACGGATAAAAACATATGAAAACGTAAGAAAACCGGATGAAAGCGTGTAAAAATGGATAAAAACGAACAAAAACACATAAAAACGGATGAAAACGAATAAAAACGTATGAAAACGTAAGAAAAGCGGACGAAAGCGTATAAAAACGGATGAAAACGTATAAAAACGGACGAAAATGTGCAAAAACGGATGAAAACGGATAAAGACGGATAAAAACGTAAGAAAACCAGACCAAAACATATAAAACCAGATGAAAACATTTAAAAACACATAAAAACAAATAAAAACGGATAAAAACGTATAAAAACGGACGAAAACGAATAAAAATGGATGAAAACTATTATTTATTAAGTTAAATAAATAATAAAATGACTAAATTGCACCGTTGGTCGTTATGGGTGGGAAAAGACGAAAATACCCTCGAGTGGACAAGGCATAACGACCGTTAGTAATGCCAGTTAGAGCGAGGGACCAACGGTACATAACGTTTCGCATTTAAGGATGGACGGTGCAATTTTTTTGGTCAAAGGACGAAACTTGTCGGTCAACGCATACCACAAGGACGAATGGTGTAATTTACTCATAAAATTATATGTAGATCAAATCATATGTTTTTTGATTCTTGGATTATTAGTAGAAATAAATCATCATATGAATCTCCATATATCAAAGAACCATACACTACGCCATAAGTGCTCATATGCAACGCATATTCCTAGTGTTGCAAGGAAAAGTATTGCAATAGCCCTCTGATCTTTGGTCTTTTGCAATACTACTCAATTAGTGTTGCATTAGACCTGAATGCACTGTTGCAAAAGACATTAATGCAACACCAACCTAAAGTGTTGGATTATACGTGAACTTAAAAGTATTGCAATAGACTAAATCATCTTAACAATTACGAAAAATATTTTAAATATTTTCAAAAAAAAATCGTCAAATTTAAATTTTTGACACTAAAACAAAATAAATTATTTGAATTTTTTTAATTATTTTATAACTGATTTTTTTGTAGGAGCACATATAGATTAACTTAAACAAAATTCAGATTAAAATTAATAAATTTAAAAAATATTAAAAAACAAAATAATTCCTTAAAATTATAATAAATAAAATATATTATATGAATACATATATTTTTCTTTAAAAAATTAAAATCTAAAATTAAAATAAAAAATTGAATTTATACATTCAACGCTTTAAAATTTAATAAGAAATGTAAATTAAAATTTATATGTATTAATATTATAAAATGAAAGCTTTCTCTCGTCCGTCTCTCGCTTTCTCTCTCGTCGAACCCTCTCACGATCTCGCCGGCGTTTGAACCATTGCTCCTCCACAGCAAGCAGGGTCGGCCCAAGCACAAAGCAGCCCAAGCTAGGGCTATGGGCCTCAAAAAAAATTTAGGGCTTCCAAAAAAATTAGGGATCAGTCCCTTTTATCCCAGCCGAACCTCCCTCCTGTCTAATCTCTTTCTCTACTTTCACTTCTCATACACCGCGAACTGCTGCTCCACCATGACAACGTCTCTTCTTCTTCTCTTCTGCTGTCCTGCCGCGGGCCGCCTCTCGCGCCGATTCTTTGTTGTCTTAAGGCTTGCCTTCGCTTTGCTGCTTCAGTTGCCTTCTCTGTTCCTCGTTTGCAGCCGGCCGATTAGCATCCACAATAATTAGGTTTTATCGTTCTAACTTCTAATCTCTTGAGTTTTGATTATCTTCAGAAATTGATATTGATTTATAATTGCTTAATTTGGTTGTTTTATTTTTATCTTCAGATTTCTACTGCAGTAATTGATTATCGTTTGGTTGTGCTTATTTTTCTTAAATTAAAAATATACGGCTGATTACCGGTTTTTCTCCCTTGCTCTCGATGTTGCCCCTGTTGTCTCTCTCACACAAGCCACCATCGGATGTTGTCTTCCTCTCACGTACGGCCGTCACGTACCAACAATAAAGGTTAAACTTATTTAATATAAATTTATAATTAGGGATGCTTATTGGGGGAAACTAGTGCAGATTGGGGCTAACATTGAGTATAGTTATTCATATTCTTAGTATGATTGATTGAAATTTTTTATCTGAGCAAGTGTTTGAAGAAGAATGTATGAATTTGATTACTGATTAGTAGTGGTTGGACACTTCGCCTTATTGGCTCCTTGCGATTTACTTAAAATTGAGTGAATTCTCGTTTCTCTTGCGAAATTTTTTGTAGTTGTGTGGTGAATTTTAGTATTTCGAATTCCTAGATCTATTGTTGTCTGAAGTGGTGATTTTTGATTTTTTTTGTTTATCAATATGGTGTGTGAGAGTTTGTAATGTGAATAATTATGATTATGGCTTTAGTGTTTTTTATACTCATAAATTAAATTACTTGAGATTATGACTGTGGCTTTAGTGCTTCCGGATATTCTGTTGTTCCAGTTTCATCCTTGTTGTGGAAGAGTGAGTTTAAACTCACAGGCCTCCGCTCAAGCAAAGTTCTTTTGATCCATCAGAATTTATTAACCATTTGCCGTATTTTTTGCTGGATATCACAAGTTGATTTCTTCACGTGTTACATTGTGAATATAACCTCTGTTTGTGCATCTGATAATGTATTGCTTATTTTTCTTGCATCCAAAGTTCTAACAAGTCGAATGCAAGGTCTTTATGATATTTTGAACTCAAATTTGACATTTAACATGGCTTTGCTTGACAGGATGGTAGTAGAAAGCTTGCCACTACTCTATTTCCCTCTATGAGTTCCCTGCTGAAGAGGAAAAAAGATCACGGTTGGTGTACTTGTATTAATTTAGCTTCTAAAGATATTAATACATTTATTTTTTCTTGTTATTGTTGAAATACGGACTTGTGGCTATACTGATTTTATGTCCTTGGTGAATGACCGCAGGCGTATGCTTTGTCATCTGTGTTTACCTTGACTTAGACTGGGTTTATAATTTTGAGAGAAACCGTGATGTCTGTAATTTAATTGACATTAGAATGCTACGGGAAGAAAGCCAGAAATCAAAATGAATGTAAAGTTCTGGACTAGCTGTTGTCCCCAAGGGTAATCAAGTTTAGATGATTTGTCATCTGAATGCTGCCACTTGAAGGTCTAATCCACTGTTTTACATGTTCAAAGATAATGAAAACTAGGCATTAGCCAGAAACTTGTTGTTACAGTAGCCAAAATTTTCATTGAAGTTCTATCTTTCTATATCGTACTTGAGAGCTACTCAGTATTTAATGATTCTCGTCAGATCTCTCATGTAACCAATTGGAATCACTTTGTAGTTGTAGACTTTAAAGTCTACTATTAGGCCTCTAAATTGTATTTGGAAAGTACTTAACCTAGAACTAGCAGTGGTTGCTCAATAGAAGGAAATGTGATCTGGTAAACATTTTGCGTCGAGTAATAAAAATATCCTTGGAAGAAAGAACTTCAACGAAAATATAGACGAACAAGGAGTTCAATATGCACCACAAACTCCATTAAGCTAATTGGCCAATAGATTATTGGAGAAAGAAATTGTCATCGCTGAATTTTTCTGGAAGGATTTTTATTGCTTGTGGTGCCGCGTTTTCCATTTAGTTGGTTATATGTGAATGGTGCAGGTCGTGCTGAGGCTCTGGTAATAACTGCATTTGGTAAAGGGCTGAAGGTGAACCATGTTTCATCATGCATCTTGGAGGATCACCTAATGTAACAAAAAATTCTCCAGGCTGCAATACTTTAGACACCAAATATAGCTGCTTGTTTTTCAAATTCAAGTACCTCGGGTAAGTAGCACGTGCCGGTAGGTAGGTTGGTTCGGGGAAGAGACTAATAGGTTCCACTAAGTAGTGGCTCCCTCTATTTTTCAATATCTTGATTGGCTGTTGTTTTGTTAATCTTTATAGTAGCACCTCTGTAACCTGACACATTATTTATTACATAGAGTCTGAATTTGTGACCTACATGTACAGGGGGAACTAGACCTGGCAAGTTGTTTATGATACCGAGGCTCACATGAACTAGACCTGGCAAGTCGTTTATAACCATCCATGCCGCGAAAGTTCAACAAATGAAATTGGAATGGTGTTTGATGATCTATGTCAAGTGAACAAACTGACAACGTGTCGAATTATTAGTATAAGACTTGTTCAATAGTAGTTGATGTTGTATTTTGCGTCGAATGATTGTTGGGATGTTGGTATTTGGTACTGAATGCCAGGGTGTGAATTTTGGATGGTATTCTATTTGTATGGAATGATGTACATACGAAATGGTTATTGCGAAATTTTTATTTAAAGTGTTGCATTTATCTTTCAATTATTGTTGCATTTATCTTCAGTAGTGTTGCATATTTTTAAATTAGTGTTGCATATAACAACCATGTTACTATCGGATATAAGAATAGTTGTGTTGCATTATGTCTGGTGGGACCCACTGCTGACATTGCAAAAGGGACCACTGCTGATGTGGATGAAGTGGGACCCACTATTGACGTGGCAAAAGGGATCATTGGTGATGTGTCATTGGTTGTGGGCCCTACTTTTCTAAATTGTATTCTCCTCTAAGCAAACACTATTTTCTGTTGCATATAATTAGTTATGTGTTGCACTACGTACATAATGCAATACTTTTCTTCTGTTGCATTAGAACGGAAAAGTATTGGATTAGAGGTCAAATCCCATGCGATCAGATGCAACACCCACAAAGTGTTAGATATATCAATTTCTGGCCTAAGGCAACAGAAAATGGGGCATAATGCAACAATAGGAAGCATTGCATATGTCAAGATCAAACATATAAATCAAAATATATATCACCATATACATATTAAGATAGGCATCATATATATATATATATAATATATATCACCATATACATATTAAGATAGGCATCATATATATATATATATATATATATATATATATATATATATAGAGAGAGAGAGAGAGGGGGGGGAGAGAGATCGAAACACAAATCTATTAAAATTATATATATCACCATATATATAGATATATATAGATAAAATTTATATATCATATATATAAACATCATACATCACATATATGAACAGCATATATCAACATATATGAAAATCGAAACAATGAAATATAATAGTCGCTCCTGATACTACTGTTGGGTTTTTTATTCAATTAATAAGATTTATGATCTCATCATATATCGAAATAGTGCAGCGGAAGTATAAATATAATATATAAAAACCCTCCGAGGATCCAAGTATATTATCAAAGTACGAAGAACAAGATTGTTACCTCTTGTAGCGTGTTTTCGATCGAGCCTTCTAGAGACGTTACAAGGAGTGAGCGTCCTCTATGGTATCCACACAACGAACAAGTCCTGAGTGTCTAATGGATTGCTAGCTCTGATTCAATAAGGATTTCACTTAAATCAATTTGAATATAGGTATGTTATTGATTATGGTAAGAACAAGAACACCAAGAATATTATTCAAATGTTCTTGAACTTTGATCTAAAATAACAACTATGAATCTTATTCAATATATTATTAAAGATCAAACTCACAAGATTAGATGAAGATAAGATGAGTATTCTAAATACTTTTCTTGATCAAAGAATCAATCTTCAAAGTTATGAAGATATATTCTTGATCCTTTTGATTATTCAACTCTTGAATATTATCTTCAAGACTTTTGAGAGAAATATCAAAATCAGATTTTTGATTCTCTCTACACAAATATGTCTTCTCCTATGTTTGGTCTAGTGTGAGGGCTATCACAAGACACTCTTATATAGTCCTCTAAATGGCTAAGGGTTCACCAACTCCTTTAACAACCATAATCAACCGGAACAAAATAGCTGCTCTGCTCGTTTAAGTGTGTGACCATGTAGGTTCTAATTAATACGGCAATGAGTATAAAAACAATTTTACGACTCATAAATCATAAGCGGCCTCTAGCTAGATATTATGACTACCCGCATTACAAAAATTAATTTGACGGCACGAACGAAATCCCGTTACTGTATAATATTTAATCCTCTCGTCGCGTGATATCCTAATTAAGTATAAGGCATGGATAAGTCGACCTTATATAGCTTAATTAATATTTTTGATCTTAAGTTACAATTGTCCAATTCAAATATTTACCAATAACTTTTTATTGATCAATTTGAGCATTGCCATGCATTTAAACAATTTAACTTAGCAAGGGCGAGTGGATATCTTCTCTGTTTTATAGGAGGGACAAGTTCGCTCTGGACAAATTACTTCCCTCTGCATAAATCGTACCATATCCAATCACAAACTGTATGGTCCCTTGTGTAACACCCCCAAGACAATCAGGGCATATTACAGCGCCATGGACCCCACACATTGGAATCCACCAGGCTAACGTACCAACACGACATTCGACAAAGATCAACATCATTAACACAGAGACAATTTCTCAATCCACGACATTCAAAACAAAAGACCGAAATTGACAATACAATTCGACATTAAATCCACTCCCAAAACGGGTACACAATATTAATAAATTTAAGAAGGAAGTACTCGAGTATTTAAACAAATGACATAATAAATAAACTCCCGAAACAAAACACCAACGGACAACCACTGAACAGAATCACGCTTGCCCATCATCCTCGTACCGCTCGCATGCTCGTTTGCCTCCAAGACCTGTACCTGAAATACAAAAGTATTTCCCCATTTAAGGGGTTAGCGACAACTGCTAGTGCAAGTACAATCCATTTGAACTACCATTCTAATCAGATGAAATATGCGCCAAAAATCATTTTAGAAATCATTTATATTCCGGAATATTCACAGTGCACAAGCACAAAATACATTTCTCCAACAAAACAATTCAAAGTTAACCGTTGGTACGATACTCACGGCCACCGTACCCCGCAGAGCCCCGTCGGACATCCTTGGGTGGCTAACCTAGTTCGTGATACGCACACACACGGCAATACATATCCCTAGAGGCCCCGTCGGACCGTCCCTAGGTGAACATACACATATCCATCCACAACAACCACGAAAAGCCACAATTCAAATACTAGAACATGTAAACAAATGTAAAGTACTTGCCTTTGAGACATCTTCGACGAAAAAGGAACGAACAATAACTACGAATGATCCGGAGGGAAAACGACCGTTTCTAAACGAAGGATTAACATAACTCAGTCCTATCCGATAATGAGAATCGAATGGAATACGCTCACAACCCCAATTACAAGCTAAGACAATATACGTTCAATCGATACGGGCGAGGGTTCATGCAAAACCTTACTGAATCGACAATTCACTGATTAAATTCGATGGAAATCGGATTGGGAATCACCCAATAACAATAATCGGTAAGGAAAATTACAATATACTTGAACAATTCGAGTTTAATCAAGCAAAACCCGAAAACCCCCCAAAATTGACAAAGTTAGGGTTCTAAATCAAAGATACCTCGAATTGAAGTCAAGAAGACGGATTAAGATGATGATGTACTAAGCTTGGATCACAATAATCGATCTGTAATGGAAATCCACGGGTTATCCACAATCGCCCCAAAAATCGCTGGAATCGCCCAAGGGATGAGAAGAGGAGGAAAAATGACGAGAAAGGGGGTTGTTGTCCTATTTATATAATACATAGTTAGCGCACGCTAACCATCAAAGATAGCGCGCGCTAATGGGGGTTGCAAGCAGTCCAGTAGCTGCTGCCCGGTGTCACTAGCGTACGCTAGACATGTCTAGCGCACGCTAAATACTACTCGATAGTGTATGCTACGAAAGCCTAGCACACACTTCCTGATGGCCCGAGTACAGAATTCTGAGTTTAGAACCCCCACTGCCCAGTACGCTGAAGTCGATAGCGCACGCTATAATTACGAGTTAGCGTATGCTAACTGCACACTGATAGCACACGCAATAAATAAGGAGTAGCGTGTGCTACTCACGCAGCAGTTCAGTACTGCTCAGTTCAGTACACTGCTGTAGAAGGTACGAAAATCGAAATGCAAAGCAAGGCCAGAATCCAGAAACATAAACACGAAATGATCAAAACGACGGAGCTAAGTGCTGAAAGAAAATATAGTGCCGACTCCGGAGAATCCGAAATGCGACAAAGAAGATGAAATTCCCTAAACTTATAGGAAATTACAAAAATGGCCCAAACGCTCGAAAATCACAATACGACGTCGGATTAACAAACTGAAAGTCACAACACGAACAACTCAACCATACGAACTCATGTAAACAAAGAAAACAACGAAAACGAACAAGTTTCATGAGAACCGAACGCACATACGGCAAAACATAACATAGAATGGAATTTCATAAAAACATCTCCGAAATTCGTCCAAATGGAAAAACTCCAAGAATAAAGTAGATTCAAAACGTCGAAACGGTTACAAGCAAGTTGATAAAAATAGACATACACCAAAAAAAGAAATTGCTAAAAATAGAAAGGTAGGGATATTACATTCTCCCCCTCTAAAAGGAAGCTTCGTCCCAAAACTTAAGAATCAAAAAGCTCGGGGTGTCTCGAATGCATATCCTCCTCCAAATCCCACGTTGCCTCTTTTACTCTGTGCCTCTACCATTGCACTTTAACCAAAAGAATAGTTTTGTGCCTTAATTGTTTGTCTCGACGCTCCAAAATTTTAATGGGCCTCTCCTCGAACGTAATGTCCTTCTCGATCTCCATGTCCCCGAAATCAATGATATGGGACGGATCCGGCACATACTTCCTCAGTTGAGAGACGTGAAATACACTATGTACATGACTCAACGACGGAGGTAAACCCAAACGGTATGCCAACTCGTCGAATCTCTCCAAAACGGAAAACTCCCTTCGACGGAGACACTCTCAACAAAACATGATCTCCCACCTCAAACTCCAAGGGTCGATGCCTAAGATCCGCATAAGACTTTTATCAACTCTGAGCTGCCAACATGCTCTTTCTAATCAATTCAACTTTCTCCCTCGTCTCTAATACAATATCCGGCTCGGTGCCAACTAGATCGGATGGCTCATCCCAACATATCGGTGATCGGCAACGTGGACCATAAAGTGCCTCATATGGTGCCACTTTAATCGACGCGTGCCAGCTATTATTATAAGTAAACTCGATCAAAGCCAGATGCTCCACCCAGTCTACTCCAGTCTAACGCACACGCGCGTAATATATCCTCGAACGTCTGAATGGTACGCTCGGATTGTCCGTCGGACTGAGGGTGGAAAGATGTACTCAAACGCAACCGTGTCCCCAATGTCTTATGTACCGCCTGCCAGAAATGTGATACAAACCGGCCTTCTCTATCCGAAATAATAGTCTTCGGCATACCATGAAGTCTCACTATCTGCGCGATAAAAATAAGAGCCAATTTTTCTGGACCCCAAGTATCTTTGATGCCCAGAAAATTTTCCGACTTAGTCAGTCGGTCTACGATCACCCACACCATATTTATTCCGGTCTTCGTCCTCGGCAAATTCGTGACAAAATCCATCGAGATATCTTCCCATTTCCATTCCGGAATGGGGAGTGGTTTCAACAATCTTGCTGGCCGCTGATGCTCGATTTTGACTTGTTGACAAGTCAAACACTTAGCCACAAACTAAACTACCTCATTCTTCATGTCATTCCACCAGAAATTCTTCCTCAAATCTTTATACATTTTACTCGAGCCCGGATGGACTGAGTAAGGTGACGCGTGAGCCTCTCGCATAATACTCTGCCTCAATTCCAAGTCCTTCGGAACACAAAGCCGACCTTGGAACCTCAACACACCATCCTCATGTATCACGAATCCCGGGTCTTTCCCCTTCCCCATATTCTCTCGAAGCTGAATAAACATCGGATTTTCCAACTGTCCCAATTTAATGTCTTCGACTAGAGACGATGAGATCTCAAGAGTACACAACTGCCTGGAACTCCCTAGTAGTACAATCTCAACGCTCAACCTCATCAACTCTTGCTGGAGTCCTGACTGATCCGTAAGTAACTCATGTGCCTGAAGCGATACCGATTTCCGGCTCAAGGCATCTGCTACCACATTTGCCTTGCCCGGATGATAAAGGATCTCGAGGTCGTAATCCTTAATCAACTCCAACCATCTCCCCTGTCTCATATTTAGCTCTTTCTGCGTGAAAATGTACTTCAGACTCTTGTGATCGGTGAAAATCTGACACGATGAGCCATACAAGTAGTGATGCCAGATCTTCAACGTGAACACGACTGCGGCCAACTCAGGATCATGGGTAGGGTAATTCAACTTGTACGGTTTCAACTGACGGGAAGCATAGGCAATCGTCCTCCCGTGCTGCATGAGTACACATCCGAGCCCTTGGCCCGAAGCGTCACTAAAAACTGAGAAACCCTCATTACCACTCGGTAAAGCCAAAACGGGGGCGGTCATCAAACGCTTCTTCAACTCCTCGAAACTCTTCTGCCTCTCGTCAGTCCACACAAATTTCTCTGACTTTTGCAACAGCTGAGTCAGTGGTCAAGCGAGCTTAGAGAACCCCTCGACAAATCTACGAGAATACCCAGACAAACCCAGAAAACTGCGGAACTCCTTCACGTTTTTGGGCGGCGCCCAATCCAGTACTGCCTCTATCTTATGTGGGTCCACACATACACCCTCGACCGAGATCACATGAACGCGAAACATAACCTCCCGCAACCAAAAGTCACATTTTGAGAACTTCGCAAAAAGATGCTGAGTTCTCAAGATTCCTAACACGATATGCAAATGGCGTGCATGCTCCTCCTCACTTCTAGAGTAAATCAAGATATCGTCAATAAAGATAACTACACTCTTATCGAGGTATTCGATAAGGACTTTGTTCATGAGCTGCATGAATACGGCTGGTGCGTTGGTTAGCCCAAAAGGTATAACCACAAACTCGTAATGACCGTATCTCGTCCGAAAGGCCGTCTTCGGAATGTCGGAATCCTTCACTTGGAGCTGATAATACCCCGATATCAAATCAATCTTCGAAAACACGGTTGTCCCTTGCAGTTGGTCAAACAAGTCATCAATCCTCGGGAGTGGATATTTGTTTTTGATAGTCACTTTGTTCAACTCTCGATAGTCGATACACAGACAAAGTGACCCATCTTTCTTCTTTACAAACAAGATCGGTGCGCCCCACGGCGAAGCACTCGGCTAGATGTAACCCATATCTAGCAACTCTCCCAACTGTTTCTTCAACTCAAGCATCTCGGCAGGCGCCATACGGTATGGCATCTTAGAAATCGGTGCTGGACCCGGCTCTAAATCAACAGTAAACTCAACCTCTCGGTCTGGCGGCAAACCCAACAACTCGTCTAGAAAGACGTCAGGATACTCACACACTACCGGAATAGACGAGAGTGCGACTCCCCATTCTTCCGATCTCAAGGCATAACACCAGTAACCAGTGCAACCTCCTCGAAGAAGTCTCACCACTTTCATAGCGCTGATCAGAAATCTCTGACTACTCCGCTTACTCCCCACAAAAGAATGCTCGGTACCATCAGAGGCTAACATCGAAACGGTTCTCGTTCTATGATTCATGATCGCCCCATGACGTTCCAGCCAATCCTCACCAAGAATCAGATCCTCGTCCTTAATATCTACCGCAATTAAATTAGAAGGCCAAACCCTCCCCGCGATACTCACAGGAAAATCTCTAATCTCATGGTCCCTCACGATGTTATCCCCACTAGGCAATTTAACAACAAATGGTTCACACACAACTAAGCAATCAACATACAGATGACGCACACAATCCAAAGATATGAAAGAATGTGTAGCACCAGAATCGAATAACACGGAAACAGGATGGTCAAGGATGTGAAAGGTACCTGTAGCCACCGTCGCGTCAGGATCTCCAGCTCGTCTCATCTCATATACACAGGGCGAAACAGAACCCGCACTAGAAGCTCCCCCTCTAGAAGGCTGCCCACGTCCTTGACCTCTGCCAAAACTCTGCTGGGGCTGAGAAACTGTCGGTGCCTGATTCACGCTGGGTTCCCCCACAGCTGGGGCTGACACCTGAGTAACTGGTGCCCAAACCGCATCTGTACAAAACTTAGCACAATGTCCCATCCGACCACAAGCAAGACACTAAATCGGAGGCCTGTCACACTCACTCATCATGTGTCCGGGACGACCACAGTTAAAGCAGGTAGGACCACGAACGGAACCAGTAGGAGCAGACTTAGAACCATTTCCTCGCCCAAATGACGGGGACTGACTCCCGAAGACTCGCGAACCAGACTGAGCCTTCTGATACCCGCCAGACTTGCTTCCCAAAAACTGGCCGGAGGTCTTCTGTTTCTTTCCCTCAATTGCCGTCTCTGTCACAGAAAACGACATCTCATATGCCATTGCCTTGTTCTGATAATCTTTCAGAGTTGTACACCCGAGACCAGACATGTAGTGACGAACCCTCGGCTTCATCCGCATGTCAAAGTGGCGGATCTTATCAAGCTCATCTCGGACCTGGTTCCTCACATAGTGAAGTTGTTGGTTGTAGCCCTTGATCGCCTGCGAAATAGGAACATCCTGGGGCTTAGCCTCAAAGAAGGCTCGGATCCTCCCCTCTTTCACTGGCCACGGACAAAATTCGTCCTCCATCAACTCTCGGAACTCTGTCCATGTGGCTGCCCGGTCACATGGTTTCACCGCTTGCCACCACGTTGCCGCCTCCTTGGCGAGGAAGTACTGAGCGATGGTTACCTTCCTCTCTTCGGAGGAGTTAGATGCCTCGAACAATTTCTCCATCTCGAATAACCAACTCTACCAACCCGAAGGGTCGGAAGTACCATCAAACTGTGGAGGACGCATACGAATCACGTCCTGAAGTAAATTATCATTGCCGAATCCAGTAGGCGGAACCGAGTTAGCAGTAGCTTGGCCGACCAAGACGGCCTGAGTCAGTAGTGTCATCTCGTTCGCTACTTGCTGCAAAATATTTGCCACTTCGATGTTCTCATGAGCATTACCGGAGCTAGCAGACTGATCCTGCTGGCCTCCGGAACTAGGTGGAACACTGTTCGACAGGGAAGGCATCACTGAATCAGTTCCCGAGTTATCGGACATGGCCGCCCCACCGGCTGCGCCACGTCCCCTACCACGTACGCGTCCTCTACCGGCAGGTATTCTGAAGAAATAATGGGTGAGTACAGTTCAAATGTAAAACGCAACAAGATACCAAGAGAGGAACAGAACAGAACAACGTAACGCATCAAGTTAGGAAACACTTACGAGCACCGGCGTACTTAGATGATGGCGTAGCAGTGATACTGTTTAAAAACGATACTCAACTAGAGCCAAATAACCGACAGCCTAGGTTTCCATAAACCTTGCTCCGATACCATATTCTGTAACACCCCCAAGACGATCAGGGCATATTACAGCGTCGTGGACCCCACACATTGGAATCCACCAGGCTAATGTACCAACACGACATTCGACAAAGACCAACATCATTAACACACAGACAATTTCTCAATCCACGACATTCAAAACAAAAGACCGAAATTGACAATACAATTCGAAATTAAATCCACTCCCAAAACGGGTACACAATATTAATAAATTTAAGAAGGAAGTACTCGAGTACTTAAATAAATGACATAATAAATAAACTCCAGAAACAAAACACCAACGGACAACCACTGAATAGAATCACGCTTGCCCATCATCCTCGTACCGCTCGCATGCTCGTTTGCCTCCAAGACCTGTACCTGAAATACAAAAGTATTCCCCCATTTAAGGGGTTAGCGACAACTGCTAGTGCAAGTACAATCCATTTGAACTACCATTCTAATCAGATGAAATATGTGCCAAAAATCATTTTAGAAATCATTTATATTCCAGAATATTCATGGTGCATAAGCACAAAATACATTTCTCCAACAAAACAATTCAAAGTTAACCGTTGGTACGAGACTCACGGCCACCGTACCCCGTAGAGCCCCATCGGACATCCCTGGATGGTTAACCCTAGTTCGTGATACGCACACACACGGCAATACATATCCCTAGAGGCCCCGTCGGACCGTCCCTAGGTGAACATACACATATCCATCCACAACAACCATGAAAAGCCATAATTCAAATACTAGAACAAGTAAACAAATATAAAGTACTTGCCTTTGAGACATCTTCGACGAAAAGGGAACGAACAATGACTACGAATGATTCGGAGGGAAAATGACCATTCTTAAACGAAGGATTAACATAACTCAATCCTATACGATAACAAGAATCGAATGGAATATGCCCACAACCCCGATTACAAGCTAAGACAATATACGTTCAATCGATACGGGTGAGGGTTCATGCAAAACCTCCCCGAATCGACAATTGACGGATTAAGTTCGACAGAAATCAGATTGGGAATCACCCAATAACAACAATCGGTAAGGAAAATTACAATATACTTGAACAATTCGAGTTTAATCAAGCGAAACCTGAAAAACCGCCAAAATTGACAAAGTTAGGATTCTAGATCAAAGATACCTCGAATTGAAGTGGAGAAGATGGATTAAGATGATGATATACTAAGCTTGGATCACAATAATCGATCTGTAATGGAACTGCACGGGTTATACTCCACAATCGCCCTAAAAATCGCTAGAATCGCCCAAGTGATGAGAATAGGAGGAAAAATAACGAGAAAGGGGGTTGCTGTCCTATTTATATAATGCATAGTTAGCGCACGCTAACCATCAAAGGTAGCGAGCGCTAACGGGGGTTGCAAGCAGTCCAGTAGCTGCTGCCCGGCGTCGCTAGCGTGCGCTAGACATGTCTAGCGCGCGCTAAATACTACTCGATAGCGTACGCTACGGAAGCCTAGCGCACGCTACACGATGGCGAGTCGGGATTCGAGTTGAACCCCCTTTGCCCGATCTGTTGAAGTCGATAGCGCACGCTATAATTACGAGTTAGCGTACGCTAACTGCACACCGATAGCGCACGCAAGAAATAAGGAGTAGCGTGTGCTACTCACGCAGCAGTTCGGTACTGCTCAATTCAGTACACTGCTGTAGAAGGTACGAAAATCGAAATGCAAGGCAAGTCCAGAATCCAGAAACATAAACACGAAATGATCAAGACGACGAAGCTAAGCGCTGAAAGAAAATACAGTTTCGACTACCGGGAAATCTGAAATGCGACAAAGAATATGAAATTCCCTAAACTTATAGGAAATTACAAAAATGGCCTAAATGCTCGAAAATCATAATACGACGTCGGATAAAGTCACAACACGAAGAACTCAACCATACGAACTCATGTAAACAAAGAAATAATGAAAAAGAACAAGTTTCATGAGAATCGAACGCACATACGGCAAAACATAACATAGAATGGAATTTCGTAAAAACATCTCCGAAACTCGTCCAAATGGAAAAACTCCAAGAATAAAGTAGATTCAAAACGTCGAAACTGTTACAAGCGAGTCGATAAAAATATACATACACCAAAAATGGAAACTGCTAAAAATAGAAAGGTAAGAATATTACACCTTGTTACAGAAGACGTTGGTATTGTGTTACAATGCGATACTCATTATGTAGGAAACTGTAGTGACTTTAGGTAATAAGGACTTTAAATAATATATAACAATCAGAGGATTATAATGACTTAATCCATATATAATTCTCTTTGTTAGGTCATATCCAATACGACGTCTCTACATGTATCTATGACGTGATATAACATCTCATGTTCATGACCAGTAAAACATAGCCATCGTATCATTATAATACTAGTAATCATATTACTAGGGATATCTAGAAAAAATATTATTTAATGCTTTAACGAGCTTTACTATCAAGTCACATACTTGATGAACATAAGTAGAA
Organism: Orobanche coerulescens; assembly: GCA_033398695.1. Lineage (NCBI taxonomy): Eukaryota > Viridiplantae > Streptophyta > Magnoliopsida > Lamiales > Orobanchaceae > Orobanche > Orobanche coerulescens. The sequence continues at coordinate 117,815,087 of CM065807.1, read as the reverse complement.
TATTAATTTAATAATATAATCAATATTATATATATTAAATAATAATAAATGTCTCCACATTATTATTAAACAGTAGACTTAGAGCATAATACTAACAATACTTGTGTATTCAAAGAGCAAGATTGAACATGCGCAGCATCATTGAACGGTATTGGGAATACTGCGCAAGGAGAAGTTGTATGCCAAGTTAAACAAGTGTGAATTCTGGCTTAATCGAGTTGTATTTTTGGGACATGTGATCACTTTTAGAGGATCGAGGTTGACCCGGTTAAAGTAGAGGCAATCAATGATTGGAAAGTACCGAGTAATGTAGATGAAGTTCACAGTTTCTTGGGTTTAGCCGGTTATTATCGAAAATTTATTGAGGGATTTTCGAAGATAGCTGCACCAATGACTCTATTGACACGGAAAGAAGAAACATTCTTATGGAATGATAAGTGCGAAAAGAGTTTCCAAGAACTAATGTAATATCCGAATTTATTACGGTGTATTTCATCTGTATTCAAACCCTGTATTATTTGTAATACCCGGTTGTAATTCAGTCATTATCATTCAGTAATTATCAGTCTGTAATTGTCACTCAGTGTATTTTCACTCAATTATAATCATTCATCAATCATGTTCATTCACCGTGTTCACCGTTTGGAAAAACTTCGAGTTGTGAATCGTTATTGTTCATTGTTTCAACTTTCCTCATTTGAGTTCGACTTTGTTAGATCACCATTAATTTTTGGTAATTCCAAAAATTCTAAATCTTTGCAATATTATAGAGCATCGAGTTAGCTTTCCAATGGTTCAAACGGTGAGTCAATCGGATTCCGGACGAGAGAGTTATGGTCGTTTTAGCTCAACCGCTCATTGGCCGATCACTGCCGAACGAACTCGGCCGTGTCGTCCGACGGCCGTGCCGTACTCGTCCGGAAAGTGCGAAGTGTTCGCCTAAGGACCCGACCGTGTCGTCAGCACGGCAGTCGCACCCTTCCCGGATAAGCGAGCCGAAGTGCCCGGCCGCGCGGCCGTGTCGCACAGCGCGATCGAGTCATGCCGTCATTGTCGGCGGGTCACTGTCGGGAGGCCCTCCGGCGCGACCGTGTCGGCAGGACACGGTCGAGTCATCGACCAGCCGTCGGCCGGTATGCGACACGGCCGTGCCGATCGGCACGGCCGTGTCCCGGCGATCGACTCCTATAAATTCATTTTTTCAAGATTTCACCCATTTTTCTTTCTTTTCTTCACCTTCAACCGAGAGATAAGGCTTGAGGGAGGGTTTTTCCTTCACAAATCATTTGGGTGTTTGATTTTTTTCATCTCCTTTCGATCGTGAAGCCCGGATAATCAATCTAACGCGTGTTCTTCGGATTATAGCACTGGATCATCAAAGGTAATTCCTTCAACACTTTGGACTTCGATTTTGTGTTGAGATATGATGTTTTGGACGTTATAATCATGTTATATGAAGAGATATGTATATGATTATGAGTTTGTATAAGGATTCATTGGATTATTGAGGGATTATTCAAGAACACTTTGAATATCGAGTTGGAATTGGGGATTTTCGACTAATTGTTGTTATAATCACATTTTTGGATATTTATAACGGATTATTGATCGTATTGGAGATGTTTTGTTGGTTTGAAACACTTCTTGGAGATTTTGATATTGGTATATTGAGGTTTGATTGTAAACAATCGGAGTTTGGATACAACGTGTTTGATTTAATGCCTCTATGGACTTGGTTTAATCGTATCGACGTTTTGAGTTCGTTATATTCGTGTTTGATTCGTATATTGAACGGATTGTTGGTAATTGTATTATTTAAGGTTGTTCGAGCGACCGATATCTCAATTAGGACGTTGTTCGTGGAAGGATAATTGTCGCCGGTGTTGTGTAAGTTAATTCTTACTCGGTTAAAAGGATATTCATACCTTTTGTTGTTGATCATTCATAATCATAACTCATTCATCATTGTATTAATCATATTGAGACTTGTAATTGTTGAACAATCACATCATTAACGGGAACGGCAGTTCCAACCATTCCATTAAAACTATCCATCACTTCATTATTACTCTCATCTCGGTGAGTCATTCTTAACTTTGTCGGATTATTATTATTCATTGATATTCATTATGGTCATTCTTGTTCATATGACCTTCTGGGTTCATATTGCGTGGCCGGGTGCGGATGTGTGGAATTTTTAGTCGGGCACGTGATGGCCATGTATTGGGAGTGATACATTGGGTGTGCACTGCAGTAACGATTACCTCCGTGAGACTAATTAGGTACAAGGACGGGTGTGTCCGGTCATCCGTCTTGTACACTTGCACAGAACACTACGGGCGTACTATGATACTCTTCTTCAGCGTAATTCATAACTAAGGATATTTCCTAACTTCAGTTAAATCATGTTTGTGTATTTTCAACCCTTGAGGATTGTTGTTCTGTTTAACTGACCCCGGCTGGGGATTTTGTTTTTCAGGTCATGGCAAGGCAAACGCACGGGAATAGCATGTTGATGTCGAGGAGTCCTAGTGATACTAGTAGGGGGCCCCGATCTTTCAGTTATTCATGTTATTGTCCTTTATTGTTCCGCTGCAGACTTTCATTTGAATACTCCGTTTCATTCAGTGTTGTGTATTTTATCTTCATATAAAATACACTAGTATTCGGTATTGTCCTGGTGTGTTGTAACTAAACTCCTCATCGGAGTAATTATTGTTGTAATGTAGTTCGGTACTACATTTATCTTGTGTAATTCATTCATTTTCATTTGCCTGGTGGGTCCCAGTTGGGGATCTACGGCACTGTAATATCCGCCTAGTTTGGGGTGTTTCAGAGTTGGTATCGGAGCGTGGTTTTGAATACTACCCTCCAAGTCATGTCTCATTTGAAATCATCGTCATCGGACTAGTATCATTGGACTTTCGCGTCACGTGTGACCTGTGCAAATGCCGAGCCAATCAGACCAAGAACTGTAAGATTTCTAACGCCATGGTATAATTTCTGGCAATAGTCATTCATTCATCATTCATCAATTAACAATCCTCAAACATCATCATTCATTATGATCAGGACGATCATATTAACTCATTAATCACTTAATTCATTTCAATACTCAGTTAATGATCAGGACGATCATATTAACTCATTAATCACTTAATTCATTTCAATGCTCAGTTTATGATCAGGACGATCATATTAACTCATTAATCACTTAATTCATTTCAATACTCAGTTAATGATCAGGACGATCATATTAACTCATTAATCACTTAATTCATTTCAATACTCAGTTAATGATCGTGACGATCATATTAACTCATTAATCACTTAATTCATTTCAATACTCGATTAATGATCGGGGCGATCATATTAACTCATTAATCACTTAATTCATTTCAATACTCGATTAATGATCGTGACGATCATATTAACTCACTAATCACTTAATTCATTCCAATACTCGATTAATGATCGTGACGATCATGTTAACTCATTAATTACTCAATTCATTTCATTACTAAGTTGTCAATGGATGATCATATTATCAATCTTGTTAAGTTAATCAAGATAATCATTTTAAGAATTTCATCAGATAATCATGTAACTTCAGTAAATCATACATATAATCACTAAGTTAGAGCATGTATACTCATTTTCATCATCTCATGACATAATCATAACGTGCTAATCATGCGGGAAATATAATCATTATGCGACCTTCCTACTCCAGTATGGAGAGAACTGTCAAGGGATGCATGGGGAGAGGCCGCGGTGCGAACCGAAACCCGAGAAATAATCACTCACTGCCGGGAAATCGTGCCCAGGACTCGGCTCGATCAGAAGATGTTCGGGTTGATCCACTCACTTTTATGCAGGCCATGATGACCCATGTGCAGTTGCTCAATCATCATTGCGCCACTCTGACCGGATTAATCGAGAGAACTCTCCGTCTGAGCCACCGCTAAGGAAATTGGCGGCAAAGAACTGCATATGTCAACAGGAAATCAACGAAGCGTAATCAATCCGAAGGCGGTCAGTCATCCTTCAAGAAGCCTCGTGTGAGTCCTATCGTTTCTGAGCGACCTCATACGGCGCATAATCGTGCGGGATCTCATTCCCGAGCGGCCAGTTCGGCCATCACCTGTTTCAATTGTGGAACGCCGGGTCATTTCAAAGCGAGTGTACGAAACCGTCTATCACGTGCTATAATTGTGGGAATTTTGGGCATAAGGCCCGTTTTGCCGAAAGGACTCCAAGTCGACTCGCGGCATCTCAGCCGAAGCAACCAGCGTTTGAATCGATCGCTTTGTCATCGCTGCTTAAGACAATGGAAGCAAATAGAGTTGGAGCTCGTATTTATCGAGACGGAGCGTCTGCTCGGGGACAGCAAGTCCTGCATTCATATGATGAGGAGGATCGACGATCCGGTGGTCCGAACGATTTGGTATACTAGTAATTTTATTTCAACTTGTGTGTACCTTTTGATCCGGTACACCGCATTCATTCATTTTCGAATCATGCTTGAATAGACTTATTTCGGTATAGTCCTACTTAATGACCGCGATTGGTTGATGGATCTAATCGTGGTGAATTTATCTTAGGACGATGTAATTTTCGGTATTAGTTGGTTTGATCGTCTCGATACTATCCTCAGTGTTTGTTAGCGTTTAGTCGCTATCTTTCCGTCGTTGGTTGTCGAATGTGTGCTTCAGGGAAGTAATCCCCGTTGTTCCAAAGAGAATTTCTATTATGACGGAAACAGAGAAATTCCGCAATCGAACTATTCAATCATTCATTGTATCATTTCCATCGATTGGCTTTTCTAAGACAATCGATTCATTCAATCATTCATTGTATCATTTTCATCGATTGGCCTTTCTAGGACAATCGAGTTATTCAAACATTCATTGTATCATCTTCATCGATTGGCCTTTCTAAGGCAATCGAGTTGTTCAATCATTATTGGTATCTTTTTTTCGATTGACCATTCTAGGGCACTCGAAATGTTCAATCATTCATGATAACATTGTCATCGATTGACGATGTATTTCCAGACGAGTTATCTAGTTGCCTTCACATAGAGTAGGGGAATTCAGGAGTGAGTTGGAGCAGTCGTCCCCTTTATCGAAGGCACCGTATCGGATGACCCCGACTAGAATGCATGAGTTGAAGATTCAATTTGAGGAGTAATTCGAGAAAGGTCATCTCCGACCGATTGCGTCCCCGTGAGGAGCACCAGTGTGATCTGTCAAGGAGAAGGATGGCTCGTCTCGTGTGTGTATTAATTACCAAGAGTTGAACAGGGCGATGATCAAGAGTAGTATCCTTTACTTCGTATTGATGATCTTTTAGATCAACTTCAGGGAGTTTCAGTATTTTCCAAGATCGACTTAAGATCTGGATATCACCGATTCGGATTCGAGAGTCGGATATCGCGAGGACAGCGTTTCATACACGCTATGGTCATTATGAGCTCGTAGTTATGCCGCTCGGGCTAACTATTGCACTGTGGTATTCATGGAGTTAATGAATCGGGTTTTCATCGATTTTTTAGATCAGTTGTTGTCTTCATCGACGACATTTTGATTTATTCTCTTAGCCGAGAGGAACACGAGGTTCATCTTCTTCAGGCTCTCGACGTGTTGAGACGCGAGCAATTTTATGGAAGTTTTCTTAATGTGAGTTACGGATGTCCGAAGTGACTTTTCTCGGGCATGTAATTTCATCCGACGAGTTCGTGTCGACCCTCGGAAGACGGAGACTATCCGAGATTAGCAACCTCCGAAGGATATTAATTAAATCCGATGTTTCCTCGGATTAGCTGGTTAATTATCCAACCCACGACACGGAACTAGCGGTAGTGGTGTTCGCTGAAAATTTGGCGTCGTTACCTTTATGGCGTCACCTTTCGCTTATTCACCAATCACAAGAGTTGAAGGATATATTTACTCACAAGGAGTTAAATATGCGGCGACGGTGGTTGGAACTAATCAAAGATTTTGATATCGAGATCCTTTACCACCGGGCAAGGCGACGTTGTCGCCGACGCCTTGAGTCGTAAGTCCGTTCGGGAGCAGATGCATGCTCGTTTAACTTGATTCGAGAAGGAGCTTCAATAGGAATTCCTTAGACCCGAGATCGAGGTGCAGCCCGGCGAGTTCGAGAGGACTTTGTATGTTAGAGATTTCATCATCTCGAGGATGCGATCGGGGAGAATCGGGGTTCGGACCCGGCATTGTTGCGCATTCGTGAAGATGTGGCTCAGGGAAAGCCCTGGATTCGTGGTCCACGAGGATGGACTTTTGAGGTTTAAGAACCGGTTGTGCGTACCGGCGAATGACGAGTTGAAAAATTCTATTTTGAGAGAAGCTCATGCTACCCTTATTCTGTTCATCCGGGGTCAGAAGATTTACAAGGACTTGAAACAAAATTACCGGTGGAGTAATATGAAGCGAAGTCGCAGAATGTGTTTCGAGATGCTTAACTGTCAACAAGTCAAGATGGAACCTCGGCGACCGCGAGTATGCGTCTTGCTCCTATTCGGAATGGAAGTGGGAAGACATTTCTATGGATTTCATCACGAGTTTGCCGAAGAGTCGTCGTGGCATGAATGCGATCTGGTGGTTGTGGACCGCTCAACTAAATCAGCTCATTTCCTTGAGATCAAGGATACGTGGGGTCCCGAGAGTGGATCAGTTTTCATCAAGGAGATAGTGAGGCCGCAGTACTCCTAAGAGTATCGTTTCCGATCGTGACAGACGAATTGTTTCCCATTTTGGAAATCAGTTCATCGTGCTATGAGAACTCGGCTTAATCTCGATCGCCTTTCATCCTCGGTCAGACGGACAATCGAGAGGACTATTCGACATTAGAAGACATGTTGAGAGCTTGCGTCCTCGATTGGAAGGACGATTGGGAAGCCCAACTACCGTTGATCGAGTTCACGTATAATAATAGTTGGCATGCTTCCATTAAGATGGCACCTTACGAGGCCTTATGCGGTCGTCTTTGTCGATCTCCTTTGTGTTAGGATGACTTGTCGAGAATCAATCGGCACCGAGCCCGATATACTTATAGCCGTCAGGAGAAGGTAGCTATGATCAAGAGTCGTATGTTGTGATTGAGTCGAAGAAATCGTATGCGGATAATCGTAAATGCGACCACTAGAGTTCGAGACAGTGACCATGTTTTGGTCAAGGTATCCCAGTCGAAGTATTTTTCCGTTCGGAAAACGGGGAAGTTGAGCCTAAGATTCATTGGACCGTTTGAAATTTTGGATCGAGTAGGCGAGTTAGCTTATCGATTGGCTTTACCTCCGGCTTTGAGCAGGATTCATAATGTGTTTCACGTCTCTCGATGCGAAGTATGTTGCCGACCGAGTCACTTACTTGATTCGACGAAATCGAGATCGCGGATGATCATTCGTACGAGGAGCGTCTGTGCGAGTGTTAGAGCGGCGAATCAAACAGTTGAAGAATAAGTCGATTCCTTTGGTCAAGATTCAGTGGTCTAGACACGGAGTCGAAGAGGCTACTTGGGAAGCGAGTATAGTATGCGGGAGAGTTATCCCGAGTTGTTTGACCCTTAGTTTGGGGACGAAACTCTTTTAAGGGTGTATGTAATACCGGTTGTAATTGATCATTATCATTCGGTAATTATCGATCTGTAATTGTCACTCGTGTATTTTCACTCAATTATAATCATTCATCAATCATGTTCATTCACCGTGTTCACCGCTTGGAAAAACTTGAGTTGTGAATCGTTATTGTTCATTGTTTCAACTTTCCTCATTTGAGTTCGACTTTGTTAGATCACCATTAATTTTTGGTAATTCCAAAATTCTAAATCTTTGCAATATTATAGAGCATCGAGTTAGCTTTCCAATGGTTCAAACGGTGAGTCAATCGGATTCGGACGAGAGAGTTATGGTCGTTTTAGCTCAATCGCTCATTGGCGATCATCGCCGAACGAACTCGGCCGTGTCGTCCGACACGGCCCGTGCCGTACTCGTCCGGAAAGTGCCGAAGTGTCGCCTCAGGACCCGACCGTGTCGTGCAGCGCGGCAGTCGCACCCTTCCGGATAAGCGAGAACCGACGCCCGGACGCCCGGCCGTGTCGCACGGCACGCGTCGAGTCATCTCATTGTCGGCGGGTCAGCTGTCGGGAGGCCCTCCGGCGCGACCGTGTCGAGCGGGACACGGTCGAGTCAGCTGTCGGCCAGCCGGTATGTGCGTGACCGTGCCGATCGGCGCAGGCCGTGTCCGGCGACGATCAACTCCTATAAATTCATTTTTGACATTTGACCCATTTTTCTTTCTTTTCTTCACCTTCAACCGAGAGATAAGGCTTGAGGGAGGGTTTTCCTTCACAAATCATTTGGGTGTTTGATTTTTTCATCTCCTTTCGATCGTGAAGCCCGGATAATCAATCTAACGCGTGTTCTTCGGATTATAGCACTGGATCATCAAAGGTAATTCCTTCAACACTTTGGACTTCGATTTTGTGTTGAGATATGATGTTTTGGACGTTATAATCATGTTATATGAAGAGATATGTATATGATTATGAGTTTGTATAAGGATTCATTGGATTATTGAGGGATTATTCAAGAACACTTTGAATATCGAGTTGGAATTGGGGATTTTCGACTAATTGTTGTTATAATCACATTTTTGGATATTTATAACGGATTATTGATCGTATTGGAGATGTTTTGTTGGTTTGAAACACTTCTTGGAGATTTTGATATTGGTATATTGAGGTTTGATTGTAAACAATCGGAGTTTGGATACAACGTGTTTGATTTAATGCCTCTATGGACTTGGTTTAATCGTATCGACGTTTTGAGTTCGTTATATTCGTGTTTGATTCGTATATTGAACGGATTGTTGGTAATTGTATTATTTAAGGTTGTTCGAGCGACCGATATCTCAATTAGGACGTTGTTCGTGGAAGGATAATTGTCGCCGGTGTTGTGTAAGTTAATTCTTACTCGGTTAAAAGGATATTCATACCTTTTGTTGTTGATCATTCATAATCATAACTCATTCATCATTGTATTAATCATATTGAGACTTGTAATTGTTGAACAATCACATCATTAACGGAACAGCGGTTCCAACGATTGCATTAAATCTATCCATAACTTCTTTATTACTCTGTTCTTGGTGAGTGATTCTTTTCTTTGTCTGTTTATTATTATTCTTTGATATTCATTTTGGTCATTCTTGTTCATATGACCTTCTGGGTTCATATTGCGTGGCCGGTGCGGATGTGTGGAATTTTTAGTCGGGCACGTGATGGCCATGTATTGGGAGTGATACATTGGGTATGCACACGGTAACGATTACCTCCGTGAGACTAATTAGGTACAAGGGCGGGTGTGTCCGGTCATCCGTCTTGTACACTTGCACAGAACACTACGGGCGTACTATGATACTCTTCTTGGCGTAATTCATAACTAAGGATATTTCCTAACTTGATTAAATCATGTTTGTGTATTTTCAACCCTTGAGGATTGTTGTTACATTTAGCCCATTTACCGGGATTTTGTTTTTAGTCATGGCAAGGCAAACGCACGGAATAGCATGTTGATGTCGAAGTCCTAGTGATACTAGTAGGGGCCCCGATCTTTCGATTATTCATGTTATTGTCCTTTATTGTTCAGCTATGAGACTTTCATTTGAATACTCCGTTTCATTCAGTGTTGTGTATTTTATCTTCATATAAAATACACTAGTATTCGGTATTGTCCTGGTGTGTTGTAACTAAACTCCTCATCGGAGTAATTATTGTTGTAATGTAGTTCGGTACTACATTTATCTTGTGTAATTCATTCATTTTCATTTGCCTGGTGGGTCCCAGTTGGGGATCTACGGCACTGTAATATCCGCCTAGTTTGGGGTGTTACATTATTCGGATTGGTGATTTTGATTATTGGAGTATGATATTTCTTACATTAATATCATTGTGCATAAGTATAGAAGCATGCAAAATTTCTCATGCAAACTCGTGTTAGCGCACGCTAAGAATGTATCTTAACGCGCGCTATCGGGCTACTATTAGCGCATGCTATGCAGATAGGGGTTGCGTGCGCTAAGAACTCAATTATTGAGCGGGACGACTAGCACATGCGCCAGCCGGGACATGGTTCCGGATAGGATTCCCAGGGCCTTTTGGACAATTAAAGTCAACCATTATTAGCGCATGCTAAGGAATGCTTAGTAGCGTGCGCTAACTTGTTAAAATGCAGAATATTATAAATAGGACAACAACTCGTTTTGGCTTACATTTTACTCGTTCCTTCTGCATACTTGAGAGGCCAGAGAGCTGAGATATCCTACTACATACTTAGAACTAGGGGTGGCATTTCGGAACCGAAAATCCAAAACCGAACCGAAAAAATCCGAAAAAATAATCGAAAAATCGAAATCGAAGAAGACCGAACCGAAAAACAAAAAAACAGAACCGAACCGAACTAATTTGGTTCGGTTCTCGGTTCGGGGTAGAGCGGAACCGAACCGGACCGAAATGGACCGAAGTCAAATTTCAAGATACTAAAATGACCTTGTTTTTGTGATTTTGGTGTGTTTCGAATTTATAATTCATTTTCTTTTGTAAGACCCTCATGAGTCCAAGAAGGACCGATAATATGCTCATGAATTTGTGATTCAATTAATTTAGGTTGGGAGAATGAGCTACTGTGGTTTACCATTGTTATATATTTTGAGATATTTGGAAATTGCTATGTAACTCTAGCTTTTATCTTGAACATATATATATATATATATATAACTCTTGTTGGCTTGTTGTTATATATAACTTATTCTATTGCATATAATATTTGAATTTATATTGTGAAGAACCGAAAAAACATCAAACCAAATCGAAACCGAACCGAATATTTATAAAACCGAACTTAACCGAACCGAACTTCAAAAAGAACCGAACCAAACCGAAACCGAATATTTGGTTCGACTCTCGGTTTCGGTCAAAAACCGAACGGAATGGAACCGAGTCCACCCCTACTTAGAACACATATTGTTGGTGTTTATATATTGGCTATCACTTGGGAGTAATCATTGAAGAGGAATAGCACCTTGGAGTGGCATACAACCAACCGGAGTTGGATTCTACCTTACGGTTCAGTGATTTTCATCATATTAAGGTATGTTCAATCTATCTCAAGACTTAGAGTTGGATTCTAACGATTTGGATAATCATGTTAACAAGATATGGATTTTCATAGATGAATTATCCAAGTATATCATGTTTGGAATAGTGAGATGAATAAGCCTTAAGTATCTTGATTATAATCATCATGATTCGAATCTTATTACATTGAATATGTAAAGAGAAGCTTCTATCATTGGTAATTCGAATCTAGTAGATGACTTCATAATAATCATGGACTTGACTTTAACAATCATTATTGTTGGATAAATCTAAAGGGATGGATCATGGAAGGATTTATCTAGTATAGATGGAACGTTTAACAACTTCAGCATGATAATATTGATTGATATAAGATGTTGATATCAACCGTTAAGTCTTTTGAGTTGTCGTATAAAGATTTGTAGTCGAAATGGAATATGGTTTTATAATGGTATGCATATCCTCGAACCCGAAGATGTTATTATCCGTAAGATCATTCATAATCGTGTGTACATGATATTCATGGAGGTAACATGAAGTATCACGGAAGATTTCATTGTTTCGATCATGGCGAGAACAGTTTACTGCTCAGCAGTAAACTGCCATGCATAGATAGCGCACGCTATGCTATGAATATTAACATGCGCTATCGAGCACGAGTTAGCGTGCGCTACGTTTAGTACGTAACGTACGCTAGACCATCAGACGAGTCAGTTGTAACACCCCCGATATATTCGGGAATATTACAGCGCCGTAAATCCTTTACATAAGGATTTACAAGGCTAAAGAATTGAACAAGCATAAAAAGGTACTAACGAATGGAAATAACGGAATTACAGTACATCAGTCTTGACCAAATACAGAAATAGTACAATTGTTCAACAGAACTCAATAATACATCACCAAATTCAAATCCATCACAAATGACTTCGTACTCGAGTACTTATTGAAATAACGAATAAACAACAGATAAATAAACCCGGTCGGGACATCACTCTGCACCCTCGTCGTCATACAGTTCCAGTGGTTGTTTCCCCGCTCTCCTGGATCCTGAACACAAACAAAATGTTCACCCCCGAAGGGGTTAGCACAACGATGCTAGTACAAGTACCACAACATATTATTCATATCTCACGAAGAATAATAACGTAAACGACGAAGTACCAACGAGTCTTCTCCTACGAGAAACTCAAACATAACATTCACAACTGATAATCACAACATGATATCAATACATACACATGGTAATTCCGTCGATCCAGCGTTCACTGCCTAGAACCCACGATGATCCCGTCAGACCAACCCGTGGTGGAAAAACCCATCCGATGATCCAGTATGCGCTAGCATAGATCCCCCGATGATCCCGTCGGACCAACACGAGGTGGACATACAACAACGACATACATGCACAACAATATGTATAACAACAATACATAAAACAATTAAGGTACTTGCCTCGATTTGAAGACAATAACAATACTTCCACGAAAATGAACACTCGAAGGTCGTCCTCCTCAATCAATCACGTAACGAGACCAAACCTTAACAAAAGAAATGATATAGGATTTATCTCACGTCGTATGAATGTTTAACAATTCGATTCACGGCCAAAAGTTCATAAAATGCAATCTGCCCGAACTGCTTAGCGCACGCTAAGTACTCTGTAGCGTCGTTAAGTCGCCCGATAGCGCACGCAAACAACAAAGACTAGCGTCGCTAACTATGCATGGTCGGTACTTCAGCGGCCGACCAATCGACTTCGTCGATGGTCTAGCGTCGTTACGTACCAAGCGTAGCGCCGCTAACTCGTGCTCGATAAGCGCACGTTAAACTTCATAGCATAGCGTGCGCTATCTATGCATGGCGATTCTTTGCGGCGATAAAGCTATTCTTGCCATGATCGAAACGATGAAATCTTGCGTGATAATTCATGTTACTTCCATGAATACCATGTTCATACCCTTATGAATGATTTTACGGATAAAGACAACTTCGGATTCAAGGATATGCATACCAATATAAACCATATTCCATTACGACTACAATTCTTCATATGACGATCCGAAAAGCTTAACGGTTGATATTAACACCTCTATATCAATCCATAATATCATGCTGAAGTTGTTAAACGTTCTATCTATACTAGATAAATCCTTCCATGATCAAACCTTTAGATTTATCTAACAATAAGGATGTTAACGTCTAGTCCAAGATTACTATGAAATCATCTATTAGATTCGGTTTACCAATGATAGAAGCTTCTCTTCACATATTCAGTGAAATAAGATTCGAATCATGATGATTATAAACAAGGTATTTAAGGCTTATTCATCTCACTATTCCAAACATGATATACTTAGATAATTCATCTATGAAAATCCATATCTTGTTAACATGATCATCCAAATTGTTAGAATCCAATTTTAAGTCTTGAGATAGATTGAACATACCTTAATATGATGAAAATCACTGAACCGTAAGGTAGAATCCAACTCCGGTTGGTTGTATGCCACTCCAAGGTGCTATTCCACTTCAATGAATATTCCCAAGTGATAACCAATATACAAACACCAACAAGATGTGTTCTGAGTATATAGGAGTATTACTACAGCTCTCTGAACTCTCAAGGATGAAGAAAGGGCGAAAGAAATGAAAACCAAAATGGTTGTTGTCCCATTTATAATATTATGCATTATTAACAAGTTAGCGCACGCTACTAAGCATTCCTTAGAGTGCGCTAATAATGGTTGACTTCAGAATTGTCCGGGTGCGTCCGCGGGAATCTTATCCGGACCCATGTCCCGGCTGGCGCATGTGCTAGCCGTCCCGCTCAATAATTGAGTTCTTAGCGCACGCAACTCCTATCCTCATAGCGTGCGCTAATAATGGCCCGATAGCGCGCGTTAAGATACATTCTTAGCGTGCGCTATCACGAAGTTGCTTGAGCAATTTTGCAAGTTTCTATACTTATGTACAATGATATCAATGCACGAAATATCATACTCCACTAATCAAAATCACCAATCCGAATAATACAGGGTTGAATACGTATGAAATACACCGTAATAAATCCGGATATTACATACTCTCCTACACAAAAGGAGTTTCGTCCTGAAACTCAAGACGAAAATAACTCGGGATATCTAGACTTCAAATCAGCTTCCGTTTCCCAGGTGGCTTCTTCCATTCCGTGACGTGACCACTGAACTTTGACCAAAACGATTGGTTTGTTCCTCAGTTGCTTAACTCGACTCTCGAGTATCTTGACCGGTCTTTCTTCAAACGTCCCATCCTGCACGACTTCGATCTCGCCGAAATCAATGATATGACTGGGATCTGGTATATACCTCCGTAATTGGGATACGTGGAACACGTTATGAACATGGCACAATGACGGCGGCAATGCCAATCTGTATGCCAACTCCCCAACTCTCTCGAGGATCTCAAATGATCCGATATATCTCGGACTCAGCTTTCCTTTCCTTCCGAAACGAAAGATTCCCTGAGTAGGAGAAACCTTCAAAAGTACATGGTCTACAGTATTGAACTCCAATGGGTGACGGCGTACATCCGCATAGGATTTCTGGCGACTCTGGGCGGTCAACAGCCTTTCACGGATCAAGGCTATCTTTTCTCGAGTCTGCACGATCAACTCTGGTTCTGTTCCGATCAAGTCCGATGAATCGTCCCAGCATAGGGGCGATCTGCATCTCCTTCCGTATAATGCCTCAAACGGTGCCATCTTAATAGAAGCATGCCAACTATTGTTGTAGGTAAATTCAATCAACGGTAGATGAACTTCCCAATCGTTTGACCAATCTAAGGCACAGGCCCTTAGCATCTCTTCCACCGTTTGTATAGTTCTCTCAGATTGTCCGTCAGTCTGCGGGTGATAAGATGTACTGAAGTTCAATTCTGTCCCCAAGGCCTTATGAATTGCTTTCCAAAAGTGAGACACAAAACGACCGTCTCGATCAAAAACAATGGTCTTCGACGTACCATGCAATCGAACTATCTCCGAAATAAATACTCGTGCCAACCTCTCTGGTCCCCACGTATCCTTAATAGCTAGAAAATGAGCCGATTTGGTTAAACGATCAACTATCACCCAAATCATGTTCATTCCTGTCCTGGTTTTCGGCATATTAGTGATAAAGTCCATCGATATGTCCTCCCACTTCCATTCAGGAATCGGGAGCGGCTTCAACATTCCAAAGAGCCGTTGATGCTCGATCTTAACTCGTTGACAAGTCAAGCATTTGAAACATAGATGCGCTCGTCTTTCTTCATGTTGCCCCACGAAATTCTGCTTCAAGTCCTTATACATTTCTTGGTGCTCGGGTGGATAGAATAGGGCGAACTATGAGCTTCCTTCATAATCGTCTGCTTGAACATCAACATCGGGAGCAGAGTCGGTTACAAATCTCAAAACTCCATCGTCATGAATTATGAATCTGGGGGCCTTTCCTTTGATCACTTCATCATGTAACCGAATCATCAGAGGATCATCTGCCTGTCTAGATTTGATTTCTTCGGTTAAAGATGAAGTTATCTCCATCACGCATAGTTGTCCTTGGACTCTTTGTAACCATACCTCAATTCCTTCACGAATCATCTCTCGCTGAAGGCTAAGTTGGGAGGTCAGCGTCTCCAGCATCTGAATAGAGATAGGCTTGCGGCTAAGTGCATCGGCCACTACATTCGCTTTGCCTAGATGATATAAAATCTCCAAGTCATAGTCCTTAATCAGTTCCAACCATCTTCTTTGCCGCATGTTCAACTCTTTCTGACTAAATATGTACTTGAGACTCTTATGATCCGTAAAGATCTGACCGTGAGTCCCGTACAGATAATGCCTCCAGATCTTCAAGGCAAAAACCACTGCTGCTAGTTCCAAATCATGTGTCGGGTAATTCACTTCATAAGGTTTCAGTTGTCGCGATGCATAAGCGATCACCTTATCATTCTGCATCAACACGCACCCAAGTCCTTGGTTCGAAGCATCACTGTAAACTATGAATCCTCCAGTTCCCTGCGGAAGTGAGAGAATCGGTGCCATCGTCAATCTCTTCTTTAACTCATCAAAACTAGTCTGACACGACTCGTTCCACTCAAACTTTTGAGTTTTCTGCAGAAGTCGAGTAAGTGGGCGGGAAATTTTAGAAAACCCTTCCACGAATCGACGATAATATCCAGCAAGTCCTAAGAAGCTTCGGACTTCTTTCACGTTCTTTGGAGGCTCCCAATCCATAATTGCTTCGATCTTCTGAGGATCTACTCGGACTCCTTCAGCTGACACTACATGGCCGAGGAACATTACTTCCTTTAGCCAGAATTCACACTTAGAAAGTTTGGCGTACAATTGCTCGTTTCTCAAATGTTCCAATACAATCCGCAAATCCGCGCATGTTCTTAGGACTCTTAGAATACACGAGAATGTCATCAATAAACACGACCACAAATTTATCCAAAATTCAATGAACACACGGTTCATCAATTGCATAAATACAAAGAAAGTAGTGAGACCAAACGGCATCACTACAAACTCATAATGCCCGTAGCGAGTTACGAACGCGATTTGAACATCGATTCCTTAATCCTCGATTGATGATATCCACGATCTCGGATCGATCTTAGAAAATCGTTGCCCCTTGCAATGGTCAAACAAATCATCAATCCATGGCAACGGATACTTGTTCTTAATCGTCAACTTGTTCGGCTCTCGATAGTCAATACGGTCGGAGCGATCCATCCTTCTTTCGGACAAAAGAAGCTGGCGCTCCCGGGGTGAAACGCTTGTGAATATAGCCCTTGTCCAAGAACTCCTCCATTGCTTCTTGATTCGTACATCTCGGTAGGTGCCATACGATACGGCGCCTTGGAAATCGGTGTAGCTCGGGTTCCGGCTCAATGGTAAATTCCACATCCCTTCGTGGAGGTAGTCCAGTAACTCGTCAGAAATACATCGGAAATTCGTTCACAACAGGAATGGATGAAAGTTCCACAATTTCGTCTTCTTTCTTCATTGCGTAACACGATGCAGATCTGACCTGTTTCAACAATTTGGCGACTTTCATCGCCTTGATCAATTTTCACGAGCTTCGGTTTCCATCCCTCAAACGAATCTCGGAACCATCGTCGCCGATCAGCGAGATATTCCTCCTTCGGTAGTTCACAATTGCTCCATATCGATTAAGCCAATCGTCTCCGAGTATCGAGTCATCTCCTTGCATTTCTATCACGATCGGTTTGAGAGCCACTCTGCCTCCAAATGATACAGGGAAATTTCTAGTTTCTAAATTTCCGACAATCCTCTCTCCACTCGGTAAACCAACAACATAAGGTTCACAAGCATGAAAACCGGAAATATTCAAACGATTTACACAAGACAAAGATATGAAAGAATGTGTAGCTCTGTATCGAATAAAACGCTAGCTGGCCGGGAAAGGATGCGGGCCAGTGCACGATGCGGCGAAGCATCTTGATCGTCTGTCCTCCTCATCTCGCATGCACGTGGGGAGCAGATCCGCACTCGATGTCCACTTTCGGTCCCATTGTCCTCTGCCTCGCCGCGGCCAAAATTCTGAGGCATCCGAACACTTTCTGCGTCTCGTGGAATACGGCCTCCTTACGGGTAGGCTGTGGTGTACGGGCTCTAAAGACTTTGCAGCCTCTTCACAAAACACCGCCCGATGTCCCTCTCGTCCACAATCAAAGCAAGTCACGGAAGGGGGCAATTCCGATAGTGCCCGCCCGGGGCGCAGATTAAAGCATTTCTGGTAACATCGGTAATAGTTGATGTCGCTCGAAGTTCTTTCCGCTCCTAGTCGGGTGCGGGGTTTCTTGAAAGAGTGAAAGGATGACTGGGCCTTACGGCCCCGCTGTTCTTGTGCTCGTAAAAGTACCAGAGACTTTCTGTTTCTTGGTTTCCACAAATTTCTCCATGGCTGCTTCCTTGATCTCATATGCTAACGCCTTATCCTGGTATTGGCGGAGTGTGGTACATTCGAATCCGGACATGTACCTCTGAACTTTTGGTTTCATCCTCATATCGAAATGGATCATCATTTACGCATCTGCTCGACCGGATGTCGAACAAACGCCATTTCTTGGTTAAACGTCTTGATCGCACGGGATACCGGCACATCGAAGGCCGAGCGGAGAAAAACTCCCGAACTTTGGCTTCCCTCACGGGACGAGGGCAATCGAGCTTCCATCATCAATCTAAACTCTGTCCAATCGGCATCATGGTCTACAGGCCGGATGGCTTCCCACCATTCGGACGCTTCACCTATCGAGAAAATATTGAGCGATAGAGGATCTCCTATTGCCGTCTGGCGCTTGATTCCAAAGAAAGATTTTCTCCAGTTCTTTCAACCAATGATCCCAGGTGGGAGTCTCAGAAATACCGTCGAATTTGGGCGGTTGCATCTTCGCAACCTCCTGCAGCCACCGGTCACCTCGATTTCCCATGTCTGGGATCCCTTGCTGTCTCTCTCCCTGCCGTAGTCCCACCGCCACTTGCATTCGGTCCACGACCTGGGCGAACTGAGTCATCTGGTTCACCACTTTACGAAGGATCTCTGGTACAGCAAGATCTGGTTCATTATTAATAGATTGTTGCGGCTCGCCTGAGCTATGACTGGCCTGGTTAGAAGGCGACGCTTCCCTTTCGGCATTTCTTCGTCCGCGTCCACGACCGCGACCACGTCCACGTCCGCCTCTCAACATACTGTAAGCATAAATACTCAATATACAAGAAACAACATCGTTCTAATATTCGAGTATAAAGAGACACAACATGTAAAGAACAAGATAGAGTTTAGGAACTTACAACCACTGTTCGCATGAAGACGTAGGCAGTGCAGTGATGTCATTCACGGCCGGTTACCCCAAAAGACATAAATGACCCCTATTTTAACCCAATGTTAGGCGTATTTTTATACGTTTATTCATCATTATTTTGTAGTATTTTGGAGTGTGAAATCATCTAAATGAGCTTTTAATGCCTTAATTTTGTATGATTGACAGGAAATTGAAGTCCGGAAGCTTAAACGAGGCAAAACGGGCGAAAACGGCAAAAACTGGACTATGAGCCGCGGCACAAGGAAGCTGAGCCGCGGCAAAGGAAGACACCACCAAGGGCGAGTAGGCAGACTCGTGCCGCGGCATGCCCATGTGAGCCGCGTACGTAAGGATTTAATTACGCCTGTATTGATTTTGGCAATGTGCCGCGCACGAGTTGATGAGCCGCGGCACACTTAGCGGGTTTGGTACGTCTGCGCTGATTTTGGGCCGTTTGCCGATTTTCAACCAACGAATACGGACGCGATTTATGGAGATCTTGAGCTATAAATAGGGCTGAAGACCCTAATTTAATTATCTTGGATTTGATTGAATCTAGACCTAAGAGAGCTTAAGCTTGGAGACAGAGAAGAGGAGGAAAGCAGAGGAATTCAAGGGCGAAGGCGGAAGTGAAGAACGGAGGAATCCGAGCTTCATCTGCGTTTGAATTTTATGCTTTCGTTTATTTACTTTGTATTTTCGCTTTTAGTATGTCGTGCTAAAGCCCTAATCTAGGGTTTTGATGAAACCTTTATTTTGACGAATTGATTGAGGTTATCCAATTTATTACCTTTTTATTGAGTTTTCCCAATTATGTTTTATGCTTGCAATTATCCGGCCAATAGTTGTATTGATTTAATCATTCACTTGAATCGGGAGAGGAGATGTGGTGAGGAACTATTGGTGAGGACCGTTTTATTCTGTGAGATAGGAATATACTCATAGGAACTACGTGGCCTTTAGGAGATTTCATGCTTTTGCCTAGCGACGAGATAATTCACCTAGGGATAGAGTGCGTTAGTCGCCGTTAGATAAATCTATTGACCTCGGGAGAGGCGGTAGAATATATTAGCAATCTCCGCCTTCAATAAATTGGGAAAATTATTTATTACGGATAATCAAGATTAAATTCGGATAAATTAAGGTGGATTGAGAACTCTAGACTTATTTATAATTTGATTCCTTTTATTCAAGCTATCGTTTTCTGTTTAGTCTTTCAAGAATTCTTTTAGTTATTAATCCAAAAACCCAACTTCGATTGTTCAAATAAAATTGGGATACGAAAACGTCGGTAGTTAGAGAGTCAATCCTCGTGGGAACGATACTCTACTTATCACTTTATTACTTGTAAACGATGACGTGCACTTGCGTGTAGGAAATATCGCAACAAGTTTTTGGCGCCGCTGTCGGGATTGAAATTTTTCTAATATCGACTTAAGTATTTCCAGTCTTAATTTGAACGTTTGTTTTTATTTTTTTGCGTATTTAATTTCGTTTATTTGTTTTCCTTTTCAGGACCTTTCGTGTAGTGCATGAGAAGACTCGAACTGGAGGCTTACTACCTTTGGACACCGAGCTCGAGCGCACTCTAAGAAGGAATAAAAAGAAAAAAGAGAGTTGCATTTACGGTCAAGATGGCCGAAAATATTGAAATCCAAGGAGGAGACAACCAAGTGCGGCAAGTTCAACCGGAACTCGCTCTTCGAGATTATGCCATGCCGCAAGTCAACGCAAATTTTTCGGGAATTCGGCGTCCCACCGTCCAAGCTAATAATTTTGAAATCAAGCCCGCCATTATTCAGATGGTACAAAGAGCCCTTTCTGTGGATTGCCGAAGGATGACCCGAATGCCCACATTGCTTCGTTCCTTGAGATATGCGACACATTTAAAACAAATGGTGTCACCGACGATGCCATCCGATTGAGGCTTTTCCCTTTTTCTTTGAGGGATAAAGCAAAGTTTTGGTTGAATTCCTTACCGCCGGGGTCGATTACAACTTGGGAGAGGTTAGTGCAAGCCTTCCTTGCAAAATTTTTCCCACCAGCTAAGACGGCGCGGTTGAGAAACGAGATAACTACCTTTGCCCAGTTCGATATGGAATCGCTCCACGAGGCGTGGGAGCGATATAAAGAATTACTTCAAGATGCCCTCATCACGGCATTCTGATTGGCTTCAGTGCACACATTTTATGGTGGTTTGAGTGCTTCTACACGCACTCTTGTCGATGCGACCTCGGAGGGACATTCATGGGAAAATCTATGGCCGAGGCTCACGTGCTTTTGGAGGATATGGCAAAACGCATACCAATGGCCAGCAGAAGATTGACGTAAGAGGGTAATGGAAGTTTCGAGCAATGATCCGATCTCCACCTTGTCAGCTCAAGTCGCCGCTTTGACACAACAGCTCCAGAACTTTTCGCATGCACCAGCCCCCGTTACCATTGAGACGTGTAATTGGTGTAACGGATCACACCCGAGTGTGGAATGTCAATTTGGAAATCCGTTCGAGCAACATCAGATGGAGCAAGCTCAGTTCGTGGCCAATGGAAATCGACAAAGCAATTTTTATCCCAGCACTTATAATCAAGGGTGGAGGAATCAACAAAATTCTCCATGGAGAAATGGGCAAGCTATGAAGCCTCCACAACCTCACTTCGTGCAACCCCCACAGCAGCCCCCTCAATCGTCAAAGGTATCTTTGGAGGATGCTCTTGCTCAATTGGCGGCTAACACAAGCCAATTCATGACCCGCACCGAGACAACTCTTCAAAATCATTCAACCTCCATCCGAAATCTAGAAACACAAATGGGGCAGATTGCTAATTTATTGTCTTCTCGGGCTCAAGGTGCAGCCCCCAACGCAGCCGAAGGGAAAACCAAGGAAAATGTGCAAGCAATCGAATTAAGAAGCGGAAAGGAGTTGAAGGGGCAGCCTATTAATGACAAAGAGCAGCCGAACGTGCAGAACGAGAAGGAAAAGGATGAGACGCCTAAGCCAAAGGAGGTCTCGACTACTCAGCCCACTCCTCAAATTCCATTTCCACAGCGTTTTCAAAAGCAAAAACTGGACAAGCAGTTTTCCAAATTCCTCGACGTCTTCAAGAAATTGCACATAAACATTCCGTCACGACGCATTGGAGCAGATGCCGAGTTACGTCAAGTTCATGAAGGAGATCTTGTCCAATAAACGAAAGCTCGAGGAATATGAGACGCCGCTTTAACGGAGGAGTGCGGCGCTATTTTGCAAAAGAAACTCCCACCTAAATTGAGAGATCCGGGAAGTTTCACCATTCCTTGCATCATCGGTAATTCATCTTTTGAAAGAGCTATGCGATCTCGGGGCTATAAATCTTATGCCCTTTCGATTTTCAAAAGCGGAGATTGGGAAGCCAAGCCGACGGCAGCCTCTCTACAATTGGCGATAGATCCATCAAATATCCGAGGGGTGTGATAGAGGACGTTTTAGTCAAAGTGGATAAGTTCATCTTTCCGGCCGATTTCATCGTACTTGATATGGAAGAAGACCATGATATCCCAATTATTTTGGGAAGACCATTTTTGGCAACAGGCCGAACGTTGATTGATGTGGAAAAAGGAAAGCTGACTTTGCGCGTTCAAGAGGAGCAAGTAACCTTCAATATTTTTCGATCCGTAAAATATCCAAGTGACGCTGAAAATTGTTTCCAAGTTGACGTCATTGACTCATGCGTGAGAAAAACTTTTCGAGAAAACTATCCACCCGATCCATTGGAATCCGTTTTGATTGGGGCTGTTTCCGAGCCAAATGGAGAGCATGCCGCCTACGTACGACACATGGATGCTTCCCCGCCAATCTTTATTCGTAAACCATTCGAGGAGCTAGGAAGTTCACTAACTCGACCGACCCCATCGGTTGAAAAACCTCCAAAATTGGAACTCAAAAAGCTGCCACCTCATCTGAAGTATGCATTCCTGGGGCCCGACGACTCCCTTCCAGTTATTCTTTCGGCCGCATTAGCAGGAGATCAAGAGGCAAAATTATTAAGAGTTTTGAGGGAGTACAAATCTGCTCTTGGATGGTCTATTGCGGATATCAAGGGGATCAGCCCATCGATTTGCATGCACAAGATTTTGATGGAGGAAGACTACAAACCATCCGTGGAGCATCAACGCCTGAATCCTAACATGAAGGAGGTGGTAAAAGTCGAGGTTTTAAAACTCCTCGACGGTATGATCTTTCCAATTTCGATAGTAAGTGGGTAAGTCCGGTTCAAGTTGTGTCGAAAAAGGTGGGATAACTTGTTCAAAACGATAATAATGAATTAATTCCCACGGGATTGTTACGGGGTGGCGTATGTGCATAGATTATAGGAAACTAAATAAGGCCACTAGAAAAGATCATTTTCCCTTGCCTTTTATTGATCGATGTTAGATAGATTAGCCGGACACGATTTCTATTGCTTTCTCGATGGCTACTCGGGTATAATCAGATTTACATAGCCCCCGAAGACCAAGAGAAAACGACGTTTACATGTCCTTATGGCATTTTCGCTTATAGGCGCATGCCGGTTGGATTGTGTAATGCGCCGGCGACTTTTCAACGGTGTATGATGGCTATTTTTTCGACATGGTAGAGCAAAGGTATTAAGATTTTCATGGATGATTTTTCTGTTTTTGGAGATTCTTTTGACATTTGTTTGGAAAATTTGCAGAAGGTCTTGCGAAGATGTGAAGAGACCAATTTAGTCTTGAATTGGGAAAAGTGTCATTTTATGGTGCAGGAGGGCATTGTGCTTGGCCATCGAATATCCTCACATGGAATTGAAGTCGACCGAGCAAAAATTGAGACAATTGAGAAGATGCCTCCACCCACTTCGGTCAAAGGGATTAGGAGTTTTCTCGGGACACGCCGGTTTTTATCGCCGATTTATTAAGGATTTTTCAAAGATCACGGCCACTGTGCAACTTACTCATGAATGATGTCCCATTTACTTTCGACGAGTCTTGTAAAGAAAGTTTTGAGTTGCTGAAGAAAGCTCTAAGCACGGCACCGGTGATAGTCGCTCCGGATTGGGACCTTCCATTCGAACTAATGTGCGATGCTAGCGATTTTGCCATTGGGGCTGTTTTGGGGCAGAGACGAGGGAAGGTGTTTCATGTCATATACTATGCGAGCCGAACGCTCGATGACGCCCAAAGAAATTATGCCACAACGGAGAAGGAATTGTTGGCGGTGATATTTGCATTTGATAAATTTCGGGCCTATCTACTAGGAACAAAGGTGATAGTATGGACCGATCATTCGGCGATAAAGTACCTGTTGGAGAAGAAGGATGCCAAACCAAGGTTAATTCGGTGGGTGCTACTCCTTCAAGAATTCAACTTGGAGATTCGGGACAAGAAAGGGACGAGAAAATGTTATAGCCGATCACCTTTCACGGTTAGAGAGTTCCTCGAGAAGGAAGAAAGTCACCACAAATTATAGAAACCTTCCCGACGAGCACTCTACAAGTTGGATTCAACACATGCGCCTTGGTATGCTGATCTAGTGAACTACTTAGCTAGTAAAACAATTGACGATCTCTCACGTCATCAAAAGAAGAAGCTAATCTCGACGCTAAGTACTATTTGTGGGACGATCCTTTTCTTTTAAGCGATGCCCCGATCAAATTATCCGTAGATGCATTCCAGATGAGGAAATCCACAGTGTCCGAACCATTGCCATGCATCGCCCTACGGTGGACACTTTAGTGGAAATAGAACAAAGAAAGGTCTTACAATGGGATTTTATTGGCCGTCCTTATTCAAAGATGCTCACTCCTTTGTGTCTACATGTGATCGGTGTCAACGGACAGAAACATCTCAAGACGCCACGAAATGCCGTTGAACACCATACTTGAAGTCGAATTATTTGATGTATGGGGATCGACTTCATGGGTCCATTTCCATCAAACAAGAATCTCTACATATTGGTGGACGTGGATTACGTCTCCAAATGGGTTGAAGCGGTGGCACTACCTACGAATGGGTCCAATGTCGTGATCAAGTTTATCAAACAACATATCTTCTCACGCTTTGGGACTCCACGTGCTATTATAAGTGATGGTGGGTCACACTTCGACAACAAATTTCTTGATGCGGTTTTGAGAAAATACGGAGTCACTCATCGTGTTGCCACAAAGATACCATCCACAAACGAGTGGTCAAGTTGAGATATCAAATCGAGAGCTGAAGTGGATTCTAGAAAAGACGGTCACCTCGTCTCGAAAAGATTGGGCATTTAAACTCGATGATGCACTTTGGGCGTGATCACTGGTGCGTATAAGACACCTATCGGAATGTCGCCCTACAGATTGGTCTATGGAAAAGGTTGCCATCTGCCCGTAGAGATGGAGCACCGTGCTTATTGGGCGATAAAAAAACTAAACTTTGATCTAAAATCCGCAGGGAAAAGCGGTGTTTGCGGTGAACGAGTTAGAAGAAATTCGCTACAACTCATACGAAAATGCAAAACTTTATAAGGAGCGGACAAAAATTTGGCATGATAAGCACATCACGCAATGAGAATTTGTCCCGGTCAAGAGGTGTTGCTATTCAACTCACGCTAAAGTTATTTCCTGAAATTGCGTTCACGATGGTCGGACCGTTCACCGTAGTTCAAGTGTTTCCACATGGTGCGAGAAGTTCAAAGAGATGGTCGACAATTCAAAGTTAATGGACAACGGTTGAAGGCATACTTGGGAAATCCAATAGACACGCAGAAAACGAGCGTCACCTTATCCACCGCCGGATGAATGCGAGAGAAGTCCTATCAAGACTATAAACTTAGCGCTTCTCGGGAGGCAACCCGAGTATTAGTTGTGGATTCTTTGTTGGTTGCTTGCATTTTTTTAGAGTCTCTTTTTGTCTTCTTTCCTCTTGGATCCATCCTTTCCTCTCATTTTAATGAATTCGTAAAATTTCTGCAGGTGAATCAAAGAAAAAGGGGATAAATTCAATAATGGGCCGCGGATACCTGTGTGAGCCGCGGCACACATCACCGAGGAAAATGGCCGATCAAATCGTACTCAAAGGCCGCGGCATGATCTTACCGAGCCGCGGCACACAAGGTCGCCGAGTCGCGGCACCAAAACCGAGCCGCGGCACACTAAATGGTCAAGAAACGCCTGTGGCGCTCAGACTTTGAGCCGCGGCATACAATGGATGAGCCGCGGCACACTATAACACCGATCCGCGGCATACGAAATCTGAGCCGCGGCACCTACGGCATATCAAAACGTCCAAATCCGATCACTTTGGGCCGCGGCTCACTTTTATTGGCCGCGGCACCCGTCGCAAAATAAGAGCAGCCTGTGTCAAGCTCTTTCATCGATCGGCTTTGCATATAGACTTCTTCCTTCATTCCTTCCCTCCCGCACACGATGAGGTTAGTCGGGTCCATTCTATCATCTCCTTCTCAAATTCTCCGTAATTTTTGATTTCTAAATCATAGGTGAATTTTGATGTGAAAAGATTTGAAGTTTTATATTGCTAGTTGTTCTTCATTGTTGTTTCTGAAATGGAGTTGGAATATGGGGAATTTGTTATTGTGATGGAATTGATGTTTGTAAACGAATTGTTGATGATGGTTTTTGTAATTCAGGGCTACAATCTGTGTTATTATTTTTGGGATTTGGAATTAACCATCAAAATTTTTGTTCTTCATTTTAACTTGTGCACACAAGGTGTTTGATAAATTGCAGCAATGGAAAATTGATCATTCAGAAGCACCACCCTCCTCACCGGACGATGCCGGCACCAGCTCCTGAGCAGACTGGAGGGGAGTACTTGACCTTTTACTTTTCTTGCATTTCATTTTTTGTCCATTGAGGTCAATGTACGTCCTAAGTTTGGGGGAGGGGTTTACTTTCAGTCTACATTCACTGCTGTACTCTATTTTGTGCTGTACATTATATTTTGTTGCACTTTTCTTTCTTTGCGAAAATTTTTTTTAATAGCCTTGCTTGCCGTAGTTTTTCTTTATTCGTGAATTTTCGTGCTTCTATTATGTGTGATACTGATGTTACGACACTGTCTTTCTCTTTGAAGAAGCGGGCAAGTTTTAGTCGAGTTGTAGTCGATTATTTCGCTTCCGCTTAGTATTCAATTAGGTCCGAAATTTTTCGTGATTGTAGAGGTCTTGGCATAAGAGACGATACATACTTGTTTTTAATCCCTATCAATACGTTTGGCTACATTTTCCGGATAGTGAGTCGTACTGTTTCTTTAGTCGTGTTGGCACTTAAATGGAGTTTAGAGTCGGTCAGTTTTTCCCCAAAAGTCGAGATAATGTGTTCTATGAAGGGAAGTCTAGTAACCGAGGGTATTCGCGTGACCCGTTGTTTACTCTCGCGTAAAACGACGACCCCGATTAGACTAGTGATTTAGTGAGTTCACATGTGCCAATGATAGGAAGCCTAGTAACCGGGGGTATTCACGTGACCCGCTGTTTACTCTCGCGTAAAACGGCAACCTTGATTCGGACATGCGGAAATTTTGTATTCGAGTTGTTTCTCCGCTGTAAACGGGAACTTAGTAACTAGAAGCGTCCATGTGCCCCATGAGTGTCTTTTACGTCAAACGGTTTCCTAATACATGAGAATGGAAGTTCCACCCTAGGATTATCCCGATGAAACATCCCGAGATCCTAACCTAGTGGTCGACTCGAATCAAATTCTTGAGCATATTTATATAAGGGGATACTGTCCGAGGTTTATTTGTTATGAGACTCGTGAAAAATTGTGCCTCTAGACTGTGGAACGCGACGAACTAGCTTGTTTATGTTAGCCTTTCCTATTGACGGTTGATTTGACTCATGTTTTGTTGATCTTTGAGTGAGTTTTCTTCATGAACAAATGACTAGGATCGAGCTTGATCTCTTTGCGGAATCATTATTCGAGTGCGGCTTTCGCTTTATGACACTCGTATTATTTAGAGAGAATGGCAGATAGTATTGATTAGGTTGAACACCGTGAGTTGCACGATGATTCACGACATTCTTTTATTAACTTTAATTCTTTTTGCTTGAGGACAAGCAAAGGCTTAAGTTTGGGGTATTTGTTAGGCGTTTTTATACGTTTATTCATCATTATTTTGTAGTATTTTGGAGTGTGAAATCATCTAAATGAGCTTTTAATGCCTTAATTTTGTATGATTGACAGGAAATTGAAGTCCGGAAGCTTAAACGAGGCAAAACGGCGAAAACGGCAAAATGGACTATGAGCCGCGGCACAAGGAAGCCGAGCCGCGGCAAAGGAAGACACCCGAAGGGCGTAGTAGTGTACTACGTGCCGCGGCACACCCATGTGAGCCGCGCACGTAGAAGGATTTAATTACGCCTGTGTATTGATTTTGGCGATGTGCCGCGCACGAGTTGATGAGCCGCGGCACACTTAGCGGGTTTGGTACGTCTGCGGATTTTGGGCCGTTTGGCCGATTTTCAACCAACGAATACGGACGCGATTTATGGAGATCTTGAGCTATAAATAGGGCTTAAGACCCTAATTTAATTATCTTGGATTTGATTGAATCTAGACCTAAGAGAGCTTAAGCTTGGAGACAGAGAAGAGGAGGAAAGCAGAGGAATTCAAGGGCAGAAGGCGGAAGTCAAGAACGGAGGAATCCGAGCTTCATCTGCGTTTGAATTTTATGCTTTCGTTTATTTACTTTGTATTTTCGCTTTTAGTATGTCGTGCTAAAGCCCTAATCTAGGGTTTTGATGAAACCTTTATTTTGACGAATTGATTGAGGTTATCCAATTTATTACCTTTTTATTGAGTTTTCCCAATTATGTTTTATGCTTGCAATTATCGGCCAATAGTTGTATTGATTTAATCATTCACTTGAATCGGGAGAGGAGATGTGGTGAGGAACTATTGGTGAGGACCGCTTTATTCTGTGAGATAGGAATATACTCATAGGAACTACGTGGCCTTTAGGAGATTTCATGCTTTTGCCTAGCGACGAGATAATTCACCTAGGGATAGAGTGCGTTAGTCGCCGTTAGATAAATCTATTGACCTCGGGAGAGGCGGTAGAATATATTAGCAATCTCCGCCTTCAATAAATTGGGAAAATTATTTATTACGGATAATCAAGATTAAATTCGGATAAATTAAGGTGGATCTTAACTCTAGACTTATTTATAATTTGATTCCTTTTATTCAAGCTATCGTTTCATTTAGTCTTTCAGTAATTCTTTTAGTTATTAATCCAAAAAAACCCAACTTCGATTGTTCAAATAAAATTGGGATACGAAAACGTCGGTAGTTAGAGAGTCAATCCTCGTGGGAACGATACTCTACTTATCACTTTATTACTTGTAAACGATGACGTGCACTTGCGTGTAGGAAATATCGCAACACCCAACGGCCAAGATATCCATAATCTTAGCTCCGATACCATATTCTGTAACACCCCCGATATATTCGGGAATATTACAGCGCCGTAAATCCTTTACATAAGGATTTACAAGGCTGAAGAATTGAACAAGCATAAAAAGGTACTAACGAATGGAAATAACGGAATTACAGTACATCAGTTCTGACCAAATACAGAAATAGTACAATTGTTCAACAGAACTCAATAATACATCACCAAATTCAAATCCATCACAAATGACTTCGTACTCGAGTACTTATTGAAATAACGAATAAACAACAGATAAATAAACCCGGTCGGGACATCACTCTGCACCCTCGTCGTCATACAGTTCCAGTGGTTGTTTCCCCGTTCTCCTGGATCCTGAACACAAACAAAATGTTCACCCCCGAAGGGGTTAGCACAACGATGCTAGTACAAGTACCACAACATATTATTCATATCTCACGAAGAATAATAACGTAAACGACGAAGTACCAACGAGTCTTCTCCTACGAGAAACTCAAACATAACATTCACAACTGATAATCACAACATGATATCAATACATACACATGGTAATTCCCGATCCATTGCTCATCGCGCCTAGAACCCACGATGATCCCGTCAGACCAACCCGTGGTGGAAAAACCCATCCGATGATCCAGCGCACGCTAGCATAGATCCCCCGATGATCCCGTCGGACCAACACGAGGTGGACATACAACAACGACATACATGCACAACAATATGTATAACAACAATACATAAAACAATTAAGGTACTTGCCTCGATTTGAAGACAATAACAATACTTCCATGAAAATGAACACTCGAAGGTCGTCCTCCTCAATCAATCACGTAACGAGACCAAACCTTAACAAAAGAAATGATATAGGATTTATCTCACGTCGTATGAATGTTTAACAATTCGATTCACGGCCAAAAGTTCATAAAATGCAATCTGCCCGAACTGCTTAGCGCATGCTAAGTACTCTGTGTAGCGTGCGTTAAGTCTGCCCGATAGCGCACGCAAACAACAAAGACTAGCGTACGCTAACTATGCATGGTCAAGATTTCACCGACTACCAATCGACTTCTCGATGGTCTAGCGTACGTTACGTACCAAACGTAGCGCACGCTAACTCGTGCTCGATAGCGCACGTTAAACTTCATAGCATAGCGTGCGCTTGCTATGCATGGCAGTTTACTGCTGAGCAGTAAACTGTTCTTGCCATGATCGAAACGATGAAATCTTGCGTGATAATTCATGTTACTTCCATGAATACCATGTTCATACCCTTATGAATGATTTTACGGATAAAGACAACTTCGGATTCAAGGATATGCATACCAATATAAACCATATTCCATTACGACTACAATTCTTCATATGACGATCCGAAAAGCTTAACGGTTGATATTAACACCTCTATATCAATCCATAATATCATGCTGAAGTTGTTAAACGTTCTATCTATACTAGATAAATCCTTCCATGATCAAACCTTTAGATTTATCTAACAATAAGGATGTTAACGTCTAGTCCAAGATTACTATGAAATCATCTATTAGATTCGGTTTACCAATGATAGAAGCTTCTCTTCACATATTCAGTGAAATAAGATTCGAATCATGATGATTATAAACAAGGTATTTAAGGCTTATTCATCTCACTATTCCAAACATGATATACTTGGATAATTCATCTACGAAAATCCATATCTTGTTAACATGATCATCCAAATTGTTAGAATCCAATTCTAAGTCTTGAGATAGATTGAACATACCTTAATATGATGAAAATCACTGAACCGTAAGGTAGAATCCAACTCCGGTTGGTTGTATGCCACTCCAATGTGCTATTCCACTTCAATGAATATTCCCAAGTGATAACCAATATACAAACACCAACAAGATATGTTCTGAGTGTATAGGAGTATTACTACAGCTCTCTGAACTCTCAAGGATGAAGAAAGGGCGAAAGAAATGAAAGCCAAAACGGTTGTTGTCCCATTTATAATATTCTGCATTATTAACAAGTTAGCGCACGCTACTAAGCATTCCTTAGCGTGCGCTAATAATGGTTGACTTCAATTGTCCGCAAGGCCCGCGGAATCTTATCCGGACCCATGTCCCGGCTGGCGCATGTGCTAGCCGTCCCGCTCAATAATTGAGTTCTCAGCGCACGCAACTCCTATCTTCATAGCGTGCGCTAATAATGGCCCAATAGCGCGCGTTAAGATACATTCTTAGCGTGCGCTATCACGAGGTTGCTTGAGCAATTTTGCAAGTTTCTATACTTATGTACAATGATATCAATGCGCGAAATATCATACTCCAATAATCAAAATCACCAATCCGAATAATACAGGGTTTGAATACGTATGAAATACACCGTAATAAATCCGGATATTACATCAGTTGGTTGGTCAGTGAAGTACTGACCATGCATAGTTAGCGTACGCTAGGCTTTGTTGTTTGCGTGCGCTATCGAGCAGACTTAACGCACGCTACACAGAGTACTTAGCGTGCGCTAAGCAGTTCAGGCAGATTGCATTTTATGAACTTTTGGCCGTGAATCGAATTGTTAAACATTCGTACGACGTGAGATAAATCCTATATCATTTCTTTTGTTAAGGTTTGATCTTGTTGCGTGATTGATCGAGAGGGGCGACCTTCGAGTGTCTCGTTTTCGTGGAAGTATTGTTCTGTCTTCTAATCGAGGCAAGTACTCTAATTAGAATTGTTTATATTATGACAATTATGATGTGATTGTATCGTGTAAATATGTTGTGAATATATGTCCACCATGCGTTGATCCGACGGGAATCATCATGGGAATCTATAGTTGTGCGCTGGATCGTTGACGGTAGTTCCACCATGTGTTGGTCCGACGGATCATCATGGGAATCTATAGTTGTGTCGCTGGATCGTTGGAATACCACCGTATGTTGAAACTGTTATGATATGATATGTGTTGTGGATATTCTCGTTGGAGAAACTTGTTATGATATAATTGTTGATTATATCACTGTTGTATGATTATTGTACTTGTACTAGCATCGTTGTGCTAACCCCTTCGGGGGTGAACATTGTGTTTGTTCAGGATCCAGGAGAGCGGGGAAACAACCACTGGAGATGCATGACGACGAGGGTGCAAAGTGATGTTCTGGCCGGGTTTACTGTCTGTTATTTGTTGGTTATTTCAATAAGTACTCGAGTACGTCGTCCGTTTATAATGTTTGGATTTTAGTGATGTAATAATAACTCTTCATTGGATATTTGTATTTCGGTTTTTGAACCAGACGGTTGTATTTTACTTCAACAATTTCATAAAGCGGTATCTGTTATTGTCTTTTCTTTTAATCAGCCTTGTAAATTCTTATGTAAAGGATTTACGGCGCTGTAATATTCCTGAATATATCGGGGGTGTTACAACTAAAGCGAAGGTTGACTGCAGCATCAGTTTTGACCATCCCTGATCCGACAAGAGAATTCGTCATCTACAGCGATGCATCCAAACAAGGCTTGGGATATGTATTGATGCAGCAGGGCAAGGTAGTTGCCTATGCTTCGAGGCAACTAAAACTGTATGAGCTGAACTACCCTACTCATGATTTGGAATTAGCAGCGGTAGTTCATGCATTGAAGAAAAGGAGGCATTACCTGTATGGAGGTAAGTGTGAAATATATATATACCACAAAAGTCTGAAATATATTTTCACTCAAAAGAAATTGAATATGAGGCAACGCAGATGGCTAGAGTTGGTCAATAACTACAATTGTACAATTCATTACCACCCCGGTAAAGCAAACATAGTTGCTGATGCACTGAGCCGTAACGCGAGAGGAGACCTCGCCTGTATGTTGACTGAAGAGGATAGCTTGGTCAAGGAATTTGCAAGAATGAATCTTGAAATAGCTACACCATCGAAGTCCGTTGAGTCGTTATTGTAGCTAGTTTGGTGGTACAACCAACCTTGAGGAAGCAGATCAAAGAAGGTTAAGGACAAGATGACTTTTCGACTAAAATGAAATAATGTACTCTTTCAGGTGAGGATAAGGGATTCAGCATGTCCGATGATGGCACGATGTACTATGGAGGGAGGTTTGTGTGCCCAATGGTGTTAAGCTGAAAGAAGCAATACTGAAAGAGGCACATAATACTCCATGTACAGCACACCCTGGAAGTACTAAGATGTACCAGGATCTTAATGGGACATTTTGGTGAGAAGGTTTGAAGAGAGACGTGGCACTCTTTGTCATGAAGTGTACAGTTTGTCAACAAGTGAAGGCAGAACACCAACGTCCCTTTGGATTACTCAAATCGCTTCATATTCCGGAATGGAAAAGGGAACATATTATGATGGACTTTGTGGTAGGTCTGCCTCGAACGGAAAGACGGAACCATGCTATTTGGGTTGTCGCGGACCGTCTCACGAAATCATCTCATTTCATCCCAATTAAGATGAATTTTTGAATGGATCAGTATGCTCAACTTTACATCAGTGAGATTATAAAGTTGCATGGAATGCCAGTCTCTAAAGTATCGGACAGGGATACTCGTTTCAAACCGCGTTTTTGGGAAAGTTTGCAAGAAGCTTTGGGAATGTAATTGAATTTTCGTACGGCCTATCATCCTCAAACTGGCGGTCTGTCTGAGAAGATTATTCAGATTTTTGAGGATATGTTGCGAGCATGCGTGTTAAACATGGGCAAGAATTGGGAACGACTGTTGCCTTTAGTAGAACTTCCTTACAACAACAGTTATCAGTCAAAAATTGGTATGGCGCCTTATGAAGCCTTATACTGTAGGAAGTGTCGATCACCACTGTATTGGGACGAAGTAGGTGAAAGGAAATTCTTGGGTCCTAGATGATTGAACAGACAGTAGGTGTGGTGGATAAGATTCGAGAGAGGATCAAGATAGCACAGGAGCATCAGAAGTCTTACGCCGACAAGCGTAGGAAAGATCTCGAATTCTGTGTTGGCGACAAGGTATCCTTAAGGTATCTCCTACAAAGGGAATTATTCGTTTTGGTCCAAGAAGCAAGCTGAGGCTGAGATATATTGGACCGTTCGAAATTCTTGAACGAATTGGAGAGTTAGCTTACCGCTTGGCTCTACCCCCAGAACTTTCGGCCATGGACAACGTTTTTCATGTATCGTTGTTGAGGAAGTATGTGCACGATCCCGGCCACGTCATTAACTATACTGCCGTGGAGGTGAACAAAGATCTTACTTATGAAGAACAAGCAGAGGTTATTCTCGACCGATCAGTCCGACAGTTGAGGAACAAAGAGAAGGTGTTTGTCAAAATCCAATGGCGTAACCACAGTAAAGATGAGGCCACTTGGGAGCGTGAATAAGAACTTCAAGCTCGTTATCCGAATTTATTCAATCGAGGTAAGTCATTTATTTTCGAGGATGAAATTTTTTCTAAGAGGAGTAGGATTTAATATCCACCATTTTATTATAAAATAATATTATTATTTATAATAATATTAATAATACATTTCATTTCATTTAGTCTCATTACATACAATTATTATATACAAGTAAATTCATTTAATCTCGTTTAGTGAATCATAAATATTTTACGACATCTCATAAGTTCTAAGCCCGACACAATTGATCAATTTAATTTAAGAAGCATTTAATATTAGTCATTGTTATTAATATTACTATAATTATTAAAGATATTATTATTAATAATAATAATATTATTTATAATAGAGAACAATATTAATATTAATAGTTTTAATATATTATTGGATATTATTATCAATTATTTAAAGTCCAATACATTTTAATTAAAATCCTTTCTTTAACCCAAAAGCCCAACAAATTATACTACCATATAGAGCTGTTATCGGACCGATTCGGACCGGTTTTCTCCAGATTCGGATCCGGTCCGATAGGTTGCCGGGTAGATCCGGTCCGGACCGATAACGGTTCCGGTTCAATTTTTAGAACTCGAATCCGAACTCGTTAGTTTCCGGGTGAGTTTCGGTCCCGGGTATTTCGGTCCGGTTCATGATCGAGTTTCGGGTTCACTCGGACCGCTAACAGCCCTATGTGGGATGGATCTTTACTAGGAAAATGAAGGAAGAGCAGCAAAATAAATCATATAAATGGGAGTTACATGATTCGAACTCCAGACCTTTTGTTCAAAGGTATAGCGTCTTAACTACTTGACCAGCATGCTATTTGTGTTTAAAACACGCAAAACGTATTAATAATATATCTATAAAATATATAAATTATAAAATACATATAAACTTTTTTTTAATTTATTACCCGGTTTCTTTTCGGTTTTATCGGTCCGGGTCTTATCGGTTTCGGTTCAATGTTTAGAACTCGAATTCGAACTCGTTAGTTTTCGGGTGAGTTTCGATCCCGGGTATTTCGGTCCGGTTCATGACCGGGTTTCGGGTTCACTCGGACCGCTAACAGCCCTATATATACTTCTAAGGTTACAATATATCTCAACCCTAAACTTAGAAGTATAAATATACAAATTATGCAGTACAAAATAATTTTACTGCATAAACACTTCACACGGCAGAACAAAAAAAAAAAAAGAAAGAAAGAAACGAAGAACTGCAAGAAATCAAGAAATCTAGGTGGTCAAATCTCGACGTTCGTCAACCGATCAAAGAATCCAGCAGGATTCCATTCAATCTCCATCCAATCTAACGAAGGTAAAAACATTAAACTTTAACACCCTCAATTCAATATTGTTTCATCCTTCTTCTGCTCGGTTCAACATTTATCTGCAAAATTTCAATGGATGAGACCCAAACCCACACACACCCCACCTGCAACAAGAAACCCATAATCTAAACCTCAGCCTTCCAGAAACCACTCCTGTCCAAAATACTACCACCTCTTCTCAATCTAAACCAGAAATCATGGTTGTTCGATTAGACCAGGTATCAGTTCTCATCCGCCTGAAATCATCACCACAAACCGATCCCAAAATAAATACCAAAACAATTGTAACCTGATTGCTTCGGTGTTTGATCGATCCTAGGGCTACAGCCCTTCCACTCGAATCCAACACCATCAGCCTGACCCTGCTCGGACTCGAATCAGAAACTCGAGATCAGAAATCTTAGCCCTCATCTTCGATTCGCCGGAATCGCCTCCACTGCAAGTCTCCCGTTTGCCGCTGTAACCACTTGAACATTTCTGTCGTGGTGGCCTCTTTGTGTGTGTGTGTTCACCGATGTTTTTTTAGTAAGATTTCAGGAAAGATATGTGAGATGAGAGTCGATTTGTAGAGAGAGAATCGGACGAATTGGTAAGCTCATGAGTGAGAGAGAGAGGAAATCAAGAAGTGAGAATGAGATAGCGGCCGATCGATGAACAGATTTTTTATACCTTTAGTTTTAGGTTAATTCGATTAAGCCCTCATTTTCTAGTAACCTTTCAATTTCACCCCAAACTTTCAGATTCTTCAATTTGACCCCAGTCAGCTTTTAATTTCTAAAATTTATCCCCAATCAGTTTTAGTAATCTTAATTCAGCCCTATCTTGACTCAGCCATTAATTGTTAGTCTTTCAATTAATATTAATAATCAGTTCAATTTTATGCATTATATTTTTTATTTTCAGTCATTATATCATAATATTTTATAATGATTAAATATATGTAGACATTAACAAGGATATACGGACTTAAGACTGTGAGTCAAGCATCTTCA
Source organism: Orobanche coerulescens (assembly GCA_033398695.1). Classification (NCBI taxonomy): domain Eukaryota; kingdom Viridiplantae; phylum Streptophyta; class Magnoliopsida; order Lamiales; family Orobanchaceae; genus Orobanche; species Orobanche coerulescens. The sequence goes on along the minus strand of CM065807.1, from coordinate 117,777,997 downwards.
TATTCAAGTTCAAGCAGCAGCATTTTATTCAGGTGGGAATTTTCACTATCACTTTAATTGCTTTACTTGGACTACTATGTGATATTCTATTTATGTTTTAAATTAAGGATACATGTAGTAAATCAGGCTCACATGTGTACGTGTAAATAGACTATCTTAAGATATATGTTGTGTGTGGACACCTGCACAATCTCAATATTCACATGCGTGCCATATTCATGTTATATGTGATATTGTGTGTGTATTCATGTTGAGGAAAATATTATTGATAGAATAATCATTTAATTGCTTTCCATGAATTTGCATATTATTGTGATGTGTGTGATTCCCACGAGCTGAAGAAATATCATCCCCACCTATATTGATCCAGGTTAAGCCGAGCCGTATGGACGCATGAGCGAGCCGAGATGGCATATGATGATATTTTTATGTAAAATGATGTTTTCCTTTATATCTTATGCTGTGAAATATATATTTTATTTGGGGAAATTATTGATTGGTAATAATAGTTTTTAAATTCTCCTGCCTCAATTATGACCTCTAAATTATGACATGTTGTTGCCTTAATTAATAGGTATTTATTTTAGTCAGTGTAGCGACTCGACTTTGTAGGCGAGAATTTTAATATTCTCAAAGGAATTTATTTTTCTACAAAATTTATATTTTTACTTATTTTTTCCTATAATTACCCCTAAAAAGTCGGGGCGTTACATGAACATTAGAAAACATTTATGGTTGAAGGAAGGGAAGGGAAAACACAAAATGCCGAAAGCAGCTTACATCGTTATTTACAATCTTATGAGCTAGGAATTGCACATTGGTGGATATTGCTTGACTGTCCAGAAGTTTAATACTGGAATAACATTCACCTTTAATGTGATAACATTCACATTAAATTTCACAATGAAACATTTACTGATTATTTCGGATAATGAGTAAGTGTTTAATTACTGTTTACTTAATTTTCTTATATAAATATGTAAAAATTGTAGATGAATTATGATATTCACCTTAATTAATATCCCGATGACGCACATACAAAGTGATGGCCACCCGATATGGTCACGTGAGTTGATGATATTTTCATTAAAGTTTGTTATATATAGAGTTTATTCAATGGCGAAGGTAAATGGTGGAACTTTGTATGTATCGATAGAGATCAAGAAGATGTCAAAATTCTGTGGTTATGATTGACTGTGTATATTACGGTGTTCTTCTCGAAGTAGTGGAACTAATTCATGGAAAATGCTTGATAGTGTACTTATTCAACTGTAGGTGATTTGTACTAATCCTGAAATCGAAAGAGAGGATGATAATGCTTTTTTATCTGTTGATACTTCTACAAGTTGGTAGGAAAGTAATCCTTTTTTTTGCAACATCGGCTAAACCAGTTTACTACCTGTATGACTTGGTAACAAAAGAGCATGGAAGCTCGTAAATCATGTGGTTACGAGAAATATATATATATATATATATATATATTGTGGCTACACAGTAGATAAGGATGACGATGAGGCATATCAAGATCCGGATACAGCTAATATTCCACCATCCTCCACAATACTACTGAATAATGTTGTAGAAGGTCAAGTGGTTTGACTACATGGTGAAGAACGTGGATTCATAGATGTAGGTACAGATGAATTACGCGCAGACTATGATGAAGATGATGATGAAGAGTTCAGGCATATGCTGCCAGTTATCAACTCTGACACCGAGATAGACTCAAGTGGTGATTCAGACTACGAGCCTTAGAAGGACATATCATTTGTAAAAGTTGCATAGTGTTTCAGGAGAAAGTTAGAGAGCCGTAAATATGATTCAATCAATTGTATTCATAATACTGATAGAGAGGGCCTTTATATAGGCATTACAATGAGAGTCCTTCCATACATAGGATTCCTAGATAAGGTAAGACATCTAATAGGATCCTACTACCTCTAGAAGGATCTCGAACCTTCCATCTATGTATCTTCCTATAACCAGTATTAGGCAAGACACCAACAAGAGAAGGATATCCCGGAACACATAGATATTTGTTTTATTTAAAAACTCAGAAAATATTTCATGTTAAATATTTGTTTAGTTGTGCTTAAAAAACATGCAAAAATAAGTCAAAAACAGTGATCATTGTTGTTTGCAGCTCGAACGAATCGAAAAAGTAATATTTTCATCATTAATAATTATCATATGAATTTTTTATTTTTATTAGAAAAATTAAAAATAATTCAAATTTTGATGATTTTTCATCAATTTTTAAAATTTAATTATATATATATATATTCTATAATATTAATATAATTAATGTCTTATATTGATAAATATATAATCATTATATATATATATATTTATAATAAAATTTTAATATATAAAATATCAATAAATGTATAAATATAAAAACTGTCTTCAAATGTATGAATGACAAACATGACTCAGTGGCAAACAGCCATATTACATATACAAATGTCCCGAGTTCGAATTCCGGCAGCGACTAAGTCATTTTTTTCATCAGATATAGCCGACGACAATCGTCGGATAAAGTCCCGAACATAGCCGACAACACCACTGCCATCGGGTAAAGTGTAGCACCCGAAACGTGTCGTTCGTTGACACAGTCGGGTCGCACTTGGCTAGAACACGCGTAAACCCCTGACGGGGGACACGACCGTGTCAAATATAACACGGTTGTGTCATCTTTAATCTACGGCCATTTACGTGTTTAGCCGACGACATCTTTTCGGTCGTCCGTGTTGGAATATTTATTCCACACATTATTCAATTTATGTTTTGATGATTAAAGTTGCTAAACTACAAAACAACATCGAGGCGAAGCAAAACGGCGAAGCAGACGAAGACGCAAAAATTGCAATCTGGACTGCATTAGCGCACGCTAAGGGACATATGTTAGCGCACGCTAACGAGGAGTCAGCTGCATTCCAGCCTAGTATCGAAGTAAGCTGCAGTGAAGTCAGCAGATGGATAGCGCACGCTACACTCTATTATTAGCGCACGCTACCCTCTATCATTAGCGCACGCTACAAAGGATGATTAGCGCACGCTAAGATGTTTGAATCTAGTCAATCCGAACGTTGGGAAAAGCAGGTCAAAGTCAGCATATCAAACGGTCACTTTGACAATCCATGCAACGGATATATTGGATTAGCGCACGCTACAAAGGAAGTGGTAGCGCACGCTAATCAAGGGCGAGCTACCGGATCGAAATATAAAGTGATTAACGACGCTACATGAAAGCCTTTACGTACGCTTAGAGCAAAAATGTGCGATAGCGCACGCTAAGAAGGAAGGCTAGCGACGCTAGCTAGTCAACCGGGCAAAGAACGGCTAGTAAGGAGGAAGAAGGCTATAAATACCAAGGAGTTGGTATTATTCCATACAACAACATTGAGCAAAGCATACATACGTGTTATATCATTGTAAACATTATAGTTGTTGTTCTTGAGCTTAATTAAGAGTGATTGAGTGTTATACACAAGATCATACACGAGCGATAAAAAGAAAAGATACGATTGGATTCGGTGTTATTAGGATCAAGTATCCGGCATTGTTAGAATCGCAATCGATATCTAAGTGAGGTTTATCTAGTACCCATAGAAAGCTAGAGTGGTTGATTCCTTATCCAATAGAAAAGGAAAACGGTTTTACTCGGACCGATAGAAGACGAGCTTGTAACGGTAATCCTCGACCGATAGAAGAGAGGCGTAGAGGTTTTGATCTTAAGCCTAAGGAAAAGATACATCGAGAGAGGACGTAGGCTTCGTTAATAGCCGAACCTCTATAAATCCTCGTGTCCTTTATTTTCCGCAATTTATTTTCGCTTCCGCATAAAACGGCGCAAATATCCGATTTGGTACCCAACAATTGGTATCAGAGCGGTACTCAATCACGCGGCTTAACATCCGAGGAGAAAAGATCCATGGCGTTCCAAATGGCTCCATCGAAGGCCTTGCTCTCAACCGACCACCATTTTTGATGGCGCAAACTTCATGACATGGAAGAAGAAGATGTCGATATTCATTCGAGCTTACGACATCGAACTTTGGAAGGTGATTTGTCTTGGTCCCAAAATCCCGAACTCAAACGGAACTCTCAAAACCTTTGAAGAGTATGACGATGCGGATTGGAAAAACGACCATTATAATTGCAAAGCAACGCAATTATTATATTGTGCTTTAAATCCGGAAGAACATAACCGGATATCATCGTGTGATAGTGCCAAAGAAATCTGGAAAATGCTTGAGGTAACACACGAAGGTACGTCTCAAGTCAAGGAGACGAAGATAAACATGCTCCTTCACGATTATGAATTATTTCAAATGAAGGACGACGAATCCATCTCGATTATGCTTGACCGATTTTCGGTTATCATAAATGGATTAGCATGTTACGGAAATCCACTATCGAGTAGTGAGAAAGTAAAGAAAATTCTCCGATCACTACCTCGAGAATGGGACGGTACGGTTACGGCAATAATGGAATCCAAAGATTTAAATACTCTCGATTTTAGTGCTCTCGTTGGTTCTCTTATCAACTACGAGATTGTTCTAAAATCTCGAAATGCCAAACCGAAACCGAAGGAGAGGTCGATAGCATTCAAGGCTAAAATGTCGAAGAAGAAAGAAGAAACCCCGGTGGACGAAAGTGACGAAGAAATGGCATATTATGCCAAAAATATTAATAAGTTCCAACACTTATTAAACCGGAGAAAGAAGGACATTCAAGCGGGCGAACCTAAGAAATTCGACAACACTTGTCGATTATGTGGTAAACTGTGCCACTTTGCTAAGAACTGTTGAGTAAAGCAAAAGGAGGTTCTAATCGCAACATGGAGCGACGAAGATCCCGATGAAGATTTTCTTGAACAAAATAATCTCGCTCATGGCGGAGTTCATTCGACGATAGCGACGTCGAAAGCCAAGTAAGTAATTCTTACGACGAACTTTTTGAAGCATTCGAATTATTACATACGGACTATCAAAATGCTTTAAATGAAATTAAATCCCTCAAGTCTAAATATAGAACTTTGGAAATTGAAAATTCCAAAATACTTGAAAAAGGGAAATTTGTCGAAATTGATCATTCGAAATGCCTTGAAAATGAAAATATTTTGAAAAATGGTCTTTTAAAAGTTCAAGATGAACTAAAAATTTTGACAAAGAAATTCTCGTGCGGCAACGATAAATTTGAACAAATGTTATGTGTTCAAAAATATACTCTAAATAAAGAGGGGTTAGGATTCAAATCACGTTCGAAAAACGAATCCGTTAATTTCAATATACCCCATTGCGAAAAGTGTTTAAAAATTGGGCATCACATTTCAAATTGCAAAAGCCCAAGACGGACGATAAAAATTAAAATGATTTGGGTTCCTAAAGGAACAAACGTTTCAAACATCGTCTATGTTTCAAAAGAAAAACCAACTATCGGTTGGATCCCCAAAAATAAACTTTGACAAATGATATTTTACAAAGGGGGAGAAGGAAATAATATTTTCAGGGGGAGTTTATACCCTTATTAATGCATAAATTGGTATCATGCATATTTATATTTCATTTGGTATCCTTTATATTTTTTGTTATTTTTTGATGAAAACAAAAAGGGGGAGAAAGATATGAATTGAGATAAAAATGATAAAAATGAGAAGGAGATGAAGAGGAGATAAAAATGAGAAAAATCGAAGAAGTCGAAAAGAAAAAGAAAGCATACAAATAGGGGGAGCTGAAAAAAATTGAAAAACGAAAAACGACGGAGTTGAAAAATGAAGAAGTCGAAAAAGAAGAAAAAGAAAAGAAATGGAGAAACTAACGAAACGATCAAAGTCGAAAACTTTGATTCGTAGAAATATATATATTATTTTTTACAGATTATCCAATTCAAGAGTTGTTTTGTAATCATCAAAAAGGGGGAGATTGTTGGAATATTTATTCCACACATTATTCAATTTATGTTTTGATGATTAAAGTTGCTAAACTACAAAACAACATCGAGGCGAAGCAAAACGGCGAAGCAGACGAAGACGCAAAAATTGCATGCATTAGCGCACGCTAAGGGACATATGTTAGCGCACGCTAACGAGGAGTCAGCTGCATTCCAGCCTAGTATCGAAGTAAGCTGCAGTGAAGTCAGCAGATGGATAGCGCACGCTACACTCTATTATTAGCGCACGCTACCCTCTATCATTAGCGCACGCTACAAAGGATGATTAGCGCACGCTAAGATGTTTGAATCTAGTCAATCCGAACGTTGGGAAAAGCAGATCAAAGTCAGCATATCAAACGGTCACTTTGACAATCCATGCAACGAATATATTGGATTAGCGCACGCTACAAAGGAAGTGGTAGCGCACGCTAATCGTTAAGGCGAGCTACCGGATGAAATATAATGTGATTAACTCTCGATACATGAAATCCTTTACGACGCTAGAGCAAAAATGTGCGATAGCGCACGCTAAGAAGGAAGGCTAGCGCACGCTAGCTAGTCAACCGGCAAAGAACGGCTAGTAAGGAGGAAGAAGGCTATAAATACCAAGGAGTTGGTATTATTCCATACAACAACATTGAGCAAAGCATATATACGTGTTATATCATTGTAAACATTATAGTTGTTGTTCTTGAGCTTAATTAAGAGTGATTGAGTGTTATACACAAGATCATACACGAGCGATAAAAAGAAAAGATACGATTGGATTCGGTGTTATTAGGATCAAGTATCCGGCATTGTTAGAATCGCAATCGATATCTAAGTGAGGTTTATCTAGTACCCATAGAAAGCTAGAGTGGTTGATTCCTTATCCAATAGAAAAGGAAAAACGGTTTTACTCGGACCGATAGAAGACGAGCTTGTAACGGTAATCCCTCGACCGATAGAAGAGAGGCGTAGAGGTTTTGATCTTAAGCCTAAGGAAAAAGATACATCGAGAGAGGACGTAGGCTTCGTTAATAGCCGAACCTCTATAAATCCTCGTGTCCTTTATTTTCCGCAATTTATTTTCGCTTCCGCATAAAACGGCGCAAATATCCGATTTGGTACCCAACAGTCCGCTAAAGTTGCCTTGTAAGAAAATGGTGTTCAGTCCCATTTCTCATCTTTCCTGACCCCCCTCGAAAACTCCAAGCCCGATTCCGACCCTGATCCCGCCTCACCCAGCCACCGCCAGCCGCACCCACCAGTGTACCCCAACCACTGCCAGCTGCATCGGACCTCAGCCCCTCGCCCCCAGCACCGCCCCCGCACTGCCTCACTGCTGCACCATAGCCCCTCGAACCCCATCACCGCCGCACCCACCGGACCTTAGCCGCACCAGACCTTAGTCGCACTAAAGTACATTTTTTAAATTTTTTTAATTTACGGCTATTTGTTGATTGTGTTGGAATGATTATTGAACTTGTTGGGAAATTAGTGTTGATTGTTGAATTTATTAGGATATTGGTATTGATTGTTAAATTTATTGGGAAATTAGTGTTGATTGTTGAATTTATTGATTGTTGAATTTGTTGAGATATTGGTATTGATTAAATTTGTTGGGATTTAATTGTGTTGATTGTGTTGGAATGATATTGAATTTGTTCGGATATTAGTGTTGATTGTTAAATTTGTTGGGATATTAGTGTTGATTGTTGAATTTATTGGGAAATTAGTGTTGATTGTTGAATTTGTTGGGATATTGTGTTGATTGTGTTGGAATGATTATTGAATTTATTGGGTTAATATTGTTGATTGTTGAACTTATTAATTGTTGAATTTGTTGGTATATAGTGTGTATATTGGTGTGTGTGAGTTTAGTTAATGTGATAGTGTAATATCCGCAATTTCGATTTCCGGTAATTGTTTTTTTGGCGGAAGTCCATCGTAGCGACTCTGTTGTGACCATTTCATCATTCCGAGAATGATTAATTCTGCACTTTTTGTCATCCGAGTTTGTTTCGATATCGTTTTGTTGAGTTCCGTGTTCTTAAACGAATTTTCCGCACTTGAGTTCGATTCTTGCGAATCTCGTCCGAAACTGTTGTTTCGAGTTTCTCGTAAGTTCATTTAATGTTATTATTCATGTTGCGAGCTTTGTCTTGGTGTTTCGATCGTGTATCGTGTATTTCGGACGTTTTGGGCCGTTTTCGTAATTTCCTAAAATTTGGGGTAATTACTTTCCGTTGTCGAATTTCGAGCCTTCGGGTGGTCGGAATCGTGTGTTCTCTTAGCGCTTGGTTTCGTCTTTGCGAGTACTTCGTAACCGTATCTTCGATTCATATTCAGGTTCGGATTTCAGGGTCGTCCGGACCGTTGGAGTTGGCCACGACCGAGTCATGGCCGCACATGTTAGGCCACTGGCACACCTGGCCGGTCACGTACGTAATGTTGCTGGCAGTTTTGGGCAGAAGGCTCGGCCATGTCCGGTTGCGGCCGTAAGCCATGGCCGATTACGTACGTAAGGCGGACGGCAGGCTGCCTATATAAGGCCCAGCAGACGGGTTTACACCCATTTTTCTCACTCGTTTCTTTCCCTTTCGCGGCTGGAGGTTTGGGTGGCGTGGAGGCATGTTGTCAGGCGATGAATCCATGAAGTCTTGGAGTTCATATCATCTATTATCCATCCTATAACATCCTTTGATCGAGCAAATCAGGTCAGATTTCCTAGAAATCCTAGTTTGGGAAAATTGGGGGTTTTGGTTGGTTTTGTCCGATTTAACCGTAATAACTTAGATTTGTGATGGATTGATGATTATTTAGATGTATTCTATCATTTTCCTTGTTATTCAATGGTTGGATTGTATAGATTCGTCGTTTGGTTGAGTTCTTAATCGATGCCTTGAAGGTGTCCGATAGAAGGTCTTAGAGGGGGTTTTAGGCATTATGCGATTATTATTCATCGTACGATTGTTGAGTTATTGTTGATATGACTTAGGGACAAAATCCTTGTGAAGAACTCGAGTCGGAACCCTCCCGTTCGTTGTCTTCTTCGGGGTCCGAGCTTCCCGGTTGAACCGTGTTCTTCGGAGTGTTCGGTAGCGGTTATTAAGGCAAGTATCTTGCCCATATATTTCATGTTTCGTAGGTGTAATTGTTGGTAAATGATTTTATGTAAAATCCGTAGGTTTAATGAATGTTAAAAAAGTATCGGTATGTTCTCGATAAATGTTGTCTTTCAACGATAACTTGGATGCTTCGTGAATAAGTGTGTTTTTGGCCTATGTGTGTTAACTTCGTTGGTTGAAAGACTTATGATCACATTTAGTGAATGTAATAAACCGTAATCATTTACTGAGGATTACGTGTTGTTATGTGTGCTTGTTCGGAGAATACATGACGGTTGATATTGGTTGTTACTCCTTTGAAAGGAGGTTGTGATGCTTAATGTTGCTTGGCTTAATAGTTGATTATTGTTACGTGCTTGTTGTATGTGATGTGCCTCCGGGTAGGATCGTTGAATCTTCGGGATCCATACTTGCTAATATGGGTCGGGCGTGACCGTAGGGTTATCCATCGGGTATGTCTTGCGGGGACTCCGAGGTTCGTAGCTTGTTAGCGCGATGCCGGGGATAACTTGTGTAGTTATCCATCGGGTATGTCTTGCAGGGACTCCGAGGTTCGTGGCTTGTTAGTGTGATGCCGGGATAACTTATGGTTGTGATTTGGTTATGAATGTATCTGTGCTTGTGGTCACGTGACAGTTGTTACGGTGACATGTTATTCGGTATGGTTTCTCTGTGGGTTATTCACTCGGGTATGTTCTCCGGGAGCATCTGAGGTCCGTGGCTTGCTAGCACGGGACGCGAATAAACTGTGGAAACATGTTGTTATGATATGAACGAGTCTTGAACCCCGTGCTTGTGATCGGGATGCTATGATTGGGTCGTGGACCCCGTGTGTTGTTATCGTAATTGTGCTTTGGGAAAATGACTTTTGGGTTGTGTCCCTAAATGTTTTCGAAACTCCCGAGATCGTAAAATATTTTTACAAGATGTATATCGGGTTTACCCATATCTTTCGATTTAACGGTTTTGATCAAGTGATTTACCTCGGGAAGTATGTTTATGATTTCTAAGTCCTTGGAGTATGATATGTATGGCTTATTTTCATATTTTATACTTGCACTAGCAAAACAGTGGAGTTTTGCTATCCCCCGAGTATTCGGGGGGTGGATGTGTGTCTTTGCATTCATGTTTTGGGGAGCATAACACAGGGTCGGCATCAAGGGTGATGAAAGATGATCGATACTAATCACATGAGGACCCGTACATTGTCGTATTGGTTTAGTTGTATTTTATTTCCGCTGCGGTATTCTTTCCCCGTTGTACGGGAGTGTGTTGTACTCGACCCCTACGTGGGCATATATTGTGTCTGAGTTGTATGTATTTATTGAAAGACCAAATCGGTCTACTGAGTCCTTTTTGCCCTAAAGGCATTGTTGAGATGTTCAATGTTGTTACCAGCCTGGTAGATCCTTGAGGAAGGGTTCTACGGCGTGTAATATCCATGAGTGGATTGGAGGTGTTACATAAATGGTATCGGAGCTTTGGTTGTGGAAACCTAGGCTGTCGGTTTTAGTGGTGTCTGTTGAGTTTTTGTCTCGTCGGATTCTGTCTGACTGAGTCGTGTCGCGACGCGTCGTCTGAGTTTGTTGGTCGTGATTAGTATCGTGGGGCGATCATCACCTTCGTGCGACCTGTGGATGTAAGTCTCCCTTCTTTGTGATCGTGCCTCGTCTGATTCGAGGTACTGGTATGATTATTTATTAAGTTACAGAGTCTCTATGCAGATTCTTGGTTTCGTGATGCGTTTATGTGACTCTCATATTTCGTTTATATGAGGAGTGCTGTCGTTATTTATGTCCTTTTGAATATGATATCCGACTGTTTGTTTCCGGTAAAAGACAGGTGTTGTCTTGGTTTTGAATGAGTTGATGCCTGTATTGTGATGTATGTAAGTGAATGTTGTTACATGTGAGTTTTAGGCATTCTATCCTAATAGATTTTCGAAAACCTTGAGTATCTTAGAAAATAAATTTCGAGGCGTACTTTTAAAATGAATTATTTCCTCGCGGTACTTTCAAGGTGCTTTCTAGTGCCGTATTATATTTCAAAATTATTCCAATTGGGGACCAAAATATTTTGAGATATTTTCAATTATTTAGAAATGCTTTGCTTAGACCCGAGGGTCGAATATTTCTGAAAGTTTTTCACTAAAGGAAAAGTGTCCTTATTTTTGTTTCAAACGCAAGACGGTTTTGAAAGTCTCGACAATGATGTTTGTTCAACTTTTTGTAAAGTGATACTCAAGATCAACTAGTGTTTCCAAATTTTTATTTCAAAAGGTGGTTTTCGTTTTTAAAACCTATCTTTCTGGTGTGAGGCCCGGGAACGTATGTACGATGTTAGCATTACCGTTAGTGGTGGTGTGAGCGTGGAGTCGTTCGCCACACAGTTGTTTTGTTAGCCCTTTGTGAGAGGTGTAATGTTGATATTGAATGATGTCGCTTTGTGATGATTCGTGTGTTATCGCACCCGTTCGAGCTGTTGGAACTTGATTTTGCATGATTGTGTGCACACGTGGTTGTTTCGTGATGTTTAGTAATCGTATGCTGGATATAGTTCGGACCGCTGAGGTCACCGAACGATACCGTCGTTGCTGTGGTGTTTGTATGTATGTTGCTTTATGATGGTAATCGTTGTAAGTGTTGCATGTTATGATTTCCTGTCGTGCTGTGTGGTTGCTTATTCAGTATGCCAAGGGACAGAGGTGGTGGTCGTGGCGACCGGGTGTATGATCGGGATCATGCTGCTGGTGATGATATCGGTGTCGGTGTTGCTACTATTTTACAGCAGGTAGCTACACAGATGACTCAGTTGACTCAGGCAGTTCAGCGCATTACAGATGTGACCCAGAACACTGGTGCAAATTAGTGGCTTCGAGAAGTGGTTCGTATGAACCCCCCTCGTTTCGCTGGTGCTGCAGATGCATTAGGCTGGGATGTTTGGCTTTTCTAGTTGAAAAAGATATTCGAGGCAGTTGATTGTCCTGAAGAGCGGAAGGTACCTATTGCTCAGTATCTTCTTGACAAAGATGCTGCTAATTAGTGGGAAGCTGTTAAACCTCATGATCGTAATGTCACGTGGGCGGAATTCCAGGCATTTATGGAAGCTGAGTTCTGTCCGAAACCGATTAGAGAGCAGAGGATTCACGAATTTTATTTGGCAGAACCGCAAGATATTTCAGTGTCACAGGCTATCATCGACTATAGCAAACAACTCAGTTATATGCAAGATCGGGTAAGAACCGAGGAAGAGAATATATTTCACTTTGACAGACGGATGAATCCAGAGATTCGCGTGTATATGTCGGGACTCACTTACACTTCGTTGAGGGACTATCAACATCGAGCCTTAGCCCGTGAACTAGCCTCGTTATCGTCGGAACGTGTGCCCAAGTCGAAGAAGCAGAAGAAGTCCGATAACCTTGTGGATAGTGCAGGAGTTGGTGTTTCTAGTTTGCAACGTCGTAGTCTTTCCGCTGTGAAGCTCCATCGCTCGATGGGTGGAACTGAGAGTTCCAAGTCGTCTGCTTTGATTCCTGGTAAAGCTAGGAGGTGTTTTAACTGCAATATATCGGGACATGTTCGTGCACATTGTCCTTCTCCGCCAGTAACGTGTTACAAGTGCGGGCTTGAGGGACACCGGGTTCAGTTTTGCGAGTTGGTCACCGAGCCTTCCAAGGCACAGACTTGAGCACTGATATCAGGACCGACTCCAAGGAGTCCCTGGGGGACATGGTCTATCAGTTGTATGTTATGTTATTTCCTTACCTTGTTGTTTCGAATTTCGGAGATTAAGTTCTTTTATTCGAAGTGGATCGGATTTTGAACTTCTGTATTTTTGAATTTGTCGACTCGTTTATGTTCGTTGACATTTTCTGAGCTTGTCCTGTTCCTTGCTTTTGTTGGTCGAACGAGTGTGGTATTGTTTCAGAATAACTCATTTGTCGTTGTGACTTTTCAATTGCCATTCCATTTCATGTGGATCTTATGTGAATGCACATCATATTGTTATCACCGGATCCTATGATGTCTTGCGTTGAAGTGTGAACTTCGGAGTCTTTGTTCGACCATTGTAATTCAATCATTGTTGTTGTATCGTTGTTACTTGATCATTGTTTTTCGATCGTTGTTGTTCGATCATTGTTATTTGATCATTTGTGTTTATTTCCTATTTTCTCGACTGTGCGTGTTTCCTTGTAACAGGTGCTTTGTGTTTTGTGATATTTTGGATAATCGACTTGATTGTATTACCTGTTTGATGACGCTTGTCACTTGTTGGTTTTATTATGTCTCTACCCGTGGCGTTGTGTTGGTCGTCGTGGAGCGTGTTTTCACGTCGTATATTCCTTTGCGTTGCTTGTAACGTTTCGTCGATGGGCGTAAGTTACGCATTTCTTGTGTATCTCGTTGAGTTTTCCTAGCGGGATATTGCTTCGCCCTACTTGTTTTAAGTTTCGGGACGAAACTTCTTTTAAGGAGGGTAGTATGTAATATCCGCAATTTCGATTTCTGGTAATTTTCTTTTTTTGGCGGAAGTCCATCTTAGCGACTCTGTTGTGACCATTTCGTCATTCCGAGAATGATTAATTCTGCACTTTTTGTCATCCGAGTTTGTTTCGGTATCGTTTTGTTGAGTTCCGTGTTCTTAAACGGCTTTTCCGCACTTGAGTTCGATTCTTGCGAATCTCGTCCGAAACTGTTGTTTCGAGTTCTCGTAAGTTCATAATGTTATTACTCATGTTTCGAGCTTTGGCTTGGTGTTTCGATCGTGTATCGTGTATTTCGAACATTTTGGGCCGTTTTCGTAATTTTCCAAAGTTTGCGGTAATTACTTTCCGTTGTCGAATTTCGAGCCTTCGGGTGGTCGGAATCGTGTGTTATCTTAGCGCTTGGTTTCGTCTTTGCGAGTACTTCGTAACCGTATCTTCGATTCATATTCAGGTTCGGGTTTCGGGGTCGTCCGAACCGTCGGAGTTGGCCACGGCCGAGTCATGGCCGCGCGTGTTGGGGCGCTGGCACACCTGGCCGATTTACGGCCGTGAGGGTCCGGCAGTTACGGCCGTAAGGCCCGTTACGTACGTAAGCCCTCGCTGGTCACGTACGTAACGCTGCCGGCAGTTTTGGGCAGAAGGCTCGGCCATGGCCGATTACGTACATAAGGCGACCGACAGGCTGCCTATATAAGGCCCAGCAGACGGGTTTACACCCATTTTTCTCACTCGTTTCTTTCCCTTCCACGGCTGGAGGTTTGGGTGGCGTGGAGGCATGTTGTCAGGCGATGAATCCATGAAGTCTTGGAGTTCATATCATCGATTATCCATCCTATAACATCCTTTGATCGAGCAAATCAGGTGATATTTCCTAGAAATCCTAGTTTGGGAAAATTGGGGATTTTGGTTGGTTTTGTCCGATTTAACCGTAATAACTTAGATTTGTGATGGATTGATGATTATTTAGATGTATTCTATCATTTCCCTTGTTATTCAATGGTTGAATTGTATAGATTCGTCGTTTTGGTCGAGTTCTTAATCGATGCCTTGAAGGTGTCCGATAGAAGTTCTTAGAGGGGGTTTCGGGCGTTATGCGATTATTATTCATCGTACGAACGTTGAGTTATTGTTGATATGACTTAGGGACGAAATCCTTGTGAAGAACTCGAGTCGGAACCCTCCCGTTCGTTGTCTTCTTCGGGGTCTGAGCTTCCCGGTTGAACCGTGTTCTTCGGAGTGCTCGGTAGCGGAACCCTCCCCATATGTTTCATGTTTCGTAGGTGTAATTGTTGGTGAATGATTTTATGTAAAATCCGGAGGTTTAATGAATGTTAAAAAAGTATCGGTATGTTCTCGATAAATGTTGTCTTTCAACGATAACTTGGATGCTTCGTGAATAAGTGTGTTTTTTGGCTTATGTGTGTTAACTTCGTTGGTTGAAAGACTTATGATCACATTTAGTGAATGTAATAAATCGTAATCATTTACCGAGGATTACGTGTTGTTATGTGTGCTTGTTCGGAGAATACGTGACGGGTGATATTGGTTGGTACTCCTTTGAAAGGAGGTTGTGATACTTAATGTTGCTTGGCTTGATAGTTGATATTGTTACGTGCTTGTTGTATGTGATGTGCCTCCGGGTAGGATCGTTGAATCTTCGGGATCCATACTTGCTAATATGGGTCGGGCGTGATCGTAGGGTTATCCATCGGGTATGTCTTGCGGGGACTCCGAGGTTCGTAGCTTGTTAGCGCGATGCCGGGGATAACTTGTGTGGTTATCTATCGGGTATGTCTTGCGGGGACTCCGAGGTTTGTGGCTTATTAGTGCGATTCCGGGATAACTTATGGTTGTGATTTGGTTATGAATGTATATGTGCTTGTGGTCATGTGATAGTTGTAACAGTGACATGTGATTCGGTATGGTTTCCCTGTGGGTTATTCACTCGGGTATGTTCTACGGGAGCATCTGAGGTCCGTGGGTTACTAGCACGGGACGCGAATAATCCGTGGAAACATGTTGTTATGATATGAACGGGTCTTGAACCCCGTGCTTGTGATCGGGATGGTATGATTGGGTCGTGGACTCCGTGTGTTTTTATCGTAATTGTGCTTTGGGAAAATGACTTTGGGGCTGTGTCCCTAAACGTTTTCAAAACTCTCGAGATCGTAAAATGATTTTACAAGATGTATATCGGGTTTACCCCTATCTTTTGATTTAACCGTTTTGATCAGGTGATTTACCTCGAAAAGTATGTTTATGATTTCAAAGTCCTTGGAGTATGATATGTATGGCTTGTTTTTATATTTTATACTTGCACTAGCAACACAGTGAAGTTTTGCTAACCCCCGAGTATTCGGGGGGTAGATGTCTATCTTTGCATTCTGGTTTTAGGGAGCATAACACAGGGTCGGCATGAAGGGTGATGAAAGATGATTGATACTAATGACATGAGGACCCATACATTGTCATATTGGTTTAGTTGTATTTTATTTCCGCTGTGGTATTCTTTCCCCATTGTACGAGAGTGTGTTGTACTCGAACCCTACGTGGGCATGTATTGTGTCTGAGTTGTATGTATTTATTGAAAGACCAAATCGGTCTACTGAGTCCTTTTTGCCCTAAAGGCATTGTTGAGATGTTCAATGTTGTTACCAGCCTGGTAGATCCTTGAGGAAGGGTTCTACGGCGTGTAATATCCCTGAGTGGATTGGGGGTGTTACAGATAGTTTGTGAATGTGTACAGGTTAAATGGATAAAATTAAGAGACTAACGGATGGTAAGAAAAAGTCGAAGGCTCCGGACTCGGGGGAGAGTTCCACAACTTTCAATCGTCCGGATCTTGTGGGTAAGTATGTGGATTAAAGTAACTCTTGCATACGTGAGCTAGTGTAGAATAGTGGGCTGAAGTTTAAGGATGGAAACTTGTATCTGGCAGATGGCGCACATACTACTGCGAGGCACTTATCTTATCAGACTCCCAGCCCGAGGAGGACCCCCACTACTGCCGAGATGACTCAATCTTATATTCCTCCTATACACTGCATTCCCTCCCCTCCTCCTATATATGGGAGCCACAGAGCTACACCTAGCACGTCATCTGAGGTGCCTTTTGATCCACCGTCGACTCTATTTATGCCCCCTACGATACCGATGATTTCAGGGGTTGATGAGAAAGGAGGCCATCAGCCATATAGCTTGGTTAACCCAACGGAGGCGTATGTGTTCCAGTCGTGGCCTGAGAAAATGATTTGGCGGACATATTGGATATCTAAGATGAAGTTGTATGCGGAGGTTGCAGAAGAGAAGGACAAGGGTCGTACTAAAGCTGAACCGAAAAAGAAGAAGAAGAGATGGGGCCCATCCAAGGGCCTAGCACTTGACGCATACGTTAACACAAATGGCCATCACAAGATAGCAGTAGATGAAAAGTATCGACGACCTATTTTGGCTTCTGATGCTTGTACGACATTTTGTCGTAATGTTGGGTTTGTCATACACGATAGAGTTCCGGTACTGTCGGCTGAGTGGAAGGATGTGCCACAATGCGTGAAGGATGCATTAAACAATGCTATGTCGGTAGGTTTACATCTTAATTCACAAGGATGCTTTTTGTATTTAAATTGGGAATAAATTTAGTAATATATATTTTGTATTCGTTAATTGTAGGTGTGGTTTGATGTTCCTTCTTTTCTACTACATACTTGGTGTAATGATGTGCAAACAACCAAGTAAGTAATTTTGACAATACATAGTTGAGTAATTACTCGAGAAATATTGCGATTGATTATTATTTATAAATATTTGTTATATGTACAAGTCTTGGAAGAATGAGCTACACATATTTTGGTTTGGGGTAATTCCCGCGAGGCAACTCCCGAGGAGTCAGAGTATCGGGAGTACGAGTGCAGGTGGCTATGTGCACATTTTAGCGACCCAAAGTATATTGTATGTAACGACCAATAAATATTATATTATTGTTGTTTAAAGACATGTAACATATATGAAACTTACATGTGGTAATTTTGCTGTTAAATGAAAATTACATGTTTCTATGTGTAGGCGAGCAGTTTAACCAACATTCCTAACCATAAGGGTTTGACGGAGCACCACAACTTTGATTCGCGGTCGTTAGCGAGAGTTTCGCATGAGGTGACTTCTGATGACAATGTGGATAATGCCTTTATCTACGTGACTTGAAAGGCATATATGAACCATTCGGATAGACATGTAAGTTGTAAATGTATAGTAAACATTTTAATACTGCTATCAATATTTACCTCTGAACTACAAAATCGGTTAGTTATTTTGTTCCCACTTAATAGGAGAGAGTGATGAAGGAGTCTGAGAGGATATTGACATAGATGGCGAGGAAGGATCATCCGGATTTGGACGAGACCGACCTTGATTTAGCCATTAGATATATCGATCAGGTCGATCCCTACATTAGGGTAAGGGTGTGGGCTACCATTTACCCTCCTAAAGGAAGTCATCACCGGACGCCGATGATGGGAGCTGAAGGCGACAACTTGTTGAAGGATACTCTAGGGTTTCGACGCAATCAAAGAGGTGACATTCAAAAGGCCTATCTAGAGGAGCAATTGAGGATCGAGAGGGAGCTCCGAGCTGAGGAGCAAAGGAAGTCCCAAGACCAGTTCTATAAATTCCAGGAGGAGCAAAGGAAAGCCTAACAAGAGATGGTATCTCAGCAGCAAGCCATGATGCAGTATATGATGTCATTCAGTCAGACTGTGACTAAACTGGGAACTCATGCACCACCACCACCTCCATTCTTCAATTTACAAACAACCCTCTCTTCTTTAAGAATGTGATGGATTTATGTGGGTTTTAGTTGTGTTTATAGTAATACTTTTGGTACATAAACATATTAATGCTAAATATTTGTTTATTTAGACTCGTATTCGTTAATGTTGGTGTTTATAGTGATTTTACTGATGTTGGTACGTGATATGTTGATATGGTGTGAGTTTTGTAATGTTGGTGTATAAATTATACTTTTCGTACATTGATGTATGGTGATTGCGATGTATGGTGATGTACTGTATATTTACAATATACAGGTTAAGTCTGAACAGGTTTGGGGATCTCCAAATTTGAAATTTTAATGGAGTTTAGCCGGCAACATTTGCACAGACTGTCGGCTAAAGTTTTTTTTATACATAAAAAATAATTTAGCTGACAGATTGGCCGTTGGCTAAAACTATTAGAGTTTAGCCGACAACGGTGTAGTCATCGTCTAAAACAACTGGACTTTAGCCGACAACATCTTCACCGTCGGCTAAAACAGATTTAGTTTAGTCGATAATAGTTTAGCCGCTGGCTAAACTCCAACGTATAGCCGATGACCTCCCGTCCTTGTTATCGGCTAAACTTTAGCCAACCCACCTCGGCCGACCAACTTTTATCCTATGCTAGGGCACTTTATCCGATGGTTATAGGCTTTAGCCGATGACTTTTTGCTGTCGGCTAAAGTCTGAACATTGGTAGTGACAGAGAGAGTTAGAGTTTACCATTGAGTTGGACCCAGGCATGTCCCCGCTTTATAATGCACTGTATCATATGGCTCTGACTTAAATGCAGGAAATGAAGAATCAGCTTGAGAATTTGACTGAGAATGGTTATGTTCAACCTAGTGCATCCCTTGGGGAGCACCAGTGTTATTTGTACTTAAGAAGGACTGATCTTTGCGTCTATGTATTGATTACATTGAGTTGAATAAGGTAACAATCAAGAACAAATATCATTTGCCTCGTATCGATGATTTGTTATATTAGCTTCAGGGTGCCGTTATGTTTTCCAATATCGACTTGAGGTCTGGTTATCATCGATTGAGGATCCGAGAGTCTGACATTTTGAAGATGGCTTTTTATATTCGTTATGGGCACTACGAGTTTGTGGTGATGCCATTTGGCCTGACCAACGCACCAGCAGTATTAATGGAATTAATGAACAAAGTGTTCATTGATTATTTGAATTGTTTTGTAGTAGTTTTCGTCGACGACATTTTGATTTACTCCCATGATCGTGAGGAGCATGAGCATCACCTACGTCTGGTCCTCTATGTGCTGAGGTAAGAACAACTTTATGGAAAATTTTCCAATGTGAGTTCTGATGTTTGAGGTGACATTTCTCGGGCATGTGACATCAGTTGATGGGGTTAGTGTGGACCAACAAAATATGGAGGTTGTCCAAGATTGGCTACCTCCAAAGAACATGAAGGATGTTTGTAGTTTTCTTGGCCTAATAGGTTATTACAGACAGTTTATGGAAGGTTTTTCCAAGTTTACTCAGCCGCTGACTAATCTTTTGAGGAAGGAGTAGAAATACATGTGGTCAAAGGCGTATCACCAGAGCTTTGAGGAGCTTAAGAGTCGATTAATTTCGGCACCAGTTTTAGTATTACCGCAAGGAACTGAGGGATTCATGGTATGTAGTGACGCATCAAGCAAGATCTTGGATATGTGTTAATGCATAATGAGAAGTTGATTACCTATACATCAAGGAAATTGCAACCTTAAGAGGTCAACTATTCGATCCATGATCTGGAGTTAGCATCCGTGATGTTTGCTTTGAAAATCTGGCCAGATTACTTGTATGGAGTCACCTGTCATATTTTTACTAATCACAAGAGTCTGAAATACATTTTTACTTAGAAGGATATGAACATGAGATAGAGGAGGTGGTTAGAATTGATCAAAGATTATGATATCGAGATCGTATGCCACCTGGGAAAGGCGAACATGGTTGCCGACGCCTTGAGTCGTAAGACAGTACAGGAGCAAGTGCTTGCTCGTTAGACAGTTCAGAGGGAACTACAACTAGATTTGTGATACCAATGATCGAGATATGGCTACAACGTGTACAAGAACAACTTCTTACACTTGAGATTTCGTCATCCCTTGACGATACTATCAGATCAAAGCAGGTTATGGACACGTTCTTATCGCGGATCCGGGATGAAGTAATTCAGAGTAAAACCCCTGGATTTAGGGTCCACGATGATGGACTTGTGCGTTTCAAGAATCAGTTATGTGTACCAGCAGATGAAGAGTTGAAAACTATATTCTGAGAGAGGCTCATGCTACCCCATTACTCCATTCATCTGGGGTGTAACAAGATGTATAAGGACTTGAAGCAATATTACTGGTGGAGTAATATGAAGCAAGAAGTCGTGGAGTTTGTTTCAAGATGTTTAACCTGTCAATAGGTTAAGATTGAGCATCAGCGATCGACGGGTATGATGAAACCACTCTCTATCCCAGAATGGAAATGGGAGGACATATAGATGGATTTTATCACAAACTTGCTGACGAGTCATTGAGGTATGAATACGATTTGGGTGATTGTGGATTGTCTAGCCAAATCAGCACACTTCTTGGAGATCAAAGACACATGGGGTCCCGAGAGATTGGCCCAACTGTTTATTCGAAGATCTTAAGGTTGCAAGGTACTCCCAAGAGTATCGTATCGGATCGTGGCATATGGTTTGTGTCACATTTCTGGGAGGCAGTTCATTGTGCAATGGGTACGCAGTTGAATTTTAGTGCGGCATTTCATCCTCAGACCGATGGCCAGTCTGAGAGGACTATACAGACTCTGGAGGATATGCTGAGAGATTGTGCTCTCGATTGGAAAGATGATTAGAAGGCCCAACTACCTTTGGTGGAGTTCATCTAAAATAATAGTTAGCATGCCTCGATTAAGATGGCACCTTATGAGGCATTATATGGCCATCGTTGTAGGTCTCCATTGTGTTAGGATAACTTCTCTAGATCTCTGGGCATCGAACTTGATATGTTGCTAGCATCTCGTGAGAAGATCGCTCTAACCAGGAGTCATTCGTTAACAACTCAGAATCGGCATAAGTTTTATGCAGATAACTGGTGACGGCTGGTGGAGTTCGAGGTTGGTGATCGTGTGCTGGTTAAGGTATCTCCTACACAAGGTGTTTTTTGTTTTGGGAAAAAAGTAAAGTTGAGTCTAAGGTATATTAAACCATTTGATATTTTGGAACGAGTAGGCGATCTGCCCTATCATTTAGAGCTGCTACCGGCTTTGAGGTGGGTTCACAACGTGTTTACTATTTCGCAGTTGAGGAAGTATGTTGCCGACCCGAGCCACATACTTCAATTCGAAGAGATTGAGATAGCTGATGACCATTCTTACGAAGAGTGTCTTGTACGAATAGTAGAGAGGCGGATCAAATAGTTGAGAATCAAGATGATCCCCCTATTAAAGATTCAGTGGTCGATACATGGAGTCGAAGAGGCTACATTTGAAACCAAGGATAGCATACGGGAGAGATATCTCGAGTTGTTTACCCCTTAGTTTCGAGGACGAAACTCTTTTTAAGGGGGAGAGTATGTAATATCCAGCTGTACCTTTTCATTTTTATACTGATGTATTGTACATATTGTACAAGTATCATTGTATTGTATTTAGATCTGTACAATTTTTATTATATTGAGATATTTCAGAGTCAAACTATTTATGTTTGGCATTCGTATTGTTTTGCCTGTTGGATGTTGCTTGGTGAGTTGTGATTTTGCCAAGTATAATGGCCCTAACGTACGCTACATTATGTAGCTAGCGTATGCTAAACGTATGAATGTTACATACATTATGTCTTTCATATTATGTACGTAGTGAAGGGTATCAGATCACATCTCAACTTTCAATGTGTAGGGCCATGTATTGCCACATTCGGCTGGAAATTTTGGCCTTATTAGGACAGCCAAGTCAATGGGCATTATGTACGCAATGTTTATGCTTTAGTGTATGTAATGGTGGTGATCTAACATAGGTTATATTTTTCAACATACGCAAGGCAATTTAGGAAGTGAGGCAGTAGCCTCTAGAGTAGGTTTGCGTACGTAACACTGAGGTGTTAGCGTAGTTTATGGAAGTTAGCATATAATAACCATTAAAGGTAGCGTAAGTTAGGAAATGTGCAGATTATAAAGATATGTTTTGTCTTTCATTTTTTCACGAACCAACTCTGAGTTTTCTCTCTAGAAATCATCCTCCCACCCTCCTAAGTGTTTATAAGCTTCTTCTATCTTGCCACGGAGCT
This sequence comes from Orobanche coerulescens, assembly GCA_033398695.1. Lineage (NCBI taxonomy): Eukaryota > Viridiplantae > Streptophyta > Magnoliopsida > Lamiales > Orobanchaceae > Orobanche > Orobanche coerulescens. The sequence continues at coordinate 117,755,367 of CM065807.1, read as the reverse complement.
TCATATCTTGGATTGGAGCTTGAAATCTTGAAGATTGTAGTGGGTTATTGAAGTCTTTGAGGTTATTCTTCATCTTCAAGAGTAATGTTGTCTAATCTTGTGTCAATTCTGAGATGATGATGATATCATTGATGATTACTTCATGTGTTGTTAGATTGTTGGAATCTAACATCATCATTGTTTGTTATATGATTACATGATGAAGAACATTATGATATTAACTTGAAGATGTGTATTTTCTTGGTGTTTAGAAATACTTAGATGTTATAATAAAATTTTGAAAGAATTATGTTAAGCTTACTTGAAGTATAACATAGTTTATAGATGATTATTGACGCCATTAGTGTTCTTGGTAGGGTATAACCATTTAATGAAAGATTATGATGAGTCAAGAAATAATTATTATGGTTTTCAAATGGTTAAGTTAAACTTGTATAAATCCAAAATTCTTGATGAATTAGTGTTTGGTGATGGCGTAAGAAATCATGTTTAAGTATTGGTAATATTCTTGAGAAGATTATGATGATAAATGGTGATAGATAATTATTTGAATGTTGCTCTTGATGATCATTGTAGAATAGATTATCATGAATATTGAAGAACATTACAAACCTGATAGCTTGATTACAGAGATGAATTAGGGATGTTGAAATTCATAAATTAGAACTTTAATATTCATTAGAATAGTTTGGACTATTCGTATTTAATTGTGGATATCAATTTCCATAAATTCGATATTGATATTGTGGGATTGTGTTATTGAATGAATTGTATCTGATTGAAGGTTGCTTACTCGAGTGAGTGTTGTTGTCGAAGGACATCGTTCATTTTTTCGAGGAAAGACTATTTTTCGTCTCCGAAATTGAGGCAAGTTATATTGCTAGGTTATAATGATAAATGATTCTTGTGAATGTTATACATTTCGTGTATGCGTAATACTTTCTGAATCTATGATTCATATTGAGGAGTTGTTGATCGTGTCGATTGTTTCGCTTTGGGATTGTACTCCCAAGTTCACTACCTTTAATATCGTTGGTCTAATTGATCATTGTTGTCACTTCGATGAGTTCCTTGATCCTTCTAGGATACGTGATTATTTGAGTTTCGTTGTCATGTCGCATTGTGACATTTCTGGAATCATATCTTATTGCTGATTGGTTATGTGTATGATTTTTAGCCGGGCACATATGGTCGGGTGTTGATGTTTCCACATTGGACTGTGCACAAGAGATGATTACTTCGTGAGACTAATTAAGTACATTATCCCACGTATATCCTGGATTCTTTATATGGGGTGAACATATGCACAGACACATTTCCACATATTGTGATGTCCATCTTGAGCCATATTGATTGGTCGTCCATACACCATGTGTGATTGGGTATGTCAGACGGTTTGGGATTGGTTGTTTCATATGCCCGGGAGGTATGTTCGATAGTTGGGTTTGTTTCATTGAGATCTATCGTATGTGATTCGGATAACATCTTGATATTTATTATCATGTATATCTGACTCTGTGATTTTAGGCGAAATACTTTAGGTCGAGAGAAGGCCAACGCACAGGAAGAGCATTGCGACGGTGAGGGGTTTGAAGGATACTGGTGTGGGGGGCCCGAGTCTTTTTTTCTCCGGTTATGATTAAATCGTGTATTTTATTTCCGCTTCGTGTATTTTTTCAGTTGTATTATATTGGGTATACTCCATTTTTATGTGGTTTATACTTGTATTTGGATCCTGTGTATTATTTTGGGTATACTCTATCTTCATATGGTTTATACTTGTATTTGGATCCTGTGTCATGACAATTATAGACGTATGATGTATAAACTCCTCGTCGAAGTGATATTACGTGGTAATATTTTGTGCTTTGGTACTATAGTTATATTACAATTGATTTATGTATTTCTATCGCCTGGTGGGTCCCAGTGTGGGGTCCACAGCACTGCAATAGCCGCTATATTGAGGTATTACATTGTACTAGACGTACCAACTTGACCTTCACAACCTACTCCACTATTCGCCCTCGTAGTCTGGTGGGAAGCAGACGGAGGGGTACAGTCCTAGACTGTAGACTGGACTGGAGCATGTGAGGCCATTGGAGTACCTCTACAAAAACAAGCACGATGTCAAACACCTCCACAGGTATGGTAGTAAACAATCGACCTCAGACATTTGGAGCTGATGTGACCTTGCTCCCTATAATTAAAGCACACAATGGTCGAACCGGCCACTCGGAAATGGGATCCCACTGGTTTAGGCGCCAAAGGTGTTTGCTCAAAAAAAAATCGGTCCAGTTTGGGGCTTCTTGAACATTCCCCCACTATCATCAGATTGGTTTTGGTTCCTCGATCTCTTATTACCAGACTTCAACTGCTTTTAAGAAATATCCTTCACATTAATCTCATACTCGGGTAGAATCGTGCAGTGATGATTGAGTAACTGTATCCTCATCTGAGGTTTCAACATCTTGATCTTTCACTTATCAGCCTCTGTCCGAACAAAAGACGAGGCAAGCGGGAGAAGCCCTTGAAACTTCTCACCAATAGACAATACATTATCATCATCAGATGGTTCTAGATTCAGCAGTTCTGATAATTTAAGTTCACAGAGTGGGTCCAGGAAATATTGGTCCAACGTAAGATTTTTGCATTCATCCTAGTTGCACAATCTATCAGTTGGTTTCTGTTAACACTCATTTTTGCACATGTTTCTATAGGATTTTTCCGAATTTTAAGATCCTAAAATGTGTAGAATTGTGTTGTTTATGCTTAAATTGTGTTTGTTGGACTCGATCACGCTTGGGTATGTTTGGTTGCTTTTATAGGTGTTTTTAAGGCCATTATCAAGCATGAATAAAGTCCCAACCCCCAATACATATCAAGCGATGCATGAATGAAAGATCGAGCCGAAAAAGACTGAAAAACTAACTCGGCCGTGTTAAAACAACTCGGTCGGGTCATCTGACTCGACCATGTCAAAAACTGACTCGGCCATGCCAAATGACACGGCCAACGACTCGACCAAATTACACTGCTAGCCGTTTCTGCCATTTCTAGAGCACTTCGACACAGGCCGTGTCATTTGACACGGGCAGTGTCAGTTTTCTGAGTAATCACATTAATTGACATTTAAACACGGTTTGAACAAGAAAAATGCTGGTTTTGGCTTGATAAAAGTGTCCTTGACTGGTCTTAGAAGCAATATTTCAGAGGGTAGAGTTGGAGAGAGTTGAAAAACACATGATTGAGAGAAAAACTCACCAAGAGGAGGAGGTTTTGAAGAAAGCACAAGGAAGAACGCCTCAAGAACACTTCAAGGCTTCAATCGAGACCACTCAAGACATCATCTGAGTTTTATCTACTTCCTATATTTTACTCATTTTTTTGTTTTATTTAGCTTGAACATGATGAACATGATGATTATTGATCTTTCTAATATTACCATGTCCGGCTGAACTTGTTAGATTTCGCGCATGGGAGTACGTTGATTCACTATGGTTCTGAAGGATTGATGATTTTATATATATCTATTGTGATTACTTTTTCAAATACTTGATTTTGATTTATGTTAGAACACTTGATCAATAATTTTACATGTTTAGCTTAATTGCTCATAATTCGAGAGAAGAGGGCATTAATAGGTTTCGAGTATTTGACATAGTTAATTACGAGATTGAGAAATCGGTGATAAACTATGATGATCTTAATGTTATGAACATTTGAAGGTAGATAATTTATAATAGATGGAGACATTGTTATAGGTTATTTAATCTACGTATTAATGCATCTCGAGAGGGACTTTAAGATATTCTTGTGATTATCATTTTGGGAACGCACATAGATCTCTTTGAAATCAATCCCGACTAAACTTAGTAATCAACGGAAAACCTAGCCTTGGAATTTATCTTTCAAAATTCTTAAAATTATCCTTGATTCGAATATTACACTTGTCTAAATTAGTTTTATTATTTTTACTTCATTTAGTTAACCATTCATCAACTTAACGACCGTCTAGATAAAACTGGGATCACTATAATATAGTAATTAATACAATAGTAATAATTAGTCTCTGTGGAATACGACCTTGCTCGCCACTTTCTACATTTACTCCGTACACTTGCGGATAGTTAAAAATATAACGAACAAATTTTTGGCCCCGTTGTCGGGGACTAATTTATTTTTATTAGTGTTGATATTACGATAAGTGTTTTCGGTCTTACTTTACACAATTTTTCTGTTTTGTTTTATTTTGTTACTTACGTGTTGATTTTAGTCGCGTTGCAGGACGTACATGAATACCCGTTCATCTCGAGAATCTTTGGAAAGCTTTATTCCCTAAGTAGAGGCATTTGCACGAAAAACAAGTGATGCGGAACGGAAATTACGAAGGGATCTATTAGACGAAATGGAGAGAGCGGGAGGGGGGATTGCCAACATAGAAACTGAATATAGAGAAGCCCACAATCGAAACAATGGAGGCGTACATGCTGAGCAGCCTGCAATTCGGGTCTAATCTATTCGGGATGGATTTCTGCCGAGGCTTGACCAAAATTATGGGGGAATTACTCATATTCCTTTCAACGCTTCAATTTTGAATTGAAGCCTTCATTACTATCGATGGTTCAACAAAATCAGCTTGGTGGATTTGCCACAGAGGACCCGCACGCCCATTTATTCCACTTTATTCAAATTTGTGATACCATAGAAACGAATGGGGTACCAGACGATGCAATAAGATTGAAGCTATTTTCTTCTCACAGTTTGATTGTTATGAATTTCAAATGAAATGATACTGCTTGCCATCAAGCAGGGTTGATAACAACTATCCACCGCTTAGTCCCTGATGAAGACACCAGGGATGAAGGAGGCTGCACTTGTTATCTATTCTGGGCCTTGGAGGTACAATAAAAAAAGAAGAAAAGCAAGATGCAGCGAGGGCCTAAAGCTGCAGTCATAAAGGAAAAGGGCAAGGCCCCAATGGTTATGAAAGCGAGTAAGATCAAGCTAATGGACATGTGCCTAAAATTTGGTGTGCTAGGCCAATGGAGAACTTTTAATTTTGGAAACGAATTGTTTAGCTACTGTTTATTCTACTTTTTGGATTCTGGATTCATGTGCTAGTTTTCATATTTTCACTTTGAATTAGATTCCGTAATGAAGTTGACAGCTTGGATATGGAGAAATGATGATAAAAGATGGAACCATACATGGTGTTCAGGCTACCAATGTCAGATCACTTCTTTTAGATTTAAAATCTAGTTTTGTTACGAGTTTAGATGATGTATTGATTTTGTGCAAGGGGCATAAGAATATTATATCCATTCCGGTTATGGACCAAATTTTTTTTTTCCAATTTTTTATTGGCAATAGCAGTTGCAAAATTTATTTTTAGAAATAAATTACACATTGTGAAATGGACTTTATCAGCTAAGCTGCAAAACAAAATAGTTGTGAGTATTATGACTATAAAGAGTATGAAACAAACCCCTCGACAGCTCTCCGCAGTGAAGGCTAGGCATGTACACGGCAGCTCTTGGAAGCTCGCGGTAGGTACTCGGGCATGTAGTCAGGCTGGTCTGACTCGAAGGAAATGAGGAGAAACCAAATTGGAAAGTTGTTTCTAATGTTTTGGACAAGTTATACGGTGTGAATAAGAGATGTTTCTGAAGATAATGAATTATTTCTGAAGAAAAATATATGAATCTATGGAGGTTTTAAATGAGACAAAATCTACTGTTCAGAACACTAGCAACAGTGTACCAGTCATGGTCGTAGCATAGCACGAGATTCATAGTCGCACGCATTGACTACCCGACAGTGAGCGCTCATGGTGCCTATTTGTACGGTAAGTTGACTCGATAGATTCGGGTCCAATCTGGACGAGTCTATACTGAGTCGGAACAGTTCTGGAATCCACGAAATGTGTACTATATAATGCCACTTCTTTTGATGAAATACTAATTTATGATTTTTATTTAATTTTGAAATAAGGTTACTTGGTAAGCATTTATTAAGTGATTTAAAAGTTTGAACGACGCCATATGAGACAAGAAATTGCATTGCTTAGTCTTTTTGGTTAACATAGATGTTTACACACAAGATTGTACCATATTTTAAATATTTTTACTAACCTTAGCTGAAGAATCCGAGCAGAAAATGCAGTGTTGCGCACCACCAAATTTTATCACGGAGTCCTCAACGAAATTTATAAAAACACCGTAATTTGGTAGTGTCAAACAAATAACATGCAATATGCATAAAAATTATTAATCTAATGCAAGCATATAATTAATTCCGAACCATAAAAAAATTATATAATGGAATTATTTTAATTATTTATTTAAAATTTTGGGATATTACAATCGAAATTTCAATTTGCACTGAGAAAATATTTATGTGATTCAGAAGATAGAGTACGAGTATGCCGCTCTACAAAATGTTTAACTACATAAACACGACACTCGCTAATCTTAAAGATTATATGAGCCCCACAAGAAAATCTCTTTGATACTCTATGTCTCATACTGGATCCACGACTTTCACCATCAACACTTTTTTTTTGGAAACAAGAGCACTTCTTTATTACCATGAACCAAATCAGTACAAGCCGACTACACGAGTCCAGTCATATCTCATCAACCTATACAATCATCTACTCATCCCTTAACATCAATGTTTGACAAAGTTTAATCAGTTTCTTGTACATCATACATCTTAAGACAATATTTTGTACAATATTTTTCACAATGTAAGTTCCTGCTCGTCTTTCTTGGAAAATCTTTTCATTCCTCATGATCCATATAGCTTAAATGGTTTCAGCAGCTGCTATTTTAAGTATCTGGGCTCTTCCATTTTTATTCTTGGTAGAAGTACACAACCATCTTCTTTTCAGTTCCCAGTCTTCAGGGTTTCTGGCACATTTAAAATTCTGCAGCATTATACTCCATATTTGCTTAGGCAGGTTACACTCAAAGAACAGATGTTGTGTTGATTCTGTTTCATCACAGAAACAACATTTTGGATCAGCATTCATGCCATATTTCAGCATTATGTCTTTAGTCATTAGCCTTCCCTGCAAACAAAGCCATAGGATGAAGACAGCTCTAGGTCTTGCTTTGTTGTTATATAGTATCACTCTCCATTCCACTTTTTGTTTTTCACCTCTGCACTCTTGGTAGAACTTTCTTATGGGGAATTTATCCCCACTGCAGAGTTCATTCTATACTCTGCTTAGCCCTGTCCCTTCTCTTTGTTTTAATATGGCTTTTAAAATCCAGGACATATTGCTGTCAGGAATGAAGTTCTGCACAATTGAATTCTTGATGTAGTACGCATGTATCCATCTCACCCACAATTTATCAGCTTTATCACTGAGATCCCATAGCAATTTTGTCATTGTAGAGCGGTTCTATTCCACAGTTGATGTAATGTTCAGTCCACCCTCAGCTTTAGTATCACACATCTTTTCCCATGACACGTGCCTTCTTTGTTACTTCTTCTTTTCCACTCCAAAGATAACTTCTGCAAATTGCCTCAACCTGTTTAAGTGCCTTCTTTGGTAGTGGGAAGACATGTATCCAGTAACTGTTAGGAGTATGCCCTCGAATGCCACTCAGAGGTTGTTGAGTGAGGGCATTGTACTTGTAATTATGTAAACCATTTATATAAGGCAAAGGAATGTTTCTTTATTTACTGGTAGTTACTGGCATTCCTAACTCGTAAATATACATATAGAAACTAGTCCGTGTATTTGAGAACAAAACGTTCCACTCCTTATTGGATAAGGGGGTCGGCACTGGAAAGGTTTATAGCTCAAATACTTAATCGTTCGCAAGTCGATGAAACTTGACTGGGCGTTAAGTTTATGTGAAGACTTGTATGACGTGTTCTTTGACATGGAGAGTGCCTGTCGAACACTAATGGTTAGTGGGAGCACACGTTATAGGTATGCTAATTAGATTAGTATACTCGAACCGACTCACCCTCGATTCGTCACACGGATTTCACTCCGGGACAGTCAATGACGGAATCGAAAGGTTGTGATAGGTATTCGTGAACCTTCGACTTGAGGATTTAGTAGGGATGTGCTTGTGACGTCAAGATTTTCATTAGAGTAGTTCGACCCTGTAAACCGGAAGGCGGGGGTCAACCTCGACGTGCATCTTGACGGGCAAGTAGCAGGTCCTACTGAATACCAAGATAGAATTCTTTCTCCTGTTAGTGAACGGGTTTTATGTCCTATGCGGTTATTGGCAGATGAGATCATAAGTCTTTGGCCAAAGCATTGGAGCTAGATGTATTAGATACACGAGAGCTCGATGATCTCGATTTGCATTAACGCATGCATAGAGTCAAGTATGAGATAGGGTTTGGTCGACCGTGACCCTATAACTTGATCGGGACATTTGAAAGAAGGGTTTATACATTATCTTGGTATTCACGAGAATGGTTCTTTAATGATCCCAATCATTCGTTCTCGGTCGAGTGCAGTGTAGGCCACCAGTGGCTAGGTGGTGCTACTACTATTTGGTTCCTCCCATTGCCGATCGAGACGGACCTACCGAGTCGCGCATTAGGATTGACGACGGAATGAATCGAGCTTAATCTCTCATTATAAATATTAGATATTGGATATCTAATTTGGGACATTGGATGTCTAAATCGATTTATTGGATAAATTGATTTACGGCCTAATGGATTAAATAAATTCTTGGGTGATTAATTTAATTCGTGAATATAATTATTTCTTGGAGAAATTAATTATGTTATTATGTATTTGATATGATTAATTAATTGGATTAATTGATCGATATAAATACATCGGACGGAATCGGAGTTTATCTGTTTGGACTCACGGGAGTCAAGCGAACCGAACTCATCCTATTTCTTCATCATGGCCGTCCCCCTTCCCCACACCTTGACAAGACTTTGATTTTTAAATCAATTGGAATCTTGATTAGGTGTTTAATGAATAGATATTTGATATCTTTTTCAAGGTGGGGTTAAAACATGAGTTGTTCTCATGTGGAAAGGAATTGAATAAGAAGAAGACTTCTCACTCTCTTGTAAAGAATACATCATCCGTGAGATACATTGAGAGAGAGAGAAAGTGAGACTTTGAGTTGAAACACTTATCTTCATCTTCTTCTTCAACATGTTCTTGGTGATTCTTGGAGAAAAATCAAGAAAATAAATGAGAGTTGTGAGTTATACACTTAGAGTGTGATAATCTCATATTGGAAGCTTCATCACTTAGCTCTAGCCGTATCCTCGGAGGATAGCAAGGTGATTGTCGTTCGGTCGTTTCTCGGCGCGTGGCAAGTAGAGACGCGGTGCTTTCGGCGTTGGATCATTCAAGAGCTTGGAGCGGATTGAATTGAAAGGAGATCGCCTAAAGCTTGGGGAATAGCTCGAGAGAAGGTTATCCATCTAATCAACGGACTACAAGGGTGAGTTTCTATATCTCTTGTTATTCGTTTTGATATTCGTATATACGTAGCTCGATCGATCCTCGTAGGGATTCGGATCGAATTAATTTTCGTTTTACCGCTTCCGCTGGGCCTTCGTTTTAGGCACCGAATCCCAACAGTGGGATCGGAGCGTAGGTCTTGCGATCGTATATACGATATTGGCATTTGGAATGCTCGATTAGATGGTGAATGATTTGGAATCATTTTAGTCATAATCGTGGTATATGTTTTTCGTTCGTAATAATTGTATTTTTCGTAAGTTTATGTCTAAATATAAATCTTAAATTTCGGGAAATATGATTTATATTGAAGATATGAAAGTCGTATAATATTGATATTGGATATCCGGTCGAAAATCTAGCCCGAATCGTCGTCAGACGACTTTTTGGACAAAAATGGTATTTTGGCGAGAATGACTCGGCCGTGTCTGGGTGACACGGTCGTGTCCGCGATGTGGCGGACCCTTTGCTGGAGACCGGCCGTGTCGAGACACGGGCGTGTGCAGCCGAAGGTGACTCGGCCGTGTCTGGATGACACGGTCGTGTCAGCGATCTACCAAGTCATGCCGAGCGACCGGCCGTGTCCCAGGACTCGGTCGTGTCTGGCAGATTCTTCCGAGCGTGACTCGGCCAAGCGGAGTATTTGCCGGTAAGGCCGAGGGTGACTCGGTCATCTTTGGCCGTTTTCACCCGGCTCGATTTTTCCGTGTATTCTTAAAAATTAATCTCGCATGTTAAATTGGATTTAATATGATTAAAATGATTTATGGTATTTCATTTTATAAGGGAAATTTGATTAATTGGAATATTTATGGTCGACCGAATTATTTTGAACGTTATCAAATTACCGATTGTGTGAATCGATTGGATCGGTTCGTATTGTTGATTGGATCAATGTATCTCTACGCTTTCCATTTATATAGTATTTATTGGATGAATGCTTTTTGAATGGGGATGTGGTTCGTGGACTTAGATTTGAATCGTTCGTTTTATTCGATTGGGTTGTAAAGGCCGTTTTGAGCCTATTTATTTTACTAGAAATGTTTGTATCTAGGATGCAATTTTCGATGTAAAATTTTTATGTAATGACGAAGACCGGAGGAAGATCCATTTCGAGAAGACGAAGATTCAAGACGAAGACTTGTAATTAGATTACGAAGTTTTTGTTTTCTAGGAACGGTCCATGAACCACATGTTGGTAGCAACTAGGTTGTGAATGGTTTTTCATATTGTATGAATGCCTCAAACGCGCTAATATGATTAATGTGCAAAGTGTAACGTTAATCCGAAAATTCTCCCACTATAAATTATTAAGTTTATAAGGTTTCAAGGTTTTCCTTCCCTCCATCGAGTTTTGAAATTGAAATCAAACCGGATGTGCTATGCTTAGAGATTATCGGGGTAGTCGTTCGGGAGGACGGATAAATTACCGGAGCGCATTGGATGCCTTCGGTTGGAGCAAATTTTATCCCTAGAAACACGATAGGTTGCGGATAAGATTCATTGTGGCGATTTGCGTCGATGGTATAAACTTAACTTGTTCACGAACCATAGAAACCGTATAGGTTGAGGGGAGTGAACAAGGGGAAAAAAGAAGATCGAATCATCCATTAGATGGGTTGGTGTTGGACACCACTTTATGAAAATTAATAGACTAGAAACACGTTGGTTGCCCTCTATTAAGATTTATAAAGAACTCGATCACCACTATGAAGTAGAGCGACGATACTTCAGTTTCACATGGGAGTGTGTTATTCCGATAAAAATAGTGGGAGTGGGTAACAAGAATAGAAAAGACCTTAAATTCCATACTCGAACATAATTGAATGAGTCACTAATTAATCTGTTATACTTAATGCGAGACAAATCTCAATATGACAATGAATCCACTCGCAATTCTACTCGAAAAGAACACCTTAATGGGACCTAACTTTGTGGATTGGCTCCATAATCGATGATTGTCCTCGGTATAGAGGCCTGGGATACGTCTTGGAGACGGACATTCGGCGCCTCCTATGCGGACTCGAGCCAATCGGGAAGAGATTGAAAACCACGAAAAGTGGGTTAAGGATGACGTGAAAGTCCGTGCTTATATGATGGCTTCCATGTCTAATGAGCTTCAGAGAGCTCATGAGAAAATGACTTCGCTAGGCGATTCTATCTCACTTAACCGAGCTTTATGGTGAGCACGTGAAGCGCTAGATATGAGATATCCAAGCAACTGTTCGGTGCAAGGATGAAGGAAGGTGAGAAGGTTGGGGAACATGTCCTCAAAATGATATCCATGATCGAGAGATTGGAGGCTCTTGATTTTAAAATGGATACTTCTCTCCAAACTGACCTTATCCTACAGTCTCTCCCTGATTCCTTCTCACAGTTTGTTATGAACTTCAACTGCAATGAGATTGCATGTAATTTAGCTGGGCTAATGAACAAACTTGTGACCGCTCAGTCTCAGATGAAGACTCCGCGGATGAAGGAGTCTGCTCTTGTGATTTCTTCTGGACCTCGGAGGTCTAAAAACAAGAAGAAAAGGACCAAGAAGCAAACTGGACCACAAGCTAAGGACCTTAAGGGTAAGGGCAAGGCCCCGATGGTTCCGAAGAACAAGAAGAAAAAGGATACTTGTCTCAAGTGCGGTGAGCTGGGCCACTGGGCTAGAGACTGTCCGATTCTTCATGGCAATTAGTCTGAGAACTTTTAGTTTTGGAAACAAATTGTTCTCTTGTATTTTCTACTTCTGAATCTTGGATTACGTACTAGTTCTCAAATTTGTACCGTGAATCGGGATCGAAACAAAGTAGGAAGCTTGGAGTGGAGAAGTTATGATCACGGTCGGAAGCGGGCATAGTGTCGAGGCGACCGACATAGGATCACTTCTTTTGGGTTTAGAATCCGGTTTTGTTTTGACTTTAGAAGATGTACTTGTTTTGCCCAAGGGCACAAAACATTGTATCCATTCGGTCATGGACCGAAAAGGCTTTTCATTTTTCATTGGTGATGGTTCTGCAAAATTTATTTTAGAAATAAACTAGTGGTCTTGCTACATTGTTGAATGGATTGTATCATCTAAATCTCGGCAACAAAGTAGTTGTGAATACTATGACTAGAAAACGTGGTAGGGATGAAACCAATCAAGATTTGAAATGGCATCTTAGACTTGGTCATGTTGGTCGGACCAAGGTTTACAAGATGGAAAAAGATGGACTTATGGGTCCATTGGGATCGGATCCCTTTCTACTTGTGAATCTTGCCTTAAAGGCAAAATGACTAAGTCCCCTTCACGGGGACTTTTGAAAGAGCCGATAAATCGGGATTAATCCATACCGACGTATGTGGTGCTTTAGAAGCGACGTGACGGATATCAATATTTCATTACGTTTACTGAGATGATCATACTAGGTATGGTTATGTATACTTAATGAAACATAAATCCGAGGCCTTTGAGAAATTCCGGGAATTCAAGGCCTAGTCGAGAAACAAGCGGTAATCATATCAAAGCACTTGGTCGGACCGAGGTGGCGAGTATATGAGTACGGAGTTTGACGAGTTCCTTAAGGAACATGGAATAGTTTCACAACTAACACCTCCAGGTACTCCTCGGTTAAATGGTGTGTCGAAAGAAGGAACCGGACCTGTTGAACATGGTCCGTTCCATCTTTGAGCTATCTTGACTTGCCGATTTACTGTGGGGGTATGCACTCTGATCGCCGCGTATATCTTGAGCAGATGTCCTTCCAAATCCGTTCCTAAAACTCCACATGAGATGTGGGAAGGAAGGAAACCAAGTCTTAATCACATTAGGATTTGGGGATGTCCCGCCTATGTCAAGAAGACTAAGGTGGAAAAGTTGGAAGCTAGGTGCGAAGGGACGTTTCATAGGATTCTGCGGGACGATGGGATATCTATTCTACATGCCCGAAGATCGAAGGATCGTTGTTGCTTTACAAGCACACTTCTGGAAGATGAGTTCATTCGGGAAGGCGGAGCGGTAGAAGTATTTCTTTAGAAGAATACAATGAAACTCCTCGAGAGACACTGCAAGAAACTGGAACCGAACTTTACGAAACACAAGTACAACCACCTCGTAGGTCTAGTAGGGTGTCTCAATTACCTAAGAGGTATAGTTTTATGCACTTGGAGGAACCGGGTTTCCTCGAGGTTCCAAGTGATAAACAAGAGACCGACCCACGACCAATGACCTAGCAATGGTGGATGTAGACTCCATGAAATGGGTATGCTTGATCTTCATGTAGTTGGGACCTTCATTTTGATGAGACGGTTAAAGATTTTGACTTCGTGCAAAATGAAGAGGAATCTTGTGTATACAAGAAAGTTAGTGGGAGCAAGATCGCATTCTTAGTACTATATGTAGATGACATTCTACTAATAGGAAATGATGTGGGAATGCTCGGTTACGTGAAAGCTTGGTTTTCGAGTAATTTCTCCATGAAAGACTTGGGAGAAGCAACCTATATTCTTGGTATTCGACTCTACCGGGATAGAGCGAAGAGAACAATAGGCTTTTCCCAGGCCCTCTATATAGATAAGATCTTAAAACGATTTAAGATGGATGATTCTAAAAGAGGGTTCCTACCGATGCAACATGGAATAAAACTCACCTTGAAGATGTGTCCTCAAAGTGAGGAACAATGAAAGGAAATGAGTTATATACCATATGATTCGGCAGTGGGTAGCCTCACATATGCTTTATTGTGAACGAGACGACATTGCGCATCTTGGGAGCGTGGTAAGTAGGTTTCGGGCTAACCTTGATTCGGGAACATTAGACCGCCATAAAGAACGTTCTCAAGTACTTTAGAAGGACTAGAGATCTGGTTCTTATATATGGTGGTGGAGAACAGAATGTGATGGGATTCACTGTATTGGACTTCCAAGGACAGAAAGGCGATTCTATGTCTACTTCTGGCTACATTTACTCTTAATGGAGGAGCAGTATCTTGGCATAGTGCCAAGAATAGCGCATCGCTAATTCCACTGTTAGATTTGAGTATAAAGCGGCCTCGGAGGCCTCCAAAGGAAGAATTTAGAAGTTCTTGGGTAAACTTCACGTGACACTGGTCTTTGCTGCCGGAGCGGTACCACAGGCCTAGGAGCCAAGGTTTCATAACGATTCCAAACATATTGAGAGAGAGTATCATCTCGTAAGAGCATTCGTTCGCAAAGAGATACATTGGTGCATAGAGTAGAGTCGGCCGACTACGTCGCGATCCATCGACCTAGCCATTTTCTCGGATTAGCTTAGAGCGTCATCCGGAGAACATGGGTATTAGATACCATAGTGTGTGGCATTGAGTGCAAGTGGGAGATTGTTAGGAGTATGCCCTCGAATGCCACTCGGAGGTTGTTGAGTGAGGGCATTGTACTTGTAATTATGTAAACCATTTATATAAGGCAAAGGAATGTTTCTTTATTTCTTGGTAGTTCTTGGCATTCCTAACTCGTAAATATACATATAGAAACTAGTCCGTGTATTTGAGAACAAAACGTTCCACTCCTTATTGGATAAGGGGTCGGCCTTTGGAAAGGTTTATAGCTCAAATACTTAATCGTTCGCAAGTCGATGAAACTTGGTAGGCGTTAAGTTTATGTGAAGACTTGTATGACGTGTTCTTTGACATGGAGAGTGCACGTCGAACACTAATGGTTAGTGGGAGCACACGTTATAGGTATGCTAATTAGATTAGTATACTCGACCGACTCACCCTCGATTCGTCACACGGATTTCACTCGGGACGATCAATGACGGAATCGAAAGGTTGTGATAGGTATTCGTGAACCTTCGACTTGAGGATTTAGTAGGGATGTGCTTGTGACGTCAAGATTTTCATTAGAGTAGTTCGACCACCTTGGCGGAAGGCGGGGGTCAACCTCGACGTGCATCTTGACGGGCAAGTAGCAGGTCTGCGAATACCAAGATAGAATTCTTTCTCTGTTAGTGAACGGGTTTTATGTCCTATGCGGTTATTGGCGAGATGAGATCATAAGTCTTTGGCCAAAGCATTGGAGCTAGATGTATTAGATACACGAGAGCTCGATGATCTCGATTTGCATTAACGCATGCATAGAGTCAAGTACGAGATAGGGTTTGGTAGCCGTGACCCTATAACTTGATCGGGACATTTGAAAGAAGGGTTTATACGTATCTTGGTATTCACGGAGAATGGTTCTTGAATGATCCCAATCATTCGTTCTCGATCGAGTACGATGTAGGCCACCAGTGGCTAGGTGGTGCTACTACTATTTGGTTCCTCCCATTCTTGTTGAGACGGACCTCCGAGTCGCGCATTAGGATAGACGACGGAATGAATCGAGCTTAATCTCTCATTATAAATATTAGATATTGGATATCTAATATGGGACATGGGATGTCTAAATCGATTTATTGGATAAAGAGATTAACGGCCTAATGGAATAAATAAATTCTTGGGTGATTAATTTAATTCGTGAATATAATTATTTCTTGGAGAAATTAATTATGTTATTATGTATTTGATATGATTAATTAATTGGATTAATTGATCGATATAAATACATCGGAACGGAATCGGAGTTTATCTGTTTGGACTCACGGGAGTCCGAAACGAACCGAACTCATCCTATTTCTTCATCATGGCCGTCCCCCCTTCCCCACACCTTGACAAGACTTTGATTTTTAAATCAATTGGAATCTTGATTAGGTGTTTAATGAATAGATATTTGATATCTTTTTCAAGGTGGGGTTAAAACATGAGTTGTTCTCATGTGGAAAGGAATTGAATAAGAAGAGAAGACTTCTCACTCTCTTGTAAAGAATACATCATCCGTGAGATACATTGAGAGAGAGAGAAAGTGAGACTTTGAGTTGAAACACTTATCTTCATCTTCTTCTTCAACATGTTCTTGGTGATTCTTGGAGAAAAATCAAGAAAATAAATGAGAGTTGTGAGTTATACACTTAGAGTGTGATAATCTCATATTGGAAGCTTCATCACTTAGCTCTAGCCGTATCCTCGGAGGATAGCAAGGTGATTGTCGTTCGGTCGTTTCTCGTGGCGTGGCAAGTAGAGACGCGGTGCTTTCGGCGTTGGATCATTCAAGAGCTTGGAGCGGATTGAATTGAAAGGAGATCGCCTAAAGCTTGGGGAATAGCTCGAGAGAAGGTTATCCATCTAATCAACGGACTACAAGGGTGAGTTTCTATATCTCTTGTTATTCGTTTTGATATTCGTATATACGTAGCTCGATCGATCCTCGTAGGGATTCGGATCGAATTAATTTTCGTTTTACCGCTTCCGCTGGGCCTTCGTTTTAGGCACCGAATCCCAACAGTAACTAGTTATAGAGAATAAGACACTTTGCATCAGTTGCACCCTTCCTGCATAGCTAAGTAGTTTGGATGACCAATGCTTCACTCTTGCACTAGTGGTTTGCATTGGTGTACAGAGAGTTTTCTTGATGCTAAGGGGACACCAAGTATTTAAATGGAAGCTTTCCTTTCAAAAAGCCAGTTTCCCCCAGAATTAATTCCTGCTCCTGTGTCTTTACACCCCCAAAATAGATTCTGCACTTGCTGGGATTGGCTTTAAGCCATGTTGCTTCTGAAAATTCTATAAATTCTTCATCATTAACTTCACAGATTTCACATCACCACGACTAAATAACAACAAATCATATGCAAAGCAGATATTTATTAATTTCACTCTTTCACAGCGTGGGTGAAATTTCAAGTCAGGTTCATTCTTCAATTGGATCTCCTTGCCGTAATCCTCTCTTTGCTTGCAGAATTTCACTAGGAGAGCCATTAATAGCATATTTATATGAGACAGTTCTGACTCCCAACATTACCCACTGCACAAACATAGCTGGAAAATTCATTTCCAACATGATTTCTTCAAGTGCATCCTATTCAACAGTGTCATATGCCCTTTGCAGATCCATTTGAATCATGCATCTAGGTGATATTCCTTTTCTGTTGTACCCCTTCACCATCTCATGAGCCAGGAGAATGTTATCATGGATTACTTTACCTGGCAAGAATGCAGATTGGCTATCACTGACCACACATTTGATTACTTTGCTTAGCCTAGTGGTGATGATTTTGGATAATATTTTGTACATAGTAGTACAGCAGGAAATGGGTCTCATGTTCTTCACTTCTTTTGCATCTTTTGTTTTGGGAATAAGTGTAACTAGAGTGCAGTTGAAAGCCTTAAACAGTTTTTTCTTTGTAAAGAATTCTAGGACTGCAACCACCACATCATGTTTAACTGTTTCCCATGTTGCCTTGAAGAACTTAGAGTTGTATCCATCAACCCCTGGAACTTTCATATCCCCCATGTGTTTGAGGGCTTCAACAATTTCAGTCTCATTCACTTCAGCAACTAACATTTTTCTCATTTCTTGATTCAGTTGTTTCCCTTTTCTCAAAACTTCAATATCAATCCCTTTTCTCACATGTGCTGCAGTTCCCACAAGCTTTTTATAGAACATGAGGATTTCATCTTGTATTTTATTCTCAGCAGTTACCATAGTTCCATCCTCCTTCATAAGCCTGTAGATAGCACAAGTAGTTTGCTTCTGTATAACGGTGGCATGAAAATAGGCACTATTACAATCTCCAAGCTTGAGCCACTTTATCTTATATCTCTGTTGCAAAAATTTTTCCTCCAGAGTTCTAAGTTGCAATAATTCTGCTGCACATTTCTTATCTTCAATTATCAGCTCTTCATTCAGTCTATCATTCTTGAGCATTTCCTGAACATGTTCTAACCTTAGTCTTGCTTCATCTATTCTTCTTTCCAGATGCCTATCTTCTTTGCATAACAGTTTCAAGCTAGGTTGGAGTAGTTTCAGTTTTGTCCAGAGTACATACATTGGTTCTCCTTATATCTGGATGCTCCACTGTCTCTGCACAGTGTGCTGGAAGGATTCTTTTTCCACAATTGTATTGAGGAACTTGAACATACCTGCTTTTGGACTGAACATTTGGCTCCTTTTCTTGATTATCAGGGGTGTGTGGTCTGAAATACCAGGTTCAAGGGCCTCCAACTGCCAATCATGATACTTTTGAAACCAATCTACATTTCCAAATGCTCTATCAAATTTTGAGTAGATAGTGCCTTGGGAGTGTCTATTTGACCAGGTGTATTCATAGCCTTCCATCTCAATCTCACTGATCCCAGATCTCAATATCATCTCTTCTATTTCAACATATTCATGGCTCTATACAGGGTTGCCCCCAATCCTATCCTATACACCCAAGACATTGTTAAAGTCCCCAATCACAATCCATGCTCCTTGTACAGAAGTAGCAATCTGCTCTATATCATCCCATAATTTTTTCCTCTCACAGATTTGGTTGTGAGCATACACTACAGTTAATTGAAACTCAAATTCCTTGTTCAGACTCTCTACTTGACAGTGCAAACTCTATTCAGTAGCTTGCTTAAGATTGGCCTATATTTGAGTTCCAAATCCTGCCATTATAGTGTTGATCATAGTTGTCCAGAAACATCCATTTATTGCCAAACTTTTTTCTAATCTTTTGTGCACTTCCCTTTTTAATTCTTATTTCAAATATGGCTGCAATATACACTTTCATCTTATTGAGGAAGGAGCAAGCCTCATTGTGTTTTGCAGCTTTATTCATGCCCCTTATGTTCCAGGAGATCATCATGGACCAGGATCATCCTCTTCTGTAAGGCAGTCACCAACCCTCAGAAGACTAAATCCATTGAAGCTCTTATGTTCTTGTTCTCCAGCTCTTTTTTCCACCTTATTCTCAACATTAGTAGTCTGAACTAGTTTTCCGTTGTCAGTTTTCTTTCTTTTAACTTCAGTCCATAGTTTTGATTCAGCTGTGCTAGTATTTTCTTCTATTGTAGGCTTCTCATGATCCTTCTTCTCATCAACCTTCTTTGCCTGTTGGTTTTTATTGTTGATGGTTGGTTTCCTCTGCTGTTTTTTGGGTCTCCATTGAGTTTTCACTTTTCCATATGCAGTATTCTTCTTTCCAACCTCAGTAGGAGGAATCCATTCATAGATTACTTCTTGTTCAAATGATAGTCCTTTGCTATTTCTGATAGTTACTGTCTTCTTCAAAGGCCTTATGATATCAATTTCAATCAACACTCTAGCAAAGGACACCCTTAGTTTTTTAGATGTGCATTCATCCATGAACATAGGCTTTCCAAGGATGCTTGCAATCTTTTCTATACTATTCACACCCCACAGGCTTAAAGGTAGTTGTGGAAACTAAACTCATATGGGAGCTAATCTGAAGCTGTCTTTCTCAAATACAAAATACACAGACCATTTCTTCAATATAACAGGCATGTTAAACACAGTATATGGTCCATTCATATATACAGCATTCATATCCTTTTCAGATTCAAACTTGAGGAGGAAATAACCATCATCGTTATAGTAGATTCTAGGCATGCTCACATAACTCCAGACTTTAATAATGAACTGCTTAACAGCATTCATTGACAATTCTTCTCCCCAGTTGTACATTATCAAAGATTGGCCCAGAAATTTACCTCTGATAGTATATCTTCTTCATCAATGATAGCCTCTGCTTCTCCATCTATCACCGTAGGCGGTAGAAATGATATCTCGACCCCTTTCTCATGTAATCGTTCCCTCTGATGACATCCACCCATGGTTGCTCAGGTTTCCCTTTCGTTTGTTGCTCTGTCTTCACTGGGGCATTTGGTTCTGGTTTTTGTTGTGGGGTATTTTTCGGTGTAATATGGTTATCTTGTTCGATGCTTCTTTCTGATTCCCCAGCTCGATTCTCACTCGCTGGATTCTGATTGGTTAGTATTGCCCTAGCTACTCTCGACGAGGAAGTAGCCGCCGGGTTTGGCCGGACGTTTCCTTGTTGTTTTTGCTTCTTTCTAGTCATGTCCGACTTTCATCTTGAGTGTGTGAAAATCGCCCACACCAGTCGCTCACACTAACCTTGTTTTTACACTTACCATCAACACATTAACGTGCAGAATTCTTCTCACCTTCCTTGTTACACAATACGTACTGCCAGAGCTGAAATTTATCACATGACCTTTTGTTATTAATAAGATGAATATCAAATCCACAGGCATCAACATAATTCATGTAATATCGAATTCCTTCCTCCAGCATTTAAACTCCATACCTACACGAGGTTTAAATTATGGACCACAACTTGGAGTATAATATTACTCAGTTCAGGTGATATCTCAAGCCCAACATATACAACTCCAGAATAATAATATTTATCTAGTACAAACCCATAAGTAATGCAATCTAGTTACTAACAGGTGAAACAAACCCATTGTTAAAATTGCTTCTAACAGTATTCTGATGTATTGTTCTGATATATAAAAACACTTACTGCTTTCATATTGAAAATCGTTGTGCTTCAACTACTATGCATAGCTTATTAACAAGCAATGCAAAAAAACTAGTACCAAAATAAGGATTGAAATTTAATATATTATCCAAAATAAAACATACGAAATCGAATAAAAAGCAACTTCAAATGCATATGCAATATACCTACTACACACCAACATACAAAGTTAAATTTGTCTTCTTCTCTAGATAATTCCTAGCATCTGATTTGAGATCTCCCCGCAATACCCACACTTTCTTAACGGATTCACGTTGAATTCAATTGCATCGTCCTTCCTATATTTCAAGCAACTTCCATATCCTTCAAATGTAATTGGATTTCAAGTAAAACACTAAATTCATTTTGTATAATATAATATATTTTTAATTAATGATTTTCAAAAGCACTGATTTCATTTACTTAACATATTGCTATAATATATATCGATACACACCTAAAGAATCCCTAGGCACAGCGCTTTATCCTTAGTGGTCTATAATTTACTGAGTACTCGGTATAACTCACGCAGCTTAACTTGACATTCTACACTACTTTATACCAGATTTAAGGCGTATTCACCGAACTTAACAAAATATTCGTACATAAATATTAACAATTTTCACAAACATTGCTTTGATTATTGTTATATAATGGTCGGATATATAAACTATTATTAATTTATATGGTTTCACATTACTTCAAGTGTTAACGTGGTGCTTCAAGCCTCGAAAGTATAATGCTTAATTAATATTCTATACTTCATGGTAGCAATGTTAAAGCAAAATATATGAATTTTTGCAACTATTACTACGAACAAACAAACAAATACAAAAATTAATCTGAAATAAAATTCAACAGTACGTGGAGTATCTATAGCGAAGAAAAGCGATAACACTGGAAAAATAAAGATATTATAATGAATGAAACTAGGTTCAATGATCATATTACTACAGCACAGAACATAGAACGCATAATAATGGTGACGAGAGTATCTATAGAGAACATGAGAAAGCATAATAATGGTGGTAATATCTTGCACAATAGTGGATAAACATGAAAGAATTCTCCAACCACAACTATAAAAAAACTGTCAAAATTAAGCATCCCAATAGATGTAAATTACTGATACACCTTACACCTATAATAATATCATTTCACATTAATTTATCCATTAAAAATTACCTTATATCACAGCCCTCTATGCTAGATAATTCAATGGATAAAATAGATTTCTAATTTTTACACCAGGATATGGTTTCCACACACACACACAATATATATATATATATATATATATATTGGGGCATTGATGGATGCGATAAGTAGGATTTGTGTTTTGAGTCAAGAATTTAAATAATTGTGTCTCGTAAAAATACGTTTCTCTTGAAGTTTCTGGACATTGTCCCTTGTTTGTTTTTTTCTTGAAGCGTTGCTCCCAAAAAATAGTATATTTATTTCTTAGAATTGATGCATAAAATTTTATTGATATAGAGTTCAATTTTTCAATTTTAGATTTTCTTTGGAGCCCAAATTCCAAGCTGGCCCTGGTCGATCCAGTTGTCCCTGTTGAAACGAGACATTGAAGGGAGACGGGCCTTGATGATATGATTGCAAATATATCTGATGATTTGTTTTCTGTAATCTTGTGAGTTCACGTGGGCTAGTAAATTTATGACGAGTTAAAAAAATCGAATGTAGTAAAAAATTGATTTGAATTGATCGGATGGGCTCGGGTTTTATTGTGGTCCCAAATTTTTTTACCAATGTTCTGGACAAGTTCCAACTATAGACTATTCCGATCCTAAAGTTTACACAAAATTTACTAGTTGGATCTTGAAACTAAACCGAATTTAAGAAGAAACTCGGATTGGACTGGTCGGACCGGTCCAACCGTTCCATGCTTTCGGAGATTACCAGCTATTCATGTTTCATACATAATTTTTCATTCCCAGACTATTTTGCTAACCTAGATGTTTGATAAAAAAACCCCACTTAAATGTAGTTTTAAATAAATTCACACATGAAAATAATATTTGATGGTGCCAAAAACGTATCAGATCAGCTCTTATCCAAATGATTCGGATAATTCTGGCGAGCGGACTTCCTGATCGGACCTATACACAAGAAAATACGTGAACTGAGTCGGGACTTCACCGACGAAGGCCCTCTGGCGTGAGAGTAAGTATGGTGAATATATGGTAGGAATAAGATTAATTGACTATGTTGAGAGTCAAGAATTCTGTGTACCAGTATAGGTATAAGGACACCTGTTTATATAGACACGAACATTGCAACCCTAACTTGCAGAGAAAGTCCTCGAGTTCGTGTTGGTATTGGACTTCATATATATATGGGAAGTAGAATCCTAGCAACTTGTTGCCGACAAGCCGAGCTCGCCTTAGATTTTCAACAGGAAGGGCTTGATTCTTAGTGAGGTACTGTTATCCCGTCTCGGTCTTTCATACTTCGAATTTTCTTTATGCAGTCTGCCTGAACCTGAGTTTGTTTTCTTTTTGTAACTCGCCTCCATAGCCCAGCATGAGTATGCCGTGTTCAGGCAAGTCGTGGATCTGGCGCACAAGAATGAGGCTGCCGCTAAGTTGGCCCAAGAATCTACTGTTACACTCATTGAGAAGGTTGAATGTAATACCTCCGGTATTCCATGCTTGATTACTTTGTACTGTGTGAATGTTTGGTAATGTGACATCATTTCTATTTATGTATTCCATTGAGTGCTATATAATTGTACGATGTAAATGAAATGGGGGTGACGCGCCTTGACGCCGTGGGACGATCGTCGGTGCGAATATGACGGTGGCCAACGTCTTGTTCCCCGATAATTGTTGACGAGTGGAAGGGTGGTCACCCCGAGATGGTTAGAATGTGGTATGAGGCTAAAGAATTTATATCTAACGCACGTTAGAGTTCTGTCTAACGCGCGCTATAACTCATGCCTAACGTACGCTATATTTCGATTGTTACGTACGTTAGGGTAGCTATATTACGTACGTAACGAGTGGGTCGGTCTCCCGACCAGAATCTTTCTTTTGACACGGACAGAGCTACTTTCGGCGGGCTAGAGGACAAACGAGTCAACTATTCGTTACGTACGTTATGTCCCAAATTTAACGTACGTAACACTTGGGCACATTTCGGGCAGTGAGTTCTTTACGTATGTTGTCATTACACTGTTACGTACGTAATACATCTTACGTACGTAACACTCCTATCATTAACGTACGTTACCAAAACCAAGTTTTATAAAATGGCAATTCCCTTCTTCATTTGCACGACCCAACATTATAAGCTATCACCCTTGGAGAAAATCCTAGCCTTATACCCGGTTCTTAAGCCTCTTGTACACTTAAATTAACATTGAGGAGGTAGATTCTTGAGCTCCGGTGAAGATTATCCAAGTCGTTTATGTCACTTCTCGTTCTCCTCGTAGTTCTTGTGAATCCGTCAACTATCTTCATTATTCTTCTTCCAATAAGGTAAGCCACCAATCCCTGGAGTTATATCTTCGATGTTTTCTTATTTATACTTATTAGATTGCGGGTATTGGGTAGATTTTTGCTAAACTTCGTAGACAATCTTGTCGGATGGGATTGTAGTAACCGGAATTATGGTTTCTCATATGTTTCGCTTCATGCAAATCATATCTATCATACAAAATTTCACTTCAAATCATCGCTAGGAATGTAAAATTTGACGAATCAATTGTGGAAAAATTCGTAGTAATCCATCACCGTATGTTCCATTGTTCGTAGCCACCCTTACCTTGTGATTTTTGACACTTAGCAAACTAAGGAAAATAATTCGATTGTATAATCAATATTGGATATCAAACCACCAAAGTTATTGTGCAATAGAATCCGTCGATTGTTGTATTCGGAATATAGAATTGAATTAGAAAGCATGAGATTCGATTACGCCATAATAATTCGTTGACAACCGAAGAATGATTGGATTATCTTCTTGAGTAAATCGATATATCTAATGTTAATTATAGGATTGAACGGGATAATGGTACACAATACTTAAAAACTTAGAAACGATACTTATATCGACAATTAAAACTACACTAGGAATCCGATTAGGAAAGGGAGACTAGTTTTATTCATCATAATCCGTACGAGGTGTTAATCGGATATTACGTTGCTAGGTTAAGCTCGAGTGGGCATGGGGACTCCGTTATCACAAAGCACCTACTATCGGATCACAGGCAAGTGAAATCTTGCTCAAGAATTTTCTAATATTAATGTTATACCGTATGTGCGTATGTGCCATTCTGATAAATGACGACGTTTGTCTTTCTCTAAAAATATTATAAATGGGCCGATGTGTTGGGGATAAAACCTGTATGGTACCCGTGTGGAAATGTGTTAGGGGGTAAGACCCGAATTGGGCGCCTATGTTCCGGGGTATTCCCGTGTGGATACTTCCGTGACCCTTGGTTGCGACCTTGGGGCTTATGTGATAAAAAGAGAGACAACGTCGGTTGAGTGATGAAATATTCCTCGTGATTATTAGATACTGTGATTGTAAAAATGACATATATCGTTGTTAGTAGCTGTTATTTGGTATGCATTCTCGACCACAGTTACAGTATGATTCGTCGTACTGTAAAATTGTTCATCATGTGCGGGACATTCCGAGGGTCGGTCGGACTTGAGCGGTGTTGGAATTATCTCTAGCCGCTGCTTAAATTGGAATAAATTGTTTTCTTTGGAAAAACTTTTGTTGTGTAATAATTGGACTTCAAATTACATTTTTCCTTAAATCTTTCGACTCACGTTATGTAAACCTTGAACTTAATGTTTTATCGCAACTTTCTTAAAATGCCTATTTTTCTAACTAGCCTTGTGGGTCCCACGTGGGATTCACGGCACTGTAATACCTCGAGATATTTTGGGGGTGTTACAGAAAATGGTATCGGAGCGAAACTCCTGGTTTGAACAAACTTTCTCCTAATTTTTTTTTCAAAGTCCAACACCCCAAGCGATCGAAACTCCTCATGGGAATGCAAGTAAGTGATATGCGTGTTTCTGTTTTTGTACAACATTTAATTGTAAACCGTGCGTGGAACTGGCTTTAGATTAATACCGTTAGTGATGGCACGCCGAGGAGCTAGGAGGGTGGTGAATGACGCTCAGGGTTCCGCCGCGAACCACAATGAGGACGGGAACACTGCCGAGACCCATCCTGCTGAGGGCCAGCCGCCACCAGTTAATCAAAACGATCAGGAGGAGGAACGCCAGAATAACAACCCGGGAGGCATGGATCCAGCTTTTTTTTAGGCCCTTGCCCAGGCTATCGCCATGGGAATTGCTCAGGTCAATCAGGCGGAATGGATACCGGTCATCAATGTGGAAGAAAACGCAGGAAGAGATCGATGGTTGGGAGAGATGCTGAAGGCTAGGCCTCCATTATTTGTGGGACGGGAGAGAAACACGTGGGCGAGTGGATTTACGAAATGGAGGCGCCTTGAAATGTCGGATGCCCAGAAAACAGAAAGGTGCCGCTCGGAATTAATCAACTCCGTGACACTGCTGCACGTTGGTGGAGGACTTACAGGCCAGAGGACCGAGTGGTCGGGTGGACCGAATTTGCCCGACTACTACGGAGCGAGTACTATACCAGATCAGCCCGAACCGCTCACGCACGAGACTTTTTCAGTGTCGGGCCTCAGAACATGCTAGTACCAGAGATCATTCGGGCCTACCAAACCGAGCTAAGTTACATCTCCCATATGGTTCCATCAGAAGATCAACGAATATGCCATCTTGCACAGAGGTTACCGGAGGATGTACAACGCTATGCCGCCGGATTTCACTGCACGACCCTGAGAGCATACAAAGACGTAGTCACAGCATATGCCGGTACAGTTGTTAATACCGACATCGGGCATAACTCGAAGAAGCAGAAGACATCAGTTCAGCCTGGAAGCAACAACAAAATGAATTCGGGGCCCGCATCTTCTTTTAAGTCGGCGGTTTCGTACCAACAGAAGGGTGTATCTGATCGGCCTTACCGTAGGGACTGTTTCAATTGTGGCATGACCGGGCATACTAAGGATCGGTGTCAGAAGATGGCTACCAAATGTTTCACTTGCGGAAAGAGTGGACACATTCTCGTTACTGCTGGCGGGCCAATTCCACTCAGAGCCCAGCTTCCCAACCAAGTCAACAAGGCTCTGTGCAATCCCCTAGGACACCTGCTGTTTCCAATTACCGAGCTCCATCCCACCAGAACCAACCACCACTACACGGTGCCAGACGAGGCCGTGGGCATGGCGGAGGTACCTCGTCCTTTTCGGAGTCAGTGCCATCTCGTGTATTTGAGCTGAGGGCTACGGATGGTCAGTCTGCGCCAGCTATCTCAGGTACTCTTCTTGTTAATTCTCAGCCAGTGCATGTACTATTTGATACCGGAGCCACCCATTCGTTTATATCTGTGGAATGTGTTGAACGCTTAAATCTTGTTTGTGTACCTTGTGAGCCCTTTACTGTTAAACTACCTGAGGGTAGTAGATTAAGCGGCGATCAAAAGGTTCGAGACTGTCGGATCTGCATCAACAATCATAGTTGGACCGCTAATCTTATGGTCTTTCAGCTCCAGAATGAATATATCATATTAGGTATGGACTGGATGCCATTGCACATAACGATCTTGGATACCTACCACTTGACTATTTCCATTTCGGCTCATGACGGTACCACACATGTCATCAACGGACGTGAACACTTTAGTACGAAAGGGTCTCTCAGCATTATCGCATCAGAAGCCTCCTGCAGCTCTCAAAGTGAGTACTATTGGTGTTATGTTCTTCGAGAGGACACTTCACAACTTACAATCACAAACATTCCGGTGGTGAATGAGTTTCCAGACGTTTTTCCTGATGAATTACTAGGGCTGCCACCGCACCGAGAAGTTGACCTTTCCATTGAACTCGAGCCGGGAAAGAGACCTATTTCCAAAGCTCCTTACAGGATGGCACCGACCGAGATGAAGGAATTAAAGATACAGCTCGATGATCTGTTGGAGAAAGGGTTGATCCGCCCAAGCACCTCGCCGTGGGGCGCGCCGGTACTTTTCGTTAAGAAGAAAGACAACTCTCTACGCTTGTGCATCGACTACAGGGAGATGAATAAGATTACTATCAAGAATCGTTATCCACTACCAAGAATTGATGACCTCTTGGATCAGTTACAAGGGGCAGTCGTGTTTTCAAAGATTGATTTACGGTCCGGATATCAACAATTGAGGATTCGGGAGGAAGATATACCCAAGACTGCATTTCGGTCGAGGTATGGGCATTACGAGTATATCATGGTATCATTCGGGTTGACTAATGCCCCAGCCGTTTTCATGGAACTGATGAATAGAGTTTTGATTGAATTCCTCGATAAATGCGTGGTGGTTTTTATCGACGACATCCTGATATATTCTCGAAGCCGATAGGAACACGAGGAACAATCGAGGCAAGTGCTGAGCGTGTTAAGGCAACACCAACTTTATGCGAAACTGTCCAAGTGCGAATTCTGGATGCCGGAGGTAATTTTTCTTGGACATGTTGTCTCGGCAGAAGGTGTCAAGGTCGACCCACAAAAGATCGAGACAATAACGAGTGGGGAACCGCCGAAGAATGTCAAGGAGGTTAGGAGCTTCCTAGGACTGGCGGGTTACTATCGAAGATTCGTCGAGGCTTTTTCCTGTATCGCTCGACCGTTAACGAACCTACTGAGAAAGAGAATCAAATTTGTATGGACTGCAGACTGCCAGAAGAGCTTCGACGAGCTCAAGAGTAGGCTAACTACTGCCCCAGTACTAGTGTTACCACAGGGTACAGAAGGATTCATTATATACACGGATGCATCCAAGCATGGACTAGGGTGTGTCTTCATGCAGAATGGCAGAGTCGTTGCGTACGCATCCCGACAACTGAAGCCGTACGAAGTAAATTACCCGACACATGACTTGGAGCTAGCCGCGGTGGTGCATGCCCTCAAGATTTGGAGGCACTATCTTTATGGAGTTACTTGCAAAGTTTTCACGGATCATATGAGTTTGAAATATATCTTCACGCAGAGAGAATTAAACATGAGATAGAGGCGTTGGTTGGAGCTAATCAAGGACTACGATGTGGAAATCTCCTATCATCCCGGAAAAGACAACGTGGTAGCTGATGCTCTTAGTCGGAAAACTACACAAGAGGTAATGGTATCCAGCATAACAGTTCAGCCCAAACTGCAGCAAGATATCAGGAGAAGCAACACCAAAGTATGGGTACAACGTAGGCAAGGAAAATTATGTTCAATCAATATACTTTCGTACTTACTAGATGAGATACGTCTAGCACAGATGGAAGATCCTGAATTACGTGCGATTGGTGCAAGAATCGAGGAAGGAAATGTTTCCGACTATAAGATTCAGGGTGACTTGCTGAGTGTTGCAATATATTTCTTGAACGCAAGTGCACGTTATCGTATACAAGTAATAAAGTGATGAGTGAGTATCGTTCTCACGAGGACTGAATCACTAACTACCGATTTTTGTGTATTCCAGTTTTATTTGAACAATCGAACTTTGGTTTTGCAATTAATTACTAAAAGAATTAATAAAAGACTAGACAGTAAAAACGATCGCTTGAAGAAAGAGAATCAAATGATGAATAAGTCTAGGATTCTGAATCCACCTCGGTTTATCCGAATTTACTCTCGATTATCTGAAGTTAATGATTTTCCCAATTTATTGAAGTCGAAGATTGCTAATATACTCTACCGCCTCTCCCGAGGTCAATAGATTTTTCTAAAGGCGAATAACGCACTCTATCCCTAGGTGAATTAATTCGTCAATAGGCAAAAAGCATAAAATCTCCAAAAGGCCACGTAGTTCCTATGAGTATATTCCTATCTCACAAGATAAAATGGTCCTCACCAATAGTTCCTCACCAACTCTCCTCTCCCGATTCGAATTGAATGATTAAAACAATACAACTATTGGCCAGATAATTGAAAGCATTAAACACGATTGGGAAAACTCAACAAAAAGGGAATTAAATAGATAATCTCAAGCAAATCCGTTAAAACATAGGTTTCATCAAAATCCTAGATTAGGGTTTTAGCCTGACATGCTAAATAATGAAAATATAGAAGTAATAAATAGAAGCATGAAAATCAAATGCAGATGAAGAGCTCGGATTCCTCCGTTCTTCAGGCTTCCACCCTCCGCCTTTGATCTCTTCTGCTTCTCTCGTCTGCGATAATCTTCTGTGTTCCTCCTTTTCCCCAAGCCTCCAAGATGATTAATTAGGGTCTTAAACCCTTATTTATAGCTCTCCACAGTCTCCAAATCGCGTCCGTGTGAGTAGGTCGAGAACTGGCTTCAAAACGGCCCAAATCTGCGCGGAGCACACAAAAACCGCCCTGTGTGCCGCGGCTCACTAAATCTGTGCCGCGGCACATGGCGTGTAATTTAAAACCTAGGCGCTGGGTGTTACGTCTGGGCCGCGGCTCACCTGGACTGTGCCGCGGCACAGAGTCTGATCTACTCAGTGCCGTGGTTGCCTTCTGTCTGCGCGGCCCACTTGCCTTGTGCCGCGGCCCACGGCCAAAATTCGCCGTTTTCGCCCGTTTCGCCTCGTTTTAGCTTCCAGACTCCAATCTTCTGTCAAACATGCGAGAATAAGACATTAAAAGTTCATTAATGCAATTTTACTCGCCAAAATAATACTAAATAATGCTAAATAAGCGTATAAAAATACGCCTAAAAAATACCCTCAAACTTAAGCCTTTGCTTGTCCACAAGCAAAAAGAATTAATTTCAACAAAAGAATGTCGTGAATAATCGTGCAACTCATAGTGCTCAACCTAATCAATACTATCCTGAAATTCTCTATGAATAATACGAGTATCGTAATAGCGAGCTACACTCAGAACACTGATTCCACATAGTAACCAAGTTCAGTCCTAATTACTCGTTCATGAAGAAAATCCAGCTCAAAGATTAATAGACGTGAATCTAATCGACCGTCAATATGAAAGGTTATAATAAACGAGCTCATTCGCCCCGTTCCATAGTCTAATGGCAAAATTTTCACGAGTTTCATCAAAAATAACCCTCGGACAGTATTCCCTTATATATATGCTCAAGAATTTGATTCGAGTTGACCACTAGGTTCGGATCTCGGGATGTTTCATCGGGAAAATCCTAGGGTGGAACTTCCATTCTCATGTATTGGGAAACCGTTTGACGTAAAAGACACTCATGGGGCACATGGATGCTTCTAGTTACTAAGTTCCCCTCCACAGCGGAGAAACAACTCGAATAGCTAATTCCCGCATGTCCGAATCAAGGTCGCTATTTTACGCGAGAGTAAACAACGGGTCACGTGAATACCCCCGGTTACTAGGCTCCCTATCATTGGCACATGCGAAATTTCTAAATGACTAGTCTAATCAGATTCGTCGTTTTACGCGAGAGTAAACAACGGGTCACGTGAATACCCCCGGTTACTAGACTTCCCATCATAGAACAAAAATATCTCGACTTTTGGGAAAAACTGACTGACTCTAAACTCAATCTAAGTGCCAACACGACTAATGTAACTGGACGACTAGCTAACCGAAAAATGTAACCAAACGTATTGACGGTGATTTTAAAACATGTATGTATCCTCTCTTATCCGCTAAGACTTCTACAATTACGAAAAAAATTTCGGACCTAAATGAGGACTTAGCAGAAACAGAAATCACTGACTACAACTCCACTAAAACTCGACCGTTTCTTCAGAGAGAAAAACAGTGTCGTAACATCAGTATTACACAAATAGAAGCACGAAAAATTCACGAATAAGAGTAAGATCATGACAATCAAGGCTAGCAACAAAAATAACTAAAAATAATAATGAAAAGTGCAACGAATAAGTACAGCAATAAATGTAGCAACAGAAATAGACCCCATAAGCTGTCTCATCTACCACCGGCAGCTCAAACAACCTCCGAATAGCAGCTGTGGAATAATCAACTGTAATACCTCGGACATCGACCTGAGTCCGAGTGTCTGACTGCTGCAACATCTGGCCTGCTCGAATGTGCTTCAATAACGCACTGGCATAGAACTCCTGCACTATCGATATCACCGCTGGCTCGGGGGGTGCAGCGAATCGGGCCCACCCCATCTCGTCTATCATAGCAAGCAGTTCCCCGTCTTGGGGGGCTAGAGTAAATCCCCTCTCCGGGATAAGAGTCGCGGCCGAATCTTCTTGTTGAAGATTTTATGGATCTCTGGGTCAGAAAACTGGTGCGCCTCCGACTCGGCGCGACCACGAGAAGTTTCCCCTCGAGTGGGGGATGACTGAGTCCTGGCCCTCTTGCTCAGCTTCTTAGTCCTAGCCATAGCGAGTCCTGAAAAAATTAAACACCAGAGTTTACTTACTCAAATAATAACGAGAATAATCATCACTCGGCTAAGGATATCCAGCCGTAGATCAGAAATTTAACGAGATAGCACATCCGTGAGAGAAAAATGAAATTGAACCATAACGTTTAAACTAAACGTACGGGTTGGGGTTGCTGTAATTCCAGAATGAATACGTTGCACATAGATTCAAAATATTGCCTTAACAAAGAAAATTTTTCACTCAGACATTTCATCAAACACTTAAAGGGCACGAGTTCAATTGAAGAACAAATATGATAATAGCTCGATTAAATCCCCAAGAACAACAACACGAATCATTCACCATCAAAAACGACATATTAAATTCATTCATAATCCAAAATAATCATGAAAAATCGATCAAAACATCATGTCCTCCACTTAACCATCATAGAATTTTTGAAGGAAATAAACATATTCAACCATCAAATGCCTAACACAACTTCACATTTAAATTCATAGAACAATTTGAGATTAGAGATTTGGACATACCTTGCTTGGATTGTCAAAAGTGCAAGAAAATTGCAAGAAGAAAAAGGGAGAAGGATGTCGGCCGATCGCGCACAATGGAAGGGGAGGGAAGAAAAGGGAAGTGTACCTGGGGTGGCCGGCCGAATGCGGGTTATAAGGTACCTGGGCTGTTCAAATTCCGTATGGTGTGCCGCGGCACAGCATAAATGAGCCGCGGCACCGAGTACAGTCCCTTTTACCTGCTCATTTGTTTTGTTGTGGGCCGCGGCTCAGCTTCCTTGTGCCGCGGCTCAGGGCTCAAGTGTGCCGCGGCTCAGTAATGTTGTGCCGCGGCACAGAGTACAGAAAGTTTAGCTCTCCCTTTCGATTTGTGTGTGCCGCGGCTCACAAGCCTTGTGCCGCAGCTCAGGCATAAATTTCTCCCCTGGGACTTTTCCTGCACAGAATTTTAAGAAGAACACATCAAGAGCGAGAGGTAAAAGCAAATTCAAGCACAAAATGATGAAAAATAAAAATTCAAAAATGCAAGAAAAATACAGAAACTGAAAAATCTACAACTACGAACTCGGGTTGCCTCCCGAGAAGAGATAAGTTTATAGTCTTCAGCCGGACCTACTTAAAAATCAGTTCGCTTTTCGCAAACTCCATTTGGTCTCCACCCCGTTCATCGAACTGTTAATATGGTTTTTAAAATTTTGACCATCGGTCATTAACGATTTGATTTTCGGTTCGGACACCCAATGTTGGTTGCGGAAAGGTTTTGATGAGAACAACTTTCCGAAACACCCATTTTTCTCATGACTAGATGTCCGTTTGACTTCCGACTTATTTTCCTCTTCCACGAACGAACTTATGACTGCAGCAGACTTTTCCGATTGTGGCTGGTCATATGGCGATGATTGCATGTTCACATGCTTGAGAAATGAGACTCTTTCTACATCTTTCTCAGAAGTCGGACCATCTGAAAATGAGTCTTTCGACCGACGATTCTTCCGGTGCCTTTCTTTAGCAACGACATCTACACTTTCAATTTGTGAGCTTTTATCAACACCTCCCGGACATGGAAAAGATTTGAACACTTGGAACGTGACATGCTCATCTTGAAACCTCAGAGTCAACTTCCCTTTTTCCACGTCTATAAGGGTTCGGCCGGTCGCTAAAAATGGTCGTCCCAAGATAATCGGGATATCTTGATCTTCCTCCATGTCGAGAACAATAAAATCCGCTGGAAATATAAATTTATCCACTTTTACTAGCACGTCCTCAATCACTCCTCTCGAATACTTAATAGATCGAACCGCTAATTGAAAGGAGACCGTCGTCGGCTTTGCTTCTACAACTCCCAGCTTTTTGAAAATAGACAGAGGCATGAGGTTAACACTAGCACCGAGATCGTACAAAGCCTTATTAAAAGAGAGATTCCCTATGGTGCACGGTATGTTGAAACTTCCCGGATCTTTCAATTTTGGTGGAAGCTTCTTTTGAAGAATCGCGCTGCACTCCTCCATTAAGGCGACTGTCTCAAACTCCTCGAGTTTTCTTTTCTCTAACAAGATCTCCTTCATGAATTTAACGTAGCTCGGCATTTACTCCAACGCGTCGGCAAATGGGATGTTAATATGAAGCTTCTTGAACACGTCGAGGAACTTAGAGAATTGCTTGTCCGCCTTTTTCTGTTGCAATCTCTGCGGAAACGGGACAAGTGGCACATATGCCTTCGGATTATCTGGAAACGTTATCGAGGGTCTCCAATCTTGTGATTCCTCCGTCGCTAAATTTTTCTTCTCCTCAAATTCACTCCTCTTTTCACTTCTCTCGGGATGGTCACACACCTCCTTCCCGCTTCTCAAACTGATCGCATTTAGACTTTCTCTAGGATTTGTCTCGATCGTACTTGAATCTGAAGCCAGTCCGGAAGGCCGTGATGTGGGCATCTCCGTAACAAATCTTTGTATCGCTCCCATGCCTCGGGGAGCGATTCCATGTCATACTGACCAAAAGTAGTAATCTCGTTTCTCAGTCTCGCCATCTTAGAAGGTTGGAAGAATTTAGCAAGGAAGGCTTGCGCTAACTCTGCCCATGTCGTGATCGAGCCCGGTGGTAAGGAATTCAGCCAAAATTTCGCTTTATCCCTCAAAGAGAAAGGGAAAAGCCGTAATCGGATAGCATCGTCGGTGACACCATTGTTCTTGAACGTGTCACAAATCTCGAAAAAAGAAGCAATATGTGCGTTGGGGTCATCGTTCGGCAATCCACAGAATTGGCTTGCCTGCACCATCTGAATAATAGCAGGCTTGATTTCGAAATTGTTCGCCTGAATGGTGGGACGCCGAATCCCCGAAAAGTTTGCGTTAATTTGCGGCATAGCATAATCTCGAAGTGCCATTTCCGGTTGAGCTTGCGGCACAATATTATTTCCTCTTTGAATTTTGATATTTTTGGCCATGGTCACTGTCGTCTGTAACTTTCGTTTCTCCTTCTTGTTCCTTCGAAGAGTGCGCTCGAGTTCGGTTTTACCAAATCTTCTCATGCACTACGCGAAAGATTCCTGAAAGGAAAACAAATAAATAAATAAAATTAAATACACGAAAATAAGTAAATAAAAACGTTCAAACTAAGACTAGAAATACTGAAATCGATATTAGCAAAAATTTCAGTCCCCGGAAACGGCGCCAAAAACTTGTTGCGATATTTCTTGAACGCAAGTGCACATGATCGTATACAAGTAATAAAGTGATGAGTGAGTATCGTTCCCACGAGGACTGAATCACTAACTACCGATTTTTGTGTATTCCAGTTTTATTTGAACAATCGAACTTTGGTTTTGCAATTAATTACTAAAAGAATTAATAAAAGACTAGACAGTAAAGACGATCGCTTGAAGAAATAGAATCAAATAATGAATAAGTCTAGGATTCTGAATCCACCTCGGTTTATCCGAATTTACTCTCGATTATCTGAAGTTAATGATTTTCCTAATTTATTGAAGGCGAAGATTGCTAATATACTCTACCGCCTCTCCCGAGGTCAATAGATTTTTCTAAAGTCGAATAACGCACTCTATCCCTAGGTGAATTAATTCGTCAATAGGCAAAAAGCATAAAATCTCCAAAACGCCACGTAGTTCCTATGAGTATATTCCTATCTCACAAGATAAAACGGTCCTCACCAATAGTTCCTCACCAACTCTCCTCTCCCGATTCGAATTGAATGATTAAAACAATACAACTATTGGCCAGATAATTGAAAGCATTAAACACGATTGGGAAAACTCAACAAAAAGGGAATTAAATAGATAATCTCAAGCAAATCCGTTAAAACATAGGTTTCATCAAAAATCCTATATTAGGGTTTTAGCCTGACATGCTAAATAATGAAAATACAGAAGTAATAAATAGAAGCATGAAAATCAAACGCAGATGAAGAGCTCGGATTCCTCCGTTCTTCAGGCTTCCGCCCTCCGCCTTTGATCTCTTCTGCTTCTCTCGTCTGCGATAATCCTCTATGTTCCTCCTTTTCCCCAAGCCTCCAAGATGATTAATTAGGGTCTCAAACCCTTATTTATAGCTCTCCACAGTCTCCAAATCGCGTCCGTGTGAGTAGGTCGAGAACTGGCTTCAAAACGGCCCAAATCCACGTGGAGCACACAAAAACCGCCCTGTGTGCCGCGACTCACTAAATCTGTGCCGCGGCACATGGCGTATAGTTTAAAACCTGGGCGCTGGGTGTTACGTCTGGGCCGCGGCACAGAGTATAGTCTACTCTGGTGCCCGCTGGTTGCCTTCCTGTGCCGCGGCCCACTTGCCTTGTGCCGCGGCCCATGGCCAAAATTCGCCGTTTTCGCCCGTTTCGCCTCGTTTTAGCTTCCAGACTCCAATCTTCTGTGAAACATGCGAGAATAAGACATTAAAAGCTCGTTTATGCAATTTTACTCGCCAAAATAATACTAAATAATGCTAAATAAGCGTATAAAAATACGCCTAACAGTGAGGTTCAAGAATAGGATATGTATTCCACCGAATGACGGGCTGAAGCAAACTATACTGAAGGAGGCGCACTCCACTCCCTATTCTATTCACCCCGGAGCAAGCAAGATGTACAAAGATTTGCGACAGAGTTTTTGGTGGAAGAATATGAAATGGGAAGTTGCTAGGTTGGTCGCCCGATG
This sequence comes from Orobanche coerulescens, assembly GCA_033398695.1. Lineage (NCBI taxonomy): Eukaryota > Viridiplantae > Streptophyta > Magnoliopsida > Lamiales > Orobanchaceae > Orobanche > Orobanche coerulescens. The sequence continues at coordinate 117,718,437 of CM065807.1, read as the reverse complement.
TATGACGTGCCAACAAGTGAAAATTGAACACCGCAGACCAGCCGGAATTATTCAACCCCTACCCATCCCGGAGTGGAAATGGGAGAGCATATCAATGGACTTTGTCACTAAGCTACCTACGGCGGTGGGAGGTAAGGATACAATTTGGGTCATTGTTGATCGATTGACAAAATCAGCACATTTCATTTCTATTCAAGAGACAACCGGGACAGAGAAGATGGCCGTCATTTTCATCAGAGAGATCGTAAGGCTACATGGTGTTCCCTCATCCATCATTTCGGATAGGGACACCAGATATGTGTCTCGTTTTTGGAAAGCCGTCCATAAAGCTATGGGGACCCAAATACACTTTAGCATGGCTTATCATCCTCAGACAGATGGACAAACCGAGCGTACGATTTAAACCTTGGAAGATATGTTGAGGGCATGCGTGCTCGATTGGGGAAAGGATTGGGCTAGACATTTGGGATTAGTGGAGTTCTCGTACAACAACAGCTGGCATGCAAGCATAGGCATGGCACCATTCGAGGCCCTGTATGGGCGAAGATGCAAGTCACCGTTATGCTAGGATGATGCCTCCGACACCGCAGTTACCGAGTTGGATCTTATTCAGGAGTCCATTAAGAAGATCTCTATCGTTCGGAAACACATGCTAGACGCACAGAGCCGGCAGAAATCTTATGCCGAAAACCTACAACGACCGTTAGAATTTACGGTCGGGGATCATGTTTGGGTCAAAGTATCACCTATGCGAGGTATCCGACGTTTCGGCCAGAAAGGCAAGTTAAGCCCGAGATTTATAGGTCCGTTTGAGATATTGGACCGGGTGGGGAAACTCGCGTATCGATTAGCTCTACCGCCGCATCTGGATGGAGTGCATAACGTTTTTCACGTCTCCCAGTTAAGGAAGTAAGTCTATGACCCGAGTCACAAGCTCAATTTCGAAGAAGTGGAAATTTCCGATGACGCTACCTTTACAGAGATACCGACCGCCATTTTGGATCGGCGTGTGAAGATGTTAAGAAATAAAGCCATACCCCTCGTGAAGATTCAGTGGTCGCACCACGGCACGGAAGAAGCGACTTGGGAAACCGAGCTGAGCATGAATGAGAGTCATCCCGAGTTATTTTCTTAAGTTTCGTGACGAAACTATTTTTAAGAGGGGTGATATGTAATACCTCCGGTATTCCATGCTTGATTACTTTGTACTGTGTGAATGTTTGGTAATGTGACGTCATTTCTATTTATGTATTCCATTGAGTGCTATATAATTGTACGATGTAAATGAAATGGGGGTGATGCGCCTTGACGCCGTGGGACGATCGTCGGTGTGAATATGACGGTGGCCAACGTCTTGTTCCCCGATAATTGTTGACGAGTGGAAGGGTGGTCACCCCGAGATGGTTAGAATGTGGTATGAGGCTAAAGAATTTATATCTAACGCACGTTAGAGTTCTGTCTAACGCGTGCTATAACTCATTCCTAACGTACGCTATATTTCGATTGTTACGTACGTTAGGGTAGCTATATTACGTACGTAACGGTTGGGTCGGTCTCCCGACCAGAATCTTTCTTTTGACACGGATAGAGCTACTTTCGGCGGGCTAGAGGACAAACGAGTCAACTATTCGTTACGTACGTTATGTCCCAAATTTAACGTACGTAACACTTGGGCACATTTTGGGCAGTAATTTCTTTACGTACGTTGTCATTACACTATTACATACATAATACACCTTACGTACGTAACACTCCTATCATTAACGTACGTTACCAAAACCAAGTTTTATAAAATGGCAATTCCCTTCTTCATTTGCATGACCCAACATTATAAGCTATCATCCTTGGAGAAATTCCTAGCCCTATACCCGGTTTTTAAGCCTCTTATACACTTGAATTAACATTGAGGAGGTGGATTCTTGAGCTCCGGTGAAGATTATCCAAGTCGTTCAAGTCACTTCTCGTTCTCCTCGTAGTTCTTGTGAATCCGTCAACTATCTTCATTATTCTTCTTCCAATAAGCTAAGCCACCAATCCCTGGAGTTATATCTTCGATGTTTTCTTATTTATACATATTAGATTGCGGATATTGGGTAGATTTTTGCTAAACTTCATAGACAATCTTGTCGGATGGGATTGTAGTAACCGGAATTATCGTTTCTCATATGTTTCGTTTCATGCAAATCATATCTATCATACGAAATTTCACTTCAAATCATCGCTAGGAATGTAAAATTTGACGAATCAATTGTGGAAAAATTCGTAGTAATCCGTCACCGTATGTTCCATTGTTCGTAGCCACCCTTACCTTGTGATTTTTGACACTTAGCAAACTAAGGAAAACAATTCGATAGTATAATCAATATTGGATATCAAACCACCAAATTTATTGTGCAATAGAATCCTTCGATTGTAGTATTCGGAATATAGAATTGAATTAGAAAGCATGAGATTCGATTACGCCATAATAATTCGTTGACAACCGAAGAATGATTGGATTATCTTCTTGAGTAAATCGATATACCTAATGTTAATTATAGGATTGAACGGGATAATGGTACACAATACTTAAAAACTTAGAAATGATACTTATATCGACAATTAAAACTACACTAGGAATCCGATTAGGAAAGGGAGACTAGTTTTATTCATCATAATCCGTACGAGGTGTTAATCGGATATTACGTGGCTAGATTAAGCTCGAGCGGGCGTGGGGACTCCGTTATCACAAAGCACCTACTATCGGATCAAAGGAAAGTGAAATCTTGCTCGAGAATTTTCTAATATTAATGTTATAGGGTATGTGCGTATGTGCCATTCTGATAAATGCCGATGTTTGTCTTTCTCTAAAAATGTTATAAATGGGCCGATGTGTTGGGGATAAAACTTGTATGGTACCCATGTGGAAATGTGTTAGGGGGTAAGACCCGAATTGGTCGCCTATTCCAGGGTATTCCCGTGTGGATACTTCCGTGACCCTTGGTTGCGACCTTGGGGCTTATGTGATAAAAGAGAGAGACAACGTCGGTTGAGTGATGAAATATTCCTCGTGATTATTAGATACTGTGATTGTAAAAATGACGTATATCGTTGTTAGTAGCTGTTATTTGGTATGCATTCTCTGACCCTGGTTACCTGGTATGATTCGTCGTACCAGGTAAAATTGTTCATAATGTGCAGGACATTCCCGAGGGGTCTGGTCAGACTTGAGCGGTGTTGGAATTATCTCTAGCTGCTGCTTAAATTGGAATAAATTGTTTTCTTTGGAAAAACTTTTATTGTGTAATAATTGGACTTCAAATTACATTTTTCCTTAAATCTTTCGACTCACGTTATGTAAACCTTGAACTTAATGTTTTATCGCAACTTTCTTAAAATGCCTATTTTTCTAACTAGCCTTGTGGGTCCCACGTGGGATTCACGGCACTATAATACCTCGAGATATTTTGGGGGTGTTACATTGAAGCCCTGGAGAATGAGAAGGCATTTCATGATGCCGTGCTGAACGATGCCGAGCCGAAGGTTGAACAGGCCGAGGCGGCTAAGAAGTCCGCACTTGAAGATTTGGGGAAGTTAAAGGAGGCGTTGCTTCAGTCTGAGTCTGCCCTGTAGATTGTTGAGGCCGATGCCGAGGCACAGAGGAGTAGGGCCGAGGTCTTGGCATTGGATAAGAACGCCGCGAATGAAAGGCTGGCCTTTCTTGAGGAGAGCATACCCGGCAAAGAGGAGGCCGATGTTGACTGATACTAAAAGAGCAAGTAGTATTGGGATGACTTGGCTGATGAAGCGGGCTCTGTCTACGGTGATGCCTGGTCCAATTTGTCTCGGATCCTCTACATTGACCCTGAAGTCGAGGTGCCTTTGGAGAAGTTTGCCCGACTCTTCGTCCAAGATCCTTACAGTGCCGAAGCCAGGGCGGCTCATTCTATGATCCCGTACTCTGAGAATGCTCTTAATAACATACAGGCTAGGGATTCTCAAGAAAGGAAGACGACATGGGATCCTCCGACTCCTCAAGAGAATAACTTCGACGACTTGATAGCACAGGCCGAGGATGAGGATGGCGCCGGACTCGGATAGTTCAGTTTCTTTGTGTTTGGATGGGTTGTAAAGCCAATTTTGCTAGAATAATGTACTCTTTTGTTTGAATACTTATAATGTCTGGGCCCGATTGTTTTATCTGGGCCTTTATGCTTTCATGTGTTCTTCTAAGCTTGGCCTGATTTTCAACCCGATTTGGGTGTTCTTGCCGCATTTGCTTCTGTACTTCACCTATTATGAAATTTATGTATATATCATCTTTTGAGATGCTTGTCTCATACTTACCCAACCACGAACTGGTTTCAAGCCAGGTCGAGCTGCTGAGGTCGGCTTATTTCAATGCATCCTAAGAGGCGGTCGCGCCCTCCGTCGTCGTAAAGCCGAGATGTATGTCTTGATTTACTTATGGATGAGCTAGGGATCTGTGATCGGCGTGTCGAGTGCCTTGTACTTTTTAGATTTGGGCAAACTAGTTGTCAGAACTGGGCTTTAATTTGTCTATGGAGTTAGATGTGTTAATCTTAATTCGGTGTGCTGAGTGTCATGTACTCATTTTGAGCGAACTAGCTCAGAACTAGGCCCAATTTGTCTATAGAGTTATATATCTTGATCTTAACTCGTGTGCTGAGTGTCATGTGCTCACTTTGAGTGAACTAGACGTCAGAACTAGGCCTAATTTGTCTGTAGAGTTAGATGTCTTAATCTTAACTCGTGTGTTGAGTGTCATGTGCTCACTTTGAGCGAACTAGTTGTCAGAACTAGGCCCAATTTATCTGTAGAGCTAGATGTCTTAATCTTTAACTCGGTGTGTTTTAGCTCTTTCCCCTCGGGTGTCTTGAGCATGTAGGCGCCCTCCCGGATAGCGCGGGTTACTATGTAAGGGCCTTGCCAATTTGGAGAGACCATGTTTTGTTGAGCCTTTCAATGAGTAGACTCAATTTTTCTTAGTACCCAATCACCCATTTCAAACACCCTCTTCTTCACCTTTTTGACATGATAGGCCTTGGTCATTTGTTTGTAGTTAATCATCTTTAGCTGTGCAGCTAGTCTTTTCTCATCAAGCAAGTCCAAATCCAGGAGTCTGTTATATTCATTGACCGCTTCGTCATAGTTGGTTACCCTAATGGTCGGGAGTGCCATCTCCGCTGGAGCCATGACTTCTGAACCGTACGTCAAAACAAATGGTGTTTTCCCAGTTGGCCCCGAGTGGTTGTACGAACTGCCCGTAGGGCAAAGGGGAGGTCGTCCAGCCACTTCGCCTCGCTTCCTTCCAGATTTTTTGTGAAGGCTGTCAAGATTAGTTTGTTGGCTGCTTCTGCTTGCCCATTTCCCTGAGGATGAATAACTAAGGATTTCTTATATTGAACCCCCAATCTGTTAAGCTCCTCATTGAAGGCATTTGAGAATTGAAGTCCATTGTCTATTACCATCGTTTTATGAACACCAAACCGACACCAGATGTCGTCATGTATGAAATTGATGACGTTCTCCTCCGTGATTTTTGCCAAGGCTCTGGCTTCGATCCACTTGGTGAAGTAATATACGGCTACTATGACAAATTTATTGCTTCCTTTGGCAAAGGGAAAGGGTCCGATAATGTCGACTCCCCACATATCGAAGGGCCAAGTTGGTATGACGAGTCTTTGTTCAACAGCCGGGGCCTTAGGTAGGTCAGAGTACCTTTGACATTTATCGTGTTTTATCACGTAGGTCTGGGTATCTTCCCTCAAGCTAGGCCAATAATATCCGAGGGTTATGACCTTATCGGCTGAAGTCCTGGCCCCCGGGTGTCCTCCACAGACTCCATTATGGACCTCGTCCATCAAGTTCTCCGCATACTTTGCAGGAATACATCTAAGTAGAGGCTTGGTGAAAGATCTTCCGTAAAGCACTCCGTTCCACATGATGAACCGCGCGGTCTTCTTTTTAATCATTTTGGCTGCCAACTCATCTTCGGGTAGCTTTCCATCTCTGAGGTAGTCCTTGTAGTCGTCTATATAGCTTCTCTCTTCATGGACTATGGCCAAGATCTTTATCCTTTCAAACGCTGGCTGGTCGGCGTAAATGACCAATAGATCAACGTTTTCAGCTGTAGCCAATTTTGGAAAGCCAATCGGCCTCCTTGTTGTGGTCTCAGCCTATTAGCCTTATCTCCCGGAATTTCAAATCCTTGGTTATGTCAAGGACGAGGTCTTTGTACTTGGTCGTCATGTGGTTTTCAGTGTTGAACTCTCCTTGGACCTGCTTCAAACCAGCTTTGAATCACTGTAAGCAGCCAGCTTCGTTGCTCTGAGGAACTTAGCCTTTTGAATCCCAAGGAAAAGGGCCTCATACTCGGCCTGGTTGTTTGAAGATGGGAACTTGAATCACACAAAGTATCGAGTCACGTGCTCAGTCCTAGGACTGACCAGGACAACTCCTGCCCCACTTCTTCCTTTTGTAGCAGACCCATCCGCGTACAAAATCCAGCAGTCTCTTGGTAGGTCAGAGAAGGGTTCTGTATCCATGAGGGCCTTTCTTTTCTGAACAGCGGGCACGTGTTCTCTTACAAAAGAGGTCTCAACTAAAAAATCAACCAAGGGTTGTGCAAGTAAAATTTTCCTCGGCTTATAGGTAATGTCAAACTCGGTCAGCTCAATAGACCAGTTAAGTAGTCGGCCCGAGCTGTCCATCTTGTGCAATATCTTAAGGGAGCATTTATGTAAACCTTGATGGGATGAGCAGAGAAGTAGGCGCTATGCTTTCTTGCAGCAATAACCAAGGCGTAAGCTATCTTCTCGACATTGAAGTATCTAGATTCAGCCTCTGATAATGCCTTGCTTACATAGTAGACTGGCTTCTGAGCACCTTTATCGTCACGGACTAGGACTGTAGCGATGGCGTGGTCTGTTTCCGCCAAGAATACGAAAAGCGTTCTCCCACGACGGGGCTGCTGAGAAGTGGTGGTGAACCTAAATATTTCTTCAACTCTTGAAACGAGGCCGAGCACTCGAGTGTCCATACGAAATATTTCGTTCCTTCTTAGACCTTAAAGAAGGGGAGGGATTTCTTCGCGACTTTGGCTACGAACCTTCCCAATACTGCCACTCTTCCATTAATCCTTTGGACTTCTTTGATGCAGGTTGGCTCTCGCATGTCTATCAATGCCTTGATCTTCTCTGGGTTAGCCTCAATGCCCTTTTGAGAAACCATGAAACTTAAGAACTGTTACGTATTTTCCGTGAACGCAAGTGCACGTTGTCGTATAGAAGTAATAAAGTGATGAGTAAAGTATCATTCCCTCTAGGACTGATGTGAAAATTACCAATTTATTGGTATGTCTAATTTTATTTGAACGACCAGAAAATTTGGGGTTGAACAATTATTAATAAATAAATATTTTGATAAACTAAAATAAACAAGAAAATCAATAATCCGATAAAAGGAATTTCAAATAGGAGATGAATCTAGGATCAGGAATTCACCTCGATTAATCCAAACTAATCTTGATTTAAGTAAGTTATGTAATTTCCCAAGTAATTGAAAGCGAATATTATCTAATTTAATCTAATGCCCCTTCCGAGGTCAGTAGAATTTTCCAACACGAAGAAATCACTCTATTCCTATTAGCCAAAAAGATCTATAATCTTCAAAATATCGATGCTTCATAATTCTTATGAGTATATTCCTATCTCACAAGATAAAATGGTTTTCTCCCAATTATCACTACTCATTATCCTCTTCCGATTCAAGTTAAGCAGCTAGAACAATTCAATCATCGTCCACACAATTGAAAGCATTAAGAACAATCGGGGAAAACTCAATAGAAAAGGGAAAACTATCAATAATGCAAAATCATGAATTAATTCGTCATAATTTCGATTTCATCTCAATCCTAGAATAAAGGAGTCTAGTCCGACATGATAGAAATCAACAAAAAAAATACAATAATTAAACATAAGGTTCAAGAATTTCAAACACGATTGAAGAACTCGTCCCCTTCCATCTTTTTGCCTTCGTCTCCCTTCTCTGCTCTGTTCTCTGTTGCTAGGTCTTCTGTTCTCCTCCGATTTGATTATTCTTTTCTGTCCTTCTCCCAGCTTTTATAACCTTCCCATGCCTCCAAATCGCGTCCCGAGAATTAGGTCTTGTCCGCCTCCAAAACGGCCAAAATTACGAGGTAAAAACAGTTTTCCCACCGCTGCGGGCCGCGGCCTGGAGTAAGTGAGCCACGGCCCGTAGAGAGTGTGCCGCGGCCCCCAGTACAGTTTGTGCCGCGTTACTTTGTGTTGTGCCTGTGACGCGGCCCAGCTCCGTGTGACGCGGCCCTCTACCGAAGAATGTCATTTTTGGCCTGTTTTTCTTCGTTCAAGCTTCAGGACTCTAATTTCCTTCAAAACATGTAAACATCATGCATTAGGAGATCATTTATGTAGAACTACACCAAAAATAGGGATAAAATAATGACAATAAAGCATACAAAAATACATGTAACAAATACCCCCAAACTTAAACCTTTGCTTGTCCTCAAGCAAAAATCAATTTCAAACAAACTACAAGTATCGTGGTCAATCGTGCAAATCCATAATGCTCAACTTATTAATACTACCCTGAAAATCTCAAAGAATAATACGAATATCGTACTAGTGAGTCACATTACGGACAATGATTCCTCAAGGTAACCATTTTTAGTGCTAATCTCAGCCCATGAAGAAAGTCAAGGCTCAAAGATCGACAAGCGTGAAATGAGCCGACCGACAATATGAATGTTAAGGTTATAACAAGCTAACTCGCCTAGCCCACAGCCTCGTGACCTCAACATAAGAAATGCAGCACAAATGACATTCCCCGGACATCAATCCCTTCTTATTTAATAATTACTATGATTCGAGTTAACCACTAGGCTTCGACTCCCGGAATGTTTCATCGGAAGAATCCTAGGGTGGGTTTCCATTCTCATGTATTAGTGAACCGTTTGACGTAAAAGACACTCATGGGGCTCATGAATGCTCCTAGTTACTAAGTCTCCTTCTACAGTGGAGAAAAAACTCGAGTATCTTTTTTTTAGGCACATCCAATTCAAGGTTGTCGTTTTACACGAATGTAAACTATGGGTCACGTGAATACACCCGGTTGCAAGACTTCTCATACTAGAACATGCAAGGTTGCTCATAATTCTGGGAATAAAAACTGTCCGAACCAATGCCTTATCGTAGGTACTTAGTTGAATGCTTACAAGGCCCATTGTTTCTAGGCGACTAGCTAAGTGAATAGTGCAACCAAACATATAGACGGTGGCTCGTGTAATGCGGACACTACAAACACATATGTCTCATATCCCGAATGCCAAGGCTACCACAATGATGCAAAAACCACACCAAAAATGAGTAATCGAGTATAAAATAGCATAATGTGAACTGGACTAGACTTATCCGGTTCTTCAAATAGAAATCATAAGTATATATTCAGTCTTACACATGGCTGCACGACATACTCACGAATGTAAACAATATCCAGAATACCAACGAGGACAAACAAGTACTAAAGACAAACTAAATAAGTTAAAACTAAAAGACAACTACCCCCCCCCCCCCCAAACTTGAGAAGTACATTGACCCAATAGACGACAAATAAGAATAAGCAGTAAAAGGTAGGTCAATTACTCCCCTGAATAAAAGAAAGCTCAGGCACTAGCATCAGCCTCGTCAGGTGAAGTAGATGGTGTAGGTGGCCTGGTCGGAGGTATGAATAGTCCGTCTAGGTAGAGAATATGGTCCGTCAAAACTGCTAAATACTCCTGATGGTAAGCGTCCCTCGCAGCTAAATGCCTCTCAGCACGCCGATTGGCCCGGCGGACCTGCTGGTACATCTCGTGTCGCACAACTGCGATCACACTTTCCCACTCTGCTTGAATCTTCTCCCTCAGGCCATCAAACATCGCCTGTAAAAAGTGATCTCTCGCTGAGGGTGGAGCAGACTCAGTCTGATCTTTTGTATTTGCCGCCGGGTCTTGAGTAAGAAGAAGAGGCTCTGAGGAGTGCTCAAGTGGCTCATCCAAAAGAAAACCTCGTCCACGCGGGTGTGCTCGCGCGCCACCCCACTGGTTGAAATGAGAAATTATGCGATGGTCAATCGGACCCTAGGGTGCGATTGTAGACTCGTCATCCGACCAGATCACACCTGACTGGCAGCATAAAGCGCAGATCAGCGAGGGATGCTTTAGTCCCATGTTGGCGCCTCCCTTGGTGCATTGTATAATGGAACGAGGCAGACGTGGGGCCACATCGAATCTGAGACCGAACGTGATGGCATAGAGCAGTCGAGCGCGATGCAGCAAGACAGAGCGTATCTGTGAAGTAGGGTCAACCCGCGAGCATAGGAAGTATAGCCAGGCTCGTCGTAGCCGACTGAGACGTGAGCTCTTAAAGAAGTAGGCCTCGGAACCTGGAACACGCGTCTCCCAAACAGACTCCGGCTGAGTTAGTGCTTCTAACAATGGCTCATTCGTGAGGCTACCCATCGTTGTTGTGAACGCCAATTCATTAACCTCGGGTAACTCATATAACCGTCGAATTGCCACCGCAGAAAAGTCAACCCTCTGACCGCGGACCATGACCTCAGTACGGATGTCTGGTCTCCCCAACATAGGCCCTCCACTAACATGATGAAGCAAAGTGCAGGTGTAGAATTCATGCATTATAGAGATGACGGTTGGCTCGGGCTGTGCGATGAATCGTGTCCAGCCCATCTCGGTCATCATCGATAATAGTTTGCCGTCTTATGGGGAAGGAGTGAATCCTCGCTCGGGAATGATGGGCCGCGGGCGAATCCTTTCATGGAAGAGTAGATGAACCTCAGGGTCGGAGAGATACTGGAATTGCCCATCCGTCGGGTTTTGAGAGGTTTCCCCTCTCGGGGGAGATGATCGAGTCGTAGCCCAGTTGGAGCTTAGCTTTCATTTTTGAGCCATTACGAGTTCTTGGAAAATAAAAGCAGGATATCAGAAGATAAAATGGTATAACGAGACACCAACCACAAACTTATAAAGTGTGAGAAACATATATACGGATATAGCGTTAAAAACTTCTCAACTTCACACGAGAGACATGATGTGAAAATTTAACTCAAAATAAGCATTAGGGCTAGGGGAATATACTCTTCAGATAATGGTATTCGTTGCAAAAGATCGGTGATGTTAAGATTAACCAAGTTTCACTTGGGCATTACTTCAAATACTTGGCGTGCGCATACTCAAGTCAAGAGAGAAATAATCATTTGTGAATTCAATCACCAACAACAATTAATTTCGCACTAATTCATGATAATACACGGAACATAATCAACATCAATCGATGTTCTTAATATATTTCGACTAAAATCTTTCTAGAAATTAGAAAATACGTGAGTTTATTAAACAACGGAAGAAAATCGACCCTCTTCTCAACCCTCGAAATTATTTCAGCAATTAAACTTAAAGGATATAGATTACCTGGTGTTGGATCAAAGGTGATGATAAGAAGAAGAATTGACTTGAAGAAAGTAACATGCGCTGCGGAAGAAGGGCTTAGGGAGGAAAAACTGTTTCGGCCGAATGACTCTAGTTCTGCCCTATCCGTTTAAATTCTTTCAGCAGGGGCCACAGCGCATAGTAAGTGGGCCGCGACCCTCGGTACAGGAAGAATATACGTGTAAGTGGTCTAGCCGCGTGCCGCGGCTCCAGAGTAAGCTTGCCGCGGCTCAGCATAGGCGTGCTGCAGCTCGTAGTACATCAATTTGGCCGTGTATTTGGTCTTATGCGTGCCACAACCTATTTTTAGTGTGCCACGGCTCCTAGTCAAGTGTGCCGCGGCTTAGCATACACGGCCCGCGGCCCGCAGTACAACGACTTCAGCCCACTTTTCCTTGATTTTGTGTGCCGCGGCCCTTGCTTAGTGTGCCGCGGCCCTAACTGGAATTTGGCCCTGGAGCGATTCCTGCGAAGGTTCTTCAATTGTAATCAAAGAAAACATGTGAGAAAAACACAGTAAAGCGAAAATGCCGGAAAAAATAGACTCCTAAAATGGAAAAACAACAAAAACTAAAATTCTAGTACTAATACTCGGGTTGCCTCCCGAGAAGCGCTAAGTTTATAGTCTTCAGCTAGACTCTGCTAGAATTCACTTCGCGGCGGATAGGATGAATGTTGACTTCTGCGCGTCCATTGGATCACCAGTGTAGATTTTCAACCGCTGGCCATTGACTTTAAATTTTCGATTCTCACATTGTACTTCCACTGCGCCGTGAGGAAACACTTGGACTACACTGAAAGGCCCTCACCATCGTGAACGTAATTTCCCAGGAAACAATCGCAAGCGAGAATTGAATAATAAAACATTTTGACCCAGAATGAACTCTCGATGTATAATGTGCTTATCATGCCACTCCTTGGTTCGCTCCTTATAGAGTTTAGCATTCTCGTAGGCATCATGACGTATCTCCTCCAACTCATTCAACTGCAAACAGCGCTTTTCACCGGCCGATTTAAGATCAAAGTTGAGTTTCTTGATCGCCCAATATGCACGATGCTCCATCTCTACCGGCAAATGACAACCTTTCCCATAAATCAACCTATACAGTGACATTCCAATAGGTGTCTTATACGGTGTACGGTATGCCCAAAGTGCATCATCGAGTTTAAGGGACCAATCTTTTCAAGACGAGTTGACTGTTTTCTCTAAGATCCAGTTGAGCTCTCGATTGGATATTTTGACTTGACCACTCGTTTGGGGATGGTAGGCTGTAGCAACACGATGAGTGACTCCATATTTCTTTAAGACCGCATCTAGGAACTTGTTGTCAAAATGTGAACCACCATCACTGATGATTGCACGTGGACTCCCAAAGCGCGTGAAAATGTATATTTTTATCAACTTGATCACGGCGTTAGACCCATTAGTTGGCAGTGCTAACTCTTCGACCCACTTCGAGACGTAATCCACTGCTACTAGAATATATAGGTTCTTATTTGATGGAGGGAATGGGCCCATAAAGTCGATGCCCCATACGTCGAACAACTCAACCTCAAGAATAGTGTTCAACGGCGTTTCATGTCGTCTGGAGATATTTCCCATCCATTGACACCGGTCACATGTGGACACAAAGGAATGAGCATCCTTGAATAACGATGGCCAGCAGAAACCCGACTGCAAGACTTTTGCCGTTGTCCTAATGCCACTTAAATGCCCGTTGTAGGGTGATGCATGGCAATGACTCAATACACTGTGAATTCTTGTCCGGAATACATCTACGAATGAGCCGATCGGGACATATTTTAAAAAGAAAAGGGTCGTCCCATAAGTAGTACTTTGCGTATGAAATTAGCTTCTTCTTTTGATGACGAGAGAAGTCATAAGGAATTATGTTGCTTGTGAGATAGTTCACTAGATCGACATACCAAGGTGCTTGTTGTGACCCCAACTTGTAGAGCTGCTCATCCGGGAAGTTTTCCACAATTGGAGGGTGATTCTCTGCTTTCTCCAAGGGATTTTCTAAACGTGAGAGACGATCTGCAATGACATTTTCAGTTCCTTTCTTATCTCATGTCTGCAAATTGAACTCTTGCAGGAGAAGCACCCATCTAATAAACCTCGGTTTAGCATCTTTCTTTTCTAAAAGGTACTTGATAGCCGAATGGTCAGTCCACATGACCACTTTTGTCCCCAACAAATAAGCACGGAATTTATCAAAAGCAAAAATCATGGCTAATAGTTCTTTCTCTGTCGTTGCATAATTTCTTTGGGCGTCGTCAAGGGTTCGGCTTGCATAATACACGACATGAAATACTTTTTCCCGTCGCTGTCCCAAAACTGCCCCAATGGCAAAATCGCTAGCGTCGCACATCAATTCAAATGGCAGGATCCAGTCTGGGGCGACTATAATAGGAGTGGTGCTTAGAGACTTCTTCAAGAGATCGAAGCTTTCTTTACACAACTCATTAAAATCAAACGGGACATCTTTCACTAGCAAATTACACAAAGGCTTTGTGATCTTCGAAAAACCCTTAATAAAATGGCGGTAGAAACCGGCATGTCCCAAAAAACTCCTCACCCCCTTTACTGAAGTACGCGGGGGCATCTTCTCAATTGTTTCAATTTTTGCACGTTCGACTTCAATCCCATGAGCAGATATGCGATGACCTAGCACAATGCCTTCCTGGACCATAAAGTGGCATTACTCCCAATTTAACACCAGATTTGTCTCTTCGCATCTTTTCAGGACCTTCTGTAAATTCTGCAAACATAAATCAAACGAATCACTGAAAACAGAAAAGTCATCCATAAATATTTCAATACAATGCTCTACCATGTCAGAAAAAATAGCCATCATACACCTTTGAAAAGTGGCCGGCGCATTACATAGACCAAAAGGCATGCGCCTATAAGCAAAAATGCCGTAAGGACATGTAAACGTCGTCTTTTCTTGGTCTTCTAGGGCTATATAAATCTGATTATATCCAGAATAACCGTCAAGAAAACAGTAAAAATCGTGTCCGGCTAATCTATCCAACATTTGATCAATAAACGGTAAACGGAAATGGTCCTTTCTAGTGGCTTTATTTAATTTTCTATAATCTATGCACATACGCCACCCTGTAACAATTCTAGTGGGAATTAACTCATTATTAATAACTAAGTTATCCCAGCATACTCATTTCAAATTTACTTCGCATGGAGTGAGAGAACTTCCTACACCGATCTTGGTTAGTAGAATCGAATATAATATCATTGACATACATTTGAACATAAGAAGGTCATCACCTTGCTGTATTTTCAAGAGTGTTTTGTTAACATCATCTTTCGCGAAACCACTAGTGACGAGATACAGTGATAAGGTCTCGTACCAGGCTCTAGGAGCCTGCTTAAGTCTATACAGTGTTTTTTTTAAGCCTGTAGACTAGATCTCCATTCTTAGTGCTTGGAAACCCTGGGGTTGCTCGACATACACTTCTCCAGCTAGATCTCTATTAAAGAATTCACTTTTAACATCCATTTGATATACAATGAAGTTGTAAGCTGGAAAATGCTAAAAAGTTCCCGATAGCTTCTACTCTAGCTATAGGGGTGATTGTTTCATCATAATCAATGCCCTCCTCCTGTCTGTAGCCTTGGGCGAGTAGTCCGCACTTGTTTCTAATAGTAGTCCATTCTCATCCTTCTCTTTTCGAAATACCCATTTTGTTTTTATGATAGCTTGATGGGTTGGTCTTGGAACTAAGTACCACACGTTGTTTCTTTCAAAATCATTAAACTCTTCCTCTATAGAGGTAATCCAATGAGAATTATTGAGAGCTTCATTGGTGGAGATGGGTTTGGATTGAGCTAAAAATACAGCTATCGTACACATAGCAAGTCAAAATAGTTCAATTGTAGACTTCCATACAGTGAATTTAGTCATATCAGGTTCCGACTCTATTTCCTCATGTACACATAAGATTTTCTTGTGTCTGTACTCTCCTTATGGTTGTAACACCAGCATCAATATCACCAATCACCAACTTTTGTGGGTGATCTTTTAACCATCTCCTGTCAGGTTTTAATTCTGTATTACTTGTTGTATCCTGTTGGACTGTGGGCTCAGCCTCAGCTTCAACAATTTCTTCACATATTCTTACAATTGCGGGATTAATTTCCAATGAGGTCACACATTCTCCCTGAGATTGTGGGATTTATTTGATGGTTAAGGTTTGCATGTTTTAAACCATCTATTCCTGTAGGATCACAATGAGGCTCATCGTGTAACACCCCCAAGACGTTCAGGGCATATTACAGCACCGTTGACCCCACACTTTGGAATCCACTAGGCTAACGCACCAAACCGACATTCAACCAAATACAAACATCATAAACATACACACGATTCCATAATTCAAGACAAAAGACTGAACTCAACAATACCATTCAATATCAAATCTTCCCCAAAACGGGTACATAACGATAATAAATCCAAGAAGGAAAGTACTCATACTTAAGCAAATGACATAATAAATAAATTTAAAATACATGACACCAAGCGGATGACCACTGAAAAGAATCACTCTTGCCCATCATCCTCGTACGGACCGCATGCTCATTCGCCTCCAAGACCTGTACCTGAAATACAAAAATATTTCCCCCATTTAAGGGGTTAGCGACAACTGCTAGTGCAAGTACAATCCATTTGAACTACCATTCTAATCAAGTGAAATATGAGCCAAAATCATTTTAGGAAAACATTTATATTCCGGAATATTACGGTGCACAAGCACAAAACACATTTCTCTAACAAAACATTTCAAAGGTTAAACATTGGTACGAGACTCACGACCACCGTACCCCGCAGAGGCCCCGTCGGACCATTCCTAGGTGAACATACACATTCACATCCACAACATATACGGGAAGCCATAATCCAAAGACTAGAATATGCAAACAAATGTAAAGTACTTACCATTATGACATCGACGAAACGGGAACGAACAACGGCTAAGAATGACCCGGAGGGAACACGATCGTTCCTAAATGAAGGGTTAACACAACTCAGCCCTATAAGATAACAATAATCGAATGGAATACGCCCACAACCCCGATGACAAGCTATAACAACATACGTACGATCGATATGAACGAGGATTTTCATAAACCTCCCCGAATCAACAACTCACGGATTAAACACGACGGAATCGGATTGGGAATTACCCAATAACAAAAATCGATAAGGAATATTACAACATAACTGAACAATTCGAGTTTAAACAAGCAAAACCCGAAAACCCCCAAAATTGACAAAGTTATGGTTCTAGACGAAAGTACCTTGAATTCGGACGAAGGAAGATGATTACCTTGATGATGATATGCTCCTACGATCTCACGGTGATGAAGGATGAAGAATACACGGATTGAAAGTGATGGAAATCGCCCTAGAGGTTCTGGTGTCGCCCGATCATGAAAAACGAAAGGAAGGAATGAAATGAGGTTCTGACCTCTGCCCGCTGTTTTAAAATAGCAGGCTATTACGGACGTAACTAAGTGACCTTACAGCTGTAACAAGGCCATATCACGACCACAATGAATGGGGTGTTACGGCCGTAACACCCTACTGGACAGCAGTTTGGAAAAACTGCTGTCCGAACCATTCCAAACGACCCCGAAACCCGAACCTGCTAACGAACCGAAACTATGGTTACGAAGTATTCCCGATGACGAACTAAGCGCTAAAAAGAGACACAATTCCGACTTCCCTAAGGTTTGGAATTCGACGACGGAAGTAAATTTCCCTTAAGTTTAAGGAAATTACAAAACGGCCCAAACCTTAGAAAATCACGATACGGCGTCGGATTAACAAACCGAAACTCACAACACGAACAACTCAACCATACGAACTCATGTAAATAAAGAAACAACGAAAACGAACGAGTTTTACGAGAATCGAACGTACATACGACAAGATCATAACATAAGGCAAAATCACGTAAAAACACATCTGAAACTCCACTAAATGGAAAAACACCAAGAACAGAATAGTTTCAAAATGTCGAAACGGTTACAAGCGAGTCGATAAAAATAGACATACACCAAAAATGGAAACTGCTAAAAATAGAAAGGTATAGATATTACATTCTCCCCCTCTAAAAACAAGTTTCGTCCCGAAACATAGGAATCAAAAAGCTTGGGGTGACTCGCACGCATATCCTCCTCCAATTCCCATGTTGCTTCCTCCACTCCATGCCTCGACCATTGCACTTTAACCAAGGGAATGGTTTTGTGCCTTAACTATTTACCCCGACATTCCAAAATCCTCACCGGCCTCTCCTCAAACATATCGTTCTTCTCAATCTCCACGTCCCCAAAGTCAATAACATGAGTCGATTACGGAACATACTTCCTCAACTAAGAGACTTGAAATACACTATGCACATGACTCAACGACGGAGGCAAAGCCAAATGGTACGCTAACTCTCCAAATCTCTCTAATATCTCGAAAGGTCCAATATACCTTGGACTAAGCTTCCCCTTTTTCCCAAAACAGAAAACTCCCTTCGACAGAGACACTCTCAACAAAACATGATCCCATACCTCAAACTCCAAGGGTCGATGCCTAACATCCACATAAGACTTTTGTCGACTCTGAGCCGCCAACATCCTCTCTCGAACCAACTCAACTTTCTTCCTCGTCTCTAACACAAGATCTGGCTCGGTGCCAACTAAATCGGATGGCTCGTCCCAACATATCGGTGATCGACACCGTCGGCCATAAAGCGCCTCATACGGTGCCATCTTAATCGACGCGTGCCAGCTATTATTATAAGTAAACTCTATCAGGGCCACATGCTCCTCCCAATCGCTACTCCAGTCTAGCGCACACGCGCACAGCATATCCTCAAATGTCTGAATGGTACGCTCGGACTGCCCGTCGGTCTGAGGATGGAAAGATGTGCTCAAACGCGAATGCATCCCCAATGCCTTATACCGCCTGCCAAAAATGCGATACAAATCGGCCATATCTGTCCGAAATAATAGTCTTTGGCATACCATGAAGTCTCACGATCTGTGCGATAAAAATACGAGCCAATTTTTCTGGACCCCAAGTGTCCTTGATGCCCAGAAAATGTGCCGACTTAGTCAGTCGGTCCACGATCACCCACACCATATTCATTCCGATCTTCGTCCTCGGCAAATTCGTGACAAAATCCATAGAGATATCTTCCCACTTCCATTCCGGGACGGGAAGTGCTTTCAACAACCCGGCTGGCCGCTGATGCTCGATTTTGACTTGCTGGCAAGTCAAACACTTAGCCACAAACTGAACTACCTCATTTTTCATGTCATTCCACCAGAAACTCTTCATCAGATCCTTACACATTTTACTCGAGCCCGGATGGACTGAGTAAGGTGACGCATGAGCCTCTCGTATAATACCCTGTCTCAATTCCAAGTGGTTCGGAACACACAGCCGACCTTGGAATCTCAATACACCATCCCCATGAATCACAAATCCAGGGGCTTTCCCCTTCACCACATACTCGCGGAGCTGAATAAACATCGGATCTTCCAACTGTCTCGATTTAATGTCGTCAACTAGAGAGGAAGAGATCTCAAGAGTGTGCAACAGTCCAGCACTCCCTGGTAGCACAACCTCCACACCCAACCCTATCAACTCTCGCTGGAGCCCTGACTGGGCCGTGAGTAACTCAAGTGCCCGAAGTGATACCGATTTCCGACTCAAGGCATCTGCCACCACATTTGCCTTGTCCGGATGATAAAGGATTTCAAGATCGTAATCCTTAATTAACTCCAACCACCTTCTCAGTCTCATATTCAGTTCTTTCTGCGTGAAAATATACTTCAGGCTCTTGTGATCGGTGAAAATCTGACACGACGATCCATACAAGTAATGACGCTAAATCTTCAATGCAAACACAATTGCGGCCAACTCAAGATCGTGGGTAGGGTAATTCAACTCACACAGTTTCAACTGACGGGAAGCATAGGCAATCTTCTTCCCGTGCTGCATGAGTACACATCCAAGCCCTTGGCCTGAAGCGTCGCTATAAACTGAGAAACCCTCATTACCACTCGGTAAAGCCAATACGGGAGCGGTCGTCAACCGCTTCTTCAACTCCTTGAAACTCTTCTGCCTCTTGTCGGTCCACACAAACTTCTCTGACTTCTGCAACAACTGAGTAAGCGATCGAGCGAGCTTAGAGAACCCCTCGACAAACCTACGATAATACCCGGCCAAACCCAGAAAACTACGGACCTCCTTCACGTTCTTGGGAGGCACCTAATCCAACACTGCCTCTATCTTGTGTGGGTCCACACGAGCACCCTCGGCCGAGATCACGTGGCCGAGAAACATAACCTTCCGCAACCAAAACTCACACTTTCAGAATTTCGCATAAAGGCTCTGAGTTCTCAATATTTCCAACACGATATGCAAATAACGTGCATGCTCCTCATTGTTCCTCGAGTAAATCCGAAAATCGTCGATAAAGACAATTACAAATTTATCGAGATATTCGATAAAGACTTTGTTCATTAACTGCATAAACACGGCTGGGGCGTTGGTTAGCCCAAAAGGCATAACCACAAACTCGTAGTGACCGTATCTCGTCCGAAAGGCCATCTTTGGAATATCGGAATCCTTCACTCGGAGTTGGTAAAACCCCGATCTCAAATCAATCTTCGAAAATACGGTTGCGCCTTGTAATTGGTCAAACAAGTCATCAATCCTCGGGAGCGGATACTTGTTTTTGATAGTAACTTTGTTCAACTCTCGATAATCGATACATAGACGAAGTGACCCATCTTTCTTCTTTACAAACAGGACCGGTGCGCCCCAAGGTGAAGCACTCAGTCGAATGTAACCCATGTTAGGCAACTCTCCCAACTGTTTCTTCAACTCAAGCATCTCGGCAGGCGCCATGCGGTACGGCGTCTTAGAAATCGGTGCCGCACCCGGCTCTAAATCAACAGTAAACTCAACCTCAAGGTCTAGTGGCAAACCCGGCAACTCGTCTGGAAAGACGTCACGATACTCACTCACTATCGGAATAGACGAGAACTCGACTCCCCCTTCTTCCGATCTCAAGGCATAACACCAGTAACCAGTGCAACCACCCGGTAGAAGTCTCACCACTTTCATGGCACTGATCAGAAATCTCTGACTACCCCGCTTACGTCCCACAAAAGAATGCTCGGTACCGTCAGAGGCTAACATTGAAATGGTTCTCGCTCTATAATTCATGATCGCCCCATGACGGTCCATCCAATCCTCCCCAAGAATCAGATCCTCATCCTTAATGTCTACCGCAATCAGATTAGAAGACCAATCCCTCCCTGCGATACTCACTGGAAAATCTCTAATCTCTAGATCCCCCACGATACTATCTCCACTAGGCAGTTTAACAATAAACGGTTCACATACAACTAGACAATCAACATGCAGACAATGCACACAATCCAGAGATATGAAAGAATGCGTAGCACTAGAATCGAATAACACGAAAACAGGATGGTCAAGGATGTGAATGGTACCTGTAGCCACCGTCGCGTCAGGATATCTCGCTCGTCTCATCTCATATACACGGGGCGGAACAGACCCCGCACTAGAAGCTCCCCCTCTAGAAGGCTGCCCACGTCCTCGACCTCTGCCAAAACTCTGCTGAGGTTGATTAACTGTCGGCGTCTGATTCACACTCGGTTCTTTCGTAGCTGGGGCTGACACCTGAGTAACTGGTGCCCGACTCGCATCTCCACAAAACTTAGCACGATGACCCATCCGACCGTAATTAAGACACTGTAGCGGCGGCCTATCACACTCACCCATCATGTGTCCGGGACGCCCATAGTTAAAATAGGTAGGACCACGATAGGAAACAGCTGGAGCAAACTTAGAACCAATTCCTCGCCCAAATGACGGGGACTGATTCCCGAAGACTCGCGAACCAGACTGAGCCTTCTGATACCTGCCAGACTTACCTCCCGAAAACTGACCGGAGGTCTTCTGTTTCTTTCCCTCAGTTGTCGTCTCTATCGTATAAATGATATCTCATAAGCCATCGCTTTGTTCTGATAATCCTTCAAGGTTGTGCACCCGAGACCAGACATGTAGTTACAAACCCTCGACTTCATCCGCATGTCAAAGTGGTGGATCTTATCTAACTCATCTCAGACCTAATTTATCACATAATGAAGTTGTTGATTGTAGTCCTTAATCGCCTGTGAAATAGGAACATCTTGGGGTTTTGCCTCAAAGAAGGCTCGAATCCTCCCCTCTTTTACCGGCCAGGACAATATTCGTCCTCCATCAACTCTAATAACTCTTCCCACATGGATACCCGATCACGTGGTTTCACCTCTTGCCACCACGTTGCCACCTCCTTGGCGAGAAAGTACTGAGCGATGGGAACCTTCCTCTCCTCGGAGAAATTAGCCACCTCGAATACCTTTTCCATCTCGAATAACCAACTCTCCCAACCAGAAGGGTCGAAAGTACCATCGAACTGCGGGGGACGCATACGGTTTACGTCCTGAAGTAGCTTATCGGTGCCGGAACCAGTAGGCAGAACTGGGTTAGCATTAGCTTGGTTGACCAAAATGGCCTGAGTCAGTAGCGTCATCTGGTTCGCTACTTGCTGGAGAAGGTTCGCTACTCCAACATTTTCATGAGCATTTCCGAAACTAGCGACTGATCCTGCTGGCCCTCGGCACTAAGCGGGACACTGTTCGATAAAGAAGGTGTTGCCGAACCATCCCCTGAGATTTTGGACATGGCTGCCCCACCGGATGCGCCACGTCCCCTACCGCATCCGCGACCGCGTCCGCGTCCTCTACCGATAGGCATTCTGAAGAAGCAACGGGTAAGTACAATTCAAACGCAAAACACAACATGATACTAAGAAAGGAACAGAATAGGGTGACGTAACGAGTCAAGTTAGGAAAAACTTATGAGCACCGGCGTACTGAGATGATGGCGTAGTAGTGATACTATTCAAAAACGACACTCAACTAGACCCAAATAACCGACAACCTATGTATCCATAAACCTAAGCTCTGATACCATATTCTGTAACACCCCCAAGACGTTCAGGGCATATTACAGCGCTGTGGACCCACACTTTGGAATCCACTAGGATAACGTACCAAACCGACATTAGACAAAAGATAAACATCATCAACATACACACGATTCCATAATTCAAGACAAAAGACGGAACTCAACAATACCATTCAATATCAAATCTTCCCTAAAACGGGTACACAATGATAATATATCCAAGAAGGAAGTACTCGAGTACTTAAGCAAATGACATAATAAATAAATTTAAAATACATGACACCAAGTGGACGACCACTGAACAGAATCACTCTTGCCCATCATCCTCGTACGGCCCGCAAGCTCGTTCGCCTCCAAGACCTATACCTGAAATACAAAAGTATTTCCCCCATTTAAGGGATTAGCGACAACTGCTAGTGCAAGTACAATCCATTTAAACTACCATTCTAATCCGATGAAATATGCGCCAAAATCATTTTAAGAAAACATTTATATTCCGGAATAATACGGTGCACAAGCACAAAACACATTTCTTTAACAAAACATTTCAAAGGTTAATTATTGGTATGGGACTCACGACCACCGTATCCCGCAAAGGCCCCGTCGGACCATCTCTGGGTGGTTAACCCCAGTTCGTGATACGCACACACACGGCAATACGTATCCCCAGAGGCCCCATCGGACCATCCCTGGGTGAACATACACATTCACATCCACAACATACACGGGAAGCCATAATCCAAATACTAGAATATGCAAACAAATGTAAAGTACTTGCCTTTGTGACATCTTGGACGAAACGGGAACGAACAACGGATACAAATGACCCGAAGGGAACACGACCGTTCCTAAACGAAGGGTTAACACAACTCAGCCCTATACGATAACAATAATCGAATGGAATATGCCCACAACCCCGATGACAAGTTATAACAACATTCATACGATCGATACGGGCGAGGGGATTAAACACGATGGAATCGGATTGAGAATTACCAAATGACAATAATCGATAAGGAATATTACAACATTACTGAGCAATTCGAGTTTAAACAAGCAAAACCCAAAAAAACCCCCAAAATTGACAAAGTTAGGGTTCTAGATGAAAATACCTTGAATTCGGACGGAGAAAGATGATTACGTTGATGATGATATGCTCCTATGATCTCACGGTGATGAAGGATGAAGAATACACGGATTGAAAGTGATGGAAATCGCCCTGGAGGTTCTGGTGTCGCCCGACGAAGAAAAACGAAAGGAAGTAATGAAATGAGGTTCTGACCTCTGCCCGTTGTTTTAAAATAGCGGCGTGTTACGGCCGTAACTAAGGCCATCTTACGGCCGTAATGAATGGGGTATTACGGCCGTAACACCCTACTGGACAGCAGTTTGGAAAAATTGCTGTCCGAACCGTCTCGAACGACCCCGAAACCCGAACCTGCTAACGAACCGAAAATATGGTTACGAAGTATTCCCAATGATGAATATAAGCGCTAAAAGGAAACACAATTCCGACTTCCCGAAAGTTTGGAATTTAACGACGAAAGTAAATTTCCCTTAAGTTTAAGGAAATTACAAAACGGCCCAAACATTCGAAAATCACGATACGACGTTGGATTAACAAACCAAAACTCACAACACGAACAACTCAACCATACGAACTTATGTAAACAAATAAACAATGAAAATGAACGAGCTTTACGCGAATCGAACGTACATACGACAAGATCATAACATAAGGCAAAATCACGTAAAAACACATCTGAAACTCCACTAAATGGAAAAACACCAAGAACAGAATAGTTTCAAAATGTTGAAATGGTTATAAGCGAGTCGATAAAAATAGACATACACCAAAAATGGAAACTGCTAAAAATAGAAAGGTACGGATATTACACATCAAACACAACATGGACTGACTCCTCAATGGTCAGTTTTATTTTGTTGAAAATCCTAAAGGCTTTGCTCACATTAGAATATTGACGAATATTCATTTATCAGACTTCTCGTAGAAGGTCTTGAGGGGATTTTCCCATTATTGAAAACATAACATCTATAGCTAAAGATATGAAAATATGCTACTGTAGGTGTTCTATTATTCCATATCCCGTAGGTGGTTTTTTTTGTGCTTGTGATGATACAACGATTTTGTGTTTAGCATGATGTATTTGTTGCTTCACCCAGAAGCGTTGTGGCAACTTTCTTTCAGCAATCATCATTCTGGTTGCCTCCTTCTAGGTTCTATTCTTTTGCTCGACAACACCATTCTACTGTGGGGTTCGGGCTATTGAATATTCATGTTGTATGCCATTGTCCGCACAGTACAGCTCTACGAAGTGATTTGTTATGTGCCTCTATCGGATAGAGTGGATAATGCTCAGTCCTTTCTCATTCTGTAGCTTCTTTAGGTTTTCTGGCAGCTGTAACACCCCCAAAATATCCCGAGGTATTACAGTGCCATGAATCCCATGTGGGACCCACAAGGCTAGTTAGAAAAATAGGCATTTTAAGAAAATCGCGATAAAACCTTAAATTCAAGGATTACATGACGTGAATCGAAAGATTTAAGGGAAAATATAATTTGAAGTCCAATTATTACACAACAAAGGTTTTTCCCAAGAAAACAATTTATTCCAATTAAAGCAGCGGCTAGAGATAATTCCAACACCGCTCAAGTCTGACCGGACCCCTCGGGAATGTCCTGCACATGATGAACAATTTTACCTGGTACGACGAGTCATACCAGGTAACCAGGGTCAGAGAATGCATACCAAATAACAACTACTAACAACGATATACGACATCTTTACAATCACAGTACCTAGTAATCACAGGGAATATTTCAACACTCAACCGACGAGTCTCTCTCTTTATCACATAAGCCCCCAAGGTCGCAACGAAGGGTCACGGAAGTATCCACACGGGAATACCCCGGAACATAGGTGCCCAATTCGGGTCTTACCCCCTAACACATTTCCACACGGGTACCATACAGGTTTTATCCCCAACACATCGGCCCATTTATAACATCTTTAGAGAAAGACAAACGTCAGCTTTTATCAAAATGGCACGTACACACATACGGTATAACATTGATATTAGAAAATTCACGAGCAAGATTTCACTTGCCTGTGATCCGATAGTAGGTGCTTTATGATAACGAAGTCCCCACGCCCGCTCGAGCTTAACCTAGACACGAAACATCCGATCAACACCTCGTACGGATTATAATGAATAAAACTAGTCTCCCTTTCCTAACCGGATTCCTAGTGTAGTTTTAATTGTCGGTATGAGTATCGTTTCTAAGTTTTCAAGTGTTGTGTACCATTATCTCGTTCAATCTTATAATTAACATTAGGTATATCGATTTACTCAAGAAGATAATCCTATCATTCTTCGGTTGTCAACGAATTATTATGGCGAAATCGAATCTTATGCTTTCTAATACAATTCTATATTCCGAATACTACAATCGACGGATTTTATTGCACAACAACTTCGGTGGTTTGACAACCAATATTGATTATACTATCGAATTATTTTTCCTTAGTTTGCTAAGTGTCAAAATCACAAGGTAAGGGTGGCTACGAACAATGGAACATACGGTGACGGATTACTACGAATTTCCCCACAATTGATTCGTCAAATTTTACATTCCTAGTGATGATTTGAAGTGAAATTTCATTTGCATGAAACGAAACATATGAGAAACGAAATTTCCGGTTACTACAATTTCATCCGACAAGATTGTCTACGAAGTTTAGCAAATCTACCCAATACCCACAATATAATAAGTATAAATAAGAAAACATCGAAGATATAACTCCAGGGATTGGTGGCTTACCTTATTGGAAGAAGAATAATGAAGATAGTTGACGGATTCACAAGAACTACGAGGAGAATGAGAAGTGACTTGAATGACTTGGATAATCTTCACCGAAGCTCAAGAATCCACCTCCTCAATGTTAATTCAAGTGTTTAAGAGGCTTAAGAACCGGGTATAGGGCTAGGAATTTCTCCAAGGGTGGTAGTTTGTGATGTTGGGTCGTGCAAATGAAGAAGAGAACTATCATTTTATAAAACTTGGTTTTGATAACGTACGTTAACGATAAGAGTGTTACGTACGTAAGGTGTATTACGTACGTAACAGGGTGATGACAACGTACGTAAAGAACTCACTGCCCGAAATGTGCCCAAGTGTTACGTACGTTAAATTTGGGACATAACGTACGTAACGAACAGTTGACTCGTTTGTCCTCTAGCCCGCCGAAAGTAGCTCTGTCCGTGTTAAAAGAAAGATTAGTGGAGACCGACCCACCCGTTACGTACGTAATGTAGCTGCCTTAACGTACGTAACGATCGAAATATAGCGTACGTTAGGCATGGGTTATAGCGCGCATTAGACAGAACTTTTTAGCCTCAAACCACATTCTAACCATCTTGGGGTGACCATCCCTTCCACTCGTCAACAATTATCGGGGAACAAGACGTTGGCCACCGTTATATTCGCACCGACGATCGTCCCACGGCGTCAAGATGTGTCACCCCCGTTTCATTCACATCGTACAATTATATAGCACTCAATGGAATACATAAATAGATATGACGTCACATTACCAAACATTCACACAGTACAAAGTAATCAAGCATGGAATACCGGAGGTATTACATATCACCCCTCTTAAAATAGTTTCGTCACGAAACTTAAGAAAATAACTCGAGATGACTCTCCTTCATGCTCGACTCGGTTTCCCAAGTCGCCTATTCCGTGCCGTGGTGCGACCACTGAATCTTCACGAGGGGTATGGCTTTATTTCTTAACATCTTCACACGCCGGTCCAGAATGGCGGTCGGTACCTCCCAAAAGGTAGCGTCATCGGAAATTTCCACTTCTTCGAAATTGAGCTTGTGACTCGGGTCATAGACATACTTCCTTAACTGGGAGACGTGAAAAAACATTATGCACTCCATCCAGATGCGGCGGTAGAGCTAATCGATACGCGAGTTTCCCTACCCGGTCCAATATCTCAAACGGACCTATAAATCTCGGGCTTAACTTGCCCTTCTGGCCGTAACGCCGAATACCTCGCATAGGTGATACTTTGACCCAAACATGATCCCCGACCGTAAATTCTAGCAGTCTGCCGGTTCGGCATAAGATTTCTGCCGGCTCTGTGCGGCCAGCATGTGTTTCCAAACTATAGAGATCTTCTTAATGGACTCCTGGATAAGATCCAACTCGGTAACCACGGTGTCGGAGGCATCATCCCAGCATAACGGTGACTTGCATCTTCGCCCATACAGGGCCTCAAACGGTGCCATGCCTATGCTTGCATGCCAGCTGTTATTGTACGAGAACTCCACTAATCCCAAATGTCTAGCCCAATCCTTTCCCCAATCGAGCACGCACGCCCTCAACATATCTTCCAAGGTTTGAATCGTACGCTCGGTCTGTCCATCTGTCTGAGGATGATAAGACGTGTTAAAGTGTATTTGTGTCCCCATAGCTTTATGGACGGCTTTCCAAAAACGAGACACATATCTGGTGTCCCTATCCGAAATGATGGATGAGGGAACACCATGTAGCCTGACGATCTCTCTGATGAAAATGACGGCCAGCTGCTCTGTCCCGATTGTCTCTTGAATAGGAATGAAATGTGCTGATTTTGTCAATCGATCAACAATGACCCAAATCGTATCCTTTCCTCCCACCGCCGTAGGTAGCTTAGTGACAAAGTACATTGATATGCTCTCCCATTTCCACTCCGGGATGGGTAGGGGTTGCATAATTCCGGCTGGTCTGTGGTGTTCGATTTTCACTTGTTGGCATGTCATACATCGGGCGACGAACCTAGCAACTTCCCACCTCATGTTCTTCCACCAAAAACTCTGTCGCAAATCCTTGTACATCTTGCTTGCTCCGGGGTGAATAGAATAGGGAGTGGAGTGCGCCTCCTTCAGTATAGTTTGCTTCAGTCCGTCATTCGGTGGAATACATATCCTGTTCTTGAACCTCACCAAATCACCCTGAATCTTATAGTTGGAAACATCTCCTTTCTCGATTCTTTCACCAATCGCACGTAATTCAGGATCTTCCATCTGTGCTAGACGTATCTCGTCTAGTAAGGACGAATGTATATTGATTGAGCATAATCGTCCTTGCCTACGTTGTACCCATACTTCGGTGTTGCTTCTCCTGATCTCTTGCTGCAGTTTGGGCTGAACTGTTATGCTAGATACCATCACCTCTTGTGTAGTTTTCCGACTAAGAGCATCAGCTACCACGTTGGCTTTTCCGGGATGATAAGAAATTTCCACATCGTAGTCCTTGATTAGCTCCAACCAACGCCTCTGTCTCATGTTTAATTCTCTCTGCGTGAAGATATATTTCAAACTCTTGTGATCCGTGAAAACTTTGCAAGTAACTCCGTGAAGATAGTGCCTCCAAATCTTCAGGGCATGCACCACCGCGGCTAGCTCCAAGTCATGTGTCGGGTAATTTACTTCGTACGGCTTCAGTTGTCGGGATGCGTACGCAACGACTCTGCCATTCTGCATGAAGACACACCCTAGTCCATGCTTGGATGCATCCGTGTATATAATGAATCCTTCTGTACCCTGTGGTAACACTAGTACTAGGGTAGTAGTTAGCCTACTCTTGAGCTCGTCGAAGCTCTTCTGGCAGTCTGAAGTCCATACAAATTTGGTGCTCTTCCTCAGTAGGTTCGTTAACGGTCGGGCGATACAGGAAAAAGCCTCGACGAATCTTCGATAGTAACCCGCCAGTCCTAGGAAGCTCCTAACCTCTTTGACATTCTTCAGAGGTTCCCAACTCGTTATTGTATCGATCTTTTGTGGGTCGACCTTGACACCTTCTGCCGAGACAACATGTCCGAGAAAAATTACCTCCGGCATCCAAAATTCGCACTTGGACAGTTTCGCATAAAGTTGGTGTTGTCTTAACACGCCCAGCACTTGCCTCAAATGTTCCTCGTGTTCCTGTCGGCTTCGAGAATATATCAGGATGTCGTCGATAAAAACCACCATGCATTTATTGAGGAAATCAATCAAAACTCTATTCATCAGTTCCATGAAAACGGCTGGGGCATTAGTCAACCCGAATGATACCACGAGATATTCGTAATGCCCATACCTCGACCGAAATACAGTCTTGGGTATATCTTCCTCCCGAATCCTCAATTGGTGATATCCGGACCGTAAATCGATCTTTGAAAACACGACTTCCCCTTGTAACTGATCCAAGAGGTCATAAATCCTTGGTAGTGGATAACGATTCTTGATAGTAACCTTATTCAGCTACCTGTAGTCGATGCACAAGCGTAGAGAGTTATCTTTCTTCTTAACGAAAAGTATCGGCGCGCCCCACGGTGAGGTGCTTGGGCGGATCAACCCTTTCTCCAACAGATTTTCGAGCTGTATCTTTAATTCCTTCATCTCGGCCGGTGCCATTCTGTAAGGAGCTTTGGAAATAGGTCTCGTCCCCGGTTCGAGTTCAATGGAAAGGTCAACTTCTCAGTGCGGTGGCAGCCCTGGTAGTTCATCCGGAAAAACGTCTGGAAACTCATTCACCACCGGAATGTTTGTGATTGCAAGTTCTGAAGTGTCCTCTCGAAGAACATAACACCAATAGTATTCACTTCGAGAGCTGCAGGAGGCTTCCGATGCGATAATGCTGAGAGATCCTTTCGTACTAAAGTGTTCACGTCTGCTGATGACATGTGTGGTACCGTCATGAGCCGAAATAGAAATAGTCAGGTGGTAGGTATCCAAGATTGTTCTGTGTAATGGCATCCAGTCCATTCCTAATATGATATCTTCATTCTGGAGTGGGAAGATCATAAGATTAGCGGTCCAACTATGATCGTTGATGCTGATCCGACAGTCTCGAACCTTTTGATCGCCGCTTAATCTACTACCCTCGGGTAGTTTAACAGTAAAGGGCTCACAAGGTACACAAACAAGATTTAAGCGTTCAACACATTCCACAGATATAAACGAATGGGTGGCTCCGGTATCAAATAGTACATGCACTGGCTGAGAGTTAACAAGAAGAGTACGAGATAGGCGGCGCAGTGACCATCCGTAGCCCTCGGCTCAAATACACGGGGCCAGTGCGACTCCGAAAGGGCGAGGTACCTCCGCCGCGCCACGGCCTCGTCGGCACCATGCGGTGGTGGTTGGCTCAGTGGGATGGAGCTCGGTAGTTGGAACAAGCAGAGGCGTCTAGGGGATTGCATGAGCCTTGTTGACTTGGTTGCGTTTGGGCTCTGAGTGGAATTGGCCCGCGGCAGATGGCGAGACATGTGTCCACTCTTTCCGCAAGTGAAACATTTGGTAGCCGTATTCTGACACCGATCCTTAGTATGCCCGGTCATGCCACAATTGAAACAGTCCCTACGGTAAGGCCGATCAGATACACCCTTCTGTTGGTACGAAACCTCCGGCTTAAAAGAAGATGCGGGCCCCGAATTCGTTTTGTTGTTGCTCCCAGGCTGAACTGATGTCTTCTGCTTCTTCGAGTTATGCCCGATGTCGGTATTAACAACTGTACCGGCATATGTTGTGACTACGTCTTCGTATGCTCTCAGGGTCATGCAGTGAAATCCGGCGGCATAGCGTTGTACATCCTCCGGTAACCTCTGTGCAAGATGGCATATTCGTTGATCTTCTGATGGAACCATCTGGGAGATGTAACTTAGCTCGGTTCGGTAGGCCCGAATGATGCGTGAAATCTTGGCATGTTACGAGGGCCGGCCGAAAAAGTCTCGTGCGCGAGCGGTTGGGCTGATGCAGAGCAGTGCTACTCGCGTAGTGATCGGGCAAATTCGGCCCACCCGACCACTCGGTCCTCGGCTGTAAGTCCTCCACCAACGTGCAGCAGTGTCACGGAGTTGATTAATTCCGAGCGGCACCTTTCTGTTTTCTGGGCATCCGATTACTTCGAAGGCAGTCTCCATTTCCGAAATCCAGTCGTCCACGTGTTTCTCTCCTGTCCCGTCAAATAATGGAGGCCTAGCCTTCAGCATCTCTCCCAACCATCGATCTCTTCCTGCATTTTCTTCCACATTGATGACCGGTACCCGTTCTGCCTGATTGACCTGAGCAATTCCCATGGCGATAGCCTGGGCAAGGGCCTGAACAAAAGTTGTATCCATGCCTCCAGGGTTGTTATTTTGGCGTTCCGCCTCCTGATCGTTTTGGTTAACTGGTGGCGGCCGGCCCCCAGCAGGATGGGTCTCGGCGGTGTTCCCGCCCTCATCGTGGTTCACGGCGGAACCCTGAGCGTCATTCACCACCTTTCTAGCTCCTCGGTGTGCCATCACTAACGGTATCAATCTAAAGCCAGTTCCACGCATGGTTTACAATTAAATGTTGTACAAAAATATAAACACACACATATCACTTACTTGCATTCCCACGAGGAGCTTCGATCGCTTGGGGTGTTAGATTTAGAAAAATATAGGAGAAAGTTTTATTCAAACCAGGAGTTTCGCTCTGATACCATTTTCTGTAACACCCCCAAAATATCCCGAGGTATTACAGTGCCATGAATCCCATGTGGGACCCACAAGGCTAGTTAGAAAAATAGGCATTTTAAGAAAATCGCGATAAAACCTTAAATTCAAGGATTACATGACGTGAATCGAAAGATTTAAGGGAAAATGTAATTTTAAGTCCAATTATTACACAACAAAGGTTTTTCCCAAGAAAACAATTTATTCCAATTAAAGCAGCGGCTAGAGATAATTCCAACACCGCTCAAGTCTGACCGGACCCCTCGGGAATGTCCTGCACATGATGAACAATTTTACCTGGTACGACGAGTCATACCAGGTAACCAGGGTCAGAGAATGCATACCAAATAACAACTACTAACAACGATATACGACATCTTTACAATCACAGTACCTAGTAATCACAGGGAATATTTCAACACTCAACCGACGAGTCTCTCTCTTTATCACATAAGCCCCCAAGGTCGCAACCAAGGGTCACGGAAGTATCCACACGGGAATACCCCGGAACATAGGTGCCCAATTCGGGTCTTACCCCCTAACACATTTCCACACGGGTACCATACAGGTTTTATCCCCAACACATCGGCCCATTTATAACATCTTTAGAGAAAGACAAACGTCGGCTTTTATCAAAATGACACGTACACACATACGGTATAACATTGATCTTAGAAAATTCACGAGCAAGATTTCACTTGCCTGTGATCCGATAGTAGGTGCTTTATGATAACGAAGTCCCCACGCCCGCTCGAGCTTAACCTAGACACGAAACATCCGATCAACACCTCGTACGGATTATAATGAATAAAACTAGTCTCCCTTTCCTAACCGGATTCCTAGTGTAGTTTTAATTGTCGGTATGAGTATCGTTTCTAAGTTTTCAAGTGTTGTGTACCATTATCTCGTTCAATCTTATAATTAACATTAGGTATATCGATTTACTCAAGAAGATAATCCTATCATTCTTCGGTTGTCAACGAATTATTATGGCGAAATCGAATCTTATGCTTTCTAATACAATTCTATATTCCGAATACTACAATCGACGGATTTTATTGCACAACAACTTCGGTGGTTTGACAACCAATATTGATTATACTATCGAATTATTTTTCCTTAGTTTGCTAAGTGTCAAAATCACAAGGTAAGGGTGGCTACGAACAATGGAACATACGGTGACGGATTACTACGAATTTCCCCACAATTGATTCGTCAAATTTTACATTCCTAGTGATGATTTGAAGTGAAATTTCATTTGCATGAAACGAAACATATGAGAAACGAAATTCCCGGTTACTACAATTTCATCCGACAAGATTGTCTACGAAGTTTAGCAAATCTACCGAATACCCGCAATATAATAAGTATAAATAAGAAAACATCGAAGATATAACTCCAGGGATTGGTGGCTTACCTTATTGGAAGAAGAATAATGAAGATAGTTGACGGATTCACAAGAACTATGAGGAGAACGAGAAGTGACTTGAACGACTTGGATAATCTTCACCGAAGCTCAAGAATCCACCTCCTCAATGTTAATTCAAGTGTTTAAGAGGCTTAAGAACCGGGTATAGGGCTAGGAATTTCTCCAAGGGTGGTAGTTTGTGATGTTGGGTCGTGCAAATGAAGAAGGGAACTATCATTTTATAAAACTTGGTTTTGATAACGTCGTTAACGATAAGAGTGTTACGTCGTAAGGTGTATTACGACGTAGCAGGTGATGACAACGTCGTAAAGAACTCATTGGCGAAATGTGCCCAAGTGTTACGTGCGTTAAATTTGGGACATAACGTGCGTAGCGAGCAGGTTGACTCGTTTGTCCTCTAGCCCGCCGAAAGTAGCTCGTCCGTGTTAAAGAAAGATTAGTGGAGACCGACCCACCCGTTACGTACGTAATGTAGCTGCCTTAACGTACGTAACGATCGAAATATAGCGTACGTTAGGCATGAGTTATAGCGCGCGTTAGACAGAACTTTTTAGCCTCAAACCACATTCTAACCATCTTGGGGTGACCATCCCTTCCACTCGTCAACAATTATCGGGGAACAAGACGTTGGCCACCGTCATATTTGCATCGACGATCGTCCCACGGCGTCAAGTTGTGTCACCCCCGTTTCATTCACATCGTACAATTATATAGCACTCAATGGAATACATAAATAGAAATGACGTCACATTACCAAACATTCACACAGTACAAAGTAATCAAGCATGGAATACTGGAGGTATTACAGCAGCTTTGTGGTTGTCTCCTTCTTCTCTTTCAAGAACATTGTCCACATGTACCTGGAGAAATCATCAACAATGACAAGACAATATTTCTTGCCTCCCAGGTTGACAGGGTCCATAGGGCCATATAAGTCCATATGCAATAAATACAGGACCCGATGGGTTGAGAGATGTGATTTCCTCTTCAGGGATGTCTTGACTTGCTTGCCTTTCTGACAGGGTCGCCAGACACTGTTTTTATGAAATGATACATCTGGCAAGTCTCAGACTAGTCCCTGTCGGGCTATTTTATTTGTGGTCTTGAAGTTGATGTGAGACATCGTCTTGTGCCATATCCAGCTTTTATCTGCAGTGCATTTCGCAATAAAACTAGGGATTACATCACCTATAGGTTTTCACCCAGCAATATTTATGTTACCTGATTGGGATCCTGTGAGGGCCATTTGTTTGTTCTTTATATCATTCACCTATAGTTCTTTTTGTGGAATTTGACTGAAAACTATTTGTCGCAGAACTGACTAACACTTAACAGGTTGTATTTTAGCTGTTCCACATAGGCTACAAAGGGAAATTTGAATTTTATAACAAGTAGGGTTCATTTCCCTCTTGTTCAAATCATTTAGATTTGTCACCAAATCTGGCCTCTGGACCACGACCTTCTACATAATCGATTAATTTGATGATATCTTCTGTCATGTGCTGAGCACATCCATTGTAAAAATACCCTAATATCCTCATCATCACTATCCTCATCTTCATTTTCCATAAAGCACATATAGACTTTATCTTCAACTTCATCATCAGATGAATCACTGTCGGTGATAGCCTGTAGACATTTCTCTTTCTTGATTATTGTAAATGGTGCATCTGATTCCCCAATCAGTGCCTTCAACTTACTTCTCCATACCCATTGCTTCTTATCCCTTTCCTATTGATTTGCATAGTGTCCTGGATTCCTGCAGTTATAACGCAGGTTAGAATATCCTGTGGAGGGCGACTCGGGACTTACATTTTTTCACGGTTTTGGTCTGTAAAGAGCCTTTTCAGACTTCTTAATAAACTTTTGGAACTTCCGGATAAGCACTGACATCTCATCTTGTGACAGCACATCATCATCATCATCATCACATCATTATCATCTCCAACAACTTTAGAGGTACTCGGTGAAGAGTTTTGTCTTCTGGCGGATACAACAGCAAGTGTTGTAGTCTTGGCAGGGGACTCTTCAGCCTTCTCTCTCCTGTTGATTTCGTACTAAAAAGCCTTCAGGTCATAAAATAGGTCAAAAGTAGATATATCATTAAGATTATAGGACACACACATAGTTATGGTCTTATTGTCCCATCCGATAGGAACTGATCTAAGGATTTTGAGATTTTGCTCCTTTTGGGAGTATACTTTGCCTAGTGCTTTAAGTTTACGGCAATGCCAGTGAATCTGAGGTCAGGATCCTCAAGAGTTTCTAAAGATTTCATTTCAGAAGACTCAAATTATTAAGTTTAGAAACTTTATTTTCCTTTCAGAGCTAAGTGCCCTCGCATATCATCTTGAGTTTATCCCAAATTTCCTAGGTTGCCTTGCAGATTTTTACCTATGAGAATGTGACTTTGTCAAGAGTTACAAATAGCACATTCTTGGCAACATTGTCCAAGTTTGCTCACTTTCGCTCGTCGTCCACTGATCACGAGACTTCTCGAGCACCTCTGCATGGGGTTGACCTTGCACTTTGGCCACTGTATTACCCTTCATGATAGTGATAGGTCCTTTCTGTATCACAAAGAGGATCTCTTCGTGAATGGCAGCTAAATGTGTTTCCATTCTGATTCTCCAATCATCAAATTTATTGATTGAAAAAATAAGAACTTTATTAATCATAAAGGAATCTATGAAGAGAATATGAGATGAATATGTAAGACAAAGTATGCAGTTTTAAAAACTTGTGATTATGGATCTGGTTCAAGTTCAAAATCTATTGATTCTTTGTAGAGCAACTGCTCTGATACTACTTGCTAGTCACAGTGTACTTAAATAATAGTTTAGAGGGCGGGGAATAAGCTGTATTTTTTTTGAAGTTAAATGCGTAGAGAAAGACTATATGCAAGTTGTTGTGACTACAGCAACTAAGTGATCTCCTGTTAGATAAGTGCTTACATGTTTTCCTAGAGTTAAGTATATTAGAATCACAGGCAGTAAGTAAGACCTAAATAAAGCAAGCAATGATGCAGGATTTAACGTGGCTTGAGGCAACTTCCTCTACTTCCACAGGTTTTCCAAACAGGGAGAAAAGTTTATTAAAATCAAGGCATACACAACTAGAGGATTTTACTAAACACTGTTAGGAGTATGCCCTCGAATGCCACTCAGAGGATGTTGAGTGAGGGCATTGTACTTGTTATTATGTATATCATTAACATAAGGTAATGGATTTTTCTTTATTTACTGGTAGTTACTGGCGTTCCTAACTCGTAAATATATATAAAGAAACTAGTCCATGTATTTGAGAGCAAAATGTTCCACTCCTTATTGGATAAGGGGATTGGCACTGGAAAGGTTTATAGCTCAAATACTTAATCATTCGCAAGTCTATGAAACTTGACAGGGCGTTAAGTTTATGTGAATAGTTGTATGATGTGTTCTTTGACATGAAGAGTGCCTGTCGAACACTAATGGTTAGTGGGAGCACACGTTATAGGTATGCTAATTAGATTAGTATACTCGAACCGACTCACCCTCGATTCGTCACACGGATTTCACTCCGGGACAGTCAATGACGGAATTGAAAGGTTGTGATAGGTATTCGTGAACCTTCGACTTGAGGATTTAGTAGGGATGTGCTTGTGACGTCAAGATTTTCATTAGAGTAGTTCGACCCTGTAAACCGAAAGGCGGGGGTCAACCTCGACGTTCATCTTGACGGGCAAGTAGCAGGTCCTACTGAATATCAAGATAGAATTCTTTCTCCCGTTAGTGAGAGAGTTATATGTCATATGCGGTTATTGGCAGATGAGATCATAAGTCTTTGGCCAAAGCATTAGAGCTAGCTGTATTAGATACACGAGAGCTCGATGATCTCGATTTGCATTAACGCATGCATAGCGTCAAGTATAGATAGGGTTTGACTGACCGTGACCCTATAACTTGATCGGGACATTTGAACGAAGGGTTTATACGTATACTGGTATTCACGACAGAATGGTTCTTGAATGATCCCAATCATTCGTTCTCAGTTGGGGTACAGTGTAGGCCGCCAGGCTGGCTAAGTGGTGCTACTACTCTTTGGTTCCTCCCATTGCTGACTGAGACGGACCTACCGAGTCACGCAATAGGATTGAAGACGTAATGAATCGAGTTTATTCTCTCATTATGAATATTAGATATTGGATATCTAATTTGGGACATTAGATGTCTAAATCGATTTATTGGATATATTGATTTACGGCCTAATGAGTTAAATAAATTACTGGGTGATTAATTTAATTCATGAATATAATTATTTCTTGGAGAAATTAATTATGTTATTATGTATTTGATATGATTAATTAATTGGTTCAATTAATTGAAATAAATACATCGGAACGGAATCAGAGTTTATCTGTTTGGACTCACAGGAGTCCGGAACGAACCGAACTCTTCAATTCCCTTCTACATGCCCCCCATCCCACTTTCCACCTACCTTACCCTCTTATTCTTTTGTGTCCATTTTATAATGTGGATGAGTATCATGTGGGTTGAAATTGAATATAAGGTGAAAGAGAGAGAAAAGTTTTTTCTCAAAGTCTTCTTCTTCATTTCATTTCATGTTCTTGATTTTTCTTGGAGGAAAATTGAGAGATATAAAAGAGAGATTGTGAGTTATACACTTAGAGTGTGATAATCACATAGAAAGCTTCATCATCCTAGCTCTAGCTGTATCCTCAGAGGATAGCAAGGTGATCGTCGTTCCGTTTGTTTCTCCGGCGCATGGCAAGTAGAGACGCGGTGCTTTCGGCGTTGGATCATCCAAGAGCTTGGAGCGGATTGGATCGTAGGGAAAGCAATCTAAAGCTTGGGGAATATCTCAAGAGAAGGACACCATTTAATCAACGACTACAAGGGTATGTTTTCTCGTATCTCTTGTGTTTCGTATTATATTCGTATATACGTAGCTCGATCGATCCTCGTAGGGATTCGGATCGAATTAAAATTTCGTTTTACCGCTTCCGCTAGGCCTTCGTTTTAGGCACCGAATCCCAACAGTGGTATCGGAGAGTAGGTCTTGCGATCGTATATACGATATTGGCATTTGGAATGATTGATTAGATGGTGAATGATTTGTAATCATTTATAGTCATAATCGTGGTATATGTTTTCGTTCGTAATAGTTGTATTTTTCGTAAGTTTATGTGTAAATATAAATCTTTAATTTCTGGGAAATATGATTTATATTGAAGATATGAAAGTCGAAAAATATTGATATTGGATATCCGGTCGAAAATCTGGCTCCTAATCGTCGTCGGATGACTTTTCGGACAACGGGCAAGAAGCTGCCAGGCTGACCCGACCGTGTCAGGTGACACGGGCCGTGCCAGCCGGCCAGTCTCGGCAAACTGTTGGGCGACACGACCGTGTCTGGACGGCAGGCTGTCGGGATGACCCGACCGTGTCAGGCGACACGGGCCGAGTCTGGAAGAAATGTCTAGGACACTGCCGGCACGACCCGATCGTGCCATTCGGCACGGGTCGTGTAGGGCCGGCAGGCTGTCGATGGTGACTCAGCCGTGGCAGGCCAGTTTCGCCCCGGCTCAATTTTTTCGTGTATTCCAGAAAATTAATCTCCCGCATGTTAAATTCGATTTAATATGATTAAAATGATTTGTGGTATTTCATTTTATAAGGGAAATTTGATTAATTGGAATAATTTTAGGTGACCGAATTATTTGAACGTTTTTCATATTACCGGTTGTGTGAATCGATTGGATCGATTCGAATTGTTGATTGGATCAATGTATCTCTACGCTTTCCATTTATATATTATTTATTGGATGAATGCTTTTGAATGGGGATGTGGTTCATAGACTTCATTTTGAATCGTTCGGTTTTCATTCGATTGGGTTGTAAAGGCCGTTTTGAGCCTATTTATTTTACTAGAATTATTTGTATCTAGGATGGAATTTTTCAATGTAAAATTTATATGTAATGACGAAGACCAGAGGAAGATCCGTTTCGAGAAGACGAAGATTCAAGACTGAAGACTTGTAATTAGATTACTAAGTTTTTTATTATAGGAATGGTCCACGAACTACATGTTGGTAGCAACTAGGTTGTGAATGGTTGTTCATATTGTATGAATGCACAAACGCGCTTAAATGGATTAATGTGCAAAGTGTAACGTTAATCGCGAAAATTCTCCCACGACAAATTATTAAGTTTATAAGGTTTCAAGGTTTTCCTTCCCTCCATCGAGCTTTTGGGACATTGAAATCCAAACCGGATGTGCTATGCTTCAGAGTTATAGGGGTAGTCATTAGGGGAGGATGGATAAATTATCGGGAGCGCATTGGATGCCTTCGGCTGGAGTAAATTTTATCCCTAGAAACCTGATAGGGTGCCGGATAAACTTAACTTGTTCACGAACCATAGAAATCGTATAGGTTGGGGGGTGTGAACAAGGGGAAAAAGAAGATCGAATCATCCATTAGATGGGTTGGTGTTGGACACCACTTTATGAAAATTAATAGACTAGAAACCTGTTCGGTTCCCCTTTATTAATATTTATAAAGAACTCGATCGCCACTATGAAGTAGAGTGAACAATACTTCCGTATTTCACATGGGAGTGTTATTCCGATAAAAATAGTGGGACATGGGTAACAAGAATAGAGAAGACCTTAATTCTATACTCAGATCATAATTGAACGAGTCACTAGTTAATCTGTCTTACTTAAATGCAGACATAACTATGACAATGAACCCACTCGCAATTCTACTCAAAAAGAACACCCTGATCGGACCTGTCTTTGTGGACTGGCTCTGCAATATGATGATTGTCCTTAGTATAGAGGCACTGGGATACATCTTGGAGACGGACATTCCGGCACCTCCTGTGTGGACCAGAGCCAATCAGGAATAGATCAAAAACCACGAAAAGTGGGTTAAGAATGATGTAAAAGTCCGTGCTTACATGATGTCTTCTATGTATAATGAGCCTCAGAGAGATCATGAGAAAATGACTTCTGCTAGGCAAATTCTATCTCACTTAACCGAGCTTTATGGTGAGCACAGTCGAACGGCTAGATATGAGATATCTAAGCAATTGTTCGGTGCTAGGATGAAGGAAGGTGAGAAGGTTGGGGACCACGTCCTCAAAATGATATACATGATCGAGAGATTGGAGGCTCTTGATTTTGAAATGGATGCTTCTCTTCAAACGACCTTATCCTACAGTCTCTCCCTCATTCCTTCTCACAGTTTGTTATGAACTTCAACTGCAATGAAATTGCATGTAACTTAGCTGGGCTAATAAACAAACTGGTGACCGCTCAGTCTCAGATGAAGGAATCTGCCCTTGTGATTTTTTCTGGACCTCGGAGGTCTAAGAACAAGAAGAACCAGACCAAGAAGCAGACAGGACCACAAGTCAAGGCCTCCAAGGGAAAGGTCAAGGCCCCGATGGTTCTGAAAAGCAAGAAGAAGGACGAATGTCTCAAGTGCGGTGAGCTGGGCCACTGGGCAAGAGACTGTATGATTCTTCATGGCGCTTCAAGTACAAAACTTTTAGGTTTGGAAACAAATTGTTCTGCTAGTATATTTTCTACTTCCTGGATACTGGATTCTGGTGCTAGTTCTCATATTTGTACCGTAAATCAGGATCTGGAACAAAGTAGGAAGCTTGGAGCTGGAGAAGTAATGATCAATGTTTGAAGCGGGCATAGTGCCAAGGCAACCGACATAGGATCACTTCTTTTGGGTTTAGAATCTGGTGTTGTTCTGACTTTAGAAGATGTACTTGTTTTGCCCAAGGGGCATAAAAATATTGTATCCATTCCGGTCATGGACCGGATAGGCTTTACATTTTTCATTGGTGATGGTTCCCGCAAAACTTATTTTAAGAATAAACTAGTGGGCACTGCTACATTGTTAAATGGATTGTATCATCTAAAACCTTAGTAACAAAATCATTGTGAATACTATGGCTAGGAAGCGTGGTAGGGATGAAACTAATCAAGTTTTGAAATGGCATCTTAGACTTGGTCATGTTGGTCAGACCAAGGTTTATAAAATGGAAAATATGGATTTATGGGTCCATTGGAATCGGATCCCTTTTCTACATGTGAATATTGCCTTAAAGACAAAATGACTAAGTCCCCCTTCACAGGGACTTTTGAAAGAGCCGCTGATAAACTAGGATTAATCCATACCAACGTATGTGGTGCTTTGGAAGCTGCACGTG
This sequence comes from Orobanche coerulescens, assembly GCA_033398695.1. Classification (NCBI taxonomy): domain Eukaryota; kingdom Viridiplantae; phylum Streptophyta; class Magnoliopsida; order Lamiales; family Orobanchaceae; genus Orobanche; species Orobanche coerulescens. Next base: position 117,676,648 of record CM065807.1, on the reverse strand, counting down.
ACGGATATCGGTACTTCATTACGTTTACAGATGATCATACTAGGTATGGTTATGTATACTTCATGAAACATAAATCCGAGGCCTTTTGAGAAACTCCAGAATTTAACGCCATAGTCGAGAAATAAACTAGAAATCATATCAAAGCACTTCGTTCGGACCGAGGTGGCGAGGATATGAGTACGAAGTTTGACAAGTTCCTGAAGGAACATGGAATAGTATCAAAACTAACACCTCCAAGCACTCCTCAGTTAAATGGTGTGTCAGAAAGAAGGAACCAGACCTTGTTGGACATGGTCCGTTCCATGCTAGGCTATACTGACTTACCGATTTACCTGTAGGGGTATACACTCCTGACTGCTGCATATATCTTGAACAGATGTCCTTCTAAATCTGTTCCTAAAACTCCACATGAGATGTGGGAAGGCAACAAACCAAGTCTTAATCACATTAGGATTTAGGGATGTCCCACCTATGTCAAGAAGACTAAGGTGGACAAAATGGAAGCGAGGTCCGTGAGGAGACATTTCATTGGATTCCCATCTGAGGCGATGGGTTATCTATTCTACATGCCCAAATATCGAAAGATCGTTGTTGCTTTGCATGCACACTTCCTGGAAGATGAGATCATTCAGGAAGGCGGAGCAGGTAGAAATATTTCTTTGGAAGAATACAATGAAACTCCTCAGGAGACACCTGTGCAAGAAATTGGAAACAAACCTTCTGTAACACAAGTACAACCACCTCGTAGGTCTAGTAGGGTGTCTCAATTACCTAAGAGGTATAGTTTTATGCACTTGGAGGAACTGGGTTTCCACGAGGTTCCAGGTTATAAACAAGAGACCGTCCCGCGATCAATGACCTAGCAATGGTGGATGTAGACTCCATGAAATCGACTGTAGCAGTCTTCATGTAGTTGGGACCTTCGTTTTAACGAAACAGTCAAAGAGATTGACTACGTACAAAATGAAGAGGAACCTTGTGTATACAAGAGGGTTAGTGGGAGCAAGATCACATTTTTAGTACTATATGTAGATGACATTCTACTAATAGGAAATGATGTGGGAATGCTCAGTTCTATGAAAGCTAGGCTTTTGAGTAATTTCTCCATGAAAGACTTGGGAGAAGCTACCTATATTCTTGGTATTCGGCTCTACCGGGATAGAGCGAAGAGAACAATAGGTTTTTCCCAATGCAACATGGAATAAGACTCTCCTTTAAGATGTGTCCTCATAGTGAGGAACAATTAAAGGAAATGAGTAATATACCATATGCTTTGAAAATTGGGTAGCCTTATACTTTATTATGTACGAGACCTGACATTGCGCATGCTGGGAGCGTGGTAAGTAGGTTTCGGGCTAACCCAGTTAGGGAACATTGGACCGCCGTAAAGAACGTTCTCAAGTACTTGATAATGACTAGAGATATGGTTCTTATGTATGGCGGTGGAGAACTGAATGTGATGGGATTCACTGAATTGGACTTCCAAGGACAGAAAGACGATTCGATGTCTACTTCTAGCTACATATTTACTCTTAATGGAGAAGTAGTATCTTGGCATAGTGCCAAGTATAGCGCGACTGTTAATTCCACCTATTAGGCTGAGTATAAAGCGGCCTCGGAGGCCTCCAAAGGAAGGATTTAGAAGTTACTGGGTAAACTTCACGTGACACCTTGTGCTGCACTGCCAGAGTGGTAGCACATGCCTAGGATCCGAGGTTTCACAACAGTACCAAACATGTTGAGAGAGAGAGTATCATCTCATTAGAGAATGTTCGCAAAGAGATACATTGTGCTGCATAGAGTAGAGTCAGCCGACTACGTCGTTGATCCACTGACCAAGACACTTTCTCAGATTTGCTTAGAGCGTCATCTGGAGAATATGGGTATTAGATACCATAGTGTGTGGCATTGAGTGCAAGTGGGAGATTGTTAGGAGTATGCCCTCGAATGCCACTCAGAGGATGTTGAGTGAGGGCATTGTACTTGTTATTATGTATATCATTAACATAAGGTAATGGATGTTTCTTTATTTACTAGTACTTACAGGCATTCATGACTTGTATATATATAGAAACTAGTTCGTGTATTTGAGAGCAAAACGTTTCACTCCTTATTAGATAAGGGGATTGGCACTGAAAGGTTTATAGTTCAAATACTTAATCGTTCGCAAGTCGATGAAACTTGACTGGGCATTAAGTTTATGTGAAGACTTGTATGACGTGTTCTTTGACATGAAGAGTGCCTATCGAACACTAATGGTTAGTTGGAGCACACGTTATAGGTATGCTAATTAGATTAGTGTACTCGAACCGACTCACCCTCGATTCGTCACACGGATTTCACTCCGGGACAGTCAATGACGGAATCGAAAGGTTGTGATAGGTATTCGTGAACCTTCGACTTGAGGATTTAGTGGGGATGTGCTTGTGATGTCAAGATTTTCATTAGAGTAGTTCGACCCTGTAAACCGAAAGGCGGGGGTCAACCTCGACGTTCATCTTGACGGGCAAGTAGCAGGTCCTACTAAATACCAAGATAGAATTCTTTCTCCCATTTGTGAGCGGGTTATATGTCCTATACGGTTATTGGCAGATAAGATCATAGGTATTTGGCTAAAGCATTGGAGCTAGCTGTATTAGATACACGAGAGCTCGATGATCTCAATTTGCATTAACGCATGCATAGCGTCAAGTACACATAGGGTTTGAATGACCGTGACCGTATAACATGATCGGGACATTTGAAAGAAGAGTTTATATGTATACTGGTATTCACGACAGAATTGTTCTTGAATGATCCCAATAATTCGTTCTCAGTTGGGGTACAGTGTAGGCCGCCAGGCTGGCTAGGTGGTGATACTACTCTTTGGTTCCTCCTATTGCTGACTGAGACGGGCCTGCCGAGTCGTGCGATAAGATTGACGATAGAATGAATCGAGCTTACTCTCTCATTATGAATATTAGATATTGGATATCTAATTTGGGACATTAGATGTCTAAATCGATTTATTGGATAAATTGATTTACGGCCTAATGAATTAAATAAATTACTGGTTGATTAATTTAATTCATGAATATAATTATTTCTTGGAGAAATTAATTATGTTATTATGTATTTGATATGATTAATTAATTGGATTAATTAATTGATATAAATACATCGGAACGGAATCAAAGTTTATCTGTTTGGACTCACAGGAGTCCGGAACGAACCGAACTCTTCAATTCCCTTCTAGATGCCCCCCCCCCACCACTTTCCACCTACCTTTCCCTCTTATTCTTTTGTGTCCATTTTATAATGGATGAAAAAGACTTGTAGGGAATCTCATGTGGATGAGTATCATGTGGGTTGAAATTGAATATAAAGCGAAGACTTCATTTTTCCTTACACACTTTGATACCTCACGGTTGAGAGAGGAAAGAGAGAGAAAAGTTCTTTCTCAAAGTATTCTTCTTCATTTCATTTCATTTTTTTGATTTTTCTTGGAGCAAAATTGAGAGATATAAAAGAAAGATTGTGAGTTATACACTTAGAGTGTGATAATCACATAGAAAGCTTCAGCATCCTAGCTCTAGCCGTATCCTCGGAGGATAGCAAGGTGATCGTCGTTCTGTTCGTTTCTCCGGCGCGTGGCAATTAGAGACGCGGTGCTTTCGGCGTTGGATCATCCAAGAGCTTGGAGGGGATTGGATCGTAGGGAAAGTAATCTAAAGCTTGGGGAATAGCTCAAGAGAAGGACACCATTTAATCAACGACTTCAAGGGTATGTTTTCTCATATCTCTTGTGTTTCGTATTATATTCGTATATATGTAGCTCGATCGATCCTCGTAGGATTCGGATCGAATTAATTTTCATTTTACTACTTTCATTGGGCCTTTGTTTTAGGCACGGAATCCCAACAAACACGTCACTGTATCTTTCACACATATTTATACTTGATTCACACAGATTGGCTGTAGGCAGGCTTCTTTGAAATGACTTCTTCTCACATAGATCTAAGCTTTATTCTGAACTCTATTCATTCCACATAGGTCAGAAAGGTTCCTTCTGTAATATCCGGGAATTTTTAAACTCGAATTTTGGCGATATAATTTTTTTTTTATTTATTTATTTTCTCTCTCTTGTTTAATTAACTGATTATTTATAAGTCGGGCGGACTCTGAGATGTTGGGCTAATATATTGGCGAGTTAGTGTTGGTGTTATTTGACGCAGTGTAATAATCGGATGATCGAACCAGGAGACGGAATATGAATCTCAGATTGATTCGTTTTTACTCAGTTAATTTATAATCGAACCCTATCGGATCGGATAAGCCCCACTATCCATTTATATATATATATGTATAGTATATTGTATTATATGTATATGCATTTGGGAATCTCACGGAAATTTCGTCCTCACCCTCTCTCTTCCTTTTTCTTTTTTTTGTTTTCTCCTTTCCCCACCTGCTCCCTCTCTCCTTTTCTTTCTACCGTAAACACACACAAACACACATCTACACATACCCAGCGGATCGCTGGAACTCGTCGGCGAGGAGTGAGCCTGAGCAGATATAGTGCGACTGGGCTCGAGATCGCGACTCCCTGGATAGAATCGAAGTGCACTGACGAACTTCCATGCTTGTCGACATGGGTGAACGAGGCTGCGCCGGAGGTTCGAGGTGGGATCGTGGAAGTCAATGACGGCGGACTGGTGTCTCCGGCGACAACCACTGGAGCTCGACGGTAGCGTGGTGGTTATGAATGGAGAATCAACAATCTTGCCGGACTTTCTGGTGGGTCAGAGTTGTGGAAGTCCACTCGGGCCATTCAGATCTTACTCCGGCGGTCGGAGTGACCGGAAGTCGGCGGTGGTGTGTGTTGTGTGTGTGAGCTGTATGTGTGTGTGTGTTTTGTGTGCAGGCGCGTGTGTGTGTTTTGTGTGCAGGCGTGTATATATATATATATATGGATGTTTGTGTGTATGTGTATATTATATATATATATATATTCCCTATGTATGTATATGGGTAATTATGAGTTTTTGTGTGTATATTGTATGTGTGTGTATGTGGTCATGTTGGGATTGTGAACGGGGAAGACGTAGATATAGATGGACGTGGTGGTAATTTGGTCAATGTGCGGCTTGATGTAATTAGACCACGGAACGAGTCCGAGTTTGGAGTTTTTGGTTGGAGCAATAATCGAGATATGGACTTGGGTTGAGTATCGTTGGTCGTTTGATCCGATCAATTAATTAAGGGCGGCAATTGAGGTAATATATTAGCCGACTAATTACCTTGAAATTATAAGATATTAAATTGGACCCTTATATTAAATTGTCTATTATGTATTTATAATAAGGGTTGGGATTTCAATGGATCGATCGGGTGAGCCGCGTCGGAGATTTCGGCAATTATCGAGGCAAGTATTTTCTTATACGATTTGTGTCCTGCAAATAGAGTTTACATGTTGGGTTTACGATGGTTGTTTTACTCTCGTGAGTATGATACGTGTGAATTGATTTTGATTTGACTATTTTTAACGTTGGGGACTTTAATGATATTCCCGCTTGTTTAATATTGTGGAATTGTGTATTCCGTATTAATTGGATCGTTGTGTTATGAGTGATCGTTCATGATGGTGGTATTGTGTCAGTGTCAGGTAAGTGGCCATCTCTAGTAAGTATTCTTGATGAGCTTACATTCTTAGCATATTAGTATTGCATGAGTAACGTGTGTGTGTGTGTGTATGCTCACTACGGGTTAGATCCGACGGGGTCTCGGTAGGGGTCCACAGAGACGTGGATCGACGAGCTTGCTTTTAACCACTACGGGTTAGATCCGACGGGGTCTCGGTAGGGGTCCACAGAGACGTGGATCGACGGTTAATTGTGGTGCATTTTACAAATGTGATTTGATTATGGCATTTCCGGAAATGAGTGCTTTTGAACGGTTTTCATGATTGCATGCATCGACTAAGTGTGTAAGAGGTAAGTTGTTCGTTTGGCTTACTTGGCTAGGATGGCACTAGAGTATTTGTCGTCTATGTTTAAACCTTGGGTTGTGGATTTTGATGTTGGAAAAACGAACCTTGATATTACTCTCGTGTACTGTGATTTGATGAGATTTGTGATGAGATCCCAACGGTTTGTAAAGGTCGTTTTATGGAAAGTGATTTTGGGCCGAGACCCGTTCATTTTGAAATGGATATTTTCAACTAAGGACTTGAGGTCTAGCAAAGTTTCTATTTTTAAAATCCCCGAGATGAGGAATTTATTTTCAAACACTTCTTTGATGGTTTCTAATTAATAAAACTTCTCGGGAAGTTTTTTTGGTAACTATTTGTCGTACCCGATTCGTGATTTCTATTTGTTTGTTACATTTCGTATGATTTCATACTTGTACTAGCAAAACAGTGGAGTTTTGCTAACCCCCGAGTATTCGGGGGGTGGATATCTGTATTGCATTCAGGTTTTGGAGCATAGCACATGGTCGGCATGAAGGATGATGAAAGATGAACGATACTAATCACACGAGGACCCGTTGATGTCGTATTGGTTTAATTGTATTTTATTTTCCGCTGCAGTATTCTTTCCCCGTTGTACGGGAGTGTGTTGTACTCGACCCCTGCGTGGGCATGTGTTGTGATTGAGTTATATGTATTTTTGAAAGACCAAATCGGTCTACTGAGTCATTTTAGTCTTAAAGGCATTGTCGAGATGTTTAATGTTGTTACCAGCCTGGTAGATCCTTGAGGAAAGGTTCTACGGCGTGTAATATCCCTGAGCGGATTGGGGGTGTTACATAAATGGTATCAGAGATTTGGGTTGAGGAAACATAGGCTGTCGGGTCAAGTCGTGTTGTTTGAGTCTTGTTTCGTCGGATTTTATCTGACTGAGTCGTGTCGCGACGCGTCGTCTGAGTTTGTTGGTCGTGATTAGTATCGTGGGGCGATCATCATCTTCGTGCGATCTGTGGATGTAAGTCTCTCTTCTTTGTGTTGTGTCTCGTGTGACACGAGCTATTTTTATGATTATTTGTTAAGTGGTGGAATCCTTATGTGGATTTTGATTTCACGATATGTATTTAATCGACTCTCGTATTTGATTTATACGAGGAGTGTCGTTGCTTGTGATGTCTTTTTATTATTGTTTTTGTCCGTTGTTGATGATTTTCGAATCAATTTGCACGTTTTGCAAGTCTCTTGTGGAAGCTTTGTGCTTATACACGTTCGACTTGTTCACTAGCCAGTGCGGGAGGGTCTTTAGAGACCTCGAATGGGATCAGTGGTTTTGTTCTGAATGTGGTATTTTATCGTTTATTTCCGTTTAAAGACATGTATTGTCTTGATTTTAAACGTTTTGATGTGTGTACTAGGAGTTGTTTTAATGGACGTCGATATGTGTGAGTTTTGGGCATTCTGGCCTATTGGATTTTTGAAAACCTGGAGTATCTTAGAAAAATAAATTTCGAGACATACTTTTCAAATGAGTTATTTTCTTGTGGTACATCCAAGGTGCCACAATATATTTCAAAAAAAAAAAAAAATTTCTACCTCGAGGACCAAAATGCTTTGAGATATTTTCAATGTTTTAGAAACATTTTTATTTAGACTCGAGGGTCGAATATTCTGAAAGTTTTCACTAAGAGAAAGTGTCCTCATTTTTATCAAATGCGAAATGGTTCTCCAATGTCTCGATAACGATGTTTCACGTTTATACTTTTTGAAAGGTGATACTCAAGATCAACCGGTATTCTTCAAATTATTTTCAAAATGAGGTTTTCATTTTTAAAACCTATCCATTCCCGTTTGAGGGCTGGGTATGTATGTGTGATGTTCGCGTTGTCATTTTGATACTTTCTCCCGAGTATGATCGAATTGGCGGTGTGAGCGTTGAGTCGCTTTCCACACATTGGTTGTGCTAGCCCCCTGTGAGAGGCGGAATGTTGGTATTGAATGTTGTCGCCTCGTGGTGATTTCTGCGTTGTCGCGCATGTGCGAGCTGTTAGAGCTTGGTTTGGTATGACCATGTGCATCGGTGATCGTTCCGTTATGTGTCGGTTGTTTAATGTCTTGTTACCTTGCTCCTATTTTTGTGAATTTCGTGGACGAGGTCGGAGGTAATACCCGTACTATTTTGACTTCGGTATTTTCTCTTTCTCCCGTCTATCGATTCGCTCATGTTTGTTGATACTTTATGAACTTGTTCGGTATTTCAGTTTCATTGTCCGAACGAGCTGTGATCTTGTTTTGAGTCGAACTGGTTATCGCTGTGACTTTTTCGGGTTCAGTTCGATTCTTGTGAACCTTGTTCGGGAGTGACATCATCTGGTTCTATTAGTTCTTTTATTCGAAGTGGATCGGATTTGGAACTCTTATGTTTTCGACTCTGTCGACTCATTTATGTTCGTTGACATTTCTGAGCTTGTCCTGCCCCTTGTTTTTGTTTATCGAACGAGTGTGGTATCATTTCGGAATAACTCGTTTGTCGTGACTTTTCAATCGCTATTCCCTTTCCTGTGGATCTTATGGGAATGCATGTCTTGTAGTTCTCACCAGATCATCCTGGGAGTTGTTGTTTGAACTTTATTGTTCTTCGTGATTCGAACATGATTCTTCGATTTTTGTTGTCTCGATCGTTGTGGTTCGATCGTTTGATTGTTCGGTTTTTATTGATCTCGTTCCGTGATTGGTGAACATTCAGGCTCCTCCGTAATTCCCTTCAGTTCGGCAAATTAGTTTCGTTTTCGATCTTCCAGCCCTTAGGCGGTGGAATTCCGTATTTGTTCAGCGTTTGGCTCGCGTTTTGATCAAAGTACCGTTGGGTTGGTCAATCGTATTGATTTCCGTTCGTTGTGTTTTGTGATTGTTCGGATAATCGACTTGATTGTACTATCTATTTGATGACGCTTGTCACTTGTTGGTTTTATTATGTCTATATCGGTGGCGTTGTGCTGGTCGCCGTGGAGCGTGTTTTCACGCCGTATGTCTCTTTGCGTTTCTTGCAGCGTTTCGCCGTTGGGCGCGAGTTTTCGGTTTTTCTGTATCTCGTGGAGATGTTCCTGGTGGGATATTACCTCTCCATATTTGTTTTAAGTTTCGGGGCGAAACTTCTTTTAAGGAGGGTAGTATGTAATATCCGGGAATTTTTAAACTCGAATTTTGGCGATATAATTTTTTTTTTATTTATTTATTTTCTCTCTCTTGTTTAATTAACTGATTATTTATAAGTCGGGCGGACTCTGAGATGTTGGGCTAATATATTGGCGAGTTAGTGTTGGTGTTATTTGACGCAGTGTAATAATCTGATGATCGAACCAGGAGACGGAATATGAATCTCAGATTGATTCGTTTTTACTCAGTTAATTTATAATCGAACCCTATCGGATCGGATAAGCCCCACTATCCATTTATATATATATGTATAGTATCTTGTATTATATGTATATGCATTTGGGAATCTCACGGAAATTTCGTCCTCACCCTCTCTCTTCCTTTTTCTTTTTTTTGTTTTCTCCTTTCCCCACCTGCTCCCTCTCTCCTTTTCTTTCTACCGTAAACACACACAAACACACATCTACACATACCCAGCGGATCGCTGGAACTCGTCGGCGAGGAGTGAGCCTGAGCAGATATAGTGCGACTGGGCTCGAGGTCGCGACTCCCTGGATAGAATCGAAGTGCACTGACGAACTTCCATGCTTGTCGACATGGGTGAACGAGGCTGCGCCGGAGGTTCGAGGTGGGATCGTGGAAGTCAATGACGGCGGACTGGTGTCTCCGGCGACAACCACTGGAGCTCGACGGTAGCGTGGTGGTTATGAATGGAGAATCAACAATCTTGCCGGACTTTCTGGTGGGTCAGAGTTGTGGAAGTCCACTCGGGCCATTCAGATCTTACTCCGGCGGTCGGAGTGACCGGAAGTCGGCGGTGGTGTGTGTTGTGTGTGTGAGCTGTATGTGTGTGTGTGTTTTGTGTGCAGGCGCGTGTGTGTGTTTTGTGTGCAGGCGTGTATATATATATATATATGGATGTTTGTGTGTATGTGTATATTATATATATATATATATATATTCCCTATGTATGTATATGGGTAATTATGAGTTTTTGTGTGTATATTGTATGTGTGTGTATGTGGTCATGTTGGGATTGTGAACGGGGAAGACGTAGATATAGATGGACGTGGTGGTAATTTGGTCAATGTGCGGCTTGATGTAATTAGACCACGGAACGAGTCCGAGTTTGGAGTTTTTGGTTGGAGCAATAATCGAGATATGGACTTGGGTTGAGTATCGTTGGTCGTTTGATCCGATCAATTAATTAAGGGCGGCAATTGAGGTAATATATTAGCCGACTAATTACCTTGAAATTATAAGATATTAAATTGGACCCTTATATTAAATTGTCTATTATGTATTTATAATAAGGGTTGGGATTTCAATGGATCGATCGGGTGAGCCGCGTCGGAGATTTCGGCAATTATCGAGGCAAGTATTTTCTTATACGATTTGTGTCCTGCAAATAGAGTTTACATGTTGGGTTTACGATGGTTGTTTTACTCTCGTGAGTATGATACGTGTGAATTGATTTTGATTTGACTATTTTTAACGTTGGGGACTTTAATGATATTCCCGCTTGTTTAATATTGTGGAATTGTGTATTCCGTATTAATTGGATCGTTGTGTTATGAGTGATCGTTCATGATGGTGGTATTGTGTCAGTGTCAGGTAAGTGGCCATCTCTAGTAAGTATTCTTGATGAGCTTACATTCTTAGCATATTAGTATTGCATGAGTAACGTGTGTGTGTGTGTATGCTCACTACGGGTTAGATCCGACGGGGTCTCGGTAGGGGTCCACAGAGACGTGGATCGACGAGCTTGCTTTTAACCACTACGGGTTAGATCCGACGGGGTCTCGGTAGGGGTCCACAGAGACGTGGATCGACGGTTAATTGTGGTGCATTTTACAAATGTGATTTGATTATGGCATTTCCGGAAATGAGTGCTTTTGAACGGTTTTCATGATTGCATGCATCGACTAAGTGTGTAAGAGGTAAGTTGTTCGTTTGGCTTACTTGGCTAGGATGGCACTAGAGTATTTGTCGTCTATGTTTAAACCTTGGGTTGTGGATTTTGATGTTGGAAAAACGAACCTTGATATTACTCTCGTGTACTGTGATTTGATGAGATTTGTGATGAGATCCCAACGGTTTGTAAAGGTCGTTTTATGGAAAGTGATTTTGGGCCGAGACCCGTTCATTTTGAAATGGATATTTTCAACTAAGGACTTGAGGTCTAGCAAAGTTTCTATTTTTAAAATCCCCGAGATGAGGAATTTATTTTCAAACACTTCTTTGATGGTTTCTAATTAATAAAACTTCTCGGGAAGTTTTTTTTGGTAACTATTTGTCGTACCCGATTCGTGATTTCTATTTGTTTGTTACATTTCGTATGATTTCATACTTGTACTAGCAAAACAGTGGAGTTTTGCTAACCCCCGAGTATTCGGGGGGTGGATGTCTGTATTGCATTCAGGTTTTGGAGCATAGCACATGGTCGGCATGAAGGATGATGAAAGATGAACGATACTAATCACACGAGGACCCGTTGATGTCGTATTGGTTTAATTGTATTTTATTTTCCGCTGCAGTATTCTTTCCCCGTTGTACGGGAGTGTGTTGTACTCGACCCCTGCGTGGGCATGTGTTGTGATTGAGTTATATGTATTTTTGAAAGACCAAATCGGTCTACTGAGTCATTTTAGTCTTAAAGGCATTGTCGAGATGTTTAATGTTGTTACGAGCCTGGTAGATCCTTGAGGAAAGGTTCTACGGCGTGTAATATCCCTGAGCGGATTGGGGGTGTTACACCTTCTTAGTCCACACAGGGTTAAGTTACTCAACGTCAAAGTGGGATATTACAATTATCTAAACAACAACTGTAGGCACTTTAGATTCTTGATGTAGTTTGCTATCAACTGTTGAGGACTCACTATCTCTTCAATAATATTTACACTATAAGCTTGAAGAGAGTATTTGCTCTTATATGATATCGCAAGTGGTTAATCAGTTTTCCAGTACTTCAGTTTTGAGCAAGCTCTCAGGATTGGGCTATTTATAACCTCATAAAGGAATTCATTATAAATGTAGCCGTTGGTCAGTTGGTGAGATATGGACACTTCAGATTGGCGGCTAATGAATGTTTAAATCAAATTATCAGCATTAAATGCTTCAGACATTCTGTCGGCCTTTATTGAATGCTTTGTAGTAAATGTTGTCTCCATCAGCATTAAATGCACTTTACAAACTGTGAACACTTTGTGAAAAAAATTACTTATCTCACAACGATTTTAAATTCTAAGTGTTATCATGTTAGTTTTGTATTTTATTTTTTCCAAGTAAAATGCAAACAACATTTTACATTGCACCCAACACGGTCTACATGATGTAAGCTAGATCTTCATTACTCCATAGGATGAATGTCTTTTGAGTGTTGTATGAAGACGACTGGAGGACGTTGGCTATAGGATGCATTTATCAAAATGCTTGGAGGATTTTCACCAATAGGGCATATTACAGCGCCGTGAACCCCCACCGAGGGATTTTAAAGCTTTACATTCATCATTTCACAAACTCGACCATCAGGGTCGAGTATCAATATAATAACGTGAATAAAACGATGATGACACTCTACTCCAATGACAATAATCAAAAGAAGACAGAATATACACTACGCCATAGATGGCCTACGGCAACTCCTACAAAATGTTGCAAGAACCAAAAAAATCATTGCTGTAGACAAGAAAATCAAAACGGCAACACTTTTTTGGTGTTGCACTTTTCACCGCTGCCGTAGGTCCCTATAGCAACACTTATGTCACCTACTGCAACACCACTCCTTTTGTTACCATAAGACTGCAAGGCATCGTTACCTATAGTCTACAGCAACATTAAACAAGTGTTGCAGCAGAGGCCAATTTTCTGTAAAAGTAGGGGGCACTACTAAATTTATTTATTTTTTTAAATAATTTATTTTAATAAAGTGAAATTATTTTTTAATATATTATTTTTTTTAAAAAATATATTATATTCCCACCCAGTCCGCACCCGCCCCGCCCGCCACCCACGCAACCCGCACATAATATGCATAAATGTGCATTTTCGCTACTCACGGGATTTGAACCTGTGACCTCAATGAGGTCATTGGAGGTGGGTATCAAACCAGTGAGCCAAAGTCATTTGTTGTTCTAATATTGATTTATATTATATAAGTGTACAATAAACCATATATATATATATATATATATATATATATATATATGTATATAAATATATTATATGTATATGTTTGTTAATATTTTCAGAATTATTTTCAAAATATATTAATATTTAACAAAATATTTTAATATATAATGTAATATAATTTTTAATATATAATGTAATATAATTTTTAAATATTATTATATAACAAAATATATTAATATTCAATATATTACACATTTGATATAATATAATTCATAAAATAATATGTATGTATTATAATTTTTAATATATAATGTAATATAATTTTTAATATTAATATAAAAAAATATATTAATATTCAATATATTGCCCATTTAATATAATATAATTCATAAAATAATATGTATGTACTATAATTTTTAATATATAATGTAATATAATTTTTAATATTAATATATAACAAAATTTATTAATATTCAATATATTCCACATTTGATATAATATAATTCATAAAATAATATGTATGTATTATAATTCTTAATATATAATGTAATATAATTTTTAATATTAATATATGACAAAATATATTAATATTCAATATATTACACATTTAATATAATATAATTCATAAAATAATATGTATGTATTATAATTTTTAATATATAATGTAATATAATTTTTAATATTAATATATAACAAAATATATTATTATTCAATATATTGCACATTTAATATAATATAATTCATAAAATAATATGTATGTATTATAATTTTTAATATATAATGTAATATAATTTTTAATATTAATATATAACAAAATATATTAATATTCAATATATTCCACATTTGATATAATATAATTCATAAAATAATATGTATGTATTATAATTTTTAATTTATAATGTAATATAATTTTTAATATTAATATATAACAAAATGTATTAATATTCAATATATTGCACATTTAATATAATATAATTCATAAAATAATATGTATGTATTATAATTTTTAATATATAATGTAATATAATTTCTAATATTAATATATAACAAAATATATTAATATTCAATATATTGCACATTTAATATAATGTAATTCATAAAATAATATGTATGTATTATAATTTTTAATATATAATGTAATATAATTTTTAATATTAATATATAACAAAATATATTAATATTCAATATATTCCACATTTAATATAATATAATTCATAAAATTATATTACTGTATATATTATAATTTTTAATATATAATGTAATATAATTTTTAAATATTAATATATAACAAAATATATTAATATTCAATGTATTCCACATTTGATATAATATAATTCATAAAATAATATGTATGTATTATAATTTTTAATATATAATGTAATATAATTTTTAATATTAATATATAACAAAATATATTAATATTCAATATATTGCACATTTAATATAATATAATTCATAAAATAATATGTATGTATTATAATTTTTAATATATAATGTAATATAATTTTTAATATTAATATATTACAAAATATATTAATATTTATATTCCACATTTTATATAATATAATTCATAAAATAATATGTATGTATTATAATTCTTAATATATAATGTAATATAATTTTTAATATTAATATATAACAAAATATATTAATATTCAATATATTGCACATTTAATATAATATAATTCATAAAATAATATGTATATATTTTAATTTTTAATATATAATGTAATAAAATTTTTAATATCAATATATAACAAAATATATTAATATTCAATATATTCCACATTTGATATAATATAATTCATAAAATAATATGTATGTATTATAATTTTTAATATATAATGTAATATAATTTTTAATATTAATATATAACAAAATATATTAATATTCAGTTTATTCCACATTTGATATAATATAATTCATAAAATAATATGTATGTATTATAATTTTTAATATATAATGAATATAATTTTTAATATTAATATATAACAAAATATATTAATATTCAATATATTGCACATTTAATGTAATATAATTCATAAAATAATATGTATGTATTATAATTTTTAATATATAATGAATATAATTTTTAATATTAATATATAACAAAATATATTAATATTCAATATATTGCACATTTAATATAATATAATTCATAAAATAATATGTATGTATTATAATTTTTAATATATAATGTAATATAATTTTAAATATTAATATATAACAAAATATATTAATATTCAATATATTCCACATTTGATATAATATAATTTATAAAATAATATGTATATATTATAATTTTTAATATTAATATATAAAAGATTATTTAATTTTAATTTTACATAAAAAATGAAGTTTTTTTTTTAAATAGTACATCTACGGTAACACTGTGTCATAAAATGTTATAGCATGTAACACTTGCTACTAAGGCAACACTTTGTAAACATATACAACAACATCAAAAAAGCAATGTTGCAGCAGGTAAAATTTTTAGAGCTACTACAACATTTTTGAGCGCAACACTAACAAAATCCGTTGCCGTAGGTCATCTATGGCATAGTGATAATAACCCTTGGGTATTTAACCCACGAAGTAAAATGACAACATTCAAAAAGGAACCTAAAGTGCTAGAGTGTCGACTAGTAAAATACGACAGGAAAATGTAAAGACAAAGTTGACAAGGACGAGAGCTATTGACACAGTATCACTCTTGCCCACCTTCTTTGTATCGACATGGTATGCGCTTGTCTGGTCGTCCGATACCTGAAATACATAAAATGTATTTCCCCTGAATAAGGTTAGCCGTGAAATAGCTAGTGCAAGTACTATGTACATGCATTAATATATCTTGAATAGTAAAGAAAGCATAAATATTTTTTAAACACAAGTAAGTGTTTTGCAATTACTATATCCTATATCATGCCACATTTATAAAATATATGTGGTTAACCGTGGATCACAAAGGCCCCATCGGACCGTACCGGAGTGGTTAAGCCAGAAGATGTTCGTTGGTCCACGTCTAGGGCCACATACCTCTCACAGGACCCATCGGTTTGTCCCTGTGTGAATATTTACTCACACCGATACATCACTTTCAATTGAACACGAACATATTCTTGGTCACGATATACCTAATTACAACTTAGAATGAGGTATTGAATAAGCTATGCTCTTTTTCGTGGTTTAAGTGCATAGCGGAAGACTAATGGGAGTTTCTGTGACTCCAGCAGTTAAATTATCTCCTTTTAGCTTGATGCTTCCATTATTTTTCATAGTAAGTATAATATAATCACAGGAAGTAGCTAAGCAGTAAGTACATCAAGTAAAAACACAGGGTTCAATGTGGTTCGAGGCAACATCCTCTATGTCCACAGTTCTCCACACAGGAGTGCAAATTCATTAAAATCAAGTACACAATTATATTATCTTAACTAAACCCATCACTTTATTATTCACACTGATTAATGCACCTGACTGTAGCTTTAAGCCGTTCTCACACAGATTGAAGATTCTTTTTGAACTCTCTTCGTCCCACATAGGTCAAAAAGGTTCCTTCTTAGTCCATAAAGGCTAATGTACTCAACGATAAAGTTTGATATAGCAAGTATTCCGAACAACAGTTGTAGGCATTTTAGTTCCTTGTTGTAGTGTATTATTCATAGTTGAGAACTGAATATTTCTTCAATAAGGATATGCACTGTAGGCTTGAAGAAGTTGATTGCTCGCATATGCAATTTGAGAAGTTGTTCGTTAAGTGCTTTACAAAATTAGTTCATTCAGTAAGTGTGCAAGTCCTCTTCATTGGGCTTTTTGTAACCATGGAAATAGATCCGTTATAAAGGTATCTATTGTCCGGTTGGTGAGATGTGTACACTTCAAACTGGAAGCTGGTGAATGTTTAAATTAAAGTGTCTAGCATTAAATGCTTCAAACATTCCTTTTTAGCCTTCATTAAATGCTCTTCGGTACCACTCGACGGCCGCATTAAATATTGTCCTATGAGCATTATATGCACTTTAAAATTTGTGATTACTTTGTGAAAATAAACTATTTATTTCACAATAGTTCTAAAGCCGAAGTTTTATCTTATTGGTTTTGCATTTTACTTTTCCTAACTAAAATGCATATAACAATTACGTTGTAGCCAACAGATTCTTTTGTTGTAAACTTGATCCTCATTTCTATGTAGGAAGATCGTCTTTTGTGCGCTGGATGAAGATCAACTTAGGATGCTGGCTATATGACGCATTTATCAAAACACTTGAGGTAATTTATCCCAATAATTTCCCCCTTTTTGATAATGTCAAAACTCCTTTAAAATTTTCAGCTTTGAGTCTTCTCTCGGATGATCTTATCTTAACAATACTTAAACTAAAATGTGAACAACTCGCAGGCATGTTCTAAAATTTCAAATCCTACAAGACTAAGTGTTTCACAACTTAAATTATGATTGGGTCGAAGGCACAATCTTACACTATGTAGTTCTATTGAATACAACTTAATCTATGAACGGTTTGTAGACAAGTTCTTACAGCTTAGGTTTAGCAAACTTATATTTAGAAATAATTTCAATGTCAAGCATGCATATAGTAATAAAGATTACGAGTTTTAATCTTATAGATAGAAATTTTTGTCATTGATAATCATTATGAGATTACAGTGCTAGTACTTCTTGGAATTTAATTTTACATAAGAAAAGTAATAAGAATATGGCAATTGTAGATTCAGCGTCGTTAATGTTGCTGCCGGTTTGATTTTCTATAGGGATCATTCTCGACCCCTTCCCACCACCTAACTAAAAGGTCTTCGGATATGTACTTGTAATGGCCTATTTCTTCTGTAGCCATGTCATAGCCAAGTATCCAGTCTTCTAGGTGAGTAGGTTGATCACCCTTCATGTATCTTCTCTTAATCATAATTTATAGGGGTAGCTTTCCTTCAGCGACCAACCATGAGAACTCATGGCCTCCAACGTTTTGTAGTGATTGAGGATGGGCAATTCTTAGCTAAGTACACAAAGTACGTCATCAGCTCATTCCTCATCCGAGCTTTAAGCTCATTCGCTATTGGTTGCCTGTCTTTTGCAATAGAATCTCAATGGGTTTTTGGACTAAATTCTTATAAGGAAAGTTAGGTCCTGGAACTCTGGTCTAGATCCAGCTACCCTATAACCCCTAAGCTCCGTGGGTTGGCCCTGGTCCGACTAGTCGGCCGGTTGTCTGAGCGACTGTGTCTTCCAGCGCAGCCTCCATTCTTGTTCCTTCTCCAACCTCCATCGTCTTCTAGCCTTTCGGTACTCTTACCACTTTTTGGCATTATCAAGCTCCATGACTTTGTCATGGATATCTCCGATGACATCCATTGACTCGGTTTGCCTGTCTTGAATGTCCTTCACCAAAGTGACAAAAATGGCGACTGCTGTACTTAGGTCATCAATTTTTCGATCATGTCCGCTTATCTTGTCCCTGGTGTGCTCGAGGGTGGCAATAGTAGTGGATTCGCCGACACCAATCTTCTCTTGTTCTTTTTTTAATAACCTAATTCTGATGTTCTTGAAATTGGCGGAGGGCAGTGCGGAAGGCATTCGAAAGAAGCATGAACGCCTGAGTGACATCATTCACATCCCATCACATCATTGTGAACTCCTCTAAAGCAGTGCCTCGCATCCAGTCAAGCTCTTTGTAAACATTGTATAGGGCCTTGACAGCATCCTCTAGTAAGACTGTCTGAGTGGCGAGAGTTGTCGACTATGCTTTGCAGTCTTAAGTGCGCGGGGAGTCTAGATAGACAAGAGGAGTAGGACTGGATTCACCTTCCTCGAGAATGACGATAGTCCATCGAGGTTTGGGTGCAGTATCCTCAAGAAGGAAGTCGTCATCTGGGGCGGATTCGGATGAACTTGTAGAGACATGATTTTGTACCTGTTCTTTGGCTGGAGCCTCTATCGGCTCAGCTGGTTCATCTATATGGGTTACAGAAGGGACTGATTCCTCCTATCTAAGTTCGGATTCTTTATCTCATTGGATAGGAAGGACTGATTCCTCCTGTTGTCTCTCAGCTAGTTTGGCTCCTCATGAGGGGTTGGTTCCTCATGTTGATGGAGTGAGCCTTTTCTGCTTGCTGAAGGACTAATTCTCCCTGGTGGGCTTCTGATGCAGCATCAGTTTCAGGTACACGAGGGACTGATTCATCTTCCATAGTTGTTGCTTGTTCTTGTGTGTGGGGTCATACGCTTTACGGAAGATTTCGTAGATTTCCCATGGCCTTTAGCGTCCTGTATTATTTTAAATTCCATCTCAAGAACCTTTTCACGGCTCATTTCATGGCGTGTCTATATGGATTCATCATCGCCATCAGAGTCAGGGTCGGAGTGGTGGATTAGGCTCCGAGTGCTATCATCAGAGGGTTGCTTCCCCTTCAGTCTAGCCTTCTTTTTCTCCACATAGTATTTTACATTCAACTGGCAGAAAATATCATCCCATCTGATCAAGACTTCGACATTGTCCATATCTGTCACCTCCTACACAAATAGCTCTTCGTCCTTCAAGTCCGCCAGTTGTATAATGTGTCGTAGTTGGCTACCCTGTAGCTTTTCCACATGTTGAAGCGCTCAACTGCCAGCATAGATCTAGACTGCAAGGAGTGTTTAATTAATTACATCCAATCAGTTTGGGTCCTCAATAGGTATGGGAGCCTGCTGAGGAGATGGATCCATGATAGGGTGGGACTCGCTGTTGGGAGAGGGACTCATGGTAGGGGTGGGTACCCTATGTGGAGATGCGGCTGTCGGCTCCAAGGAGGCAGTCGATTCACCAGTTTCTTCAAGTTTAAGAAAAACTTGTTCGTCTGTCATAGCCGCGGATGGCCCAGGAACTGCTGTATGGACAACAAGTGTTTCCTCCACAGGAACAGCTTCTGAAGAATTTGCCTTCGTAGGGATGGACACTGTTGGAACATCCTTAGGGACTTATGCCGTCTCCAAGGTAGCTATTGGTATAGGCTCTATAAGCTTAATCTCAGGGGCTGCAGTAGCCTTCTGAGGAGCTGTAGAAACGGCTTCCAATTTTCCACTCTCCTTGTGAGACTTGTGCTTCTTCTTGACAGTTGTAGAAGAGCTGCCTTTGGGAACACATCATTTCGTGCCTATTGTTTTCTTTTTCTTTTCGACTTATCCAACCTCAACCTTACTGGCATATCTACTCACATCTCCAGGGTCATTCAATATCGTCGTGGAGTTGGGATCTGACCTGTGCTCGATGGGATGGCTTTGCTGTATAGAGTAGGCTTAGATCCTACCAAAAACTTTCCAGCGAGGATACTTTGCAGAAGACGATTGCTTGATTCCGTAGTTAGTAAATATGATGTTCAGCATCATATCAAAGGACTTTCTGGCGGTTTCGGGTTTTACAGCCTCTTCGTGCAGACGTTTGAGCACAATTTGACACCAGTTCACTTTCTGGAAACTCATAAATGGCCTCATCATCCTAAAACATAAGTTAGTGCACATTTCAAAAGCTCATGTGCGGTTTTCAATGGCCCTGCAACATAACTCATGAAGATAGAAGTAAGGAAGAGCAAAGTTCTTTTTGTGGAATGAGGGATGTGTGTTTTCAGCATTCGTATTTCCAGTAAATAGCTTCCAGAAGGAGTGAATTAGATTGTCTCCGAAGGTTTCGAGTTCCTCAAGGGTGAGGCATCGTACGGGAGTTTGTACAGTTTCTCCAGTAGCTCCCTGTTAATACAGATCTCATTACCCTGCATATAACTAACAAGAACAGTCAGTGGTGAGCCTTTCTTGTCAGACTCATATTTGACTCAACTTTAAAGTAGAACTCATCGATGATTGATTCATCGTACGTTTCTCGGTGTATGCTCCTAACCTTGTACAACCTTTGTTGCTTCACACGGGCAACCACCGTGTTCATTCTATTTATGTCTTCAATTTCTGATAGGATCCGCTCCTGGAGAATAGATCTGGCAAAGATTCCGCCGTCAATCACATAATCCTTCTTCTTCAAGGATTGGGAAGATGTCTCAGAATATGCCATTAAAAAGTTTGAAGATAGAAAAGGAAAAATTCGCAGAAAATCTCAAGTATGTAAGCTATATGCTGGAGGCTCGTACTATTGCAAGAAGCAGTAAAGAGTCTTTAGGTCAGCATACTTACCTTTTTATAGGTTCCAGAGGGCTAGGTTACAGTTTAGTGAATGGTCAGGTTTATGGGATGGGAACGGTTTTGGAATCAATGTATAGGATGGATCGGGACGTAACTTGTATGTCTTATCTATCATTTTTTTAAATTGAATATAATGACAATTCCACACATTACATCCTCCAATATCGCATGTTTAGGCTATTTTGAATCATTTGAAATTGCGGCTTTCAAGACTTTAAAGTCCATGTGTCGTTTCAATAGTAAAAATGAAATCGTTTTAAATTCAGACAGAACATGTAGACTAAATACAATTTTGAAAAGGTTAAGTTCATGTAATTGGACAAGATAAAAGTATTAATTGAAATCCTCCAGTATATATACTGTATCCGTAAAAATTCATCGCTCCACCTTAATTGCTACATAAAAGATTTAATTCTTACATCAATCGATGACTACTGCATTCATGAGTCCGACAGTGTTCCACTTCTTCCTACATGAAATATATGACTTGAAAGTCTATGTGTATAATTAACAAGTATGTACACTGTATTCATGGGTCTTACAGCATTCCCCCTCAATTGATGAGTACTACAATAAATATTTACAGGGGTTTAATTGAGTTGTAGCATTCCTAATTCCTGACGGGGAATATAGAACATTTTTGTGCTGAGAGGCTTTGTGAAGATATCAGCGATCAGAACATGTGTATGGACCTTTTCGATCCGACATCCTTGTTCTCCACATGATTTCAGATGAAATGATGTTTTATGCCAATGTGATTCTTCCTTGAGTGTAATACAAGATTGTGCATGATTGCAATTGCACTCGTGCTGTCACACACAATATGAGTCTCATTAGCCTCGATGTCATAGTCCTATAGCTGTTGCTGCATCCAAAGGATCTGAAAACACCAGCTTCCAGCAGCATAATATTCTGGATCAGCTGTATAAAGTGAGTTGTCCAATTGCTTCTTGCTGAACGAATGCACAAGTCTTGGTCCTAGAAGGTGACAAGCTCCACTTGTACTCTTCTATCCTGCTTGCACCCTCCAAAATTTGAGTCACTATAGCCCACCAAACCGAATCCTTCTTCTTTAGGATACCACAATCCTACATCGATTGTTCCTTTAACGTACTTAAGGATTTGTTTGGCTTTGGTGAAGTGTGAATCCTTAGGTGCAACCTTATATCGTGCACATACTCCTATAGCAAATTGGATATCAGGTCTGCTAGCTGTTAAGTACAGGAGTGAGCCTATAAACTTCATGTAGAGTGATTTTCCTATTAGTTTTCCAGCTTTGTCAGCACTTATCTGCATGGAAGTGATAGTGGGGTTGATGAAGACTTTGAGGTGTTCATCCCAAACTTGTTGAGCAGCTCCTTGCTGTGTTTCTCCTAGTTGATAAAAATACCTGTAGGCAATTATTTAACCTACAATCCTAAGAAATTGCTAAGTTCTCCCATGACACTCATTTCAAATATACTTTGCATGAGATGAGAGAACTTCTTACATAGATATTGGTTAGTAAAACTGAATATAATGTCATCTACATAACTTTGAACCATAAGAAGATCACCACCTTCCTGGATTTTAAAAAGTGTTTTTTCGACAACATCTTTCTCGAATCCATCATATTAGATACAGCGACCGGGTCATGGAGCAGGCTATATGTGCTTTCTTAAGTCCAGACAGTGCTTTCATTAGCCTGTAGACTAGATCACCTTCCTCAGTGCTGGCAAATCCTGGAGGTTATTTGACTTAAACTTATTCGACTAGGTCACCATTCAAGAATGCACTCTTAATGTCCATTAGATATACGATGAAGTTCTTGTGATCCGCAAATGCTATGAATATCCTGATGGCTTCTAATTTGGCTACAGGGGCAAATGTTTCATCATGGTCTATGCCTTCTTCCTGTCTGTAGCCTTGGGCATCCAGTCTGGAATTATTTCTTATGATTAGTCCATTCTCATCCTTCTTGTTTTAAAATACCTATTTTGTTCCCATGACAGTCTAATGGGTTGGACTACTTGCTTGGTCTTTATGTATTTTGTTCTTTCGCTCGGCAATACCATTTTGTTATGGGGTCTGGGCTACTGAATATTCATGTTGCATGTCGTTGTCCACAAAGTATTGCTCTATGAAGTGATTTGTGAATTATGTGCCTCTATCGGACCGAACGAATACAATGCTCAGTCTTTTTTCATTTTGTAGATTATTTAGATGTTCTAGCAGCTTTGTGGTTGTCTCCTTCTTCTTTTTCAGGAATACTATTCAAGTGTACCTAGAGAAATCGTCAACAGTAACAAGATAATATTTTTTACCTCCCCGGCTGACAATGTCTACAGGGCCATATAAGTCCATATGTAGTAAATCTTGGACCCTGTTGGTTGAGAGATACGATTTTCTCATTAGGGATGTCTTGACTTGCTTGCCTTTCCAATAGGCTCTGCAGACACTGTTTTTTTATGAAATGATATAATTGGAAAGCCTCTGACCATTCCGTATCGAGCCAATTTGTTGATGGTCTTGAAGTTGATGTGAGACATCCTTTTGTGCCATATCCATCTTTGATCTGGAGTGCCTTTGACAACAAAATAAGGAATTACAGCACTAGTTGGTTTCCAATCAACAACATACATGCTACGTGACCGGGTTCTTGTGAGGACTACTTGCTTGGTCTTTATGTCCTCCACTCTACAGTTTCCCTCAAAGAATTTAATCGAGAACTGTTCTTTACATAACTGGATAACCGTTAGAAGATTGTGTTGTAGTCCTCTAACATAGGCTATATCAATGACTTTAAATTTTCCTACCAGTAGGGTTCCTTTCCCTATTCTTCTTTCTTTAGATTTTTCACCGAATCGAACCCTTGGACCACGGCCTTCTACATAATCTTTTAGTTTATTGATATCTTCCGTCATGTGCCAAGAACATCCACTATTGAAATACCATATGTCCTCCTCCCTGATATCCTGTAAGCAATTTTAAGTAGATTTAGGTACACATTGTTCTATGGGTCCTTGGTTACCCAAACTTGCCTTACAACAATAGGTTTACTCTAGGTCTTCTTGGGTCCTTTCGTGCAAGGTTGACGTAGAGTAGGCACGTACTCGCTATTAGCATTATAATTATGCATGTAAAGTTGAGAGTTGTGATTCCCATAAGGTTGTTGTTTGGGGGTGAATCCATACTCTGGTTTTTGGATTGTCGTTTGGGTCTCCACTTGGATTTCTAGAGCTAATGTTGATAGAATTGAGCGGCATCTTGCTTAAGAGAAGCACTTGGGTTTCTGTTCCCAGTATTGAGGAGTTGTGTATTGTTGACGATACTGATGTGAAGCTTTCCTTCGTTGTTGTTGGCGATGTTGCTGTTACGTTTGAGGAGCATATTGTTGGTATTGGGCGCTGGTTTATGTGACTATGTTGTCTGACGCTTGTTATATGAGTTTGGGGGTAGAATAGCAGCCTTTGTTCTCTGAGAAGGTACAGTTGTAGCCTTACATTTGTCTACAGGGGCAGTCTTCTGAATCTCCTCGGTCTTGGATCTTGGAACAGGTTCAACCTATTTGACAAATATCATATTAACGAGTTATACCCAGGTCTCGTTTTTCATGAACATGTTCGCCAAAACTAAGGATATTTTCCATCCACTTGGATGATTTCTCAAATGATTTGAGGATGGTATCGAGCTCTCCTTCTCTCTTTTCAAGAAGTTATATCTTGTTCCCAGTAGGGCATAATTGTTTTCCTTACGTTGATTATGAGATTTTACCTCATTCATTTCTATTGTAAGTTGACGATTGCCTCTATGGGTTTTTCATGATCGACCTTGCAGTTTTTTGCAATCTAAATACATGTTTAGCAATTCATTTTAGCAAGTTGTTCTCATCCTTCAGTGCCATGCTGGAAATTCAGAGCTCTAGGTTTTCTTTTTTCAAAGTCTCATGGACTAGTTGAACGGTTCTATACTCATTAATCATGTTCTCGGAAGTATGACATGTACGAACTGAATTATTCAAAGTTGAGCTCACCTCATCATCACTTTCAGCATCCTCTTCTTCATTTTCCATAGAGCGTAAGTATGCTTTATCTTCTATTTCATCATTATAGGAGTCACTGCCGGTAATAACCCATAGAAAATAGGTCGAAAATAGATATATCATTAAGATTACAAGATCCTCAAGAGTTTCTGAAAATTTCATTTCGAAAGATTCAAATTGCTGAGTAACTTTTGAAACCTTTTTTATTTTTGAGAGATCAGTACCTCGCAAATCATGTTGAGTTTTTCTCAGATTTCCTTGGATGTCTTACAACTCTTTACCTTTGAGAATGTTTCTTTATCGAGAGTGACAAACGTCACATTCTTAGCAACATTATCCAAGTTTGCTCGTTTACGCTCGTGAGTGGTCCACTGATCCCGAGACTTCACGAGCATCTCTGCATGGGGTTGGCGTTCCACTCTGGTAGTTGTATTGACCTTCATGATGGTGATAGGTCCATCCTGTATTACAAAGAACATCTCTTCGTGCATGGCAGCCAGTTGCAATTCCATTCTGATTCTCTAATCATAAAATTTGTTAATCGAGAACATAGTAACTCTTTTAATCATAGATGAATCCATGAAGAGAGTATATGATGAATATGAGAGATAAAAGTATGCAGTTCTGAAAGCTTGTTATTATGGATCAACTCCAAGTTAAAAACTGACTGATTCTTTGTAGAACCAAGCTCTCTGGTACCACTTCTTGGTCACAGTATACTTAAATAACAGCTTAGAAGGGGGTTGAATAAGATATACTCTTTTCCGATAAGTACATAGCAGAATGCGAGTTGATATGACTACATCAACTCAATTATCTCTTGTTGGCTTGATGCTTACACGATTTTTTAGAGTAAGTATAATATAATCACAGGCAGTAGTTAAGCAGTAAGTACAACAAGGAAGAAACACAGTGTTTAATATGGTTCGAGGCAACATCCTCTACGTCAACAGGTTCTCCACACAGGAGTGAGAGTTTATTAAAATCAAGGCATACACAACTATATGATTTTAACTAAACACGTCACTACATCATTCACGCAGATTGATACACCTTACTTTAGCTTTAAGCGTTCACGCAGATTGGCTGTAGGCTTCCTTGAACTGACTTATTCTCACACATATTGAAGCTTCATTCTGAACTTTCTTTGTTCCACACAGGTCATAGAGGTTCCTTCGTAGTCCAGACAGGGCTAATGTACTCAACGATAAAGTTTGATATAGCAAGTATTCCGAACAGCAATTGTAGGCATTTTAACTTCTTGCTATAGTATGTTGTCCATAGTTGAGGGCTGAGTATTTCTTCAATAAGGATATTAATTGTAGGCATAAAGAAATTAATTGCTCGTATACGCAGTTGATCAGTTATTCGCTAAGTGCTTCAGTAAATCAGTTCATGCAGTAAGTGAGAAAGTCCTATGGATTAGGCTATTTATAAGCTTAGAAATAGATCCGCTATTGGTGAGATGTAGACACTTCAGATCGGTGGCTGATGAATGCTTGAATTGAAGTGTCTCGTATTAAATGCTTCGGACATTCCTTTTGGCCTTCACTGATGATCGCATTAAATGATGTCCTATCAGTATTAAATGCACCTTAGAATCCGCGATTACTTTGTGAATAAAGAATTATTTATTTAACAACGATTTTAAAATCTAAGTTTTATCATGTTGGTGTTTTTTTTACTTTTCCTAAGTAAAATGCATACAACAATTACGTTGTAGCCAACAGATACTTTTGCTTTAAGCTTGATATTCATTTCTCCGTAGGAAGATCTTCTTTTGAGTGTTGTATGAAGATCACTATAGTGTAACACCCCCAATATATTCGGGAATATTACAGCACCGTAAATCCTTTACATAAGGATTTACAAGGCTGAAGAATTGAACAAGTATAAAAAGGTACTGGCGAATGGAAATAATCAATTACAAGACATCGGCTTCGACCAAATACGTAAAGCATAATTGTTCGACAGAACTCAATAATACATCACCAAATTCAAATCATCACAAATGACTTCGTACTCGAGTACTTATTGAAATAACGAATAAACAATAGATAAATAAACCCGGTCGGGACATCACTCTGCACCCTCGTCACCATACAGTTCCAGTGGTTGTTTCTCCGCTCTCCTGGATCCTGAACACAAACAAAATGTTCACCCCCGAAGGGGTTAGCACAATGATGCTAGTACAAGTACCACAACATATTATTCATATCTCACGGTGAATAATAATAACGTGAACGACAAAATACCAACGAGTCTTCTCCTACGAGAAACTTAAACATAACATACACAACTGATAATCACAACATGATATCAATACATACACATGGTAATTCCATCGATCCAGCGTTCACTGCCTAGAACCCACGATGATCCCGTCAGACCAACCCGTGGTGGAAAAACCCGTCCGATGATCCAGCGCACGCTAGCATAGATCCCCCGATGATCCCGTCGGACCAACACGAGGTGGACACACAATAACGACATTCATGCACGACAATATGTATAACAACAATATATAAAACAATTAAGGTACTTGCCTCGATTTGAAGACAATAACAATACTTCCACGAAAATGAACACTCGAAGATCGTCCTCCTCAATCAATCACGTAACGAGACCAAACCTTAACAAAAGAAATGATATAGGATTTATCTCACGTCGTATGAATGTTTAACAATTCGATTAACGGTCAAAAGTTCATAAACGCACCGCTCGAATAGCTTAGCGCACGCTAAGTACTCGTAAGCGGCGTTACATGCCTCGCCCGATAGACACGCAAACAACAAAGCCTAGCGCACGCTAACGATGCATGGTCGATACTTCACCGACGGCCAATCGACTCGTCTGATGGTCTAGCGTACGTTACGTACCAAACGTAGCGCACGCTAACTACTGCTCGATAGCGCACGTTAAATTGCATAGCATAGCGTGCGCTATCTATGCATGGCAGTTTACTGCTGAACAGTAAACTGTTCTTCCCATGATAGAAACAATGAAATCTTGCGTGATAATTCATGTTACTTCCATGAATACCATGTTCATACTCTTATGAATGATTTTAAGGATAAAGACAACTTCGGATTCAAGGATATGCAGACCAATATAAAATCATATTCTATTCCGACTTCAAATCTTTATATGTCAAAACGAAAAGCTAAACGGCTGATATCAACACCTCTATATCGATCCATGTCATCATACTGAAGTTGATAAACGTCCTATATATACTAGATAAATCCTTCCATGATCAAACCTTTAGATTTATCTAACAATAAGGATGTTAACGTCTAGTCCAAGATTACTATGAAATCATCTATTAGATTCGGTTTACCAATGATAGAAGCTTCTCTTCACATATTCAGTGTACTAAGATTCGAATCATGATGATTATAATCAAGGTATTTAAGGCTTATTCAACTCACTATTCCAAACATGATATACTTGGATAATTCATCTATGAAAATCCATATCTTGTTAACATGATCATCCAAATCGTTAGAATCCAACTCTAAGTCTGTAGATAGATTGAACATACCTTAAAATGACGAAATCACTGAACCGTAAGGTAGAATCCAACTCCGGTTGGTTGTATGCCCTTCCAAGGTGCTATTCCACTTCCATGAACATTCCACGTGATAACCAATGTATAAACATCAACAATATGTGTTCTAAGTGTGTAGGAGTATTACTACAACTCTCTGAACTCTCAAGATTGAGGAAAGTGCGAAAGAAATGCAAGCCAACACGGTTGATGTCCCATTTATAATATTCGGCATTATTGACAAGTTAGCGCACGCTACTAAGCATCCCTTAGCGTGCGCTAATAATGGTTGACTTCAGAATTTGTCCGGGTGCGTCAGCGGGAATCTTATCCGGACCCATGTCCCGGCTGGCGCATGTGTTAGCCGTCCCGCTCAATAATTGAGTCCTTAGCGCACGTTACTCCTACCTGCATAGCGTGCGCTAATAATGGCCCGATAGCGCGTGTTAAGATACATTCTTAGCGTGCGCTATCACAAGGTTGCTTGAGCAATTTGCATGTTTCTATACTTATGCATAATGATATTAATGCACTAAATATCATACTCCAATAATCAAAATCACCAATCCGAAATAATACATGGTTTGAATACAGATGAAATACACTGTAATAAATCCGGATATTACATACTCTCCTACTAAAAAGGAGTTTCGTCCCGAAACTCAAGACGAAAATAACTCGGGATACCTAGACTTCATATCAGCTTCTGTTTCCCAAGTGGCTTCTTCCATTCCGTGACGTGACCACTGAACTTTGACCAAAACGATTGGCTTGTTCCTCAGTTGCTTAACTCGACTCTCGAGTATCTTGATTGGTCTTTCTTCAAACGTCCCATCCTGCTCGACTTCGATCTCGCCGAAATCAATGATATGACTGGGATCTGGTATATATCTCCGTAACTGGGATACGTGGAACACGTTATGAACATGGCACAATGACGGCGGCAATGCTAATCTGTATGCCAACTCCCCAACTCTCTCGAGGATCTCAAATGGTCCGATATATCTCGGACTCAGCTTTCCTTTTCTTCCGAAACGAAAGATTCCCCGAGTAGGAGAATCCTTCAAAAGTACATGGTCCCCAATATTGAACTCCAATGGGCGACGACGTACGTCCGCATAGGATTTCTGGCGACTCTGGGCAGTCAGCAGCCTTTCACGAATTAAGGCTATCTTCTCTCGAGTCTGCTCGATCAACTCTGGTTCTGTTCCGATCAAGTCCGATGAATTGTCCCAGCATAGGGGCGATCTGCATCTCCTTCCGTATAATGCCTCAAACGGTGCCATCTTAATAGAAGCATGCCAACTATTGTTGTAGGTAAATTCAATCAACGGTAGATGAACTTCCCAATCGTTTGACCAATCTAAGGCACAGGCCCTTAGCATGTCTTCCACCGTTTGTATAGTTCTCTCAGATTGTTCGTCAGTCTGCGGGTGATAAGTCAGATCTTGAAGTTCACCCGGTCCCCAAGGCCTTATGAATCGCTTTCCAAAAGTGAGACACAAAACGACCGTCCCGATCGAAACAATGGTCTTCGGCGTACCATGCAATCGAACTATCTCCGAAATAAATACTCGTACAACCTCTCGGTCCCCACGTATCCTTAATGCCTAGAAAATGAGCCGATTTGGTTAAGCGATCAACTATCACCCAAATCATGTTCATTCATGTCCCGGTTTTCGCATATTAGTGATAAAGTCCATCGATATGTCCTCCCACTTCCATTCGGGAATCGGGAGCGGCTTCAACATTCCGGCAGCCGTTGATGCTCGATCTTAACTCGTTGACAAGTCAAGCATTTGAAACATAGTCCGCTACGTCTTTCTTCATGTTGCCCCACCGAAGTTCTGTTTCAAGTCCTTATACATTTCTGGTGCCCGGGTGGATAGAATAGGGCGAACTATGAGCTTCCTTCATAATCGTCTGCTTGAACATCAACATCGGGAACGCAGAGTCGGTTCTGAAATCTCAAAACTCCATCGTCATGAATTATGAATCCGGGGCCTTTCCTTTGATCACTTCATCATGCAACCGAATCATCGAGGATCATCTGCTGTCTAGATTTGATTTCTTCGGTTAATGACGAAGTTATCTCCATCACGCACAGCTGTCCTTGGACTCTTTGTAACCACACTTCAATCCCTTCACGAATCATCTCTCGTTGAAGGCTAAGTTGGGATGTCAGCGTCTCCAGCATCTGAATAGAGACAGGCTTGCGGCTAAGTGCATCGGCCACTACATTTGCTTTGCCTGGATGATATAAAATCTCCAAGTCATAGTCCTTAATCGCCCAACCATCTTCTTTGCCGCATGTTCAACTCTTTCTGACTAAATATGTACTTGAGACTCTTATGATCCGTAAAGATCTGACAGTGAGTCCCGTACAGATAATGCCTCCAGATCTTCAAGGCAAAAACCACTGCTGCTAGCTCCAAATCATGTGTTGGTAATTCACTTCATAAGGTTTCAGTTGTCGCGACGCATAAGCGATCACCTTATCATTCTGCATCAATACGCACCC
Organism: Orobanche coerulescens; assembly: GCA_033398695.1. Lineage (NCBI taxonomy): Eukaryota > Viridiplantae > Streptophyta > Magnoliopsida > Lamiales > Orobanchaceae > Orobanche > Orobanche coerulescens. The sequence continues at coordinate 117,645,149 of CM065807.1, read as the reverse complement.
AAGTCCTTGGTTCGAAGCATCACTGTAAACTATGAATCCTTCAGTTCCTTGCGGAAGTGATAGAATCGGTGCCGTCGTCAATCTCTTCTTCAATTCATCAAAGCTAATCTGACATAATTCATTCCACTCAAACTTTTGAGTTTTCTGCAGAAGTCGAGTAAGTGGGCGGGAGACTTTAGAAAACCCTTCCACGAATCGACGATAGTATCCAGCAAGTCCTAAGAAGCTTCGGACCTCTTTCACGTTCTTTGGAGGCTTCCAATCCAATATTGCTTCGATCTTCTGAGGATCTACTCGGACTCCTCTAGCTGACACCACATGGCCGAGGAACATTACTTCCTTTAGCCAGAATTCACACTTAGAAAGTTTGGCGTACAATTGTTCGTTTCTCAAAAGTTCCAATACAATCCACAAATGCTGCGCATGTTCTTCAGGACTCTTAGAATATACCAGGATGTCGTCAATAAACACGACTCACAAATTTATCCAAAATTCAATGAACACACGGTTCATCAATTGCATAAATACAAAGAAAGTTAGTGAGACCAAACGGCATCACCACAAACTCATAATGCCCGTAGCGAGTTATGAATGCCGATTTCGAACATCGATTCCTTAATCCTCGGTGATGGTATCCCGATCTCGATCAATTTTAGAAAATACTGCTTTCCTTGCAATCGGTCAAATAGATCATCAATCCGTGGCAACGGATACTTGTTCTTAATCGTCATCTTGTTCACTCTCGATAGTCAATACACAATGAGCGATCCATCCTTCTTTCGGACAAAGAATCGGCGCTCCCTGTGGTGAAACGCTGGTGAATATAGCCTTGTCCAAGAACTCCTTCACCGCTTCTTCGCCAGACATCTCAAGAGGTGCCATACGATACGGCGCCTTGGAAATTGGTGTAGCTCCGGTTCCACCAATGGTAAATTCCACATCCCTTCGTGGAGGTAGTCCGTAACTCGTCAGAAATACATCTGGAAATTCATTCACAACAGAATGGATGAAAGTTCCACAATTTCGTCTTCTTTCTTCATTGCGTAACACCAGCATCTTGCAGACACTGTTTCAACAATTTGACAGCTTTCATCGCCTTGATCAATTTCCCTGAGCTTCCCGGTTTCCATCCCTCAAACAAAATTTCGAAACCATCGTCAGTAATCAGCGAGATATTCCTCCTTCGGTAGTTCACAATTGCTCCATATCGATTAAGCCAATCGTCTCCGAGTATCAGGTCGTCTCCTTGCATTTCTATCACGATCAGATTTGAGAGCCACTCTCTGCCTCCAAATGATACAGGGAAATTTCTAGTTTCTAAATTTCCGACAATCCTCTCTCCACTCGGTAAACCAACAACATAAGGTTCACAAGTATGAAAACCGGAAACATTCAAACGATTTACACAAGACAAAGATATGAAAGAATGTGTAGCTCTTGTATCGAATAAAACGCTAACTGGCTGGGAAAGGATCTGGACAAGCACTCGATGCGACAAAGAAGATCTTGATCGTCTGTCCTCCTCATCTCGCATGCACGTGGGGAGCATATCCGCACTCGATGTCCCTTTCGGTCCCATTGTCCTCTCGCCGCCCGCGGCCAAAATTCCCGAGGCATCTCGAACACTTTGCCGTCGTGGAATACCGGGCCTCCTTCTCGACCGGCCGTGGTGTACGGCTCAAAGACTTTGCAGCCTCTTCACAAAACACCGCCCGATGTCCCTCTCGTCCCACAATCAAAACAAATCACGGCAGAAGGGGGCAATTAGCCGATAGTGCCCCGTCTGGCGCAGCTTAAAGCATTTCTGGTAACATCGCAATAGTTGATGTCGCCCGAAATTCTTTCCGCTCCTAGCCGGGTGCGGAGGTTTCTTGAAAGAATGGAAGGATGACTGGGCCTTACGGGCCCCACTGCTTGTGCTCTGTAAAAGTACCAGACTTTCATTGCTTGGATTCTGAAAATTTCTCCATGGCTGCTTCCTTGATCTCATATGCCAACGCCTTATCCTGGTATTAGCGGAGTGTGGTACATTCGAATCCGGACATGTACCTATGGACTTCTGGTTTCAGTCTCATATCGAAATGAATCATCATTTCGCATCTGCTCGACCGGATGTCGAACAAATGCCACCGGGTTAAACGCCTTGATCGCTCGGGATACCGCACATCGGAAGGCCGAGCGGAGAAAACTCCCGAACTTTGGCTTCCCTCACGGGACGAGGGCAATACCGAGCTTCCATCATCAATCTAAACTCGTCCAATCGGCATCATGGTCTACCGGCCGATGGCTTCCACCATTCGGACGCTTCCCTATCGTAAAATATTGAGCGATAGAGGCTCTCCTATTGCCCGGCGCTTGATTCCGCAAAGATTTTCTCCAGCTCCTTTAACCAATGATCCTGTGGGAGTCTAAATACCGTCGAATTTGGGTGGTTGCATCTTCGCCACCTCTTGCCCACCGGCCACCTCGATTTCCCATATCCGGGATCCCTTGCCGTCTCTCTCTCGCCGTAGTCCCACCGCCACTTGCATTCGGTCCACGACACAGGCGAACAGAGTCATCTGGTTCACCACTTGACCAAGGATCTCTGGTACAGCAGGATCTGGTTCATTATTAATAGATTGTTGCGGATCGCCTGAGCTATGACTGGACTGGTTAGAAGGCGACGCTTCCCTTTCGGCATTTCTCCGTCCGCGTCCACGACCGCGACCACGTCCACGTCCGCCTCTCAACATACTGTAAGCATACATACTCAATATACAGGAAACAACATCGTTCTAATATTCGAGTGTAAAGAGACACAACATGAAAAGAACAAGATAGAGTTTAGGAACTTACAACCACTGTTCGCATGAAGACGTAGGCAGTGCAGTGATGTCATTCACGGCCGGTTACCCCAAAAGACATAAATGACACCTATTTTAACCCAACGGCCAAGATATCCATAATCTTAGCTCCGATACCATATTCTGTAACACCCCCAATATATTCGGGAATATTACAGCGCCGTAAATCCTTTACATAAGGATTTACAAGGCTGAAGAATTGAACAAGTATAAAAAGGTATCGCGAATGGAAATAATCAATTACAGACATCGCTCGACCAAATACGTAAACAAGACAATTGTTCGACAGAACTCAATAATACATCACCAAATTCAAATCATCACAAATGACTTCGTACTCGAGTACTTATTGAAATAACGAATAAACAATAGATAAATAAACCCGGTCGGGACATCACTCTGCACCCTCGTCACCATACAGTTCCAGTGGTTGTTTCCCCGCTCTCCTGGATCCTGAACACAAACAAAATGTTCACCCCCGAAGGGGTTAGCACAATCATGCTAATACAAGTACCACAACATATTATTCATATCTCACGGTGAATAATAATAACGTGAACGACAAAATACCAACGAGTCTTCTCCTACGAGAAACTTAAACATAACATACACAACTGATAATCACAACATGATATCAATACATACACATGGTAATTCCATCGATCCATTGCTCATCGCCTAGAACCCACGATGATCCCGTCGACCAACCCGTGGTGGAAAACCCGTCCGATGATCCGGTAGACGCTAGCATAGATCCCCCGATGATCCCGTCGGACCAACACGAGGTGGACACACAATAACGACATTCATGCACGACAATATGTATAACAACAATATATAAAACAATTAAGGTACTTGCCTCGATTTGAAGACAATAACAATACTTCCACGAAAATGAACACTCGAAGATCGTCCTCCTCAATCAATCACGAACGAGACCAAACCTTAACAAAAGAAATGATATAGGATTTATCTCACGTCGTATGAATGTTTAACAATTCGATTAACGGTCAAAAGTTCATAAACCGCACCGCCTGAATAGCTTAGCGCACGCTAAGTACTCGTGGTAGCGTGGCGTTACGTCGCCCGATAGCGCACGCAAACAACAAAGCCTAGCGCACGCTAACGATGCATGGTCGCATTTCACCGACCACCAATCGACTCGTCGATGGTCTAGCGACGTTACGTACCAAACGTAGCGCACGCTAACTACCGCCGATAGCGCACGTTAAATTGCATAGCATAGCGTGCGCGCTATCTATGCATGGCGATTTCATCTTGAACAAGAACTGCTTTCTTCCCATGATAGAAACAATGAAATCTTGCGTGATAATTCATGTTACTTCCATGAATACCATGTTCATACTCTTATGAATGATTTTACGGATAAAGACAACTTCGGATTCAAGGATATGCAGACCAATATAAAATCATATTCTATTCCGACTTCAAATCTTTATATGTCAAAACGAAAAGCTAAACGGCTGATATCAACACCTCTATATCGATCCATGTCATCATCTCAAGTTGATAAACGCCCTATATATACTAGATAAATCCTTCCATGATCAAACCTTTAGATTTATCTAACAATAAGGATGTTAACGTCTAGTCCAAGATTACTATGAAATCATCTATTAGATTCGGTTTACCAATGATAGAAGCTTCTCTTCACATATTCAGTGTACTAAGATTCGAATCATGATGATTATAATCAAGGTATTTAAGGCTTATTCAACTCACTATTCCAAACATGATATACTTGGATAATTCATCTATGAAAATCCATATCTTGTTAACATGATCATCCAAATCGTTAGAATCCAACTCTAAGTCTGGAGATAGATTGAACATACCTTAAAATGACGAAATCACTGAACCGTAAGGTAGAATCCAACTCCGGTTGGTTGTATGCCCTTCCAAGGTGCTATTCCACTTCCATGAACATTCCACGTGATAACCAATGTATAAACATCAACAATATGTGTTCTAAGTGTGTAGGAGTATTACTACAACTCTCTGAACTCTCAAGATTGAGGAAAGTGCGAAAGAAATGCAAGCCAACACGGTTGATGTCCCATTTATAATATTCGGCATTATTGACAAGTTAGCGCACGCTACTAAGCATCCCTTAGCGTGCGCTAATAATGGTTGACTTCAGAATTTGTCCGGGTGCGTCGGGAATCTTATCCGACCCATGTCACCGGGCGCATGTGTTAGCCGTCCCGCTCAATAATTGAGTCCTTAGCGCACGTTACTCCTACCTGCATAGCGTGCGCTAATAATGGCCCGATAGCGCGTGTTAAGATACATTCTTAGCGTGCGCTATCACAAGGTTGCTTGAGCAATTTGCATGTTTCTATACTTATGCATAATGATATTAATGCACTAAATATCATACTCCAATAATCAAAATCACCAATCCGAAATAATACATGGTTTGAATACAGATGAAATACACTGTAATAAATCCGGATATTACATATAGAATACTGGATGTAGGATATATTTATCAAAATATTTAAGGTATTTTTGCCCAACACATATAATCATACATAAATACTTGTCTCTAAGACATCGTTGCTAAGGGTGGAAAATGGATATTTAAAGACGTTCGGTCTGAGAATGTATCTCAGTCCCTATACGATATGAATGGAACACAATTAACAATGATACAAATGGGTTCAAAAGGAAAAGACACCCCAAACCCCACTTACAAATCACCCGATTTCAGTTTTATACACATAGGGGTTGGGAACCACCAAAATCCCCTCTAGTCTGCATCGTACACGAAAATAGACATGAAATTATAGGGGGTAGCATATATACGAAGTAGATTAATCATAATCCCAGGGTTCTCGTGCTCAATAATCCTCAATTTAAGGTTCTGAGGAATTATGACCTCGACTAGAAGGATAAAGAAGGATGAAATTGTGATTAAACTGCATCACAAAATGAAGGATGGAGTTAGATGATGATATATAGATCAAACTAGAAACTTTCTTGCCAAATCGCCGCCCATCGCTTGAAAGGGGAGAAAAATGAATAAAAATGCGATTGTTGCATTCTGCCTAGGTACTTATATCTGGGCGTTGTTATGACCATAACACCTATCGAATACGACCGTAACAATGCCATCATATGGCTGTACTGCGAGATCTTTGTGGCCTTATCTAGCCTACTGGATTATAGGGGCTTAGCCGCGATGCTTAAGGTTGTACACTATCGGACATACAGCCATAATAATCCCTGAATTACAATCGTAAGCTAACTTGGCTGGAGATCAATAAAGTTAGTCTAATATACTACCGAGTTGATCTCAGTCCAGGTCCAACCAGAAGCGAGGACGCCCAAGACTTGAAGAGCTAAACAGCCCTAAAACAACAAGAAGTGGCCTGAACGGCAAAATCACAATGAATCTATGACATGCAACACAATGCTTAGACATAACATCAATGTACGAATCCAAGCGCTAATTAAACTCCAAAATACATCATATCGGTGACAAGGGCGGATTTTGAAGGGCGGATTAAGTTATTTATAAGAGTTTCAAATCATCTTGCTATGATTTGTTGGATGATGACAAGGAGTATATCAGTGGTATTAGTGAAGCAAGTTCATGGGTCTGGACCTTAACTATGCCACCTCTTTGTAATGTTACTATATCTAAACGTATCTCAAGACCCAAGTTGTATCGGATAAGACTTGGTAGGTTTTATCAGATGATGCCCTTTACTGGCAACGTCATGATTTAAATAATTGGGATAATGATTTTTGTTGCTACAAAAAAAGATGTTTTAATTTATAGAGTTAACATTACCGATTCTTAATTGTTTTTTATTAAATTTTGCATATTAACTCTTTTATAATATGTGGATTGTGTTTATACAACTTATTATTTTTCATTTCAACATATACTGATTTGTGCTTACTTACCAACAAATTCATAACTATCCATTGGTAAAAATTGAAAAATTACTGTCGCTTAATTATAAAAGTCTCCATTGTTTTCCATCTCTGTCTTTACATAATGATTCTATCATCTCGTACGGTCAGAACAAACTTATATTGAATGAAACTTCCTGCAATAGAGATGAGTAATTGCATAGCACTCAAGATTATACTCGTGTTTGAATGATGATCATTATTTTGTTAATCAAAATAATATTGATGTAGCTGATAGATGTACATATTGGGTGTTCTTCTTATACTGTTCAAGGGGCACTAGAAAAACTTTTACTTGGAAGACGTTGTGCTCGTCCTTATGAGTCAATGGAGATATAGTTCTTCTAGTCACTTCCAGTGATATTGCTTCTTTATACCTAGAGGTCTGCATACGCACTCGATATTTGGAATTCTACAGTTGGTTGATAAGAAAACGACTTGCAGCAAGATCAAGCTTGGAACTGACCTGGTCGGACTCCTGAAGAATAAAATGCTTATATTTTTTAGATAAAGCACCAATAACTCATAGATTCTGCTTCGAAGCGCTTGATAAAATCTTGAAGGACATTGTGATATCCCTTTATGAAGAGCCCTCTGATACGCCATTCGAAGTGTTGATGATCATGTTGGTGGTAATTTCAAAATAGATAATGTATGTTGTCCCCAATAGAAGCAAACAGGATATTGTACATGCTACCATCAGCTCATCCAAGCTTTAGGAATATTTGAGGTCCTTAAGTTTGACGAAGAACAGGCGCTTGAAGGTGTTTTGTGTACTCCCGAATTTTTTTATTGTTGCTGAAGTTTATTATTTAGATTTATATAGATATATAATTATTTAATATTATATTAAGTTTCTTTAGTTATATTAATGTATGTTGGTGCAGCTATGTCTGGTGTTACGCAGACAAGAGAATTCGCTGAATGGATATTGTAGATTGGGGATGGGACTTATGGTCTCAAAAATGATGGAGAATCATATGTTATATCGATCGATGATATTTTGATACGTAATATGACAGATCTTTTTGCAACCATTGCTGAGAGCACTTTTCCATTCATATTCTAGAATATGCATGTTAGCTATTTTATCAAGATATGGTTATACTTGTTCCGACCAATGAGATAGCTAAGAAGATCAATGAATTCATATTGTCCCCATTGCCTGGCGGTGAAGTGGAGTATATGAGTTAGGACAACATTAGCAAAGAGGAGGGAGACGTGGATGGTCAGTTCGATATATTTTCTCTTAAGTTTCTTAATATGATTAGGTGTTCTGAGTTGTCTAACCACGTGATCAAGTTGAAAGTTGGATATCCCCTAATGCGACATAGGAATATAGACCAGTCGACTGAGTTGTCCAATTGGACAATTGAGGGAATTCAAAAGTTGCATAAATATACTTTATCATGAAATGCAAGTAGACTCATCAGTGGCAGTACTTAAACCACTAGTTCCTCACAAGTGTAGAATAATAGTTCTTAATCATGTATCACATAGCAATTCATGCAAAACAAATGTAGAATAATTGTTCTTAATAATTCTTAAACATGTATCACATACCATTTCGGCACGGACAAGGGCTGTAATTTTCCATGCGGTTTTTGATGTTCTGCTTTTACTTGTAGGCATGTCAAGCACCGTTCTACTCGACGACCTACATCGCATTTCATTCCTGGCCACCAATAAGACTTCTGTAAGTCCCTGTACATTTTGGTGCTTCCAGGGTGAATGGAATACTTAGAATGATGTGCATCATCCAGCAACATATTCCTTACGTCTGTACACCGTGGTATCCATATTCGGCCTTTAAACCATTTTACTCTTTGTCTTCTTCTGAAAGTTGGTTCTTGTATGTAACCAAACGTTCACTTTTCAGCTTATCATCAGCAAGACCTTCTGCTTGTGCTTTTCTTATCAAATCATTCAAGTCGCATCTTACATCTATACGACAAGAATATAAGTCGAACGGCTCCACTCTTTCTTTTCGGCTCAACGCATCTGCAACTATGTTTGCTTTTATGGGATGGTATAGAATTTCACATTCGTAGTCTTTAAGCAATTCCATCCATCTCCGTTATCTCATATTTAGTTTTTTTTGTTCGAACAAATATTTGAGACTTTTGTGTTTGGTGAAAAATTGGCACTTTACTCTATATAAGTAATGCTGCCAAATTTTCAACACAAAAAGCACGACTGCCAATTCGAGATCATGTGTTGGATAACACCTTTCATGTTCTTTCAGTTGACGTGAGGCATAAGCAATGACCTTCCCACGTTGTATAAGTACGCACCCTAAACCGAGTCTTGATGCATCGCTATATACTTTGAAGTCTTTCGTACCTTCGGGTAAACTAAGTACTGGAGCTTTACAAATAAGTTCTTTGATGGTCCCGAAAAACTTACTTTGCTCTTCCGTCCATACAAATTTTTCGTTCTTCGTCAACCTTGTCAAAGGTGATGCCAGAGTGGAGAAGTCCTTGATGAAACGACGGTATTATCCGTTTAACCCGAGGAAGCTTCGCGGGGCATCTCATTTCATAATGGCTTCGACTTTTGAGGGGTCAACTTTAACTCCATCACCACTAACAACATTTCCGAGGAACTAAACTTCCCGGAGCCAAAATTCACATTTTGAACTTTGCGTATAGATTTTCTGTACGCAATAGTTACAAAACTTGTGCTAGATCACACAATGTTCCTCTTTACTTTTCGAATAGATGAGGATATCATCAATGAAAACAATGACATACTTGTCAAGTAAAGGTTTGCAAACGCGATTCATTAAATCTATGAATGTTGCCGGTGCGTTCGTTAGTCCGAATGGCATAACTAAAAACTCATAGTGTTCTAGTTCTGAAATATTTTAGGGATATCCTCCCCTCGGACCCTTAACTGATGGTGCAAATCGATCTTGGAAAAGTAATTCTCTCCTTGTAATTAATCGAAAAGATCATCAATTCATGGTAACAGGTATCGATTCTTTATTATGACCTTGTTTAATTCACGATAATTAATGCACATACGCATCGTTCCATCTTTCTTTTTGACAAAGAGAATGGGTGCTCCCCACGGGGATGTACTTGGTTGAATGAAATCTTTCTCCAACAGTTCTTGGAGCTGTTTCATTAACTCTTGCATTTCGGTCGGTGCCAATTGGTATGGTGCTTTTGCTATCGGTGTGGTGCCTAGTACGAGTTCAATTCGAAATTTCACTTGCCTTCCGGGTGGTAATCCCAGCAAGTCTTCTGGAATTACATCCCTGAAGTCCAATACGACTTCTAGGTCATCAATTTTATTTTCTTTAGGCAGTAAATTTATTACATAATCCATATAAGTCGGGCACCCTATCGCAACATACTTGCGAGCTTTTTCCATAGACAATATATGTATCTTATTATGCGTTCGTTCACCATGAACTGTAACATGTGTCCCATCCGGTGCAGTTAACAACACTGTCTTGGTGTAACATATGATTTCTGCCTTGTAAAGATTTAACCAATCCATTCCTACTACCACGTATAATCCACCGGTTGAAATAGGAATGAGGTTAATAGGAAAGTTGTATCCTTCTATTTCAAGTATACAACCAGGTATGTGTTCAGTAACACATTCTCGCAGTCTGTTCGCGAGTTCAACAGAAATAGTATTAACTAGTGGGACAACGGGGGCACTAATTCGCCCCACCAACTCTGTTCTTATAAAGGAAAAGTCTGCACCACAATCAAATAATAAATGGACGGGTATAGAATTTAAAATAAAGGTACCTGTAACGATGTCAGGCGCTTCAGCTGCCTCTGTTGCTGTTATCTGAAATGAACGCGCTTTCACGCGATGAGGCTCCAGATTCTTGCCACCACTACCGGATGCTCCAGTATTCTTTTCTTCAACTTTTCTCTGGTCCTAGTTCAGTTTCGGGCAATGTGTTTTCATATGACCCACTTCCTGACAGTTGAAGCAGGTAAGGTTCTTTTCGCGACACTCGCGAATAGTATGACCAAGTCTTCCACAGTGGGAATAGTTAACCCCACTCGATGTCGTACACATACCACTATGCCTTTTATTGCAACGGTTGCACCATTGATCATTACCTTTTCGGGTATCCCCTTTCAGATAGGATCCTGATGGCTTCACACGTTTCGACGACCCATATCCTTTGTCGTCAAACTTTCTTTTTTGCTCATATGCTCCAACCTCTTTCTTTTGTCATTCGATCTCTTATTCTCCATCCTTTGCCGCGTCAATGGCCTGTCGGAAAGTTAAGCCAACCACTTTGGAATGAATTCGCAAATATTTGTGATTAACCCATAAAGGTAGCGATCAACTCGGCTTTCTTCAGAACTCACTTGAGGTCCTGCAAACTTCGCTTTTTCCATGAATTCAGTAGTGTAAGCTTAGACCGATTGATTAGTACCCTATCGGAGGTTCATAAAATCGATCTCAAGTTGAGCCTGAGGGCTCTTCGAGCTGTAATCGTCTTCAAACTGTTTAACAAATTCGGGCCATCGCATCGCAATAATCGTTTTTCCCCAACAACGCTCTGTCTCATTTCCACCAAGATTGTGCTTCCTTACAAAGAAAGTTTGCTGCAAATGTCACTTTTTCTTCCTCAGTGCACTTACAAGTGCGGAAGATCTTTTCAGTGTGGCTGACCCACCGTAATGCTTGTACCGGGTTTTCATCCCCAAAGAACTCTATTAGTTTACAACCAATAAATAAATTATAAGAACAACCGTGCCTTCGTTCGCGGTCATCATTCTTTCCATCGTCGTTTCGTTTCGGACCCCCAATACCGGACCTTTCTCCTTCCGGTTTATTTACCACTTGATTGTCGACCTGTTTGCCCCGTAACTGATGAAGAAAGGTCGGCATTGCATTCTAAAAAAGCCTTATCCACTTCCTCAGCGATCATGGCCCTTATTCCAGGTTGTGAAGGAGGAGACTGAGGATCAATAATAACATCCAGATTTTGATGCTTCTTCTTTACGTTCCTTCATCTTTCTCTCCATCTCCCGTACCTCCACGAAATCATATCCTCCTCGAGCCATAGTATGGGGAGCATTGTTCAGCTTCGCTATCTCTCACTTCTTGATTCTCTTTTCCTAAAAAAATGCAAGGAATCGAAATAATATGTAAGGAAATGAAACGAGCGGTGGAATCGATCTATAGAAAATTATTTGCAAGGATTCAAAATAATATGTAAGGAAATATCGGCAAGTAATCGAGCTACAGAAAATGTCTTTGAATTCAAATTTACCTCCCAAGTAGGGTCTCTTGTGTCAAGATTTAACACCTTCCGACCGGCGATCGACTAGGAGGACGGGCGACCGACTTACTGCCGAGCGACCAAGACAAGTCTGCCGACCAGCGGCCAGGCGACCGAGCCTTAGCCCAGCGGACAAGCTACATCGACCGACCGAAGGCCCCAGGACCAGTCCCGATGCCGAGTGATCGACCTCAAGACGATCGCCTCTCGACGGCGATCGACTGGCGACCTACGAACGGACGATCTCCTCTCGGCATCTTGCCGACCTGCCCTTGGTGACCGACCATTGGCGACCTCCATCCACTGGCCGATGACGACCTCGGATGATCAGCCAGGGACGACCGCTCATGTCGATCATCACCGATGGACATCCAGTCGGTAAAGGCCGAGCACCAGGACTGGCACCACGTGCAAGGGCCGAGACAAGATCCGCGAATCTCGGGCCATTGACCAAAGCCTGACAGATTCCCTCCACCAACCGACAAAGCCGCCGAAAGCTTGTCGGTAGGGCCACATGTTGATCGACTCGACACGTGATGGCTCCTTATTGACCGCCCACTGTGCAGCCTCTTCCTCGACTTTAGCCCGACCAAGATCTTCCTTGACTTTAGCTGATGCCTGTGGATCGCCCCATTAAAGTATTGCGGCGACGGCGTAATATTAAAATGGCCGGCAGCGATCGGCCACTACAGATGTGACCCACGCCTATATATACGAAGCCCCCGCATTTGTAAAGTCTCTCGGACATTCTTGCAATACATACGCACATGTATAAACATTAAGCACTTGGCTAATCTCCAACTCTTGGCAATTTTCTTTCTGTCTTACTTCTCGGCCCATCTCCTCGAGCAGATCGCCATGGGGACGAAGAACACCGAGCTTCGCTCAAGAGCCGGATTAACAGAGTCTTTTACACTCATTGTATTTAGATTTCTCTCATTAATACTTGTATCCACAAATATTTGTATTAATAACATCTCGCGAGAGCATTCAAGCCCGGCCTAACAAACCCGGCAAATCTCAGTATTATTTATCTACTCTAAGTGCTCCCGCAATTGTTGTTTGTTGTCCGTCTTCCACAGATTAATCTTCGGATAAATATTTTGGGCAACAACAATTGGCGCTAGAAGAAGGGGATCCAACCTCGATTTTTATACCTACTGCTCAAGAACACTCACTGTTCTCGGGCGGATACTTGAAGTGACACTCACCGCACTTCAAAGAAATCCTTCGTAAATCATGTCTTCCGCCTCCGTCAAGAAAGCCGCCACCTGGGCTGCACCCCTGCTCCGTCCTGGTCCCGAGCCGCAGCCGATGGTGGAAGGTAGCCGCCGCGGTCGAGACGCCGATCCGTCCTCGGACGGCGGCCCAAGCTTCGCTCGATCGGTTCAACCAAGGAACAGATCGAAGGCCCCGCCGCCCCACAGAGCGACGGAGTGCTCGACGCGCCTCCGCCTACCGCCCCTGCCTCTCGCCGAAGATCAAGCGGAAGCTCAAGGCACTACCGGCCGAGCACCGCCAGAGGCTTTCGCCCGCAAGAAGAGGCGCTGGCAGCTGGGCACCTCTCGTCTTCGATCGCACGGGCGGTGACTCCGACACAGCGGCCGGGCCCCGGCCTCGGCCTACGAGACGACGGAGTTGGTGTCCGTCACCGTGAGCTCGGCCTACCCGGCTCCCACAAGGCGATCCAGCCGCCTGGCTCCCGCCGCCAAATTCCCGAGGTCGGCAGCGGGTCCGAGATCGGACACGATCGCCTCGGCCCCCGCTCCCAAAGCCGATCCGCAAGCGGCCGAGCCGCGGCGATCGCGCGATGCAACGCCAACTCAACGACATGAAGGCGCTCCGCAATCCGAGGCGGCGCCACCAAGACGATCGCCGCCGAGCGAGCCGCCGCGATCGACATCGAGCTCGCCTTGGCAAAGACAAGATCGCCTCCTCGGACACCCGTGTACTGGGGCGATCGGACCCCCAAACACACTGCACAAGTTCAACATCTACATGACCGTGTGGGGCATCGGACGCGACCAGTGCCGAATGTTCCTCTCGACATCGATTTACTCGCCCACCGGTGGTACACTTCGTTGCCACCTCGGTCCATCGGCCTTTAACGAGCCGGGCGCACGTCTTCACGGAACACTTCGCCACCGTGGTCGCCCGCCAAGGTCGCCATCGCATGATGCAAATCGTGCAAGGAGAACAGAGTCCGACTGACTACATCGGCCGGTAGACGTGATCATCCTCAACGGCGAGCCCGTAAGCGATGAGACCGCCTCTACGCGGTCCTAGAGGTTTTCGTGGCTTCGCCTATGTTCAGCATCTCACGAAGACCCTACCGACGACCTACGCAGCCTTCCGGCTAGAGCCGCAGATTTCTGTCTGTGCAAAGGCTTCTTCTTAGCCTTGGAGTACCGCGACGGCGCCCGAGCGGCGACCTCCGCCTCCCACCCGAGCGACGACCTCCGTCTTCCACCCGATCGCTACTATCCAAGAGCCGAGGACTCGCTCACCGCCACACCCAACATTCTAAGTAAGGGATCGACTCCGCCGATCGCCGATATCGACCTACGACACGCGATCGTCACGAGCCACGATCGCGCCTTCCGGCAGATCGCAACATCATCAAGAACCGGTGGACACGATCGCCATCTACAGCCCAAAGATATAACATGACGGACTAAGGCATAAGATCGCTCCACCACACATCATAAAGCCATGGTCTGGCAATGATGGAACCGGCCGCTGCCATGCAAGGTCCTTTCGCCGAGATCGCCCGCCCTTCGTTTAAATACGAGGCCGCGTAGTCGGAGGGCCCTCCAACATTAATCGGTGGACACATGCCACAACCCCGTCTCAACGTACACCGCCGAGGTCGGCCATCTCCATGGCCGCCGAGGTGGAAGCAGAGCTAACAAGCCGCGGCGTGGAGTTGATTCATCCGACGCCGCTTGCGCAAGGACTCCTCTAGACCGAGACCGCACGCCTTTCGTTTAAATACAAGGCGAGGCGCAGCCTAACAGAGGACCCTCATAATAAAGTGAGTCACGAGGCACTCATTGTCTTCGTGCACCAAGACACGGTCATGGGGTCGGTCCATCGATCTCCGCGACTGTGCACGATTCCTCAAGCAAGCGAAACCACCAAGTTTCCATGGGGGATCGGCCAATGTTGTTTTTTGCAGGTACAAGACCGAAAGATAGCTAAGCCAATCGACCATGATAGCCCAAATCCGAGTCCTAAGTCAGCTCAGATCGCCCGTCCTCATCCATACACGATCACCAGCAAGAACCACCTCGCCCCATGTCTTCAACATAGGAGCAAGCTGGGGGGCAATTGTTGTGTCAAGATTTAACACCTTCCGACCGGCGATCGACTAGGAGGACGGGCGACCGACTTACTGCCGAGCGACCAAGACAAGTCTGCCGACCAGCGGCCAGGCGACCGAGCCTTAGCCCAGCGGACAAGCTACATCGACCGACCGAAGGCCCCAGGACCAGTCCCGATGCCGAGTGATCGACCTCAAGACGATCGCCTCTCGGTACTCGGCGATCGACCCCTGGCGACCTACGAACGGACGATCTCCTCTCGGCATCTTGCCGACCTGCCCTTGGTGACCGACCATTGGCGACCTCCATCCACTGGCCGATGACGACCTCGGATGATGAGCCAGGGACGACCGCTCATGTCGATCATCACCGATGGACATCCAGTCGGTAAAGGCCGAGCACCAGGACTGGCACCACGTGCAAGGGCCGAGACAAGATCCGCGAATCTCGGGCCATTGACCAAAGCCTGACAGATTCCCTCCACCAGCCGACAGGCCGCCGAAAGCTTGTCGGTAGGGCCACATGTTGACTGACTCCGGACACGTGATGGCTCCTTATTGACCGCCACTGCGGCCTCTTCTCGACTTTAGCCCGACAAACAAGATCTTCCTTGGACTTTAGCTTGATGCCTGTGGATCGCCCCATTAAAGTATCAAGCGGCGACGGCGTAATATTAAAATGGCCGCAGCGATCGGCCACTACAGACAGACCTTTGCCGCCTATATATACGAAGCCCCCGCATTTGTAAAGTCTCTGACATTCTTGCAATACATACGCACATGTATGCAAACATTAAGCACTTGGCTAATCTCCAACTCTTGGCAATGACTTTCTTTCGGTCTTACTTCTCCCGCCCATCTCCTCGAGCGGATCGCCGGGGACGAAGAACACCGAGCTTCGCTCAAGAGCCGGATTAACAGAGTCTTTTACACTCATTGTATTTAGATTTCTCTCATTAATACTTGTATCCACAAATATTTGTATTAATAACATCTCGCGAGAGCATTCAAGCCCGGCCTAACAAACCCGCAAATCTTGTATTATTTATCTACTCTAAGTGCTCCCGCAATTGTTGTTTGTTGTCCGTCTTCCACAGTATTAATCTTCGGATAAATATTTTGGGCAACAACAATTGGCGCTAGAAGAAGGGGATCCAACCTCGATTTTTATACCTACTGCTCCAAGAACACTCACTGTTTCTGGCGTATACTTGAAGTGACACTCACCGCACTTCAAAGAAATCCTTCGTAAATCATGTCTTCCGCCTCCGTCGAAGAAAGCCGACCACTGGCTGCACTGCCTGGCCCCGGCCCGAGCCGCGGCCGATGGTGGAAGGTAGCCGCCATGTCGAGACGCCGATCCCGTCCCTCGGACGGCGGCCCAAGCCTCTCGCTCGATCGGTTCCGAACCAAGGAACAGATCGAAGGGCCCGGCCGCCCCATGAGCGACGGAGTGCTCTCGACGCGCTCCAGCCTACGCCGGCCTCTCGCCGAAGATCAAGCGGAAGCTCAAGGCACTCACTGCCGAGCAATCGCCAGGAGGCTTTCGCCCGCAAGAAGAGGCGCTCGCACTGGGCACCTCTGTCTTCGATCGCTGGGCGGTGACCCGACTGGCGACCGGGGCGGTCCGGCCCGGCTACGAGACGACGGAGTTGGTGTCCGTCACCAGGAGCTCGGCCTACCGGCTCCCACAAGGCGATCCAGCCGCCGGCGCTCCCGCCGCCAAATTCCCGAGGTCGGCAGCGGGGTCCGAGATCGCACACGATCGCCTCGGCCCCCGCTCCCAAAGCCGATCCGCAAGCGGCCGAGCCGCGCGATCGCCGCGATGCAACGTCAACTCAACGACATGAAGGCGCCTCGCAATCCGGGCAGCGCCACCAAGACGATCGCCGCGAGCGAGCCGCCGCGATCGACATCGAGCTCGCCGGCAAAGACAAGATCGCCTCCTCCTCGGACACCCGTACTGGGGGCGATCGGACCCCAAACACACCCGCACAAGTTCAACATCTACATGACCGGGTGTGGGGCATCGACGCGACTGTGTGCCGAATGTTCCTCTCGACCTCTGGACGACCTCGCCCACCGGTGGTACACTTCTGCCACCTCGGTCCATCGGCCTTTAACGAGCCGCGAACGTCTTCACGGAACACTTCGCCACTGTGGTCGCCCGGCCGAAGGTCGCCATCGCATGATGCAAATCAGGCAAGGAGAACAGAGTCCGACTCGGACTACATCGACCGGGTAGACGTGATCATCCTCAACGGCGAGCCCGTAAGCGATGAGACCGCCTCACGCGGTCCTAGAGGTTTTCGTGGCTTCTCGCCTATGTTCAGCATCTCACGAAGACCCTACCGACGACTCACGCAGCCTTCCGGCTAGAGCCGCAGATTTCTGTCTGTGCAAAGGCTTCTTCTTAGCCTTGAGTACCGCGACCGGCGCCCGAGCGGCGACCTCCGCCTCGGCCCGAGCGACGACCTCCGCCTTCCACCCGATCGCTACTATCCGTAAGAGCCGAGGACTCGCCACCGCCTACACCCAACATTCTAAGTAAGGATCGACTCGCCGATCGCCGATATCGACCTACGAATAATGCGATCGCCGCCGAGCCACGATCGCGCCTCCGCCGATCGCAACATCATCAAGAACCGGTGGACACGATCGCCATCTACACCAAAGATATAACATGATGGACTAAGGCATAAGATCGCCTCCACCACACATCATAAAGCCATGGTCCCGGGCAACGATGGAACCGCCGCGGCCATGCAAGGTCCTTTTCGCCGAGATCGCCCGCCTTCGTTTAAATACGAGGCCGGGCGTAGTCGGAGGGCCCTCCAACATTAATCGGTGGACACATGCCACAACCCCGTCTCAACGTACACCGCCGAGGTCGGCCATCTCCATGGCCGCCGAGGTGGAAGCAGAGCTAACAAGCCGCGGCGTGGAGTTGATTCATCCGACGCCGCTCGCGCAAGGACTCCTCTAGACCGAGACCGCGCGCCTTCGTTTAAATACAAGGCGAGGCGCACTAACAGAGGACCCTCATAATAAAGTGAGTCACGAGGCACTCATTGTCTTCGCACCAAGACACGGTCATGGGGTCGGTCCATCGATCTCCGCGATCGTGCACGATTCTCAAGCAAGCGAAACCACCAAGTTTCCATGGGGATCGCCAATGTTGTTTTTTGCAGTACAAGACCGAAAGATAGCTAAGCCAATCGACCATGATAGCCCAAGTCCGAGTCCTAAGTCACTCGGATCGCCCGTCCTCATCCATACACGATCACCAAGAAGAACCACCTCGCCCCATGTCTTCAACATAGGAGCAAGTCAGGGGGCAATTGTTGTGTCAAGATTTAACACCTTCCGACCGGCGATCGACTAGGAGGACGGCGACCGACTTATCGCGAGCGACCAAGACAAGTCTGCCGACCTGCCAGCGACCGAGCCTTAGCCCAATGGGACAAGCTACATCGACCGATCAAGGCCCTGTGACTCCCGATGCCGAGTGATCGACCTCAAGACGATCGCCTCAGACTCGGCGATCGACCTGGCGACCTACGAACGGACGATCTCCTCTCGCATCTTGCCGACTCGCCTTGGTGACCGACCATTGGCGACCTCCATCCACCGGCCGATGACGACCTCGGATGATGAGCCAGGGACGACCGCTCATGTCGATCATCACCGATGGACATCCGGTCAGTAAAGGCCGAGCACCAGGATGGCACCACGTGCAAGGGCCGAGACAAGATCCGCGAATCTCGGGCCATTGACCAAAGCCTGACAGATTCCTCCACCACCCGACAGCCGCCAAAGCTTGCCGGTAGGGCCACATGTTGATCGACTCGGACACGTGATGGCTCCTTATTGACCGCCACTGTGCCAGCCTCTTCCTCGACTTTAGCCCGACAAACAAGATCTTCCTTGACTTTAGCCTCGATGCCTGTGGATCGCCCCATTAAAGTATTGGGCAGCGACGGCAGTAATATTAAAATGGCCGCAGCGATCGCCACTACAGACAGACCCGCCGCCCTATATATACGAAGCCCCCTGCATTTGTAAAGTCTCTCGGACATTCTTGCAATACATACGCAATACAGAAGCAAACATTAAGCACTTGGCTAATCTCCAACTCTTGGCAACAGCTTTCTTTCGGTCTTACTTCTCCCGGCCCATCTCCTCGAGCAGATCGCCGGCGGGGACGAAGAACACCGAGCTTCGCTCAAGAGCCGGATTAACAGAGTCTTTTTACACTCATTGTATTTAGATTTCTCTCATTAATACTTGTATCCACGAATATTTGTATTAATAACATCTCGCGAGAGCATTCAAGCCCGGGCCTAACAAACCCGGCAAATCTTGTATTATTTATCTACTCTCGGAAGTGCTCCCGCAATTGTTGTTTGTTGTCCGTCTTCCAGCAGTATTAATCTTCGGATAAATATTTTGGGCAACAACAGGGTCCTCACGAGTATTTTTGAATTCTTTCCAATCGTCCTCCGATATACCATACTTCTCACAAGGAGACAATCCTTTCGACGAACCATATATATACTCGCCGGTCAAATCAGTCTTAAATTGCCTCCACATCCTGCCAATTGACTGCAATGTCTTCGTGCGAAATTGGCCAATATTGCTAATTTGACTGACATAAAAGTTGGCCTACATTGACAATTCAAATTGAAACGTTATCGATAATACAATTTTAAATTATTTGAAATAATTTCAGTTTTTAAATTATTTAATTTAATTTCAGTTTTTATAGAATAATTTACTTAAATAAATGTTTTTTTATAAATTTCAGTTTTATTCCAGATTATTTATATCTAATTTAGTTTTTAAAATTATTTAATTTAATTTTAGTTTTTATAGAGTAATTAACTTAAATTAATGTTTTTCATAAATTTCAGTTTTATTCCAGATTATTATATTTAATTTAGTGTTTTAAATTATTTAATTTAATTAAAGGTTTTATAGAATAATTTAATTTAATTTAAAGCACAACATGAAATACATAATTAATCACAAAAGTAATGCACGTTCCAATACATCCTGCCAAAGTATTTCCTTATTCGGGTCCGGTACATGATTCCATCGATCGTACAATATGGAAATATGATCTTTCGCAAGTTTACCCAAATACGTACTCAATTTGACTTTGTGCTCGTACATAAGTTTTCCCCTGACTTGATCGATCTCAAGAGGTAGCTTTTTCCCATCGACACGTCGTTTGGACATACTTAGACATCTTGTAGGATTTCTCGATGTAGTATCCTGCGTATGGGGAGAAGTGGCGGAATGAGGAGGAGAATGACGAGGAGTACGAGGAGAATGAGAAGGAGAACGAGGAGGATGTCGAGGAGAAGTGATGTGCCTGTATAAAAAAATGAAAATATTGTCAAACACAACCTAAACAAAAAATAATATTTGTCAAACACAACATACACCAATAATATTTTTTGTTTGAAAAAATCTTTGTCAAAAAACTAATACTTGTCAAACACAACAGTAATATTTTTTCTTTGAAAAACTCTTTGTCAAAAAACTAATACTTGTCAAACACAATGTATTATCTAGTTGTCAAAATTGACACTTATTATAACTTAACATCTAATTGCCTACATTTTGACTAGTAAGTACTAAATCTACTGATTTCTAAGTGAACACATACTCACTTTGTAAGAGGAGAATAAATTAATTCGGTTAAACTTAGAATGAGAAAAAAAATGGCATGTATCTATGCAAAACTTAGATGTAGTTATTCATGTACCTGATTTTTATTTATCTTTTGAGATAACAAAGTTCTCCCATAAACCTTCATCATGGTCATTTCGAATGTCATGTATGTTGTCAACTTCATTTTCTTCAACGATAGTGGGTAACCGTGTCGTCAAAGGAATAAATTCATAATTGTCAAACGTTGATTCTTCAGTTTCATTCATATCCACACTTCTACCAGGAATAACCACGGACAATCTTTCATTACATGGATCGCTGACATAGAACACCTATTTTGCTTGGTGTGCCATGATAAAAGGCTCGTCTTTGTAAGCTACCTTGTGAAGATCTACCAAAGTAAATCCTAACTCATCGATTTCCATACCTGTATTATTATCAGCCCACTTACACTTAAATACAGGCACTCTAAAATTAACATAATCAAGTTCCCAGATCTCTTCTATAAGTCCATAGTACCTCGTCGATGCGAAAACCGGGTTTTTGTCTTTTGAGCTTGAAAAGTGCATAGACTCGGCTTGAAAAGTAACTCCACTATTTTGAACCGTACTCTTGTCATCTTGTGACTTTTTATTGAATGAGTACTTATTAATATCGTATCCACTCCAAGTTACGACATCAGATTTGGGTCCATAAGCTAGCCATTGTAATGTTTCAGATGCACTGCTAGAAATCTGTTCCTTAAACCATCTCAAGAAAGTCTTATTATGTTCGATCAACAACCATTTTTCACTCATTCGTGGATTCTTTATCTTCAAATGATTCTTGTGAGCTGACAAGTAGGGAAGAACATCATCAGTGATATTCAAAATGTACAAATGTGCTTGAAGCACCTCTTCTCGACTCTTGGTTAAAACTTTAACACCTCATGTACCCTTTCCTCTAATTCTATCCTCATGTCGAGACTTAGGAAGCCCTACAGATTCCACTTGTGACATGTAATATGTGCAAAACTCGATAGCTTCTTCTGTAATGTACCTCTCCACAATAGATGCTTCCGGACGAGATGGGTTTTTGGTATACCCTTTGAAAATCTTCATGTATCGCTCAATGGGGTACATCCATCTCAAATAAACAGGCCACACTCTTCAATCTCTAACTGGATGGATAAGTGAACCATGATATCGAAAAAAGAAGGAGGAAAATACATCTCCAATTGGCATAAGATAACAACAGCCTCATTTTTCCACTCATCTAAAACCAGAGGATCTATCACTTTGCTACATATAACATTGATAAAAAAGCACAAGCGAGTTATGACATTCCTCACTTTTTAGGCAAGACATCATGTATAGCCACTGCTAGAGTTGTTGCATCAAGACATGAAAGTCATGGGACTTTAAGCCAACCAATTTAAGATTTTGCAATGACACAAGACTCTTAATATTTGAAGAGTAACTTTGTGGCACTTTAATGCCTTGCAAACATTTACAAAAGCTGATTTTCTCCCTTTTTGATAAAGTATAACATGATGGGGGGAGATAAGTTCGTTTACTAACTGATTGCGGATGTAATTGAGGACGAATACCCATATCCTCTAGGTCTAGACGAGCGTGGACATCATCTTTTGTTTTGTCTTTAATATTGAGAAGTGTGCCGATCACACTATCGCACACATTTTTTCGACGTGCATAACATCTATGCAATGTCTAACATCTAGTTTGCTCCAGTATGGAAGATCAAAGAATATGGACCTCTTCTTGGTATCGGTGCAAATCCCTCTTCATGGTATCCATTAAAAGCTTTTCTCAATCTATGATATGGGTGATGGCGATTGAGAAACCTCCGATGTTGAGTGTAAACTGTTTTTTTTTCGTGTTTCAACTGAACGTAGCTTGTGTTTTCTTCACATATTGGACATGCATGATGCCCCTTCACACTATACCCGCTCAAGTTTCCATATGATGGAAAGTCATTAATGGTACAAAATATGCTGCACGTAGCTTGAAACTTTGCTGGTGGTACCCATCAAACACGTCAACCCCTTCGTCCCACATCATTCTCAAATCAACAATCAACTGACCTAGATAAACATCTATGTCATATCCTGGCTATTTTGGGCATGAAATCATCATTGACAACATAACATATCTCCGCTTCATGCATAACCAATGAGGTAAATTATAGATCACAAGTAGGACAGGACATGAGCTATGCTTAGTGCTTAAATTATCAAACGGATTCATCCCATCTGTGGCAAGTCCAAGCCTAAGGTTTCTTGCCTCACCCCCAAAATCTGGAAATAAATGATCTATTTTCTTCCACTGTACAGAATCAGCAGGATGACGAATTAGTCCGTCGTATTTTCTCCCTTTTGCTTGCCATATGAGGTTCTTTGTGTCATCCTTATTAGCAAACAGTCGCTTAAACCTTAGAATAATTGGAAGATACCATAACACCTTCACTGGAGGGCCTCGTTGTATGCTCTCTCCATCACTAGAATCATCATGCTTCACTTTGTAGTGTGATGCCCCACACCTAGGACACTTATGCAATAATTCAAACTCTTTTCGGTATAATATGCAATCAGTAGGGCATGCATGTATTTTCTTATACGCCAAACCTATCGGACACAAAACCTTCTTCGCCTCATAAGTACGGTTAGGCAATTTATTACCTTCTGGAAGCATCTCATGTATCAATTCGAGCAATTCGGTGAAACTTTTATCACTCCACTCATTTTTTGCTTTCACATTAACAAACTTCAACACGGCAGACAAGCTACAACCCGGATATAAAGGAGTCTCTGAATCACTTTTCAACGCATCATAAACATGCGCTTGTCGGAATGATTCTTCTCCAACATCACGAATCATGTCTTCAAATTGATCACAATCTATATCTACGTGTGTGTCTTCAATTGGAATGTCTACTAGTTCGCCATGTAACACCCCCAAGATATTCAAGGTATATTACAGAGCCGTGGACCCCTACGTGGAACCCACCAGGCTAAACACGAAAATATTACTCGTCTAACCATATCGGTTAGCGAGGAGACACACATCACTAAGATGAAAATAGAATAGAAAGCCCGGTATGACTGGTGGAACAATCATCACTAACAATCATAAACAACAATTACTCATGTAAATCACAATCCGAGTAAAATGCCTAAGTACTCGCGAGTACTATCTGTGAGTTTCCAAATTTAGAAAACAACCACATCGAAAAGAACAACGGAAACAAGGAAATAAAAAAGCACACGTCAACAACCCTGGCCATCATCCTCGTACTGTCCCAGCGCCCGCTCGTCCGGCTGAACATAACCTGGAATTCATAACAAGAATTTCCCCAAAACGGGTCCCCAAATGGATTAGCAATTATGCTAGTACAAGTAACTAATGAACAACTTACACCTTACACATATAGTCAAAGCATGCAAATGAGAAAACATCAATTTGAAACACACATTTCCGGAAACGCCATAACCCAAAACACATTTATAAAATACACCACAATTAACCGCGGACCTACGCCTTTGTGGACCCCTGACGAGACCCCGTCGGATCTAACCCGTAGTGGTTAAAAGCAAGCTCGCAGACCCACGCCTCTGTGGACCCCTACCGAGACCCCGTCGGATCTAACCCGTAGTTGGCATACACACACACACACACACGTTTCTCATGCAATACTAGTACTACCATGTTAAGCATGTAAGTTCATTAAGGGTACTTGCCTCGATATCACGATGAAAAGACGGAAGGAAACAATCGCGGTTGCGAGAAATTGGACACACCAAACCTAGACGATTCGTCAAACACCATCACAACCAATTCGACAAGAATAACAATAACGGAAGACACCTGAAACCCCACCTACGATTCATGTAAGTTCCTACAGAACAACGACGAGGACGGATCGCAACCGAACCCTCTCGATTTCACAAATACCACGAAACTTACCATGAAATTGTAGGGAAAACAAGAATACCACTAAGATTAATCATATACATCATGGATTAATCAACAATACGGAACGAATCGGACAAAAACTCAAAAACCCCCAAATTTCCCAAAAATAGGGTTCTAGGAGAATACCTTGGATTAAGGATGATGAAAAAGTGTTGGTGTTGTTAATCCAAACCAAGAACTCAAGGAAAATGATCTTTGAGTGATTGGAAGAAGAAATCGCCCCAAATGGCTCTGGAGTAGCTCAGCCGTGGAGAGGAGAGGAAATGAGAAAAAAATGATGAATCTGGTCAACTCTCTGGTTTTTATAACCACAGAGACGTAGCGTGCGCTAACGATAGAAGTTAGCGTGCGCTACCCAGCCAAAAGCCAGTCCAGAACCTATGGTTCTGGCCCGTTAGTGTGCGCTACTGGAGAATAGCGTGCGCTAACGGCACCTCGATAGCGCGCGCTATCGGGCCATCGCGTGTGCTACCTGGGCACCAAACCGAGTCCAGAAATATTCTGCCCAGTCTGGAGTACCGAGTTAGCGCGCGCAACCGGTCACCCCAGCATGCGCTAAATCCAAACCGTAGCGTGCGCTAATATATAAATGTAGCGTAGGCTAAGCTGCTCGTCCAGAAAGCAGAGAGCAGAAACAACCCACTGTCACTGCTGGGTTCGAGCCGTTAGCGCGCGCTACTAAACAGTTGTAGCATGCGCTATAAAGCAACGATAGAATGCGCTACACAACAACAGTAGTGTGCGCTATCGAGTACAGACAGCAGCATAGACAGCACTCAGGGATGGGAAACAGTGAATTCCATCTCGGATGAAATCAACACGCATCCGACACCAAACAACGAACCGAAGGAGACACACGAACAACAAGATTGAGTCAGAACCAAAGCGCTAAAAGAAAACATGATTCTGACTACCTGAGGGTACGGAAAACCACAACATTAGTAATCACCCCAAAACTTTGAGAAATTACAAAATGACTCAAAACATCCGAAAAAAATGATACATGATCAAAACAACAAACGAAAGCTCACAACATGCATAACAACATATGACGGACCTGCGGCAACCCCGAAACCATGGTTCCGAACAACGGTTATGAGAATCGAACGAAATAGCAACGGAAATGACATTAAACACGGAATTGAGTAAAACAAGTCCGAAACAAGCTCGAATGACAAAAAGTCCAATATTAAATATTCTAGAAATATCAATACGGTTACAAATGAGTCACTAAAAACAAAAAATACACCAAAAATGAAAATACCGGGAAAAGAAAAATGCGGACATTACATTCTACCCCTCTAAAAATAAGTTTCGGACTGAAACTTAAGAAACAAACAACTCGGGGTACCTAGCACGCATGTTATCCTCGCTTTTCCAAATTGCCTCCTCGACACCATGCCTCGACCACTGCACCTGACCAAAGGAATGGTTTTATGCCTCAGTCGCTTCTCATGGTGCTCCAAATCTTCAAGGGGTGCTCCTCGAAGGTAATATCCTCGGCGACATCAAACTCACCATAGTCGATGACGTGACTAGGATCCGGAACATATTTCCTCAGCTGGGAAACATGGAAAATGCTATGAATGTGACTCAAGGCCGGAGGCAACGTCAAACGATATGCCAACTCGCCGACTCTCTCGAGAATTTCAAAGGTCACAATAAATCTCGGACTCAACTTTCCCTTCTTCCCGAAGCGGAAAACTCCCCTCGTCGGTGACACTTTTAGCAAAACGTGGTCTCCCACCTCGAATTCTAAAGGTCGACGATGGACATCAGCATATGACTTCTGTCGACTCTGAGCAGTCAACATCCTATCCTGAATCAATTCCACCTTCTGCCTTGTCTCCACAGCGATATCCGGTTCGGTCCCAACCAAATTGGATGCTTCTTTCCAGCAAATAGGCGATCGACATCGCCGCCCATTAAGCACCTCATACGGTGCCATTCGAATCAACGCGCGTCAACTATTGTTGTACGTGAATTCGATCAACGGAAAATGTTCCTCCAAATCGCTGCTCCAATCGAGAGCACAAGCATGAAAAACATCCTCAAATGTCTGGATAGTGCGTTCCGATTGCCCATCTGACTGTGGATGTAAAGAAGTACTCAGACGCAATCGAGTACCCAACGCCTTATGTACCGCCTGCCAAAAATGCGATACAAAACGGCCATCACGATCCGAAACAATAGACTTCGGAGTACCGTGAAGCCTCACAATATGCACAATAAACACACGAGCCAACCTCTCTAGACCCCAAGTATCCTTGATGCCCAGAAAATGTGCCAACTTGGTCAGACGATCCACAATCACCCAAACCATATTCATCCCAGACTTCGATCTTGGCAAGCTCGTAACGAAGTCCATCAAAATATCTTCGCATTTCCATTCCGGGATGGGAAGCGACTGAAGTAACCCGATCGGTCGCTGATGCTCGATTTTGACCTGTTGACAAGTCAAACACCTCGCTACAAACCGTGAGACCTCCTCCTTCATGTCATTCCACCAAAAGTTCCTCCTCAGGTCCTTGTACATCTTACTCGAACCAGGATGAACTGAGTAAGGCATAGCATGGGCCTCACGCAAAATACTCTGCCTTAATGCCATGTCATTCGGTACACAAAGCCGACTCTGGAATATCAACACACCATCCTCGTGGATCACAAACCCAGGAGACTTTCCCTTAAGAACATTCCCTCGGATTAGAGTAATCATCGGATCTTCCAACTGCTTCAGTTTAATTTCATCGATCAATGGCGACGAAATCTCCAAAGCGCAAAGTTGCCCGACAGCTCCTGGCAGCAAAATCTCAACACTCAACTCAATCAAATCCCGCTGAAGCTCAGATTGAGATGTAAGGATCTCAAGCATCTGCAACGCAACCGGTTTCCGACTCAAGGCACCCGCCATGATGTTCGCCTTGCCCGGATGATAAAGGATCTCGAGGTCATAATTTTTAATCAACTCCAACCACCTCCTCTGCCTCATATTCAACTTCCGCTGAGTGAATATGTACTTCAGACTTTTATGATTGGTAAAAATCTGACATGCAGAGCCAAAAAGATAGTGACGCCAAATCTTGAGTGCAAAAATAACTGCCGCTAACTCCAAATCATGAGTATGGTAGTTGAGCTCATACGGTCTCAACTGCCTCGACGCATATGCAATAGTCTTGTCGTGCTGCATCAATACGCACCCAAGACCCTGACCCGAAGCATCACTATAAACAGCAAAACCCTCGTTGCCACTCGAAAAGACCAAAAATGGGGATGAAATCAGAAGCCTCTTCAGCTTCTCAAAACTCGACTGTCTTTCGTCATTCCAGACGAACTTCTCAGATTTCTGAAGCAACTGTGTAAGTGACCGAGCCAGATTCGAAAACCCCTCGAAGAACCTATGATAGTAGCCAACCAAACCCAAGAAACTACAAACCTCCTTCACATTATTAGGCGGCGCCCAATCCAACACTGCCTCAATCTTCTGTGGATCTACACGGACCCCCTTGACTGAAATCACGTGACCCAGAAACATCACCTCCTTCAGCCAGAACTCACATTTCGAGAACTTCGCATAGAGTCGCTCGGTCCTCAAAATGCCTAACACCACACACAGATGATGCGAATGCTCCTACTCATTCCTCGAATAGATAAGGATATCGTAAATGAAGATGACGACATATTTATCCAAATACTCTATGAAAACTTTGTTCGTCAACTGCATGAACACTGCCGGCGCGTTGGTTAGCCCAAAGGGCATAACCACAAACTCATAATGTCCGTATCTCATTCGAAAAGTTGTTTTCGGAGTATCGAACTCCTTCACCCGAAACTGATAGTACCCAGATCTCAAGTCGATCTTCGAAAATACCACAGCTCCCTGCAGCTGATCGAACAAGTCATCAATCCTCGGTAAGGGGTACATGTTCTTGATGGTCACCTTGTTTAGCTCGCGGTAGTCGATACATAAACGCAGCGAACCATCCTTCTTCTGCACAAATAGAACCGGTTCGCCCCAAGGTGAAGCGCTCGGTCGAATATACCCTGACTTAAGAAGCTCACTCAACTACTTCTTCAACTCAGCCATCTATGAAGGTGCCATGCGATACGGCGCCTTCGAAATCGGAGCCACACCCGGCTCTAACTCAATATCAAACACAATACGGCATCCCCAGTGAGAAAGTACTGGGCAATAGGGACCTTGCGATTCTCGGGATAGTTGGTGGCAACAAAGACCTTGGATATCTCCTTGATCCACCCCTCCTAACCAATCGGGTCTGAAGCTCCCGAAAACTGAGGAGGATGCATCTTGATGACATCCTGAAGCCAACGATCTGCTCCGCCCCAAGTAGCATGGGCCAGAGTCGGGTTCTGAACTGCCTGAGCTATCGCAGCCATTTGGTTCACCATCTGTTGCATCACAGCTGAAACACCAAGATCGGCTCCAGCACCGGTTGCGCCCTTCTGAGTAGCACTATGGCTATGATGATCATCAGTACTACCAGCCCCAGAATTGTGTGACGTGGCCACCTCATTGGCTGCCCCACGTCCCCGAGCATGCCCATGACCACGACTGCGACCCCTACCTCGGCCTCTCCCAGCATCTATACTGAAGATAAGAGGTAGCAATTGCAATTCGATGGTAAGTACGAGAGGAAAAATTTTCACAATTCAAGAATCGAAAGTACGATACAAGGAAACAAGGAATCGAGTAAGGAAAACTTACGAGCACTGGAAGTACCAAGATGATGGCAGCGGGGTAACAATGTGCAAAACAAAACACAACTAGACCCAATTAACCGACAAGCCTAGGTATCCATAAACCTAGTGCTCGGATACCATTTTCTGTAACACCCCAAGATATTCAGGGTATATTACAGCACCATGGACCCCTATGTGGGACCGACCAGGCTAAACACGAAAATATTACTCGTCTAACCATCTCGGTTAGCGAGGAAACACACATCACTAAGATGAAAATAGAATAGAACGCCCGATATGACCGGCGGAACAATCATCACTGACAATCATAAACAACAGTTACTGATGTAAATCACAATCCGAGTAAAATGCCCAAGTACTCGCGAGTACTATCTATGAGTTTGCAAATTTAGAAAACAACCACATCGAAAAGAACAACAGAAATAAGGATATACAAAAGCACATGTCAACAACCCTAGCCAGCATCCTCGTATTGTCCCAGCGCCCACTTCTCCGGCTGAACATAACCTGAAATTCATAACAAGAATTTCCCCAAAACGGGTCCCCAAAGGGGTTAGAAATTACGCTAGTACAAGTAACCAATGAACTACTTACACCTTACACATATAGTCAAAACATGCAAATGAGAAAACATCAGTTTGAAACACACATTTCCGGAAACGCCATAACCCAAAACACATTTATAAAATGCACCACAATTAACCGCGGACCCACGCCTCTGTGGACCCCTACAGAGACCCCGTCGGATATAACCCGTAGTGGTTAAAAGCAAGCTCGCGGACCCAACCCTCTGTGGATCCCTATCGAGACCCCGTTGGATCTAACCCGTAGGGAGCATACACACACACACACACGTTATTCATGCAATACTACCATGTTAATCATGTAAGTTCATAAAGGGTACCTGCCTCGATATCACGATGAAAAGATGGAAGGAAACGATCGCGGTTGCGAGAAATTGGACACACCGAACCAAGATGATTCGTCAAACACCATCACAACCAATTCAATAAGAATAACAATAATGAAAGACACTCGAAAACCCACCTATGATTCATGTAAGTTCGTACAAAACAACGACGAGGACGGATTGCAACCGAACCCTCTCGATTTCACAAATACTACGAAACTTATCATAAAATCATAGGGAAAACAAGAATACCACTAAGATTAATCATATACATCATGGATTAATCAACACTACGGAACGAATCAGACGAAAACTCAAAAACCCCCCAAATTTCCCAAAAATAGGGTTCTACGAGAATATCTTAGATTAAGGATGATGTGGTGTTGTTAATACACACCAAGAACTCAAGGAAAATTATCTCTGAAGTGACTGGAAGAAGAAATCGCCCCAAATCGCCCTGGAGTCGCTCGGCCGCGGAGAGGAGAGGAAATGAGAAAAAAAAAGGTGATGAATCTGGTCAACTCTCTGGTATTAATAAAAGTTAGCGTGCGCTACCCAGCCAAAAGTCAGTCCAGAACCTACAGTTCTAGCCCATTTGTGTGCGCTACTGGAGAATAGCGTGCGCTAACGGCACCTCGATGGCGCGCGCTATCGGGCCATAGCGCGCGCTACCTAGGCACCAAACTCAGTCCACAAACATTCTGCCCAGTCTGGAATATCGAGTTAGCGCGCGCTACCGGTCACCCCAGCGTGCGCTAAATCCAAACTGTAGCGTGCGCTATTATATTAATGTAGCGTGCGTTAAGCTGCTTGTCCAGAGAGCAGAGAGCAGAAACAACCCATTGTCACTGCTGGGTTTGAGCCGTTAGCGCGCGCTACTAAACGGTCGTAGCGTGCGCTATAAAGCAACGATAGCGTGCGCTACACAACAACAGTAGCATGCAATATCGAGTGCAGACAGCAGCACAGACAGCACTCAGGGATGGAAAACAGTGAATTCCATCTCGGATGAAAACAACGCGCATACGACACTAAACAACGAACCGAAGGAGACACACGAACAAAAAGATTGAGTTAGAACCAAAGCGCTAAAAGAAAACACGATTCCGACTACCTGAGGGTACGTAAAACCACAACGTTAGTAATCACCCTAAAACTTCGGGAAATTACTAAACGACCCAAAATATCCGGAACACACGATACATGATCAAAGCAACAAACAAAAGCTCACAACATGCATAACAACATGAGACAGACCCGCGGCAACCCCAAAATGGTGGTTCCGAACAACGGTTACAAGAATCGAATGAAATAGCGACGGAAATGACATTAAACACGGAATTGAGTAAAACAAGTCTGAAAGAAGCTCGGATGACAAAAAGTCCAATATTAAATATTCTCAAAATATCAATACGGTTACAAATGAGTCGCTAAAAAAAAATACACCAAAAATGAAAATACCGAGAAAAGAAAAATGCGGATATTACACGCCATGCCATATCCAAATTGTATAGTTCGTATTTATTCCCTCACAAATAAGATGTTCACGAATTATGTCAGCTTCATGTCATCTCCCGTTCATACACTTGACACAAGGGCAAAAATATATTTCATTGGGTTCCAGGCGATTTTGTCGGGCGAACTCAAGAAATTGTTCGATTCCATTATCATACTCATCACTACTACGACTTTCATTCATCTAACGTCGATCCATTTTCTTCTTTTCTGTTATACACAGTGAAATTCAATTTGTAATTCCTTTAGTTAGAACCAACCACATTTAGTGTTATTTAAATCTTCTACCAAAAACGTACAACTATTATTGCTATTAATATACTATGTCATCTCACTATCTTATAAAGACTGTCACCTTTTCCTGCATTAACTATTGGGAGAATATCCTTAAGACGAAAGTTAACATCTATCCCAAAGGGAGAAGATCCTTAAGAATTTAACCACATCTATCCCAACGTAATTCATGTTTTAAAAGGTAACAGACAAAAACTGAAAGACACACAAGAAGTTATTTTAACCACATCTATATACCGCAAGTGTTACTCATTACCTAAATGAGTAATCACGCTAACTTTCTCGACCCTATAGTAGATATACCTTTAGGTCATAACATACCTTTAACTCATATAATATTTTCTTAAAATTTAACATCTTACTAATTTTCTCCATGTTAACTTAAACTATTGATTGGCCCTTACCGATACTTATTAAACTCAAGTGACTATCTTTTATTTTTAAAGAAATATTCGGAGATAACCACTTTGTAATGGACATTCCCGGTGTTTTAAAACACTTCAATCAATCTCAAAATAAATTTCCAATTCAAAAGTTATAGCAATTCCTCAATGATCAACTCGAGCCGGGAAAGTGTTGCTATGTTGAAGAATACTCATACAACATGCATGCCAATCTCACTTCTAATGACACAAGAATTATAAAACATATATCTAAGCTCTAATTTCCAGCCATGAACACGACTTTGACATTTAAGCAAATCCAGATTTTAATTATTGAAACAAGCTATGAAATATCTATACATGAAATTAAAGTGAGAAAGCAAGAATTACATACCGAGGTGCGCTGCGCGGCGAGAAAATCCGAGGCAACGGCGGGGAGCGCCCTAACTGAACTGAATAAACTATGGGTAGGTCGGAGATGGTCCGCTCAGGCCACGTCCAGCGAAAAACGTCGAAGGCCAATTGCGGTGTGCGAAGGTGCGCGGCGATGGCCAATCGAGGTGTGCGAAGGTCGGAGATGGTCGCTGCTCAGGCCACGTCCAATGGAAACAGAGAGAAAATCGAGGTGTACGAATGTGCGCGGTGACGGCGATGGCGAAGGGGTAGGGCAATTGGAAAATTCAGAAGTTCTGGAATCGGGCAGTACAGAGCTAGAAAGAGAAGGCGGACGAAAAATAAAAGAGACTGTGCAACAAACCTTTCTTTTAATGAACAAACGACAGCGGTTGTTAAGTAATAACCACTGTCGATGCCCTTCTAAATATTTAACATCGGTTGTTATAGGAAACCGATGTTAAGTTTTTTTTTTTGGAATTATTTAACATCGGTTATTTAATAACCGCTGTTAATTGTTATTTTAACAGTGGTTTTAGATAACCGCTGTTAATTTCTATTTTAACATCGGTTGTTAAAAAGAACCACTGTTAATCAACAATACATCAACATCGGTTGTTTCTTAACAACCGCTGTTACGTTTTTTTTTGGGGGGGGGGGGGGGGGATATTTAACAACAGTATTTAGTAACTGCTATTAATCGTTCTTTTAACAGCGGTTTTTAAAAAGAACCGCTGTTAATTTATTACACAATATTTACAGGTATGCCATCACGTCAATTTAACAGTGGTTTTTAAACAACTGATGTTAAAGTGGCGCTGTAAAAGGCCAGTTTTGTAGTAGTGCCATTTTGTGTATGAACATGTGCTACTGGATGTTCAATATCAATGCCCACTGTCATATTATAATCATTACATATTTGGGACATAAATTCACCCGCATTATCAAGTCAAGTTGTCTTGATAGTGTGGTCCGGAAATTGTGCTCTCAAGTTAATTAACTAGGTGAGAAGTCTGGCAAATGCTGCATTAGGGGTTGATAATAGACATGCGTGTGACCATCTACTGAAAATATTGATTAGTAGTATAAAGTATAATAACGGTCCACCCGATGGATGAAAAAGTCCATATATATCACCATGAATTCTTTCTAACAATAATGGTGATTCGGTAGCACATTATTTGGTGATGGTCTTATTATCAACTGTTGGTCAGGGGTGAATAAGCTGTATTCTTTTGGTAGATTTTGCGCAGTGAAAGTATGTAAGTGAGTTGCTATAAGTACAACAACTGAATGTACTCCTGTATGCTTGGTGCTAATAGGGTTTTACAAGATAAGTATAAGTAAATCACAAGCAATAATACAGAAGTAAGTAAGCAAGTAAAAACACAATATGTAATGTGGTTCGAGGCAATATCCTCTACATCCGTCCTTTCTCCATATAGGAGTAAAATTTATTAAAATCAAGGCGTACACAAATATATGAGTTTAACTAAACTCCAAGCTATATCTTTCACACAGATGGATACACTTGGCTGAAGCTTGAGTCGTTCACATAGATTGACTATAGGTTTTTTGATCTCAGACTTCTTCTCACGCAGATTGAAGTTTCGCTCTATTCCACACAGGGCTAACTCTCAACGTCAAATAAGGCATTCAAGTCTGTGAGCAGCAGCTGTAGGCTTTAAGGCTACTGGCTGTAGTGTGCTGTTCTTTTTCGTTGAGGACAAATAATCTCTTAGATATTGAATGAAGCTGTAGGCTTGAAGAGAGTATTTGCTCTTGCTAGTTTTTGTATCAGTAGTTCAGTATTTTTGAGCAAGTCCTCCGATTGGGCTATTTATAACCTTGGAAATTATATCTGTTATGCATGTTGGCTGGTTGGTGAGATGTGGGCACTTAAGATTGGCAGCTTGGTGAATGTTTGAATTAAAGTAATCCATTAACTGCTGTTAAATTACACTTTTCACATTCACGGCGGTTCTTTAAAATGTAATACCCGATATTTTCGTTCTGGTTAATTTGAATTATTTTTTTCTTTTTAGACCGGATATTTCTCGGTAGTCGACCGTTGGTATTATTTTCTTATTGACTGATTTTAGTGTCGTATGTGGTGATTTGTTTCATGATATTTCATTTCGGATCAATGATGTTGTCCGCGAGCGTTTCGTCGTGTTCGTTCCGTATGTTTTTGGAAAATTGAGTCGTCGAGTCATGGTGGCTAGGCACTGGCCGACCAAGTACGGCAGGATCCGGCCAGGTGCGCACGAGCATGGCACACGAGCAGGACGCACAATCCGGCACTCGTGCAGCCCTGACTGCGCGCGCACGAGCGGGTGCTCGTGCTTGGTGCTCGTGCATCTCGGCAGACTCCTGGCAGTGGCGCGCACGACCAGACGCACGACCAGACGCACGACCAGACGCCCGAGCATCATGCTCGTGCGTGTCCGAAAGACTCCCAGATGTGTCCAGAAGATTCTGGCAGGTTCTTGGCGCACGAGTCACGCACGGCCGGTGCTCGTGCGTGTCTGCTCGTGCGTCGTGCGGGTTCTATATAAATGACCGGGCATACGTGTTCTTCACCCATTTTCTTCCCCCAACTCACCTCTTCCGCAGCCAAGACGTGGAGAACATGAAGGCATAGTGTATATCTACCCATCCACATCATTTTTGAGTTTCTAACATCAATTAATCATCCTATAATCCTATCCGATCCACTGAATCAATGTTAGTTTTCCTAAAATCTTAATTTTGGAAAATTTGGGGATTTCGATTGATTTCGTCCATTTAAGTCATATTAACCCAAATTACTGAAGGATAATCGAAGATTAAGTTGTATTCTATCAATTTCATCATTTTTCCATGGTTTTATCATTACCGATTCGTCGTTTAGTTGAGTTCCCAATTGACGCCTTCAAGGTGTCCAAGAAAATGCCGCAGATGGATATTTGGTTGTTTTACAATGTTTCTCCTCGTGTGATTAACTGTTTAACTGATGATAGGATATTAGGGACGAATTCCCTGCTAAGAGCTAGTGTTGAACCATTCCGATCGTCGTTTTTATTGGAGTTCCGGATTTTTCCGATCGACTGTGTTCTTCGGAGTAATCGCGAGAAATTACCAAGGCAAGTACCTTGATATATGAATTATACCTACGTAAAATCATAGTTGCCGAAGTGTATGTATTATTTTATACGGATATATATATATATATAGATAGATATATATATGTATATATATAGGTGTATATATATACATATGTTTGTGAATGTTGAGTGATTGATGTTAATATTAGTTTGACGTACGTAATTTGGATGAGAGTATAATCTAAAGTTATAGGGATATTATAGTCGTTCATGTACATTTTGTTGAATTACGATCGATAGATATACGCAAAGATGGTTGTTTATGCCCGAAAGCGTATTGTGCCGAGTTTTGGATTGATGGTGTGTGTGGTATTATTTAATTACATATTTGGATATGAAATCGTTGATTGATAGACCCTTTGTGATGCTTGCGTGTTGATTGTGATAATCGTTGTGATACTTGACTGTGTATTTGATATATGAAACAATGTGAATATTTGTTTGTGAGAGACGTCGTATCCGGAGCCTCTGAAGGCGGGGTGTGAAATATGGCCTAGTGTACGCTGCAATAAGCGGCTCCATATGGTTGGTGAACTCCGATGTTTACCTGATGTGTGTTCAAGGGGCAGCTCTTGCGGGAGTGAATGACGGCGCGGTGACATGTTCAAGAACATAGTGGAGTGATCACCGGTGCACAGGTGTGCAAGGGAGGCGCCTGATAGGCTTATTGGTTACGGATATTCGAGTGACATCTAAAACCCCGATACCGAATGATTTTCGTATTTCAAAAGTCCTTTCAACTCACCTTAAAATGTTGGTCTCGATAAAGACTGAGATTCGTGTTTCTGAAAGTTTGTTTCAACTCGTTTTAAACATTGGTATCAGGATTAATTAACCAAGGATATTTGACGAGATCTTCGAGGGTTAATTAATCATGGGTCTTGAGCAGTATTTGTCGAAATGAGAGGTTGTGTCGTTGATTGTGCTGTGATGATATTCTGTGGATTGGGTCGAGAACCCCGTGAGGTGTTGAGATGATTGATCTTGTGATGATATTCTGTGGATTGGGTCGAGGACCCCGTGAGGTGTTGAGATGATTGATCTTGTGATGATATTCTGCGGATTGGGTCAAGGACCCCGTGAGATGTTGAGATAATTGTGCTTGTGATGATATTCTTTGGATTGGGTCGAGAACCCCGTGAGATGTTGAAATGATTCTCTTGTGATAGTGTTCTATAAATTAGGTCGAGGACCCCGAATAACATTGAAATGGTTTTCTTGAAGAATTGTTTTCCATGTGCTGGGTCAAGGACACGAGAAATTTTGAAGTTATTTTCTAAAAGTATTTCCATTCGATTTTCAAAACCCCAAAACGGCCCAATCAATATAACGTTTTCAAACTAGATCTTTTGACTCATTGGGTGGTGTTATGTTCTGTAAAGAAAATATGACTATGTAATTATATCTCACCTTATGTAAGTGAGTGCTATTCTGTGCTGACTATGAGAATGTGTGGTTCGTGTTAAGGATTCGTGGCTGTTGAGATTTTGTTGATATTTTTCGTATATCTTGCATATTATGTACTTGCACTAGCAAAATTTCAGTTTGCTAACCCCCGAGTTTTCGGGGGGTGGGTGCCTGTTATGCGCTCAGGTTTTGCAGCTCGGGAGCAGTCACGATTTGGCTTGGAAGGAGATGGAGGACAATGATGCTAATCACACAAGAGTCAGAATCTTTTCTTTTCTTTTATTTTGGTTAGTATTTCTCGTGTGATCGAGTTTTCACCCTTGCACAGGTGTGGTTTCTATTTATTGAATTGAGTTGTCATTCTTTTCTGTATTCAAGTTTATTATTGTCATTGAGTTGTGAGCTATGTTGGTTTTTGAATTGTTTGATGACCTTGTCGATCTGTTTTTGAATTGTTGTGAACTTAGTTGTGAACTAAGTTTATTTATTGAATTGTTTGATGACCTTACAAGTGCGGAAGATCTTTTCAGTGTGGCTAACCCACCGTAATGCTTGTACCAGGTTTTCATCCCCAAATAACTCTATTGGTTTACAACCAATAAATGAATTATAAGAACAACTGTGCTTTCGTTCGCGGTCATCATTCTTTCCATCGTCGTTTCATTTCGGACCCCCAATATCGGACCTTTCTCCTTTCGGTTTATTTACCACTTGATCGTCGACCTGTTTGCCCCGTAACTGATCAAGAAAGGTCCGCATTGCATTCTAAAAAGACTTGGCCACTTCCTCAATGATCATGGCCCTTATTCCGGCTTGTGGGTCATTTAGTTCAACATTTCCCACAATTATTTCATTTTTATTTTGCTCACGCTCAGGGCCTGTCCCGCTAGCCGTGACCCCATCACGTGGTTGTTGTTGTGGCTCATTTCATTCAAGATTATCCGGTGCGGGTCTTTCATGTCTAGGACCGAT
Organism: Orobanche coerulescens; assembly: GCA_033398695.1. Lineage (NCBI taxonomy): Eukaryota > Viridiplantae > Streptophyta > Magnoliopsida > Lamiales > Orobanchaceae > Orobanche > Orobanche coerulescens. The sequence continues at coordinate 117,606,381 of CM065807.1, read as the reverse complement.
TTCGACCGGATTCTCGCGCCTTGATCCACGCCCGTTCAGCATGTTTCTACTGAAATTAGCAATCAAATCATAAACCACAATTTAAGTATAATCCGTGTAGTCATATAACCGATGCATCAGAGGCATCAAAGCAAGTGGTACACGTTTACATCTGAAAATATAACACGTGGCTACAAATAAAATATCCCACCCAACTATCGGCTCTTATGTGTTTCCAACACTCACTCTAAAGGCCGGTCAAAGCTTAAATGTCCTGTCATGACATTTAATTCGCTGAAACCACGTCTCTGATACCAACTTGTCACACCCCACTTTTAAAAACACAGTAGACAATTTTTTTTTACATAAGATTAGAGTTAGTAGAAATGTTTACTAAAGTAGAGTGTAACATAAGTGGGAAACAAGTTGCATCAATCGCGTACAAGTGTTACGGCATACTGTATGTAACACCCCCAAAACCGACCGGGAATATTACAGCACCGTGGGCCCCATATTGGAACCCACAAGGCTAAAATCATTTTCGCAAACATTTAAAAATGCCAAAAGGTCCTTTTGAAATTCACACACGTAGCGGATAAAAACACAGTTCAAAGAATACCGAAAGCCATTTAGAATCATACACACACAGCGGATAAAACATAATTAAATACATCTGCAGCGGAATTAGAAAAACCAGAAAAGAATACATAATCCCTACAATCACGCCATAGCCAGTATCACCGGAAAGCTCATCCCTTCATGACCGCTACTAGCTTGAACTCCGAGTACCTAAAAGATAAAGCCCACGACGGGGTCAGCCAGAATACTCAACAATGATAACGATCACATCACAAAAACAATACATATCAATGTAATTAGAAGGTGAGAATAATTCCAATGTAGTCTCGCCGTAGTAACCTTACCAACCTGTCACAGTCCATAACAAATCAATTCTTACCAACCCACGCCTCGTGTCCTTAAGTGATGAATGAATTCAAAAGTAACCACACATCGTATCAAAGCGATACCAAAATTCCCAAACTTATCATATCTCAATTATAGAATGATCTGGCCATGAATAACTCTGTCGGCTGGGTCGCACAATCGTATCCCAATCCTGATAGAAACTGATATCACACGATACATCTGCAAATCAACTGTCCCGAAACAATGGCAAGTCCCGGATATCAATACAAAGCATGAATGCTCACACGGTCAATAATGATAAACAATCGATGCATCACAACGGAAATATCAATGACATGATATTTCCACACAAGATCGACAAAGGATCAACCACGGACGAGAATACCATGATCTGGTAACTCCAACAAGATCAACGAAGAATCAATAACCGAGAATACCGACGAGATGGTAAGGATCAACGAAGAATCAATAACCGAAAATACCGATGACACGGAAAATCCCAACAAGATCAATAAAAGGTTGACAACCGAGAATACCGACGACACAATAAACTCCAGCAAGATCAATAAGGGTCAACAACCGAGAATACTGACGACACAGTAAACTCTAACAAGATCAATAAGGACCAACAACCGGGAATACCAACGATACGGTAAACTTCAACAAGAGCAATAAGGAATCGACAACCGAGAATACCGACGACACGGTAAACTCCAACAAGAGCAATAAGGAATAGACAACCGAGAATACCGACGACACGGTAAACTCCAATAGGGATAATAAGGGATCAACAACCGAGAATACCAACGGTAAGGAAAACTCCCAAACGGAATCAATAAGGATCAATAACGAACGAGGCTACCAATGATAGGGGAAACTCCAAACGAGATTAATAAAGGATCGATAACAAACAAGTTGACCATGGATAAGGTAACTCCAAACGAGATCAGAAAAGGATCAACGGGGACAGATACACGAGAGAATAAAATCGTCAACCATATAAAAATCATATGTTGTGTCGAGAATTTCACTCTCCGACCGGCGATCGCCTCAGAGATCAGGCGACCTAGCCATAGCCGAGCAACCGAGGCAGAACTGCCGACCAGCGACCAGGCGACCTATCCATAGCCGAGCACCCGAGATAGATCGACCGACCGAAGGTCCCAGGACAAGTCCCGGTGCCGAGCGATCGACATAGAAGACGATCGCCTCTCGGGACTTGGCAATCAACTCCTGGTGACCGACGACCACACGATCGTCTCTCGGTACTTGGCGATCAACTCCTGGTGGCCGACTCATAGGCGATCATCTCTCGGCACTTGTCAACCGACCTTTGGTGACCGACCGATGCCGACCCTTGGTGACTGGCCGATGCCGACCTCTGGTGACCGACTAATGACGACCTCCTCATGCCACTCGAAGCCGATGGTCATCCGGTCGGCAAAGGCCGAACCTCAGGACAGACCCCACGTGCAGTACCGAGACAAGATCCGCATTTCACGGATCATTGACCACAGCCTGTCAGCATCTTCCCACCAGCCGACAGGCCCGCCGAAAGGTGTTAGTGGGACCGCTCGTGACAGCACCTCCGGACGCGTGCTGGCTCCTCATTGGACCGCACAGCTGGCTGCCAGCAGCTGCCTTGGGCTTTAGGCAGACTGCCCATGTGACTTAAAGACGATCACCCCATCATTATACTGGACGAAAGACGATCACCCCATTATTATACTGGACGAAAGACGATCGCCCGCCAGGAAACAAGGCATCTCAGCCCCTATAAATAGAAGGCTCCCTGCACTTGGAAAACTCTCTGATTCACGCGACTTCTTGGCAAGCAATACTCACAATTTGGCTTTCCTACTCTTGGCAACAGCTATCTCTCGGTTCCTTCTTCTCTCTCAGCCTCTCTCACACAGAAGACGATCGGCCGAGAGCAAGAACACCTAAGCTTCGCTCAAGAGCTGGATTAATAGGATCTTTTTACACTCATTGTACTTAGATTCTCACATTAATACTTGTATCCACGAATATTTGTATTAATAACATCTCGCGAGAGCATTCAAGCTCGGGACTAACAACCCCGGCAAATCTTGTGTTTATTCACTCTCCCTCGGAAGTGCACCCGCAACCTTGTTTGTTGTCCGTCCATTCCAGCAGTATTTCATCTTCGGATAAATATTTCGGGCAACAACAATTGGCGCTAGAAGGAGGGCGATCTAACCCTCAAATTTTTACTCCTACCGTCTCGAAGAACACTCACTGTTCTCTGGGGCATATACCTGAAGAAACACTCACTGTTTTTCAGAGAAAGCTTTCAGAATCATGGCTTCTACCTCCTCGTCGAAGAAAGCCACTAGCCAGCCCGCCAGACACCTCGTTCTGTCTCAGTCCGAGCCACAGCCGATGGCGGAGGGTAGCCGCCGCGATCCGAGACACTCGATCCGGCCCCTGGGGGCCGGCCCAAGTCTCTCGCTCGATCAGTTCCGAACCGCGGAACACATCGAGGAGGCCATGGCCGTCCTACAGGAGCGACGGAGTGCTCTCGACGTGCCTCCCGCTATCACCCCCTCGGCCATCCGCCGGAAGACCAAACGGAAGTTCAAGGCATTGCTGGCCAAGCGATCGCCAGGAGGCTCCCATCCGCAAGAAGAGGCGCTCACCAGCCGGGGCACCTCTATTTTCGATCGCCTCGGCAGCGACCCATCATGGCGACCGGGGCAGTCCGGCCCCAACCACGAGACGACGGAGCTCGAGTCCCTCACCAGGAGCTCGGCCTATCCGACTCCCAGAAGGCAGCCCAGCCGTCTGGCTCCCCCTCGCCAAATAGCCGAGGTCGGCAGCAGCGGAGTCAGGAGATCGGTACACGATCGCCTCGGCTCCTGCTCCCAAAGCCGACCCACGAGCGACCGAGCCACGGCGATGGCCCCGATGAAACGCCAGCTCGATGATATGAAGGCGCTCCTAGAATCTGGGACAGGCGCCAAGAAGAAGATCGCCGAGCCGGGCGAGCCGCTCGCTGTCCACATCGAGCTCGCCCCCGTGCAGCATAAGATCGCTCCTCCTCAAACACCTCTGTACGAGGGGAGATCGGACCCCGAAACACACCTGAGAAAGTTCAACATCTACATGACCGGGTGTGGGGCATCAGACGCGACCAGGTGCCGAATGTTCCCCTGACGCTAGACGACCTTGCCCACAGGTGGTACACCTCATTGCCGCCTCGGTCCATCGGTTCCTTTAACCAGCTGGCGAACGACTTCATAGCATACTTCGCCACCAGGGTCGCTCGGCCAGAAGGTCCCCATCGCATGTTGCGGATCGAGCAAGGGGAAGAAGAGTCCGACTCGGACTACATCGATCGGGTAGACAAGATCATCCTCAACGGCGACCCCATAAGCGATGAGATCACCCTCTACATGGTCTTAGGAGGATTCCATGGTCTTTCGCCTATGTTCAGGCATCTTACGAAAAACCAAAACTCGACCTACGCGATCTTCCGAGCTAAGGCCGCAGACTTTCTGGCCAGGCAAAGGTTTCTTCTTAGCCTGTGAGCCGCGTGATCGGCGCCCGAGTGACGATCTCCAGCCCGATCGCCGATATCAACTTATGAATAACGCGATCGGAAGCCGGACGACGATCACCAGTCTTCCAGCCCGATCGCCATCATGAAGCTACATCATAAAAACCGGAGGACTCGATCGCCACCCACAGTTCACCATCTAACATGACGGACTAAGGCACGAGATCGCCTCCACCGCACAACGTACACCGTCGAAGGTCGGCATCCACCTGACGATCGGAGGTGGAAGAGTGCAGCCATGGTCCTGGTAGTCGATGGAACCGGCTGCTTCGGCCATGCAAGGTCCCTTTGGGCCAAGATCGCCTGCCCTTCGTTTAAATACGAGGCCGGCGTAGTCTGAGGGCCCTCCAAAACTAATCAGTGGACACGATCGCCCGCCCTCAAAGGTTCATCATCTAACATGGTGAACCCGAACAATGCGACTCGTCACTACCCCCGTCTCAACGTACACCATCGAGGTTCGCCATCTACATGGCGGGCCGAGGTGGAAGCAGAGCTAAACAAGCCGCGGAAGTGGAGTTGATTAATCCGACGACGCCCCGCGCAAGGACTACTCTAGACCAAGACCGCACGCCCTTCGTTTAAATACGAGGCGAGGCGCAGCCTAACAGAGGACCCTCACAATAAAATGAGTCATGAGACAGTCAATGTCGTTCGCGCAAAAGACACGGTCATGGAGTCGGTCCATCGAACTCCGCGACTGTGCACGGTTCCTCAGCGACGAAACAATCAAGTTTCTACGAGGGATCGGCCAATGTTGTTTTTTGCAGGTACAAGACCGAAAGATAGCTAGCCAATCGACCGGATCGCCCAAGTCCGAAACTAAAGTCAGCTCAACGGGTCGCCCATCCTCATCCTACACGATCGCCAGCAAGAACCACCTCGCCCCATGTCTTCAACATAGGAGCAAGCTGGGGGGCAATTGTTGTGTCGAGAATTTCACTCTCCGACCGGCGATCGCCTCAGAGATCAGGCGACCTAGCCATAGCCGAGCAACCGAGGCAGAACTGCCGACCAGCGACCAGGCGACCTATCCATAGCCGAGCAGCCGAGATAGATCGACCAACCGAAGGTCCCAGGACAAGTCCCGGTGCCGAGCGATCGACATAGAAGACGATCGCCTCTTGGGACTTAGCGATCAACTCCTGGTGACCGACGACTAGACGATCGTCTCTCGGTACTTGGCGATCAACTCCTGGTGGCCGACTCATAGGCGATCATCTCTCGGCACTTGCCGACCAACCTTTGGTGACCGACCGATGCCGACCCTTGGTGACTGGCCGATGCCGACCTCTGGTGACCGACTAATGACGACCGCCTCATGCCGCTCGAAGCCGATGGTCATCCGGTCGGCAAAGGCTGAACCTCAGACAGACCCCACGTGCAGTACCGAGACAAGATCCGCATTTCACGGATCATTGACCACAGCCTGTGAGCATCTTCCCACCACCCGACAGGCCCGCCGAAAGGTGTCAGTGGGACCGCCCGTGACAGCAACTCCGGACGCATGTTGGCTCCTCATTGGACCGCACAGCTGGCTGCCAGCAGCTGCCTTGGACTTTAGGCAGACTGCCCATGTGACTTAAATACGATCGCCCCATCATTATATTGGATGAAAGACGATCGCCCCATTATTATACTGGACGAAAGACGATCGCCCGCCAGGAAGCAAGGCATCTCAGCCCCTATAAATAGAAGGCTCCCTGCACTTGGAAAACTCTCTGATTCACGCGACTTCTTGGCAAGCAATACTCACAACTTGGCTTTCCTACTCTTGGCAACAGCTATCTCTCGGTTCCTTCTTCTCTCTTAGCCTCTCTCACACAGAAGACGATCGGCCGAGAGCAAGAACACCTAAGCTTCGCTCAAGAGCTGGATTAATAGGATCTTTTTACACTCATTGTACTTAGATTCTCACATTAATACTTGTATCCACGAATATTTGTATTAATAACATCTCGCGAGAGCATTCAAGCCCGGGACTAACAACCCCGGAAAATCTTGTGTTTATTCACACTCCCTCGGAAGTGCTCCCGCAACCTTGTTTGTTGTCCGTCCATTCCAGCAGTATTTGATCTTCGGATAAATATTTCGGGCAACAACATCATATATACGGGATTTCAAAGACAACCCGAATATCGAATAGATCCAATTATACATGGACTGTGAACGACCAATCAATAAGACTCAAGATGGATGTCACGATACGCTCGATCCAGACATGTGTCCGTGTACAAGCCAACCACGGGTATTGATCAGGTACTCGTCCGGTCTCATACCTAATCAGCCTCACGAAGTACGTCTCATGTGCACGGTTCAATATGAGGTCGAAACCAACACATGCTACACGTGCCCGTCCCGAAAATCCTACACATGAACGATTAGAACGTATCTGACTCCAGATATGCCACGATACAACATGACAACAAATCTCAAAGAATCGCATATCCATCAAGGATCAGAAGACTTCCCAAAAGAGCAACAGTAACTCGATCATGAAAGACCGACACGTCCACAATGTCGTATTTCCATCAGACAACAGTCCACATCATGCTCAACAATGCATATAATATTAACACATAAACCCCAAGGCAGCAGCCAAGGGTCAGGGAAGTATCCACACAGGAATACCCCGGAACGTAGGTGCCATATAGGTCTTATCCCCTACAAAGTTTATGCAATCACAAAATACCCCAAGGTCGCAACCAAGGTTCACGAAAGTATCCACACAGGAATACCCCGGAACATAGGTGCCATATAGGTCTTATCCCCTAACACATCGGCCCAACAGATTACATCTCAAAGAAAGAGCACATCACAAAACGTAACAAACAATGATGCACACTCACCGCATGAAATATCAACACACACATGCAATAATGCAACAGGATGATTATCATAATCCAACAATATTAATTTACCTCAAGCTGGAGACGCTAACCTTTCCACGACCAACCGCCCTGAACGAATACACGATTTATCCGACAATCCAAAATGAAGTATGGCCCATAACTAATACCAAACCACCATCCCGAGTTCAACATCGACATGATAACTAACCTTGATATCCAACTTCTCATGCAATAGACCAAATTATAATTCACGTTCCCATTTCCACCAGACATCCTTAAAATCATATACATTATGATTTATCTTAGTCCAAAAATACCATACATACCACCATTCCGACAATTCATATATTCCATAATACCATTGCTATATGAATCATAAATGAAATGAAAACGAAATCATTTATTAACATTATGAACTGAGCAAGCATAACTTGCCTCGATACCAATTCGACGAAGCCGCTATCAATCCCGCCGTCTTCATCTACAAGCTCCGCAGCACAACGGTTAACTTCAACGATCACTAAACCTAATGCAATAATCAATTAATGATACGTTCAATAACAATCAACAACCGAAATGACCAACTTATCAAACTCGATGGTTCAACGACATCTCGATCATACGAAACCAAACCGTATCAACTCTTAACAATACGAACACAAGCCTAAATTTGGTGTTCAATGGTCCTAATAATGTCTTCAACATATATACTTCTCATAACATCATGAATCGCAACAAACTACCAAGAACATCGAGAGTATTACGATTCCATAATCATAACAACATAATCGAGTCATTTGATCACCAATTCATTATCTTCCCTTAACAAAATTCTCGTAAATACCAAGAATCATCACAACAATATCAATTCAACCATCATTCATACGAAAACGTGTAGAATTTTCCAAGTTCAACTCATTGAGGCATTTCATCGAACACTTTGAAGGCATAATCCAATTTAATCATTTTAACGAAGAAATACTCGAATTTATTCCACAAAACTTCAAGAGTATTGAATGATTACGAGTATACAATCAATTTCTATCAATAATCTGAATCAAAACGAAGCAAATCGGCCAAAACAACAAGAAACCTCAAGAACATCCAAAAACCAAAAGTTCATGTGTTCTTACCTTCGATCCGGGTGGAGGATGGTGTTAATCCATGATTCCAACTTCCAAAACATGTTGTTATAAGTTGATTCTACTCAAAACCATCATCTTTGCTGAAGAAATCGCGAAAGGAACGGAGAAAAACGAAAAAATGAGCAGATGACTCGGTCCAGGCCTTATATAGGCCGAGACCTGCCGGCACGTTACGTACGTAACCGGCAGCGTCCTTACGTATGTAGCCGGCCGTGGCCTACCTTACTGTCCAGTTCGTTCGGAACCCTTACGTACGTAACCGGCAGCTCCCTTACGTACGTAATCGGCCATTACGGCCGTAACCAGCCACTGCCTTACGTACGTAATCGGCCAGTCCTAGCCATCCCTGCGAGTCACTGCCGACCGTGATCAGCCATCCCTGTGAGTCACTGTCGACCATGCTCGGCCACTACAGGTCCTCTCGGCCATGACTCGGCCAGCCGCCCCGTAACGTACGTAACACTAATTCCGTTGCGTACGTAATACGTACGTTGACTTGATACAGTACAATAGTCGTGTTACGTACGTAACACGTCCTGTATAACGTACGTAACACGTACGTTGACTCACCTGCCAACATCCTCCGTTGAAAGTTGTCGACACAGGGTCCCACCTGCCGACCACGACTCGATCGTCTGATTTCCATGTTACGTACGTAATGTCTCGGCCATAACGTACGTAACTCTACCAATATAACGTACGTAAGCTTCAACACATAACGTACGTAATGGCTTCCATACTTAGCCATTTCTAGCAATTCCTGTCCAACATCTCGACATAACAAATGTGAACATACGACAATACTGAACACATATACAAAATCCCGAAAATATTCTCGTACGGTACGTCTGATGCACGATACCCCCAATTACAACTGTCGACCAAGTACGGAAATCATACAAATACCCATACGGTATATCCGACATCGAAAAACACACCAAGCATGTAATATCCTAGAATCAAAATAACCTCGATGGCATACTGGCACGACTGTCACGGTTTCCAAAATTATCCACTCATATCGTGTCGGTCCCACTCTGTACAGTACATCCCAGATAAAATAATGCGAAAAATTCATAGTGAAATTCTAGGATATTACACTGTACAGATATCAAAAGTCGGGTACAAGTTTTATAAGCTAAATCACAAACATGGACAACACATCCTCATGTCTTCCTAACCCTACGATCATGTTTTCCCTTTACCGTGTCATCCCTACAATTACCTGAACACATGAAAATAACTGTAAGCTATAAATCTTAGTGAGGACATGTATAAACGATAACAATATCATAGTAAAACATAATATAATTATAAGTTAGTGCGACCATATCTCAACCAACAAATTTACAGTAGGGAGTCTAAATATAAAATTATAACCGAAGGCATACATCCTCTTCCGGAAGAAATGTTCTTAATAATGGCTAGATATTTCTTATTAAACATATATGTTCAAGAATTTTCCTCGTTATCATCATCGGGTCATATCTAGTTCCCCCGGCATAACCATCGGGTCATATTATATATTTTCCCGGGCATTACCATCGGGTCATATTATATATTTTTCCTGGCATTACCATCGGGTCATATTTAATAAGTTTTGAGATCTCAAGTTTGTAACACCCCCAAAACCATATGGGAATATATTACACGCCGTAGACCCCTTTTCACGAGGATCTACCAGGCTATACCTTGCAAAACGACCAACTGCTTGCCCGGCCAGGGTCAAACAATAAAATAATACAGACCGTTAAGGTCACTTACATGCGAACACACAGACCGATGAGGTCACACAACTCAATCAACAAAATTGACTTATACAACATTACCCACAGAGGGGTCGAAACACAATACAGCGGAAGACTAAAATCAACTCGGACAACACAACGAAAATAAAAACAACTCTCAACTCTTGATTAGTATTGCAGCTCGTCATCCTCTTGTGCCAATCCTGTGACTGCTCCCCTGAATCTGCATGTACCTGGACGCAAAACATATATCCACCCCCCGATTTCTCGGGGGTTAGTAAAACTCCACTGTTTTACTAGTGCAAGTATCAAATCATACGAAATGTAACAAGCAAATAATAATCGTGAATCAAATATAATAATCAAGTATCAAAATATTCCCGGGAGGTTCTCACAAGGAAAGATAAGCTATGAAGCATTCGAAAATAAGATTATCATCTCGGGAATTTTTAGAATTTCAAAACCTTTAAGACCTCAAGTCCTGATTCACAAAAACCTTTCGAAAAACTTTAGGGCCTTAACCCAAATCCTATTTCATAACTCAGCAGTTTACAATACGGGAACATTTACTCAAGCTTAGAACTCGGTCCAACATTCATTTTCATAAAACTTTTCCTTTCAAAACTTTGATTTGAAAATAATCATGCTCATGACACCGTGATCCACTGTCACGTGTCTACGTAGGTTCAACAACCTGCACGGACTACACCACGCACAATTAAACAAACATAATCAATTCCGACACCATGATCCACTGTCACGTGTCTCCGTAGGCTCAACGACCCGCACAGACTACACCACGCACAATTAAACAAAAATAATCAATTCCGACACTGTGATCCACTGTCACGTGTCTCCGTAGGCTCAACAACCCGCACGGACTATATCAATCACAACAATCACACACACAGTCCTGAAACCGTAGTCCACTGCCACGTGTCACCGTAAGCCCCGTCGAGCTCACCCGGTTGGACGTACTGTGTCCGAAACTCATGGTCCACTGCCATGCGTTATCGTAGGCCTCGTCAGACCAGCACGATTGGACCTCAGTACCTCACTAAGTTCTGACCCCGTAGTCCACTGCCACGAATCCTCGTAGGTCCCGTCGAACCAACATGAGTGAACTTAGCGGCCACACACATATTCGCATTCACATTCACATTACATACAACAATGAGCACAATTAATCAATCACGTTGATCACCACAAAATCGTACATCACACGCACATAACACAATCTCAACACTCGCAACAACTATCATCATTCAACAACACATAACCAACATAACACACGTTCGGTACACAATGCATTGCACAGCGGCTAACATGTATACCAATATAACACTATTATCACAAAGCCTTCAAATTTCGGAAAACACAAACAACTCAAACGGAACATATTTACGAAGGCAAGCAAAATCATCATAAATCTCATACGTGATTACTAGTCGCAAGATACAAGTCGTATAATAAGATACTTGCCTTAATAACCGCTACCGAACGCTCCGAAGAACACGGTTCGACCGGGAAGCTCGAACCCCAAAGAAGGCAACGAACGGAAGGGTTCCGACTCGAGTTCTTCACAAGAAACTCGACTCTAAAAACATATAATCAATAAATCATCGATCATATGAGGAAGAATAATCGTAAAACGCCCGAAAACCCCTCTATGACATTTTACCGGACACCTTCAAGGCGTCGATCAAGAACTCGACCAAAACAACGAATCGATACGATCCAACCATGGAATAACAAGGGAAATGATATAATACATCTAAATAATCATCAATCCATCACAATCCCAAGTTAAACCGGATTAAACGGACAGAATCGAACAAAATACCCAAAATCCCCAAAATTAGATTTCTAGAAAATCTGACCTGATTCGGTCGATCAAAGGATGTTATAGGACGAATGATTGATGATATGAACTCCAAGACTTCATGGATTGATTGTCCAAAAACATCTCCATGATTCCTACACCTCCAGCCGTGTAAGAGAAGGAAGAGAGTGAGAAAATGGGTGAAAACCCGACTGCAGGGCCTTAAATAGGTTGCCTGCCGGCCGAGTTACGTACGTAACCGGCCAAGGCTTACGTACGTAACCAAGTCACTGCCCCAAATCTGCCGGCCCGTTACGTATGTAACCGGTCAGGGCCTTACGTACGTAACCAGCCTTACGTACGTAACTACCGAGCACTAAGGGCCGTAACTCGGCCAGTGCCGGCCCGGGGCCCAGACTGCCCGGCCATGACTCGGCTGGGGCCAACTCCGACGGCCGGAACGACCCCGAAACCCGAACCTGAATATGAATCGAAGATACGGTTATGAAGTACTCGCAAAGACGAACTCGAGCACTAAGAGAACACACGATTCCGACCACCCGAAGGCTCAAAATTCGGCAACGGAAAGTAATTACCCCAAACTTTGGGAAATTACGAAAATGGCCCAAAACGTCCAAAAATCACGATACGTGATCGAATAACCAAACCTAAGCTCACAACACATCTAACAAAGTTAAACGGACTTACAGGAAACTCGAAACAGCAGTTTCGAATAAGATTCGCAAGAATCGAACTCAAGTGCGGAAAAGTCGCCAAAAAGCACGGAACTCAACAAAACGACACCGAAACGAACTCGGATGACAAAAAGTGCAGAATTAATCATTCTCAGAATGACGAAACGGTTATGAGCGAGTCGTCAAAATGGACTTTCGCCGAAAAAAAAATTACCGGAAATCGAAATTACGGGTATTACATTCTACCCTCCTTAAAAGAAGTTTCGTCCCGAAACTTAAAACAAGTAGGGAGAGAAAATATACCACCCGGAATATTTTAATGAGATGCACAAGAATGCGTAACTAACGCCCAACGGTGAAACATTACAAACAACGCAACGGAATATACGGCGTGAAAATACGCTTCACGACGACCAACACGGCGCCACCGGTAGAGACATAATAAAATCAACAAGTGACAAGCGTCATCAAACAGATAATACAGTCGAGTCGATTATCTGAACAATCACAAAACACAACGAACAAAAATCAATACGATTGACCAACCCAACAGTTCATCAATCAAAACGCGAGCCAAACGCTGAACAAATACGGAATTCCACCGCCCAAGGGTTGGAAGATCGAAACGAGACCAATTTCTCGAACTTAAGGGAATTATGAAGGAGTCTGAACGTTCAACAATCACGAAACGAGATCAACAAAAACCGATCAATCAAACGATCGAACCACAACGATCGAGACAACAAAAATCGAACAATCACGTTCGAATCACGAAGAACAATAAAATTCAAACAACAACTCCAAGGTTCACATCTCGACTCAAGACAATATATGATCCGGTGAAAACAACAACATGTGCCTTCACATAAGATCCACAGGAAAGGGAATAGAAATTGAAAAGTCACAACGATAACCAGATCGACCCAAAACAAGATCACAGCTCGTTCGAACGACGAAACCGAAATACAGAACAAGTCCAGAAAGTATCAACGAACACGAGCGAGTCGATAGACCTGAGAAAGAGGAAATGCAGAAGTCCAAAAACAATATGGGTATTACATTCGACCTCTTATAAAAGAAATGTCGTCCCCGCAACTCACAACAACGGAAACAAGGTAACAGCACAAAAAGAAACCGACAGAAAAATCTCTCATGGGCCTCTCAGAGCCGATTCTGATATCTGTACTGAAGTTCGCGCCCCGAAAGACTCGGAACCCAACTCGCAAAACTGGATCCTGTGACAAGAAAAATAATTGGTACGTGCGTGCCCCCGGCACACCACGGTTGAAACACCTCGGCTCGGCATACCGAAAATACAACTGCTAGGTACAATGGAATATAACGTCGCAATACAACAAACCGGAGATGCCAACTTGGCATAAAATATCAACACATACTAAAATCACAACAACCAAGGCATTGTTCGATGATTACAACAGCCCGAACGATAGCCAGCACACAATCACAAACCTCATGAACAATCACCCATGTGCATAAACGCACAAAAATCCAAGCTTTAACAACTCACACTCGTGCGACAACACGCAAATCACCACGAGGCGATAAACAGTAAACACCAGTTCAGACCTCTCACAGAGGGCTAGTACAATAATTTCGTGGCAACGCCTCGACGTTCATGCCACCAATTCGATCATACTCGGGAGCAACATCAAAACGACAAAGCAAAAATCATACATACATTCCCAAATGCAAACGGGAATTGATAGGTTTAAAAAAAAAGAAATAAAAACCACCTTTTGAAAATAATTTAGAAAAATACCGGTTGATCTTGAGTATCACCTTTCAAAAAAAGTACAAACGTGAAACATCATTATCGAGACTTTGGAAAACCATTTCGCATTTGATAAAAATGAGGACACTTTCTCTTAGTGGAAAACTTTCAGAATATTCGACCCTCATGTCTAAATAAAAGTGTTTATAAAACATTGAAAAATATCTCAAAACATTTTGGTCCTCGAGGTAGAAGAATTTTGAAACATATCGTGGCACCTTGGAAGTACCACGAGAAAACAATTCATTTTAAACGTACGTCTCGAAATTTATTTCTAGGATACTCAAGGTTTTCAAAGATAATTCAATGGGCTAGAATGCCCAAAAATCTCAGGTAATTACACGGAACATTATAGTGCTGTGGGTCCCGCGCCGGAACCCACCAGGATAAAAACCATTTACAAAAACGCCAAAAGGGCCGATGACGGTAATATTTCAAAAACTCACAAAAGCCATTTACAAAATACTAAATACCATCATAAGAATTTCGCCATAACGATCAAGGCCATAATGCCAAAAACTCGGTTAAGGGAATCGATTTTCAAAATAAAACTCAATCGATAAAATACCAAAAGCCATTACAAAAGAACTCACGCAGCGGATAAAAAAAAATACAGTCTAACATGCACAATCCAATTGAATACGTCTAACAGCATCTAGTTTAAACATATAACAAAACCATTCCTCGGAGTTTCTCATGAACTCAATCGTCGATACCTTTTCGAAATCCATCAAGGTTTACAACTTCCACACCATACCTGTAATATCCGCATTTTTCTTTCCCTTGTATCTTCATTTTTCGGTGTATTTCTCGGTTGTAGTGACCCTCGTGTATCTTTCAGTGTATCTTTCCCGTCATCTATTGATCTGATTCTCGTTATTGTTGTACGAAACCGCTATTCGGGTTGTCGTGGATCCATTCTATGTTTCGATGCGTCTTGAGATGTTCCGTTTAACGTTTCGTTCATATTCCGGTGTTTTGGACCATTTATATCTCGTACTTAGCGCACGCTATATTTTCTGTATAGCGCACGCTAGGGGTCACTTAGTAGCGCACGCTACGACTGTTTCGTAGCGCGCGCTAGAGGGCAAGCCCTGGGAGTAGCGATCTTGATTCGATCCTGCGGGATCGTGGATTAGCGTACGCTACGTAGCCTAGCGCACGCTAATGTTGGGAGTTAGCGCACGCTGAGACGCCCGGTAGCGTGCGCTAGTGTGGATGTCCAGTACTGGACAGTTTACCACTGGACTCTACTGATGCCCAGGTAGCGCACGCTATTGGTCGATAACGCGCGCTATCGATACACTTTAGCGCACGCTATGTTTGGTCGATAGCGCGCGCTAACCGGATCAGTGTGTGACGGCGATTTATACGGACTCGGCTGATGTCCAGGTAGCGCACGTTATTGGTCGATAGCGCGCGCTACCGAGAGGTTATTAGCGCACGCTACGTTTGGAGTAGCGCACGCTAACGGCCAGAAATCTGGCTACTGGACTGTAGTCTGTTTCTTTAGCGCACGCTAACCTGGAGGATTAGCGCGCGCTAACACTCCCTGGCTATATAAACCAGGGAGTTGACCCAGATGAACGTATTACGTTCATTTCTTCTCCTCCCCGCGGCTTAGAGCTCCTTTGGCGATTTTGGGCGATTCTT
Source organism: Orobanche coerulescens (assembly GCA_033398695.1). NCBI lineage: Eukaryota > Viridiplantae > Streptophyta > Magnoliopsida > Lamiales > Orobanchaceae > Orobanche > Orobanche coerulescens. The sequence goes on along the minus strand of CM065807.1, from coordinate 117,590,188 downwards.
GGTGATTTCTTCTTCCAATCATCTCATCCAACATCTTCCTCGAATTCTTGGTGTATTATAACAACATCAACATGAATCTTTCATCCTAATCCAAGGTAAAATCTCTTAGAACCCTACTTTTCGATAAATTGGGGGTTTGGGGATTTTCGTCCGATTCGTTCCGTTTTGTTGGTGGATTCATGATGAATATGATTAATCTTGTTAGTATCATTAGTTTTCCTACGGATTCATGGTATATTTTGTAGTTTTTACGGAATCGAGAGGGTTTGGTTGTGGTCCGACCTCGTTGTTATTTCTATACGAATATACATGAATCGTAGGCGAGTTTTCGGGTGTATTCCATTTCCGTGTTCGTCTAGAGTTGGTTGTAATTATGTTCTTCGAATCGTTAGGTTCGGTTCCGTTGGTTCTTAATGCTCGTCGGTGAATTATCCTTTCCGTTCGTTGCGTCGTCAATTACTCAAGGCAAGTATTTTTGGAAACCTTTATGCTTAACGTGAAATAGTAATGTATATTGTGTGTGATTTGCTCACCTCGGGAGGGTCCGACGGGATCACGGAGGGAATCTATGGCTTCATCCTGGATTCATGAGTTTGTTTCGCTAGCCAGCTCGGGAGGGTCCTTAGAGGCCTCGAGTGGGATTCGTGGCTTCATCCCGGTCCTAGGTGACGTGTGGTGCTTGATTTGTTTTATGAATGTGGCCATCTCGGGAGGGTCCTTAGAGGCCTCGAGTGGGATTCGTGGCTTCGTCCCGGTCCTAGGCAAATTAATTGTGACTGTTTGTTTCCGGAAAAGACATGTCTGGTTTTGTTTTTGAAATGATATTGGTGCATGTACTATGAAATGTGTAAGCGATTGGTTTGCCTTGATTACTTGTACTAGCGTAATTGCTAACCCCTTTGGGGACCCGTTTTGGGGGAAATTCTTGTTATGGATTTCAGGTTATGATTATCCGGACGAGCGGGCACCTGGACAGTACGAGGACGTTGGCCAGGGTCGTTGACATGTGCATTTGGGTCTTTTTATTTCTTTTGTCCATTTCGATTTGGTTGTTCTCACAATTATAAACTTATAGATTGTACTCGCGAGTACTTAGGCTTTTCATTTCAAACTCCGTATTGTATTACTTTAAAATTGTTACATTGTCGGGTGATGCTTATTTCGCCGGTTGCTCCGGGCGTATCTTCATATGTTATATTATTTAAATGTGTGTCCTCGCTAACCGAGATCGTTAGTCGAGTGGTGTTTTCTAGTTGTAGCCTGGTGGGTCCCACGTAGGGGTCCACGACGCTGTAATATACTCCGAATATCTCGGGGTGTTACAAAAAATGGTATCGGAGCATCTAGGTTTATGGATACCTAGGCTTGTCGGTTATTTGGGTCTAGTCGTGTTTTGTTTCGCACATTGTCACACCGCCGCCGGCATCTCAGTACTTCCAGTGTTCGTAAGTTTCCTTACTCGATTCTTTACTTTCTCGTACTGTATTCCGTTTCTTGGACTGTGATTATTCTCCCTCTTTTACTTATCATCGAGTTGCTTTTGCCACCTCTTATCACCAGCATGGATGCTGGAAGGGGACGTGGTCGTGGTCGTGGCCGTGGGCCGGTCGAGGGCGTGGGGCGGCCGGTGGGCGGCCACGTCGCATTCTTCGAGATCCCGTGATCGCAACCGTCACGGTCATGCTTCTTCTCGGGAGCACGCCGATCTTGGTATTGCGGGCATTATGCGGCAAATGGTTAACCGAGATGGCGGCTATAGCTCAGTGGTCCAGAACCCGATCAGGCCCATGCTAGCAGGACGGAGCGAGGCGGGTGGCTCTAAGATGTCATCAAGATGCACCCTCCTCAATTTTCGGGAGCATCAGACCCGATCAGCTGGGAGGGGTGGATCAAGGAGATATCTAAGGTCTTCGTTGCCACCAACTGTCCCGAGGACCGCAAGGTCCCTATTGCCCAGTACTTTCTCACTGGGGACGCTATGGATTGGTGGGAGGCCGTGGGGCCCCCCAAAGATCATGTTGCTTCATGGGCCGAATTTCAGCAGCTGATGGAGACTGAATATTGTCCGTGGCTAGTTAGACAGGCTCGAGTCCATGCTTTCTACGATGCTCAACCTCGGGATATACCCGTGTCCCAAGCCATTGCCGACTTTAACAAGGAGTTGGGTTATGTGAAGACCCAAGTTGTCGAAGAGAGCGACAAAATTTTCCATTTTTCCAGGAGGATGAAGCTGTCCATTCGGGACTATATGTCGGACTCAAATGCACTACTTTGAAGGATTATCAGAGTAGGGCCCTCGCTTATGATATGTCGGTGACGGCTAGTGATGTGGCTCGTGAGAGCAAGAAGCAGAAGTTGGTCGGAAATTTTTCTGGTCCCAAGAGTGGAGGCCAGCAGAAATCTCAGGCTGCAAACATTTCTACGGGTGGTTCGGCTCGTTTCTCTGGGAGTTTCGATGTCTTCTAGGAACCTTCGTCAGGACCCCGGATGCTTTAAGCTGGCAAGCCAGGCCACGTGAACCGGGATTGTCCTCGTCCACCTTTAACTTGTCATACTTGTGGTCAGTCGGGCCACAAGGCTTCTTTTTGCGAGAAGCTCAGACAGTTTCGCGGCGCCCGTTCTTCTCACCCAGCACCTATGGAGCCGAGTGTGAATCAGGGCTCATTCGCTCCGCCGCCACCGCCGAGTGCCGGCCGAGGTAGGGGTCGGGGTCAACCCGCTAGAGGAGGAGCCTCCAGTGTCGGCTCTGCCCAGCCGCGTATATACGAGATGAGGAGGGCCGATGACCCAGCGGCTACTGTGGCAACAGGTACCGTTCATATCCATTCTCATCCTGTGAGTGTGATTTTTGATTCGGGTGCTACACATTCATTCATTTCTCTAGAGTGTGTACGCCGTTTGAGTCTCGACTGCTTGTCACCTTGCGAGCCTTTCATCGTTAAACTTCCTAGCGGTGATAGAATTATTGGTGATCGAGAAGTCCGGGACTGTTCTGTGTTTATTTGTGAGAGGGCTTGGCTCTCTAATCTTATTGTCGTGGGTATCGAGGGTGAGGATTTGATTCTCGGGGATGATTGGCTCGAGCGGCATGGTGCAATCATGAACTACCGCACGAGGATCATTACCATGTTAGCCGAGGGCCTTGAACACTCTTTCGCGGGGCGAAAGAGAAACCAGAAGTTTGTTATTAACGCCTTGAAGGCGATGAAACTCCTGCGAAAGGGGTGTACTGGTTATTGGTGCTATGCCTTGAAGGCGGAGAATGGTGGAGTCGCGCTTTCGTCGATTCCAGTCGTTAGTGAGTTTCCTGATGTATTTCCTGATGAGTTGCCGGGATTGCCACCGGATCGTGAGGTTGAATTTGTTATAGAGTTAGAGCCGGGCGCGGCTCCTATTTCTAAGGCGCCGTATCGCATGGCACCTTCAGAGATGTCAGAGTTGAAGAAGCAGTTGAGTGAGCTTCTTGAGTCGGGATATGTTCGACCGAGCGCCTCACCTTGGGGCGCACCAGTCCTGTTTGTGCGGAAGAAGAATGGTTCACTATGTTTGTGTATCGACTATCGCGAACTAAACAAAATGACCATCAAGAACAAGTATCCTTTGCCGAGGATTGATGACTTGTTCGATCAGTTGCACGGAGCTGCGGTATTCTCGAAGATTGATTTGAAATCGGGGTACTATCAGCTCCGGGTGAGGGAGTCCGACGTGCCGAAAATAGCTTTTCGGACGAGATACGGACATTATGAGTTTGTAGTTATGCCTTTTGGGTTAACTAATGCACCGGCGGTGTTCATGCAGTTGATGAACAAAGTCTTTATCGAGTATCTAGATAAGTGTGTCGTCGTCTTCATTGACGATATTCTTATCTATTCGAGGAGCGAGGAAGAGCATGCCCATCATTTGCGGATAGTGCTAGACATTTTGAGGACCGAGCAACTCTATGCGAAGTTCTCGAAATGTGAGTTCTGGCTGAAGGAAGTGACGTTTTTAGGTCACGTGATTTCAGCCGAGGGGGTTCGTGTGGATCCGCAGAAGATTGAGGCAGTGTTAGATTGGGCGCCGCCCAAGAATGCGAAGGAGATCCGTAGTTTCTTGGGTTTGGCTGGCTACTATCGTAGGTTCGTCGAGGGTTTCTCGAAACTAGCTCGGCCACTTACGCAGTTGCTCCAGAAATCCGAGAAGTTCGTTTGGAATGACGAGAGGCAGTCGAGTTTTGATGAACTGAAGAAGCGTTTGACCTCAGCCCCGGTTTTGGCATTGCCATGTGGCAATGAGGGTTTTGCCGTTTATAGTGATGCTTCGGGTCAGGGTCATGGGTGCGTATTGATGCAGCACGGCAAGACCATTGCCTACGCGTCGAGACAGTTGAGGCCGTATGAGCTGAACTACCCTACTCATGATTTGGAGTTAGCGGCAGTCGTTTTTGCGCTCAAGATTTGGCGTCACTATCTTTTCGGCTCTGCATGTCAGATTTTTACCGATCATAAAAGTCTGAAATACATATTTACTCAGCGGGAGTTGAATATGAGGCAGAGGAGGTGGTTGGAGCTGATTAAGGATTATGACCTCGAAATCCTTTATCATCCGGGCAAGGCGAACGTCGTGGCCGACGCCTTGAGTCGGAAACCGATTGCGTTGCGAACGCTTGAGATCCTTACGTCTCAGTCTGAGCTTCGGCGGGCTTTGATCGAGTTGGATGTTGAGGTTTTGTTGCCTGGAGCTGTCGGGCAACTTTGTGCTTTAGAGGTTTCGTCGTCTTTAATCGATGAAATTAAGCTGAAGCAGTTAGAGGATCCGATGATTACTCAAATCCGAGAGAACGTTCTTAAGGGAAAGTCTCCTGGGTTTTTGATTCACGAGGATGGTGTTTTGAGATTCCAGAGTCGGCTTTGTGTGCCGAACGACCCAGAGTTGCGACAGAGTATTTTGCGTGAAGCCCATGCTACACCTTATTTCGTTCATCCTGGTTCGAGTAAGATGTACAAGGACCTGAGGAGGAATTTCTGGTGGAATGATATGAAGGAGAAGGTCGCACAGTTTGTAGCGAGATGATTGACTTGCCAGCAGGTCAAAATCGAGCATCAGCGACCGGCTGGGTTATTGCAGTCACTTCCCGTTCCGGAATGGAAATGGGAAGATATATCGATGGACTTCGTTACGAGTTTGCCGAGATCGAGGTCGGGCATGAATATGGTATGGGTGATTGTTGATCGTCTGACCAAGTCGGCACATTTTCTGGGCATCAAGGACACTTGGGGCCCGAAGAAGTTGGCTCGTGTGTTTATCGCGCAGATTGTGAGACTTCACTGTACTCCGAAGTCTATTGTTTCGGATCGTGATGGCCGATTTGTATCGCACTTTTGGCAGGCGGTGCATAAGGCGTTAGGTACCCGTTTGCGTTTGAGTACCTCTTTTCATCCCCAGTCAGATGGACAGTCGGAACGCATTATCCAGACGTTCGAGGATTTATTGCGTGCTTGTGCTCTCGATTGGGGTAGTGACTGGGAGGAGCATTTGCCATTGATCGAATTCACGTACAACAATAGTTGGCACGCGTCGATTTGGATGGCACCGTATGAGGCACTTTATGGGCGGCGATGTCGATCACCGATTTGTTGGAATGAGGCGTCCGATTTAGTCGGGACTAAGCCGGACGTCGTTTTAGAGACGAGGCGGAAGATAGAATTAATTCGGGAACGGATGTTGACTGCCCAGAGTCGACAGAAGTCGTATGCCGATGTCCGTCGTCGACCTTTGGAATTCGAGGTGGGAGACCACGTTTTACTAAAGGTGTCGCCGACGAAGGGAGTTTTTCGTTTCGGGAAGAAAGGGAAGTTAAGTCCGAGATTTATTGGACCCTTTGAGATTCTCGAGCGAGTCGGTGGGTTGGCATACCGTTTGGCGTTACCTCCGGCCTTGAGTCATGTTCATAGCGTTTTTCATGTTTCCCAGCTGACGAAATATGTCCCGGACCCTAGTCACGTCATCGATTATGGTGTGATTGATGTCGCCGAGGATATTACTTTCGAGGAGCGTCCTTTGAAGATTTTGGAGCATCGTGAGAAACGACTGAGGCATAAGACCATCCCTTTGGTCAAAGTGCAGTAGTCGAGACACGGTGTCGAGGAGGCAACTTGAGAGACCGAGGATAGCATGCGTGCTAGCTACCCTGAATTGTTTGTTTCTTAAGTTTCGGGACGAAACTTATTTTTAGAGGGGTAGAATGTAATATCCGCATTTTTCTTTCCCCTGTATCTTCATTTTTCGGTGTATTTATCGGTTGTAGTGACCCTCGTGTATCTTTCAGTGTATCTTTCCCGTCATCTATTGATCTGATTCTCGTTATTGTTGTACGAAACCGCTATTCGGGTTACCGTGGATCCATTCTATGTTTCGATGCGTCTTGAGATGTTCCGTTTAACGTTTCATTCATATTCCGGTGTTTTGGACCATTTATATCTCGTACTTAGCGCACGCTATATTTTCTGTATAGCGCACGCTAGGGGTCACTTAGTAGCGCACGCTACGACTGTTTCGTAGCGCGCACTAGAGGGCAAGCCCTGGGAGTAGCAGTGCTGATTCCAGTCCTCTGGACTGGTGGATTAGCGTACGCTACGTAGCCTAGCGCACGCTAATGTTGGGAGTTAGCGCACGCTGAGATGCCCGGTAGCATGCGCTAGTGTGGATGTCCAGTACTGGACAGTTTACCACTGGACTCTACTGATGCCCAGGTAGCACACGCTATTGGTCGATAGCGCGCGCTACCGATACACTTTAGCGCACGCTATGTTTGGTCGATAGCGCGCGCTAACCGGATCAGGTGTGTCTTGTGATTGCTTCGGACTCGGTGATGTCCGTAGCGACGCTATTGGTCGATAAGCGCTACCGAGAGGTTATTAGCGCACGCTACGTTTGGAGTAAGCGACGCTAACGGCCGAAATCGCTCTTTGGATCAGATCTGTTTCGTTAGCGCACGCTAACCTGGAGGATTAGCGCGCGCTAACACTCCCTGGCTATATAAACCAGGGAGTTGACCCAGATGAACGTATTACGTTCATTTCTTCTCCTCCCCGCGGCTTAGAGCTCCTTTGGCGATTTTGGGCGATTCTTGGTGATTTCTTCTTCCAATCATCTCATCCAACATCTTCCTCGAATTCTTGGTGTATTATAACAACATCAACACGAATCTTTCATCCTAATCCAAGGTAAAATCTCTTAGAACCCTACTTTTCGATAAATTGGGGGTTTGGGGATTTTCGTCCGATTCGTTCCGTTTTGTTGGTGGATTCATGATGAATATGATTAATCTTGTTAGTATCATTAGTTTTCCTACGGATTCATGGTATATTTTGTAGTTTTTACGGAATCGAGAGGGTTTGGTTGTGGTCCGCCCTCGTTGTTATTTCTATACGAATATACATGAATCGTAGGCGGGTTTTCGGGTGTATTCCATTTCCGTGTTCGTCTAGAGTTGGTTGTAATTATGTTCTTCGAATCGTTAGGTTCGGTTCCGTTGCTTCTTAACGCTCGTCGGTGAATTATCCTTTCCGTTCGTTGCGTCGTCAATTACTCAAGGCAAGTATTTTTAGAAACCTTTATGCTTAACGTGAAATAGTAATGTATATTGTGTGTGATTTGCTCACCTCGGGAGGGTCCGACGGGATCACGGAGGGAATCTATGGCTTCGTCCTCCATTCATGAGTTTGTTTCGCTAGCCAGCTCGGGAGGGTCCTTAGAGGCCTCGAGTGGGATTCGTGGCTTCGTCCCGGTCCTAGGTGACGTGTGGTGCTTGATTTGTTTTATGAATGTGGCCAGCTCGGGAGGGTCCTTAGAGGCCTCGAGTGGGATTCGTGGCTTCGTCCCGGTCTGAGCAAATTAATTGTATTTGTTTGTTTCCGGAAAAGACATGTCTGGTTTTGTTTTTGAAATGATATTGGTGCATGTACTATGAAATGTGTAAGCGATTGGTTTGCCTTGATTACTTGTACTAGCGTAATTGCTAACCCCTTTGGGGACCCGTTTTGGGGGAAATTCTTGTTATGGATTTCAGGTTATTTTTATCCGGACGAGCGGGCACCTGGACAGTACGAGGACGTTGGCCAGGGTCGTTGACATGTGCATTTGGGTCTTTTTATTTCTTTTGTCCATTTCGATTTGGTTGTTCTCACAATTATAAACTTATAGATTGTACTCGCGAGTACTTAGGCTTTTCATTTCAAACTCCGTATTGTATTACTTTAAAATTGTTACATTGTCGGGTGATGCTTATTTCGCCGGTTGCTCCGGGCGTATCTTCATATGTTATATTATTTAAATGTGTGTCCTCGCTAACCGAGATGGTTAGTCGAGTGGTGTTTTCTAGTTGTAGCCGGGTGGGTCCCACGTAGGGATCCACGGCACTGTAATATACTCCGAATATCTCGGGGTGTTACAATACCACACCACCCGGTGGTTCAAAGATAAAACAATAATGTGCTCAGTTCTATACACATAATATATGCCACAAGTACTAAACACAACTATATTACACAATACTGTGTAAATAAAATCATGCACCGCAATTAACTCACTAAGATAAAATCGAGATACACAGGTACTTCGCATAAAAGAGGAGACTTACATCCACAGGTCGCACGGAGGTAATAGTCGCCCACGATACTAATCTCGTCCGACAACATAACCGACACGTTGTGACTACGCACAACTCAATTTGTCACTGACGACTCGAACGACAAGACAACACATTACTCGACAAATCACGACTTGACTCGACCCGATAGCCTAGGTTTCCGCAACCTAAGCTCTGATACCATAAATGTAACACCCCCAAAACTATATGGGAATATTACACGCCGTAGACCCCTTTTCACGAGGATCTACCAGGCTATACCTTGCAAAACGACCAACTGCTTGCCCGGCCAGGGTCAAACAATAAAATAATACAGACCGTTAAGGTAACTTACACGCGAACACACAGACTGATGAGGTCACACAACTCAATCAACAAAATTGACTTATACAACATTACCAACACAGGGGTCGAAACACAATACAGCGGAAGACTGAAATCAACTCGGACAACACAATGAAAATCAAAACAACTCTCAACTCTTGATTAGTATCGCAGCTCGTCATCCTCTTGTGCCAATCCTGTGACTGCTCCCCTGAATCTGCATGTACCTGGACGCAAAACAGACATCCACCCCCCGATTTCTCGGGGGTTAGTAAAACTCCACTGTTTTACTAGTGCAAGTATCAAATCATACGAAATGTAACAAGCAAATAATAATCGTGAATCAAATATAATAATCAAGTATCAAAATATTCCCGGGAGGTTTTCACAAGGAAAGATAAGCTATGAAGCATTCGAAAATAAGATTATCATCTCGGGAATTTTTAGAATTTCAAAACCTTTAAGACCTCAAGTCCTGATTCACAAAAACTTTTCGAAAAACTTTAGGGCCTTAACCCAAATCCTGTTTCATAACTCAATGATTTACAATACGGGAACATTTACTCAAGCTTAGAACTCGGTCCAACATTCATTTTCATAAAACTTTTCCTTTCAAAACTTTGATTTGAAAATAATCATGCTCATGACACCGTGATCCACATCACGTGTCTCCGTAGGTTCAACAACCCGCACGGACTACACCATGCACAATTAAACAAACATAATCAATTCGACACGTGATCCACTGTCACGTGTCTCGTAGGCTCAACGACCGCACGGACTACACCACGCACAATTAAACAAACATAATCAATTCCGACACCGTGATCCACTGTCACGTGTCTCCGTAAACTCAACGACCATACGGACTATATCAATCACAACAATCACACACACACCGACACCGTAGTCCACCGCCACGTGTCACCGTAAGCCCGTCGAGCTCACCGGTTGGGCGTCGTGTCCGAAACTCATGGTCCACTGCCATGCGTTATCGTAGGCCTCGTCAGACCAGCACGATTGGACCTCAGTACCTCACTAAGTTCTGACCCCGTAGTCCACTGCCACGAATCCTCGTAGGTCCCGTCGAACCAACACGAGTGAACTTAGCGGCCACACACATATTCACATTCACATTCACATTACATACAACAATGAGCACAATTAATCAATCACGTTGATCACCACAAAATCGTACATCACACGCACATAACACAATCTCAACACTCGCAACAACTATCATCATTCAACGACACATAACCAACATAACACACGTTCGGTACACAATGCATTGCACAACGGCTAACACGTATACCAATATAACACTATTATCACAAAGCCTTCAAATTTCGGAAAACACAAACAACTCAAACGGAACATATTTATGAAGGCAAGCAAAATCATCATAAATCTCATACGTGATTACTAGTCGCAATATACAAGTCGTATAATAAGATACTTGCCTTAATAACCGCTACCGAACGCTCCGAAGAACACGGTTCGACCGGGAAGCTCGAACCCCAAAGAAGGCAACGAACGGAAGGGTTCCGACTCGAGTTCTTCACAAGAAACTCGACCCTAACAACATATAATCAATAAATCATCGATCATATGAGGAAGAATAATCGTAGAACGCCCGAAAACCCCTCTATGACATTTTACCGGACACCTTCAAGGCGTCGATCAAGAACTCGACCAAAACAACGAATCGATACGATCCAACCATGGAATAACAAGGGAAATGATATAATACATCTAAATAATCATCAATCCATCACAATACCAAGTTAAATCGGATTAAACGGACGGAATCGAACAAAATACCCAAAATCCCCAAAATTAGATTTCTAGAAAATCTGACCTGATTCGGTCGATCAAAGGATGTTATAGGATGGATGATTGATGATATGAACTCCAAGACTTCATGGATTGATTGTCCAACAACATCTCTCCATGATTCCTACACCTCCAGCCGCGTAAGAGAAGGAAGAGAGTGAGAAAATGGGTGAAAAACCCGACTGCAGGGCCTTAAATAAAGCCGCTGCCGGCGGGTTACGACGTAATCGGCAAGGCTTACGACGTAACCGAGTCATCGCCCCAAATCTGCCGGCGTTACGTGCGTGTCGGTCAGGGCCTTACGACGTAACGGCCTTACGTGCGAATCGCTGAGCACTAACGGCGTAACTCGGCGATCTTGGCCGGGATCGCCGGCCATGACTTCGGCCAACTCCGACGGCCCGAACGACCCCGAAACCCGAACCTGAATACGAATCGAAGATACGGTTACGAAGTACTTGCAAAGACGAACTCGAGCATTAAGAGAACACATGATTCCGACCACTCGAAGGCTCGAAATTCGGCAACGGAAAGTAATTACCCCAAACTTTGAGAAATTACGAAAATGGCCCAAGACGTCCGAAAATCACGATACGTGATCGAATAATCAAACCGAAGTTCACAACACGTCTAACAAAGTTAAGCGGACATACGGGAAACTCGAAACAGCAGTTTCGAACAAGATTCGCAAGAATCGAACTCAAGTGCGGAAAAGTCGCCAAAAAGCACGGGACTCAACAAAACGACACCGAAACGAACTCGGATGACAAAAAGTGCAGAATTAATCATTCTCAGAATGACGAAACGGTCATGAGCGAGTCGTCAAAATGGACTTTCGCCAAAAAAAAAATTACCGGAAATCGAAATTACGGGTATTACAAAGTTTCCCCGCCATACCATCGGTTCAAATTGTTTCTGAAGGCACTTTTACCTATGGAAAGTATTGGAGGCATACATCATCTCCACTTTATAAAGCCTTTCCTCATCTCTGTAAAAGTTTTAGTGAAGGCATACATCATCTTCACCCTTACCGGAGGCATACATCATCTGCTTCTTATGTAAGTATAATATACAGTAACCGGAGGCATGATACATCTCTGTCTTATTCTATATCGATAAATATCAATATTTCGGGTCCTTTTGGCACCATCGTTTCATGGTCTGGCCCAAGTGTACTAGTCTTACATTACTTGTACACTATGCCTCAATGATCGTACCTTATGTTAAGTTTCTTATACTTAACATTAAACGTGTGGCTTAAGATTTCAAAATAGGTTCCTTACATCTTTAACATGTATTGTAAATCAAATAAGAGTATATGAACTCACCTCGAAGGAGCGGTACGATCAAACTCTTCTAGACTTCAAATGCCAAGGACTTTAAAGCCTAAAATCAAGAATATACTTAAATGATCAATTGCTTGATGACGACAGTAGAACAACACCATCTAAGTACTTATTCAATTCAGCCCCCAAAGTTTGAGAGTCTAAGAATACTCGTATTACCAAATATCATCAAAGTTGGAATTCTATTCCACTTTGGAATCCTCAATTCCATTCATAGTGTTTATCTCATATAAACACTTAATTGTGCTAACAAACTTTGAAAACAGGTTAGATCAACCTCCGAACAGCTCTATTACAGTCGGATTCGGAGCTAAACACTATCAAAATCAAGAATAAAGTTAAAAACACCAAAAGCCCAAAGATTAAGGGTTTTTACCTCCAAATCTGCACTTAATTCTTGCAAAATATGAGGTTTTCTTCTCCAAAACGATGAGGACTGATAGAGTAGAGTTAGAGAGAAAGTTCTGGAGTTTCTAGGATGAAAATGGGGTAAAAACCGCGTTAAAACGCTGAATTACGTCGAATTCGGCTAAAATTCACGTCTGGGACCGGTCCAGCCCGATTCAGTGACCCAGTTCGGTCCAGCACACTCTAGAAACCCATTAAAACTAAAAATGTCATATCTTTTCGATTGGACCTCCGTTTTCGGTGAGGTTTTCGCTTACGTGTTCGTAACGAAATTATCTACACTCAATAAAAATATTATAGAAAATATTTTCTCGGATTTACAGTTTTACGTTTTACTAGAACCTAGCACTAGACTTTCTTCCGAATTCTTCAACCTTTATGTATTTCTTAGGGGCTTTCTTATAAAACCTCAAAATACTTTAAGTACTTATTTAACACTAAAATACATTTGGAATGGTCACTTAAGCAATCATTGCTTAATAAATTACGGCGTACCTTATTTACGAAATTGGGGTGTCACAGCGATGCGCTGCAAGGAGGCGGTGGTGGTTTGCTTCGCGTCTATGTTTTTATCATTTAACACACAGCTGAAAATAGTTGTTACATACAACAAATGCAAAACATTCTACAATCATAGAGATTCAACAATAGAAGAGTACCAAATATAACATTCCATCAAGTCGTCAAAGAGGCTTAACAGAAGGGATGACCCAACACAGAGCAGAGTGGAGACATCATATTCATATAGCCGACCTCACCTAGTGGGATAAGGCTTGGTTTGGTTTGATTTGGTTTGGTTTATCAAATCGTCAAAGACTGAGATTACAGTATCCATTCCAACTCTTCTCTAACAGATTCCGGTTGAGATCGACGAATCCTTCTTCCTTTATGCTCCAAGCACCTTTTATTTCTCGGGACAGGCTTCCTTTTACAAGGAGAACCATTTTCCATGATAAATCCACAAGCCACAGCAAAAACATGATCTTGAAATTCAACAACGTTTTGATTGGGTACTATAACGGACCCCACGCTTGCAACAAGAGAAAGTACTGATTTCCCCTCTGTATCCAACTTGGAAACATAGCCATTGACCCTCATTCCTTTATGCATGGCACATCGCTTTCTTCCCTCAACGGGTCGTGTAGTACAAACAGATCCATGACCAATAGCAACCCCACAAATATCACCGGAATAATCAAATTGCACCTGTTTAGACTGCAACCTCTTAACTCTAAATATTCTTGAGAAGATTGTAACGTCATCCATATCACTTGAATTGGATCCATTCTTCGACAAGCATGACTCAGGGGTTTTGATTTTAACGCCCACTTGCTTCTTGCGGACGAAAAGGAACTTCTTCGCTAGAAGAGAGAATTGAGATTGTTTTGCGAGATGATCGAATTTTCTGTGGATATCATCTTGGCGGCGTTCGCCATTGCTGCCTTTGTTCCATGCGTAATCAAATTTGTCGAGCAGCTGTCTCTCGGTTATCTCTGCGTCCTTCTTACTTGTCATCTGTCGATAAAATTAGAGGAAGGAAATGAGGACGTGACTACTGACTAAAATGTGTGGAAATATTAATTCCATAAATGTAACAAACTCACAGTGGCAGAATTTGCCTGCTGATTCCAGAAAGTTCACAATATACCTGAAAACTTCTCCTCTAACAGTGTGCTGAGGATGAAAGCTTAGGAAACATGGGCTAAGAGCATAGTTATAACATATAGTCGAGGAAGATTTTATCTGTTATCCCCCAGAGTGAAAAATTTAATATGTGCCAATTTCAGCAGAAAAGCTGAACAGCTGTTGTATGAACTTGAGCGGTATTGATAGAAATAAGGAAACCAAAAAAGAGAAAAGAAAAAAAAATCATAGAAATGAATTAGCATAAATTTGGGATCTATGACGACGATCGGCAGTGATTATTCTCCAACTTAATTTATGACATTATACTCCCTCCGTTCCATTTGAAAAATCCACTTCCAAGACACGATTTCGCATCAATAGAAGAGTCCACTTTTAAAATAAAACATTAATATCTAATAAAAATTTATATAATTTTACTCAAGTTAACGTCTTTTGTTACATACATAAGAGTAATCGCTTATTGTACAAAAGAAAATTAAAAATATAAGTCAGAATATATGGTTTAAAAAGAATTGTACATTTGTTCAATTGACTAATACATTTACCAGGTGGAGTCTTCAAGTGGGCCCTTAATTACGTGAAAAGATGGGCAATAATATTCTTGAGTTAATAAGCATAGGCTGATGGCAAAGATTCAATCTTGTTGGAGGGTTCATTCGAATTCTTTACTCAATCAGATATTCAACAGATTGTAAGGAACCTAGAAAAGAAAAGTGGTCATTGGGATTTTCTCTCTTCAAGTGTATATTCTTTTGTTCTCATGTTGTTCAATTTTTTTTCCTTTTCCCGTTTCAAGTGTATCTTATGTTGTTCTCATGTATGACACGATGCTAACGAAGAACATTTAAAGTAACTAAACAGAGTTCTAGCGGAAAAGTACTTACAGGAGCACATCTGTAAACAATTGGCGATCCTCTCGAGAATATATCCGTAAACAGTCCAAGCCCCTTATGGGACGAACCACTTTGGCGGTCAGTAAGCTTGTTATTTAAACATCCATTCTCCAAATGAGCACCGTCGCGACCATAGTGCTGCAGTCTAGTCCTAAGATTGTCAGCTTGTCCGAGATAAACAGGGACCACAGAGCTCGACTCAAGTTTGCGGGTCCCACTCCCAGATTGCGGTCGTGAAGCAACTACACCAAGCTCATAGACTCCAGGACAGGAAGTCCAGTTTGGAAGGTTTTGGGTCCTGTACTTTTCCGCTCCTTCTTTTACCGAAAAATGATTTTCCCAATCGAAAGGTCCTATTAGAATCTGATAACGACTCACAAAGAAGAACGAACAGCGCAGTGCATCAGTTTGAGATGTAAAGTACCATAATAAAAAAAAATATATGATCCAGAACTCTTATTCAACTAATAATTTGAAAGTAGGAAGTTTTATATGTTAATATATGCATGTTTCATACAAGAATATTCATTTGTCTGTTCAATCACAACTCGCTCATACATACAGAGAAGCAAAGCCCTTGAAGAAACCTAAAAGGGCAAAAACAACAAGCACTTGTTCTAGAGTAGGTCTCATGTGAGACGGTACGGATCTTGATTCCCCTAAAACTATATTTTCAAATAAAAAGGTTAAAAAATAAAAACTCAATCTCGCAAATATTAAAAGATGAACCCTAAAAACTGGGAAGAAAAACTTAAAAAACTAAAGAAATTAAAGAAACTAAAAGAAAATTGAAAGAACCTGAAGACTAAATTTTCTAAAAAAAAAAAAAAAAGAGGAGCAATTGACCGGACTCTGCATAGAAGACTGGTAAACTGCTTTGTGTGTGTGCGTGGTGTGTGTTTGTTCAGGACCTTCCATTGGGAGAAAGCAGAGTCGTGCTTAGTTCGCCTGAAATCTTCTCTTTTGAGCCTTGTGGCGGTGGTTGAGCTGGCTGAGCCTGAGCTGGGTACTCCCATTTGGCTCCTCCACTCTCTCACCGGTCACGTGAGTCGACCGTTGCCTTCAGCCCTTTGTTTCATACAGGTACTTGGAGTTGAAACAAACACTCGTGCTTCTTCAAGAAGAAACCTTGTGTAGGAGAAAGAAGTGGTTTAAGAGTCAGCATAGTATGATTGCATCATCGTAAATAGGAATTAAAAGTTGAAATCGTTGTAAAATTAAACTCTTAGCTGATTTATCAATATTGAGAGTATTCTTAAATACGATAGAAAATAGTATAGGTTGGTATTTTTTTTTTCTTGTTTATATAAATATCAATACTACTTTTTACTTCATTTACTACTAAACTCTTATTTAATATTTTGATTTACTCTAGCATTAATTATCATTAAACAATAAATAGGGGATATTTGGAAGTTACTTCTATAATTTTCTTTTCCGATGCGTTTTTTAAACCCTGTGAAAATTTCAATCTGCCTATATAATTGGGACGGATGGAGTATATAATAGTGGATTGAATATTGTATTAAGCAGTTCTTCCTGGACGCTGCTTAATCACCTGTGTACAATGTTTTGCCCTTTTATAGATCTAAAATACACACTTTCTCTACTTGCTTCATCCAGGCGTTACATAATGTAGCCTAATTCTAAATATTCTAAATTTTCAGCTAATTGCTTGAGGACAAGCAGTGTAAAAACAACTATAATCGGAGTATTTTTATTTAGATTTAATATTAAAAACACAAAAGAAATATACCTTGATAAAGTCGGCAACAACAAGATTCTTTGGCCATGCAATAAAGGTACCTAGAGCTTCCCTCACTAAGCGTACCTCTTCAGTAGGTATAGGAACTTCGGCACCGCCATCTACGACCTCCTCGACTACTACCTTAACCAAATGAGCTGGTAAAGGTGCACAATGTAGGGTAGAATATCCATGATGAACTCGACTGATAGCGACTAGACGAGGAGGACGCTCGTCCACATAAAACTCAAATCGACCAGTGTCCCCAGGCGGAGTCTTCCCTCCTGAAGGGCCAGAAACATCATCGGCACAACTCCCCTTCGTACTGACATGGGTAACATGATGATCATCGGGTGTACGTAGATCGGTGTGGGGTTGCTGTGAATGATCACAACATGATATGTGATCTTCTTCGTTAGTTCCTCCAACACACTTTCATTTATTGTTGATGCAGATCGACGTGAAGATCTTCCAAAATAATCTCGAATGCCTACACCAAATCCAATCCCACGAACACGGCCAGGGTGCTCCGGTCTCCCAATGGCCTCAGCCAATATATCATGTCGTCCCTCGGGAGTGAAGCTGCCCTGTGTACACTGCGCCTCCAACTCATCCTACAAAAGAACGATTTTTCGTAAGCGGAACACAAATGCGAAGCACATAAATGAACTGTTAATATTTTTTTCGTCTCCATAAGACACCAATAGCCGTTTTCATTTTCGTTATTACTAACAATTCTAATCCAAGCAAAAAGAGATATAAAGAGAAAAACAAAAACAGAATCTAGCACCTATCTAAACCCCAAACAATCAGCTACATATTTAATATCATAGAATCACATACCATAAGAGGAACAGATTATGCACAAAAACCCAAAATTTAATATGTATAGCAAATGAAATTAAAGAAGAAAAAAGTGAACACATATGAAATGAGAAAATCAAAACCTAACCATTTTAAAAAATTATTTTATTTCATTTTATTTCCAACGGGGTATGGAAACTAAAACATTAGAATAATCTACCAGGGTAGCTTTAACTTTGCTCATCTCCGTCTTATTATAAGAGAAAAATTCTATGGAAAAATTCAAAGATGAGAGAGTACTGCATTCACATAGTATATTATGAACTAATTATAATGAACTTCCAAATAGAACTCATAAAAGGATGACATACCTTTCCACAAGCATCTTAAAGAAGAAACAGTAATCATTTATTTTTTTCAGAACAATAAAAAAACTTGCAATGTTATAAAGAAGAAACAGTAATCATTTATTCACAACCTTTAAATATTTCAAATTAAATATTACGACTTTTATTTTTTTCAACAACAAAAATTTAAGTTATAGAATTTAATTGCAAAACAAAAATTTCGGAATCAACTTTTGAAAAGATAAGAAAACTAAGTTTATTTAATTTTAAATAAATTGTTAAATATTAAAGGATATTTTAAACTTACGATCTTAGTAACAATCTCTCGTGCAGCATCTGATGATACTCCCCCAGATCTTTTTTGGCGATCAAGCTTCCACCTCTGATGACGTGAAGGAGGAGATGGAGGATCAATAATAACATCTTCTCCAGATTTTGATACTTCTTCTTTACGCTCCTTCATCTTTCTCTCCATCTCCCGTGCCTCCACAAAATCATATCCTCCTCGAGCCATAGTATGGGGAGCATTGTTCAGCTTCGCTATCTCTCGTTTCTTGATTCTCCTTTCCTAAAATTTTTTTTGCAAGGAATCAAAATAATATGTAAGCAAATGAAACGAGAGGTGGAATCGATCTATAGAAAATTATTTGCAAGGATTCCAAATAATATGTAAGTAAATATCGGCAAGTAATCGAGCTACAGAAAATGTCATTGAATTCAGATTTACCTCCCAAGTAGGCTCCTCACGAATATTTTTGAATTCTTTCCAATCGTCCTCCGATATACCATACTTTTCACAAGGAGACAACCCTTTCGACGGACCATATATATACTCGCCGGTCAAATCATTCTTAAATTGCCACCACATCCTGCCAATTAACTGCAATTCGTGCGAAATTGGCCAATATTACTAATTTAACGGACATCAAAGTTGACCTACATTGACAATTCAAATTGAAACGTTATCGATAATACAATTTTAAATTATTTGAAATAACTTCAGTTTTTAATTCAAGATTACTTATATTTAATTCAGTTTTTTAAATTATTTAATTTAATTTAAGTTTTTATAGAATAATTTACTTAAATTAATATTTTTTATAAATTTCAGTTTTATTTCAGATTATTTATATTTAATTCAGTTTTTTAAATTATTTAATTTAATTTAAGTTTTTAGTAAATTACTTAAATGAATATTTTTTTATAAATTTCAGTTTTATTCCAGATTATTTATATTTAATTCAGTTTTTTAAATTTAATTTAATTTCAGTTTTTAGAGAATAATTTACTTAAATTAATGTTTTTTTATAAATTTCAGTTTTTATTCGAGATTATTTATATTTAATTCAATTTTTTAAATTATTTAATTTAATTTCAGTTTTTATAGAATACTTTACTTAAATTAATGTTTTTTTATAAATTTCAGTTTTATTCCACATTATTTATATTTAATTTAGTTTTTTAAATTATTTAATTTAATTTCAATTTTTATGGAATAATTTACTTAAATTAATATTTTTATAAATTTCATTTTTATTCCAGATTATTTATATTTAATTTTGTTTTTTAAATTATTTAATTTAATTTCAGTTTTTATAGAATAATTTAATTTAATTTAAAGCACAAAGTGAAACACATAATTAATCACAAAAGTAATGTACGTGCCAATACATCCTGCCAAAGCATTTCCTTATCCGGCTTATCCTGTACATGATTCCATCGATCGTGCAATATGGAAACATGATCTTTCGCAAGTTTACCCAAATACGTACTCAATTTGACTTTGTGCTCGTACTTAAGTTTTCCTCTGACTGGATCGATGTCAAGAGGTAGCTTTTTCCCATCTACACACCGTTTGGACATAGTTCTACATCTTGTAGGATTTCTCGATGTAGTAGTCTGCGTATAAGGAGAAGCGGCAGAATGAGGAGGAGAATGACGAGGAGTACGAGGAGAATGAGAAGGAGAACGACGAGGATGCCGAGGAGAAGTCATGTGCCTGTATAAACAAATGAAAATATTGCCAAACACAACATAAACAAAAAATAATATTTGTCAAACACAACATACACCAATAATATTTTTTGTTTGAAAAAATCTTTGTCAAAAAACTAATACTTGTCAAACACAACAGTAATATTTTTTGTTTGAAAAACTCTTTGTCAAAAACTAATACTTGTCAAACACAACGTATTACCTAGTTGTCAAAATTGACACTTATTATAACTTAATATCTAATTGCCTACATTTTGACTAGTAAGTACTAATCTACTGATTTCTAGGTGAACACCTACTTACTTTGTAAGAGGAGAATAAATTAATTCGGTTAAACTTATAATGAGAAAAAAAAATGGCATGTATCTATGCAAAACTTAGATGTAGTTATTATGTATCTGATTTTTATTTATCTTTTGAGATAACAAAGTTCTCCCATAAACCTTCATCATGGTTATTTCGAATGACATGTATGTCGTCAGCTTCATTTTCTTCAACGATAGTGGGTAACCGTGTCGACAAAGGAATAATTCACAATTGTCAAACGTTGATTCTTCAGTTTCATGCATATCCACACTTCTACCAGGAATAACCACGGACAATCTTTTATTACATGGATCGCTGACATAGAACACCTATTTTGCTTGGTGTGCCATGATAAAAGTGTCGTCTTTGTAAGCTACTTTGTGAAGATCTATCAAAGTAAATCCTAACTCATCGATAACAACAACCTCATTTTTCCACTCATCCAAAACCAGAGGATCTATCACTTTGCTACATATAGCATTGAAAAAAAGCACAAGCGAGTTATGACATTCCTCACTTTTTTAGGCAAGACATCACGTATAGCCACTACCAGAAGTTGTTGCATCAAGACATAACAGTCATGGGACTTTAAGCCAACCAATTTAAGATTTTGCAACGACACAAGACTCTTAATATTTGAAGAGTAACTTTGTGGCACTTTAATGCCTTGCAAACATTTACAAAAGCTGATTTTCTCCCTTTTTGATAAAGTATAACATGCCGGGGGGGAGATAAGTTCGTTTACCAAATGATTGCGGATGCAACTGAGGACGAATACCCATATCCTCTAGGTATAGACGAGCGTGGACACCATCTTTTGTTTTATCTTTAATATTGAGAAGTGTGCCGATCACACTATCGCACACATTTTTTTTGACGTGCATCTAATATCTAGTTTGCTCCAGTATCGAAGACCAAAGAATATGGACCTCTTCTTCCATATGTTCGTCGCAACGGATTTTTTCGTAGTTTTCCCAAATACAGTACTGATATTCTTAACGCGATAATAAACATGCTCACTGTTAATGGTATCGGTGCAAATCCCTCTTCCTGATATCCATTAAAAGCTTTTCTCAATCAACGATATGGGTGATGGGGATTGAGAAACCTCCGATGTTGAGTGTAAAGTGTTTCTTTTTTCGTGTTTTAACTGAACGTAGCTTGTATTTTCTTCACATATAGGACATGCATGATGTCCCTTCACACTATACCCGCTCAAGTTTCCATATGCTGGAAAGTCATTAATGGTATAAAATAACATTTCACATAGCTTGAAACTTTGCTGGTGGTACCCATCAAACACGTCAACCCCTTCGTCCCACATCATTCTCAAACCATCAATCAACGGACTTAGATAAACATCTATGTCATATCCTGGCTGTTTTGGGCCTGAAATCATCATTGGCAACATAACATATCTCCGCTTCATACATAACCAATGAGGTAAATTATAGATCACAAGTAGGACAGGCCATGAGCTATGCTTAGTGTTTTAATTACCAAATGGATTCATCCCATCTGTGGCAAGTCCAAGCCTAAGGTTTCTTGCCTCTCCCCTAAAATCTGGAAATAAATGATCTATTTTCTTCCACTGTACAGAATCAGCAGGATGACGAATTAGTCCATCGCATTTTCTCCATTTTGCGTGCCATATGAGGTTCTTTGCGTCATCCTTATTAGCAAACAATCGCTTAAACCTTGGAATAATTGGAAGATACCATAACACCTTCGCTGGAGGGCCTCGTTGTGTGCTCTCTCCATCACTATAATCATCATCCTTCACTTTGTAGCGTGATGCCCCACACCTAGTACACTTATGCAATAATTCAAACTCTTTTCGGTATAATATGCAATCATTAGGGCATGCGTGTATTTTCTTATACGCCAAACCTATCGGACACAAAACCTTCTTCGCCTCATAAGTACGGTTAGGCAATTTATTACCTTCTGGAAGCATCTCATGTATCAACTCGAGCAATTCGGTGAAACTTTTATCACTCCACTCACTTTTTGGTTTCACATTAACCAACTTCAAAACGGCAGACTAGCTACAACCCGGATATAAAGGAGTATCTGAATCACTTTTCAACGCATCATAAACATGTGCTCGTCGGAATGATTCTTCTCCAACATCACAAATCATGTCTTCAAATTGATCACAATCTATATCTATGTGTGTGTCTTCAGTTGGAATGTCTATTAGTTTGCCATGCAACACCCTCAAGATATTCAGGGTATATTACAGCGGCGTGGACCCCTACGTCGGACCCACCAGGCTAAACACGAAGATATTAGTCGTCCAACCATCGCGGTTAGCGTGGAAACACACATCACTAAGATTAAAATAGAATAGAACGCCCGGTATGACCGGCGGAACAATCATCACTGACAATCATAAACAACAATTACTGATGTAAATCACAATATGAATAAAATGCCTAAGTACTCGCGAGTACTATCTATGAGTTTGCAAATTTAGAAAACAAACACATCGAAAAGAACAACGGAAACAAGAAAATACAAAAGCATATGTCAACAACCCTGGCCAGCCTCCTCGTATTGTCCCAGTGCCCGCTCGTCCGGCTGAACATAACCTGAAATTCATAACAAGAATTTCCCCAAAATGGGTTCCCAAAGGAGTTAGCAATTACGCTAGTACAAGTAACCAATGAACAACTTACACCTTACACATATAGTCAAAGCATGCAAATGAGAAAACATCAGTTTGAAACACATTTTCGGAAACGCCATAATCCAAAACACATTTATAAAATTCACGACAATTAACCGCGGACCCATGCCTCTGTGGACCCCTACCGAGACCCCGTCGGATCTTACTCGTAGTGATCATACACACACACACACATACGTTACTCATGCAATACTACCATGTTAAGCATGTAAGTTCATTAAGGATACTTGCCTCAATATCACGACGAAAAGACGGAAGGAAATGATCGCGGTTGCGAGAAATTGGACACACAAAACCTAGACGATTCGTCAAACACCATCACAACCAATTCGACAAGAATAACAATAATGGAAGACACCCGAAACCCCACCTACGATTCATGTAAGTTCGTACAAAACAACGACGAGGACGGATCGCAACCGAATCCTCTCGATTTCACAAATACCATGAAACTTACCATAAAATCTTAGGAAAAACAAGAATACCACTAAGATTAATCATATACATCATGTATTAATCAACCCTACGGAACGAATCGTATGAAAACTCGAAAAACCGCAAATTTTCCAAAAATAGGGTTTTAAGAGAATACCTTGGATTAAGGATGATGAACAAGTGTTGGTGTTGTTAATCCACACCAATAACTCAAGGAAAATGATCTCTGAAGTGATTAGAAGAAGAAATCGCCCCAAATCGCCCTGGAGTCGCTCGGTCGCGGTAAGGAGAGGAAATGAGAAAAAAATGATGAATCTGGTCAACTCTCTGGTTTTTATAACCAGAGAGACGTAGCGTGCGCTAACGATAAAAGTTAGCGTGCGCTACCCAGCCAAAAGCCAGTCCAGTACCTACGGTTCTGGCCCATTAGCGTGCGCTACTGGAGAATAGCGTGCGCTACCTGGGCACCAAACCGAGTCCAGAAACATTCTGCCCAGTCTGGACTATCGAGTTAGCGTGCGCTACCGGTCACCCCAGCGTGCGCTAAATACAAACCGTAGCGTGCGCTAATATATAAATGTAGCGTGCGCTAAGCTGCTCGCCCAGAGAGCAGAGAGCAGAAACAACCCACTGTCACTACTGGGTTCGAGCCGTTAGCGCGCGCTACTAAACGGTCGTAGCGTGCGCTATAAAGAAACGATAGCGTGCGCTACACAACAACAGTAGCGTGCACTATCGAGTGTAGACAGCAGCATAGACAGCATTCAAGGATGGAAAACAGTGAATTCCATCTCGGATGAAAACAACGCGCATCCGACACCAAACAATGAACCGAAGGAGACACATGAACAACAAGATTGAGTCAGAACCAAAGCGCTAAGAGAAAACACGATTCCGACTACCTGAGGGTATGGAAAACCACAATGTTAGTAATCACCCCAAAACATTGGGAAATTACAAAACGACCCAAAACATTCGAAACACACGATACCTGATCTAAACAACAAACGAAAGCTCACAACATGCATAACAACATGAGACGGACACGCGGCAACCCCGAAACGGCGGTTCCGAACAAAGGTTACGAGAATCGAACGAAATAACGAAGGAAATGACATTAAACACGGAATTGAGTAAAACAAGTCCGAAACAAGCTCGGATGACAAAAAGTCCAATATTAAATATTCTCGAAATATCAATACGGTTACAAACGAGTCGCTAAAAACGAAAAGTACACCAAAAATGAAAATACCGGGAAAAGAAAAATGCGGATATTACATTCTACCCCTCTAAAAATAAGTTTCATCCCGAAACTTAAGAAACAAACAACTTGGGGTACCTAGCACGCATGCTATCCTCGGTTTTACAAGTTGCCTCCTCGACACCATGCCTCGAACACTGCACTTTGACCAAAGGAATCGTCTTATGCCTCAGTCGCTTCTCATGGTGCTCCAAAATCTTCAAGGGGCGCTCCTCGAAGGTAATATCCTCGGCGACATCAATCTCACCATAGTCGATGACGTGACTAGGATCTGGAACATATTCCCTCAGCTGGGAAACATGTAAAACGCTATGAACGTGACTCAAGGATGGAGGCAACGCCAAACGATATGCCAACTCGCCGACTCTCTCGAGAATTACAAAGGGCCCAATAAATCTCAAACTCAACTTTCCCTTCTTCCCGAAGCGGAAAACTCCCCTCGTCGGAGACACCTTTAGCAAAACGTGGTCTCCCACCTTGAATTCCAAAGGTCGACGACGGATATTAGCCTATGACTTCTGTCGACTCTGAGCTGTCAACATCCTCTCCCGAATCAATTCCACCTTCCGCCTTGTCTCCATAGCGATATCCGGTTTGGTCCCAACCAAATCGGATGCCTCGTTCTATCAAATAGGCGATCGACATTGCCACCCATAAAGCGCCTCATACGGTGCCATTCGAATCGACGCGTGCCAATTATTGTTGTACGTGAATTCGATCAACGGCAAATGCTCCTCCCAATCGCTGCTCCAATCGAGAGCACAAGCACGCAACATATCCTTAAATGTCTGGATAGTGCGTTCCGACTGCCCATCTGACTGTGATGAAAATAAGTACTAAAACGCAATCGAGTACCCAATGCCTTATGTACCGCCTGCCAAAAATGCGATACAAAACGACCATTACGATCCGAAACAATAGACTTCGGGGTACCGTGAAGCCTCACAATCTGCACAATAAACACACGAGCCAACCTCTCTGGACCCCAAGTATCCTTGATGCCCAAAAAGTGTGCGGACTTGGTCAGACGATCCACAATGACCCAAACCATATTCATCCCAGACTTTGATCTCAGCAAGCTCGTAACAAAGTCCATCGAAATATCTTCCCATTTCCATTCCGGTATGGGAAGCAACTACAGTAACCCGGCCGATCCCTGATGCTCGATTTTGACCTGTTGACAAGTCAATCACCTTGCTACAAACCGTGCGACCTCCTCCTTCATGTCATTCCACCAAAAGCTCCTCCTCAGGTCCTTGTACATCTTACTCGAACCAGGATGAACTGAGTAAGGCGTAGCATGGGCCTCACGCAAAATACTCTGCCTCAATGCCATGTCATTCGGAACACAAAGTCGACTCTGGAATCTCAACACACCATCCTCGTGGATCACAAACCCAGGAGACTTTCCCTTAAGAACATTCTCTCGGATTTGAGTAATCATCAAATCTTCCAACTGCTTCAGTTTAATTTCATGAAATCTCCAAAGCGCAAATTTGATCGACAGCTCCTGGCAACAAAATCTCAACACTCAACTCAATCAAATCCCGTTGAAGCTCATATCGAGACGTAAGGATCTCAAGCATCCGCAACGCAACTGGTTTCCGACTCAAGGCATCCGCCACGACGTTCACCTTGCCCGGATGATAAAGGATCTCGAGGTCATAATCCTTAATCAAATCCAACCATCTCCTCTGCCTCATATTCAACTCCCGCTGAGTGAATATGTACTTCAGACTTTTATGATCGGTAAAAATCTGACATGCAGAGCCAAAAAGATAGTGACGCCAAATCTTGAGCGCAAAAATAACTGTCGCTAACTCCAAATCATGAGTAGGGTAGTTGATCTTCAAGTCGATTTTCGAGAATACCACAGTTCCCTGCAGCTGATCGAACAAGTCATCAATCCTCGTCAAGGGGTACTTGTTCTTGATGGTCACCTTGTTCATCTCGTGGTAGTCGATACATAAATGCAGCAAACCATCCTTCTTCCGCACAAAGAGAATCGGTGCGCCCCAAGGTGAAGCGCTCGGTCGAATATACCCTGACTCAAGAAGATCACTCAACTGCTTCTTCATCTCAGCCATCTCTGAAGGTGCCATGCGATACGGCGCCTTCGAAATCGGAGCCGCACCCGGCTCTAACACAATAGCGAACTCAACCTCAGGGCCCGGTGGTAACCCCGGTAACTTGTCAGGAAAGACATCAGGGAACTCACAGACGACTGGGATCGATGGAAACTCGACCACGCCATCCTCCGTCTTCAAGGCGTAACACCAGTTACCAGTACACCCCTTCCGCAGGAGTCTCATCGCCTTCAAGGCGTTAATCACGAACTTCTGGTTTCCCCTCTTTTGCCCCGCGAAAGAGTGCTTGGTGCCATCCTCGGCTAACATGGTGATGATTCTCGTGCGAAAGTTCATGATTGCACCATACCGCTCGAGCCAATCATCCCCGATAATCAAATCATCACCCTTAATACTCACAACAATAAGATTAGAGAGTCAGGCCCTCTCACAAATAAACAAAGAACAGTCTCGGACCTCCTGATCACCAACGATCCTATCACCACTAGGAAGCTTAACGATGAAAGGCTCACAAGGCATCAAACAGCCGAGACTCAAATGGTGCACACACTCCAGAGAGATGAATGAATGCGTAGCACCCGAATCAAAAAGCACACTTACATGATGAGACTGGATATGAACGGTACCTGTTGGGAAAACAAGAACCCTGTATCGAAACAAACCGGGATATTCAATCCCTGTATCGAATAGTATTTGATAAGAGGTTTTGACATATATGCCAATCCGCATACTGTAAAGGAATCTGTATCGAAGTGTTGAGGTATCAACCTGTATCGAAGACCTGTCTCGAATCCAGCATATAGAGGAACCCTTCAGTACAGCAAAGAAGTCTTATAAAGACCAAGTATGGAAACTGTCTCGAATCACCATACAACCCTCAACAGGACAAAGAAGGAATCTTCAGAAGTCAAGTCCCGTTGATAAAGAAGTATTTAAATACTCAAGGATAAAGTATTTAAATACTGTCAGTCAATAGATCTTCAAATCCTACTAAATCCGGATCGTGTTTTTAATCCCGTTGGAACGGAATCTTGCTCAAACGGAAACATCTCAACAGATATATATTTCAGATACTATATATATCACATCAAGATGCTGAACATCAGTTACCCAAGCTATCGAAATTATCAAGCTATCAAAGTTATCATCAGAGCAAAACATATCTCCAAAACTTACTGCAACTCAGATCTAAAGAGATATACAGTGCTCATCATCTTGAACAACACTTCATCAGCTGAGAGCTCTTAAAGTCAAAGTTGTTGTTCATCCTCTGTTCTATACTTTGAACAAACCTAGATCAGCCCTGTGTGGACTGAGTAATCTGTGCTTCTCCGGAACTGTGTGTGAAGGAATTGCATCGAAGAAGACGAAGCTTCAGAACTGTGTGTGAAGAAGCAAGTCAAAGCATTAGCTCAAAACCAATCTGTGTGAACGGTTGAAGCTAAGATCTTTATATCAATCTGTGTGAATGATATATTGATTGTGTGTTGTTATAATTACGTAGTTGTGTACGTAGTAATTATAATAAACTTTTTACTCCTGTGTGGAGGACCAGTGGACGTAGAGGGGTTTACCTCGAACCACTTTAAATACTGTGTTATTTACCTTCAGTTTTTACTGTTTTAAGTACTGTGATTATTTTAGTATACTTTGCATATCAAGTTGCTGTATCCACAGCAACTTACTGTATCTAAGACTTCCGCTACGTACTCAGATTTAAAATCAATACAGTTTGTTGTTTAAACTACTTCCCAAACTGTATCCAGTATACTTAGTGGCCAACAAGTGGTATCGGAGCGGTTGATTCTAAAAAGAATCAATCGTATTTTTAACCGAATCAGATCCAAAATCACTTACTCTTTTAAACAGTCTCTTTTATTTTTTTTCATATGGATACCTCTATGATCAACAAAGTGCCTATGTTCTCTATTAACGAATTTGATGATTGGAGAATTAGGATGGAGGCTCATCTTGCAGCAATGCACGAAGAGATGATCTTTGTTATACAGGATGGCCCTATCAAGATTATGAAGGTAAACACGGCCACAAGGATTGAAGGCCAACCCCATGCTGAGATGCTCGAGAAGGAACACGAGCAATGGACCACAGATGAAAGAAAGCGAGCCAACCTCGACAATGTGGCTAAGAACGCGTTATTTGTAACTCTTGACAAAGGCACGTTCTCGAAGGTAAAGAGCTGTAAATCAGCCAAGGAAATCTGGGATAAACTCAAGATGATTTGTGAGGGAACTGAGCTCTCAAAAGAAAACAAAATTTCTAAACTGACTCAGTAATTTGAATCTTTCGAAATGAAACCAACTGAGACTCTTGAGGAACTTGACCTCAGATTCACTGGTATTGTTGGTGAACTTGAAGCGTTGGGCAAAATTTATACCCAAAAGGAGAAGAATTTAAAATTTTCAGATCTCTCCCAGCCCGATGGGACATTAAGACCACAGCTATGCGTGTATCTTGCAATATTAATGAAATATCTACTTTTGATCTCTTCTCTGACCTCAAAGCTTTTGAGTATGATATTGTGTAAGAGAGAAAGTCAAGAATCTCCTTCAAAGGTCACAAGACTAGCCAGTATCGAATCATCGACACAGCATGCCCAGCTCATCGAAGCCTAGTCACAAGAATGCTGACAGTGACGACGACATCCTGTCTCAAGATGAAATGGCGCTTCTCATGCACAAATTCAAAAAGTTCATCAAACAGTCTGGAAAGACTCCCTACAGGCCCAAGTCTGTCCACAAGGTAAGTACCGAAACATCATCTAGTGACGCTAACCTGTGCTATAATTGCAGGAAACCAGGGCATTATGCAAATAAATGTCCTCATCCTAAAGTCCAAAGGTTGCTGGAGGCCGAGCAACAGGAGAGAGATGAAAGAAGACGTGCTTGGAAAAACAAGCTCAAGGCCCTGATTGGAGAATCAGAAGCCTCCCCCACACCATCCA
The DNA here is from genome assembly GCA_033398695.1 of Orobanche coerulescens. NCBI lineage: Eukaryota > Viridiplantae > Streptophyta > Magnoliopsida > Lamiales > Orobanchaceae > Orobanche > Orobanche coerulescens. The sequence continues at coordinate 117,560,472 of CM065807.1, read as the reverse complement.
AATCAGAAGAATGTCTTCAGGTGGTCACTGAAAGTGATTCATCTGATGATGAGTTCGATGATAAAGCATATATGTGCTTTATGGCCAAAGACATTCCTGAAGGTGAAGATAGCGATGATGAGGTAAGTTCAACCTCAGCTATTCCATCAAATGCATCTCATACTTTTGAAAACATGATGAATGAGTTTAAAAACATTCAAAAGGCCCATGATGTAACACCCCCAAATCCTATTGGGTTATTACAGTGCCGTGGACCCCACGCCAGGAGATCCACCAAGCGAACATGACTAAAATACATTAAATTAAACAACAAGGGAAAATCATAGTCCCTACCATGATATCCGACACAATATTCCGATAAGGAATTTAAACGACAACGACGGGCCTACATGGCCAAGAGTAAAAATACAACATCTACGAGCATCTGCTCGGGTAATACAAAATGACAATGACTGACAAACTGGAGAACACTCCAACCGACTGACCAACATGAACAACTCGGACTAGTATCGCTCGAATGCCTCGTCGCCATCATCATGCCCCTGTGTCTCAACTCTCTCCTCGCAAGCACCTAAAACATGAAAAACATGTTCCGCCCCCACGGGGTCAGTCATCCAGATAATGAACATCAAATACATGTATAACATGATATGCATCCAAAGGCAGAATAAAATGGTACAATGATGATAATAATACGAGATGCTCACAAACCAAGGTAAGAACCGAGCATTCGTGAAATACTATGCCCACGGCATACTATTAATACCTGTTCGACAGGTTAGAACATAAATGCCCAACGGCGAATCATAATCACAGAATACCACAATGAATTAAACAACATAAACCAAACCAGAGCTGAATTTAATATGAATCAAAATGCCTAAAGGCTCCAATGAAAATACCAAGACATTACAAAAGGCCTGAAAGTCGTTCAGCGGAAGTTAACAAATATCACAAACACCTGAAGTCAAACAGCCCGAAGCTGTATCAATGAGGGCCGAAGCCACGGCACGAAGCCGTATCACAATAAGGGCCGAAGCCACGGCATGAAGCCGTATCACAATAAGGGCCGAAGCCACGGCATGAAGCCGTATCACAATAAGGGCCGAAGCCACGGCATGAAGCCGTATCACAATAAGGGCCGAAGCCACGGCATGAAGCCGTATCACAATAAGTGATAGTGTGCTGCCTTGAGTCGGCCAACACGATGACAGTAACATACGGATAGGCACCGTCCTCGACAGTCCCAATTCAACACCTCGATTGTCTTAGAATGGCCAACCGATAACAATGATGCATGATCGCTAGAATTCGCGTAGTATGGTTTTCAAATCCGATCAATTTTAAAATTTGTAAAACCTCGAAGTAATTCCAAGGTGTCGAACCCAAGGGAATTGATGTGTCGAAAATAAAGGAAATAACTCTACTCAAAATTTGACTGCTATTTAGGAATCCGAAAGTTTGTTTTGATTCTAATTATCTAACTTTAAAAATCGAAAAATAAAAATTAAATAAAAGATGAATTATCTAAATCAAGCAAATAAACAAATTAGCAAGATAAAATCACAAGTTGAAAGCTAATTGATCCTAGGGTAGTATCATCTAATTGAGTTCACACAATCCATTCACTTGATTCCTTTTCCCCAAATTTTAATTCAATCCTAGAAATAATCACTCAGCCGATCTAGAATTCCGATCAAGGCAACCTAGAAAGATAGTTAATTTTAAACCCTTTTTCCCGCTAAGGCTCAAAGAATTTAAATCACTTAAAAAGCGCCAACTTATTTATCTATGATTTATCTTACTCCACTTAGGTCTTAAGATTAAATCATATTGTGTATCAAGTATTTCCACTAATTAATTAATCCTTCCGGGCAAAATCAATTAGCTAACATGCATCGATTAAGGGCCCTTTAATCTAGCATGAGATTTGACACATCTTGATTACAAGTCTAGGATGAAAGGTAAAAAGGTAATCAAAGGAACATCATGTGAACATCAATTAAATTTACTAACCCTAGAATCAATCAATGAATTTAGCCAGACATAATTGAAATTAAACAAGAAATAGATGAAGAATGCATATTATTAATATGAAAAGAGAGATTACAACCCTTACGGATGAACTCCGAGTCTTCAATCTCCGAAAAACAATAATAATTGCTGCCTCCAAAAAGTTCTTGTATCCCAAGAATTAATCTTGCCAAAATATGTAAAAGATTGCAAAAGATGATAAAAGATGAAAAAGAATGATCAAAGATGGTAAAACTAGGTCTAGGAGGGGTGTATATAGCCTATGGGAGTTAAACTCCCGATTAGCCCTAATCTAGGAAACAAAATCTATCCAAAAGAGTCAAAATCCGTCAAAACACGAAAGCCCGCGTAGCAGCCTATCGGCCTGGCCTATCGGCCGATAGGCTGGCCGATAGTTGATTCGTCGATCGACTTCACTCGGTAGGGCAGGAACACCTTTCGGACGCACCTATCGGCCGATAGGCTGGGCCGATAGGGTGGTCTGTCTCTTGCAAAAATCCGTTTCTTCCGTTCGTGACTCGACTCTCGGTCCTTTGTCTCGTTTTGGGTCCTTTTGGCTCTAAAAACCTGCAAACACACTAAAACCAACCCAACAGCGTAATACGGCTCGACTAATCATAAATAAGCCAAATACGAGCACATTAATCACGAAACGAGATAAAAACCTAGTATAAAATCCTAGAAATAAGTGGTAAAATTACCACTTATCAAACCCCCCCAAACTTAAGCCTTGTTCGTCCCGAACAACAAAAAGAAAAGAAAAAGAATGTCATGAATCATCGTGCAACTCATAGTGTTCAACCTAATCAATACTATCCTGTAATTCTCTCTAAATAATCCGAGTGTCGTAAAAGCGAGCTGCACTCAGAATAATGATTCCGCAAAGTAGTCAAGTTCAGTCCTAATCATTCGTTCATGAAGAAAATCCAGCTCAAAGATTAACAAAACGTGAGTCAAATCGACCGTCAATATGAAAGGCTAAAATAAACAAGCTAGTTCGTCCCGTTACACAGTCTAGTGGCACAATTTTCACGAGTTTCATAACAAATAAACCTCGGACAGTATTCCCTTAAATATATGTTCAAGAATTTGATTCGGGTTGACCACTAGGTTAGGATCTCGGGATGTTTCATCGGGGTAATCCTAGGGTGGAACTTCCATTCTCATGTATTAGGAAACCGTTTGACGTAAAAGACACTCATGGGGCACATGGATGCTTCTAGTTACTAAGTTCCCGTCTACAGCGGAGAAACAACTCGAATATATAATTTCTGCATGCCCGAATCAAGGTCGCCGTTTTGCGCGAGAGTAAACAGCGGGTCACGCGAATACCCCCGGTTACTAGGCTCCCTATCATTGGCACATGTGAAATATCTAAATCACTAGTCTAATCAGGGTCATCGTTTTACGCGAGGGTAAACAACGGGTCACGCGATTGCCCCCGGTTACTAGACTTCCCTTCATAGAACAACATTATCTCGACTTTTGGGAAAAACTGACCGATTCTAAACTCAATCTAAGTGCCAACACGACTAAAGAAACAGTACGACTCACTATCCGGAAGATGTAACCAAACGTATTGACGGTGATTTTAAAACAAGTATGTATCGTCTCTTATCTGCCAAGACCTCTACAATCACGAAAAATTTTGGACCTAAATGAATACTATGCAAAACAGAAATAACTGACTACAACTCGACTAAAACTCGACCGTTTCTTCAGAGAGAAAAACAGTGTCGTAACATCGGTATCACACAAATAGAAGCACGAAAAATTCACGAATAAAGAAAAACTAAGACAAGCAAGGCCTCAAAGCAAACAAGGAAAAGCAAATAAAAGCAAACACGAAAGCAAAACACTACTACGACCTAAAAAAATAGAAACTAGCAAACACACCAAACGAAAATGAACATAAAAAAAAACTAAAAACTAAGCAACAAAAGCCAAAACCACGCAACACCAATATGATAAGCACAAATAAAAACAACGGGCACCAACACAAGCAAATAAAGATACAAGGCAAACAAGGTACTCACACGTAAAGAAATTAACAAAGCCGCACTCCCCCCCCCCCCCAAACTTAGACTCCCCCATTTCATATTCAAAGGATCAAAATCACAACCCACAATAACAAAACAACACACTACGATCATATTAAGGCAAATTCTCTCCAATCCAATCTATTTCATCAACAATTCAACTCATATCAATCCCAATTAACAATTCAATTCAACAAATTCACCCAATTTCAACAAAATGCGAAATTAGGGTTCTTCCAATTTGGGGGTTTTTTCAAAATTCGTTCAATTTCATCAATTAATCCCCCAATTCGAAGTACCCATGAACAATCAAGCATAGATAACATGTTTCCATCAAGATTCTATCAACAATCGGGCATAAAATTCAAAGAACATCAAAGTCTAACAAAAGCCCCAAAAAGTGGATCCCCAATTCGAAATGCATCAAAACTCCAAAAAGAATCCGTCAAAGTGCTTCAAAACATGTATAGAATTGAAAAACAAGAGGATTAAGAGTCGAAATTAGGTACCTTGATCGAGTTTTGAAGGAAGAAAAGTAGAAAAAATCGCCCCTTTCGTTCTATCGGCCGATATGTGTGTGTGTGTGTGTGGGAAAATCGGGTGGTGAAGGTGTTTAAAAGGGGTATTAATCAACCGGGTCGAAGTGGATACTGGGCCGGGTATGTCCTATCGGGCAGGCCTATCGGCCGATAGGCTGGGCCGATAGGAACTACTGAAACTTACGTACCTCATATCGGGTGGGATATCGATCGATAGGATCTGCCTATCGACCACTGCTTGTAACATAAAAATTCTTTTAATTTTCCTTAGCCTATCGGCCGGGCCTATCGGCCGATAGGCTCGTCCGATAGGTTTGTCTGTCTCAAATTTTTTTTTCAACTTTTCCTACTTCGCATACTTGGTCCCGTTTTTGCTTGGATATGGCGATTAAAGACCTGCAAGTATTCAAAACTCGGCGTGCATGGATTAGAACTTAACAAAACTAACAAAGCTACTACGAAACTAGAAACTACAAAAATCACGCAAACGAAAAATCGAAAACAAACGAATAAAACGAACTAATATACATACGTTGGGTTACCTCCCAACAAGTGCTACGTTTAACGTCTTTAGCTAGACGATACCTCATTCATTCCGGGTCTTCGAGGTAAGTAACATACTTCTCTTCGTGGTGCAACGGCTTGAAATAGTGCTTCATCCGATGTCCGTTCACAATAAACTTGTTCCCATCTTCTTTCATCACGACACATGATCCGTTTTGATTTACTTGAAAGACGGTGTATGGACCAGTCCACTTTGACATCAACTTCCCCGGAAATAGACGAAGCCGAGAATTGAAAACGAGCACTTCGTCTCCGGCGAAGTCCTTCTTCCGAATGCGATCATCGTGAAACTTTTCGCTCTTTCCTTGTAAATCCTTGCATTTTCGAAAGCCTCGTTTCTCCACTCGTCGATTTCCAGCAGCTTCTCTCTTCTCGATCCACTAGCCTCAAGAAATTCGAAATTAATCCGTCTAGTGGCCCAATACGCTTTAACTTCCAGCTCCACCGGTAAATGACAGGATTTCCCAAAGACGAGCTGGTATGGAGACATTCCAATTGGAGTCTTATACGCGGTCCGATAAGCCCAAAGTGCATCATCTAGATATTTAGCCCAGTCCTTCTTGTTTGTGACCGTCTTCTCTAAAATTTGTTTAATCTCCCGATTGGAGAGCTCGGCTTGTCCATTAGCTTGTGGATGATAGGCGGACGTAATCTTATGTTTAACTCCATATTTTGCAAGAAGGGTTCCTAACCACCTATTATTAAAGTGGCTCCCCCCGTCACTCAACAAAGCTCGTGGAGTCCCGAAACGAGTCAAGATGTTCTTATTAAGAAATTTAATCACCACTTTCGAATCGTTCGTAATCGTCGGCATCGCCTCAAACCATCTCGACACGTAGTCGACCGCAAGTAAAATATACGAATAGCCTCGTGATTTTGCAAACGGACCCATAAAATCGATACCCCATACGTCAAACAACTCTACTTCCATAATAGTGTCTTTGCGGCATCTCGTCTCTGTTTGCTATGTTCCCCAATCGTTGGCATCTATCGCAATGTTTCACAAAAGCTTGGCAATCTTTATGAATAGAAGGCCAATAGAAGCCACATTGGTACACCTTCATGGCCGTTCGATTCGCTGCAAAATGACCCCCACTCGGTGCACTATGGCATTCTTCAATTATCCTTTGCCATTCGCTTTGTCGAACACACATGCGAATAATCCCGTCCGTGCACCTCCGATAAAGAATAGGGTCTTCCCAATAGTAGAATTTAACGTCATGGAAGAATTTCTTTCTTTGATGAGAAGAAAGACCCGTTGGAACATGCTTGATAGCAAGGAAATTAACATAGTCCGCGTACCATGGTGTATCATCGGCCAAGGCTAGGATATGCTCGTCTGGAAAGTTCTCCTTTATTTCGATCCTCGAATCTTCTCCCTCAACCGGCTTCTCGGGAAAGGTGATCGGCAACAACATTCTCGCACCCCTTCCTATCCCGGATCTCCATGTCGAACTCTTGTAGAAGGAGTATCCATCTCACTAATCTCGGCTTTGAATCCTTCTTGGCAAATAGATAGCGAATCGCTGCGTGATCGGTATGAACAATAGTGTGAGTGCCCACTAGGTAAGGTCGGAATTTGTCGAATGCATAGACCACAACGAGCAACTCTTTTTCCGTCGTGGTGTAGTTCATTTGGGCCGAATCCATCGTCTTACTTGCATAATAAATTACCCGAAAAAGCTTATCCCATTTTTGACCCAAAACGGCCCCAACGGCCCAATCACTCGCGTCGCACATCAACTCGAATGGTGCACCCCAATCCGGAGTGATCAAGACCGGTGTCGAAATTAAGGCTCGTTTCAATGTCTCAAACTCCCTTAAGCAATCATCATCAAACTGAAATTTCGCGTCTTTCTCGAGCAAGGAACATAACGGCTTCGTGATTTTTGAGAAATCCTTAATGAACCGTCTATAGAACCCCGCATGGCCTAGGAAGCTTCGTACTGATTTAACATTGGTTGGAGGCGATAATTTCTCGATAGCAACCACCTTCGCTCGATCAACCTCCAATCCTTCCGAAGATACTTTATGCCCCAGCACTACTCCCTCTTGCACCATGAAGTGACATTTCTCCCAATTTAGAACAAGGTTCGTCTCCTCACACCGGGCAAGTACCAAAGATAAATTTTTCAAGCAATGGTCGAAAGATGAACCAAAAACTGAAAAATCATCCATAAAGACCTCCATTATGTTCTCGACTAATCCGTGAAAGATGTCCATCATGCACCTTTGAAAAGTTACGGGTGCGTTGCACAAGCCAAACGGCATCCTCCGGTAAGCGAATACCCCATAAGGGCACGTAAAAGCGGTCTTGTGTTGGTCTTCCGGAGCGATAGCAATTTGATTGTACCCCGAATACCCGTCCAAAAAGCAATAATACTCGTATCCGGCCAAACGATCTAGCATTTGATCAATAAATGGAAGTGGAAAATGATCCTTCCTCGTCGCCGCGTTAAGTAGCCGGTAGTCGATACAAACTCTCCATCCCGTGACTAGCCTTGTCGCGATTAATTCATCTTTCTCGTCCTTGATCACAGTCATACCCCCTTTCTTAGAGACGACTTGAGTAGGACTCACCCACTCACTATCGGAAATCACATATATCATCCCGGCATCTAATAATTTGAGCACCTCTTTTCTCACAACCTCTTGCATTGCCGGATTTAATCTTCGTTGCGGCTGCACCCTCGACTTATGATCGTCTTCTAGCAAAATCCGGTGCATACAAATAGAAGGGCTTATTCCCTTAATGTCCGAAATCGTCCATCCAATCGCCCCTTTGTGTTTTCGCAGCACCCGTAATAGCGTCTCCAAGTTAGTAGGTCCGAGAGAAGAAGAAACTATCACGGGATAGGACTCGTTCTCGCCCAAGAAGCAATATTGTAAGTGATCCGACAACGGCTTAAGTTCTAACTTTGTCACCTCTATCGATCGGTCCTCAGCGAAAACTCCCCCTTGAACGGGTTTGTTGACATCAAGATAGCATACGTCCCTCTCATTAAATCGAAACTCGTTCGCCTCCAACATTCGAACATACTAATTCCTCGTAAATTTCTTCAACATCGGAATGTGAGTAAATGGAGTGTGAAATGCAATGCTCCAACAAGTCGGTCGGGGGCGGCATAATAGACTCAATTGCATAACATTCCTCGGGCGCATCCTCGGGCTTCTTCATCGCGTCATAGATGGAAATTTTCTGATTTTGATCATTAACCCGAAAGGTAAGATCACCCTCTTGGACATCGATAAGTGCTCTCCCCGTCGCTAGAAACGGTCTCCCAAAGATCAATGGTTGATTCTCGTCCTCGAGCATGTCAAGAACTACGAAATCGGCCGGGAAGACTAAGTGTTGGACTCTCACGAACACATCCTCCACAACTCCCCTCGGATAAGAGATCGACCGGTCCGCCATGAGTAGAGAAATGGTAGTCGGCTTCATCTCCCCAATCTTCAACCTCTTAAAGATGGATAGAGGCATAAGATTGATGCTTGCCTCGAGATCACACAACACATTACGGAACGTTTGGTCGCCAATCATGCATGTAAAAGTAAAACGTCCCGGATCCTTCTGCTTGAGCGGGAGCTTGTTTTGAATGATAGCGCTACACTCCTCTGTCAAATTTATTGTTTCAAACTTTGCCAACTTCCTCTTGCTTGCCACAGCGTCTTTCAAGAATTTCACGTACCCCGGCATGTCTCTCAAAGCGTCTAGAGGTGGAATGTTGACATTCACCTTTTGAAACATGTCAATAAATCGTTGAAGCTTTTCATCATGTCTCGACTTGACCAATCGCTGTGGAAATGGAGCTTTTACCTCAAAATCCTTCACATTCGAACTTCCAGGAGACTTTCGACCGATAGGGGGGTCGATAGGATCCACTGCCGGCATTCTGTCTAGGTATCGGGTGGGCCTATCGGCCGATAGTCTTGGCCGATGGGCCTGCTGTGTTTCATCTTCCTTCTCGTTCTCGGCTCCCGGTTCTAGTACATCCTCGTTTCCAGATTTCTCAACTTCAGCCCCATGATTAATGTACCTTGTCCCACTCCGAAGCTCGATTGCGTTGCATTGTTGCGTCTTCGGGTTGGTCTCGGTGCTGCTCAGAAAATGGCCCGGCTTATGAAATCCGGCTTGGGCGTTCGCCATTTGACTCATTTGGGTCTCCACCATCGACATCTGCTTTGTCAAGGCTATCACTGAGTTTCCAATAGATGTCACACTATGCTCGAGAGCCCCGAACCTCTTGTCTGCTTTATAAATAAAATCCTTTTGACTTGCCTCTAACCGTTCCAACATCTCTTCCATCGGTGTCTTAGCAATCGGCTCTTGAATAACCCCGTTTTTCACGTTAAATCCCGATGGTGGATGGAGAGCATTGTTCGGGTTGGCATAGGAGAAATTAGGGTGGTTTCGATTGTTCGGATAATAGTTTCCCCTATTTCCCCCTTGCCGGAAGTTTCCTCCTTGCACGTAATTCACATCCTCCTCAATTGCAATAGGCTCGTTTAGCTCTTCAAAAACTGCATTGACTCCCAAAGTCTTCTTTTTTAGCATCTCAAGCTCTTTTTGTTGTCTTTCAAATTTTGCCTTCAAATCACCGTAGGCGTCCTCGTCACCGGATGGAACCTTTCTTCTCGTCATCTTCCTATCGGTCACCTCCTCGTAATCATTGTTGACTGCTAGCTCGATGAGATTCTTGGCCTCTTCATAATCGTTAGCAAGAAATCCCCTTTCGATGAATAGTCCAACTCTCTTCTAGCCTTCCTCGTCAAACCCCGATAAAACCGAATGTAGATTTCCTCCTTGTCAATTCCATGCTGTGGGCATTTGCGAAGTAGCTTCTTAAATCGGATCCATGCTTCGTATAAGTATTCATCCTCATATTGCTCGAATTGCAAGATATCGTTAATTTGTTTTTGCACCTTCGAGGGAGGATAGAACTGTGCTAAGAACAACCGAGTCATCTCTCTCCAAGTACCAATTTCCTTCCGATCTAGGCTCTTGTACCAATCTAGCGCATCGTCTTCTAAGGAGAACCGGAATAGGCGGAGCTTAATGACATCCGGAGGCACTCCGTTTTGCTTGATGGTGGCACATATGTCCAAAAACGACTCAAGATGAGCGTTTGGATCTTCATTAACTCCTCCTCCGTATGTTTTAGACTTCACCGTAGCGATGAGGGACGGCTTAAGCTCGAAGTTGTTGGCATCGATCTTCCCCCAACCTCCTTCTTGATAATCGTCCAGCTTAGGTCGAAAGCGGGCATTCAAAGGAATCTTCTCGGGACGAGCGAGTTCTCGTGGTGGGTCAACAATGCCGGCCATGGTATCAACGAAAGGTATAGAAATAGTCTCGGTTCTCGCTTCTTGCTTCTTCCTCCTCAAAGACTTCTCGATTTCCGGATCCAAGGGAAATAAGTCCTTTCCTTGGGATCTTGTGATCATGCACCGCCTACAAGGAAGAGAAAACAAGATGTGAGGAAACGAGATCGAATATTAATAATAATAGTAAACAACCTAAAGTAACAATCTCTTATTTTTCGAATTATCCCCTTAAGTTTTCTATCAACTCCCCGGCAACGGCGCCAAAAATTGATTGCTAGAATTCGCGTAGTATGGTTTTCAAATCCGATCAATTATAAAATTTGTAAAACCTCGAAGTAATTCCAAGGTGTCGAACCCAAGGGAATTGATGTGTCGAAAATAAAGGAAGTAACTCTACTCAAAATTTGACTGCTATTTAGGAATCCGAAAGTTTGTTTTGATTCTAATTATCTAACTTTAAAAATCGAAAAATAAAAATTAAATAAAAGATGAATTATCTAAATCAAGCAAATAAACAAATTAGCAAGATAAAATCACAAGTTGAAAGCTAATTGATCCTAGGGTAGTATCATCTAATTGAGTTCACACAATCCATTCACTTGATTCCTTTTCCCCAAATTTTAATTCAATCCTAGAAATAATCACTCAGCCGATCTAGAATTCCGATCAAGGCAACCTAGAAAGATAGTTAATTTTAAACCCTTTTTCCCGCTAAGGCTCAAAGAATTTAAATCACTTAAAAAGCGCCAACTTATTTATCTATGATTTATCTTACTCGATAGGTCTTAAGATTAAATCATATTGTGTATCAAGTATTTCCACTAATTAATTAATCCTTCCGCAAAATCAATTAGCTAACATGCATCGATTAAGGGCCCTTTAATCTAGCATGAGATTTGACACATCTTGATCACAAGTCTAGGATGAAAGGTAAAAAGGTAATCAAAGGAACATCATTTGAACATCAATTAAATTTACTAACCCTAGAATCAATCAATGAATTTAGCCAGACATAATTGAAATTAAACAAGAAATAGATGAAGAATGCATATTATTAATATGAAAAGAGAGATTACAACCCTTACGGATGAACTCCGAGTCTTCAATCTCCGAAAAACAATAATAATTGCTGCCTCCAAAAAGTTCTTGTATCCCAAGAATTAATCTTGCCAAAATATGTAAAAGATTGCAAAAGATGATAAAAGATGAAAAAGAATGATCAAAGATGGTAAAACTAGGTCTAGGAGGGGTGTATATAGCCTATGGGAGTTAAACTCCCGATTAGCCCTAATCTAGGAAACAAAATCTATCCAAAAGAGTCAAAATCCGTCAAAACACGAAAGCCAGCGTGACTTATCGGCCTGGCCTATCGGCCGATAGGCTGGCCGATAGTTTATTCGTCGATCGACTTCACTCGGTAGGGCAGGAACACCTTTCGGACGCACCTATCGGCCGATAGGCTGGGCCGATAGGGTGGTCTGTCTCTTGCAAAAATCCGTTTCTTCCGTTCGTGACTCGACTCTCGGTCCTTTGTCTCGTTTTGGGTCCGTTTGGCTCTAAAAACCTGCAAACACACTAAAACCAACCCAACCGCGTAATACGGCTCGACTAATCATAAATAAGCCAAATACGAGCACATTAATCACGAAATGAGATAAAAACCTAGTATAAAATCCTAGAAATAAGTGGTAAAATTACCACTTATCAAACCCCCCCAAACTTAAGCCTTGTTCGTCCCGAACAACAAAAAGAAAAGAAAAAGAATGTCGTGAATCATCGTGCAACTCATAGTGTTCAACCTAATCAATACTATCCTGTAATTCTCTCTAAATAATCCGAGTGTCGTAAAAGCGAGCTGCACTCAGAATAATGATTCCGCAAAGTAGTCAAGTTCAGTCCTAATCATTTGTTCATGAAGAAAATCCAGCTCAAAGATTAACAAAACGTGAGTCAAATCGACCGTCAATATGAAAGGCTAAAATAAACAAGCTAGTTCGTCCGGTTACACAGTCTAGTGGCACAATTTTCACGAGTTTCATAACAAATAAACCTCGGACAGTATTCCCTTAAATATATGTTCAAGAATTTGATTCGGGTTGACCACTAGGTTAGGATCTCGGGATGTTTCATCGGGGTAATCCTAGGGTGGAACTTCCATTCTCATGTATTAGGAAACCGTTTGACGTAAAAGACACTCATGGGGCACATGGATGCTTCTAGTTACTAAGTTCCCGTCTACAGCGGAGAAACAACTCGAATATATAATTTCCGCATGCCCGAATCAAGGTCGCCGTTTTGCGCGAGAGTAAACAGTGGGTCACGCGAATACCCCCGGTTACTAGGCTCCCTATCATTGGCACATGTGAAATATCTAAATCACTAGTCTAATCAGGGTCGTCGTTTTACGCGAGGGTAAACAACGGGTCACGCGAATGCCCCCGGTTACTAGACTTCCCTTCATAGAACAACATTATCTCGACTTTTGGGAAAAACTGACCGATTCTAAACTCAATCTAAGTGCCAACACGACTAAAGAAACAGTACGACTCACTATCCGGAAGATGTAACCAAACGTATTGACGGTGATTTTAAAACAAGTATGTATCGTCTCTTATCTGCCAAGACCTCTACAATCACGAAAAATTTTGGACCTAGATGAATACTATGCAAAACAGAAATAATCGGCTACAACTCGACTAAAACTCGACCGTTTCTTGAGAGAGAAAACAAAGGTCGTAACATCGGTATCACACAAATAGAAGCACGAAAAATTCACGAATAAAGAAAAACTAAGACAAGCAAGGCCTCAAAGCAAACAACGAAAAGCAAATAAAAGCAAACACGAAAGCAAAACACTACTACGACCTAAAAAAATAGAAACTAGCAAACACACCAAACGAAAATGAACATAAAAAAAAAAACTAAAAACTAAGCAACAAAAGCCAAAACCACGCAACACCAATATGATAAGCACAAATAAAAACAACGGGCACCAACACAAGCAAATAAAGATACAAGGCAAACAAGGTACTCACACGTAAAAAAATTAACAAAGCCGCACTCCCCCCCCCCCCCAAACTTAGACTCCCCCATTTCATATTCAAAGGATCAAAATCACAACCCACAATAACAAAACAACACACTACGATCATATTAAGGCAAATTCTCTCCAATCCAATCTATTTCATCAACAATTCAACTCATATCAATCCCAATTAACAATTCAATTCAACAAATTCACCCAATTTCAACAAAATGCGAAATTAGGGTTCTTCCAATTTGGGGGTTTTTTCAAAATTCGTTCAATTTCATCAATTAATCCCCCAATTCGAAGTACCCATGAACAATCAAGCATAGATAACATGTTTCCATCAAGATTCTATCAACAATCGGGCATAAAATTCAAAGAACATCAAAGTCTAACAAAAGCCCCAAAAAGTGGATCCCCAATTCGAAATGCATCAAAACTCCAAAAAGAATCCGTCAAAGTGCTTCAAAACATGTATAGAATTGAAAAACAAGAGGATTAAGAGTCGAAATTAGGTACCTTGATCGAGTTTTGAAGGAAGAAAAGTAGAAAAAATCGCCCCTTTCGTTCTATCGGCCGATATGTCTGTGTGTGTGTGGGAAAATCGGGTGGTGAAGGTGTTTAAAAGGGGTATTAATCAACCGGGTCGAAGTGGATACTGGGCCGGGTATGTCCTATCGGGCAGGCCTATCGGCCGATAGGCTGGGCCGATAGGAACTACTGAAACTTACGTACCTCATATCGGGTGGGATATCGATCGATAGGATCTGCCTATCGACCACTGCTTGTAACATAAAAATTCTTTTAATTTTCCTCAGCCTATAGGCCGGGCCTATCGGCCTATAGGCTCGTCCGATAGGTTTGTCTGTCTCAAAATTTTTTTTCAACTTTTCCTACTTCGCATACTTGGTCCCGTTTTTGCTTGGATATGGCGATTAAAGACCTGCAAGTATTCAAAACTCGGCGTGCATGGATTAGAACTTAACAAAACTAACAAAGCTACTACGAAACTAGAAACTACAAAAATCACGCAAACGAAAAATCGAAAACAAACGAATAAAACGAACTAATATACATAAGTTGGGTTACCTCCCAACAAGTGCTACGTTTAACGTCTTTAGCTAGACGATACCTCATTCATTCCGGGTCTTCGAGGTAAGTAACATACTTCTCTTCCTGGTGCAACGGCTTGAAATAGTGCTTCATCCAATGTCCGTTCACAATAAACTTGTTCCCATCTTCTTTCATCACGACACATGATCCGTTTTGATTTACTTGAAAGACGGTGTATGGACCAGTCCACTTTGACATCAACTTCCCCGGAAATAGACGAAGCCGAGAATTGAAAACGAGCACTTCGTCTCCCGGGGCGAAGTCCTTCTTCCGAATGCGATCATCGTGAAACTTTTTCGCTATTTCCTTGTAAATCCTTGCATTTTCGAAAGCCTCGTTTCTCCACTCGTCGATTTCCAGCAGCTTCTCTCTTCTCGATCCACTAGCCTCAAGAAATTCGAAATTAATCCGTCTAGTGGCCCAATACGCTTTAACTTCCAGCTCCACCGGTAAATGACAGGATTCCCAAAGACGAGCTGGTATGGAGACATTCCAATTGGAGTCTTATACGCGGTCCGATAAGCCCAAAGTGCATCATCTAGATATTTAGCCCAGTCCTTCTTGTTTGTGACCGTCTTCTCTAAAATTTGTTTGATCTCCCGATTGGCGAGCTTGGCTTGTCCATTAGCTTGTGGATGATAGGCGGACGTAATCTTATGTTTAACTCCATATTTTGCAAGAAGGGTTCCTAACCACCTATTATTAAAGTGGCTCCCCCCGTCACTCAACAAAGCTCGTGGAGTCCCGAAACGAGTCAAGATGTTCTTATTAAGAAATTTAATCACCACTTTCGAATCGTTCGTAATCATCGGCATCGCCTCAACCCATCTCGACAAGTAGTCGACCGCAAGTAAAATATACGAATAGCCTCGTGATTTTGCAAACGGACCCATAAAATCGATACCCCATACGTCAAACAACTCTACTTCCATAATAGTGTGCTGCGGCATCTCGTCTCTTTTTGCTATGTTCCCCAATCGTTGGCATCTATCGCAATGTTTCACAAAAGCTTGGCAATCTTTATGAATAGAAGGCCAATAGAAGCCACATTGGTACACCTTCATGGCCGTTCGATTCGCTGCAAAATGACCCCCACTCGGTGCACTATGGCATTCTTCAATTATCCTTTGCCATTCGCTTTGTCGAACACACATGCGAATAATCCCGTCCGCGCACCTCCGATAAAGAATAGGGTCTTCCCAATAGTAGAATTTAACGTCATGGAAGAATTTCTTTCTTTGATGAGAAGAAAGACCCGTTGGAACATGCTTGATAGCAAGGAAATTAACATAGTCCGCGTACCATGGTGTATCATCGGCCAAGGCTAGGATATGCTCGTCTGGAAAGTTCTCCTTTATTTCTATCCTCGAATCTTCTCCCTCAACCGGCTTCTCGAGACGGGAAAGGTGATCGGCAACAACATTCTCGCACCCCTTCCTATCCCGGATCTCCATGTCGAACTCTTGTAGAAGGAGTATCCATCTCACTAATCTCGGCTTTGAATCCTTCTTGGCAAATAGATAGCGAATCGCTGCGTGATCGGTATGAACAATAGTGTGAGTGCCCACTAGGTAAGGTCGGAATTTGTCGAATGCATAGACCACAGCGAGCAGCTCTTTTTCCGTCGTGGTGTAGTTCATTTGGGCCGAATCCATCGTCTTACTTGCATAATAAATTACCCGGAAAAGCTTATCCCGTTTTTGACCCAAAACGGCCCCAACGGCCCAATCGCTCACGTCGCACATCAACTCGAATGGTGCACCCCAATCCAGAGTGATCAAGACCGGCGTCGAAATTAAGGCTCGTTTCAATGTCTCAAACGCCCTTAAGCAATCATCATCAAACTGAAATTTCGCGTCTTTCTCGAGCAAGGAACATAACGGCTTCGTGATTTTTGAGAAATCCTTAATGAACCGTCTATAGAACCCCGCATGGCCTAGGAAGCTTAAATCGATTTAACATTGGTTGGAGGCGGTAATTTCTCGATAGCAACCACCTTCGCTCGATCAACCTCCAATCCTTCCGAAGATACTTTATGCCCCAACACTACTCCCTCTTGCACCATGAAGTGACATTTCTCCCAATTTAGAACAAGGTTCGTCTCCTCACACCGGGCAAGTACCAAAGATAAATTTTTCAAGCAATGGTCGAAAGATGAACCAAAAACTGAAAAATCATCCATAAAGACCTCCATTATGTTCTTGACTAATCCGTGAAAGATGGCCATCATGCACCTTTGAAAAGTTGCGGGTGCGTTGCACAAGCCAAACGGCATCCTCCGGTAAGCGAATACCCCATAAGGGCACGTAAAAACGGTCTTGTGTTGGTCTTCCGGAGTGATAGCAATTTGATTGTACCCCGAATACCCGTCCAAAAAGCAATAATACTCGTATCCGGCCAAACGATCTAGCATTTGATCAATAAATGGAAGTGGAAAATGATCCTTCCTCGTCGCCGCGTTAAGTAGCCGGTAGTCGATACAAACTCTCCATCCCGTGACTAGCCTTGTCGCGATTAATTCATCTTTCTCGTCCTTGATCACGGTCATACCCCCTTTCTTAGAGATGACTTGAGTAGGACTCACCCACTCACTATCGGAAATCGCATATATCATCCCGGCATCTAATAATTTGAGCACCTCTTTTCTCACAACCTCTTGCATTGCCGGATTTAATCTTCGTTGCGGCTGCACCCTCGGCTTATGATCGTCTTCTAGCAAAATCCGGTGCATACAAATAGAAGGGCTTATTCCCTTAATGTCCGAAATCGTCCATCCAATCGCCCCTTTGTGTTTTCGCAGCACCCGTAATAGCTTCTCCAAGTTAGTAGGTCCGAAAGAAGAAGAAACTATCACGGGATAGGACTCGTTCTCGCCCAAGAAGCAATATTGTAAGTGATCCGGAAATGGCTTAAGTTCTAACTTCGGCACCTCTATCGATTGGTCCTCAGCGACAACTCCCCCTTGAACGGGTTTGTTGACATCAAGATAGCATACGTCCCTCTCATTAAATCGAAACTCGTTCGCCTCCAACATTCGAACATACTCTGGCAATTCCTCGTAAATTTCTTCAACATCGGAATGTGAGTAAATGGAGTGTGAAATGCAATGCTCCAACAAGTCGGTCGGGGGCGGCATATTAGACTCAATTGCATAACATTCCTCGGGCGCATCCTCGGGCTTCTTCATCGCGTCATAGATGGAAATTTTCAGATTTTGATCATTAACCCGAAAGGTAAGATCACCCTCTTGGACATCGATAAGTGCTCTCCCCGTCGCTAGAAACGGTCTCCCAAAGATCAATGGTTGATTCTCGTCCTCGGGCATGTCAAGAACTACGAAATCGGCCGGGAAGACTAAGTGTTGGACTCTCACGAACACATCCTCCACAACTCCCCTCGGATAAGAGATCGACCGGTCCGCCATGAGTAGAGAAATGGTAGTCGGCTTCATCTCCCCAATCTTCAACCTCTTAAATATGGATAGAGGCATAAGATTGATGCTTGCCCCGAGATCACACAACACATTACGGAACGTTTGGTCGCCAATCATGCATGTAAAAGTAAAACGTCCCGGATCCTTCTGCTTGAGCGAGAGCTTGTTTTGAATGATAGCGCTACACTCCTCTGTCAAATTTATTGTTTCAAACTTTGCCAACTTCCTCTTGCTTGCCACAACGTCTTTCAAGAATTTCACGCTTTTTAACGAACAATAATAACATTTGGCATAATTGCCGAAAGGTATCGTATCGAACGATCTCTTGATATCAATGAATTCATGAAGAGACTAAGTCTCAGAATGATACAACACATTCATACACATATATGATGACATTAATCTCATTGACTAGTACAAGTATAAAACTTGCCTCAAACCGAAGGCGAGAAGGTACTTCCACGATCAACGTCCTTAATGAAATTATCGGCCGCTCGAACAACCTTGAACAACACAAATACCAACAATTCTCTTAATACACGAATCAAGCATGATCACAACCAACTCAAAAGTCGATACAACAATACCCGAAACTCATTGGGGCATTTAAACAAACGCGTTGTAAATAATCTCCAATTGTTTACAACCAAAACTCAATTACATCCGAAACCAACTTCCAATGAATGATTCAAACCCACAAAACCTCATGAATACTATCAATAATCCAATAGGAATACTTAGAACGATATTTCAACATCTAGTCGAAAACCCCCAAAATTCCAAAGTCAACCCGTAAGTGTTCTTGAACAATTCCTCAATTATTCACAAATTCCGAAAATTACACCAATGAATCCGTAGAAATACATGTATCCAAGATAGATAATCCATATCTAACATATTCCAATATAATATCAATTTAACACGAAGAGATCGAAAGCAAAACACCCAAGATCCGAAATTCTAGATCCAAGAATCATTACCTTGATTTGGAGTGATGAAACTGATAAGATGATGATTAATCCAACTTAGGAGCTTGAAGATGATGCTAGATGATTGCAGCTCGAAAAGACCTTTCCGAATCGCCCAAGCTCGTCCGAAATGGTTGAGAAATGAAAAATGACAAAGGTTGGACTGAACTGCCTTATTTATACTGTCCCAGCTTAGCGCACGCTATGACTTGATATTTAGCGTGCGCTAGCGGTTTACTGGGTAGTCCAGTGAGGTCTGAAATGCCTCGTTAGCATGCGCTATGACTTGGTAGCGTGCGCTAACACCTTACCGATAGCGTGCGTTATCCCAAATTGTTAGCGTGCGCTACTGATGTCTGATACTCAAAAACTGAAGTCCCAGAACCTACTGTCCTCTGCCTTGCACGCGTTAGCGTGCGCTACTAATGTGACTTAGCGTGCGTTACCAGCACAGTTAGCGTACGCTACTTACCACTCGTAGCGTGCGCTACGAATTTCCCAAATCAGCCCAGTACCTTCTGGACTGTCTGCCTCTCTTGCGCTAACGTGCGTTAATACTGAATTATAGCGTGCGTTACGTGCACCCCATTAGCGCGCGCTAACTAGAATGTGTAGCGTGCGCTACCTCTCAAACTGAAAACCAAAATGTGATGATGATGACAATAATCTCGGCTCGATCTCAAATAGTGATGAATGACGAAAAGTAACTGATACGCGATTCCAAAGTACACCGAACGATGGTTACAACTGAATGAACATGAGTGATGAATGGGTATTACTGAGTAAAAAAATTATGAGTGACAGTTACTGAGTGATGATAAATGAATTCACAACCGGGTATTACATACTCCCCCCCTCAAAAAGAGTTTCGTCCTCGAAACTAAGGGTAAACAACTCGGGATATGAACTATCCATTATGGTCTGAAAACAATAATGCCCAAATAGTCCTCAGGACCAACTCAATCGCACATCTAAGCCCCCAAGACTTGACGTCTCGAATCACAGTGAACGATTTCCCAAATCATCACAAAATCTTAAGTACAACGCCAAAGGGGCGAACTCTCAGCAGTTGACCCAAATCTCAAGATTCTCGAATATGATCATAATAAAATAGATCAACAATAAATGATCCACAGCCACGATACATTATTACGGATAGATTTACACAGTCATCCAAAAACAAGGTTACATCTCAAATGTACCCAACATCGATATCCTTCCATATCATCGATCTCCCCTATCTCCACGATTTAAGGTATATCCGAAGATGAACTCGCCGCTAAATATGATCTCAGAAGGTCACGAGAATGAAAGTGACTAAAATGAATGATGAATGATAAATGACTATAAATCCGACCAGGATTAAGAATGACTTACCAAGGTGAATTAATAACGTCATGAGTGATAGTTCAAGTGAAATTATTGGAACCGTTGTTCCTCGTGAATTAAATGATTAGTTTCATGATGACAAGTCTCAACATGATTGATGTATGATGAATGAATTATATGAATGAATGAACGACAACGAAATGAATGATTACACTATTAACGAACAAGAATTAACTTGTTCAAACCGGTGATGGATGTCCTCCAGCTCGTGCTTTTTGGGTTATTACAGTGCCGTGGACCCCACGCCAGGAGATCCACCAAGCGAACATGACTAAAATACATTAAATTAAACAACAAGGGAAAATCATAGTCCCTACCATGATATCCGACACAATATTCCGATAAGGAATTTAAACGACAACGACGGGCCTACATGGCCAAGAGTAAAAATACAACATCCACGAGCATCTGCTCGGGTAATACAAAATGACAATGACTGAAAAACTGGAGAACATTCCAACCGACTGACCAACATGAACAACTCGGACTAGTATCGCTCGAATGCCTCGTCGCCATCATCATGCCCCTGTGTCTCAACTCTCTCCTCGCAAGCACCTAAAACATGAAAAACATGTTCCGCCCCCACGGGGTCAGTCATCCAGATAATGAACATCAAATACATGTATAACATGATATGCATCCAAAGGCAGAATAAAACGGTACAATGATGATAATAATACGAGATGCTCACAAACCAAGGTAAGAACCGAGCATTCGTGAAATACTATGCCCACGGCATACTATTAATACCTGTTCGACAGGTTAGAACATAAATGCCCAACGGCGAATCATAATCACAGAATACCACAATGAATTGAACGACATAAACCAAACCAGAGCTGAATTTAATATGAATCAAAATGCCCAAAGGCTCCAATGAAAATACCAAGACATTACAAAAGGCCTAAAAGTCGTTCAGCGGAAGTCAACAAATATCACAAACACCTGAAGTCAAACAGCCCGAAGCTGTATCAATGAGGGCCGAAGCCACGGCGCGAAGCCGTATCACAATAAGGGCCGAAGCCACGGCATGAAGCCGTATCACAATAAGGGCCGAAGCCACGGCATGAAGCCATATCACAATAAGGGCCGAAGCCACGGCATGAAGCCGTATCACAATAAGGGCCGAAGCCACGGCATGAAGCCGTATCACAATAAGTGATAGTGTGTTGCCTTGAGTCGGCCAACACGATGACAGTAACATACGGATAGGCACCGTCCTCGACAGTCCCAATTCAACACCTCGATTGTCTTAGAATGGCCAACCGATAACAATGATGCAGCGGATGATTCCATGAATGATTGGGGATTCGATTGTCTTAGAATGGCCAATCGATACGAATGATACGGTGAATGATTGAATACCTCGATTGCCTTAGCACGGTAAATTGATAACAATGATATAGTGAATGATTTCGATTTGCCTGAGAGGGGCCAATCGATGACAACAATATGATGAATGATTGAACACTTCGATTTGCCTGAGAACGGCCAATCGATAACAATGATACGAAGGATGCCTCGGCACCTTTAATCGGTTACCGACGACAAAAATGAGAAATGAATACGCCAATGCCTTTAATCGGCCAATACAGTTTTAATGACAACCCCAACAAGAATAACAATGATCTCAATGACGTCTTAGATTGACATCAATATCAACCAAAAATCGATAGATCGACACCGCAAACCGGCTATCGACAATGACATTAATAACGAGTATCACAATGCCTTGAATCGGCCATTAACGAACAATAATAACATTTGGCATAATTGCCGAAAGGTATCGTATCGAACGATCTCTTGATATCAATGAATTCATGAAGAGACTAAGTCTCGGAATGATACAACACATTCATACACATATATGATGACATTAATCTCATTGACTAGTACAAGTATAAAACTTGCCTCAAACCGAAGGCGAGAAGGTACTTCCACGATCAACGTCCTTAATGAAATTATCGGCCGCTCGAACAACCTTGAACAACACAAATACCAACAATTCTCTTAATACACGAATCAAGCATGATCACAACCAACTCAAAAGTCGATACAACAATACCCGAAACTCATTGGGGCATTTAAACAAACGCGTTGTAAATAATCTCCAATTGTTTACAACCAAAACTCAATTACATCCGAAACCAACTTCCAATGAATGATTCAAACCCACAAAACCTCATGAATACTATCAATAATCCAATAGGAATACTTAGAACGATATTTCAACAACATCTAGTCGAAAACCCCCAAAATTCCAAAGTCAACCCGTAAGGGTTCTTGAACAATTCCTCAATTATTCACAAATTCCGAAAATTACACCAATGAATCCGTAGAAATACATGTATCCAAGATAGATAATCCATATCTAACATATTCCAACATAATATCGATTTAACACGAAGAGATCGAAAGCAAAACACCCAAGATCCGAAATTCTAGATCCAAGAATCATTACCTTGATTTGGAGTGATGAAACTGATAAGATGATGATTAATCCAACTTAGGAGCTTGAAGATGATGCTAGATGATTGCAGCTCGAAAAGACCTTTCTGAATCGCCCAAGCTCGTCCGAAATGGTTGAGAAATGAAAAATGACGAAGGTTGGACTGAACTGCCTTATTTATACTGTCCCAGCTTAGCGCACGCTATGACTTGATATTTAGCGTGCGCTAGCGGTTTACTGGGTAGTCCAGTGAGGTCTGAAATGCCTCGTTAGCGTGCGCTATGACTTGGTAGCGTGCGCTAACACCTTACCGATAGCGTGCGTTATCCCAAATTGTTAGCGTGCGCTACTGATGTCTGATACTCAAAATCAAGTCCCGAACCTCTTGTCCTTCCGCTTGCACGCGTTAGCGTGTGCTAATTATGTGACTTAGCGTGCGTTACAAGACAGTTAGCGTACGCTACTTACCACTCGTAGCGTGCGCTACGAATTTCCCAAATCAGCCCGGTACCTTACGGGTATGCGCCTCTCTTGCGCTAGCGTGCGTTAATACTGAATTATAGCGTGCGTTACGTGCACCCCATTAGCGCTCGCTAACTAGAATGTGTAGCGTGCGCTACCTCTCAAACTGAAAACCAAAATGTGATGATGATGACAATAATCTCGGCTCGATCTCAAACAGTGATGAATGACGAAAAGTAACTGATACGCGATTCCAAAGTACACCGAACGATGGTTACAACTGAATGAACATGAGTGATGAATGGGTATTACTGAGTAAAAAAATTATGAGTGACAGTTACTGAGTGATGATAAATGAATTCACAACCGGGTATTACACATGAGACATTGAAAAATGAGAATATACAGCTCCAACTGTCTAACCTAGAGCTGAAAGATGAAAATGATTTGTTGAAGATAAATTATGAAAATATGTCTCTTGACTGTGAAACCAGCAAAGTCGATTTTGAAAAACTCATGGAGAGCAATAATCAACTTGCTCATGAACTAAGTGAGGTTAAAACTCACAACGAGAGCAAGACAAATGATTTGGTTCTACTTCAAGCCAAAGTCACAACTCTTGAAAAACGAGAAATTGAACTTGAGACCACTCTGAAATCGTTCGAGAAATCGTCCAAAAGAATGGAGGAAATTCTGAGCACTGGGCAACATGCTCATGATAAAAGTGGCTTAGGATACAACTCATATTCAAACAAAGGGAAAACTAGTACAGTGTTTGTCAAGAGTGTGGAACACATTCCTGTGTCAAATGAAACTCCAAGTCCCGTGAAGGAACCTGCTGCACCGCGAAAACCGAAGGCTGCCATTCCACCCCCACAATCCTATTCCAGACAGCGGAATCATAAGCCATTTCAATCTGTGAGGCGCACTCAACAGCATGTTCCCCGAGCATATCAACAGCGCCAACAACCATTCAGAAGGAAGGCTGTATCCAATTACCAAAGGCCCGCACGGCAGTACTATCAGTACAGCACACCGAGGTATTGGATACAGGAGCCTCGTTATCCTTCGAGACAGCAAGTGCCCGTTCAGTATCAACAACATCGTTGGGAATCCAACTGGAGACCCAGAAGGCAAGCTGTTAGGCCAAAGAAAATGGCTCCACCTCCAAGACAGCACTCATACTGGATTAATAATAATAACCCTGAATTTTACATGCATAATAATTATCATGGTTATAGCGACTACAGATATGCCCCCCATAGATATTGCAACACTGTACCGAGTATGACACCAATTGCTACCAGGAAAACTTGGGTACCTAGAGGAACTAACATCCATGGACCCAAAAATCAAAGGGGACCTAAATCTACTTAATTTCCTTGATACATGACATTCTAGAGGAGGATACCTGGTACTTTATAGTGGATGCTCTCGGCACATGACCGGAGATAGGAGCAAGTTATCAGATTTTGTAGAAGGTCGCGGTCCAAAAGTTTATTTCGGTGATAAATCTAAAGGAAGAACAAGAGGGAAAGGAAACCTACTTGTCGAAAAATTCAAAGACACCGATGTTGCATATATTGAAGGCTTACAGTACAATCTACTTAGTATTAGCCAGTTCTGTGATAAACAGTTCTCGGTAAAATTCTATATAGATCGCTGTAGAGTCAAGAACATCCAAACCAAGGAAGTTGTGCTTACAGGAAGCAGATCAGGTAACATGTATATTGCTGACTGGAAGCATATGAGCTCCTCAATTCCATGCTTTGTTGCCAAAGGCACTGTAGATCTTAGCTGGTTATGGCACAAGAGGATGTCTCACGTCAACTTCAAGACGATCAACAAGCTCTCAAGACAGGGAATGGTTAGAGGTTTGCCAAATGTGTCATTTAAGAAGGACATCATCTGCGGACCATGTCAGAAAGGCAAGCAAATCAAGTCAACCCTGAATAGCAAATCCTACCTTTCAACCCAAAGAGTGTTGGAAATGCTACATATGGATCTCTACGGTCCTGTAGACCCAGTAAGTTTGGGAGGTAAGAAATACTGCATGGTTGTTGTTGATGATTATTCCAGGTATGCTTGGACAATTTTCCTTAGCAAGAAGAAGGAAACAACATCAAAGCTGCCCGAGCTCCTGAGAAAGTTGCAAAATGAAAAGGCATTGAGTATCGTGTCCATTCGTTCCGATAGAGGTACAAAATTTACTAACCGCTTTATAGAGCAATACTGTTCAGAAAATGGGATACAACACGAATACTTAGCTGCCCATACACCTCAACAAAATGGTGTTGCCGAGTGAAAGAATAGGACGTTGAAAGAGGCAACAAGGACAATGATCGCCGCAAGTAAGTTGCCGCAGCGTTTCTGGGGTGAAGCAACCAATACAACATGCTATACTCAAAACTGCTATATCGTCAACAAACACCACAATAAAACAGCATATGAGGTATGGAACAACAAAACTCCGTTAGTTTCATATTTTCACATTTTTGGATGCAGGTGTTATGTATTGAATAATGGGAAGGACCAACTTAGAACCTTTGATGAGAAATCAGATGAAGGAATATTTGTAGGATACTCCTCCGTCAGCAAAGCTTTCAGAATCTTTAACAAAAGGAAGCTGACGATCGAGGAATCAGTTCATGTAGTGTTCGACGAACCTCACCATGACCCTACAGGAGTAGAAGATGTTACCCAAAACATCCAACAACTCTCTATCTTGAATCCTCCAACTCCCATAGAACCTATCGTTGATCTAGAAATCAACCCCGCAGCTGTAAGAATCGATGTGGATGAAGCCGACGCTGTACAAGTTGAAGCTGTATCTACAGAAACTCTCGATACAGTACGGGATCCTGAATTAGAACCCGACCGAAGATGGTTGAGAGATCACCCGCAAGAGCTGATCATTGGAAACATAAATGCTGGTGTTTCTACTCGTAGGAGAATACAGAGTACACAAGGAAATGTACTTTGTGCACAAGAAGAACTTGATACTGAGATTTCACAGTTTCCTGAATGGAAATCTCAATCCGAGCTTATAAGACTTAATATGTGCACTATTGATGTATTCTTAGCCCAGTCCGAACCTGTTTCGACCATAGACGCTCTTAATAATTCTCATTGGATAACATCTATGGAAGAAGAGCTTAACGGTTTCGAAAGAAACAATGTATGGTATCTTGTACCCAGACCTACACATCAATCGGTTATAGGAACCAAATGGGTATTTCGAAACAAAAAGGATCGAAATGGACTTATTATAAGGAATAAATCCAGACAAGTCACACAAGGCTATAGTCACGAAGAATGCATAGACTATGATGAAACCTTCACCCCTGTAGCGAGACTAGAATCCATTAGGATATTTTTAGCCTTTGCCGCCCATAAGAGCTTTATTGTATACCAAATGGATGTCAAGAGTGCATTCCTGAATGGAGACCTTGCCGAAGAAGTTTATGTTGAACAACCACCAGGGTTTGCCAACACAGACGGTATCGACTTAGTATACAGGCTAAGGAAAGCGCTGTATGGACTTAAACAAGCCCCTAAAGCCTGGTACGAAACCGTGTCCCAGTATCTAACCAACAACCGATTTGAGAAAGGTGCTGTGGACAAGACCTTGTTCAAAATACAGGAAGAAGATGACCTTCTTATGGTGCAAATCTATGTGGATGATATAATTTTTGGTTCAACTAACCTTGCTTTGTGTCAAAGGTTCTCTCATCTCATGCAAAGTAAATTTGAAATGAGTATGATGGGGGAACTTAGTTATTTCCTAGGTTTTCAGGTAAAGCAGTTGCCCACAAATATTTTCATCAACCAGGAAAAATACAACAAGGAGCTTCTCAACAAATTTGGAATGAACACTTCCAAACCATCGTCAACCCCCATGAGCACTTCCGTGCAAATTAGTGCTGATGAAGCTGGAAAGCCGTTTGACCAATCACTCTACAGGAAGCTCATTGGTTCGCTCTTGTACCTAATGGCTAGCAGGCCCGATATCCAGTTTGCTATTGGAGTGTGTGCGAGGTATCAAGTAGCACCAAAGGAATCACACTTCAATACAGCTAAATGAATCCTGAAGTACATCAAAGGAACAGTCGATATAGGACTATGGTATCCTAAAGAAGGCGGATTCGATTTAGTTGGATACAGCGACTCAGATCTCGGAGGCTGCAAGCTAGATAGGAAGAGTACAAGTGGAACTTGTCACTTTCTTGGACCTAGACTCGTTTCTTGGTTCAGTAAGAAGCAATTGGCTAACTCTCTTTCCACGGCTGAATCGGAATACTATGCTGCTGGTAGTTGCTGTATGCAGATCCTTTGGATGCAGCAACAGTTGTCAGATTATGGAATAGAAGCCAGAGAGACTCCAATCATGTGTGATAGCACGAGTGCAATTGCAATAACGTACAATCCTGTCCTGCACTCGCGCACTAAGCATATCAACATGAAGCATCATTTTATTAGGAATCATGTCGAGAACAAGGATGTTCGCCTTGAAAAAGTTCATACAGACATTCAGTTGGCCGACATCTTCACCAAGCCGCTCGACACAGTCAGATTCAACATGCTTAGACAAGAATTGGGAATGCTACAGCTCGACTCCCTGTAAGTAATTTATTGTTTTTACTCAACAAATTGAGGGGGAATTCTGTAAGACCCAAGAATACAGTATCCAACGTTAATTATCTGTACACTCGTAATCCAATACAAAGATCAGTAGTGAGCAAAGACATATGAATCCTACAGCTGACGTGTGCAATAATTAAGGGGGAATACAGTAGGACCCATGAATACAACATTAATCCACAAGTTGCTGTATGGAATTTAAAACCTATATGTACCTTTTTATGGAGGAACGCTGTATCGACGCGGATAGAGCACATACTATAGGATTCCGATTCAGTATATATATATATATATATTATATTATATTGTTTCATTTTAAAATGATTTTTGTCCACGTGCCCTGTTTTATTTCAAACGCCATGTACATTAAATGCCTTACACGACATCTGGACAACTGAATCTCAAAAGCCGCGATGTTTTAAATTGTTTAATGTTTTAAAACCGCCGTTTAAGGCATTTAAGGTGACACAAATGTCAGAAGTGGGACCCGATTATATTTTAAACATTTTAATGGATTAGTGTACCAGTTACACTTAGTTCATCCTGATCGTTGATTTCAAAAATCGGTTCCCATCCCTTAAAATCTGACCATTCGTACTCTGCAAAACCCTATTTCGCCACCCAACTATAAAAGGACTGATACTGCCATTAGAGACTCTTTACGCTTTCTGCAAATTTAAGAGTTCTCAAGCAAAAACAACCTACATACTTTTCTGCATTTTACTACAAATTTCGGTTATTCTCTTTCACTTTTTCTTAAAAAATCATCAAATGGCTGGACAAACATCTTCGCCCGCACTGAAGAAAACCGCTAACATCATCGATGGACGGATCTTTTCAAGATCTATTGTCATTGAACGTATTCTGTCTGAAACCAATGATGCAGAACCCATGGAGTACATCATCACTCGTCTTCGTCAACAAGGCCTCTATCGCCTTGGAAGTCAAACCGCTGAGAAGTACGATGCTCATCTGGTTGAGGAATTTTACCTCAACGCCGCCGTACGCTTTTTGTCGCTGGCCCAAGGAGGTCACGTTGCTGACATAACCGCTACTATTCAAGGAGTGGAGATCTGTGTTGATAGCGATCTTCTCCAGAATATCTACAGGCTACCTGCTGATGGCCTGACAATGGATCAACTTGAGACGTTTGGGTCTCAAGATATTTTAACCAAGTTTTATGGGCTGTTCACCGGCTCAACTGTTGTTGACATGGTTCAAACCACCTGTCACAAAAAGAATTTTTGTCTGCCTTATGTATATTTGCATGATTTCTGCTGCAGGATCATTGAGAATCGAACAGGTGCGTTCGAAATGTGTACTAACCTTAGATTTAGGATGATGGTGGCAATTCTGACCTGTGAAAAGGTCAACTGGTGCCAGATAATCCTGAAGCGCTTGCAAGAGGAGGTATGCAAGCCTGCCACCCAGAAGAAATCATTTGGTTTAATGTTAAACCATATCTTGACGAAATGCGGACTGTCGCAATCCGCTGATGCAAAGAAGAATAGCTCCAGGATATACCTAGGAGGCGTCAAGCCTACAGCGTATAACCAGAGCACTATGGTCTGCAACCACCCGAAAACCAAATCTATGCTAGTTTCCGCAGACCCAAGACATGAGTCTTTGAAGTCCCAGGACGTGGAATCTTCAAATAAGAGAAAAAGATCTCACAGCAAGAAACCCATTGCTGGTGAGAAGCCAAAGAAGAAACTAAGGAGGCTTTCCAAGGTCAAATCTGCCAAGCCCTCCGAAGCAGTTTCTACCGTGGCGCAACCCACTGAAGAACAACCCCAGGGCCCAACCCCTGTGGAAGAGGTGTCCAATACTGTATCGACAGTAGATCCTGAGCCTTTGGCAGCTAGGACGGATGATGGGACATCTGACAACGAAAAAGACTCTAGCGAGTCGGCTGCCCCTACGGAGCCAAACGCTACCTCTCCTATGCGGGATTCCACACCCGTACAGGATCAATCTTCCTTCGGGGCACCATCCCCTATAAGGAATCCCACTTCCCTACAGGATCCCACACCTGTAGAGGAACCCCTCGCTACAGCGGACCCAGACGTTGTACGCAGTCCCTCCCATGACACCATTATCAACAGAACCCTTCTCTCTGTTCAGATTGATCATGCCTACAAAAGATTTCTGAAATGGAAAGGCTACAGGCTAGCTCCGTATGAAACATTGTACAACTGGAGCGATTGGAGCCAAGAAGAAAGATTTGTATCAGAAGTGACAGACTCAATGGAAATTGAAGCCCTGATCCGATGGGACAACCCTTTCTGCAAAGAACTGATTGAAAGCCATTTATTGCATAAATCTGATGCAAGGATAAAAGGAAAAGATAAGTCAGAGGACTCTCCCCCAAATCCAAAAGATGACGACGACTCAGATGACGATGACGATGCTTTCCAAGCTGGTCTGAGAATGAGTCGTGAAGAGGCTCAAGACAAAGACGCCTCTCCACCCAAGGATGATGAAGGACATTCAACTCGAAATGAGCCCCCTTCGCCACAGCAAGAGAACATTCCTGACGAAGAGGAATCAGTCCCTCAAGTCGAGGAAGAAGATATTATTTTGGAACAGGCACCCGAGCCTGCTGCCGCTGAAGAAGAAGTTGCCCGCGCCGTCCAGCAAGAGGAATCAGTCCCTCTGCCGGAACAGGCGGAAGCTGAGAGACAACAGGAGGAATCAGTCCCTCTTGTATCCATGTCTACAGACGCACCTTCGCAACCTGAGGATACAGCACCAATTGCCGCCGAACCCGCACCAGCTGATCCCGCCCCATCAACAATGGAATCCGAGGACGGTAATGTACCTGAGGATACCCAACTTACTTCACGTCCTACCGTGAATTTAAGGAGGTTGAATGCAGCCGCAGACTTTGCTCATCCGGACTCTCCGAGCACAGCTGCTAGGAAAGAGCGCATGCGTGCTCTTGGTCTTCAAACTGTCTTCATACAGGATGCAGTTAATGCCCTGTACTCAGTCGAGAAAGCTCTTAATTGGATGCATACTTCTGCAGTCGAAGAGATGACTACATTACAACATGAAGTCTCTCGAGTAGTAGAAGCCTTCACCTTGCTGCCAGAAGTATTCAAGCAAGCTCTGAAGATTATGCAAGACAAGCAAGAACAACTCCTGAAAGAATAGGAAACCAAAACGCGAATTGCTGAAGCCAAGACCGCATGTGCTATGATCGAAAACAGTTCTCAATTGCGAGCCCACGACAAATGTATCAAGGATATGTCGGAGGTTCTTTCCACCCTTGTCGAGAAAGTATCAAACATCGAGACGAAACAGGATGCCACATTAGAAATCCTAGGACGTCTTGATGAAGCCAAAAAGGGGGAAGAGGCAAGAGAAGCTGCAAGGAGAATCAGGTTACAGCATGAAAGGGAATTTGAGGCCACTCAAGACAGCATTACAGCTGAATTAAACAATCTAGCCCCTCCCTCTCAGCATTTTAAGATTTCAGGCTCCCGACCTGAATTTCATGATCCAAATGTCGCTTGGCAAAACCTAATCCAAAGACCTTCTGAGATTCGTCTGTCGACCAACCGCCATACTACTGCCGATGAGGTGAAGCAATGGAGGAAGAACGAACTGATGAGATACTTTGTTAAACTCATCAGGGAATCCGCCATCTTCAAGAGCTATAAAACTTTAGCGGAGGCCGCAGACAAATTCACGAAGATGCTAGAAGATGGAAAACTCCCTCTCCAAATCGAGATGAAATCCAAATACAGATGAGGAGATCGGATCACCCATCCAGAAAACTGGATTCTTGCCTTTGACAGATCCTATGAAGGAAGAGCTATATACCAGGATCGAGGCAACGATTCCCTACATAACTAGTGGCGTGGAACCGAGAATGATCCAGGGACAAAGCCATGGAGATATGCAGACTATAGATAGGAGCTGAAATCCTTGTATATTATTTTTTTTTTGTTTTGTAATTTCTCTTCGAAACAGCAAACCATGTACTCAATTTGTTTTGAATATCAATAAAAGTGTTTGTTTGTCTTGAAATATTACAACTCGTAATCTACTGTGTCGATGTATGATTACTTAAATTGTTTGATAACAATCTCAAGTATAGGAACTTGATTGAAAAATAAGCTGTACGAACCTGTCTACGAACAGTTCATAATTTCAGTTGTAAACTTAGAAAACATTGTAAGATTGTGCCTACGCGCCAATCATAAGCTTAAGTTGTAAATTTCTTAGCTGTATCGAACTAGCCTGCGAGCAGTTCATTAAAATAGACTAAGTTGCTGAAAGACAGACCTTTTGACGAAAGACCAAGAAATCTGCCAAAAGTCATCAAAGAAGATTACTTCATGAAGAAGGTTTTGGCATCATCAAGAAGACTTGACTGTTAGAAAGATAAAGTCTTGGCAAATTGTCAAAAACGGGGAAATTGTTGGGAAAACAAGAACCCTGTATCGAATAGTATTTGATAAGAGGTTTTGACATATATGCCAATCCGCATACTGTAAAGGAATCTGTATCGAAGTGTTGAGGCATCAACCTGTATCGAAGACCTGTCTCGAATCCAGCATATAGAGGAACCCTTCAGTACAGCAAAGAAGTCTTATAAAGACCAAGTATGGAAACTGTCTCGAATCACCATACAGCCCTCAACAGGACAAAGAAGGAATCTTCAGAAGTCAAGTCCCGTTGATAAAGAAGTATTTAAATACTCAAGGATAAAGTATTTAAATACCGTCAGTCAACAGATCTTCAAATCCCGCTAAATTCGGATCGTGTTTTTAATCCCGTTGGAACGGAATCTTGCTCAAACGGAAACATATCAACAGATATATATTTCAGAGACTATATATCACATCAAGATGCTGAAGATCAGTTACCCAAGCTATAGAAATTATCAAGCTATCAAAGTTATCATCAGAGCAAAACATATCTCCAAAGCTTACTGCAACTCAGATCTAAAGAGATATACAGTGCTCATCATCTTGAACAACACTTCATCAGCTGAGAGCTCTTAAAGTCAAAGTTGTTGTTCATCCTCTGTTCTATACTTTGAACAAACCCAGATCAGCCCTGTGTGGACTGAGTAATCTGTGCTTCTCCGGAACTGTGTGTGGAGGAATTGCATCGAAGAAGACGAAGCTTCAGAACTGTGTGTGAAGAAGCAAGTCAAAGCATTAGCTCAAAACCAATCTGTGTGAACGGTTGAAGCTAAGATCTTTATATCAATCTGTGTGAACGATATATTGATTGTGTGTTGTTATAATTACGTAGTTGTGTACATAGTAATTATAATAAACTTTTTACTCCTGTGTGGAGGACCAGTGGACGTAGAGGGGTTTACCTCGAACCACTTTAAATACTGTGTTATTTACCTTAAGTTTTTACTGTTTTAAGTACTGTGATTATTTTAGTATACTTTGCATATCAAGTTGCTGTATCCACAGCAACTTACTGTATCTAAGACTTCCGCTACGTACTCAGATTTAAAATCAATACAGTTTGTTGTTTAAACTACTACCCAAACTGTATCCAGTATACTTAGTGGCCAACAGTACCTGTGGCCACGGTGGCTGCTGGATCATCGGCCCTCCTCATCTCGTAAACTCGCGGATGAGCGGAGCCGACACTGGAAGCTCCCCCTCTAGTGGGCTGACCCCGACCTCTCCCTCGACTGGCACTCGGCGGATACTGAAGCAAACGACCCTTGATTCACACTTGGTTCCCTAGGCGCTGGGAAGGAAGCCTGGGCACCAAGAATTCTCTCTATCAAGACAAAGCACCTTTGTGGCCCGATCAAGCACCGACAGCACGTCAAAGAAAGGACTCGGACAAGCTCGACTGATGTGGCCCGACCGGCCACAGTTAAAACACTTCACATCACGGGAAGGAGTACTGGCAGTTCCGCGGAAACCCCCAGTAGAACGAGCTGGACCACCACCATCGAGAAAGTTAGCAGACTGAGAATTCTGCTGACCTCCACTCTTGTGGCGCGAAAAATTCCTGGCGGAATTCTGTTTCTTGCTCTCACGAGCCGTCTCACTGGCCGTCAAAGACATATCATGTGCAAGAGCACTACTCTGATAATCCTTAAAGGTGGCGCAGGTGAGCCCAGATATGTAGTCACAAATCTTCAGTATCATCCATCTGGAAAAATGGAAAATCTTGTCGCTCTTTTCTCTAACTTGGGCCTTCACGAAGCCCAACTCCCGGTTGTAGTCAGTAATAGCTTGGGAAACAGGAATATCCCAAGGCTGGGCATCATAGAAAGTATGGACTCGAGCCTGCTTAACTGGCCACGGGCAATACTCGGTCTCCATCAGGTCCTTGAACTCGACCCACGAAGCAACATGGTCCTTAGGCTCAACAGCCTCCCACCAGTCGGTTGCGTCCCCAGTGATAAAGTACTGGGCAATAGGGAGCTTGCGATCCTTGGGACAGTTGGTGGCAACAAAGACCTTGGATATCTCCTTAATCCACCCCTCCCAGCCAATCGGGTCTGAAGCTCCCGAAAACCGAGGAGGATGCATCTTGATGACATCCTGAAGCGAACGATCTGCCCCATCCCGAGTAGCATGGGCCGGAGTCGGGTTCTGAACCGCCTGAGATATCGCAACCATTTGGTTCACCATCAGTTGCATCACAGCTGCAACACCAAGATCGGCACCACCACCGGTTGCGCCCTCCTGAGTAGCACTATGGCTCTGATGACCATCAGTTCGACCAGCCACAGAATTGTGTGACGTGGCCGCCTCATTGGCTGCCCCACGTCCCCAACCGCGCCCACGACCACGGCCGCGACCCCTACGTCGTCCTCTCCCAGCATCCATACTGAAGATAAGAGGTAGCAATTGCAATTCGATGGTAAGTACGAGAGGAAAAACAGTCACAATTCAAGAATCGAAAGTACGATACAAGGAAACAAGGAATTGAGTAAGGAAAACTTACGAGCACTGGAAGTACCGAGATGATGGCAGCGGGGTGACAATGTGCAAAACAAAATACAACTAGACCCAATTAACTGACAAGCCTAGGTATCCATAAACCTAGTGCTCTGATACCATTTTCTATAACACCCCCAGGATATTCAGGCTATATTACAGCGCCGTGGACCCCTACGTGGGACCCACCAGGCTAAACACAAAAATATTACTCGTCTAACCATCTTGATTAGCGAGGAAACACACATCACTAAGATGAAAATAGAATAGAACGCCCAGTATGACCGGCGGAACAATCATCACTGACAATCATAAACAACAGTTACTGATGTAAATCACAATCCGAGTAAAATGCCTAAGTACTCGCGAGTACTATCTATGAGTTTGCAAATTTAGAAAACAACCACATCGAAAAGAACAATGGAAACAAGGAAATACAAAAGCATATGTCAACAACCCTGGCCAGCATCCTCGTACTGTCCCAGTGCCCGCTCGTCCGGCTGAACATAACCTGAAATTCATAACAAAAATTTCCCCAAAACGGGTCCCCAAAGGGGTTAGCAATTACGCTAGTACAAGTAACCAATGAACAACTTACACCTTACACATATAGTCAAAGCATGCAAATGAGAAAACATTAGTTTGAAACACACATTTCCGGAAACGCCATAACCCAAAACACATTTATAAAATGCGCCACAATTAACCGAGGACCCACGCCTCTATGGACCCCTACCGAGACCCCATTGGATATAACCCGTAGTGGTTAAAAGCAAGCTCGTGGACCCATGCCTCTGTGGACCCCTACCGAGACCCCGTCTGATCTAACCCATAGTGAGCATACACACACACGTTACTCATGCAATACTACCATGTTAAGCATGTAAGTTCCTTAAGGGTACTTGCCTCGATATCACGACGAAAAGACGGAAGAAAACGATCGTGGTTGCGAGAAATTGGACACACAAAACCTAAACGATTCGTCAAACACCATCACAACTAATTCGACAAGAATAACAATAACGGAAGACACCCGAAACCCCACCTACGATTCATGTAAGTTCGTACAAAACAACGACGAGGACGGATCGCAACCGAACCCTCTCGATTTCACAAATACCATGAAACTTACCATGAAATCGTAGGAAAAACAAGAATACCACTACGATTAATCATATACATCATGGATTAATCAACAATACAGAACGAATCGGATGAAAACTCAAAAAACCCCAAATTTTCCAAAAATAGGGTTCTAGGAGAATACCTTGGATTAAGGATGATGAACAAGTGTTGGTGTTGTTAATCCACACCAATAACTCAAGGAAAATGATCTCTGAAGTGATTGGAAGAAGAAATCGCCCCAAATCGCCCTGGAGTCGCTCGGCCGCGGAGAGAAGAGGAAATGAGAAAAAAAATGATGAATCTCGTCAACTTTTGGTTTTTATAACCAGAGAGACGTAGCGTGCGCTAACGATAAAAGTTAGCGTGCGCTACCCAGCCAAAAGCCAGTCCAGAACCTATGGTTCTGGCACGTTAGCGTGCGCTACTGGAGAAT
The DNA here is from genome assembly GCA_033398695.1 of Orobanche coerulescens. Taxonomy (NCBI): domain Eukaryota; kingdom Viridiplantae; phylum Streptophyta; class Magnoliopsida; order Lamiales; family Orobanchaceae; genus Orobanche; species Orobanche coerulescens. The sequence continues at coordinate 117,523,992 of CM065807.1, read as the reverse complement.
AGCGTGCGCTAACGGCACCTCGATAGCGCACGCTATCGGGCCATAGCGTGCGCTACCTGGCACCAAACCGAGTCCACAAACATTCTGCCCAGTCTGGACTACCGAGTTAGCGCGCGCTACCGGTCACCCCAGCGTATGCTATATCCAAACCGTAGCGTGCGTTAATATATAAATGTACCGTGCGCTAAGCTGCTCGTCTAGAGAGCAGAGAGCAGAAACAACCCACTGTCACTGCTGGGTTCGAGCCGTTAGCGCGCGCTACTAAACGGTCATAGCGTGCGCTATAAAGCAACGATAGCGTGCGCTACACAACAACAGTAGCGTGCGCTATCGAGTGTAGACAGCAGCACAGACAGCACTGAGGGATGGAAAATAGTGAATTCCATCTCGGATGAAACAACGCGCATCCGACACCAAACAACGAACCGAATGAAACACACGAACAACAAGATTGAGTCAGAACCAAAGCGATAAATGAAAACACAATTCCGAATACCCGAGGGTACAGAAAACCACAATGTTAGTAATCACCCCAAAACTTTGGGAAATTACAAAATGACCCAAAACATCCGAAACATACGATACATGATCGAAACAACAAACGAAAGCTCACAACATGCATAACAACATGAGACGGACCCGCGGCAACCCCGAAACGGCAGTTCTGAACAACGGTTACGAGAATCGCACGAAATGACATTAAACACGGAATTGAGTAAAACAAGTCCGAAACAAGCTCGGATGATAAAAAGTCCAATATTAAATATTGTCGAAATATCAATACGGTTACAAACCACTGTTACGATTTGCATTCATCCAACTTCGGTCTATTTTTCTTCTTTTCTGTTATACATAGTGAAATTCAATTTACAGTTCCTTTAGTTAGAACCAACCACATTTAGTGTTATTTAAATCTTCTACCAAAAACGTACAACTATTATTGCTATTAATATACTATGTCATCTCATTATCTTATAAGGATTGTTACCTTTTCCTGCATTAATTATTGGGAGAAGATCCTTAAGACGAAAGTTAACATCTTTCTCAAAGGGAGAAGATCCTTAAGAAGTTAGCCACATCTATCCCAACATAATTCATGTTTCAAAAGGTAACAGACAAAAACTGAAAGACACACAAGAAGTTGTTTTAACCACATCTATATACCGCTAGTGTTACTCATTACCTAAACGAGTAATCACGCTAACCTTCTCGACCCTATAGTAGATATACCTTTAGGTCAGAACATACCTTTAACTCATATAATATTTTTTTAAAATTTAAAATCTTACTAATTTTCTCCGTGTTAACTTAAACTATTGATTGGCCATTACCGATCCTTATTAAACTCAAGTGACTATCTTTTATTTTTAAAGAAAAATTTGGACATAACCACTTTGTAATGGACATTCCCGGTGTTTTAAAACACTTCAATCAATCTCAAAATAAATTTCCAATTCAAAAGTTATAGCAATTCCTCAATGATCAACTCGAACCGGGAAAGTGTTGCTATGTTGAAGAATACTCGTACAACATGCATGCCAATCTCACTTCTAATGACACAAGAATTAGAAAGCATATATCTAAGCTCTAATTTCCATCCATGAACTTGACTTTGACATTTAAACATATCAAGATTTTTAATTATTGAAACAAGCTATGAAATATTTATACATGAAATTGAAGTGAGAAAGCAAGGATTACATACCGAGGTGCGCGGCGCGGCGAGAAAATCCGAGGCAATGGCGGGGAGCGCCCTAACTGAACTGAATAAACTATGGGTAGGTCGGAGATGGTCCGCTCAGGCCACGTCCAGCGAAAAATGGCGAAGGCCAATTGCGGTGTGTGAAGGTGCGCGGCGACGGCCAATCGAGGTGTGAGAAGGTCGGAGATGGTCGCTGCTCAGGACACATCCAATGGAAACGGCGAGAAAATCGAGGTGTACGAAGGTGCGCGGCGACGGCGACAACGACGGCAATGGGGAAGGGCGATTGGAAAATTCAGAAGTTCTGGAATCGGGCAGTATAGAGCTAGAAATAGGAGGCAGACGAAAAATAAAAGAGACTGTGCAACAAACCTTTTTTTTAATGAACAAACAACAGCAGTTGTTAAGTAATAACCGCTGTCGATTCCCTTCTAAATATTTAATAGTGGTTGTTATAGGAAACCGCCGTTAATCAACACCAATTTAACATCGGTTATTTCTTAACAACTGCTGTTTTTTTTTTTTTGGAATTATTTAACATCGGTTATTTAATAACCGTTGTTAATCATTATTTTAACAACGGTTTTAGATAACTGCTGTTAATTTCTATTTTATCATTGGTTGTTAAAAAGAACCAATGTTAATCAACAATACATCAACATCAGTTGTTTCTAAACAACCGCTGTTACGTTTTTTTTGGGAAATATTTAACATCAGTTATTTAATAACTGCTGTTAATCGTTCTTTTAATAGCGGTTTTTAAAAGAACCGCTGTTAATTTATTACACAATATTTACAGGTATGCCACCACGTCAATTTAACAGTGGTTTTTGAACAACTGATGTTAAAGTGGCGCTGTTAAAGGCCAGTTTTGTAGTAGTGCCATTTTGTGTATGAACATGTGTTATTGGATGTTCAATATCAATGCCCACTCTCATATTATAATCATTACATGTTTGGGACATAAATTCACCCGTATTATCAAGTCAAGTTATCTTGATAGTGTGGTCCGGAAATTGTGCTCTCAATTTAATTAACTAGGCGAGAAGTCTGGCAAATGCTGCATTAGGGGTTGATAATAGACATGTGTGTGACCATCTACTGAAAATATCGATTAGTAGTATAAAGTACAATAACAGTCTAGACGATGGATGAACAAGTCCACATATATCACCGTAAATTCTTTCTAACAATAATGGTGATTCGGTAGCACCTTATTTGGTGATGGTCTTATTATCAACTGTTGGTCAGGGGTGAATAAGCTGTATACGTTTCGAAGATTTTGCGCAGTGGAAGCCTGTAAGTGATTTTCTATAAGTACAATAATTGAATGTACTCTTGTATGCTTGGTGCTAACAGGGTTTTATGTTACGTATTTTAGTGAACGCAAGTGCACGTTGTCGTAATCAAGTAATAAAGTGATAAGAAAGATATCGTTCCCTCGAGGACTGACGTACTAATTACTAATTTATTTGTATTTTAGTTTTATTTGAACGATCGAATTTGGTGGTGGAAGAATTATTAAAAACTAAATAATGCGATAAATTAAAAATAACTAATAAAGTCAATAGTCCGATAAAAGATGATCAAATAAGAGAAGAATCTAGGATTGAGAATCCGCCTCGATTAATCCGAATTAATCTTGATTAATCTAATTTATGTAATTTCACAATTTATTGATAGCGAAGATTTCTAAGATAATCTAATGCCTCTCCCGAGGATAATAGAATTTTCTAAGGTGAATAAATCACTCTATTCCTAGGTGAGTTAATTCAACAATAGCCAAAAAGTATAGAATCTTCAAACGAGCTACGTAATTCTTATGAGTATATTCCTATCTCACAAGACAAAATGGTTCTCACCAATTTCCTACTAACTCTCCTCTCCCGATTCGAGTTGCGTAATTAAAACAATTCAATCATAGGCCACATAATTGAACGCATTGAGAATAATTGGGAAAACTCAATAGAAAGGGGAAATATATAAATAATGTAAAATCAAGAGTTCATCCGTCAAAATATCAGTTTCATCACAATCCTAGAAAAGGGGGTCTAGCCCGACATGCTAGAAAACAATATACAAAGATTCAAATTCAACACAAGGAAGAAAAATCAAACACAATTAAAGACTGGCTTCTTCCGTTCTCTGGCCTTGCTTCCTGCTGCTAGGTATTTTCTCCTCCTCTTCGATGATTATTTTTTGACCTTCAATGCTCTTTTATAACCTTCGTTCGTCTCCAAAATGCATCCGGGAATTAGGTCGAAGACAGCCTCCAAAACAGCCCAAAATCGCGCGGTCAGCTTGTCAATACCGCGTCACGGGCCACGACCTGGCTTTAGTGTGCCGCGGCCCCTGCCCTTGTGCTGCCAGGCCTGGGCGCTATTTTTCTTTACGGGCTATTGTGCGGCGATTTATACGCCTCGACGGCGATCGGCATAATGGACGAGCGACCAAGCCGGCATCAAATAATCCAAGGCAGACTTACCAAGCGAAGAGTCCTGACCGAGATCAGGTATTCAGCGATCGACGTCCAGGGCAATCGCCTCTTGGCATCTAGCTGTAATATCCGTATTTTTCTTTCCCTTGTATTTTCGTTTTTGGTGTATTTCTCGATCGTAGTGACCCTCGTGTACTTCTCAGCGTGTCCTTCCTGTCAAACTGTTGAACTGTATTCTCGTTATTGTTGTGCGGAACCGCCGCTTTGGGTTGCCGTGGATCCATTTCGTGTTGTTGGTTCCCAAATATTGATTCCTATCGCTTTATTCTCTTCCGGATCATTTTTATCATTTTGGAACCCAAAAGGGGGTGTGGGCCGCGCACAAGGTGTGTGCGCCGCGGCACACAAATCCCTTCGATTGTTGGTCGGACAAATCAGACTGCGTGTGCCGCGCACACCCATCCGGTGCCGCGGCACAAGGTGCAGCCGGTGCCGCGCACACTGTCCGGTGCCGCGCACACTCGTGTGTCTTCTGCGACCTAAACCTAATCAGACGGGTGCCGCGCACATGCAAAGCCGTGGCCGCGGCACAATGCCGAAACCTGGGAGTAAATTTTTGGCCTGTGCCGCGGCACACCTAAGCTGTGCCGCGGCACACAAAGCGGTCAACTGTGCAAACTCGTCCTTATTAGACGAAATCGGCCGTCTTCTTCTTCATTTCACTGCGCGAGAGAGAGAGAGAGAGACCTAGGAGGGGAGAACTTCTCAAGCATTCTTCATCCGGGGGTCGATTTTCATCATTTCCCTTCGGTTGTGAGGCTCGGATAATCAATCTAACGCGTGTTCTACGGATCTTAGTACTTGAATCTTCAAAGGTAATGTTTCTAGAACCCTATTTTCGATTAATTTGGGGGTTTTGGGTTTTTCTTCCGATTCGTTCCGTTTTGTTGGTGGATTCATGATGAATACGATTAATATTGTTAGTATCTTTAGTTTCCTACGGATTCATGGATATTTTGTGGATTTTTAAGGAATCGAGAGGGTTTAGTTGTGGTCCGCCCTCGTTGTTATTTTTGGTACAAATATACATGAATCGTAGGCGGGTTTCCGGGTGTATTCCATTTCCATAATCGTTTAGAAGTGGTTGTGATTGTGCTATTCGAATCGTTAGGTTCATTTTCGTCGGTTCCTCGCGGTTGTGCTTGATTCTTCCGTTTCGTTCGTGTCATCGTCTATTTAATCGAGGCAAGTATCCTTATGAACTTACAATCTTGACATAGTAGTATTGTATGAGAAATGGTGTGTGTGTGTATTCTCACTAAGGGTTAGATCCGATGGGGTCTCGGTAGGGGTCCACGGAGGTGTGGATCGACGAGCTTTGCTTTTAACCACTATGGGTTAGATCCGACGGGGTCTCGGTAGGGGTCCACGGAGGTGTGGATCGACGGTTAATTGTGGTGAATTTTACAAATGTGATTTTGATATTGGCATTTCCGGAAATGAGTGCTTTCGAACGGTTTCCTTTATTGCATGCATTTACTATATGTGTAAGATGTAAGTTGTTCATCTGGTTACTTGTACTAGCGTAATTGCTAACCCCTCTGGGGACCCGTTTTGGGGAAATTCGTTTCATGAATTTCAGGTCAGGTTCATCGAGACGAGCGGGCGCTGGACCAGTACACGGATGATGGCCGTGCGTGATGATTGTGCACGAGTGACGTTTTAGTGTCTTTTACCTTTTCATCTTTTGTGGTTTTGAACTAATAGTTGTACTCGAGTACTTAAGGGGTTCTTGTTCGTTCGGATTGTATTGTTGCTTATTATGTTGTGTTGGATGATGATGTTATATTGACCGGTTGAACCGGGTGGATTATTCTGTTTTGCGTCTTTATGACATGGTATTGTTCTGTCGTTTATGTGAGTCGATGAGTATGGTGCTGTTCAGCCTGGTGGGTCCCATATAGGGATTCACGGCGCTGTAATATACCTCGGATATCCTGGGGTGTTACAGAAAATGGTATCAGAGCTCTAGGTTTATGGATACCTGGGCTTGTCGGTTTATTGGGTCTTGTGGTGTTTTGTTTTGCACATCATCGTCACGCTGCCATGATTCCAGATTACCAAAGGTCCGTAAGTTTTCCTTCCTCTGTTCATTAATTCCTTGTATCGCACTTTGATTCTCGACTTGTAATTGTTCTTTTCTTGTACCGATCCTCGTATGGCTTTTGCTACTTATTTAACTCCGGATGGATCCGGAAGAGGTCGTGGTCGCGGTCGTGGTCGTGACGCGGCCGGGACGTGGGGAAGCCGTGGGGCGGCCACGTCACGATCTTCGGGAGCCGCAGACGGCGACCGTCATAGCCATGCTTCTTCTCGAGCGTGCCGATCTTGGTATTGCGGCCGTTATGCAACAAATGGTGAACCAAATGGCGGCAATAGCTCAGCGGTTCGTAACCGGATCGTGCCCACGCTAATCGGGCGAAGCGGATCGTTGGCTCCAAGATGTTATCAAGATGCATCCTCCTCGGTTTGGGAGCTTGGACCCGATTGGCCGGGAAGGGTGGATCAAGGAGATATCTAAGGTCTTCGTTGCTACTAATCGTCCCGAGGACCGTAAAGTCCCTATTGCTCAATACTTTCTCACAGGGGACGCTACGGACCGGTGGGAGGCCGTTGGGCCCAAAGACCATGCCGCTTCGTGGGCTGAGTTTCAAGAATTGATGGAGATGAATATTGCCGTGGCCGGCCGATGTGCTCGGGTACATGCTTTTATGATGCTCAACCGCGGATATACCAAGATCTCAAGCCATTGCTGATTTTAACAAGGAGTTGGGTTATGTGAAGACCCAAGTTGTCGAGGAGAGCGACAAAATTTTCCATTTCTCCAGACGGATGAAGTTGCGATTCGGGACTATATGTCGGGGCTTGTATGCACTACATTGAAAGATTACTGCAGCAGGCCCTTGCTTATGATATGTCCGTGACGGCGAGTGAGGCGGCCCGCGAGTAAGAAGCGTAAGTCCGGGAACTTTTCGGCCACAAGAGTGGGGTCGGCAGAGATCCCAATCGCTAACTTCCCCGCCAGTGGTCCAGCCTCGTTCACTGGGGTCCTCGTGGAACTACCGGTGCTCCTTTTCGTGATGTGAAGTGTTTCAATTGTGGTCGACAGCCACATCGTCGTACTTGTTTGAGCCCTTTGTCCGACGTGTAATCGGCAGGGCCACCGGCCACAAGGTCCGTCAGGCCGAGAGGGAGAAAATTCTTGGTGCCCGGGCTTCCATTCCAGCGCCTAGGGAACCAAGTGTGAATCAGGGATCGTTTGCTCCTCAATCCCCGCCGAGTGCTAGTCGGGGGAGAGGTCGGGGTCAGCCCTCTAAGGGGGGAGCTTCCAGTGTCGGCTCAGCCCACCCGCGTGTCTATGAGATGCGGAAAGCCGATGATCCAGCGGCTACCGTGGCGACAGGTACCGTTTATATTCTTTCTCATCCTGTCAGTGTGCTTTTCGATTCCGGTGCTACGCATTCGTTCATATCTTTGGATTGTGTACGCCGTTTGAGTCTCGACTGTTTGATGCCTTGTGAACCCTTCATCGTTAAGCTTCCTAGCGGTGATAGGATCGTTGGTGATCAGGAGGTTCGAGACTGTTCTGTACTTATTTGTGAGAGGACTTGGCCCTCTAATCTTATTGTTGTAGATATTGAGGGTGAGGATTTGATTCTCGGGGATGATTGGCTCGAGCGGGATGGCGCAATCATGAACTACCGCACGAGGATCATCACCATGTTAGCCGAGGATGGCACCGAGCACTCCTTCGCGGGGCGAAGGAGGGGAAATCAGAAATTCATCATTAACGCCTTGAAGGCGATGAGTCTCCTACGAAAGGGGTGTACTGGTTATTGGTGCTATGCCTTGAAGGCGGAGGACGGTGGAGTCGAGTTTTCGTCGATTCCAGTCGTTAATGAGTTTCCGGATGTATTTCCTGACGAGTTACCGGGATTGCCACCGGAACGCGAGGTCGAGTTCGCTATAGAGTTAGAGCCGGGTGCGGCTCCTATTTCGAAGGCGCCCTATCGCATGGCACCTTCAGAGATGGCAGAGTTGAAGAAGCAGTTGAGTGAGCTTCTTGAGTCGGGGTATGTTCGACCGAGTGCCTCGCCTTGGGGCGCACCGGTCTGTTTGTGCGGAAGAAGGATGGCTCACTACGTTTGTGTATCGACTATCGCGAACTAAACAAGGTGACCATCAAGAACAAGTATCCTTTGCCGAGAATTGACGACTTATTCGACCATTGCAGGAGTCATGTATTCTCAAAGATTGATTTGAAATCGGGGTACTATCACCCGGTGAGAGAGTCCGATGTGCCGAAGACAGCTTTTCTGACGAGGTACGGACATTATGAGTTCGTAGTCATGCCTTTCGGGTTAACTAATGCGCCGGCGGTGTTCATGCAGTTGATGAACAAAGTTTTTATCGAGTATTTGGATAAGTGCGTCGTCGTCTTTATTGACGATATTCTTATTTATTCGAGGAATGAGGAAGAGCATGCCCATCATTTGCGGGTAGTATTAGACATTTTGAGGACCGAGCAACTCTATGCAAAGTTCTCGAAATGTGAGTTCTGTCGAAGGAAGTGATGTTTTTAGGTCACGTGATTTCACCGAGGGGGTTCGTGTGGATCCGCAGAAGATTGAGGCCGTGTTGGATTGGGCACCGCCAAGAATGTGAAGGAGCTCCGTAGTTTCTTGGGTTTGGTGGCTACTACCGTAGGTTCGTCGAGGGTTTCGAAATCGCTCGCCACTTACGCAGCTTGCTTGTAAATCCGAGAAGTTCGCCTGGAATGACGAGGGGTCGAGTTTTGAGGAATCAAGAAGCGTTTGACTTCAGCCCCGGTTTTCGCAATGCCATGTGGCAACGAGGGTTGTGCCGTTTATAGCGATGCTTCGGTCGTGGTCTTGGGTGCGTATTGATGCAAAGACGGCAAGACCATTGCCTATGCGTCGAGACAGCTTGAGGCCGTATGAGTTGAACTACCCTACTCATGATTTGGAGTTAGCGGCAATGCTTTTGCGCTCAAGATTTGGCGTCACTATCTTTTCGGCTCGCATGTCGATTTTACCGATCATAAAAGTCTGAAATACATATTTACTCAGCGGGAGTTGAATATGAGGCAGAGGAGGTGGTTAGAGTTGATTAAGGATTATGACCTCGAAATCCTTTATCATCCGGGCAAGGCGAACGTCGTGGCCGACGCCTTGAGTCGGAAACCGATTGCATTGCGATCGCTTGAGATCCTTACGTCTCGGCCTCGAGCTTGGCGATCTTTAATCGAGTTAGATGTTGAGGTTCTGCTTGCCGGAACGCCGGGCAATTTCGTGCTTTGGAAATTTCGTCGTCTTTGATCGATGAGATTAAGCTGAAGCAGTTAGAGGATCTGATGATCACTCAAATCCGAGAGAACGTTCTTAAGGGAAAGTCTCCTGAATTTGTGATTCACGAGGATGGTGTTTTGAGATTCCAGAGTTGGCTTTGTGTGCCGAACGACTCAGAGTTGAGACAGAGTATTTTACGGGAGGCCCATGCTACACCTTATTCCGTTCATCCTGGTTCGAGTAAGATGTACAAGGACCTGAGAAGAAATTTCTGGTGGAATGATATGAAGGATGAGGTCGCACATTTTGTAGCGAGATGTTTGACTTGTCAGCAGGTCAAGATCGAGCATTAGCGACTGGCTGGGTTATTGCAGTCACTTCCCGTTCTGGAATGGAAATGGGAAGATATATCGATGGATTTCGTTACGAGTTTGCCGAGATCGAGGTCGGGCATGAATATGGTATGGGTGATTGTTGATCGCCTGACCAAGTCGGCACATTTTCTGGGCATCAAGGACACTTGGGGCCCGGAGAAGTTAGCTCGTGTGTTTATCGCGCAGATTGTGAGACTTCACGGTACTCGAAGTCTCAAGCTTCCGATCATGACGGCCGCTTTGTATCGCACTTCCGCAAAGCGGTGCATAAGGCGTTGGGTACCCGTTTACATTTGAGTACCTCTTTTCATCCCCAGTCAGATGGACAATCGGAACGCACTATCCAGACGTTCGAGGACTTGTTTCGTGCCTGTGCTCTCGATTGGAGTAGTGACTGGGGGGAACATTTGCCGCTGATCGAATTCACGTACAACAACAGTTGGCACGCGTCGATTCGGATGGCACCGTATGAGGCACTTTATGGGCGGCGATGTCTATCACCTATTTGTTGGAATGAGACGTCCGATTTGGTCGGGACTGAGCCGGATGTCGTTCTAGAGATGAGGCGGAAGATAGAATTAATTCGGGAACGGATGTTGACTGCCCAGAGTCGACAGAAGTCGTATGCCGACATCCGTCGTCGACCTTTGGAATTCGAGGTGAGAGACCACGTTTTGCTAAAAGTGTCGCCGACGAAGGGAGTTTTTCGTTTCGGGAAGAAAGGAAAGTTGAGTCCGAGATTTATCGGCCCCTTTGAGATCCTCGAGCGAGTCGGTGGGTTGGCATACCGTTTGGCGTTACCTCCGGCCTTGAGTCATGTTCATAGCGTTTTTCATGTTTCCCAGCTGAGGAAATATGTCCCGGATCCTAGTCACGTCATCGATTATGGCGAGATTGATATTGCTGAAGATATTACTTTTGAGGAGCGTCCTTTGAAGATTTTGGAGCATCGTGAGAAACGACTGAGGCATAAGGCCATCCCTTTGGTCAAAGTGTAGTGGTCGAGACACGGTGTCCAGGAAGCAACTTGGGAAACCGAGGATAGCATGCGTGCTAGGTACCCGGAGTTGTTTGTTTCTTAAGTTTCGGGATGAAACTTATTTTTAGAGGGGTAGAATGTAATATCCGTATTTTTCTTTCCCTTGTATTTTCGTTTTTGGTGTATTTCTCGATCGTAGTGACCCTCGTGTACTTCTCAGCGTGTCCTTCCTGTCAAACTGTTGAACTGTATTCTCGTTATTGTTGTGCGGAACCGCCGTTTCGGGGTTGTCGTGGATCCATTTCGTGTTGTTGGTTCCCAAATATTGATTCCTATCGTTTTATTCTCTTTCCGGATCATTTTTATCATTTTGGAACCCAAAAGGGGGTGTGGGCCGCGGCACAAGGTATGTGCGCCGCGGCACACAAATCCCTTCAGTTGTTGGTCGGACAAATCAGACCGTGTGCCGCGGCACACCCATCCGGTGCCGCGCACGCTGTGCCGGTGCCGCATCACACCTGTCCGGTGCCGCGGCACACTCGTGTGTCTTCTGCGACCTAAACCCAACTGTACCGGGTGCCGCGGCACACGCAGGCTGTGCCGCGGCACAATGCCGAAACCTGGGAGTAAATTTTTGGCCTGTGCCGCGGCACACCTAAGCTGTGCCGCGGCACACAAAGCGGTCAACTGTGCAAACTCGTCCTTATTAGACGAAATCGGCCGTCTTCTTCTTCATTTCACTGCGCGAGAGAGAGAGAGACCTAGGAGGGGAGAACTTCTCAAGCATTCTTCATCCGGGGGTCGATTTTCATCATTTCCCTTCGGTTGTGAGGCTCGGATAATCAATCTAACGCGTGTTCTACGGATCTTAGTACTTGAATCTTCAAAGGTAATGTTTCTAGAACCCTATTTTCGATTAATTTGGGGGTTTTGGGTTTTTCTTCCGATTCGTTCCGTTTTGTTGGTGGATTCATGATGAATACGATTAATATTGTTAGTATCTTTAGTTTCCTACGGATTCATGGATATTTTGTGGATTTTTACGGAATCGAGAGGGTTTGGTTGTGGTCCGCCCTCTTTTTTATTTTTGGTACAAATATACATGAATCGTAGGCGGGTTTCCGGGTGTATTCCATTTCCATAATCGTTTAGAAGTGGTTGTGATTGTGCTATTCGAATCGTTAGGTTCATTTTCGTCGGTTCCTCGTGGTTGTGCTTGATTCTTCCGTTCCGTTCGTGTCATCGTCTATTTAATCGAGGCAAGTATCCTTATGAACTTACAATCTTGACATAGTAGTATTGTATGAGAAATGGTGTGTGTGTGTGTATGCTCACTACGGGTTAGATCCGACGGGGTCTCGGTAGGGGTCCACGGAGGTGTGGATCGACGAGCTTTGCTTTTAACCACTACGGGTTAGATCCGACGGGGTCTCGGTAGGGGTCCACGGAGGTGTGGATCGACGGTTAATTGTGGTGAATTTTACAAATGTGATTTTGATATTGGCATTTCCGGAAATGAGTGCTTTCGAACGGTTTCCTTTATTGCATGCATTTACTATATGTGTAAGATGTAAGTTGTTCATCTGGTTACTTGTACTAGCGTAATTGCTAACCCCTCTGGGGACCCGTTTTGGGGAAATTCGTTTCATGAATTTCAGGTCAGGTTCATCGAGACGAGCTGGCCGACCAAGATACGGATGATGGCCGTGCGTGATGATTGTGCACGAGTGACGTTTTAGTGTCTTTTACCTTTTCATCTTTTGTGGTTTTGAACTAATAGTTGTACTCGAGTACTTAAGGGGTTCTTGTTCGTTCGGATTGTATTGTTGCTTATTATGTTGTGTTGGATGATGATGTTATATTGACCGGTTGAACCGGGTGGATTATTCTGTTTTGCGTCTTTATGACATGGTATTGTTCTGTCGTTTATGTGAGTCGATGAGTATGGTGCTGTTCAGCCTGGTGGGTCCCATATAGGGATTCACGGCGCTGTAATATACCTAGGATATCCTGGGGGTGTTACACTAGCGATCGCCTCCAAGGACGACCGTCCTAAGCCACGTGTAAGGTCATCATCCGTCATATCTACGAAGACCGGCTCTCGGAGTGAAGACCCACGTACGGATCCGCGAATGGCGCTGCAGAATAAGGATCTTTGACTCCAGCCCATCAACAGCTGTCAACGACAAGGACAGTCCCACCTACCGACAGACCCTCCGAAAGGTCCTAGGTGGGACCTCCCGAGACAGCGACTCAGGACGCGTGTTGTCTTCTTATTGGTTCGCACATCCGGCTGCCAGCAGCTGCTGCGGACTTCAAGGAGACCAAACCATATGCTAAAGACGATCGCCCGCTTATTATAATACAGCAAAGGCGATCGCCCAGCTACCTCCACTCCTATTAAATAGGAAACCTCCAGCAACTGGAAAAAGTTTCAGAGGTTCAGAAATTATTTCCATACGAGAGTTCATCTAATTGACATAGTGAGAGACCGTCGATTTCTAGCAGTTAACACAGCACTCCATCGTTGTTACAAGAACTCACAGAGCATCAGCTCTGGTTCTTCCGGCTATCATCAGCACTCAAGAGCTAGATAACTAGGGTCTTTACACTCATTGTAATTGTACTCTAACATTAATATTTGTACTCCCAAGTATTCGTATTAATAATATCTCGCGAGAGCATTCAAGCCCGGGACTAACAACCCCAGCAAATCTTGTGTTATTTACATTCCCTCGGACGTGCACTCGCATTTTGTTTGTTACTCATCCATTCCAGCAATCCATTCTGAATAATATTTTGGGTAACAACAATTGGCGCTAGAAGAAGGGGCTATCTACCTTCATTTTCTTTCCGACCGTTTCGAAGAACACTCACTGTTCTCCGGGGCATATACTTGAAGAAACACTCAGCGTTCTTCAAAGAAAAACTTTCAGAATCATGACGTCTTCCACCACAGCGAAGAGAGCCACTCTGCGATCCGCCGGACGTCATATTCCGGCTCAATACGAGCCCCAACCTACGGCAGAGGGCAGCCGCGGCGACGCTAGACTCTCGATATCGCCCCCGAGGGACGGCCCCAGCCTCTCACTTGACCAGTTCCAAACCGCGGAACAGATCGAGGAGGCTATGGCCATCCTAAGGGAGCGACGGAGAGCATACGAAGCACCCGCTATAACCCTTTCGGCCATCCGCCGCGTGGGAAAGCGGAAGCTCAAGGGGTTACTTGTCGAGCGATCGCCAGAAATCTCCGATTCACGAGAAAAGGCGCTCGAGAGGTTGGACGGTTCCGTCTTCAACCACCTAGGAAGCAATCCATCGTGGCAACCGGGGCATTCTGGCCCCAACCACGAGACGACGGAGTCCGAATCCGTCACCAGGAGTTTGGCATACCCAACTCCCAATCAAAAACAGGTCAGCCGTTTGGCTCCCATCCGCAGAAGAATCGAGCCCCACGGCAAAGACATCATCTACAGCGGAGCCAGAGGATCAATACTTGGTCACCTCGGCTCCCGCTCCGAGCGCCTAGCCGCGAGCAACCAGGCCATGACGATGGCTGCTATGCAACGCCAGCTCGACAAGATGAAAGCGCTCATGGAAACTAGGGCAGGCGCCAGTAGAAAGATCATCAGACCGAGTGAGCCACTTGCGGTCCACATCAAGCTTGCCCCCATGCAACCAAGGATCGCTCCTCCCCAAACACCTTTGTATGAGGGGAGATTGGACCCCGAGACCCACTTGAGCAAGTTCCGGATCTACATGACCGGGTGTGGGGCATCATATGCGACCACGTGCCTAATATTCCAGTTAACATTGGGCGAACTGGCCCATAGGTGGTACGTCTCACTGCCACCGCGATCAATCAATTCCTTTGAGAAACTGGCGAGTGACTTCACGTCATACTTCGCCGCCAAGGTCGCTAGGCCAGAAGGTCCCCACCGCATGATGAAAATCAGGCAAGGGGAAGATGAGTCCGATGCAGATTACATCGACCGGGTGGATGAAATAGTCCTCACCGGCGAGCCCATATGTGACGAGCTCGCCCTATACTCGGTCCTGGGGGGATTCTATAGTCATTCGCCCATGTTTAGGCACCTCACGAAGAACATCCCTCCGACCGACTCGATATTTCGCGCCAAGGCTGCCGATTTTCTGTCCAGGCAGAGGCTGCTCACCCTTCGCCAAGGTGAGGAGACGCCGCCTCCCGTCCTAAAGACGGCGATCGCCAAGTCCAACAAGGCGGTCGCTAAGCCACCCTGTTATTTCAAGGCCTTCGAGGAGGTGGAAGCCCATCTCCTTCACAAGTTCAACCGAACTCCGGCCCATATTTTTTACGCCATCAAGGGGCGCGAACTGCTAAGCAAGCCAAAGGCGATAAGGGACAACGGTCATCTGGACCACAATAAACTTTGTGCTTACCACAAGAGTACCGGTCACAACACCAACCAATGCCGCGACGTCCTCAGACAACTCTGGAGATTTTTCGAGGAGGGCAAGCTGGACATTTTATTGGCTTAGTTATCAATCTCCCAAACCGGTCGCCATAGTCGAACGCGACAGGCCGAAAGGCTCATACGAGTCGACCCCCCGATCAACCTCGGAGGCCGGATCTATATGCTTCAATCAAGAGGTGGGAACTTCGGAAGTCTTTCCCCGATTCCCACCATGTCAAACCAAAGGCTACTGCCTGAGGAACGCCTCAAAAAAGAGGATGACTCGCTCGCCCTCTAAAGTTCGTCATCTAACATGATGGACCTAGGCAAGCGATCGCCTCCCCCAGCACAACGTATACCGTTGAGGATCGCCAACTAACATGACGGTCCGAGGTAGAAGAGTGCCGCCATGGTCGCGAAGGTCGATGAAACCGACGACCCATCCATGCAAGGTTCCTTTGGGCCGAGACCACTCGCCCTTCATTTAAATACGAGGCGGGCGCAACCGAAGGACCCTCCAAAACAAATCAGAGGATGACTCTCTCGCCCTCTAAAGTTTGTCATCAACATGGACCTAGAGCGATCGCCTCCTCTTGCACAACGTATACCGTCGAGGATTGCCATCTAACATGACGGTCCGAGGTAGAAGAGTGCTGACATGGTTGTGGAGGACGATGGAACCATTATCTATGACCATGCAAGGTTCCTTTCGGCAGCGATCGCTCTCCCTTCGTAGATCGTCGACTAAGGCGGGAACTCTTGAAGAAGAAGACCGTCGATCCCGGGACGCGCGTCTCCTAAACCGAATCCGACTGAGCAAGTGCCTCTAGCAAAGCTTCCCTCGAGAGGCTACTCACTGTCTGTGTGTATACCGATTCGTCAACCTCGGGAAGCTCGTATAAGCTCCATATCACAGCTGCCGAGAAATCCACTTTCTGTCCACGGACGATGACCTCAGTACATGTATCCGGTCATCCCATCATCTGCCCTGCCTGGATATGCCGTAATAACGCACTAGCGTAGAATTCTTGGACGATAGAAATGACCGCCGACTCGGGCTGTGCAGTGAATCGAGTCCATCCCATTTCATTAATCATCGTTAATAGCTCGCCGTCTTAGGGAGCGGGAGTGAATCCCCGTTCAGGAATTATAGGACGAGGACGGATTCTCTCATTGAAAATTCGATGGATTTCGGGGTTGGAAAATTGGTGGGATTCCCCTTCCGCTCGATTTTGTGACGTTTCCCCTCTCGTGGGGGATGATCGCGTCCTAGCCCTTGTGCTCAACTTTCTCTTCCGAGCTATAGCGACGTCCTTAAAAATAAATGCAGGATAGTTTAGACGACTTTAAATGACACTACACAAATCTCAACTTATGACGTGCGGGAAACGAATATAGCAACAAAACTTGCACTTCCGTACGAGGGATATGATGCAAAAATTTAAACTCAAACTTGACGTAAGGGTTGGGGGGACATATTATTCCGATAATCGTATTCGTTGCAAACAATTAGGAGATGTTTAGATCAAGAAATTTCATTGGGGTATTTCATCGAACACTTTGCGTGCGTAAATTTAAATGAAGAACAAAAGTAATAATTGCTCAATTCAATCCCCCAACAACAAACAAAATCGCAAGAATCATGACAAAACAACGAAACATAATCCACAATCAATCGATAATCACCATATTCTGATAAAAAAAATCATGGTAGAACTTTAGGAAATAAAAACGAATTCATGAATGAATGAAGAATATTACCCCACTTCTCAATCCATGTTGCAAATCAAGCTAAAGATTAAGGAGTACCTTGTGTTGGATTGAAGAAAATGAGAAGAAGAAGAGATTCGAATGGAGTCCTACAGCGCCGCGTGGAAGAGGGAAAGATTTGTGATACCTTATTTGTTTTGGCCGATTGAATTCTGAGCATCCCAGCCCTTTTTAAATTTTCGTCAGGGGCCGCGGCACGTAGAAAGTGAGCCGCGTCCCACAGTATGGTGTGTTGTGGGCGAACAAGGCATATCGCAGCGTGCCGTGGCTCAGCACCTTCGTGCCGCGGCACATAGTATAGGTTGATGGGCTCATTTGTGGGACTTTGGCATGCTGCGGCCTGGCTTCATCATGCCGCAGCTCATGGGGAAAGTGTACCGCGGCACCGAGTACAGGTTCTTGGCCGAATTTTTGAGACTTGTGTGTGCCGCGGCCCGCTCTTTATGTGCCGCGGCCCTGGGCTTAAAATTTCCCCTGGAAAGTTCCTGCACAGATTTTTCAAATGAAAACACCTAGAACATGAAAGATAAGCATAGCAAAGCCAAAAACGCCAAAAAAATAGACTCCTAAAATGAAGGAAAATAGCGGAAAAAACTAAAATCTATACTAATACTCGGGTTGCCTCCCGAGAAGCGCTAAGTTTATAGTCTTCAGCCGGACTTTGCTAGAATTCACTCTGCGGCGGATAAGACGACTGTCGACTTCTGCATGTCCATTGGATTTCCCGTGTAAACCTTCAACCTCTGCCCATTTACTTTAAATTTTCGGTCATCTTTTTGTACTTCCACTGCTCTGTGTGGAAATACTTGAACTATAGTGAACGGTCCCGACCATCGTGAATGTAATTTCCCAGGAAACAACCTCAACCGAGAATTAAATAATAGCACCTCTTGACCCGGAATGAACTCTCGATGTGTAATGTGCTTATCGTGCCAATTCTTTGTCTGCTCCTTATAAAGTTTCGCATTCTCGTACGCATCATGATGTATCTCCTCCAGCTCGTTCAACTGCAAACAACGCTTTTCACCAGCTGATTTAAGATCAAAATTTAGTTTCTTTATCGCCCAATATGCACGATGTTCCATCTCCCAAAAACCAATCGATATGGTGACATGCCGATAGGTGTCTTGTACGGCATACGGTATGCCCAAAGTGCATCATCAAGTTTAAAGGACCAATCTTTTCGAGACGAGCTTACTGTTTTTTCTAAGATCCACTTTAGCTCTCGATTGGATATTTCGACTTGACCACTTGTCTGGGGATGATAGGTTGTAGCAACACGATGAGTGACTCCGTATTTCTTTAAAACCGCATCAAGGAACTTGTTGTCAAAGTGTGAGCCACCATCACTGATAATAGCACGTGGAGCACCAAAACAAGTGAAAATATTTTTTTTTATGAATTTGATCAGGACATTGGACCCATTTGTTGGTAGTGCCACCGCTTCGACCCACTTCGAGACGTAGTCTACTGCTACTGGAATATAAAGGTTCTTATTTGATGGAGGAAATGGACCCATAAAGTCATCCCCCATACGTCGAACAATTCAACCTCAAGTATGGTGTTGAACGACATTTCATGTCGTTTTGAGAGGTTTCCCATCCGTTGACACCGGTCACATTTGGACACAAAGGAATGAGCATCCTTGAATAATGATGGACAATAGAAACCTGATTGCAAGACCTTTGCGGCTGTTCTATTTCCGCTAAAATGCCTTCCGTAGGGTGATGCATTGCAATGATTCAGCACACTACGAATTTCTTCCTCCGGAACACATCTGCGAATGACTCGATCAGGACATCTTTTAAACAAAAAGGGGTCGTCCCACAAGTAATACTTAGCGTCTGAAATCAGCTTCTTCTTTTGATGACGCAAGAGATCATTCGGAATTATTTTACTTGCAAGGTAGTTCACTAGGTCAGCATACCAAGGTGTTTGTTGCGAACCCACCTTGTAGAGCTGTTCATCGGGGAAGTTTTCCACAATGGGTGGATGACTCTCCGCCTTCTCGAGGGGATTTTCTAGGTGTGAAAGGTGATCGGCAATGACATTCTCGGTCCCCTTCTTGTCTCGATTTTCCAAACTGAATTCTTGTAGGAGAAGCACCCACCTAATCAACCTTGGTTTAACATCCTTCTTCTCCAAAAGGTATTTGATCGCCGAATGGTCAGTCCACACGACTACTTTCGTTCCCAATAAATAAGCCCGGAATTTATCAAAAGCAAAAATCGAAGCCAATAATTCTTTTTCTGTCGTGGCATAATTTATTTGGGCGCCGTCAAGAGTTCGGCTTGCATAATACACGACGTGGAACACTTTTCCTCGTCTCTGTCCCAAAACAGCCCCAATGGCAAAATCGCTAGCATCACACATCAACTCGAATGGAAGGCTCCAGTCTGAAGCGACTATGACTGGAGCGGTGCTTAGAGCTTTCTTCAATAGGTCGAAGCTTTCTTTACAAGACTCGTCAAAATCAAACGAGACATCCTTCATGAGCAAATTGCATAACGGCTTCGTGATCTTCGAAAAATCCTTAATAAAACGGCGGTAAAAACCGGCATGTCCCAAAAAATTCCTCACCCCCTTTATCGAAGTAGGCGGAGGCATCTTCTCGATTTTTTCAATTTTAGCAAGGTTGACTTCAATCTCATGGGCAGATATGCGATGGCCTAGTACAATGCCCTCCTGAACCATAAAATGGCACTTCTCCCAATTCAACACCAGATTAGTTTCTTCGCATCGTTTCAGGACTTTCTGCAAATTCTACAAGCATAAATCAAACGAGTCACCGAAAACCGAAAAATCATCCATAAAAATTTCAATACAATGTTCAACCATGTCAGAAAAATAGCCATCATACACCTTTGAAAAGTGGGCAGAGCATTACATAAATCAAAAGGCATGCGCCTATAAGCGAAAATGCCGTAAGGACATGTAAACGTCCTCTTTTCTTGGTCTTCTAGGGCTATATAAATCTGACTATACCCAGAATAACCATCAAGAAAATAATAAAAATCATGTCCGGCTAATCTATCCAACATTTGATCAATAAATGGTAAATGAAAATGGTCTTTTCTAGTGGATTAATTTAATTTCCTATAATCTATGCACATACGCCACCCCATAACAATTCTAGTGGGAATTAATTCATTATTATCATTTTGAATAACCGTTATCCCACCCTTCTTTAACACAACTTGAACCGGACTTACCCACTTGCTATCAGAAATAGGAAAGATCATACCTGCGTCGAGGAGTTCTAAAACCTCGACTTTAACCACCTATTTCATGTTTGGATTTAAACGACGTTGGTGCTCCATAGATGGTTTGTAGTCTTCCTCCATCAAAATCCTATGCATGCAAATGGACGGGCTGATTCCTTTGATATCCGCAATAGACCATCCAAGGGCTGATTTGTACTCCCTCAAAACTCTCAATAATTTCTCCTCTTGATCACCCGCCAAAGTGGCAGAAAGAATGACCGGCAGGGAATCGTCGGGTCCCAAAAATGCATATTTTAAATGATTCGGTAGCTGTTTGAGCTCTAGCTTTGGGGGCTTCTCAATTGATGGTACGGGTCGAGTTGGTGATCTTCCGAGATCCTCACATGGTCGATGAGTGGTGAAGCATCCATGTTTGGTAGATAGGCTACATGCTCTGGATTTAACTCGGTAGAGGATCCAACTAAAACGGACTCCAATGGATCTGATGGATAGCTCTCCCAAAAAGCTCTTCTTACACACGAGTCAATAATGTCAATTTGAAAGCAATTATCAACATCACTAGGATGTTGCATAGATCGAAATATATTAAATGTAACTTGCTCCTCTTGAACTCGTAGTGTGAGCTTCCCTTTTTCCACATCAATGAGAGTTCGGTCGGTTGCTAAAAATGGTCTTCCCAAGATAATTGGGATGTCATGGTCCTCCTCCATATCAAGCACAATAAAATAGACAGGAAAGATAAATTTATCGACCTTGACCAAAACATCTTCTATTACCCCCCTCGGATACTTGATAGATTTGTCAGCTAATTGCAAAGAGACCATAGTCGGCTTGGCCTCCCCAATACCCAGCTTCTTAAAAATGGAAAGGGGCATAAGATTAATGCTGGCTCCGAGGTGACATAAAGATCTGTCAAAGGATGAATTTCCAATGGTGCATGGTATAGTGAAACTTCCCGGATCCCTCAATTTAGGTGGGAGCTTATTCTGTAAAATAGCATTGCACTCTTCCGTCAATGACACTGTCTCATACTCTTCAATCTTCCTTTTGTTCTATAAAATCTCCTTCATAAACTTTACATAGCTCGGCATTTGTTCTAAGGCATCGGCAAATGGGATATTGATATGTAATTTCTTGAAGACGTCAAGAAATTTGGAGAATTGCTTGTCCAATTTTTGCTTTTGCAGGCATTTTGGGAATGGTATTGGTGGTGTGGGATGGGTAGTCGAGACTGCTTTTGACTTGGGCTCTTCATCCTTCATTTTCTCACTGGGGCTGCTCTTTTCCTTGCTACTCTTGGGCTGCTCGTGTAGCTCCTTTCCACTCCGTAGTTCGATACCTTGCACATTTTCCTTGGGATTCATCTCGGTAGCGCTTGGCAATACACCTTGAGGTCGAGAGGATAATAAATTTGCGATATGCCCCATTTGTACTTCCAAGTTTCGAATAGAAGCGGAATGATTTTTTTAGAGTAGTCTCCGTGCGAGTCATGAATTGGCTCGTGTTAGCCGCCATTTGAGCAAGAGCATCTTCCAAAGAGACTTTCGGTGGTTGAGGGGGCTGCTGTGGGGGCTGGGTGAATTGAGTTTGCGAAGGTTTATTTAAACCTTGCCCGTTCCTCCACGAAAGATTGGGGTGATTTCTCCACCCTTGGTTGTAAGTGTTAGAATATGGATTGTTCTGGCGATTTCCGTTCCCCACAAACCGAGCTTGTTCCATCTGAGATTGCTCGAAAGGATTTCCAACTTGGCATTCAGCACTAGGATGAGACCTGTTGCACCAATTACATGTTTCCATGGTGTTGGTAGAAGGGGTATGTGAAAAAGCTTGCAATTGTTGAGTTAGAGCAGCAACTTGGGTTGATAGTGTAGAGATTGGATCGTTTTCGGAAATTCCCATAACTCGCTTTGGGTTCACCCGTTCAGAAGGCCACTGATAAGCATTTACAGCCATCGCTTCCAATATAGAATGAGCTTCAACCATCGTCTTGCCCATTAAAAGCTCCTCCAGCGGCTGCATCAACAAGAGTGCGTGTAGAAGCACTCAATTCGTTATAGAATGTCTGAATTTGTAGCCAATCCGGTAGACCATGGTGTGGGCATCTCCTTAGCAAATCCTTGTATCGCTCCCAAGCTTCATGAAGCGATTCCATCTCAAATTTCCCGAAGGTCATTATTTCATTCCGAAGTCTCGCTGTCTTTGCCGGCAGAAAGAACTTAGCCAAAAAGTCTTGTGCTAACTCCACCCAAGTCGTGATAGAGCCCGACGGAAGTGAATTCAACCAAAATTTGGCTTTGTCCCTCAAAGAGAATGGAAAAATCCGTAGATGAATGGCGTCATCAGAAACTCCATTATTCTTGAATGTATCGCATATCTCGAGAAAGGTTGCAATATGAGCATTAGGGTCGTCATTCGCTAGTCCGCAAAATTAGCTTGCTTGTACCATTTGGATTATAGCTGGCTTAATCTCAAAATTGTTTGCTTGGATGGTTGGACGCCGAATCCCCGAAAAATTTGCGTTGATTTGTGGCAGTGCATAATCACGGAGTGCCAATGCCGGTTAGCTTGCTGAATGGGATTGTCGATCCCTTGGTTTCCGGTGTTGTCAGCCATGGTAATCGTAGTTGACAACTCACGCCTTTCCTTCCTGTTTTTTCGCAAGGTGCGCTCGAGTTCGGTATCCAAAGGGAGTAGACCTTCGTCACCAAATTTTCTCATGCACTAAACGAAACTCCTGAAAGGAAAACAAATAAAAACAAATTTACATAAAAATAAAATAATGTTCAAATTAAGACTAAAAATACTGAAATTGATATTAGTAAAAACAATCAGTCCCCGGCAACGGCGCCAAAAACTTGTTACGTATTTTAGTGAACGCAAGTGCACGTTGTCGCAATCAAGTAATAAAGTGATAAGAAAGATATCATTCCCTCAAGGACTGACGTACTATTACCAATTTATTTGTATTCTAGTTTTATTTGAACGATCGAATTTAGTGGTGGAAGAATTATTAAAAACTAAATAATGCGATAAACTAAAAATAACTAATAAAGTCAATAGTCCGATAAAAGATGATCAAATAAGAGAAGAATCTAGGATTGAGAATCCGCCTCGATTAATCCGAATTAATCTTGATTAATCTAATTTATGTAATTTCCCAATTTATTGACAGTGAAGATTTCTATGATAATCTAATGCCTCTCCCGAGAACAATAGAATTTTCTAAGGTGAATAAATCACTCTATTCCTAGGTGAGTAATTCAACAATAGCCAAAAAGTATAGAATCTTCAAACGAGCTACGTAATTCCTCTGAGTATATTCCTATCTCACAAGACAAAATGGTTCTCACCAATTTCCTACTAACTCTCCTCTCCCGATTCGAGTTGCGTAGTTAAAACAATTCAATCATAGGCCACATAATTGAACGCATTGAGAACAATTGGGAAAACTCAATAGAAAGGGAAAATATATAAATAATGTAAAATCAAGAGTTAATCCATCAAAATCTCGGTTTCATCACAATCCTAGAAAAGGGGGTCTAGCCCGACATGCTAGAAAACAATATACAAAGATTCAAATTCAACATAAGGAAGAAAAATCAAACACAATTGAAGACTGGCTTCTTCCGTTCTCTGGCCTTGCTTCCTGCTGCTAGGTATTTTCTCCTCCTCTTCGATGATTATTTTTCTGACCTTCAATGCTCTTTTATAACCTTCATTCGTCTCCAAAACGCGTCCGGGAATTAGGTCGAAGACAGCCTCCAAAACAGCCCAAAATCGCGCGGTCAGCTTGTCAATACCGCACCAGGGGTCGCGGCCCGGCTTTAGTGTGCCGCGGCCCCTGCCCTTGTGCTGCCAGGCCTGGGCGCTATTTTTCTTTACGGGCCGCGGCTCAGGATGAGCGTGCCGCGGCCCCCGGTACAGTTTGTACCGGTTAGCTTGGAGCAGTGTCTGTGCCGCGGCACCGGCTCGTTGCGACGCGGCCCTTGACCAAAAAATGTCATTTTCGCCCGTTTTTCTTCGTGTAAGCTCCCGGACTCTAATTTCCTTCAAAACATATAAACATAATGCATTCAAAGCTCATTTATGCATATTTACACCTAAAATGGAGATAAAATAATGATAATTAAGCACATAAAAATACATCTAACATTTTACAAGATAAGTATAAGTAAATCACAAGCAATAATACAGAAGTGAGTAAGCAAGTAAAAACACAATATGTAATGTGGTTCGAGGCAATATACTTTACATCCATCCTTTCTCCATATAGGAGTAAAATTTATTAAAATCAAGGCGTACACAAATATATGAGTTTAACTAAACTCCAAGCTATATCTTTCACTCAGACTTCTTCTCACGCTGATTGAAGTTACCTCTATTGAACAGTCTTCGTCCCACATAGTTCATAATCAGCTTGATTTGTTATTCCATACAGGGCTAACTCTCAATGTCAAATAAGGCATTCAAGTCTGTGAGCAGCAACTGTAGGCTTTAAAGCTACTGGGTGTAGTGTGCTGTTCTTTTTCGTTGAGGACTAATAATTTCTTAGATATTGAATGAAGCTGTAGGCTTGAAGAGATTATTTGCTCTTGCTAGTTTTTGTACCAGTAGTTCAGTATTTTTGAGCAAGTCCTCCAATTGGGCTATTTATAACCATGGAAATTATATCTGTTATGCATGTTGGCTTGTTGATGAGATGTGGGGACTTAAGATTGGCGGCTTGGTGAATGTTTGAATTAAAGTAATCCATTAACCGCTGTTAAATTACACTTTTCACATTCACAGCGATTCTTTAAAATGTAATACCCGAGATTTTCTTTCTGGTTAATTTGAATTTTTTTTTCTTTTTAGATCGGATATTTCTCGATTGTCGACCGTTGGTATTATTTTCTCGTTGACTGATTTTAGGGTCGTATGTGGTGATTTGTTTCATGATATTTCATTTCGTATCAATTCTGTTGTCCGTGAGCATTTCGTCGTGTTCATTCCATATGTTTTCGGAAAATCAAGTCGTCGAGTCATGGCGGCTGGGCACTGGCCGGCAAGTGCGGCAGGAACCGTCCAGGTGCGCATGAGCATGGCACACGAGCAGGGCGACGCACGCCCGATGCCCGAGCATCATGCTCGTGCGTGTCCGGAAGACTCCCAGACGTGTCCAGAAGCTTCCGACAGGTTCTTGGTGCACGAGTCACGCACGGACGGTGCTCGTGCGTGTCTGCTCGTGCGTCATGCGGGTTATATATAAATGACCGGGCATACGTGTTCTTCACGCATTTTCTTCCCCCAACTCACCTCTTCCGCAGCCAAGACTTGGAGAACATGAAGGCATGGTGTATATCTACCGATCCACATCATTTTTGAGTTTCCAACATCGATTAATCATCCTATAATCCTCTCCAAACGACCGAATCAATGTTAGTTTTTCTAAAATCTTAATTTTGGGAAATTTGGGGATTTCGATTGATTTCGTCCTTTTAAGTCATATTACTCATATTGCTGATGGATAATCGAAGATTAAGTTGTATTCTATCAAATTCATCATTTTTCCATGGTTTTATCATTACCGATTCGTCGTTTAAATGAGTTCCCAATTGACGCCTTCAAGGAGTCCGGGAAAATGCCACAGAGGAATATTCGGTCGTTTTACGATGTTTCTCCTCATGTGCTTGATTGTTTTATTGATGATAGGATATTAGGGATGAATTCCCTGCGAAGAGCTGGTGTTGAACCATTCCGATCGTCGTTTTCATTGGAGTTCTGGATTTTTCCGATCGACTGTATTCTTCGGAGTATTCGCGAGAAATTACCAAGGCAAGTACCTTGATATACGGATTATACCTACGTAAAATCATAGTTGCCGAAGTGTATGTATTATTTTATACGGATATATATATATATAGGTGTATATATATATACATATGTTTGGATGATAGTATAATCTACAGTTATAGGGATATTATGGTCGGTCATGTACATTTTGTTGAATTACAATTGATAGATATACGCAAAGATGGTTGTTTATGCCCGAAAGCATATTGTGCCGAGTTTTGGATTAATGGTGTGTGTGGTATTATTTAATTATATATTTGGATGTGAAATTGTTGATTGATAGACCCTTCGTGATGCTTGCGTGTTGATTGTGATAATCGTTGTGATTATTGACTATGTATTTGATATGTGAAACAATGTGAATATTTGTTTGTGAGATACATCGTATCCGAAGCCTTTGAGGGCGGGGCGTGACTCTGGCCTAGTGTACGCTGCAATGAGCGGCTCCATATGGTTGGTGAACGCCGATGTTTACCCGATGCGTGTTCAAGGGGCGGCTCTTGCGGGAGTGAACGCCGGCGCGGTGACATATTCAAGAACATAGTGGAGTGAACGCCGGTGCACAGGTGTGAAAGCGAGGCGCCTGGCAGGCTTATTGGTTATGGATATTCGAGTGGCAGCTAAAACCCCGATACTAAATGATTTTTGTATTTCAAAAGTCCTTTCAATTCGCTTTAAAATGTTGGTCTCGATAAAGACTGAGATTCGTGTTTCTGAAAGTTTGTTTCAACTCATTTTAAACATTGGTATCAGGAATAATTAACCAAGGATATTTGACGAGATCTTCGAGGGTTAATTAATCAAGGGTCTGGAGCAGTATTTGTCGAAATGAGAGGTTGTGTCATTGATTGTGCTGTGATGATATTCTGTAGATTGGGTTGAGGACCCCGTGAGGTGTTGAAATGATTGATCTTGTGATGATATTCTGTGGATTGGGTCGAGGACCCCGTGAGGTGTTGAGATGATTTGTAATATCCAACAGTAATTCTTATCTACTGTTGTATTATTCGGATAAGAGCACTGTTGTAATCATGTTACATTCAGTTAATGTTTATTGATGTCGGGAAATATCAGAATACACTTGATTATGACTATCATTCGCATTGTGGTTGATTTCTTGACGTTCTGTAGATAGTTACATTTTTGGGATAGATTTTTGGTATGTTTAACGTGTTGGGTTTTCTATGCATAGAATACAAAATAATCGGAATAAAAACGCAGCGGAATAATTAATATGAAAACCCAATTCAGGATCTCATGCAGTAATTTAATTGTTTGATTAAAGAGTTAATTGAATTACCTTAATCCGATTAAATAGTTCTAGATCCGGACTAGAAGCAGATGAATATCTCCTTCCTCTTTTGATGATCCACACACGAACAATTCCACAAGCCGGATTGCTAGATCCTTATGAATAATATTGATAAATAGTACAACACAAATTCCTTACTAGAAGGATTGTACTATTGATCAAGATCAACTAAGAGAAGAGAATTAGACGACCGACTTCGTTCTCCTACAGTAGGAAGTAGAGGGCCGATTTTTTTTTGTTCTTGAAGGAGGCGATTTTAGGTCTTGATTTCTAATGACAACTCCTTATCCAAGACCTTATATTTATACTAATTAAACCCTAGAGTCAAACTCTAGTATTTACTTAGTTGCCCCTCAACTTATTACATAATACAACATAATATCCAATATTATATATACTTATTATTTAATCTCCTCATAAATATAATATCCAATATTATATTTATTATTCCCAGTTAATATTTATTCCTGCTTGTCTACAATTGCCGTACGTGCGACCCAAAAGGCTTATATTATGTTGGCAGTTATTTAATACCTTATTAAATAATAAATAATAATAATAATAAATAATACTTCCTCCGTTACTTTATTATTGCAACGTGTTGACTATTACACTGTTCACATACTCTCTTTTGACCATCTTTTGTGATTTATACATATGAAAAAATATAGTCATGTGAGATCTTGTTAGATTCATCTCGAAATACTTTCAAAATATCAACATCTTATAATTTTTAAAAATAAATAATTGAAGATATTAATAATCAAAGTTGTGTATTGACAAGCGTGAAAGTCCAGATGTTACAGTTATAAAAGAACGGAGGTAGTAAATCATAAGCGGCCTCTAGCAAGACATTATGATTACCCAAATAATATAAGTTAATAGTCCATTAAACCTTTTAACATGTCAAATCCCTTTGTCACGCGATATCATATTCGAACTTAGTCATGGAGTCTGTCATACTTATTTATGTTCAACTGCTTTCTCGATCTTAAGTAGACTAATTGAATCAAATGACTTCATTTGAGCATGGCCATGCATTTCTTTCAGTCCTACTTATCGAGGGGCCCAGCAGATATCTCTCTCATTTAAGAGAGGGATAAATCCCCATCTTGATTATTCATGGCCCTCTACATGACTCCCACTAATCCCGAACGCTAACCTTTATGATCACCATGTTTCAGATGACGTTGGATTACGTCAAGGCATAGCAGTTATCATGTTGGACTCTATGATAATCTCAGGTTCAAGGATTTATTGACATACTGTTATATTGAGATTCACTTATGACATTTCCATGCAGTGATCTCAATGCGGGTCTGTCCAGTATTGGTTTTCCAACCAATACCCATAAGATTAATCCGTACCATACGCATAATCATCCGATGATTATCAATCAAACTTATACTAGTATATTAATCACTTGAGTCTCTACTCAACGCGATTGTACCAGGGACATTTGAATAATCTTATTATTCGTGAATAACTATTATTTGATTATTATAATATTAAAACATGCACACATTATAATAATCAACGAGAAATAAATGATATCAAATAACTTTATTTATATGTGACAATTACAAATCTAGGCACATCGAATGTCCTAGGGCACTTATCCTAACAATCTCCCACGTGCACTAGGACTATTCATTCATGACTTTTAGTTCTATCGCTATAGCATACTCAACATGCTTTCCTTGTGAGAGAGGCTTGGTAAGTGGATCTGCAACATTCTCTTCTGTTTCTACTTTGCATATTGTAATCTCTCCTCTTCTGACGATCTCTCTGACTAGGTGATATTTTCTGAGTATATGTTTGGAATTATGATGGGACCTAGGCTCTTTAGCTTGTGCAATAGCATCATTATTGTCACAATAAAGGCTTATGGGACCCTGGATGGTCGGCACCACTCCTAGTTCGGTAACAAACTTCTTGATCCATACGGCTTCCTTAGCTGCATCCGATGCTGCCAGGTACTCACTTCAGAATAGAATCAAAGAACCGTGCTTTGATTGGAACTCTTCTAACTCACAGCACCTCCATTCAATACAAACACATAACCAGTTTGCGATTTGAAATCGTCTCTGTTGGTTTCGAAACTTGCATCAGCGTAACCTATTACATCCAGCTCGTTTCCCACCCCTCCATAAACTAGGAAATCATCCTTTGTTCTTCTCAAGTACTTTAAGATGGTTTTCACTGCTGTCCAGTGACTTTCACCTGGATTCGACTGGTATCGACGTGTCATGCTAAGGGCAAACGATACATCTGGTCGAGTACAAATCATGGCATATATGATCGATCTGATGGCCAAAGCGTATGGTATCTTGCTCATGCAGGCTCACTCATCAGGAGTCGAAGGACTCTGAGTCTCAATCAGATGAATGCCATGTGACATTGGCAAGAGTCCTCTCTTGGAGTCTTGCATATTGAACCTCTTTAATATTTTATTAATGTAGGTACATTGACTCATACCAATCAATATCTTTGATGTATCTCTATAGATCTTTATCCCAAGAATGTAAGCAGCTTCTCCTAAGTCTTTCATTGAGAACCAACTTCCCAACCAAGTCTTGATTGTCTGCAAGGTGGGAATGTCATTTCCAATAAGTAATATGTCATCTACATATAAGACTAAGAAAACAACTATTATCCCACTAACCTACTTGTACACACATGGTTCATCTTCATTTTGAATGAACCCAAACTCTTTGACAGTTTCATCAAAACGAAGATTCCAGCTCTGAGAAGCCTGCTTCAACCCATAAATGGATCTTTGAAGCTTGCAAACCTTTTTAGCATTTTCTGGATGAACAAAACCTTCAGGTTGTGTTATGTACACATTCTCAAGTAAGTTTCCATTAAGGAGTGCTGTTTTGACATCCATTTTCCATATTTCATAATCATAGTATGCGGCAATGGAAAATAAAATTCTAATTGATTTAAGCATGACTACTGGCGAAAAGGTCTTATAATAGTCAACACCATGAATCTGTCTATAACCTTTTACCACTAGTCTAGCTTTATAGGCATGCAAATTATCATCCATGTCTTTCTCATTTTTATAGACCCATTTGCACCCAATGGTTTTAACACCGTCAGGTTGATCTATCAAGTTCCAAACTTAATTGTCATACATGGACTGCATCTCTGACTTCATGGCTTCTAGCCATTCCTCGGATTCTGGTCTTGAAGCAGCTTCTGTATAGCTACTAGGCTCATCATCTATGAGCGATGCGTCATCATCCTCTGTTACGAGATAACCATATCTCTCAGGTTCATGTCGCATCCTATCAGATCTGCGAGGTACTTGTGTGCTTTGAACGGGTTCTTCAACTGATTGTTGAGCCTGTTCGATTTCCATCGGTAAAGCAATGTCTTCTTGTGGTTCTCGAGTTTCCTCGAGAATTACTCTTCTCCCACTGTCTCTTTTGGAAATAAATTCCCTTTCTAAGAATACAGCATTTCGAGCAACAAACACTTTGTTCTCAGCGGGATTATAAAAGTAATATCCTTTAGTTTCCTTAGGATATCCCACAAATCAACATCTTTCAGATCTGGCTGCCAGTTTGTCAAACACTTGGCGTCTTACGAATGCTTCGCAACCCCAAATCTTTAGAAAAGACAAGTTTGGTCTCTTACCAGCCCATTTCTCAAAAGGTGTCTTTTCAACTGCTTTAGATGGAACACGGTTAAGGGTGAATGCTGCTGTTTCTAAGGCGTGGCCCCAAAATGATAATGAAAGATCTGTTCGACTCATCATTGATCGAACCATATCTAATAAAGTTCGATTCCTCCTCTCGGACACTCTGTTATACTGAGGTATTCCGGGAGGAGTAAGTTGCGAAACAATTCCACAACTCCTAAGATGATCATCGAATTCTTGTCTCAAGTATTCGCCACCTCGATTCGATCGAAGGGCTTTAATTGTCTTGCCAAGTTTATTCTATACTTCATTCTGGAATATTTTGAACATTTCA
Organism: Orobanche coerulescens; assembly: GCA_033398695.1. Classification (NCBI taxonomy): domain Eukaryota; kingdom Viridiplantae; phylum Streptophyta; class Magnoliopsida; order Lamiales; family Orobanchaceae; genus Orobanche; species Orobanche coerulescens. Next base: position 117,492,577 of record CM065807.1, on the reverse strand, counting down.
AAAGATTCATGTTTATACTTCATAAGATAAACATATCCATATCGGCTAAAATCATCAGTAAATGTAATGAAGTATTGGTATCCGCCTCTGGCATGAGTGCTAAGAGGTCCGCATACATTAGTATGTATTAGGCCTAATAGATCACTAGCCCTTTCTCCATGACCGATGAAAGGATTCTTCGTCATCTTGCCTAACAAACAAGATTCGCATGTCCCATATGATTCATAGTCAAAAGAGTCTAAAAGTCCATCATTATGGAGTTTAGAAATGCGTTTCTCGTTTATGTGACCAAGTCGACAATGCCATAAGTAAGTCGGAGTAGAATCATTGAGCTTAGGTTTCTTGGATGCAATGTTATAGACTTCCAAAGTGTCGGACTCATCTAGATCAATATTATAAAGGACAGTATATAACTTTGCAGTACCATAAAGTAAGTTATCAAAGAAATACGAATAATCTTATTCTTAAGAAAACTGTAACCTTTACAATCTAATGTAGAAATTGAAATAATATTCATATTCATAGCAGGAACATAATAGCAATTGTTCAAAACTAACAAAAGCCCATTGGGTAAAACTAGATCATAAGTTCCTACGGCTAGTGCAGCAACTCTTGCTCCATTGCCGACTCTTATATCCACTTCCCCTTTCTTCAGTTCTCTATTGCTACTCAACCCCTGCACATTTGTACAAATGTGAGATCCACATCCAGTATATAATACCTAGGAGTTAGAAGTACATAAGTTAACTTTTATAACAAATATACCTGTGACAGTCTCACTACCCTTGGTACGCTTTAGATCTTCCAAGTAAATCTTGAAATTTCTTTTCCGGTGTCCCGGTTTATTGCAATGATGGAAATTTCCATCTTTGGGAGCTTTAGACTTGAAAGATGGCTTAGAAGAGTCTTTAGATTTGACAACTTTTGCCTTACCCTTGCCCTTGCCTTTGTTCTTAAAGGACTTTCCTTTGTTGACCATCAGCACATGGCTTGGTTTCTTATTAATATTCTGCTCAGCCGTTTTAAGCATCCCATGCAGCTCAGCAATGGACTTCTCCATCTCATTCATATTATAGTTCATAATGAGTTGGCCGAAACTTTCAGGCAATGAGTTTAGGATCACATCCGTGGAGTGCTCCTTAGAAAGTGGAAAACCAAGCCTTTCAAGATGATCAATATATCCTTTCATCTTGAGCACATGAATGCTGACAGATGTCCCCTCAACCATCTTGCAAGCATACAAGGCTTTAAAGGTCTCATACCTCTCTTGCCTAGCATGCTTCGAGAAAGTTTCCTTGAGGTGAGCATTTAGCTCATAAGCTTCCATTTCCTCCAGATTCTTCTGAAGTTCTGGACAAATGGTGGCCAATATAAGACAACCGACATCAATGGAATCATCACAATGTTTCTTCCATTTGTATTTTGTTGCTTTGTTTGCATTGCCAGCTGGCTCATCGGGAATTTCTTCCTCAAGAACATACAACTTTCTTTCATTCTTGAGAACTATTCTCAAGCTCCAGATCCAATCCAGATAGTTGCTGCCGTTTTCTTTGAGATTGTCCTTCTCAAGGACGGATCGCAGTGAAATGGTGGATGTGCTGTTTGATGTCATTCTACAAAATTCAACATGCAAAATATTTAGTCACATTATTTTATTTCTCGAAAAATACTCCCACTAAAACAAAGTACCCTCAATTTTCAACATTTATAATTTTAGTGGGCTAAGATCCCATTTCGCACAATCCTAAACTCAACTTTGGCATGACGCCTAGAATTGAACTACTTTAGGTGGATAACTCTTTATCGATTACATCTTATGTAACTCTTAGATTATATCATGGGATTTGGCATCCTATGCCCAAGCATGTTATAATCCCATCTAATGCCTTAAGGTTCAAAACTATTTTGATTTCCAAATTCATTAAACGTATAGGTATCACCATTGCCTATCCTACCTTACTTAGATAATCCGAGCGCCCAGCTTTGGCATGACCCACTCATGATGATTGAAGTCTTGATAGGTGTTTTTCAAATGAACGGCATTTTATAATTTTAACGAGGGATTTTTATCCTATGTTAATGTCTATGTTTGCTAACATACATCTAAACATACATAGCATCACATACATGCATAAATTTAAACATACATCGCATCACATGACAATAAAAGCATAGGACTATGTATAGCATGACCATAATCCTAACGTGATTTCATGAGCCAACATGAAAATCACAAAGGTCAATCTAAAGGGTTAAATATGGTCTTCATTGATCTTCCCAACTCATTGGAACGTCATACGCGATCAATTTGCTCCTCGAGTCCGTCCTTCTCGTCCTTCTTGTCTTTATTACAGTAATGAAATTTAATACTACACTAGTAAATTTACAAGAAGTGCAAATGACATGCAGGCCGTAAAATAATAAACAATTAAATAGACGACTCGCAGGCCATAAAACCAATTATAATTAAACGACATGCAGGCCGTAAAACCAACCCATAAGAAAATAAATTATCCAATCACATTGGTCAATTTATGGTCATGCCATACACCATACACATACCATAAATAATTATCAAATAATTAATAAAGCATGTAATATACTAAATAATCAATCATTCGACAATCGACAATAAATTAAAATCGTATAAAAATTAACAACTGGATCCCTAGCCCATATGGTGAGCGCATCTCCTCGCGTCAAGGTTCAAATCCCGTCGGCCGCAAAAATGCATTTTCAAACATTTATTTTGACTTTATAAACAGGTGGTTAATAGAGTAGCAGTGAACATGGTTCACAAATATGTGCTCCATCCCGAATATGTGAACTCGCCGAATCATTTATCTTGTTCGGCCACGATTCACGGAAGAATTTATGTGAAAAAGCTTGATCCGAAAATTATTTTTTGACGATCCGATTAAATCAGATTAAACCAGAAAAATTATTTTATAAAATCTATATTTTATAAACATAATCAAGAACATAATTTACACATAAACATGTTCTATATAAACAATTAAATTACTTTCAAGTTGGCTCTGATACCACTGTTGGGTTTTCTAAGCATCGAATACAAAATAATCGGAGTGAAAACGCAGCGGAATAATAAATATGAAGACCCAATTTAGGATATCATGCAGTAATTTAATTGTTTGATTAAATGGTTAATCGAATTACCTTAATCCGATTGAACAGTTCTAGATCCGAACTAGAAGCAGATGAATATCTCCTTCCTCTTTTGGTGATCCACACACGAACAATTCCACAAGTCGGATTGCTAGATCCTTATGAATAATATTGATAAATAGTACAATACTAATTCCTTACAAGAATGATTGTACTATTGATCAAGATCAACTAAGGGAAGAGGATTAGACGACCGACTTCGTTCTCCTACAGAAGGAAGTAGAGGGCCGATTTTCTTCTTGTTCTTGAAGGAGGCGATTTCAGGTCTTGTTTTCCAATGACAACTCCTTGTCCAAGATCGTATATTTATACTAAGTAAACCCTAGAGTCAAACTCTAGTATTTGCTTAGTTGCCCCTCAACTTATTACATAATACAATATATATAATATCCAATATTATATATATTACTTATTATTTAATCTCCTTATAAATATAATATCCAATATTATATTATTATTCCCAGTTGATATTTATTCCTGCTTGTCTATAATTGTCGTATGTGGGACCCAAAAGGCTTATATTATGTTGGCCAATTATTTAATACCTTATTAAATAATAATAATAATAATAATATATAATAATAAATCATAAGCGGCCTCTAGCAAGACATTATGATTACCCAAATAATATAAGTTAATAGTCCATTAAACCTTTTAACGTGTCAAATCCTTTTGTCACGCGATATCATATTTGAACTAAGTCATGGAGTCTGTCATACTTATTTATGTTCAAATGCTTTCTCGATCTTAAGTAGACTAATTGAATCAAATGACTTCATTTGAGCATGGCCATGCATTTCCTTCAGTCCTACTTATCGAGGGGCCCAGCAGATATCTCTCTCACTTAAGAGAGGGATAAATCCCCATCTTGATTATTCATTGCCCTCTACATGACTCCCACTAATCCCGATCGCTAACCTTTATGATCACCATGTTTCAGATGACGTTGGATTACGTCAAGGCATAACAGTTATCATGTTGGACTCTATGATAATCTCAGGTTCAAGGATTTATTGACATACTGTTATATTGAGATTCACTTATGACATTTCCATGCAGTGATCTCAATGCGGGTCTGTCCAGTATTGGTTTTCCAACCAATACCCATAAGATTAATCCGTACCATACGCATAATCATCTGATGATTATCAATCAAACTTATACTAGTATATTAATCACTTGAGTCTCTATTCAATGCGATTGTACCAGGAACATTTGAATAATCTTATTATTTGTGAATAATTATTATTTGATTATTATAATATTAAAACATGCACACATTATAATAATCAACGAGAAATAAATGATATCAAATAACTTTATTTATATGTGACAATTATAAATCTAGGCACATCGAATGTCCTAGGGCACTTATCCTAACATAACGTACGCTAAGGCCTTAACCTAACGTATGCTAGATTGTAAGATTTACGTACGTAATGTAATGCTGTTTACGTACGTAATGCTTGGGAATCTTATCTGATCTCACTTTCGGCGTGAGGGGCCGGACATGATTCAGATAAATGACCTTTTCAAGGCAGCCAAGTTGACATATATTACGTACGTAATGCTCTGGCCCATAACGTACGTAATGATGTTAGTGTTTTGAGATAGTAACATCTGGAGACATATTACGTACGTAACACATTCAGTGTAGCGTACGTAAAGGGGTTAACGTACGTTATCCTCGTGCGATAACGTACGTAACAAGATGTGCAGTTTATAAAAAGACAGCTTGTGTCTTTCATTTGCACGTCCAAACTCCGAATTTTCTCTCCAACAATCGTCCCTCTGCCTCACTAGACCGATTCTACATCCTTCCAACTTGTGTTTGAGCTTTGCATCTTGGATTGGAGCTTGTTGGTTGGGAGTTTAGAGTTGTTTCTTGAAGCTTGGAGTGTGTTCTTGTGGTTTGGTGATTAGTTCTTCGTTTCTGAAGGTATGTTGTACGATTCTACTCTATATTTTCATGGTTATGATGTTAGTGTTGTGATATACTTCACCTAGAGTTGAATTAATCAAGTAAAACATGTTTATAGTTAAACTTTCTAACACTTATTGATGAAAATGGTAACTAAGGGTTTGAAATGAGGTGTTCTTGATATTTTGATGATAATGGTCATGTTTAAATGAATTAAACTCTTCCTGCTAGATTGTTAACATCATTAAGACAATAATAATCATTAGCTTCTTCATAGTTAAGTTTAATTGATGGAAGTGTTGTCATAAAATGTATTAGAACACCTTGTTGAATGTTAGAAGATTACTGTGATGATTCTTGAACCTAAGTTAGGTGAATTCATAGATGATGATAGTGGATTCTCCAGGTTAGTAAGGGGTTGTAAGGATGGTGTTAATAATCTTCATGACTATGATGTAATCTTATAACTAAATGAATTTAGTATAACCTTATTGTAGCTTACTATATTCAATCTAAATTTGATGTAGTGATGAACAAAGTTGTGTAGATTATCACTTTCAACAATTGTGATGTTCTTGGAAAGTTTAAACAACATAAGATGATATTAACAAACATAAATGATTGTTTAACATGTTCTTGATAAATCCTTATTCATAAGAACCATGCGAATTTTTGAGAATATCTTGTAAACCGATCATAAGAATAAATTGAGGAAATAGAGTTCTTAGAATAGAATTTCGATATCTTGAGATAGTTGAACTATTCAAATTGAATTTAGGGTGTCGTCCCCCTGAATTCCATGTCAGTGATTATATGGATGTGTTATTGAGTGAAGTGTATTTCATTCAAGGTCGATTGTTCGCGTAATCGATATTAGTCGAGGACCGTCCATTCGTTCAACAAGGGAGGATTATTCTTGTCTCCGTATTGAGGCAAGTTATCTTGCTTGATTATAATGATGATTAGATTCTTGTGATGATTATACGTTTCATGTATATGAAACGCTTATGAATTTGTGACTCGTAATTTGATATTGTTCTTGATGATGTTCCATTTCTCATCATGGAATTGTATTCCCAAGTTCGTCACCTTGAATCGTTGATCTCGTTGATCCTTATTGTCACTTTGGTGAGTTTCTTGATCCTTAATCGGATATGTGATTTGTTGAATTCGTTGTCATGTGGTATCGTGACATATCTGGAATCATATCTGCGTACCGATTGGTTATTGTGTAGGATTTTTAGCCAGGAACTTATATAGTCATCAGTGTTCTAAAAATCCCCGCCTAGGCCGATTAATCCTCCGATTAATCCCTAGAAGGTCCTCTGCCGTTCCGATTATAGCCTAGGCGCTTGTACTGGGCGTTTGGGTGATTAATCGGTCGTCTAGGCTGGCTGGCGGGTGCCTATGAAGGCAAGTTAAGATACTATGGATACTATAGACTACTTTATACCTATATCAATGTTTCAAATTTCATAACTACATAGTCGACTAGGTGGATGCCTAGACGGTTATACTTTTTGGTTTTTTTATTTTGTTCCAATAGTACTATAAATTCCTAAATTGAGATATTATGGATTCCTTGATATCTATATAAATATTTCAAATTTAATATATAATTGATCATATATCTGTTTAAATGATAAATTTTAATTATTTTTAATTATTTTACATATATATAATTTTACATATATAAAATAATTAAAATAATAATAAAAAATAAATCCGCCTAGTCCGATTAATCCCCGATTAATCTCCGAATAATCCTCTGGGCGCTAGGCGTTAGCAATCCGAACGCCTAGCGCCTAGCGTTTTTTAGAACCATGATAGTCATACGTCGATGTTTTTTGTATTGTACTGTGCACACGAGACGTAGTTCGTGAGGCTAATTAGGTACATTATCACACGTATATTCTAGATCCCGTATACGGGGTGGACATGTACACGGACACATTTCCGGATCGGGCATACTGTGATGTCATCTTGAGCCATATTGTTTGATCATTCATAATCGATGTATGATTGGATAAGTTCGACTGTTTATGACTGGTTGTTCATACGTCCGAGGGGTATGTTTAATAGTCGGGATGTTTTCTTGAGATCTAATATATGTGAATTATATAATGTCGGAAGAATCATTTATCATGTATATCTGACCCTGTGTTTTGGGCCAAATACTTGTGTTGTATTTTAGGTCGAGGAAAATGCAATGCACGGGAAGAGCATGGTGACGGCGAAGGGTTCGAAGGATACTAGTACGGGGGGCCCAAGTCTTCTATGTCCGCTTATGTTCAAACTGTGTAATGTTACTTTAATCCCGTTTTATTTAAACTATTGTCTGGTTATATTAATATTTGAAGTATATTCCATGTCCATATGGTTTATACTTGTATTTCGGATCCTGTGTATCATAAGGCCGTTGGCCATACCATTAATAAACTCCTAATCGGAGTAGTGACTATTTATTGTGATTCGGTATCACAAGATAATACTTATTTAATCTGTATTTTGGTATCGCCCGGTGGTTCCCAGTGTGGGGTCCACGGCACTGTAATAGCCGTCTTTTGGGGTGTTACAGAAGATGGTATCTTAGAGTGTTGTTTTATCTTTAAGAGTCGTTGTAAAATGAACTAGTATCAAGAGACCTTCATGTCACGTGTGACCTGTGCAAGCGCCTGACCCTACGTGCCAAATACGGTATGTACTTTACGAGCCATGATTTAATTACTGGCATAATATTGATATCAGAATGGATCTCTTTGTTGATCTTGTTATTTCGAGGATCTGTGGCAGGATTTATATGATTGATAATTCGAGGTAAATTTTGGATTGATTATGTGATTGAAATTGTTCGACTCAACGTTGATATGATATTCTGTGTGACACTTGTAGTGTTGATAATTCATTCTGAACTGTTTTCTTGAATATGTAATTCCTTGTTGCTATTAACTTACCATGAATTTTGATTGGTATCTTGAACTGTACTTATGGTTATCATTATGGTTTGATTCTTTCAGTATGGAAAGAAATATGAGAGGCCGTGGCAGAGGGGGACGAGGCCGTGGAAGGGGCCGAATCCCGATACCACGAGTTAACAGGCGCGCGAATGTGGAGCATAGTTCCGCAGGTAGTGATTCGCCTTCGAGGGACCAATCGCACCACACTGGATGCGAGGATGCGCGTGTCGATCCTTACATTGTGATGCAGGGCATGATGGCTCAGATGACCCAGATGGGTCAATTAATGGAAGCTATGCAGAGAGCTACTACCGACCAGCAACAGGAGCCTCATCATCCACCTCCTGTTCATGGAGGACCAGTGAGTCGGATCATCAGCGACATCTCTCGCCAACGACCCCCGACTTTTGAAGGCTCCTGTGAGCCTGCTGATATTATACATTGGATTGAACAGTTTGAGAAATTATTCGAGATGGTGGACTGCCCCGAAAAGAATCGTGTCTCCATAGCAGCTTACTATCTTAGCAAGGGCGCCCACACCTGGTGGCTTTCAGTGAGGCCAGCTGATGGTGTGTATGCTTGGGAGGAATTTAAAAACCTCATGTTAGACCGTTACTATCCAGGGCCACTCCGTGAGGCCAAGCTGTCAGAATTGATGAACTCGGACCCATCTGAAGATGATGATGTACTATCTGTTGCCGAGAAATTTTAGGCACTTCTTCCTTTCGCCTCGTCGATTGTCCGAACGGAGGCTAATAAGATCAAATATTTTCTCAAGGCTTAAACCCCGAATGAGAATGCAGCTGTTGAATCACCACTGTACGACCCTACTGGAGTTCATCGAGAAAGCTCTGGAATACGAGCTTACCGCAAAGGAGATTTCCAAGAAGCAAACACAGTCCAACAACAAGAGATCCAGGAACCAGAACCAGACTGACAGTAATCGGGGAACATTCAGCAAGCCCCAGTCGTTGCCGAACCCTTCTGAACGACCACCCATGGCATCAAAGCCAGCCGGATCGCACTCTCGAGCGGTCAACTCATCTGTCGTGTGCTATAACTGTGGGGACCAGGGGCACATCAGCTCCAAATGCCCGAAGCCGTCCGTCGCATGCCATACTTGTGGGAAGAATGGGCATCATGCTCGTTATTGCAGGAATGGATCGGGATGTGATCCAGTAGCATCTCATGCTCCAGTTCAATCTTCTGTCCAGGACCGGTCACCTCTGTCCGCTTCTTATCAGACTACCGGGGCAAACAGAGGGATGGGCCGTGGAAACCAAGTTGGTACATCTGGTGACGGAGCTGCGAAACATAGGATTTACGAGATGAAGAAGGCAGACGATCCCGAAGCCAGCATGATTGCAGGTACTCTCGAGATCCGATCTAAGCCTGTCTGTGTTCTTTTTTATACTGGTGCCTCACACTCCTTTTTATCTGCTTCTTGTTTGAGTTGTTTGCAAATAGATCATGTTACCAATTGTGAACCTTATGTAATTGGTCTATCCGATGGTAGAAGGATTGTTGCGAATCGTAAAGTGCAGAACTGTCCGATTCGCATGAACGACCGTGAGTGGTTGTCAAACTTAATTGTGGTCTATTTGCCTAAAGATGATGTAATCTTGGGTATCGATTGGATGGATCGTCATGATGCCATACTTAGCATCCGCAAGCGGATAGTGACCATCACATCTGACGATGGTGTTAAGGGTATTTTTCAGGGTGATAATCCCAGTCGTTCCAGAAGAGTCATCAGTGCTATGAAAGCAGTGAAACTGCTTAATCAATGGTGTATTGGTTATTGGTGTTACATGACTAAAACAGCAGATCGACCAGTTGAATTAGCCGATATTCCAGTAGTCCGGGACTACCCAGATGTATTTCCAGACGAGTTGCCAGGCTTACCTCCACATCGAGAGGTAGAGTTTACTATTGAATTAGAGCCCGGTACGTTCCCGCTTTCGAAGGCACCGTATCGTATGGCTCCAACCGAGATGCAGGAGTTGAAGAACCAACTTGAGGAGTTAACTGAGAAAGGCTATATTCGACCTAGTGCGTCCCCTTGGGGAGCACCAGTGCTATTTGTATGAAAGAAAGACGGATCTCTGCGTTTGTGTATCGATTACCGTGAGCTGAACAGGGTAACCATCAAGAACAAATAGCCATTGCCACGTATTGATGATTTATTGGATCAACTTCAGGGAGCTGCTTTATTTTCTAAGATCGACCTGAGTTCTGGGTATCATCAGTTGAGGATCGAGACTTTGACATTTCGAAGACCACTTTTCGTACTCGCTATGGACATTATGAGTTCGTAATGATGCCTTTTGGACTGATTAATGCACCGAATGTATTCACAGAGTTGATGAATTGGGTTTTTATTAATTATCTGGATCACTTTGTAGTCGTTTTTATTGACGACATTCTGATTTACTCTCGTGACCATGAAGAGCATGAATGTCATCTCCACCAAGTTCTCAATGCGTTGAGGCGGGAACAGCTTTACGAGAAGTTTTCTAAATGTGAATTCTGGATGCCTGAGGTTATCTTTCTTGGACATGTGATATTAGCCAAAGGGGTGAGAGTAGACCCACGGAAGACAGAAGCTATCCGAGACTGGCTACCTCCGAAGAACGTGAAGGAAGCACGCAGTTTCCTGGGTCTAACAGGTTATTACCGACGGTTCGTGGAAGGTTTTTCCAAGATTGCGCAACCGATGACTAACCTGTTAAGGAAGGATTAAAAGTATTTGTGGTAAGAGGCATGTCACCAAAGTTTTGATGAACTCAAGAGTCGATTGATTTCAGCACCTGTTTTGGTTCTACCAAAAGGAACTAAAGGATTCGTGGTATACAGTGATGCGTCAAGACAGGGCCTTGGATGTGTACTGATGTAAAAAGGGAAAGTGATTGCCTATGCATCGAGACAATTGCGATCCTATGAATTTAACTATCCGACCCATGATTTGGAGCTAGCAGTTATGGTGTTTGCTTTGAAAATCTGGCGTCACTATCTGTATGGAGTTACCTGTCAGATCTTTACTAATCACAAGAGCCTGAAGTACATTTTTACTCAGAATGAGTTGAACATGAGGCAAAGAAGGTGGCTAGAACTAATCAAAGACTATGATATTGAGATCCTCTATCATCCAGGCAAACCAAATGTGGTTGCCGACGCCTTGAGTCGTAAGACAATACAGGAACAGATGCTTGCCCACTTGACAGTTCAGAGAGAATTGCAGTTAGAGTTCGTGAGGCCGGAAATTGAAGACTGGTTACAGCGTATTTAGGGGAAGCTCTGCACACTTGAGATTTCATCATCCCGTAATGATATAATCAAATCGAAGCAGGTTACGGACCCATTCTTATCTACAGTTCGGGATGAAGTAACTCAAGGGAAAGCCCCAGGATTTATGATCCACGAGGATGGATTGATACGCTTCAGGAATTGAGCTTGTGTACCCACAGACGAAGAGTTGAGGAACTCTATCATGAGAGAGGCCCATGATACCCCATACTCCATTCACCCGGGATTTAGCAAAATGTATAAGGATTTGAAGCAATGTTATTGGTGGGGGAATATGAAACGTGAAGTTGGAGAGTTCATTTTGAGATGTTTAATCTATCAACAGGTTAAGATTGAGCATCAGGCACCCGTAGGAATGCTGAAACCGCTCCCGATTCCTGAGTGGAAATGGGAGGATATATCGATGGATTTTATCACTAGCTTGCCGATGAGTCGTCGAGGGATGAATACAATTTGGGTGATTGTGGACCATCTAACCAAATCATCCCACTTTTTAGAGATTAAAGACACATGGGGACCCGAGAGATTAGCCCAGCTGTTTATTAAAGAGATTGTAAGGTTACATGGTACCCCCAAGAGTATTGTATCGGATCGTGATGGGCGATTCGTGTCACACTTCTGGAAAGCAGTTCATCGTGCGATGGGTACGCAGTTGAACTTCAGTACGACATTCCATCCGCAGACTGATGGCCAGTCCGAAAGGACTATCCAAACTCTAGAGTATATGTTGAGGGCGTGCTCTCTTGATTAGAAGGATGATTGGGAAGCCCAACTGCCTTTGGTGGAATTCACTTACAATAATAGTTGGCACCTTCGATCCAGATGGCACCTTATGAAGCATTGTATGGTCGTCGCTGTAGGTCTCCCTTGTGTTGGGATGACATGTCTGAATATTTGGGTACAAAACCTGATATGTTGTTAGCAGCCCGTGAGAAGATCACTATGATTAGGAGTCGTTTGTTAACGGCTCAAAGCCGACAGAAGTCTTACGCAGACAACTATCGACGACCGTTTGAGTTCGAGGTTAGCGATCATGTGCTAATGAAGGTGTCCCTTACTCGAGGTGTTTTTCATTTCGGGAAGAGAGGCAAGCTGAGTCCGAGGTATATCGGGTCGTTTGAAGTTTTGGAACGAGTAGGCGATCTGGCATATCGTGTGGCGTTTCACCAGCTCTGAGTCGGATTCATAACTTGTTTAATGTCTCTCAGTTGAGGAAATATGTTACTGATCCGAGTCATATACTTCAGTTCGATGAGATCGAGATAGTGGAGGATCATTCGTACGAGAAGCGTCCAGTACAGATACTTGAGAGGAGGATCAAAAAATTGCGGAATAAGACGATTCCCCTACTGAAGGTTCACTGGTCATGACACGGAGTCGAGGAGGCTACGTGGGAGACGGAGAGCAGCATGCGAGAGAGGTATCCCGAGTTGTTTACCCCTTAGTTTCGAGGACGAAACTCCTTTTAAGGGGGGAGTATGTAATATCCGACAGTAATTCTTATCTAATGTTGTATTATTCGGATAATTTGAGAATTGTTGTAATCATTTACATTCATTTAATGTTTATTGATGTCGGGATATATCAGAATAGACTTGATTATGACTATCATTCGTATTGTTGTTGATTTCTTGACGTTGTGTAGATTGTTACATTTTTGGGATAGATTTTTGGTGTGTTTAACGTACGCTAAGTCCTTAACCTAACGTACGCTAGATTGTTAGATTTATGTACGCAATGTAATGCTGTTTACGTACGTAATTCTTCGGAATCTTATCTGATCTCACTTTCGGCGTGGGGGCCTGGACATGATCCGGATAAATGGCCTTTTCGAGGCAGCCAAGTTGACATATATTACGTACGTAATGCTCTGTAGACAGTAACATCTGGAGACATATTACGTACATAATACATTCAGTGTAGTGTACATAAAGGGGTTAACGTACATTATCCACTTGCGATAACATACGTAACGTGCTGTGCAGTTTATAAAAAGACAGCTTGTGTCTTTCATATGCACGTCCAAACTCCGAATTTTCTCTCCAACAATCATCCCTCTGCCTCACTAGACCGATTCTACACCCTTCCAACTTGTGTTTGAGCTTTGCATTCTTGGATTGGAGCTTGTCGTTTGGGAGTTTAGAGTTGTTTCTTGAAGCTTGGAGTGTGTTCTTGTGGTTTGATGATTTGTTCTTCATTTATGAAGGTATGTTGTACGATTCTACTCTATATTTTCGTGGTTATGATGTTAGTGTTGTGGTATACTTCACCTAGAGTTGAATTAATCAAGTAGAACATGTTTGTAGTTAAACTTTCTAACACTTATTGATGAAAATGGTGACTAAGGGTTTGGAATGAGGTGTTCTTGATATTTTGATGATAATGGTCATGTTTAAATGAATCAAACTCTTCCTGCTAGATTGTTAACATCATTAAGACAATAATCATCATTAGCTTCTTCATAGTTAAGTTTAATTGATGAAAGTGTTATCATAAAATGTATTAGAACACCTTGTTGAATGTTAGAAGATTAGTGTGATGATTCTTGAACCTAATCTAGGTGAATTCATAGATGATGATAGTGGATTCTCCAGGTTAGTAAAGGGTTGTAAGGATGGTATTAATAATCTTCATGAATATGATGTAATCTTATAACTAAATGAATTTAGTATAACCTTATTGTAGCTTACTATATTTAATCTAAATTTGATGTAGTGATGAACAAAGTTTGCAGATTATCACTTTCAACAATTGTGATGTTCTTGGAAAGTTTAAACAACATAAGATGATATTAACAAACATAAATGATTGTTTAACATGTTCTTGATAAATCCTTATTCATAAGAACCATGCGAATTTTTGAGAATATCTTATAAACCGATCATAAGAATGAATTGAGGAAATAGAGTTCTTGGAATAGAATTTCGATATCTTGAGATAGTTGAACTATTCCAATTGAATTTAGGGTGTCGTCCCCCTGAATTCGATATCAGTGATTATATGGATGTGTTATTGAGTGAAGTATATTTCATTCAAGGTCGATTTTTCGGGTAACCGATATTAGTCGAGGACCGTCCGTTCGTTCGACAAGGGAGGATTATTCTCGTCTCCATATTGAGGCAAGTTATCATGCTTGGTTATAATGATGATTAGATTCTTGTGATGATTATATGTTTCGTGTATATGAAACTCTTATGAATTTGTGACTCGTAATTTGATATTGTTCTTGATGATGTTCCGTTTCTCATCATGGGATTGTATTCCCAAGTTCGTCACCTTGAATCGTTGATCTCGTTGATCCTTATTGTCACTTCGGTGAGTTTCTTGATCCTTAATCGGATATGTGATTTGTTGAATTCTTTGTCATGTTGTATCGTGACATATCTGGAATCATATCTGTGTACCGATTGGTTATTGTGTAGGATTTTTAGCCAGGCACTTATATAGTCATACATAGATGTTTTTCGTATTGGACTGTGCACACGAGACGTAGTTCGTGAGGCTAATTAGGTACATTGTCACATGTATATTCTGGATTCCGTATACGAGGTGGACATGTACACGGACACATTTTCGTATCGAGCGTACTATGATGTCCATCTGGAGCCATATTGTTTGATCGTTCATAATCCATGTATGATTGGATATGTTCGACGGTTTGTGACTGATTGTTCATATGCCCGAGGGGCATGTTCAATAGTGGGGATGTTTTCTTGAGATCTAATATATGTGAATTGTATAATGTCGGAAGAATCATTTATCATGTATATGTGACCCTGTGTTTTGGTCGAAATACTTGTGTTGTGTTTTAGGTCGAGGAAAAGGTAAGGCACGGGAAGAGCATGGTGACGGAGAAGGGTTCGAATGATACTAGTTTGGGGGCCCCAAGTCTTCTGTGTCCGGTTATGTTCAAACCGTGTAATGTTACTTTAATTCTGTTTTATTTAAACTATTGTCCAGTTGTATTAATATTTGAAGTATATTCCATCTCCATATGTTTATACTTGTATTTCCGATCCTGTGTATCATAAGGCCGTTGGCCATACCATTAATAAACTCCTAATCGGAGTAGTGACTATTTATTATGGTTCGGTATCACAAGATAATACTTATTTAATCTGTATTTGGTATCGCCTGGTGGGTCCCAGTGTGGGGTCCACGGCACTGTAATAGCCACCTTTTGGGGTGTTACATGATTGATCTTGTGATGATATTCTGTGGATTGGGTCGAGGACCCCGTGAGATGTTGAGATAATTGTGCTTGTGATGATATTCTTTGGATTAGGTCGAGAACCCCGTGAGATGTTGAAATGATTCTCTTGTGATAGTGTTCTATAAATTGGTTCGAGGACCCCGAATAACGTTGAAATGGTTTTCTTGTAAAATTGTTTTCCACATGCTAGGTCCAGGACCCGAGAAATTTTGAAGTCATTTTCTAAAAGTATTTCCATCCGATTTTCAAAACCCCATAACGGCCCTAGTCAATAATAAAGTTTTCAAACTATCTTATCAAAATATTTTTCAAAACATATTCCTTTTAAAAAGGGTTTTCGAACTAGATCTTTTGACTCATTGGGCTCGCTTAAAGTTTCATTGGTGTTATGTTCCGTAACGAAAATATGACTATGTAATTATATCTCACCTTGTGTAAGTGAGTGCTATTCAATGCTGACTATGAGAATGTGTGGTTCGTGTTAAGGATTCATGGCTGTTGAGTTTTGTGTTGATATTTTTTGTATATCTTGCATATTATGTACTTGCACTAGCAAAATTCCAGTTTGCTAACCCCCGAGTTTTCGGGGGGTGGGTGCCTGTTATGCGCTCAGGTTTTGCAGCTCGGGAGCAGTCACGATTTGGCTTGGCAGGAGATGGAGGACAATGATGCTAATCACACAAGAGTCAGAATCTTTTCTTTTCTTTTATTTTGGTAAATATTTCTCGTGTGATCGAGTATTCACCCTTGCACGGGTGTGGTTTCCATTTATTGAATTGAGCTGTCATTCTTTTCTGTATTCAAGTTTATTATTGTCGTTGAGTTGTGAACTATGTTGGTTTTTGAATTGTTTGATGACCTTGTCGGTCTGTTTTTGAATTGTTTGTGAACTTAGTTGTGAACTAAGTTTTTTATTGAATTGTTTGATGATCTTACAAGTGCGGAAGATCTTTTCAGTGTGGCTGACCCACCGTAATGCTTGTACCGGGTTTTCATCCCAAAAAAACTCTATTGGTTTACAACAAATAAATGAATTATAAGAACAACCGTGCTTTCATTCACGGTCATATTCTTTCCATCGTCGTTTAGTTTGGGATCCCCAATACCGGACCTTTCTCCTTCCGGTTTATTTACCACTTGATCGTCGACCTGTTTGCCCCGTAACTGATCAAGAAAGGTCCGCACTGCATTCTAAAAAGCCTTAGCCACTTCCTCAATGATCATGGCCCTTATTCCAGCTTGTGGGTCATTTAGTTCAACATTTCCCACAATTATTTCATTTTCATTTTGCTCGCGCTCAGGGCCTGTCCCGCTAGCCGTGACCCTATCACGTGGTTGTTGTTGTGGCTCATTTCTTTCAGGATTATCCGGTGCGGCTCTTTCATGTCTAGGACCCCTTTCGACCGGATTCTCGTGCCTTGATCCACGCACGTTCAGCATGTTTCTACTGAAATTAGCAATCAAATCATAAACCACAATTTACCGTGTAGTCATATAACCGATGCATCAGAGGCATCAAAGCAAGTGGTACACGTTTACATCTGAAAATATAACATGTGACTACAAATAAAACATCCCACCCAACTATCGGCTCTTAGGGGCTTCCCACACTCACTCTAATGGCCGGTTAAAGCTTAAATGTCCTGTCAAGATATTTAATTCGCTGAAACCACGTCTCTGATACCAACTTGTCACACCCCACTTTTAAAAACACAGTAGACAATTTTTTTTTTACATAAGATCAGAGTTAATAGAAATGTTTACTAAAGTATAGTGTAACATATGTGGGAAACAAGTTGCATCAATCGCGTACAAGTGTTACGGCATACTGTACAGATATCAAAAGTCGGGTACAAGTTTTATAAGCAAAATCACAAATAGGGACAACACATCATCACGTCTTCCTATCCCTATGATCATGTTTTCCCTTTACCGTGTCATCCCTACAATTACCTGAACACATGAAAATAACTGTAAGCTATAAAGCTTAGTGAGAACATGTATAAACGATAGAATATCATAGTAAAACATAATATAATTATAAGTTAGTGAGACCATATCTCAACCAACAAATTTACAGTAGGGAGTCTAAATATAAAATTATAACTGAAGGCATACATCCTCTTCGGGAAGAAATGTTCTTAATAATGGCAAGATATTGCTTATTAAACATATGTGTTCAAGAATTTTCCCCGTTATCATCATCGGGTCATATCTAGTTTCTCCGGCATAACCATCGGGTCATATTATATATTTTCCCGGGCATTACCATCGGGTCATATTATATATTTTTCCTGGCATTACCATCTGGTCATATTTAATAAGTTTTGAGATCTCAAGTTTCCCCGCCATACCATCGGGGCATATTGTTTCTGAAGGCAC
The DNA here is from genome assembly GCA_033398695.1 of Orobanche coerulescens. Taxonomy (NCBI): domain Eukaryota; kingdom Viridiplantae; phylum Streptophyta; class Magnoliopsida; order Lamiales; family Orobanchaceae; genus Orobanche; species Orobanche coerulescens. Next base: position 117,474,612 of record CM065807.1, on the reverse strand, counting down.
TTTTACCCACGGAAAGTATTGAAGGCATACATCATCTCCACTTTATAAAGCCTTTCCTCATCTCTGTAAAAGTTTTAGTGAAGGCATACATCATCTTCACCCTTACTGGAGGCATACATCATCTCCTTCTTATTTAAGTATAATAGACGGTAACCAGAGGTATAATACATCTCTGTCTTATTATATATCGATAAATATCAATATTTCGGGTCCTTTTGATACTATCGTTTCATGGTCTGGCCCAAGTGTACTAGTCTTACATTACTTGTACACTATGCCTCAATGATCGTACCGTATGTTAAGTTTCTTATACTTAACATTAAACGTGTGACTTAAGATTTCAAAATAGGTTCCTTACATCTTTAACATGTATTGGAAATCAAACTCTTATAGACTTCAAAAGACAAGGACTTTAAAGCCTAAAATCAAGAATATACTTAAATGATCAATTGCTTGATGAAATTACCACAGTAGAACAACACCATCGAAGTACTTATTCAGTTCAGCCCCCAAAGTTTGAGAGTCTAAGAATAATCATATTACCAAATATCATCAAAGTTGGAATTCTATTCCACTGTGGAATCCTCAATTCCATTCATAGTGTTTGTCTTTTATATAAACACTTAATTATGCTAACAAACTTTGAAAACAGGTTAGATCAACCTCCGAACAGCACTATTACATTAGGATTCGGAGCTAAACACTACCAAAATCAAGAATAAAGTTAAAAACACTAAAAGCCCAAAGATTAAGGGTTTTTACCTCCAAATCTACACTTAATTCTTGCAAGATTTGAGGTTATCTTCCCCAAAACGATGAGAACTGATAGAGTAAAGTTAGAGAGAGAGAGTTCTGGAGTTTCTAGGATGAAAATGGGGTAAAAATCGCGTTAAAAAGACTGAATTGCGTCGAACTCGGCTAAAATTCACGTCTGGGACCGGTTCAGCCCGATTCAGTGGCTCAGTTCGGTCCAGCACACTCTAGAAATCCATTAAAACTAAAAATGTCATATCTTTTCGTTCGGACCTCCGTTTTCGGTGAGGTTTTCGCCTACGTGTTCGTAACGAAATTATCTACACTCTTCAATAAAAATATTGTAGAAAATATTTTCTCGAATTTACAGTTTTACGTTTTACTAGAACCTAGCACTAGACTTTCTTCCGAATTCTTCAACCTTTATGTTTTTCTTAGGGGCTTTCTTATAAACATCAAAATACTTTAAGTACTTATTTAACACTAAAGTACATTTGGAATGGTCACTTAGGCAATAATTTCTTAATAAATTACGGCATACCTTATTTACGAAATTGGGGTGTCACAGCAATGCGCTGGAAGGAGGCGGTGGTGGTTTGCTTCGCGTCTGTGTTTTTTATCTTTCGATTTGTTTTTGGATTTTTTTCCCTTTTTCATATTTTCATATTTCTAGTGCCCTAGAGCAATGATGGTACTGATGCAAAACATGTATCTTACTCTAATTAATAATATCGATTTAGTATATGATTACATCCACGTCTACTTTGGCCCATAAGAAAAAATGACTAAGTAATAACTTAACTAACTAACCACTAAGTATACAGGATACAACTTGGAAAGTGTTTTAAACAACAAGCTATACGGTTTTCCAATATGAGTGCGTAGCGGATGTCTTGTTAAAATAAGTTGCTGTAAATACAACAACTAGAAATGAAGTGTATACTTAAAGATAATCACAAATATTAAAACAGTAAATGCAGAAGGTAACTGACACAGTAATTAAAGTGGTTCGAGGTAAACCCCTCTACGTCCACTGGTCCTCCACACAGGAGTGAAAATGTTTATTATAAATACTACGTACACAACTACGTATTTATAATCAAACCTAATCAATATATCGATCACACAGATTGATATAATGATCTTAGCCTTCAACCGTTAACACAGATTGGTTTAATCTTTCACTTGACTGGCTTCTTCATACACAGTTCCGAAACTTCGTCTCTTCAATGCAAGTCCGTCACACACAGTTCAGGAATAGCAAGGTTTCTCAGTCCACATAGGGCTGATGGGTTTTATTCAAGGGTAGAACAATGTTTGAACAACAGCTTTGACTTTCTGAGCTTTTAGCTGATAATATGTTGTTCACGGTTTGAGCACTTGTATATATCTTCTTTCAGAATAGCAGTATGCTTTAGGAGATATGTTTGCTTAGATGTATATGATGATAACTTCGTTTGCTTTTCGTGCGTTGTCAGAGTATTCAGTTACAAGATCTTCAAACTCTGGTGATATATATATAGCCTTCTGAGATATATCCGTTGAGATAGATCCGTTGAGCAAAGGTCCGTTCCAACGGAATGATGTGTTTGAATAAAACACGATCCAATTTTGCGCTAGATTGAAGATCTCTGACGGCTTGATATTTAAATACTTTATCCTTCAGTATTTAAATATATCTTCTTAAATGGGACTTTGACTTTAGCGAATAGCAAAGATTCCTTCTTGTCATGTTTGGATACTGTATGGAATGATAGATGTATTGTCGATTTAAGACAGCTTCCATACTTAGCGTTTATATGGACTATATCGCTGTATCTTAGCAACACGAAGGCTCGCTGTATTCTGGCGCTTTATGAAAAGGTCTTTCGATACAGAGTCAACAACTTCGATCGAATTTTCGATACAGCCGCTTGCTGTATGCTGGATTGGCACATTGTCAAAACATTCTGTCAAAACTTTCGATACAAGGATTGTTTATCCCGACAATTTCGATATAGGGATTGTTATCCCAACAATTTCGATACAGGGATTGTTATCCCAACAATTTCCCCCTTTTTGATAATTTGCCAAGTCCTTCCAAGTCTTCCTTTTTAAAACCTTATGATGTTATCCAAACATCCTTGATGATGCCAAAACTTTGACATTTAGCATCTTGAAGGAGGGTAGGCTTCTTGGTCTTCTGTTCGAATGTTCTGGCCTTCAGCAATTAGTCTAATACTAACAACTGCTCGCAGGCAAGTTCAGCTTTTATCAAAAGAGTGTTACATGATTAAACTTATGATTGGCGCGCAGGCACAATCTTACATAGTATTCTAGATACATACAACTTAAACTATGAACTGTTCGCAGATAAGTTCTTACAACTTATGTATTAAAACAAGTTTCATATTTGTATATAGCAAGAATAAATTAAGTATTTGTAAATATACAAGAACACAGTAGATTACGAGTTGTAATCTTTCAAGACAGGCAAATATTTTATTGATATTGAAACAAAGAGTACAATATTTTGCTGTTTTGAAAATAAAATTACAAAATTAATACAACACGGGATTCAACTCCTGTAATCTGAGTGTCTCCATGGCCTTTTGGGTTCATTCTTGGTATTTTTCCACCAGTTCTGATGAGCGTCCCCATCTCGATTCAGATATAAGGCTCGTCCTTCATACGACTTATCGAAGACTAGGATCCAATCTTCTGGATGGGTAACCAAGTCACCTTGTCTGTGCTTAGACTTCATCTGCTGCTGGAGCGGGAGCGTTCCTTGTTCCAACCTCTTCTTAAACTCCTCTGCGGCTTCCTGTACCGTCCTGCATCTGTTGAAAATTTAGGATTCCCTGATAAGAACAACAAAGTGTCTTAGCAGTTCATTCCTCCTCCAGTTTTTTATTTCTTCTGCAGTAGGCTGTCGGTCGGCCAGGAGGTTCATAGCTTGCAGTTTTTGAACTAGGTTATTCCAAGGATACTTAGGGTCCTGAATTCTGGGCGATCTCCCTGTATCCTAACATTTGGAGATGAAATGCGGGCAATATCAGTAGTGATGCTGTCTTCAAAAGGAGCTAGCATTTCCTTCTCTTGCTCCAACCTTGTTCTCCTAGCAGCTTCCCTCGCATCTTGCCCCTTTTTGGCGTCATCAAGGTATGACACCTTCTCATCAAGGCGTTCCAGGATTTGCATAGCAGCATCCTGTTTCGTCTCAAAACATGTCATTTTCTCAACAAGGGAGGAGAGCACCTACGACATATCTTGATTTTCTTGTCGTGGGCTCGGAACTGTGAACAGGATTCAATCATAGCTGATGCTGTCTTGGCCTCGGACACGCGTAGCTTAGATTGTTCTTCTCTCAGGATATATTCCCATCGTTCTTGCAATTGTCTTAGGGCCTGCTTGAAGACTAATGGCAATATTCTGAAGGCTTCTTCCACTCGGGAGACTTCATGCCCTAGACCTTTCATCTCTTCAACGGCTGATTGGTGCATCCAATCAATAGCTTTTTCGACAGAATACAGGGCGTTGACGGTGTCCTGGATGAAAACAGTTTGAAGGCCAAGAGCATGTAGTCGCTCTTTCCTTGTGGAAGTCCTAGGAGAATCTGGCTGGGCGAAATCTTCAACTCCATTCAACCGTCTCAAGTTCACATTGGGACGTGAATTGAGTTGGACATCCTCAGGTGTTATACCGTCACCGGATTCCAAAACAGTTGAGGGTTCGGGAGCATCAGAGGCAGGCTCGGCAACAGTGGTTGATGATTTCTCTTGTTCGGCAGCGGGTTCTGAAGACAAAGATACAGGGGGGGACTGATTCCTCTTGTTGTCTCTCATCGTCCGCCTGCTCCGGCAGAGGGACTTATTCCTCGTGCGGGATGGCGTTGGGTTCTTCTTCGGCTTGGGCGGCGACAGGCTCGGTTGCCTGTTGGGTAGCCGGTTGTTCCTCTGTGACATGAGGGACTAAATCCTCATTATCGGTAATAGTGTCTTGTTGATGGGGAGGAGATTGGTGTTGACTAGAAGTTCCTGCGCCCATCTGAGATTCAGATTACTCGCGACTCATTCTTAAACCAGCCTGAAGGGCGTCGTCATCATCGTCCGAGTCGGGATCTGATTTTGGACTTTCGGGAGCTTGATCGCCGGATTTAGCTTTTCCTTTCTGATGGGCATCTGATTTGTCCATCAGGTGGCTAGTGATCAACTCTTTGCAGATAAGGTTGTCCCATTCGATCAGGACTTCAACATCTGGTGAGTCCGTCACTTCCAACACAAATCGTTCTTCTTTGCACCAATCGCTCCAGTTGTAGAGTTTGCTGTATGGAGCGAGCCTGTAGGCTTTCCATTGTACGAAGCGATCATAACCTTGCTCTATCTGCACAGAGAGCAAAGTCTTATTGATAATGGTGTCTGGGGAGGGACTGCGTACAGCGCCTGGGTCCGCTGTATGCACGGGTAACTCGACAGGTATGGGATCCTGTATCATAGAGGGATCCCTTACAGGGGTTGGTACCCTGATGGGAGATGGATCCTTAACGGGTGTGGAATCCCGAATAGGAGAAGTAGCTTTTGGCTCCAAAGTGGCAGCCAACTCGCCAGAGTCTTGTATGCTGGCAGATGTCTGATTATCCGTCGTAGCCGCCAAAGGCTCGGGATCTACTGTCGAGACAGTAGCAGTCATCTCATCCACAGGGGTTGCGCTCTGGGGTGTCGCTGCAGTGGGTTGGGCCGATGAAGGAGCATCCATGGAAATATCTGAAGCTCTAACTTTTGAAAGCTTCCTTATCTTCTTTTTCTGCTTCTCAACAGCAACTCGAGTTTTGTTGTGAGATCTTTTTCTCTTCCTCGAGGATTCTTCGCTTTGGGACTTAGAAGATACATCCCTTGGGTTGGCATAAAGGGGCAATTTTCGGACGAAAGGCCTGTTTGCCATAAGGGGTCCTTTCTTGAAAACGGTGGGTCTGATGCTTCCCATATAAATGCGAGAAGTGATCTTCTTTTCTTTCTCATCTTGCGGAACACTGCATTTGGTCAAAATATAGTTCAAAAGCAAACTAAAGGATTTCTTCTGCGAGGCAGGCTTAGAAACTTCTTCCTGCAACCGTTTGAGGATGATTTGACACCAGTTGACCTTCTCACAGGTCATAATTGCACCCATCATCCTGAGCCTAGGATTGGTGCACATCTCGAATGCACCTGTTCTGTTCTCAATAACACGGCAACAGAAATCGTGTAAATAAACAAAGGGTAAACAGAAAAGTTTCTTATGGCAAAAGGTGTGAACTGTTTCAACCGAGGCTGAACCGGTGAATAGGCCACAATATGTAGTCAACAGTTCTTAGGACCCAAATGTCTCAAGATCTTCCATGGTCAGGCCATCAGCAGGAAGCCTGTAGAGATTCTGGAGAAGCTCTTGGTCAACACGGATCTCGACTCCGCGAATGACAGCTGTGATGTCAACAACATGTCCTCCCTGAGCCAGCGAAAGGAAACGAACAGCAGCATTGAGGTAGAATTCCTCAACCAGATGAACATCAAATCGTTCAGCAGTGTGGCTTCCAAGGCGATAAAGGCCTTGTTGAAGTATCCTGATGATGACGTACTCCATCGATTCGACGTCATCCTCTTCGGAACGAACATGTTCAAGCACGACAGATCTAGAAAAGATCCGTCCGTCGATGATGTTGGAGGACTTCTTGAGAGAGATGGAAGAGGCCTGAGAAGATGCCATGATGATTCTCGAAGAAAAGATAAAGAGATTTCAAAGAGAAATGTAGTAAAAACAGAAAGATTTGTAGGCTGTATGCTCAAGAACTTGTTAAATATGCAGAAAGCGTAAAGAGTCTCAAATGGCATTTACAGTCCTTTTATAGTGGGCGGCGAAGAAGGGTTTTCAAAGACTGAACGGTCAGATTTAAGGGATGGGAACCGATGTTTAAAATGGACGATCAAGATGGACTGAATGTAACCGGTACAACTTATCCATTTAATTTAAAATAAAAGCGGGTCCCACTTCCGACTTATCAAGTTACCCTTATTGCCCGAAACGGCGGTGTAAAATTAAAAAAAATTGAAACATCGCGGCTTTGAAGATACCAATCTCCAGATATCGTGTAAATCATTTAATGCAAAAGACTTTTAATTATAACAGGGCATGTGGACACAAAGATCGTTTTAAAATAAATAATATGATAATTGATTTCCCATAGAGTGTGCTGTATCCGCGAAAATACAGCGTTCCCCCTTAAAAGGTACATACGGGTTTCAATTCAATACAGTAACTTTCGGATGAATGTTGTATTCTTGGGTCGTACTGTATTCCCCCTTAATTATTGCACACGTCAGCTGTAGGATAATTCATGTCTCTTTGTTCCTACAGTGCTGTTCTGATAGACTGGGTGTACAGATAACTAACGGTGGATATTGTATTCTTGGGTCTTACAGCATTCCCCCTCAATTTGCTGAGTAAAAGCATTAAAAACTTACAGGGAGTTAGGCTGTAGCAATCCCAATTCATGTCGAAGCATGCAGAATCTTGCTGTGTCGAGAGGTTTGGTAAAGATGTTGGCTAACTGGATATCTGTATGAACTGTTTCCAGCCAAACATCCTTGTTCTCAACATGATTCCTAATGAAATGATGCTTCATGTGAATATGCTTGGTGCGCGAGTGCAATACAGGGTTGTGAGTGATAGCAATTGCACTCGTGCTATCGCACATAATCGGCGTCTCTTTGGCTTCAATTCCATAGTCTGACAGCTGTTGTTGCATCCAAAGGATCTGCATACAGTAACTACCAGCAGCATAGTATTCTGATTCAGCCGTTGAAAGCGAGTTTGCCAATTGTTTCTTGCTAAACCAAGACACAAGTATAGGTCCAAGAAAGTGACAAGTTCCGCTTGTACTCTTCCTATCTAACTTGCAACCTCCGAGATCTGAGTCGCTGTAGCCAACTAAATTGAATCTGCCTTCTTTAGGATACCACAATCCTACATCGACTGTTCCTTTGATGTATTTCAGGATTCGTTTGGCTGTTGCGAAGTGTGGTTCTTTAGGTGAAACTTGATATCGCGCACACACTTCTACAGCAAACTGGATATCAGGCCTGCTAGCCGTTAGGTACAGGAGTGAGCCAATAAGCTTTCTGTAGAGTGATTGATCAACCGGCTTCCCAGCTTCATCAGCACTAATTTGCACGGAAGTGCTCATGGGTGTTGACGATGATTTGGAAGTATTTATTCCAAACTTGTTGAGAAGATCCTGGCTGTATTTTTCCTGGTTGATGAAAATCCCTCTAGGCAAATGCTTTACCTGCAACCCTAGGAAATAACTAAGTTCTCCCATCATACTCATTTCAAATTTACTTTCCATGATATGAGAGAACCTTTGACATAAAGCAAGGTTAATTGAACCAAATATTATATCGTCTCCATATATTTGAACCATTAGAAGGTCATCACCTTCCTGTATTTTGAATAAGGTCTTGTCCACAGCACCTTTCTCGAATCCATTATCGGTTAGATACTGGGACAAAGTCTCATACCATGCTCTAGGGGCTTGCTTAAGTCCATACAGCGCTTTTCTTAGCCTGTAAACTAGGTCTTCACCTTCTGGATTGACAAACCCTAGTGCTTGTTCAACATATACTTCTTCAGCAAGGTCTCCATTCAGGAATGCACTTTTGACGTCCATTTGGTACCTTTGACGTCCATTTGGTATACAATTAAGCTTTTATGGGCGGCAAAGGCTAAAAATATCCGAATATCTTCTAGTCTGGCTACAGGGGCAAATGTCTCATCGTAGTCTATGCCTTCTTCCTGTCTGTAGCCTTGGGCGACTAGTCGGTATTTATTCCTGATAATGAGTCCATTTCTATCCTTCTTGTTTCTAAATACCCATTTGGTTCCAATTACTGATTGATGCATAGGTCTGGGTACAAGATACCATACGTTGTTTCTTTCGAAACCGTTAAGCTCTTCTTCCATAGATGTGATCCAATGAGAGTTGTTGAGAGCTTCTTTGGTAGAAACGGGTTCGGATTGGGCTAAGAATATAGCAATAGTGCACATATTAAGTCTTCTAAGCTCGGATAGAGATTTCCATTCAGGAAATGGAGATATCTCTGACTCGGTGTCTACTTGCGCACATAGTACATTTCCTTGTGTACTATGTATTCTCCTACGGGTAGAAACACCAGCATCAATGTTTCCAATGATCAGCTCTTGCGGGTAATCTCTCAACCATCTTCTGTCGGGTTCTAATTCGGGGTCCTGTGCTTTATCTTGAGTTGCTGTAGTTTCTGCTTCAGCTTGTACATCATCGGCTTCATCTACGTCAGTTTTTATAGCTGCGGGGTTGATTTCTAGGTCAACGACAGGTTCTAATGGAGTTGGTGGATCTATGATGGAAAGTTGTTGGATGTTCTGAGAAATGTCTTCTACTCCTGTAGGATCATGGTGAGGTTCATCGAACACTACATGAACTGATTCCTCAATTGTTAGATTCCTTTTATTGAAGATCCTGTAAGCTTTGCTAACATAGGAATATCCAACGAATCTCCCTTCATCCGATTTCTCATCGAAGGTTCTAAGTTGATCCTTACCGTTGTTGAAAACGTAACACCTGCATCCAAAAATGTGAAAGTACGAAACTAACGGAGTTTTGTTGTTCCATACCTCGTATGCTGTTTTGTTGTGATGCTTGTTGATGATACAGTGGTTTTGTTTATAGCACGCTGTATTGGTGGCTTCGCCCCACAAACGTTGTGGCAACTTGCTTGCGGCAATCATTGTCCTTGATGCTTCCTTCAGCGTCCTGTTCTTTCGCTCGGCAACACCATTTTGTTGAGGTGTACGGGTAGCTGAGTATTCGTGCTGTATCCCATTTTACGAACAGTATTGCTCAATAAAGCGGTTAGTGAATTCTGTACCTCTGTCGGAACGAATGGACACGATACTTGACCCTTTTTCATTTTGAAGATTTCTCAGGTGCTCGGGCAGCTTTGATGTTGTTTCCTTCTTCTTGCTTAGGAAAATTGTCTAAGCATACCTAGAATAATCATCAACAATAACGAGACAGTATTTCTTACCTCCCAAACTTACCGGGTCTACAGGACGATAGAGATCCATATGTAGCATTTCCAAAACTCTGTGGGTGGAAAGGGTGGTCTTGATTTGCTTGCCTTTCTGACAGGGTCCACATACGCTATCTTTTTGGAATGAAACATTTGGCAATCCTCTAACCATTCCCTGTCTGAAGAGTTTGTTGATCGTCTTGAAGTTGACATGTGACATCCTCTTATGCCATAGCCAGCTTTGATCTGCAGTGCCTTTGGCAACAAAACAAGGAATTGTGGAGCTCGTAGGCATCCAGTCATCAATATACATATTACCTGATCTGCTTTCTGTGAGCACAACTTCTTTGATCAGGATGTTCTTGACTCTACAGTGATCTATATAGAACTTCACCGAGAACTGTTTGTCACAGAACTGGCTAATGCTAAGTAGATTGTACTGTAAGCCTTCAACATAAGCTATATTGGTGACTTTGAATTTTCCTACAAGTAGGGTTCCCGTCCCTCTTGTTCTTTCTTTAGAATAATCACCGAAGCGCACTTTTGGACTGCGACCTTCTACATAATATGATAGCTTGATTTTATCTCCTGTCATGTGCCGGGAACATCCGCTGTCGAAGTACCATATGTCCTTCTCCAAGATGTCCTGTATGCAAACAAATTAAGTAGATTTAGGTCCCCTTTGATTGTTGGGTCCATGGATGTTAGTGCCTTTAGGTACCCAGATTTTCCTGACAGCAATAGGTTTACTGTAGGATGGTTTAGGTCCGTAATTGCGATTTCTAAGTGGGGCATGTACATAGTTGCTATAACCATGATAGTTATTATGCATGTAAAATTCAGAGTTATTATTAGTCCAGTGCGAATGCCGTCTTAGAGGTGGAGCCATTTTCTTCGGCCTTACAGCTTGCCTTTTGGGCCTACAGTTTGATTCCCAAAGCTGTTGTTGATACTGTGAAGATACTTGCTTTCGCGAGGGATACCGCGGCTCCTGTATCCAATACCTAGGCGTGCTGTACTGAAAGTACTGATGTGCGGGCCTTTGACATTTGGATACAGCCTTCTTTCTGAACGGCTGTTGGCGCTGTTGATATGCTCGGGGATCATGCTATTGGGTACGCCTTATAGGTCTGAATGGTTGGTGATTCTGCTGTCTGGAATATGACTGTGGTGGCGGAATGGCAGCTTTTGCTGTTCGCGGTGCAACAGCTTCCTTCACATGACTCATAACTTCTTCCGATACAGGAATGGGTTCCACACCCTTGACGAACACAGTACTAGTTTTCCCTTTATTGGAAAATGAGCTGTATCCTAAGCCACTTTTATCATGAGCATGTTGCCCAGTACTTAGAATTTCTTCCATTCTTTTAGATGAGTTCTCGAAAGATTTCAGAATGGTCTCAAGTTCTCCTTCTCGTTTTTCGAGAGTTTTTACTTTGGCTTGAAGCAGAACAAAATCATTTGTATTGCTTTCACTATGAGATTTAGTCTCACTTAGTTCATGAGCAAGTTGATGATTACTCTCCATGAGTTTTTCATACTCGACTTTGCTGTTTTCACAATCAACAGAGATATTTTCGTAATTTACTTTCAGCAAGTCGTTTTCTTCTTTCAGCTCTAAGTTAGAAAGTTGGAGCTGTATATTTTCATTTTTCAATATCTCATGGGCCATGTGAATGTTCTTAAACTCATTCATCATATTTGCAAAAGTATGAGATGCATTGGTGGGAATAGCTGAAGTTGAGATTACCTCATCATCGCTATCTTCATCTTCCGGAATGTCCTTGGCCATAAAGCATATATAGGTTTTATCTTCGAAATCATCGTCAGATGAATCACTGTCAGTGACTACCTGAAGACATTCTTCGGATTTTGATGGTGCGAGGGAGGCTTCTGATTCACCAATCAGGGCCTTGAGCTTGTTTTTCCAAGCACGTCTTCTTTCATCCTTTTCTTGTTGCTCAGCTTCTGGCAACCTTTGAACTTTAGGATGAGGACATTTATTTGCATAATGCCCTGGTTTCCTGCAATTATAACACAGGTTAGCATCACCAGAGGAAGTTTCAGTACTTTCCTTGTGTACAGGCTTGGGCCTGTATGGAGTCTTTCCCGACTGCTTGATAAACTTCTTGAACTTATGCATGAGGAGCGCCATTTCGTCTTGTGACAGGATGTCGTCGTCGCTGTCAGCATTCTTATGAATGGGCTTTGATGATCTCGGCATGCTGTGTCTTCGGTTGGATACAGCGGCTAAGGCTGTAGTCCTGGCCGGAGATTCTTCAGCTTTCTCTCTCATATCTATATCGTACTCAAATGCTTTGAGGTCAGAAAAGAGATCAAAAGTAGATATTTCACTAAGATTGCAGGAAACACGCATAGTTGTAGTCTTAATGTCCCATCGGGCAGGGAGTGGTCTGAAAATTTTTAGGTTTTTCTCCCTTTGTGTATAAATCTTGCCTAATGCTTCAAGTTCACCAACAATGCCAGTGAATCTGAGGTCAAATTCCTCAAGTGTTTCAGTTGGTTTCATTTCAAAAGATTCAAATTGCTGAGTTAATTTTGAAATCTAATTTTCTTTTGAGAGCTCAGTTCCTCACAAATTAACTTGAGTTTATCCCAGATATCCTTGGCTGATTTACAGCTCTTTACCTTAGAGAACGTGCCTTTATCAAGAGTGACAAATAGCGCATTCTTTGCGACATTGTCGAGTTTGGCACGCTTTCTTTCGTCAGAAGTCCATTGTTCGCGCTCTTTCTCGAGCATCTCTGCATGAGCCTGTCCTTAAATCCTTGGGGCCGGATTTACCTTCATAATCTTTATGGGGCCATCCTGTATGACAAAAATCATCTCTTCGTGCATTGCTGCAAGATGAGCCTCCATCCTAATTCTCTAATCATCAAATTCGTTAATAGAGAACATAGGAACTTTATTGATTAATGATGAATCCATATAAGAATAAGGAAGAAAAAGACTGTTTTACAAAAATAAGTGATTTAAGGATCTGATTCAATAAAAAATATGACTGATTCTTTTTAGAATCAACCACTCCGATACCACTTGTTGGCCACTAAGTATACAGGATACTGCTTGGAAAGTGTTTTAAACAACAAGCTGTACGGTTTTCAAATCTGAGTGCGTAGCGGAAGTCTTGTTAAAATAAGTTGCTGTAAATACAGCAACTAGAAATGAAGTGTATACTTAAAGATAATCACAAATATTAAAACAGTAAATGCAGAAGGTACCTGACACAGTAATTAAAGTGGTTCGAGGTAAACCCCTCTACATCCACTGGTCTTCCACACAGGAGTGAAAATGTTTATTATAAATACTACGTACACAACTACATATTTATAATCAAACCTAATCAATATATCGATCACAGATTGATATAACGATCTTAGCCTTCAACCGTTCACACAGATTGGTTTAAGCTTTCACTTGACTGGCTTCTTCACACACATTTCCGAAGCTTCGTCTCTTCAATGCAAGTCCGTCACACACAGTTTAGGAATAGCAAGGTTTTTCAATCCACACAGGGCTGATGGGTTTTGTTCAAGGGTAGAACAATGTTTCAACAACAGCTTTGACTTTCTGAGCTTTTAGCTGATAATATGTTGTTCACAGTTTGAGCACCTGTATATCTCTTCTTTCAGAATAGCATATGCTTTGGGAGATATGTTTGCTCAGATGTATATGATGATAACTTCGTTTGCTTTTCGTGCGTTGTCAGAGTATTCGGTTACATGATCTTCAAACTCTGGCAATATATATATAGCCTTCTGAGATATATCCGTTGAGATAGATCCGTTGAGCAAAGTTCCGTTCCAACGGGATGATGTGTTTGAATAAAACACGATCCGGATTTTGTGCTAGATTGAAGATCTCTGACGGCTTGATATTTAAATACTTTATCCTTCAGTATTTAAATATATCTTCTTAAACGAGACTTTGACTTTAGCGAATAGCAAAGATTTCTTCTTGTCCTGTTTGGATACTATATGGAATGATAGCTGTATTGTCGATTCGAGACAACTTCCATACTTAGCGTTTATATGGACTATATTGTTGTATCTTGGCAACACGAAGGCTCGCTGTATTCTGGCGCTTTATGAAAAGGTCTTTCAATACAGAGTCAACAACTTCGATCAACTTTTCGATACAGCTGCTTGCTGTATGCTGGATTGGCACATTGTCAAAACATTCTGTCAAAACTTTCGATATAAGGATTATTTATCCCGACAATTTCGATACAGTGATTGTTATCCCAATAATTTCGATACAGGATTGTTATCCCAACACAAATGGACATAACATGTAATTCCTTAAATACTATTCACTTTATCGTACTTGTCCAATTTAGCAACATCGAATCACTATTATACATTGCATCAGCTTTTTCATCTTTATATTTCCATCTCATATCCAATGACACTTGGAATTTTACTCTCATTTCCTAAACACCTTGTATCATTACAATCTCTTAGAAAATAAATATGGAACCCAATGTCGAGAAGAAGAGTCGCACTATTTTGTTGAAAGAGCAACATATATGAGGTGTGGACCAACCTCATATCAAAAATATTAAAAAAAAAATTAAATTAACTTTTATCATTTAATACACAGCTGAAAATAGTTGTTACATACAACAAATGCAAAACATTCTACAATCATAGAGATTCAACAATAGAAGAGTACCAAATATAACATTCCATCAAATCATCAAAGAGGCTTAACAGAAGGAATGACCCAGCACAGAGCAGAGTGGAGACATCATATTCATATAGCCGACCCCACCTAGTGGGATAAGGCTTGGATTGGTTTGGTTTGATTTGGTTTATCAAATCGTAAAGACTGAGATTACAGTATCCATTCCAACTCTTCTCTAACATATTCCGGTTGAGGTCGACGAATCCTTCTTCCTTTATGCTCCAAGCACCTTTTATTTCTCGGGACAGGCTTCCTTTTACAAGGAGAACCATTTTCCATGATAAATCCACAAGCCAGAGCAAGAACATGATCTTGAAATTCAACAACGTTTTGATTGGGTACTATAACGGACCCCACGCTTGCAATAAGAGGAAGTACTGATTTCCCCTCTGTATCCAACTTGGAAACATATCCATTGACCCTCATGTTGAAAATTATATTTAAAAATGATTACTTGAAATAAAACAGAACAGGAATGAAAATTATTAATTATCGAAATCCTCCAAAAAATTGGTTAGCAGAACGAAAAATTGTGGAGCACGTAAACGAATGGAAGAGTCGCTGTTGAGTCCAGAATATCTGTCTCCTTAAAGCAAATTCGCCTTCACCACGGTGTATGACGTCTGCCTCCCAGGATAAAACAACAGCTCGATGCAGTGAACCGATGATCCGCTGCACCCTCAGCGAACTAGAACAACTCTGTATACTATCACCGACTCTAAGAAGACAAAAACGAGGAAGGAAAAACGGACAACAAAAGGCTCTCAAAATCGTACGGCTGAAGGTGTTAAAAACGAGCCCCTCAAGTCGGGTATTTATAGGTGAAGGCTGGAGGAGGTTGTGCGCTGGAGAAACTCTAAACCGATCAGGATTGGTATCTCAATACTTATCCAGGTCTGTTTAATTCGATAATTATCAATTAAATTGATGTTTATTCGGATCCGAAAAATTCGGAATTTATAATTGAGGTATTTTCAATAAAATAAATTTTTACCGAATAAAATTGCAGTAAAAAGATAACTTCGAGACGCCGAGACATTTCGCCCAAATCGCCCTTCGACCAAGACCGAGCCGAGCCGAGCCGGCCGGCCGGACGGCGGCGGCGGCGGCGCGCGCGTGTTTGTGTGTGCGCGAAGGGCGCCTAGTCACACATTCACTCATGTCTCTCTTTTGAACAAGACTTTGTCCACATCTCCTTATATACTCACAATTTTTCCCTTCTTTTTCCAATGTGGGTAGCATCCCAAACCCATTTCTAAAGGGTTCACTTTGGAACATTATATCTCATTCATACCTCAATCATTTTGAGTGTTCTTACATGTTTTGGAAACCTTGTACGGAGTACTACGTATTCCAACTAAGTTCTGACTTTAACTCGTAGTCGAGCCCACTCAAAATTTCCTCTCAAGTGGGCTGCTCAAAACAGCCCATTTTCCTTTATTTTTCCAACAATCCCCCACATGAATGAGATTGATGGTCCAGCAGCACACGTCAGACACGGAGTTGACTTGATGATAGTTACTACGGTTAGGCATTGCATAGGATAGGTAGAGTATGCTCCTTGAACCTTCCCTCGAAAAGATATATTCTCCTTACTGGCCAGACAGTGTGCCTAGATGCCTTTGAACTGTCCGACCGCTTGTGTAAGTGATCGTATATCCTTCACAAGTGCCCTTCCTGATTTGTTCGGTTCTTATTATTGTGTCCATTTTGGCCGTGGACACCGTCCTGGTTCTGCGAGAGTTTCTAAAGAATTGTGCCTTTGCAATTCTCCTTTGAAGCGGCCCCTCTTCTCTCTAACATAGGTGATTCTCTTTAAGTATTTTGAGTAAACCCGTATTTTACTCCACCCGACTATACATTGTCGACTTGAGAATCATTAAAAGCATAAGCTTAATCTCTCCCTACGGGTATCACTATTTTCATCCTAGGAATGGTTGGTTCGGGGTAACCCCCACAATGATCGTGTCCAGTTTTATGAATTGGTTGTCCCATTGAACCTAGATCTTGGGATCTCCAATCATCTTAGGTTGGGTATCCTCCATAAAACCATTAACTCAAGGCAATAGAGCCATTTATCTTGAAGATTTATCAACAAGGTCTCTTGATAACCCTTTGGTTAGCGGATCCGCAATGTTATCCTTTGATGACACATAATCAATGGTGATAACTCCTGTTGATATTAATTGTCTAATGGTATTATGTCTCCTCCTTATGTGACGAGACTTACCATTGTACATTACGCTCTGTGCCCTGCCAATCGCAGATTGACTATCGCAATGAATACCTATGGCGGTCACGGGCTTTGCCCATCTTGGAATATCTTCTAGAAAATGGTGTAGCCATTCTCCCTCTTCTACACATTTATCTAAGGCTATAAACTCAGATTCCATCGTTGACCGAGATATAAGTGTCTGTTTCGAAGATTTCCATGCCACTGCTGCACCGGCTAGTGTGAATACATATCCACTTGTTGACTTGGAGTCTTTTATATCAGATATCCAATTTGCATCACTATATCCTTCAAGTATTGCTGGATATTTGGTATAGTGCAGCTCATACTCACGAGTACCCCTCAAATATCTTAGTACCCTTATGATCGTCTTCCAGTGATCCTTTCCGGGGCTGCTCGTTTGTCTACTTAGTCTGCTAACTGAGTAGGCTATATGTGGTCTTGTACAGCTCATCAAGTACATCAGACTTCCTATTATGCGTGAGTACTCAAGTTGAGATACTCCTTCACCCTTATTCTTCGATAGTCTTAATGTCATATCCACCGGGGTTTTGGCTGTGCCGGAGTCATCTTTATTAAGCCTTTCAAGGATTTTATCCACATAGTGGGCTTGACTTAGTATGAGACCTTCCGACGTTCGTGTGATTTTAATCCCTAAAATTACATCTGCGAGTCCTATATCTTTCATATCAAATCTCGACCTCAGGATGTCTATGGTCGATTTGATTATTCTTTCATTACTTCCGGTAATGAGCAAGTCATCTACATATAAACACAAAATGACATAGTCATCTTCTGTGTCTTTCACATATACACATTTGTCAGATTCATTAATTTTGAAGCCACCACTCAACATGACATGATCGAATTTTTCATGCCACTGTTTTGGTACGTGCTTCAATCCATACAATGATTTGACCAACTTGCAGACTTTCTTTTCTTGTCCAGGAGCAAGGAACCCTTCGGGTTGTTCCATATAAATTTCTTCTTCCAAGTCCCCATTAAGAAAGGCAGTCTTAACATCCATTTGATGAACTTCTAAGCCTCGTAATGCGGCGATAGCAAGTATCATTCTGATGGAATTTATTCTCGTCACAGGAGAGTAAGTATCAAAATAGTCTAGGCCTTCTCGTTGGTTATAACCTTTCACTACGAGCCTAGCCTTATACTTATCAATTGCTCCATCCTTCAGCTTCTTCTTGAAGATCCACTTGTTTCCTAGTGTCTTACACTTAGGTGGCAACTCTACCAGTTCCCAAGTGTGATTCTGTAATATAGAATCAATTTCCTGTTTGATAGCCTCCTTCCAAAGAGGTCCATCTGTCGAGCTTACAGCTTCTTTGTAAGTCTGAGGTGCCTTTTCGATAAAGTAGGTGGTGAAATTTGGTCCATAAGATTTCTCCGTCCTTTGTCGCTTGCTCCTTCTAGGTTCGTCCTCATTAGTATGTTCGGATGAGATAAGGGGTTCACTTGCAGTCTTACAAGGAAAGATACTCTCAAAGAATGACGCATTCCTTGATTCCATAGTTGTACTCTTGTGAATATCAGGCACTTTGGATTCATGCACAATAAATCGGTAAGCATTGCTGTTGTGTGCATATCCAATGAAAATGTATTCAACCGTTTTTGGGCCTATTTTAACTTTCTTAGGAGTAGGTATCAGCACCTTTGCTAGACACCCCCACATTTCATGTAATTGTAGGAAGGCTCGACTCCTTTCCACAATTCATAAGGAGTTTTGTCCCCGTTCTTACGGCATATCTTGTTTAAGAGATAATTTGTCGTTAAGATGTCTTCTCCCCACATATTTTGCGGCAGACCTAAAATTATTAGTATCGCATTCATCATCTCTTTCAGAGTCCGATTCTTACGTTCTGCCACGCCATTTGACTGTGGTGCATATGGGGAAGTGACTTCATGAATAATCCCATGTTGCGAGCAAAATTCGCCAAATGGTTCCACATATTCACCTCCACGGTCACTCCTTAAAACTTTTATATTTGCATTCAATTGATTCTCAACTTCCGTTTTATAAAGAATGAACTTCTCTATAGCTTCGTCTTTGATTTTAAGCAAGTATACATAGCAATATTTAGTACAATCATCCACGAAAGTAATAAAATATTTATTTCCACCTCTAGTTTGAACAAACTTCGAATCACATAGGTCGCTATGTATTAATTCTAAAGGTTTGGTATTTCTTTCCACTTGTAGGAATGGAGATCGAGTTAATTTTGCCTCTACACAAGTTTCACACTTGTGGTTTAAATCAATTTTAAACTTTGGCATGTGATCCAATGCAATTAGTCTACGCATTGCATTAAAATTAACATGTCCTAATCTAGCATGCCATAAATTAGGAGACTCAAGCAAGTAAGCAGAAGAATTCTACATTTCATTATTTTTTATAGTCATTACATTGAGTTTAACTAGCCCATCACATTCATATCACTTGCCTATAAACACACCATTTTTCGATAAAATAACTTTATCGGACTCGAAAACTGTTCTAAAGCCATGATTCATCAACAAGGTACCAGAAATAAGGTTCTTGCGAATATCAGGCACATACACCACACGTTTAAGAGTCACTTCCTTTCCAGACGTCATCTTTAAGATCACCGTGCCTTCGCCCAAGATAGTTGAGGTTGCAGAATTTCCCATATACTATATATCACCGGCATCAGTTTCTATCAATGAGGAGAACATTGGTTTGTTGGCACATATATGCCTAGTTGCTCCAGTGTCAATCCACCACTCTTTGGTATTTGAGCCAACTAAGTTCACTTCGGAGATCATAGCACATAAGTCAAGATTTTCCACTTGTTCGGTAATGAGATGTGCTGCATTACCATCCTTTTTCTTTAGTTTCTTTGGCAGTCTGCAGTCAGCCGCCCTATGTCCCATCTTTTCACAGTTGTAGCATTTACCAAGGATTTTTTCTTTCTATTTACCAATTCCTTCTTTAGGTCCCAGCTTGGTTCCCTTTCCATTGTTGCCTTTCTTGGATGTTTGTCCAGTTTCCACAACATTGCCTTTGCCACAGCAGCATTTACCTTCTTCTTTGATCCTTGGTTGTCTTCCTCTATGCGAAGTCTAACGATCAGATCTTCCATGCTCATCTCCTTGCGCTTGTGCTTGAGATAATTCTTGAAGTCTTTCCAAGTCGAGGGCAGTTTTTCGATCACAGCAGCCACTTGGAAGGATTCACCAATGACCATTCCTTCAGCATGGATTTCGTGAATGATCACTTGTAGCTCTTGTACCTGACTGACCACGGTCTTGGAATCCACCATCTTATAGTCAAGAAACCGCCCAACAATCCACTTTTTGGCACAGACATTCTCGATCTTGTACTTATGATCTAGTGAGTCCCATAATGCCTTGGCTGATGTAGCAGTGCTATACACGTTTGTTGCGAAATTCAGTGAACGCAAGTGCACATTGTCGTAAACAAGTAATAAAGAGATGAGTAAGATATCGTTCCCACGAGGACTGACTTACTAACTACCGATTTATGAGTATTCTAATTTTATCTGAACGATTGAAATTGGAGGTGCAAGAATAATTAAAGAAAATTAATACAAGAATAAATAATGAAAACGATTGTTCGAAGAAAGAAACTCAAATAAGGAATTAATCTAGGATTGTGAATCCACCTCGGTTTATCCAAATTACTCTTGATTATATGAATTTAATGAATTCCCCATTTATTGAAGGTGAAGATTGCTAAAATACTCTACCGCCTCTCCCGAGGTCAATAGAATTTTCTAAGGCGAATAACACACTCTATTCCTAGGTGAATTATTTCGTCAATAGGCAAAAAGTACGAAATCTCCATAAGGGCCACGTAATTTCTATGAGTATATTCCTATCTCACAAGATAAAACGGTTCTCACCAATTTTTCCTACCAACTCTCCTCTCCCGATTCGAGTTGCATAATCAAAACAATTCAATTATAGGCCACACAATTGAAAGCATTAAGAATAATTGGGGAAAACTCAATAAGAAAGGGAAATTATATTTTAATAAATCATAATTAAAAGTTAATTCGTCAAAACCTCAGTTTCATCAAAATCCTAGAATAGGGTTCTAGCCTGACATGCTAGAAAATAAAAATACACAAAGAATTAAAGAAAGCATAGAAATCAAATGCAGACGAAGAACTTGGATTCCTCCGTTCTCTAGTTTCCGCTCTCTGCTCCTTGGTGTTTTCTACTTCTTCTCGATGATCCGCGATGATTCCTCGATGATTGATCTTCAGACCTTAAATCCCTATTTATAACTATCATTCGTTTCCAAAACACGTCCATGGATTAGGTTGAAAACGGGCCTCAGAAACGGCAAAGAAACGCGGCAAAATCAGCAAAACAGCCCCGCGGGCCGCGGCTCAATAAGTGTGTGCCGCGGCCTCAACGTTCAGCGCCACATGCCTGGGCGCCTATTTTTCCTCATGGGCCACGGCTCACTTAAGTTGTGCCGCGGCCCCCGGTACAGTATGTACCGCGCTTGCTAGTCATCTTCGTGTGCCGCGGCTCATTTGGTTCGTGCCGCGGCCCTAGGCCAAAAATTGTCGTTTCGGCCCGTTTTTCGCCATTCGAGCTTCCGGACTCCAATTTCCTGCAAAACATATAAATATAGTGCATTAAAAGCTCATTTATGCAGGTTTAGACTTAAATTGGATATAAAATAATGATAAATAAACGCATAAAAATACGCCTAACAAACACCCCCAAACTTGAGCCTTTGCTTGTCCTCAAGCAAAAATTAATTTTCAAATAAAAAGTATTGTGAATGATCGTGCAAATCCATAGTGATCAACTTAATCAATACTACCCTGAAAATCTCAAAAAATAATACGAGTATCGTATTAGTGAGTCACATCAAGGACACTGATTCCACAAAGTAACCATTTTTAGTGCAAATCAATCGTTTATGAAGAAAATCAATCTCAAAGATTAACAAGCGTGAATTTAACCGATCGCCAATACGAAGGGTTAGAGTAAACAAGCCAACTCGCCCAGTCCCACAGTCAAGTGGCAAAAATTCAAGAGTTTCATCATCAAAAATAATCCTCGGACAGCATTCCCTTATGTATGATCATAATAAAGATTCGAGTTAACCACTATGTTCGGATCTCGGGATGTTTCATCGGGATGATCCTAGGGTGGATTTCCATTCTCATGTATTGGGGAACCGTTTGACGTAAAAGACACTCATGGGGCACATGGATGCTTCTAGTTACTAAGTCCCCTCCTATAGCGGACAAAAAACTCGAATAGCAATTCCCGCATGTCAAGGTTGCTGTTTTACGCGAGAGTAAACAACGGGTCACGTGAATACTCCCGGTTACTAGGCTTCCCATCATCGGCAAATGCGATATTTCTAAACCATTAGTCTATTCAGGGTTGTCATTTTATGCGAGAGTAAACAACGGGTCACGTGAATACCCCCAGTTACTAAACTTCCCATCATAGAATATGTATAATATCTCGACTTTTTGGGAAAAACTGTCCGACTCTAAACTCAATTTAAGTGCCAACAGGACTCATATTACTGGACGACTAGCTACGCGAAAAGTGTAACCAAACGTATAGACGGCGATTTGAAAACACGTATGTCTCCTTTCTTATCTGCTAAGATTTCTACAAAAACGAAAAATATAGACCTAAATGAATACTCAGAGGAAACAGATATCGCTGACTCCAAACTCGACCAAAACTCAACCGTTTCTTCAAAGAGAAATCAGTATCATAACATCAGTTTTACACAAAGAAGCACAAAAAATTCACGAATGCAAATAAAAACAAGACAAGCAAGGCTAGCGTCAAAAATAACGAAAAATAACGAAAAATGCAAACGAATAAGTAAAAAGCAACTGAAAGTAACCCCCCCAAACTTAGGACGTACATTGACCTAAATGGACATAGATAATAATATGCAATAAGAGAAAAGGTCAAGTACTCCCCTAATGTCCGCTCATGAACTGGTGCCGGCCTTGTCCGGCGAGGAGGGTGGTGTGGCTGGCCTAACTGGTGGAATGAATGGCCCGTCCGGGTGGAGTACATGGCTCGTCCACGCAGCAAGGTAATCCTGGTGGTAAGCATCTCTCGCTGCCAGACGCCTCTCCCCACGTCGATTGGCCCGGAGGGCCTGCTCTCTTATCTCCTCCCGGACAGCTGCGAGGATGCTCTCTCTCTGTCCGCATCTCCTCTCTCATAGCGGCTAGGAGGCTCTCTCTATCTCTCCTCATCTCCTCTCTCAGGCCGTCAAACATCGCCTGGAGGTGCTCTCTCTCGGGCGGCAAGCTGGAATCCGCCTGCTCATGCGTCAGAAGAAGGGGCTCGGGGGACTGCTCATGTGCCTCGTCAAGAAGAAATCCTCATCCCCGAGCGTGTGCCGGTGCTCCACCCCACTGGTCAAAATGAGAAATAATGCGATGATCAATCGGACCCTGGGGTGCTACCGTCGGCTCATCATCCGACCAAGTCATGCCCGACTGGCGGCATAGAGCGCAAATGAGAGAGGGGTGCTTCAGCCCCATCTTAGCCCCTCCTTGAATGCACTGAAGGATAGATCGGACCAGATGAGGGGCCACATCGAATCTGAGCCCGGAAGTGATAGCATATAGCAGTCGGGCACGAGAGAGTAAGACTGAGCGAATCTGCGAGGTAGGATCGACCCGTGCGCAGAGGAAGTATAACCAGGCTCGCCCGAGCCGACTGAGGCGCGAGCTCTTAAAATAGAAGGCGGAAGAACCCGGGGCGCGCGTCTCCCAGACGGAACCGGGCTGTGTGAGTGCCTCAAGCAGAGCCTCCCTCGTGAGGCTACTCATACTCTGCGTAAACGCCATCTCGTCCACCAGTGGCAGCTCATATAGTCTCCGAATTGTAGCCACTGAAAAATCCACAGTATGGCCCCGGACGACGACCTGAGTCCGAGTATCTGATTGCGGTATCATCTGCCCTACCTGAATATGTCGCAGTAGAGCGCTAGTGTAAAACTCCTGGACGACAGAGATCACAGCCGGCTCGGGAGGCGCAGTGAAACGAGCCCATCCCATCTTGTCAATCATAGTCAGAAGCTCACCATCCTGGGGGGAGGGAGTGAATCCCCGCTCCGGGATTATAGGTCGAGGTCGGATTTTTTCATTGAATATTTTGTGAATTCTGGATCGGAGAATTGGTGAGACTCCAAATCGGCTCAGCTCTGTGAAGTCTCCCCTCCTGTGGGGGACGATTGTGTCCTAGCCCTCGTGCTTATCTTTCTTTTTCTAGCCATGGTGAGTTCCTAAAAAAAATAAACACCGGAAATTAAGCAACCTTTAAGGAAAATTACACCACTTTCGACTTAAAATACACGAAACGTGAATATAGAGTCTTGCATCATCGAAGAGGAAATGAAGTCTGAGCTATCAAGTTTAAGCATGATGTAAAGGTTGGGGTACAATGTAATCCGATAAAATAATCCGTTGCATATAGTTTTAAAAACATTTGGCTCAAAGTTTTTCATTGACGCATTTCATCAAACACTTAGCATGCATGGGTTTAAATGAAGAACAAAAATTATAATGGCTAAATCCAATCCCCAAGAATAACAACACAAATCGATAATCATGACAAACGATATATAACATCAACAATTCATTCATAATCAACAGATACCATCAATAATCGATCAAAATTTTCATATACCAACTCAACCTTGGTAGAACTTTGAAAAAAAAAAAAACTAACACATATTCATCATCGAATGAATACCAATACCTCACTTTTCAATTCATGTATCATTTAAGATTAAGGATTGTGAATTACCTTGCTTGGATTGAAGAATGCAAGAAGAAGAAGAATTGAGAAGGGTATCGTCCGAGTGCTTGCGCGAATGAGGGGAAGGTAACTTACCTAGTTTTTCGGCCGATCGATGTTATAAAGCAAGCCTGGGCTGTTCATCTTCGCAACGGGGGCCACAGCACAGCTTAAGTGAGCCGCAGCCCAGAGTACAGTCTGCCTGGGTGTGTTTGTTCTTTTGCCGTGTGCCGCAGCTCAGCATATGGGTGTCGCGGCTCGTAATGTAGGTGTGCCGCGGCTCATTAGGAGTACAGCTTCCTGGGCGTTTCTGGAGCATTTGGTGTGCCGCGGCTCAGTGCATATGTGCCGCGGCTCAGGGACTGGGTGTGCCGCGGCTCAGTAAGGTTGTGTCGCGGCATAGAGTACAGTTCGTTTGGCCTTTTTGTGTCAACTTGTGTGTGCCGCGGCTCACTATCCTTGTGTCGCGGCCCATTGCTGAATTCTTCCCCTGGGGTGATTTCTGCACAGAATTTTCAAAGGAACACATCAAGAACGTGAGGGATAAGCATATCAAAGCAAAAATGACGAAAAATAAAGACTCCTAAAATGCAAGAAAATACTGAAAAACAAAAATCTACAACTAATACTCGGGTTGCCTCCCGAGAAGCGCTAAGTTTATAGTCTTTAGCCGGACCTTTTAAAAATCAATTTGCTTTTCGCAAACACCATTTGAACTCCGCCCCGTCCATCGAACCGTTAATATGTGTTTTAAATTTTTGACCATTGGTCTTTAACAATTCGATTTTCGGTTTGGATATCCAATGTTCTTTGCGAAAAGATTTGAACAAAAACAACTTCCCAAAACACCCATATTGCACATGACTTGGCACCCGTTTCACTTTCAGCTTATTCTCCTCTTTCACGAATGAACTTATGACAGCATTAGAATTTTTCGTTGGTGTATGAACGGTCGATGAAAACGACATGTCCAAATGCCTAAGATATGCGACTTGTTCTACATTTTTCTTAGACGTCGGAGCAACTAAAACAGATTCTGAATATTTCGACTGACAACTCTCCCAGTATGTGTCTTTCTCAAAGATATCAATTTGTGAACACTTCTGGTCCTTGCTTAGACACGGGAGAGATCGAAACACTTTGAACGTGACTTGCTCATCTTCAACCCGAAGTATTAATTTACCCTCCTGAACATCGATAAGGGTCCTTCCGGTGGCCAAGAATGATCTACCCAAGATAATCGGAATCTTATGGTCTTCTTCCATATCAAGTACAATGAAATCAGCAGGGAAAATGAATTTATCGACCTTGACCAAGACATCTTCTATTACCCCTCTCGGGTACTTGATGGATCTATCGGCTAGTTGTAAAGAGACCGTAGTAGGTTTCGCTTCCCCTATTCCTAGCTTCCTGAAAATAGAAAGAGGCATGAGATTAACGCTAGCACCGAGATCACATAATGCTTTATCAAAATACAAGTTCCCGATAGTGCACGGTATAGTGAAGCTTCCTGGGTCCTTCAATTTAGGCGGGAGCTTTCTCTGCAAAATTGCGCTGCACTCTTCAGTCAGTGCCACCGTTTCATATTCCTCGAGCTTCCTTTTGTTAGATAATATTTCCTTCATAAACTTCACATAGCTCGGCATTTGTTCCAAGGCATCAGCAAATGGAATATTTATATGTAGTTTCTTGAAAACGTCAAAAAACTTAGAGAATTGCTTGTCCAATTTTTGCTTTTGCAGACGTTGTGGAAACGAGACAGGAGGCACATAGGCTGTCGGATTATCCGGAAACAATTTCGAGGGTCTAGACATTTGTGGTTCCTCAATCGCCGAATTTTTCTTCTCCTCATCATCACCTCTCTTTTTGTTCTGCCTGGGATGCTCACACACTTCCTTCCCGCTTCTCAAACCAATGGCATTAATACTCTCTCTGGGGTTCGTCTCGGTTGTACTTGGCAAGGTACCCTCAGGGAGGGCTGTTAACACATTTGCTATTTGACCCAATTGGACTTCCAAGTTGCGAATAGAGGCGGAATGGTTTTGCAAGGTTGCTTCCGTATGGGTCATGAACTGACTCGTATTTGCTGCTAATTTCGCCATTGCCTCCTCTAGAGAGATATTTGGAGCGGGAGGGGGTTGCTGTTGTTTTTGAGAAAACTGAGGTTGGTTTCCGTTTTGTCCATTTTTCCACGAAAAGTTAGGGTGATTTCGCCACCCCGGATTGTATGTGTTGGAATACGGATTATTCTGTCGATTTCCGTTCCCCACAAACTGAGCTTGTTCCATCGGATGTTGCTCAAAAGGATTTCCAACTTGGCACTCTGCGCTAGGATGAGATCAGTTGCACCAATTACATGATTCAGTGGTAATGGGGGAAGGAGCATGTGAAAAAGCTTGAAGTTGCTGAGTCAAGGCGGCAACTTGGGCCGATAGCGTAGATATTGGATCAGTATCGGAGATTTCCATCACTCGTTTCGGGTTCACTCATTCGGAAGGCCACTGATAAGCATTTGCAGCCATCACCTCCAATAGAGAGTGGGCTTCGACCATCGTTTTCCCCATCAATGCTCCTCCAGCGGCTGCATCAACAAGAGTGCGTGTAGAAGCACTCAATCCGTTATAAAAGGTTTGGATTTGTAGCCAATCCGGTAAGCCATGGTGTGGGCATCTCCGTAATAAATCCTTGTATCGCTCCCAAGCTTCATGAAGCGACTCCATATCAAATTGCCCGAAAGTAGTTATCTCGTTCCGTAGTCTCGCCATCTTCGATGGTGGAAAGAACTTAGCCAGAAAGGCTTGTGCTAATTCCGCCCAAGTCGTGATAGAGCCCGGCAGTAATGAATTCAACCAAAACTTGGCTTTGTCCCTCAAAGAGAAAGGGAAAAGCCGCAGACGAATAGCATCATCGGTAACACCGTTATTCTTGAAGGTGTCACATATCTCGAGAAATGAAGCGATGTGTGCGTTGGGGTCATCGTTCGCCAGTCCACAAAATTGGCTTGCTTGCACCATCTGAATAATAGCCGGTTTAATTTCAAAGTTGTTCGCTTGGATGGTTGGACGCCGATTCCCCGAAAAGTTTGCATTGATTTGTGGCATAGCATAATCACGGAGTGCCAATGCCGGTTGAGCTTGCTGCATAAGATTTTCTCCTCCGTGATTTTCGGTATTATCGGCCATGGTGTCTTTTGCCGGTAGCTCACGCTTTTCCTTCTTGGTTTTCCGAAGAGTGCGCTCGAGTTCAGTATCCAAAGGTAATAGGCTTTCGTTACCAAATTTTCTCATGCACTAACCAGAAATTCCTGAAAGGAAAACAAATAATAAAAAAAATTAAACAAAAATAAAATAATGTTCAAATTAAGACTAGAAATACTGAAATCGATATTAGTAAAATAATCAGTC
This sequence comes from Orobanche coerulescens, assembly GCA_033398695.1. Classification (NCBI taxonomy): domain Eukaryota; kingdom Viridiplantae; phylum Streptophyta; class Magnoliopsida; order Lamiales; family Orobanchaceae; genus Orobanche; species Orobanche coerulescens. Next base: position 117,446,650 of record CM065807.1, on the reverse strand, counting down.
CCTGGCAACGGCGCCAAAAACTTGTTGCGAAATTCGGTGAACGCAAGTGCACGTTGTCGTAAACAAGTAATAAAGAGATGAGTAAGATATCGTTCCCACGAGAACTGACTTACTAACTACCGATTTATGAGTATTCTAATTTTATCTGAACGGTTGAAATTGGAGGTGCAAGAATAATTAAAGAAAATTAATACAAGAATAAATAATGAAAATGATTGTTCGAAGAAAGAAACTCAAATAAGGAATTAATCTAGGATTGTGAATCCACCTCGGTTTATCCGAATTACTCTTGATTATATGAATTTAATGAATTCCCCATTTATTGAAGGCGAAGATTGCTAAAATACTCTACCGCCTCTCCCGAGGTCAATAGAATTTTCTAAGGCGAATAACACACTCTATTCCTAGGTTTAATTCGTCAATAGGCAAAAAGTACGAAATCTCCAGAAGGGCCACATAATTCTCTCACAAGATAAAACGGTTCTCACCAATTTTTTCTACCAACTCTCCTCTCCCGATTCGAGTTGCGTAATCAAAACAATTCAATTATAGGTCACACAATTGAAAGCATTAAGAATAATTGGGGAAAACTCAATAAGAAAGGGAAATTATATTTTAATCAATCATAATCAAAAGTTAATTCGTCAAAACCTCAGTTTCATTAAAATCCTAGAATAGGGTTCTAGCCTGACATGCTAGAAAATAAAAATACACAAAGAATTAAAGAAAGCATAGAAATCAAACGCAAACGAAGAACTTGGATTCCTCCGTTCTCTAGCTTCCGCTCTCTGCTCCTTGGTGTTTTCTGCTTCTTCTCAATGATCCGCGATGATTCCTCGATGATTGATCTTCAGACCTTAAATCCCTATTTATAACTATCATTCGTTTCCAAAACGCGTCCGTGGATTAGGTTGAAAACGGGCCTCAGAAACGGCAAAGAAACGCGGCTAAATCAACAAAACCGCCCCGCGGGCCGCGGCTCAGTAAGTGCGTGCCGCGGCCCCAACATTCAGCGCCACATGCCTGGGCGCCTATTTTTCCTCATGGGCCGCGGCTCACTTAAGCTGTGTCGCGGCCTCCGGTACAATGTGTACCGCGCTTGCTAGTCATCTTCGTGTGCCGTGGCTCATTTGGTTCGAGCCACGGCCCCAGGCCAAAAATTGTCGTTTCGGCCCGTTTTTCGCCGTTCGAGCTTCCGGACTCCAATTTCCTACAAAACATATAAAGATAGTGCATTAAAAGCTCATTTATGCAGGTTTAGACTTAAACTGGATATAAAATAATGATAAATAAACGCATAAAAATACGCCTAACAACATTGTATAGCGAATCAACAAGGCCATTCATTACATAATTACGACACAGATAGTCGGAAGTTTTCCAAGCGTGAATGGCCATCAAAGTCTGTTGGTCACTGTCTTCATTATATTTTGGCGCGTCCTCCTTAAGGAATCGAGACAAGCCTAGAGTGGTCAGATAGAACATCATTTTCTGCTGCCATCTCTTGAAATTCTGGCCGTTTAATTTCTCTGGTTTGTCTGCATGGTTGACCGGAACCGAAACTGAATTAGTTATCGGAGCGGAGGCAGAGTGGTTCGCTGAACCCGATCCAGTTAGAGGAGGACCTCCAGTCGCGGAACCCGATCCAATTTTCTGAGGCGCACCTCCAGAAAAGTCCGTAGACAGAGTTGGGTTTGAAGCATCCATATTAACTTAAGTTTCGAAAATAAATCGGTTTTAATCAAGTAAACATAAAAAAATGCTTTAAGAATGTTGAAAATTATATTTGAAAAACGATTACTTGAAATAAAACAGAATAGGAATGAAAATTATTATTTATCAAAATCCTGCAAAAAATTGGTTAGCATAACGAAAAATTGCGGAGCACGTAAACGAATGGAAGAGTCACTGTTGAGTCCAGAATATCTGTCTCCTTAAAGCAAAATCACCCTCACCACGGTATATAACATTTGCCTCCCAGGATAAAACAACAGCTCGATGCAGTGAACCGATGATCCATTGCACCCTCAGTAAACTAGAACAACTCTGTATACTATCACCGACTCTAAGAAGACAAAAACGAGGAAGGAAAAATGGACAGCAAAAGGCTCCCAAAATCGTACGGCTAAAGGTGTTAAAAACGAGCCCCTCAAGCTGGGTATTTAGGTGAAGGCTGTAGGAGGTTGTGTGCTGGAGGAACTCTAAACCGATCAGGATTGGTATCTCAATACTTATCCAGATCTGTTTAATTCGATAATTATCAATTAAATTGATGTTTATCCGGATGCGAAAAATTTGAAATTTATAATTGAGGTATTTTCAGTAAAATAATTTTTTACCGAATAAAATTGCAATAAAAAGATAACTTCGAGATGCCCAAATCGCCATTCGACCGAGACCGACCCGAGCCGAGCCGGACGGCCTCCACGAACTCCTTCTCCATTGCCACAATCCTGTCGGCAAACTCGGCGTTCTGATTCCGAGCAGCCTCGAGGTCCGCATGGAGACGGGCAGTGGAGGGCCGCCCCTCATAATCCTTCACGGCCTGAGCGGCCATCGTCGCCGTTTGAAGGGACAGAGCAAGGGTCGCCTGCATTGCGTCTCCGGACCGCCGGCGTGCGATCGCATCCAGATCAGTCGTCCAAGCCTTCGGCAGGGCGGCGATAGACCAAGAGACGTAGTGAGGGACGTCGCTAGGCTCGCGGGGAGATCTGCTCGCGAGGAAGTCCAACACCATCGGCGAGCAGTTCGGGTCGGCGAGACGGACCCTGCACCAAGAACAAGAGTTAGTATGTCCCCTACACAAGTGACATAACTCGGCAGAGCAACCAAGCTTACCTTTCGACCTTCTCTGGGTCGCGGCTGAAGAACGGACTGCCACGCAGGGTCTGGGCATCAGCGGTCGCCATGGCCTGTAGGAATGCCGATGAGGGCGTAGACCCCTCCGCCATTGGAACTGCAGAAAGTGGAGGCGCGGCGACCGTCGGCACCACTGTGGGCGCCTCAGCAGCAACAGAGGGCGAAGGCTCCTCCGACCTCCACCTCTTGCGGTTGAGCTGGAGCTGTTCCTCCTCCCGAGGTTCCGGCTTGTTGATGACCGGCCCCACGAGAGGTCTCGCCTCTGGGATAGGACGGATATTCGCCGTAGGGCATGGCTCGTCTTCTTTCCTTGGAGGAGACGATTCATGACCCCAGGGTTCGACATGGCAAGTTCTCTCGGTGGCTCGGAGTAGCGGGGGAAGTAGATCTCTGCAAAAAAGACAATCAACCAAGTTAGTCATCTTCTTCAATTAAAGGCGATCGTCAAGCAAAAGAAGATCGTAAATATTTGTACCTAGGACCCTTAAGTGGTGGGGAAAGCGAAACAACCGAGCGTCCAACCAATGAGCTTCGTTGTTGATCCGACGTGCATCGATATAACTATCCGGAAGACTACGGATTCGCTCCCAGACGATCGAAAAATCAAATTGTAGGTCGCCTGCTGCCGGAACAAGGGTGCCTGCAAAAAGAAAACCAAATTAGATCAGTTCAGGATATATCCGAACGAAGGGAGATTCAAAACCCTTACTCGGATTCCTCTCCCGGAAGCCGATGGGAATATCCAACTCATCGGCGGGTTTGTCGCTCGCGGCTGATTTCCACGCACCGCCGACCCAACACCACTTTGTCAGGTCGCCCCGGACCTTGTTCGGCACCCCAAGAACCACCCGGCCCGAGCGACCCTGGATGTGGTAGCCGCCAACGGAACCCTTCTTTGCCGTCAGCTTAAAGAGATAGTTCATCTCCAGCGCAGAAGGAAGACGGAACAGCCAGAGACCGCCAAATAGAGTAAAAGTGCTGACAATCTGCAACCAGGCGTTCGACGTCAGTTGGAGCGGCGCCACATTCCAAGCGGTCAACAAGTACGACACGGCGAATGGTAGTGGGAACCGCAGTCCGGCCCCCATGATCAACTCATTAACGGCGACCATACCCTCGGGAGGTTGGTCGGCACGTTCATTCTCGGTGGGCACATAAAGTGAAACGTCAGAGGGGACATGAAACTCCGCCCTCCAACGAGTCAAATCCTTCTTGGTCGCTGAACTCTTAATCTGACCAAGGGTCCACGGGGAGCAGCACGCAGCCCGAAACAATGTCCGCCTTACGGGTTCATGGGGGTGGGCGACCGAGTATGCGCGAAAGTCGAACTTAGGGCGTGGGCCGGCTAATCTCTCCATATGCTCGGCAAAATCTAAAAAGGCTTTGCCGAATATAGTATTTTTCTCCCAGTACACTCTTATTGCCTCCTCCTCTTCGGCCAACGAGCGCTTCCGCCCCGCCTCTGCCGAATTGGCCGCGTCGGCCTCATTGGAAAGTTCTTCAACCTCTGCGGGTTCAATCCCGGCGCGGATGGCCTTGACGGCTGTCTCCACATGAAAATCCACAGAGGTTTCTTCCCGAGCAGTCGAAGTCGCGGCGGCAGAAGTGCTACCCGCCTCATACACGATTGGTTTTCCTCCGGACATATTCAAAGAGAAAGGAGGGAGAAAAGCTTTTATTCTTACCTAAAGAGTCTGAGTTGAACGACGATCGTCACACAAATCTTCAAGAAAATTCGGCTATGTCTTCTTCTCAGATGAAAACGCGTAAGGATATAACCCCAGAAACCCTAGCCCCTTTTATAGGCAAGAGCGGGGGACTTCTGGGCAAATAAACAGAATCTCAAGGGCTGAAGTGAAACCGTCGGATAAGTCGCATTTAATGCCGCCCTCGAAACCCGCGTGTGCGTTGTTTCGAGGGCACGCCAAATGACAAGTCTGAAAAAACCGTCGGACTCCCCCAACAGGAGCGCGACACGTGCCCCAGTGACGTTTCAAAACCCGCTTCCACTTCCCGCTCTTTTCAGCGACCGGGGAGGTCGTCCAAATTTGAAATCAGTCCGCTCGAGAGACGTTCATCTGCTTCATAAAAGGAGGAGTCGCTCGTTTAATGCAAGCGATCGCCGGTAGAGCCACCTCACCCCATGTCTTCAACATCGGAGCGAGCTGGGGGGCAATTGTTGTGTGGCGATTAATATGCCTCGAAGGCGATCGACATAAGGGCTGAGCGACCGAAGCCAGAATCAAATAGACCAAGGCAGACATGCCAATCGAAGATGCCAGATAATGGTCAAGTGCCTAGCGGTCGATGCCCAGGGCGATCGTTTCTTGGCACCTGGCGATAGCCTCTAGTACCCGACCGAGGACGACCGTCCTATGCCACGTGTAAAACCAACATCCATCAAAGTCTGCGAAGACCGAATCTCAGGATGAAGGCCCACGCGCAGATCCACAAAAGGCGCCGCAGGAACAGGCTGGACTACATCCCATCAGCAGTTGTCGGTGACAGGGACAACCTTACCTACCGACAGACTCGCCGAAAGGTCCTAGGTGGGACCTCCCAAGACTGCGACGTGAGGCACTTGTTGCCATCTCATTGGTTCGCATATCTGGCTGCCAGCAGCAGCTGCGGACTTTAAGGAAACAGTCCCACGTGCTAAGACGATCGCTCGTTTAATTTCATGCAGAAACGGCGATCGCCCGTTTGGGACAGAGACATCCCAACAACCTCCTCTTCTATAAATAGGAGACCTCCAGCATTGGAAAAGGGGACGATTACACTCAGTAAACAATACAGAGAACACTTCATCTTTGTAACAAGAACTCACAGAGCTTTAACTCTGGTTCTTCCGGCAATCGACAACACTCAAGAGCTAGATAACTAGGGGCATTACACTCATTGTAATTGTACTCTAACATTAATACTCGTACTCTAAAGCAGCATCCGTATTAATAATATCTCGCGAGAGCATTTAAGCCCGGGACTAACAACCCCAGCAAATCTTGTGTTATTTACATTCCTTCGTACGTGCTCTCGCATTTTGTTTGTTACTCACCCAAAGCCATATCCAGCAAACTATTACATATAATATTTTGGGTAGCAACATGATGATATTCTTTGGACTGGGTCGAGAACTTCCGTGAGATGTTGAAATGATTCTCTTGTGATAGTGTTTTATAAATTGGGTCAAGGACCCCGAATAACGTTGAAATGGTTTTCTTGTAAAATTGTTTTCCACATGCTGGGCCAAGGACCCGAGAAATTTTGAAGTTATTTTCTAAAAGTATTTCCATACGATTTTAAAAACCCCAAAATGGCCCGAGTCAATAATAACGTTTTCAAACTATCTTATCATAATATTTTTCAAAACATATTCCTTTTAAAAAGGGGTTTTCGAACTAGATCTTTTGACTCATTGGGCTTGTTTAAAGTTTCGTTGGTTTTATGCTCCGTAAAGAAAATATTACTATGTAATTATATCTCACCTTGTGTAAATGAGTGCTATTCTGTACTAACTATGAGAATGTGAGGTTCGTGTTAAGGATTCGTGGCTGTTGAGTTTTGTGTTGATATTTTTCGTATATCTTGCATATTATGTACTTGCACTAGCAAAATTCCAGTTTGCTAACCCCCGAGTTTTTGGGGGGTGGGTTCCTGTTATGCGCTCAGGTTTTGCAGCTCGGGAGCAGTCACGGATTTGGCTTGGAAGGAGATGGAGGACAATGATTCTAATCACACAAGAGTCAGAATCTTTTCTTTTCTTTTATTTTGGTTAGTATTTCTCGTGTGATCGAGTATTCACCCTTGCACGGGTGTGGTTTCCATTTATTGAATTGAGTTGTCATTCTTTTCTGTATTCAAGTTTATTATTGTCATTGAGTTGTGAACTATGTTAGTTTTTGAATTGTTTGATGACCTTGTCGGTCTGTTTTTGAATTGTTTGTGAACTTAGTTGTGAACTAAGTTTATTTATTGAATTGTTTGATGACCTTACAAGTGCGGAACATCTTTTCAGTGTGGCTGACCCACCCTAATGCTTGTACCGGGTTTTCATCCCCAAAGAACTCTATTGGTTTACAACCAATAAATGAATTATAAGAACAACCGTGCTTTCGTTCACGTTCATCATTCTTTCCATCGTCGTTTCGTTTCGGACCCCCAATACTGGACCTTTCTCCTTCCGGTTTATTTACCACTTGATCGTCGACCTATTTGCCCCGTAACTGATCAAGAAAGGTCGGCATTGCATTCTAAAAAGCCTTGGCCACTTCCTTAATGATCATGGCCCTTATTCCGGCTTGTGGGTCATTTAGTTCAACATTTCCCACAATTATTTCATTTTCATTTTGCTCGCGCTCAGGGCCTGTCCCACTAGCCGTGACCCCATCACATGGTTGTTGTTGTGGCTCATTTCTTTTAGGATTATCCGGTGCGGGTCTTTCATGTCTAGGACCCCTTTCGACCGGATCCTCGCGCCTTGATCCACGCACGTTCAGCATGTTTCTACTGAAATTAGCAAGCAAATCATAAACCACAAATTTAAGTATAATCCGTGTAGTCATATAACCGATGCATCAGAGGCATCAAAGCAAGTGGTACACGTTTACATCTGAAAATATAACACGTGACTACAAATAAAATATCCCACCCAACTATCGGCTCTTATGGGTTTCCCACACTCACTCTAAAGGCCGGTCAAAGCTTAAATGTCCTGTCAGGACATTTAATTCGCTGAAACCACGTCTCTGATACCAAATTGTCACACCCAACTTTTAAAAACACAGTAGACAATTTTTTTTTTACATAAGATCAGAGTTAGTAGAAATGTTTACTAAAGTAGAGTGTAACATAAGTGGGAAACAAGTTGCATCAATCGCGTACACGTGTTAAGGCATACTGTACAGATATCAAAAGTCAGGTACAAGTTTTATAAGCAAAATCACAAACAGGGACAACACATCCTCACGTTTTCCTATCCCTACGATCATGTTTTCCCTTTACCGTGTCATCCATACAATTACCTGAACACATGAAAATAACTGTAAGCTATAAAGCTTAGTGAGAACATGTATAAATGATAGCAGTATCATAGTAAAACATAATATAATTATAAGTTAGTGAGACCATATCTCAACCAACAAATTTACAGTAGGAAGTCTAAATATAAAATTATAACCGAAGGCATACATCCTCTTCGGGAAGAAACGTTCTTAATAATGGCTAGATATTGCTTATTAAACATATGTGTTCAAGAATTTTCCCCGTTATCATCATCGGGTCATATCTAGTTTCCCCGGCATAACCATTGGGTCATATTATATATTTTCCCGGGCATTACCATCGGGTCATATTACATATTTTTCCTCGCATTACCATCGGGTCATATTTAATAAGTTTTAAGATCTCAAGTTTCCTCGCCATACCATAGGATCATATTGTTTTTGAAGGCACTTTTACCTACGGAAAGTATTGTAGGCATACATCATCTCCACTTTATAAAGCCTTTCCTCATCTCTGTAAAAGTTTTAGTGAAGGCATACATCATCTTCACCCTTACCGGAGGCATACATCATCTCCTTCTTATTTAAGTATAATATACAGTAACTGGAGGCATAATACATCTCTGTCTTATAATATATAGATAAATATCAATATTTCGGGTCCTTTTGGTACTATCGTTTCATGGTCTGGCCCAAGTGTACTAGTCTTACATTACTTGTACACTATGCCTCAATGATCGTACCTTATGTTAAGTTTCTTATACTTAACATTAAACGTGTGACTTAAGATTTCAAAATAGGTTCTTTACATCTTTAACATGTATTGGAAATCAAATAAGAGTATATGAACTCACCTCGAAGGATCGGTATGATCAAACTCTTCTAGACTTCAAAAGCCAAGGACTTTAAAGCCTAAAATCAAGAATATACTTAAATGATCAATTGCTTGATGAAATTACCACAGTAGAACAACACCATCAAAGTACTTATTCAATTCAGCCCCCAAAGTTTGAGAGTCTAAGAATACTCATATTACCAAATATCATCAAAGTTGGAATTCTATTCCACTGTGGAATCCTCAATTCCATTCATAGTATTTATCTTTTTTATAAACACTTAATTATGCTAACAAACTTTGAAAACAGGTTAGATCAACTTCCGAACAGCTCTATTACAGTAGGATTTGGAGCTAAACACTACCAAAATCAAGAATAAAGTTAAAAACACTAAAAGCCCAAAGATCAAGGGTTTTTACCTCCAAATCTGCACTTAATCCTTGCAAAAAATGAGGTTTTCTTCCCCAAAACGATGAGGACTGATAGAGTAGAGTTAGAGAGAAAGTTCTGGAGTTTCTAGGATGAAAATGGGGTAAATATCGCATTAACAATGCTGAATTGCGTCGAACTCGGCTAAAATTCACGTCTGGGACCGGTTCAGCCCGATTCAGTGGCCCAGTTCGGTCCAGCACACTCTAGAAACCCATTAAAACTAAAAATGTCATATCTTTTCGTTCGGACCTCCGTGTTCGGTGAGGTTTTCGCCTACGTATTCGTAACGAAATTATCTACACTCAGTAAAAATATTCTAGAAAAGATTTTCTCGAATTTACAGTTTTACGTTTTACTAGAACCTAGCACTAGACTTTCTTCCGAATTCTTCAACCTTTATGTATTTCTTAGGGGTTTCTTATAAAACCTCAAAATACTTTAAGTACTTATTTAATACTAAAGTAAATGGTCACTTTTTTTTAAAAAAAAAACAAATTTTATTCAAAGGATCGGAAATGTGGGGGGACGAGACCCACTACACGCCCAAAAAGTTGAGGGAGGACGAGCCCCTCTACACGCCCCATACGAGATTAAAACAAAGAGAAACACGGCCAAACGATCAGCCTATTTGAATCTAAGATAAGGGAAATTGCTTTTGTCCAGTCTAATCATACCACGAATCTGCTCGGATAGATCCAACGGGCTGAGAAGACGAAAGTTTTTGGACTTGTATCCTTCATTGGCCAAGTGGTCCGCAATGGCATTGCCTTCCCGATAGATATGGGAAAACGAGATATCCATAGAACGACGAAAAGCCAATTTTCGATGTTAGGCGAGGTAATAAAAGAAAGAGCAAAAGCTGAATCCACCTCAACCCAAACCTTGTGAATGTTCCTCTCATAGCAAAGGTCCAACGCTCTCCAAATGGCAAAAAGCTCGGCAAAGTTATTAGTCTGGTTGCCGATAAATTCGTGAAATGTGAAATTAGGATCCCTCGAACAGTTTCTAGCTATTCCTCCCGCGGTCGAATCCCAGGGATTACCTTTCGAAGCCCCATCCGTGTTGATTTGATAATCCCGGGACCCGGTTTAACCTATCTGACAATGGTAATTTTTTTCTTCTTTTTGTTATTACAGTTACAATGGAATCTGCTAGTGAAATTACAAGGGCAAAAATTTAATCCCAAAGTATCCGCGAGCACCGGGGCACCAAGCCAGGCCTGCAGCTTTAGGGCCCAGTGCTCTTTGATTAAATCCAAGTAACCCCAAATGCAATCGCACACTCTTTGGGCCGTGAAAGGGATATTCTTGACCCGCATGTCATTCCTACAGCACCAAATAAACCACAAGATAAGAATGGGGATCATACGCAAAATGTGGATATCTCCCGAAGATTTATTAAATCAATTGGTAATAACCAAGGTAATATTATTAGTTTGAAGAAATGGGATCCCAACTAAAGAGCAAAAGTTGGCCCAAATCGCCGAAGCTACCGGCCCATTAAGAAAAAGATGAGGAAAATCCTCAACGCCATCACAACAAAAGCAAGCATTATCGGCAATGATACCCCTGGTTCTAAGGCCATCCGGGGTAGGAAGCCATTTTTTTAAGAGCCTAACCATAAAAAAGGACATAGTGGGAGTAATGATTTGATTCCAGCAAAATTTTAAAAGATGGTGATTGTCTTGGCGTTGCCGAACCGCCTCCCAAGCACTTTTAAAAGAAAAACCACCATGAGAGGTAAGTTTCCAGAAGACTTTCTGATCGACCATATCCCCCTCCCCATGAGTGGGAAAGGCCATAATGTAGTCTCCAAGATCCGAAGGGATAACGGAGAGTAGTTTGGACCGATCCCAGCCATAAGGAGACCAAAATTGATTAATACTAGCATTCGAATGGGTATAAGGGACCCATTGGGATAGCGGATTAAAATTGCACCAATTGTCGTGCCAAAAAGAAATAGCACCATCACCGATATCCCAAAATATCCATTTATCCGCTAAATACCGGATGGTATAGAGATTTTTCCAAGTAGGAGAATCAAAAGGGTTGGTTTTAACAATCATGGGGTGGAGGCGTTTACAGTACTTAGCACGCATAAAATTGGACCAAATGTTCGAAGAAGTCTGAAAACTCCACCAAAGTTTGATTTCAGCCGCTTCAATAATGTCCCTTATACTCCTACACCCGAGACCACCCTACTCCTTAGGGTAGCATAACTTGTGCCAAGCCCCCCAATGGAGTCTCTTTCTATTGTCGTTAGATCCCCAAAGGAATTTGTTGAAAAGACGTTCGAAAAAAATAATGACATTCTTAGGGGGTTTAAGAACTTGAAGACAATAGAACGGAATCGAGCTCAAGGTCATTTTAATTAGCTCAAGCCTACCTCTCGTGGTTAGCAAAAGATGATTCCATGACTGAAATTTAGAACAAGTTTTGGAAATCAAATCTCCATACATGTTAAAAGTCTGGTTTCCTTTCCAAAAGGGGGGAAACCAAACAATTCAATGGGAGATTAGTTTGAGAAAATCCAGTCGTTTGTTTGACAATGCGGACTAACGGGTTATTCGGCTTGGCAAAAATAAAATGACTTTTAGAATTATTCACTTTTTGACCCGAGCTCGCCGTATAGTGGTCCAGGCAATTCTTGAGGATGGGAAGATTATTATGGGAAGCCTTAGTAAAGATTAGCACATCATCATCGTAAGCCAGATTGGTAATCCGTACATTCTTCCTGATTTTAAAAAACATGTCGGGGTGGGAGTTAAAAGTTTTGTCCAGGAGCCTCGATAAATAATCAGAAGCAATCACAAAGAGGAGAGGGGAGAGAGGATCACCCTGTCTAATGCCCCTATCAGACTTAAAAAAACCTGTAGCATTACCATTAAGGCGGCCCTTGACGAAACCCGATTGTGCAGGGCTAAGAATTTTAGGAAGAAATCGGCCCAATCGGGCACTAAGAATTTTCGCAATGATTTTGTAAGTTGTGTTGTAAATACTAATCGGCCTGAAGTCTTTCCAAGCGAGGGGATGGGATATTTTCAGAACAAGAGAAACCATAGTGCAAGTGAATGATCTGGGCATGGGGTTTCCGGAGAAAAAATCCCACACAGCCTCACACATCCTTAGCAATAACATCCCAACACTTATGAAAAAACAAAGCGTTAAAGCCATCCGGCCCAGCCACACTATCCGAATCTATACTAAAAACAGTACATTTAATCTCATCCACATCCGGCATAGCACACAACACACGATTATCAGAATTATCTAAGAGGCAGGGAATAATATTCAGCCTAATACTGTCAAAATCATTATCCGCGCATTTAAAGCCATTAGAAAAGTAATTCACTCCAGAAATTTGGATAGCATCAGGATCAGAAATCTGCCCGTTGTCCATAATTTGAAAAATACGACTTTTACTTCTTTTGGATTTAGTAATATCGTGAAAAAATTTAGTGTTGCGTTCCCCTTCAATGCACTATTTTAATTTAGTTTTTTGTTTCCAAAAATCTTCTTCCATAGCCATCACCAAGTTGAGGTTGGCTTTGGTTTTCTTTAACAAGATAAGATTACTATCCGTGGGGTTATTATCAAATTCACGCTCGGCCCCGGACGCAAGGTCCCTAGCTTCGGAAACATTAGAGAAAATGTCACCAAAGTGAATTTTATTCCACTCCTTAAGGGTAAGTTTGATTCTGGTCAGTTTATTATAAAGTTTGGACATGCCCGAAGAGTAAAACCGGGATCGCCCATGAGTCCCGAACGACATTCAAAAAATCCTTGTGTTTGACCCACATGTTCTGGAATCTAAAGGATGGTTTAGGTTTAAAATTGTTATTATCGAATGAACATAAAATCGCTGCATGATCCGAGTGAAAGCGGGATAAGTGTTTTACACCCGAATCCGGTAAAGTATCAAACCATTCCAGCGAATGTAAAACCCTGTCCAGCCTTTGCCAAATCAAGTTACTATACCACGTAAAATGCGAACCAATAAAGCCAAAATCAACAAGATTACAATCCAAAAGGGAGTCATGGAAATCTTCCATCTCCGAGGAGATGGGGGCGGCCCCACCTTTTTTTTCAGTAGGGTGTAAAATAATGTTGAAGTCGCCCCCGACCATCCACGGGCCCTGATTATTACTAACCACGAGAAGGTCATTTCAAAGGGCCCTCCTTTCAACCCTAGTGTTTTTCCCATATACAATGGTTAAAAAATAGGGGACGGGAGAGGTTTTTGGGGTGACTTTCATGTGGAGCAAATTATCAGTATTTTTTAAGACTTGAAAATCATTAAGGTGATCAAAGAACACCCAAATGTGATTACTATGGTTGGCAGTAACCTTATTAAACCCAGGTACCTGCAAAAGAAGGCCGAATCAAGGGAAATTTTCGACTCAATAAGGGCCAAAATATTCACTTGATAATCTCGGCTCAAATTTTTAACATTTCGTTTGGCATCTTTCTTACCCATCCCCCTAACATTCCAAATGAGAGTGTTATTCATTGGACACATTAGGGGGTTTTTGGATCCTAGCGCTCCTGAGCTCACTTAAGCAATCATTGCTTAATAAATTACGGCGTACCTTATTTACGAAATTGGGGTGTCACAGCAATGCGCTGGAAGGAGGCGGTGGTGGTTTGCTTCGCGTCTGTGTTTTTTGTCTTTTCGATTTGTTTTCGGATTTTTTTCTCTTTTTCATATTTTCATATTTCTCGTGCCCTAGAGCAATGCTGGTACTGATGCAAAACATCTACTTAGTCTAATTAATAATATCGATTTAGTATATGATTACATCCACGTCTACTTTGGCCCATAAGAAAAAATGACTAAGTAATAACTTAACTAACTAAACAAATGGACATAACATGTAATTCCTTAAATATTATTCACATTATCGTACTTGTCCAATTTAGCAACATCGAATCACTATTATACAATGCATCAGCTTTTTCATCTTTACATTTCCATCTCATATCCAATGACACTTGGAATTTTACTCTCATTTCCTAAACAACTTGTTTCATTACAATCACTTAGAAAATAAATAGGGAACCCGATGTCGAGAAGAAGAATCACACAATTTTGTTGAAAGAGCAACATATATGATGTGTGGACCAACCTCACATCAGAAATATTAAACAAAAAAAAAGATTAAATTAACTTTTATCATTTAATACACAGCTGAAAATAGTTGTTACATACAACAAATGCAAAACATTCTACAATCATAGAGATTCAACAATAGAAGAGTACCAAATATAACATTCCACCAAATCGTCAAAGAGGCTTAAGAGAAGCGATGACCCAGCACAGAGCAGAGTGGAAACATCAGATTCATATAGCCGACCCCACCTAGTGGGATAAGGCTTGGTTTGGTTTGGTTTATCAAATCGTCAAAGACTGAGATTACAGTATCCATTCCAACTCTTCTCTAACAGATTCCGGTTGAGATCGACGAATCCTTCTTCCTTCATGCACCTTTTATTTCTCGGGACAGGCTTCCTTTTACAAGGAGAACCATTTTCCATGATAAATCCACAAGCCAGAGCAAAAACATGATCTTGAAATTCATTGATTGGGTACTATAACGGACCCCACACTTGCAACAAGAGGAAGTACTGATTTCCCCTCTGTATCCAACTTGGAAACATAGCCATTGACCCTCATTCCTTTATGCATGGCACATCGCTTTCTTCCCTCAACGGGTCGTGTAGTACAAACAGATCCATGACCAATAGCAACCCCACAAATATCACCGGAATAATCAAATTGCACCTGTTTAGGCTGCAACCTCTTAACTCTAAATATTCTTGAAAAGATTGTAACGTCATCCATATCACTTGAATTGGATCCATTCTTCGACAAGCATGACTCAGGGGTTTTGATTTTAACGCCCACTTGCTTCTTGCGGACGAAAAGGAACTTCTTCGCTAGAAGAGAGAATTGAGATTGTTTTGCGAGATGATCGAGTTTTCTGTGGATATCATCTTGGCGGCGTTCGCCATTGCTGCCTTTGTTCCATGCGTAATCAAATTTGTCGAGCAGCTGTCTCTCGGTTATCTCTGCATCCTTCTTACTTGTCATCTGTCGATAAAATTACAGGAAGGAAATGAGGACATGACTCTGACTAAAATGTGTGGAAATATTAATTCCATAAATGTAACAAACTCACAGTGGCAGAATTTGCCTGTTGATTCCAGAAAGTTCACAGTATACCTGAAAACTTCTCCTCTAACAGTGTGCTGAGGATGAAAGCTTAGGAAACATGGGCTAAGAGCATAGTTATAACATATAGTCGAGGAAGATTTTATCTGTTATCCCCCAGAGTGAAAAAATTTAATATGTGCATATTTCAGCAGAAAAGCTGAACAGCTGTTGTATGAACTTGAGCGGTATTGATAGAAATAAGGAAACCAAAAAAAGAAAAAAAAAAAAAATCATAGAAATGAATTAGCATAAATTTGGGATCTATGACGACGATCGGCAGTGATTATTCTCCAACTTAATTTATGACATTATACTCCCTCCGTTCCATTTGAAAAATCCACTTCCAAGACACGATTTCGCATCAATAGAAGAGTCCACTTTTAAAATAAAACATTAATATCTAATAAAAATTTATATAATTTTACTCAAGTTAACGTCTTTTGTTACATACATAAGAGTAATCGCTTATTGTACAAAAGAAAATTAAAAATATAAGTCAGAATATATGGTTTAAAAAGAATTGTACATTTGTTCAATTGACTAATACATTTACCAGGTGGAGTCAAGTGGGCCCTTAATTACGTGAAAAGATGGGCAATAATATTCTTGAGTTAATAAGCATAGGCTGATGGCAAAGATTCAATCTTATTGGAGGGTTCATTCGAATTCTTTACTCAATCAGATATTCAACAGATTGTAAGGAACCTAGAAAAGAAAAGTGGTCATTGGGATTTTCTCTCTTCAAGTGTATATTCTTTTGTTCTCATGTTGTTCAATTTTTTTTCCTTTTCCCGTTTCAAGTGTATCTTATGTTGTTCTCATGTATGACACGATGCTAACGAAGAACATTTGAAGTAACTAAACAGAGTTCTAGCGGAAAATTACTTACAGGAGCACATCTGTAAACAATTGGCGATCCTCTTGAGAATATATCCGTAAACAGTCCAAGCCCCTTATGGGACGAACCATTTTGGCAGTCAGTAAGCTTGTTATTTAAACATCCATTCTCCAAATGAGCACCGTCGCGACAATAGTGCTGCAGTCTAGTCCTAAGATTGTCAGCTTGTCCGAGATAAACAGGGACCACAGAGCTCGACTCAAGTTTGCGGGTCCTACTCCCAGATTGTGAAGCAACTACACCAAGCTCATAGACTCCAGGACAGGAAGTCCAGTTTGGAAGGTTTTGGGTCCTGTACTTTTCCGCTCCTTCTTTTACCGACGAATGATTTTCCCAATCGAAAGGTCCTATTAGAATCTGATAACGACTCACAAAGAAGAACGAACAGCGCAGTGCATCAGTTTGAGATGTAAAGTACCATAATAAAAAAAAAAATATATGATCCAAAACTCTTATTCAACTAATAATTTGAAAGTAGGAAGTTTTATATGTTAATATATGCATGTTTCATACAAGAATATTCATTTGTCTGTTCATTCACAACTCGCTCATACATACAGAGAAGCAAAGCCCTTGAAGAAACCTAAAAGGGCAAAAACAACACGCACTTGTTCTAGAGTAGGTCTCATGTGAGACGGTACGGATCTTGATTCCCCTAAAACTATATTTTCAAATAAAAAGATTAAAAAATAAAAACTCAATCTCGCAAATATTAAAAGATGAACCCAAAAAACTGGGAAGAAAAACTTAAAAAACTAAAGAAATTAAAGAAACTAAAAGAAAATTGAAAGAACCTGAAGACTAAATTTTCTAAAAAAAAAAAAAGAGGAGCAATTGACCGGACTCGTCGTACAGAACAGGATCTGTATGACGGTCTCATAAAAGTTTTTGCCTAGTTTTAGTCTCTATCAATGGTTCAATCAAAAATTTTCTTCTAACCCACTACAAAAACTTGAGAAACTAAGATTATATTGGATCCACACCCAAATAAAAATGAGCAACTGTTGTGCCTAATTTGCTTCAAATGGCGAGAAAAAACAAATTGGATTTTTCTTTTTTCCCTTTTTCCGGTCAAACGGAAAGGATTTTAGTGCCAGAGCACCTCCATCCATTCAATTAAATTCATAATCAGCACAAATCGTCAGGGACGGAACGTAGCTAAGATAATTCTTATACTCTAAAACAAATTTAATTGAGAAATAATCATATGTTGTGCACCAAATTACAGCTCATACAAGACTGGTAAACTGCTTTGTGTGTGTGCGTGGGTGTGTGTTTGCAAATTACAGCTCATACAAGACTGGTAAACTGCTTTGTGTGTGTGCGTGGGTGTGTGTTTGTTCAGGACCTTCCATTGGGAGAAAGCAGAGTCGTGCTTAGTTCGCCTGAAATCTTCTCTTTTGAGCCTTGTGGCGGTGGTTGAGCTGGCTAAGCCTGAGCTGGGTACTCCCATTTGGCTCCTCCACTCTCTCACCGGTCACGTGAGTCGACCGTTGCCTTCAGCCCTTTGTTTCATACAGGTACTGGAGTTGAAGCAAACACCCATGCTTCTTCAAGAAGAAACCTTGTGTAGGAGAAAGAAGTGGTTCAAGAGCAAGCATAGTATGATTGCATCATCGTAAATAGGAATTAAAAGTTGAAATCGTTGTAAAATTAAACTCTTAGCTAATTTATCAATATTGAGAGTATTCTTAAATACGATAGAAAATAGTATAGGTTAGTATTTTTTTTTTTTGGTTTTGATGTCCCAAATATATAGGTTTGTTTATATAAATATCAATACTATTTTTTACTTCATTTACTAATAAACTCTTATTTAATATTTTGATTTACTCTAGCATTAATTATCATTAAACAATAAATAGGGGGATATTCGGAAGTTACTTCTATAATTTTCTTTTCCGATGCGTTTTTTAAACCCTGTGAAAATTTCAATCTGCCTATATAATTGGGACGGATGGAGTATATAATAGTGGACTGAATATTGTATTAAGCAGTTCTTCTTGGACTCTACCTAATCGTCTGTGTACAATATCTTGCCCTTTTATAGATCTAAGATACACACTTTCTCTACTTGCTTCATGCTGAGCATGATTTGAAGATGTGGCAACAAGTGTTCGCTTTTGAGAATGTTAGGATATTTCAGTGCTACTAATAATGAAAACATAACCGGTTTGTGATCTACCCTTATGAGGATCTGAATAATATCCTGCATCGGCAAAACTAGTTATTTCATCTCTTTAATCTTTAGGATAAGATAATACTAAATCGGTTGTTCTTTGTAGATAACAAAATATGTGCTTAATTCCATTCCAATGCCTACGCATTGAGAATGAACTATATCTCGCCAATCGATTAGTAGCAAATGCTATATCTGGTCGTGAACAATTGGTAAGATACATAATTACCCCAATGATCCGTGTAAATAAGATGTCACAACATCCATAAGGCGTATTTCAAGATTTATCGAGACTCCACAAGGTCAACATGTACACTTGATTTGGGTTCCTCGAGCATTTAGTTTTTTTTTTCTTTTTTGAGGATTTCTATCCTTGGGACCTCCCACGCTTCAGGCATATTTTGGATTCATTTGACATACATGTGGTGAGTTGCCCCTTTGAAATTTCAATTCGAGCAGGAGCGTTTGTAGCAATTGTATGGGACCTGGTTATCCTTTTTGTGTCTGTAAATGCATTTGGCAGTTGATTTTCTACCTTGCAAGTGTATAATTCTTTGAGCTTCCAATTCACGTTGTTTCGTGAAGGGATCAAGGTGCAACAACGATGATATATACGACTCGATATCTTTATTTACTTATTTTTCTCCTTCACCTGAAGTTGGGAATTCATCTTCATTGAAGTCACAATCAGCAAAATGAGTTGTACCTGCTTTTGGTTCAACATATTTGATAATCGAAGGTGATTCATATCCAACATAAATTCTCAATCTTCTTTGCGGCCCAATTTTGTGCGTCGTGGTGGAGCAATTGGCACATACATAGCACAACCAAAAACTCTAAGGTGTGAAAATTTTGGTTCTTGACCAAATGCCAGCTATAATCGGGGAGTACTTGTGGTATGCACCCGGTCTTATACATATGAGTGATGTACCATGTAACATAGCATTGCCCCCATTACAGAAGTGTGGAGTTTTGTTATCATCATCAATGGCCTGACAATAAGTTGGAGTCTCTTGATTAATGATTTAGCCAAACCATTTTGTTGGAGCAAGATTGATCGGTATCGCCGTTTGGATATAGAGTTGTGAAACTCTTTCGCGTTGCGGAAGCGATTTAGTAAAGGTGCAGAAATAAAACGACACAAGAATCAATAGAGGTTCGGCGAAACGTGCCTACGTCCTCTCTCGGTATCTTTTTCTATAGGCTAAAGATAAACCTCTGCACCTCTCTTCTATCGGTCAAGGGATAACTGTTACAAGCTCGTCTTCTATCGGTCCGAGTAAACCGTTCTAACACTTGTCTTTATGTCGATCTAAGTTAAACCGTTTTTCTTTTCTATTGGACAAGGAATCAACCACTCTAGCTTTCTATGGGTACTAGATAAACCTCACGTAGATATCGATTGTGATTCTAACAATGCCGGATCCTTGATCCTAATAACACCGAATCCGATCATATCCTTTCTTTATCCTCTCATGTATGTGTTGAATGTATAAACTCAAACTATCAATATAAGCACAATTACAAAAACTAGAATGTGTACAATAATATTAGATCATTGAATCGTTTGCTTTGCGTTGTTGTGTATTTTGATACCAAGTGGTTTGGTATTTATAGCCATTTCCATCCAACTAGCCGTTAGTCACTTTTGACTTGCTAGCGTGCTAGCCTTTCTCCATAGCGTGCGCTAACCTCGTTACGTACATTATTGCTGTCCTGTAGCGTACGTTATCGCTTTACAATTTCAGTCCAGTAGCTTTCGTTTCTTCTTTTACGTACGTTGTTGTTTCATGTTACGTACGTTATCCTCTTGCTGTAGCGTACGTTAATCATACAATGTAGCGTGCGCTAATCGTATATAGTCGTTGCCTGTATTTGTCAAAGTGTCCGTTGCACTTGACTTTGAAACCTGACTTTTCCCAACGTTCATCTTATTTGAAATGATATTACGTACGTTAACCAGTCTGTATTACGTACGTTAAATGGCTTCGATAGCGTGCACTATCCTTTGCGTATAGCGTGCGTTAAGCTTGTCATATGCAGTCAACTTTCCTACTCGTCTCATCAAGTAGCTTACATTATGCATGTCTCATAGCGTACGTTATGCTTGCAAATTCCAGCTATTTGAGTCTTCAATTCCTTCATTGATTTTGTAATATCCGCAATTTTTGATTTTCGGTAAATTTCTTTTTTCGGCTGAAGACCGTTTTGACGACTTGCTCATGACCGTTTCGTTATTTTGAGAATGATTAATTCTTCACTTTTTGTCATCCGAGCTCTTTTCGGTGTCGTTTTGTTGAGTTCCGTGCTTTTTAGCGGTTTTTCCGCACTTGAGTTCGATTCTTGCGAATCTCGTCCAAAACTGTTGTTTCGACTTTCTCGTAAGTTCATTTAATGTTATTATTCATGTTTCAAGCTTCGGTTTGGTTATTCGATCACGTATCGTGATTTTGGGGCGTTTTGGGCCATTTTCGTAATTTCCCAAAGTTTGGGGTAATTACTTTCCGTTGTCGAATTTCGAGCCTTCGGGTAGTCGGAATCGTGTGTTCTATTAGTGCTCGGATTCGTCTTTGCGAGTACTTCGTAACCGTATCTTCGATTCGTACTCAGGTTCAGGTTTCGGGGTCGTTCGGGCCGTCGGAGTTGGTCCCGGCCGAGTCAGGGCCGGGCATGCTCGGGCCAGGCCAGCCCTGGCCGAGTAACGTGCGGTAATGATCGGCAGTTACGTACGTAAGGCCGGTTACGTACGTAAGGCCCTGGCCGGTAACGTACGTAATGCTTCCGGCATTTCGAGGCAGTGAGTTCGGCCATGGCCGGTTACGTACGTAACCCGGCCGGCAGTCGGCCTATTTAAGGCCTGGCAGCGTTTTTCTTCAGCCATTTCTCATTCTTTTTCTTCCCGTATGCGGCTGTGGGTGTGTATATCATGGATAGATGTTGTTGGACAATCAATCCATGAAGTTTTGGAGTTCATATCATCAATCATCCATCCTATAACATCCTCCGAACTACCGAATCAGGTCAGATTTCCTAGAAATCTAGTTTTTTGAAATTTGGGTGTTTTGGTTGTTTTCATCCGTTTTAATCCGATTTAACTTAGGATTGTGATGGATTGATGATTATTTAGATGTTTTATATCTTTTCCCTTGTTATTCCATGGTTGGATCGTATCGATTCGTTGTTTTGGTCGAGTTCTTGATCGACGCCTTGAAGGTGTCCGGTAAAATGTCTTAGAGGGGTTTTCGGGCGTTCTACGTTTATTCTTCCTCGTATGATCGATGATTTATTGATTATATATTGTTAGGGTCGAGTTTCTTGCGAAGAAACCGAGTTGAACCCTTCCGTTCGTTGTCGTCTTTCTTTTCGATTGCATCGGGCGTTTCGAAGCTTTCCGGTTGAGCCGTGTTCGTCGGAATACTTGCGTGCCGATTTCGAGGAAAGTACCTTGTCCATATAATTCTTGTTTTATGGATATGATAATTAGTGATCGTCTCTATGTGTTTATTTGATCGTTTGATTTGAACTTTCAAAAGATTCGGTTTAGCCTTGTTAAAGGCTTGCTTTCAAAACGCGTGTGTTTTGTGAATGGTGTGGTTTGAGAATGACTATGTGAACTCTATGGATATGTTTGGTGTTTATGTTGCACTTGGTATTGCGTGTGGACGTATATTATTTCATTTCGGTGCGTTGTGGTTTGACGTGGTGTTTTGCTAAGTGTTGATGCCTCTGGATGAATTATTTGGATATCTTTGTTGCATTGTGCTATGTGTGTGATTGTGTGAATGTGGGCGGGGCCTACGGTGGCACATGGCATGTGATCATGTGGCCAGGATGCAACAAGCGATTGATCCAACCGTGAGAGCCTAAGAAAAACTACGGTGGCACATGGCATGTGATCATGTGGCCAGGATGCAACAAGTGATTGATCCAACCGTGAGCGCCAAAGTTAATCTACGGTGGCACATGGCATGCGATCATGTGGCCAGGATGCAACAAGTGATTGATCCAACTGTGAGATGTTGTGATTTGTTTCGCTAGCCAGCTCGGGAGGGTCCTTCGAGGCCTCGGGTGGGATGTCTGTGGTAGCGTCCCGGTCCTAGGCGATGCGCGTGCGTGATTACGTTTCGTTGATTTTATGTCCGTTGAGGACACGTGATGTTGGGCTCTGGCCCTGTGAATTGTTGTCGGTTTTCTAATTGCGAAAACAAAACCTTTGGGCTGTGACCCTGTTGATTTCGGAAAGAGAAGGATTTGATAATCCTAATTTGTTTTCTATTAAAACTCCTGAGGGTATTTTAAACCATTTTGCAAACCATTCTCGTTATTTGTGATCTTTCGGATTTGAAAAGTTTTACTCAAATTCTTGCCTCGGGAAGTATTCGTTTCATGGTATTTTAATCTTTAAGGATTCCTGGTTATTGTTATTCGTGGAACGTGAATTATATGGCTCGTATTTGCACTAGCAAAACAGTGGAGTTTTGCTAACCCCCGAGTATTCGGGGGGTGGATGTCTATTTTTGCATTCAGGTTTTGGAGCATGGCACAGGGTCGGCACGAAGGATGATGAAAGATGAACGATACTAATCACACGAGGATCCGTTGATGTCGTATTGGTCTAGTTGTATTTTCTTTTCCGCTGCAGTATCTTTTCCCCGTTGTACGGGAGTTTATTGTATTTTGACCCCTGCGTGGGTATGTGTTCGGAATTGAGTTGTATGTTATTATTGAAAGACCAAATCGGTCTACTGAGTCATTTTAGCCTTAAAGGCGATGTTTAGATGTTTGATTTTAGTTATCATCTTGGTAGATCCTCGAGGAGAGGGTCTACGGCGTGTAATGTCCCTGAGTGGATTGGGGGTGTTACAGAATGGTATCAGAGCTTAGGTTGTGGAAACCTAGGCTGTCGGGTTAGTGGTGTCTATTGAGTTTTTGTCTCGTCGGATTTTGTCTGACTAAGTCGTGTCGCGACGCGTCGTCTGAGTTGGTTGGTCGTGATTAGTATCGTGGGCGATCATCATCTTCGTGCGACCTGTGGATGTAAGTCTCCCTTCTTTGTGTTGTGCCTCGTGTAACACGAGCTATTTTTATGATTATGAGTTAATTGACGGAATCCTCTTATGGATTTTGATTTCGTGATATGTGAATATTTGACTCCCATTTTTCGTTCATATGAGGAGTAGTGTTGATGTCTTGTGCATGTTTGACTTCATTTCTTTTATCCGCTGCGTGAGTTCTTTTGTAATGGCTTTCGGTATTTTACCGACTGAGTTTTATTTCGAAAACCGATTCCTTAACCGAGTTTTTGGCATTACGGCCTTGATCGTTTTGGCGAAATTCTTATGACGGTATTTATTATTTTCTAAATGGCTTCTGTGAGATTTTGTAATATTACCGTCATCGGCCTTTTTGGCGTTTTTGTAAATGGTTTTTAGCCTGCTGGGTTCCGGCGGGGGACACACGGCGCTATAATGTTCCGTGTAAGTACTTAAACTTTTTGGGCATTCTAGCCCATTGAATTATTTTTGAAAACCTTGAGTATCTTAGAAAACTAAAATTCGAGACGTACTTTTAAAACGAATTATTTTCTTGCGGTGTTTTCAAGGTGTTTTCTAATGCCGCAATACATTTCAAAAATTTTCCGGTTGAGGACCAAAAATATTTTGAGATATTTTCAAATGCAGTTGCTTAGACCCAAGGGTCGAATATTTTTGAAAGTTTTTCACTAAAAGAAAGGTGTCCTCATTTTTGTTCAAACGCAAGATGATTTTCAAAGTCTCGATAATGGTGTTTGTACTACTTTTTGTAAAATGATACTCAAGATCAACTGTTGTTTCAAACTGTTTTCAAAAGGTGGTTTTTGTTTTTAAAACCTATCATTCCTATTCGCGGACCGGAAATGCGTGTATGGTTTTCGAACTTTCGTTACGGTGTTAACCCCGAATTGTGATTGAATTGGTGGCGTGAGCGTCGAGTCGTTCGCCACGCATATATTTTGTTAGCCCTTGTGGGAGGTGTGATGACGATCCTTAATGTTGTCATTTCGTGGTGGCTTGCGTGTTATCGCACCTGTGTGAGCTGTTAAAGCTTGGGTTTGTACGTTTGTGTACATATGTGATTGTTTCATAATGTTTGTAATTATGTGCTGGTTATTGTTCGGGCCGTTGAGGTCGCCGAACGATACCGTCGTTGCTGTAGTGTTTGTGTGTATTATTTTACGGTGATAATCATTGTATATGATATGTATTATGATTCTTTGTTGTGCTGAGTTGGTATCTCCGCTATGTTGTTTTGCGACGTTATGCCCCATTGTATCTAGCATTTGTATTTTCGGTGTGCCGAGCCGAGGCGTTTCAACCGTGATGTGCCGGGGCATGCACGTGTAAATTGTCCTTCTCGTCAGTAACACATTTCAAGTGTGGACTCGAGGGACACCGAATTCAGTTTTGCAAACTGACTACCAAGACTTTCGGAGTTCGCGCTTCAGCACAGTTATCTGAATCGGCTTTGAGAGGCCTTCGAAGGATGTTTCTATCGGTTGCTTGTTGTGTTGTCACATTGATTTCGTTGTTGTGAGTTGCGGGGGCGACCTTCTTTTATAAGAGGTCGAATGTAGTACCCGTGTTGTTTTTAGACTCCTGCAT
The DNA here is from genome assembly GCA_033398695.1 of Orobanche coerulescens. Lineage (NCBI taxonomy): Eukaryota > Viridiplantae > Streptophyta > Magnoliopsida > Lamiales > Orobanchaceae > Orobanche > Orobanche coerulescens. Next base: position 117,421,592 of record CM065807.1, on the reverse strand, counting down.
TTTCTCTTTCTCGATTCTATCGACTCGCTCGTGTTCGTTGATACTTACTAAACTTGTTCTGTATTTCGGTTTCATTGATCGGACGAGGTGTGATCTTGTTTTGGGTCAATCTGGTTTTCGCTGTGGCTTTTCCGAGTGCGGTTCGATTCTTGTGAATCTTGTTCGGAAGTAACATCTTTTGGTTCTACTAGTTCTTTTATTCGAAGTGGATTAGATTTTGAACTTCTATATTTTCGACTCTGTCGACTCGTTTATGTTCGTTAACATTTTCTGAGCTTGCCCTATCCCTTGCTTTTATTGATCGAACGAGTGTGGTGTTTCGAAATTACTCGTTTGTCGTTGTGACTTTTCAATTGCTATTCCCTTTCCTATGGATCTTATGTGGATCACATCTTGTTGCTTTTACCGGATCATATATTGTCTCGAGCCGAGACGTGAGCCTGAGAGTTGTTGTTTGAATTTTATTATTCTTCGTGATTCGAACATGATTGTTCGATTTTTGTTGTCTCGACCGTTGTGGTTCGATCGTTTGATTGTTCGGTTTTTGTTGATCTCGTTTCGTGATTGTTGAGCGTTCAGACTCCTTCCTAATTTCCTTATATTCGGGAAATTTGTCTCGTTTTCGATCTTCCAACCCTTGAGCGGTGGAATTCCGTATTTCTTCAGCGATTGGCTCACGTTTTGATTGATGTACCGTTGGGGTGGTCAATCATATTGATTTTCGCTCGTTGTGTTTTGTGATTGTTCGGATAATTGACTTGATTGTATTATCCATTTGATGACGCTTGTCACTTGTTGGTTCTATTATATCCCTAACGGCGACGTTGTGTTGGTCGTCGTGGAGCGTGTTTTCACACCGTATTTTCCATTGCGTTGTTCGTAACGTTTCGCCGTTGGGCGTTAGTTACGCGTTTCTTGCGTATCTCGTTGAGTTTTCCTGGCGGGATATTGCTTCTCCCTACTTGTTTTAAGTTTCGGGACGAAACTTCTTTTAAGGAGGGTAGAATGTAATATCCGCAATTTTCGATTTTCGGTAAATTTCTTTTTTCGGCCGAAGACCGTTTTGACGACTCGCTCATGACCGTTTCGTTATTTCGAGAATGATTAATTCTTCACTTTTTGTCATCCGAGCTCGTTTCGGTGTCGTTTTGTTGAGTTCCGTGCTTTTTAGCGGTTTTTCCGCACTTGAGTTCGATTCTTGCGTATCTCGTCCAAAACTGTTGTTTCGACTTTCTCGTAAGTTCATTTAATGTTATTATTCATGTTGCAAGCTTCGGTTTGGTTATTCGATCACGTATCGTGATTTTGGGGCGTTTTGGGCCATTTTCGTAATTTCCCAAAGTTTGGGGTAATTACTTTCCGTTGTCGAATTTCGAGCCTTCGGGTAGTCGGAATCGTGTGTTCTATTAGTGCTCGGATTCGTCTTTGCGAGTACTTCGTAACCGTATCTTCGATTCGTACTCAGGTTCGGGTTTCGGGGTCGTTCGGGCCGTCGGAGTTGGTCCCGGCCGAGTCATGGCCGGGCATGCTCGGGCCAGGCCAGCCCTGGCCGAGTAACGTGCGGTAGTGATCGGCAGTTACGTACGTAAGGCCGGTTACGTACGTAAGGCCCTGGCCGGTAACCTACGTAACGCCTGGCATTTCAGCAGGTGAGTTCGGCCATGGCGATTACGCACGTAAGCCATGGCCGATTACGTGACGTAACCCACGATGGCTTTATTTAAGGCCTGGCAGCGTTTTTCTTCAGCCATTTCTCATTCTTTTTCTTCCCGTACGCGGCTGTGGGTGTGTATATCATGGAGAGATGTTGTTGGACAATCAATCCATGAAGTTTTGGAGTTCATATCATCAATCATCCATCCTATAACATCCTCCGATCTACCGAATCAGGTCAGATTTCCTAGAAATCTAGTTTTTGGGAATTTGGGTGTTTTGGTTGTTTTCATCCGTTTTAATCCGATTTAACTTAGGATTGTGATGGATTGATGATTATTTAGATGTTTTATATCTTTTCCCTTGTTATTCCATGGTTGGATCGTATCGATTCGTTGTTTTGGTCGAGTTCTTGATCGACGCCTTGAAGGTGTCCGGTAAAATGTCTTAGAGGGGTTTTCGGGCGTTCTACGTTTATTCTTCCTCGTATGATCGATGATTTATTGATTATATATTGTTAGGGTCGAGTTTCTTGCGAAGAAACCGAGTTGAACCCTTCCGTTCGTTGTCGTCTTTCTTTTCGATTGCATCGGGCGTTTCGAAGCTTTCCGGTTGAGCCGTGTTCGTCGGAATACTTGCGTGCCGATTTCGAGGCAAGTACCTTGTCCATATAATTCTTGTTTTATGGATATGATAATTAGTGATCGTCTCTATGTGTTTATTTGATCGTTTGATTTGAACTTTCAAAAGATTCGGTTTAGCCTTGTTAAAGGCTTGCTTTCAAAACGCGTGTGTTTTGTGAATGGTGTGGTTTGAGAATGACTATGTGAACTCTATGGATATGTTTGGTGTTTATGTTGCACTTGGTATTGCGTGTGGACGTATATTATTTCATTTCGGTGCGTTGTGGTTTGACGTGGTGTTTCGCTAAGTGTTGATGCCTCTGGATGAATTATTTGGATATCTTTGTTGCATTGTGCTATGTGTGTGATTGTGTGAATGTGGGCGGGGCCTACGGTGGCACATGGCATGTGATCATGTGGCCAGGATGCAACAAGCGATTGATCCAACCGTGAGAGCCTAAGAAAAACTACGGTGGCACATGGCATGTGATCATGTGGCCAGGATGCAACAAGTGATTGATCCAACCGTGAGCGCCAAAGTTAATCTACGGTGGCACATGGCATGCGATCATGTGGCCAGGATGCAACAAGTGATTGATCCAACCGTGAGATGTTGTGATTTGTTTCGCTAGCCGCTCGGGAGGGTCCTTCGAGGCCTCGTGGGATGTCCGTGGTAGGCCCCGGTCCTAGGCGATGCGCGTGCGTGATTACGTTTCGTTGATTTTATGTCCGTTGAGGACACGTGATGTTGGGCTCGCCTGTGAATTGTTGTCGGTTTTCTAATTGCGAAAATAAAACCTTTGGGTGTGACCGTTGATTTTGGAAAGAGAAGGATTTGATAATCCTAATTTGTTTTCTATTAAAACTCCCGAGGGTATTTTAAACCATTTTGCAAACCATTCTCGTTATTTGTGATCTTTCGGATTTGGAAAGTTTTACTCAAATTCTTGCCTCGGGAAGTATTCGTTTCGTGGTATTTTAATCTTTAAGGATTCTTGGTTATTGTTATTCGTGGAACTTGAATTATATGGCTCGTATTTGCACTTTGTATTTGCACTAGAAAAACAGTGGAGTTTTGCTAACCCCCGAGTATTCGGGGGGTGGATGTCTATTTTTGCATTCAGGTTTTGGAGCATGGCACAGGGTCGGCACGAAGGATGATGAAAGATGAACGATACTAATCACACGAGGATCCGTTGATGTCGTATTGGTCTAGTTGTATTTTCTTTTCCGCTGCAGTATCTTTTCCCCGTTGTACGGGAGTTTATTGTATTTTGACCCCTGTGTGGGTATGTGTTCGGAATTGAGTTGTATGTTATTATTGAAAGACCAAATCGGTCTACTGAGTCATTTTAGCCTTAAAGGCGATGTTTAGATGTTTGATTTTAGTTATCAGCCTGGTAGATCCTCGAGGAGAGGGTCTACGGCGTGTAATGTCCCTGAGTGGATTGGGGGTGTTACAGATTTGCTTCGCCTTTTTGTTGTTTTGTTTAGCAACTTAATCATCAAAACTCTATGTATGAAATAAAATATTCCAACAATCTCCCCCTTTTTGATGATTACAAAATATCCCTTGAATTGGATAAAAACCTGCAAAAATGAAAATATATATATTTGTCCGAATCAAAGTTTTGGGCTTTGATCGTTTCGTTTGTTTCACCCATGTTTTCTTTTTCTGTTATTTTCGACTTCTTCGTGTCTCATTTTTCAACTCCTTCGTTTCTCCCCCTTTTATATACTTTATTTTTCTCCTTTTCGACTCTTTCGATTTTTATTATCCTCTCCTCCTTTTTACTTTTTATTTTTCTCGTCATTCTTCCATGACACTTTTTATCCGATTCTACTCCTTTCTTCCCCTTTTGTATTCAGCAAAAAGCATAAAGCAAAATATACCAATTGAATAGAGGATACAAAAAAATAATAAGATAAAATATGCATAAAAAATATAACTCCCCCTTTTAAAATATATAATACCCCCCGTGAGTAAAATATCAATTGTGAAAAATTAATTTTTGGGGATCCAACCTATAGTTGGTTTTTGTTTAGAGACATAGACGATATTCGGAATAAAAGTTCCTTTTAGAATCAAAATCTTTTTAACTTTTATCGTCCATCTTGGGCTTTTGCAATTTGAAATGTGGTGCCTAATTTTCAAACATTTATCGCGTCGGGGTATTTTGAAATTTACGGATTCATTTTTAGAATGTTGTTTGAATTCCAACCCCTGTTTATTTAAAGTAAACTTTTGAACCGAGAGCATTTGTTCAAATTTCTCGTTTCCACACGAGAATTTCTTCGTTAAATTTTTCAGCTCAGTTTGGACTTTCAAGAGATCATCCTTTAAAATATTTTCGTTTTCAGCGCATTTTGAATGTTCGGATTCGATAAACTTTCCATTTTCATAGATTTTGGAAATCATAGTTTCCAATAATTTATTTTTAGACTGGAGGGATTTGATTTCTGATAAAGCATTTTAATAATCCGTATGTAATAACTCAAATGTTTCAAAAAGTTCGTCGTAGGAGTTACTTATTTGACTTTCGACGTCCCTATCTTCGAACGAACTTTTGGCCATAAGAGCGAGATTATTTTGATTGAGTAAATCTTCATCTTCGTCTTCATCGCTCCATATTGCAATTAGAACCTCATTCTTGGGTTTTGCTCGGCAATTCTTCGCGAAATGGCCTGGTTTACCACATAATCGACAATTGTTGTCGAATTTCTGAGATTCGCTCTTTTGGATGTCCTACTTTCTCCGGTTTAATAAGTGTTGAAACTTATTAATATTTTTGACATAATATGCCGATTCTTCATTGCTTTCATAAACCGGGATTTCTTCCTTCTTAGACATCTTAGCCTTCATGGCTATTGATCTTTCCTTAGGGTTCCCTTTAGCATTCCGAGATTTTAGAACAATCTCGTAGTTTATAAGTGAACCAACAAGAGCACTAAAATCAAGATTTTTTAAATCTTTAGATTCCATTATAGCCGTCACCGTACCGTCCCATTCTCGAGGTAGTGATCGTAGGATCTTTTTAACTTTTTCGCTACTCGAAAGTGGTTTTCCAAAGCATGCCAATCCATTTGTGATGACCAAAAATCGGTCGAGCATGATCGTGATGGATTCATCATCCTTCATTTGAAATAGATCGTACTCGTGAAGGAGCATGTTAATTTTCGTCTCCTTGACTTGAGACGTTCCCTCATGTGTGACTTCAAGCATTTACCAAATCTCTTTGGCACTATCACACGAAGATATCCGGTTGTGTTCTTCCGGATTTAAGTCACAATACAATAATTGCGTAGCTTTGCAATTATAATGATCATTTTTCCAATCCGCGTCATCATATTCTCGAAAGATTTAAGCATACCGTCGGATTTGATTGGAACTTTCGGACCAAGACATATTACTTTCCAAAGCTCGATGTCATAAGCTCGGATGAATATAGACATCTTTTTCTTCCAGGTCATGAAGTTAGATCCATCGAAGAATGGTGGTCGGTTAAGAGGAAGACCTTCGACTGGGTCTAGTTGAAACGCCATTTGGATCGACTCCTCGGATGTAAAGCCGTTTATTGGAGGTACCGCTCCGATACCAATTGTTGGAGCAAGATTGGTCGGTATCGCCGTTTGGAGATAGAGTTTTGAAACTCTTTCACGTTGCGGAAGTGATTTAGTAAAGGTGCTGAAATAAAACGACACAAGGATTTATAGAGGTTCGGCCAAACATGTCTATGTCCTCTCTCGGTATCTTTTTCTATAGGCTAAAGGTAAACCGCTGCACCTCTCTTCTATCAGTCGAGGGATAACCGTTACAAGCTCGTCTTTTATCGGTCCGAGTAAACCGTTCTAACACTTGTCTTTATGTCGGTCCAAGTTAAACCGTTTTCCTTTTCTATTGGACAAGGAATCAACCACTCTAGCTTTCTATGGGTACTACATAAACTTCACGTAGATATCGATTGCGATTCTAACAATGCCAGATCTTTGTTCCTAATAACACCGAATCCAATCGTATCCTTTCTTTTTCCTCTCGTGCGCTAATCGTATATAGCCGTTGCCTGCATTTGTCAAAGTGTTGCACTTGACTTTGAATCCTGACTTTTCCCAACATTCATCTGATTTGAAATGATATTACGTACGTTAACTAGTCAGTGTTACGTACGTTAAATAGCTTCGATAGCATGCGCTATCCTTTGCGTATAGCGTGCATTAAGCTTGTCATCTCCAGTCAACTTTCCTACTTGTCTGATCAGGTAGCGTACGTTATGCATGTCTCATAGCGTACGTTATGCTTGCAAATTCCAGCTATTTGATTCTTCGATTTCTTCATTGATTTGCTTCGCCTTTTTGTTGTTTTGTTTAGCAACTTAATCATCAAAACTCTATGTATGGAATAAAATATTCCAACAATCTCCCCCTTTTTGATGATTACAAAACAACCCTTGCATTAGATAAAAATCTGCAAATATATATATATATATATATATATATATATATATATGTGTGTGTGTGTGTGTATGAATCAAAGTTTTCGGCTTTGATCATTTCGTTAGTTTCACCCATCTTTTTTTTTTCTATCATTTTCGACTTCTTCATGTATTATTTTTCAACTCCTTTGTTTCTCCCCCTTTTTGTATACTTTATTTTTATCCTTTTCGACTCTTTCGATTTTTATTATCCTCTCCTCTTTTTTACTTTTTATTTTTCTCGTCATTCTTCCATGATGCTTTTTATCTGATTCTACTCCTTTCTTCCCCTTTTGTATTCAGCAAAAAGTGTAAACCAAAATATACCAATTGAATAGAGGATACAAAAAAAATGATAAGATATAATATGCATAAAAAATATAACTCCCCCTTTTTAAAATACATAATACTCCCCCTGAGTAAAATATTCAATTGTAAAAAATTAATTTTTGGGGATTCAACCTATAGTTGGTTTTTGTTTAGAGACATAGACGATATTCGGAATAAAAGTTCCTTTTGGAATCAAAATCTTTTTAACTTTTATCGTCCATCTTGGGCTTTTGCAATTTGAAATGTGGTGCCTAATTTTCAAACATTTATCGCATCGGGGTATTTTGAAATTTACGGATTCATTTTTAGAATGTTGTTTGAATTCCAACCCCTGTTTATTTAAAGTAAACTTTTGAACCGAGAGCATTTGTTCAAATTTCTCGTTTCCACACGAGAATTTCTTCGTTAAATTTTTCAGCTCGGTTTGGACTTTCAAGAGATCATCCTTTAAAATATTTTCATTTTCAGCGCATTTTGAATGATCGGATTCGATAAACTTTCCATTTTCATAGATTTTGGAAATCATAGTTTCCAATAATTTATTTTTAGACTGGAGGGATTTGATTTCTGATAAAGCATTTTGATAATCCGTATGTAATAACTCAAATGTTTCAAAAAGTTCGTCGTAGGAGTTACTTATTTGACTTTCGACGTCCCTATCTTCGAACGAACTTTTGGCCATAAGAGCGAGATTATTTTGATTGAGTAAATCTTCATCTTCGTCTTCATCGCTCCATATTGCAATTAGAACCTCATTCTTGGGTTTTGCTCGGCAATTCTTCGCGAAATGGCCTGGTTTACCACATAATCGACAATTGTTGTCGAATTTCTTAGATTCGCTCTTTTGGATGTCCTACTTTCTCCGGTTTAATAAGTGTTGAAACTTATTAATATTTTTGACATAATATGCCGATTCTTCATCGCTTTCATAAACCGGGATTTCTTCCTTCTTAGACATCTTAGCCTTCATGGCTATTGATCTTTCCTTAGGCTTCGCTTTAGCATTCCGAGATTTTAGAACAATCTCGTAGTTTATAAGTGAACCAACAAGAGCACTAAAATCAAGATTTTTTAAATCTTTAGATTCCATTATAGCCGTCACCGTACCATTCCATTCTCGAGGTAGTGATCGTAGGATCTTTTTAACTTTTTCACTACTCGAAAGTGGTTTTCCAAAGCATGCCAATCCATTTGTGATGACCGAAAATCGCTCGAGCATGATCGTGATGGATTCATCGTCCTTCATTTGAAATAACTCGTACTCATGAAGGAGCATGTTTATTTTTGTCTCCTTGACTTGAGACGTTCCCTCATGTGTGACTTCAATCATTTTCCAAATCTCTTTGGCACTGTCACACGAAGATATCCGGTTGTGTTCTTCTGGATTTAAGTCACAATACAATAATTGCGTAGCTTTGCAATTATAATGATCATTTTTCCAATCCGCGTCATCATATTCTTTGAAAGATTTAAGCGTGCCATCGGATTTGATTGGAACTTTCGGACCAAGACATATCACTTTCCAAAGCTCGATGTCATAAGCTCGGATGAATATAGACATCTTTTTCTTACAGGTCATGAAGTTAGATCCATCGGAGAATGGTGGTCGGTTAAGAGCAAGGCCTTCGACCGGGGCAAGTTGAAACGCCATTTGGATCGACTCCTCGGATGTAAAGCCGTTTATTGGAGGTACCGCTCCGATACCAGTTGTTGGAGCAAGATTGGTCGGTATCGCCATTTGGAGATAGAATTATGAAACTCTTTCGCGTTGCAGAAGTGATTTAGTAAAGGTGCGGAAATGAAACGTCACAAGGATTTATAGAGGTTCGGCCAAACGTGCATACGTCCTCTCTCGGTATCTTTTTCTATAGGCAAAAGAAAAACTTCTGCACCTCTGTTCTATCGGTCGAGGGATAACCGTTACCAGCTCGTCTTCTATTGGTCCGAGTAAAACCGTTCTAACACTTGTCTTTATGTCGGTCCAAGTTAAACCGTTTTCCATTTATATTGGACAAGGAATCAATCACTCTAGCTTTCTATGGGTACTACATAAACCTCACGTAGATATCGATTGCGATTCTAGCAATGCCAGATCCTTGATCCTAATAACACCGAATCCAATCGTATCCTTTCTTTTTCCTCCCGTGCGCTAATCGTATATAGCCGTTGCCTGCATTTGTCAAAGTGTCCGTTGCACTTGACTTTGAACCCTGACTTTTCCCAATGTTCATCTGATTTGAAATGATATTATATACGTTAACCAGTTTGTGTTACGTATGTTAAATGGCTTCGATAGCGTGCGCTATCCTTTGCGTATAGCGTGCGTTAAGCTTATCATCTGCAGTCAACTTTCCTACTCGTCTGATCAGGTAGCGTACGTTATGCATGTCTCATACCATACGTTATGCTTGCAAATTCAAGCTATTTGAGTCTTCGATTCCTTCATTGATTTGCTTCGCCTTTTTGTTGTTTTGTTTTGTTGGGCAACTTAATCATCAAAACTCTATGTATGGAATCAAATATTCCAACGATATCCCCCTTTTTGATGATTACAAAACAACCCTTGAATTGGATAAAAACCTGCAAAAATAAAAATATATATATTTGTACGAATCAAAGTTTCGGCTTTGATCGTTTCGTTAGTTTCACCCATCTTTTCTTTTTCTATCATTTTCGACTTCTTCGTGTCTCATTTTTCAACTGTAATACCCGTAATTTCGATTTCCGGTAATTTCTTTTTTTCGGCGAAAGTCCATTTGGACGGCTCGATAATGACCGCTTCGTCATTCCGAGAATGATTAATTCTGCACTTTTTGTTATCCGAGTTCGTTTCGGTGTCGTTTTGTTGAGTTCCGTGCTTTTTGGCAACTTTTCCGCACTTGAGTTCGATTCTTGCGAATCTCGGTCGAAACTGCTCTTTCGAGTTTCCCATAAGTTCGTTTAACTTTGTTATACGTGTTGTGAACTTCGGTTTGGTTATTCGATCACGTATCGTGATTTTCGGGCGTTTTGGGCCATTTTGTAATTTACCCAAAGTTATGGGTATACGTATCTGTATTTGCTGTCTCGACTCTTTTCTTGGTCGCGTATGATTAATTATTTCATTATGTTTTCATTTCGGGTAGTTGATGTTGTCCGCGAACTTTTCGTCGTGTTCGTTCCGTATGTTTTCGGAAATCGAGTCGTCGGATCATGACGGCTGAGCACTGGCCGGACAGGTGCGGCCGGCACGGTCGGAAGTGCTGGGCACTGGCCGGGCAAGCACGGAAGGAACCGGCATAGCGCACGCTACGGCCGGAAGGCTGCACGCGCTAACCGGCAGGTGTAGCGCACGCTATCAGCCGGCCCAACGTATGCTATCGGGTCTGGGCAGAGGGGTTCTGAGGTTCTGGACTCGGGTAGGATCGACAGGTAGCGCACGCTACTGTCGGACACTGCGCACGCTACGGCCGAAAGGCTGCGCACGCTACCTGGCCGAGCAGTCAAGTCCAGGAGGTCTCTGGATTGCGGCCTGGGCCGATAGCGCACGCTAGTTCGGCAGCCTAGTGCACGCTAGTCCGGCCTAGTATAAATGTGACAAAAGCAGTCCAGTTTCGGTCATTTTTCCCATTTCTCTCTTTCTCTTCCGCGGCTGGAGCCTTGGGGATCTTGAAGCCATGTTGTTAAACAACAAATCCATAAAGTTCTTGAGTTCATATCATTGATTGATCATCCTATATCATCCTTTGATCCAGCGAATCAAGGTGAGATTTTCTAGAACCCTAGTTTCTTGAATTTTGGGGTTTTTAAATTTTTGTCCGATTCGTTCCGTATTGTTGATTAATTCATGATGTGTGTGATTAATCTTGATAGTATTCTTGTGTTTAACATCATTTAATCCATTGTTCTTCGTCGAATCGAAGTATATTTCTTGATTTCCTTCGAATCGACTTTTTGGGGGATTTGTTCTTGATCTCGTTTTCCATCCGTTTTTGATGGATCAATTGTTGTTAAATGATGTTGTTAAACATATCCTATGGATTGTATATCCATATTTCGTTTTGGAATTCCGTTTTCGTGTTTTGACGGGACGAATCGTGTTCTTGGCCGTTTTGGGAGAAACACTTGAATTTTCGTCATTCGTTCTTTGAATTTAGCGGCTTTGGGTCGTACTTTGGAATTCATTTTCGTTGTTGTATTTGTCCTTCGTAGTTTATTATCGCGAGTTGGCGTTCGGTGGAGTCGGCAGGTTCGTAGTCGGTTCGTGCCAATGTACTTCAGTCGATTCTCCATGTTGTTCTTATTCGAGGCAAGTACCTTGCTCATACATTTCTTATTTTGTGGATATGATGATCGTTGATCGTCTTGGTGTGTTTGTTTGGTTGTTCGAAATGAAGTTTCAAAAGATTTCGGTTTGGCCTCGTTAAAGGCTCTCTTTCAAAATGCGTGTGTGTTTTGTGAACGGTGTATTTTGGGAATTGATTATGATTTGATTATTTTGAATGTTGGAGGCTTTGATGATACCCCTGTTGTTTAATGTTATGGAATCGTGTATTCCATGTTTAATCTTATTATTATGTTTTGAAGAGTTTGATAATGGTGTCGGATAAGTGGCCATCCCTAGTAAGTATTCTTGATGAACTTACATTCTTAGCATGTTAGTATTGCATGAGTAACGTGTGTGTGTGTATGCTCACTATGGGTTAGATCCGACGGGGTCTCGGTAGAGCTCCACGAAGCTGTGGAACCGCGAGCTTGCTTTTAACCACTATGGGTTAGATCCGACGGGGTCTCGGTAGGGGTCCATGAAGCTGTGGGTCCGCGGTTAATTGTGGTGCATTTTTACAATGTGACTTGGATTATTAGCTTTTCTGGAAACCAGTATTTTGAACGGTTTTCATGTTTGCATGCATCGACTAAGTGTGTAAGAGGTAAGTTGTTCGTTTGGCTTACTTGGCTAGGATGGCATTAGAGTATTTGTCGTTTGTGTTTAAACCTTGGGTTGTGAATTTTGATGTTGGAAGACGAACCTTGTTGTCGTTCTCGTGTACTGTGAGTTGATGAGATTTGGGGCTAAAATCTCAATGGTTTTGTAAAGGCCATTTTACGAATTTGGGGCTAAAATCCCAACGGTTTGGTAAAGGTCATTTTACGGAAAGTAAACCTTTGGGGCGGTGACCCCTTTCGTCTTTTGGGTTTTGAAAAGTGGGATTTGATAATCCTAAATTGTTTTTCTATTAAAACTCTCGATGGCATTCTAAACTGTTTTATAAATTATTTCCATTGATTTGTGATCTTTCGGTTTTGGAATATTTTTCTCAAACTCTTGCCTCGGGAAGTACTTTTTCGTTTCATTTGGATCTTTAAGGATTCTTGGTTATTGTTATTCGTGGAATGTGAATTGTATGACTCGTATCTTTGCACTTGTACTTGCACTAGCAAAACAGTGGAGTTTTGCTAACCCCCGAGTATTCGGGGGGTGGATGTTTGTATTGCATTCAGGTTTTGGAGCATAGCACAGGGTCGGCATGAAAGATGATGAAAGATGAACGATACTAATCACACGAGGACAGTTTGTTGTTATATTGGTTTAGTTGTATTTTATTTCCGCTGCAGTATTCTTTCCCCGTTGTACGGGAGTGTGTTGTATTCGACCCCTGCGTGGGCAAGTATTGTAATCGAGTTGTATGTTTTATTGAAAGACCAAATTGGTCTACTGAGTCATTTTAGCCTTAAAAGAATTATTGAGATGTTCTATGTTGTTACCAGCCTGGTAGATCCTTGAGGAAAGGTTCTACGGCATGTAATATCCCTGAGCGGATTGGGGGTGTTACATAAATGGTATCGGAGCTTAGGTTGTGGAAACCTAGGCTGTCGGGTTTAGTGATGTTTGTTGAGTTTGGTCTCGTCGGATCTGTCTGACTGAGTCATTTCGCGATGCGTCGTCTGAGTTTGTTGGTCGTGATTAGTATCGTGGGGCGATCATCATCTTCGTGCGACCTGTGGATGTAGAGTTGTGAAACTCTTTCGCGTTGCGGAAGCGATTTAGTAAAGGTGCAGAAATAAAACGACACAATAATCAATAGAGGTTCGGCGAAACGTGCCTACGTCCTCTCTCGGTATCTTTTTCTATAGGCTAAAGATAAACCTCTGCACCTCTCTTCTATCGGTCGAGGGATAACTGTTACAAGCTCGTCTTCTATCGGTTCGAGTAAACCGTTCTAACACTTGTCTTTATGTCGGTCCAAGTTAAACCGTTTTTCTTTTCTATTGGACAAGGAATCAACCACTCTAGCTTTCTATGGGTACTAGATAAACCTCACGTAGATATCGATTGTGCTTCTAACAATGCCGGATCCTTGATCCTAATAACACTGAATCCAATCGTATCCTTTCTTTTTCCTCTCGTGTATGTGTTGAATGTATAAACTCAAACTATCAATATAAGTACAATTACAACAACTAGAATGTGTATAATAATATATGATCACTGAATCGTTTGCTTTGCATTGTTGTGTATTTTTATACCAAGTGGTTTGGTATTTATAGCCATTTCCATCCAACTAGCCGTTAGTCACTTTTGACTTGCTAGCGTGCTAGCCTTTCTCCATAGCATGCGCTAACCTCGTTACGTACGTTATTGTTGTCCTGTAGCGTACGTTATCGCTTTCCAGTTTTAGTCCAGTAGCTTTCGTTTCTTCTTTTATGTACGTTGTTGTTTCATGTTACGTACGTTATCCTCTTGCTGTAGCGTACGTTAATCATACAATGTAGCGTGCGCTAATCGTATATAGTCGTTGCCTGTATTTGTCAAAGTGTCCGTTGCACTTGACTTTGAAACCTGACTTTTCCCAACGTTCATCTGATTTGAAATGATATTACGTACGTTAACCAGTCTGTATTACGTACGTTAAATGGCTTCGATAGCGTGCGCTATCCTTTGCGTATAGCGTGCGTTAAGCTTGTCATCTGCAGTCAACTTTCCTACTCGTCTGATCAAGTAGCGTACGTTATGCATGTCTCATAGCGTACATTATGCTTGCAAATTCCAGCTATTTGAGTCTTCAATTCCTTCATTGATTTGCTTCGCCTTTTTGTTGTTTTATTTAGCAACTTAATCATCAAAACTCTATGTATGGAATAAAATATTCCAACAATCTCCCCCTTTTTGATGATTACAAAATAACCCTTGAATTCGATAAAAACCTGCAAAAATGAAAATATATATATTTGTACGAATCAAAGTTTTTGGCTTTGATCGTTTCATTTGTTTCACCCATGTTTTCTTTTTCTGTCATTTTCGACTTCTTCGTGTCTCATTTTTCAACTCCTTCGTTTCTTTCTCTTTTTATATACTTTATTTTTCTCCTTTTCGACTCTTTCGATTTTTATTATCCTCTCCTTCTTTTTACTTTTTATTTTTCTCGTCATTCTTCCATGACACTTTTTATCAGATTCTACTCATTTCTCCCCCTTTTGTATTCAGCAAAAAGTATAAAGCAAAATATACCAATCGAATAGAGGATACAAAAAAATGATAAGATAAAATATGCATAAAAAATATAACTCCCCCTTTTAAAATATATAATACTCCCCCTGAGTAAAATATCAATTGTGAAAAATTAATTTTTGGGGATCCAACCTATAGTTGGTTTTTGTTTAGAGACATAGACGATATTCGGAATAAAAGTTCCTTTTAGAATCATTTTTTTTTAACTTTTATCGTCCGTCTTGGGCTTTTGCAATTTGAAATGTGGTGCACAATTTTCAAATATTTATCGCATTGGGGTATTTTAACATTTACGGATTCATTTTTGGAATGTTGTTTGAATTCCAACCCCTGTTTATTTAGAGTAAACTTTTGAACCAAGAGCATTTGTTCAAATTTCTCGTTTCCACACGAGAATTTCTTCGTTAAATTTTTCAGCTCGGTTTGGACTTTCAAGAGATCATCCTTTAAAATATTTTCATTTTCAGCGCATTTTGAATGATCGGATTTGATAAACTTTCCATTTTCATGGATTTTGGAAATCTCGGTTTCCAATAATTTATTTTTAGACTGGAGGGATTTGATTTCTGATAAAGCATTTTGATAATCCGTATGTAATAACTCAAATGTTTCAAAAAGTTCGTCGTAGGAGTTACTTACTTGACTTTCGACGTAGCTATCGTCGAACGAACTTTTGGCCATAAGAGCGAGATTATTTTGATTGAGGAAATCTTAATCTTCGTCTTACAAGTTCTCTTGTGGAAGCTTTGTGCTTATACGCGTTCGACTTGTTCACTAGCCAGTGCGGGAGGGTCCTTAGAGGCCTCGAATGGGGTCAGTGGTTTTGTTCCGAATCCTAGGCGGTCTTCGACTGTGGTATTTTACCGTTTATTTTCCGTTAAAAGACATGTATTGTCTTGATTTTAAATGTTTTGATGCGTGTACTAGGAGGTGTTTTAGCGTACGTCGATATGTGTGAGTTTTGGGCATTCTGGCCTATTGGATTTTTGAAAACCTTGAGTATCTTAAAAAAAAATATTAAATAAATTTCGAGACCTACTTTTGAAATGAGTTATTTTCTCGTGGTACATCCAAGGTGCCACAATATGTTTCAAAATTCTTCTACCTCGTGGACCAAAATGTTTTGAGATATTTTCAATGTTTTAGAAACACTTTTACTTAGACCCGAGGGTCGAATATTTTGAAAGTCTTCACTAAGAGAAATTGTCCTCATTTTTATCAAATGCGAAATGGTTCTCCAAAGTCTCGATAACAATGTTTCACGTTTGTACTTTTTTTGAAAGGCGATACTCAAGATCAACCGATGTTTTTCTAAATTATTTTCAAAAAGGTGGTTTTCATTTTTAAAACCTAACATTCCTGTTTGCGGACCGGAAATGCATGTATGGTTTTCGAACTTTCGTTACGGTGTTAATCCCGATTTGTGATTGAATTGGTGGCGTGAGCGTTGAGTCGTTGCCACGCATATGTTTTGTTAGCCCTTTGTGGGAGGTGTGATGACGATCTTTAATGTTGTCATTTCATGGTGACTTGCGTGTTATCGCACCTGTGCGAGCTGTTAGAGCTTGAGTTTATATGATATGTGTTATGATTCTTTGTTGTGCTGAGTTGGCATCTCCGCTATGTTGTTTTGCGACGTTATTCCCCATTGCATCTAGCATTTGTATTTTCGGTATGCCGAGCCGAGGCGTTTCAACCGTGATGTGCCGGGGCATGCATGTGCAAATTGTCCTTCTCGTCGGTAACACATTTCAAGTGTGGACTCGAGGGACATAGAATTCAGTTTTGCGAATTGGTTACCGAGACTTCCGGAGTTCGCGCTTAGCACAGTCATCAGAATCAGCTTTGAGAGTCCTTTGAAGGATGTTTCTGTCGGTTGCTTGTTGTGTTGTCACCTTGATTTCGTGTTGTGAGTTTCGGGAACGACACTTCTTTTAGAAGAGGTCGAATATAATACCCATATTGTTTTGGACTTTTACATTTTCTCTACCTCAAGTCTATCGATTCGCTCATGTTCGTTGATACTTTATGAACTTGTTCTGTATTTCGGTTTCATTGTTCAGCCGAGACGTGAACCTGGGAGTTGTCGTTTGAATTTTATTGTTCTTCGTGATTCGAACATGATAGTTCGATTCTTGTTGTCTCGATCATTTGATTGTTCGGTTTTTGTTGATCTTGTTTCGTGATTGTTGAACATTCAGGCTCCTTCGTAATTCCCTTAAGTTCGGGAAATTAGTCTTGTTTTCAATCTTCCAACCCTTGGGCGGTGGAATTCCGTATTTGTTCAGCGATTGGCTCGCGTTTTGATTGATGTACCGTTGGGTTGGTCAATCATATTGATTTTCGTTCGTTGTGTTTTGTGATTGTCGGATAATTAACTTGGCTATATTATCCGTTTGATGACGCTTGTCATTTGTTGGTTTTATTATATCCCTAACGGCGACGTTGTGTTGGTCGTGGAGCGTGTTTTCACGCCGTATACTCCTTTGTGTTGCTTGTAACATTTCGCCGTTGGGCGTGAGTTACGCGTTTCATGTGTACCTCGTTGAGTCTTCCTGGCGGGATATCGCTTCTCCCTACTTGTTTTAAGTTTCGGGACGAAACTTCTTTTAAGGAGGGTAGTGTGTAATACCCGTAATTTCGATTTCCGGTAATTTTTTTTTTTTCGGCGAAAGTCTGTTTGAACGGCTCATTCATGACTGTTTCGTCATTCCGAGAATGATTAATTCTGCACTTTTTGTCATCCGAGTTCGTTTCGGTGTCGTTTTGTTGAGTTCCGTGCTTTTTGGCGACTTTTCCGCACTTGAGTTCGATTCTTGCGAATCTCGGTCGAAACTGCTATTTGGAGTTTCCCGTAAGTTCGTTTAACTTTGTTATACGTGTTGTGAACTTCGGTTTGGTTATTCGATCACGTATCGTGATTTTCAGGCGTTTTGGGCCATTTTGTAATTTACCCAAAGTTATGGGTATCCGTATCTGTATTTGATGTCTCGACTCTTTTCTTGGTCACGTATGATTAATTATTGCATTATGTTTTCATTTCGGGTCGTTGATGTTGTCCGCGAACTTTTCGTCGTGTTCGTTCCGTACGTTTTCGGAAATCGAGTCGTCGGATCATGACGGCTGAGCACTGGCCGGACAGGTGCGGCCGGCACGGCTGGTGCGGCATCGCCGGCAAGCACGACAGGAACCGGCGTAGCGCACGCTATGGCCGGAAGGCTATGCGCGCTAACCGGCAGGTGTAGCGCACGCTATCGGCCGGCCCAACGTACGCTATTGGGTCTGGGCAGAGGGGTTCTGAGGTTCTGGACTCGGGTAGGATCGGCAGGTAGCGCACACTACTGTCGGACACTGCGCACGCTACGGCCGGCAGGTAGCGCACGCTACGGCCGAAAGGCTGCGCACGCTACCTGGCCGAGCAGTTTAGTCCAGGAGGTCTCTGGATTGCGGCCTGGGCCGATAGCGCACGCTAGCTCGGCAGCCTAGCGTGTAATATCCGGATTTATTACAGTGTATTTCATCTGTATTCAACCATGTATTATTTCGGATGGATGATTTTGATTATTGGAGTGTGATATTTAGTGCATTAATATCATTATGCATAAGTATAGAAACATGTATAATTGCTCAAACAACCTAGTGATAGCGCACGCTAAGAATGTATCTTAACGCGCGCTATCGGGCCATTCTTAGCGCACGCTATGAAGGTATGAGTAACGTGCGCTAAGGACTCTATTATTGAGCGGGACAGCTAACTCATGCGCCAGCGGGACATGGGTCCGGATAAGATTCCCGCTGACGCACCCGGACAAAATCTGAAGTCAACCATTATTAGCGCACGCTAAGGGATGCTTAGTAGCGTGCGCTAACTTATCAATAATGCAGAATTTATAAATGGACAGCATACACTTTGGCTTTCATTTCCTTCGTCTATACTTCGTCTCTGAGAGTCCAGAGAGCAAGAATATCCCTTCTAAACACTTAGAACATATATTGGTGATCATTGAATGATTGAGTATCACTTGTGAGTGATCATTGAAGAGAAGTAACACTTTGGAGTGGCACATAACCAAACGGAGTTGGATTATACTCGTAGTTCAGTGATTTCGGCATTTTAAGGTATGTTCAACCTATCACCAGTCTTAGATTTGGTTTTCCAATGGATACGTTGATCATATTATCGAGGTATTGAATTTCATTAGTGAATTATTCAACAACATCATGTTTAGAAGATTGGAATATCTACAAATACGATACTAGTGTTAGAACCTTGAAGTTGGGATCCTAGTACTTCAATGATGAGAGAAATATTCTGGAGTTAACAAACCGTATGATTTATGTTATCTTTGTGATCATGATTTGGAAGAGATATTATAAGAACTTAAAGGAAGAATCATCTTAGGAAATATTCTTTCGTATAAGTCGGAATTGTTAGTTCACCTCAAGATGAAGTCTGAATATGTATAATGATAGTAGAATCTAATACATTAATCGGAGATCACCAACTTCGCATGAGAATTGAAATCTAGATGGATTATGGTGTCATGATGATTATACGTATATTTGCATCTCGAAGTTGATATTATCCTGGAGATCATTTGTTAGGGTTATGAACATAACATGAAGACAGATAACAAACATCAAATCACTGAAGAAATCGCTCACTTCATCACTTTTTAAATCTGCTGCCCTCCAGTGAACTGCCATGCATTATTAGCGTGCGCTAATATACGAGATTTAACGTGCGCTATCGGGTACGTTTAGCGTACGCAACTTTTTGGACTTAGCGTGCGTTAAATCATCAGCCGAGTCAGTCGGCTGATCAGTGAGGCACCGACAACGCCGGGTTAGCGTACGCTAGGCGGTGTGTACTGCGTACGCTAACGAGTAGCATTAACGTACGCTACATATGATTCGTAGCGTGCGTTAATCTGTCCATACAGATTGCATATTAAGGACTTCCTACCGTAATTGTTGAACTGTTAGACGTTCGTACGACACAAAATGAATTCTGTACTATTTCTTTTGTTAAGGTTCGAGCCTAACACGTGATTGATCGAAGGGGACGACCTTCGAGTATTTTGATATTCGTGGAAGTTTATTCTTGTCAACAAACCGAGGCAAGTACTCTAATTAGAATTGTTTGTACTATGACAATTGTGATTGTATCGTGTAAATATGTTGTGTATATATACGTCCACCATGTGTTGATCCGACGGGAATCATCATGGGAATCTATAGCTGTGTGCGCTGGATCGTTGGACAGGTAGTTCCACCATGTGTTGATCCGACGGGATCATCATGGGAATCTATAGCTGTGTGCGCTGGATCGTTGGAATACCATCTGTATGTTGAAATTGTATTGATATGATATGTGTTGTGGATATTCTCGTTGGAGAAACTTGTTATGATATAATTGTTGATTATATCGCTGTTGTATGATTATTGTACTTGTACTAGCATCGTTGTGCTAACCCCTTCGGGGGTGAACATTTGTGTATGTTCAGGATCCAGGAGAGCGGGGAAACAACTACTGGAGATGCATGACGACGAGGGTGCGGAGTGATGTTTCGACCGGGTTTACTGTCTGTTATTTATTGGTTATTTTCAATAAGTACTCGAGTACGCTGTCGATTTATAATGCTTGGATTTTGATGATGTAATGTAACTCTTCATGGGATATTTGTAATTTCGATTTTGAACCAGTCGGTTGAATTTCATTTCAGTAATTTCATAAACTGGTACCTGTTATTGTCATTCCTTTTATTCAGCCTTGTAAATTCTTATGTAAAGGATTTACGGCGCTGTAATATTCCTGAATATATCGGGGGTGTTACAGAATATGGTATCAGAGCTAAGATTATGGATATCTTGGCCGTTGGGTTAAAATAGGGGTCATTTATGTCTTTTGAGGTAACCGGTCATGAACGACATCACTGCACTGCCTACGTCTTCATGCGAACAGTGGTTGTAAGTTCCTAAACTCTATCTTGTTCTTTACATGTTGTGTCTCTTTATACTTGAATATTAGAACGATGCTGTTTCCCGTGTATTAAGTACTTGTGCTTACAGTATGTTGAGAGGCGGACGTGGACGTGGTCGCGGTCGTGGACGCGGACGAAGGAATGCTGAAAGGGAGGCGTCGCCTTCTAATCAGGCTAGTCATAGCTCAGGCGAGCCGCAGCAATCCATCAATAACGAACCGGAACCTGGTGTGCCAGAAATCCTTCGTCAAGTCGTAAACCAGATGACTCAGTTCGCTCAGGTCGTGGACCGAATGCAAGTGGCGGCAGGAATTCAGCAGGGAGATGGACAACAAAGGATTCTAGAAATGGGAAATCGAGGCGACCGATGGTTACAAGAGGTGGCAAAGATGCAACCACCCAAATTTGACGGCTTTTCCGAGACTCCCACTTGGGACCATTGGTTGAAGGAACTGGAGAAAATTTTTGCTGGAATCAATTGCCCGGACGACAGGAGAGCTCCTATTGCCCAAGATTTCTCGATAGGGAAGCATCCGAGTGGTGGGAAGCTATCCGACTGCAGATCATGATGCCGATTGACGGAATTTAAAATGATGATGGAAGCTCAAGATTGCCCTCGTCCCGTGAGGGAAGCCAAAATTCGAATTTTTCTCCGCTCAACCATCGACGAACCCGTGTCCTGCATTTATTAAGACTTTTAACCAAATAGCTAGCATTTGTTCGACATCCGGTCGTAATGTATGCGGAAATGATGATTCATTTTGAAATGAGGATGAAACCAGAAATCCAGAGGTACATGTCCGGTTTTGAATGTACCACTCTCCGCCAGTACCAGGATAAGGCATTGGCGTATGAAATAAAAGAAGCAGCAATGGAGAAGTTTATGGAGTCGAAGAAACAGAAAGTCTCTGGTACTTTTACAGAGCACAAGAGCGGTGGGCCCCGCAAGGCCCAGTCTTCCTTTTCTTTCAAGAAGCCTCCGCACCCATCTAAGAGCGGAAAGAATTACGGACCAATGTCAGCCACGACGGATACAGCTAGGAAGTGCTTTAACTGTGGTCGCCCAGGCCACCTTTGGCGTGATTGTTTACGCACTCCAGTTACATGTTTTGAGTGCGGACAGGAAGGACACCGTGCGACGTTTTGTAAGGACGCCACTAAGTACAATGGAACCCGTTCATCACAGCCAGTGTTCTAAAAATCCCCGCCTAGACCGATTAATCCTCCGATTAATCCCTAGAAGGTCCTCTACCGTTCCGATTATGGCCTAGGCGCTTGTACTAGACGTTTGGGTGATTAATCAGTCGTCTAGGCTGGCTGGGCGGGGGCCTATGAAGGCAAACTAAGATACTATGGGTACTATGGACTACTTTATAGTTATATCAATGTTTTAAATTTCGTAGCTAGGTGGACGATTAGGCGGATGCCTAGGCGGTTATACTTTTTAATTTTTTTTTGTTTTATTCTAATAGTACTATAAATTCCTAAACTGAGATATTATGGATATTATAGACTCCCTTATATATATATATCAATATTTTAAATATAATATATAATTGATTATATATCTTTTAAATGATTAAATTTTAATTCTTTTTAATTATTTACATATATATATAATTTTTTATATATAAAAATAATTAAAATAATAATAAAAATATAAATCCGTCTAATCCGATTAATCCCCGATTAATCCCCGAGTAATCCTCTGGGCGCTAGGCGTTAGCAATCCGAACGCCTAGCGCTTAGCGTTTTTTAGAACCATGATCACAGCCAGTTCAGAAAGAAGCCAGTATTCCACAGACGCAGCAAAGTGTTCAGATGCCTCAGAATTTTGGCCGCGGGCGAGGCAGAGGACAATGGGACCGAAAGGGGACATCGAGTGCCGGACCGCTCCCCACGTGCATGCGAGATGAGGAGGACAGATGATCGTGGATCTGCCGTGCCATCGTCTTGCCAGATCCTTTCCCAGCCAGTTAGCGTTTTATTCGATACAGGAGCTACACATTCTTTCATATCTTTGTCTTGTGTAAATCGTTTGAATATTTCCGGTTTTCATGCTTGTGAACCTTATGTTGTTGGTTTACCGAGTGGAGAGAGGATTGTCGGAAATTTAGAAACTAGAAATTTCCCTGTATCATTTGGAGGCAGAGAGTGGCTCTCAAATCTGATCATGATAGAAATGCAAGGAGATGACCTGATACTCGGTGACGATTGGCTTAATCGATATGGAGCAATTGTGAACTACCGAAGGAGAAATATCTCGCTGATCGCTGATGATGGCTCCGAAATACTGTTCGAAGGATGGAAACCAGGAAGTTCAGGAAAATTGATCAAGGCAATGAAAGCTGTCAAATTGTTGAAACAGGGTTGTACCGGGTACTGGTGTTACGCGATGAAGAAAGAAGATGAAATTGTGGAACTTTCATCCATTCCTGTTGTGAACGAATTTCCAGATGTATTTCCTGATGAGCTACCTGGACTACCTCCACGAAGGGATGTAGAATTTACTATTGAGCTGGAACCCGGAGCTACACCAATTTCCAAGGCGCCGTATCGTATGGCACCTACTGAGATGTACGAACTGAAGAAGCAGTTGGAGGAGTTACTGGACAAGGGCTATATTCAGCCAAGCGTTTCACCCTGGGGAGCGCCAGTTCTTTTCGTCCGAAAGAAGGATGGATCGCTCCGACTGTGTATTGACTATCGAGAGCTGAATAAGATGACGATTAAGAACAAGTATCCGTTGCCACGGATTGATGATCTATTTGACCGATTGCAAGGGGCAACAAGATTTTCTAAAATTGATCCGAGATCGTGATACCATCACCGAGGATTAAGGAATCCGATGTTCCGAAATCCGCATTCAGAACTCGTTACGGGCATTATGAGTTTGTGGTGATGCCGTTTGGTCTTACTAACGCACCTGCAGTATTTATGCAATTGATGAACCGTGTATTCATTGAATTTTTGGATAAATTTGTGGTCGTGTTTATCGATGACATTCTGGTGTATTCTAAGAGTCCGGAAGATCATGCACATCAATTGCGGATTGTATTGGGACTTTTGAGAAACGAACAATTGTACGCCAAACTTTCTAAGTGTGAATTCTGGCTAAAGGAGGTAATGTTCCTCGGCCATGTAGTGTCAGCTGAAGGGGTCCGAGTAGATCCTCAGAAGATCGAAGCAATTATGGATTGGGAACCTCCAAAGAACGTGAAAGAGGTCCGAAGCTTCTTAGGACTTGCTGGATACTATCGTCGATTCGTGGAAGGGTTTTCTAAAGTCTCCCGCCCACTTACTCGACTTCTGCAGAAAACTCAAAAGTTTGAGTGGAATGAATTGTGTCAGATTAGTTTTGATGAACTGAAGAAAAAATTGACGACAGCACCGATTCTATCACTTCCGCAGGGAACTGGAGGATTCATAGTTTACAGTGATGCTTCGAATCAAGGACTTGGGTGCGTGTTGATGCAGAATGATAAGGTGATCGCTTATGCATCGCGACAATTGAAACCTTATGAAGTGAATTACCCGACACATGATTTGGAACTAGCAGCAGTAGTTTTTGCCTTGAAGATTTGGAGGCATTATCTGTACGGGACTCACTGTCAGATCTTTACGGATCATAAGAGTCTCAAGTATATATTCAGTCAGAAAGAGTTGAACATGCGGCAAAGAAGATGGTTGGAACTGATTAAGGACTATGACTTGGAGATTTTATATCATCCAGGTAAAGCGAATGTAGTGGCCGATGCACTTAGCCGCAAGCCTGTCTCTATTCAGATGCTGGAGACGCTGACCTCCCAACTTAGCCTTCAACGAGAGATGATTCGTGAGGGAATTGAGGTGTGGTTACAAAGAGTCCAAGGACAACATGCGTGATGGAGATAACCGTCATTAACCGAAGAAATCAAATCTAGACAGCAGATGATCCTCGATGATTCGGTTACATGATGAAGTGATCCAAGGAAAGGCCCCGGATTCATAGTTCATGACGATGGAGTTTTGAGATTTCAGAACCGACTCTGCGTTCCCGATGTTGATGTTCAAAGCAGACGATTATGAAGGAAGCACATAGTTCGCCTATTCTATCCACCCGGCACCAAGAAATGTATAAGGACTTGAAGCGTAACTTCCGTGGGGCAACATGAAGAAAGACGTAGCGGACTATGTTTCAAATGCTTGACTTGTCGTGAGGTTAAGATCGAGCATCAACGGCTCTTGGAATGTTGAAGTCGCTCCCGATTCCCGAATGGAAGTGGGAGGACATATCGATGGACTTTATCACTAATATGCCGAAAACCAGACAGGAATGAACATGATTTGGGTGATAGTTGATCGCTTAACCAAATCGGCTCATTTTCTAGGCATTAAGGATACGTGGGGACCAGAGAGGTTGGCACGAGTCTTTATTTCGGAGATAGTTCGATTGCAAGGTACGCCAAAGACCAATGTTTCAGAACGAGATGGCCGCTTTGTGTCTCGCTTCTGGAAAGCAGTTCATAAGGCCTTGGGGACCGAATTGAACTTCAGTACAGCATATCACCCGCAGACTGATGGACAATCTGAGAGAACTATACAAACGGTGGAAGACATGCTAAGGGCCTGTGCCTTAGATTGGTCAAACGATTGGGAAGTTCATCTACCGTTGATTGAATTTACCTACAACAATAGTTGGCATGCTTCTATTAAGATGGCACCGTTTGAGGCATTATACGGAAGGAGATGCAGATCGCCCTTATGCTGGGACGATTCATCGGACTTGATCGGAACAGAACCAGAGTTGATCGAGCAGACTCGGGAGAAGATAGCCTTGATTCGTGAAAGGTTGTTGACTGCCCAGAGTCGCCAGAAATCCTATGCGGACGTACGTCGTCGCCCATTGGAGTTCAATACTGGGGACCATGTACTTTTGAAAGTTTCTCCTACTCGGGGAATCTTTCGTTTCTGAAGGAAGGGAAAACTGAGTCCGAGATATATCGGACCATTTGAGATCCTCGAGAGAGTTGGGAGTTGGCATACGATTAGCATTGCCGCCGTCATTGTGCCATGTTCATAACGTGTTCCATGTATCCCGATTGCGGAGATATATACCAGATCCTACCATATCATTGATTTCGCGAGATCAAGTCGAGCAGATGGGACGCTTGAAGAAAGACTACCAAGATACTCGAGAGTCGAGTTAAGCAACCGAGGAACAAGTCAATCGCTTTTGGTCAAAGTTCGGTGGTCACGTCATGGGACGAGGAAGCCACCGGGAAAGGGAAGCGATATGAAGTTTAGATATCCCGAGTTATTTTCGTCTTGAGTTTCGGGACGAAACTCCTTTTTAGTGGGAGAGTATGTAATATCCGGATTTATTACAGTGTATTTCATCTGTATTCAACCATGTATTATTTCGGATGGATGATTTTGATTATTGGAGTGTGATATTTAGTGCATTAATATCATTATGCATAAGTATAGAAACATGTATAATTGCTCAAACAACCTAGTGATAGCGCACGCTAAGAATGTATCTTAATGCGCGCTATCGGGCCATTCTTAGCGCACGCTATGAAGGTATGAGTAACGTGCGCTAAGGACTCTATTATTGAGCGGGACAGCTAACTCATGCGCCAGCGGGACATGGGTCCGGATAAGATTCCCGCTGACGCACCCGGACAAAATCTGAAGTCAACCATTATTAGCGCACGCTAAGGGATGCTTAGTAGCGTGCGCTAACTTATCAATAATGCAGAATTTATAAATGGACAGCATACACTTTGGCTTTCATTTCCTTCGTCTATACTTCGTCTCTGAGAGTCCAGAGAGCAAGAATATCCCTTCTAAACACTTAGAACATATATTGGTGATCATTGAATGATTGAGTATCACTTGTGAGTGATCATTGAAGAGAAGTAACACTTTGGAGTGGCACATAACCAAACGGAGTTGGATTATACTCGTAGTTCAGTGATTTCGGCATTTTAAGGTATGTTCAACCTATCACCGCCTTAGATTTGGTTTTCCAATGGATACGTTGATCATATTATCGAGGTATTGAATTTCATTAGTGAATTATTCAACAACATCATGTTTAGAAGATTGGAATATCTACAAATACGATACTAGTGTTAGAACCTTGAAGTTGGGATCCTAGTACTTCAATGATGAGAGAAATATTCGGAGTTAACAAACCGTATGATTTATGTTATCTTTGTGATCATGATTTGGAAGAGATATTATAAGAACTTAAAGGAAGAATCATCTTAGGAAATATTCTTTCGTATAAGTCGGAATTGTTAGTTCACCTCAAGATGAAGTCTGAATATGTATAATGATAGTAGAATCTAATACATTAATCGGAGATCACCAACTTCGCATGAGAATTGAAATCTAGATGGATTATGGTGTCATGATGATTATACGTATATTTGCATCTCAAGTTGATATTATCCTCGAGATCATTTGTTAGGGTTATGAACATAACATGAAGACAGATAACAAACATCAAATCATCAAGAAATCGCTCACTTCATCACTTTTTAAATCACGCCCTCCGTGAATCGCCATGCATTATTAGCGTGCGCTAATATACGAGATTTAACGTGCGCTATCGGGTACGTTTAGCGACGCAACTTTTTGGACTTAGCGTGCGTTAAATCATCACCGAGCCGGGCTGATCGCTGAGGCACCGACAACGCCGGGTTAGCGACGCTAGGCGGTGTGTCTGCGTGACGCTAACGAGTAGCATTAACGCACGCTACATATGATTCGTAGCGTGCGTTAATCCATCCATCTGATTGCATATTAAGGACTTCCTACCGTAATTGTTGAATTGTTAGACGTTAAATGCGACACAAAATGAATTCTCGTACTATTTCTTTTGTTAAGGTTCGAGCCTAACACGTGATTGATCGAAGGGGACGACCTTCGAGTATTTTGATATTCGTGGAAGTTTATTCTTGTCAACAAACCGAGGCAAGTACTCTAATTAGAATTGTTTGTACTATGACAATTGTGATTGTATCGTGTAAATATGTTGTGTATATATACGTCCACCATGTGTTGATCCGACGGGAATCATCATGGGAATCTATAGCTGTGTGCGCTGGATCGTTGGACAGGTAGTTCCACCATGTGTTGATCCGACGGGATCATCATGGGAATCTATAGCTGTGTGCGCTGGATCGTTGGAATACCATCTGTATGTTGAAATTGTATTGATATGATATGTGTTGTGGATATTCTCGTTGGAGAAACTTGTTATGATATAATTGTTGATTATATCGCTGTTGTATGATTATTGTACTTGTACTAGCATCGTTGTGCTAACCCCTTCGGGGGTGAACATTTGTGTATGTTCAGGATCCAGGAGAGCGGGGAAACAACTACTGGAGATGCATGACGACGAGGGTGCGGAGTGATGTTTCGACCGGGTTTACTGTCTGTTATTTATTGGTTATTTTCAATAAGTACTCGAGTACGCTGTCGATTTATAATGCTTGGATTTTGATGATGTAATGTAACTCTTCATGGGATATTTGTAATTTCGATTTTGAACCAGTCGGTTGAATTTCATTTCAGTAATTTCATAAACTGGTACCTGTTATTGTCATTCCTTTTATTCAGCCTTGTAAATTCTTATGTAAAGGATTTACGGCGCTGTAATATTCCTGAATATATCGGGGGTGTTACATAGCGCACGCTAGTCCGGCCCAGAATAAATGTAACACAGCAGTCCAGTTTCGGTCATTTTTCCCATTTCTCTCTTTCTCTTCCGCGGCTGGAGCCTTGGGGATCTTGAAGCCATGTTGTTAAATAACAAATCCATGAAGTTCTTGAGTTCATATCATTGATTGATCATCCTATATCATCCTTTGATCCAGCGAATCAAGGTGAGATTTTCTAGAACCCTAGTTTCTTGAATTTTGGGGGTTTTGCGTTTTTGTCTGATTCGTTCCATATTGTTGATTAATTCATGATGGGTATGATTAATCTTGGTAGTATTCTTGTGTTTAACATCATTTAATCCATTGTTCTTCGTCGAATCGAAGTATATTTCTTGATTTCCTTCGAATCGACTTTTTGGGGGATTTGTTCTTGATCTCGTTTTCCATCCGTTTTTGATGGATCGATTGTTGTTAAATGATGTTGTTAAATATATCCTATGGATTGTATATCCATATTTCGTTTTGGAATTCCATTTTCGTGTTTTGAAGGGACGAATCGTGTTCTTGGCCGTTTTGGGGGAAACACTTGAATTTTCGTCATTCGTTCTTTGAATTCAGCGGCTTTGGGTCGTACTTTGGAATTCATTTTCGTTGTTGTATTTGTCCTTCGTAGTTTATTAGCGCGAGTTGGCGTTTGGTGGAGTCGGCGGGTTCGTAGTCGGTTCGTGCCAACGTACTTCGGTCGATTCTCCGTGTTGTTCTTATTCGAGGCAAGTACCTTGCTCATACATTTCTTATTTTGTGGATATGATGATCGGTGATCGTCTTGGTGTGTTTGTTTGGTTGTTCAAAATGAAGTTTCAAAAGATTTCGATTTGGCCTCGTTAAAGGCTCTCTTTCAAAATGCGTGTGTGTTTTGTGAACGGTGTATTTTGGGAATTGATTATGATTTGATTATTTTGAACGTTGGAGGCTTTGATGATACCCCTATTGTTTAAAGTTATGGAATCTTGTATTCCATGTTTAATCTTGTTATTATGTTTTGAAGAGTTTGATAATGGTGTCGGATAAGTGGCCATCCCTCGTAAGTATTCTTGATGAACTTACATTCTTAGCATGTTAGTATTGCATGAGTAACGTGTGTGTGTGTATGCTCACTACGGGTTAGATCCGACGGGGTCTCGGTAGGGCTCCACGAAGCTGTGGAACTGCGAGCTTGCTTTTAACCACTATGGGTTGATCCGATGGGGTCTCGGTAGGGGTCCACGAAGCTGTGGGTCCAGCGGTTAATTGTGGTGCATTTTTACAATGTGACTTGGATTATTAGCGTTTCTGGAAATGAGTATTTTGAACGGTTTTCATGTTTGCATGCATCGACTAAGTGTGTAAGAGGTAAGTTGTTCGTTTGGCTTACTTGGCTAGGATGGCATTAGAGTATTTGTCGTCTGTGTTTAAACCTTAGGTTGTGAATTTTGATGTTGGAAGACGAACCTTGTTGTCGTTCTCGTATACTGTGAGTTGATGAGATTTGGGGCTAAAATCCCAATGGTTTTGTAAAGGCCATTTTACGAATTTGGGGCTAAAATCCCAACGGTTTGGTAAAGGTCATTTTACGGAAAGTAAACCTTTGGGGCGGTGACCCTTTTCGTCTTTTGGGTTTTGAAAAGAGGGATTTGATAATCCTAAATTGTTTTTCTATTAAAACTCTCGATGGCATTCTAAACTGTTTTATAAATTATTTCCATTGATTTGTGATCTTTCGGTTTTGGAATATTTTTCTCAAACTCTTGCCTCGGGAAGTACTTTTTCGTTTCGTTTGGATCTTTAAGGATTCCTGGTTATTGTTATTCGTGAAATGTGAATTGTATGACTCGTATCTTTGCGCTTGTACTTGCACTAGCAAAACAGTGGAGTTTTGCTAACCCCCGAGTATTTGGGGGGGTGGATGTTTGTATTGCATTCAGGTTTTGGAGCATAGCACAGGGTCGGCATGAAAGATGATGAAAGATGAACGATACTAATCACACAAGGACAGTTTGTTGTTATATTGGTTTAGTTGTATTTTATTTCCACTGCAATATTCTTTCCCCGTTGTACGGGAGTGTGTTGTATTCGACCCCTGCGTGGGCAAGTATTGTAATCGAGTTGTATGTTTTATTGAAAGACCAAATCAGTCTACTGAGTCATTTTAGCCTTAAAGGCATTATTGAGATGTTCTATGTTGTTACCAGCCTGGTAGATCCTTGAGGAAAGGTTCTACGACGTGTAATATCCCTGAGCGGATTGGGGGTGTTACATCAACTCCTTCGTTTCTCCCCCTTTTTGTATACTTTATTTTTCTCCTTTCGACTCCTTCGATTTTTATTATCCTCTCCTTCTTTTTACTTTTTATTTTTCTCGTCATTCTTCCATGACGCTTTTTATCCGATTCTACTCATTTCTCCCCCTTTTTGTATTCAGCAAAAAGTGTAAAGCAAAATATACCAACTGAATAGAGAATACAAAAAAAATGATAAGATAAAATATGCATAAAAAATATAACTCCCCCTTTTTAAAATACATAATACTTCACCTGAGTAAAATATCAATTGCGAAAAATTAATTTTTGGGGATCCAACCTATAGTTGGTTTTTGTTTAGATATAAAAATATTCGGAATAAAAGTTCCTTTTGGAATCCAAATCTTTTTAACTTTTATCGTCCGTCTTGGGCTTTTGCAATTTGAAATGTGGTGCCCAATTTTTAAACATTTATCGTATCAGGGTATTTTGAAATTTACGGATTCATTGTTAAAATGTTGTTTGAATCCCAACCCCTGTTTATTTAAAGTAAACTTTTGAACTGAGAGCATTTGTTTAAATTTCTCGTTTCCACACGAGAATTTCTTCGTTAAATTTTTCAGCTCGGTTTGGACTTTCAAGAGATCATCCTTTAAAATTTTTTCGTTTTCAGCTCATTTTGAATGATCGGATTCGATAAACTTTCCATTTTCATGGATTTTGGAAATCTCGGTTTCCAATAATTTATTTTTGGACTGGAGGGATTTGATTTCTGATAAAGCATTTTGATAATCCGTATGTAATAGCTCAAATGTTTCAAAAAGTTCGTCGTTGGAGTTACTTACTTGACTTTCGATGTCGCTATCATCGAACGAACTTTTGGCCATAAGAGCGAGATTATTTTGATTGAGGAAATCTTCATCTTCGTCTTCATCGCTCCATGTTGCAATTAGAATCTCCTTCTTGGGTTTTGCTCGGCAATTCTTTGCGAAGTGGCCTGGTTTACCACATAATCGACAATTATTGTCGAATTTCTTAGATTCATCCTTTTGGATGTCCTGCTTTCTCCGGTTTAATAAGTGTTGGAACTTATTAATATTTTTGGCATAATATGCCGATTCTTCGTCGTTTTCATCAACCGGGATTTCTTCCTTCTCAGACATCTTAGCCTTCATGGCTATTGATCTTTCCTTCGGCTTCGGTTTAGCATTCCGAGATTTTAGAACAATCTCGTAGTTTATAAGCGAACCAACAAGAGCACTAAAATCAAGATTGTTTAAATCTTTAGATTCCATTATAGCCGTCACCATACAGTCCCGTTATCGAGGTAGTGATCGTAGGATCTTTTTAACTTTTTTCACTACTTGAAAGTGGTTTTCCAAAGCATGCCAATCCATTTTTGATGACCGAAAATCGGTCGAGAATGATCGTGATGGATTCATCGTCCGTCATTTGAAATAGCTCGTACTCGTGAATGAGCATATTTATTTTCATCTCCTTGACTTGAGACGTTCCCTCATGTGTGACTTCAAGCATTTTCCAAATCTCTTTGGAACTGTCACGAGAAGATATCCGGTTGTGTTCTTCCGGATTTAAGGCACAATACAATAATTGCGTAGCTTTGCAATTATAATGATCATTTTTCTAATCCACGTAATCATATTCTTCGAAAGATTTAAGCGTACCATCGGATTTGATTGGAACTTTCGGACCAAGACATATCACTTTCCAAAGCTCGATGTCATAAGCTCGGATGAATATAGACGACTTTTTCTTCCAGGTCATGAAGTTAGATCCATCGAAGAATGGTGGTCGGTTAAGAGCAAGACCTTCGACTGGGGTAAGTTGAGACGCCATTTGGATCGACTCCTCGGATGTAAAGCCATTTATTGGAGGTACCGCTCCGATACCAATTGTTGGAGCAAGATTGGTCGGTATCGCTGTTTGGAGATAGAGTTGTGAAACTCTTTCGCGTTGCAGAAGCGATTTAGTAAAGGTGTGGAAATAAAACGACATAAGGATTTATAGAGGTTCGGACAAACGTGCCTACGTACTCTCTCGGTATCTTTTTTTATAGGCTAAAGATAAACCTCTGAACCTCTCTTCTATCGGTCGAGGGATAACCGTTACAAGCTCGTCTTCTATCGTTCCGAGTAAACCGTTCTAACACTTGTCTTTATGTCGGTCCAAGTTAAACCGTTTTCCTTTTCTATTGGACAAGGAATCAACCACTCTAGCTTTCTATGGGTACTAGATAAACCTCACATAGATATCGATTGCGATTCTAACAATGCCAGATCCTTGATCCTAATAACACCGAATCCAATCGTATCCTTTCTTTTTCCTCTCGTGTATGTGTTGAATGTATAAACACTCAAACTATCAATATAAGCACAATTACAACAACTAGAATGTGTATAGCAATATATGATCACTGAATCGTTTGCTTTTCGTTGTTGTGTATTTTGATATCAAGTGGTTTGGTATTTATAGCCATTTCCATCCAACTAGCCATTAGTCACTTTTGACTTGCTAGCGTGTGCTAGCCTTTGTCCGTAGCATGCGCTAACCTCGTTACTTATGTTATTGCTGTCTTGTAGCATACGTTATCGCTTTCCAATTTCAGTCCAGTAGCTTTCATTTCTTCTTTTACGTACGTTGTTGTTTCATGTTACGTACGTTATCCTCTCGCTGTAACGTACGTTAATCATACAATGTAGCATGCGCTAATCGTATATAGCCGTTGCCTGCATTTGTCAAAGTGTCCGTTGCACTTGACTTTGAACCCTGACTTTTTCCAACATTCATCAGATTTGAAATGATATTACGTACGTTAACCAGTCTGTGTTATGTACGTTAAATGGCTTCGATGGCGTGCGCTATCCTTTGCGTATAGCGTGCGTTAAGCTTGTCATCTGCAGTCAACTTTCTTACTCGTCTGATCAGGTAGCGTACGTTATGCATGTCTCATAGCATACGTTATGCTTGCAAATTCCAGCTATTTGAGTCTTCCATTCCTTCGTTGATTTGCTTCACCTTTTTGTTGTTTTGTTTTGTTTAGCAACTTAATCATTAAAACTCTATGTATGGAATAAAATATTCCAACACATTTTGTGTATGAACATGTACTATTAGATGTTCAATATCAATGCCCACTGTCACACAATAATCATTACATGTTTGGGACATAAATTCACCCGCATTATCAAGTCAGATTATCTTGATTGCCTGGTCCGGAAATTGTGCTCTCAATTTAATTAACTAGGCGAGAAGTCTGGCAAATGCTGCATTAGGGGATGATAATAGACATGCATGTGACCATCTACTGAAAATATTGATAAGTAGTATAAAGTACAACAACGGTCCACATGATGGACGAACAAGTCCACATATATCACCATGAATTCTTTCTAACAATAATGGTGATTCAGTAGCACCTTATTTGGTGATGGTCTTATTATCAACTATTGGTCAGGGGTGAATCAGGTGTATTCTTTTCGAATATTTTGCGTAGTGGAAGTCTGTAAGTGAGTTGCTATAAGTACAACAACTGAATGTACTCCTGTATGCTTGGTGCTAACAGGGTTTTACAAGATAAGTATAAGTAAATCACAAGCAATAATACAGAAGTAAGTAAGCAAGTAAAAACACAATATGTAATGTGGTTCGAGGCAATATCCTCTACATCCATCCTTTCTCCATATAGAAGTAAAATTTATTAAAATCAAGGCGCACACAAATATATGAGTTTAACTACACTCCAAGCTATATCTTTCACACAGATGGATACACTTGGCTGAAGCTTGAGTCGTTCACATAGATTGGCTGTAGGTTTTTTGAACTCAGACTTCTTCTCACGCAGATTGAGGTTTCGCTCTATTGAACAATCTTCGTCCCACATAGTTCATAATCAGCTTGATTCGTTATTCCACACAGGGCTAACTCTCAATGTCAAATAAGGCATTCAAGTCTGTGAGCAGTAGCTGTAGGCTTTAAGGCTACTGGATGTAGTCTGCTGTTCTTTTTCGTTGAGGACTAATAATCTCTTAGATATTGAATAAAGTTGTAGGCTTGAAGAGAGTATTTGCTCTTGCTAGTTTTTGTATCAGTAGTTCAGTATTTTTGAGTAAGTCCTCCGATTGGGCTATTTATAACCTTGGAAATTATATCTGTTATACATGTTGGCTGGTTGGTGAGATGTGCGCACTTAAGATTGGCGGCTTGGTGAATGTTTGAATTAAAGTAATCCATTAACCGCTGTTAAATTACACTTTTCACATTCACGGCAGTTCTTTAAAATAACCACTGTTAAATAAATAGCGGTTATTATAGATAATGCTGTTAACTGGAAATTTAACAGCGGTTTTACTGAAGAACCACTGTAAATTTCTGTAGAACATTAATAGAGATTCTCTTATAAATCACAGTTAAATTAACATCGATTTTTTAGAAAATCATTGTTAAATTTAATATTGGCGCCTTTAACAGCGGTTTCGGAACCGCTGTTAAAATGGCTCCAAAACTGCTGTTGAATTCCTGTTTTTGTAGTAGTGACCGTCTTGTACACAAGAGATGATTTGCAATGATTGAATAAAATACTGATGGTTAATCTGTAGCTTTTTGAGATCACATGGTAATGCGCCTATTTAACTTACACAGTGAGTAATCGGCCTATTTTTTAAAATAAAAAAGAAGATAATATAACAATTTAATTTACACCGAGCATAAAGGATCCATTTTGTAAAACACACTACTAATCTTGGTAATAAAAAAAACACTACTAATATGTCGGTTACATAAAAAGAAGTGATTTGAAAAATACATATGAATAACTACTACTCCCCCGTCCCTGAAAATAGTGCACATTTAGATGTGGCACGGGTTTTAATAAAAGTTAGGTAGTGTATGTTGTGAGTGGAGAAATGGTGGGCCATGTTATGATTTTTTTATAAATAAGTGTGTAAAGTTAGGGTAAAGTGTAAAGTAAAGGTGTTCAAAAATGGGAAGTAGAGAAGTGTGCACTATTTTGTGGGGCGCCCCAAAATGGCAAAGTGTGCACTATTTTCAGGGACGGAGGGAGTATAATAATTTATACCTGAGCAACCAGTGTGGATGGAGTTTGGTAGAGAATTTCCCAAAAGCCCCTACCCACATGTTCCGAATCGCTCCTTCCCAAAACTATGAACCCCATCTTTCCTCCCCCAACAACTTCCTCAGATCTCGACTTGAGGAACAATGAGAAATCCTCTTCGAACTGCCTCAAGTACCTCTCTGGGACTCCTCTCAGATATGTATATGCTCTTTTTGTTCATCGTTGTTGGAAATCTTGATATGAAAAATCCTAGTAAAACCATAATCCGATATGGTGTTCCATTTGGTGATAATGAGATTAGATT
Source organism: Orobanche coerulescens (assembly GCA_033398695.1). NCBI lineage: Eukaryota > Viridiplantae > Streptophyta > Magnoliopsida > Lamiales > Orobanchaceae > Orobanche > Orobanche coerulescens. Next base: position 117,385,712 of record CM065807.1, on the reverse strand, counting down.
GTAGATTTTAAATCTATATTTTGAGTAGATGAATTTTATGTATTTATTTATTCATATCTAAATTTGGATGAATGATCAATTAATTCCAAAGATTTCTACTTGAAATAGAGATAATATTTTATGGTTACTAGGTTGCACCCATTCGCAAATAGTCGCAATGGTTCATAAGTGGTGGTTATTTATGGATAAAGGATTACACATTTTCATGAACAGTTACAATGGTTCATGATTAATGGTGGATGAAGGATTACACCTCTTCATGAACAGACACATTGGTTCATGATTTAAGGTGGGATGGAAAGTCACACCACTTCGCGAAAAGTTACCTATGACTATAAATAGGCCCCTACAGTTGATGATTAAAAATTCATGAATTCTCTTACTGATTTTCCAACTCGTTTTGGAGCATTTCATTCATACTAGTATATTCAGGTCCATACATCATCCTAGTCGAATTCTACGAGTTATACTCAGTCCCGAGTATCTATATTGTTCGACCGGAACTACGACCCGCGGTGCAGCGTTTCATATTCAAAGTTTGTCGTTGTATCTTGGGGACATTTGCTATAGACCGTGTGTAACACCCACAGAAATCCACCGGGAATGTTACACGCCATAGACCCTTCCCACGAGGATCTACCAGGCTAAACATCACAGAAATGACCAAATGCTTGCCCGACCAGGGTCAAACAAAATACTAATACAGACCGTTTAGGTCAATTTCAAGTAGACTACATGAACCGATGAGGTCGCACAACTCAATCAACAGATAATAACTTTATACAACAATTAACCATGCAAAAGTCGAAGTACAATACAACGGAAGACTGATTACAACTCTGACAATACAACATAACTCGACCAAACTCTCATCCCTTGATTAGTATCGTAGCTCGTCACTTCCTGTGCCGATCCTGGAACTGCTCCTCAAGAACCTGCATGTACCTGGACGCAATACAGACATCCACCCCCCGATTACTCGGGGGTTAGTAAAACTCTACTGTTTTACTAGTGCAAGTATCAAATCATACAAAATGTAATAAGCAAACATCAACCATGGATCAAATACAATAACCAAGTACCAAATCATTCCCGAGAGGTTTTAACAATTTAGAAAACGAGCAAGGAATTATTCGCAAGTAAAATTCTCATCTCGAAGATTTTTAGAAATACAAAACCATTAGGACCTCAAGTCCTGATTTGTAAAACCTTTTCAAAAACCTTAGTGTTCTAACCCAAATCTCGATTTGTATTTCGGCAATTTACAGTACGAAAACATTTCCATAAATCTCGTGGGGCTCGGCCCAACATTCTTTTCTTGAAAACTTTCTTTTAAAAAATTTGATTGTCAAAACATTGTGACACCGTGATCAACCGTCATGTATCTCTGTAGGTTCAACAACCCACACGTCTAAACCGCACACACTAATCAAACACAAACAATCTTGACACCATGATCCACCGTCACGTGTCTCCGTAGGTTCAACAACCCACACGGCTAAACCACACACACTAATCAAACAAATAGTCCCAACACCGTGATCTTCAGCCACGTGTCACCGTAGGCCCCGTCGAACTCACCCGGTTGGACATACTGTGCCCTAAACTCATGGTCCACTGCCATGTGTTCTCGTAGACCTCGTCAGACCTGCATGACTGGACCTCAGCACCTCACTAAGCTCTGACCCATGATCCACTGCCATGAGTCCTCGCAGGTCCCGTCGGACTAGCACGAGTGAATGTAGCGGACATACACATATTCACGTTCACATTTTATACAACAATGAGCACGGTCAATCAATCACATTCATCACCACGAAATCATACATCATGCGCACATAACACAATCTCAACAATCACAACAACCATCATCAAAACGACACACAACCAACATAACTCACGATCAATATACAATACATTGCACGGCCAAGTGTACAAACCAACCCACATGTACATCGCAATCTTGCACACATGGTACAACGCATAACACATATAGCAATATAACACTATCGTCACAAAGCCTTCGAATTGCGGAATACACAACCAACTCATACGAAACATATTTACGAAGGCAAACCAATCATCGCTAACCTAATACGTGATTTCTAGTCGCAAGATACAAGTCGTATAATAAGATACTTGCCTCGATAGTCGACACCCGAATATTCCTACGAACACGACACAACCAGGAAAACCCCGAACACCTACGCTCATCCAGAAAACACAATGGAAGCGTGATTACTATGAGTATAACGACTGAAAACAGTGGAAAACACATCCAAGAACCGAAGGAAACTTTCTGAGGCATTTAATCGGACATTAAATATACAAGGTTTCCTTCGAACACCAAAATTCCCGATTGGGTTCAAACGAACTCAAGATATGGATATACAATCCGTAGAATGTGTTTAACAACATCATATAATACTAATTGAATCACCAGAAATGAACAATATGAAAATCCCGAAGGTCAACCCTAAGGGATTCGAAGAATTTACCAATGATCCGGATGAACGAATTGGAGGATGATGATTGACAAGAACTAAGCTTCTTGAATTGATGAAGATCGCCTACTCAAACTCAAGAAACAACCCTGTTCTAAGAAATCACAAAAAAGGACGAAGGGGAAGGGAAAAATGATATTTCCCCCCCCCAAAAAAATACTGCCACTGGTCTATATACCAGTGGCCTGTTACGGCCATAACAGGCAAAACTTATGGCCGTAACTCTTCATCCTTACGACCGTAACACCCAGGACTTACGGCCGTAAGTAGCCCTCTGGGCTACTGCCCAAAATACGAACGTGTGTTACGGCCGTTACTAACAAGGCATTACGGCCGTAACACTGGATCACCTTACGGCCGTAACACACCATCTTTACGGCCGTAACTCTAGTGATACATGAACGTAATTGATACGGTCTACGGCCGTATGTGTTCTGCTGAACACAGTATCAAGACTCAAAAATTCCGACGGTCAGGTCGGACACTCGACAACGTCCCGGATACTCAAATGCACCAAAATCAATAACAGATACGCCACGAGGCATAACGTACAATACCTCAACACATACACAATTGAAAAGACATAAATGACAACAAGTCATCCTCAACTAAAAATCACTATACGATAGTAACACACAGAGTATCACGATAGAAACCATTCCGATTTACATCAACAAGAAAAATGTCCGGCGTAAAAACTCAAATAATACAAGGTAACAGAAAACGAAAATACCGGACATTACATTCAACCCCACTAAAAATAAGTTTTGTCCCGAAACTTAAACAAAACTTCAGGGTAGAATACAAACAAAACCAAAAAGGTTCACGCAACAAATATCAATCTCCACTCGAGATATAGTCCAAAATACCACACACAACTACATTACTGGGCATCACTGGCCCCTCCACGAGTATGAATGAAATTCCGATTCCCGAACATCTTGGAAACAGTATCACAAGGTACCGCTTGATGCCCCATCTGACCACACTTGAAACAATTCACTTGAGTGAATGACAATCCTATCGTACATGGCCCACACGACTGCAGTTGAAACACGTCTTCACATCGCTCACCTTACTCATGGTTAAAACCACGACCACAACCTCGACCTTGTCTCCTTGGAAAGCCGAACATGCAATCACTAAGTACAACGAAACATAACATCGCAGACAATGTACCAAGATGCCAACTCAGCACAACACATCGCAAATCATTAAGCCGAGATGCCCACTCAGCATAACATACCAACGTAAGGCAACAATTATCAACATGACAAAAATACCCACTTCGGGAAATTACACGAATACAAGAACTATCATTGCAACAGATGGAACTTACAATCGTAAACGAATCACAAGACCACATCAACAAAAAACTTATGACCATTCCCAATACGACCATGGTCGTAACGACTACACATCATTATAACCAATCACTGACCACATTCTTTTTAAAACTCCACGAGGTATTCATTTAATAATAGCATTTGGAAATCTTTGAATTCGTATATTCCTCCAAAGTAAAATTTTAAAATACTTTTAATACCTCGGGCTGTTTTACCAAAACCATAACCCATGGGTCGCAACAGTCTCATTTTGAAATCATTTGCAAAACAACATTTTGAATTATCAAATCTGCTCGATAGATGATATCAACAAAATGACCTTATCAATATATATCATCGTCACATTAACGACATGCAGGGTAACCACATGTTACCACGCAACACCATCATGAATAACAACACACATGGTAATCCGCGGCCATGCCCCTCGTCATCGACCCCCCAGAGGTTTCGCCAAACCATTTCCGGGTGGAAAACCTATTGTACTCGCACTAATCACTACCACCGATAAACTATCACATCAGGATAACATCATAGAATAATACAATTAAATCAGACAATGCAGTCACAATACTTAAGTGTACAATCGAAATTCGTTAGCAAGAATGGTAACAATCAATAACACGACAATGATATCCATACACGATAAGCAACCGAGTACAAACATTATTACCGCAACAGATAAAGTTTACGATCGTCACTGCCGGACCATGCGCTCGTATCAATAGAAATCAAACGACCGGTATAGAGTACAAATACGGATGCAACAATAAGATTATGGAAGTGACAACAATAAGCTTACGGTCGTAATAATGCGCAACTTACGGCCGTAACAACTAGAAGATTACGGCCATATCACAGATTTCAGACGTCAGTAATTCATCGGGTCAGTAAAGCTACGAAATAACCAAATTTCTAAACGGATCCGAAAGTTAAGGATCAACTCTTAACAATATATCTCGACATTTAGAAACACTGCAAAATTCTCCGACGAGCATAACAAAATAACAAACCTGTCGCATTGACTTAGTCCCAACACACAAACACACAATGTTTTAAATTCCGGAAATCAAGGTAGTTTTGCAAAATAAAAATTTTCCAAAATCCTTCGATCATATCCAAAAGGCTAAAATGCTCATGGGGTCCTTTAACTTAATTTCAGATAATTATTTAGTCCTTTATCTTTTTTTTTGTCCCAACTAAGTCCTTTATCTCTCAAATTTTAAGCAAAGTTAGCCTTGGTTATGCTTTTTTTTGTAACGTCGTTAACTGTTGTCCAGGTGGCTGTTAATTTGCTCACATTGATGCCAAATCAGATGCTGACTATCATCTTCTTCATTTAAACCATAGATCTTATCTTTCACCACGGTTGTTGCTGGAAATTTTGAGATCTCTAATCGGTCCTCCATCGAGACTGCTTTTTCGGCTCCATCCTCAAACGACGCTTCAGCGGCGTGTGGGTTTGATGGTTCAAATAGGTGCGGCATGTTGGTCAACGTTCCTATTAATCGTGTGTCGGTGCCCTCGATTCCTCTTTCGGAGGTCGGTTCCCTTGGTCCTCCAGCAGTGGCGGAGTAATCCCTTGTTAACAGTTCAAGTGAGGCGGGGATCGGAGTTTTTTCGGCCAGTCTTCTCGGTGAGGGTTTGGGTTTGGAGGCAGTCGGAGGGTCATCCGCGTCGGTTGCTCCTCTGGTTAGTTTGCTGATTCCTTCCCCTAATCTTCTTCCCCCTTCATCAACGTCTCCGGTTATTTGGGGTAACACAGCGGTGGTGGCGGAAGGTATTCTTAAATACCATGTCCCCACTAAACTGGTCTTCCAGTCCGGCTCTTCCTCTCCGGCCGGATCTATGGCCGTCCAACTTAAAGAAGGTGGATTTGTCAAGGACCCTTCGGAGAATCCCATTTGCTGGAAATTTTGAGATCTTTCACCATGTGGCCTAAGGGGATCCACGTAGGTTAGGAAATAGACACGTAGGTTAGGGATTTGACACGTAGGAATATTTATAGCCACGTAGGTATAAAAGCAGCATCTGATTAATTATTGTAACGGAGACCAACGGAAAAGGCTAACTTTGCTTAAAATTTGAGAGATAAAGGACTTAGTTGGGACAAAAAGAAGATAAAGGACTAAATCGTTATCTGAAATTAAGTTAAGGGACCCCAGGAGCATTTTAGCCTATCCAAAAATGACGGTAACAATTTGCAATGTCCGAAGTACTTTAAAACACATTTTTTTAAATACCGTCTGAAGGTGTCATTTGAAAATACATGACCAACTCATCAAAGTTCAACCGGTTTCCAAATCCATACAAAATCGTTGTTTAACCGCACCATCAAAATATTTTCAAAAATCGATTTTTTCTACAAAAATACTCAAGCCCATAAAATCTTTCAGAAAACCATTTCCAACCCTACACGTAGCGGGCACAATTAAAATTATCAAAAAATAATCGAACTTAAAACCACATGCCCAAACGGCAAACAGGATCACCAAATAAATTAAATACAACTCGTGAACACCAAGTTTAAACATACGTCAAAACTATCAAACTGAGTTTCTCGACAAACTCTACCATCGATACATTTTCTGGAACACATCAAGGTTCACAACTTTCACATCATATTGCACCACTCGGTGCCCAAACCATCATTACATTCAGCTCAATACACAAGCGGTGCACCACGAATATCAAACACGGATTCCATTTCATAACATCAACAAATAAATATTATGCACCACAATTGTCTCACATAAATGCAATCATGTAACACAGATACCTTGCATGAAAGAGGAGACTTACGTCCACAGGTAGCACAGAGATGATGGTCGCCCATGATACTAATCTCATCCGACAACACATCCGACACATTGTGACTACGCACAACTCAACTTGTCACCCGAAAACTCGAATGACATGACAACACACTACTCGACAAATCACGACTCGACTCAACCCGACTGCCTAGGTTTCCACAACCTAAGCTCTGATACCATAAATGTTACACCCCCATAAATCTATCGGGAATGTTACACGCCGTAGACCCTTCCCACGAGGATCTACCAGGCTAAACATCACAAAAATGACCAAATGCTTGCCCGGCCAGGGTCACACAAAATAATAATACAGACCGTTAAGGTCAATTTCAAGTAGACGACACGGACCGATAAGGTCGCACAACTCAATCAACAGATAATAACTTTATACAATAATTACCCATGCAGGGTCAAAGTACAATACAGTGTGAGACTGATTACAACTCTGACAATACAACATAACTCGACCAAACTCTCATCCCTTGATTAGTATCGTAGCTCGTCACTTCCTGTGCCGATCCTGGAACTGCTCCTCAAGAACCTGCATGTACCTGGACGCAATATAGACATCCACCCCCGATTACTTGGGGGTTAGTAAAACTCCACTATTTTACTAGTGCAAGTATCAAATCATACAAAATGTAACAAGCAAACATCAACCATGGATCAGACATAATAATCAAGTACCAAATCATTCCTGAGAGGTTTTAACAATTTAGAAAACGAGCAAGGAATTGTTCGCAAGTAAAATTCTCATCTCGGGGATTTTTAGAAATACAAAACCATTAGGACCTCGAGTCCTGATTTGTAAAACCTTTTTGAAAACCTTAGGGTTCTAGCCCAAATCTCGATTCGTATTTCGGACTATCATCTTACGGCCATATCACAGATTTCGTACGGCCATAACTACTGGCTGTAAAGCGACTGAAATAACCCAACATCCCCGAAACAGATCCGAAAGTTAAGGATCGACTCTTAACAATATATCCCGACATTTAGAAACACTGCAAAATTCTTCGACGAGCATAACAACATAACAAACTTGTCGCATTGACTTAGTCCCAACATACAAACACACAACGTTTTAAATTCCGGAAATCAAGGTAGTTTTGCAAAATAAAAATTTTCCAAAATCCTTTCGATCATATCCAAAAGGCTAAAATGCTCATGGGGTCCCTTAACTTAATTTCAGATAACGATTTAGTCCTTTATCTTTTTTTTGTCCCAACTAAGTTCTTTATCTCTCAAATTTTAAGCAAAGTCTTCAGTCGAAGGCCCACCCACCCACCCCTACTACTAGACCCTAGGGTTCGATGGTTCAACTCTAGGGTTCAGGGTTCAGGTTACCCTAACCTGAACCCCAGGGTTGAACCATCGAACCCTAGGGTCTAGTAGTAGGGGTGGGTGGGTGGGCCTTCGGCTGGCGAGAATCCCGCATGGTAGCAGCTGGAACCTCTCCTGCATAGTAGCACTGAACTCGCCTCTTATAATTACTCGCCCGCTTATAATTACCCGCCCGTCAAGCAAGGTGGCCGATGCACACGTGCTGAAGTAGGCAGGTAATTATAAGCAGGCAGGTTCCAGCTGCTACTATACGAAACCCTCAGGTCATTATAAGCAGTGTGTTCCAGTGCTACTATACGAATTGCCTTCGGCGAGAATTTCAGATATTAGTACTGAACACGCTTGCTTATAATTACCTTCCTGCCTGGCTAAGCAGGCTGCTAATGTAGACACGTGCTAATGCAGACAGGTAATTATAAGCAGGCAGGTTCCAACTGATACTACACAAAATTCTCGCCGGCCGAAGGCCCACCCACCCACCTCTACTACTAGACCCTAGGGTTCGATGGTTCAACCCTAGGGCTCAGGACCTGAACCCTAACCTGAACCCTAGGGTTCCTGCCTTGGTTAAGCATTTTTGTAATGTCGTTAACTGTTGTCCAGGTGGCTGTTAATTTGCTCACATTGATGCCAAATTAGATGCACTATCATCTTCTTCATTTAAACCATAGATCTTACCTTTCACCATGGTTGTTGCTGGAAATTTTGAGATCTCTAATCGGTCCTCCATCGAGACTGCTTTTTAGGCTCCATTCTCAAATGACGCTTCAGCGGCGTGCGGGTTTGATGGTTCAAATCGGTGCGGCGTGTTGGTCAACGTTCCTATTAATAATGTGTCGGTGCCCTCGATTCCTCTTTCGGAGGTCGGTTCCCTTGGTCCTCCAGCAGCGGCGGAGTTCTCCCTCATTAACAGTTCGAGTGTGATGGCGGTCGGAGTTTCTTCGGCCAGTCTTCTCGGTGAGGGTTTGGGTTTGGAGGCGTTCGGAGGGTCAGCTGCGTCGGTTGCTCCTCTGGTTAGTTTGCCGATTCCTTCCCCTAATCTTTTCCCCCCTTCATCAGTGTCTCCGGTTATTTGGGGTAACGCAGCGGTGGTGGCGGAAGGTATTCTTAAATACCATGTCCCCACTAAACCGGTCTTCCAGTCCAGCTCTTCCTCTCCAGCCGGATCTGTGGCCGTCCAGCTTGAAGAAGGTGGATTTGTCAAGGACCCTTCGGAGAATCCCATTTGCTGGAAATTTTGAGATCTTTTACCATGTGGCCTAAGGGGATCCACGTAGGTTACGAAATAGACACGAAAGTTAGGGATTTGACATGTAGGAATATTTATAGCCACGTAGGTATAAAATCAGCATCTGATTAATTATTGTAACGGAGACCAACGGAAAAGGCTAACTTTGCTTAAAATTTGAGAGATAAAGGACTTAGTTGGGACAAAAAAAGATAAACGACTAAATCGTTATCTGAAATTAAGTTAAGGGACCCCATGAGCATTTTAGCCTATCCAAAAATGACGGTAACAATTTGCAATGTTCGAAGTACTTTAAAACACATTTTTTAAATACCGTCTGAAGGTGTCATTTGAAAATACATGACCAACTCATCAAAGTTCAACCGGTTTCGAAATCCATACAAAATCGTTGTTTAACCGCACTATCAAAATATTTTCAAAAATATATTGTTTCTACAAAAATACTCAAGCCCATAAAATCTTTCAGAAAACCATTTCCAACCCTACACGCAGCGGACACAATTAAAATTATCCAAAAATAATCGAACTTAAAACTACATGCCCAAACGGCAAACAGGATCACCAAATAAATTAAATACAACTCGTGAACACCAAGTTTAAACCTACGTCAAAACTATCCAACTGAGTTTCTCGATAAACTCTACCATCGATACATTTTCTGGAACACATCAAGGTTCACAACTTTCACATCATATTTCACCACTCGGTGCCCAAACCATCATTACATTCAGCTCAATACACAAGCGGTGCACCACGAATATCAAACACGGATTCCATTTCACAACATCAACAAACAAATATTATGCACCACAATTGTCTCACATAAATGCAATCATGTAACACAGATAGCTTGCATGAAAGAGAAGACTTATGTCCACAGGTAGCACAGAGATGACGGTCGCCCATGATACTAATCTTATCCGACAACACATCCGATACGTTGTGACTACGCACAATTCAACTTGTCACCCGACAACTCGAATGACATGACAACACACTACTCGACAAATCACGACTCGACTCAACCCAACTGCCTAGGTTTCCACAACCTAAGCTCTGATACCATAAATGTAACACCCCTATAAATCCATCGGGAATGTTACACGCCATAGACCCTTCCCACGAGGATCTACCAGGCTAAACATCACAAAAATGACCAAATGCTTGCCCGACCAGGGTCACACAAAATACTAATACAGACCGTTAAGGTCAATTTCAAGTAGACGACACGGACCGATAAGGCCGCACAACTCAATCAACAGATAATAACTTTATACAACAATTACCCATGCAGGGTCGAAGTACAATACAGCGTGAGACTGATTACAACTCTGACAATACAATATAACTCGACCAAACTCTCATCCCTTGATTAGTATCGTAGCTCGTCACTTCTTGTGCCGATCCTGGAACTGCTCCTCAAGAACCTGCATGTACCTGGACGCAATACAGACATCCACCCCCGATTACTTGGGGGTTAGTAAAACTCCACTGTTTTACTAGTGCAAGTATCAAATCATACGAAATGTAACAAGCAAACATCAACCATAGATTAGACACAACAATCAAGTACCAAATCATTCCTGAGAGGTTTTAACAATTTAGAAAACGAGCAAGGAATTATTCGCAAGTAAAATTCTCATCTCGCGGATTTTTAGAAATACAAAACCATTAGGACCTCGAGTCCTAATTTGTAAAACCTTTTCGAAAACCTTAGGGTCCTAGCCCAAATCTCGATTCGTATTTTGGCATTTTACAGTACGAAAACATTTCCATAAATCTCGTGGGGCTCGGCCTAACATTCTTTTCTTGAAAACTTTCTTTTAAAAATTTTGATTGTCAAAACATTGCGACACCGTGATCCACCGTCACGTGTCTCTATAGGTTCAACAACCCACACGGCTAAACCACACACACTAATCAAACATAAACAATCTTGACACCATAATCCACTATCACGTGTCTCCGTAGCCACACAGCTAAACCACACACACTAATCAAACATAAATAAATAGTCCCAACATCGTGATCTTCAGCCACGTGTCACCGTAGGCCCCGTCGAACCCACCCGGTTGGACGTACTGTGCCCTAAACTCATGGTCCCGACATCCGTACGATTGGACCTCAGCACCTCACTAAGCTTTGACCCATGATCCACTGCCATGAGTCCTCGTAGGTCCTGTCGGACCAGTACGAGTGAACGTAGTGGACACACACATATTCATGTTCACATTTCATACAACAATGAGCACGGTCAATCAATCACATTGATCACCATGAAATCATACATCACGCGCACATAACACAATATCAACAATCACAACAACCATCCTCAATCAACGACACATAACCAACATAACTCACGATCAATACACAATACATTGCACGACCAAGTGTACAACCAACCCACATGTACATTGCAATCCTGCACACATGGTACAACACATAACACATATACCAATATAACACTATCATCACAAAGCCTTAAAATTGCGGAATACACAACCAACTCACACGAAACATATTTACGAAGGCAAAAAAATCATCACTAACCTAATACGTGATTTCTAGTCGCAGGATACAAGTCGTATAATAAGATACTTGCCTCGATAGTCGACACCCGAATATTCCTACGAACATGGCACAATCCGGAAAACCCTGAACACCTATGATCCTCCGGAAAACACAACGGAAACATGATTACTATGAGTATAAAGACTGAAAACAATGGAAAACACATCCAAGAACTGAAGGAAACCCTCTGAGGCATTTAATCTGACATTAAATGTTCAAGGTTTCCTTCGAACACCAAAAATCCCGATTGGGTTCAAATGAACTCAAGATATCAATATACAATCCATAGAATATGTTTAACAATATCATATAGTACTAATTGAATCACCAAACATGAACAAAAATCGAAATCAAGATGAAAATCCCGAAGGTCAGCCCTAAGGTATTCGAAGAATTTACCTACGATCCGATCGAATGAATTGGAGGATGATGATTGACACGAACTAAGCTTCCCGAATTGATGAAGATCGCCTCCACAAACTCAAGAATCACCTCTGCTCCAAGAAATCGCGAAGAAGGATGAAGGGGAAGGGAAAAATGATATTTTTTCCCCCAAAAAAAATGCTGCCACTAGTCTATATACCAGTGGCCTGTTACGGCCGTAACAGGCAAAACTTACGGCCGTAACTCTTCATCTTTACAGCCGTAATACCCAGGACTTATGTCCGTAAGTAGCCCTCTGGGCTACTGCCTAAAATACGAATGTGTGTTACGGCCGTTACCAACAAGACATTACGACCGTAAACTGGATCACCTTACGGCCGTAACACACCATCCTTACGGCCGTAACTCTCGTGATACACAGCCGTAACTGATACAGTCTACGGCCGTATGTGTTCTGTTGAACACAGTATCAAGACTCCAAATTCCGACAGTCAGGTCGGACACTCGTCAATGTCCCGGATACTCAAATGCACCAAAATCAATAACAGATACGCCACGAGGCATAACGTACAATACCTCAACACATACCCAATGTAAAAGACACAAATGACAACAAGTCATCCTCAACTAAAAATCACTACACAATAGTAACACACAGAGTATCACGATAGAAACCATTCTGATTTACATCAACAAGAAAAATGTCCGGCGTAAAAGACAAACAATACAAGATAACGGAAAACGAAAATACTGGATATTACTCCGTGTGCACAAGTGTGGAGCAATTTTATCTTACGGAGAGAGAATCTAATTCTCGCCTCGGCATTTACATCATAGATTTTTATTTCTATTATTTTTTCTCCTTGTATTTATATTTCCATTATTTCCAACACCCACATATAACAATCGTAAGACAAAATTCTGTTGGAAGATGGAGGCTACCGTTTATACAAAGAAAACTGCCGAAATTCTGCAGAACCGATTTCTGTCGTTGGAGGGAAGAAATGCTGTTTTTTCTGACAACGCTTGACATGGATCGATTCCTAACGGAATACCCACCTGGTGCCCCACTGGAAGTTTCTGACGACCTCAACCTCACCAGAATGACCGTCTGGAATAATGGTGATTTTGAATGTCGTAATCAAATTCTTTATCACCTTAGTTTTCCTATCTACATCATGTTTACAGATTGTCACACCCCTCGAAGGAACTCTGGGATGCCTTGAAGGTAACGTTCAATGTTTGAGGCATTGACCACTCCCACCAAGCTAAGAAGGTGAAGGTCGATGGCCCAGACTTTGAAGACACAGAAGATGATCCTCGTACGATCGAGGAAGCCTTGACAGGCAAGGATGCTCCATTCTGGAGGGAAGCAATCCGCAAAGAGATGAATCTCCTCATAGAATAAATGGAGGGGATCATTTGTAAGTTCCAATGGTACCTACTTGAGAATGTACTGGGCAGAACCCCGCTAGGCTACAAATGGTGCCTAAGCAAGAAAAGTATTTGATGCATGTTCATTTTATATAATTAAATGAAGGAATTGCTTCGTCTACATTCAAGTAGAGAAATAATTGATATATTCAATTCGTTGGAATTAAATAAAAATGGTTATCTTGATTAGTCTACAATAAAGTAGATAATAAAAAGGACGAGTAAATTAATGTTCATTCAATTATAAGAATTAAATAAAGACATTGATTATTCTAATTAAATAGGATCCAAGAAATTTATTAGTATACATTAAAGAAGATAATCAAAGGTGGAGAAATGCGGGTTTCATTTAAGAAATTAAATGAACAAAGTTAAATAGTCTACATTGAAGTAGATATTCAAATACTCATTTAACTGAAAGAATAAATGAAGTAATTGATTAGTCTATTTTAAATAGATAATCAATGTAGGGTACTTTGTAAGTTTAGATCAAGGATTTCACTGTAAATCCAAACATTTAATTTATGGAACAAATTAAATGATAGATGATTTATTTCAAGGAAATAATCATGCTATTTGGTAGTGGAAAAATTATTGGAAAGCTACAAGTGTACTAGAACATCAAATGAAGAAATCAGTTTGGAATGACATTTAATATTCATCATCATCCAATGAACCACGAGCATCTAGAGAGATACGAATAAAACGTGGGGGTATCTTGAATAGCATGTCAAAATACAGTTAATATAGCCAAAAGAAAAAGGAAATTCAATATTACTAGTTCGACAAACGTTTATGTCGTTTAGTTAAAATCACGTGTTGGAAAGTTGTTACAAGGACAAAAAAGAAAATTTGTCTTGTAAACACTCCACACTTCAAAAATTACTAAGACGACTAAAGAAAGAAAAGTTGTATAGTAATGATTGAAAAAGTAAATATTTATCCTCGGATAATATATTTGATCATATGTGTATGTGGACTGAGAAAAGTCAAATACATTAATATGGTCATTACTTGAGATAAAATGTGGTCAAATATGTTGTAAGGGGAATGAATTGAAAACCACAATCAAATCGATGTTCATAAATGCCACTCAATCATGATGACTGGAGATCCCAAGAACTTGGTTCAAAGAGCCAACTGAGTTATGAATGTTCAAGTTGAGCACTTGAAATTTGAAATCCATTCTCGTAGCTTATCAAGTGCAAACCTGCAGCGTGTGGTAAAGGATAAGCCTAAAAAGCTTTTAATAATACCTATAGCCTTTAAGATGGAGTACGACAGAATACTCTTTATAGGAGATCACCTATATAAGTAAGAAGTGTGGCCGCTTCTAAACGTTACAATACATAAAATTCTTATGAATCCAAGAATGGTCCAAGGCCTAAATGGACACAACATAAGAACAAGAGATATTAGATCTGTTATTGCGTGTGTGTTATTGTCTAGCTTTACACAAAAAGCTGATCGGTTCAAGACATCGCGTTCACCGATCAGCGAGTAAATCCGATAGCACTACACTAAGGAAGTTTTAAGGCTAAATACCACATATCTTGATGCAATAAAGTGTCGTCAGGACTAAGTACATGTTGCATTTGCATTAATCGTCATTCATGTGGGGGATTGTTGGAAATTTTGATATGAAAAATCCTAGTAAAACCATAATTGAACTTTGATCTAAGATAACAACTATGAATCTTATTCAATATGTTATTAAAGATCAAACTCACAAGATAAGATGAGTATTCTAAATACTTTACTTGATCAAAGAATCAATCTTCAAAGATATGAAGATATGTTCTTGATCCTTTTTTATTATTCAACTCTTGAATATTATCTTCAAGACTTTTTGAGAGAGAAATATCAAAATCAGATTTTTGATTCTCTCCACACAAATAATGTCTTCTCTTGTGTTTGGTCAAGTGTGAGGGCTATCACAATACACTATTATATAGCCCTATATATGGCTAAGGGTTTACCAACTCCTTCACCAATCATAATCAACCGAAACAAAATAGCTGCTCTGCTCGTTTAATTGTGTGACCCTGTAGGTTCTAATTAATACGACAATGAGTATAAAAACAATTTTACGACTCATAAATCATAAGCGGCCTCTAGCTAGACATTATGACTACCCAGATTAGAAGAATTCATTTGACGGCACGAACGAAATCCCGTTACTGTATAATATTTAATCCACTCGTCGTGCGATATCCTAATTAAGCATAAGGCATGGATAAGTCGACCTTATATATCTTAATTAATATTCTTGATCTCAAGTTACAATTATCCAATTCAAATATTTATCAATAACTCTTTATTGATCAATTTGAGTATGGCCATGCATTTAAACAATTTAAATTATCAAGGGCCCGTGGATATCTTCTCCGTTTTACAGGAGGGACAAGTCCCCTATGGATAAACTACTCACCTCTGCATAAATTGTACCTTATCCAATCACAAACTGTATGGTCCCTTGTTACAGAAGACATTGGTGTTGTGTTAAAATACGATACTCATTATGTAGGAAACTGTAATGTCTTTAGGTAATAAGGACTTAATTAATATATAACAATCAGAGGAATTATAATGACTTAATCCATATACAATTCTCTTTATTAGGTCATATCCAATATGATGTCTCTACATGATATAACATCTCATGCTCATGACCAGTAAAACATAGCCATCATATCATCTATCATACTAGTAATCATATTACTAGGGATATCTAGAATAAATATTCTTTAATGCTTTAACGAGCTTTACTATCAAGTCACATATGTGATGATCGTAAGCAGAATATTAATTCAATAATATAATCAATATTATATATTAAATAATAATAAATGTCTCCATATTATTATTAAACAGTAGACTTAGAGCATAATACTAACAATCTCCCACTTCCTCTTAGTCCTATACAGACATAAATTGAAGACCCATAGTCTTTATATGAACATCATTCTTTACTTGAAAAAACGGCTTGGTTAAAGGATCCGTTTTGTTATTATCTGTGTGAACTTTGCATATCCTCACATCACCACGAGTGACAATCTCTCGAATAAGGTGAAACTTTCTAAGTACGTGTTTGGATGCTTGTTGTGATCTTAGTTCTTTAGCTTGTGCAATAGCTCCATTGTTATCACCGTGCAAATTTACTGGATCAACAATGCTAGCAACCACATCCAGTTCACCAATGAACTTCCTCATTAGAGGATGTGGGATGCCTGCTTCAAGCCCGAAGGTTTTATCGATCCTAATAATCCTAATAAAGTATGTAAGCTTCTAAGAGCCATTTATGGTTTGAAGCAGGCATCCCTGGCTCTTAGAAGCTTACATACTTTATTAGGATTATTAGGATCGATAAAACCTTCGGGCTCTATCATATACACATCCTGATCTAACTTCCCATTAATAAAAGCGCTTTTGACATCCATTTGCCATATCTCATAGTCATAATATGCTGCTATGGCAATTATAATTCTAATTAATTTCATCATTACGACTGGCGAAAAAGTTTCATCATAGTCAATACCATGAGTCTGTCTGTATCCTTTCGCCACGAGTCGTGATTTGTATGTTTGTACAATATCATCCATTTCCTTTTTCTTTGTAAATATCTATTTGCAACCAATGGCTTTGGAACCTTCAGGAAGATCAACCAAAGTCCATACTTGATTAGCATACATGGATTGCATTTCGAATTTCATCCCTTCAAGCCAAGTTTCGCATTCAATGTTAGTAGTTGCTTCATTGTAGGTTGTGGGCTCATGTAGATCCATGAGTTCCAAATTGTTGTCATCTGTGATGAGAAATCCATATCTCTCAGGTTCAGAATGATTACGTATAGACCTACGTGGAGCTGGTATAGAATAAGTGGTCTCAACATCTCTATGTGAGTTTAAATCAGTTTTATCTAAAGGTTCAGTATCTATTTGTGGCTCTCTCATCTCATGAAGAGTTATTTTACTCCCACTATTTTTCCTGGAAATAAATTCCTTCTCAAGGAATACTCCAGATCGAGCAACAAACACTTTATTCTCTGATGGGATGTAAAAGTAATATCCTTTAGTTTCCTTAGGATATCCCATAAAAAGACGTTTATCCTATTTGGGTGATAATTTATCAGTGATAAGCCACTTCACATAAGCTTCACAACCCTAAATCTTAAGGAAAGACAAAACAGATTTTTTCCTTGTCAATATCTCATATGGTGTGCTTTGAACTGACTTAGATGGTACTCGATTTAAAATGAACGCATCAGTCTCTAAGAAGTAACCCCAAAAGAAAATGGAAGATCAGCTTGACCCATCATTGATCTAACCATGTCTAACAAGGTTCGATTTCTCCGTCCCGACACACCATTCCATTGAGGTGTTCCAGGTGGAGTTAGTTGTTAAACAATTCCATAATTTTTGAGATGATCGTCAAATTCATGGCTCAAATATTCACCACCACGATCTGATCGTAGTGATTTAATAGTTTTGCCTAACTGATTTTGTACACCATTTTAAAATTGCTTGAATTTTGTAAACGACTCAGACTTATGACTCATTAAGTAGATATATCCAAATCTGCTTAAGTCATACGTGAACGTTATGAAGTATTGGAAACCTCCTCTAGCATTTGTATTCATTGGTCCACATACATCAGTATGTATTAAGTCAAATAAATCTGTAGCTCTCTCAGTATGGCCCGTGAAAGGAGCTTTGGTCATTTTTCCTAATTAGCAAGATTCGCACGTATCATATGATTCTAAATCAAATATCTCCAAGATTCCATTTTTATGGTGTTTGGTTATACGTTTCTCGTTTATATGGCCCAAACGACAATGCCAGAAATATGTTTGGTTTAAATCATTTGATTTAAGTCTTTTGACATTTATGTTACAGATAGATTTGAAACTTTCAAGATTTATGGGATATAATCTCCCACTCATCAAGGCATCTCCATAAAAAGTACCTTTATTAAATATGGACATTACACTATTCTTAATAGTAAAGTCATAACCTTCCAAATCAAGGCAAGAATCTGATATAATGTTTCTACCCATAGCAGGAACGCAATAACAATTATTAAGTTTCAATACAAGTCCACTTGGTAGCTTTATATCATAAGTCCCTACTGCAATAGCAGCAACTCTTGCTTTATTTCCAACACGTAGGTCCATTTCACCTTTTGTCAGTTGTCTACTCCTTTACAGCCCATGCGCATTCACACAAATGTGAGCTTCACTACCGGTATCTAATACCCATGATGAAGAAGTAGATAAATTGACTTCTATAACAAGAATACCTGAAGCAGTAGTCTCGCTGCTCTTCCGTTTCCTCATTTCTTCCAGGTAGACTTTGCAATTTCTTTACCAATGAGCAGTTTCATTGCGGTGGTAGCAGGCCCCTTCTTTGGGTTGTTTCGATGACTTCTTGAAAGTTTTAGGTTTGGATTTAAACAACATTTGCATTTTACCCTTACCTTTATCTTTCGGGGCCATCTTGTTCCCTTTCTTTTTATTCCATTTCTTTTAAATCATTAAAACATTCGGAACAACTTTATTAATGTTTGTCTCAGTTTGTTTTAGCATCCCATGCAACTCAGTAATAGTTTTCTCCATGTTGTGCATGTTGAAGTTTACTACAAACTGATCGTACTCTGAAGGCAGTAATGCTAAGATCATATTTGTAGCGAGTTCCTGACTGATAGGAGCTCCTAGCCTTTCAAGATGCTCAATGTAGCTCTTCATCTTAAGGACATGAGCACTCATAGAAGTACCTGAAGACATTTTACATCCATTCAATGCCTTCGTAGTGGCAAACCTCTCCTGACGGGCTTGCTCTTGGAACATTTCCTTAAGCTCACCCATCATTTCATAAGCTTCCATGTCCTTGAACTGTATCTACAGCTCCGAGTTCATGGTTGCTAGCATAAGGCATGTCACATCCAAAGAATCATTCATATGCTTACTGTAAGCATCTTTTTGAGCTTTGGTGGTGGTTGATTCTGGTTCATCAGTAATTGGATTTTCCAGAATATACTCCTTCTTTTCAGCTTTGAGAACAATTCTCAAGTTCCTTGACCAATCAAGGTAAGTGGTGCCAGAAAATTTTTCTTTGTCAAGAATTGATCGCAATGAGTTTGTATTGATTGACGCCATTGATTATATAATATTTAATATGCAAAGGTATTCGTGAGATATATTGATTTTAAAATCTAACAATCAAGTAAATGCAAGCGCAGCTATGGCATGTCCCTCGCAAATAAAAGAAGTTTAGTTTTTATCAATATAGATGACATCTTATGTCAACATGTTAGTCTCAAATATTATGTATCACATATACATATATGAATTATAATATAATGATCAAATAACCACAGACACAGCTTTGGCATGTCCCATGTAATTAAAAAAAGCTTTAGATTATCATTTGGGATGACATCTTATGTCGTTTTAATCATATTAATTCCCAAATAATCCATAGGTCCAAAACCATTTTATATAACCTATATATGTCTTAACCATTTAAAACATATGAATAAGCTTGTTTATTCATCTCGCCTCCTTAAGATAAAATCCATACATCCTGCTTTGGCAGACCCATATTAGAAATGATCGAAAGTTTGACGAGTTTTTTGAAATGGTTGGCTCTTGAGACTTACGTTTCATATCAATTGATTTAATAAAACTATTTTATCAAAATTGATTATCTCAGCAATATTACCATGTATCTCATACATGTAAAAGTTTTAATGAGTTTGATTTATTTGGTAATAACGATTATTAAGCAAATAAAATAAATATGATGCATCTCATACAATCATATGCTCATTTAAATATGATGCATCTCATACAATCATATGCAATATAAATATGATGCATCTCATACATTCACATGAACAATTAGGTGTGGTGTGGTATAGCCATAGAACCTTATGATATTCGTTTATATCAATAGATCGGTCGATGTAATCTTCGATAACGCCCTTCTTCTTGAATTTCTTATAAGTTGCTCGTCTCCTTCATCTTCCTTTTATTGCTAGAACTATTCTAAACTATATCTTTACATTTTGTAATAGAAACCTCGAGTTACATTCGAGGGGAGTAAGATGAGAAGAGAAATTACAACAAGATAATAAGAAGGCACGACCTACAGGTCGTATTATGAATATTACAACCATAATCGAATCATCAATTTAATTGATCTAGTACGGCTATACCAACCACGGAGCATTAACTATTTAAGCATTCATATGCACATAATATATAAAACGTAATAAATATCGACTATCGATAAGTTATATAATATATAAAATTTTCCAAATATCGACAATCGATAAGTTCTAAAGTTCTGAGGGCCAAAACATCGAACCGGGAAAAATGGGAAACTAATTTCCAGGAATACACGAAGAAAACGAGCCCAAAACGGGTCCCGAAATGGCTAGGGCCGCGGTCCCATGAACCTGTCCTGGCACCCGGATCGTGATCCGCTACTCCAGACCGCATGGCCGGCACAGGCCGGGACCGCACGTGTAACGCCCCAACTTTCTAGGGGTAATTATAGGGGAAAATAAGTAAAAAGATAAATCTTGACGAAAAATAAATTCTTTTGAGAATATTAAAATTCTCGCCTACAAAGTCGAGTCGCTACCTTGACTAAAATAAATGCCTTTTAATTAAGGCAACAACACGTCATAGATAAGAGATAATAATTGCAGCGGAAGAACAAATTATAAATTGTTAATTTCTAATCAAAAGTTTCCCCAAATTAATTTCAAAACATGAGACATAAAGAAAAACATCATTTAATAAAAAATTCATCATATGCCCTCTCGGATCGCTCCTTCATCCATCCGGCTCAGTTTTGTAATACCAGAATATCTGATGTGTATTTTATCTGTATTTGAACCTTGTGACATTGCATATGTTGGATTTTGATCTGAGTATAATCCTCCGTATTTCATGATCCTGTATCGACGAGTGTATGATTTTGTAGTTGTTGTTTCATATATGTACTTATGTACATTTAGCGTACGCTAACGTTTAAGTGAAGCGCGCGCTAAATATGTAAGCTAGCGCATGCTACAGATGAGTATTAAAAACCAAACCAAACCAAACATACCCAGTATATCCCGTTCAGAGCAGGGTCTGGGGAGGGTAAGATGTACGCAGACCGTGCCCCTACTTATTACGGTAGGGAGGCTGTTTCCGTGAAGATCTCTAGCTTAGTGCACAACAACATATTGAGTGAAAAATACAAAGGGAAGCATATGATACGAAAAAACTCAATACCATACCTGAGCCCATGGCTTAATTCACATGGGACTCACCTAAGAGGAATTTGGCTACTTCACTCCCGATGAACGCTGCTCACACAGAAGAGAGGTTGACTCCGCGCACAGCTCCCTGTCAAAAATACACACACGCAAAAGGCAATAGGATAAAATATACAATAAATGTAAAAATGCAATGCTCTAGGCCAAAGCTAACCGAGACAACCCAACTCTGAGGCTCTCAACTACAACAGCACTCCCAACTAAAGAATCCACGACTCTGATCTGTCACCTCCAAGCGCACCTATCAACAGTCATGGTCTCAGAAAGATTTAAGGCCTTCAAATCCAATCTCAGCTGCTCCTCTCACGTCCTCCTCGGTCTGCCTCTCCTCCTCTCCCCGACAACTACTAAACTCTCGACCCTTCTCACCGGAGCAGACGCCTGCCTCCTGCGGACGTGGCCAAACCATGTCAACCTCCCTTCCCTAACTTTCGCTGAAATGGGCGCACACTATACGTGGTCAGCATGACTGAGGCAGGCGGTAGGTGAGATCGGATCGCAGATCTTGGATAATATTTTATCGGGTTGAACCTAGGATATGGTTTCTGAGATTTGTTGCATATTTTGGTTGTCAATTCCGAATCACTTGTATACTAGTGTATTGTTATTATCATCACCTAGAATGGGATTATGCAAGAAGATGAATTCTTAGGGTCTTCACTAAGAATAATCCATGTGTAGTATGAGGCGTTCTTCAACGTAATCTAAAAGGATAGCTTGTGGAAGAACGAAATTGTAGGCACGAATTAATCTAAAACTCAGATTGAAAGGTGTTATATAACCGAACCTGGTAATGGAATTGATAATCAGGGATCGAAGTGCGAACTTATGATGATTTGAATGTCCTTAGCTCGATCGAGCGTTCGTCGGATGAGTTGAACCGTGAACCAGCTAACTTAGAGTGTTAACCAGGCCGTAGTAGACTTTAGATGTTCGTACATTTAAATTTGTTACGAAAGTTGAGTTTTTGTTACTTTCCTATTTTTTTAAAGGTCCGAGCGTTGCGAACAGTTGATCGAAGGAGGCGGCCTTCGAGTTTGTTGAAATCGTTGAAGTATATATATTCTTGCCATCTTTCTAAGGCAAGTATCGTAATTTGACTATTAGTTTAATGTTGATGATTTTGATCATGCATATTGTTATTCATGTTGTTGAACATGAGATCATTCAAGTTGAATTGTCATGATGTCGTTCAGATTATTAATTCATACGTTGTTCATTTTGATGGACATATCGATTTGCATATGTGTATGCATAGTTGTATTGTATATCTTGTAGCGATCCGAAGGGATTGTGTGATCTATGCTGAGGGCGCTGGATCAGTTGTCCACCTCGTGTTGGTCTGATAGGATCATCTTGGGATCTATGCTGAGGGCGCTGGATCATTAGACGGGTTTTCCACCTCATGTTGGTCTTACGGGATCATCTTGGGATCTATGCTGAGGGCGCTGGATCATTGGATTACCCTGTGTCATGTTGATGGAATCATGAGGATTCGCATCGTTGGATTCCGGTAGAGGAAGTCCGCGTGTTGTATTTTGTTATGCATCATTGTTGCATATCTGATTTTGTATATTATGATTCTTGTACTAGCATCGTTTCGCTAACCTCTGCGGGGGTGGACATTTGTTTTGATGTTCAGGTAGCCGAGGAGGGGGAAAGCAGCCACAGTACCGGCATGATGACGAAGGGGCTCAGTGATGTTATCCGTTGTATTGTTTTGGTATCCTGGTTTGGTATTTTGTACTCGAGGTATTTAGTACTCGAGTACGCGTGTTCTTTTGAGGTTTTGAAAGTTTGTAATAATGGACTGTTTTGGGTTGTATGGATGATTTAACTGGTGATTAAATTACTCAACTTTTGGGGTACGTTTGTATTGTTCAGCTTTTTTTCTAACTTAGCCTTGTAAATTCTTATATAAAGGGTTTACGGCGCTGTAATTATTCCGAATATCTCGGGGTGTTAAAGAATATTGTATCAGAGCTAAGATTCATGGATATCTTGGCATTTGGGTTTAGTTGGGTCTGTTTATGTCGTTTGATTTATCGGTCGCGTATAACATCACTGTACAGCCAGCATCATCATGCGGACCGTGGTTGTAAGTTTCTTAATCTTATATACTACCATTTTAATTATTTCATGGTTATTGACGAATTTTAGAATATTTTGTTCTGGGTATTGAGTATTCGTGTTTACATTATGTTGAGAGGAGGTCATGGACGCGGACGTGGTAATGCGAAACAAGAAGATTTATCGTCTACCCCGGATTTATCGGCTAATCGAGCGGATTCCCGTTCTGGCGGACAACAGGAATCAGAACATTGACTGAGCACGAACTATGGAGAAAGATGCAAATCCTAACATGCCGGGAGTGCTTCAACAAGTGGTCACTTAGATGACCTAATTTGCTCAAGTGGTTGACCGCATGCAAGCGACGATAGGTCAACAGCGTAACGAGGACAATCGGGGATACAAGTGACTTTCAGAAATGGTCAAGTTAAACCCACCAAAATTTGACGGTTCTTCAGAGATGCCTACATGGGACCACTGGCTAAAAGAGCTTGAGAAGATATTTGTAGGAATCAATTGTCCCAATGACCGAAAGGTTCCGATCGCATAATATTTTCTGACTGGGGAAGCTTTCGACTGGTGGGAAGCCATTCGACCTGAGGATCATAATGCTAACTGGTCAGAATTCAAATTAATGATGAAAGCACAATATTTTCCTTGTCCAGTTAGAGATGCTAGAGTCCGAGAGTTTTCTCACCGCAAAATCTGGAGGCATATGTGACAGACATGATTAAGACTTTTAATCACCAGCTGACCTGTGTGCGACATCTGGTCAGGACCGACCCGGAAAAGATTTTTCACTTTGACATGCGAATGAAGCCAGAGATCCAGCAATATATGTCGGGATTTGAGTGTACTACTCTTCGACAGTATCAGGACAAAGCCCTGTCTTACGAGATGAAAGAGACAGCGGTGGAAAAATTTGCGGAAGCAAAGAAGCAGAAAGTGTCTGGCAACTTCATTAAGAGTAAGAATAGTGGGCCCCGCAAGGGCCAGTCCTCATTCCATTCATCCAAGAGGCCTCCGTACCCTTCTCGAGCTGGAAAGAAGTTCAGGACGGCATCAACGGATACCAATGCAGTGAAGAAGTGTTATAATTGTGGACGACCAGGGCATGTTCGGCGAGATTGCTCCGCTCCTTCTGTGACCTGTTTTGAATGTGGGCAAGAGGGGCATCGAGCGACTTTTTGTGGAAATATGACTAGATCGTTTGGAGCTCGCACTTCATCACAAGTTCCGAAAGAGACGAGTGTGAACCTGATAGTGGAGAGTGGTCTTCAACAGCAGAATTTCGGAAAGAGAGAAGCATTCAGTGCTGGGTCCGTCCCTCCGCGCCTTTATGAGATGAGGAGGTCCGATGATCAGAACAATACTGCTGCATCAGGTACGATTCAGATTCTTTTGCAACCAGTTAGTGTCTTATTCGATTCAGGAGCTACGCATTCTTTCATATCATTGAACTGTGTTAATCGTTTGAAAATCTCGTGTTTACATGATTGTGAACCTTATGTTGTAAGTCTGCCGAGTGGAGAGAGAATTGTGAGAAATCTAGAAGCTAGCAATTTTACTGTGTCGATAGGAGGGAGAAATTGGCCATCAAATCTTATTGTGATCGATCCATGTTGACGATTTAATTCTCAGGGACGACTGGCTCAATCGTTATGGAGCTATTTTGAATTATCGGAAGAGAGTTATTTCGATTATTGCTGATGACGGATCTGAACATTTATTCGAAGGATGGAGGCCAGGAAGCCCAGGGAAAGTGATCAAAACAATGAAAATGATTAAATTGTTGAAACAGGGTTGTACCGGGTTTTGGTGTTATGCCATGAAGAAGGAAGAAGGAGTAGAGCTCTCATCTATTCCAGTGGTGAACGAATTCTCAGATTTATTCCCTGATGAACTACCTGGATTACCTCCACGTAGAGACGTAGAGTTTAATATCGAATTAGAACCAGGAGCCGCACCTATTTCCAGAGCACCATACTGCATGGCGCCAACCAAGATGTATGAGTTAAAGAAACAGCTTGAGGAATTGTTGCAGAAGGGTTACATTCAACCTAGCGTTTCTCCTTGGGGAGCGCCCGTTCTTTTTGTTCGGAAGAAGGACGGATCCCTCCGATTGTGTATTGATTATAGAGAGCTAAACAAGGTGACGATCAAGAATAAATACCTATTGCCTCGGATCGATGATTTATTTGATCAACTGCATGGGGCGACAGTATTCTCAAAGATCGACCTGAGATCAGGATACCACCAGTTGAGGATTAAGGATCTAATATACCGAAATCTGCTTTCAGATCTCGGTACGGGCATTATTAGTTTGTTATAATGCCTTTCTGTCTTACTAATGCTCCTTCCATGTTTATGCAATTGATGAATCGGGTATTCTTAGAATACATGGATAAATTCGTGGTCATTTTCATTGACGACATATTGATTTATTCGAAGGATCCAGAAGAGCGTGCAGAACATTTGCGTATTGTTTAATACCTTGAGGAATGAACATCTTTATGCAAAACTTTCCAAATGCGAGTTCTGGCTGAAGGAAGTAATGTTCCTTGGGCACGTGATATCAACTGACGGAGTTTAGGGAGACCCGAAGAAAGTTGAGGCAATCTTGGAGTGGGAATCTCCTAAGAACGTGAAGGAAGTCCGAAGTTTCTTAGGACTTGCAGGGTATTATCGTTGTTTTGTGGATGGATTTTCCAAGATTGCTCGTCTGCTTACTCAGCTGTTGCAGAAGACTCAGAAATTTGTGTGGGAAAAGAAATGTTAGGCTAGTTTTGATGAAATTAAGAGAACACTGACAACGGCGCCAATATTAGCACTACCAGATGGAACTGATGGGTCCATGGTTTACAGTACTGCTTCAAATCATGGTCTGGGTTGCATCTTGATGCAGAAGTATAGGGTGATTGCCTATGCCTCTAGACAGTTAAAACCGTATGAGATTAACTACCGGACTCATGATTTAGAATTATCAGCCGTTGTCTTTGCCCTGAAGATTTGGTGACATAATTTGTTCGGCACTCACTGTCAGATCTTCACAGATCACAAGAGTCTCAAATAGATTTTCAGTCAGAAAGAATTAAACATGAGACAGAGGAGATGGCTGGAATTGATCAAAGATTACGACCTGGAAATCCTTTTATCATCCAGGAAAAGCGAACGTGATAGCTGATGCACTGAGCCGCAAACCTGTTTCTATTCGAATGTTGTAAATGCTCACGTCCCAGTCCAGCATTCAATGAGAATTGATTTGCGAAGAAATTGAAATATGGTCTCAAGGAGTCCAAGGGCAATTGTGTGTGATGGAATTAACTTCATCATTGATCGATGAAATCAAATCTAAGCAATTAGATGACCCCCTGATGATTCGTTTACGTGGTGAAGTTTTCAAGGGAGAGGCCCCAGGATTTGTAATTTATGATGATGGAGTCTTGAGGTTCCAGAGTCGACTTTGCGTTCCCAATGAGGAGGTTTTGAAACAGACGATCATGAAGAAAGCTCACAGTGCGCCCTATTCTATTCATCCAGGCCCAATAAGATGTATAAGGATCTAGAGCAGAATTTCTAGTGGGGAAATATGAATAACGATGTAGCAGAATATGTCTCGAAGTGTTTAACTTGTCAACGGGTTAAGATTGAACATCAGCGACCTGCCGGAATGTTGAAGCCACTTCCGATTCCTGAGTGGAAGTGGGAGGATATATCGATGGACTTTATCACCAATATGCCAAGGACCAGGACGGGGATGAACATGATTTGGGTGATAGTTGATCGACTAACCAATTCGGTGTATACCCGGTTGTGAACACATTTATTTTCATTCAGTAATTGTCACTCAGTAATTCTCACTCATTAATCATCATTCATATTCATTCATTCGTGTTCACCGTTCGTCGTAACTTTGAGTCGTGTATCAGTATCATTCATTGTTCAACCCTGTTTGAGAATCGAGACGAGAATATTATCTTAATCGTTGTAATTTCTTAGTAAGTTGATGTTGATGTTGGAGTTCATATCATTTCGAATTTACTCTTTCTTGTTCGGTTCATGCTATTTTGGTCCAACTCTCGTAATCACTGCTCGGAACCACCGTTTTGGGGTTCCCGCAATTCCATCTCATGTTATTATTCCCATATGTTTGGAGTTCTATTACATTTATTCTCTTCACGGGTCGTTTTTCGTCACTTTTTGGTCCTGCGGCACAAGGGGTTGCGCGCCGCGGCATGCACCTTGAAGACTCAATTTGGCAGCGGATGTACCGCGCGCCGCAGCCCTCTGATGGCCGTGCCGCGGCACTAAACTGGGAGCTGCTCGCGAATTTCAGCCGCGGGCCTCGGCACACTCAGTCCGCACCGCGGCACGCGAGTCAGATCACCCCTTTTTCAGCGGATATTTGAGAGAGAAGTTCATTCCATCCCCTTTCTCCTTCCTTCTCTCAGTGGGCGACTTCTGGGCGAATTTTTGGGCGATTTGGCATCTTCAATCTCAGAGATTTCATACTCCTCGAGTTCTTGGTATGGATTAACAACATCTACTTGGGTTCTTCATCCTAAATCCAAGCTAATTTCTTCAACCCTAGATTCGATTATGAGTTGGAGCATGATGTTTTGGATATTATAATCATGATATGTGAATGGATATACATATGATTATGAGTTTTAAAAGTTATCATTGAATTGGTGGAGGATTATTCAAGAACACTTTGAAGGTTGATTTGGAATTGGGGATTTCGATTAGATATTGTCGTAATCTTGAGTTGTGTATTCCTATTGGATTATTGATTTCATTGATGATGTTTTGTTGGTTTGAATCACTCATTTGGGGGTTGGTATTCGATATAATTGGGATTGGTTGTAAACAATGGAAGATTGTTTACAACGTGTTTGTCAAAATGCCCCAATGAGTTTAGGTGTGTTGTATCTACTTTTTGAGTTGGTTATGATCATAATTGATACGTATATTAAGCGAATTATTGGTAATTGTGTTATTCAAGGTTATTTGAGCGACCGATAATTTCATTAAGGATGTTTGTTCGAGGAAGGACATTCTTCACCGGTATTTGAGGCAAGTTGATCATTGCTCAGTTAAAAGGATAATCATTCCTTTCGTTGTTGTTCATTCATACGTATAATTCATGCATAGTATATTAATCATGTTGGGACTTGTAATTATCAAACTAATCATTCAATTCCCTGTGAACGACGGTTCCAATCATTTCATTTGAATCTATCACTCATTGTGTCATTATTTCACCTCAGTGAGTCATTCTTGGCCCTTGTCGGATTTCTATTCATTATTCCTCTTCATGGTCGCTTTTGTCTTTGTGACCTTCCGGGATTGTATTGCGTTATCGGGTGGTATATGTGTGGAATTTTTAGTCAGGCACGCTAAGTTCATTGTGTATATGCGGTTATCCAGGCACATTGGACTGTGCACACGGTAACGTGCCTCCGTGAGACTAATTAGGCCAAGTTTATGCGGGACGCCGGGCACTCGGCATACTTGTGCACTTGCATATCCCATTCGGGCGTACTATGATGCCCCTCATTCAACCTGATTTCATAACTAATCATGTGATTATTGTATTTGTTCAATTCTTGAGGATTGTTGTTCTGTGTAACTGACCCCATTGGGGATGTTGTTTTTAGGTCATGGCAAGGCAAAGGCACGGGAAGAGAACGTTGATGGTGAGGAGTTCCAGTGATCTAACTGACCCTAGTATTTCCATTTATTCATGTTTCTTTGATGTGTATTTTCCGCTGCAGTTCCGTTCGAAATTTCATTTTATTCAGTGTCGTATATTTCATCTTCATATGAAATATACATGTATTCTGTATTCCTGGGTGTATTATACTTGAAACTCCTCATCGGAGTAACTGGTAATATAATGTGGTTCGGTACTACAGTCATATTATTTAATTTATTAATTTTCATTCGCCGGGTGGGTCCCAGTTGGGGGTCCATGGCACTGTAATAGCCATCTAGTTGGTATCGGAGCGTGGTTTTGAATAATACCCTTCCGAGTCGTGTCTCATTGGGAATCATCGTTCATCAGACTAGTATCATTGGACTTTCGCGTCACGTGTGACCTGTGCAAGCGCCAAGCCCCTCAGACCAAAGGAACGGTATGATTTCTAACGCCATGGTATAATTTCTGGCAATAAGAATCACTTATTCATCATTCATCAGTCAACAATCCTCAATCATCATTTTATTGGATCTTGCCGATCATGTCAACTCATTAATCACTCAGTCAATCTCATTGCTCAGTTGTTGATCTTATGGATCATATTATCAATCTTGTTAACTTGTTCAAGATAATCATTTCAGGAATTTCATCAGATAATCATGTCACCTCACTTGATCTTTCATGCGACCTTATCATATTCCGGCGTATTGCCGACGATCATTTTATTGCATTATTAATGCGTTCATTGCGTTAGATTGTGTATGCTCATTATTATCGTTTCATAACGTAATCATAATGCGATATTCATGCGAGATCTATTATTATCATGTATTTTCCTACTTCAGTATAGATAGAGCTGTCAGAGGACGCAGGGGAAGAGGCCGCGGTGCGAGCCGAAACCCGGGAGCTCGCGCGAATACCCGCACGAATGCGAGGAATAACATCAATTCAACAAGTAGCGACGCTGCCACTCATTCACCGAGAGATAATCATTCACTGTTAGGAAGTCGTACCCGAGATACAGCTCAATCGGAAGGTGTTCGGGTTGATCCACTCACTTTTATGCATGGCATGATGGCCTAGATGACTCAGATGGCATGTCTGATGGAGACGATGCAGAACTCAGCCACTTAGGCTCAACAGGCCCCTCTGCCGCCACCTCAGAGGCAAGAGAGGAGTGTGAGCAGTATTATCGGTGACATCTCTTGCCAGAGTCCACCTACTTTTGAGGGCTCATTTGAGCCGGCGGATATTATTCACTGGCTTGACCATTTTGAGAAGCTATTTGCTATGGTGGAGTGTCCCGAAGGGCACAAAGTTTCAGTTGCCGCTTACTATCTGGGTAAGAGCGCTCACTCTTGGTGGATATCTTTGTAATGCCCCGATCTTCTATATGCATGAATTATTATGACCTCGAGTGCAACATTAGGGTTTTGCATTCACAAATAATAAAATTCTGACTAATGGAGTAAGTTTAAAACTATTTACACGTTTTAATTCAGAAATCAGATGTTCGATTATTTGGTTGGGTTTATCTTCCGAGTTTGATTTTTATGTTTCGATAGACAGAATCGTGATTCCGTCGACTTCTATATACACCACTTTTACGTTGCGAGTATGATTTTCAAGAGTTTACTTTTTGAATTTTCGGGTATATTTTATGTCGAGTCGTTTTCTCGGATAATTCGCGTTCCGTAAAACGCTAAACTTTTCTCCGAATTTAAGCTGCAAGTGTGATACTATTATTTAAGTATGTGGCATACACACAATACTCGAGTTATTTTATCTGTGGAGGAGCAAAACATAGAATATTATTCGACCGCTTTATCGAGGACGTCTAGGGTTAACCTAGTATATAAAGGGACGTCACCTCCCTTTCATTTTTGCTCCTCACTTCATCTTCTTCCTCTATTCATTTCTCACTTCATCCGCCCCTCCCCCTTCACCATTGAAGAACACCATTGTTCTTCAATAAGAACTCAAACAAGCTCACTTTGTGTTCCAAACTTGAATCCAAGTTCATATTCAAGTAAGTTACCTCAATCTCTTCATTTCTACCCAAGTAAAAATAGGTTTTGGACCACTTTAAAATTTGGAAAATATATGAAGAGTTTAGGTTTAATGTTATAATGTTTTGTATGTTGTCTCTAAGTTGATTTTAAGGTTCTTCAAAGTGTTTAGAACAAGTTGTAATCATGTCTTGATTTTTTTCATGTTGGCCGCAACTTTTAGGGTTTTATAACCCAATCATGTGTTGTTTTTCTCATGATTTTCTTACACAATATGTTGCTATATGATGATATGATGCTAGGTTGAATTTATGGGATTTTTATAAAATATTTGGTGTTTTGAAAGTAAGGAAGAATCATGCTTAGTTCTTGATATGTTGATATATGTTCAAAAGTGACTTGATGATTATGATGATATATGGAAGGAGTACATGATATGTTTTTGTTAGATTTTTATAAAATGTTTTGGAAATTTATTTGAAAACAAGAGCATGAAGTTAGATTTATAAAGTTGGAAGATGTGTTGGTAATATTTGATGTAGTCAAGGAACATGTTATGTATTGAGGATTTCAAAGTCATGTTTAGGTCATTTGTATGTTAGGACCAAGACTTTGATTATAAACATGAGTGTATGTTAAGTGTGTTGTTTGATGTTGGTAACAATTGGTGTTTGATGATACTTGATGTTAATCATGTTTGAAGGTTTAAAGTTGGGAAATAAAAATGAGTAAGTAGTTATGTTTTCAAAAGAAAAGATTATGAAATGGAGTTGTAATGTCTAGAATCATGTTTGTATGTCGACTCCTATATGTGTTATAAGTATGATATGCATGATTAGAGTTTACATGTTTAGGGTTTTCGTTGGTAGAAACGAGCTCTAGGTTAATATGATGTTTTTCCCATGTTCGTCGGATATTGGCAGTTTCATTATACTTCACGGAAATGGCCATAACTTTCTCCAAGTTTAATATTTTTGAGATCCGTAAAATGGACATGAAACTAGACTCCAGTGGCTTTCCAGTGGTATAAGATAAACTATCTTGTTCTTAGTGTGAATTAAGAGAATGCTAATTATTTTAAGCCTTGATGCACATTATGTTATGATTATGTTAAGTGTTTGATGATAGTTTTCGAACCAAGGAATGTGTAACGGAATTGAGTATCGGTTACTATTGTTAGTATCTTTATATGTTATATGGTCAGTTAGGTTCTCTGAGAGAATCATACATTTTATTATTAAACTTTAGTCGAATGCAAAACTCTAAAGTCCAAACATGTAGATCGAGTCCGTTGTCCGTTAGACTTCGTTAAGCTCGATCGACCGCTAAACTTAGTTGTTTCCGATGAAAGGTGGAGCAGTAGACTGAAGCATAAGGAAGAGTCGAGAATCATTTTTGCTTGCGTTTATTACTTGTCCAGGTGGGCTTTCTATACGAAAATGATTATGTGGGCTTTCTATACGAAAATGATTATGTGGGCTTTCTATACGAAAATGATTATGTCGGCTTTCTATATGAAAATGATTATATGGGCTTTGTATACGAAAATGATTTGAGCTTTGCTCTATCTTGATGAAATGTTTTGCAAGCAAATTATGATTTCAAATGATTATGATGCATAAAAACTTTTATGTGGTTTCTTATGAACCTATCACTGTTGGCTTGCCAAACTATGAAATTATCGGATCCTGAGCTAGACAAAGGTTGCTGGCCAGGGTTAGTATACACAATACTCGGGATTGTGAGCTCTCTTCGGAGTAGCCGATCTCGGGGAGTAACGTTCGCGGGAGGTGGACACCTTCCCCGTGTAAATTATGGATATGGTGAATCTGATGATATATGCTATCAAATGAAATGATTTAGTAAACATGGGCTTTTTCCTAAAACCCCCGTGTGTTACTGCTTATATGCATGATGATAATACGAAAGCATGTTTAATGTTTTGGCAATATGTTCACGGAGTACGTTGTACTCAGCCCTGTATATGTTTTAAAAATGTGCAGGTTGAGCAAGGGATGTGACAGAGGGTGTTGAGTGGAAGTCTTTTGTTTACGATCAATGTTAAGCCCAGGTTACATATCTTCATATATGTAACCAACCATGTTTTTCCACTGCAAACACTCTCTATGATTTTGCTTTCTAAGTTATGCCGATTGTAATATGCTATGAAGCCTTTTTCTAAACTTCAAGGCTAATATTATAACTATGTATTCTACTTTGGATTCTAAGTCATTCCCACGGGATTGACTCCCCTTCATGAGAGAATCATACCTTTTATTATTAAACTTTAGTCGAATGCAAAACTCTAAAATCCAAACATGTAGATCGAGTCCGTTGTCCGTTAGACTTCGTTAAGCTCGATCGACCGCTAAACTTAGTTGTTTCCGATGAAAGGTGGAGCAGCAGACTGAAGCATAAGGAAGAGTCGAGAATCATTTTTGCTTGCGTTTATTACTTGTCCAGGTGGGCTTTCTACACGAAAATGATTATGTGAGCTTTCTATACGAAAATGATTATGTGGGCTTTCTATACGAAAATGATTATGTGGGCTTTCTATATGAAAATGATTATGTGGGCTTTCTATACGAAAATAATTTGAGCTTTGCTCTATCTTGATGAAATGTTTTGCAAGAAAATTATTATTTCAAATGATTATGATGCATAAAAACTTTTATGTGGATTCTTATGAACCTATCACTGTTGGCTTGCCAAACTATGAAATTATCGGATCCTGAGCTAGACAAAGGTTGCTGGCCAGGGTTAGTGTACACAGTACTAAGGATTGTGAGCTCTCTTCGGAGTAGCCGATCTCGGGGAGTAGCGTTCGCGGGAGGTGGACACCTTCCCCGGTGTAAATTATGGATATGGTGAATCTGATGATATATGCTATCAAATGTAATGATTTAGTAAACATGGGATTTTTCCTAAAACCCCCGTGTGTTACTGCTTATATGCATGATGACAATACGAAAGCATGTTTAATGTTTTGACAATATGTTCACGGAGTACGTTGTACTCAGCCCTGTATATGTTTTAAAAATGTGCAGGTTGAGCAAGGGATGTGACGGAGGGTGTTGAGTGGAAGTCTTTTGTTTACGATCAATGTTAAGCCCTGGTTACATATCTTCATATATGTAACCAACCATGTTTTTCCACTGCAAACACTCTCTATGATTTTGCTTTCTAAGTTATGCCGATTGTAATATGCTATGAAGCCTTTTTCTAAACTTCAAGGCTAATATTATAACTATGTATTCTAATTTGGATTCTAAGTCATTCCCACGGGATTGACTCCCCTTCATGGTACCTTGATAGGTCATTCATGGAAATCCACCCATATTCCTTACGAAACGTATGCTTCCCCCTTTCTTCGCCGCTTCTTAATTCCTACTCGAGGTCACGCTCCGGTTGTGCCATCCTTAGGGATAAGGGGCTGTGACAGAATGGTATCGGAGCCAGGTTCATTCGCTCTGAGTCTATGTTCCTTAAACACCCCGTTACGTCATGCTCAACTGAAGAGTAAGGTAAAAGATTTACTAGTCTTTATGATTCAAATTTCTTTTGCCATGAAAATGTATCTCTTTACGAGCTTTTATGAAAAGTTAATTATGAACATATATGGAACGATATATGTATGATGAAGCATGTACTATATGAATTCTTATTTTCGATTACGCATGAATTGTTGCTGATGAAGAAACATGAAAGACGAGAACCTAGAAACTTCCTTAGTGTCTTCTATTTCGCGAACGAGAACTTATGCGCCTTAAGTATTCCAGCACGTGTACGAATATGAAGGACGAACAATGACGATGTAATAACGAGGATCGACGATGCAGTGACGTGTCCAATGAATATGACTTACATATGAGTTATACGAGTATGGTTATTTTATCGGGATGTCCATTTATGGCGGAACTCGAATAAATTTCATAACATACCCCGTCAGGGAGTATATTATTATTTTTATGTTAGGTGTTTCTCAGAGTCCAGAGTTCGAGTCGAGAACTTGGGACGAGATTTATATCCTTCTTTTGAGAACCCTATAGTAGAGTTGTTCTATTATGTTGAGATGTTGATGTATTATACGTATACCTTCTTTATAGGATGGCGACCACGAAGACGACAACACGTAAGTCAACAAGGAGAAGGCGTACACCGTGCGACCTTGTGGAGGATTTCCGCAGCACGTATCGAGGCATAGGTGCCACCGTAGGCCAGTGCGTGGCAGACCTAGAGGAGACATGGCGCTTAGCTGCTCCTCATGGTATCTCAGACTATGAGGGCATTCAACGCCTTATCGACCTCCTTCCGATCGAGTGGAGGGAGTGGGCTGCTGCAGTCTAATGGTACTATATCTTTTTGCGTGAGCCCACTTTAGTACCATTCGGATATTTCGTGGCCTTTGCTATCCGCATCACCACTCAGTAGCTCCAGCACCGTGCACCTCCCCCTGGAGCTTGCGTGTATCGCCCTTATGCTAGGGGAGCTTTGCCGGAGAGGCTAGCTACACCTCTACCGATCCAGGTGGTTCTTGTTTCACCGTCTCATGCTCAGGATGGGTTAGACATGGAGGCAGG
The DNA here is from genome assembly GCA_033398695.1 of Orobanche coerulescens. Lineage (NCBI taxonomy): Eukaryota > Viridiplantae > Streptophyta > Magnoliopsida > Lamiales > Orobanchaceae > Orobanche > Orobanche coerulescens. The sequence continues at coordinate 117,349,370 of CM065807.1, read as the reverse complement.
GACATCAGCACCTCACCACAGGGACATGAGGACCGAGCCTTTTATTCTCTAGAGGACGTCTCCGCCACTTCGAGCTATACCAGTCATCGATTTAGTCCACCCACGACCGATCACAGATGATGCTCATCTATTTCTCCCAAAGAAGCGCAGAGTCACTGAAGACCCTGTTCCAGTCTCTCCAGCTTTAAACGAGGAGTCAGAAGAAGATACGAATGAGGATCCGGAGGAGTTCTCCGAGGAGGACAGCTCGACCGCCGAGTCGAGGGCGACTTGAGAGAGCTCAGGATGGTGCTATCCATTTATTTTGTACTTTGTATGCAGAACGTCACTTCTTTTGATTATATGTGTCGTTCCGATGTCTAGCACTTTTTTATTTTATAGATAGGAATGCTATTTGTTAGAGCATCCCATATATTAGTATATGTGTAGGCAGGTAGCCTACATCAGCTTGTATTGATAGTCAGTAAGACCTCGTTGAAGGTAATTGTACTATTATGATTCATATGATATCTTGATATATATTTTGACCCTTCATGGGCTTATCTTCTCATGAGTATGATGTTATTTATGATCTCTTTCTCGACCTTCCCACGAGAGTTATCAATGAGTATGTGTCGATGCATTATGATTATGTAGTCACGAACTCCTTTCTATGATCCAGTATGATGATAATTACGGACCACTGATAATGAACTAATGATGATTATGTGCACCACAGAATGCCACCCAGACGAGAAAGAAGGAGAGGAGGACATGAACTCGCTCCTACACCATCTCCTTCTCCACCCCAACGGGCTATTGAAGAGCTTTTCCTCAAACAGAATCCCCCTACATTCAATGGGTCATGAAACCCGAGCGATGCTGAGCTTTGGGTTAGAGCTATGGAACGAATTTTTAACTTCCTAAGGTGTACCAACCAAGATCGTCTTTCTTGTGTGCTCTTCCAACTCACTGGATCTGCAGACTTCTGGTGGGAAGCGTGCAGGAAGATCCTAACGGCTGAGCAACTGGAAAACTACTCTTGGGAGGAATTCAAGGAGGCACTGTATGACAAGTATGTTCCAAAAACCTTCAAGGTCAAGAAGGAAGTTGAGTTCTATAATCTGAAGCAAGGAAGGATGTCAGTGACCGAGTATGATAGAATGTTTTGTGAGTTATCAAGGTATGCTCCAGACCAAATTGATACGGATGAGAAGATGGAAGGAAAATTTAGATCGGGACTGACACATGAGATATGAATGTCCCTAGCTAGCCATGGAAGGCTAAGCTACACTGAATCGCTGAACAGAGCTCTGGATATTGAGGCAGCAATGCCAGAAGAGAAGCAAGCGCCCACAGTTACACCACCTCCCACTCAGACAAATTCCCACGAATATAAGGGGAAACGTAAGTGGGAAGGACGAAACAATGGTGGCAATGGGAACAACCAGGCTAACAGGAAGCCGTGGCAGGGAAATATACCTCATGTAATATCCGCAATTTCGATTTCCGATAATTTTCTTTTTTCGGTGGGAGTCCATTTTGACGGCTCGCTTCTAACAGTGTCTTCATTCTGAGATTGTTTAATTCTGTACTTTTCGATGTCCGAGTTCGTTTCGGTGTCGTTTTATTGAGTTCCGTGCTTTTTAGCGACTTTTCTGCACTTGAGTTCGATTCTTGCGAATCTCATTCGAAACAGTTGTTTTGAGTTTCCCGTAAGACCGTTTAACTTTGTTAGACGTGTTGTGAACTTCGGTTTAGTTATTCGATCACGTATCATGATTTTCTTGCATTTTGGGCCATTTTGTAATTTCCCAAAGTTGTGGGTATCCGCATTCGTATTTGCTGTCTTGACCCTTTTATGGTTGCGCGTGAGCTTGATTGGAGCTAAAGCTCTTAGTACAATCTTATTCTGGAGCTTTCCATGCGTATCTTGAACTTGGTATTTCGATTCGAGGAGTCCGTTGTTGTAAACCGATTTGAGAGCTCTACTGCTGTGGTTTCTGGGTGCATTAGCGCACGCTAAGGGATATCCTTAGCGCACACTATCGAGCAGCAGGTCAGAGGTCAGTAGTTGGATTCAGACCCATTAGCGCACGCTACGCTTATTGGCTAGCGCGCGCTAAGGTGCTGCAGTTTGCGCACGCTACGGTTGTGGTAGCACACGCTAACTGGTAATTCGAGACAGTCCAGTAGCTACTGGACTGGGTTTGGAAGTCTCGTTAGCGCACGCTAACTTTTGGTGGTTAGCGCATGCTAACTGTTCATTTGTGGCAAAACTTTTGGTTCTGATGCTTCGATAGCGCACGCTAATCAGGTTGGATTAGCGCACGCTAAGTTGTCCAGTATATAAACTGGACAACAGTCATTAATCTTCATTTTCTTCATTTCTTCTTCTTCCTCCGCGGGTTTGAGAAGTGGCGACTAGGGTTCGCGACCTAGGCTAATTTTCTTCCATTCCAAGGTGTTTTGGAGTATCCTAGGTGATTAGATCATCATCTAATCCTTTGTTCTTCGCTGAATCAAGGTAATTTTCTCTTGAATCCTTAGAGTTGACTTTTTGGAAGATTTGTTCTTGATTTCGTTTTTAATCCGATTTTGATGAACCAATTGTGGTTAAATGATGTTGTTAAAGATATCCTATGGATTGTATATACATATTTCAATTTGGATTTCCGTTTTCGTGTTTTGTCGGGACGGATCGTGTTCTTAGCTGTTTTGGGGGAAACCCTTGAACTTTCGTCGTTTGTTCCTTGAATTCAGAGGCTTTGGGTCGTGATATTGAATTCATTTTCATTGTTGTTATTGTTGTCCATAGTTTATTGTTGCGGGGTGGCGTTCGGAGGAGTCGGCAGGTTCGTAGTCGGTTCGTGCCATCCTACTTCGGTCGATTCTTCGTGTTCGTGATTATTCGAGGCAAGTACCTTGTCCATACAATTCTTGTTTTGTGGATATGATAATTAGTGATCGTCTCTATGTGTTTTTTTGATCGTTTGATTTGAACTTTCAAAAGATTCGGTTTAGCCTCGTTGAAGGCTCACTTTCAAAACGCACGTGCTTTGTAAATTGTGTGGGTTGTAAGCGACTACGTGAATCCTATGGATATGTTTGGTGTTGATGTTATGATTGGTAATGTGTGTGTACGTATATGGCTTCATTTCAGTGCATTTTGGTTTGGCGTGGTGTTTTGCTTAGTGTTTGATGCCTCTGGGTGGATTGTTTGTATATCTTTGTTGCATTGTGCTATGTATGTGATTGTGTGGATGTGGGCGGGGCCTATGGTGGCACATGGCATGTGATCATGTGGACAGGATGCAACAAGCGATTGATCCAACCGTGAGAGCCTAAGATAAACTACGGTGACACATGGCATGCGATCATGTGGTCAGGATGCAACAAGTGATTGATCCAACCGTGAGCGCCAAAGATAATATATGGTGGCACATGGCATGTGATCATGTGGCCAGGATGCAACAAGTGATTGAGCCAACCGTGAGATGTTGTGATTTGTTTAGCTAGCCACCTTGGGAGGGTCCTTAGAGGCCTCGAGTGGGATTTGTGGCTTCGTCCCGGTCCTAGGCGATGCATGTGCGTGATTTGTTTTATGATATGGCCAGCTCGGGAGGGTCCTTAGAGGCCTCGAGTAGGATTCGTGGCTTCGTCCAGGTCCTAGGCGATGCTTGTGTGTGATTATGCCGTGTTGATTTTATGTCCGTCGAGGACACATGACTTGGGTTTTGGCCCTGTGAATTGTTGTCGGTTTTCTATTTGTGAAAACAAAACCTTTAGGCTGTGACCCCTGTTGATTTTGGTAAGAGAAGGATTCGATAATCCTAAATTGTTTTCTACTAAAACTCCCGATGGTTTATTAAACCGTTTTGTAAATTGTTTCCCTTGATCCGTGATCTTTCGGTTTTGGAATGGTTTACCTAAAATCTTGCCTCGGGAAGTACTTTTCGTTATGTTTGGATCTTTGAGGATTCTTGGTTATTGTTGTTCTTGGAATGTGGATTGTATGACTCGTATTTTGCACTTTGTATTTGCATTAGCAAAACAGTAGAGTTTTTCTAACCCCCGAGTATTCGGGGGGTGGATGTCTGTTTTTGCATTCAGGTTTGGGAGCATAACATAGGGTCGGCACGAAGGATGATGAAAGATGATCGATACTAATCACATGAGGACCCGTACATTGTCGTATTGGTTTAGTTGTATTTTATTTCCGCTGCGGTATTCTTTCCCCGTTGTATTGGAGTATGTTGTATTCGACCCCTGCGTGGGCATGTATTGTGTTTGAGTTGTATGTATTTATTGAAAGACCAAATCGGTCTACTGAGTCATTTTTAGTCTTAAAGGCATTGTTGAGTTGTTCGATGTTGTTACCAGCCTGGTAGATCTTTGAGGAAAGGTTCTACGGCGTGTAATATCCCTGAGCGGATTGGGGGTGTTACATAAATGGTATCGGAGCTTAGGTTGTGGAAACCTAGGCTGTCGGGTCAAGTTGTGTCTATTGAGTTTTGTCTCGTCGGATTTTGTCTGACTGAGTCATGTCGCGACGCGTCGTCTGAGTTTGTTGGTCGTAATTAGTATCGTGGGGCGATCATCATCTTCGTGCGACCTGTGGCCGTAAGTCTCCCTTCTTTGTGTTGTGCCTCGTGTGGCACGAGCCACTTGTATGATTATGTGTTAAGTGATGGATTCCTTATGTAGATTTTTGGTTCCGCGATATATGTTTATTCGACTCTCATATTTCGTTTATATGAGGAGCGTTGCCACATTTTATGTCTTTTCGACCGTTTGTTTTCCGGTAAAAGACATGTATTGTCTTGATTGTGAACGATTTGATGCTTGTACTATGATGTGTTTAAGCGAATGTCGATACGTGTGAGTTTTTGCATTTCTCGCCTATTGGATTTCTGAAAACCTTGAGTATCTTAGAAAATAAATTTCGAGACGTACTTTTAAAATGGATTATTTCCTCGCGGTACTTTCAAGGTGCCTTCTAGTACCAAGATATATTTCAAAAAAATTCCACTTTGAGGACCAAAGCATTTTGAGATATTTTTAATGATTTAGAAACGCATTTGACCCGAAGGTCGAATATTTCTGAAAGTTTTATTTTAAAAGAATGTGTCCTCATTTTTTTTATCAAACGCGAGGTGGTTTTCAAAGCCTGGATAACGATGTTGTACTACTTTTTGAAAGGTGATACTCAAGATCAACTAGTGTTTCCAAAATTATTTTCAAAAGGTGGTTTTCATTTATAAAACCCATCTTTCCTGTGTGCGGCCCAAGAATTATCGTATGATGTTTGCCTTTTCATTAGGGTGTTAACCCCGAGTTGTGATTGAATTGTCGGTGTGAGCGTTGAGTCGTTCGCCACGCATTTATTGTCTTAGCCCTCTGTGAGATGTGTGATGTTGATCTTTAATGTTGTCATTCCGTGGTAATTTGCGTGCTATCGCACCTGTGTGAACTGTTAAAGCTTGGGTTTGTACGTTTGTGTACATGTGTGATTGTTTCATGATGTTTGTAATTGTGTGCTGGTTATCGTTCGGGTAGTTGAGATCGCCGAGCGATGCCGTCGTTGCTGTGATGTTTGTATGTGTGTTGCTTTACTATGGCAATCGTTGTATGTATTGTGTGTTGCGATATTCTATTGTGTTCAATGGTTGTTTATTCAGTATGCCGAGGGGTAGAGGTCGTGGTCGTGGCGACCGGATGCGTGATCGGGATCATGCTGCCGGTGATGGTATTGGTATTGGTGTTGCTACTATTTTACAGCAGGTAGCTACATAGATGACTCAGTTGACTTAGGCGGTTCGGCGTATTACAGATGAGACCCAGAGCACGGGTGCAAATCAGTGGCTTCGAGAAGTGGTTCGTATGAATCCCCCCCGTTTCGCTGGCGCTGCAGATACATTAGGCTGGGATGGTTGGCTTTTCCAGTTGGAAAAGATATTCGAGGTAGTTGATTGTCCAGAAGAACGTAGAGTACCGGTAGCTCAGTATCTTCTCGACAAGGATGCCGCTAACTGGTGGGAGGCTGTTAAGCCTCGTGATCGTGTTGTCACGTGGGAAGAATTCCAAAGATTCATGAGAGATGAGTTCTGTCCGGAGCCGATCAGAAATCAGAGGATTAATAAATTCTTTTCGGTGAAACCGCAAGATGTATCGCTGTCTCAAGCTATTATTGATTTTAGCAAACAACTCAGCAGGATCAGATAAGGACAGAAGAAGATAAGATCTGTCATTTTAGTATGAGAATGAAGCCAGAGATTCGTCAGTACATGGCGGGTCTCACTTGTACTTCTTTGAGAGATTATCAAAATAGGGCGTTAGCATATGAGCTATCCAGATTATCGACTAAGAATATGTCTAAGTCGAAAAAACAGAAAACTATTGGAAATTTTTCAGGAAATCAGGGGAGTGGGTCCCCTGAGGCTGGGACTTCGTATCGTCATCCCAAGTTGGTTCCTCGATCGCGTGATCAGAGGGGTAGTACCCCTGCAGTGAGTAATGTGAGCAGCTCGAAGATATGTTATAACTGTAGTCGAGTGGGCTATACTGCGAAGAATTGTCGTTCACCGTTAGTCAGTTGTTTCGAGTGTGGCCAGGTGGGTCACCGAGCCGTGCATTGCGAGACGGTAGCTGAGAGATTTGGGGATCGAGGTTGCGTCTCTGCTCCAAAAGGACACGGAGATGCCTAGTGTGGTCTTTGAGGATTTCGGCGTAGTCCGAATTGTTTGTGATTGCCCTTGTGAATGGTTTTGTGTTTATTTTCTGTTTTCTCGACTGTGCGTGTTTCCTTGTAATAAGTGTTTTGTGTTTTGTGACTGTTCGAGTAATTGACTTGATTGTGTTATCTGTTTGATGACACTTGTCCCTTGTTGGTTCTATTATGCCTCTACCTCTGGCGTTGTGTTGGCCGTCGTGGAGCGTGTTTTTACGCTGTATGTTCCTTTGCATTGCTTGTAACGTTTCTCCGTTGGGCGTAAGTTACGCATTTCTTATGTATCTCGTTGAGTTTTCCTGGCGGGATATTGGTTCTCCCTACTTGTTTTAAGTTTTGGGACGAAACTTCTTTTAAGGAGGGTAGTATGTAATATCCGCAATTTTGATTTTCGATAATTTTCTTTTATCGGTGGGAGTCCATTTTGACAGCTCGCTTCTGACAGTGTCGTCATTCTGAGAATGTTTAATTCTGCACTTTTCGACGTCCGAGTTTGTTTCGGTGTCGTTTTATTGAGTTCCGTGCTTTTTAGCGACTTTTCTGCACTTGAGTTCGATTCTTGCGAATCTCGTTCGAAACAGTTGTTTTGAGTTTCCCGTAAGACCGTTTAACTTTGTTAGATGTGTTGTGAACTTCGGTTTAGTTATTCGATCACGTATCGTGATTTTCGGGCATTTTGGGCCATTTTGTAATTTCTCAAAGATGTGGATATCCGCCTTCGTATTTGGTGTCTTGACCCTTTTATGGTTGCTTGTGAGCTTGATTGGAGCTAAAGCTCTTAGTACAATCTTATTCTGGAGCTTTCCATGCGTATCTTGAACTTGGTATTTCGATTCGAGGAGTCCGTTGTTGTAACCCGTTTTGAGAGCTCTACTGCTGTGGTTTCTGGGTGCATTAGCGCACGCTAAGGGATATCCTTAGCGCACGCTATCGAGCAGCAGGTCAGAGGTCAGTAGTTGGATTCAGACCCGTTAGCGCATGCTACGCTTATTGGCTAGCGCGCGCTAAGGTGCTGCAGTTAGCGCACGCTACGGTTGTGGTAGCGCACGCTAACTGGTAATTCGAGACAATCCAGTAGCTACTGAACTGGGTCTGGAAGTCTCGTTAGCGCACGCTAACTTTTGGTGGTTAGCGCATGCTAACTGTTCATTTTTGGCAGAACCTTTAGTTCTGATGCTTCGATAGCGCACGCTAATCAGGTAGGATTAGCGCACGCTAAGCTGTCCAGTATATAAACTGGACAGCAGTCATTAATCTTCATTTTCTTCATTTCTTCTTCTTCCTCCGCGGGTTTGAGACGTGGAGACTAGAGTTCGCGACCTAGGCTAATTTTCTTCCATTCCAAGGTGTTTTGGAGTATCCTAGGTGATTAGATCATCATCTAATCCTTTGTTCTTCGCCGAATCAAGGTAATTTTCTCTTGAATCCTTAGAGTTGACTTTTTGGAAGATTTGTTCTTGATTTCATTTTTAATCCGATTTTGATGAACCAATTATGGTTAAATGATGGTGTTAAACATATCCTATGGATTGTATATCCATATTTCGGTTTGGATTTCCGTTTTTGTGTTTTGTCGGGACGGATCCTGTTCTTAGCCGTTTTGGGGGAAACCCTTGAACTTTCGTCGTTTGTTCCTTGAATTCAGAGGCTTTGGGTCATGCTATAGAATTCATTTTCATTGTTGTTATTGTTGTCCGTAGTTTATTGTCGCGGGTTGGCTTTCGGAGGAGTCGGCGGGTTCGTAGTCGGTTCGTGCCATCCTACTTCGGTCGATTCTTCGCGTTCGTGATTATTCAAGGCAAGTACCTTGTCCATACAATTCTTGTTTTGTGTATATGATAATTAGTGATCGTCTCTATGTGTTTGTTTGATCATTTGATTTAGCCTCGTTGAAGGCTCACTTTCAAAACGCGCGTGCTTTGTAAATTATGTGGGTTGTAAGCGACTACGTGAATCCTTTGGATATGTTTGGTGTTGATGTTATGATTGGTAATGCGTGTGTACGTATATGGCTTCATTTCGGTGCATTGTGGTTTGACGTGGTGTTTTGCTTAGTGTTTGATGCCTCTGGGTGGATTGTTTGGATATCTTTGTTGTATTGTGCTATGTGTGTGATTGTGTGGATGTGGGTGGGGCCTACGGTGGCACATGGCATGTGACCATGTGGCCAGGATGCAACAAGCGTTTGATCCAACCGTGAGAGCCTAAGATAAACTACGGTGACACATGGCATGCGATCATGTGGTCAGGATGCAACAAGTGATTGATCCAACCGTGAGCGCCAAAGATAATCTACGGTGGCACATGGCATGTGATCATGTGGCCTGGATGCAACAAGTGATTCATCCAACCGTGAGATATTGTGATTTGTTTAGCTAGCCAGCTCGGGAGGGTCCTTAGAGTGGGATTTGTGGCTTCGACCCGGTCCTAGGCGATGCATGTGCATTATTTGTTTAATGATATGGCCAGCTCGGGATGGTCCTTAGAGGCCTCGAGTAGGATTCGTGGCTTCGTCCCGGTCCTACGCGATGCTTGTGTGTGATTATGCCGTGTTGATTTTATGTCCGTCGAGGACACGTGACTTGGGTTTTGGCCCTGTCGGTTTTCTATTTGTGAAAATAAAACCTTTTGGTTGCGACCCCTGTTGATTTTGGTAAGAGAAGGATTCGATAATCCTAAATTATTTTCTACTAAAACTCCCGATGGTTTATTAAACCGTTTTGTAAATTGTTTCCCTTGATCTGTGATCTTTCGGTTTTGAAATGTTTTACCCAAACTCTTGCCTCGAGAAGTTCTTTTCGTTATGTTTGGATCTTTGAGGATTCCTAGTTATTGTTGTTCGTGGAATGTGGATTGTATGACTCGTATTTTGCACTTTGTATTTACACTAGCAAAACAGTGGAGTTTTGCTAACCTCCGAGTATTCGGGGGGTGGATGTCTGTTTTTGCATTCAGGTTTGGGAGCATAACACAGGGTCGGTACGAAGGATGATGAAAGATGATCGATACTAATCACATGAGGACCCATACATTTTCGTATTGGTTTAGTTGTATTTTATTTCCACTGCGGTATTCTTTCCCCGTTGTATGGGAGTGTGTTGTATTCGACCCCTGCGTGGGCATGTATTGTGTTTGAGTTGTATGTATTTATTGAAGGACCAAATCGGTCTACTGAGTCATTTTTAGCCTTAAAGGAATTTTTGAGTTGTTCGATGTTGTTACCAACCTGGTAGATCCTTGAGGAAAGGTTCTACGGCGTGTAATATCCCTGAGCGGATTGGGGGTGTTACATAAATGGTATCGGAGCTTAGGTTGTGGAAACCTAGGCTGTCGGGCCAAGTTGTGCCTGTTGAGTTTTGTCTCGTCGTATTTTGTCTGACTGAGTCGTGTCGCGACGCGTCGTCTGAGTTTGTTGGTCGTGATTAGTATCGTGGGGCGATCATCATCTTCGTGCGACCTGTGGCCGTAAGTATCCCTTCTTTGTGTTGTGCCTCGTGTGGCACGAGCCACTTGTATGATTATGTGTTAAGTGATGGAATCCTTATGTAGATTTTTGGTTCCGCGATATGTGTTTATTCGACTCTCATATTTCGTTTATATGAGGAGCGTTGCTGCTGTTTATGTCTGTTTGACTATTTGTTTTCCGGTAAAAGACATGTATTGTCTTGATTGTGAACGATTTGGTGCTTGTACTATGATGTGTTTAGGCGAATGTCGATACGTGTGAGTTTTGGCATTTCTTGCCTATTGGATTTCTGAAAACCTTGAGTATCTTAGAAAATAAATTTCGTGACGTACTTTTAAAATGGATTATTTCCTCGCGGTACTTTGAAGGTGCCTTCTAGTACCACGATATATTTCAAAAAAATTCCACTTTGAGGACCAAAACATTTTGAGATATTTTTAATGATTTAGAAACGCATTTGACCTGAAGGTCGAATATTTCTGAAAGTTTTATTTTAAAAGAAAGTGTCCTCATTTTTTTTATCAAACGCGAGGTGGTTTTCAAAGCCTCGATAACGATGTTGTACTACTTTTTGAAAGGTGATACTCAAGATCAACTGGTGTTTCCAAAATTATTTTCAAAAGGTGGTTTTCGTTTTTAAAACCCATCTTTCCTGTGTGCGGCCCGGGAATTATCGTATGATGTTCGCACTTTCGTTAGGGTCTTAACCCCGAGTTGTGATTGAATTGGCGGTGTGAGCGTTGAGTCGTTCGCCACGCATTTGTTGTCTTAGCCCTCTGTGAGATGTGTGATGTTGATCTTTAATGTTGTCATTCCGTGGTAATTTGCGTGCTATCGCACCTGTGCGAACTTTTAAAGCTTGGGTTTGTACGTTTGTGTACATGTGTGATTGTTTCATGATGTTTGTAATTGTTTGCTGGTTATCGTTCGGGCAGTTGAGATCGCCGAGCGATGCCGTCGTTGCTGTGATGTTTGTATGTGTGTTGCTTTACGATGGTAATCGTTGTATGTATTGTGTGTTGCGATATTCTATTGTGCTGAATGGTTGTTTATTTAGTATGCCGAGGGGTATAGGTCGTGGTCGTGGCGACCAGATGCGTGATCGGGATCATGCTGCCGGTGATGGTATTGGTATTGGTGTTGCTACTATTTCACAGCAGGTAGCTACACAGATGACTCAGTTGAGTCAGGCGGTTCGGCGTATTACAGATGTGACCCAGAGCACGGGTGCAAATCAGTGGCTTCGAGAAGTGGTTCGTATGAATCCCCCTCATTTCGCTGGCGCTGCAGATACATTAGGCTGGGATGGTTGGCTTTTCCAGTTGGAAAAGATATTCGAGGTAGTTGATTGTCCAGAAGAACGTGGAGTACTGGTAGCTCAGTATCTTCTTGACAAGGATGCTGCTAACTGGTCGTAGGCTGTTAAGCCTCGAGATCGTGTTGTCACGTGGGCAGAATTCCAGAGATTCATGAGAGATGAGTTCTGTCCGGATCCGATCAGAAATCAGAGGATTAATGAATTCTTTTCGGTGAAACCGCAAGATGTATCGCTGTCTCAAGCTATTATTGATTTTAGCAAACAGCTCAGCTATGTGCAGGTTCAGATAAGGACAGAAGAAGATAAGATCTGTCATTTTAGTAGGAGAATGAAGCCAGAGATTCGTCAGTACATGGCGGGTCTCACTTGTACTTCCTTGAGAGATTATCAGAATAGGGCGTTAGCCTATGAGCTATCCAGATTATCGACTGAGAATATGTCTAAGTCGAAGAAACAGAAAACTATTGGAAATTTTTCAGGAAATCAGGTGAGTGGGTCCCCTGAGACTGGGACTTCGTATCGTCATCCCAAGTTGGTTCCTCGATCGCGTGATCATAGGGGTAGTACCCCTGCAGTGAGTAATGTGAGCAGCTCGAAGATATGTTATAACTGTAGTCGAGCGGGCCATACTGCGAAGAATTGTAGTTCACCGTTAGTCAGTTGTTTCGAGTGTGGCCAGATGGGTCACCGAGCCGTGCATTGCGAGACGGTAGCTGAGAGATTTGGGGATCGAGGTTGCGTCTCTGCTCCAAAAGGACACGGAGATGCCTAGTGTGGTCTTTGAGGATTTCGGCGTAGTCCGAATTGTTTGGGATTGCCCTTGTGAATGGTTTTGTGTTTATTTTCTGTTTTCTCGACTGTGCGTGTTTCCTTGTAATAAGTGTTTTGTGTTTTGTGACTGTTCGAGTAATTGACTTAATTGTGTTATCTGTTTGATGACACTTGTCCCTTGTTGGTTCTATTATGCTTCTACCTGTGGTGTTGTGTTGGTCGTCGTGGTGCGTGTTTTCACGCTGTATGTTCCTTTGTGTCGCTTGTAACGTTTCTCCGTTGGGCGTAAGTTACACATTTCTTATGTATCTCGTTGAGTTTTCCTGGCGGGATATTCCTTCTCCCTACTTGTTTTAAGTTTCGGGACGAAACTTCTTTTAATGAGGGTAGTATGTAATATCCGCAATTTCGATTTTCGATAATTTTCTTTTTTCGGCGGGAGTCCATTTTGACGGATCGCTTCTGACAGTGTCGTCATTCTGAGATTGTTTATTTCTGCACTTTTCGACGTACGAGTTCGTTTTGGTGTCGTTTTATTGAGTTCCGTGCTTTTTAACGACTTTTCTGCACTTGAGTTCGATTCTTGCGAATCTCGTTCGAAACAGTTGTTTTGAGTTTCCCGTAAGACCGTTTAACTTTGTTAGACGTGTTGTGAACTTTGGTTTAGCTATTCGATCACGTATCGTGATTTTCGGGCGTTTTGGGCCATTTTGTAATTTCCCAAAGTTGTGGGTATCCGCATTCGTATTTGCTGTCTTCACCCTTGTATGGTTGCGTGTGAGCTTGATTGGAGCTAAAGCTCTTAGTACAATCTTATTCTGGAGCTTTCCATGCGTATCTTGAACTTGGTATTTCGATTCGAGGAGTCCATTGTTGTAACCCATTTTGAGAGCTCTACTGCTGTGGTTTCTGGGTGCATTAGCGCACGCTAAGGGATATCCTTAGCGCACGCTATCGAGCAGCAGGTCAGAGGTCAGTAGTTGGATTTAGACCCGTTAGCGCACGCTACGCTTATTGGCTAGCACGCGCTAAGGTGCTGCAGCGCACGCTACGGTTGTGGTAGCGCACGCTAACTGGTAATTCGAGACAGTCCAGTAGCTACTGGACTGGGTATGGAAGTCTCGTTAGCACACGCTAACTTTTGGTGGTTAGCGCATGCTAACTGTTCATTTTTGGCAGAACTTTTGGTTCTGATGCTTCGATAGCGCACGCTAATCAGGTAGGATTAGCGCACGCTAAGCTATCTAGTATATAAATTGGACAACAGTCATTAATCTTCATTTTCTTCATTTTTTCTTCTTCCTCAGCAGGTTTGAGACGTGGCGACTAGGGTTCGCGACCTAGGCTAATTTTCTTCCAATTGAAGGTGTTTTGGAGTATCCTAGGTGATTAGATCATCATCTAATCTGTTGGGTTTCAGTCATGCATCCTGCCTGCATGGGCTTAAAAATGTGCAAGACGCGGCTTGCAATTCGACCTGTGAGATCTGCACTAGAAAGTGGTTAAATGAATTGATTTGGACTACTCATACCAACAAGATGCATCTTCTTTTCTGGTAGCCATCTCATAGAAACTCCAAAGTTAAGCGTGCTTGGCTTGGAGTAGTTATGGGATGGGTGACCCCTGGGAAGTTTCCCAAGTGCGCGTGAGTGAGGACAAAGTGCACTAGAAAAGACTCGTGTTGGTTCAGTGAGGATAGTCTTCATCATTATTGGGGACCAACAATTGATACCGGATCAGGTCACGGGTACGAATTCCCTCAGAGTATCCTAAAATAGAGGCTGCCAGAATGTTGGAACTCAGAGGCGGGCATGCAGCAGATATTGCCACTTGGCCGGAACTAAGATGCTGGTGCAGTGGAGGTTGTCAGGTGCTGGAGGGCTATGTGATCAAATCTAGTATGCTGGAACTGAGATACTGGCGCAGCGGAAGTAAACGGAGGTGGAACATATGCTGATGTCAAGTGTTGGAGGACTGTGTGAATGAATCTAGCCACTAGAGGGCTATGTGATCAAATCTAGTTCGCGGAGGTTTCCAGACTATGGGGCTGAAATGCTGGCAGATACTGGCAGGGGGATTGTTGGGTTTCAGTCCAGCATCCTGCCTGCATGGGCTTAAAAATGCACGAGACGCGGCTTGCAATTCGACCTGTGAGATCTGCACTAGAAAGTGGTTAAATGAATTGATTTGGACTACTTATACCAATAAGATGCATCTTCTTTTCTGGTATCCATCTCATAGAAACTCCAAAGTTAAGCGTGCTTGGCCTGGAGTAGTTATGGGATGGGTGACCCCTAGGAGGTTTCCCAGGTGCGCGTGAGTGAGGACAAAACGCGCTAGAAAAGAATCGTGTTGGTACAGTGAGGATAGTCTTCATCATTCTTAGGACCAACATAATCCTTTGTTCTTCGCCGAATCAAGGTAATTTTCTCTTGAATCCTTAGAGTTGACTTTTTGGAAGATTTGTTCTTGATTTCGTTTTTAATCTGATTTTGAAGAACCAATTGTGGATAAATGATGTTGTTAAACATATCCTATGGATTGTATATCTATATTTCGGTTTGGATTTCCGTTTTCGTGTTTTGTCGGGACATATCGTGTTCTTAGCCGTTTTGGGGGAAATTCTTGAACTTTCGTCGTTTGTTCCTTGAATTCAGCGGCTTTGGGTCGTGCTATAGAATTCATTTTCATTGTTGTTATTGTTGTCCGTAGTTTATTGTCGTGGGTTGGTGTTCGGAGGAGTCGGCGGGTTCGTAGTCGGTTCGTGCCATCCTACTTCGGTCGATTCTCCGCGTTCGTGATAATTCGAGGCAAGTACCTTGTCCATACAATTCTTGTTTTGTGGATATGATAATTAGTGATCGTCTCTATGTGTTTGTTTGATCGTTTGATTTGAACTTTCAAAAGATTCAGTTTAGCCTCGTTGAAGGCTCACTTTCAAAATGCGCGTGCTTTGTAAATTGTGTGGGTTGTAAGCCACTACGTGAATACTTTGGATATGTTTGGTGTTGATGTTATGATTGGTAATGCGTGTGTACGTATATGGCTTCATTTCGGTGCATTGTGGTTTGACGTGGTGTTTTGCTTAGTGTTTGATGCCTCTGGGTGGATTGTTTGGATATCTTTGTTGCATTGTGATATGTGTGCGATTGTGTGGATGTGGGTGGGGCCTACGGTGGCACAAGGCATGTGATCATGTGGACAGGATGTAACAAGCGATTGATCCAACCGTGAGAGCCTAAGATAAACTACGGTGACACATGGCATGCGATAATGTGGTCAGGATGCAACAAGTGATTGATCCAACCGTGAGCTCCAAATATAATCTACGATGGCACATGGCATGTGATCATGTGGCCAGGATGCAATAAGTGATTGATCCAACCGTGCGATGTTGTGATTTGTTTAGCTAGCCAGCTCGGGAGGGTCCTTGGAGGCCTCGAGTGGGATTTGTGGCTTCGTCCCGATCCTAGGCGATGCATGTGCGTGACTTGTTTTATGATATGGACAGCTCGGGAGGGTCCTTAGAGGCCTCGAGTAGGATTCGTGGCTTCGTACCGGTCCTAGGCGATGCTTGTGTGTGATTATGCCGTGTTGATTTTATGTCCGTCGAGGACACGTGACTTGGGTTTTGGTCCTGTGAATTGTTGTCGGTTTTCTATTTGTGAAAACAAAACCTTTGGGCTGTGACCCCTGTTGATTTTGGTAAGAGAAGGATTCGATAATCCTAAATTGTTTTCTACTAAAACTCCCGATGGTTTATTAAACCGTTTTGTAAATTGTTTCCCTTGATCTGTGATCTTTCGGTTGTGGAATGTTTTACCCAAACTCTTGCCTCGGGAAGTACTTTTCGTTATGTTTGGATCTTTGAGGATTCCTGGTTATTATTGTTCGTAGAATGTGGATTGTATGACTCGTATTTTTCACTTTGTACTTGCACTAGCAAAACAGTGGAGTTTTGCTAACCCCCGAGTATTCAGGGGGTGGATGTCTGTTTTTGCATTTAGGTTTGGGAGCATAACACAGGGTCGGCACGAAGGATGATGAAAGATGATCGATACTAATCACATGAGGACCCGTACATTGTCGTATTGGTTTAGTTGTATTTTATTTCCGCTGCGATATTCTTTCCCCATTGTATGGAGTGTGTTGTATTCGACCCCTGCATGGGCATGTATTGTGTTTGAGTTGTACGTATTTATTGAAAGACCAAATCGGTCTACTGAGTCACTTTTAGCCTTAAAGGCATTGTTGAGTTGTTCGATGTTGTTACCAGCCTGGTAGATCCTTGAGGAAAGGTTCTACGGCGTGTAATATCCCTGAGCGGATTGGAGGTGTTACATAAATGGTATCGGAGCTTAGGTTGTAGAAACCTAGGTTGTCGGGTCAAGTTGTGTCTGTTGAGTTTTCTCTCGTCGGATTTTATCTGACAGAGTCGTGTCGCGATGCGTCGTCTGAGTTTGTTGGTCGTGATTAGTATCGTGGGGCGATCATCATCTTCGTGCGACCTGTGGCCGTAAGTCTCCCTTCTTTGTGTTGTGCCTCGTGTGGCACGAGCCACTTGTATGATTATGTGTTATGTGATGGAATCCTTATGTAGATTTTTGGTTCCGCGATATGTGTTTATTCGACTCTCATATTTCGTTTATATGAGGAGCGTTGCCGCTGTTTATGTCTTTTCGACTATTTGTTTTCCGGTAAAAGACATGTATTGTCTTGATTGTGAACGATTTGATGCTTGTACTATGATGTGTTTAAGCGAATCTCGATACGTGTGAGTTTTGGCATTTCTCGCCTATTGGATTTCTGAAAACCTTGAGTATCTTAGAAAATAAGTTTCGAGACGTACTTTTAAAATGGATTATTTCCTCGCGGTACTTTCAAGGTGCCTTCTAGTACCACGATATATTTTAAAAAATTTCCACTTTGAGGACCAAAACATTTTGAGATATTTTTAATGATTTAGAAACGCATTTGACCTGAAGGTCGAATATTTCTGAAAGTTTTATTTTAAAAGAAAGTGTCCTCATTTTTTTTATCAAATGCGAGGTGGTTTTCAAAGCCTCGATAACGATGTTGTACTACTTTTTGAAAGGTGATACTCAAGATCAACTGGTGTTTCCAAAATTATTTTCAAAAGGTGTTTTTCGTTTTTAAAACCCATCTTTCCTGTGTGTGGCCCGGGAATTATCGTATGATGTTCACACTTTCGTTAGGGTGTTAACCCCGAGTTGTGATTAAATTGGCGGTGTGAGCGTTGAGTCGTTCGCACGCATTTGTTGTCTTAGCCCTCTGTGAGATGTGTGATGTTGATCTTTAATGTTGTCATTCCGTGGTAATTTGCGTGCTATCGCACCTGTGCGAACTGTTAAAGCTTGGGTTTGTACGTTTGTGTATATGTGTGATTATTTCATGATGTTTGTAACTGTGTGCTGGTTATCGTTCGGGCAGTTGAGATCGCCGAGTGATGCCGTCGTTGCTGTGATGTTTGTATGTGTGTTGCTTTACGATGGTAATCGTTGTTTGTATTGTGTGTTGCGATATTCTATTGTGCTGAATGGTTGTTTATTCAGTATGCCGAGGGGTAGAGGTCGTGGTCGTGGCGACCAGATGCGTGATCGGGATCATGCTGCCGGTGATGGTATTGGTATTGGTGTTGCTACTATTTTACAGCAGGTAGCTACACAGATGACTCAGTTGACTCAGGCGGTTCGGAGTATTACAGATGTGACCCAGAGCACAGGTGCAAATCAGTGGCTTCGAGAACTGGTTCGTATGAATCCCCCTCGTTTCGCTGGCGCTGCAGATACATTAGGCTGGGATGGTTTGGCTTTTCCAGTTGGAAAAGATATTCGAGGTAGTTGATTATCTAGAAGAACGTAGAATACCGGTAGCTCAGTATCTTCTCGACAAGGATGCCGCTAACTGGTGGGAGGCTGTTAATCCTCGAGATCGTGTTGTCACGTGGGCAGAATTCCAGAGATTCATGAGAGATGAGTTCTGTCCGGATCCGATCAGAAATCAGAGGATTAATGAATTCTTTTCGGCGAAACCGCAAGATGTATCGCTGTCTCAAGCTATTATTGATTTTAGCAAACAACTCACTATGTGCAGGATCAGATAAGGACAAAAGAAGATAAGATCTGTCATTTTAGTAGGAGAATGAAGCCAGAGATTCGTCAGTACATGGCGGGTCTCACTTGTACTTCCTTGAGAGATTATCAGAATAAGGCGTTAGCCTATGAGCTATCCAGATTATCAACTGAGAATATGTCTAAGTCGAAGAAACAGAAAACTATTGGAAATTTTTCAGGAAATCAGGGGAGTGGGTCCCCTGAGTCTGGGACTTCGTATCGTCATCCCAAGTTGGTTCCTCGATCGCGTGATCAGATGGGTAGTACCCCTGCAGTAAGTAATGTGAGCAGCTCGAAGATATGTTATAACTGTAGTCGAGCGGGCCATACTGCGAAGAATTGTCATTCACCGTTAGTCAGCTGTTTCGAGTGTGGCCAGGAGGGTCACCGAGCCGTGCATTGAGAGACGGTAGCTGAGAGATTTGGGGATCGAGGTTGCGTCTTTGCTCCAAAAGGACACGGAGATGCCTAGTGTGGTCTTTGATGATTTCGGCGTAGTCCGAATTATTTGTGATTGCCCTTGTGAATGGTTTTGTGTTTGTTTTCTGTTTTCTCGACTGTGCGTGTTTCCTTGTAACAAATGTTTTGTGTTTTATGACTGTTCGAGTAATTGAATTAATTGTGTTATCCATTTGATGACACTTGTCCCTTGTTGGTTCTATTATGCCTCTACCTGTGGCGTTGTGTTGGTAGTCGTGGAGCGTGTTTTCACGCTGTATGTTGCTTTGCGTCGCTTGTAACGTTTCTCCGTTGGGCGTAAGTTACGCATTTCTTATGTATCTCGTTGAGTTTTCCTGGCGGGATTTTGCTTCTCCCTACTTGTTTTAAGTTTCGGGACGAAACTTCTTTTAAGGAGGGTGGTATGTAATATCCGCAATTGCGATTTCCGATAATTTTCTTTTTTTGGCGGGAGTCCGTTTTGACGGATCGCTTCTGATAGTGTCGTCATTCTGAGAATGTTTAATTCTGCACTTTTCGACGTCCGAGTTCGTTTCGGTGTCGTTTTATTGAGTTCTGTGCTTTTTAGCGACTTTTCTGCACTTGAGTTCGATTCTTGTGAATCTCGTTCGAAACAGTTGTTTTGAGTTTCCCGTAAGACCGTTTAACTTTGTTAGACGTGTTGTGAACTTCGGTTTAGTTATTCGATCACGTATCGTGATTATCGGGCGTTTTGGGCCATTTTGTAATTTCCCAAAGTTGTGGGTATCCGCATTCGTATTTGCTATCTTGACCCTTTTATGGTTGCGTGTGAGCTTGATTGGAGCTAAAGCTCTTAGTACAATCTTATTCTGGAGCTTTCCATGCATATCTTGAACTTGGTATTTCGATTCGAGGAGTCCGTTGTTGTAACCCGTTTGGAGAGCTCTACTGCTGTGGTTTCTGGGTGCATTAGCGCACGCTAAGGGATATCGTTAGTGCATGCTATCGACCAGCAGGTCAGAGGTCAGTAGTTGAATTCAGACCCGTTAGCAAACGCTACGCTTATTGGCTAGCGCGCGCTAAGGTGCTGCAGTTAGCGCACGCTACGGTTGTGGTAGCGCACGCTAACTGGTAATTCGAGATAGTCCAGTAGCTACTGGACTGGGTCTGGAAGTCTTGTTAGCGCACGCTAACTTTTGGTGGTTAGCGCATGCTAACTGTTCATTTTTGGCAGAACTTTTGGTTTTGATGCTTCGATAGCGCACGCTAATCAGGTAGGATTAGCGCACGTTAAGCTGTCCAGTATATAAACTGGACAGCAGTCATTAATCTTCATTTTCTTCATTTCTTCTTCCTCCGCGGGTTTGAGACGTGGCGACTAGAGTTCGCGACCTAGGCTAATTTTCTTCCATTTCAAGGTGTTTTGGAGTATCCTAGGTGATTAGATCCTCATCTAATCCTTTGTTCTTCGCCGAATCAAGGTAATTTTCTCTTGAATCCTTATAGTTGACCTTTTGGAAGATTTGTTCTTGATTTCGTTTTTAATCCGATTTTGATGAACCAATTGTGGTTAAATGATGTTGTTAAACATATCCTATGGATTGTATATCCATATTTCGGTTTGGATTTCCGTTTTCGTGTTTTGTCGGGACGGATCGTGTTCTTAGCCGTTTTGGGGGAAACCCTTGAACTTCCGTCGTTTGTTCCTTGAATTAAGCGGATTTGGGTCGTGCTATAGAATTCATTTTAATTGTTGTCCATAGTTTATTGTCGCGGGTTGGCGTTCGGAGGAGTCGGCGGGTTCGTAGTCGGTTCGTGCCATCCTACTTCGGTCGATTCTCCACGTTCGTGATTATTCGAGGCAAGTACCTTGTCCATACAATTCTTGTTTTGTGATTAGTGATCGTCTCTATGTGTTTGTTTGATCGTTTGATTTGAACTTTCAAAAGATTCGGTTTAGCCTCGTTGAAGGCTCACTTTCAAAACGCGCGTGCTTTGTAAATTGTGTGGGTTGTAAGCGACTACGTGAATCCTTTGGATATGTTTGGTGTTGATGTTATGATTGGTAATGCGTGTGTACGTATATGGCTTCATTTCGGTGCATTGCGGTTTGATGTGGTGTTTTGCTTAGTGTTTGATGCCTCTGGGTGGATTATTTGGATATATTTGTTGCATTGTGCTATGTGTGTGATTGTGTGGATGTGGGCGGGGCCTAAGGTGGCACATGGCATGTGATCATGTGGCCAGGATGCAACAAGCGATTGATCCAACCGTGAGAGCCTAAGATAAACTACGGTGACACATGGCATGCGATCATGTGGTCAGGATGCAACAAGTGATTGATCCAACCGTGAGCGCCAAAGATAATCTACGGTGGCACATGGCATGTGATCATGTGGCCAGGATGCAACAAGTGATTGATCCAACTGTGAGATGTTGTGATTTGTTTAGCTAGCCAGCTCGGGAGGGTCCTTAGAGGCCTCGAGTGGGATTTGTGGCTTCATCCCGGTCCTAGGCGATGCATGTGCGTGATTTGTTTTATGATATGGCCACCTCGGGAGGGTCCTTAGAGACCTCGAGTAGGATTCGTGGCTTCGTCCCGTTCCTAGGCGATGCTTGTATGTGATTATGCCGTGTTGATTTTATGTCCGTCGAGGACACGTGACTTGGGTTTTGGCCCTGTGAATTGTTGTCGGTTTTCTATTTCTGAAAACAAAACCTTTGGGCTGTGACCCCTGTTGATTTTGGTAAGAGAAGGATTCGATAATCCTAAATTGTTTTCTACTAAAACTCCCGATGGTTTATTAAACCGTTTTGTAAATTATTTCCCTTGATCTGTGATCTTTCGGTTTTGGAATGTTTTACCCAACCTCTTGCCTCGGGAAGTACTTTTCGTTATGTTTGGATCTTTGAGGATTCCTAGTTATTGTTGTTCGTGGAATGTGGATTGTATGACTCGTATTTTGCACTTTGTATTTGCACTAGCAAAACACTGGAGTTTTCCTAACCCCCGAGTATTCGGGAGGTGGATGTCTGTTTTTGCATTCAGGTTTGGGAGCATAACACAGGGTCGGCACGAAGGATGATGAAAGATGATCGATACTAATCACATGAGGACCCGTACATTGTCATATTGGTTTAGTTGTATTTTATTTCCACTGCGGTATTCTTTCCCCGTTGTATGGGAGTGTGTTGTATTTGACCCCTGCGTGGCATGTATTGTGTTTGAGTTGTATGTATTTATTGAAAGACCAAATCGGTCTACTGAGTCATTTTTAGCCTAAAAGGCATTGTTGAGTTGTTCGATGTTGTTACCAGCCTGGTAGATCCTTGAGAAAAGGTTCTACGGCGTGTAATATCTCTGAGCGGATTGGGGGTGTTACACCTCATGGACAGTCTCAGGCTCAGGGAGGCAACAATCTGGGACGGCAGATGGTTCCTCCTTAGGGAGGCAATAATCAAGGGAAAGTTGCTAACCCCGTATGTCCCAAGTGTAACAAGCAGCATCATGGTGCCTGTCTGTTGGGCACTGGAAGTTGTTACACGTGTGGTCAGAAAGGCCATATTATGAGGAATTGTCCTAAGCAGCAGCAGGGAGAGAGACCAAACCACCAGGGTCAACCCCAGCCACTGAGAGCAATACAAGGACATCCTCAACTACCACTACCACCTAAACAACAGAATCAGAATGCTAGATCGTATGCCATTAATCAGAAGCAACCCGAGAAGGATAAGGGTAACTTGGCAAGTATGGGCAAACTTCTTAACCTACCTGTAATTGTTTTGTTTGATACTGGAGCATCGCAACCATTTATTGCTAGAGCATGTGTGGATAATCTTAGTATTGTACCGGAACATGCTAGTCATGTCATGAGAGTATCTTCACCACCAGGAGGAATTTCAACTACCACGCATGTTTGTTCTAATCTGGAATTAGAACTAGGGAATCTTAAAGTGGTAACTAATAATCTGAATGTTATGACGATGTGGGATGTTGATGTAATCCTAGGAATGGATTGGTTAGCCGAGAATTATGCCACAATTCTTTGTTATGAGAGGAAAATTTCCTTCCGACCACCGGGCAAGGAGCCCACAGACTTTCACGGCATAAGAATGGGTAGAGGATTACCCGTTATCTCTACTCTCCAAGCCAAGAAGATGATGAGAAAGAAGGATTGTCAGGCTTTCCTTGTTTACCTTAATAGAGAAGCTGGAGAAGAGCAGACGATAGGTAATGAGCCAATTGTGCGAGAATTCGAGGATGTATTCCTAGAAGTGTTACCGGGTTTACCACCAGATCGAAAAGTGGATTTCAACATCGACCTGGAGCCAGGGTCAGCCCCAGTGTCGAAAGCACCATATAGGATGGCACCGAAGGAACTGCAAGAACTAAAGATCCAACTGCAAGAGCTATTGGATTTAGGTTTCATTAGACCAAGTGTTTCTCCATGGGGAGCACCTACCCTTTTTGTGAAAAAGAAGGATGGCACACTGAGAATGTGTATAGATTACAGGGAGCTGAACAAGCTCACACTCAAGAACAAGTATCCTATGCCAAGGATAGATGACTTGTTTAACCAACTCAAGGGAACAACTGTGTTTTCTAAGATAGACCTTAGGTCTGGGTATCATCAGTTGAAGATTCGACCAGAGGATATACCCAAGACGGCTTTCCGAACAAGATATGGACACTATGAGTTTATAGTCATGCCTTTTGGTTAACCAATGCCCCCACAGTATTCATGGATCTTATGAACAGAGTTTTCCACCCGTACTTAGATTAGTTTGTATTGGTTTTCATAGACGATATTCTCATTTACTCTAGAAACTAGAAAGAGCATGAAGAACATCTCAGGATAGTGTTGGAAACACTAAGAACGGAGAAACTTTTTGCCAAATTCAGTAAGTGCGAGTTTTGGTTGAAAGAAGTGATGTTTCTGGGGCACATTGTGTCAGCAGATGGTATTAAGGTGGCCCAGCTAAAGTGGAAGCAGTACGTGATTGGAAGTCACCAACCAATCCTAATGAGATTAGGAGTTTCTTGGGACTAGCTAGGTACTACCGAAGATTCATCGAAGGATTTTCCAAGATTGCTAGACCAATGACACAACTGTTGCAGAAAGGAATTAAGTATTTATGGACGGATGAATGTGATGAGAGTTTTCAGGAACTCAAGAGAAGATTGACTACTGCGCCAGTTTTAGCAGTACCAGAAGCGAACAAGGAGTATGTGGTTTACACGGATTCTTGTAAGAATGGGCTAGGTTGTGTATTGATGCAAGATGGGAAAGTGATAGCTTACGCATCAAGACAACTTAGGCCGTATGAAGTGAACTATACCATGCATGATTTGGAACTAGCTGCAGTTGTGCACTCATTAAAGATATGGAGGCATCACCTTTATGGGGTAAGATGTGAAATTTTCACTGACCACAAGAGTTTAAAGTACTTTTTCGAGCAGAAGGACTTGAACATGAGACAGAGAAGATGGCTCGAATTGGTAAATGATTATGATTGTGGTATTAACTATCACCCCGGTAAGGCTAATGTGGTAGCAGATGCCTTGAGTCATAAGACTTACTGCAATTAGGATACCTACTTACCTCAGAAGGGGATTTAATCCAAGATTTTGAAGGAATGAGTTTGGAGGTGGTTCATCCACCGGAAACGATAATGGGTCGAGTCGCGACGTTAGTGACAACACCAGATCTGAGAAGACGGATAGTGAATGCGTAGAGGAGAGATGAAGCATTCGAGAAGCTATGTATGAGAATTAGATCCGATAACCCAGGAAGTTACCGCGAAGTGGCTCATAACACAATTATGTTCGAAGAGAGAATATGTGTTCCACATGATGAGGAATTAAGGAATTAGATTATGAGTGAGGCTCATGATACTCCTTATACTGCTCACCCCGGAAGTACCAAGACCTGAAGAGAAATTTCTGGTGGGACGGTATGAAACGGGATGTAGCTTCATTTGTTGAGCGGTGTTTGGCTTGTTAGCAAGTGAAAGCACTAGACCAACGACCGTATGGAAAGTTACAACTATTGACCATTCCAGAATGGAAGTGGGAAGGAATAGCTATGGATTTTGTGACTAGTTTGCCGAGGACCAAACGAGGAAACACTGCTATATGGGTTATAGTAGACAGACTCACAAAATTAGCTCACTTTTTGCCTATCCTAATCACTTACGGATCTGAGAAGTTGGCACAGTTATATGTCCGTGAAATTGTACGTTTGCACGGAGTGCCGATATCAATCACGTCAGATCGAGATCCAAAATTTACCTCTACATTTGGACGAGTCTACAGAAGGAATTGGGTACACATCTGAACTTTAGTACCGCTTTCCACCCGCAGACCGATGGACAATCAGAAAGGACGATTCAAATGCTAGAAGACATGTTAAGAACTATAGTGTTGGATAAAGGTGCGAATTGGGAGCATGTTTTGCCATTAATCGAATTTGCTTACAACAACGGTCATCACGCAACGATAGGTATGGCGCCGTATGAAGCCTTATACGGTAGAAAATGCAGGTCACCACTTTATTAGGATGAAGTGGGTGAGAGAAATATTTTAGGGCCAGGCACAGTCAGCGAGATGATCGAGATTATCCACAAGATACGACAGAGAATACAAGAGGCCTAGACTCGACAGAAGTCATACGCTGATACACGCCGAACTGAATTGCATTTCGAAAGTGGGATTGAGGTTTTCCTCAAGATTTCCCCTTCTAAGGGAATAATCAGGTTTGGCGTTAAAGGCAAGCTTAGGCCACGTTTTATAGGGCCATATGAGATTCTTGAGAGTATCGGCCCAGTTGCTTATAGGTTGGTTCTGCCACCTAGTCTTGGGAATGTTCACAATGTTTCCATGTTTCTCAACTGAGGAAGTATGTATTTGATCCCAATCATGTGATTCATCAGAGTGATATAGTTCTTAGTCACGATACGAGTTATGTAGAGAGGCCTGAAGCTATTTTAGACCATAAAGTTCAAGAACTTAGGAATAAGTCGATTCCTTTGGTGAAAGTATTATGGAGTCACCACGGTCATGAAGAAGCTACGTGGGAACTCGAAAGCAAGATGAGGGAGAAATACCCAGAACTTTTTGATAAGGTATGTAAATTTCGGGAAGAAATTTCTTGTTAGAGGGGTAGGATGTAATGCCCTGGTCTTCTATATGCATGAATTATTATGACCTTGAGTGCGACATTAGGGTTTTGCATTCACAAATAATAAAATTCTGACTAATGGAGTAAGTTTAAAACTATTTACACATTTTTAATTCAGAAATCGGATGTTCGATTATTTGGTTGGGTTTACCTAACGAATTTGATTTTTATGCTTCGATAGACAGAATCGTGATTCCGTCGACTTCTATATACACCACTTTTACGTTACGAGTATGATTTTCAAGAATTTACTTTTTGAATTTTCGGGTATATTTTATGTCGAGTCGTTTTCTCGGATAATTCGCGTTCCATAAAATGCTAAACTTTTCTCCGACTTTAAGCTGTAAGTGCGATACTATAATTTAAGTATGTGACATACACACAATACTCGAGTAATTTTATCTGTGGAGGAGCGAAACGTAGAATATTATTCGACCGCTTTATCGAGGACGTCTAGGGTTAACCTAGTATATAAAGGGACATCGCCTCCCTTTCATTTTTCCTCCTCACTTCATCTTCTTCCTCTCTTCATTTCTCACTTCAGCCGCCCCTCCCCCTTCACCATTGAAGAACACCATTGTTCTTCATTAAGAACTCAAGTTACAAGCTCACTGTGTTCCAAACTTGAATCCACGTTCATATTCAAGTAAGTTACCTCATTCTCTTCATTTCTACCCAAGTAAAAATAGGTTTTGGACCACTTTAAAATTTGGAAAATATATGAAGAGTTTAGGTTTAATGTTATAATGTTTTGTATGTTGTCTCTAAGTTGATTTTAAGGTTCTTGAAAGTGTTTAGAACAAGTTGTAATCATGTCTTAATTTTTTCATGTTGGCCGAAACTTTTAGGGTTTTATAACTCAATCATGTGTTGTTTTTATTATGATTTTCTTACACAATATGTTGCTATATGATGATATGATGCTAGGTTGAATTTATGGGATTTTTATAAAATGTTTGATGTTTTGAAAGTAAGGAAGAATCATGCATAGTTCTTGATATGTTGATATATGTTCAAAAGTGACTTGATAATTATGATGATATATGAAAGAAGTACATGATATATTTTTGTTAGATTTTTATAAATGTTTTGGAAATTTATTTGAAAACAAGATCATGAAGTTAGATTTATAAAGTTGGAAGATGTGTTGGTAATATTTAATGTAGTTAAGGAGCATGTTATGTATTGAGAATTTCAAAGTCATGTTTAGGTCATTTGTATGTTAGGACCAAGACTTTGATTATCAATATGAGTGTATGTTAAGTGTGTCGTTTGATGTTGGTAACAATTGGTGTTTGATGATACTTGATGTTAATGATGTTTGAAGGTTTAAAGTTGGGAAATAAAAATGAGTAAGTAGTTATGTTTTCAAAAGAAAAGATTATGAAATGGAGTTGTAATGTCGAGAAGCATGCTTGTATGTCGACTCCTATATGTATTATAAGTATGATATGCATGATTATAGTTTATATGTTTAGGGTTTTCGTTGCTAGAAACGAGCTCTATGTTAATATGATGTTTTTCCCATGTTCGTCGGATATTGGCAGTTTCATTATACTTCACGGAAACGGCCATAACTTTCTCCACGTTTAATATTTCTGAGATATATAAAATGAAAATGAAACTAGACTTCAGTGGCTTTCCAATGGTATAAGATACACTATCTAGTTATTATTGTGCATTAACATAATGCTAATTCTTTCCAGCCTTGATGCACATTATGATATGATTATGTTAAGTGTTTGATGATGGTTTTCGAACCAAGGAATGTGTAACAGAATTGAGTATCGGTTACCGTTGTTAGTATCTTTATATGTTATATGGTAAGTTAGGTTCTCTGAGAGAATCATATATTTTATTATTAAACTTTAGTCGAATGCAAAACTCTAAAGTCCAAACATGTAGATCGAGTCCGTTGTCCGTTAGACTTCGTTAAGCTCGATCGACCGCTAAACTTAGTTGTCTTCGATGAAAGGTGGAGAAGCAGACTGAAGCATAAGGAAGAGTCGAGAATCATTTTTGCTTGCGTTTATTACTTGTCCAAGTGGGCTTTCTATACGAAAATGATTATGTGGGCTTTCTATACGAAAATGATCATGTGGGATTTCTATACGAAAATGATTATGTGGGCTTTCTATACGAAAATGATTATGTGGGCTTTCTATACGAAAATTATTTGAGCTTTGCTCTATCTTGATGAAATGTTTTACAAGCAAATTATGATTTCAAATGATTATGATGCGTAAAAACTTTTATGTCAATTCTTATGAGCCTATCACTGTTGGCTTGCCAACCAATGAAATGATCGGATCCTGAGCTAGACAAAGGTTGATGGCCAAGGTTAGTGTACACAGTACTCGGGATTGTGAGCTCTCTTCGGAGTGGCTGATCTCGGGGAGTAACATTCGCGGGAGGTGGCCACCTTCCCCGGCGTAAATTATGGATATGGTGAATCTGATGATATATGCTATGAAATGAAATGATTTAGTAAACATGGGCTTTTTCCTAAAACCCCGTGTGTTACTGCTTATATGCATGATGACAATACGAAAGCATGATTAATGTTTTGGCAATATGTTCATGGAGTACGTTGTACTCAGCCCTGTATATGTTTTAAAAATGTGCAGGTTGAGCAAGGATGTGACGGAGGGTGTTGAGTGGAAGTCTTTTGTTTACGATCAATGTTAAGCCCTGGTTACATATCTTCATATATGTAACCAACCATGTTTTTCCGCTGCAAACACTCTCTATGATTTTGCTTTCTAAGTTATGCCGATTGTAATATGCTATGAAGCCTTTTTCTAAACTTCAAGGCTTATATTATAACTATGTATTCTACTTTGGATTCTAAGTAATTCCCATGGGATTGACTCCCCTTCATGATACCTTGACAGGTCATTCATGGAAATCCACCCACATTCCTTACGAAACGTATGCTTCCCCCTTTCTTCCCCACTTCTTAATTCCTACCCCGGGTCACGCTCCGGCTGTGCTGTCCTTAGGGATAAGGGTACGTGACAATCTTTGAAGCCCACCGACGGATCTTGCACTTGGGACCAGTTCAAGACCCTCATGATGGAAAGGTATTATCCGGCCCCACTCAGGGAGGCCAAGTTATCGAAGTTACTCAGTCCCGACCCCTCAGCGGAAGAAGATGTTCTCGCCATCGCCGAGAAGTTTCAGGAGTTACTTCTAGGGCTGGGCAAAAAAACCGCCCCGCACGTCCCGTCCCGCCCCGCACCGCAAAAATGGCGAGGGAGTGCGGTTTGATATATCAAAATTTCCCGCCCCGCATCAAACCCGCACCGCCAAAAAAAATATAAAACGAGTGCGGTTTTATTATTATTTCATCCGTCCCGCCCCGCCCCGCTTCGTCCCGCCCCGCCCCGCATATAACAAGATAAAAAAGAAAAAAAATAGTCAAAATCCTATTTCACTCCGCCCCGCCCCGCCCCGCTCCCTTCTTGCCCCGCGAAAAGTGTGGCGCGGTGCGGTTTTAAGTTGTAAAAATGCCCCGCCCCGCATAAAACCGCACCGCACAAAAAATACAGGGCGGGTGCGGTTACACTCTCGCCCCGCCCCAAACCGCCCCGCCCCCAGCCCTAGTTACTTCTATTCACCTCATACATTATCCACTCCGAGGCGGATAAGATCAAGTATTTCAGTAAGAGGTTGAAACCTCGTATGCGGATGCAATTGCTTAATCATCATTGCGCCACCCTAGCCGAATTCATCGAGAGAGCTCTCAGTTATGAGCTTACTGCGAAGGAAATTGCTAAGCATCAAACTTCATCTACTGGCAAGAAATCGAAGAATCATAATCAGTCTGAAGGTAGTCGGGCAACCTTCAAGAAGTCTCGTACGAGCTCTACTTTTTTGGAGCGACCTCTTATGGCACCTAAACCTGTGGAATCTCAGTCTCGAGCGGCATGTTCGGCCATCACCTGTTTCAACTGTGGAGAGCAGGGTCATTACAGCACTAAATGTCCGAGTCAGACTATCACGTGTAACAACTGTGGGATTGCCAAGCATAAGGCCCGTTTCTACCGAAGAGACTCCAAACCTACTTCGACGGCATCTCAGACCCCGAAGTAGTCGGTTGTTCAGAATCAGACCACTCAGTTCGCGTCGTTTAAGACGACGAGAGCAACTAAAGACGGAGCCCATAGTTATCAGGCAGGAGCATCCGGTTCTGGGACTCGCAAGCCCCGAATTTGCGAGATGAAGAGGACCAACGATCCGGAGTCTCAAATGATCTAAGTGTAACACCCCAGATATATTCAGGAATATTACAGCGCCGTAAATCCTTTTCATAAGAATTTACAAGGCTGAAGAAATGAATAGATAATAAAAGATACCAATATACGAAAGTAACTAAAATAAAATACAACAGTTCTGGGCTAATACTGAAATTACAAACGTCCAAATGAAGAATATTAATACATAACCAAATCCAACATCAGAAACGACAACGTACTCGAGTACTTATTAAAAACAACACAAACAACAGACAATTAATCCCGGCCGGAACATCAATCTCTACCCTCGTCGTCATGCAGCTCCAGTGGTTGTTTTCCTGCTCTCCTGGATCCTGAGCATAAACAAATGTTCACCCCCGAAGGAGTTAGCACAACGATGCTAGTACAAGTACCATAACATATTTTTCAACGATTCACGAAGAAATGACAAAATACTAACGAATCTCTTGTTAGGAGTATGCCCTCGAATGCCACTCAGAGGATGTTGAGTGAGGGCATTGTACTTGTAATTATTTAAATCATTAATATAAGGCAATGGATGTTTGTTTATTTACTGGTAGTTGCTAGAATTCCTAACTCGTAAATATACATATAGAAACTAGTCCGTGTATTTGAGAGCAAAACGTTCCAAGGGGGTCGGCACTGGAAAGGCTATGTGAAGATTTGTATGACGTGTTCTTTGACATGGAGAGTGCATGTCGAACACTGATGGTTAGTGGGAGCACACGTTATAGGTATGCTAATTGGATTAGTATACTCGAAACGACTCACCCTCGATTCGTCACACGGATTTCACTCCGGGACAGTCAATGACGGAATCGAAAGGTTGTGATAGGTATTCGTGAGCCTTCGACTTGAGGATTTAGTAGGGATGTGCTTGTGACGTCAAGATTTTCATTAGAGTAGTTTGACCCTATAAACCAGTAGGTGGGGGTCAACCTCGACGTGCATCTTGACGGGCAAGTAGCAGGTCCAACTCAATACCAAGATAGAATTCTTTCTCCCGTTAGTGAGCGGGTTATATGTCCTATGCGGTTATTGGCAGATGAGATCATAAGTCTTTGGCCAAAGCATTAGAGCTAGTTGTATTGGATACACGAGAGCTCAATGATCTCGATTTTCACTAACACATGCATAGAGTCAAGTACAGATAGGGTTTGACTGACCGTGACCCTATAACTTGATCGGGACATTTGAAAGAAGGGTTTATACGTATACTGTTACTCACGACAGAATAGTTCTTGAATAATCCCAATCATTCGTTCTCAGTTGGGGTACAGTGTAGGCCGCCAGGCTGGCTAGGTGGTGCTACCACTCTTTGGTTCCTCCCATTGCTGACTCAGACGGACCTACCGAGTCACGCAATAGGATTGACGATGGAATGAATCGAGCTTAATCTCTCATTATGAATATTAGATATTGGATATCTAAATTTGGGACATTGGATGTCTAAATTGATTTATTGGATAAATTAATTTACGGCCTAATGAATTAAATAAATTACTGGGTGATTAATTTAATTGATAAGTATAATTATTTCTTGGAGAAATTAATTATGTTATTTAGTATTTTATATGATTAATTAACTGGTTTAATTAATTGATATAAATACATCGGAACGGAATTGGAGTTGATCTGTTTGGACTCACGGGAGTCCGAAATGGAACAAACTCGTCCAATTCCTTCTGGATGGCCACCCCATACCTAACCCCTCCCTTGGTCTTGGTCTTCTCCTTGTTAGGTGGAAGACATATGGCCACCAAGGGGACAATATCATATTAGATATGATATTAGGTGATTTGGTCCAAAACTAAGCAGAATAGAAAGGAAGACTATCTCTCCCTTGCTAATTCCATTTTTCCATCCGTGAGAGTTGTGGGAGATAGAGAGAGAAAATCATTTTTCAAGTCTTCCTCTTGTTCTTCATCTTGTTCTTGAGTTTTCTTGGAGAAAATTCAAGATACATTGAGAGATATATATTATACACTTAGAGTGCAATAATAAAAGGCTTCATCACTTGATTCTAGCCGTAACCTTAGAGGTTAATCGGGTATTGTCATTCCGTTCGTTTCTTCAGCGCGTGGCAAGTAGAGACGCGGTGCTTTCGGTGTTGGATCGGTCAAGTGCTTGGAGTGCTTCGGATCGTAGAGAATTTAAGTAAAGCTTGGGGAATAGCTCAAGAGAAGGATACCATTTAATTAACGGACTTCAAGAGTGAGTTTCTTACAACTCTTGTTTTTTGTTTATATATACGTAGCTCGATCGATCCTCGTAGGGATTCGGATCGAATTAATTTTCATTTTACCCCTTCCGCTGGTCCTTTGTTTTAGGCACCAAATCCCAACAGTGGTATCGGAGCATAGGTCTTGCAATCGTATATACGATATTGGAATTTGGAATGCTCGGTTAGATGGTGTATATTTTTCGTTCGTTATAGTTGTATTTTTCGTAAGTTTATGTCTAAATATAATTCTTCTATTTCTTGGAAATATGATTTATATTGATGATATGAATGTTGGAAAATATAGATATTAGATATCCGGTCGAAAAATTAGCCCCGAATTGCCGTTGGACGGTCCGGGAGAGGTCCGAAAGAAGGGGGCCGCGGCCCAGGGATGCTGGGCGGCCCACTAAAAGTTTCTAGACTGGGGGCCGCGGCCCAGGCTCGAGGGCCGCGGCCCCGCTGGGCGCCCGCTTGCCGCTGCCTGCCGGCGCAGTCCACTTTTCGGACCCGTTTCGGGCTTGTCTTCTTCTTGTATTCCTAAAAATGATTTCCCACATTTTGAATTGGATTTAATATGATTAAAATGATTTATGGTATTTCATTTTATAAGGGAAATTTATTTATTGGAATACTTGTGATCGACCGAATTATTTTGAACGTTTTTTCATATTACCGATTGTGTAAATCGATTGAATCGGTTCATATTGTTGATTAGATCAATGTATCTCTACGCTTTCTGTTTATATAGTATTTATTGGATGAATGCTTTTGAATGGGGATGTGGTTCATGGACTTAGTTTTTGAATCGTTCGTTTTATTCGATTGGGTTGTAAAGGCGTTTTGAGCCTATTTATTTTACTAGAAATATTGGTATCTAGGATGCAATTTTCAATGTAAAATTTATATCTAATGACGAAGACCGGAGGAAGATCCGTTTCGAGAAGACGAAGATTCAAGACGAAGACTTGTAATTAGATTATAGAGTTTTTGTTTTCTAGGAACTGTCCAGGAACCACATGTTGGTAGCAACTAGGTTGTGAATGGTTGTTTCATATTGTATAAATGCAACAAACGCGATAAAATGATTAATGTGCAAAGTGTAACGTTAATCGCGAAAATTCTCCTTCAACAAATTATTAAGTTTCAAGGTATGAATGCGACGCTTATAAGGTTTCAAGGTTTTCCTTCCCTCCATCGCGCTTTCGGGAAATTGAAATCCAAACCGGATGTGCTATGCTTCCGAGTTATCGGGGTAGTCGTTCGAGGAGGACGGATAAATTATCGGGAGCGCATTAGATGCCTTCGGTTGGAGCAAATTTTATCCCTAGAAACCTGATAGGTTGCCGGATAAGATTCAATTGTGAAACTGATTTGTGTCGATGGTATAAACTTAACTTGTTCACGAACCATAGAAACCGTATAGGTTGAGGGGAGTGAACAAGGGAAAAAAGAAGATCGAATCATCCATTAGATGGGTTGGTGTTGGACACCACTTTATGAAAATTAATAGACTAGAAACCTGTTCGGTTGCCCTCTATTAAGATTTATAAAGAACTCGATCACCACTATGAAGTAGAGCGACGATACTTCCAGATTTCACATGGGAGTGTGTTGTTCCGATAAAAATTGTGGGAGCTGGGTAACAAGAATAGAAAAGAACTTAATTCTATACTCAGAACATAATTGAACGAGTCACTAATTAATATGTCGTACTTAATGGAGACATAACTCTCAATATGACAATGAATCCACTCGAAATTCTACTCGAAAAGAACACCTTAATGGGACCTAACTTTGTGGATTGGCTCTGCAATCTGATGATTGTCCTCAGTATAGAGGCACTGGGATACGTCTTGGAGACGGACATTCTCGCGCCTCCAGTGCGGACAAGAGCCAATCAGGAAGATATCGAAAACCACGAAAAGTGGGTTAAGGATGACGTAAAAGTCCGTGCATACATGATGGCTTCTATGTCTAATGAGCTTAAGAGAGCTCATGATAAAATGACTTCTGCAAGGTAGATTCTATCTCACTTTACCGAGCTTTATGGTGAGCACAGCAGAACTGCTAGATATGAGATATCCAAGCAACTGTTCGGTGAAAGGATGAAGGAAGGTGAGAAGGTTGGGGAACACGTCCTCAAAATGATATCCATGATCGAGAGATTGGAGGCTCTTGATTTTAAAATGGATACTTCTCTCCAAACCGACCTTATCCTACAGTCTGTCCCTGATTCCTTCTCACAGTTTGTTATGAACTTCAACTGCAATGAGATTGCATGTAATTTATCTGGGCTAATGCGCAAACTTGTGACCGCTCAGTCTGAGATGAAGACTCCGCGGATGAAGGAGTCTGTTCTTGTGATTTCTTCTGGACCTCGGAGGTCTAAGAACAAGAAGAAAAAGACCATGAAGCAGACTGGACCACATGTCAAGGACTTTAAGGGAAAGGGCAAGGCCCCGATGGTTCCGAAGAGCAAGAATAAGGACGCTTGTCTCAAGTGCGGTGAGCTGGGCCACTGGGAAAGAGACTGTCCGATTCTTCATGGCGCTTCAGGTACAGAACTTTTAGTTTTGGAAATAAATTGTTCTGCTACTGTATTTTCTACTTCCTGAATATTGGATTCTAGTGCTAGTTCTCATATTTGTACCGTGAATCAGGATCTGGAACAAAGTAGGAAGCTTGGAGCTGGAGAAGTTATGATCACAGTCGGAAGTGGGCATACTGTCGAGGCGACCGACATAGGATCACTTCTTTTAGGTTTAGAATCCGGCTTTGTTTTGACTTTAGAAGATGTACTTGTTTTGCCCAAGGGGCACAAAAACATTGTATCCATTCCGGTCATGGACCGAAAGAGCTTTTCATTTTTCATTAGTGATGATTCCTGCAAAATTTATTTCAAAAATAAACTAGTGGGTACTGCTACATTGTTAAATGGATTGTATCATCTAAATCTCAGCAACAAAGTAATTGTGAATACTATGACTAGAAAACGTGGTAGGGATGAAACCAATCAAGGTTTGAAATACATCTAAGACTTGGTCATGTTGGTCCGACCAAGGTTTACAAGATGGAAAAAGATGGACTTATGGGTCCATTGGGATCAGATCCCTTTCCTACTTGTGAATCTTGCCTTAAAGGCAAAATGACTAAGTCCCCTTCGTAGGGACTTTTGAAAGAGCCGCTGATAAACTGGGATTAATCCATAGCGACGTATGTGGTTCTTTGGAAGCAGCACGTGACGGATATCAATATTTCATTACGTTTACAGATGATCATACTAGGTATGGTTATGTATACTTAATGAAACATAAATCCGAGGCCTATGAGAAATTCCAGGAATTCAAGGCCCTAGTCGAGAAACAAACTGGTAATCATATCAAAGCACTTCGGTCGGACCGAGGTGGCGAGTATATGAATACAGAGTTTGACGAGTTCTTTAAAGAACATGGAATAGTTTCACAACTAACACCTCCTGGTACTCCTCAGTTAAATGGTGTGTCAGAAAGAAGGAACCGGACCTTGTTGAACATGGTCCGTTCCATGCTGAGCTATACTGACTTACCGATTTACTTGTGGGGGTATGCACTCCTGACTGCCGCTTACATCTTGAACAGATGTCCTACCAAATCCGTTCCTAAAACTCCACATGAGATGTGGGAGGGCAGGAAACCAAGTCTTAATCATATTAGGATTTGGGGATGTCCTGCCTATGTCAAGAATGTAACACCCCCAAGTTATTCAGGGTATATTACAGCGCCGTGAGCCCCGCCGTGGGACCCACAAGGCTAAACATACGCGTAACTATAAACTTGACCGATAAGGTCTACATACAATAGAAAGAAAGACGATACAAATGGTATTCGAAACCATAAACAATGAAACCATATACATCACTGCACAAATCAATACCTCGGCAACACAGGCCGGAACATCAAGGAAACTGAAATACAATACTCGAGTATTTAAAAATCCATTCCAGTACAACAACACTGAATGGAGGAAACCAAAAGAGATAACCGGAGACAAGACACAGTATCACACTTGCCCATCATCTTCATGCCGACTGGTACCCGCTGTCCGCTCTCCTGGAACCCGAAATACATGAAACGTATTTCCCATAAAGGGGTTAGCCGTCGAATAGCTAGTGCAAGTATAACAATATGAAACGTAATACTTCTCGACAATACAGTTAATTTAATCCGTAATTACATCAATATCCGTAAATTCATCAATTTAAGACTAGTATTAGGAATAACTAAAATCTCATAAGACGTATGTGAATGCCGTAGAAACGGTTCGTTCACCTCATACGCCGTTACGTATGTGAATGCCGTCAAAACGGTTCGTTCACCTCACACGCCGATACATGTAGGAATGCCACAAACGGTTCGTTCATTACATGCCAATCAATATATCTATGAATGCCGTAAAACGGTTCGCTCATGATATGCCATCAATATTTCTATGAATGCCGTAAAACGGTTCGTTCATATCATACCATCAATTCCTCTTACTTTCAAAGTCGATAACGCATACAATCATAAATGTATACTTGCCTTAATAAACGCATCAAGATCCCAAGAACACGGTTCGACCGGGAAGCTTGAACCACGAAGAAGACAACGAGCGGAAGGGTTTCGACTCGAGTTCTTCACAAGAATTCGACCCTAACAACATAAATTCAATAAATCATCGATCATACGAGGAAGAATAATCGCTAACGCCCGAAAACCCTCTATGACATTTCTGGACACCTTCAAGGCGTCGGTCAAGAACTCGACCAAAACAACGAAACGATACGATCAAACCAAGGGATAACAATGGAAATGATAAAAAACATCTAAATAAACATCAATAAAACAAAATCATAAGTTAAATCGGATTAAACGTACGAAAACGAACAAAATAACCAAAATCCCCAAAATTAGATTTGGAAAATCGACTGATTCGCTCGATCAAAGGATGTTATAGGATGGATGATTGATGATATGAGCTCCAAGACTCCATGGATATGTTGTTAAACAACATGGCTTCAAGCTTAGAACACGCCCAGCTGCGGAAGAGGAGAAGAAGAAGGTGAAAAATGGCAAGAAAACGTCTGCAGGGCCTTTTATAGGGGTTGGTGTCTGCCGGACACGTCCCGTGCCGATCGGCACGGTCGTGTCGCATACCGCCGACAGGGACTCGACCGTGTCCCGCTTGACACGGTCGCGCGCGGAGGGCCTTCCGACGGTGACCCGTCCGACGGCCGACAAGATGACTCGGCCGCGCTGCACGACACGGTCGGGCGTGGCCGGGCGACGATTCTCGCTTATCCGGAAGGGTTCGAGACGGGCCGTGTCGGACGACACGGTCGGGTCCTGAGGCAGACTCCAGCATTTCCGGACGAGTACGGCACGGGCCGTGTCGGACGACACGGTCGGGTTCGGCCGGTGATCGCCAATAACGAGCGGGTGAGCTAAAACGACCATAACTCTCTCGTCCGGACTCCGATTGACTCACCGTTTGAACCATTGGAAAGCTAACTCGATGCTCTATAATATTGCAAAGATTTAGAATTTTTGGAGCTTCCAAGAATTTATGGTGATTTAACAAAGTCGAACTCATACGTGGAAAAGTCGCTAAAGAACACGGAATTCAACAGAACGATACCGAAACGAACTCGGATGACAAAAAGTGTAGAATTAATCATTCTCAGGATGACGAAACGGTCCCAAGCAAGTCTCCAAAATAGACTTCCGCCAAAAATAGAAAATTTCCGGGGAACAAAAATTACGGGTATTACAAAGAAGACTAAGGTGGAGAAATTAGAAGCTAGGTCTGCGAAGGGACGTTTCATTGGATTCCCGTCTGGGACGATGGGTTATCTATTCTACATGCCCGAAGATCAAAAGATCGTTGTTGCTTTACAAGCACACTTCCTGGAAGATGAGTTCATCCAAGAGGGCGGAGCAGGTAGAAGTATTTCTTTGGAAGAATACAATGAAACTCCTAAGGAGACACCTGTGCAAGAAATTGGAACCAAACCTTCTAAAACACAAGTACAACCACCTCATAGGTCTAGTAGGGTGTCTCATTTACCTGAGAGGTATGGGCTTGTGCACTTGGAGGAACTAGGTCTCCATGAGGTTCCAAGTGATAGCCAAGAGACTGACCCAATGACCTATGACCAAGCGATGGTGGATGTAGACTCCGCGAAATGGCGTGAAGCTATGGAAGCTGAGATAGACTCGATGCATGTCAATCAGGTCTGGACTCTAGTAGACCGCCCCAAGGGCATAGTGTCTATTGGGAACAAGTGGATCTACAAGAGAAAGACTGATGGTGATGGAAAGGTTGACGCCTATAAGGCTAGGCTTGTGGCAAAGGGTTATACCCAGAAAGAAGGGATCGATTACCACGATACCTTCTCGCCCGTAGCCATGATCAAGTCTATTCGCATGATGCTTGCTATAGCTGCCTACCACGATTATGAGATATGGCAAATGGACGTAAAGACGGCTTTCCTTAATGGATTCCTCGAGGAGGAAATCTATATAGAGCAGCCTAAAGGCTTTGTGTCCGAAGTCGATATTCAGAAAGTGTGCAAGCTTCAGCATTCCATTTATAGACCGAAGCAAGCGTCGCGTAGTTAGAACCTTCGTTTTGACGAGGCGGTCAAAGAGTTTGACTTCGTGCAAAATGAAGAGGAACCTTGTTTATACAAGAGGGTTAATGGGAGCAAAATCGCATTCTTAGTACTATATGTGGATGACATTCTACTAATAGGAAATGATGTAGGAATGCTCAGTTCTGTGAAAGCTTAGCTTTCGAGTAATTTCTCCATGAAATACTTGGGAGAAGTTACCTATATTCTTGGTTTTCGGCTCTATCGGGCTAGAGCGAAGAGAACAATAGGTCTTTCCCAAGCCCTCTATATAGATAAAATCTTAAAGCGATTTAAGATGGATGATTCTAAAAGAGGGTTCCTACCGATGCGACATGGAATAAAACTCTCCTTGAAGATGTGTCCTCAAAGTGAGGAACAACGAAAGGAAATGAGTAATATACCATATGCTTCGGCCGTGGGTAGCCTTTTGTATGCTATGTTGTGTACAAGACCTGACATCGCGTATGCTGTAGGCGTGGTGAGTAGGTTACAGGCAAACCCAGGTAGGGAACATTGGACTGCCGTAAAGAATGTTCTCAAGTACTTAAGAAGGACTAGAGATATGGTTCTGATGTATGGCGGTGGAGAATTGGATATGGTGGAATTCACTGATTCGGACTTCCAAGGACTGAAGGACGACTCTATGTCTACTTCTGGCTACATATTTACTCTTAATGGAGGAGCAGTATCTTGGCGTAGCGCCAAACAAAGCGCGACTGCTAGAACTCATTTACAGGAATATTACAGCGTCGTAGATTCTTTTTGGAGAATCTACCAGGCTTGGACTAAGGTAAGAACTCATTTAGTTTTACAAACCACAACTTTATTCATTTATTAAACAAACCAACTTCAAAATGACATACAACACAATACCAAAAACATCTCTCCCCGTAGGACCACAACTGATACAACAGTTCATATCTGGTACAACAACATCACACGACAGTACCCGCGCGAGTACAAAATGTAAAACACGACCATGAACATGACAATATAACCAATAACTCAAAAAAAACGGTACACGATATCAATGCTGCCTGCCAAGCTCGTGTTCGCCCTGTGCTGGCTCTTCAATTGGACCTGTACCTGAATACACAAAAGTATATCCACCCCAGAGGGGGTCAGCAAGAAGCCGGTGCAAGTACAATGATTCTAGAATATGTACAACAAGTGAATAATCAACATAAATCACAGTGTCATCACAGATATTTTGGAATACCATATCACAATCATCATCACAAAACAACCTCCCGAGCTATACTGGCCCCGCATCTCGCAAGATACGCACCCTAAGAGACCTCGTCAGGCTCTCTATGGTTGTATAGCCCAACAGAGTGATCCGTAGGGAAATGCAGCCTACCGGACCCCAGGGGACCCTCACTGGTTTTACTCGGCTCACACACACTCAATCAACAATTGGCACAAATCCAATTTTTTTTATATTCACACGAAGTACATTAAACACAATCAAAGTACTTGCCTCAATTTGAACGACTCGAGAAACGACGAACGGATGAATGTACGGTCCGAACTTCCTTCAACGATTCGATCCTAACACATCGAAATACTGAATCAAAACACAACACCACGAAAACGGAAGGATTCCCTTCAAATTCTACTCTTAGGGACAAACTATCATACACTACTAAGGCGGAGTTGTTCATACTCCAATCAATAGGTGGGAACTCAAACAAAATCCGTAGGGTTCAAGAAAAACACGGGATTATGGTCTCACAATCATAATCTAACCTAATTCAAGGTTTAAAACGGACTAGAAGGACGAGATCTAAACAAAACCCTCAAAATTACCAAAAACTAGGGATTGAACAATCTTACCTTGATTTGGATGATACACTGGATGAAATCTTGTTAGATTGAGACTAGGAACTCAAAAATGTTGTTGGATGGTGTAAACTAGTCGAAAACCACGCCTAACTACACTCCAAATCGCCCAACCGCCGAAGAGAAGAGGAAGAGGTGAAAAATAACATTTCTATACTGGGAGGTATTAGCGCACGCTACGGATACAGGCTTAGCATGCGCTAACGAGCTGAGGGTGGTGCACTGCTGAAGAAAAGGCAGTCCAGAACTTTCGGTCAGAATCCGGTAACATACGCTAAACCATCTGTTAGCGTGCGCTATCGATTGCCACTAGAGCGCGCTAACTCTATACATTAGCGTGCGCTATCTGCAAGTACCTGCAGTCCAGAAACATTTCTGCCCTCACTGACCTGACATCCTAGCACGCGCTATCCTACAAGTAACGTGCGCTAGTACATCGAAATAGCGTACGCTAGTCCTTCCATAGCGTACGCTAACGCCCCATTCCAGAGTCCAGAAAGTTCACTGTCCAGCGGGTCTAATGCACGCTATTGCACAAGAGTAGCGTGCGCTAATCGAACCTGGTTAGCGTGCGCTAAATGCTATTCTCCAAAATTAAATTCGCAAAGTCCGGCCAAAAGGAGCCCAATCCGAGAATCACAAAACTCAATAATTATCAGACATGAAAATACCAAGGTCAATCATCAATACATACAATCCAAATAACCACAATAACACAAAATACATCTAAAACAACATTCATAAAATACACGGGTATTACACCCTTACCCCCTAAAAAGAAGTTTCGTCCCGAAACTTAAGATACAAAAAGTTCAGGGTATCGGGCACGCATACTATCCTCGGTCTCCGACGTGGCCTCCTCAATTCCATGCTTAGACCATTGGACCTTTACTAACGGAATCACTTTCCGTCGCAATTGTTTCACTCGTCGCTCTAGTATGGTTACCGGTTGTTCTTCATACGTAACATCCTAATTAACTTCAATCTCTTGATAGTCAATAACATGGCTGGGATCGGGAACATACTTGCGTAGTTGCCAAACATGGAGTACATCATGAACATGGCTAAGCGTTGGAGGCAACGTTAGTCGATAAGCTACATCGCTTACCTTGTCCAGGATCTCGAAGCGGCCAATATAACGAGGACTAAGATTCCCCTTCTTACCAAACCGAAGAACTCCACGAGTCGGCGATACTTTCAACAACACATGGTCTCCCGCCTGGAACTCTAACGGCCGATTTACTTAACGTCGGCATATGACTTTTGTCGACTCTGAGCAGTCAACAACCTTTGCCGAATAATTGCGACTTTTTCCCGTATTTGAACCACCAAGTCCAGTTCTACTCCAAGTAACTCGTACGGCTCGTCCCAACAGATTGGCGATCTACACCGTCTTCCATATAATGCTTCAAACGGATCCATCCCAATCGAACTATGCCAAATGTTATTGTACGCAAATTCAATCAATGGTAAATGAGTCTCCCAATCTTCTTTCCAATCCAACGCACAAGCCCTCAACAAGTCTTCCTGCATTGGGATCGTCCTCTCTGACTGTCCGTCTTTCTGGGGATGATAAGCGGTGCTGAAATTCAGTTTGATACCAAGAGCTCGATGTACTGCTTGCCATAAATGCGACACAAAACGCCCATCGCGATCAGACACTATACTTTTTGGAGTACCATGGAGTCTCACAATCTCCGCAATAAATAACCAAGCCAACTTCCCCGGTCCCCAAGTATCTCTAATGCCCAGAAAGTGTGCGGATTTGGTTTGCCGATCAACGATTACCCAAATCATATTCACTCTAGTTCGCGTCTTTGGTATTCCCACAATAAAATCCATCGCTATATCTTCCCAATTCCATTCCAGAATTGGTAGCGGTTTCAATTTATCGGCGGGTCTCTGATGCTCCGCTTTAACCTGCTGACAAGTCAAGCATTTAGACACGAACTCCGTTACATCTTTCTTCATGTTCTGCCACCAAAATTTTTTCTTCAAGTCCTTATACATTTTACTCATACCCGGATGAATCGAGTACGGAGTAGAATGTGCTTCATTCAAAATCACTTGTTTGAGATCATCCTGATCAGGTACACAAGTTCTACCTCGAAATCGAAGAACTCCGTCTTCATCGATTAAGAATCTAGGAGCTTTTCCTCTAACACTGTCTTCCCGAAGCTGCACAATTGAGAGATCATCTAACCGTTTGGACTTAATATCTTCCATCACGGAGGACGAAATCTCAAGGAAACGCAACTGTCCTTGAGTTCTGTGAGGCCAAACTTCAATTTCCAAATCAATCAACTCTCGTATGAGCTTCGGTTGAATAGTAAGTAGTTCCAACTTCTGCAACACGACTGACTTGCGGCTTAACTCATCAGCAACGATGTTTGCTTTACCTGGATGGTAAAGAATGTCAAGATCATAATCTTTAAGCAATTCCAACCATCGCCGCTGACGCATATTGAGCTCCTTATACGTGAATATATACTTCAAGCTCTTATGATCCGTATACACTTGACAAGAAGAACCATATAAGTAATGCCTCCAAATTTTCAACGCAAACACCATAGCGGCTAACTCAAGATCATGAGTAGGATAACTCATCTCGTATGGCTTTAATTGTCGAGACGCATAATCCACTACTCTCTCATTTTGCATCAATACACATCCCAATCCTTGTTTAGAAGCATTACTATAAATAACGAAACCTTCCATTCCTTGTGGTAAGGCTAGGATCGGAGACGTAGTCAACCGCTTTTTCAACTCGTCAAAACTCTTCTGACACTCATCACTCCACTCAAATTTCTGTGTCTTCTTCAATAATAGGGTGAGCGGTCAAGCAATTTTCGAGAATCCTTCGACAAATCGACGATAATAGCCCGCTAATCCCAGAA
Source organism: Orobanche coerulescens (assembly GCA_033398695.1). Classification (NCBI taxonomy): domain Eukaryota; kingdom Viridiplantae; phylum Streptophyta; class Magnoliopsida; order Lamiales; family Orobanchaceae; genus Orobanche; species Orobanche coerulescens. The sequence continues at coordinate 117,305,497 of CM065807.1, read as the reverse complement.
AACTCCGAACTTCCTTAACATTCCGTGGAGGCTCCCAAGCTAGACTGCTTCAACCTTTTGGGGGTCTACTCGAATACCATCGGCTGAGATGATGTGTCCCAGAAAAGAAACTTCTCTAAGCCAGAACTCGCACTTAGAAAATTTAGCATAAAGCTTATCAGCCCTCAAAATACTCAACGCGATCCTCAAGTGTTCGGCATGCTCCGTATCACTTTTGGAATAGATTAATATATCGTCAATAAACACCACCACAAATTTATCGAGATATTCGATAAAGGTTTCGTTCATAAGCTGCATAAATGCCACCAGAGCATTTGTTAAACCGAATAGCATAACTACAAATTCGTAATGCCCATACCTCGTTCGAAATGCTGACCTGGGGATATCCGAATCTCGAATTCGCAGTTGGTAATATCCTGAGCTCAAATCAATCTTGAAGAAAATCGTAGCCCCTTGTAATTGGTCAAATAAATCATCGATTCTTAGCAATGGATACTTGTTCTTGATAGTGAGTTTATTCAACTCACGATAGTCAATACATAGCCGTCAAGACCCATCTTTCTTTCGTACGAACAATACCGGTGCAACCCATGGAGACACACTAGGCCGAATATAACCTTTGTCCAACAATTCACCCAATTGTTTCTTCAATTCTAACATTTCCGATCCATTCTGTACGGTGCCTTGGATATTGGCGCCGCATTGGGCTCTAGTTCGATGACGAACTCCACTTCACGATGTGGTGGCAATCCCAGCAAATCAGCCGGAAATACGTCTGGAAATTCATTCACAATTGGAATAGAGGACAACTGTACCTCGCCAACTTCCGACTTCAACGTGTAACACCAATAACTGGTACAACCTTGTCGTAATAATTTCATCGCCTTCATGGCTCGAATAATCTTCCCAGAAGTACCAGGTTTCTGCCCTTCAAAAACGTGTTCAGTACCATTCGGCGCGACTATCGAAATTATTTTCCGACGATAATTTACTGTCTCTCCATGCCGATTTAACCAATCATCACCGAGGATTAAATCCTCTCCCATCATATCGATCACAATCAAATTGGATGACCAATCTTTACTGCCAATGGTTACAGGATAATTGGTAATCTCTCGATCCCCAATTATCCTTTCCCCACTTGGCAGCCCAACAATAAAAGGTTCGCATGCAGAGAGACCGTCTAGACACACACAATTCACACAAGACAATTATATAAAAGAATGAGTAGCTCCAGAATCAAACAATACATCTACCGGGTGCATCGAAATATAAACAATACCTGACATAGTTGCAGTCCATACGTCATCAGTCTGCCTCATCTCATACAATCGAGGTGGAGCTGATCCAATACTAGGTGCATCCTTACGCTCGGTCTTACCTCTGCCACTGCCGCATCCGACACTCGGAGTTGGCTGACCCGTAACTGTGCCGGACGAAGTAGGAGACTATTTAGAGAAGATTCTGCCCACTGACTCACAATATAATGCGCGATGACCCTACTTCCCACACTTAAAACAATCAATGGGGCGAGAAGTACAACGAGAACTAATATGTCCCAGATTCCCACAATTAAAACAAACTTTCGGCACTCCTCTACTAGGCTGAGGGGAACCAACAAAAGATTGCACAGAAGGTTGAGGCTTACGCGATCCACTGCCTCGGAAACTACCAGAAAATTTCGGTTTCTTAGAGCTCGAAACTGCAGGAACCGGAACTGACACCATCTCATAAGCAAGTGCTCTATCCTGATATTCTCTCAAAGTAGTACACCCAAGGCCCGCCATATACTTTCGGACCTCCGGTTTCATCCTTGCGTCGAAATGAAGTATCTTGTCTATGTCATCCTTAACCCGATCTTGGACATACACTAACTGCTTGTTGTATGTCTTGATTGCTTAAGAAATAGGAACATCTTCGGCTTGAGCTCTGAATAACTCACTGACTCTTGCTAACTGTACCGGCGCTGGACAATACTGAGCTTGCATCAATTCTTTAAATTCTTCCCAAGTGACATCATGGTCCTTGGGCTTAACAGCTCGTCACCAGTCCGAAGCGTCATCAACTGTCAGATATTGAGCAATTGGGACTCTCTTGGCTTCAGGACAACCAATACCATCAAAGATCTTCTCCAGCTCAACTAACCAATGATCCCAGTTGTTCGCATCACCGGAACCATCGAATCTGGGAGCGTTCATCTTCATAACTTCTTGAAGCCATCGATCCTCAACCGTCCTGCCAGAATTAATATTCTGTACCACTTGTGCCAGTTGGTGCACTTGCGTTACGACTTGTTGAAGAACGTTAGGCACTTCGGCCTCCGAGCCTCCATCTGAACCTCCCGAAGGGATCGGGTCTGACCTAGTCGCAGAACGAGATGCCGATTCTGAAACGGACCTCTCGGACTCAGACACTACTACTCTGCCACGGCCTCGACCACGACCGCGTTGACGGATAGCTCTACCTCTCGGCATACTGAAGAATAAGAATGGTTCAACAAGGAAACGATTATAATAATAGATTGCACAATATTCAGGTAATTATTTCCGAAGGAAAGAAACAACCAACATCCGAAGAGTCTTCCAGCACAGGCAACACGGGGTGGTAGCATGCCAATGATATCGTAGACAACAACTGACTCAATTTAACAGACCCAAAACACCGACAGCCTAGGTATCCATAAACCTAGGCTCTGATACCATATTCTGTAACACCCCCGTGACTTACAGGAATATTACAGCGCCATAGATTCTTTTTGGAGAATCTACCAGGCTTGGACTAACGTAAGAACTCATTTAGTTTTACAAACCACAACTTTATTCATTTATTAAACAAACCAACTTCAAAATGACATACAACACAATACCAAAAACATCTCGCCCCGTAGGACCACAACTGATACAACAGTTCATATCTGGTACAACAACATCACACGACAGTACCCGCGCGAGTAGAAAATGTAAAACACGACCATGAACATGACAATATAACCAATAACTCAAAAAAACGGTACACGATATCAATGCTGCCTTCCAAGCTCGTGTTCGCCCTGTGCTGGCTCTTCAATTGGACCTGTACCTGAATACACAAAAGTATTTCCACCCCAGAGGGGGTCAGCAAGAAGCCGGTGCAAGTACAATGATTCTAGAATATGTACAACAAGTGAATAATCAACATAAATCACAGTGTCATCACAGATATTCCGGAATACAACATCACAATCATCATCACAAAACAACCTCCCGAGCTATACTGGCCCCGCATCTCGCAAGATACGCACCCCAAGAGACCTCGTCAGGCTCTCTCTGGTTGTATAGCCCAACCGAGTGATCCGTAGGGAAATGCAGCCTACCGGACCCCAAGGGAGCCTCACTGGTTTTACTCGGCTCACACACACTCAATCAACAATTGGCACAAATCCCATTTTTTTTATATTCACACGAAGTACATTAAACACAATCAAAGTACTTGCCTCAATTTGAATGACTCGAGAAACGATGAATGGATGAATGTACGGTCCGAACTTCCTTAAACGATTAGATCCCAACACATCGAAATACCGAATCAAAACACAACACCAAGGAAACGGAAGGATTCCCTTCAAATTCTACTCTTAGGGACAAACTATCATACACTACTAAGGCGGAGTTGTTCATACTCCAATCAATAGGTGGGAACTCAAACAAAATCCGTAGGGTTCAAGAAAAACACGGGATTATGGTCTCACAATCGTAATCTGACCCAATTCAAGGTTTAAAACGGACTAGAAGGACGAGATCTAAACAAAACCCTCAAAATTCCCAAAAACTAGGGATTGAACAATCTTACCTTGATTTGGATGATACACTGGATGAAATCTTGTTAGATTGAGACTAGGAACTCAAAAATGTTGTTGGATGGTGTAAACTGGTCGAAAACCACCCGTAACTACACTCCAAATCGCCCAGCCGCCGAAGAGAAGAGGAAGAGGTGAAAAATGACATTTCTAAAACCTGCCCCCCATATATATACTGGGAGGTATTAGCGCACGCTACGGATACAGGCTTAGCGTGCGCTAACGAGCTGACGGCGGTGCACTGCTGAAGAAAAGGCGGTCCAGAACTTTCTATCAGACTCCGGTAGCGTATGCTAAACCATCTGTTAGCGTGCGCTATCGATTGCCACTAGCGCGCGTTAACTCCATACAGTAGCGTGCGCTACCTGCAGGTACCTGCAGTCCAGAAACATTTCTGCCCTCACTGACCTGACATCCTAGCGCGCGCTATCCTACAAGAAACGTGCGCTAGTACATCGAAATAGCGTACGCTAGTCCTTCCATAGTGTATGCTAACACCCCATTGTAGAGTCCAGAAAGTTCACTGTCCAGCGGGGCTAACGCACGCTATTGCACAAGAGTAGCGTGCGCTACTCGAACCTGGTTAGCATGCACTAGACATACAGTCTTAGCGTGCGCTAACTGCTATTCTCCAAAATTAAATTTGCAAAGTCCGGCCAAAACGAGCACAATCCGAGAATCACAAAACTCAATAATTATCAGACATGAACATACCAAGGTCAATCATCAATACATACGATCCAAATAACCACAATACCACAAAATACATCTTAAACAACACTCATAAAATACACGGGTATTACACAAGGAAGGGTTCTGGATTAAGAAGTTTCTGGGAGAACTTCAAGTCATACCATATGCTGAGCTGCCTGTTCCACTGTACTGCGACAACAATGGAGCTATAGCGCAGGACAAGGAGCTGAGGTTTCACAACAGCACCAAACATATTGAGAGGAAGTATCATCTCGTAAGAGAATTTTTTCGCAAGGGATATATTGTGCTGCACAGAGTAGACTCGGCCAACAACGTCGTCGATCCACTAACCAAGCCACTTTCTCAGACTAGCTTGGAGCGTCATCTGGAGAACATGAGTATTAGATACCATAGTGTGTGTCATTGAGTGCAAGTGGGAGATTGTTAGGAGTATGCCCTCGAATGCCACTCAGAGGATGTTGAGTGAGGGCATTGTACTTGTAATTATGTAAATCATTAATATAAGGCAATGGATGTTTCTTTATTTACTGGTAGTTACTGGCATTCCTAACTCGTAAATATACATATAGAAACTAGTCCGTGTATTTGAGAGCAAAATGTTCCACTCCTTATTGGATAAGGGGGTCGGCACTGGAAAGGTTTATAGCTCAAATACTTAACCATTCGCAAGTCGATGAAACTTGACTGGGCGTTAAGCTTATGTGAAGACTTGTATGACGTGTTCTTTGACATGGAGAGTGCCTATCGAACACTGATGCTTAGTGGGAGCACACGTTATAGGTATGCTAATTGGATTAGTATACTCGAACCGACTCACCCTCGATTCGTCACACGGATTTCACTCCGGGACAGTCAATGACGGAATCGAAAGGTTGTGATTGGTATTCGTGAACCTTCGACTTGAGGATTTAGTAGGGATGTGCTTGTGACGTCAATATTTTCATTAGAGTAGTTCGAACCTATAAACCGGTAGGTGGGGGTCAACCTCGACGTGCATCTTGACGGGCAAGTAGCAGGTCCTACTAAATAGCAAGATAGAATTCTTTCTCCCGTTAGTGAGCGGGTTATATGTCCTATGCGGTTATTGGCAGATGAGATCATAAGTCTTTGGCCAAAGCATTGGAGCTAGTTATATTGGATACACGAGAGCTCAATGATCTCGATTTGCATTAACACATGCACAGAGTCAAGTACAGATAGGGTTTGACTGACCGTGACCCTATAACTTGATCGGGACATTTGAAAGAAGGGTTTATACGTATACTGGTATTCACGACAGAATGGTTCTTGAATGATCCCAATCATTCGTTCTCAGTTGGGGTACAGTGTAGGCCGTCAGGCTGGCTAGGTAGTACTACTACTCTTTGGTTCCTCCCATTGCTGACTGAGACGGACTTACCGAGTCGCGCAATAGGATTGACGACGGAATGAATCGAGCTTAATCTCTCATTATGAATATTAGATATTGGATATCTAAATTTGGGACATTAGATGTCTAAATTGATTTATTGGATAAATTAATTTACGGCCTAATGAATTAAATAAATTACAGGGTGATTAATTTAATTCATAAGTATAATTATTTCTTGGAGAAATTAATTATGTTATTTAGTATTTGATATGATTAATTAATTGGATTAATTAATTGATATAAATACATCGGAACGGAATCGTAGTTTATCTGTTTGGACTCACGGGAGTCCGAAACGGACCAAACTCGTCCAATTCCTTCTGGATGGCTGCCCCATACCTAATCCCTCCCTTGGTCTTGGTCTTCTCCTTGTTAGGTGGAAGACATATGGCCACCAAAGGGACAATATCATATTATATATGATATTAGGTGATTTGGTGCAAAAGTAAGCAGAATAGAAAAGAAGACTATCTCTCCCTTGCTAATTCCATTTTTCCATCCGTGAGAGTTGTGGGAGATAGAGAGAGAAAATCATTTTTCAAGTCTTCCTCTTGTTCGTCATCTTGCTCTTGAGTTTTCTTGGAGAAAATTCAAGATACATTGAGAGATATATATATTATACACTTAGAGTGCAATAATAAAAGGCTTCATCACTTGATTCTAGCTGTAACCTTAGAGGTTAATCGGGTATTGTCATTCGATTCATTTCTCCAGCGCGTGGCAAGTAGAGACGCAGTGTTTTCGACGTTGGATCATTCAAGTGCTTGGAGTGCTTGCCTCAAATTGATGACAAGAAATAATACTCCGACAGGTATCAATACACTCAAAGGTCACCGCCTCGATCTATCACGTTGCAAAGCTCGAACCTTAAACAGAAGAAATAATATAGAGTTTATCTACGTCGAGTACTAACGTATGACCATCTAACATCCTAAGCTACGGCCGAAAGTTCTACAAAACATAACATGTCTGATCTGCATAACGTACGTTACGTACCAACCATAGCGTACGTTAAATATGCTCGTTAGCGTACGTAAGCTACGAAGTTTAGCGTACACTAATCATGCATTAGACAGTTCCTCTCTGATCAGACGACTGACTCGTCTGATGATATAACGTACGTTATGTACCCAATGTAGCGTACGTTAAGTCTGCCCGTTAGTGTGCGTAAGCTACAGAGCCTAGCGCATGCTAAACATGCATCTGACAGTATTCTCCCTGATCAGACGACTGACTCGGCATACGAAATTCTCAGTGTTTAACGTATGTTAACTTCATACATGTTATATTCATGTAAACTTGGATGATCTAATGATGTTCAATGTCTTCCAACTTCAAAGATAAGCATATCATCATGATGTCATACTCCAATCTTGATTACAAATTCTCTTTCATAATTCGGTTAATCTGAGGTTGATACACTAGTTATCAATATCATCAATATATTCCAACTTCATCATGAAGATTAATTTACCAATACAACTTCAATCCTCCAGTGATCCTTCATCCAATTCTGTTTAGCAAAAAGTGATACCAATACCTAGTCTACGATCATTATGGCAACACCATTTTAATACGGATTATCAATCTCAGAACACTACTCTTATCAGTTGACGTAACAAGATTCCAACTATGATGCTCTCAACAATTATAACTTAAGCATAATCATCCTAACTTCTAAACATGATGTTTGGTTGAAGTAAGTCATCTATGGAACTTAATATCCTTGGTAGCATGATCATAACGTCCTTAAGAACATGAATCCAAGGTTGGAGATAGCATAACATATCTTAAGATGAAGACAATATTAAGACAATAGGTAGAATCCAACTCCGGTTGCTTGTGTGCCAATCCAAGATGTTTCTCCACTCCAATGATCAAGCATAAGTGATATTCGATCTCCAATGATCAAGTATAGATGGTCTATGGGTGTTTATGTAGAGGGGTAGGCTCTCTAGACTTCAAAGAAGAGAAGGACAAGTGAAGAAAACGTAGACAAATGAAATAGGGTGCTGTCCCATTTATAATGTTTGCTGACTTTACGTACATTAGCCTTCACGCATAACGTACGTAACCCTTTTAGCGTATGCTACCTGTTCTCCTTAGCGTATGCTATCGTCCAATGATAGCTTACTGTCTCCGTCTGTACTCGCTTACGTACGTGTTGGGTTTTTTATGCATCGAATATAAAATAATCGGAGTAAAAACGCAGCGGAATAATAAATATGAAAACCCAATTTAGGATCTCGTGCAATAATTTAATTGTTTGATTAAAGGGTTAATCGAATTACCTTAATCCGATTGAATAGTTCTATATCCGAACAAGAAGCAGATGAACATCTCCTTCCTCTTTTGGTGATCCACACACGAACAACTCCACAAGCCGGATTGTTATATCCTTACGAATAATATTGATAAATAGTACAACACAAGTTCCTTACTAGAACGATTGTACTATTGATCAAGATCTATTAAGGGAAGAGGATTAGACGACCGACTTCGTTCTCCTACAGTAGAAAGTAGAGGGCCGATTTTTTTCTTGTTCTTGAAGGGGCGATTTTTAGGTCTTGTTTTCCAATGACAACTCCTTGTCCAAGACCTTATATTTATACTAAGTAAACCCTAGAGTCAAACTCTAGTATTTTCTTAGTTACCCCTCAACTTATTACATAATACAATATATATAATATCAAATATTATATATATTACTTATTATTTAATCTCCTCATAAATATAATATCCAATATTATATTTATTATCCCCAGTTGATATTTATTCCTACTTGTCTATAATAATCATACGTGCGACCCAAAAGGATTATATTATGTTGGCAATTATTTAATACCTTATTAAATAATAAATCATAAGCGGCCTCTAGCAAGACATTATGATTACCCAAATAATATAAGTTAATAGTCTATTAAACCTTTTAACGTGTCAAATCCCTTCACGCGATATCATATTTGAACTAAGTCATGGAGTCTGTCATACTTATTTATGTTCAAATGCTTTCTCGATCTTAAGTAGACTGATTGAATCAAATGACTCTTCATTTGAGCATGGCCATGCATTTCCTTCAGTCCTACTTATCGAGGGGCCCAGCAGATATCTCTCTCACTTAAGAGAGGGACAACTGATTGAATCAATTGACTCTTCATTTGAGCATGGCCATGCATTTCCTTCAGTCCTACTTATCGAGGGGCCCAACAGATATCTCTCTCACTTAAGAGAGGGACAAATCCCCATCTTGATTATTTATTGCCCTCTACATGACTCCCGCTAATCCCGATCGCTAACCTTTATGATCACCATGTTTCAGATGACGTTGGATTACGTCAAGGCATAGCAGTTATCATGTTTGACTCTATGATAATCTCAGGTTCAAGGATTTATTGACATACTATTATATTGAGATTCACTTATGACATTTCCATGCAGTGATCTCAATGCGGGTCTGTCCAGTATTGGTTCTCCAACCAATACCCATAAGATTGATCCGTACCATACGCATAATCATCCGATGATTATCAATCAAACTTATACGAGTATATTAATCACTTGAGTCTCTACTCAACGTGATTGTACCAGGGACATTTGAATAATCTTATTATTCGTGAATAAATATTATTCGATTATTATAATATTAAAACATGCACACATTATAATAATCAACGATAATTAAATGATATCAAATAACTTTATTTATATGTGACAATTACAAATCTAGGCACATCGAATGTCCTAGGGCACTTATCCTAACAATCTCCCACTTGCACTAGGACCATTCATTCATTCATGACTTTTAGTCCTATCGCTCTAGCATGCTCAACATGCTTTCCTTGTGAGAGAGTCTTGGTAAGTAGATCTGCAACATTCTCTTCCGTTGCTACTTTGCATATTGTAATATCTCTTCGTCTGACGATCTCTCTGACTAGGTGATATTTTCTGAGTATATGTTTGGAATTATGATGGGACCTAGGCTCTTTAGCTTGTGCAATAACATCATTATTGTCACAATAAAGGCTTATGGGACCCTGGATGGTCGGCACCACTCCTAGTTCAATAACGAACTTCTTGATCCATACGGCTTCCTTAGCTACATCCGATGTCGCAGCACTCACTTCAGAATGTAATCAAAGAACCGTGCTTTGCTTGGAACTCTTCCAACTCACAGCACCTCCATTCAATACAAACACATAACCAGTTTGCTATTTGAAATCGTCTCTGTCGGTTTCGAAACTTTCATCGGCGTAACCTCTTATAGCCAGCTCGTTTCCCACCCCTCCATAAACTAGAAAATCATCCTTAGTTCTTATCAAGTACTTTAGGATAGTTTTCACTGCTGTCCAGTGACTTTCACCTAGATTCGATTGGTATCGACTTGTCATGCTAAGGGCAAACGATACATCTGGTCGAGTACAAATCATGGGATACATGATCGATCCAATGGCCGAAGAATATGGTATCTTGCTCATACGGGCTCGCTCATCAGGAATCGAAGGACTCTGATTCTCACTCAGATAAATGCCATGTGACATTGGCAAGAGTCCTCTATTGGAGTCTTGCATATTGAACCTTTTCAATATTTTATTAATGTAGGTACATTGACTCAGACCAATCAATCTCTTTGATCTATCTCTATAGATCTTTATCCCAAGAATGTAAGCAGCTTCTCCTAAGTCTTTCATTGAGAAACAACTTCCCAACCAAGTCTTGACTATCTACAAGGTGGGAATGTCATTTCCAATGAGTAATATGTCCTCTACATATAGGACTAAGAAAACAACTATTCTCCCACTAACCTTCTTGTACACACATGGTTCATCTTTATTTTGAATGAACCCAAACTCCGAGAAGCCTCCTTCAACCCATAAATGGATCTTTGAAGCTTTCAAACCTTTTTAGAATTTTCTTACATCCTCGAGTAAGTTTCCATTAAGGAATGCTGTTTTGACATCCATTTGCCATATTTCATAATCATAGTATGCGGCAATGGCAAATAAAATTCTAATTGATTCAAGCATGACTACTGGCGAAAAGGTCTCATCATAGTCAACACCATGAATCTGTCTATAACCATTTGCCACTAGTCTAGCTTTATAGGCTTGTAGATTATCATCCATGTCTCTTCTTTTTATTGACCCATTTGCACCCAATGGTTTTAACACTGTCAGGTGGATCTATCAAGTTCCAAACTTGATTGTCATACATGGACTGCATCTCTGACTTCATGGCTTCTAGCCATTCCTCGGATTCTGGTCCTGAAGCAGCTTGTGTATAGCTACTAGGCTCATCATCTATGAGCGATGCATCATCATCATCATCTGTTACGAGATAACCATATCTCTCAGGTTCATGTCGCATCCTATCAGATCTGCGAGGGACTTGTGTGCTTTGAACAGGTTCTTCAACTGATTGTTGAGCTTGTTCGATTTTCATCGGTGAAGCAATGTCTTCTTGTGGTTATCGAGTTTCCTCGAGAATCACTCTTCTCCCACTGTCTCTTTTGTAAATAAATTCCCTTTTTAAGAATACAACATTTTGAGCAACAAACACTTTGTTCTCAGCGGGCTTATAAAAGTAATATCCTTTAGTTTCCTTAGGATATCCCACAAATAAACATCTTTCAGATCTGGCTTCCAGTTTGTCAAACATCTGGCGTCTTATGAACACTTTGCAACCCCAGATCTTTAGAAAAGATAATTTTGGTCTCTTACCAGCCCATTTCTCAAATGGTGTCTTTTCAACTGCTTTAGATGGAACACGGTTAAGGGTGAATGCTGCTGTTTCTAAGGTGTGGCCAAAAAATGATAATACAAGCTCTGTTCGACTCATCATTGATCAAACCATATCTAATAAAGTTCGATTCCTCCTCTCAGACACTCTGTTATGCTGAGGTGTTCCGTAAGGAGTAAGTTGCGAAACAATTCCACAACTCCTAAGATGATCATCGAATTCCTGGCTCAAGTATTCGCCACCTCGATCCGATCGAAGGGATTTAATTGTCTTGCCAAGTTGATTCTGTACTAAATTCTGGAATATTTTGAACATTTCAAAAGATTCATGTTTATACTTCATAAGATAAACATATCTATATCGGCCAAAATCATCGGTAAATGTAATGAAGTAATGGCATCCGCCTCTGGCATGAGTGCTAAGAGGTCCGCATACATTAGTATGTATTAGGCCTAATAGATCACTAGCCCTTTCTCCATAACCAGTGAAAGGATTCTTCGTCATCTTGCCTAACAAACAAGATTCGTATGTCCCATATGATTCATAGTCAAAAGAGTCTAAAAGTCCATCATTATGGAGTTTAGAAATGTGTTTCTCGTTTATGTGACTAAGTCGACAATGCCATAAGTAAGTCGGATTAGAATCATTGAGCTTAGGTTTCTTGGATGCAATGTTATAGACTTCCAAAGTGTCGAACTCATCTAGATCAATATTGTAAAGGTCAGTATATAACTTTGTCGTACCATAAAGCAAGTCATCAAAGAAAATACAAATAATCTTATTCTTAATAAGAAAACTGTAACATTCACAATCTAATGTAGAAACTGAAATAATATTCCTATTCATAGCAGGAACATAATAGCAATTGTTCAAAACTAACAAAAGCCCGTTGGGTAAAACTAGATCATAAGTTCCTACGGCTAGTGCAACAACTCTTGCTCCATTGCCGACTCTTGGATCCACTTCCCCTTTCTTCAGTTCTCTACTGCTTCTCAACCCCCGCACATTTGTACAAATGTGAGATCCACGTCTATTATCTAATACCCACGAGTTAGAAGTAGATAAGTTAACTTCTATAACAAATATACCTGTGGCAGTCTCACTACCCTTGGTACGCTTTAGCTCTTCCAAGTAAATCTTGCAATTTCTTTTCCAGTGTCCCGGTTTATTGCAATGATGGCAATTTCCATTTTTGTGAGCTTTAGCCTTGAAAGATGGCTTAGTAGAGTCTTTAGATTTGGCAACTTTCGTGCGCTACCTGGACACCAAACCGAGTCCAGAAGCAAACTGCCAAGTACTGTACTGCCGGGCTAGCGTGCGCTACCGGCCACTCTGCGTGCGCTAAACCCGAACAGTAGAATGCGCTAGCACAACAACCTAGCGTGCACTAGAACATCTCTCTCAGAGAGTAGAGGGCATAAGCAGACTACTGCCACTGCTCTGCCCGAGCCAGTAGTGTGCGCTACCAAACAAGCGTAGCGTGCGCTACCAAACAAGCGTAGCGTGCGCTACCAAGGACACTAGCGCGCACTAATTAACATCCATAGCGTGCGCTGGACAGCCGAGTGCAAAATGACTCAAACACCCGAAACACACGAAACACGCTCGAAACAACAAACGGAAGCTCACAACACGCATAATAACATACGATAGATCTACGGCAACCCCAAAACGGCGGTTCCGAACAATAATTACGAGAATCGGACCGAATAGCGACGGAAAAGCCAATAATTGCAGAATTGAGTAAAATAAATCCGAAAATAAGTATTCCCGAAATACACATACGATTACACACGAGCCACCAAAACAGGAAAAACACAAAATCTTGAAAGTACCGGGAAAGGAAAAATGCGGATATTACATTCTACCCCTTAAAAAATAAGTTTCGTCCCGGAACTTAAGAAACAAACAACTCGGGGTACCTAGCACGCATGCTATACTCGGTTTCCCAAGTTGCCTCCTCGACACCATGCCTCGACCACTGCACCTTGACCAAAGGGATGGTCTTATGCCTCAGTCGCTTCTCACGGTGCTCCAAAATCTTCAAGGGGCACTCCTCGAAGGTAATATCCTCGGCGACATCAATATCACCATAGTCGATGACGTGAGGTAACGCTAACCGGTATGCCAACTCGCCGACTCTCTAGAGAATCTGGAAGGGCCCAATAAATCTCGGGCTCAACTTTCCCTTCTTCCCGAAACGGAAAACTCCCCTCGTCGGCGACACCTTTAGCAAAACGTGGTCCCCCAACTCAAATTCCAAAGGTCGACGACGGACATCAGCATATGATTTTTGTCGTCTCTGAGAAGTCAACATCCTCTCCCGAATTAATTCCACCTTCCATCTCGTCTCTGCAATGATATCCGGTTCGGTCCTAACCAAATGGGACGCCTCATTCCAACAAATCAGCGATCGACATTGCTGCCCATAAAGTGCCTCATACGGTGCCATTCGAATCGACACGTGCCAACTATTGTTGTACGTGAATTCGATCAACGGTAAATGCTCCTCCCAGTTGCTGCTCCAATCGAGAGCACAAGCGTGCAACATATCCTCAAATGTCTGGATAGTGCACTCCGACTGCCTATCTGACTGAGGATGAAAAGAAGTGCTCATACGCAACCGAGTACCCAACGCCTTATGCACCGCCTGCCAAAAATGCGATACAAAATGGCCATCCCGATCCGAAACAATAGACTTCGGAGTACCGTAAAGTCTCACAATCTGCGCAACAAACACCCGACCACCTTTTCCGGACCCCAAGTATCCTTGATGCCTAGAAAATGTGCCAACTTGGTCAGACTATCCACAATCACCCAAACCATGTTCATGTCCGATCTCGATCTCGGCAAACTCGTGATGAAGTCCATCGACATATCTTCCCATTTTCATTCCGGAATGGGAAGCGACTGCAATAATCCAGCCGGTCGCTGATGCTCGATTTTGACCTGCTGACAAGTCAAACTTCTCGCTACAAACTGTGCGACCTCCTTTTTCATGTCATTCCACCAAAAATTCCTCCTCAGGTCCTTGTACATCTTACTCGAACCAGGATGAACGGAGTAAGGCGTAGCATGGGCCTCCCGCAAAATACCCTGCCTCAATTCCGAGTCGTTCGGTACACAAATCCGACTCTGGAATCTAAACACACCATCCTCGTGAATCACAAACCCAGGAGACTTTCCCTCAAGAACATTCTCTCAGATTTGAGTAATCATCGAATCCTCCAACTGCTTCAGTTTAATTTCATCGACCAGTGATGACGAAATTTCTAAAGCGCAAAGTCGTCTGACCGCTCCCGGCAATAAAATCTCAACATCCAACTCGATCAAAATCCGCTGAAGTTCAGACTGAGACGTAAGAATCTCAAGTGTCCTCAACGCAACCAGTTTCCAACTCAAGGCGTTGGCCATGACGTTCGCCTTGCCCGGATGATAAAGGATTTCGAGGTCATAATCCTTAATCAACTCCAACCATCTTCTCTGCCTCATATTCAACTCCCGCTGGGTAAATATATACTTCAAACTTTTATGATCGGTAAAAATATGACATGCGAAGCCAAACAGGTAATGAGGCCAAATCTTGAGTGCGAAAACAACTGCCGCTAACTCTAAATCGTGAGTAGGGTAGTTAAGCTCATAAGGCCTCAACTGTCTCGATGCATATGCAATGTTCTTGCCGTGCTGCATCAATACGTACCCATGACCCTGACCCGAAGCATCACTATAAACAG
Organism: Orobanche coerulescens; assembly: GCA_033398695.1. Lineage (NCBI taxonomy): Eukaryota > Viridiplantae > Streptophyta > Magnoliopsida > Lamiales > Orobanchaceae > Orobanche > Orobanche coerulescens. Next base: position 117,290,067 of record CM065807.1, on the reverse strand, counting down.
CAAAACCCTCGTTGCCACACGTCAACGCTAAAATCGGGGCTGAAGTCAAACGCCTCTTCAGCTCCTCAAAACTCGCCTGCCTCTCGTCATTCCAGACAAATGCTTCGGACTTCTGAAGCAACTTTGTAAGCGGACGAGCTAGTTTCGTGAAACCCTCGACGAACCTAAGGTAGTAGCCAGCCAAACCCAAGAAACTACGGACCTCCTTCACGTTCTTAGGCGGTGCCCAATCCAGCACTGCCTCGATCTTCTGCGGATCCACATGGACTCCCTCGATTGAAATCACGTGACCTAGAAACATCACTTCCTTCAACCAGAACTCACATTTCGAGAACTTTGCATGGAGTTGATCGGTCCTCAAAATGTATAACACTACTCGCAGATGATGCGCGTGCTCCTCCTCGTTCCTCGAATAAATAAGGATATCGTCAATGAAGACGACGACACACTTATCCAAATACTCGATAAAGACCTTGTTCATCAACTACATGAACACCGCCGGCGCATTAGTCAACCCGAAGGGCATAGTACCCCGATCTCAAGTCGATCTTCGAGAATACCGCAGCCCCCTGCAACTGATCAAACAAGTCATCAATCCTCGGCAAGGGATACTTGTTCTTGATGGTCACCTTGTTTAGCTCGCCATAGTCAATACACAAACTAAGTAAACCATCCTTCTTCCGCACAAACAGAACCGGTGCGCCCCAAGGCGAAGCACTCGGTCGAATATATCCTGACTCAAGAAGCTCACTCAACTGCTTCTTCAACTCAGCCATTTCTGAAGGTTCCATGCAATACGGCGCCTTCGAAATCGGAGCCGCACCCATCTCTAACTCGATAGCAAACTCTACTTCACAGTCCGGTGGCAACCCCGGTAACTCATCAGGAAAAACATCAGGAAACTCACTAACAACTGGAATCGATGAAAGCTCGACTCCACTACTCTCCGCCTTCAAGGCGTAGCACCAATAACCAGTACACCCCTTCCACAGGAGTCTCATCGCCTTCAAGGCGTTAATAACGAACTTCTAGTTTCCCCTCCTTCGCCCTGCGAAAGAGTGCTCGGTGCCATCCTCGGCTAACATAGTGATGATTCTCTTGCGGTAGTTCATGATCACACCATGACGCTCGAGCCAATCATCCCCAAGAATCAAATCCTCACCCTCAATTCCCACGCAAATAAGATTAGAGAGCCAAGCCCTCTCAAAAATAAACACAGAACAGTCTCGAACCTCCTGATCACCAACGATCCTATCACCGCTAGGAAGCTTAATGATGAAACGCTCACAAGGCGTCAAACAGTCAAGACTCAAACGACGCACACACTCCAGAGATATGAACAAATGCGTAGCACCAGAATCGAAAAGCACACTGATAGGATGAGAATGAATATGAACGGTACATGTGGCAACGGTAGCGGCTGGGTCATTAGCCGTCCTCATCTTATAAACACACGGATGGGCGGAGCCGACGCTGGAAGCTCCTCTTCTAGCGGGCTGACACCGACCTCTCCCTCGACTGGCACTCGGTGGGGACTGAGAAGCAATCGATCCTTGATTCACACTAGGTTCTCCCACGTCGGGAAGGAAGTCTAGGCACCACGAATTCTCTCTCCCTCGGCACAGAAAGCAGCTTTGTGGCCTGGCTGGCCACACCGATTACACGTCAGCAAAGGGCTCGGACAATCACGACTGATGTGGCCCGGCTGGCCATAGTTAAAACACTTCACATCCCAAGAAGGAGTACTGTTAGTTCCACGGAAACCCCCAGTAGAACGAGCTGGACCACCACCAGCGAAAAAGTTCGCAGACTGGGATTTCTGCTGACCCCACCCTTGTGGCCCAAAAAATTCCGGCGGACTTCTGCTTCTTGCTCTTGCGAGCCGCCTCACTAGCCGTCACAGACATATCGTAAGTAAGGGCCCTACTCTGATAATCCTTCAAGACAGTTCAGACGAGCCCAGACATGTAGTCACGAATCGACAATTTCATCCGCTTGGAGAAGTGAAAAATCTTGTCGCTCTCTTCTCTAACCTGGGCATTCACGAAACCCAACTCCCGATTGAAATCAGCAATAGCCTGAGAAACAGGGATATCCCGAGGATGAGCGTCAAAGAAGGCATGGAATCGAGCCTGTTTGACCGGCCACGGGCAATATTTGGTCTCCATCAAGTCCTAAAACTCATCCCACATAGCAGCGCGGTCTCTGGGCTCAACGGCCTCCCACTAGTTAGTAGCATCTCCAGTTAGAAAATACTGGGCAATAGGGACCCTGCGGTCCTCGGGATAGTTGGTGGCGAAGAAAACTTTGGATATCTCCTTGATCCACCCTTCCCTGCCGATCGAGTCTGAAGCTCCCGAAAACTGAGGAGGATGCATCTTGATGACATCCTGTACCTAACGATCTGCTCTGCCCCGAGAAGCATGGGCCGGATTCGGATTCTGAACCGCCATTTGGTTTACCATTTGTTGCATAACAGCTGCAACACCAAGGTTGGCGCCATCTTGAGTAGAAGCATGGCTATGATGGTCACCGGTACTGCCGACTCCAGAAGAATGCGACATGGCCGCCTCACCGGCTGCCCCATGTCCCCGACTGCATCCATGACCATGACCACGGCCTCTTCCAGCATCCATACTGATGTTAAATATGTAGCAAAAGCAAATCGATGGTGATTACGAGAGGAAAACAATCACAAACCAAGAATCGAAGGTGCGATACAAGGAAACAGGGAACAGAGTAAGGAAAAACTTACGGGCACTGGAAGCACCGGAATCATGGCAGCATGATGACGATGTACAAAACAAAAAATAACTAGACCCAAATAACCGACAAGGCTAGGTATCTATAAACCTAATGCTTTGATACCATTTTCTGTAACACCCCCAAGATATTCAGGGTATATTACAGCGCCGTGGATCCCTACATGGGACCCACCAGGCTGGGTGACAAAATACACTCATCGAATCGCGGATTCAACATAATAACACCTCGTCATAAAGACGCAAAACGAATATAATCCACCCGGTTCAATCGGTCAAATAACATCACACCCGTCGATGAAAATATAACAGACGACACAGTTAAATTCGAACGATCAAAAGCCCCTAAGTACTTGAGTACTTCTATTAGTTTAAAAATTGACAATCGCTCAAAAGACAGAAAATAATAAAACACCACACATGCACAATCATCACGCGCGACCGTCATCCGCGTATTGGTCCAGCGCCTGCTCGTCCCGGAGAACCTGACCTGAAATTCATAAAACGAATTTCCCCAAAATGGGTCCCCAAAGGGGTTAGCAATTACACTAGTACAAGTAACCAAATGAACAACTTACACCTTATACATATAGTCAATGCATGCAATCATGAAAACATCGGTTGAAACACACATTTCCGGAAACGCCAATAATGCAAAACATATTTGCAAAATGCACCACAATTAACCCCAAACCCACCCCTCCGTGGACCCCTACAGAGACCCCGTCAGATCTAACCCGTAGTGGTTAAAAGCAATCTTGCGGATCCACCCCTCCGTGGACCCCTACCGAGACCCCGTCGGATCTAACCCATAGTGAGCATACACACACAATTTCTCATGCAATACTACCATGTCAAGATTATAAGTTGATAAGGGTACTTGCCTCGATCAATAGATGGTGACACGAATGGAAAGGAAGAATCAAACACGACCGCTAGGAACCGGCGAAACCGAACCTAACGATTCGAAGAATACAATTACAACCATTTAAATTGGAATACACCCTAAAACCTGCCTACGATTCATGTATATTCGTACAAGACAACAACGAGGGCGGACCAAAACCAAACCCTCTCGATTATGCAAATAGCACGAAATATACCATGAAGCCGTAGGGAAACCAAGAATACCAACAAGATTAATCATATTCATCATGAATTAATCAACAACACGGAACGAATCAAACAAAAACTCGAAAACCCCCAAATGTCCCCAAAAATAGGGTTCTAGAAGATTTACCTTGATTCAAGAGGTAGAGGATGATTAGATGATGATAAATCGGTGTTAGAGACTCAAGATCTTAAATGGATGATGATAATCGCCCCACTCCAAGCTCCCAACCGCTCCAAATCACCCAACTCTCGGAGAAGAAGTGAAAAGGGAACGAAATGAGCTGCCCCGGTCAACTCTCTGGTTTTTATAGCCAGAGAGTTATTAGCGTGCACTAATCCTTCAAGGTTAGCGTGCGCTATCGGCTAACACCCCGGTCCAGAAAGCTAACACCCCAGTCCAGAACCTATAGTTCTAGACCGTTAGCGTGCGCTATCAGGAATTACCATGCGCTAACAGTCTCTCGGTAGCACGCGCTATCGGGCCATAGCGTGCGATACCTGGACACCAAACCGAGTCCAGAAGAAAACTGCCCAGCACTGGACTACCGGGCTAGCGTGCGCTACCGGCCACTCTGCGTGCGCTAAACCCGAACGGTATCGTGCGCTAGAACAACAACCTAGCGTGCGCTAGAACATCTCTCTCAGAGAGCAGAGGGCAGAAGCAGACTACTGCCACTGCTCTGCCCGAGTCAGTAGCGCGTGCTACCAAACAAGCATAGCGTGCGCTACCAAGGAAACTAGCGCGCGCTAATTAACATCCACAGTGTGTGCTAGACAGCCGAGTGCAAAATGACCCAAACATCTAAAACACACGAAACACGCTCGAAACAACAAACGGAAGCTCACAACACGCATAATAACATACGATAGATCTACGGAAACCCCAAAACGGCGGTTCAGAACAATTATTACGAGAATCAGACCGAATAGGGATGGAAAAGCCAACAATTGTGGAATTGAGTAAAATAATTCCGAAAATAAGTATTCCCGAAATACACATACGATTACACACGAGCCACCAAAATAAGAAAAACACAAAATAGTGAAAGTACCGGGAAAAAAAATGCGGATATTACATTTTGAGTCCGGTTTATCGACCCCACAAGAAAGTAGGGTTATAAAGAGATTTATATACTATTTTCCCTTTTTATAGTAAATATAGGATGAGTAGAAACATACAATTTAAATTTTGGATTTGTAATTGCAATAATTTACAATAATAGTGCAAGAAAATTATGATAGTAAATGATTGCATAAATAAAAGAACTAAAATATGTAAAACTGAATAGTTGGGATTACAAACTCAATTTGATCATTAGTTATAGAAGATGTATATGAGATCGCAAGATGCATCACTCATTATGTTGTGTATATTCAATTTTTCTTAAAAAGACGGTTTCTCTTTCGAATGTCAAAACGCGCCTTATATATAGATCCAATCTACGACATCTCTATGTCGATTTGATTCAATAAATATCATTAGGTTTTATAAATATAATTCAAGTAATATCTAAGGTTTAGAGCTATATTTCAATCCTCTATAAGAACTTAAAATGAAAATTATTTGAGCAAATCAACAAATTTTCTTTCGAAATATAAGAGAACTATAAATATCATCATTTATTGGCCAAATAAATAAAGATTGTAAAACAATAAAAATCACACACAATAATAAGAAATCCAAGATAGATTTTTATACAAACTTAAATAACATAATACAAACTTTGTTATCATCCAAATTAGGAGAACTTAGCCAATGGAGACTTTATTCAATAAATTACTTGAAATGGTAAACATGATTAGTTGGATAAAGGGAAATGTATGTGAACAATAAACTCCCTCCACAACATATACTTAAACACACTTACATAAATTTTCTCAAGAACACAAGTGTGTTCTTCACTCAAAATGAAAATTACAATATAAAATATTACACTCCAAAAAGAAATGGAAGATGAAAGGTGATCGGTGGAATGGATCAAGGGGTATCCTTATACCCTAAGGTCATCTAATAGCTCCAAAACTCCAGCAAAATCACATCAAATTGGATTAAGGCGAGCCACCTACTCCATATAGGGTCAAAAGTGTGAATGATATGATAAGATCACATAATCTGTCAAAAAGTATGGTCGTAACCGTAACAAGACCTCGTCTTTTGTGGTTTGTTTCTTGAGTAAATCATTAATTCGATCCGATTAAGGTTAAAGTTACATCTTCATCACATAGAAGCAAAATTATCTAAAATTAATTAAAATGAGGAGCCAAAATAGGTAGACTATCTGATAATTATGGGTGAAATATCAAACCAAATGTGAATAAGTGTATAAAATTGACACTTATCACACCCCCAAACTTGAATTCTTGCTAGTCCCGAGCAAGACTTTTTAAGAATAAAAAATAAATAAAATTAAACAAACACAAATTAAGAAAAAATGCGTATTACACACACACACACACACACACACACACATATATATATATATATATATATATATATATATATATATATATATATATAGAGAGAGAGAGAGAGAGAGAGAGAGAGATCAAACTGCCATTAGATTAGTATAGAACAACCAGCTTTACACTGTAGATAGAAATGAATCAAGATCTCAAATAAATCTACTTTGTTTTTTAAGTTAAAAATTGGTGTTATTTGTAATTTATAAAATGCAAGGTTTTTCCACCTAAAAGTTGACTATGTTACTTCCCACCCGCGACTCACACAATTTCTTTAAATGGTTGTACTCGATCACTCATTTTTTCTGACTCAATTTTAAGGAGAATTTCGTCGGCGTCATCAAATTTGTGATAGTTCACGAATTGAGTGTATTAATCAACATCCACCAAATAATTCAAATATGCTCATAATCTACATCACTTTTTTAAGCAACAGAAAATAATTATTCGACACAACTACAATATCCCAAATAGTCAAGCTTTCTAATTAGTCCATGTAGCAAGTGTTTAATCGACGACTCCCAAGCTCATCACTCAAGGCATCAGGTTAAAAACCATTAAAGACTTAATAGCTCGAACTAAAAAGGGAAGAGAATGGTGACACAAACAAAATTAGATACATTTTTTTTACAAAATTATATATTTTTTTAGGGAATAAAATTTTTGCAGAAAAATCGTTTATTAGTTTAAGGATGAAAATAAAAAACTCCTCAAATTAAGTAAGAATTTCAATTCTATATTTCATCAACCAACTGATTTTCCTTATTCTCTCAAGATAATAAATGACTCGATTAAGTGATAATTACAAGGCTTTGGAAAGAAAAATTAAGGCTACATAATTTTGAAATACATAATTTTTAGCTGGTTAGAACAGTTTTAGAATCTTCTATATATCGGTGTTATGGCAAGAGCGAAAATTAAAAAATAAACAATATACACACACACACATACACACTCAAAACCAGCATTTAAAATAAAAATCACACCATGCAAACACAGCAAACATCACACCACGCAAAATAGCAAAAATCACTATAAACAAACAAACCATACTAAGAAAACCAATCATACCAATATCCAAAGCAAATCACACCAATATCCAAATTTCCAAATATATTCAAAATAAATCACACCATCAGAAATAAATATCCAAAAATGTCCAAAATACCACCTTCAACCATGAAATAAACTGTCCTCAGTTTTAAAACTAAATTAAAAAGCAAGAGAGAAAAAATAGGATACTCCCTTAAATTCAGCTCTAGGATCCTACCGGTGCGTCATTGGGGATGTTTAGGTGGCGAAAAAGTTTTTTGAAGCACTTCTCCATCCTTGTCTGGCGTTTGATAATCTCGTTTTTACTCTGCACTATTTCCACCGCGGTCGTCTCAACTCCCCGAATCCTCTCAAGAAAATCACGGTCAAACAGAGTGTAGTACTCTGTACACGGGCATCCCAATCCTCCTCCCCATCATCAGCATCTCCCTCCATCTCCACTCGTGCCAGCTTACTCCTAAGTTGAGTTTTTCGAATAGCGGGGATTTTCCAAAGTGAGACGGTCCACATGTGTCAAGATATCACCCCTGCCATAATTTTGACTCTTTGACCTTGCAAATTCCCGTGATGATGCATGGTACTGCATTTTCTATCTCGTCGTGACCGTGCCGGCATAGTGGCAGATAGTATTGTAAATGTGATAGCCTAAATCCATTTTGATTCCTCGGTGGATAAAATAGAGGCCCATTAGGTTTCCGATTGAAACCATTGTCCATGTTGATGTCGGTAGATACTCCCGACAGCTCACATCCATATGAACCACATGTTATTAATAAGGTCGGACTGATTATCCTGGGGTTTGATGATCCCGATAATATCATGTAGTTCTCACACAAGCGCTCGCCGTAACACCATTTCGTCGATTGCATATTCATTAGGAAAGGTTGATATAGCACCCACATTTGTCCTGTCGACCCAAAGTAAACCTCAATCACTTATGGCAAAAATTGATTATTTTCCCATTCACCGTAGTTTGACGCTATATGGGGGACCCCTCAGCTCTAATGGATTTGTTGAATGTTTTGTAGAAGTTGAGGGTTAGGGTGGGATTGCGTTTGGTAGGTTGGATATGAACTTTTAGTTAGGAATACTTATTAGATTTTGATGATGTCATCCCTGTATTTGTTTATTCAAATGTATGTCTTTAAGTACTTGGCAAAATGTAAGAAGAACCAAATGAGTATCTTCTATAGGCCAAAATGAATATAGTTAAATACTTGGCAAAATGTAAATAAGAACCAAATGAGTATCTTCTATAGGCCATGTAAGTTAGGCTTAAAAATTGGCTAAGTATAAATCTCAGATAAGTTCATATCAGAGAAGTCCTGGTCAACTCAACTAATTAGAGAAGGTTGACCACAAACGAGTTATCACTAGACAACGTTCTGAAGAAAGAGATTTATCAGAGAAGTTTGACCAGACTGCAGTCAAATCATCTGAAGTTTGACCACCAGATCAGATAAGTTCATCAGGTCAGAAGACTTCAGAATAGAGAAGATCAGTCTGGATAGAGAACTTCAGCTCAGAGAAGTCGACATCAGAGATGGTTGACTGCACGTCAGACAGATTGACCAAAGAGATCAGACAAGTTTTGTCAAAGTAATCAGCCAAGTAATCCAGTCCATGTCAGCATGCGTTGAAAAGTCAATAATCACGGAAAGTCACATGCGGGCGATAAGGGACAGACTGGAGAGATTCCCAGAAAGCAAATGAATTAAATATTCATCCAGACCCACCACTGAAGACTTTAAACATATTATAATTAAAAGTTTCGGTGCCTCAACGTGAAAGTATTCACAACGGTCGGAAATGGATTAAAATAAGGAAATCCAGCCTTGCAACATTCGGAAAGAAAAACAAAGAAGTCTATTTCTACAATGGACGTATTTGTTACAGATTTGCAACGGCTATGAAGGAAGCTCAAAGATCTACATCTATAAATACCTGAAGATTTGAAGTTGAGCAGCACGATGCGAATAACACTCTCGAGCAATTAAAGCAATCAAAGTATTCAAGCAATCTAGAGCATCATGAAGAGCAGAATTCACAGTTCATATACTAAGAAGCTCTTGGTTGGAGAAGACAAACACGCGTGTCTTAAAACTTGAGTATGGGGTACTTCACTGGTTGAAGTTGCGTGACTGATAGGCATCCAAGGATTTGAAGATCAAGAGGTGCTAGGTAGTGTTGAAGGAGTTGCAACGACAGGATTTCCACTGGTTGGAAGTTGTTGTAGCTAAGTTGTAGAATCACTGTAATCTTTATCACTGGTTGAAAATTATAGTGGATTCATCTCCAACTGGTTTGGAGGAAAGTGGATTAGTAGAGGATTAGCCCACCTCCGAGACCACTATATATTGCCTGCGTATTTTATTGCTTTAGCATCATACCTACCTGTTGCATTCATATTTATTGTTCTATTGTTTGAGTTATCTGTAATCGTCATCAGCTGACTACCGCATACCTGTCTACAGACGACTCCGAGTCAACTGTACCTATCAGCTGAGAAACTCCCTCTTTGTGGAAAAGAGTTTCAATAAGTCTATTCACCCCCCCTCTAGACTTATTACTGGACGACTTGTGACTTACAAGTGGTATCGGAGCGGTTGGTTCAATTTTTCAGAACCAGATCCACATATCGAGGATATATATTTTATCTCTCATTAAGGATGGAACACATGCAACACATGCATTCTAGATTATCTGTTTTTTCAGTTGACGAGTATGATCTTTGGAAGATAAGGATGCAGGCACATTTATCTTCTATCCATGACAACATGTGGTGCATAATCGAAGATGATCCTTTCATTTTCGAGAAGAACAATACTCCTGAGGAGATAGCAGTCGGGAAGCCAGAGAAGATCCCCAAGAAGAGGACAGAGTTGACCATTGAAGAGAGGAAGTTGGCCAATCTAGACAACCAGGCCAGAGACGTGCTATACCAAACTCTTGACAAATCAATAATGGTCAAAATCACAAATTGCAAGAATGGAAAAGAAATCTGGGATACACTAGCTGTGATGTGCGAAGGAAGTGAGCTAATAAAAGAAAACAAGTTGTCAATCGCTACACAAAAGTTTGACAACTTCAAGATGAAGAATGGAGAGTCTATCGACCAAGTAGACATAAGATTCACAGAGATAATTAATGAAATTAATTCTCTGGGAAAAACATATGGCAACAGGGAGATGGCCCTGAAGGTTCTAAGATCTCTCGATCCAGAATGGAGCATGAAGGCAGTGGCCATGAGAGAATCTAAGGATCTTAACAAAATAAAGATCCAGGAGCTGTTCTCTGATCTAAAGGCTTATGAGTTTGAGCTTCCAAGTTCATCATCAACCGAGCCTGCAGAGAAGGGAATAGCGTTTGCAGCTGAGTCCCCCGCCAAGAGCTTATCTAAAGTCAAGCCTCCAAATCCCCTAGATTTTGAGAAAGAAATGGCGTTTATAATGCAAAGATTCAGCAACTTCCGAAAGAACTACTCCAAGTATAAGAAGAACTATAAAGAAAATCCCAGGAGAAATCAAAAGGCTGGAAGCTGGAAGGTGGAGTGCAACAATTGCCACAAGACAGGACATATTTAAATTGACTTTCCTGATCTCAAGAAAGATGAAGGCAAGAAAGAAGTGATCAGAAAAGTAGACAAGAGAAAAGCTTTCATTGGAGAAGATCAAGAGAGATTAGATTCCAGCAGTGGATTCTTCTCTGATGATGATGAGGAGTACAATTGCCTGATGGCCAACTTAGCTGATGAAGAGGTAACATCTAAACCCTCAGTTTCAAATAATAACAGCTCAGACATGTCTCAGGACATGGACTTACATGAGTCTGTCAATCAGCTTCTCAAAGATTTTGAGAAATTAAAATCTGCAAACTTAGTTGTATCACCTGAGAAGACCCAGCTGCAAGATGAGAATAGGCAGTTGAAAGATAACTTTTAAAAACTTAGCCTAGAGTTGAATAAAACCAAATCTGATCTTGAAAAACAGGCTGCAGATAACTTGAAAAACTAGGCTGATAACACTACAGCTGGGATAAAACGATTAACTGTTTTGAATAGTGAAAAACCAGCTGCACTTGCTCATGTTATAACTGAGTTTACTAAACTGACACAGCTAAGTAACACACAGGCTTAGGAGATAACTTCTCTTGAAGCTTCTATAACCTTGGATGAGTTGTGTATAAATAAAAGGCCACTTTATTCCAGATCAGGCCTTAGATATGACCCCAACACTCCCTCTAGTTCTAAAACTACTTTCATCAAGGGAGAAACACTTGTCCCGTCTGCTGAGCCAACTTACAAACCTGTATTTAAAAATAGGCAACAGCCAAGTCAAAAGTTTAGGCAGCAGCCAAGGTATACAAGGCAGCCACCTAGACCAGAGACTACGCAATGGCCAAGGCAGAAGCAGCAGCCTAGACAACATGCCCACTATTATCAGAGACTCCCCAAAAATAGATTTCAAAATGGGAGGGGCAAATGGAGACCTCAAGGTTATCCTAATTTTCAAAACGAACAAGTGTGGAGACCTCAAAGATTTTATAAATGGTCTCAGCCAAGATTTCGAAATGGCCCATACTAGTAATTTTATGAGGAATATCCAGTGCACAATCCTAACCAAGGATATAGACCCAGACCATACACACCTTTTAGGGGCAATCACCATAACTTTCCTACTCCAAGGAGAAATCAATTCTCCAGGAAATCATCTAACCCCCAAGGACCCACACAGATTTGGGTACCTAAATCTCTGCTTGTTTGATTGCATAAAAGGTGGAAGGACTACTACCACATCTCCACAAATTCAAATATAGGAGGTTAAGAATGGTTTGTAGATTCCAGATGCTCAAGGCACATGACAGGGAACAAGAAGGTGCTGTCAAATTATACCAAGGAAAGAGGTCCAGATGTTACCTTTGGAGATAACTCTAGAGGACAAACAAAAGACTTTGGAGAGCTGCACAGAGGAAACATAACAATATCCAAAGTCCATTATGTCAAAGGCTCAAGTATAATCTGTTGAGCATAATTCAGTTTTGTAATGAGAAGAATCTAGTAGTCTTCACAATTTGAAAATGCATGGTGATAGATATCATATCTGTAGAAGTGAAGCTACAAGGATTCAGAAGAAGAGATGTCTATATGATAGTTTGGAACACATGGACTCCAAACACCTATTTTCTATCCAAGAAAATAGCTGAGAATGGATGGCTGTGGCACAAAAGACTATGTCACATGAACTTCAAAGCCATCAACAAGATCAGTTATCAAAAACTGGTCAGAGGACTTCCAGAAGAAGTATTCAGAAAGGAACCTCTCTGTGATGCATGTCAGAAAGAGAAACGAATAGGGCATCATTTAAACCAGTTCAGCCTACCACTCAGTCCACCAGAATTCTAGATCTACTTCATATGGATCTCATTGGCGCCATCAAACCAAGAACATTGAGTGGAAGGAAGCATGCTCTAGTAGTAGTAGATGACTACTCAAGATACACATGGGTTGTTTTCCTCTATAAAAAAAGTGAAACACTAACAAAACTACCTGGGCTGCTAAGAAAGATCCAGAATGAGAAACCCCTCTTAATCATCAAGATCAGATCAGATAGAGGAGGAGAATTTCTCAACATGTCAATCACTGATTATAGTGGTCAGAATGGAATCCAGCACGAGGTCTTTGTAGCCAGGACTCCACAGCAGAATGGTGTGGCTGAAAGAAGAAACAGAACCTTGAAGGAAGCTGCCAGGTCCATGATTGCTGAAGCTGACCTGCCAAAGAGGTTCTGGGCTGAAGTTGTCAACACATCATGCCACACTCAGAACAAGAGTATGATTGTAGGGAGACATGGCAAAACTCCCTATGAGGTTTGGACTGGCAGAACACCAACTGTTGCATATTTTCATATTTTTGGTTGTAAGTGTTTCATCCACAACAATGGTAAAACCCAACTGAATGCCTTTGATGCTAAAACTGATGATGGTCTCTTTATGGGATACTCTCAAAGAAGCAAGTCATATAGAGTATTTAACAAAAGAATCTTAGTTGTGGAAGAAACACCTCATGTTGTGTTTGATGAATCTACTGTTGAGTACAGGAAAAAGGTGGAATTAGTTGAGAATAAACTCAAATCTACAACCCTAGAAGAAGTCGTCATCCATGATACAGGAATGGTGGACTCACCACCTACAGAGCAGCCTGAAGAACCAACTGCAAATCAGATAGGACCTTAAAACCTACCTGATCTAGTTGCTGCTGATGAAGACCGATCTGTAGATGATAAAGACCCATCTGCATATTAGACAAGATCCCCATCTGCAGATGACAAGACCGTAGCTGATCTAGTTGCAGACCAAGGAGATTAGAACCAAGCTGAAGCAGAAAGAGAAGAAGTCCACCAGAGCATCTCTACAGGGGGAACAAACCCTAAAGAAGAAGAAGAAGAAATCCCAAAATGGCTTAGATATCACTCCATTCAGCAGATCATTGGAAACCTAACTGATGGAATCAGAACCAGACAATCCACAGTACCAGCAGGAATGGCAATGTTCTCATGTTTCATGTCTCCAATGGAACCCAAGACAACAGAGCAAGCATTGGAGGATTACTCATGGATCAATGCAATACAAGAAGAGCTCAACCAGATGGAGAGAACAATGTCTGGGAACTAACAGACAGACCAGATCACAAGAAGGTTATAAGCACCAAATAGGTGTATAAGAACAAGTGTGATGAAGATGGAGTTGTTGTTAGGAATAAAGCCAGATTAGTCTCTACAGGATATGCACAATGTGAAGGAATAGATTTTGATGAAACTTATGCACCTGTTGCAAGATTAGAAGCCATCAGACTATTCCTTGCATATGCAGCATTCAAGGATTTCATAGTCTACCAAATGAATTTAAAGAGTGCCTTTATTAATGGAATTCTAGAAGAAGAAGTCTATGTGGACCAAACCCCTGGATTTGTCAAAGGAGACAAAGTCTACAAGCTTCTAAAGGCTCTATATGGACTCAAGCAGGCACCAAGAGCATGGTATAAAACACTCTCTGTGTTTCTAGAGAAAAATAGATTCAGCAAAGGCAAGGTGGACAAGACTCTATTCAGAGTGGAGCATGAAGGCCACATATTATTAGTACAAATATATGTGGATGATATCATATTTGGCTCAACCAACCCAGAGCTATGTGAGAAATTCTCAAATCTCATGCAAGGAGAATTTGAGATGAACATGATTGGAAAGCTTAATTTCTTTCTAGGATTGCAAGTCAAACAGATGAGTAATAGAATTTTCATCAATCAAGCCAAATACACAAGAGACTTAATCAAGAGATTTGGAATGGAATCAGCCAAACCAGCAAGAATGCCTATGAGCACAAACACACATCTAGATGCAGATGAAGGAGGTATATCAGTGGATTGAACCCACTAGAGAGGACTTATTGGATCACTCCTTTATCTGACTGCAAGCAGACCAGACATATCTTATGCCATGGGAGTATGTGCCAGATTTCAATCCAAGCTAAAGCAGTCTCACCAGGATGCAGCTAAAAGGATTATCAAATACCTTAAGTCCATAGTCAATTTTGGACTATGGTATCCTAAGGATGATAACTTTGAGCTATAAGGATACTCAGATGCATATTTCGCAGGATGCAAAATTAATAGGAAAAACACCAGTGGAACGTGCCAATTCATAGGAACCAGACTGATATCCTAGTTTAGCAAGAAGCAGGTATCTAACTCTATATCAACAACAGAGTCAGAATACCTAGCTGCAGGTAGCTGTTGTGCTCAGATTCTTTGGATCAGAGAACAGCTAAGGGACTACAACATCATTGCAAATGAAGTCCCAATATGGTGTGATAACAACAGTGCAATTGCCATAACCAACAATCCAGTATTGCAGGACGAAGCACATTGATGTTAAACATCACTTCATCAGAGATCATGTGCTAAACAAAAGAGTTAGAGTGGAAAGAGTCGGCACTGAATACCAGATTGCTGACATATTCACCAAACCTTTACCAGAAGAAAAGTTTTTGGAGCTAATCAGGGAACTTGGATTACTAGATTGGGAATCTAGTACAGACGAGAAAGCTATCTGATGATCAGATCACACAATGAAGAGTTACCTGATGCAGCCAATGAGAATCCACCTGACCAAACCAGATAAGAAGACGAAGGAACCTAGCTGACCCTCACGCGACTCAAGCTACCTGATGCAGAGCAGTCAAGAAGTCAAACGGTCAACCAGCTAAGTTTTCTTATCCCTGACCGACTCTTGAATATTATATTATTATTATTATCTATTTACACGTGGCAGCTACACATTCACATGACCTCCACTATGACCAATTAAAAATACAACCGTCATTTTTCAAATTTTCAAAAGATGGACCACCGCTTAATTTAATTGAATTTTAAAATCTCAAAAGCTGGACCATCACGTAATTAAATGAATATTAAATTCAAAACGTCTCTTCACTTTTTTATTTAAGGATGAGAAAAATCATTTCACAACTTTACCTTCTTCAAAGCACTCAAACCTAAGTTTTCAAAAGCAGAGATCTCTTTAAATTTTCAATACACTCAGAGAAAAAATTTCTTGTGCAGAGATGGAATCATACTTCGAAGGAGTAAATCTGAAGGCCGTCAAAGACCAGATTATCTTTAGTCTGGTGGTCGACTTCGAGGGTCTGCTCGAAGCAAATCTGAACACAAGCATGTACCAAATCATCAGATCTATGAAGAAAATGGGATTTACCCATTCCTGAGCATCAGCCCCAAATTTCTCTCAAATAGGTTGTAATCGCTTTCTTCAAGGAAGCCGAAGTTTTTGAATCAGGCATCAAGAGCTCGGTATTTGGAGAAGAAGTGACAATCACTCCGCAAACTATCGGAGAAGCCTTCGGGATGCGATCTCGAGGCATGGCCGTGGAAGCATTGCAGCAGAATGCAGCCGACACTTGGCTGGAAATCAAGTCTGGCGAGCAGCCATCTAAATTGAAGTTAACTGCTAAGAGGAGCGAGCTAAGGAAAGAGTATCGCTATGCGTTGGACATCACCAACAACATAGTGATGGGAAGGCATGGCATCTACGATCATCTATCATCAGCCAAGTTTATGGTGATGAGAGCACTAATTCAAGATGAGCCGATTGACTGGGTCGACTATATCTACAGGCAATTGGTTCGAGAAGTCAACAAAGTCCAATGGATGGAGGATGAGAAGAAGTTCAAGACTAATATAGCTTTTGGAACACAGGTCAGTTGGATTTTGGAGCACTTAGGTCTGGCGAAGGGAATTGCTGATCCCTTCCATATCAACAAAAGACTTGGTCACCTCGACCAAGAAACATTGAAAAGATTGGGCGGAGAGAGGAAGGCAGCCAAATTGCTGAAGGAAATGTCTGTTGAACCTCCTACCTACAGATACCCTTCAAGCTCAGACGAGTTTGAAGATGGAGGCCAAGTTGCAGCTCTCGAGCCACCTGCAGAGGAGTCAGACTCAGACTCAGATAAGACCCCTATAGCTCTGCGATTCAAAAGGAAAGCAACTGCAGAGGAGGTGGTGCGTGTCTCATCATCATCCGAGCCTTGTCCCAAGAGGCCTAGATGCCTGGATTTTGATGAAGCAGAACAGGCACCTGACTTCAAAGATGCAGAGCTGACACCTCACTCACCTGCATCTGCTCATATCCATCAAGAGGATCAGCCTGCTCACCCTCGCCTGAAGGCTAAAATCATCCCTTTGCTGACCCTCCCAAGCATGACAGAAGAAGAAGAAGAATCAGATCTAATCATAAACATTCCTGAAGCTCATGACACATTCAATCTGCTGGAGAACAATCCCCTGAATCTATTCGTTGATCAGCTACAAATGGTAAAACATCATGCTCTTAAAATTTCATATATCAATGTTTTCGAGGAAGGGAAGATTTTAAAATATTTTCCATTTACTCAACTACAATCTTTTATTGAAATGAGTAGCTGGGACTTTCCCCAGGCTACGGAGCAAGTGCTCATGGGCTTTTTCCATGAGACAGATGCAATTTTAATGCTCCAGGATAAGTGGTTCATGCATAATTTCAAAACCAACATGGACCAGTTCATCCATCTTATTATGGAAGATGTTTTGGAAGGGATTGTGGATGAGGATGGAAAAGTTGAAAAAGATAAAGAAATAAAAATAGAAGAGATTGTGGATGAAGAGAAAACAGAGGAGTTGGAAGAAGAAGAAGAAGGAGAAGAAGTAGAAAAGGAAGAAAAGGAGGAAGAAAAAGAAGAAGAAAGGGATAAGGAGGAAGAAAAAGAAGAAGAAAGAGATGAGAAAGGAGATGAGAAGGAAGATAAGAAGGAAGATGAGGAGAAAGATGAGAAGGATGCTGAGAAAGAAAAAGATAATGAAGAGAAGGAAGAAGGAGATAAGGAGGAAGAAGAAAAGGAAGAAGAGGAGAAAGAAGAAGAAAAAGAAGATGAAGAAGAAAGCAAGAAAGATGTCAGAGAAGATGAGCCTGAGGCACCTGCTCAAAACCCCAGCTCAGATGGAGAAGATGACAGATCGGGGACTCCAGATCAAACCCCATCTGATCATCCACCTACAGACAGGAGTCTGCAGTCAGGTAGGTCAACAGTCAACCTACCTGCAGGCACAGAAGGCTCAGGCGAGCATTCCCCTCAGGAAACACCCATCTCACCTGCGATGGTTGACCTGATCCGCAGAATTGTGAAAGAAACCGTTAGGGAATTTCTAGTCACCAAAGTAAAACCTGACCTGCAGATTGTTCACACCCTCAATTCCAAGCTGGACACATTACTACAGAGTGGTGTCCCTCCTCCTCCTCCTCCTCCTCCCACAAACTCCAGAATGCCCCTTGGCATGTCAGACTGGATGGTTAGAATTGAGCAGCAATTAACTATGTTAGTTGATGCTGGCAAAAAGGGGGAAGGAAGTAAACAGGGGGAAGTAACAGGTTAGGAAGCTGAGGAAGCTAGAAAGGAGCTCAGAACTAAGAAGAGGCATGACGTCCCTTTACTTGAAGCAGGGACATCTAGCCTAAAAATGAAGGAATTAGCAGTTCCTAATGAAGCTGAAGATCAGCCTGCCTTGAATAGAAGAAGGACCAGACAAGGAGAAGAGCAAAAAGATATGAATGGGAGGGCAAACAGCTATGGCACGTTGAAGAGTACTTACTACAGAGTTTATGCCTATTTGGGTGGATGCCAAGAAGGAATTTACAAAGAAGTACTATCTGTGGGAGATACTCCAGAACAAAGAATGCTCCCCCCAACAGATATTCATCAACTACATGAAGACCAGATGGCCAAATCTTTGGAAGATCCATCTTAAATATGAAGAGAACTGGGATGCTTGCCCCATGATTCCCTCATTCAGAGCAGAAGAGCCTCCTACCCGACTGGATGATGAATTGGATGAGCTAGCTTGGCAAGAAAAGATCAGAGCACTCTGTGATAAAAATAACTTCTCAACTACAGATGAGCAGGAATTTGCCTCCCAGATCATCAAAAGAAAATATGGTCTAGCACCTGTCTGTAAGAGGCCAATTGGAGCTAAGTTATATAGGCCTCCTAAGCAAACTGTCCGGAGAGGCAGAGGCAGATAGAACATTTTATTGTACTTGTATTTTTCATGTAATTCTTAGAAGTACTTGTAATCTTCTGTGTTTGTTTGATCATTTAAAAGCTATGTATTTGTAATCAGCTCAAAAAATTATATAAACAGTCATTTGAATAACAACCTCTAGTTGTCTCAAAACAAGACTGGTTTTAATTTGTGTCTTGCACTTGATTATGTGTAGACCTGTTCTTCATTTGAATAATTTACTTAAGTTTTGCCATCATCAAAATAGGGGGAATTTGTTAGGAATACTTATTAAATTTTGATGATGTCATCCCTGTATTTGTTTATTCAAATGTATGTCTTTAAGTACTTGGCAAAATGTAAAGAAGAACCAAATGAGTATCTTCTATAGGCCAAACTGAATATAATTAAATACTTGGCAAAATGTAAAGAAGAACCAAATGAGTATCTTCTATAGGCCATGTAAGTTAGGCTTAAAAATTGGCTAAGTATAAATCTCAGATAAGTTCATATCAGAGAAGTCCTGGTCAACTCAACTGATCAAAGAAGGTTGACCACAGACGACTTATCACCAGACAACGTTCTGAAGAAAGAGATTTATCAGAGAAGTCCTGGTCAAAATATTTATCAGAGAAGTTTAACCAGACTGCAGTCAAGTAATCAGACGAAGTCAAGTCATCTGAAGTTTGACCACCAGATCAGATAAGTTCATCAGGTCAGAATACTTTAGAACAGAGAAGATCAGTCTCGACAGAGAACTTCAGTTCAGAGAAGTAACATCAGAGAAGTCCGACATCAGAGAAGGTTGACTGCACATCAGACATATTGACCAAAGAGATCAGACAAGTTCTATCAAAGTAGTCAGCCAAGTAATCCAGTCCACGTCAGCATGCGTTGAAAAGTCAATAATCACGGAAAGTCACACGCGGGCGATAAGGGACAGACTGGAGAGATTCCCGGAAAGCAAATGAATTAAATATTCATCCATACCCACCACTGTAGACTTTAATCATATTATAATCAAAATTTTCGGCGCCTCAACATGAAAGTCTTCACAACGGTCGGAAATGGATTAAAATAAGGGAATCCAGCTTTGCAACGTTCGAAAAGAAAACCAAAGAAGTCTATTTCTCCAACGGATGGATTTGTTACAGATTTGCAACGGCTATAAAGGAAGCTCAAAGATCTACATCTATAAATACCTGAAGATTTGAAGTTGAGCAGCACGATGCGAATAACACTCTCGAGCAATTAAAGCAATCTATAGCATCGTGAAGAGCAGAATTCATAGTTCATATACTAAGAAGCTCTTAGTTGGAGAAGACAAACACTCGTGTCTTAAAACTTGAGTACGAGGTACTTCACTGGTTGAAGTTGCGTGACTGATAGGCATCCAAGGATTTGAAGATCAAGAGGTGCTAGGTAGTCAGGAAGGAGTTGCAACGATAGGATTTCCACTGGTTGGAAGTTGTTGTAGCTAAGTTGTAGAATCACTGTAATCTTTATCACTGGTTGAAAATTATATTGGATTCATCTCCAACTAGTTTGGAGAAAAGTGGATTAGTAGAGGATTACCCCATCTCTGAGACCACTATATATTGCCTGCGTATTTTACTGCTTTAGCATCATACCTACCTACTGCATTCATATTTATTGTTCAGTTATCTGTAATCGTCATCAGCTGACTTCCGCATACCTGTCTACAGACGACTCCGAGTCAACTGTACCTATCAGCTGAGAAACTCACCCTTTGTGGAAAAGAGTTTCAATAAGTCTATTCACCCCCCTCCCTCTAGACTTATTCTTGGACAACTTGTGACCTACACTTTTCCCAACCATCATCTTTAAGCTTTTGTAAGAAAGGTTGTGTTACGGTGCAGTAGTCCGTATAGCCAATAAAATCTTCAAGCGGTTTTTGTGAGGACGAACTAGCCTTCTCTTTTCCTTTGATTGATTTTTTTTGGATTTTTTCCTCAAAACATCATAAAAAATAGCCTCCATAGTGTTTAGCAAATCACTTTTATTCCTAATTCTACAATCATCAAGCAAAATAATCAAAAACAGAAAAATTATTCAAGGATTTTCGTTTTGGCATTTCATCGGACAGCTTGAGTTGAGTGATATTGAACATGATTTCAAACATTTTAACTGAAATCCTCCAGCTCATCATAAGTTCTTGAAAAAACTAACAACTGTGCACATCATATACTCCAATAACATCAAAGCTAACAACTGTGCACATCCAAATCAAAGAAACCAACTATATTTTCAAAATCTAGAACAAATCAGAACTAAGATAAACGAAAAAAAAGAACGATATTAATGAAATAAAAGTGAAGAAAATCTGATGCATTGTGTTTAGATTGAAAGAAGTAGGGGCTATATAGTGATGAATTGAAAGAGTTTTAAAGTAGGGTTTGAAGGGGGTGAAAATCTCCTCTTTGTGCTTGTTCCCGTCGGGTTTTCTGTGTAAATATGAACTGCTGTGCTACTATTTTTTTTTATAACATGCACTTGATTACGGTCGTAACATGTAGAAGTTACAGCCGTAAGTGGTTTACATGAATTTGACAAATTAAGATGTTACGGCCGTAATATATGTGACATACGGCCATAAGGTACCTAGGTGAATTTTACAACACAGGATGTTACGGCCGTAAGTAATGTGACATACGGCCATAAGGAGTCCTGGTCAAAATCCCTCATAAATGTGTTCCGGAATTTCTATGTCCATAATGGGGTAGGGAATATGGCCGTAAGGCCAGTTCGTCAATTGACATATTGGAAACAGAAAGGTTACAACCATAACATGATAGTGGTACGGCCATAAGGAGATGAAATGTACGATCTATGAGGGTATTATATGACCATAAGGTAATTTTTGTTTATTATTATTTTGAGAATAATGCAAGATAAACTCTCTAGATTTGTGAATGAGATGATTCCTTGTTCCCGCTGTTGAATCTTTCTGTTACCTCCAAACTTTATTTATTTTGCAATAATAAAAGAAATTGGGTTCCCTCCAAACAAGTGCTATGTTTAACGTCCTTAGCTTGACTTTTTTTGTCTGATCAATTCGTGTAATAATCGACTTTGCGATCGAATTCAAAGTATGAATATCTTATGAAAGGTGGTTCTATCTCAAGAGGATCATTTGATACATTTTTCTCCAATGACTTGATCACCATGTCATCAGTCTCATTAATTTTTAAACAAAAATCATCTCTGGGAGGATGCTTCAACGATTTAGGATACTGAAGGTGACTTGCTCGTATTGTACTCTAAGAGTTAGTTTTCATTCATGAACATCAATAAGAGCACGCCCAGTTGCAAGAAATGGGCGTCCCAAGATTATATGAATATCTTGATCCTCTTCCATGTCAGGAATGATAAAATCTTGTGGAAATATAAATTTATCAACTTTGATCAGCACATCTTCTATTATCCCTCATGGATATTTGATTGATCGGTCGTCTAATTGTAATGAGACAGTTGTTGCTTTCGCCTCTCCCGAGTTTAATTTTGTATAAAGTGACATGAGCATCAAATTGATATTTGCCCCTAAATCAAAAATAGCTTTGCCTATATGCAATTCACCAATTGTGCACGGGATTGTAAAAATTCCCGGATCTTTTAGTTTAGGCGGCAACTTGTTTTGCAATATTGTACTGCACTCCTCAGTCAACACGACAGTATCATGTTCTTCGAGCCTTTGTTTTTTAGAAATAATATCTTTCATTAATTTAGCATAGTTTTAGGGATGTCAATGAGGCGGGGCTGATGCGAATGATGGTACCTCCATCCCCATCCCCACCTCAGAAGTTCATACAATCCCCGCCCCATCGCCCATGGCGGGTGTAGAATTTAAATCCATCCCCATCCCGATGAGTATAAAATAAGAACCATCCCCGCCCCACCACCTACGTGAATCTCCATCCCACCCTCATACCCACCTTATCCACCCCATGATCCGCATATTATTTTAAATAAAATATTATAATTATATAAATCATATATGTTTGATAAAATGAAGAAAATTTTAACATAGATGTAGTTTTAAATAAATTTACGCATGAAAATAATATTTATTATATTCTTTAAATATTAAATAGCATCTTAAATGTCATAAAATATATGAATTGGGGCTAATGGGGACGTAGATGGGGCAGGTTGGGGATGGGGAGGGCACAACCTAAAATCCGTCGGGTACGACTTTCATACCCGCCCACCACCCACCAAACCAACCCCATCCCCATCTAACTAGAGCAAATAAGGGGCGGGTCTCCACCAAAACCCTCCCTACTCATATCCCTACATAGCTTGGGATTTGTCCAAAAGCATCGGCAAATGGAATGTTGCTATGTAACTTTTTGAAAATTTCCAAAATTTTTCCAAATTACGCACCAAACATGTGATTTTTCAACCGTTTAGGAAACGAGATTGGTGGTACATAAGATTTGATAGCATCTGGACCTTTTTTAGATGAATGCCCTGATTCAGGTTTTCTTTCCGACTCTTCAGTTAGTTTATTTATTTGTTTCTCCAATGGGTTTTCTACAGAAATTTCGAGCAACTGCGCTCCACCTCTTGTTGTGATTGCCTGGGAATTCTCCCCTGGATTTACTTATGTATTGCTAGGTAACATGGCTTGGGGTCCTTATGAAAGAATTTTGGACATTTGGCTAACTTATGTCTCCATATTTATGATTGAAGCATCATTATGTTGTTGATACTTTAGTTGTTGTTCAGCCAGTTTCGTGATTTCTTCTTCCCACCGAAGCTTCTTTTCTTGAAGAGTTCGATTCAACACATTACTGTTGTTTGCATAATAAAAGTTTGGGTGATTCCTGTAACCAGGATTGTATGTTGGCCTATATGGACTTTATGCTTGCCGTTGAAAGTTCTGGGCATAGGCCACTTGCTCTGGTGGTGGGAATGACGGATCATGTTGCACTAAGGGACACATAGTGCTGTTACGAGTTTCTCCACAAATTTTACATGAAAGAGCTAAAACTTGTGGACTTTTCACCGTCTTCATAGATTTAGGAGTGTGAATAGACATGTCATCGACCTTCTTTGATCGGGCTTCAATTCTTGTCAACATAAGTGAATAAGAATCTACTTCAAAAACACTGTTAGGTTTCTTTTGGATATCTCTATCCGACCATCTTGCACTTTGTTCACTTATAACCTCAAAAGGATTATAAGCCTCTCTCATAGTTTTGTTGCCAAGTGAGCCATTTGATGATGAATCGACATTAGCTCGGTATGTAGGTAACACTCCAGAATAGAAGTAGTTGACTTGTTCTCCCAAATTGAAGCCATGGTTAGGACATTTTTGTATCATATCTTTATATCTCTTCCATGATTCATGAAACGACTCCGAATCTTGTTGACAAAATATAGAGATTTCGTATTTGAGTTTCACCACTTTGATTGGTGGAAGTATCTAGTGGTGAATTTCTGAACAAACTTGGGCTAATTTGTTATGCTTCGTGGTGGCAAAGGATCTAACCACTCTCTTGCTCGGTCCTTCAAAGAGTGCACAAAAACTCTCATATTAATCGCCTCGTCATTTACATGTGGATACTTGAAATTTCCACAAATCTTCATAAAAAGGTTAAAATGGAGATATAGATTCTCGTCTGTTCTCCCATAGAATGAGTTGTTGTTGGAGAAAAGATTTATGACATTTGGGCGAATTTGAAAATTATCCACTCCAAATGATGGATAGATTACACTTGCTTTATAAACTCAATGATGGGGGATTCATGAATTCCACAAAGAGCATGTTGTCTTCATCTATTTCTGGCACAATAGGGGGATGTTGATGTTGAATATTTTGAGCATTTTCTTGTTATCGTACTAGAGGAATTCTTTCATTCTTATCTCCTTGAAGGAGACTTTGATTGGGTTCGTCCGCCATTGATGATGACGAAGTAATGCTCGTCTTTTCTTCGCCTTATTCTGAATGTGGCTTTCATCTCAGGATCTAGTGAAATTAAATCGCAATTATACGCCCTTCACATAGGCAAGGGAATCTACACAAAAGAAAAATTTACATCTACAACAACAAATAACATAAGATTTCAAAATAACTCTAATATATTCCCCGACAACGGCGCCAAAAACTTGACACGCATTTGGTGTAGCTTGTCGCAAGTGCACGAGGTCGTATCAAGCAGTAAAGTAGATTTTTGAGTCCAGTTTATCGATCCCACGAGGAAGTAAAGTTGTAAAGAGACTTATACACTATTTTTTCTTGTTATAGTAAATAGGATGAGCAGAAGCACACAATTTGAAGTTTAGAAGAATTTACGATGATAGTGCAAAAAAATTAAGATAGTAAATGATTCCATAAATAAAAGAACTAAAAGATATAAAAAGGAATAGTTGGGATAACAAATTCAATTTGATCATTAGTTATAGAAAATGTATATGAGATTGCAAAATGCATCACTTATTATGTTCTGTAGATTTGACTTTCCCTAAAAAGACGGTTCCTCTTTGGAATATCAAAAATGCCCCTTATATATTGATTAAATCATTTATATCTCTATGTCAATTTGATTCAAATACGCAACGTTAGGTTTTATGAAAATAACTCAAGGAATCATCTAAGATTTAGAGGTATATTTCTATCCTCTAGAAGAACCTAGAGTGAAAATTATTTGATCAAATCAACATATTTTCTTTCAAAATATATGAAAGCCAAAAATATTATCATTTATTGGCCAAATAAATAAAGATTTTAAAATAAAGAAAATCACACAATAATAAAAAAATCTAAAATGGCTTTTTACATAAACTTAAATAACCTAATACCTTTGTTTATAATCCCAACTAGGATAACTTGGAGGCTTTATTTAACAAATTACGTGAAATGGTAAACATGACTAGTTGATAAATGGAAAGAACTGGTACTAACTCCCTTAGATAAAGGAAAAAGAAGCAATAAATATTTTTAAAGCTCTACAACATGAATACAAAAAAAAAACTCAATAATGAGAATTCTTTATAAAAAAATATTATTTCTTGAGTAAATCATTAGTTCAATCCGAATAAGACTAAATTTACATCTTCATAATTTTTTTTTTATCTAAAACTAATTAAATAGAAGCCAAAACAGTGGACCAACTTATAATTATGGGTGAAATATATCAATACAGAATACAGATATGTGTATAAAATTGACATTTATCAAATATCTATTATCTTGTCATGTAACTATAGTTACCGATATTAGCTCTCAGATATGGGTATTACCTACCCTGGTAATGAGTTGTCCGTAATGCTTTCTAACTGAGTACACTGTTACACGAAATGGCAATAGACAATGAGGTACTAGAATTATCAAACTCTATAATTCAATCAGAATCCGCAACCTTATTTCGCACATATATTCCATTGAAGGACTATTTTCTTTGAAACAAATCTACGAACACTGAAGCAAAATGAAAGAAGAAGACCAGCAACAGTTCAGGACAAGAAAAACTAATTAGGAAAAGGAAGAAAGAGGTATAATGAAGCAATAAAGAAATCAAGAAGATATCAATACCAGCATCAGCTCAGAAGAAGAAGATAATCAATTGACGAAAAACCAGAAAAGGAGAAAAAGAACCAACAATAAGAATGTTGAAACAAGCTCAGATGTAGAAGAATTTGTATTTCAAAACATTAAAACAGAGAAAAGAAAAAAAAATAGCAGGAAAAATATTGAAACAAGCAGCAACAACTCAGATGAACACTCCGGCAGAAGATATCAAGCTGAAAATAGGAAAAGGGCAAATAAGAAGAATGACGAAACAATCTCGGATGATGAAGGATTTGTATTTAAGAAGATAAAAAGAGAGAAAGACCAAAAGAGAAAGAGGAGCAGGAAGAGTATTGAAAAAAGCAGCTCGGATGAACAAGAAGATATCAAGCCGAAAAGAAAACCGCAAAGAAAAAGAAAGGGAGGATAATAGATTCCAATCCACATGCACAATAAAATCATTCTGCACCTTCGTGCATATGTGGCAAAACACAATACCTGAAGAGCCATGGAATATCCTTGAAAAGACCGAATTTGGCCCAATGATGAAAGCTTTTAGGGATGGTCTCTTCGAATAAAAAAATCCAACCAAACCAAACATACCCAAGAAATTCGCGCGAGCAGGTGCGAGGAGGGTAAGATGTCTGTGACCACTACGCCTACTTTTACGGAGATTTGTTTTAAGTGAAGACCCAGATTAGTGCACAACAAAGTAATAAGTGATATATACAAAAAAGCATATCGAAAAATTTCAAGAACATACCTGAGCCCATGGCTTAATTCACATGACACTTACCTAAGGAGACTTTGGCAACTACACTCTCAATGAATGCTGCTCTAACAGAAGAGAGGTTGACTCTGCGCACAGCTCCCTGTAGAAAATACACCACACGCAAAAGGCAATAGAATAAAATATGCAATGAGAGTAAAAGTAAAAAAAATGTAATGCTCTAGGCCAGAGCTAACCGAGACAACCCAACCCTGAGCCTCTCTACTACAGCACCGCTCCCTACCAAAGAATCCACAACTCTGATCTGGCGCCTACACGAGCACCTATCCACAGTCATGGTCTCGGAAAGGTTTAAGGCCTTCAAATCTAATCTCACTTGCTCCTCTCACGTCCTCCTCGATCTGCCTCTCCTCCTCCCCCCGACAACCAATAAACTCTCGACCCTCCTCATCGGAGCAGATGCCTGCCTCCTGCGGACGTGGCCAAACCATCTCAATCTCCCTTCCCTAACTTTTGCAGAAATTGGTGCCACTTTTGGCGCGTTCCTGAAAACCCCGTTCGAGATTCTATCCAATCTTGTGCGACCACACGACCAACGTAACATTCTCATTTCAGCAGCTTCCAACTTGCTCTCAAGCGACCTCTTCATCGCCCAACATTCGAAGCCATACAACATTGCAGGTCTGATTGCCACTCCATAGAATTTACCCATCAAATTTAGGGACTTTGTTGTCGCACAAGACACCTATCGCTGCTCTCCACCTTAGCCACCCCGCCTTGATACGATGAGTGACATCATCTTCACATTCACCTTCTTTCTGAATGATCGAACCCAAATACTTGAACTTATCCGTACGGGGTACGATCTGATCCGAAATCATTACCTCTACTTGTTCCTCATTGGCCTCACCACTAAAGTTACACCAGAGATACTCGGTCTTAGACCGGCTCACACGCAAGCCCTGGGATTCTAACTTAGACCTTCATAGCTCCAACTTCGAGTTCACCTCCCTCCTCAACTTCGCTACTAACACAATGTCGTCAGCAAAAAGCATGCACCATGGGACGCCATCCTGAATCCCCCGCGAAATGACATCAAGGATTAGAGCGAAGAGAAGAGGGCTAAGCGCTGACCCCTAGTGTGTAACACCCCCAATCCACTCAGGGATATTACACGCCGTAGACCCTCTCCTCGAGGATCTACCAGGCTGATAACTAAAATCAAACATCTAAACCTCGCCTTTAAGGCTAAAATGACTCAGTAGACCGATTTGGTCTTTCAACAGATACATGCAACTCAAATACAACTCATTCCCACGCAGGGGTCAAAAATACAACCACACCCGTACAACGGGAAAATATACTGCAGCGGAAAAGAAAATACAACTAGACCAATACGACAGCAACGGATCCTCGTGTGATTAGTATCGTTCATCTTTCATCATCCTTCGTGCCGACCCTGTGCTATGCTCCAAAACCTGAATGCAAAAATAGACATCCACCCCCCGAATACTCGGGGGTTAGCAAAACTCCACTGTTTTGCTAGTGCAAGTACAAGTGCAAAAATACGAGCCATACAATACAAGTTCCAAGAACAATAATATTCGGGAATCCTCAAAGATCCAAACGTAAAGAAAAGTACTTCCCGAGGCAAGAGTTTGAGTAAGCATTTCCAAAACCGAAAGATCGCAAATAAGGGAAATAATTTACAAAACAGTTTAAAATGCCATCGAGAGTTTTAATAAAAAACAATTTAGGATTATAAAATCCTTCTCTTTCCAAAAATTAATAGGGTCACAGCCCAAATGTTTTGTTTTCGCAAATAGGAAATCACCAACAATTTACAGGGTCAGAGCCCAACATCACGTGTCCTCAACGGACGTAAAATCAACGAAACATCATCACGCACGCGCATCGCCTAGGACCGGGACGATACCACCGACATCCCACTCGAGGCCTCGAAGGACCCTCCCGAGCTGGCTAGCGAAACAAATCACACACATCTCACGGTTGGATCAATCGCTTGTTGCATCCTGGCCACATGATCACATGCCATGTGCCACCGTAGATTATCTCAGGCTCTCACGGTTGGATCAATCACTTGTTGCATCCTGACCACATGATCACGTGCCATGTGTCACCGTAGACCTTCAACCATATCCACACATTCACACAAATAACATATCATATCAAGGATATTCAAACAATTCGCCCAGAGGCATCAAACTCTTAGCAAAACACCACGTCAATCCACAACGCACCGAAATGAAATAATATACGTCCACACACAACACCAAGTGCAACATGAGTACCAAGCATATACATAGAATTCACATAGTTATTCACGAACCACACCAATCACAAAACACACACGGTTTTGAAAGAGGGCCTTTAACGAGGCTAACCAAATCTTTTGAAAACTCATTTCAAACAAACAAACAAATCAAGACGATCACCAATCATCATATTCACGAAACAAGAAAAGTATGGACAAGGTACTTGCCTCGAATGACCACACGCGGAGAATCGGTCGAAGTAGGTTGGCACGAACCGACTACGAACTCGCCGACTCCACCGAACGACAATCCACAACAATGAACTACGAACGAAAACAATAACAACGAAAATGAATTCCAAAGTACGACCCAAAGCCGCTGAATTCAAAGAACAAATGACGAAGGTCCAAGGATTTCCCCCAAAACGGCCAAGAACACGATTCGTCCCGTCAAAACCCGAAAACGGAATTCCAAGTTGAAATATGGATATACAATCCATAGAATATGTTTAACAGCATCATTAACCATAATCGATCCATCGAAAACGGATGAAAAACGAGATCGGGGACAAATCCCCCAAAAAGTCAATTCGAAGGAAATCAAGAATTATACTTCGATTCGACGAAGAACAATGGATTAAATGATGTTAAACACAAGAATACTATCAAGATTAATCATACCCATCATGAATTAATCAACAACACGGAACGAATCGGACGAAAATGCAAAAATCCCCAAATTCACGAAATTAGGGTTCTAAGGAAGATTACCTTGATTCGCTGGATCAAAGGTTGATAACGGACGATCGATTGATGTTATGAACTCAAGGACTTCATGGATTTGTTGTTAAACAACATGGCTTCGTCACCCATGAATCGCCATTCGCGGAAGGAGAAGGAAGGGAATGAAAACGAAGTGAAATGTGATCGCCGGCCACATTTATATCGGGCAGACTAGCGTGCGCTAGCCTTCCGGACTAGCGTGCGCTATCGGCGGTATCGCCGAGTACCCTCGGCCGGGGCCCACACGACCCGGCACCACCGACCAAATTCTCCGACCATGACTCGTCTCCGACTCCCGCTAGCGTGCGCTACGGCGGAAGCTGCGCGCTAAGCCGTCCGGTAGCCCAAGAGCCACCGGATCGATCGCCGGCCAGTAACGACGCTAGCCGGCCGGCGTGCGCTACGCTGCCGACTAGCGCGCGCTATGCTCGGCGTAGCGTGCGCTACTGCCGATCCCGACCGAGTCCAGAACCTCGAAACCCCACCGCCTGTGCCCGATAGCGTCGTTAGGCCGGCCGCTAGCGTGCGCGACAACTGCCGGTTAGCGCGCGCAGCCTTCCGGCCGTAGCGTGCGCTACGCCGGTTCTGCCGCACCGTCCGGCCGGTGCCCGCAATCGTCGGCCCGATCCCGCCACCGTCCGGCGATCCATGGCCGTCGTGGCTCGGCGACCGATTTAAACGCGCAGGCGAACACGACGAAAAGTTCGCGGACAACATAAACGACTCGAAATGAAAACGTAATACCATAATTAGTCATACGCGACCAAGAAACGGGTCGAGACAACAATTACAGATACGGATACCCGTAACTTTCAAGAAATTACAAAATGGCCCAGCGCCGGAAATCACGATACGTGATCGAATAACCAAACGGAAGTTAACAACACGTCTAACAAAGTTAAACGGACTTACGGGAAACTCGAAACAGCAGTTTCGAACGAGATTCGCAAGAACCGAACTCAAGTACGGAAAAATCGTTAAAAAGCACGGAACTCAACAAAACGACTCCGAAACGAACTCGGATGTCAAAAAGTGTAGAATTAATCATTCTCAGAATGACGAAACGGTCATGAGCGAGTCGTCAAAACGGACTTCGGCCGAAAAAAGAAATTTACCGAAAGTCGAAAATTGCGGATATTACATTCTACCCTCCTTAAAAGAAGTTTCGTCCCGAAACTTAAAGCAAGTAGGGGGAAGAAATATTCCGCCAGGAAAAACTCAACAAGATACACAAGAATGCGTAACTAACGCCCAACGGCGAAATGTTACAAACAACGCAAAGAAATATACGGCGTGAAAACACGCTCCACGATGACCAACACAACGCCACAGGTAGAAACATAATAAAATCAACAAGTGACAAGCGTCATCAAACGGACAATACAATCGAGTCGATTATCCGGACAATCACAAAACACAACGAACGAAAATCAATAGGATTGACCAACCCAACGGTACATTAATCAAAACGCGAGCCAACCGCTGAACAAATACGGAATTCCACCGCCCAAGGGTTGGAAGATTGAAAACGAGACTAACTTCCCGAACTTAAGGGAATTAGGAAGGAGCCTGAACGCTCAACAATCACGAAACGAGAACAAAACCGAACAAATAAACGATCGAGACAACAAAAATCGAACGATCGTGTTCGGATCACAAAGAACAATAAGGTTCAACCGACAACTCCGAGGTTCACATCTCGACTCGAGACAAAACATGATCCGGTGAAAACAACAAGATGCACACTCGCATAAGATCCACAGAAAGGGAATAACAATTGAAAAGTCACAACGACGAACGAGTAATTCCGAATAATACCACCTCGTTCGATCAACAAAAGCGAAAGGTGACAAGCTCAAAAATGTCAATGAACATAAACGAGTCGATGAATCGAAAATACGAAGTTCCAACTCCGATCCACTTCGAATAAAAGAATTAGTAGAATCAAAAGATGCTACTTCGAACAAGGTTCATAAGAATCGAACCGAACTCTAAAAGTTAAATGATAACCAGATCGACCCAAAACAAGATCACACTGCTCAAACGATGAAACCGAAATACAGAACAAGTTCAGAAAGTATCAACGAACATGAGTGTATCGATAGACTGGAGAAAGAGAAAATATAGAAGCCAAAAATAATACGGGTATTACATTCGACCTCTTATAAAAGAAGGTCGTCCCCGCTACTCACAATAACATAATCAAGGAGACGACACAACAGGCAGTCGACAGAAACATCCTTCAAAGGCCTCTCAAAGCCGATTCGATATCTGTCTGAAGCGCGAACTCCGAAAGTCTCGGTAGCCGATTCGCAAACTGAATTTGGTATCCTCGAGTCCACACTTGAAATGTGTTCGACGAGAAGGACAATTTACGCGTGCATGCCTGTGCACATCACGGTTGAAACGCCTCGGCTCGGCATACCGAAAATACAAATGCTAGATACAATGGAACTAACACCGCAAAACAACATACCGGAGATGCCAACTCAGCATAGCATATCAACGCATACAAAAATCACAACAACGGCATCGTTCGACGATTACAACATCCCGAACGACAGCCAGCACACAATCACAAACATCATGAAACAATCACCCATGTGTATAACGCACAAAAATCCAGGCTTTAACAACTCACACTAGTGCGACAACACGCAAATCACCACGAGGCGATAAACAGTAAACACCAGTTCACACCTCTCACAGAGGGCCAACAAAACATATGCGTGGCGAATGGCTCGACGCTCACGCCACCAATTCAATCACAATTCGGGGTTAACACCGTAACGAAAGTTCGAAAACCATACATGCATTTCCGGTCCGCAAACAGGAATGATAGGTTTTAAAAACGAGAAACACCTTTTGAAAACAGTTTGGAAACAACAGTTGATCTTGAGTATCATTTTACAAAAAGTAGTACAAACACCTTTATCGAGACTTTGAAAATCATCTTGCGTTTGAACAAAAATGAGGACACCTTTCCTTTAGTGAAAAACTTTCAAAAATATTCGACCCTTGGGTCTAAGCAACTGCATTTGAAAATACCTCAAAAATATTTTTGGTCCTCAACCGGAAAATTTTTGAAATGTATTGCGGCATTAGAAAACACCTTGAAAACACCGCAAGAAAATAATTCGTTTTAAAAGTACGTCCCGAATTTTAATTTTCTAAGATACTCAAGGTTTTCAAAATAATTCAATGGGCTAGAATGCCCAAAAATTTCGTAATTACAATGAACAATATAGCGCCGTGGTCCCGCGCGGAATCCACCAGCTAAAAACCATTCACAAAAACGCCAAAAAGGCCGATGACGGTAATATTTCAAAACTCACAAAATCCATTTACAAAATACTAGATTCCGTCATAAGAATTTCGCCAAAATGATCAAGGCCATAATGCCAAAAACTCGGTTAAGGGTATTGATTTTGAAATAAAACTCGGTCGGTAAAATACCGAAAGCCATTACGTAAGAACTCACGCAATGGATAAAAGAAATAAAGTCAAACATGCACAAGACAAAGAACACTACTCCTCATATGAACGAAAAATGGGAGTCAAATAATCACGTATCACGAAATCAAAATCCATAAGAGGATTTCACAATTAACTCATAATAAAAATAGCTCGTGTCACACGAGGCACAACACAAAGAAGGAGACTTACATCCACAGTCGCACGAAGATGATGATCGCCCCACGATACTAATCACAACAAACCAACTCGGACGACGCGTCGCGACACGACCCATCGGATAAAATCCGACGAGACAAAAACTCAATAGACACCATCGACCCGACGGCCTAGGTTTCCACAACCTAAGCTCCGATACCATTTATGTAACACCCCAATCCACTCAGGGATATTACACGCCGTAGACCCTCTCCTCGAGGATCTACCAGCCGATAACTAAAATCAAACATCTAAACCTCGCCTTTAAGGCTAAAATGACTCAAGAGACCGATTTGGTCTTTCAACAGATACATGCAACTCAAATACAACTCATGCCCACGCAGGGGTCAAAAATACAACCACACCCGCATAACGGAAAATATACTGCAGCGGAAAAGAAAATACAACTAGACCAATACGACAAAGAACGGATCCTCGTGTGATTAGTATCGTTCATCTTTCATCATCCTTCGTGCCGACCCTGTGCTATGCTCCAAAACCTGAATGCAAAAATAGACATCCACCCCCCGAATACTCGGGGGTTAGCAAAACTCCACTGTTTTGCTAGTGCAAGTACAAGTGCAAAAATACGAGCCATACAATACAAGTTCCAAGAACAATAATATTCGGGAATCCTCAAAGATCCAAACGTAAAGAAAAGTACTTCCCGAGGCAAGAGTTTGAGTAAGCATTTCCAAAACCGAAAGATCGCAAATAAGGGAAACAATTTACAAAACAGTTTAAAATGCCATCGAGAGTTTTAATAGAAAACAATTTAGGATTATAAAATCCTTCTCTTTCCAAAAATTAATAGGGTCACACCAAATGTTTTGTTTTCGCAAATAGGAAATCACCAACAATTTACAGGTCGAGCCCAACATCACGTGTCCTCAACGGACGTAAAATCAACGAAACATCATCACGCACGCGCATCGCCTAGACCGGACGATACCACCGACATCCCACTCGAGGCCTCGAAGGACCCTCCCGAGCTGGCTAGCGAAACAAATCACACACATCTCACGGTTGGATCAATCGCTTGTTGCATCCTGGCCACATGATCACATGCCATGTGCCACCGTAGATTATCTCAGGCTCTCACGGTTGGATCAATCACTTGTTGCATCCTGACCACATGATCACGTGCCATGTGTCACCGTAGACCTTCAACCATATCCACACATTCACACAAATAACATATCATATCAAGGATATTCAAACAATTCGCCAGAGGCATCAAACTCTTAGCAAAACACCACGTCAATCCACAACGCACCGAAATGAAATAATATACGTCCACACACAACACCAAGTGCAACATGAGTACCAAGCATATACATAGAATTCACATAGTTATTCACGAACCACACCAATCACAAAACACACACGGTTTTGAAAGAGGGCCTTTAACGAGGCTAACCAAATCTTTTGAAAACTCATTTCAAACAAACAAACAAATCAAGACGATCACCAATCATCATATTCACGAAACAAGAAAAGTATGGACAAGGTACTTGCCTCGAATGACCACACGCGGAGAATCGGTCGAAGTAGGTTGGCACGAACCGACTACGAACTCGCCGACTCCACCGAACGACAATCCACAACAATGAACTACGAACGAAAACAATAACAACGAAAATGAATTCCAAAGTACGACCCAAAGCCGCTGAATTCAAAGAACAAATGACGAAGGTCCAAGGATTTCCCCCAAAACGGCCAAGAACACGATTCGTCCCGTCAAAACCCGAAAACGGAATTCCAAGTTGAAATATGGATATACAATCCATAGAATATGTTTAACAGCAACATTTAACCATAATCGATCCATCGAAAACGGATGAAAAACGAGATCGGGGACAAATCCCCCAAAAAGTCAATTCGAAGGAAATCAAGAATTATACTTCGATTCGACGAAGAACAATGGATTAAATGATGTTAAACACAAGAATACTATCAAGATTAATCATACCCATCATGAATTAATCAACAACACGGAACGAATCGGACGAAAATGCAAAAATCCCCAAATTCACGAAATTAGGGTTCTAAGGAAGATTACCTTGATTGTGTGGATCAAAGTTTGATAACGGACGATCGATTGTTGTTATGATCTCAAGGACTTCATGGATTTGTTGTTAAAAAACATGGCTTAGTCACCCATGAATCGCCATTCGCGAATGGTGAAGGAAGGGAATGAAAACGAAGTGAAATGTGATCTGCTCACCACATTTATATCGGGCCGATTAGCGTGCGCTAGCCTTTCCCGGACTAGCGTGCGCTATCGCCGCAGACGCCGAGTACCCTCGGCCAGGGCCCACACGACCCGGCACCACCGACCAAATTCTCGCCGACCATGACTCGTCTCCCGACTCCGCTAGCGTGCGCTACGGCCGGCTCGCGCGCTTAGCCGACTGGCCCAAAGAGCCACCGGATCGAATCGCCCGGCAGTAACGACGCTAGCCGGCCGACGGCGGCGCTACGCTGCCGACTAGCGCGCGCTATGCTCGGCGTAGCGTGCGCTACTGCCGATCTGACCGAGTCGAGAACCTCGTAAACCCCACCGCCTGTGCCCGAGCATAAGGCGTCGTTAAGGCAGGCGCTACACTGCCGGTTAAGCTGCAGCCTCTTCCGGCCGTAGGCGTGCGCTACGCCGGTTCTCGCGCACCCATCCGGCCGGTGCCCGCAATCGTCCGGGCCTCCCGCCACTGTCCGGCGCCCCGCAACCGCCGTGGCTCGACGACCCGATTTCCGAAAACGCACGGAACGAACACGACGAAAAGTTCGCGGACAACATAAACGACTCGAAATGAAAACGTAATACCATAATTAGTCATACGCGACCAAGAAACGGGTCGAGACAACAATTACAGATACGGATACCCGTAACTTTCAAGAAATTACAAAATGGCCCAAAGCCGGAAATCACGATACGTGATCGAATAACCAAACGGAAGTTAACAACACGTCTAACAAAGTTAAACGGACTTACGGGAAACTCGAAACAGCAGTTTCGAACGAGATTCGCAAGAACCGAACTCAAGTACGGAAAAGTCGTTAAAAAGCACGGAACTCAACAAAACGACTCCGAAACGAACTCGGATGTCAAAAAGTGTAGAATTAATCATTCTCAGAATGACGAAACGGTCATGAGCGAGTCATCAAAACGGACTTCGGCCGAAAAAAGAAATTTACCGAAAGTCGAAAATTGCGGATATTACATAGTGTAGCCCTATCTCAACCGGGAAATACTGGGTGTCACCAACTGGGGTTCTAATACAAGTCCTAGCTTGTGAGTACATGTCTTGGATCGCTCTAATGAACGGAAACGACACCCTCCTCTCTTCTAGGCTTTTCCAAATAACATCGCGCGAAATGCTATCATAAGCCTTCTCTAGACCAATGAACATCATATGGAGATCCTTACGCCGCTCTCTAAACTTCTCCATAAGGCGTATGGCGAGACGAATGGCCTCAGTCGTGGACCTCCCCGGCATGAAGCCCAATTGGTTCTCTGAGATCTCAACTTCTCTTCTAACCCTGCATTCCAACACTCTTTCCCAAAGTTTCATAGTATGACTGAGGAGTTTAATACCCCTATAGTTACTACAACTCTGAGCATCGCCTTTGTTCTTGAAAAACAGCACGGCAATACTATGCCTCCACTCCGTCACCATCTTAGAACCTTTGAGGAGGATGTTAAACAGCTCTGCTAGCCACTGAACTCCAACTTCCGCCAGACAAAGCCACACCTCAATAGGGATCTGATCCGGGCCTACAGCCTTAGCTCTACCCATTTTCATAGATGATTGCAAAAAGCAACATGATGACTTTGCATTAATAAAGAAATACTTTAAAATCAATGAAATAAAATGGAGGTTTGGAGACATTGAAAGGTTCGTTGGACCAGATGATTGTTGGAAATAAAACGCAGTGGAAGTGAAATTGGTAAAATTTGAATAAAGTGTTTTATGCATCCACGAGCACAAAATCTATTTAGGTTTGCTAATTATTTAACTACTAAGATTAATAAGCAGATTAAATATTATTTATTATTTATTAAATAATATTGTTGGTAAATTGAATATCCTAATCTAGATCAGAAGGTCATAGGATATTTACCTTTTGAAGCGTAATGGTTGCTACATTGATTTCTTACTCAAAATCTTCTAGAGTATGATCCCGCCTTAATCCGAACATTGTGTGAGCAACGAGCTACCGAATCTTGCTTGAAAATGGAGATGGATCTGTCGAACATTTATGTTGGGTTTTACGTGTATCAAAAATACAATAAATATGAGCAAAACACAGCGGAATAAATTAATGAAAAAACCGAGATGAGGATCTTCATGCAGTTATTTAATTGATTTATAAAGAGTTCTTCGAATTACCCTAGTTCGAAGAACATCTCTGTAACCCAGCCCAGAAGCTGATTAATATCCTCTTCCTCTTTCGGTGATCCACCCACGAACAACTGGTACAAGCCGGACTACTAGATCCTTATAAATAATGTTGATAAACAGTATAACAGACAATTCCTTGCTAGAAGAATTTGTATCATTGATCAAAATCAACTAAAGGTAGAAGATGGAGATGGCCGAAATGGACTTTCCGGGCAGAATACTGTTGCGGATTTTTCGTTAACGCAAGTGCACGTTATCGTTGACAAGTAATAAAGTGATGAGTGAGTAATGTTCCCACGAGGACTGAGTCACTAACTACCGATTTTTATGTATTCTAGTTTTATTTGAACAATCGAACTTTGGGTTGCAATTAATTACTAAAAGAATTAATAAAGACTAAACAGTATAAACGATCGATCAAAGAAGGAAAATCAAATGATGGATAATTCTAGGATTATGAATCCACCTCAGTTTATCCGAATTTACTCTCGATTATCTAAAATTAATGATTTTCCCAATTTATTGAAGGCGAAGATTGCTAAAATACTCTACCGCCTCTCCCGAGGTCAATAGATTTTTCTAAAGGCGAATAACGCACTCTATCTCTAGGTGAATTAATTCGTCAATAGGCAAAAAGCATAAAATCTCCAAAAGGCCACGTAGTTCCTATGAGTATATTCCTATCTCACAGAATAAAACGGTCCTCACCAATAGTTCCTCACCAACTCTCCTCTCCCGATTCGAGTAAGATAATTAAAACAATCCAATTATTGGCCAGACAATTGAAAGCATTAAATTCAATTGGGAAAACTCAATAGAAAAGGGAATTATATAGATAATCTAAAGCAAATCCGTCAAAACATAGGTTTCATCAAAATCCTAGAACAAGGGGTTTTAGCCTGACATGCTAAATAATGAAAATACAGAATTAATAATTAAAAGCATGAAAATCAAACGCAGATGAAGAGTTCGGATTCCTCCGTTCTTCTGGCTTCCGCCCTCTGCCTTTGATGTCTTCTGCTTCTCTCGTCTGCGATAGTCTTCTATGATCTTCCTTTTCCCAAGCCTCCAAGATGATTAATTAGGGTCTTAAACCCTTATTTATAGCTCCCAACAGCCTCCAAATCGCGTCCGTGTGAGTAGGTCGAGAACTGGCTTCAAAACGGTCCAAACCCGCGCGGAGCACACCAAAACCGCCCAGTGTGCCGCGGCTCACTAAACCTGTGCCGCGGCACACGGCGTGCAAATAAAAACCTGGGCGCTGTGTGTTTTTTCTGGGCCGCGGCTCACCAAGTCTGTGCCGCAGCTCAGAGTATAGCCTACTCTGGTGCCTGCTGGTCCTCTACGTGTGCCGCGGCCCACTTGCCTTGTGCCGCGGCCCACGGCCAAAATTCGCCATTTTCGCCCGTTTCGCCTCGTTTTAGCTTCCGAACTTCAATCTCCTGTCAAACATACAAGAATAAGGCATTAAAAGCTCATTTATGCAAATTTACTCGCCAAAATAATACGAAATAATGATAAATAAGCGTATAAAAATACGCTTAACAAATACCCCCAAACTTGAGCCTTTGCTTGTCCTCAAGCAAAAAGAATTAATTTCAACAAAAGAATATTGTGAATAATCATGCAACTCATAGTGCTCAACCTAATCAATACTACCCTGAAATTCTCTCTGAATAATACGAGTATCGTAATGGCGAGCTACACTCAGAACACTGATTCCGCAAAGTAACCAAGTTCAGTCCTAATCACTCATTCATGAAGAAAATCCAGCTCAAAGATTAACAAACGTGAATTTAATCGACCGTCAATATGAAAGGTTAAAATAAACAAGCTAATTCGCCCCGTTCCACAGTCTAATGGCAAAATTTTCACGAGTTTCATCAAAAAATAATCCTCGGACAGTATTCCCTTATATATATATATATATGCTCAAGAAATTGATTCGAGTTGACAACTAGGTTCGGATCTCGGGATGTTTCATCGGGATAATCCTAGGGTGGAACTTCCATTCTCATGTATTGGGAAACCGTTTGACGTAAAAGACACTCATGGGGTACATGGATACTTCTAGTTACTAAGTTCCCCTCCGCAGCGGAGAAACAACTCGCAAAGCTATTCCCACATGTCCGAATCAAGGTCGCTGTTTTACGCGAGAGTAAACAACGGGTCACGCGAATACCCCCGGTTACTAGGCTTCCCGTCTTCGGTACATGTGAAATTTCTAAATCACTAGTCTAATCAGGGTCGTCGTTTTATGCGAGAGTAAACAACGGGTCATGTGAATACCCCCAGTTACTAGACTTCCCATCATAGAACAAAAATAACTCGACTTTTGGGAAAAACTGACCGACTCTAAACTCAATCTAAGCGCCAACACGACTTATGTAACTAGACTACTAGCTAACCGAAAAATGTAACCAAACGTATTGACGGTGATTTTAAAACACGTATGTATCCTCTCTTATCCGCTAAGACCTCTATAATTACGAAAAATTTCGGACCTAAATGAGGACTTAGCAGAAACAGAAATCACTGACTACAACTCGACTAAAACTCGACTGTTTCTTCAGAGAGAAAAACAGTGTCGTAACATCAGTATTACACAAATAGAAGCACGAAAAATTCACGAATAAGAGTAAAATCATGACAAGCAAGGCTATCGACAAAAAGATAACTAAAAATAACAAAAAGTGCAACGAAATAAGTACAGCAGTCAATGTAGCAACAGAAATAGACCCCCCCCAAACTTAGGACGTATATTGACCTCAATGGACAAAATATAATATGCAATAAAAGTGAAAGGTCAAGTACTCCCCTACAAACAGCTCACGAGCTAGTGCCGGCGTCATCCGGCGAGCTTGCATGCTTCTCGACTACATCATGCGGAGCGTGACTAAATGAGCTTGCATCATCAAAGAGGAAGTTAAGTACGAGCTCTCAAGTTTAATATGATGTAAGGGTTGGGGACAATGTAATTCGATAAAATGATTCGTTGCATATAATTTGAAAATGCTTGGCTTAGCAATTTTTCATTGCTGCAATTTATCAAACACTTGGTATGCACAAGTTAAAATGAAGAACAAGAATTTTAATGGTTAACTCCAAATCCCAAAAATAATAACACAGATAATAGCTATGAAAAACAACAACTAATATCATCAATTCGTTCACCAATCCCATCGCAATCAAATACCATAATCACCATATTCTAACTCCATTTTTGAGAAAACATTGAAGTACAACTAGCAACATATAACTTTAATTCACTTTTCAAATCGTTTATCAATTATGCTTATGAGATCGAGATTTACCTGAAGAATTTGAGAAGAAGACTAAGAGAAGGGTATCGACTGACCTCATTGTGCGAAGGAAGGGACCTTGTGCTGGCCGATCGAATGTATGAAGTATATCTGGGCATTCTTATATTGCGATGGGGTCCGCGGCACAACATAAGTGAGCCGCGACCCAGAGTACAGTCGGCCTGGGACTTTTTTGTAATACCGCCGGGTGCCGCGGCTCAGTTTAGGCGTGCCGCGGCTCAACGTGTTAGTGTGCCGCGGCTCATTTGGTTCGTGCCGCGGCACAGAGTACAGTCTCCTGGGCATTTCTTGAACCTTTGGTGTGCCGCGGCTCAGGGAATGTGTGCCGCAGCTCAGTGACCTGGTGTGCCGCGGTCAGTAAGATCATGCCGCGGCACATAGTACAGTTTGTTTAGCCATGTTCCATCAACTGGTGCGTGCCGCGGCTCACCACTGATTTCCTCCCCTGGGACTTTTCCTGCACAGAATTTTAAGAAGAACACGTCAAGAGCGAGAGGTAAAAGCAAATCAAAGCACAAAATGATGAAAAATAAAAATTCAAGAACGCAAGAAAAATACAGAAACGCAA
The DNA here is from genome assembly GCA_033398695.1 of Orobanche coerulescens. Lineage (NCBI taxonomy): Eukaryota > Viridiplantae > Streptophyta > Magnoliopsida > Lamiales > Orobanchaceae > Orobanche > Orobanche coerulescens. The sequence continues at coordinate 117,247,789 of CM065807.1, read as the reverse complement.
AAATCTACAACTAAGAACTCGGGTTGCCTCCCGAGAAGCGCTAAGTTTATAGTCTTCAGCCGGACCTATTTGAAAATCAGTTCGCTTTTCGCAAACTCCATTTGATCTCCGCCCCGTTCATCGAACCGTTAATATGGTTTTTAAAATTTTGACCATCGGTCATTAACGATTCGATTTTCGGTTCGGACACCCAATGTTGGTTGCTGGAAGGTTTTGATGAGAACAACTTTCCGAAACACCCATTTTTCTCATGACTAGACGTCCGTTTGACTTCCAGCTTATTTTCCTCTTTCACGAACGAACTTATGACAGCAGCAGACTTTTCCGTTTGTGGCTGGTCAGATGGCGATGATGGCATGTTCACATGCTTGAGAAATGCTACTCGTTCTACATCTTTCTTAAAAGTTGGACCATCTGAAACGGAATCTGAATTTTTCGACCGACGATTTTTTCGGTGTCTTTCTTTCGCAACGGCCTCCACACTTTCACTTTGTGAGCTCTTATCAACACCTCCCGGACATGAAAAGGATTTGAACACTTGGAACGTGACATGTTCGTCTTGAACCCGCAGAGTTAATTCCCCTTTTTCCACGTCTATAAGAGTTCTGCCGGTCGCTAAAAATGGTCGTCCCAAGATAATCGGGATATCTTGATCTTCCTCCATGTCGAGAACAATAAAATCCACTGGAAAGATAAATTTATCCACTTTTACTAACACGTCCTCAATCACTCCCCTCGGATACTTAATAGATCGATCCGCTAATTGCAAGGAGACCGTCGTCGGCTTTGCTTCTCCAACTCCCAGCTTTTTGAAAATAGATAGAGGCATGAGGTTAACACTAGCACCGAGATCGCACAACGCCTTATTAAAAGAGAGATTCCCCATGGTGCACGGTATGTTGAAACTTCCCGGATCTTTCAATTTTGGCGGAAGCTTTTTCTGAAGAATCGCGCTGCACTCCTCCGTCAAGGCGACTGTCTCAAACTCCTTGAGTTTTCTTTTCTTTGACAAGATCTCCTTCATGAATTTAATGTAGCTCGGCATTTGTTCCAACGCGTCGGCAAATGGAATGTTAATATGAAGATTTTTGAACACGTCAAGGAACTTAGAGAATTGTTTGTCCGCCTTTTCTGTTGTAATCTCTGCGGAAACGGGACGGGTGGCACATATGCCTTCGGATTATCCGGAAATGTTATCGAGGGTCTCCAATGTTGTGATTCCTCCGTCGCTAAATTTTTCTTCTCCTCAATTTCACTTCTCTTTTCACTTCTCTTGGGCTGGTCACACACCTCCTTCCCGCTTCTCAAACTGATCGCATTTAGACTTTTTCTAGGATTTGTCTCGGTAGTACTTGGCAATGCTCCCTCCGGGCGGGCTGTCAACACATTAGCAATCTGGCCCAGTTGGACTTCCAAGTTGCGAATGGAGGCTGAATGATTCTGCAATGTTGCTTCAGTACGGGTCATGAATTGACTCGTATTCGCTGCCAATTTTGCAATTGCTTCCTCGAGAGAAACTTTTGGAGCGGGAGGAGGCTGCTGTTGGTTTTGAGCGAACGGAGGCTGGTTCGAGTTCTGTCCGTTTCTCCATGAGAAGTTGGGATGATTACGCCATCCCGGATTATACATGTTGGAGTACGGATTATTTTGCCGGTTTCCGTTTCCTACGAACTGAGCTTGTTCAATTGGGGGCTGCTCGAACGGGTTTCCGACTTGTCACTCCACGCTAGGGTGAGATCCGTTACACCAATTGCAAGACTCAATGGTAACGGGGGAAGGAGCATGCGAAAATTCTTGAAGCTGCTGCGTTAATGCTGCGACTTGGGCTGACAATGTAGAGATTGGATCATTATTTGAAATTTCCATGACTCGCTTCGGAGTTACTCTTTCAGATGGCCATTGATATGCATTTGCGGCCATAGCTTCCAACAAAGAATGTTCTTCAGCCATAGTTTTTCCCATTAAGGCTCCTCCGGCTGCTGCATCCACGAGAGTGCGTGTAGAGGCACTCAAACCATTATAGAACGTCTGAATCTGAAGCCAGTCCGGAAGGCCATGATGCGGGCATCTCCTTAGCAAATCTTTGTATCGCTCCCACGCCTCGTGGAGCGATTCCATATCATATTGACCAAAGGTGGTGATCTCGTTTCGTAACCTCGCCGTCTTTGAAGGTGGGAAGAATTTAGCAAGGAAGGCTTGCGCTAATTCCACCCATGTCGTGATCGAGCCCGGCGGTAAAGAATTCAACCAGAATTTTGCTTTATCCCTCAAAGAGAAAGGGAAAAGCCGTAAACGGATAGCATCATCGGTGACACCATTGTTCTTGAACGTGTCACAAATCTCGAGAAAAGACGCGATGTGTGCGTTGGGGTCATCGTTCGGCAAACCACAGAACTGGCTCGATTGTACCATCTGAATAATTGCAGGCTTGATTTCGAAGTTTTTCGCCTGAATGGTGGGACGCCGAATCCCCGACAAGTTTGCGTTAATTTGCGGCATAGCATAATCTCGAAGTGCCATTTTCGGTTGAGCTTGCTGCAAAATATTATTTCCTCCATGATTTTCGATATTATCGGCCATGTTGACTTTCGCTGGTAACTGTCGTTTCTCCTTCTTGTTTCTTCGAAGAGTGCGCTCGAGTTCGATATCCAAAGGTAGTAGGCCTTCGTTACCGAATTTTCTCATGCACTACGCGAAAGATCCTGAAAGGACAAACAAATAAAATAAAATACACGAAAATAAGTAAAAAAAATGTTCAAACTAAGACTAGAAATACTGAAATCGATATTAGTAAAACTCAATCCCCGGCAACGGTGCCAAAAACTTGTTGCGGATTTTTCGTTAACGCAAGTGCACATTATCGTTGACAAGTAATAAAGTGATGAGTGAGTATCGTTCCCACGAGGACTGAGTCACTAACTACCGATTTTTATGTATTCTAGTTTTATTTGAACAATCGAACTTTGGGTTGCAATTACTTACTAAAAGAATTAATAAAGACTAAACAATATAAACGATCGATCAAAGAAGGAAAATCAAATGATGGATAATTCTAGGATTATGAATCCACCTCAGTTTATCCGAATTTACTCTCGATTATCTGAAATTAATGATTTTCCCAATTTATTGAAGGCGAAGATTGCTAAAATACTCTACCGCCTCTCCCGAGATCAATAGATTTTTCTAAAGGCGAATAACGCACTCTATTCCTAGGTGAACTAATTCGTCAAAAGGCAAAAAGCATAAAATCTCCAAAAGGCCACGTAGTTCCTATGAGTATATTCCTATCTCACAGAATAAAACGGTCCTCACCAATAGTTCCTCACCAACTCTCCTCTCCCGATTCGAGTAAGGTAATTAAAACAATCCAATTATTGGCCAGACAATTGAAAGCATTAAACTCAATTGGGAAAACTCAATAGAAAAGGAAATTATATAGATCATCTAAAGCAAATCCGTCAAAACTTAGGTTTCATCAAAATCCTAGAACAAGGGTGTTAGCCTGACATGCTAAATAATGAAAATACAGAATTAATAATTAAAAGCATGAAAATCAAACGCAGATGAAGAGTTCGGATTCCTCCGTTCTTCTGGCTTCCGCCCTCTGCCTTTGATGTCTTCTGCTTCTCTCATCTGCGATAGTCTTCTATGATCTTCCTTTCCCCAAGCCTCCAAGATGATTAATTAGGGTCTTAAACCCTTATTTATAGCTCCCAACAGCCTCCAAATCGCGTACGTGTGAGTAGGTCGAGAACTGGCTTCAAAACGGCCCAAACCCGCGCGGAGCACACCAAAACCGCCCAGTGTGCCGCGGCTCACTAAATCTGTGCCGCGGCACACGGCGTGCAAATAAAAACCTGGGCGCTGTGTGTTTCTTCTGGGCCGCGGCTCACCAAGTCTGTGCCGCGGCTCAGAGTACAGTCTACTCTGGTGCCTGATGGTCCTCTGCGTGTGCCGCGGCCCACTTGCCTTGTGCCGCGGCCCACGGCCAAAATTCGCCATTTTCGCCCGTTTCGCCTCGTTTTAGCTTCCGGACTCCAATCTCCTGTCAAACATACAAGAATAAGGCATTAAAAACTCATTTATGCAAATTTACTCGCCAAAATAATACGAAATAATGATAAATAAGCATATAAAAATACGCCTAACAAATACGGTTCGGCCGATTGTTATAATTAGGGTTGTATGATTTTTCTTATGACAACTCCTTGTCCCAAACCCTTTATTTATACTAAGTAAACCCTAGAGTCAAACTCTAGTATTTGCTTAGTTGCCCCTCAACTTATTAAATAATACAATACATACAATATCTTATATTATATATTACTTATTATTTAATCCTTTAAGAAATATAATATTTAATATTATATTTATCTTTCCCATTTAATATAATTAAATAATATAATATATAATATTCCACATTATATATTACTCATTATTTAATTTTTTAATAAATATAATATCCAATATTATATCTATTAATTATTCTTACTTGTCTTTAGTTGTCGTATGTGTGACCCAAAAGGCTGATATTATGTTGGCAATTATTTAATACCTTATTAAATAATAAGTCATAAGCGGTCTCTAGAAAGATATTATGATTACCAAATAATATAAGTTTATAGTCTATTTAACCATTTGACGTGTCAAATCTCGTTGTCGTGCGATATCATATTTGAACTAAGTCATGTAAATTGTCATACTTATTATGTTCAAATACTTTCTCGATCTTAAGTAGACTGATTGAATCAAATGACTCTTGATTTGAGCATGGCCATGCATTTCCTTCAGTGCTACTTATCGAGGGGCCCAACAGGTGTCTCTCTCCCTAAAAAGAGGGACAAATCCCCATCTTGATTATTCATTGCCTTCTACATGACTCCCACTAATCCCGATCGCTAACCTTTATGATCATCATGTTGGAATACGTTAAGGCATAGCAGTTATCATGTTGGATTCTGTGATAATCTCAGGTTCAAGGATTTATTGACATAGTGTCATATTGAGATTCACTTATGACATTTCCATGCAGTGATCTCAATGTGAGTCTGTCCAGTATTAGTTCTCCACCCAATACTCATAAGTTTGATCTGTATCATACGCATAAGCATCCGATGATTATCAATCAAACTTATACTAGTATATTAATCACTTGAGTCTCCACTCTACATGATTGGACCAGGGATATCTGAATAATCTTATTATTCATGAAGGGGAAATTACAGCCAACTACCTTATTAGATGGCCTGTTTAGAGTTTAGTCCCTACTGTTTCATAAATTACAGTGAAGCACGAAAATATGACTTGGTGTTGACTTCCATTGAAAAGACAAAAACACCCCTCTATTTACTTGAATAAAATATTTCTTTTAAAATACATTTCAGATTAAACAAATATTTCTTTTCGATTGTCTACTACCCTTTCTTGCCTGCTCTTCGAAAAAGGCGATGGCCATTCTCTCTCCTTTCTGTTTCCGCTCTTCACTCTTCCACGTTCTTTTTCTTTGTCAAGTCCCCAACGAGTGATGCAAGAAATCCAACCCGATCGCAGAACCCCAATTTCTGCTGGAAAGAGCAAATAATCATCGATGGGACAACCCACAACTAGAGATCCGGCCTGTTATTTGAAGCTGCCGGAAGGACGGTGAACCCAATGAACGGGGCGGTGGGGCTTATGTGGACCGGCAACTAGCACGTCTGCCAGGCGACGATGGAGATCGTGCTCCACAGAGGCGCGTTGAATCCAATCGCGAAGCTTCTGCGCGGCACGTCAGAACCCGACGATGCTTCCGAGTGCACAAACGTGTTCTTCGGATGTGGACGAGCGACGGGTTCTGAAAAAGAATTCTGGAAAAATTAAAAAACTCAAAAAAATATGGTATTTCTATTTTGAAGTTGAATTTTTCTAGTACATGAAAATCTATTTTTTTATTTAAAGTAAGATTGGAAATTTTTAATAAAAGGGAAAATCCTAGAAAATAAATATTTAAATACCTGAAAATTTATTAAAAGTAAAAAATCCGAAAATACGATAAAAATAAAAAAAATTGTCTTGTTGTTTGCATAAATAAAATAAAAAGGTTGTAATATTTATTTTTGTAAAATAAAAAATATATCTAAATTTTTTTTCGTAAAAAATATCTGGATATTTTTTTATCTTAATATTATTAGTCTAAAAATATAACAAAAGAATAAAATCAAAAAAATATATAACAATGAGGTCCAACATGTGCCACCCACGTGAGGCAAAAAATAAATGGGTAAAAACAAAAAGAAAAAATAAAATGGCAAATCCGGAATATCAGTAGTCTCTCTCCTGTGACATCATCTGAAAGTTTGACTTTTATCCATATTTGTAAACATAGTTTCTTGACAGAGCAAAATTTGTCCTTCATTGTAATATCTGAAACAATAGAGACTAAACTGTAATTAGGCCATCTAAAAAGGTAGTCAAATGTAAATCGCCTTATTCATGAATAACCGTTATTCGATTATTATAATATTAAAATATGCACACATTATAATAATCAACGAGAAATAAATAATATCAAATAATTTTATTTAAATATGACAGTTACAAGTCTAGGCACATCAGAATGTCCTAGGGCACTATTCCCAACAATTTATTTCACATAAGTCTGGATTTTTCTTTTTCTTCGAGTTATTCTGATTGATAGCAAGAATTAAAGTGTTATCTCAATTGTGGAATCAAAGACACAAGTCAAGATCTACTATTAAATACTTAGAAGAAAAAATCGAAATCCTTGTGTTATGAAGATGATGCCACGGCCAAACCCTCCCATATGTCCTAGTTATAGGTTTTGGACTAGTCTAGGGATCTTAAGGAGGATTAGGGTTATGAGACCTAGTGTAACCCAACCTTCCAAATTAAGCCCTTCCTAATATGGTTGAGTTCACTAGTATCAATTCAATCCACTAAAGAATTAATATTGCCCTTCCAATCCAAATCCCAATTTACAAAATCGGGCTCCTTATTTAAATATATTATTTCTCGTGTTTAAGATATCGAATGTCTATGAATTAATCAAAGCTATCAAGCTTTGATTAATTAATTCCTTATCCAAGAGTAGTACCACTAGAACCTTATTAATATATCCGAATTAAATCCACCTGTAGGGTTTAATATAATAATCATTATCGAGCTCCTCAAGGGGACATCGTAAACCCGCACAAGTTGGGACATGATTTCTAGTTATAATAATAATTGTCATATAAATAATATTATTGTCCAAGATACGAGGCCTATTGAGTCAATCACTTTTGATTCTCACCCACGGTAAATCAAAGTAATAAATATTAAAATACATAATTAAATATTATATACTTAGAATTAAGAAATAATAATTATCCGAGATTTACGTTTTTCTTACAGTCAGTATAGAAGACACTATCTCACTGCGATCCAATTCAACGTATGCAAATACGCTAATGCATGCTAATAGTCAAGACCAACTAATATCAACATACATTATCTACAATATAAAATAAATAGAAAATACATTTGCATAACCATAACGTGAATTAATATGCAAAACATGTGATTAAATGTAATTAATATTTTCGAAGGTAGTTACAGGGAAATAAGGTAATACAAGCATAAATTATGCTTTGCAGTATACAACCCTAACAATCTCCTACTTATACTCAAAGCATGCTTTTAAGTATACTACTCTATTACATAGTCTATCATATCTCCCACTTATACTCAAAGAAATTGTGCCATACTCCGTAATCCCATTCCTTCCACACAACCTTCAAAAACTTTTGAGGGTAAGCCTTTCGTGAAAGAATCAGCAAGATTATCTTCCGATGCAATCCTGGTTACAACTATGTATCTATAATACCGGGTATTTTTGTTTTCTGTTATTGTTTTGGGTCGTCTATTTTCGCCGGATATTTTTCTATTGACGTTAAATCGGAATATTTTTAACATGGAACTCTGTGTGTTACTATCGGGTAGTGGTCTTAGTCGTGTGTGACTTATTGTCGCCTGTGTCTTTTGATTGAGTATGTGTTGTGGCATTGTTCATTGTGCTCGTGGTATTATATGTTGAGTTGCACAGTTTGTTCGTTATTGTTTTGGAGTACTTGAATCACCAGGTAGTTGTCAAACGTCTAAACGGACTATCGGAATTACTGGGTTTTGTCACTGTGCTCAGCAGATTACATATGGCCGTAAGAATGGTGCATTACGACCGTAAGGTGATAGGTATTACGGCTGTAAGGTCTTGGCTGTAACGGCTGTAATTTCTTGTTGACAATGGCCGTAATACGCCTGTACATTTTGGGCAGAAATGCCAGGAGATGGCCACGGCCGTAAAGCCCTACATGTTACGGCCGTAAGTGTGATGTGTTCCGGCCGTAAGGGCATGCTTGTTACGGCCGTAACATGCTGCTGGTATATAATCCAACAGCAGCCTGTTTCGTGGGGCAGAACCCCAGTTTTCCCCTCTTTCGTTTCTCTTCGGGATTTTTGGGGCCGGAGGTGATTCTTGAGATTTAAGAGTCGATCTTCGTCCGGATCGAAGGTGTTCGAGGTTTCCCAATTATGCCGTATTCATTAGAGTTCGGTATCGATCATTGAGGCAAGTATCGGGTTTATACGATTTGTGTCTTGTGAATAGAGGTTACGTGTTAGATTTACGATAATTAAATTACGTCGATGAGTATATATATTTCATATGTCGTGATTATAAACCAATCGTAGTAGATATGATCTATTTGCAATAATACTCCGTGTTGATTATGTTGTACTTGATTGTTCATACCCTAGGAATCATGATGATTGTAATGATTGTGTCGGATTTCTGTTATGCTTGGGATGTGTATTGTGTGTTGTGTTATGTGTGCAGGGTTGAGATAATCTTGTTGGTTAGTTGTGCACGTGGTTGTGCAATGTGTTGTGTTTCGATTTTGAGTTATGATTGATTATGTGATATTGATGTTGATGGTTTGATTGTTGAGGTTGCGCTATGTGTGATAGTTGTGTGGAGTCGTGATAGACAAGTTGGTTGATGGACTGTGAACGTGTTGGTGTGATATGAATGTGAATGTTGTGTGCTGGAATTCTAAGTTCACGCGTGTGGGTTCGACGGGGCCTACGAGGATTCATGGCACAGGTCCATGGGATCAGAACATATATGTGGTGCTGAGGTCCAATCGTGCGGGTTTGATGAGGCCTACGATGACACATAGCATAGGTCCATGGGGTCAGGACACAGTACGTCCAACCGTGCGGGTTCAAGGGGACCTATGGTGACACGTGACACAGGTTCACGGGGTCGAGACTGGTTGTTGTGATTGTTATGTTGGCTCAATCCGTGTGGGTTGTTGAACCTACGGAGACTCGTGGCAAGCGATCATGGATTCATGAGCTTGATTGATTGTTGTGACTGGTTAAGTCCGTGCAGGTCGTTGAACCTATGGAGACACGTGACAGGGTATCACGGTGTCATGAATCATATTTTGCAAATCAAAGTTTTGAAAGAAAATTTATAAGAAAGGAATGCACGAGATTTACGGAATTATTTTCGTACTGTAAACTGTCGGAATACAATTTGAGATTTGGGCTGACCCTAAGATTTTCGAAAGGTTTTGGAATCAAGGACTCGAGGTCCTAATGGTTCGTATTTCTAAAAATTCCCGAGATGATGATTTTTTTCAAATTCTTCATAGCTTGTTTTCTTTTGCTAAAACCTCTCGGGAATGTTTTGGTAGTTGATTGTCATATCTGATTCATAGTTGCTATTTGCTTGTTACATTTCATATAGCATGATACTTATACTAGCCATTCAAATACTAACCCCTTAAATGAGGGAATGCGTTTCATGCATTTCAGGTATACTCACTTCGAGGGAGCAGTCACAGTATCGGCACGGGAGAAGATAAGCTACGATACTAATCTAGAGAGAGAGTTCAGTTTGGTTTTGTCGTGCTGTCAAGTTGTAATAAGTCTTCTACTGTATTGTATTTCAACCTCTACGTGGGTATTGTTGCAAAGAGTTATTTTGTTTAATTGAGTTGTGCGACATCATCGGTCTGTGAAGTTTACTTGTATATGACATTAATGGTCCATTTTGTTATATTGTTTGACTCGGCCAGTCAAGCTTCTGGTCATACTGCGATGTATAGCCTGGTAGATCCTCGTAGGAAGGGTCTACAGTGTGTAATATTCCCATGTGGAATTGGGGGTGTTACATTTACGGTATCAGAGCTTAGGTTGTGGAAACCTAGGCTATCGGGTTGAGTCGAGTCGTGATTTGTCGAGTTGTGTTTTGTCGTGCCTTCTGAGTTGTCGAGTTATATGAATGTATGTTGGCATAGTATGTCATCCGAGTTGTCGGTTGAGATTAGTATCGTGGGTAGCCGTCATCTTCGTGCGACCTGTAGATGTAAGTCTCCTCTTCTATGTGAGATATCTGTATTTCGTGATTTCATTTATGTGTATGTTGTGCGATGAAATATGTGTTTGGTACTTGTGATGTATTACATGTGTGTTGAGCTAAATGTATTGATGGTTTGGATACCGAGTGGTGCAGTATGATGTGAAAATGCGAACCTTGATGTGCTCCAGGAAATGTATCAACGGTAGAGTTTGTGAGAATCTCAAATGGATGGTTTTGATGTATGTTTAAGCTTGGTGTTCACGATTTGCATTTGATTGAATTGGTGATCCTGTATGCCGGTTGGGCATGTGGTTCAAATTAGGTTATTTTTGGATCATTGTTATTATGTCCGCTGCGTGTAGATTTGAAAATGGTTTTCTGGAAGATTTCATGGGATTGAGTATGTTTTTGGAAAAATCCATTTGAAAATATTTTTACGGTACGATTAAACAGCATTTTGTATGGATTTTGAAATTAGTTGAACTTTGACGAGTTGGTCATGTATTTTCAAATGACACCTTCAGACGGTATTTGAAAGATGTGTTTAAAGTATTTCGAACATTGTAAAATATTACCATCATTTTCTTTTGATATGTTGAAAGGATTTTATAAAATTTTCGATCTGCAAAACGACTCTTATTTTCGGAATTAAGAACATTCAATGTGTTTGTGTGTTGAGGTTTAGTCGTTGCAACAAGCTTGTTGTGTTGTTATACTCATCGGAGAATTTTGCAGTATTTCTTAGTGTTGGAATACATTGTTAGGAATTGTTCCTTAACCTTCAGATCCATTTTGAGCCTGCTGAGTTGATTGTGTTGTTCTGCAGATAGGTTATACGGCCGTAAGATGGGTGTCGTTACGGCCGTAAGCTGTTAGTGGTTACGTCCGTAAGTTGTTTGTTGTTACGGCCGTAAGCTTGTGACTGTCATGGCTGTAACCTTGTTGCTACAGCCATATATGTGCTCTGTATCGGTCGTTTGATTTATATCGAAACGGTTGTATGGTCCATCAGTGACGACCGTAAACTTTATCAATTATAGCAGTAATGTTTGTACTCAGGTGCTTATCATGTATGGATACTATTGTCGTGTTATTAACTGTTGCCATGTATTGTATGTGCATTGTGGAATTAGTTGGGTGAGTCGATTGTGTGATGTTATGCTTCCTTGCAATGAGTAATTGTTTGTTCATTATGCCGAGAGGCCGAGGTCGAAGACGTGGACACAGTCGTGAATGTAATCAGGATCATGAGAGGGCGACTCGCTCGATGTCGAATGCTAATCAGCTCAGTACAGATGGTCGGGATGACCAGTCGTGTGATCAGGGGCAATCCGCTAGAGGTAATGTCGATATGGGCGCCTCCACTATCCTACGTCAGGTGGCTGACCAGTTGGCGCAGATGAGTCAAGCAGTGCACCGGAATGAGCCTCTCGAGGGGGAGAATGGAGCTAGTAGGTGGTTGCGAGATGTGATGAAAATGCATCCACCTTGTTTCGCGGGTTCCTCTGACTTGTTAGGCTCGGAGAACTGGCTCTTCCAATTGGGAAGAATATTTGATGCTGTGGCATGTCCCGATGAGAGAAGAGTACATATTGCTCAGTATCTTCTTGATAAAGGAGCTACAGGATTGTGGCAGGTTGTAGCGCCTGCAGATCGTACATCTACGTGGGTTGAGTTTAAGACTGCCATGGAAGCAGAGTATTGACCGTTGCGTGTCCGTGAGGGTAGCATCACTGAGTTTTTATCGGCTACGCCTCAGGATGTGCCAGTATCCCAGGCGAGAGTTGATTATAATCAGCAGCTGAGTTATGTTCATGATCAAGTGAGAAGTGAAGCGGACAAGATCCGATACTTCAACATGTGCATGAAACCCCATATCCGTGAGAGTATGGCTCCACTCATGTGTACCACTTTGAAAGAGTATCAGGACCGAGCTTTATCCATCGAGATGGTTGTTTCTGTATCAGAAGCTAGTTCGGGAGGTAAGAGACAGAGGACCTCAAGTAGTTTTTCTAGAGGTCAGAAGAGAGTTCCGTGATCTTGTTACTTCGCATTATTCTTCTAGGAAGATTTTCTGCTTGTTTGATCCATCTAACCGTATTACTCCGGTGGCAAGTAAGGTGGGCAGTACAAATATGTGTTTCAACTATAGTCGTGTGGATCATACTCGGAAGAATTGTCGCGCACCGCAGAATAACTGTTTCAAGTGTGGTCATTTGGGACACCAATCGTTGCACTGCGAGTCCATCATTGAGATGTTTGGGGACTGGGGTCCCGCTCCTACTCGTGGCGGGCCCAGTAGTGCCCAGGATGTTATTGCGTGTTGTTTGTATATTATATCTTGTGTGGATATCTAATGATTGTTTTGTGAACCTTTTGGTTTCGTTTGTGTTTACCTTGATGTTTTATTTTAAGTTTCGGGACGAAACTTATTTTTAGTGGGGTAGAAGATAATACCCGATATTTTCGTTTTCTATTATCTTGTTTTGGGTTGTCTTTTTTCGCTGGATATTTTTCTATTGACATTAAATCGGAATGATTTTTAACGTGATACTCTATGTGTTACTATTGTGTAGTGGTCTTAGTCGTGTGTGACTTGTTGTCGCCTCTGTCTTTTGATTGAGTATGCGTTGTGGAGTTGTACGTTGTGCTTGTGGTATTGTATGTTGAGATGCACAGTTTGTTCGTTATTGTTTTGGAGCACTTGAATCACCAGGTCATTGTCGAACGTCTAAACGGACTGTCGGAATTACTGGGTTTTGTCACTGTGCTCAGCAGATTACATACGGCCGTATGAATGGCGAATTACGACCGTAAGGTGATCGGTATTACGGCCGTAAGGTCTTGGCTATAACGACCGTAATGTCTTGTTGACAACAGCTGTAATACGCCTGTACATTTTGGGCAGAAACCCCAGGAGATGGCTACGGTCGTTAAACCCTGCATGTTACGGCGGTAAGTGTGATGTGTTACTGTAACACCCCCAACTTATTCAGGGTAAATTACAGCGTCGCGAGACCCTCCGTGGGACCCACAAGGCTATACATACGCAAAACCTTGAATTTCGACCGATAAGGTCTAAACATAATCCAGTAAAAGACAATAAAAATGACACCAATGTAATAATCAATTCGACAGAGGTACAATACGTCGGGAATCAAAACCCGAGGCAACACAGGCCAAAACATCAAAAGCATCTGGAACACTACTCGAGTGTTCATAACCATTCCAAGTACAACAATACCGAATGGATAAAGTACAAAATAGAAACAGAGACAAGACACAGCATCACTCTTGCCCATCATCTTCGTGCCGACCCGGTACACGCCTTCCCCCTCTCCTGGATCCTGAAATACAGGAAAGGTATTTCCCCCAAAAGGGGTTAGCCGTCGAATAGCTAGTATAAGTATAATGAATATGAACACAATACTTCTCGACAATAAAGTAAATGTAATTCTCATTTCATCAAACTCACGACTAGTATTCCAGAATAACTAAATCTCATAACGTCTCTTTCCAATACATACGTGATTAACCATGAAACCACACCAACGGCAGCAGAACCCTCTGAGGCCCCATCGGACCCTCCCAGAGTGGTTAGCCCCAAAATATTCGTGGAACCGCACCAACGGCAACGGAACCCTCTGAGGCCCCGTCGACCCTCCCAGAGTGAATATATATACAATCATACAATTCATATACCTCACTTTCAAAGTCGATAACGAACAATCATAAACATATACTTGCCTTTGAGACATTAGAATCGAAGTGAAAATGGGTTTCAAGCTCGAGAGGTCTAAGAACGCACTTCCGGGCCTAAATGATTCGTAAGGAAATACGATAATCATTCATAAATACTCAATTCTCAAGGAAGAATCCCAAAACCCCCCCTGTACGATTCATAAATTCTCAAAATATTCACATAGAGGTTGAAAATCTTCCAAACCCTCTCCACTTCAAGTAATACACAAAAGCATTCGTATCATCGCAAGGGAAACGTGGGTACAGGGTAGATACATCATAGTCTCATGGATTTCAAGCTCCAAAACAGATTAATCAGACGGATCTAAGAAAATTCCCCAAAAATTCCCCAAACTAGGGTTCTGAGGAATTTACCTTGATTCAGAGAGAAGAAATAGATTAGATGTTGTATAATCCTTGTTATCCAACCAAAGATGATGATGGGTGATGAAAAGTTACCCCAAATCGCCTCAAATTCACCTCTCTCGCGTGCTCTCGTCGGAAGAGTAAGAAATGGGAAGAGAAATGACAAAGAATGCGGCTGACCCATCTTATATACTAGGTTTAATTAGCATGCGCTAATCTATAAGGACAGCGCGCGCTAACAGGGTCACCTGGTAGTCCAGTAGCCTCTGACATGTGTTGATAGTGTGCGCTACCAACAGCGTTGCGTACGTTAACTGCTACTATGCAGAAAGTCCGAACTCACTGCCCAATTCGCTAGCGTGCACTACAGGCGATACTTGTGCGCACTACCAAACACGTATACCGTATGTTAGCTCACGCCTAGCGTGCGCTATCTGCTCGTCCAGAGAGCATAAACCAACCTACTGCCACTGCCAAACCCGAGTAATTAGCGTGCACTACTGGCGATGCTAGCACGCGCTACCAAACACGAATAATGTACGTTAGCTCATGCCTAACATGCACTAACTGCTCGTCCAGAGGACAGAACCCAGCTACTGCCTCTATCAAACTCAAAACATTAACATGTGCTACAGGCGATGATAGCGCGCATTACTCAACACGAATAGCGTGCGTTAACATACGCTTAGAGTATGCTAACTGCTTCACTTAGAAACACTGCTGCAAAGTCAGATAAGACGAACATGTTCCGAAATATACGAAACACTACAATCAATAACATCTCAATAAACGTTCAAGAAAAGTATGGGTATTACATTCTCCGCCTCTAAAAATAAGTTTCGTCCCGAAACTTAAGAAATAAAAAGTTCGGGGTATCCCGATTACATCTTCTCTTCCGCCTTCCAAGTCGCTTCCTCGACTCCATGTCTCGACCCATGTACCATAACCAACGGATTGGTTTTGTGCCGAAGCTGCTTCTCACAACATTCAAGTATCTTCACTGGTTTTTATGGAAAGGTAACATCTGTAATATCCGCAATTTTCGATTTACGGTAAAAAAATTTTTTTGGCAGGAGTTTGTTTTAACGGCACGCCTGTGACCGTTTCGTCATTATGAGAATGGTTTATTCTGCACTTTTTGGCATCCGAGTTCATTTCGGTGTAGTTTTTCTGAGTTCCGTGCCTTTTGGCGACTTTTCCGCATTTGAGTTCGATTCTTGCGAATCTCGTTCGAAACTGTTGTTTCGTGTTCCCCGTGAGTCTGTTCAACTTTGTTATTATGCGCGTTGTGAGCTTCCGTTTGTTGTTTCGATCGTGTTTCGTGTGTTTTGGGTGTTTGAGTGGTTTTGCACCCAGCTGCCTAGCGGACGCTATGGATGTTAGTTAGCACGTGATATGTCCTTGGTAGCGCACGCTACGCTTGTTTTGTAGCACGCGCTAGTGACTCGGGCAGAGCAGTGGCAGTAGTCTACTTCTGCCCTCTGCTCTCTGGAGTTCTCAGGGCATATACTTGAAGTGACACTTACTGCACTTCAAAGAAATCTTTCAGAAATCATGTCTTCCTCCTCCGCGTCGAAGAAAGCCGCTGACCAGCCGGCCAGACCCCCCGTTCCGTCCCAGTCCGAGCCGCAGCCGATGGTGGAAGGCATCCGCCGCGGTCAGAGACGCTCGATCCCGTCCCTGGACGGCGGCCCAAGCCTCTCGCTCGATCAGCTCCGAACTAAGGAACAGATCGACGAGGTCATGGCCGTCCTACAGGAGCGACAGAGTGCTCTCGACGCGCCTCCTGCTATCACCCCCTCGGCCGCCCGCCGGAAGTCCAAGCGGAAGCTCAAGGTGTTACTGGCCGAGCGATCGCCAGGAGGCTCTCGTCCGCAAGAAGAGGCGCCCGCCAGCCGGGGCACCTCTGTCTTCGATCGCCTGGGCAGTGACCCGACCTGGCGACCGGGGCAGTCCGGCCCCAGCTACGAGACGACGGAATTTGAGTCCGTCACCAGGAGCTCGGCCTACCCGACTCCCAGAAGGCAGCCCAGCCATCTGGCTCCCCCTCGCCAAATAGTCGAGGTCGGCAGCAGCAGAGTCCGGAGATCGGTACACGATCGCCTCGGCTCCCGCTCCCAAAGCCGATCAGCGAGCAGCCAAGCCACGGCGATTGCCGCATTGCAACGTCAGATCGACGACATGAAGGCGCTCCTGGAATCCAGGGCAGGCGCCAAGAAGACGATCGCCGAGCCAAGCGAGCCGCTCACGATCGACATCGAGCTCGCCCCCGTGCAGCACAAGATCGCTCCCCCGCAAACACCCGTGTACGAGGGGCGATCGGACCCCGAGATGTACCTGAGGAAGTTCAACATCTACATGACCGGGTGTGGGGCATCAGACGCGACCAGGTGCTGAATGTTCCCTCTGACGCTGGACGACCTCGCCCACAGGTGGTACGCCTCATTGCCGCCTCGGTCCATTGGCTCTTTTAACCAGCTGGCGCACGTCTTCACGGAGTACTTCGCCACCAGAGTCGTCCGGCCAGAAGGTCCCCTTCGCATGATGCAAATCAAGCAGGGAGAAGAAGAGTCCGACTCGGACTACATCGACCGGGTAGACATGATCATCCTCAACGGCGATCCCGTAAGCGATGAGACCGCCCTCTACGCGGTCCTAGGAGGATTTCAGGGTTTTTCGCCTATGTTCAGACATCTCACGAAAAACCAACCTACAACCTACGCAGCCTTCCGGGCTAGAGCCGCGGATTTTTTGGCCAGGCAGAGGTTTCTTCTTAGCCTGTGAGCAGCGCGATCGGCGCACCGGACGACGATCTCCCGCCCGATCGCCGATATCGACCTACGAATAAAGCGATCGGCAGCCGAGTGACGATCGACAGTCTTCCGGCCTGATCGCCGATCATCACGCTACATCACCAAAACCTGGAGGACACGATCGCCATCTACAGTCCAGCATCTAACATAACGGACTAAGGCATAAGATCGCCTCCACCGGACATCATAAAGCCACGGTCCTGGTAGTCGATGGAACCGGCTTCTTCGGCCATGCAAGGTCCCTTTCGGCCGAGATCTCCCACCCTTCGTTTAAATACGAGGCCGGCGTAGTCTGAGGGCTCTCCAAAATTAATCAGTGGACACGATCTCCCACCCCCAGGGATAATCATCTAACTTGGTGAACCCGGACAAAGCGACACGTGCCACAACCCCCGTCTCAACATACACCGTCGAGGTTCGCCATTTTCATGGTGGGCCGAGGTGGAAGCAGAGCTAAACAAGACACGGGTGTGGAGTTGATTCATCCGACGCTGCCCCGCGCAAGGACTCCTCTAGACCGAGACCGCACGCCCTTCGTTTAAATACGAGGCGAGGCGCAGCCTAACAGAGGACCCCCATAATAAAGTGAGTCACGAGACACTCAATGTCTTTGCGCATCAAGACACGGTCATGGAGTCGGTCCATCGAATTCCGCGACTGTGCACGATTCCTCAAAACAAGCGAAATCATCAAGTTTCCGAGGGGATCGGCCAATGTTGTTTTTTGCAGGTACAAGACCGAAAGATAGCTAGCCAATCGACCATGATAGCCCAAGTCCGAATCCTAAGTCAGCTCAGCAAGATCGCCCGTCCTCATCCTTACACGATCGCCAGCAAGAACCACCTCGCCCCATGTCTTCAACATAGGAGCAAGCTGGGGGGCAATTGTTGTGTCGAGAATTATACTCTCCGACCGGCGATCGCCTCGGAGATCGGGCGAGCTAGCCACTGCCGAGCAGCCGAGGCAGAGCTGCCGACCAGCGACCGGGCGACCTAGCCTTAGCCCCACAGACAAGATGTATCGGCCAACCGAAGGTCCCAGGACAAGTCCCGGTGCCGAGCGATCGACATCAAATACGATCGTCTCTCGGTACTTGGCGACCGACTCCTGGCGACCGACTAGCGGACGATCACCTTTCGGCATCTGCCGACCTACCCTTGGTGACCGACCAATGCCGACCCTCATCAACTGGCCGATGACGACCCTCAGTGACCAGCTAGAGACGACCGCATCCTGCCGATAGTCATTCGGCCGGCAAAGGCCGAGCCTCAGGACAGACACCACGTGCAAGAGCCGAGACAAGATCCGCAATTCGCGGATCATTGACCACAGCCTGTCAGCATCCGTCCACCAGCCGACAAGCCCGCCGAAAGTTATCAGTAGGGCCGCATGTGACAGTGACTCCGGACGCGTGCTGGATCCTCATTGGGCCGCCACTGGCCGCTGCCGTAGCTCGACTTTAGGCAGATCGCCAAAGATCTTCTGGACTTTAGCCCGACAGCCCGGGTGATCGCCCCATTATAATATTGGCCGGCAGGCGATCGCCCCATTATTATAATGGCCGGAAGGCGAACACCCGCCAGAAGACAAGACTCGGCTGCCACTATATATACAAGGCTCCCAGCACTTGTCCAAGGACCGAGATTCTGACTCCCAAAACTCCCTAGCATTATCGCGATTTCAGCATACATAATCAATACACAGCACCTGGCTATCTCCAACTCTTGGCAACAGCTATCATTCGGTACTTCTTCTCCCGACCTCTCTCATCAAGCAGATGATCGGCAGGGACGAAGAACATCGAGCTTCGCTCAAGAGCCGGATTAACAGAGTCTTTTTACACTCATTGTACTTAGATTTCTCACATTAATACTTGTATCCACGAATATTTGTATTAATAACATCTCGCGAGAGCATTCAAGCCCGGGCCTAACAAACCTGGCAAATCTAGTGTTTATTCGTATTCTCTCGGAAGTGCTCCCGAAAATTGTTGTTTGTTGTCCGTCTTCCAGAAGTATTAATCTTCGGATAAATATTTTGGGCAACAACACGAGTAAAGTGTTTTATGAATTTGTTCCAGTCTCTTAGTTTGGGTTTACCTTGGTGTAAACGACTGGTTTTCAATTTCTGCCACCAGGTCAAGGCGCGATCACGAAGGCGTTTTGTCGCCAACGAGACTCGGCGGTCTACTGGAATTGAATTGTGGTTGAAAAACTCCTCACAAACGTGGAGCCAATCAACACCTGATTCTGGATCGGAATGTCCCATGAACTCCGGTACGCTGTGTAATGCATCGCGTAATCTCGCCAAGTGATAAATATCGTTGAACTCCATTTTGTTGAAAGATCAAGAACCTTAACTGAATTAAGAAATTCAGGTGTGGTTTCCGATGACAAGAATCAAGAGATATTTTCTTCGACAAGCAATTGTTGAATAAATCGCCCAAGGAGATGACCCTGGGCTCCGATACCACTTATGATATGAATTACGTATGAAAATGGACGTAAACTCGTATGGAATGCAGTGGAAATATAATTTATCCTCACAACACTCGAATATGTGTAACACTCGTAAGATATAACCGAAAGTAGGGCAATTCGGCTTACATAAACAAGAACAATATGAATGATTTATCAAACTAGACCTATAGTTTGATAAGATAATCTTTCCTCAAGACCTATTGAGAATTGATTCGAACAAATGAAAAATGGAAGTAATATCGGAAAAAAGTGATAATATCGATCAAGAAGACTTGAACGATCAAGAGGGTTTATCGAATTAGACCTATAACTTGATAAGGTGATTTCTTCCCAAGACCTATTGAGAATCAATCGGATTAATATTCGAAAACGCGTCGAATAAAAATCAAGTTTCGGTAAAAATCATTTACCAAGGATAGAAAACACAATGTGTATTCTTATACTTCAACATTCATCATACTCTCTATTACAAGGCTAAGTGAAGACTACTTATAGGAGTGAAGTCTTCAACTTAAGGAATCAAACAAAAAATAAAATAATTCAAAGATTACAAAATCTTTGAATAATCAAAACAAATCAAATAAAATACAAACAAGAAACATCATTCACAAAATATGGGAACACAATCCCTATAATAAGTAAAGAAAGGAAAAGAGAAGACAAAACACACAAAAATCAGCAATTAAAAAAAGTAGGCTGGCTGCCGGACACGGGCCGTGTCGCTTGACACAGCCGCGGCGCGCATCTGGCTGGCAGTGACTCGACCGTGTCCGACTGACACGGTCGTGGCGTGACAGGGACGTCCGACAGCGACTCGTCCGACAGTGACTCGGCACGGGTGCGGCGCGACAAGGACGTTTGGCAGGACTCGACACGGGCGCGGCGCGACAAGGACCGGCAGTGACTCGACCATGCGGCGTGACAAGGACGTTTGGCAGGACTCGACCGTGTCGCCTGGCACGGTCGGGTTGGTCGGACAGCGAGATCTCCTTATCCGGAAGAGTGTGACTCGACCGTGTCGGACGACACGGTCAGGTTCGGCCGACAGTAAGTTTCACAATTCTGGGACATCTCGCACGGCCGTGTCGACGACACGGCCGGGTTCACAGCAGTTGCTCGGCCATTTCCTACAGTGCGATATTTTCCTAAGAAAGTAGATATTTTCCTACAGTTGGATATTTTCCGCCGTTGGACATTTTCCTACAGTCGACATTCCTTTTACGTTTTATGTCTGTTTTCTCGTCTAAAAATGTAGTCGCACGTGCACGGCGCGTTGTAAGGCCTTTAACGTCGATCCTTGCTTCGTCTTCTTTATTTGGACTACTCAATTCCGTATCATCTTGGTCGGCAATGGGAGGAACCAAAGAGTGTGAGTAATACTTAGCTTGTCCCATGGCTCACACTGTAACCCAACTGAGAGCGAATGACGGGGATCATTCCAAAACCTTTAGTTATGAATATCATATACGTATAAACCCTACAATCATATAACCCTACGTATAAACCTTTAGTTATGAATATCATCAAGTATTAGGGTGACTATAATGTCAATCCTATGGTAACTTGACTCTATGCATTTGTTAGTGCAAACCGAGATCACTGCGGTCTCGTGTATCAAATTCAACTAGCTCTAAATGCTTTGGCCAAAGACTTATGATCTCGTTTGTCACTTACCGCATAGGGCATCGACACATTAACTTACATTAGAAAGAATCATATCCTGGTATTCAATGGAGACTGCTACTTGCCCACCAAGTTGCACCCCGAGGTTGACCCCATCAGCCGGTGATTGGATTGAAATAGTCTACTGACTAACTTAATGTCACAAGCACATCTCATACTGAATCTTAAAGTCGATGGTTCACGTATACCTATCACAATCTCTCGATTCAGTCATTGACTATCCCAAAGTGAAATCCATGTGACCGAGTCGAGGTGAGCCGAGTCCGAGTATACTAATCCCATTAGCATATCTATAACATGTGCTCCCACTAACCCTTAGTGAATAGAGGCACTCTCCATATCAAAGTATACATTATACAAGTCTTGTCTAACTTAATACCCAGTCAAGTTTTATCGACTTGCGAACCAGATAAGCATTCAGGCTATAAACTCTTACAATGCATATTACCTTATCTCATAGGGAATAGAATGTTAGCTCTCAAATGAAAGGACTACTATTCTATATACAAAATCATGATATCAATGATATACAATAATATAGCAATAATAATTACCTTCTACAAGTAATTTTCATAATAACAATACAATGCTCTAACTCTCTCTTCCTTTAAGTGGCATTTGAGGGCATATACCTAACAGTTACCACACCTGCAATCACAGAAGAAGCAGAGTTTTCCATATACATTTTCCTACCATCAGTACAATTGTAGAAAGGGAACATTTCTCTATCAGAACAAACATGACGAGTAGCCTTAGTACCAACGTACCAGGCGCAGCGATTTTCTACCATGCTGGTTTCAATCACCACAGCTGAGACCTCCTCATCTATCTCAACCATAGCAGACAGCTCCAAATCCGGCATGTCAACATCGCCATGTTTAACCATATTAGCAACTCGCTTGTGACCAATTGAATTAATTGGCAAGCGACAGTCTTTTGCGTTGTGGTTCGGCTTGCCAAAGTTGTGGTAATTTCCAGTAAATTTTATTGCCTTAAAATATTGTTTCCTTTGTCTTGAACATGGTTAAATTTCCTCTTTTTGCTAGAGGATCCATGTTCAAGCAAATGTGCTTTGTCCTCCATCGGACCTTTCCTAAATTTAGAGTCAGACTTTTCGTTGTCTTCCTCAATTCTGAGTCGAACAACCAAGTCCACCAAACTCATTTATTTTATTTTGTGTTTCAAGTAATTTTTGTAGTCCTTCCAACTAGGAGGCAACTTCTCAATTACCGTCCCCACAACAAATAGTTCAGGCAGAATCATACTTTCAATACTAATTTTGTGCACAACTAGTCGAAATTGTTGGACTTGTTCAATGACAATTTTGAAGTCCGTCATCTGAAAGTCCAAGTAACATCCGATCATGAACGTTTGGGTCTAGTATCATTAATTTTGTATTTCTTCTCCAAAGAATTCCACAGCTCTTTGGAGGTCTTGATCTGACGATGCACATCATGCATAGAATCAACCAGCCCGTTCAAAATCATATTACGGCATGAGTCGCCGTTACACCACTGATCTTAAGCAAAGTGCTTCATACAATCAGTTTCCGTCTCAGTCAACGTAGGAGCATCATTCTTGAGGTAAACAGCTAGCCCCAAGGTAGTGAGATAGAACAACATCTTTTGTTGCCATCTCTTAAAATCAACACCAGATAATTTCTCTTGTTTATCGGCCTGCACTGCAATAGTAGGAGCAATGGGTGGCATCATGAACTGCAGCAGCACCAGAGGGGCCGGTGGCAGCGGCAGTGGAAACATCGGTCTTGGTCGCCATTAGAAAAATACAGAAAAATAAAATAGTCTTATGATTATTGGTTCTATGAATTTCCAACAATGTAGATATAATATAAACTATAGAAAATAAAATGTTTATTACAAACTATGAAAAAAAATTAGAACATAAAGATTAAATCAGAAGTGAGTCGAACTCTTTCTGTAAGATTATTTTGCCTTCATATAAGAGCAAATAGATCAGGCGCGAAGTCCCCAAGATAAAACTGCTAACGTTTCTGAATTTGGTTCTCACAGATAGATCAGGCACGAAGTTTCCAAGATAAAACTGCTAACGTTTCTAAACTAGGTGCTCTTCAAAACTCATAACTTTGGAGATTTGTAATTGTCAAATTTAAATATAGTTATTTGATAACATCTATTTCTCGTTGATTATTATAATGTGTGCATATTTTAATATTATAATAATCGAATAAGTTATTCACGAATAATAAGATTATTCATATGTCCCTCGTTCAGTCACGTAGAGTGGAGACTCAAGTGATTATTATACTAGTATAAGTTTGACTGATAATCATAGGATGATTTTGGGTACGGTACAGATCAAACTTATGGGTATTGGTTGGAGAAGGCAATAATGGACATACCTGCATTGAGATCACTACATGGAAATGTCATAAGTGAATCTCAATATAACAGTACGTCAATAAATCCTTGAACCTGAGATTATCCTAAAGTCCAGCATGATAACTGCTAAGTCTTGAAGTAATTCAACATCAAAACATGGTGATTATAAAGGTTAGCGATCGGGATTAGTGGGAGTCATGTATAGGGTAATGAATAATTAAGATGAGGATTTGTCCCTCTCTTTAGGGATAGAGATATCTGTTGGGCCCCTCGATAAGTAGGACAGAAGGAATGTCTTGCTAGAGACCGCTTATGATTTATCATTTAATGAGGTACTAAATGATTGCCAACATAATATAAGCCTTTTGGGTCACACATACGATAATTAAAGACAAGCGAGAATAATTAATAGATATAATATTGTATATTATATTTATTAAAAAATTGAATAATGAGTGATATATAATATATGATATTATATATTATATCATTTAATTATATCAAGTGGGAATGGTAAATATAATATTGGATATTATATTTTTTAGATGATTAAATAATAAGTAATATATAATATGAGATATTATATATAATGTATTACTTAATAAGTTGAGGGGTAACTAAGCAAATACTAGAGTTTGACTCTGAGGTTTACTTAGTATAAAAAAAAGGTCTTGCACAAGGGGTTGTCATAAGAAATAAGTGAAGAAAATCGACCCCCCTTCACCAAAATCAGTCGCCCCTTTCTTGTTAAGAAACCCCGATTCAGCCATATCCGTCTTCTTCCCTTATTTAATTTTGATCAACAATACAAATTCTTCTATAAAGGAATTATTTGTTGTACTGTTTATCAATATTATTCGTAATGATCTAGCTTTCCGGCTTGTACCAATTGTTCTTGTGTGGATCACTGAAAGAGGAAGATGATTTTCATCAGCTTCTGGTCCGGGTTCAGATCCGTTCTTCATATTAAGGTAATTCGACGAACTCTTTATAAATCAAATAAATTACTGCATGAAGATCCTCATCTGGGTTTTTCATTAATTATTCCGCTGCATTTTTGATCAATTTTATTGTATTAGATACACGTAAAACCCAACACTCATCAAAATCGATACTCATATATTCACCACCTCGGTCCGATCTAAGTGCTTTGATATGATAACCCGTTTGATTTTCAACTAGGACCTTAAATTCCTTGAATTTTTCTAAGGCTTCGAACTATGTTTCATTAAGAACACGAATCCATACCTAGTATGGTCATGAGTGAATGTAATGAAATACTGAAATCCATCTCATGCCAGTGAAAAAGGGCCACATACGTCGGTATGGATTAATCCAAGTTTTTCAGCAGCTCTTTCAAAAGTCCCTATGAAGGGTGACTTAGTCATTTTACCTTGAAGTCAAGATTCACAAGTTGGATAAGTATCTGTTCTCAATGGACCCATAAGTTCATCTTTCTCCATTTTGTGAATCTTGGTCTAATCAACATAACCAAGTCTAAGATGCCACTTAAGTGCTTGGTTTGTTTCATCCCTATCACGCTTCCTAATTATATTGTTCACAGAAGTTTTACTCTTTAGATTCAAATGGTATAAACTATTTAGTAATGTAGCTATACCAACCAATTTATTTCTAAAATAAGTACGACTGTATCCATCTCTAATAAAGAAATAATATCCTTTACGGTCCATGACCGGAATTGATACAATGTTTTTGTTCCCCTTGGGCAAAAGAACTACATCATCCAAAGTAATAATAAAACCGGATTCTAAATCCCCCATAAGTGATCCGATGTCAGTAGCCTAGACATTATGCCCGCTGCTGACTGTCACCATCACATCTCCAGCTCCAAGCTTCCTACTTTGTTCCAGATCCTGATTCATTATACACATATGAGACTTGCACCAGAATCAAGTATCCAAGAAGTAGAATAAACAGTTACAGAATAATTCCTTTCCAAAACTAGTAGTTCTGTACCTGAAGGCGCATTACTGTCAAGTTTTGGACAGTGCCTCCTCCAGTGATCTAGCTCACCACAGTTGAGGCAAGCATCTATCTTCTCGACCACCTTAATCTTTGGAAACATTAGTTCCATTATGTTTCTGTACATCCTTTGGGATTGAACTACTTCTTGCCCCTTTTCTTGTTGTTCTTAGAGCTCCGAGGCCCAGAAGAAATTACAAGGGCAGTTTCCTTTGGCTTAGTCTTCATTTGAGATTGTGTCATACTTAGTTTGTTAATTAGCCCATCCAAGTTACAAGCAATCTCATTGCAGTTGGAGTTCATAACAAACTGAGAGGAGGAGTCTGGAAGTGACTGCAGGATAAGGTCGGTCTGGAGAGAAGCATGCATTTCAAAATCAAGAGCCTCCAATATCTCGATCATAGATACCATTTTGAGGACATGATCCCCAAATCTATCACCTTCTTTCATCCAAAGACCAAACAACTGCTTCAATATCTCATACCGAGCAATTCGGTTGTGGTCCCCATAGAGCTCAGTAACATGTGCCAAAATCGCCCTTGCAGAGGGCATGTTTTCATGGGCCCTTTGAAGCTTATTGTTTATTGAGGCCATCATGAAACCTCGAAGCCTGACATTATCTATGACACATTTTTCGTGGGCTTCGACATCATCCTGACTTGCCCTGGTCTGTGCAGGAGCTAGTGGGATGTCCGCCTCCAATACATAACCCAGGTCTCCATAATATCCTCAGATTGTGGAGCCAGTCTATGAAGTTGGGTCTAGTAAGAGTATTCTTTTCAATTAGAATTGTGAGTGGTTTTATTGTCATTTTTGTGAGATTTTTCGTTTGATAACTGCAGAGAATAAATTTGAGATTCGTTAGTGATAGTTTAGTTATGATCCGAGTACAGAATTTAAGGACTTTCTTTATTAAAAACTTGGCTCCCATTATTTATATCATCATTACACAATCCCCTGTGGAATCCGAAAGTTATGGTTGACTTCATAGTGGTGATAGATTTCTTTAGAAAGTTTAATAGAGGGCAACCCACATGGTTTCTATTCTTTTATTCTTTATAAAGTGGTGTCTGACACCAACCCATATAATGGATGATTTGGTCTTCTTTTATCCCTAGTTCACTTACCCTCAACCCATACAGTTTCTATGGCTCGCTGAACTATATAAGTTTTAACTGTTAACTCCTATCGGTCAGACAATTGAATCTCACCCGACAACTAATATGGCTTCTAGGGTTTGATTTGTCACAACCAAAATCATATAATGCTATCTAGGAATTTGTCAACCTTCCCCAAAAATATTACCCCGACATACTCGGAAGAATAGCTTTGGTTTGGATTTCAGTTTTTCATGAGTTTCATGGAGGGTAGGAAACATCACAACCTTTTTAACTTAATGTTTGTAAGTGGGACAATTATGCGATTATATGTTACACTTTGCACATTAATCATTTTATAATCGCAGTTTGTCGATTTGTTTGTTTGTCATACAATATGAAAAATATGCACAACAAAAATCTACTAATATGTAGTTCATGGATCGTTCTTAAGTACCGAGTCATCATCGACTCGATAAAAATAAAAATTACAAGTTTGGTGGGAAGCTGTTAAACCTCAAGATCGTGTCGTCATGTGGGCGGAGTTCCAGGAACTTATGGAAGCCGAGTTTTGCCCTAAACTGATCAGAGATCAGAGGATTCGTTATTTTTAATTGGCAGAACCACGGGACATATCGGTGTCACAAGCTATCATCGACTATAGCAAACAACTCGGCTATGTGCGAGATTAGGTGAGGACTGAAGAAGAGAAGATCTGTCATTTCGACATGCGGATGAAGCTGGAGATTCGCCAGTATATGGTGGGACTCACTTAGCCTACGATATAGCTTTGTTATCGTCGGAACGTGTGTCCGAGTTGAAGAAACAAAGGAAGTCTGATGATCTTATGGTCACTTCAGGAGCTGGAAATTTTAAACTGCAACACCGTGGTCTTTCTGCAGTGAAGCTTCATCGTTCGATGAGTGGAACTGAGAGTTCCAAGTCATCAGCTTTGACTCCTGCTAAGGCCAGGACGTCTTTCAACTGTAATGTTCCGGATCATGTTCATGCACATTGTCCTTCCCCGCCAGTAACGTGTTACAAGTGCGGACACGAGGGACACAAAATCCAGTTTTGCGAGTTGGTCGCGGAGCTTCTGAGGCAGGGACTGCAACACTGATATCAGGATCGATTCTGAGAATTCCCTGAAGGATGTAGTTTACCAGTTGCTTGCTATGTTGTTTCCTTGTTTCGTTGTTATAAATCCCGGGGACAAACTTATTTTATTGGAAGTGGGCCGTAAAATCCAGATTTTTAACTTCTGTATTTTTCAATTCTATCGACTTGCATTCGTTGATACTTTCTGAACTTGTTATGTTCTTCACTTTTTGTTATTCGAAGGAGTTGTGATATTGTTCCAGATTAATCCATTTATCATTGTGACTTTTATGAGTTTGGTTCGTTTCCCGTGAGCCCTATGCGAATGAACATCTTGTAGTTCTTACAAGTTCATTTAATGTCTCGAGTTGAGGTGTAGACTTCGAAGTTGTTGTTTGATAATTGTTGTTCGATCTCGTATCGTGATTTTTGAGCGTTTGGGCCACTTCATAATTTTCCAAAGTTTCGACTGATTGTCTTCATAAGTTCATCTTCCTAAGCTTTGGTATATTGGAATTTCATACTTTTTCAGCTTTAGACTCGTGTTTTGGTTGTTGTGCTGTTCGGATTAATCAACAGTAGTGATTTCTGTTCATTGCACTTTGTTATCGTTCTTGCATAGCGAATCGCACTGTAGCAGTTCTGTACTGCATGAGGTTTGTTGTGTGCTGCCAGCAGCAGATAATGTATGTTATCCAGGGTTGTCCTACTTTGGTTGTTTCATGTTTCAAGTTTCGGGATGAAACTTATTTTTAGGGGGTAAGGGTGTAATATCCGTGTATTTTATTTTTATTATCTAGGTATGTGTGTCGCTGTTGGATGTTTTCTGTTGAGAGATTGGGTTGTGAAATTTCCATGTTGTATTGTTTGGCATCCAGGATCGTGTGTATATTGGAGTTGGAACTGGTGTGTTGATTGTTAGTAATTAACTAGTTTTGCATCTCCCGGGATATGTTCGTTCCGACCGGACTTCACGATAGTGATGCTGAAGAGTAGCAGTTAGCGCACGCTAGACTGTGTTGCTAGCGCGCGCTAATCATGCATTTGTAGCGCACACTACTCCTGTCCGTAGCACGCTCTAATCTGGCCGATCAGTAGGGCAGAGAGTTTCTGGACTCTGGATACGAACAGGTAGCGCGTGCTAACCCTTACGGTAGCGAACGGTAATGCTTCCTATGCAGAAAGTTTTGCACCGCCTTTCACCCGATAGTGCACCGCCTTTCAGCCCGATAGCGTACGCTACACTTGCCGTAGTGCACGTTAATCACGTCTAGTATAAATAGGATAGCATAGTTCAGTTCTCATCATTTCTTTCTCTCTTCTCTTTTTCTCTTACGGTTGGGTGACCTTGAGCATATGGAAGTGTAGTTTCTGGCCAGATTTCATCGTCCAACAGCATTTTTGAGTTCCCATTACGAAGTTAACATCACCATGTGAGCTTTTACCGTCCAGATCGAGGTAAGATTATTTGGAACCCTAGTTTTTCATATTTTAGGGTTTTGTGGGATACTATCCTTTAAGTTCATTTCTAGCTTTGATTTGTGCTGGATTAGGATGTTGTAATCCTAAACCCTTTTTTTCATTAAAGTCTACGGATTGAGTTCCGAGTTTTCGTCCGTTAAATTATGTATGTATAACTTCATCTCCATAGTGTTCAATTAATTGTCCCTAAGGGTAAAACCTCCAGTGAATCCTTCTGTTTCAGTAGTATTGTGCTTGATTTAGCATTGTTGATTCATGGTGGTGTTATTCTCGTAGTGTTCGTGAGGATGT
Organism: Orobanche coerulescens; assembly: GCA_033398695.1. Taxonomy (NCBI): domain Eukaryota; kingdom Viridiplantae; phylum Streptophyta; class Magnoliopsida; order Lamiales; family Orobanchaceae; genus Orobanche; species Orobanche coerulescens. The sequence continues at coordinate 117,217,990 of CM065807.1, read as the reverse complement.
CGAGTTCTTGGTTGTTCTTGGAAGTTCAGAGGCTGTTCGACCATGTCTGTCCATTGTTCCGTTGCTTGTGGTTTTGAGGCAAGTATCTTGTCCATACATCTCGTATCCTGTAGATATAATAGTCGGTAATTGATTATATGTATTATCTGAATGCTTATAATGAACTTTTAAAAGAAGCGGTATATTTTCAATAAGGATTTCTTGTAAAAACAACTTATGTGTTTTATGAACGAAGTACTTTTCCGAATACGTGCAATATTGTGGTATATTGGGATACTCTGTTCTCGTGTGAGGTAATTGTGTGCGACTGTGTCTCTTATGGACATAAAGCTTTATCCCTTTGTCAGAGTGTGTGTGTGGATACATGTGCTTGTTGGTAAATATGTGATGATGTCTATTTGGTTGGTATGTGATTGTTGTGGAGTGATGTCCCACCGTGTATGGTTCGTTGGAGCCTCTGGGATACGTTCTTGCTAGTACGGATCAGAGTTATCATTGATTTTGATATGTTTGGGCCATGGGGTTATCCAATCGGGTATGTCTTGTAGAGACTCCAAGGTTCGTGGCTTGCTAGCCCGATGCCAGGATAACTTGTGGGGTTATCCAAACTGGGTATGTCAATGCGGAGACTCCGAGGTTCGTAGCTTGTTAGCACGATGCCAGGATAACTTATGGTTGTGGTTTGGTTGTCTGACGTACGTGTCATGGGTTATCCAAACCAGGTATGTCTCGAGGAGGCTTCGAGGTTCGTGGCTTGCTAGCACGATGCCAGGGTAACTATGAACGTATGTTATGGTTATGGTTATGTGATTGTTGCCATGATGATGTTTGATATTGTGTGGTTTACAATTGGGTTATTCACTCGGATATGTTCTGTGGGAGCATCCGAGCTTCGTGGCTTGCTAGCACGAGACACGAATAATCCTTGGAAACATGTTGATGTGCATGATTGGGTTGTGGACCCCGTGTTTTGTGATCGGATTTGTATTTTGGAAAAATAATCGTTGGGATGTGTCCCTAAGTGGTTTTCGATAAGTTGAGGATTATTTAATCCCAAATGTTTTCAAAACTCCCGAGATCTTAAAATGTGTTCCACGATGTATATTGGTTTCATTCGTACCTTTTATGGTTCGAACTATTTTACTCAAGTGAATTATCTCGGGAAGTCTTTTGTTACATTTAACTGGTTGACTGTTCACGATTATTATGTTCTCGGAGTATGTTGTGCATGACTCATATTTGCACGTTATACTTGCACTAGCAAAATAGTGGAATTTTGATAACCCCCGAGTAATCAGGGGGTGGATGTTGGTATTGCATCCAGGTACATGCAAGTTCTCTGGGAGCAAAACACGGAGTTGGTAAGTAATATGATGGAAGCCGAATGATACTAATCACGTGAAGGCCAGTTCTGAGTGCAGTTAGTCAGAGTTACTTGTATCGTCCTATTCGTTGTCGTATTTCCTGTTGTATGTGTTTGTATTGGTATTTGACCCTTGCATGGGTATATGTAAGTTGTATGTTTGTGGAGAAAGACCAAATTGGTCTTATGGTTCGTTATTTAGCCATATCGGCATGTAATGTGATGTCTGGTTTCTGTATTTAGCCTGATAGATCCTTACGGAGAGGGTTTGCGGCGCTGTAATATTCCCGAGTGGATTGGGGCTGTTTTAATTTCTTTATGAACATATTCAACATTAGGTATACATAAATGATTTCCAAATCGAATAATACCACCGCCTGACAATTAAAATTCTGACAATGTTCCTAATTCAGTGTTCTTCTTTATTTATCTAAACATTGATCATCTTTTTACCCATGCTGAATTCTATCAATTAAAGTAGGTCTAAGGGTTAATGCTGGTAATTTTTCCTCTAGCCATCCATGTTGGATAATCTCTACATCCATATCCATCAAATTATGTAACTCTGGATTTTGGGTCAAAGTCATGGCCGTAAGGGATTGTGCTGATTTTCTGCTTAAGGCATTTGCCACCATATTAGCTTTAACAGGGTGGTAGTTGATAACATAACACAATCATAGTCTTTAACAAATTTTAACCATCTACAATATCTCATACTTAATTCTTTCTGAGTGAAGAACTATTTTAGGATTTTGTGATCAGTATAAATTTCAGCATACTACATAGGTAATGCCTCCATATTTTAAGTGCAAACACAACTGCAGCAAGTTCTAAATCATGTATGGGGTAGTTGCTTCCATACTCTTTCAGTTGTCTAGATGTATAGGCTATTACTTTACCATTCAGCATCAATACATAACCTAGACCATTCTTTCAAGCATCATTGTAGACTTTGAAACCTTCAGTTCCATCGGTGTCGATGTAAACTGCTTATTCAATCCTTGAAAGCTCTGTTCATGATTCTATAACTTGAAGAAAACATTATTTCTAGCTAATTGTGTTAATGGATAGGTAAATTTGGAGAATTCCTCTACAAATCAACGATAATATCCATGAAACCAAGAAAGCTGCGAACTTCTGTAGAATTTGTAGGTTGTGGGCAGTTGTTGATTGCTTCAACTTTGCTTGGGTCTACCGAAATCCCAACTTAGATTCTCTTTTAAAACTTCTACAACTTTCTTTAGATGCACTGAACGGTCTTATTTGGTCTTCAAATATATGAGAATATCATCATTAAACACAATAACAAACTTATCCGAGAAGTCTTTGAACACCTTATTCATTACATTTATGAATGCTGCTGAGGCATTTGTTAGGCCAAAAGGCATCACCAAAAATCCATAGTGTTCGTACCTCATACTGAATGCCGTTTTGGGGATGTCTTCTTATTTTATCTTCAGTTGATGGTGCCCTAATCGCAAATAAATCTTCAAAAAGATAGATGCGCCTTGAAGTTGATCAAACTAGTTATTATTCGAGGTAAATGATACTTTTCCTTTGATCGTGACTTTGTTGAGCTCTCGATAGTCTATACACATCCTCAAGGAGCCATCCTTCTTATGAACAAACAATGTCGGCGCTCTCCATGTGTTGTGCGGCAATTAATACGCCTCGGAAGAGGCAATCGCCTCAATCGCGATCGGCTGCCAAGAAGCATCAACAGCCCACCAACGGGCACAAAGCGATCGACGTCCAGGGCGATCGTCTTTATACTAAGCGATCGTCTCTAGTGCCCGACCAAGGACGACCGTCTTATGCCACATGTAAAGCCGACATCCATCAAGTCTACGAAGATTGAATCTAGAGAAAAAGGCCCATGTGCAGACCCACAAACGGCGCAGCAGGAGGAGGCTTTTTGACTCCAGCCCATCACCAGCTATTACTGACAAGGACAACCTCTCACCTACCGACAGACCCGCAAAAGGCGCCCTAGGTGGGACCTCCCAGGACTAAGTCTCGGGGCACATGTTGTTTTATTATTGGTTCGCACGGTTGGCTACCTATAGCAGCTGCGGACTTTAAGGAAACCGACCCACGTAATGAGACGATCGCCCCGGTCACCACTAATGGCATGTCAGAAGCATTGAATGAGCATTTAATGTAGGAAAGGCGGTCACCCATTTGGGATTAAGACATCCCAACTACCTTCTCTTCTATAAATAGGAGACTTCCAGCATCTGGGAGAGAGAGTGGAATTCCCCTAAAGAGAAATCCCAGTGATAAGAAAGACGTCCGGCAGAAACGAACGCTCACTATATTTAATCTTTGTAACAAGAACTCACAGAGCATTAACTCCAGTTCTTCCGTCAATCATCAGCACTCAAGAGCTAGACAACTAGGGTTATTACACTCATTGTAATCATACTCTAACATTATTAGTTTTACTCCAAAGAAGTATTCTTATTAATAATATCTCGCGAGAGCATTCAAGCCCGGGATTAACAACCCCAGCAAATCTTGTGTTATTTACATTCCATCGTACGTGCTCTCGCATTTTGTTTGTTACTCACCCGTAGCCATATACAGCAAATCATTCCGAATAATATTTTGGGTAACAACAATTTGCGCTAGAAGAAGGGGCGTGAGCCCTTATTTTCTCTCCGACCATTTCAAAGAACACTCACTGTTCTCCGGAACATATACTTGAAGAAACACTCACTGTTCTTCAAAGAAAAACCCTCGAGATAATGACGTTTGCCACCACCTCGAAGAGAGCCACCTTACTGTCTGTCGGATGCCTTATTCTGGCCCAAACGAGTCCCAACCTACGGCAGAAGGCAGCCGTGGCGATGTCAGACTCTCACTCCCGCCCCCGAGGGACGTCCCCAGCCTCTCACTCGATCAATTCCAAACAACAGAACAGATTGAGGAGGCCATGGACATCCTAAGGGAGCGACAGAGAGCATGCGATGCACCCACTATTACCCCCTCAGCCATCCGTCGTGTGGGCAAACGAAAGCTCAAGGGGTTATATGTCGAGCAATCGTCAGAAAGCCCCGATTCACGAGAAAAGGCACTCGTGAGGTGGGACAGTTCCGTCTTCAGCCGCCTAGGAAGTGATCCTTCATGGCAACCAGGGCATTCTGGCCCCAGCCATGAGACATCGGAGTCCGAATCCGTCACCAGGAATTCGGCATACCCAACTCCCAAAAAACAGGTCAGCCATTTGGCTCCCACTCGCCGAAAAATCGAGCTCGGCGACAAAGACCTCGTCACCTACAATGGAGCCAGGAGATCAGTACATGATCGCCTCAGCTCCTGCTCCGAGAGCCAGACCGCGAGTAGCCAGGCTACGGCCTGCAATGCAACTCCAGCTCGACGATATGAAAGCGCTCCTAGAAACTGGGGTAGGCGCCAAGAGAAAGGTCGCCGGACCAAGTGAGCCGCTCGCGGTCCAGATCGAGCTTGCCCATGTGCAACCAAAGATCGCTCCTCCTCAAACATCTTTGTATGAGGGGAGATCGGACCTCTATACTCACTTAAGAAACTTCCGGATCTACATGACCAGATGCGGGGGGGTCAGACGCGACGAAATGTCGAATGTTCCCGTTAACATTGGGCAATATTGCCCCTAGGTGGTGCATCTCATTGCCACCATGCTCAATTAACTCCTTTGAAAAGCTGGCGAGCGACTTCACATCGTACTTCGCTGCCAAGGTCGCTCGGCCAGAAGGTTCCCACCGCATGATAAAGATCAGGCAGGGGAAAGACGACTCGGATGAAGATTACATCGACAGGGTGGATGAAATAGTCCTCACCGGCGAGCCCATAAGCGACGATCTCACCCTCTACTTGGTCCTGGGGGGATTCGATGGTCTTTCGCCCATGTTCAGGCACCTCACAAAGGACATCCCCCCGACCTACGCGATCTTCCGCGCCAAGATCGCCAACTTTCTGGCCAAGCAGAGGTTGCTCACCCTTCGCCTAGGCGAGGGGGAAACCGGAGGAAGGCACCATCTCCCATCCCAAAGAAGGCGATCGCCAAGCCCAGAAAGGCGGTCGCGAAGCCACCCGGTGAGTTCAAGGCCTTCGAGGATGTGGAAGTCTACCTTCTCCGCAACCTCAATCTATCTCCGGCCCATATCTTCAACGCCATCAAGGGGCGCGAATGGCTAAGCAAGCCAAAGGCGATGAGGGAAAACGGTCATCTGGACCGCAATAAATTTTGTGCCTACCACAAAAGTCCCGACCACAACACCAGCCAATGCCGCGACCTCCTCAGACAACTCTGGAGATTGTTCGAGGAAGGCAAGCTGGACAGTTTAGTAACCAAGCCGGACCCCGGACAGAAAGGACCGGGGCCGCGATCGGCGACAGAACGACGACCGTCAACCTCCCAATCCTGTCACCAGAATCGAACGAAACGAGCCGGAGGACTCAGATGAGTCGATCCCTTCGATCAACCTCGGCGGCCGGGTCAATATTCTTCAATCAGGGGGTGGAAATATCGGAGGTCTTTCCCCAGTTTCCACCATGTCAAACAAAAAACGGAAGATGGAGCTGAGGGCGTTCGCCAGAGTCCACGTCGTGGTGCCCCTGGAGCCAACCATCTCCAGAGATGCGCTCATCTCCTTCTCCAACAAGGATAGGGAGGGAGTAAAGCGCTCCAAGGGGGATGCCTTGGTGATCTCAGCATGTATCCTTGGGAAAACGGTCGACCGCGTGCTGGTTGACAACGGTAGCTTTTGCAACATCATATATAAGTCTCCTCTCGACCAGCTCAACAACCTGACCAAATTCATCAAGCCGTTCGAAACCGTTCTTCAAGGGTTCGGCGACAACACGGTCAAAGCCTATGGAAGGATCAAGCTCTCCGTCGAGCTAGTCTGCTGTTACGATCCTAAGGTTAAGTGTAACACCCCCAAAACCGACCGGGAATATTACAGCGCCGTGGGCCCCATATTGGAACCCACAAGGCTAAAATCATTTTCGCAAACGTTTAAAAATGTCAAAAAGCCCTTTGAAAGTACACACACACGCATAGCGGATAAAAACACAGTTCAAAGAATATCGAAAGCCATTTTAAATAAACACACGCAGCGGATAAAAACACAATTAATTACATTTGCAGCGGAATTAGAAAAACCAGAAAAGAATACATAATCCCAACAATCACGCCATAGCCAGTATCACCGGAAAGCTCATCCCTTCACGACCGCTACTAGCTCGAACTCCGAGTACCTAAAAATAAAGCCCACGACGGGGTCAGCCATAATACTCAACAATGATAACGATCACATCACAAAAACAATACATATCAATGTAATTACAAGGTAAGAATAATTCCAATATGATCTCACCGAAGTAACCTTACCAACCTGTCACAACCATAACAATCAAATCTTACCATATTCCACGCCTCGTGTCCTTAAGTGATGAATGAATTCAAAAGTAACCACCTGTACTGTATCCGAAACGATACCAAAATTCCCAAACTGATCATATCTCAATTATACAATGATTTGGCCATGAATAACTCTGTCGGCTGGGTCGCACAATCGGATGCCAATCCTGATAAAACCGATATCACACGATACATCTGCAAATCAACTGTCCCGAAACAATGGCAAGTCCCGAATATCAATACAAGCATGAATGCTCACACAATCAATAATGATAAACAATCAATGCATCACAACGGAAGTATCAATGACATGATATTTCCGCACAAGATCGACAAAGGATCAACCACGAACGAGAATACCATTATGTGGTAACTCCAACAAGATCAATGAAGAATCAATAACCGGGGATACCGACAACACGGCAATTCCCAACAAGATCAATAAAAGGTCGACAACCGAGAATACCGACGACACGGTAAGGATCAATGAAGAATCAATAATCGAGAATACCAACGACATGGTAAACTCTAACAAGATCAAAAGAGTCGACAACCAGAAATACCAACGATACGATAAACCCCAATAAGATCAACAAGGTCAACAACCGAGAATACTGATGACATAGTAAACTCTAGCAAGATCAATAAGGACCAACGACCGGAAGTACCAACGATACGGTATACTCCAACAGGAACAATAAGAAATCGACAATCGAGAATACTGACGACACGGTATACTCCAATAGGGATAATAAGGGATCAACAACTGAGAATACCGACGACACGGTGAACTCCAATAACATCAATCAAGGACTAATAACCAAGAATACCAACGGTGAGACAACTCCCAATTGGAATCAATAAGGATCAATAATGAACGAGATTACCAATGACAGGGTGAACTCCAAACGAGATTTATAAAGGATCGATATCAATGAGTTGTCCATTGATATGGTAACTCCGAACGAGATTAATAAAGGTTCAATGGTGACGGATACGAGAGAATAAAATCGTCAACCATATACAAATCATATATACGGATTTCAAAGACAACCCGAATATCGGATGCATCCAATTATACATGGACTGTGAACGACCAAGCAATAAGACTCAAGATGGACGTCACAATACGCTCGATCCGGACATGTGTCCGTGTACAAACCAACCACGGTATTGATCAGATACTCGTCTGGTCTCGTACCTAATCAGCCTCACGAAGTACGTCTCGTGTGCACGGTTCAATATGAGGTCGAAACCAACACATGCTACACGTGCCCGTCCCGAAAATCCTACACATGAACGATCGAACGTATCGACTCCGGATATGCCACGATACAACATGACAACAAATCTCAAAGAATCGCATATCGATCAAGGATCAGAAGACTTCCCAAAAGAGCAACAAGAACTCGATCATGAAAGACCGACACGACCACAATGTCGTATTTCCACCGCATACAACCCACATCATGCTCCACAATGCATATAATATTAACACATAAACCCCAAGGCAAAGAACCAAGGGTCACGAAAGCATCACATAGAATACCCGGAACATAGGTGCCATATAGGTCTTATCCTAACACAGTTCATGCAATTACAAAATACCCCAAGGCCGCAACCAAGGGTCACGAAAGTATCCACACAGAATACCCGGAACATAGGTGCCATATAGGTCTTATCCCTAACACATCGGCCCACAGATCACCGCTCACGGGAAGAGCACATTACAAAACATAACAAACACTGCATACTCACCGCATGAAATATCAATACACACATGCAATAATGCAATATGATGATTATCATAATCTAACAATATTAATTTACCTCAAGCCGAGACGCCAACTTTTCCACGACCAACCGCCCGAACGAATACACGGTTTATCCGACAATCCAAAATGAAGTACAGTCCATAACTAATACCAAACCACCATCCCGAGTTCAACATCGACACGATAACTAACCTTGATATCCGACTACTCATGCAATAGACCAAATTATAATTCACGTTCCCATTTCCCATAGACATCCTTAAAATCATATACATTATGATTTATCTTACATACCACCATTCCGACAATTCATATATTCCATAATACCATTGCTATATGAATCATAAATGAATGAAAACGAAATCATTTATTAACATTATGAACTGAGCAAGCATAACTTGCTCGGATACCCATACGATGAAGCCACCATCAATCCCGCCGTCTTCGTCTACAAGCTCCGCAACACAACGGTTAACTTCAACGATCACTAAACACAACCTAATGCAATAATCGATTAACGATACGTTCAATAACAATCAATAACCGAAATGACCAACTAATCAAACTCGATGGTTCAATGATATCTCGATCATATGAAACCAACCCATATCAACTCTTAACAATACGAACACAAGTCGAAATTCGTGTTCAATAATCCAAACAATGTCTTCAACATATAGTTCATATAACCGCAAGAATCGTAACAACAAAACCATAATCATCTTCATACGAATCCTTCTTCAACGATAACACCAAAATCCGAATTCAATGAGAGGATTATCAACATACCTCTAGAAGATGACATACACAAGTAATCACTTGTTTTGAATAGCACGGTGCGAAGAAATCGACAAAAGGGAAGGGTACCGATTCAACTTCCTTCAAAAGTTCATTCCTAAATCACAATAATATCAATTCAATCACCATCCATGCGAAAACGTATAGAGTTTCCCAAGTTCTACTCATTGAGGCATTTCATCGAACACTTTGAAGGCATAATCCAATTTAATCATTTTAACGAAGAAATACTCGAATTTGTTCCACAAAACTTCAAGAGTATCGAATGATTACGAGTATACAATCAAGTTCTATCAATAATCCGAATCAAAATGGAGCAAATCGGCCAAAACACCAAGAAACCTCAAGAACATCCAAAAATCAAGAGTTCATGTGTTCTTACCTTCGATCCGGGTGGAGGATGATGTTAATCCATGATTCCAACTTCCAAAACATGTTGTTATAACTTCATTCTACTCAAAACCATCATATTTGCTGAAGAAATCGCGGAAGGAACAAAGAAAAATGGAAAATGATAAGGGTGACTCGGTCCAGGCCTTATATAAAGCCGAGACACTGCCGGCGATTACGACGTAATCGGCCGTGGCTTACGACGTAACCGGCCGGCCTACCTCATCCCAATTTGTTCGGCACTTACGTGCGTAATCGGCGGCCCCTTACGCACGTAATCGGCCATTACGGCCGTAATCGCCACCGCCACGTACGTAATCGGCGATCCTAGCCCCCCGAGTCACCGCCGACCATGCTCGGCCATCCCAACGAGTCACGTCCGGCCATGCTCGGCCATCCTAACGAGTCACGTCCGGCCATGCTCGGCCATCCAGGTCATCTCGGCCACGACTCGGCCATCGCCCGCAACGCACGTAACACTTGTTCCGTTGCGTGCACGTAATACGACGTTGACTTGCTACAAGATTATACTCGTATTACGTCGTAATACACCGTATAACGACGTAACTCCATCCGCTGACTCACCGTCCACATCCGCGCCGAAAGCCGCCGACACCGGCCCAACTGCTCGATTCCTCTTGTTACGCACGTAATACCTTACGCTTAACGTCGTAACACGTACCACTTAGCGACGTTATCTCAAAGTCTTAACGTCGTTAACGATCCATACTTAGCCGTTTCCGGCAATTCTGTCCCAACGCCTCGACATAACAAATATGAACATACGACATCCGAACACATATACGAAATCCCGAAAGTATTCTCATACGGTACGTCCGATGCACGATATCCTCAATTACAACTGTCGACCAAGTACGGAAATCAAACAAATACTCATACGGTATATCCGACATCGAAAACACAACAAGCATGTAATATCCTAGAATCAAAATACCTCGATAGACATACCGGCACGACTGTCATGGTTTCCAAAATTATCCACTCATATCGTGTCGGTCCCACTGCATAAGACATCCCGAGATAAAATAATGCGAAAAATTCATAGTGAAATTCTAGGATATTACATATACACCCACTTAAATAAGTTTCGTCCTCGAAACTCAACACTGTCATAATCGTATCTCAATCCCGAAATATCTCAAAATCACGACACCATGCTCAAATAATCATCATCAAAATTGAAATAATCGAAAGAACATACTTACAGTCCGTGAAGTCGATGATCTTCCGTGATACCAAAGATACGACTCCCATACAAAGTCTCAACACACTAACAACACACCGGCATCGCAATTACTGCAATTTGAAAATATTTCAAAAATTTTGAAACCTCCAAAATCGGTTTGACCCAAAAGTCAGAAAATCATTTTCAAAAGTCACGCTACTACCGCACCAGTAGAGCCACATAACACACACGCCCGGGTTTTACGAAACCCAAGCTCCGATACCATTTTCTGTAACACCCCCAAAACCGACCGGGAATATTACAGCGCCGTGGGCCCCATATTGGAACCCACAAGGCTAAAATCATTTTCGCAAACGTTTAAAAATGTCAAAAAGCCCTTTGAAAGTACACACACACGCACAATGGATAAAAACACGTTCAAAGAATATCGAAAGCCATTTTAAATAAACACACGCAATGGATAAAAACACAATTAATTACATTTGCGGCGGAATTAGAAAAACCAAAAGAATACATAATCCCAACAATCACGCCATAGCCGATCACCGGAAAGCTCATCCCTTCACGACCGCTACTAGCTCGAACTCCGAGTACCTAAAAATAAAGCCCACGACGGGGTCAGCCATAATACTCAACAATGATAACGATCACATCACAAAAACAATACATATCAATGTAATTACAAGGTAAGAATAAATCCAATATGATCTCACCGAAGTAACCTTACCAACCTGTCACAACCATAACAATCAAATCTTACCATATTCCACGCCTCGTGTCCTTAAGTGATGAATGAATTCAAAAGTAACCACATCTTTGTATCCAAACGATACCAAAATTCCCAAACCGATCATATCTCAATTATACAATGATTTGGCCATGAATAACTCTGTCGGTGGGTCGCACAATCGGATGCCAATCTCGATAAAACCGATATCACACGATACATCCGCAAATCAACTGTCCCGAAACAATGGCAAGTCCGAATATCAATACAAGCATGAATGCTCACACAATCAATAATGATAAACAATCAATGCATCACAACGGAAGTATCAATGACATGATATTTCCGCACAAGATCGACAAAGGATCAACCACGAACGAGAATACCATTATGTGGTAACTCCAACAAGATCAATGAAGAATCAATAACCGGGGATACCGACAACACGGCAATTCCCAACAAGATCAATAAAAGGTCGACAACCGAGAATACCGACGACACGGTAAGGATCAATGAAGAATCAATAATCGAGAATACCAACGACATGGTAAACTCTAACAAGATCAAAAGAGTCGACAACCAGAAATACCAACGATACGATAAACCCCAATAAGATCAACAAGGTCAACAACCGAGAATACTGATGACATAGTAAACTCTAGCAAGATCAATAAGGACCAACGACCGGAAGTACCAACGATACGGTATACTCCAACAGGAACAATAAGAAATCGACAATCGAGAATACTGACGACACGGTATACTCCAATTGGGATAATAAGGGATCAACAACTGAGAATACCGACGACACGGTGAACTCCAATAACATCAATCAAGGACTAATAACCAAGAATACCAACGGTGAGACAACTCCCAATTGGAATCAATAAGGATCAATAATGAACGAGATTACCAATGACAGGGTGAACTCCAAACGAGATTTATAAAGGATCGATATCAATGAGTTGTCCATTGATATGGTAACTCCGAACGAGATTAATAAAGGTTCAATGGTGACGGATACACGAGAGAATAAAATCGTCAACCATATACAAATCATATATACGGGATTTCAAAGACAACCCGAATATCGGACAGATCCAATTATACATGGACTGTGAACGACCAAGCAATAAGACTCAAGATGGACGTCACAATACGCTCGATCCGGACATGTGTCCGTGTACAAACCAACCACGGTATTGATCAGATACTCGTCTGGTCTCGTACCTAATCAGCCTCACGAAGTACGTCTCGTGTGCACGGTTCAATATGAGGTCGAAACCAACACATGCTACACGTGCCCGTCCCGAAAATCCTACACATGAACGATCAGAACGTATCTGACTCCAGATATGCCACGATACAACATGACAACAAATCTCAAAGAATCGCATATCGATCAAGGATCAGAAGACTTCCCAAAAGAGCAACAGTAACTCGATCATGAAAGACCGACACGACCACAATGTCGTATTTCCACCAGACAACAGTCCACATCATGCTCCACAATGCATATAATATTAACACATAAACCCCAAGGCAGCAACCAAGGGTCACGGAAGCATCACACAGGAATACCCCGGAACATAGGTGCCATATAGGTCTTATCCCCTAACACAGTTCATGCAATTACAAAATACCCCAAGGCCGCAACCAAGGGTCACGAAAGTATCCACACAGGAATACCCCGGAACATAGGTGCCATATAGGTCTTATCCCCTAACACATCGGCCCAACAGATCACTGCTCACAGGAAGAGCACATTACAAAACATAACAAACACTGGTGCATACTCACCGCATGAAATATCAATACACACATGCAATAATGCAATATGATGATTATCATAATCTAACAATATTAATTTACCTCAAGCTGGAGACGCCAACTTTTCCACGACCAACCGCCCTGAACGAATACACGGTTTATCCGACAATCCAAAATGAAGTACAGTCCATAACTAATACCAAACCACCATCCCGAGTTCAACATCGACACGATAACTAACCTTGATATCCGACTACTCATGCAATAGACCAAATTATAATTCACGTTCCCATTTCCCATAGACATCCTTAAAATCATATACATTATGATTTATCTTACATACCACCATTCCGACAATTCATATATTCCATAATACCATTGCTATATGAATCATAAATGAATGAAAACGAAATCATTTATTAACATTATGAATCGAGCAAGCATAACTTGCACGGATACCCATACGATGAAGCCACCATCAATCCCGCCGTCTTCGTCTACAAGCTCCGCAACACAACGGTTAACTTCAACGATCACTAAACACAACCTAATGCAATAATCGATTAACGATACGTTCAATAACAATCAATAACCGAAATGACCAACTAATCAAACTCGATGGTTCAATGATATCTCGATCATATGAAACCAACCCATATCAACTCTTAACAATACGAACACAAGTCGAAATTCGGTGTTCAATAATCCAAACAATGTCTTCAACATATAGTTCATATAACCGCAAGAATCGTAACAACAAAACCATAATCATCTTCATACGAATCCTTCTTCAACGATAACACCAAAATCCGAATTCAATGAGAGGATTATCAACATACCTCTAGAAGATGACATACACAAGTAATCACTTGTTTTGAATAGCACGGTGCGAAGAAATCGACAAAAGGGAAGGGTACCGATTCAACTTCCTTCAAAAGTTCATTCCTAAATCACAATAATATCAATTCAATCACCATCCATGCGAAAACGTATAGAGTTTCCCAAGTTCTACTCATTGAGGCATTTCATCGAACACTTTGAAGGCATAATCCAATTTAATCATTTTAACGAAGAAATACTCGAATTTGTTCCACAAAACTTCAAGAGTATCGAATGATTACGAGTATACAATCAAGTTCTATCAATAATCCGAATCAAAATGGAGCAAATCGGCCAAAACACCAAGAAACCTCAAGAACATCCAAAAATCAAGAGTTCATGTGTTCTTACCTTCGATCCGGTGGAGGATGATGTTAATCCATGATTCCAACTTCCAAAACATGTTGTTATAACTTCATTCTACTCAAAACCATCATATTTCTTTGAAGAAATCGCGGAAGGAACGAAGAAAAATGGAAAATGATAAGGGTGACTCGGTCCAGGCCTTATATAGGCGAGACACTGCCGGCCGATTACGTACGTATCGGCCGTGGCTTACGACGTAACGGCGGCCTACCATCGTCCCAATTTGTTCGGCACCCTTACGTGCGTAAGGCGGCCCCCTTACGTGCGTAATCGGCCATTACGGCCGTAAGCCCGCCTACGTGCGTGTCGGCGATCCTAGCCCTCCGAGTCACTGCCGACCATGCTCGGCCATCCCAACGAGTCACGTCCGGCCATGCTCGGCCATCCCAACGAGTCACGTCCGGCCATGCTCGGCCATCCAGGTCATCTCGGCCACGACTCGGCCAGTCGCCCCGTAACGTACGTAACACTTGTTCCGTTGCGTACGTAATACGTACGTTGACTTGCTACAGTACTATACTCGTATTACGTACGTAATACACCCTGTATAACGTACGTAACTCCATCCGTTGACTCACCTGTCCACATCCGCGCCGAAAGCTGCCGACACCGGGCCCAACTGTCTGATTCCTCTTGTTACGTACGTAATACCTTACGCTTAACGTACGTAACACGTACCACTTAGCGTACGTTATCTCAAAGTCTTAACGTACGTTAACAGATCCATACTTAGCCGTTTCCAGCAATTCCTGTCCAACGTCTCGACATAACAAATATGAACATACGACATACTGAACACATATACGAAATCCCGAAAGTATTCTCATACGGTACGTCTGATGCACGATATCCTCAATTACAACTGTCGACCAAGTACGGAAATCAAACAAATACTCATACGGTATATCCGACATCGAAAACACAACAAGCATGTAATATCCTAGAATCAAAATACCCTCGATAGACATACTGGCACGACTGTCATGGTTTCCAAAATTATCCACTCATATCGTGTCGGTCCCACTCTGTACAGTACATCCCAGATAAAATAATGCGAAAAATTCATAGTGAAATTCTAGGATATTACATTAAGATCACTAGGAACCTGAACTTTGTAATCATACACATGCATATCATCTATAATGGGTTCCTAGGTCGCCCCTTTCTAGAAACCTTTGAGGCGGTCGCCTCCTCTTTCTTTTATTGTATCAAGTTCCCCACTACCGAAGGGATAGTCGGTACTGTAAAAGGAGATCAGCTAATGGCGAAGAAGTGTTTGAACTACTCTTGTGTTGTAGCTTTTACTTTAAACGTTTCTTGTCCTGTTTGTAACACTGGGACGATCAACAACCAACCAATGGAGATCGACGATCCAAACACCTCATACCAGCCCAACTCAGAAGACGGCATCTCACATCGATCGTCGGACGACATCGAACCGAGGATTGGCTTCGAGCCAAGCCTCGATGTTGATCCAAGAATCGAGTCCGGCGATCACTCCAAATGAGAAGCGACCGTCCCCACCGAAGAGTTGGAAAGTATAACAATCGATCCGACTCGCCCGGAGCAGGAAGTGCAGATCGGCTCGAGCGTTGATCCCGAGCTAAAAGACAATCTGATCAGTTTACTATGAAAGAACATTGGAATCTTTTCCTAGTCGCATCAAGATATGGTCGGCATCAATCCTGAACATGTTTGCCACTATTTGAAGATCGACCCGGCAAGGAAGCCTGTTCACCAAAAATGTAGGAAATTCGATCCAGAAAAATATGCTGCGCTAGATGCAGAAGTCAAAAAGCTGCTCGACAATAAACTGATCGGGGTAGCTACCGACGAGCCACAGTGGGTGGCCAACACGGTGCTTATCAAGAAGGCTAGCGAATCCTGGAGGTTATGCATCGATTTCACCGACCTCAACGTGGCTTGTCCGAAAGATCACTTTCTAATGCCTCACATTAACCACTTGGTCAATAGCACAGCAGGTTGCGAAATGATGTCGTTTATGGACGCCTTCACCGGATACCATCAGATCCCAATGGTGGAGAAAGACGTAAAACACACATCATTCCACACGGAAAAAGACGTGTTCTTTTGTGTCCGAATGTCGTTCGGTCTGAAAAATGCGGGGGCGACCTACCAACGCCTAGTCAACAGGATGTTTGCCGATCAAATCGGCAAAACCATGGAGGTTTACATTGAAGACATTGTGGTCAAAAGCCTCAAAAAGTAAAACCACCTCACAGACCTCGCCGAGACGTTTGCCATCCTCGAGAGTTTCAACATGAAGCTGAACCCCAAGAAATGCAACTTCGGAGTAAGCTCCGGAAAATTCCTGGGGCACATCGTGAGCCAAAGGGGGATCGAAGCGAACCCCACAAAATCAAGGCGATCCTCGACATGCAAGAACCACGGAATGTCAAGCAGGTGCAACGCCTCACGGGGTGTTTGACAGCCCTTAATCGTTTCATTTCGCGGCTTGGAGACAAAAGCAAGCCTTTCTTCGCCACCATAAAGGATAAAAAATTTGCGTGGATGAAAGAAAGTCAAATGGCATTCGCCAAAATCAAGGAATATCTTTCCAACCCCTAAATTTTGGCAAAACTAATCCCCGGCGAGAAGTTGTTCCTTTACCTGGCAGCTTCGGAGGTCGCGCTGAGCGCAGTATTAGTGCGAGCAGAGGGACAAACCTACTTGCCAATCTACTTCGTTAGTCAAGCACTACATGACGCGTAGACACATTACACGCCTCTGGAGAAGCTCGCCTACGCACTTGTCATGAGTGTTCGCAAGCTGAGAGCCTATTTCTTCGAACACCAACTGGAGGTTCTGACGACTCTCCCTCTAAGGCAAGTTCTGCACTGGCCAGACACCAACGGGCGACTTCTCAAGTGGTCACTAGAGATTGCCCAATATGGTGTCATGTATGCTCCTCGCACGGCGATCAAGGGCCAAGCACTGGCGGATTTTGTGGTGGAATTAACTTTCCCGCCTCTTCCAACCCAAGTCGGCCGTCCCGCCTGGAAACTGCTCGTAGATGGCTCGTCGACCAGCTCGTGAGCGGGGGCGGGGATTGTCCTCATCAGCCCCGATGGCCAGAGTTTCACAAATGCTGTGCGTTTCGATTTCCGAGTGACCAACAATGAAGCCGAGTATGAAGCCTTAGTAGGCGGGCTCGATCTAGCGCTCGCCGTGGGTGTTCGTCGCCTTCACGTCTTCATGGACTCCCTCTTGGTCGTGAACCAAGTCAAGGGAGAATATGAGGCGCGTTGTGAACAGATGATCAAATATCAAGAGTTGGTCGCCGAAATGTGCACAAATTTCGAAGAAGTACTAATCGAGCAAATCCCGAGAGAACACAACTCCCAGGCCGATGCCCTATCCAAACTCGCATCTTCGTATGGGCAGCAGATTTCTCTAACATCCAAATCACTAAATTGGTAAGATCGGCGATCGAAAAAAGCCTGGTCGCCACAGTTGCCATCGCCGAAGAGAATTGGATGACTCCATTCATTGAATACTTGATGGATGGAACGGTCCCCACATATCGGGTCAAGGCTCGCCAGCTTCAGCTCTGAGCAACCAGATACACCCTCTTGGACGACCGGCTTTACAAGCGAGCTTTCATCCTTCCTCTCCTCAAGTGCATTACGCCGGAGGAAGGCCGACTTGTTTTAGCCAAAATCTATGACAGGATCTGTGGAAATCACGCGGGAGGGCGAGCCCTCATCCTCAAGACGACCAGGCAAGGTTTTTTCTGGCCTACCCTGTGAAAGGACGTGATCGCCTACGCCCGATCTTGTCACATGTGTCAAATAATGGGCCCGAACATCAAACTCTCCCCCTAGCAGCTCACCTCTATGTATATCCCGTGGTCGTTCGCCCAATGGGGCATCGACCTCATCGGTCCTTTGCCAAGAGCACCGGGGGGATGTAAATTCGCCATCGTGGGGGTCGATTACTTCACAAAATGGGCAGAGGCCGAACCACTCAACAAGATCGGCCAAGAACAAGTAATTAAGTTCGTTTGGAAAAACATCATCTGCCATTTCGGTCTACCTCAGGCTATCATCTCCGACAACGGAAAGCAGTTCAACGGTTTGGAAGTTATGCAATTCTGCGAAAAATGGGGAATAAAAAACTTGTTCTCGGCCCCTTACCACCCTCAAATAAACGGGCAGGTAGAGGCTGTAAACAAGATCCTCAAGCACACAATCAAAGCCAGACTCGAATCCAAGCAAGGGCATTGGGCGAGCGAGCTCCCGGATGTTTTGTGGTCCTACCGAATGACGACAAGAAATTCAACCGGCGAAACCCCATTCGCCCTCGCTTTCAGAACAAAAGCAGTGATCCCATCAGAGATCTCCGTCCTCAGCCACCGAACTGCACAACAACTGACGACAGACAATGATGTAGCTCGGCGAATCGACTTGGATATGCTCGAAGAACGACGACTGACATCGAAAATGAAGAACACGATCCACAAAAGGAAATTCGTAAGGTTCTTCAATTCAAAGGTCAAAGAAAGGCGATTCCAAGTGGGCGACCTAGTCCTCAAGAAGATCCAGACCCACACAAGAGTATTTGGTCCGAACTGGGAGGGCCCTTCAGGATATCCAAGTGGCTAACTAAAGGAGCCTATGAGCTCCAACACTCAGACGGCAGTCCGGACCAATATCCCTAGAATGCCGTCCATTTGAAGAAGTATTATCAGTAGAAACACCCTGTATTCATTTACTCAATGTGCAAAGTGCTTAACGAGATTTTACAATTCTCCCAAAATGATTTGCTTCGGCAAAACAAACCAAAGGCTACTGCTTGAGCAACGCCTTCAAAAAGAGGATGACTCGCTCGCCCTCTAAAGTTCGTCATCTAACATGATGGACATAGGCAAGCGATCACCTCCCCCAGCACAACGTATACCGGCGAGGATCGCCATCTAACATGACGATCCCAGGTAGAAAAGTGCAGCCATAGTTGTGGAAGTCGATGGAACCGACAGCCCGTCCATACAAGGTTCCTTTGGGTGGAGATCGCTCGCCCTTTCATTTAAATACGAGGTGGGCGTAGCCGAAGGACCCTCAAAAACAGATATGTGGACATGCTCGCCCGCCCTCAAAGGTCCATCATCTAACATGGTGAACCTGGCAATGCGACGCGTCCAACCCCCCATCACAACGTATGCCCTCGAAGGTCCGCCATCTAACATATCGGTCCCAGGCAGAAAAGTGCTAACAAGCCATGGTCGCGAAGTCGATTCATCCGACGACGCTCCATGCAAGGACTCCTCCAGGCTGAGATCGTTCGCCCTATTGCTACATTGCGAGGCAAAACGTAGCTTATAGAGGACCCTCACAATTAAGTGAGTCGTGAGACGTAGACCCTCAGACGGAATGTCGCTCGCGCACAAGACATGGTCGCAAAGGTCGGTTCCATCGAACTCTACGACCGTGCAAGGTTTCTCTAGGCCGAGATGGTCGGCCTTCCTCGAGGAATCTACAAAATTGAAGATCGCAAGAACTAGACCAAAGATCGCTCGCTAAACGATTTATTTTCGTTCCTTTATTTTCACTAAGTAAACAAAAATAAGGGGGAGAGCGGAGCTAAACATACGACGATCGGCTTTGTTCAGATATACACACGACGATCGATGCCAGGTCAATGCGAGTGATTTGGAAAGACGAACATACAAACACAAGAAATCAGATAAAGAAACATTTTTTCATTTCATTTCATTTGGATCTGATATACAATCACGGTCGCCCGAGGGAAAAAATACAACAAAAGCCTAGAAAATTACAAGTAAAAAGCAAGATAAGCTCAGAGATCGGCGCCCGCTCCCTCACCAGCTGGAGACACCGCACCCCCGTCATCTGGGGCATCTAGGTGAACAAGGTTGTCCGGCGACGGATACCAACTCAAGTCGACCCCAGGATCCGAGGAGAGGTCGAGGATCGGCACGAACAAGGCTGGGTGCAGAGGGTGCTCAAGCACGTAGGCTTTGAAGTTATCAACCAAAGGGACGACCTCGAGCCCTCCCTTCTTAGCAGCACGGATTGCGTCAGCATAAGCCATATAATAGGCAAATTCGCTGACATATTCCACGTTGAGGTAGGGATCGGCCTCGGTCGCCTCCAGTTTCTCCCTCAGCCCTGCAAGCGATTGGTTCGCGCCATGGAGCTCGGCAACCTTGGCAGCCAACTCTTCCTTCGACGGCGTCAGCTCGCCGGTCAACCGATCGACGATCGCCTTCAGCTCGGCGACCTCCTTCTATGCGGCCGCGTGCAACCTGCGGGCATCTGTCATCTGATCCCGCATCCGGTCGTTCGCCGCACGGGCCCATTCGAGGTCATGGCTCGCCTTGTTGGCCGCCTCCACGGAGCTCTTCTCCATCGCCACGAGCCTGTCGGCAAGCTTGGCATTCTGTTTTCGAGCAGCCTCGAGGTCCGCCTGGAGACCAGCGGTGGAGGGCCGCCCCTTATAGTCTTTCACAGCCTGGGCAGCCATCTTCGCCATCTGAAGGGCTAAAGCAAAGGTCGCCTGCATCCCATCAGTAGATCGCCGGCATGCGATCGCGTCCAAGTCGGTCGTCCAGGCCTTCGGTAGGGCGGTGGCAGCCCGAGAGACATAGTGGGGGACATCGCAAGCTTCGCGAGGAGCTTTGCTCGCAAGGAAATCCAACACTAGCAGCGAGCAGTTCGGGGCGCTGCGACGGAGCCTGTGCCAAGAACAAAAGAGTTGGTATATTTCCTACATAAGTGACATAACCCAGCAAAGCGACCAAGCTTACCTTGCGACCTTATCTGGGTCACGGCCGAAGAACGGCCTCCCGCGCGGGGTCTCAGCATTGGTGATCGCCATGTCTTCTAGGAAAGCCGAGGAGGGCGTGGACCCCTCCACCAGAGGAATTGCGGAAAGCAGAGGCACAGGGATCGGCGGTTCATCAACAGTAGGAGAGGTCGAGGGCTCCTCCGTCCTCCACTTCTTGCGATTAAGCCGAAGTTGACCCTCCTCCTGAGGGTCTTGTTCTTCAGTGACCGGCTCCAGGAGAGGCCTCGCCTCCGGGATAAGTCAGAGCGTCGCAGCAGGAGCTCGACTCGTTTTCTTCCCTTGGCGAAGGCAACTCATAATCCTGGTGTTTGACATAGCGATATCGGTCGGGGGATATTGGTAGCTAGGGAAGCGAAAAGAAAGAAAGATCGTGAAAGTTCGTACCTGGAACCCCTAGGTGTTGAGGAAAACGAAACAGCCGAGTGCAGACCTCCACGCACCGCCGACCCAGAACCACTTCGTTGGATCGCCCCGGACCTTGTTCGGTACCCCAAGAACCACCCGGCCCGAGCAACCTTGAATGTGGTAGCTGCCAACAGAACCTTTCTGAGCCGTCAGCTTGAAGAGAGAGTTCATCTCCAACGGCGAAGGAAGACTGTACAGCCGGTGACCGCCGAACAAAGTAAGGGTGCAGACAATCTGCAGCCAGGCATTCGACGTCAGTTGAAGCGGCGCCACATTCCAGGCGGTAAGCAAGTAGGACATGGCGAACTGCAGTGGGAACCACAGTCCGGCCCCCATGATCGCCTCATTCACGGCGACCATGCCCTCAGGAGGTTGGTCGGCACGTTCATTCTCGGCGGGCACATAGAGGGAAACATTAGAGGGGACATGGAACTTCGCCCTCCAGCGGTCCAAATTTTTCCTGGTCGCCGAGCTTCTAATATGCCCAAGGGACCACGGGGAGCGGCACAAGCCCCGGAATAGCATCCGCCTTTCGGGTTGATAGGTATGGGCAATCGAGTATTCGCGGAAGTCAAACTTGGGAATTTGGCCGGCCAATTTCTCCATAAGTTCGACAAAGTCTGAAAAGGCTTTTGCGAACGCACTGTTTCGCTCCCAGTACGCCTTCACTTCCATCTCCTCTTCTGTCAGCGAACGCATTCGCTTGGCCTCCGCCACCCTAGCCGCATAGGCTTCGTTAAAGAGTTCTTCAACCTCCGCGGGTTCAATCCCGGCGTGAATAGCCTCGACGGCTGTCTCCATGTGGAACTCCGGGGAGATTTCATCCCGGGCGGTCGAAGTCCCAGCGGCAGAAGTGCTACCTATCTCATACACCGTTGGTTTTCCTCCGGACATCTTCAAAAATAAAGGAAAAAGAGAAGTTTTTTTTTCTTACCTAAAAAGATTGAGTCGAACGATGCTCGGCAACATGAAGCTTCAAAGGAATCCAGCGATATCTTCTTCTCAGATGAAAGTGCGAATAAGGTTTTAACCCAAAAACCTTAGCCCCTTTTTACAGGCGAAGGCAGGGGCTTCTGGGCAAATAAACAAAGTCTCGAGGGTCAAAGCGCAAAGGTCAGGAAAGAACGACTTTATTGCCGCCCTCGAGTCCCACGTGCGTGTCGTTTCGAGGGCACGCCAGAGGATAAGCCTGACAAACCGTCGGACTCCCCCAACAGGAGCGTGCCACGTGCCCCAATGATGTCTCAAGTCAACTTTCGCCTCCCGCTCTTTTCAGCGACCGAGTAGGTCGTCCAAATTGAAAATCAAACTCTGCTCGAGAAGACGATCGCATGTTCCATAAAGTGAGGAGTCACTCGTAGTCCATTCAAGCGATCGCCAGTGGAACCACCTCACCCCATGTCTTTAACATCGGAGCGAGTTGGGGGGCAATTGTTGTGCGGCGATTAATATGCCTCGGAAGAGGCGATCGCCTCAACCGCGATCGGCTACCAAGAAACATCAACAGCCCACCAACAAGCACAAAGTGATCGACGTCCAGGGCGATCGTCTTTATACTAAGCGATCGCCTCTAGTGCCCGACCAAGGACGACCGTCTTATGCCACATGTAAAGCCGACATCTGTCAAGTCTACGAAGACTGAATCTCGGGAAGAAGTCCCACGTGCAGACCTACAAACGGCGCAGCAGGAGGAGGCTTTTTGACTCCAGCTCATCACCAGTTGTTAGTGACAAGGACAACCTCTCACCTACCGACAGACCCGCAAAAGGCACCCTAGGTGGGACCTCACAGGACTGAGTCTCGGGGCACGTGTTGTTTTCTCATTAGTTCGCACGGTTGGCTACCTATAGCAGCCGCGGACTTTAAGGAAACCGACCCACGTGCTGAGACAATCGCCCCGATCGCCACTAATGGTGTGTCAGAAGCATTGAATGAGCATTTAATGCAGGAAAGGCGGTCGCCCGTTTGGGATTAAGATATCCCAACTACCTCCTCTTCTATAAATAGGATACTTCCAGCATCTGGGAGAGGGAGTGGAATTCCCCTAAAGAGAAATCCCATAGATAAGAAAGACGTTCGGCAGAAACGAACGCTCACTATATTTAATCTTTGTAACAAGAACTCACAGAGCATTAACTCTAGTTCTTCCGGCAATCATCAGCACTTAAGAACTAGACAACTAGGGTTATTACACTTATTGTAATCATACTCTAACATTAATAGTTGTACTCCAAAGCAGTATTCTTATTAATAATATCTTGCGAGAGCATTCAAGCCTGGGATTAACAACCCCAGCAAATCTTGTGTTATTTACATTCCATCGTACGTGCTCTCGCATTTTGTTTGTTACTCACCCGTAGCCATATCCAGCAAATCATTCCGAATAATATTTTGGGTAACAACACCATGGTAGAAAACTAGGCCTAATGAGGCCTTTATATAACAGCGATTGCAACTATTTCTTTAATTATTTTGTTTCAACTGGTGCCATTTTATATTGTGACTTCGATATTGATATTGTTCCCGACTGCAAGTTAATCACAAACTATATTTCACGATTTGGTGTCAGTCCCAGTAGATCATCGAGAAACACTTCAGGGTATTCTTTCACCACTGGTACTTTATTGACGCTTGAGCAAACTTGCTTTTCAATGCTCATTAAACTTACTAGAGAGCCTTCACAACCACTACGTAATAGGCGTTGTGCCTTCATTACTGAGATTACTGAAAATCTAAAATTCTTACTAACCCCGATTAAATAAAGAGATTCTTTCCCACGTGGTTGGAATGTCATGATCTTTCTCCAGCAATCAATAGTAGAACGATATTTTGACAACCAGTCCATACCCAAGATTATGTCATAGTCATTCATGTGATTAAATGAGCACAGAGTTCCCTACTTTCAATAGGAATACTACAGTCTCGTATGATCTTATTTATTTGTTTTGGATCTTCGTAGGGGGTCACTACATTCTAACCTGTCTCAACTTTTTCTGATACTCTACCCAGCTTTGCCACATATTCAGTGGACGCAAATAATGCGCAGCACCATGATCAAATAATATAGATGTTGAAGTACCAAAAATAGGTAGTTTGCCTGTGATAATAGATGGATTAGCTTCAGCATTTTCTCTAGTCATAGTGAAAACGCTAGCCCGTACCCTTTCTTGTGCTTTTGGTTTTGGCTTGTTTGGGCTAGCATTTGACATATGTCCAAGTTTTCCACACGAAAAGCATACCTTAGAACCCAACAAGCAAACTCCATTATGATGTTTCCCACAGTTAGAGCATACCGGTAATGGTACAAATAGTTTGCCCTCTTCAGACTTCATATGATTACTTGGATCTCCTTGTTCTTGCCCCTTTTCAGACGGAAAACCAGCTCTTGGGTTCTGAAATTGAGGTAGCCTCTTCTTTTCATTTCTAAACCGGCATTAGCCTTGCCGTTGAGCAAATGGTCGTTGAACCTCTTGTTCCTATCAAATTCTCAATTCAGCCTGTTCTGCCACTAATGCTCTCTCGACAACTATTGGATAAGTCGTCCCTTGCATTCCTGCCATGTTGACATCTTTGTAGAGTTCTGGTCTCAAGCCTTCAAGGAACCTCTCCAATTTTAGTGCTTATGTGCTAACCATATGCTCCGCAAACCTAGGCAGCAGTTTGAACTTGCAGATATAGTCTCAAACTATCATACTTCCCTATTTCAACTGTATAAATTCGTTCATCTTTATTGCATAAATAAGAGCTGTAAATTACTTGTTTCTGAAGAGTTCCTTAAAATTAGCCCAAGTCATTGTTGCCACATTCTCTATAACACTTATCATATCCCACCAATGACCTGCACTACCCCGTAATATAAAAGATGTACAAATTACCTTATTCTCTTCAGACTATATTGGAACATATTTCCTATAGTCCTTAACAATCCTCTGCTTCTGTAGGATCCACTGCATTCTCAAATGTTGGGGGATTCAACTTCATGAACCTCCTTCCATCCAATTCCAGTTGTTCTACTCGAGGTGGAGGTCGATTCATATCAGCTCTATGTTGTCCTCTCATATCTCTTCGTTGCATGAGTTGTTGGATTTGTTAAGATTGCCTTTCTACTAGTTCAGTCAATCAACCAATGATCAGATCGCGATCATAACTTGCGGACGTCATTTCTGGTCTTATTTTCTACCCCCTTCACCGCCTTCTGTTCTTGTTCTCATCATTATCTTCTAGTTATGACTAATTCCTATATCATTTGGCCAATATAGTTCATGAAATATGAATACACACAAATGAAACAACACTTACTGGAATTATTTTGCTCCACATGCTCTGAGCTCGTGTACATGAACAGTCTATAAGGCACAAACTGAGATCTGATACCACCTGAAATGACCCACACTCACGACCTAACCTGAACTCTTCTATATCATATTAATACTTATAAAATACTATAGAATTTCGGCAGAATTCCCCTAAAATAGTACCTATGTAACCAATCTGTAATAATAGTAATACAAAATCCATATCACCCCCACATAGAGCCATCATGTCTCATCCAGAATCAAATGTCATCTATATAGCATCATATCACCAAAATCAAAACATCAGCAAACATGATGTCCCTAATCCTCCCACATATGTATTTTAGAAATTCACTGCTTCAACAAACTCATTAGTTACATAACCATACCAAAAGTATATAAAGCATAAAACGACACCATCACCACTCAGGTATATATGTTTTTCTAACTCGACAAGGTTTAGAAAAAGTAACAATAACACGATAGACCGA
This sequence comes from Orobanche coerulescens, assembly GCA_033398695.1. Lineage (NCBI taxonomy): Eukaryota > Viridiplantae > Streptophyta > Magnoliopsida > Lamiales > Orobanchaceae > Orobanche > Orobanche coerulescens. The sequence goes on along the minus strand of CM065807.1, from coordinate 117,191,292 downwards.
TGGTGTAGCCCAATAGGTCTTTATCCATGAACATCGACCCCCAGTAACAGTGAACTCTAATCCATCCATCAATGAAAATCTCTCAAGCATCAAGGTTATATACAATGTATAAACTACGTGAGCTAAAGCCAAATAAGTAGAGATCGTGCATATCTAATGTCTGATCTACAATGACATATGATCATAAATGAGAATCTCTCCCAAAAATCATTTCCTTTTCTTTGGGCCCGTTGACCCACATACTAGGCACCGGAAAGAGCTCAACATCATTTCATAAGGTATGGATCTGCCACGCCATATATATAAGGCATGCATCTACCATACCAAATATATCGTGAGAACCTCCATCTACCATGTCTCACACATCATATAAGCACACATCTACTGTGTTAAACATATCATAAAAGCATGCATCTACCATGCCTCGATGCTCTAGAAGTGGCCAAAAAAACATATTTCCTTTCCATGATCATTTCATGTGGAAATGCTAATGTATATCATGTTCATGTAACGTGCAACCAGACACTTTAAGCATCATCCACATCAATGATAAACTACAATGAAACACTCTCAATATATCACCAAATTCTACAAATATTTATACAAACAATACTATATCTATGCATTGTAGTATTGGATGATTTTCTACTTACCTTGTTTGGGTGATCGCCTTACTTTTATATCGATATGAGATGATTGTGATGATAACCTTGATACCCTGTTTCAAGTAGTGTGTTTAAAGAGGATCAATGATACCATAAAGTTCAGCACATTTCCTATCCGAAGGGTTTTACCAATTTCTATCAAGACATCTAATTGGTGTGTTATGGGTTTTATGTCCGTCCTTCTATTATTCCAGCCTACTAAAATGTCATTTATGACCTCTTAGTATGTTAAAATATTTGATTTTAATGTCCTTTGAGACACCACAAGAAAAGTCTCTTAGATTCTATAGCAACATGATTGTATAAGAGAACTTACCAAAGCCTAGTACTATTCAAGTTTTGTTTTGCTCATAACCACTTCGATATATGTTGGATTTGAACCAAATTTTAATAAGACTTCCCCAACATACTTAAGAACAAATATATCAAATCTCCTACTCCTGAACCCAAAGAATTCTATACAATATATATGCTTTGGAAAGGTGGCAGAATTGAATCTTTGACCGGGCAAAAAAAAGATACACTCTAGGTTCGAGTCGATATAGCATAGGTTTTATTATTTTATTAAGCCATATAGATCCATAATAAACGATTGATTATAAACATGTTTAAGGAACTTAAATATTTGCTAACTTCAAAACAACCAAGAAACATAACAAATAAAAAGAGAACTAAGAAGAGTCACCTTGATTTGCAAAGGAATAGAGGTGTTGTAGTTTTGATGTTTTCTCCTTGATGTTTTGGTGAATTTTCGAAGGGTAAAGCTTATGATAAATTTCAGAGAGTATATGAGGGTGTAGGGTCTATTTCATCACTTATTTAAGAGATAGAGTTAGTTATAAAGGGGGAAATTACAAAACTAGCAATTAGTAAACTCTAAAAGCCATCTTCTATGGTGTAGAACTGTTTGGGCATATGAGGTCAGGATCTTGGACAACTTGGACCAGTCGTAGCTTATATGGACCATATTTATAATATGATGGACAGGTTCAAGATTTTTGTAGAGGAATAATATGTGTTTCAACTATTTAAAAAACCTGTTACTGGTGCGGACAGAGATAAAAATGCAAGAAGAGGAGTTTCTTGTCAAATCTTCTAGTGCCTCATACATAGCACACTATAGATAAGAATGTAAGGACTCGTTTATTAATGTGATATGGTTTGGACAATAAACTTAAATATAAGTTTAACAGTATCCGACCTCAATTAGAATGAATCGAGTATTGATAGATCGAATTATTTAACAAAGTGTACCGGATCACACCATTAATTGTGTCCTATATGGTGTTGATAAGAATAATAATAATAATTTAAATGTATTATTAGGTTAAAGTATTCCCATGGACCATAATCTAGATTTGCTTAGCATATACGCCGACTAAGACCCCTAGATAAATCGGATAACATAAAATAGATGGCTCAATAATACAAATAATACTTTTAAGTTTACCATATTAAGTTAGAGTTATGTAATATCTTAATATGTATTTTATCCTTCTATAAATTTAATATTATCAACATGTTAATTTCACGATTAAATTTACATGTTTCATATCATTGAATGCACTTAATTGCACTGTAAGATAAAATAAACATTCAAATGTCAAAGTAAACATAACTAGCGCATGACCAGTAAGTGTAATGTATGAATCATATTGACCAAATAAGTAGTGTCAGGCTCGGGTACCATAATTTATAACCTTGGAAATAGATCCATTTTATAAATGTAGTATTTGGCTGGGTAGGTGAGATATGGATGTTTCAGTTTGACGGATGATGAATGTTTGAATAAAACTAATCCATCGTGTCAGCATTAAATGCTTCAAACATCTTTTGATCTTCATTAAAATGTTATGCTTACCACAGTGTTTGGCCACATTAAATGATATCTCGATCAACATTAAATGCTTACCAAAATCATGAATACTTGTGAATATAAAATTGCTTTGTTCACAACAGTTTGATGTCCAAGTTTTATCCTGTTGCGTTTTACACTTTACTTTTTCTAAATAAGATGCATACCTCAAGAATGTTGTAGCCAACTGGTCTTCTTGCTGTAACGTGAAATCCTTTAACATGATGTATACTTGGTTTCGGAAAGCGTTGTAGTAATAATGATGTAGCATGATACTATAGTTTTGCTGCACTTATCAATACTGCCTCAAGGATGTTAGAGTGCAGACAGTTGGCTAATATGGCATTTCCGCCTGGTTATCGAGAATTCTAAACTTTAATCCCACAATCAGAATATCACTAGGGTCCGACTAATGAGGGACTTGATCGACAACTCATGGAAACTTCCAACCTCAATAACACAATAATCTATTTAAGGGTCTGATGGCACAATATAATTGTTCTACGTAATATAAATATATATATATATATATAATACCAATACATATCCAAATCACTATATTAATTTCCTCTCCTATTTGGCATTATCTTATTTATCTAAAATCTGAAATTCCATATTGATTTAAAATAGAATTCCATCGAGGGAGAACCTAAATAGATACTTAGAATTCAATGTATATTTTTCCACCCCCACACACCAAAGGTTTAATAGCTTTATTTTTATTATGCTTATTCGGTCAATTATTAAGTTGACAAACAAAGAGTTTAACTTTTAGTGGAAAATTTAATATGGCTAATTATTAAATTTACATTAACCTTATTTATCTCAATCTTATATGTAACATCAATTTTAAATAATGTTACACTGATTGGAGTATCTAGATAAATATTTAGAATCAATATGTAGTAATTTGAACAATTATTATGTTGGTCAAATAAAATATTTTATTTTTTATTGAAATTTTTAACTCACCAAATAATAAATTATATCATCCTATTATCTGAAATCTCAAATCATACATAGATTTTAAATGAGACTCTATCGATTTTTAAATAAAAAATTAAAATCAATTTCTATTTTTATATAATTCACAATATTAATTTGGCCAATTACTAAGTTTGTCAAATAAAAAGTTTTATATTTATTGGCCATCAATTAACCTAAATAAATACTTTGAATCAATGTATATTTTTTCAATCAATAATTATTTTACACCACCAATTTAAGAATTTTATTGTTATTGAAAATTTGATATGACCAATTATTAAGTTGGCCACATAAATATTTTTATTTTTATTTAGTTCATCCAGTATTAATTTGGAATATTATTAAGTTGATCAAATAAATAGTTTTAGTTTTATTTGAGAATTTAATTTGGTTAATTACTAAATTTTCATTCATCATACTTATTCTAAAATCTTGAATCTCACATCGATTTTAAATGAGACTCCACCAGTTGAGGAACCTAAATAAGAACTTAGAATCTACATATATTTTTCCACCGCATAATTATTTTTCGCACCGGTTTAATTAGTTTTATTTTTAATTTGGATGTTTTACTATAATTGTTTGGCCAACTATAATGTTTTAATTTATTAAGTTGGCCAAATAAATAATTTTATTCATTATTATAGAGTCTAATTTGGCTAATTATTGAATTTGCGTGAAGACTATTTGTCTAAAATTTTGAATATCACATTGGTTTTCAACGAGACTTTAACTATTGGAGAACCTAAATAACTAACTAGATCAATGTGTATTTTTTTACCCCAAAGTTACTTTACACCACGAGATTGACAGTTTTATCTTTATTGAAAATATTAATAATTTGGCAAATATTAATTTGGTCAATTATTCATTTAGCCAAATAAATATTTTTATTTTTATCAAAATTCAATTTAGCCAATTATTAGATTTGCTATAATAGTATTAATCTGAAGATACTCCATTGATATGATAACCTAACCAAATACTTAGAATCAGTATGTACTTTTCCACCTCACTATTACTTTGTACCACCAGTTTAATATTTTTATTGGAAATTTAATTTAGCAAATATTTTTTTTGCCCAGAGGTAACAAATTTGACAACTATTAATTTGTTCAATTTCTAAGTTGCCAAATGAATAGTTTTATCTTTTTTAGAAAAAATATCTTTTACGAATTACATTTATCTAAAATTATGGATTCTATATAGGTTTCAAAATGAGAAATTTCGCACCACGAGTGTATTTTTTTCACCCACTAATTATTTCGCACCACGAGCTTATTAATTCTATTTTCATTGAGAAATTTAATTCAATTATTTAATTAGCCTTATACATAGTTATATTTGTAGTAGGGAGTTTAGTTAGGTCAATTTTAAATTTGAGTTAGTCATATTTGTCACGCCCCCACACCGAGGTTGGACGAGAACGCGACAGTTAACATAATTAAATAACGGTTGTGATAATAAATTTCAGTAAAGCATGTATGTATCAGATCTTAGTCCGGTGAACTAAGACTGGTTATTCGATAGAAAGCAATATTCATGATTACAGCGGGATTATTACATCAAAGTACATAAGGTTACAACAGAAATAAGAGTAGATTTTGACACAAGAATAAAAGAAATGATAATACAGCTCCACGATTCCTATGTCCTGTTGGTAACACTCGAGGTCAGACTTCACTTCTCGTCAGCACATGCCTCTTCCTCCTCTTGGTCTTCTTCATCTAGTGGGGTTTTAGAAATATCAAAGTGGGGTGAGAATATTAGATTCTCGGTAGATTGGGTTTGAATATTTTACGAATTTATTTATATATATATATATATATATATATATATTTATATATATATATTTAACTCTGCCTGTGGGTGTCTTCTTGACATCCATTGCCGGTCCCAAGCCCGGATAAAAGAGGAGGGTTGCCGTAGGTTAGTGGCAGCCAGCGTAAAACTCGTCACATTCCATGGACATGAATCAAACATTGAAAATCGTTGGGGCGTCTCCTCGACGCGGCCGGCATTTCATAGGCCGGGTGCGGTGATAAGTATGCGAGGTTGCTAGGTCGTCGCCGAGCGGCGCGCCACCTTTACATCCGAGGTGGTGTCAAATGAGCAAGGATGCGCTACACTTCATAGGCCGGGTGTAGTGGAAAATATGCAAGGTTGCTAGGTCGTCGCCGGAAGCGGCGCGCCACCTCGAAGTATGGGTGTGGTGTCAAATGTGCAAGAATCCTTGCGGCGTGGACGGGGACAGAGAGAAGTTAGTTCTTGCGGCTAGTAAGGGTAGTAAGGTGCGGTTTGGAACTTGGAACGTTGGCTCTTTGTGGGGAGATCAGCGAAGTGGGAGGTTATGAAAAGGAGGAGAATTCACATAATGTGTCTACAAGAGACTAAGTGGGTTGGCGAGAAGGCAAGAGTGTTAGCTCCTTGGGGTTACAAGCTTTGGTACTCTGGAAAGGATAGAAGTAGAAATGGAGTGGGTATCGTCATTGATAAAGAATTCATTGATGATGTGGTGGATGTAACACCCCAAACTAGGCGGATATCACAGTGCCGTGGACCCCCGACTGGGACCCACCAGGCGAATGAAAATGAATGAATTACACAGGTAAATGTAGTACCGGACCACATTACAACATCAATTACTCCGACGAGGAGTTTTATACAACACACCCAGGATAAAATAGAATACATGTGTATTTTATATGACGATAAAATACACAACACTGAATGAAATGAACACTCAAACGGAATGTCTGCAGCGGAATAAATAAAGGAAACACAGATGACTGAATAAATGACCGAGCAATCGGGGCCCCTACTAGTATCACTGGGACTCCTCGCCGTCACCGTGCTCTCCCGTGCCTTAGCCTTGCCATGACACAGCAGCATCCCCAACGAAGTCGATTACGAGAACAACAATCCTCAAGGGTTGAAAATACACAATCATGATATATCCGAAATTATGAATTATTCTCACAAAACATACGCAATCAAACATGCTATATGAATCGACTAATCGATGCGGCTCAAAGGAATGGCGCCACACTACGTCCGGGATGGAAATGTGTCCGTGCACAAGCCACCAACGATCAAACACGCGTGGTCTTGTACCTAATCGGTCTCACGAGCAATCGACTCGTGTGCACGATCCAATGTGAGGCCAACAACCAACACACGACCATAATGTGCCCGACATGAAAATCCTACACATACCAACCGGCACGCCAGTATGACCCGGAATGCCACAATATGACAAAAGTGACAACGAAAATGAATGATGACTCACCAAGATTTAATGATGGTGAAATGAATGATAGCTCAATGAAATGATCGGAACCGTCGTTCCTTATGACTGAGGTGATTAATTGACAATGACGAGTTTTGATTCGATTAATACAATGATGAATGAGTTATGATTATGAATGAACAACGACAAAAGGAATGAATATCCTTTTAACCGAGTAAGAATTAACTTACAAAATACCGATGAAGAAAGTCCTTCCACGAACAAATGTCCTAAATGAAGTGTCGGTCGCACGAACAACCTTAATTCAATACAATTACCGACAATCCAATCAATATACGAATTAAACATGAATATAACGAACTCAAAACGCCAATACGACTAAACCAAGTCCATTGAGGCATTAAATCAAACACGTTGTATCCAAATTCCGATTGTTTACAACCCAACCTCGATATACCAATATCAAAATCCCCAAGAAGTGTTTCAAACCCACAAAACATCTTCAATACGATTAATAATCCAAAACGAATATCCAAAAACGTGATTATATCGACAATTAATCGAAAACCCCCAATTTCAACTCGATATCCAAAGTGTTCTTGAATAATCCTTCAATAATCCAATGAATCTTTATACAAACTCATAATCATATACATATCCCTTCATATAACATGATTATAACGTCCAAAACATCATATCTCAACACAAAATCGAAATCCAAGGTGTTGAAGAATATTACCTTTGAAGATCCAAACACTTCAATCCGATGAAAACGTGTTAAATCGACTATCCAAGCTTCCAAATGAATGAGGATGATGAAAGTCTAACACTCAAGTGATTGAGGATGGAAAATCCCTCTCTCAAGTCTCTCTCTCGGAAAAAAATGAAGAAAGGAAGAAAATGGTGAAAAATGTCCCGGCCGAGTACTTAAATACTGCCGGAAGTTACGGCCGTAACTCGGCCCTCTTACGGCCGTAACTTTACAAGTCAACGGCCTTACGGCCGTAACCGGCCAACTCGTACGGCCGTAACTCGGCTTCGTCCGAAAGCCTGCCGACAGACTTACGGCCGTAACCGTTCCTTAATTCTGGGCGTAACTTCGCCTTCGTCAAAACACCGCCAGCCTTACGGCCGTATCGCACACCTTACGGCCGTAACTCGGATGATACGGCCGTATCCGGCCAAATCTTACGGGCGTAAGCCCTCTTCGTCAGCGGCCGGGCACCACTGCAGCGTCTGGCCGTAATCGGCTAAATGCGGCCGTACACTGCCTCGACTTACGGCCGTATGCGCAACCCTTCTGGCCGTAAGTCACCCCAGTCGACAACACCCAAAACTTACGAACACCACTTACGGCCGTATCTCACCTTCCTTACGGCCGTAACTCACCTTCGGCCAAAATGCCGGGCGGCCTCTTTGGACCACTTACGGCCGTGCAGGCCCTACCTACGGCGTACCCGACTTACGGCCGTATCCCGAGAACCTTACGGCCGTAACTCGGTCCGCCAAGGTGAAACAATCCGATAATTCCGATTCCTCGCTACGGTGATGAATGATCCGACAAATCATACGAATGTGGAAATGAACAAGTCTAACACATGCCAAAGAATGATACTCGGCCACAAGACTACCAATCACGATGATAATGATAATACTCCCGTTCCGACACTCAAACGGAGATGAAATGACGATCGGTAACTGATACACGGTTACCACATGTCAACATTGAACGCAATTGAGTGATTCATGAATGATGAGCGATTATTAATGAGTGAGAATTCTTGAGTGACAAATACGGTGATAATTACTGAATGAAAATGACTGAGTTACAACCGGGTATTACATACTCCCCCCCTTAAAAAGAGTTTCGTCCCCGAAACTAAGGGTCAAACAACTCGGGATAACTCTCCCGCATATTCTCCTCGGTTTCCCAAGTAGCCTCTTCGACTCCGTGTCTAGACCACTGAATCTGACCAAAGGAATCGTCTTGTTCCTCAACTGTTTGATTTGCCGCTCCAACACTCGTACAGGACGCTCCTCGTACGGATGATCATCTGCGATCTCGATTCCGTCGAACTGAAGTATGTGCGAGACGTGAAACACATTATGAATTCGGCCCAACAACAGAGATAGGGCCAATCGATGAGTTAACTCGCTTACTTGATTCAAAATCTCACACGGTCCAATGAATCTCGAACTCAACTTCCCCCGTTTTCCGAAACGGAGAATACCTCGACTCGGGGATACCTTGACCAAAACGGGATCACCCGTCTCGAACTCTAGTGGTCGATGACGATTACGCATATGATTTACGCCGACTCGAGCGGTCAACAGACGTCTCTGATCAAAGCTACCTTCATCGCGGCATGCTAACTAAACCGCACGTGGACACAAACAACGGTAATTGGGCGTCCCAATCCTCTACTAATCGAGGACGCATGCCCTCAACATGTCCTCCAATGTCCGAAAAGTCCTCCCGATTGTCCGTCTGATGAGGATGAAAAGCAGTAATGAGATTGGTGAGTTCCCATAACACGATGAACTGATTTCCAAAATGAGACACGAATCGTCCGTCACGATCAGAAACGATACTCTTAGGGGTACCGTGAAGTCTCATTATCTCCTTGATGAATAACTGGCCAGTCTCTCGGGACCCCACATATCCTTGATTCCAAGGAAATGAACTAATTTAGTAAAGCAGACCGCGATCGCTCAGATTGTATTCATGCCACGACGACTCGTCGGCAACTCGTGATGAATTCCATAGAAATGTCTTCCCACTTCCATTCTGGAATAGGGAGCGGTATCAGCATACTCGCCGGTCGCTGATGTTCCATCTTGACTTGCTGAAAGGCTAAAAATCTCGAAACAAATTCCGCGACTTCTCGCTTCATAATATTCCACCAGAAATTTCGTTCAAGTCCTTGTACATCTTACTAGACCCCGAATGAACCGGATAAGGGGTAGCATGAGCTTCTCTCAAGATCGAGTTTTTCAACTCATCAATCGCCGGTACGCACAACCGGTTCTTAAACCTCAAAAGTCCATCCTCGTGGACCACAAATCCAGGGGCTTTCCCCTGTACCACATCCTCGCGGATGATCAACAAAATGAATCTGAACCCTGATTCTCCCTGATTTCCTTCTCAAGTGATGATGAAATCTCTAACATACAAAGCTGTCCCTGAACTTGCTGAAGCCAGACCTCGATCTCGGGTCTAAGGAATTCCTGCTGAAGCTCCTTCTGAACTGTTAAACGAGCAAGCATCTGCTCTTGAACGGACTTACGACTCAAGGCGTCGGCGACAACGTTCGCCTTGCCCGGGTGGTAAAGGATCTCGATATCAAATCTTTGATTAGTTCCAACCACCGTCTCTGTCGCGTATATAACTCCTTGAGAGTAAATATATCTTTCAACTCTTGTGATTGGTGAATAACTGAAAGGTGACGCCATAAAGGTAACGACGCCAAATCCCCAACGCGAAAACCACGGCTGCTAGCTCCAGGTCGTGGGTTGGATAATTAATCATCTAATCCGGGGGAACTTCGGATTTACTTAACATCTTTCGGAGGTTGCCAATCTCGGATAGCCTCCGTCTTCTGAGGGTCGACACGAACTCTGTCGGATGAAATTACATGCCCGAGAAAAGTCACTTCGGACATCCAGAACTCATATTAAGAAAACTTCCAAAATTGCTCGCGTCTCAACACGTCGAGAACCTGAAGAAGATGAACCTCGTGTTCCTCTCGGCTAAGAGAATAAATCAAAATGTCGTCGATTAAGACAACAACAACTGATCTAAAAAGTCGATGAAAACCCGATTCATTAACTCCATGAATACCGCAGGTGCAATAGTTAGTCCGAACGGCATAACTACGAACTCATAATGACCATAGCGTGTAGGAAACGCTGTCCTCGCGATATCCGACTCTCGAATCCGCAACTGGTGATATCCAGATCTTAAGTCGATCCTGGAAAAATACTGAGGCTCCCTGAAGTTGATCTAAAAGATCATCAAAACGGGGTAAGGGATACTACTCTTGATCATCACCCTGATCAACTCCTGGTAATTAATACACACACGAGGCAGGCCATCCTTCTCCTTGACAGATCACCTGGTGCTCCTCACGGGGGCGCAATCGGTCGGAGATAACCTTTCTCGAACTACTCCTCAAGTTGAATCTTCAACTCTTGCATTACAGTCGGGGCCATCCGATACGGTGCCTTCGATAAAGGAACGTGCGGTCCCAACTCACTCCACGAATTCCCTTACTCTATGCGAAGGCAACCGGATAACTCGTGCGGAAATACATCGTCAATCGATGACAATGATACCACAAATGATTGAACATTTCGATTGCCCTAGAATGGTCAATCGATAAAAAGAGATACCAATAATGATTGAACAACTCGATTGCCTTAGAAAGGTCAATCGATGAAGATGATACAATGAATGTTTGAATAATTCGATTGTCTTCGAAAGGCCAATCGATGGAAATGATACAATGAATGATTGAATAACTCGATTGCCTTAGAAAGGCCAATCGATGAGAATGATATAATGAATGATTGAATAACTCGATTGCCTTAGAAAGGCCAATCGATGAGAATGATATAATGAATGATTGAATAACTCGATTGCCTTAGAAAGGCGATCGATGAGAATGATATAATGAATGATTGAATAACTCGATTGCCTTAGGAAGGCGATCGATGAGAATGATATAATGAATGATTGAATAACTCGATTGCCTTAGAAAGGCCAATCGATGAGAATGATATAATGAATGATTGAATAACTCGATTGCCTTAGAAAGGCCAATCGATGAGAATGATATAATGAATGATTGAATAACTCGATTGCCTTAGGAAGGCCAATCGATGAGAATGATATAATGAATGATTGAATAACTCGATTGCGGAATTTCTTTGCTTTCGCCAAGATAGAAATTCTACTGGAACAACGGGGATTACTTCCCTGAAACGCACATTCGACAACCAACGACGGAAAGATAGCGACCAAACGCTAACAAACACTGAGGATAGTATCAAGACGATCAGACCAACTAATACCGAAAATTACATCGTCCTAAGATAAGTTCACCACGATTAGATCCATCAACCAATCGCGGTCATTAAGCTTAATTCGGTATGATTCCGAAAATTCTTCCATCGTCAGGTAGACCGATGGTATGAGGTCCACAAGCAATAGAACTATCCCGAAATAAGTCTAATCAAGCATGATTCGAAAATGAATGAATGCGGTGTACCAAAGATCAAAAGGTACACACAAGTTGAAATAAAATTACGAGTATACGAAATCATTCGGACCACCGGATCGTCGATCCTCCTCAACATATGAATGCAGGACTTGCGGTCCCGAACCGCACGCTCCGTCGATAAATACGAGTTCCAACTCTATTCGCTTCCATTGTCTTAAGCAGCGTTGACAAAGCGATCGATTACAAGCCCCGGTTGCTTCGGGCACGAGATGCCGCGGAGCCGACTTGGAGTCCTTTCGGCAAAACGGGCCTTATGTCCAAAATTCCCACAATTATAGCACGTGATAGACGGTTTGGGCACTCGGTCTTTGAAATGACCGGCGTTCCACAATTGAAACAGTGATGGCGAATCGGCGCTCGGGAATGAGGTCCCGCGATTATGCGCCGTAGAAGGTCGCTCGAAGCGATAGGGCTCACACGAGGCTTCTTGAAGGTTGGTGACCGCCTTCGGATTGATTACGCCGTTGATTTATTGTTGACAAATGAAGGTTGTTGTTCAGCACTTTCCTTAGCGGTGGCTCATACGGAAGAGTCCTCTCGATTAATCCGGTCAGTGGCACAATGATGATTGAGCAAGCGCACATGGGTCATCATGGCTGCATAAAAGTGAGTGGATCAACCCGAACATCTTACGATCGAGCCGAGTCACAGGCACGATTTCCGACGAGTGATTATTCCTCGGGTTTCGGCCCGCACCGGCCTCTTCCGTGCATCCTCGACAGCTCTCTCCATCTCGAAGTAGGAAGGTCGCATAATGATTATATTACCCGCATGATTATCACGTTATGATTACGTCATGAGATGATGAAAATGAGCATACATGCTCTAACTTAGTGATTATATGAATGATTGGAAGTGACATGGATATACGATGAAATTCTTGAAATGATTATTTTGAATAACTTAACAAGATTTATAATATGATCATCTAGATCGGCAACTGAGTAATGAAATAAATTAAGTGATTAATGAATTAACATGGTCGTCCTGATCATTAACTGAGTAATGAAATGAATTAAGTGATTAATGAGTTAACATGATCGTCTTAATCATAATAAAGGATGATGTTGAGGATTGTTAAATGATGAATGATGAATGAATGACTATTGCCAGAAATTATACCATGGCGTTAGAAATCTTACGATTCTTTGGTCGATTGGCTCGGCATTTGCACAGGTCACACGTGACGCGAAAGTCCAATGATACTAGTCTGATGACGATGATTTCAAATGAGACATGACTCGGAAGGTAGTATTCAAAACCACGCTCCGATACCAACTCTGTAACACCCCAAACTAGGCGGATATCACAGTGCCGTGGACCCCCGACTGGGACCCACCAGGCGAATGAAAATGAATGAATTACACAGGTAAATGTAGTACCGGACCACATTACAACATCAATTACTCCGACGAGGAGTTTTATACAACACACCCAGGATAAAATAGAATACATGTGTATTTTATATGACGATAAAATACACAACACTGAATGAAATGAACACTCAAACGGAATGTCTGCAGCGGAATAAATAAAGGAAACACAGATGACTGAATAAATGGTGAGCAGTAGGGCCCCTACTAGTATCACTGGGACTCCTCGCCGTCACCGTGCTCTCCCGTGCCTTAGCCTTGCCATGACACGAAAAGCAGCATCCCCAACGGGTCGATTTACGTAACAACAATCCTCAAGGGTTGAAAATACACAATCATGATATATCGAAATTATGAATTATTCTCAAAACATACGCAATCAAACATGCTATATGAATCGACTAATCGATGCGGCTCAAAGGAATGGCGCCACACTACGTCCGGGATGGAAATGTGTCCGTGCACAAGCCACCAACGATCAAACACGCGTGGTCTTGTACCTAATCAGTCTCACGAGCAATCGACTCGTGTGCACAGTCCAATGTGAGGCCAACAACCAACACACGACCATAATGTGCCCGACATGAAAATCCTACACATACCAACGGCACGCCAAGATATGACCGGAATGCCATAATATGACAAAAGTGACAACTAATATGAATGATGACTCACCAAGATTTAATGATGGTGAAATGAATTATATCTCTATGAAATGATCGGAACCGTCGTTCATTATGACTGAGGTGATTAATTGACAATGACGAGTTTTGATTCGATTAATACAATGATGAATGAGTTATGATTATGAATGAACAACGACAAAAGGAATGAATATCCTTTTAACCGAGTAAGAATTAACTTACAAAATACCGATGAAGAAAGTCCTTCCACGAACAAATGTCCTAAATGAAGTGTCGGTCGCACGAACAACCTTAATTCAATACAATTACCGACAATCCGATCAATATACGAATTAAACATGAATATAACGAACTCAAAACGCCAATACGACTAAACCAAGTCCATTGAGGCATTAAATCAAACACGTTGTATCCAAACTCCGATTGTTTACAACCCAACCTCGATATACCAATATCAAAATCCCCAAGAAGTGTTTCAAACCCACAAAACATCTTCAATACGATTAATAATCCAAAACGAATATCCAAAAACGTGATTATATCGACAATTAATCGAAAACCCCCAATTTCAACTCGATATCCAAAGTGTTCTTGAATAATCCTTCAATAATCCAATGAATCTTTATACAAACTCATAATCATATACATATCCCTTCATATAACATGATTATAACGTCCAAAACATCATATCTCAACACAAAATCGAAATCCAAGGTGTTGAAGAATATTACCTTTGAAGATCCAAACACTTCAATCCGATGAAAACGTGTTAAATCGACTATCCAAGCTTCCAAATGAATGAGGATGATGAAAGTCTAACACTCAAGTGATTGAGGATGGAAAATCCCTCTCTCAAGTCTCTCTCTCGGAAAAAAAATGAAGAAAGGAAGAAAATGGTGAAAAATGTCCCGGCCGAGTACTTAAATACTGCCGGAAGTTATGGCCGTAACTCGGCCCTCTTACGGCCGTAACTTTACAAGTCAACGGCCTTATGGCCGTAACCGGCCAACTCGTACGGCCGTAACTCGGCTTCGTCCGAAAGCCTGCCGACAGACTTACGGCCGTAACCGTTCCTTAGTTACGGGCGTAACTCGCCTTCGTCAAAACACTACGGCCTTACGGCCGTATCGCACACCTTTCGGCCGTAACTCGGATGATACGGCCGTATCCGCCAAATCTTACGGGCGTAAGCCCTCTTCGTCAGCGGCCGGGCACCACACTGCCGCGTCTGGCATGCAGAACGGCCAAATGCGGCCGTGCACCGCCTCGACTTACGGCCGTATGCCGCAACCCTTACGGCCGTAAGTCACCCTGGTCGACAACACCCAAAACTTACGAACACCACTTACGGCCGTATCTCACCTTCCTTACGGCCGTAACTCACCTTCGGCCAAAATGCCCGGGCAGCCTGCTGGACCACTTACGGCCGTAACCGGCCAGCCTTACGGCCGTACCCGCTGACTTACGGCCGTATCCCAGAACCTTACGGCCGTAACTCGGTGCTGGCCAAGGTGAAACAATCCGATAATTCCGATTCCTCGCTACGACTGATGAATGATCCGACAAATCATACGAATGTGGAAATGAACAAGTCTAACACATGCCAAAGAATGATACTCCAGCACAAGACTACCAATCACGATGATAATGATAATACTCCCGTTCCGACACTCAAACGGAGATGAAATGACGATCGGTAACTGATACACGGTTACCACATGTCAACATTGAACGCAATTGAGTGATTCATGAATGATGAGCGATTATTAATGAGTGAGAATTACTGAGTGACAAATACAGACTGATAATTACTGAATGAAAATGACTGAGTTACAACCGGGTATTACAGTGGAAGTGTCAAGAAAGAGCGATAGAATAATGAGTATTAAGCTTGTGATAGGGGATGAGTTTCTAAATATCATAAGTGCTTATGCACCACAAGTAGGATTGGATGCATCGATCAAACAAGAATTTTGGGAAGATTTGGAAGAGGTTGTCGAACGAATTCCTATGGGTGAGAAATTGATCATTGGTGGTGACCTCAATGGGCATGTCGGTGTTAGCAGAGATGGCTTTGAGAGCATTCATGGTGGCTTTGGTTTTGGGGACAGGAATGAAGCAGGAAATGATATATTGGATTTCGCATTAGCTCATGACTTGGGTATTATGAACACTTGGTTCGAGAAAAGGGACTCTAATTTGGTGACATATAGAAACGGAGGTAATGCAAGTCAGATTGATTTCTTTTTAGTAAGGAATGTTTGGAGGAAAAGTTTTACTAATTGCAAGGTAATACCCGGTGAGAGTGCTGCAACACAGCATAGGGTTGTGGTGCTTGACTTTCGAGGTAAGAGGCACTTAAGAAAGAGAAGACCACAAGTTGACCCTCGAATTAAGTGGTGGAAGCTCCAAGGGGAGAGTCGACATACTTTTTTGGCTAAGATTGCTGATAGTGGTATTTGGTCTGATTGCACGGAGATGGATATAGATTCGATGTGGAACTTGTTGGAACACAACATAAAGGAGGTTGCAAAAGAAGTCCTAGGAGAATCTAAAGGAAACAGACCATCAAGTAAGGACACATCTTGGTGGAATGATGAAGTTAAGCAAGCGATAAAGACCAAACGTGAATGTTATAAGGTACTGGGTAAATGCTCGAGCGATGAGAATTATGAGAAGTACAAGAAAGCTCGAACAGAAGCTAAAAAGGCAGTGCGAAATGCCCGATCAAAGGTCAATCAAGAATTATATGCAAGATTAGATACTAAAGATGGGGAAAAAGATATCTATAAACTTGCTCGAATGAGAGAGAAGAAGACGCGAGATATTGGAAAAGTTAAATGTGTAAAGATACCGACCAAAAGTTTTGGTTCAAGATAAAGAGATAAAAGAGAGATGGAGGTCATACTTTGATACCCTATTCAATGGCCATCAAGAACAAGATATTGGGAATTTAAACATCCCCTCAAGTATGGTTAACCGAGAGTTTAAGAGAAGAATCCAAAAGGGTGAAGTGACAATTGCATTGAAGAAGATGGGGTCAAAGAAAGCAGAAGGACCAGATGGTATACCTATTCAAGTTTGGAGGTGTTTGGGGGAGAGAGGGATCGAATGGGTAACTATGCTTTTCAATAAGATTTGGAGAAGCAATAAGATGCCGTCAGCATGGAGGAAAAGTATTCTCGTCCCTTTGTATAAGAACAAAGGTGATGTTCAAGATTGTTCTAATTATCGGAATTAAACTAATGAGTCATACCATGAAGTTGTGGGAGCAGTGATTGAACAAAGGATCGTGAAATGTGTGAAGATAATAGAAAATCGGTTTGGATTTATGCACGGAAGATCGACCATGGAAGCAATTTATCTTACGGCGAGTTGATGGAACATTATCGAGATAAAAAGAAAGATACGCATATGGTTTTATTGATTTAGAGAAGGCATATGATAAAGTACCAAGAGAAGTACTTTGGTGGGCCTTAGCAAAGAAGGGTGTATCGCGGAAATATATTGACATTATAAAGGACATGTATGAGGGAGCTAGTACAAGTGTACGTACTAATGTTGGGAGGATGGAAGAATTCCCTATTACGATTGGGGTGCATCAAGGATCTGCTCTTAGTCCTTTTCTCTTTGCCATAGTCATGGGCGAATTGACAAGAGAAATTCAAAATGACGTTCCGTGGTGTATGATGTTCGCAGATGATATTGTGTTGATTGATGAAACGAAGGTTGGAGTGCAACGAAATTGGAACTTTGGAGGGATACTTTGGAAGCTCGAGGCTTTAGGGTGAGCGAAGTAAGGCCGAATATATGGAGTGTAGGTTTAGCGCTTGATGATAGAGAGGCGGGGATGATCACATTTGATGGGAAAGTTGTTCATGGATCCACTTTCTTTCGGTATCTTGGATCTATTATCCAAAAGGATGGAGAGCTAGATGGCGATGTGGCTCCTGAGAATAAAGGCGGGTGGTTGAAGTGGAAGAGTGCCACAGGGTTTTATGTGATCCGGCATGCCTCATAGATTAAAGGGTAAATTTTACCGCACGGCAATTAGGCTGCTTATTTGTTATATGGCACCGAGTGTTGGGTCAGAAAGCGATGTCACGTTCAAAAGATGAATGTGGCAGAGATGCGTATGCTACGATGGATGTGTGGTCATACAAAAAAGGATTGGCTCAGAAATGAGGTGATCAGAGAGAAGGTAAGAGTTGCGTCTATAGAAGACAAGATGATGGAGAATCGATTACGATGGTTTGGTCATGTGAGAAGAAGACCTATTGATGCCCAGTGAGGAGGCTAGAAAGTTGGGGAGCAAGTAATGTTGTGAAAGGTAGAGGAAGACCCAAGAAAACTTGGATAAAGATGATTGAAAATGATATGCGGTTTCTTGGAATTGGAGAAAGTATGGCGATGGAGAGGCAAATGTGGCGGGAAAGAATACGGATGGTGGATGGAGTCTGATTCTTTTTTTTTTTTTTTTTAATTCCTATTTTCTTTTATTTCATGTTATATTTTTTTTTTCATTCATTGTGTTTTTTTTTTTGGTTTTTTCTCTACTTTTTCCCTCTTTTTTTCCTTTTATGTTATTTATGTAACGATTATTGACGGTTTCAAAGTTTGATTCATGTTAGCCGACCCCAAATCATTTTGGGACTAAGGCTTAGATGTTGTTGTTGTTGTATATATATATATATATTTATTTTGAAATATAATATATTTCTCCCACATTTGAAAATAATATTGTTAATAAGTGGTGCAAGTGTCAAAGTAATGCACTGAATTGTAGCATGAGTATATAGTCAATCTCCGTAGATTGCTGTTGAGTATGATGACGTGCGGCGTTGAGCGCCCAGTGAATATTTGGCTTTGGGAGGTCGTCTATGTGACTAAGGCCCTTTTCTTTTGGACTTATTTTGATTTTGATTCAATTCGATTCGAGTCCATTCGATTCGATTCGATTCGATTCGAGTCCATTGATTCGATTCGATTCGAGTCCATTCAATTGATTCGATTGATTCGATTCGATTCGATTCTTCTTCTTATTATTATTATTATTCTTAATTATTATTATTGTTATTATTACTAATAATATTACTATTATTGTTGTTGTTGATTACTAGTATTATTTATTATTATTATTATTATTATTTACCCTTAATATATATTTGATTCGAGTCCATTCGATTCGATTCGATTGATTCGATTCGAATCCATTGATTCGATTCGATTCGATTCAATTGATTTAGTTTAGTTCAATTGATTCGATTGATTCATTCAGTCCAAAAGAACAGAGCCTAAGTCCCTTAGCCTCCTTATAACGTCTTAGACCGTTATCAGTGTTTGGCCTTTGACTATCTCCACGACCTTCGGTTTAATGACCGTAGCCTTGGGCGTTTGTAGGACCGTCATTATAACATTGGCCTTTGAGCTTATCGCTCTCATGCTTGATGACGTACTGCCTTATCTCTTATCTGGACTCGATATGTCTTTAGCTTGGGTCTATGCCCGGATCATATCATAATCGCGACTATACCCGAATTCTAAGACCCAGTCACTTTAATATCCGGATTAATTGTCGAGTATTTCATCTGTATTGAACCCTGTATTATTCAAAATTGCGATATCAATAATCGAAGTATGGCCTTTCTCGTATTCGTATCCATGTGCATGATAATATCAACATGTAAATTTTCACATGCAATTACGTGATAACATACGCTAAGAAGATAGCTTAACGTACGTTATATGCCAAGGTTAGCGTACGCTACGAGTGAAGCATAGCGTATGTAAGACGGCCAATAATTGAGCAGGGTGGCTAGCACATAAGCCAGCTGGTGGTGGGCTCGGCCAGATCCTCATCAGATTCTCACGGCATGAACCTGGACAGTTTTTAAGTCAATGGGTGTTAACGTACGCTAAGGTATGTAACTAGCGTACGCTAATGGGTGTTGCTTACGTACGTAACTTGATGGTGTAGCGTACATAAGCGAGTACATAACGAGACATTAATCTATTATTGAACGTTAATGTACGCTAAGGATAACAGATAGCGTGCGCTAAGTGGATTACGTACGTTATGCATGAAGGCTAACGTACGTAAAGTCAGAAACATTATAAATGGGACAGCACCCTATTTTATTTGTTTACATTTTCTTCACTTGTCCTCCACTTCTTTGAAGTCCAGAGAGCCTCCCCCTTCTACATAAACACCCTTAGACCACCTATACTTGATCATTGAAGATTGGATATCAATTATACTTGATCATTGAAGTTGAGAAACATCTTGGATTGGCACACAAGCAACCGAAGTTGGATTCTACCTATTGTCTCAGCGTTTTTCTTCATCCTGAGGTATGTTATGCTATCTCCAACCTTGGGTTCATGTTCTTAAGGATGTTATGATCATGCCACCGAGAATATTAGGTTCCATAGATGACTTATTCAACCAAACATCATGTTTAGAGGTTGGGATGATTATGCTTAAGTTATCATTGTTAAGAACATTATAGTTGGAGTCTTGTTACGGCAAACATTAAGAGTAGTGTTCTGAAATTGATAATCCATATCGAATGGTGTTGCCATAATAATCGTAGGCTTGGTATAAATATCACTTTTGCTAGACGGACTTAAGAAAAGGATCATCGAAGGTTGTATCATTTCTTATAAGTTGGATTGGTTAATTAATCTTCATGATGAATTTTGAATGTATTGATGATATTGGTAACAAGTGTATCAACCTTAGATTATCCGAACTACCTAAGAGAATTTGTAATCAAGATTAGAGTATGACATCATGATGATATGCTTATCCTTGAAGTTGGAAGACATTGAACATCATTAGATCATTCAAGTTTGCATGAGTGTAACATGTATGAAGACAACTTACGTTAAACACTGAGAATATCGTGTGACGAGTCAGTCGTCTGATCAGGGAGGATACTGTCAGATGGATGTTTAGCGTGCTCTAGGCTCTGTAGCTTATGTACGCTAACGGGCAGACTTAACGTACGCTACGTTGGGTATGTAACGTATGTTATATCATCAGACGACTCAGTCGTCTGATCAGAGAGGAACTACCAAATGCATGATTAGCGTACGCTTGGCTTCATAGCTTACGTACGCTAATGAGAATACTTAACGTACGTTATGGTTGGTACGTAATGTACGTTAAGCAGATCAGACAGGTTACGTTTTCTTGAACTTTCAGCCATAATTTAGGATGTTAGATGTTCATACGTTAATTAGTCGACTTAAGATGAACTCTTATTCATTTCTATTATTTAAGGTTCGAGTTTGCAATGTGATATATCGAGGGGGTGACCTTCGAGTGTATTGATACCTATCGGAGTATTATTCTTGTCATCGAATCGAGGCAAGTACTTTAATTTTATTTGTGCGTATTAATGTCGACTATGTTATGGTTGTATTGTTGCGTACCTATTAATTGTCCAACATGCGTTGGTCTGATGGGATCATCATGGGAATCTAGATCTGTGTGCGCTGGATTGCTGGACAGGTATTGCCACCATGCGTTGGTCCGATGGGATCATCATGGGAATCTATAGTTGTATGTGCTGGATTGCTGGAATACCACGAGTATGTTGAGATTGTTATGATGTGCTATGTGTTGCTATTATTTCTCTTTGGAGAAATTTGACATGATTATGGTTGATAATATTGATGTCATTGTTTAAGAATTGATGAATAAATCATTGTTGCATAATTATCGTACTTGTACTAGCATCATTGTGCTAACCCCTTCTGGAGTGAATATTTGTTTTATGTTCAGGATCCAGGAGAGCAAGAAAACAACCACTGGAGCTGCATGACGACGAGGGTGCAGAGTGATGTTCCGGTCAGGTTTAATTGTCCGATGTTTATGTTGTTTTAATAAGTACTCGAGTAAGTCGTCGTTTGTGATGTTGGATTTGGTTATGTATTAATATTCTTCATTGGACATTTGTATTTTCAGTAATGTCCCAGAACTGTTGTATTTTATTTCAGTTACTTTCATATATTGGTATATGTTATTGTCTTTTCATTTCTTCAGCCTTGTAAATTCTTATGTAAAGGATTTACGGTGCTGTAATATTCCTGAATATATCGGGGTGTTACAGAATATGGTATCAGAGCTAAGATTATGGATATCTTGGCCGTTGGGTTAAAATAGAGGTCATATATGTCTTTTAAGGTAACCAGCCGTGAATAAAATCACTATACTGCCTACGTCTTCGTGCGAGCGGTGGTTGTAAGTTTCATCCTTTACATGTTATACCTCTTTATACTTGAACATTAGAACGATATTGTTTCCTGTATATTGAGTATTTAAACTTGCAGTATGTTGAGAGGAGGACATGGATGGGGTCGCGGTCGCGGACGTGGACGAAGGAATGCTGAAAGAGAAGTTTCGCCTTCTAATCAGGCCAGCCACAGCTCAGGCGAGCCACAGGAATCCACTAACAACGAACCAGAACCTTCCGTTACCAAAATCCTTCGTCAGGTGGTTAACCAGATGACTCAGTTTGCTCAGGTTGTGGACCGAATGCAGGTGGCCGTGGGATTGCAACATGGAGAAAGACAGCAAGACATCCCAGACTTGGGAAATCGAGACGACTGATGGCTGCAGAAGGTGGCGAAGATGCAACCACCCAAATTCGACGGCTTTTCTGAGACACAGACGTGGGATCATTGGTTAAAGGAACTGGAGAAAATTTTTTCCATATTAATTGCCAAGATGACCGGAGAGCCTCTATCGCTCTATACTTTCTGATAGGTGAAGCGTTGGAGTGGTGGGATGCCATCCGCTCTATAGATCATGATGCCGACTGGGAGAAATTTAAATTGATGATGGAAGCTCAATACTGTCCCCGTACTGTGAGGGAAGCTAAAGTTCGGGAATTTTTGTCTGCGCAACCTTCAGATGTGCCAGTATCTCTAGCGATTAAGACGTCTAAACAGCAGCTGGCGTTTGTTCGACATCTGGTTAGAACAAATGCGGAAATGATGATCCATTTTGATATGAGAATGAAACCAGAGATTCAGAGGTACATGTCTGGTTTCAAATGTACCACTCTCCATCAATATCAGGATAAAGCGTTGGCATATGAAATTAAAGAAGCAGCGATGGAAAAGTTTGCAGAATCCAAGAAGTAGAAAGTCTCTGGTAGTTTCACAGAGCACAAAAGCAGTGGGCCCCGCAAGGCCAGTCATCCTTTCATTCATTCAAGAAACCTCCGCACCCATCCAAAAGCGTAAAGAACTTCAGATCAGTATCAACACCGACAGACGTGGTCAAGAACTGTTTTAATTGTGGTCGGCCATGCCACCTTTGGCGTGATTGTTTCCATACTCCAGTGACATGTTATGATTGCGAATAGGAGGGGCATCGTACGATGTTATGCAAGGATGCCACTAAGTTTAATAGAGCTCGTACTTCACAACCGGCTCAGAAGGAAGCAAGTATTCAGCAGACGCAGCAGAGTGTTCAGCTGCCCCAAAATTTCGGTCGAGGACGAGGCAGAGGACAGTTCGACCGAAAGGGGACATCGAGTGCCGGATCCGTTTCCCCACACCTGTATGAGATGAGGAGGGCAGACGATCAGGATGCTGCTGTCGCATCAGGTACCGTTCAGATCCTTTCGCAACCAGTTAGCATTTTATTCGATACAGGAGCTACACATTCATTTATATCTTTGTGTTGTGTAAATCGTTTGAACATTTCTGGTTTTTATTATTGTGAGCCTTATGTTGTGGGTTTACCGAGTGGGGAGAGAATTGTGGGAAATTTGGAAACTAGAGATTTTTCCATATCAATTGGAGAGAGATTGGCCCTTAAATCTGATTATGATAAAAATGCAAGGCGACGACCTGATTCTCGGAGATGATTGGCTTAATCAATATGGAGCTATTGTAAACTACCGGAAGAGGAATATCTCGATGATAGCTGAAGATGGTTTCGAAATATTGTTCGAGGGATGGAGACTAGGAGGCTCACGAAAGATGATCAAAGCAATGAAAGCTATCAAACTGTTAAACAGGGTTGTACTGGATACTGGTGTTACGCAATGAAGAAGGAAGACATAAAAATAGAACTTTCATCCATTCCTGTTGTGAACGAATTTCCGGACGTGTTTCCTGACGAATTACCTGGACTACCTCCACGACGAGATGTGGAATTCACCATCGAGCTGGAACCAGGAGCTACACTAATTTCTAAAGTGCCATATCGTATGGCACCTACTGAGATGTATGAATTAAAGAAGCAACTGAAAGAGTTACTGGACTTAGGCTATATTCAGCCAAGTGTTTCGCCCTGGGGTGCACTAGTTCTTTTTGTCCGTGAGAAAGATGGATCACTTCGATTGTATATTGACTACCGAGAGCTGAACAAGATGACGATTAAGAACAAGTATCCGTTGCCATGGATTGATGATTTGTTTGACCAGTTACAAGGAGCAACAATGTTTTCTAAGATCGATCTGAGGTCGGGATATCATCAGTTGAGGATTAAGAAATCCGATGTTCGGAATTCAGCATTCAGAACTCGCTATGGACATTATGAGTTTGTAGTGATGCTGTTTGGTCACACTAATGCACCTGATGTGTTCATGCAATTGATGAATCGAGTATTCATAGAGTATTTGGATAAATTTGTAGTTGTGTTTATTGATGAAATTTTGGTTTATTATAAGAGCCCGGAAGAGCATGCGCAACACTTACGGATCATTTTGGATCTCTTGAGAAGTGAACAGTTATATGCTAAACTTTCTAAGTGTGAATTCTAGCTAAAGGAAGTGATGTTCCTCGGTCATGTGGTATCAGCAGAAGGAGTCCGAGTAGACCCCCATAAAATTGAAGTAATTATGGATTGGAAGTCTCCTAAGAACGTGAAGGAAGTCAGGAGTTTCTTAGGACTTGCAGGGTATTATCGTCGGTTCATGGAAGGGTTTTCCAAAATTACCCGCCCACTTACTCTATTACTACAGAAGACCCAAAAGTTTGAGTGGAACGAGTTGTGCCAGACCAGTTTTGATGAATTGAAGAAAAGATTGACGACGGCACCAATTTTATCACTACCATAAGGAACTGGAGGATTCATAGTTTACAGTGACGCTTCAAACCAAGGTCTCGGGTGTGTACTGATGCAGAATGAGAAGCTGATCGCCTACGCATCACGACAGTTGAAGCCCTATGAAGTAAATTATCCAACGCATGATTTGGAGCTGGCAGCTGTGGTTTTCGTCTTGAAAATTTGGAGACATTATTTGTATGGGACTCACTATTAGATCTTCACGGATCATAAGAGTCTTAAATACATCTTCAGTTAGAAAGAGTTGAACATGCGGCAGAGGAGATGGATGGAATTGATTAAGGACTGTGACTTGGAAATTTTTTATCATCTAGGTAAAGCAAATGTGGTGGCCGATGCACTAAGCCGACAGCCTGTTTCTATTCGAATGTTGGAGACTCTCACCTCCCAGACCAGCATTCAACGGGAATTGATTCGTGAAGGAATTTAAATATGGTTGCAAAGAGTCCAAGGACAACTGTGTGTGATGGAATTAACTTCATCATTAACCGAAAAAATCAAATCTATGCAATTTGATGATCCTCTGATGATTCGGTTACGTGATGAAGTGAGCAAGGGAAAGGCCCCATGGTTCGTAATTCATGATGATGGAGTTTTGAGATTTCAGAGCCGACTTTGTGTTCCCGATGCCGATGTTCTGAAGCAGACAATCATGAAGGAAGCTCATACCACGCCCTATTCTATCCACCCAGGCACCAATAAGATGTATAAGGATCTTAAGCAGAATTTCTGGTGGGGCAACATGAAGAATGATATAGCGGATTATGTCTTGAAATGTTTGATTTGTTAGCAGGTTAAGATCGAACATCAATGATCTACTGGAATGCTGAAGCCGCTCCCAATTCCTGAATAGAAGTGAGAGGATATATCCATGGACTTTATCACCAGTATGCCGAGGTCCAGCACAAGAATGAACATGATTTGGGTAATAGTTGATCGTTTAACTAAATTGGCTCATTTTCTGGGCATTAAGAACACTTGGGGACCAGAGAAGTTGGCACGAGTGTTTATTGCAGAGATAGTCCGATTGCATGGTACTCCGAAGACCATTATTTTTTATCGAGACGGTCGTTTCGTGTCACATTTTTGGAAAGCAGTGCATAAGGCCTTGGGAACTGAGTTGAACTTTAGCACAGCTTATCATCCGCAGACAGACGGACAGTCTGAGAGAACTATTCAAACAGTGGAAGACATGCTGAGAGCTTGTGCCTTAGATTGGTCGACTGAGTGGGAAGTTCATTTGCCGCTGATTGAATTCATTTACAACAATAGTTGGCATGCTTCCATTAAGATGGCACCATT
This sequence comes from Orobanche coerulescens, assembly GCA_033398695.1. NCBI lineage: Eukaryota > Viridiplantae > Streptophyta > Magnoliopsida > Lamiales > Orobanchaceae > Orobanche > Orobanche coerulescens. Next base: position 117,164,845 of record CM065807.1, on the reverse strand, counting down.
TGAAGCATTATACGGGAGGAGATGCAGATCGCCCGTCTTGTTCCGCAACTGTTTAATCCTCATCTCAAGTATCTATATGGGACGCTCCTCGTATGAATGATCCTCCGCTATCTCGATATTGTCGAACTGAAGTATATGACTTGGATCAACAACATATTTCCTCAACTGGGAGACATGAAACACGTTATGAATCCGACTCAGAGCTGGTGGCAAAGCCAGATGATAGGCCAGATCGCCTACTCGTTCTAAAACCTCAAACGGCCCGATATACCTCGAACTCAGCTTGCCTCTCTCCCCAAAACGAAAAACACTTCGAGTAGGGGACATCTTCATTAGCGCATGATCGCCAACCTCGAACTAAAGCGATCGTCGACGGTTGTCTGCGTAAGACGTGTTGACTTTGAGCCGTTAACAAACGACTCCTAATAAGAGTGATCTTCTCACGGGCTGCTAACAACATATCGGGTTCCGTACCCAAAGATTCAGATAGATCATCCCAACACAAAGGATACCTACAACGACATCCATACAATGCTTCATAAGGTGCCATCTGAATCGAAGCGTGCCAACTATTATTATAAGTGAATTCTACCAAAGGTAGTTGGGCTTCCCAATCGTCCTACCAATCAAGAGCGCATGCCATCAACATATCCTCTAGAGTTTGGATAGTTCAGTCTAACCATCAGTCTGCGGATGAAATGCCATACTAAAGTTCAACTACGTACCCATCGCATGATGAACTGCTTTCTAGAAGTGAGACATGAATCTCCCGTCACGATCCGATACAATACTCTTGGGGGGTACCATGTAACCTTACAATCTCTTTAATAAATAGTTGGGCCAATCTCTCGGGTCCTCATGTGTCTTTAATCTCCAAGAAGTGGGCTAATTTGGTCAGACGATCCACAATCACCCAAATCGTATTCATCCCTCGACGACTCATCAGTAAGATAGTGATAAAATCCATCGATATGTCCTCCCACTTCCACTCGGGAATCAGGAGCGGATTCAGCATTCCTGTGGGTGGCTGATGCTCAATCTTAACCTGCTGACAAGTTAAACATCTCAAAACGAACTCTGCAATTTCATGTTTCATATTCCCCCAGCAATAATATTACTTCAAATCCTTATACATTTTGCTAGACCCCGGGTGAATGGAGTATGGGGTAACATGAGCCTCTCTCAGGATAGAGTTCCTCAACTCTTCATCTGCGGGTACACAAACTCAATTTCTGAAGCGTATCAATCCATCCTCGTGGATCACAAATCCAGGGGCTTTCCCTTGAGTGACTTCATCTCGAACCCGAGATAAGAATGGGTCCGTAACCTGCTTCGATCTAATTATATCATCAAGGGACGATGAAATCTCAAGCGTGCAAAGTTGTCCCTAAATAAGCTGTTGATACGAAACCGACTACTCCAAGCGAAGAAGACGAAGTGAGGATTGACGTAAAACACCTCGAACATACTCCAACATACTTAGGCGAGAAAACGGATACGAGACCCGGAGTAACCTTGGTGATCAGACTTGGAATAACTTAACATGGCAACTTGCATCTTGGGAAGGGGGGTCTAAGTGGTAAAGACAAAATAATAAAAGATTTCAGCACTTTCAAAGTAGCAGGATTCTCGGCAGCCTGCATTGTGAAAGGCGGCTATCACCTTGGAGACAAAACCCATCTTTTACTCTTTTTGTTTGCAAGTAGCGTGAGGAACCTTTTAATGTCTTTTCCTTTATTTTAAGACCAAGTGGTCTTATTATCTTGTAATAGTTCAAGTCAACTTGTCAGGCTACTTTCACCTATAATTAGTCATGTTTAAGTTGTAATGGGCAGATTATTATTGAATCATCAAACAACATACCCTGTGTATTGTTTAAGTGTTGGATGAGTTTCCTTCCAAAATTTGATTATTATTCGATGCGTTTTCGAATCTTAATCTGATCAATTCTCAATAGGTCTTGAGAAGAAATCACTTTATCGAATTATAGGTCTAGTTCGATAAACTACTATTTTCTGTCCTGTTTCGATATTCCTCTTGTTTTCGACACAGGGTTGTACTTGGTCGGGAGTTCGCATCAATTGCTGTTCGGCTGCCCGAAACTTGCTTCCTGTTTACATTGGCATCCGACCAAAACTTGCTGTGTTGAGTACCGCTATTTGGAGTTGCCTGTTCCGAGTCATTTTCACTCGGCCAGTTTCTGTCTTGTTGCTATATCGAACTGTTGTTATAAGTTCCTGTCATTGTGCGCGTGCCGGTATTGCTGCTGTATCGAACTGCTGCTATCAGTTCCTGTCAGTTTCTAACTGTATTGTTCGATTCCTTTCGGGCTAATTACTGTTTGCTTCCGCTCGTCAAACAGCCTGCCGCTGTACCGATAGAGGATTCGCATCATAAGTGGCATCGGATTCCAAGTTCTTGATCTTTGGCATTATGGATCTCAACGACGCTGATTTCTTGGCAAAACTTCACGACGCATTGCGTGACGTACCAGAACAACGCGACCAGCGTTGGCAATCTAGGCGTGGTGACTATGAACGACCCTCACACCAGGTCGAAGAGTTCAAGGTCAACGAGCTTCCGGAGTTCGCTGGCGGGATAGACCCTGAAGTTTACCTGGAATGGGAACGTAAAATTGATCGCATGTTCGAGTTTAAAGACCTCGACGATGAGAAATGGTGCAAGTATGCAATTATCAAGTTGTGGAAAGGCGCTTCACTTTGGTACGAAGGAGTGAAAACACGAAGAGCTCGGGCGGGGAAAGAAAAGATCCGTTCGTGGGATTCGTTAAAAAGAAAACTTCGTAAAAGATATGTACCAGCATCACATCGGTTGTCCTTGTACCGGAAGATTGCGGACCTCATGCAAGGAAAGTTGAGTGTGAGTGAATACATTGAGGAGTTTGAGAATCTGACCTTAATGGGAGAAATAGAGGAGAATGAGGAGCAGAAGACGTCGCGTTTCTTACATGGCTTAAACCGAAGCATAGCTAACTCGGTGGAATTATACCCATACGAAGACTTCGATACATTATGTGGACTATGTGTGAAGTTGGAAGCTCAAAACAAGATGAAGTTGTATAAACCAGAGTTTCCATCCAAATTTGGAAACCCAAGTATCGGTTCTAGTTCAGCTACTAAAACGACCGTACCGAGTCCTGTCCCTGTTGAGATTCCTAAAGCCCCCTACGTACCGAAGGAAACGAGTTTGGAGAAGGTACGATGTTTCAAGTGTCAAAGGTTTGGTCATTACCAAAATGCTTGTCCGAACAAGCGGGTGGTGACACTAAGGGAAGCTCTTGAGGTCTGGGAAGAATTGTTAGTAGAAGACGAAAGAGAAAGGCTCGGTGACGTGTTTAATGTAGACGCCGAAGAAGAAGAGGAGTGCGAGGCTTACGATGCTCCAGATTATGATACGAGTCTAGTCCTTCGCACTTTACAAGTCAAAACGGTTTCGAGGGATACGGAACAACGAGACCAAATATTCCACACCAAGTGTCAAATCAAGACAAATGGTGTAGTTTGATAATCGATGGGGAAAGTTGTACTAATGTAGCTTCAAGCGAGATGGTGACGAAGCTCGGGCTCATCACTACTACTCATCCAAAACCCTATGCGTTACATTGGATCGATGATGGGAGTAAAGTGAAAGTTTCGAAACAAGTACGGGTCGGTTTAACTAAGGGTTCATATGGTGACGACATATTATGTGATGTACTCCCAATGGATGCATGCCATATACTCTTGGGACAACCATGGATATTTGATAGAGATGTTCTACATCGAGGAAGGAGTAACGAGTATGAATTACAGGATAAAGGCAAGAAGATTGTGCTTAAACCAATGACAACTCAAGCCATTCGTTCGATGAGTTCTAGCCAAATGGAAAAACCAAAACTTACGATGTTTGCTAGTGAGAAAGAGGTGAAACACGCTATTGATGATGGCGAGTGTGTGTATTTGTTGATGTTTAAAGAAACACGGGACGTGGGCATGGTTTTGCAAGACAAGGGGGAAATCAATACCTTGTTACGCGAATTTGCGGATGTTTTTCCGGAAGACTTACCGCCGGGTTTGCCGCCCTTACATGGGACTGAACACCAAGTGTAATACCCTCGCCTTTAATATTGTATTTCATGATTTAGGTTAAGAGTTTTCGCACCATATCTGTGATGTTGTAGCAAGTATCGACGAATTATGTTAAGTTGGATTCATGGTCATTCATACTATATTAGTTGTTGGGTGATATTGGGAGAATTCCATTTATGCTTGTTATAGTACTTAACGTATGTTAACCTGTCTTCATAACGTACGCTATGTATGTCGCCTTACGTACGTAACATCAATACGTTAACGTACGTAATGCGGAAGATCCTCCAGTGATCCGCCTTTGGCGGGTGGGCGGCGAGGGTAGGTGGTGAGTCGATCGCGGCGACCAGTCAACGGCTATTACGTGCGTAATAGCTACATAGTTACGTGCGTAGCAATTGCGTGTTTTGAGGCGGTGAGATTTGATGAAATTGGTTACGTGCGTAATGATCATAAGATTACGACGTAAAGGCTATAACGTCGTTAACCACGTTCGTTAACGTACGTAATGTCAAGTTCAGATTATAAAAGTATGACTTGCCATTCACTTCCTACTCGACCTTTTTCAATCTCCCAACTGAGGAACGATTCCTTTCCCTTCCAACTTCGTTTCTAAGCCTTTCTAACTTGTGTTGGAGCCTCAACACTTGATTGGTGACTTGGAGAAGCTAGAGATTGAAGTGTATCCCTTGAAGTGTTGGTGTTGTTCTTCATTTTAAGATTGGTCTTTCTTTAACTCATATCAATTCCATGCTTATGATGATGTTAGTAGATAAATTCTTCACATAATGTTAGTTTAAACTAGTGCAAACATGATAAGTTAATTGAATCATGCTCAAACTAAGTGAAGATTAACATTGAAGGTATTAGTGTTACTTCTTGTTGTAAATAACTTCATAATGTGATTGTGTTGATAATGATATACTTAAAACCTGATGTATAACATGATAATTGGAAGTTAATTATAGTCTCAACACTAGGAACATGTTAGGGATGATATCCTTAATGATTAAAAGTGAGAAACGTTAAATTTGTCTTGAACATTCTATTGATTCTTGAAAGTAGTATGGAACCATGATTTTTGGCCTCTAAAACCGTTGTAATAAAATTGTTGGAAAGATTATATTAACCCTTTGAAGATGATCTTCGCTAGATGGGTTGAAGTTACTTCCAAAATTTCAAGTATCCAATGATATAACTAGGCTTTTAATAAATTCTTCAAAGTAAATCAATGAATGTTGATAGAAGGAAGTTGTAATCTTCATATGTTCGAATTTATCGATTTCATTAAAGGGTGTTAATCACTACATTAATAGGTTGATAATGTTCTTAAGAGGATTGTGTTGAATATGATGATACAAATGCGGTAGATGAGTAGCCGAATTCCATTTCATTAATCCGGGCGTATTAAGAAACGTAAATTAAGATGATGTTCTTAGTTCACTAAAAACTTAAACTTATGTTTCATATAGTAATCAAGTTTTGAATGTAATCGTTGGTAAAATAATGAAGAACGTAATTAAACACAAACTTATATCGTAATTGGAAGTGTCGATGATTTGAAAAGATATTTTTACGATATTACATTGATGATAAACTAGACATCAAGTATTTGACATTAAGGTTAGAATATGTGAACGAACATGATAAACATACAATGATTTGTAATAAGAACATTAAAATGATCAATAGGATGATTGATTTATTCAAGTAAAATTACGAATATTATTTATGTAATAATACCATTATCGTACAAATGTGTTGTTGAATGAATTACATTTCATTCAAGGTGCTTGTTCACGTGAGTATTGTTAGACGAGGATACCGTTCGTTTGACCATTCAAAGAAGGATTATTCATCCACGGAATTGAGGCAAGTTATCTTGCTTGGTTATAATGATGTGTGGATTCTTATGATGATTATGCATTTCGTGTATATGAAACACCTATAAACTTGTGTCTTGTGACTTGAGGTTGTTCTTAATGATGTCCCGTTTTCATCGTGGGATTGTATTCCCAAGTTCGTTACTTTTGGACCCTTGATATTGTTGAGCTTTGTTGACACTTCGGTGAGTTGTTCTATTCCTTAGTAAAAGTGTAATTCGTTGAGTTTCGTTGTCATGTTGTATCGTGACATCTCTGGAGTCATATCTGCACGCCGATTGGTTATGTGTAGGATTTTTAGCCGGGCACTTGATGATCATGCGTGGAGGTTTTCCGCATTTACATCGTGCACACGAGACGTAGTTCGTGAGGCTAATTAGGTACATCGTCCCACGTATATTCTGGATTCCGTATACGGGTTGGACATGTGCACGGACACATTTCCGGATCGGGCGTACTGTGATGTCCGTCTTGAGCCATAGTATATGGTCGTTCATATATTTGGTTAGGTTCGACAGTTGGGACTGATTGTGTATACGCCTTCGGGGTATATTCAGTAGTCGGTGGATTTCTTTGAGATCAGTATATATGAATTGTATAATGTCATGAGAATTATTATCATGTATAGCTGACCCTGTGGTTTGGGGCGAAATACTTGTATTTCAGGGCGAGGAAAGGGCAAGGCACAGGAGGAGCACAATGGCGACGGAGGATTCTGATGTATGCTATTTCGAGGCCACCGAGTCTTTTGGTTGTTCGGTTATGTTTTATTGTGACTTTCATTTTTATTTTGTGTCGGATGAATGTACTAAGATTTGTTAGGTACTGCCCATCGTCATATGGTCTGTACCGAATTTGGATCCTGTGTTTGTTTGCCCGTATTTAAAGATATGAATAACTCATGCTCCACACCGGGGTTTTGATAAATGTTGTGGTACGGTGCCACGTTGTCAGATTTTAAATGTATATTGTGATATCGCCTGGTGGGTCCCAGTAGGGGTCCACGGCACTGTAATAGCCACTGTTTTTGGGTTGTTACAAAAGATGGTATCAGAGAGTGTGTTTTTATTTTGAGTCATTGTAGAATCGAAATAGCATCAAGAAACCTTCGTGCCACGTGTAACCTGTGCAAGCGCCTGACCCGTCGAATACGGTATGTTCTCATGAACCATAATTTGATTACTGGCATGATATTGACGATGTATTGGTCTCCTTACTTATCTTGGCATCTTGCTACCATGAGGCAAAATTCATCTGTTTGAGGAGAACCTAAATTAATTATGTGATTGGAATTGTTTCGACTTAATGTTGATATGATATTGAGTGTGTAACACTTGTAGTGCCAGTGATTCGTTACAACTGCTTTGTTGGAGAGGAAATTCCCTGTTGCTATTAACTTAGCATGAATTATGTATGATTGATAAATCGAACTGTACTTGTGACTTGATTCTTTCAGTATGGAAAGGAACCTGAGAGGCCGTGGCAGAGGGGGACGAGGCCGCGGAAGAGGCCGAATTCCGATACCACGAGCTAACAGACGCGCGAATGTGGAGCGAGTTCCGCAGCGATGGTCGCCTTCTAGGGACCAATCACACCACACCGGAGAGAATGCACGTGTCGATCCTTACACCGTGATGCAGGGCATGATGGCCCAGATGACCCAAAGGGGTCAGCTGATGGAAACTATGCAGAGGAATACTACTGGTCAACAGCAGGGACAAAAGTCTCCGCCTCTGGTGCCTGGCGGGATCGTGAGCCGGATTATTAGCGACATATCACGTCAGCGACCTCCGACTTTTGAAGGCTTATCTGAGCCTGCCGACATTGTACACTGGATAGAGCATTTCGAGAAACTGTTCGAGATGGTGGAGTGCCCAGAGGAAAATCGAGTTGCTGTGGCAGCATACTACCTTAGTAAGAGTGCCCATAGTTGGTGGCTTTCTATGAGGCCTGCCGAAGGCGCGAGTACTTGGGAGGAATTCAAGAATCTTATGCTAGATCGTTACTATCCTGCACCCCTCCGTGAAACCAAACTGTCCAAATTACTAAACCCCGACCCATCGGAAGACGAGGATGTGTTGGCGATTGCCGAAAAATTCCAAGCACTTCTCCCTTTTGCTACGTCAGTTGTCCGTTCGGAAGCTGATAAGATCAAATATTTCCTCAAGAGGCTTAAACTCCGAATGAGGATGCAATTACTCAATCACCACTGTAAGACCTTACCGGAGTTTATTGAGAAGGCTTTGGAGTATGAACTTACTGCGAAAGAGATTTCTAAGAAGCAGCCTCAGTTTTCCAACAAGAGATCCAGGAACCAGACCCAAGGAGACAGTAACCGGGGGGTATTCAAGAAACCCCAGCCTGTACCAAATCCTTCTGAGCGGCCACCTATGGCACCGAAACCGGCAGGAACGCACTCTCGGGCAATCAGCTCACCTGTCGTGTGTTATAACTGTGGGGACCAGGGGCATATCAGCTCCAAGTGTCCGAAGCCGGCCGTTGCCTGTCACACTTGCGGGAAGAACGGTCATCGTGCTCGCTATTGCCGGGGTGGACTCGGGCGTGCTCCAGTAGCATCTCTTGCTCCAGTACAGTCTTCTGTTCAGGAACGTGCTCCTCCATCCGCTTCTTACCAGACTACCGGGGCGAACAAAGGGATGGGCCGTGGAAATCAAGTTGGTACATCTGCTTCCGGGGTTGCAAAACCCAGAGTCTACGAGATGAAGAAAGCCGATGATCCCGGCTTGACATGATTGCAGGTACTCTCGAGATCCACTCTCAGCCCGTTTGTGTTCTTTTTGATACTGGTGCTTCACACTCCTTTTTGTCTAGTTCTTGTTTGAGTCGTTTGCATTTGAATCGTGTTACCGATTGTGAACCTTATGTAATTGGTCTACCCGATGGTAGAAGAATTATTGGGAGTCGTGAAGTACAGAACTGTCCGATTAGCATGAACAACCGTGAGTGGTTGTCCGACTTGATTGTGGTTGATTTACCTAAAGATGATGTAATCTTGGGTATCGACTGGATGGATCGTCACGATGCCGTGCTTAGCGTCCGTAAGCGAATGGTGACCGTCACATCGGATGATGGCGTCGAGTGTATTTTTCGGGGTGATAATCCCAATCATTCTGGGAGAGTCATCAGCGCTATGAAGGCTATGAGATTACTGAACCAGGGATGCATTGGTTATTGGTGTTACATGACTAAGACAGCTGACCGTCCAGTCAAATTGATTGATATTCCAGTAGTTCAAGATTATCCAGATGTATTTCCAGACGAGCTTCCAGGAATACCCCCACAGCGAGAGGTATAATTCACCATTGAGTTGGAGCCAGGGACGTCCCCGCTTTCGAAAGCACCATATCGTATGGCCCCGACTGAGATGCAGGAGTTGAAAAGACAACTCGAAGAGTTAACTGAGAAAGGATATGTTCGGCCCAGTGCATCCCCTTGGGGAGCGCCGTTGTTATTCGTACGGAAGAAGGACGGATCGCTGCGTTTGTGTATTGATTACCGGGAGCTGAACAAAGTAACAATTAAGAACAAATATCCTTTACCTCGCATCGATGATCTATTGGATCAGCTCCAAGGAACCGCTGTATTTTCCAAGATCGACTTGAGGTCGGGTACCACCAATTGCGGATTCGAGAGTCGACGTCCGAAGATGACTTTTCGCACTCGCTATGGAAATTATGAGTTCGTTGTCATGCCATTTGGGTGACTAATGCACTGCAGATATTCATGGAATTGATGAATCGGGTTTTTATTAATTATCTGGATCGTTTTGTAGTCATTTTTATTGACGACATCTTGGTCTACTCTCGTGATCATGAGGAGCATGAGTGTCACCTCCGCCAGGTTCTCGACGCATTAAGACGAGAACAACTCTATGGAAAATTTTCTAAGTGTGAATTCTGGATGTCTGAAGTTATTTTTCTGGGTCATGTGATATCAGCAGAGGGAGTAAGAGTAGACCCACATAAGACGGAAGCTATCCGAGGCTGGCTACCCCCGAAGAACGTGAAGGAAGTTCGTAGTTTTCTGGGTCTAGCAAGCTATTACAGACGATTCGTGGAAGGATTTTCCAAAATTGCTCAACCGATGACTAATCTGTTGAGAAAAGATAAGAAGTACTTGTGGTCGGAAGCATGTCAGCAAAGTTTTGATGAACTCAAAGGTCGATTAATTTCAGCACCTGTTTTAGTACTACCTAGAGGAACGGAAGGATTCGTGGTATATAGCGATGCATCGAGGCAGGGCCTTGGCTGCGTGTTAATGCAGGACGGGAAAGTGATCGCCTATGCGTCCAGACAGTTGCGTCCTTACGAGGTCAACTACCCGACTCATGACTTGGAGTTAGCAGCCGTAGTGTTTGCTTTAAAAATCTGGCGCCACTATACGTATGGAGTTGCCCGATTTTTATGGACCACAAGAGCACAAGTATATTTTTACCCAGAAGGAGTGGAATATGAGACAAAGGAGGTGGTTAGAGCTAATCAAAGACTATGATATCGAGATCCTTTATCATCCAGGCAAGGCAAACGTGGTTGCCGATGCCTTGAGCCGCAAGACGGTGCAGGAGCAGATACTAGCTCGTTTGACCGCCCAGAGGGAGTTGCAATTAGAGTTCATGAGACCAGAGATTGAGGTCTGGATACAACGCATTCAGGGACAACTGTGCATGCCTTAGATTTCACCATCCATTGATGAGACGATCAGGATGAAACAGATGACGGACCTATTCTTATCCAGAATTCGAGGAAAAATCGATCAGGGGAAGGCCCCTGGATTTGTGGTTCACGAGGATGGACTGTTACGCTTTAAAAATCGAGTGTGTGTACCAGCAGACGAAGAGTTGAGGAATACTATTCTGAAGGAGGCTCATGCTACCCCGTATTCCATACACCCGGGATCAAACAAAATGTATAAGGATTTGAAGCCGTATTATTGGTGGGGTAACATGAAACGGGAGGTTGCCGAATTCGTTTCGAAATGTTTGACTGTCGTGAGTCAAGATTGAGCATCAACGACCAGCTGGCATGATGAAACCGCTTCCGATTCCCGAGTGGAAGTGGGAAGACATATCGATGGACTTTATTACTAGTTTGCCGACGAGCCGTCGAGGCATGAATACGATTTGGGTGGTTGTGGATCGATTGACTAAATCAGCCCACTTCTTGGAGATCAATGATACTTGGGGCCCTGAGAGATTGGCCCAATTATTCATCAAAGAGATTGTGAGACTGCATGGCACCCCTAAGAGTATTGTATCAGATCGGGACGGACGGTTCGTGTTGCACTTCTGGAAGGCGGTTCATCGTGCTATGGGTACACATTTGAACTTCAGTACGGCTTTTCATCCTCAGACCGACGGTCAGTCTGAGAGGACAATTCAAACTCTAGAGGATATGTTGAGGGCATGTGCTCTCGATTGGAAGCCTGACTGGGAAGCCCAACTGCCGTTGGTAGAATTCACATACAATAATAGCGGGCACGCCTCGATCATGATGGCACCTTATGAAGCATTGTATGGTCGTCGTTGTAGGTCCCCTTTGTGCTGGGACGAATTGTCTGAATCTATTGGTACGGAACCTGATATGTTATTGGCAGCATGCGAGAAGATTTCCCTGATCAAGAGCCGTCTATTAACGGCCCAAAGCCGCCAGAAATCATATGCAGATAATCGTCGACGACCACTCGAGTTTGAGGTTGGTGACCATGTACTAGTCAAAGTATCTCCTACTAGAGGTGTTTTCCGATTCGGGAAGAGAGGCAAATTGAGCCCAAGGTACATAGGTCCGTTTGAGATCCTGGAACGAGTAGGCGACCTAGCCTATCGTTTAGCATTACCACCAGCTTTGAGACGGATTCACAACGTATTCCATGTATCTCAGTTAAGGAAGTATGTTGCTGATCCAAGTCACGTTATTCAATTCGACGAGGTCGAAATAGCCGACGACCATTCGTATGAAGAACGGCCTGTGCAGATACTCGAGAGAAGAATTAAACAGCTGAGGAACAAGACGATTCCCTTATTAAAAATTCAGTGGTCGAGACATGGAGTCGAGGAAGCTACATGGGAGACCGAAGATAGCATGCGAGAGAAATACCCCGAACTGTTTACCCCTTAGTTTCGGGGACGAAACTCCTTTTAAGGGGGGGAGTATGTAATACCCTCGCCTTTAATATTGTATTTCATGATTTAAGTTAAGAGTTTTCGCACCATATCTGTGATGTTGTAGCAAGTATCGACGAATTATGTTAAGTTGGATTCATGGTCATTCATACTATATTAGTTGTTGGGTGATATTGGGAGAATTCCATTTATGCTTGTTATAGTACTTAACGTACGTTAACCTATCTTCATAACGTACGCTATGTATGTCGCCTTACGTGCGTAACATCAATACGTTAACGTACGTAATGCGGAAGATCCTCCATCAGTCCGCCTTTCGGCGGGTGGGGCCGAGCAGGGGTAGGTGGTCGGGAGTCGATCGCGACAGCCAAGTCAACGGCTATTACGTACGTAATAGCTACATAGTTATGTACGTAACGAATTACGTGTTTTGAGGCAGTGAGATTTGATGAAATTGGTTACGTACGTAATGATCATAAGATTACGTACGTAAAGGCTATAACGTACGTTAACCACGTTCGTTAACGTACGTAATGTCAAGTTCAGATTATAAAAGTATGACTTGCCATTCACTTCCTACTCGACCTTTTTCAATCTCCCAACTGAGGAACGATTCCTTTCCCTTCCAACTTCGTTTCTAAGCCTTTCTAACTTGTGTTGGAGCCTCAACACTTGATTGGTGACTCGGAGAAGCTAGAGATTGAAGTGTATCCCTTGAAGTGTTGGTGTTGTTCTTCATTTTAAGGTTGGTCTTTCTTTAACTCATATCAATTCCATGCTTATGATGATGTTAGTAGATAAATACTTCACATAATGTTAGTTTAAACTAGTGCAAACATGATAAGTTAATTGAATCATGCTCAAACTAAGTGAAGATTAACGTTGAAGGTATTAGTGTTACTTCTTGTTGTAAATAACTTCATAATGTGATTGTGTTGATAATGATATACTTAAAACCTGATGTATAACATGATAATTGGAAGTTAATTATAGTCTCAACACTAGGAACATGTTAGGGATGATATCCTTAATGATTAAAAGTGAGAAACGTTAAATTTGTCTTGAACATTCTATTGATTCTTGAAGGTAGTATGGAACCATGATTTTTGGCCTCTAAAACCTTTGTAATAAAATTGTTGGAAAGATTATATTAACCCTTTGAAGATGATCTTCGCTAGATGGGTTGAAGTTACTTCCAAAATTTCAAGTATCCAATGATATAACTAGGCTTTTAATAAATTCTTCAAAGTAAATCAATGAATGTTGATAGAAGGAAGTTGTAATCTTCATATGTTCGAATTTATCGATTTCATTAAAGGGTGTTAATCACTACATTAATAGGTTGATAATGTTCTTAAGAGGATTGTGTTGAATATGATGATACAAATGCGGTAGATGAGTAGCCGAATTCCATTTCATTAATCCGGGCGTATTAAGAAACGTAAATTAAGATGATGTTCTTAGTTCACTAAAAACTTAAACTTATGTTTCATATAGTAATCAAGTTTTGAATGTAATCGTTGGTAAAATAATGAAGAACGTAATTAAACACAAACTTATATCGTAATTGGAAGTGTCGATGATTTGAAAAGATATTTTCACGATATTACATTGATGATAAACTAGACATCAAGTATTTGACATTAAGGTTAGAATATGTGAACGAACATGATAAACATACAATGATTTGTAATAAGAACATTAAAATGATCAATAGGATGATTGATTTATTCAAGTAAAATTACGAATATTATTTATGTAATAATACCATTATCGTACAAATGTGTTGTTGAATGAATTACATTTCATTCAAGGTGCTTGTTCACGTGAGTATTGTTAGACGAGGATACCGTTCGTTTGACCATTCAAAGAAGGATTATTCATCCATGGAATTGAGGCAAGTTATCTTGCTTGGTTATAATGATGTGTGGATTCTTATGATGATTATGCATTTCGTGTAAATGAAACACCTATAAACTTGTGTCTTGTGACTTGAGGTTGTTCTTAATGATGTCCCGTTTTCATCGTGGGATTGTATTCCCAAGTTCGTTACTTTTGGACCCTTGATATTGTTGAGCTTTGTTGACACTTCGGTGAGTTGTTCGATTCCTTAGTAAAAGTGTAATTCGTTGAGTTTCGTTGTCATGTTGTATCGTGACATCTCTGGAGTCATATCTGCGCGCCGATTGGTTATGTGTAGGATTTTTAGCCGGGCACTTGATGATCATGCGTGGAGGTTTTCCGCATTTAGATCGTGCACACGAGACGTAGTTCGTGAGGCTAATTAGGTACATCGTCCCATGTATATTCTGGATTCCGTATACGGGGTGGACATGTGCACGGACACATTTCCGGATCGGGCGTACTGTGACGTCCGTCTTGAGCCATAGTATATGGTCGTTCGTTTATTTGGTTAGGTTCGACAGTTGGGACTGATTTTTTATACGCCTTCGGGGTATATTCAGTATTCGGTGGATTTCTTTGAGATCAATATATATGGATTGTATAATGTCATGAGAATTATTATCATGTATAGCTGACCCTGTGGTTTGGGGCGAAATACTTGTATTTCAGGGCGAGGAAAGGGCAAGGCACAGGAGGAGCACAATGGCGACGGAGGATTCTGATGTATGCTATTTCGGGGGGCCCGAGTCTTTTGGTTGTTCGGTTATGTTTTATTGTGACTTTCATTTTTATTTTGTGTCGGATGAATGTACTAAGATTTGTTAGGTACTGCCCATCGTCATATGGTCTGTACCGAATTTGGATCCTGTGTTTGTTTGCCCGTATTTAAAGATATGAATAACTCATGCTCCACACCGGGGTTTTGATAAATGTCGTGGTACGGTGCCACGTTGTCAGATTTTAAATGTATATTGTGATATCGCCTGGTGGGTCCCAGTAGGGGTCCACGACACTGTAATAGCCACTGTTTTTGGGCTGTTACACCAAGTCGATCTTATACCGGGTGCATCACTCCCTAACAAATCTGCCTATAGATGTAATCCCGAGGATACGAAGGAGTTACAAAAACAAATCGAAGAACTAATGAACCGCGGGTATGTTCGAGAAAGTCTAAGCCCTTGCGCGGTTCCAGTTTTGCTTGTACCGGAAAAAGATGGATATTGGTGAATGTGTATCGATAGTAGAGCCATGAATAACATAACCATCAAGTATCAATTCCCAATTCCGAGACTTGATGATATGTTGGATGAATTGCATGGTTCGGTGATTTTTTCGAAGGATGATTTGAGAAGCGGCTACCATCAAATCCGGATGCGAGAAGGAGATGAGTGGAAGATGGCCTTCAAGACTAAACACGGACTGTATGAATAGACCATTATGCCGTTCGGTCTTACAAATGCACTGAGTACTTTCATGCGTTTGATGAACGAAGTACTTAAGCCACTTTTGGGGAAATTTGTAGTTGTATACTTGGATGACATTTTGATTTATAGCCGATCGTTGCAAGAACATTTCGGACACTTAAGGCAAGTCTTCGAGACCCTTAGGAACCAAAGGCTGTGTGGAAAAAGGGAGAAGTGCTCATTCTTAGTCGAAAGTATAGTCTTTCTTGGCTATATCATTTCGAAGGACGGAGTGTCGGTTGATCAAACCAAGATCGAAGCAATTAAGTCATGGCCTATTCCCACTACAGTGACGGAAGTTAGGTCATTCCACGGACTTGCTTCATTCTACCGAAGATTCATTCGAGATTTTAGCACCATTACAAGCCCAATAACAGAGTGTTTGAAGAAAGGTACGTTTAATTGGAGCAGGGCTGCCCAGGAGTCATTCGAAAATTTGTAAACAAAGTTATGTGAAGCACCAATATTGCCATTACCCGATTTTTCACAACCGTTCGAAGTAGAGTGTGTTGCTAGCGGAGTTGGCATTGGAGCGGTTCTCATTCAAGGAAAGCGTCCTATTGCCTATTTTTCAGAAAAGTTAAACGGTGCTCGTCTCAATTATTGTACGTACGACAAGGAGTTCTATGCTATTGTGAGGGCTCTAGATCACTGGAGTCACTATCTTCGGCCAAAGCATTTCATCCTACATTCGGACCATGAGTCATTGAAGTATATTAATGGGCAACACAAGTTAAGTCTGAGGCATGTTAAGTGGGTGGAATTCTTACAGTCATTTCACAAACGCGGAGATCCGTCTTTCTTCCGTACAAATAGCACTGGAGCTCCCCAAGGGGACGAACTAGGTCGAATATAGCCTTTCTCAGTCAACTCCTCAAGCTGGTTCTTCAACTCTTACATCTCGGTCGGAGCCATACGATACGGTGCTTTCAAAAGCGGGGACGTACCTGGCTCTAACTCAATAGCAAACTCTACATCACGATGTGGAGGTAAGCCTGGAAACTCATCCGGAAATACATCTGGGTAGTCTCGGACTACTGGAATATCGGCCAACTCGATTGGTCGGTCTGCTATTTTGGTCATGTAACACCAATAACCAATACACCCTTGATTAAGCAGTTTCACTGCTTTCATAGCGCTGATGACTCTCCCGGAACGGATGGTATTGTCACCCTGAAAAATATACTCAACATCATCATCAGATGTGACGGTCACTATCCGCTTGCAGACGCTAAGTATGGCATCATGACGATCCACCCAATCGATACCCAGGATCACAACATCTTTAGGTAAATCGACCACAATTAGATTTGACAACCACCCATGGTCGTTCATGCGAATCGGATAGTTCTGCACTTCACAATTCCCAACAATTCTTCTACCATCGGGTAGACCAATTACATATGGTTCACAATTGGTAACCTGATCTAACTGCAAACGACTCAAACAAGAAACAAATAAAAGGGAGTGTGAAGCACCAGTATCTAAAAGAACACAGACGGGATGAGATCGGATCTCGAGAGTACTTATAATCATGATGGCTTGGGGATCGTCGGCCTTCTTCATCTCGTAGACTCTGGGTTTTGCGGCCCCAGTACCAGATGTACCAGGTTGGTTTCCACGGTCCATCCCTCTGTTTGCCCTGGTAGTCTGATAAGAAGCGGACGGAGGTACACGGTCCTGGACGGAAGACTGAACTGGGGCATGAGATGCTGCTGGAGCACGTACTGGTCCATTCCTACAATAACGAGCATGATGTCCATTCTTCCCACAAGTATGGCCAGCAATGGCCGGCTTCGGGCATTTGGAGTTGATTTGTCACTGGTCCCCACAGTTATAACACACAACAGATGAGCAGACCGCTCGAGGGTGCGATCCGGCCGGCTTCGACGCCATGGGTGGCCGTTCAGAAGGATTCGACACTGATTGAGGCCTATTGAACGTCCCCCAGTTACTGTCAGTCTGGTTATTGGACTGTGGTTGCTTCTTGGAAATCTCTTTTGCGGTAAGTTCGTATTCTAGAGCTCTCTCGATGAACTCCGGTAGGGTCGTACAGTGGTGATTCAACAGCTGCATTCTGATTCGGGGTTTAACCCTCTTGAGAAAATATTTGATCTTATTGGCCTCCATTCGGACAATTGACGAGGCGAAAGGAAGAAGTGCCTGGAATTTCTCGGCAACATATCGTACATCATCATCTTCAGACGGGTTTGGGTTCAACAATTCTGACATCTTGGCCTCACGGAGAGGACCTGGATAGTTACGGTCTAACATGAGGTTTTTAAATTACTCCCAAGTACATACACCATCCGTTGGCCTCATCGTAAGCCACCAGGTGTGGGCGCCCTTGCTAAGATACTAAGCTGCTATGAAGACGCGATTCTCTTCTGGACATTCCACCATCTCGAATAATTTCTCAAAGTGTTCAATCCAATGCACAATATCAGCAGGCTCAGAGGAGCCTTCAAAAGTCGGGGGTCGCTGGCGAGAGATGTCGCTGATGATCCGACTCACGGGTCCGCCATGTACAGGAGGTGGTGGATGAGGCCCCTGTTGCTGGCCAGTAGTAGCTATCTA
The DNA here is from genome assembly GCA_033398695.1 of Orobanche coerulescens. Taxonomy (NCBI): domain Eukaryota; kingdom Viridiplantae; phylum Streptophyta; class Magnoliopsida; order Lamiales; family Orobanchaceae; genus Orobanche; species Orobanche coerulescens. Next base: position 117,146,790 of record CM065807.1, on the reverse strand, counting down.
CATTGTTACATCAATTGACCCATATGGGTCATCTGAGCCTTCATGCCCTGCATAACAACGTAAGGATCGACACGCGTATTCTCGTGTCCAGTGTGGTGCGATTGGTCCCTAGAAGGTGAATCACTGCCTGCAGAACTCTCCTCCACATTCGCATGCGTGTTGGCTCGAGGTCTTGGGATTCGGCCTCTTCCGCAGCCTCGTCCCCCTCGGCCACGGCCTCTCAGATTTCTTTCCATACTGAAAGAACCAAACAATAATAATAACCATAAGTACAGTTCATGACCGTCATTATGACCAAGCAAAATTCATGCTAAGTTAAGAGCAACAAGGAACTACATATTCAAGAAAACAGTTCATAATGAATTATCGACACTACGAGTCCCACATAGAATATCATATCGACGTCGAGCCGAATAGTTTCAATCATATAATCAATCCAGAATTTACCTCGAAATATCAATTAGATAAATCTTACCACAGATCCTCGAAATATCAAGATCAATAAAGAGATACATTCCGATATCAATATCACGCTAGTAATTAAATCATGGCTCATAAAGTACATACCGTATTTGGCTCGTCGGATCAGGCGCTTGCACAGGTCACACGTGACACGAGGGTCTCTTGATACTAGTTCATTTCGCAACGAATCTTAAAAAAAACGACACTCTCCGATACCATCTTCTGTAACACCCCAAAAGGCAGCTATTACAGTGCCGTGGACCCCACAATGGGACCCACCAGGTGATACCAAAAATACAGATTAAATATGTAATACTTTGTGATACCGAACCACAATAAATAGTCATTACTCCGATTAGAGTTTACAAGTAGTGTGACCAACGACTTTAGCATACACAGGTTCCAAAATGCAAGTATAAACCATATGGATATGGGATATACTTCAAATAACAATTCAATCGAGCAGTAGTTTAAATGAAGTGGAAAATAACATTACACGATTTAAATATAACCGGACAGCAAAAGACTTGGGCCCCTCGAACTAGTATCCTTCGAACCCTTCGCCGTCACCATGCTCTTCCCGTGCCATGCCTTTGCCACGACCTAAAATACAACATAAGTATTTCGCCCAAAACACAGGGTCAGATATACATGATAAATGATTCTCCGGACATTATACAATTCACATATAGTAGATCTCAAAGGAACATCCCGACTACTGAACATACCCCTCAGGCATATGAACAATCAGTCACAAAATATCGAACATATCCAATCATTCATAGACTATGAACGACCAAACAGTATGGCTCAAGATGGACATCATAGTACACCCGATCTGGAAATGTGTCAGTGCACATGTCCACCCCGTATACGGAATCCAGAATATACGTGGGACAATGTACCTAATTAGCCTCACGAACTACGTCTCGTGTGCATAGTTCAATACGAAAACATCCACGTATGACTATATATGTGCCTGGCTAAAAATCCTACACAATAACCAATCTGAACGCAGATATGATCCCAGATATGTCACGATACAACATGACAACGAATTCAAGAAATCACATATCCGATTAAGGATCAAGAAACTCACCGAAATGACAATAAAGATCAACGAGATAAATGATTCAAAGGTGATGAACTTGGGCATGCAATACCATGATGAAAAATGGAACATCATCAAGAACAATATCAAATTACGAATCACAAATTCATAAGTGCTTCATACATACGAAATGTATAACCATCATAAGAATTCAATCATCATTATAACCAAGCAAGATAACTTGCCTCAATACGGAGATGAGAATAATCCTCCTTTGTCGAACGAACGGACGGTCCTCGACTAATATCGGTTACTCGAACAATCAACCTTGAATGAAATACATTCCACTTAACAACTCATCCATACAATCATTGATATCGAATTAAGTGAGACGACACCCTAAATTCAATTTGAATAGTTCAACTATCTCAAGATATCAAAATTCTATTCCAAGAACTTTATTTACTTCAATTCTTTCCTATGATCGGTTTTCAAGATATTTTCAAATATTCGCATGGTTCTTATGAATAAGAATTTATCAAGAGTATGTTAAACAATCATTTATGTTCGTTAATATCATTTTATATCCTTTAAACCTTCCAAAAACATCACAATTGTTTGCAAGTGAAAATCTGCACAATCTTGTTCATCACTTATGTCAAATTTAGATTGAACATAGTAAGTTATAATAAGGTTATAGTAAATTCATTTAATTACAAGACCATATCATAATAATGAATATTATCTCATATCAACACCATCCTTACAACCCCCTTACTAACTTCGAGAATCAACTATCATCATCTATGAATTTACCTAGCTTAGGTTCAAGAATATCACTCTAATCTTCTAACATTCATCAAGGTGTTCTACTACATTTTATGACAATAATCCCATCCATTAAACTTAACTACGAAGAAGCTAATGTATATTATTGTCCTAATGATGTTAATAGTCCAGAAAGAAGAGTATGATTCCAATAAACATGATCACTACCATTACAATATCAATATCTTCATTTCAAACCCTTAATTACCATATTCAACAATAAGGGTTAAAAGCTTAATTACAAACATGTTTTACTTGATTAATTCAACATTAGGTGTAGTGTACTATATTACTAACATCATAACTACGAAAATGTAGAGTAGAATCGTACAACATACCTTCAGAAACGAAGAACAACCACCAAGAACACAAGAACACACTCCAAGCTACAAGAACAACTCTAAACTTCCAATCAACAAGCTCCAATCCAAGATGCAAAGCTCAAACACGAGTTGAAAGGGTGTAAAAACAGTCTAGTGAGGCAGAGGGACAGTTGTTGGAGAGAAACATCGGAGTTTGCACATCCAAATGAAAGACACAAGTTGTCTTTTTATAAACTGCACAGCTCGATACGTACGTTACCGCATGAAGATAACGTACGTTAACCCATTTACGTACGCTACACCTGAAATTGTTACGTACGTAATATGCCTCCAAATGTTACTGTCTCAAAACACTAACATTATTACGTACGTTATGGGCCACGGCATTACGTACGTAATGTATGTCAACTTGGCTGCCTCGAAAAGGCCATCTATCCGGATCATGTCCGGCCCCCCACGCCGAAAGTGAGATCAGATAAGATTCTAAGCATTACGTACGTAGCCAGCACACCATTACGTACGTAAAGGCAACGAAATAGCATACATTAGGTTAAAGACTTAGCGTACGTTAAACACAGAAATTCTAGCCCAAAAAAATATAACAATCCACACAATGTCAAGAATTCAACCCAGATGCGAATGATAGTCATAGTCAAATCTATTCTTATATATCTCGACATCAATAAACATTAACTGAATGTAACCTGATTAAATTATCCGAATAATACAACAGTAGATAAGAAATTACTGTCGGATATTATAAAAGTTCATACAACCTACATTCAATCTATATGAACGGTGTAAGCTCAAATTAAGTGTATCAGTCTGTATGAATGATACAGTTGAATGAGTTTAGTCAAAATCAATATAGTTGTGTACGGCTTTGATTTTACAATTCATCTACCCAATTCTATTATCATTAAGATGATAACAAATTCATATTGAAAGTTCTCTATGATAATAGGAACAATAGTCTGGTATAATCATCTGCTGAAATCATCATGGTAAGAAGGCTTCCATTCAACATGATTTTCGAATTCCCTTATAGCCTGACCTATAAGAACATGTATAATCATAATAACATGCTTCTTCTCAGTATTAATTAAATGACATGCATATTATATTTGGTCATCGTTCAACATGAGCACTTTACAAATATCTAGATATTATTAAATAATATAGCAACCCATTCTATTTTAATCCATTCGACTAAGAACAGGACATAAACCAACATATGATTGAAGTAAGAATCAAAGTTTATCCATTGTTACCTTACTGGAAGAATTCAGACGAAGAACAACGCAGCTATCCTCTAAGAACACCAAAAGCTTGAGCAATCCAAGCCCCGACACCATTTCACCAGTTAAGAGGATCCGTAATGAGCATATAAGTGCTAAGGTACGAGATAGAAATAGAAAATTCTAATTGGGTTCATGATCCTCATCTTATAAATGAAATTCTCATTAATGTACGTTATAGTCAATGCATTATGTATTTTAATATCCTTAGCGTACACTATTTACCAACATTTGCGAATGCACTTTAGTTGTTGTCTCCACACATCACCCTTAGCGCCTGTAACACAATATTTAACAATCACTAATGTTCTCGTGTAGCATACTTTATCATCACCGAGTAGCACACATTATATGAACTGACTTGCTTTTGAGCTATAGTCCGAAAGGCATCCACACGTATGCCTCCACTTGTCGGACATTAGTATATGGCCTCAACACTTAGCCAAAAATAACACACCTCCATCCTCTCCCAAGAAGAGAGAAAATAAAAAGCTCCATCCCCATTCTTTGCCAATCATCGTCGATTAAGCAGGGTTTGAGTTCCCATCGATCAATCTGACGCGTGATCTAAAGAGATGAACTGTGTTTGCTGTTATGTCAAAGCTTCTCTCATTCAATTCATCATCATCATCACAACAACACATGACCGAGCCATAATTTTGGTATAAACATCTCGTTCCTCTTGTCAATTATTCTTTTTGTATTCCATATATGATCATTGATCGAGACTCTGTCAGGATTGAATGATATATATTCTTACTTTTTGGCCTAAATCCCAATGGTGATATCAGAGTGAGGTCAAAGTGATCATATGCGCAATATCATGCATCAGGAATGAATAACTGGTGTTGTGATTATTTTGAATCATATGGTATAGATTTAATTTATCATTACTGTTCAGTTATTCTTGGTGAAATAGTATTTATGATATGTAGATATATAAATATAAATTTTTTTTAAAATGACTTATATGAAGAACATGAAAATCCGAAAAAAATTCATTTTTGGAACACCAATTTAAATCAGCCGCATGTCACCATCGAATGGGGCAGCACGCGGCTGCCGTGAACATTACCAGAAAGCGCAGAAAATGGAGCTAGGATGCACTGGGGTCAGGCATTGAGTCACGCTTGTAAGCGCGTTGGATAGCACGCGACCCGGTAGTGTATGATGAGTCCCCCAACGTCGTTGCTGAGATAATCGCGTGCATGGCGCGTAGGGAGACCATGTCTCCCTCAGTAGTTGGGGCACGTTAGTTACCACGGGCTACGAATAGTTCCCTAGGATATTTGATGTGCCTAGATTTATAATGGTCACACTTAAATAAAGTTATTTGGTAAAATTTATTTCTCGTTGATTATTATAATGTGTGCATGTTTCTCGTTGATAATCGAATAATAGTTATTCATGAATAATAAGATTATTCATATATCCCTGATCCAATCACGTAGAGTGGAGACTGAAGTGATTAATATACTAGTATAAGTTTGATTGATAATCATTGGACGATTGTGCGCATGTTTCATATTAAACTTATGGGTATTGGTTGGTGAACACAATACTGGACAGACCCGCTTCGAGATCACTGCATGGAAATTTCATAACTGAATTTCAATATAACAATATGTCAACAAATCCTTGAATATGAAATTATCATAGAGTCCAACATGATAACTGCTATGCCTTGACCTAATCCAACGTCATCTGAAATATGATGATCATAAAGGTTAGCGACCGGGGTTAGTGAGAGTCATGTAGAGGGCATTGAATAATCAAGTTGGGGATTTGTTCCTCTCTTTCAGGAGAGAGGTATCTGGTAGGCCCCTCGATAAGTATGACTGAAGGAAATACATGACCATGCTCAAATGAAGTCATTCGATTCAATCAGTCTACTTAAGACCGAGAAAGCATTTGAACATAATAAGTATGACACTTTTCATGACTTAGTTCAACTATAATATCGCGCGACAAAGGGATTTTACACGTTAAATGGTTTAATGGACTATAAACTTATATTATTTGGGTAGTCATAATGTCTTGCTAGAGACCGCTTATGATTTATTATTTAATAAGGTATTAAATAATTGCCAATATAATATAAGCCTTTTGGGTCACACATACGATAATTAAAGACAAGCAAGAATAACCAATAGATATAATATTTGATATCATATTTATTAAGGAATTAAATAATGAGTAAAGTATAATTTCCTATATTATATTTATTACAAGATTAAATAATAAATAATATGTATAATACGAGATAATATATATATATATATATATATTGGATTATTTAATAAATTGAGGGGTAAATAAGCAAATAAGAGAGTTTTTGACTCTAGGGCTTACTTAATATTTATAAGGTATCTATGACAAGAAATAGTTATTGAAACAAGAGAAGAAAAATCGATCCCCTCCCCTCAAAATCGATCGCCCCTTTCTATCTAAGAATCCCTGCATCCCCGTGTGTTCTCCCCTTAGTTGATCTTGATCAATAGTGCAATCCTTTTGGCAAGGTTTTATTTGTTGCAATATTAATCAATATTATTCGTACGCATCTAGCAATCCGCCTTGTGAAATTGTTCGTGTGTGGATCACTGAAAGAAGAAGGTCATTTTCATCAGCTTCTGGTCCGGATCTAGATCTGTTCTTCGGATTAATGTAGTTCGACGAACCCTTTAATTAAACAATTAAATTAATGCATTAGTTCCCCATCTTAAGTTTTTCTGTTTATTATTCTGCTGCATTTTTTCTCATATTCGATGGATTAGATACATGAAAAACCCCAACGGTGGTATCGAAACCAATTTGCAAGTAATTTAATTATTTTTGTAAAACATGAATGGATATTTTGAATATATGAATTGTGTTCTTAATCATATTTATATAATATAGATTATATAAATAATTTTTCTAATTTAATTTGATTAAATCGGATCGTGAAAAATTAGTTTTCAGGACTGTAATGCGATTTTTCTGTCCAGAACTGTTCTGGATCAGATATGTATTCTGGCGGGCAGACCGACACGGGTTCGGGTCAGGTTGCGAACTGCGGACCAGGGCCCACTGGTCGCGTTAAATCAGTAAAAATAAATCCTGTTTAAGAGGGATTCTATCCCGCAACATTCGATCCCCAGGGCCGCGTCTTGCCATCTCGGATGCAGCTCCTTTTGTGAAACTTGTTCACGGTTGTACTCTTTGAACTGAAAGTCTTTTTTTATGTCAAAATAATTTTTTCAAAAAATAAAGTTGCAGACGAAGGGTTTCCAACCCACAGCCTTAGGTCATCATGGCGACCGTGCGGTCATTTAGGCTAGTGTCCTTATTTGTCGATATTAACAGGAAATTTATTCTTATATCTGACGGTCAGGCAGATTCATAATATGTGGTTATTAATTATATGATAATTTATTGTAGTATATGTTTGGTGTATGGCATGACCATAAATTGATCAATCAATGTGATTGGATGTTTTAATTTATTATTGGGTTAGTTTTAACGGTATGCGTGTTGTTTAATTATAATTAGTTTTACGGCCTACGAGTCGCCTATTAATTTATTATTATTTACGACCTGCGTGTTTTTTTCCCTCTTGTAATTTACTTTACTAGTGTAATATAGTTATTCATTAGTGTAATGAAGACAAGGAGGAGATGAAGGACGGACTCAAGAAGCTAATTGATCGCGTAAGACGTTCCAAGGAGTTGGAAGACCAATGAAGACCAATTATGCCCCTTTAGATTGACCTTTGTGATTTTCATGTTGGTTCATGAAATTCACGTTAGGATTATGGTCATGCTATACACGGTTTTATGCTTTATAATGTTATGTGATGTTATGTATGTTTAAATGATGCAGGTATGTGATGTGATGTATGTTTAGATGTATGTTAGCTAACATAGACCCTAAACATAGGACATAACCCCTCATTATAAGTTGTTAATGCCGTTCAATTAAAATACCTATCAAGACTTCGACCATCTTGAGCAGGTCAGCCAAAGCTGAGTGCTCGGATTATAAGGTAGGATGGGTGATGGTGATGCCTATGTGTTTTAATAAACTAGGAATTCAAAATAGTTTTGAACCTTGAGGCATAAGATGGGATTGTAATATGCTTGAGCATAAGATACCAGGTCCCATAAGTATAATCTAAGAGTTACATATGATTTAATCTATAGAGAGTTATCCACCTAAAGTAGCTCAATTTTAGGCATCATGCCTAAGCTGAGTTTAGAATTGCGCAAAATAGGGGCTTAGCCCACTAAAATTATAAATGTTGCAGTATAAGGGTACTTAGTTTTAGTGGGAGTATTTTTCGAGAAATAGAAATGTGATTAATTTGTATATTTAAATTTTATAGATAATAGAATGGCATCACACAAGTACATCCACCATTTCACTGCGATCCATCCTTGAGAAGGACAAGCTCAAAGAAGACCGCAACAAGCAACTATCTATATTGGATCTAGAGCTTGAGAATAGTTCTCAATCAAGAAAGAAAATTGTACGTTCTTGAGGAAGAAATTTTCGACGAGCCTGCTGACAATGCTAATAAAGTAGCAAAAGACCAATGGAAGAAATATTGTGATGATTCCATTGATGTCAGTTGTCTTATGGTGGCTGCCATTTGTCTAGAACTTCAGAAGAATCTGGAAGAAATGGAAGTGTTGGGATAACAATACCCTGTATCGAATTTGTTAGGATAACAAAACCCTGTATCGATACTGCCCTGTATTGATCGTAGTGCCAGTATGTTTTGACAATATACCAAACCTGCATACAGTAAGCGAACTGTATCGAAAAGCTGATCCATAGTGTCAACCTGTATCGAAGACCTCTCAATAGATCCAGCATATCTCTCAGTACAGCAAAGAAGTCTCACAGAGATTAAGTATGGAAGCTGTCTCGAATTGACAACAAGTAATCCTTCCATACAACTTTCAACAGGACAAAGAAGGAATCTTCAGTCTTCACTAAAAGTCAAGTCCCGTTGATAAAGAAGTATTTAAATACTAAAGGATAAAGTATTTAAATACTGTAAGTCAGAAGATCTTCAAATCCCACAATATCCGGATCTCAGTTGAATATCTGTTGTCACAGAATCTTGCCCAACGGATAGATCTCCAATGGATATATTTCAGAAGACTATATATATCTTCTCAAGGCGTTGAAGATCAGTAACCGAAAACCAATTCCAACGTTATCAAAATCTTACGAAGTTATCATATACATCATAGCAAAATATATCTCCAAAAGTTCACTGCTATTCAGATACAAGAGATATATAGTGCTCAAATCGTGAACAACACATCATCAGCTAGAAGCTCAGAAAGTCAAAGTTGTTGTTCATACCCTGTTCTATCCTTTGAACAAACCCAGATCAGCCCTGTGTGGACTGAGTAATCTTTGCTACTCCGGAACTGTGTGTGAAGGAATTGCATCGAAGAAGACGAAGCTTTAGAACTGTATGTGAAGAAGCTAGTGAAAGTGTTAGCTCAAACCAATCTGTGTGAACGGTTGAAGCTAAGATCTTTATATCAATCTGTGTGAACGATATATTGATTGTGTGTTGTTATAATTACGTAGTTGTGTACGCAGTAATTATAATGAACTTTTTACTCCTGTGTGGAGGACCAGTGGACGTAGAGGGGTTTACCTCGAACCACTTTAAATACTGTGTTATTTACCTTCTGCCTTACTTGTTTTATTTAACTGTGATTATTTAAGTATACACTGCACATCGAGTTGTTGTATCCACAACAACTTACTGTATTTAAGACTTCCGCTACGCACTCAGATTTAAAATCAGTACAGCTTGTTGTTTAAAACATTTTCCAAGCTGTATCTAGTATACTTAGTGGCGAACAAGTGGTATCGGAACGGCTGATTCTAAAAAGAATTAGTCGTATTTTTAACCGAATCAGATCCAAATCACTTATTTTTAAAATAGTCTTTTTCATTCCTTTATTCTCACATGGATACATCTATGATCAACAAAGTGCCTATGTTCTCTATTAACGAATTTGATGATTGGAGAATTAGGATGGAGACTCATCTTGCAGCAATGCATGAAGAGATGACTTTTGTTATACAAGATGGCCCCATCAAGATCATGAAGGTAAACACGGCCGCGAGGGTTGAAGTCCAAGCCTATGCTGAGATGCTCGAGAAGGAACGCGAGCAATGGGCCACAGATGAAAGAAAGCGAGCCAACCTCGACAATGTGGCTAAGAACGCATTATTTGTCACTCTTGACAAAGGCACGTTCTCGAAGGTAAAGAGCTGTAAAACAGCCAAGGAAATCTGGGATAAACTCAAGTTAATTTGTGAGAGAACTGAGCTCTCAAAAGAAAACAAAATTTCAAAACTGACTCAGTAATTTGAATCTTTCCAAATGAAACCAACTGAGACACTTGAGGAACTTGACCTCAGATTCACTGGCAATGTTGGTGAACTTGAAGCTTTGGGCAAAATTTATACCCAAAAGGAGAAGAATTTAAAAATTTTCAGATCTCTCCCTGCCCGATGGGACATTAAGACCACAGCTATGCGTGTGTCTTGCAATCTTAATGAAATATCTACTTTTGATCTCTTCTCTGACCTCAAAGCTTTTGAGTATGATATTGACAGAAGAGAGAAAGCTGAAGAATCTCCTTGAAAGGTTACAGCACTAGCCGCTGTATCGAATCGTCGACACAGCATGCCCAACTCGTCGAAGCCTAGTCACAAGAATGCTGACAGTGACGACGACAGCCTGTCTCAAGATGAAATGGCGCTTCTCATGCACAAATTCAAGAAGTTCATCAAGCAGTCTGGAAAGACTCCCTACGGGCCCAAACCTGTCCACAAGGTAAGTACCGAAACTTCATCCGGTGATCCTAACCTGTGCTATAATTGTAGGAAACCAGGACATTATGCAAATAAATGTCCTCCTCCCAAAGTTCAAAGGTTGTCGGAAGCCGAGCAACAAGAGAGAGATGAACGAAGTGGTGCTTGGAAAAACAAGCTCAAGGCCCTGATTGGAGAATCAGAAGCCTCCCCCACACCATCCAAATTAGAAGAATGTCTTCAGGTGGTCACTGAAAGTGATTCATCTGACGATGAGTTTAATGATAAAGCATATATGTGCTTTATGGCCAAGGACATTCCGGAAGGTGAAGATAGCGACGATGAGGTAAGCTCAACCTCAGCTATTCCAGTAAATGCATCTCATACTTTTGAAAACATGATGAATGAGTTTAAAAACATTCAAAAGGCCCATGAGACATTGAAAAATGAGAATATCTGACTCATTGTCTAACCTAGAGCTGAAAGATGAAAATGACTTGCTGAAAATAAATTATGAAAATATGTCTATTGATTGTGAAACCAGCAAAGTCGATTTTGAAAAACTCATGGGGAGCAATCATCAACTTGCTCATGAACTAAGTGAGGAAAACTCACAACGAGATCAAGACAAATGATTTGATTCTACTTCAAGCCAAAGTCAAAACTCTCGAAAAACGAGAAGATGAACTTGAGACTATTCTAAAATCATTCGAGAAATCATCCAAAATAATGGAAGAAATTCTAAGCACTGGGCAACATGCTCATGATAAAAGTGGCTTAGGATACAGCTCATGTTCAAACAAAGGGAAAACTAGTACAGTGTTTGTCAGGGGTGTGGAACCCATTCCTGTATCGAAAGAAACTTTGAGTCCTATGAAGGAACCTGTTGCACAGCGAACAACAAAGGCTGCCATTCCGCCACCTCAATCATACTCCAGACAGCGGAATCACCAGCCATTCAGACCTGAAAGGCGCACTCAACAGCATGCTCCCCGAGCATATCAACAGCGCCAACAACCGTTTAGAAGGAAGGATGTATCCAAATACCAAAGGCCCGCACGGCAGTACTATCAGTACAGCACGCCGAGGTATTGGATACAGGAGCCCCATTATTCCTCGAGACAGCAGGTGACCGCTCAGTATCAACAATAGCATTGGGAATCCAACTGGAAACCCAGAAGGCAAGCTGTTAGGCCAAAGAAAATGGCTCCACCTCCAAGACGGCACTCGTATTGGACTAATAATAATAACCCTGAATTTTACATACATAATAATTATCATGGTTATAGCGACTACGGATATGCCCCACGTAGATATCGCAACACTGTACCGAATGTGACCTACAGTAAACCAATTGTTGTCAGGAAAATTTGGGTACCTAAAGGCACTAACATTCATGGACCCAACAATCAAAGGGGACCTAAATCTACTTAATCTCTTTGCATACAGGACATCCTAGAGGAGGACACCTGGTACTTTGATAGTGGATGCTCTCGGCACATGACCGGAGATAGAAGCAAGCTATCAGATTTCGTAGAAGGTCGCGGTCCAAAAGTCTGTTTCGGTGATAAATCTAAAGGAAGAACAAGAGGGAAAGGAAACCTACTTGTCGGAAAATTCAAAGTCACCGATGTTGCATATGTTGAAGGCTTACAATGCAATCTACTTAGTATTAGCCAGTTCTGTGATAAACAGTTCTCGGTGAAATTCCATATAGATCGCTGTAGAGTCAAGAACATCCAGAACAAAGAAGTTGTGCTTACAGGAAGCAGATCAGGTAACATGTATATTGCTGACTGGAAGCATATGAGCTCCTAAATTCCATGCTTTGTTGCCAAAGGCACTGCAGATCTAAGCTGGTTATGGCACAAGAGGATGTCTCACGTCAACTTCAAGACGATCAACAAGCTCTCAAGATAGGGAATGGTAAGAGGATTGCCAAACGTGTCATTCAAAAAGGACAGCACCTGCGGACCATGTCAGAAAGGCAAGCAAATCAAGTCAACCCTGAAGAGCAAATCCTACCTTTCAACCCAATGAGTGTTGGAGATGCTACACATGGATCTCTACGGTCCTGTAGACCCAGTAAGTTTGGGAGGTAAGAAATACTGTATTGTTGTTGTTGATGATTACTCCAGGTATGCTTGGACAATTTTCCTAAGCAAGAAGAAGGAAACAACATCAAAGCTGCCCGAGCTCCTGAGAAAGCTTCAAAATGAAAAGGCATTAAGTATCATGTCCATTCGTTCTGACACAGGTACAGAATTTACTAACCTCTTTATAGAGCAATACTATTCGGAAAATGGGATACAGCACGAATACTCAGCTGCCCGTACACCTCAACAAAATGGTGTTGCCGAGCGAAAGAATAGGACGCTGAAAGAAGCAACAAGGACAATGATTGCCTCAAGCAAGTTTTCCACAGCGTTTATGGGGTGAAGCAACCAATACATCATGCTACATTCAAAATCGTTGTATCGTCAACAAGCACCACAACAAAACAGCATACGAGGTATGGAACAACAAAACTCCGTTAGTTTCATATTTTCACATTTTTGGATGCAGGTGTTATGTATTGAATAATGGGAAGGATCAACTTAGAACCTTTGATGAGAAATCAGATGAAGGAATATTTGTAGGATACTCCTCCGTCAGCAAAGCTTACAGGATCTTTAATAAAAGGAAGCTGACGATAGAGGAATCAATTCATGTAGTGTTCGCCGAACCTCACCATGACCCTACAGGAGTAGAAGATGTTACTCAGAACATCCAACATCTATCCATCTTAGATCTACCAACGCCCATAGAACCTGCTGTTGACCTAGAAATCAACCCCGCAGCTGTAAGAATCGACGAAGATGAAGCCGATGCCGTACAAGCTAAAGCTGTATCTACAGAAACTCTCGATACAGTACGGGACCCTGAATTAGAACCCGACCGAAGATGGTTGAGAGATCACCCGCAAGAGCTGATCATTAGAAACATAGATGCTGGTGTTTCTACCCGTAGGAGAATACATAGTACACAAGGAAATGTACTTTGTGCACAAGAAGAACTAGATACTGAGATATCACCATTTCCTGAATGGAAATCTCAATTCGAGCTTAGAAGACTCAACATGTGCACTATTGCTGTATTCTTAGCCCAGTCCGAACCTGTTTCTACCATAGACACTCTTAATAACTCTCATTGGATAACATCTATGGAAGAAGAGCTTAACGGTTTCGAAAGACACAATGTATGGTATCTTGTACCCAGACATACGCATCAATCGGTTATAGGAACCAAATTGGTATTTAGAAATAAGAAGGATCGAAATGGACTTATTATAAGGAACAAATCAAGGCTAGTCGCACAAGGCTATAGACAGGAAGAAGGCATAGACTACGATGAAACATTTGCCTCTGTAGGCAGACTAGAAGCCATTAGGATATTTTTAGCCTTTGCCGCCCATAAGAGCTTTATTGTATACCAAATGGATGTCAAAAGTGCATTCCTAAATGGAGACCTTGCCGAAGAAGTTTATGTTGAACAACCACCAGGGTTTGCCAACACATACGGTATCAACCTAGTATACAGGCTGAGAAAAGCACTGTATGGACTTAAGCAAGCCCCTAGAGCCTCGTATGAGACCCTGTCCCAGTATCTAACCGATAATGGATTTGAGAAAGGTGTTGTGGACAAGACCTTGTTCAAAATACAGGAAGATGATGACCTTCTAATGGTGCAAATTTATGTAGATGATATAATTTTTGGTTCAACTAACCTTGCTTTGTGTCAAAGGTTCTCTCATCTCATGCAAAGTAAATTTGAAATGAGTATGATGGGAGAACTTAGTTATTTCCTAGGTTTGCAGGTAAAGCAGTTGCCTACAGGTATTTTCATCAACCAGGAAAAATACAACAAGGAGCTTCTCAACAAATTTGGAATGAACACTTCTAAATCATCGTCAACCCCCATGAGCACTTCTGTGCAAATTAGTGCTGATGAATCCGGAAAGCCGGTTGACCAATCACTCTACAGGAAGCTTATTGGCTTTCTCCTATACCTAACGGCTAGCAGGCCCGATATCCAGTTTGCTGTAGAAGTGTGTGCGAGATATCAAGTAGCACCTAAGGAATCACACTTCAATACAGCTAAACGAATCCTGAAGTACATTAAAGGAACAGTCGATGTAGGACTGTGGTATCCTAAAGAAGGCGGATTCGATTTAGTTGGATACAGCGACTCGGATCTCGGAGGCTGCAAGCTAGATAGGAAGAGTACAAGTGGAACTTGTCACTTTCTTGGACCTAGACTCATTTCTTGGTTCAGTAAGAAGCAATTGGCTAACTCACTTTCCACGGCTGAATCAGAATACTATGCTGCTGGTAGTTGCTGTATGCAGATCCTTTGGATGCAGCAACAGTTGTCAGATTATGGGATTGAAGCCAAGGAGACGCCAATCATGTGTGATAGCACGAGTGCAATTGCAATCACGCACAATCATGTCCTGCACTCGCGCACTAAGCATTTCAACATGAAGCATCATTTCATAAGGAATCATGTCGAGAACAAGGATGTTCGGTTCGAAAAGGTTCATATAGATATTCAGTTGGCCGACATCTTCACCAAGCCTCTCGACACAACAAGATTCAACATGCTTATACAAGAATTGGGAATGCTACAGGCCGACTCCCTGTAAGTAATTTACTGTTTTTACTCAACAATTGAGGGGGAATGCTGTAAGACCCAAGAATACAGTATCCACCATTAATTATCTGTACACTCAGAGCCTTCAATACAGCACTGTAGGGAACAAAGACATATGAATCATCCCATAGCTGACGTGTACAATAATTAAGGGGGAATACAGTATGACCCATGAATACAACATTAATCCAAAAGTTGATGTATGGAATTAAAACCTATATGTACCTTTTAAGGGGGAACACTGTATCGTCGCGGATACAGCACATACTATAGGATTTCGATTCAGTATATATATTATAATATTTCATTTTAAAATAATTTTTGTCCACGTGCCCTGTTTTCATGTCAAACGTCATTTACATTAAATGCCTTACACGACATCTGGACAACTGAATCTCAAAAGCCGCGATGTTTTCAAATTGTTTAACATTTAAAACCGTCGTTTCAGGTATTAAGGGTAACAACAAATGTCAGAAGTGGGACCCGCTCATATTTTAATATTCCATGGATAAGTGTACCCATTACATTCAGTTCATCGTGACCGTTCTTTTCAAAAACCGGCTCTCATCCCTTAAATCTGACCATTCGTACTCTGTAAACCCTACTTCGCTGCTCACTATAAAAGGACTGATACTGCCATTTGAGACTCTTTACGCTTTCTGCAAAATTTAAGAGCACTCAAGCAAATACAGCCTACAAGTTTTTCTGTGTTTTACTGCAAATTTCTCTTAATCTCTTTCATATTTTCTTGAGAATCACCAATGGCTGCTCAGACATCTTCTCCCGCCCTCAAGAAAGCCTCGAACATCATCGATGGACGGATCTTCTCAAGATCTGTCGTCATCGAGCGTATTCTCGCTAAAACTAATGATGTCGAACCCATGGAGTTCATCATCACCAGACTCTGTCAGCAAGGCCTCTACCGCCTCGGGAGTCACACCGCCGAGAAATATGACGTTCACTTGGTTGAGGACTTCTACCTCAACGCTGCCATTCGTTTTCTGTCGTTGGCCCAAGGAGGCCACGTCGCTGACATCACGGCTGTCATTCAAGGTGTGGAGATCTGCATCGATCGAGATCGTCTCCAGAACATTTACAGGCTGCCTGCTGATGGCCTGACCATGGAAGAACTTGAGACTTTTAGGTCTCAAGAGCTGATGACCAAGTACTATGGCCTGTTCACCGGCTCAGCTACGGTTGACGTTGTTCACACCACATGTCACAAGAAGAATTTTAGTTTGCCATACATGTACTTGCATGATTTTTGTTGCAGAATCATCGAAAATCGCACTGGTGCATTTGAAATGTGCACTAATCTTAGGTTTAGAATGATGGTTGCGATTTTGACCTGTGAAAAGGTCAATTGGTGTCAAATTATTTTGAAACGCTTGCAGGAAGAAGTATCCAAACCTGCCACTCAAAAGAAATCGTTTAGTTTATTTTTAAACCACATTTTGACGAAATGCGGACTTCCATAATCCGCAGATGTGAAGAAAATCAGCTCCCGGATCTACTTAGGAGGCGTCAAGCCTTCGGCTTTTAACCAGAGCACTCTGGTTTGCAACCAACCATCTGTCCGCAGTATGACCGTGTCGGAAGATCTAAGGGATGTTTCTTTGAAGTCCCAGAGTGTGGAGTCTTCAAGTAAGAGAAAGAGATCTCACAGCAAGACACCTATTACTGCTGAGAAGCCGAAAAGGAAGCTAAGGAGGCTTTCTAAAACCAAATCCACAAAAACCTCCGAGGAAGCTTCTACCGTGGCGCAACCCACTGAACAACTACCCCAGGGCCCAACCCCTACAGAGGAGATGCCCGTTACTATATCGATAGTTAATCCCGAGCCTTTGGCGGCAACGACTGATATGAGGTCATCTGCCAACTTGGAAGACTCTGGCGAGTCGGCTGCCCCTTTGGAGCCAACAGCTAACTCTCCTATGCGGGATTCCACACCCGTACAGGATCCACCTTCCTTCGGGGCACCATCCCCTGTAAGGAATCCCTCTTCCATACAGGATCCCACACCTGTAGAGGAACCCCTCGCTACAGTAGACTCAGACGTTGTACGAAGTCCCTCCCCGGACACTATTATCAACAAAACTCTTCTTTCTGTGCAAATTGAGCAGGCATATGAAAAATTTCTTCAATGGAAAAGCTACAGGCTAGCTCCGTACGATACCTTGTACAACTGGAGTGAGTGGAGAAATGAAGAAAGATTCGTATTGGATGTGACGGACTCCACAGAAGTTGAAGCCCTGATCCAATGGGATAATCTATTCTGCAAAGAATTGATTGAAAGCCATATTTTGGCAAAATCTGATGCCAGAAGAAAAGGAAAAGATAATTCTGAGGAATCTCCCAAAAATCCAAAAGAGGACCACGACTCAGACGACGACGACGATGCCTTTCAGGCAGGTCTGAGAATGAGCCGTGAGGAGGCTCACGAAAGAGAAGTCCCCCAGGTTCAACAAAATGATGAAGGGACCTCAACCCGCCATGAGCCCCCCTCGAAAAAGTCAGATATTATTCCCGAACAGGAGGAATCAGTCCCTCCTGTCGCGGAGGAAGAAGACAATATTTCGGAACAAGCACCCGAGCCTGTTGCTGCCAAAGAAGAAGAAGAAGTTGTTAAGAGACAACAGGAGGAATCAGTACCCCCTGTATCTATGTCTGCCGAAATCCCTTCGACACAGGAGGACGTCGCACCCCCTAGTGCTGAACCCGAAACTACTGCTCCCGCCCCATCAACCGTGGAATTCGACGACGGTACTACACCTGAGGATGTCCAACTCACTTCACGTCCTAACGTGAAACTGAGAAGGTTGAATGGAGTCGAGGACTTTGCCAAGCCGGATTCTCCCAACACTGCTGCTAGGAAAGAGCGATTGCGTGCTCTTGGCCTTCAAACCGTCTTTATCCAGGATGTAGTTAATGCCTTGTATTCAGTGGAAAAAACTTTGAATTGGATGCACACTTCTGCTGTTGAAGAGATGACTGGATTACAGCATGAAGTCTCTCGCGTAGTCGAAGCCTTCACTGTTTTTCCAGAAGTCTTCAAACAAGCACTGAAGAATCTGCAAGAGAAACAAGAGCAACTCCTGAGAGACGAGGAATCCAAAACGCGCATATCCGAGGCCAAGACAGCATCTGCTATGATCGAAACATCTTCCCAGCTTCGAGCCCACGACAAAAGTATTAAAGATATGTCGCAGGTGCTCTTCACTCTTGTCGAGAGAATGACAACCATTGAGAGAAAACAGGATGCCGCACTGGAGATCCTAGAACGTCTTGATGACGCCAAAAAGGGGGAAGAAGCGAGAGAAGCAACGAGGAGAACAAGGCTCCAACATGAAAGGGAATTTAATGCTGCTCAAGACAGCATTACCGTTGAATTGAATAAATTAGCTCCGCCTTCTCAAAGTTTCAGGATTTCAGGTTCTCGACCTGAGTTCCATGACCCCAATGTCCCCTGGTAAAGCATTATCCAAAGACCTTCTGAAATTCGTCTGCCAACCAACCGCCATCCCACTTCTGAAGAAGTGAAGCAATGGAGGAGAAATGAACTGATGAGATATTTTAATCCGCCATCTTCAAAGGTTATAAGACATTATCGGAGACTGCAGACAAATTCACGAAGTTGTTAGAAGAAGGGAAGCTTCCTCTCCAACAAGAAATGAAATCCAAGCATAGAAGAGGAGATTGGATCACCCATCCAGAAGACTGGATTCTCGCCTTCGACAGATCCTACGATGGTAGAGCAATATACCTATATTGAGGCAATGACTCCCTACAGCACTGGTGGCGTGGAACCGAGCATGATCCAGAAAAGAGGCCATGGAGACATTCTGATTATAGGAGCTGAAATCCTTGTATTTTTTTTGTTGTTTGTAATTTTTCTTTCAAAACAGCAATCCTTGTACTCTATTTTTGAATATCAATAAAAATGTTTGCCTGTCTTGAAAGATTAAAACTCGTAATCTACTGTGTTAATGTATGATTACATAACTTAAATTGTTGGGATAACAATCACAAGTATAGAAACTTGTTTGAAAATTAAGCTGTACGAACTTGTCTACGAACAGTTCATAAATTCAGTTGTATGCATCTAGAATATAGTGTAAGATTGTGCCTGCGCGCCAATCATAAGCTTAAGTTGTAAAAACTCTTAGCTGTATCGAATTTTCCTGCGAGCAGTTCATAAATTAGTCTAAGTTACTGAAAGCCAGATCATTTGACAGAAGACCAAGAAATCTGCCCGAAGTCATCAAGAAAGTCATTCGCTTCATGAAGAAGGTTTTGGCATCATCAAGAAGGACTTGAAAGATTTTAAGTCTTGGCAAATTGTCAAAAAGGGGGAAATTGTTGGGATAACAATACCCTGTATCGAATTTGTTAGGATAACAAAACCCTGTATCGATACTGCCCTGTATTGATCGTAGTGCCAGTATGTTTTGACAATATACCAAACCTGCATACAGTAAGCGAACTGTATCAAAAAGCTGATCCATAGTGTCAACCTGTATCGAAGACCTCTCAATAGATCCAGCATATCTCTCAGTACAGCAAAGAAGTCTCACAGAGACCAAGTATGGAAGATGTCTCGAATTGACAACAAGTAATCCTTCCATACAGCTTTCAACAGGACAAAGAAGGAATCTTCAGTCTTCACTAAAAGTCATGTCCCGTTGATAAAGAAGTATTTAAATACTAAAGGATAAAGTATTTAAATACTGTAAGTCAGAAGATCTTCAAATCCCACAATATCCGAATCTCAGTTGAATATCTGTTGTCACAGAATCTTGCCCAATGGATAGATCTCCAACGGATATATTTCAGAAGACTATATATATCTTCTCAAGGCGTTGAAGATCAGTAACCGAAAACCAATTCCAACGTTATCAAAAGCTTACGAAGTTATCATATACATCAGAGCAAAACATATCACCAAAAGCTCACTGCTATTCAGATACAAGAGATATACAGTGCTCAAATCGTGAACAACACATCATCAGCTAGAAGCTCAGAAAGTCAAAGCTGTTGTTCATACCATGTTCTATCCCTTGAACAAACCCAGATCAGCCCTGTGTGGACTGAGTAATCTTTGCTACTCCGGAACTGTGTGTGAAGGAATTGCATCAAAGAAGACGAAGCTTCAGAACTGTGTGTGAAGAAGCCAGTCAAAGTGTTAGCTCAAACCAATCTATGTGAACGGTTGAAGCTAAGATCTGTATATCAATCTGTGTGAACGATATATTGATTGTGTGTTGTTATAATTACGTAGTTTTGCATGCAGTAATTATAATAAACTTTTTACTCCTGTGTGGAGGACCAGTGGACGTAGAGGGGTTTACTTTGAACCACTTTAAATACTGTGTTATTTACCTTCTGCCTTGTTTTCTTTAACTGTGATTATTTAAGTATACACTGCACATCGAGTTGCTATATCCACAGCATCTTACTGTATTTAAGACTTCCGCTACGCGCTCAGATTTAAAATCAGTATAGCTTGTTGTTTAAAACACTTTCCAATCTGTATCCAGTATACTTAGTGGCCAACAGGAAGCTTATGAGCTTAATGCTCATCTCAAGGACACTTTATAAAAGCACGCTAGACAAGAGATGCATAAGACCTTTCAAGCCTTGTATGCTTGCAAGATGGTTGAGAGGACATCTGTCAGCGCTCATGCACTCAAGTGAAAGGATACATTGATCATCTTTATAGGCTTGGTTTTCCACTTTCTAAGGAGCACTCCACGGATGTGATCCTAAACTCATAACGATATTTTCGGTCAGTTCTTTATGAACTATAATATGAATGAGATGGAGAAGTCCATTGCTGAGCTGCATGGGATGCATAAAATGGCTGAGCA
Source organism: Orobanche coerulescens (assembly GCA_033398695.1). NCBI lineage: Eukaryota > Viridiplantae > Streptophyta > Magnoliopsida > Lamiales > Orobanchaceae > Orobanche > Orobanche coerulescens. The sequence continues at coordinate 117,125,438 of CM065807.1, read as the reverse complement.
AAATATTAAGAAGAAACCAATCCACATGCTGATGGTCAGCAAAATAAAGTCCTTCAAGAATAAAGGCAAGGGTAAAGGTAAAGCAAAAGTTGCCAAACCTAAAGACCAAACTAAGCCGATTTTCAAGGCAAAAGCTCCCAAAGATGGAAATTTCCATCATTGCAATAAACCAGGACACTGGAGGAGAAATTGCAAGGTTAAATTGGAAAAGCTAAAGAGTACCAAGGGTAGTGAGACTACCACAAGTATATTCGTTATAGAAGTTAACTTATCAACTTCTAAATCCTGGATATTGGTTACCAGATATGGATCTCACATTTATACAAATATACAAGGGTTGAGAAGCAGTAGAGAGTTGAAGAAAGGGAAAGTCCAATGGGTTTTTATTAGTTTTGAACAATTGCTATTATGTTCTTGCTATGAGTACGAATATTATTTGAGTTTATACATTAGATTATGAAGGCTATAGTTTCTTACTAAGAATAAGATGATTCGTGTTTTTTTGATAACTTGCTTTATGGTACTGCAAAGTTATATACTAGCAATTATAAATATTGATCAAGATGAGTCCAATACTTTGAAAGTCTATAACATTCCAACCAAGAAACCAACACTCAATGATTCTAATCCGACTTACCTATGGCACTGTCGGCTTGGCCACATTAATGAGAAGTGCATTTCTAAACTCCATCATGATGGACATTTAGACTCCTTTGAATATGAGTCATTTGGGACATGCGAATATTGTTTATCGGGTAAGATGAGCAAGAATACTTTCACTGGTTATGGAGAAAGGGCTAGTGATCTATTAAGCCTAGTACATACTAATGTATGTGGACCTCTTAGCACTCATGCCATATAAGGATATCAATACTTCATCACTTTTACCGATAATTTTAGTCGGTATGGATATGTTTATCTTATGAATCATAAACATGAATCTTTTGAAATTTTCAAAATATTCCAGAATGAAGTACATAATCAACTTGGAAAGACAATTAAAGCGCTTTGGTCAGATCGGGTGAGCCAATACTTGAGCCTAGAATTTGATGATCATCATAGGAGTTGTAAAATAGTTTCACAACTTACACCTCCTGGAACACCTCAACATAACGAGGTGTTTTAGATGAGGAATAAAACTTTATTAGATATGACTCGATCCATGATGAGTCGAACGGAGCTTCTATCTAACCGTGTTCCATCTAAAGCAGTTGAAAAGACACCAATTGAGAAATGGACTGGTAGAGACCAAACTTATCTTTTCTAAAGATTTGGGGTTGCGAAGCATCCGTAAGATGCCAAGTGTTTGACAAATTGGCGCCAGATCTGAAAAATGTTTATCTGTGGGATATCCTAAGGAAACTAAAGGATATTACTTTTATAAGCTCGCAGAGAATAAATTGTTCCTTAGAAGGGGAATTTGTTTCAAAAGAGACAGTGTAATGCCCGGATAATAATGGGGTTTTTATCTTGTATTCGAACTTGTATTATTCGACTTCGTGATGTTATAAATCATAGATTGGTTTCCCGTATTTGTACCCTTACGTTTTTATATCTACAACATTTTGCATGCATAGTTCTGCATGTGTTTACGTATGCTACGGATTACGCATAACGTACACTAAGTCTGCTGTGTAACGTACGTTACATGTTGAGCTTAACGTACGTAAGCTCAGTCAACTCAAGATCCGACAAGGGTCGGCGTGTGGGGACCGGATGAAGATTCGTGGAGATCGCCAGCATGAACCTGGATGGTTTTCCAGCCATGCAAGTCAACGGCTTAACGTACGCTAGGATAGATTTTTAACGTACGCTAAGGTCCTATGTGTTACGTACGTAATGCCTGTAGTTTAACGTACGTAAGCCTAAGCCAGAAACAGTCCAGCGAGTTCTGGCCGAGCGTTAACGCACGCTAATGGTCAAGTATAGCGTACGCTAACAGTGTTACGTACGTAATGGACTTTGGTTAACGTATGTAATGGCTCATAATTCTATTTATTCACCTCAACCCCATTTCATTTTTCACCTTCAACATTGGCCAAATTCCGAGTTTCTGAGTTTTTCCCTCACCTCATATCACTCATATCATCTTATTAATCCAATTTCTGGAGAGCTTAGACATTGTGGAGTCGTGATCAAAATTCCGGTGAAGAGTTTCTTCAAGACTTTCATTGTTCTTCCATTTTTAAGGTATGTAAACTCTACACCAAGATGAGGATTTTGTTCTTTGTTAGATTATGAGATTTTCACGGAGGTTTTGGAGCTTGTTTCGTCATGATGAATCCAACACCATGATTAGGAAGAATTGTTTTTGGTTTAATTAAGGTTTCCTTTGATTATAGTTGAGCCATAATCTTTACCGAACTTAAAAGTGGAACCTTCTGAGATGAACACACCTTGTTATTGCTTCCGTAACACTTTTTTGATGAACATAGTGTTGAGGATTACCCCAGGATAGGATGAATCTATGAAGTTGAATGTAAAGTGTGTTCAATTATAATTCTTGCCTTAGATGAACTCGTTGTTAACCTTCTTAGATGATTAGAGCCATGAAAGGATTAAGGGACAATCTTTTGAAATGAGAAATTTGATAAGAAAAATTACCGTGGGAGAACAAGAGTCGTAGAGACGTATTAACCTTGAACTAGATTGAATGTGATTATCTCATAATATTTCGATATAGCAACCAAACCGAGCATTCGAGTTAAGAATCAGAATTAGAGTTTGGATCATGGAATATAATGATTTGATGAATGTTCTTGGGATTGTAGATACCAACCTTGTGTTCCACTACAACCTCTTGGATTAGCAAGTCTTTTTACAAGCGTAGTACTCATCGGAATATAGGACCGAGAACCGATTGTCTGTTATTGATCATTCGTTTATAACTTTAGACGTTCGGGACTCGTGCGTTAGTTTCGGGAGGTTTATTGAATTCCTTGTTATTCCTTTGTACAAGGTGATCGATTGAGGGGCGGCGACCTTCGGACGAGTGACATACGTGGGAGTATTTAAATTCTTGTCATCTTTAAGGCAAGTATCGTATTTTAAACTTGTTAATATTGGATTGTTGATCATGTGTACGATTTATTCATGTTGTTGAACATGAGGTCAATTTATTTGAGTTGGCATGGTATTTGTTATTGATTCCTCGATTGTTCATGTCGATGAACATGTTGAATTACATATGTATATGCATAAATGTACTGTTTATGTTGTAAATGATCCGAGGGGATCATGAGGATCTATGCTGAGGGCGCTGGATCGGATGTCCACCATGCGTTGGTCTGACGGGATCATCATGGGGATCTATGCTGAGGGCGCTGGATCGTTGGACGGGTTTTCCACCATGCGTTGGTCCGACGGGATCATCATGGAGATCTATACTGAGGGTGCTGGATCGTTGGATTACCCTGTATTGTATTGATAGAATCGTGAGGATTCGCCTCGTTGGATTCTGGTGACGGAAGTCCATCTTGTCTGTTTTATGATGCATTGTCGATTAATGTATTATGATACTTTTACTAGCATCGTTTTGATAACCCCTTCGGGGGTGGACATTTGTTTTGATGTTCAGGTAGCCGAGGAGCGGGGAAGCAACCACAGTACCGGCATGACGATGAAGTGGCGCAGTGATGTAATTTGATGTTGTCTTATTTCCCCGTTATTTTTCAGTACTCGAGTACGCGTATTTTGTTGGTGTTTGGAATGATTTTAATAATGAACTCATTGTTGAACTGGTTTTGAGTTTTATCATTAATGACACTTTAGTATTATTTCCGTATTTCTCAAATTAGCCTTGTAAATTCTTATACAAAGGATTTACGGCACTGTAATTATTCCGAATATATCGGGGTGATACAGAATATGGTATCGGAGCTAAGATTCATGGATATCTTGGCAGTCAGGTGAGTTGAGTCTGTTTACGTTATTTGATTTATGGGTCGTTTGTAACATCATTGCTGAGCCAGCATCGTCGTGTGGACCGTGGTTGTAAGTCTCCTAATCTCAAATACTACCGTTTTATTTAATTTCAGTTTTGTGATTATTGACGGACTTTCCTTTAGAAATTTTGCCCTGGATATTGAATATTTGTGTTTACAGTATGTTGAGGGGAGGTCGTAGATGCGGACGCGGTCATGGACGCAGACATGGTAATCTGAGACAGGAGGATTCGTCGTCTACCCCAGAATTATCGGCTAGTCGAACCGATTCCCATTCTTGAGGACAGCAAGGATCAACGAATGACAACGCAAATCCTAATATGCCGGGAGTTCTTCAGCAGGTGGTTGCTCAGATAAACCAGTTTGCTCAGGTAGTTGACCGCATGCAGATGGCGATGGGAGAGCAGCATAACGAGGATAATCGGGGAGATAAATGGCTTACTGAGGTGGTCAAATTGCACCCTCCAAAATTTGACGGTTCTGCTGAGACACTTACTTGGGATCACTGGCCGAAGGAGTTAGAAAAGATCTTTGCAGGGATTAACTGTCCCGATGACCGAAAGGTTCCGATCGCCCAGTATCTCCTGACTGGGGAGGCTTTCGACTGGTGGGAGGCCATTTGACCTGAGGGTCATAATGCTGACTGGACGGAATTCAAATTAATGACGGAAGCGCAATATTGTCCTTGCCCAGTTAGAGAGGCCCGAGTCCGGGAGTTTTTCTCACCACACAATCTAGAGGCATCTGTGACAGACATGATTAAGACTTTTAATCACCAACTGAATTATGTGCGCCACTTGGTCAGGACCGAGGTGGAAAGGATTTTCCATTTTGACATGCAGATGAAGCCAGAAATTCAGCAATATATGTCCAGATTTGAATGTACCACCTTGCGACAGTATCAGGACAAAGCACTGGCCTACGATATGAAAGAGGCGGCAATAGAGAAATCAACGGAAGCAAAGAAGCAGAAAGTGTCTGGCAACTTCACGGAGAACAAGAGTAGTGGGCCCCGCAAGGGCCAGTCCTCATATCATTCATCTAGGAGACCTCTGCATCCTTCTCGAGGTGGAAAGAAGTTCCGGGCAGCATCAACAGCTTCAGACGCAGCAAAGAAATGTTATAACTGTAGCAAAACAGGGCATGTTCGACGTGATTGTTACGTACCTGCTGTGACTTGCTTTGAGTGTGGGCAGGAAGGACATCGTGCAATGTTTTGTGGAAATGCGACTAGATCTTTTGGTACTCGCACTCCTGAACCAGTTCCGAAGGATACAAGTGTGAACCAGACGCAGCAAAGTGGTTTCTAGCAGCAGAGTGTTGGGAAAAGAGAGGCGTCCAGCGCTGGGTCCGTTCCTCCGCGCATTTACGAGATGAGGAAGTCAGACGATCAACACACTGCTGTTGCATCAGGTACGATCCAGCTCCTTTTGCAACCAGTTAGTGTCTTATTCGATTCAGGAGCTACACATTCTTTCATATATTTGAACTGTGTTAATCGTTTGAAAATCTCGTGCTTATACGATTGTGAGCCTTATGTTGTGGGTTTACCGAGCGGAGAGAAAATTATGGGAACACTAGAAACTAGAGATTTTCCAGTTTCTATAGGAGGGAGAGATTGGCCATCAAATCTTATTGTAGTCGACATCCATGGTGACGATTTAATTCTCGGAGACGATTGGCTCAACCATTATGGAGCTATTTTGAATTACCGAAAGAGAGTCATTTCTATCATTGTTGATGACGGATCTGAACATTTATTCAAAGGATGGAGACCGGGAAGCTCAGGAAAATTGATCAAGGCCATGAAAGCCGTTAAATTGCTAAAGCAGGGTTGTTACGGATTTTGGTGTTATGCCATGAAGAAAGAAGAAGGAGTCGAGCTCTCATCTATTCCAGTGGTAAATGAATTCTCAGACGTATTCCCTGACGAACTACCCGGGTTACCTCCGCGAAGAGAAGTAGAGTTCAATATTGAATTGGAGCCTGGAGCCGCACCTATTTCCAGGGCACCGTACCATATGGCGCCAACCGAGATGTATGAATTAAAGAAGCAGCTGGAGGAATTATTGCAGAAAGGTTACATTCAACCTAGCGTTTCTCCTTGGGGAGCACCCGTTCTCTTTGTCCGGAAGAAAGATGGATCCCTCCGATTATGTATCGATTACAGGGAGCTAAACAAGGTGACGATCAAGAACAAGTATCCTATACCTCGAATCGACGACTTGTTTGATCAACTGCAAGGGGCAAGGGTATTCTCGAAGATTGACTTGCGATCAGGATACCATCAGTTGAGAATCAATGAATCGGATATACCGAAATTTGCTTTCAGATCCCGGTACGGGCACTATGAATTCATGGTGATGCCTTTCGGACTCACCAATGCTCCTGCGGTATTTATGCAATTGATGAATCGGGTATTCTTAGAATACTTGGATAAATTTGTGGTAGTCTTCATCGATGACATTTTGATTTATTCGAAAGACACAGAGGAGCATACAGAGCATTTGTGTATCGTTTTGAGCACTTTGAGAGAGGAACAGATTTATGCGAAACTTTCTAAATGCGAATTCTGGCTTAGGGAAGTAACCTTCCTTGGGCATGTGATATCAGCTGATGGAGTTCAAGTGGACCCAAAGAAAGTCGAAGCAATCTTAGAATGGGAATCTCCTAGTAACGTGAAAGAAGTCTGAAGCTTCTTAGGACTTGCTAGATATTATCGCCGTTTTGTGGAAGGATTTTCCAAAATCGTTCATCCACTTACTCAACTGTTGCAGAAGACTCAGAAATTCATGTGGAATGAGAAATGTCAGGCGAGTTTTGATGAACTTAAGAGAAGACTGACGACAGCGCCTATACTAGCGTTACCAGATGGAACTGGTGGATTCATGGTATGCAGTGATGCTTCAAATCAGGGTCTGGGATGTGTATTAATGCAAAAGGATAGGGCGATTGTCTATGCCTCTTCGGTTACGTGACGAAGCAAAGAAGGGGAAGGCCCCAGGATTCGTGATACAATACGATGGAATTCTGAGATTTCAGAATCGATTTTGCGTTCCCGATGATGATTCTTTGAGACAGAAAATCTTAAAGGAAGCTCACAGCGCGCCCTATTCTATTCACCCGGGCACCAGTAAAATGTATAAGAATCTTAAACAAAATTTCTGGTGGGGAAATATGAAGAAGGACGTGGCAGAATACGTTTCGAAATGTTTAACCTGTCAGCAGGTTAAGATTGAACACCAGTGGCCTGCCGGAATGTTAAAACCACTTCCGATCCCTGAGTGGAAGTGGGAGGATATATCGATGGGCTTCATTACCAATATGCCACGGACCAGGGCGGGAATGAACATGATTTGGGTGATAGTTGATTGACTAACCAAGTCGGCTCATTTCATGGGTATTAAAGACACTCGGGGACCAGAGAAATTAGCACGAGTGTTTATTTCAGAGATAGTCCGATTACATGGAATGCCGAAGACCATTATTGCGGATCGAGATGGTCGCTTCGTGTTGCACTTTTGGAAGGCAGTTCATAAGGCCTTGGGAACCGAGCTGAACTTTAGCACGGCCTATCATCCCCAGACGGACGGTCAGTCCGAGAGGACCATACAGACAGTAGAGGATATGCTTAGAGCTTGTGCCTTAGATTGGTCAACCGATTGGGAGGTTCATTTGCCATTGATTGAATTCGCCTATAACAATAGTTGGCATGCTTCCATTAAGATGGCACCATTTGAAGTGTTGTACGGGAGGAGATGCCGATCGCCCCTGTGTTGGGATGATTATTCCGACTTAATCGGGACGGAACCGGAATTGATAGTTCATACTCAAGAGAAGATAGCTCTGATTCGTGAAAGGCTGTTGACTGCCCAGAGTCGACAAAAGTCTTATGCTGATGTGCGCCGTCGCCCGCTGGAATTTGACATTGGGGACCATGTACAATTGAAGGTTTCTCCTACCCGGGGAATCATCCGTTTCGGAAGGAAGGGAAAGCTGAGTCCGAGATATATCGGGCTATTTGAGATCCTTGAAAGAGTTGGGGAATTGGCATACAGATTGGCCTTACCGCCATCACTGAGTCACGTTCATAATGTATTCCACATGTCCCAATTGTGGAAATATGTACCGGATCCCAGTCATATCATTGATTTTGGCGAGATTGAAATAGCTAATGATGGCTCATTTGAAGAAAAGCCAATCAAGATACTTGAGAGTCGAGTCAAGCAATTGAGGAATGAATCGATCTCCTTGGTTAAAGTTCAGTGGTCTTGACATGGAGTCGAAGAAGCAACTTGGGAGACGGAAGATAGTATGAGGTCGAGATACCCAGAATTGTTTTCGCTTTAAAGTTTCGGGCCGAAACTTCTTTTTAGAGGGGCAGTATGTAATGCCCGGATAATAATGGGGTATTTATCTTGTATTCGAACTTGTATTATTCGACTTCGTGATGTTATAAATCGTAGATTAGTTTCCCATATTCGTACCCTTATGTTTTTATATCTACAACATTTTGCGTGCATGGTTCTGCACGTGTTTACGTACACTACGGATTATGCATAACGTACGCTGAGCTTAACGTACGTAAGCTCAGTCAACTCAAGATCCGACAAGGGTCGGCGTGTGGTGCACGTTGTCGTAAACAAGTAATAAAGAGATGAGTAAGATATCATTCCCACGAGGACTGACTTACTAACTACCGATTTATGAGTATTCTAATTTTATCTGAACGATTGAAATTGGAGGTGCAAGAATAATTAAAGAAAATTGATACAAGAATAAATAATGAAAACAATTGTTCGAAGAAAGAAACTCAAATAAGGAATTAATCTAGGATTGTGAATCCACCTCGGTTTATCCGAATTACTCTTGATTATATGAATTTAATGAATTCCCCATTTATTGAAGGCGAAGATTGCTAAAATACTCTACCGCCTCTCCCGAGGTCAATAGAATTTTCTAAGGCGAATAACACACTCTATTCCTAGGTGAATTAATTCGACAATAGGCCAAAAGTACGAAATATCCAGAAAGGCCACGTAATTCCTATGAGTATATTCCTATCTCACAAGATAAAACGGTTCTCACCAATTTTTCCTACCAACTCTCCTCTCCCGATTCGAGTTGCGTAATCAAAACAATTCAATTATAGGCCACACAATTGAAAGCATTAAGAATAATTGGGGAAAACTCAATAAGAAAGGGAAATTATGTTTTAATAAATCATAATCAAAAGTTAATTCGTCAAAACCTCAGTTTCATCAAAATCCTAGAATAAGGTTCTAGCCTGACATGCTAGAAAATAAAAATACACAGAGAATTAAAGAAAGCATAGAAATCAAACGCAGACGAAGAACTTGGATTCCTCCATTCTCTAGCTTCCGCTGTGTGCTCCTTGGTGTTTTCTGCTTCTTCTCGATGATCCGCGATGATTCCTCGATTCCTCGATTCCTCGATGATTCCACTTTTCAGACCTTAAATCCCTATTTATAACTATCATTAGCCTCCAAAACGCGTCCGGGGATTGGGTCGAAAACAGGCTCCAAAAACGGCCCAGAAACGCTGCAAATTCAGCATAACCGCCCCGTGGGCCGCGGCTCAGTAAGTGTATGCCGCGGCCCTTAACACTCAGCGCCTATACCTGGGCACAACATTTTCTTCCTGGGCCGCGGCTCAGCATCCTTGTGCCGCGGCCCCCGGTACAGTTGGTTCGGTGCCTTGCTGTGCCGTGCGTGTGCCGCGGCTCGCTTTCTTTGTGCCGCGGCTCATGACCAGAAATCGCCGTTTTCGCCCGTTTTTCATCGTTTAGGCTTACGGACTCCAATTTCCTAAAAAACATATAAGAATAGTGCATTAACAGCTCATTTATGCAGATTTAAACTTCAAATGGATATAAAATAATGATAAACAAGTGCATAAAAATACGCCTAACAAATACCCCCAAACTTGAGCCTTTGCTTGTCCTCAAGCATAAAGAATCAATTTCAAATAAAAAAGTATCGTGAATGATCGTGCAAATCTATAGTGCTCAACTTAATCAATACTACCCTGAAAATCTCAAAGAATAATACGAGTATCGTAATAGTGAGTCACATCAAGGACACTGATTCCACAAAGTAACCATTTTTAGTGCTAATCGATCGTTCATGAGGAAAATCAAGCTCAAAGATTAACAAGCGTGAATTTAACCGACTGCCAATACGAAGGGTTAGAGTAAACAAGCCAACTCGCCCAGTCCCACAGTCTAGTGGCAAAATTTAAGAGTTTCATCATCAAAATTACTCCTTGGACAGCATTCCCTTATGTATGATCATAATAAAGATTCGAGTTAACCACTAGGTTCGGATCTCGGGATGTTTCATCGGGATAATCCTAGGGTGGATTTCCATTCTCATGTATTGGGGAACCGTTTGACGTAAAAGACACTCATGGGGCACATGGATGCTTCTAGTTACTAAGTCCTCCTCTACAGCGGAGAAAAAACTCGAATAGCAATTCCCGCACGTCAAGGTTGCTGTTTTACGCGAGAGTAAACAACGGGTCACGTGAATACCCCGGGTTACTAGGCTTCCCATCATCGGCAAATGTGATATTTCTAAACCGTTAGTCTATTCAGGGTTGTCGTTTTACGCGAGAGTAAACAACGGGTCACGTGAATACCCCCGGTTACTAAACTTCCCATCATAGAATATATATAATATCTCGACTTTTTGGGAAAAACTGTCCGACTCTAAACTCAATTTAAGTGCCAACAGGACTCATGTTACTGGACGACTAGCTACGCGAAAAGTGTAACCAAACGTATAGACGGCGATTTGAAAACACGTATGTCTTCTTTCTTATCTACTAAGATTTTTACAAAAACGAAAAATATAGACCTAAATGAATACTCAGAGGAAACAGATATCGCTGACTGCAAACTCGACCAAAACTCAACCATTTCTTCAAAGAGAAATCAGTATCATAACATCAGTTTTACACAAAGAAGCACAAAAAATTCACGAATGCAAATAAAAACAAGACAAGCAAGGCTAGCGTCAAAAATATCGAAAATAACAAAAAATGCAAACGAATAAGTAAAAAGCAACTGAAAGTAACCCCCCCCCCCAAACTTAGGACATACATTGACCTCAATGGACATAGATAATAATATGCAATAATAGAAAAGGTCAAATACTCCCCTAATGTCCGCTCATGAACTGGTGCCGGCCTCGTCCGGCGAGGAGGCTGGTGTGGCTGGCCTAACTGGTGGAATGAATGGCCCGTTCGGGTGTAGTACATGGCTCGTCCACGCAGCAAGGTAATCCTGGTGGTAAGCATCCCTCGCCGCCAAGCGCCTCTCCGCACGTCAATTGGCCCGGAGGGCCTGCTCTCTCATCTCCTACCGGACAGCTGCAAGTAGGCTCTCTCTCTCTGTCCGCATCTGTAATACCCGATTGTAATTCATTCATTTTCATTCAGTAATTATCAGTCTGTAATTGTCAATCAGTAATTCTCACTCATTACTAATCACTCATCATTCATGATTCATTCATTCGCGTTCACTATTGGCATGTTGTAACCGTATATCAGTTACCGATCGTCATTTCATCTCCGTTATAGACCGAGAAGGGAGTATTATCATTTTCATTGTGATTGATAGCCTTGTACTGGGAGTATCATCTCTGGCTTGTGTTAGACTTGTTCATTCTCACATTCGTATGATATGTCGGATCATTCATCAGTCGTAGCGAGGAATCGGAGTTATCGGATTTTTCACCTTGGCCAGCATTGAGTTACGGCCGTAAGGACTTTGGGTTATGGCCGTAACAAGGGTTTGTTGTTTTCAGGCCATTTTGGACGAAAGGGACTTACGGCCGTAAGGTCTTGTGATACGGCCGTAAGTTGAGCAGGTGCGGCCGTAAGGCTGGCCGGTTACGGCCGTACGCGTCCAGCAGGCTGCCCAGGCATTTTTGGCCGAAGGCGAGTTACGGCCGTAAGAAGGGGAGGATACGGCCGTAAGTGGGGTTCGTAAATTTCAGGTGTTGTCGGGCAAGGGTGACTTACGGCCGTAAGGGTTGCGGCATACGGCCGTAAGTCGAGGAAGGTACGGCCGTAAGGCTTGGCCGGTTACGGCCGTACGCTGCAGGTAAGGTGCCTGGTCATTTTCGACGAAGAGGGCTTACGCCCGTAAGTTTGGCCGGATACGGCCGTATCATCCGAGTTACGGCCGTAAGGTGTGCGGGTACGGCCGTAAGGATGTCGGCGGATGTTTTTGACGAAGGCGGGTTACGCCGTAACTCAGAGAGCTGATTCTGCCGTAAGTCTGTCGGCAGGCTTTCGGACGAAGCCGAGTTACGGCCGTACGAATTGGCCGGTTACGGCCGTAAGGCCGTTGACCTGGAATGTTACGGCCGTAAGAGGGCCGAGTTACGGCCGTAACTTCCGGCAGTATATAAGGACTTGGCCGGGACATTTTTCCTCATTTCTTCATTTTTCCATCTTTATCCGAGAGAGAGGGTTGAGGGAGATATTTTGCCATCATCAATCATTTGAGTGTGTATTTTTCATCATCTTCATTCATTTGGGAAGCTTGGATACTCGATTTAACTCGTGTTCTTCGGATCGAAGTGGTTGGATCTTCAAGAGGTAATTTCTTCAACATCTTGGATTTCGATTTTGTGTTGGGATATGATGTTTTGGACGTTATAATCATGTTATATGAAGGGATATGTATATGATTATTAGTTTGTATAAGGATTCATTGGATTATTGAGGGATTATTCAAGAACACTTTGAATATCGAGTTGGATTTGGGGATTTTCGACTAATTGTTGTTATAATCACGTTTTTGGATATTCATAACGGATTATTGATCGTATTGAAGATGTTTTGTTGGTTTGAAACACTTCTTGGGGATTTGAGGTTGGTATTATTGAGGTTCAGTTGTAATCAATCGAAGTTGGGATCAAAGTGTTCGATATAATGCCCCAATGAACTTGGTTTAATCGTATCGACGTTTTGAGTTCGTTATATTCGTGTTTAATTCTTATATTGAACGGATTGTGGGTAATTGTATTGAATTAAGGTTGTTCGAGCGACCGACACTTCATTTAGGACATTTGTTCGTGGAAGGACATTCTTCATCGGTATTGTGTAAGTTAATTCTTACTCGGTTAAAAGGATATTCATTCCTTTTGTTGTTGATCATTCATAATCATAACTCATTCATCATTGTATTAATCATTTTGAGACTTGTAATTGTCGAATAATCACTTCATTAGCGAGGAACGGCGGTTCCAATCATTTCATTGAAACTATCAATCACTTCGTTATCACTTTCATATCGGTGAGTCATTTTTGACGTTGTCAGATTATTATTATTCATTGATATTCATTATGGTCATTCTCGCTCATATGACCTTCTGGGTTCATATTGCGTGGCCGGGTGCGGATGTGTGGAATTTTTAGTCGGGCACATGATGGCCATGTATTGGGAGTGATACATTGGACTGTGCACACGGTAACGATTACCTCCGTGAGACTAATTAGGTACAAGGACGGGTGTGTCCGGTCATCCGTCTTGTACACTTGCACAAAACACTACGGGCGTACTATGGTACTCCTCTTCAGCGTAATTCATAACTAAGGATATTTCATAACTTCAGATATATCATGATTGTGTAATTTCAACCCTTGAGGATTGTTGTTCTGTGTAACTGACCCCGTTTGGGGAATTTTGTTTTCAGGTCATGGCAAGGCAAAGGCACGGGAAGATCATGCTTACGGCGAGGAGTCCTAGTGATACTAGTAGTAGTAGGGGGCCCCATCTATTCCGTTCGTTTCAGTCATTTCAGTCATTTCCGTCATTTGTATTTTCCGCTGCAAATTCCGTTTGAGATGTTTAATTGTTCAGGGTGGTGTATTTTATCTCCATATAAAATATACTAGTATTCGGTTTTATCCTGGTGTGTTGTACTTAAACTCCTCATCGGAGTACTTGGTAATATAATGTGGTTCGGTACTACAATTATATTATTTAATTCATCATTTTCATTTGCACAGTGGGTCCTGGGTCTGGGATTCACGGCACTGTAATATCCGCCTAGTTTGGGGTGTTACAGAGTTGGTATCGGAGCGTGGCTTTGAATACTACCCTCCAAGTCATGTCTCATTTGAAATCATCGTCATCGAACTAGTATCATTGGACTTTCGCATCACGTGTGACCTGTGCAAATGCCGAGCCAATCAGACCAAGAACTGTAAGATTTCTAACGCCATGGTATAATTTCTGGCAAGAATCATTCATTCATAATTCACCAGTTAACAATCCTCAACCATCATTTTCATTTGACTAGGACGGTCATGTTAACTCGTTAATCACTCAATTCATTTCATTATTCAGTTGTTGATCAGGAAGATCAAATCATTAATTATGTTAACTTGTTCAAGATAATTTTGTCACCTCAGTTAATCATTCATGTAATCACTGTGTTAGAGCGCGTATGCTCATTTTCATCATCTCATGTCATAATCATAACGTGATATTCATGCGGGAAATATAATCATCATGTGACTTTCCTACTTCAGTATGGAAAGAGCTGGCAGAGGACGAGGAGGACGAGGCCGTGGAGCGGGCCGAATCCCGAGAGCTCGTGTGAATACACGTGCAAACGCGAGAAATAATGCTAATTCATCGAGCAGCGACGCTGCCACTCATTCACCTGGACGCGATCATTCACTAACGGGGAGTCGTACCCGGGACACGGATCAGTCAGAAGGTGTCCGGGTTGACCCACTCGCTTTTATGCAGGGCATGATGGCCCAAATGACCCAGATGGAACAGCTGATGGAGACGATGCATAACTCCGTCAATCAAAATCAACAGGCTCCTCCGCCGCCACCTCAGAGGCAAGAGAGGAATGTGAGCAATATCATCGGCGACATCTCTCACCAGAGGCCACCTACTTTTGAGGGCTCGTCTGAGCCTGCAGATATTATTCATTGGCTCGAGCATTTCGAGAAGCTGTTTGCTATGGTAGAATGTCCCGAAGGACACAAAGTTTCTGTTGCGGCTTACTACCTGGGCAAGAGCGCACATTCTTGGTGGTTGTCGTTGAAGCCCACCGAAGGATCATGTACTTAGGATCAGTTGAAAACTCTCATGATGGAGAGGTATTACCCGGCCCCGCTCAGAGAGGCCAAACTGTCAGAATTACTCACCCCCGACCCCTCAGCAGACGAGGATGTTCTCGCCATTGCCGAGAAATTTCAGGAACTTCTTCCGTTTGCCTCATCTATCATTCATTCAGAGGCAGATAAGATTAAGTATTTCAGCAAGAGGCTGAAACCCCGTATGAGACTACAGTTGCTTAATCATAATTGCACCACGTTGGCTGAATTCATTGAGAAAGCTCTTACCTATGAGCTTACTGCTAAGGAGATTGCTAAGCAAAGAACCTTCATCTCGCTAGCAAGAAGTCCAAGAATCAGAATCGGCCGACGGCGGTGCCACTTTCAAGAAACCTCGTGCGGGCTCTGCTTTTTCTGAGCAACCTCCTGTGACGTCTAAACCCGCGGAATCTCAGTCACGAGCGGCCAGCTCGGCCATCACCTGTTATAACTGTGGGGATCTTGGTCATATCAGCACCAAGTGTCCGAGACAGTCTGTCACGTGTCATAACTGTGGAATTGTTGGGCATAAGGCCCGTTTTTGCCGTAGGGACTCCAAACCTACTCATACGTCATCTCAAGCCCCTAAGCAGTCAGCCGTTCAGAATCAGGCCACTCAATCAGCGTCGTTTAAAACGACAGGAGCGACTAAAGGTGGAGCCTATAGCCAGCAGACGGGAGCATCCGGTGCCGGGACTAGCAAGCCCCGGATTTATGAGATGAAGAAGACCGATGATCCCGAGGCCCGAATGATCTCAGGTACACTCGATATTCTATCTCAACCTGTGTGTACCCTTTTTGATACTGGTGCATCGCATTCATTCATTTCCGAGTCATGTTTGAGTAGACTACGTCTGGGTAGTGCTACTAGTTGTGAGCCTTATGTCATTGGCCTACCTGATGGTAGACGAATTATCGGTAATCGTGAGATTCAGAATTGTCCGATTCAGTTTCATGGTCGTGTATGGCCAGCGGACCTAATCGTAGTAGATTTGCCGAGGGACGACATCATCTTGGGTATTGATTGGATGGATCGTCATGATGCCATCATTAGTGTCCGTAAGCGTATGATCACTATCATTTCAGACGATGGGGTTGAATGTGTGTTTCAGGGAGGTAATCCCGACTGTTCTGGTAAGGTCATTAATTTGATGAAAGCAGTGCGATTACTCAGTCAGGGATGTGTTGGTTATTGGTGCTACATGACCAAAACCGAGAAGTCATCAGTAATGTTGACAGATATTCCGGTAGTGAGGGAGTATGCCGACGTTTTTCCAGACGAGTTACCTAGTTTGCCTCCACAGAGAGATGTGGAATTCATGATTGAGTTGGAGCCTTGTACGTCTCCGATATCCAAGGCACCGTACCGGATGGCCCCGACCGAAATGCAGGAATTAAAGAACCAACTTGAGGAGTTGTTCGAGAAGGGTTATATCCGACCGAGTGCGTCTCCGTGGGGAGCACCAGTGTTGTTTGTCAAGAAGAAGGATGGTTCATTTCGTTTGTGTATTGATTATTGGGAGTTGAACAGAGTGACAATCAAGAATAAGTATCCCTTACCCCGTATTGATGATCTTTTAGATCAACTTCAGGGAGCTTCAGTATTTTCCAAGATCGACTTAAGATCTGGATATCACCAGTTGCGGATTCGAGAGTCGGATATCGCGAGGACGGCGTTTCGAACACGCTATGGTCATTATGAGTTCGTAGTTATGTCGTTCGGGCTAACTAATGCACCTGCGGTATTCATGGAGTTAATGAATCGGGTTTTCATCGACTTTTTAGATCAGTTTGTTGTTGTCTTCATCGATGACATTTTGATTTATTCTCATAGCCGAGAGGAACACGAGATTCATCTTCATCAGGTTCTCGACGTGTTGAGACGAGAGCAACTTTATGGGAAGTTTTCCAAATGTGAGTTCTGGATGTCCGAAGTGACTTTCCTCGGACAGGTAATTTCATCAGACGGAGTTCGTGTCGACCCTCAGAAGACGGAGGCTATCCGAGATTGGTTACCTCCAAAGAATGTTAAGGAAATCCAAAGTTTGCTCGGATTAGCGGGCTATTATCGGCGATTTGTGGAGGGATTTTCTAGAATTGCTCAACCCTTGACGAACCTTTTGCAAAAGGATAAGAAATACACGTGGTCCGACGCGTGTCAGCGGAGTTTTGAGGAACTCAAGAGCCGGTTAATGTCAGCACCTGTACTTTCCTTGCCGCAAGGGACGGAGGGATTTGTGGTTTATAGTGATGCATCCGGACAGGGTCTCGGATGTGTACTCATGCAGAATGGGAAGGTTATTGCTTATGCTTCTCGGCAATTGAGACCTTACGAGGTTAACTATCCGACTCACGACCTGGAGCTAGCAGCCGTGGTGTTCGCATTGAAGATTTGTCGTCATTATCTTTATGGCGTTACTTGTCAGATATTCACCGATCATAAGAGTTTAAAGTATATATTTACTCGGAAGAAGTTAAATATGCGACAGATACGGTGGTTGGAATTAATCAAAGATTATGATATCGAGATCCTTTACCATCCGGGCAAGGCGAATGTTGTCGCCGACGCCTTGAGTCGTAAGTCCGTTCAGGAGCAGATGCTTGCTCGTTTAACAGTTCAGAAGGAGCTTCAGCAGGAATTCCTTAGACCCGAGATCGAGGTCTGGCTTCAGCGAGTTCAGGGACAGCTTTGTATGTTAGAGATTACATCGTCACTTGAGGAGGAAATCAGAGAGAATCAAGGTTCAAACCCAGCATTTTTGCACATCCGTGAGGATGTGGCTCAGGGGAAAGCCCCTGGATTCGTGGTCCACGAGGATGGACTTTTGAGATTTAAGAATCGGTTGTGCGTACCGGAGAATGTCGAGTTGAAAAACTCTATTTTGAGAGAAGCTCATGCTACCCGTTATTCTGTTCATCCGGGTTCCAGCAAGATGTACAAGGACTTGAAACAAAATTACTGGTGGAGTAATATGAAGCGAGAAGTCGCAGAATTTGTTTCGAGATGCTTAACCTGTCAACAAGTCAAGATTGAATATCAGCGACCGGCGGGTATGTTAAAACCTCTCGCTATTCTAGAGTTGAAGTGGGAAGACATTTCTATGGATTTCATCACGAGTTTGCCGACGAGTCGTCGTGGCATGAATACGATCTGGGTGATTGTGGACCGCTTAACTAAATCAGCTCATTTCCTTGAGATCAAGGATACGTGGGGTCCCGAAAGACTGGCTCAGTTGTTCATCAAGGAGATAGTGAGACTGCACGGTACTCATAAGAGTATCGTTTCCGATCGTGACGGACGATTTGTGTCTCATTTTTGGAAATCAGTTCATCGTGCTATGGGAACTCAGCTCAATCTCAGTACCGCCTTTCATCCTCAGTCCGACGGACAATCAGAGAGGACTATTCAGACATTAGAGGACATGTTGAGGGCATGCGTCCTCGATTGGAAGGACGATTGGGAAGCCCAACTACCATTGATCGAGTTCACGTATAATAATAGTTGGCATGCTTCCATTAAGATGGCACCTTACGAGGCCTTGTATGGTCGTCGTTGTCGATCTCCTTTGTGTTGGGATGACTTGTCAGAATCAGTCGGCACCGAGCCCGATATGCTTTTAGCCGCCCGGGAGAAGGTAGCTTTAATCAAGAGTCGTATGTTGACAGCTCAGAGTCAACAGAAATCATATGCAGATAATTGTCGTCGACCACTAGAGTTCGAGACGGGTGACCACGTTTTGGTCAAGGTATCCCCGAGTCGAGGTATTTTCCGTTTCGGAAAACGGGGGAAGTTGAGTCCGAGATTCATTGGACCATTCAAAATTTTGGATCGAGTAGGCGAGTTAGCTTATCGATTGGCTTTACCTCCGGCATTGAGTCGAATTCATAATGTGTTTCACGTCTCTCAGTTGCGGAAGTATGTTGCCGACCCGAGCCACATACTTCAGTTTGACGAAATCGAGATCGCGGATGATCATTCGTACGAGGAGCATCCTGTACGAGTGTTGGAGCGGCGAATCAAACAGTTGAGGAACAAGACGATCCCTTTGGTCAAGATTCAGTGGTCCAGACACGGAGTCGAAGAGGCCACTTGGGAAACCGAGGAGAGTATGCGGGAGAGTTATCCCGAGTTGTTTGACCCTTAGTTTCGGGGACGAAACTCTTTTTAGGGGGGGGTATGTAATACCCGATTGTAATTCATTCATTTTCATTAAGTAATTATCAGTCTGTAATTGTCACTCAGTAATTCTCACTCATTAATAATCACTCATCATTCATGATTCATTCATTCGCGTCTATTGGCTGTTGTAACCGTATATCAGTTACCGATCGTCATTTCATCTCCGTTATAGACCGAGACGGGAGTATTATCATTTTCATTGTGATTGATAGCCTTGTACTGGGAGTATCATCTCTGGCTTGTGTTAGACTTGTTCATTCTCACATTCGTATGATATGTCGGATCATTCATCAGTCGTAGCGAGGAATCGGAGTTATCGGATTTTTCACCTTGGCCAGCATTGAGTTACGGCCGTAAGGACTTTGGGTTACGGCCGTAACAAGGGTTCGTTGTTTTCAGGCCATTTTGGACGAAAGGGACTTACGGCCGTAAGGTCTTGTGATACGGCCGTAAGTTGAGCAGGTACAGCCGTAAGGCTGGCAGTTCTGGCCGTCACGCAGCGCCCAGTGCCTGCATTTTGGCCGAAGGCGAGTTACGGTCGTAAGAAGGGGAGGATACGGCCGTAAGTGGGGTTCGTAAATTTCAGGTGTTGTCAGGCAAGGGTGACTTACGGCCGTAAGGGTTGCGGCATACGGCCGTAAGTCGAGGAAGGTACGGCCGTAAGGCTTGGCCGGTTACGGCCGTACGCTGCAGGCAAGGTGCCTGGTCATTTTCGACGAAGAGGGCTTACGCCCGTAAGTTTGGCCGGATACGGCCGTATCATCCGAGTTACGGCCGTAATGTGTGCGGGTACGGCCGTAAGTCTGTCGACAGGCTTTCGGACGAAGCCGAATTACGGCCGTACGAGTTGGCCGGTTACGGCTGTAAGGCCGTTGACCTGGAACGTTACGGCCGTAAGAGGGCCGAGTTACGGCCGTAACTTCCGGCAGTATATAAGGACTTGGCCGGGACATTTTTCCTCATTTCTTCATTTTTCCATCTTTATCCGAGAGAGAGGGTTGAGGGAGATATTTTTCCATCATCAATCATTTGAGTGTGTATTTTTCATCATCTTCATTCATTTGGGAAGCTTGGATACTCGATTTAACTCGTGTTCTTCGGATCGAAGTGGTTGGATCTTCAAGAGGTAATTTCTTCAACATCTTGGATTTCGATTTTGTGTTGGGATATGATGTTTTGGACGTTATAATCATGTTATATGAAGGGATATGTATATGATTATGAGTTTGTATAAGGATTCATTGGATTATTGAGGGATTATTCAAGAACACTTTGAATATCGAGTTGGATTTGGGGATTTTCGACTAATTGTTGTTATAATCACGTTTTTGGATATTCATAACGGATTATTGATCGTATTGAAGATGTTTTGTTGGTTTGAAACACTTCTTGGGGATTTGAGGTTGGTATTATTGAGGTTTAGTTGTAATCAATCGAAGTTGGCCTCAAAGTGTTCGATATAATGCCCCAATGAACTTGGTTTAATCGTATCGACGTTTTGAGTTCGTTATATTCGTGTGTAATTCGTATATTGAACGGATTGTTGGTAATTGTATTGAATTAAGGTTGTTCGAGCGACCGACACTTCATTTAGGACATTTGTTCGTGGAAGGACATTCTTCATCGGTATTGTGTAAGTTAATTCTTACTCGGTTAAAAGGATATTCATTCCTTTTGTTGTTGATCATTCATAATCATAACTCATTCATCATTGTATTAATCATTTTGAGACTTGTAATTGTCGAATAATCACTTCATTAGAGAGGAACGGCAGTTCCAATCATTTCATTGAAACTATCAATCACTTCGTTATCACTTTCATATCGGTGAGTCATTTTTGACGTTGTCAGATTATTATTATTCATTGATATTCATTATGGTCATTCTCGCTCATATGACCTTCTGGGTTCATATTGCGTGGCGAGGTGCGGATGTGTGGAATTTTTAGTCGGGCACATAATGGCCATGTATTGGGAGTGATACATTGGACTGTGCACACGGTAACGATTACCTCCGTGAGACTAATTAGGTACAAGGACGGGTGTGTCCGGTCATCCGTCTTGTACACTTGCACAGAACACTACGGGCGTACTATGGTACTCCTCTTCAGCGTAATTCATAACTAAGGATATTTCATAACTTCAGATATATCATGATTATGTAATTTCAACCCTTGAGGATTGTTGCTGTGTAACTGACCCCGTTTGGGGAATTTTGTTTTCAGGTCATGGCAAGGCAAAGGCACGGGAAGATCATGCTGACGGCGAGGAGTCCTAGTGATACTAGTAGGGGGCCCCAGCTATTCCGTTCGTTTCAGTCATTTCAGTCATTTCCGTCATTTGTATTTTCCGCTGCAAATTCCATTTGAGATGTTTAATTGTTCAGGGTGGTGTATTTTATCTCCATATAAAATATACTAGTATTCGGTTTTATCCTGGTGTGTTGTACTTAAACTCCTCATCGGAGTACTTGGTAATATAATGTGATTCGGTACTATAATTATATTATTTAATTCATCATTTTCATTTGCCTGGTGGGTCCCAGTCGGGGATTCACGGCACTGTAATATCCGCCTAGTTTGGGGTGTTACAGCATCTCCTCTCTCAGGGCAGCTAGGTGGCTCTCTCTCTCCTCATCTCCTCTCTCAGTCCGTCAAACATCGCCTGAAGGTGCTCTCTCTCGGGCGGCGGGCTAGACTCCGCTCGCTCATGTGTCAGAAGAAGAGGCTCGGGGGACTGCTCGTGTGCCTCGTCAAGAAGAAATCCTCGTCCCCGAGCATGTGCCGACGCTCCACCCCACTGGTCAAAGTGAGAAATAATGCGATGCTCAATCGGACCCTGGGGTGCTAGCATTGGCCCATCATCCGACCAAGTCATGCCTGACTGGCGGCATAGAGCGCAAATGAGAGAGGGGTGCTTCAGCCCCATCTTGGCCCCTCCTTGAATGCACTGAAGGATAGATCGAACCAGATGAGGGGCCACATCGAATCTGAGCCCGGTAGTGATAGCATAAAGTAGTCGGTCCCGAGAGAGTAAGACTGAGCGAATCTGCGAGGTAGGAGCAACTCGTGCGCAGAGGAAGTATAACAGGCCCTCCCGTGCCGACTGAGGTGCGAGCTCTTAAAATAGAAGGTGAAAGAACCCGTGGCGCGCGTCTCCCAGACGGAACCGGGCTGTGTGAGTGTCTCAAGCAGAGCCTCCATCGTGAGGCTACTCATACTCTGCGTAAACGCCGTCTCTTCCACCACTGGCAGCTCATATAGTCTCCGAATTGCCGCCACCGAAAAATCTACAGTATGGCCTCGGACGACGACCTGAGTCCGAGTATCTGATTGCGGTATCATCTGCCCTGCCCGAATATGTCACAGTAGAGCGCTAGCGTAAAACTCCTGGACGATAGAGATCACAGCCGGCTCAGGAGGCATAGTGAAACGAGCCCACCCCATCTCGTCTATCATAGTCAGAAGCTCACCGTCCTGGGGGGCGGGAGTGAATCCCCGCTCCGGGATTATAGGTCGAGGTCGAATTTTTTCATTGAATATTTTGTGAATTTCTGGATTGGAGAATTGGTGAGACTCCAAATCGGCTCGGCTCTGTGAAGTCTCCCCTCTTGTGGGGGACGATTGTGTCCTAGGCCTCATGCTTATCTTCCGTTTTCTAGCCATGGTGAGTTCCTGAAAAAATAAACACCGGAGATTAAGCAACCTTTAAGGAACATTACACCACTCTCGACTTAAAATACACAAAACGTGAATATAGAGTCTTGCATCATCGAACTCTTCAATTTTCATATCGGAGCCATCAACAATGGTCTGCTTGGTGATGAAAATCTCTTCGCCAGAAAATGAGCTCTGTATTCTCAACTAGGTAACATACGCTTTCTTGAACAAGCAAACAACAGCATCCTTGTAGATCTCTGAAGGGTTGATGCTAAGATAATGGTAGATTTCATTTTCTTCATCTTCAAAATTAGGTCCGCCATGAGTAGAGTATTCTTTGATTCCAGAAGTCCGACAAAGTCTACAACAATACTGAAGGTGATTTGCTCCTTTATGGCTTCGATGTTGATATCCTTGAAATATGTTTCGAGATCAATTTCTGCAATATGAAAGTATTTTAGTGCAGAGAATTGTTCGAAAGCTTTTTGCTTTTAGAAAACTAGGGTTTTTGCTAAGGAAGTTTGAATACGATAAGTTTTTAACGATTAATTTCGATCGCTTTAAATAGTTAATTTGACCGAAGTAATTTTAAAAAATAATTAATACTTAAATGCGCATCTTTTAGAGATCATCATGTGGTTGTGGATTGACAATCTGGGGTAGACGTGGTGATTTTAAAATCATGTACATTTATCAAAATGTGTTTTTTAAATAAAATAAAATAATATTATCGGGATTATGAACTTAGCTGGTTTGACTGTTTGACTTCTGATCCAGCTATGTTTCTGATCCTTGGCAAGTCTCCGCATCATCTAGGTTCTTTGATCCTGACTGGGTCTCCGCATCAGCTAGGTTCTTTGATCCTGACTAGGTCTTAACATTGGTAGGTTCTTTGATCCTAGTTGGGTAGCTTGTCAGCAAGGCATTTGATCCCCAGTCTAAGAGTTCAAGATCCCTGCTTAGCTCCAGGAATCTTTCTTCCGGTAAAGGCTTGGTGAATATATCAGTTATCTGATATTAAGTGTTGCCTCTTCCCACACGAACTCCATTTTTAATAACATGGTCTTGGAGAAAATCCTCGAAATAACAAGATCAACAAAGAGATCCATTCTGATATCAATATCATGCCACTAATTAAATCATGGCTCATAAAGTACATACCGTATTTGGCTCGTAGGGTCAGGCGCTTGCATAGGTCACACGTGACACGAAGGTCTCTTGATACTAGTTCATTTCACAATGACTCATAAAAAAAAGGAAACAACTCTCTGATATCATCTTCTGTAACACCCCAAAAGGCAGCTATTACAGTGCCGTGGACCCCACACTGGGACCCACCAGGCGATATCCAAAAACAGATTAAATAAGTATTACTTGTGATACCAAACCACAATAAATAGTCATTACTCCAATTAGGAGTTTAGTAAAAATATGGCCAACGGCCTTATGATACACAGGATCCGAAATACGAGTATAAACCATATGGGGTTGGAAAATACTTCAAATACCACTACAACCAGATAGTAATTTAAATGAAGCGGAAATAACGTAACATCACACGGTTTAACATAACCGGACAACAAATGATTTGGGGACCCCGAACTAGTATCCTCCGAACCCTTCGCCGTCAACATGCTCTTCTCGTGCCTTGCCTTTGCCTCGACCTAAAATACAATACAAGTATTTTGCCCAAAACACAGGGTCAGAT
This sequence comes from Orobanche coerulescens, assembly GCA_033398695.1. NCBI lineage: Eukaryota > Viridiplantae > Streptophyta > Magnoliopsida > Lamiales > Orobanchaceae > Orobanche > Orobanche coerulescens. The sequence goes on along the minus strand of CM065807.1, from coordinate 117,100,797 downwards.
ATACATAATAATTAATTCTTCCGACATTATACAATTTCACATATATAGATCTCAAGGAAAGCAGAGCTTTGTGAATTAACGTACGCTAACGGGCTTATATAGCGTACGCTACGATTGAAACTTAGCGTGCGTTAAGTCATCAGGTGGATCAGTCGGCTGATCAGTGAGGTACTGACCGAGCATGGTTAGCGTACGCCAGGCTGTGTGTAATTGCGTACGCTAACGAGTATCCTTAATGTACGCTACATAGGATGCGTAGCGTGCGCTAAGCAAACCAGACAGATTTCTTTTAAGAACTTCCGACCGTATTTTGGATCGTTAAAGGTTCGTACGTGTAAAACTTGTCCTGAGTTGCCGTTATTTTTCCTGTTTGCTCAAAGGGCCGAGCATTTTACGAACGTTTGACTGAAGGTGGCGGCCTTCGAGTGTGTTGAGATCATTGGAGTAATTAGTTCTTACCATCTTTGAGGCAAGTATCGTATTTTAAACTTATTAATATTGCATTGTTGATCATGTGTACGATTATTCATGTTGTTGAACATGAGACTATATTCTTTGAGTTGTCATGATATTTACGTCGATGTACGTGTTGATTTGCATATATGTATGCATAATTGTAATGTTTGTGTTGTAAATGATCTGAGGGTATCATGAGGATCTATGCTGAGGGCGCTGGATCGAATGTCCACCATGCGTTGGTCCGACGGGATCATCATGGGGATCTATGCTGAGGGCGCTGGATCGTTGGACGGGTTTTCCACAATGCGTTGGTCTGACGGGATCATCATGGGGATCTATACCGAGGGCGCTGGATCGTTGGATTACCCTGTATTGCGTTGATGGAATCGTGAGGATTCACATCGTTGGATTCCGATGACGGAAGTCCGTTTTGTATCTTTTATGATGCACTGGTGATTTATGTATTATGATACTTGTACTAGCATCGTTTTGCTAACCCCTTCGGGGGTGGACATTTGTTTTGATGTTCAGGTAGCCGAGGAGCGGGGAAGCAGCCACAATACCGACATGACGATGAAGTGGCTCAGTGATGTGGATTATGTTGTCTTATTTTCCGGTTATTTCAGTACTCGAGTACGTTTATGTTGTTGTTTTGGGGACATTTTGTAATAATGAACTTATTTGAATTGTCGAACGGGTTTGAATTTCCTTTTATTAATGACACTTTTGTATTATTTCCGTATTTTTCAAATTAGCCTTGTAAATTCTTATACAAAGGATTTACGGAGCTGTAATTATTCCGAATATCTCGGGGTGTTACAATTTTTCACCTTTTGTATGCGAGTGCTATACTGTGTTGACTATGGGAATGTACGGTTTGTGTTAAGGCTTCGCGGCTGTTGTGTTTTGTGTTGTTATTATTCGTATATCTTGAACATTATGTACTTGCACTAGCAAAATTCCAGTTTGCTAACCCCCGAGTTTTCGGGGGGTGGATGCCTGTTATGCGCTCAGGTTTTGGAAATCGGGAGCAGTCACAGGATTGGCTTGGAAGGAGATGAATGACAATGATGCTAATCACACCAGAGTCAGAGTCTTTTCTTTTGTTTCACCTTGGTCGGTATTTTCCCATTTGGTCGACTAACCAAGTCGGATCACTTCCTAGGAATTAAAGATACTTGGGGACCCGAGAGATTGGCGCGAGTATTTATTGCAGAGATAGTCAGATTACATGGGACGCCGAAGACCATTATTTCAGATCGAGATGGTCGCTTCGTGTCGCACTTCTGGAAGGCAGTTCACAGGGATTTGGGGACCGAGCTGAACTTTAGCACGGCTTATCATCCTCATACGGACGGTCAGTCCGAAAGGACTATACAAACAGTAGAAGACATGCTTAGAGCTTGTGCTTTGGATTGGTCAACTGATTGGGAAGTTCACTTGTCGTTGATTGAATTCACATACAACAATAGTTGGCATGCTTCTATTAAGATGGCACCATTTGAAGCTTTGTATGGGAGAAGATGCCGATCACCCCTGTGCTGGGATGATTCTTCGGACTTGATCGGGACGGAACCGGAATTGATAGTTCAGACTCAGGAGAAGATAGCTCTGATTCGGAAAAGACTGTTGACTGCCCAGAGTCGACAGAAGTCTTATGCAGATGTGCGTCGTCGCCCACTAGAGTTCGACATTGGGGACCACGTACTATTGAAGGTGTCTCCTACACGTGGAATTTTCCATTTTGGGAGGAAAGGTAAGCTAAGTCCGAGGTATATCGGACCATTTGAGATACTCGAGAGAGTTGGGGATTTAGCATACAGGGTGGCCTTACCGCCATCGCTGAGTCACGTTCACAATGTGTTTCACGTATCCCAATTGCTGAAGTATGTACCAGATCCTAGTCATATTATTAATTTCAACGAGATCGAGATAGCTAATGACGGCACCTTCGAAGAGAGACCAATCAAGATACTTGAGAGTCGGATCAAACAATTGAGGAATAAACCAATACACTTGGTTAAAGTACAATGGTCACGACACGGAGCTGAAGAGGCCACTTTGGAAACAGAGGACAGTATGAAGGCTAGATATCCAGAGTAGTTTTCATCTTAAGTTTCGAGACGAAACTTCTTTTTAGGGAGAGAGGATGTAATACCCGAGATTTCTGATGTGTATTTGAACCTTATGATATTGTATTTGTTGCATTTTGATCTGAGTATTATTTTCTGTATTTCATGATCCGGTGTTGTTGAGCGGATGATTTCATGATTGTGTTCAATATTGTGATTTTTGCACATGTAGCGTACGCTATCGACTAGACGTAGCGTACGCTAATTTGGGTTTAGTAGCTCACGCTATATATGAACCTTAGCGCGCGCTATACGTAGTCAGCATGATTAAGACGTGTTGGTAGGTGAGATCAGCCGCCGATCTTGGCCGGATCATGTCGGGATGAACCTGGACGGCTTTTGGGAAAAGCCGAGTCAACGTTGTAGTGCACGCTACTGGTATGAGGATAGCGCACGCTAAATGTTGAGATCAGTGAGGTCAGTAGACTGCATGACCGTTAGCGCACGCTATGATTATGGACTAGCGCGCGCTAATAACCATTTTCTATATATAGGACAACACCCTTTTTCATTTTTTCAGCTATCATCACTTCTCAAACCCGAATTCTGAGACATAGAGAGTCACTCTCTCCATCCTAAACCCCTCATATCATCATCCTAGCTCGAGTTTGAAGATTGTAGATCATTGGAGATTGGTGTTCAAGCTTTCGGTGTTGGATTTCTTCAAGTTCCTCCTTGTTCTTCACTATTTTGAGGTAGGTGATTCTTCACCCACTGGAGTAGTATTCTTAAGGATGGTTTGGAACATGTTTTGAGATTATCTAGTCAGATAAATTCGTATGTAGTCGAACATCATGTTGTTAGAAGGATATTTTCGATGTTTCGGTACTTCTTCATCGTATAAACCATTGAACCTTTTTAGTGTTTGAACTCCTAAGCATATTCATGTAGCTTCAAAACCGATTATGACCAGTTTATGGAGATTATCAAGTTCTTATGTTTTTACATGATGGAATTATACGTTTTGGGACATAGAATGGATTGAACTTTGGATATTTTCTTGAAGATCAAGATGAATTATGGTGTTGTGATGACTATACGTATCCTTGTATCTTGAAGTCGTTTAATCCGTAAGATCATTCATAAACCTTATGAGCATGATATGCATAGAGATCACATGTATTAACACTGTAGATTTCATGAATTTCATCACCAATAGAACTAGTCTGCTGCCCAACAGTGAACTGCCATGCACGCTTAGCGCGCCCTATTCTATTCACCCGGGCAGCAGTAAGATGTATAAGGATCTAAAACAAAACTTTTGGTGGGGAAATATGAAGAAGGACGTAGCAGAATACGTATCGAAGTGTTTGACTTGTCAGCAGGTTAAGATTGAACATCAGCGACCTGCCGGAATGTTGAAGCCACTTCCGATCCCTGAGTAGAAGTGGGAGGATATCTCGATGGATTTCATCACTAGTATGCCAAGGACCAAGACAGGAATGAACATGATTTGGGTTGTAGTTCATACACCAACGAAAAATTCTAATGCTGTCATAAGTTCATTCGTGAAAGAGGAGAATAAGCCGAAAGTGAAACGGGTGCCAAGTCATGTGCAATATGGGTGTTTTGGGAAGTTGTTTTTGTTCAAATCTTTTCGCAAAGAACATTGGATGTCCAAACCAAAAATCGAATTGTTAAAGACCAATGGTCAAAAATTTAAAACACATACTAACGGTTTGATAGACGGGGCGGAGTTCAAATAGTGTTTGCGAAAAGCAAATTAATTTTTAAAATGTCCGGCTGAAGACTATAAACTTAGCGCTTCTCGGGAGGCAACCCGAGTATTAGTTGTAGATTTTTGTTTTTCAGTATTTTCTTGCATTTTAAGAGTCTTTATTTTTCGTCATTTGTGCTTTGATATGCTTATACCTCACGTTCTTGATGTGTTCCTTTGAAAATTCTATGCAGAAATCACCCCAGGGGAAGAATTCAGCAATGGGCCACGGCACAAGGATAGTGAGCCGCGGCACACACAAGTTGACACAAAAAGGCCGAACGAACTGTACTCTGTGCCGTGGCACAACCTTACTGAGCCGCGGCACACCCTTTCCCTGAGCCGCGGCACATATGCACTGAGCCGCGGCACACCAAATACACCAGATATGCCCAGGAAGCTGTACTACGTGCCGCGGTACCCGTATGCTGAGCCGCAGCACACGGCAAAAGAACAAACACACCCAGGCAGACTGTACTCTGGGCCGCGGCTCACTTAAGCTGTGCCGCGGCCCCCGTTGCGAAGATGAACAGCCCAGGCTTGCTTCATAAAGCCGATCGGCCGGCACACACCAGGTAAGTTCCAGTTCTTTCTTCGCACAACGCTCGGCCGAACCCTATTCACTCCTCCTTCTTCTTGCATTCTTTAATCTAAGCAAGGTGATTCTCAATCCCTTAATCCTAATTGCGACATGATTTGAAAAGTGAGGTATTGGTATTCATTCGATGATGAATATTTGTTAGTTTTTTTTTCAAAGTTCTACCAAGGTTGAGTTGGGATAAGAAGTTTTTGGTTGATTATTGATTGTATTTGTTGATTATGAATGAATTGTGGTTGTTATTTGCCGTTTGACATGACTATCGATTTATTTTGTTGTTTTTGGGGATTAGATTTAGCCATTATAATTCTTGTTCTTCATTCAAACCCATGCATGTCAAGTGTTTGATAAAATGCGTCAAAGAAAATTTTTGAGCAAAACGTTTTCAAATGATATGCAACGAAATTGGGTATCGGATTACATTGTACCCCAACATTATAAATAATTCAATTCGTAGTTGCATACGGCATCACCTTTAAGTAATTGGACATGTCACTTCTCTATTCGTCCCAGTTGCGATCGGAACCAATTGAACGTATCTTTTATTTTATCATCATCATCATCATATCATATCATATTGATAAATGAGCTCTTACATTCTTATCTATATTGTTATAGGCATGAAGGTTCAGAAAGTTTGACCATGAACTCCCTTATTAGCATTTTTAACGCTTTCTACATAGTAACCCGTTTTAAACAATAAAAACACATCTTAAACTTCCACATAACCACTAGACCGGATATTTATACCTTAAATATGTTCAATAGCCATTAAGAATCGGTCCAAACCAACCAATAACCGGTCTATAACTACTTGAACCGGTCTAGTCTTTCAAACATGATTTCTGGAAGCTATTTGAGGGTATCTTTGGTATTTCACCCTCAAAACCGCCTCTCTCACTTGGATAAGAGAGGAAAACCGACCTTCAACCCTCATTAACACCCTGAACTAGACCTAGAAGCATCCATCTCCAAAAAATCACCAAAAATTCAAGAGAAATCATCAAAACACCAATACCTCATATCCTTTGACAATCAAGGTGAGTTTCCTTTGTTTTTTTCATGTTCTTGATGTCTTTATTGATTATTTATAAGAAAAAAGGGTTTGTTCAGGCCCTTAGACATGTCATGATAATATTAAGAATTCATCCATGGCTTTAACTTGTGTTTAGTATGGATTTATAGAGCCTAAATCATCACTAGACAACCAAGAACTCAATTCTTCCACCTTTTAGAAACATCTATGGATTGTGTATATTTCGGGTAGTTCAGGTGCTTGTGTTCCTATCTATCTGTTCTTAAGTATGTTAGGGATATTATATGAAAATTTTATGCAAATCCAACTTATAATCGAGCGGTTATTATCAAAACAGATTCTGTTATTTCAGGGCTTTTTAGCACATCCATCTAGAGAGAGAAGCTGATCTTTTCACTTCAGTACTCAACTGGACCTGAGGTAAGATGAGGCATTTCCTTGCTTTATCATAAGGATCATATATTGATTGATATTTTCATATGTGACTGTTATTGAATGGTCATGCATAACATGTATAAGTGAAAGAATGTTTAAGAAAAGGAAGTATCGTACTTGGTTGATGGCGGGTAGGCAAGGGACGCGGGGGACCGGTAGACCTAACATATGGTGGCAAATACTTGCGGCTGAAAGTCGGTCAAGGAAACCCACACTGAATGAAAAAGATTGAATACGGCTAATACCATTGGTTGAAAAACCATTATGGGAACCCCCGTATACATGTTTTTTTGGCCAATTATATAAATAGGTTCCGAGAACAATGGCCTATTACTATCAGTCGAGTATCACACTTCAAAGGTACCCGATGAAAGGATTTTACAAGAACATGACTATATCCTATAAAGTACTTATTTTTTGATGAATCTGATATGTGATACTTTGCTATTACAGAAGTTTCATCTTACTGAGCCTTCATCTCACTAGATTCTTATGATACATGTGATGATGCTCATGTTTAGGGTTTGACTATACTTCTTCAGTGTTGCCAGCCGGAGACTTGTCCATATGCCATTCCCGAGCTATTTTGCCCCTATGCTGGAAGACTATGTTTGTTTTGAATAAGACCACTCTGTTATGGTTTTGTTTTTGTATTGAATTTAAGGTTGTGTAATTTTTTGAACAAATAATACCAGTTTGCATTATTTCCATGACTTCTTGCTTTTACCAAGTTTAAATTTATGGTTTTCAAAGTAGAAAAGAGTGGTACTCCCCAACTTAGTAGCACAGACCCCTTTGCGGTTCAGCTGCTAGGTTAGGGGGTGTTACACATCTAAAGATGTGAAAGTACGCAAATAATGGAGTTTTATTATTCCATACCTCATAGGCTGTTCTGTTATGATGCTTGTTGATGATACAGCAGTTTTGTGTATAGCATGATGTATTTGTTGCTTCGCCCCAGAACAGCTGTGGCAATTTGATTGCGGCAATAATGGTTATAGTATCTTCCTTGAGCGTCCTATTCTTTCTCTAGGAAACACCATTTTGTTGAGGAGTATGGGCTGCTGAGTATTCGTGTTGTATTCCATTGTCCGAACAGTATTGCTATATAAAGCAATTTGTGAATTCAGTGCCTCTGTCGGAATGAATGGGCATGGTACTCAACCCTTTCTCATTATGAAGCTTTCTCAGGTGCTCTGACAACTTTGTTGTGGTTTGTTTCTTCTTCCTAAGAAAGATTGTCCAAGCATACCTGGAATAATCATCAACAAAAACTAGACAATATTTCTTACCTCCCAAACTTATAGGGTCTACAGGGCCGTAGAGGTCCATGTGTAGCATATCCCGAACCCTGTGGGTGGATAGGTATGATTTACTTTTCAGGGTGGTTTTGACTTGTTTGCCTTTCTGACAGGGTCCGCAGATGCTGTATTTATGGAATGACACATCGGGCAAGCCTCTAATCATTCCTTGTCTGGCGAGTTTCTTGATTGTCTTGAAGTTGATATGAGACATCCTCTTGTGCCATCACCAACTTTGATCTGCAGTGCATTTGTCAACAAAATAAGGAATAGTGGAGCTCGTAGGCTTCCAGTCAGCAATCGCTTCCTGTTAGAACAACTGCTTTGGTCTTAATGTCCCTCACTCTATAATGGTCTATATAGAATTTCACCGAGAACTGTTTGTCATAGAACTGGATGATACTAAGTAGATTGTACTATAAACCTTCAATATAGGCTACGTCGGTAACTTTGAACTTTCCAACAATCAGGGTTCCCTTCCCTCTTGTTCTTCCTTTGGACTTGTCATCGAAGTGCACCTTTAGACCGCGTCCTTCTACATAATCTGACAGCTTGCTGATATCTTCTGTCATGTGCCGAGAACATTCACTATCAAAGTACCAGATGTCCTTCTCCTTGATATCCTGTAAGCACAGAATTTAGTAGATTTAGGTCCCCTTTGATTGTCAGGTCCATGTATGTTAGTGCCTTTTGGTACCTATATTTGCCTAACAGTAATTGGTTTATTGTAGGTTACTTTTGGTCCTGTTTTGTGATGTCTACGTGGGTCAGGCACATAATCATTGTAACCTTGATTATTATGCATGTGAAATTTAGCAGTATGATTGCCGTCTAGGACATGGAGCCATTTTCCTTGATCTTATAGCTTGCCTTTTGGGTCTCCAGTTGGATTCCCAGAGTTGTTGATGATACTGCGCGGCGACCTGCTTTCTGGATGGATATCGAGGCTCTTATATCTAATATCTAGGCGCACTGTACTGTTGAAAGTACTGCGGTGCTTGCCTTTGATACTTAGATACACCATTCTTTCTGGACGGTTGTTGGTGCTTTTGATATGCTCGGGGAGCATGCTGTTGATTACGCCTTATAAGTCTGGGAGGCTGAGGTTTCCGCTGTCTGTGATACGAAGTTGGGGTGGAATCGCAGCCTTTGTTGTACGAGTGGCAGCTGTAGCCTTTACAGGACTTGGAATCTCTTCAGGTACAAGAATGGGTTCCACACCCCTGAAAAATATCGTACTAGATTTTACCTTATGGGTGAATGAGTTATATCCTAAGCCACTTTTATCATGAGCATGTTGCCCAGTGCTTATAATTTCTTCCATCCGATTAGATGATTTCTCGAATGATTTCAGGATGGTCTCTAATTCTCCTTCTCGCTTCTCGAGAGTTTTTACTTTGGATTCGAGTAAAGCGAAATCATTTTTATTGCTCTTGTTATGATACTTGGCCTCATTTAGATCATGGGCAAGTTGATGATTGCTTTCCATAAGTTTTTTAAATGTGACCTTGCTGTTTTCGCAATCAATAGACATATTTTTATAATTATTCTTCAGCAAGTCATTTTCATCTTTCAGCTCTAAGTTTGAAATTTCGAGCTATATGTTTTCTCGTTTTAAAGTCTCATGGGCCTTTTGAATGTTTTTGAATTCATTCATCATGTTTTCAAAGGTATTCGATGCATTTACAGGAGTAGTTGAATTTGAGCTTACTTCATCATCACTATTTCCATCGCCCTGTATCTCTTTGGCCATAAAGCACATATATGCTTTATCCTTGATCTCATCGTTGGAGGAGTCACTGTCAGTGACAGCCTGAAGGCACTTCTCGGTCTTGTTCGATGCTGGCGAGCCTTCTGATTCACCAATCAGGGCCTTGATCTTGTTTTTCCATACACGTCTTCTTTCATCCTTTTCTTGTTGCTCAGCTTCTGGAAATTTTTGCACTTTCGGATGTGGACCCTTATTTGCATAATGTTCGGGTATCCTACAGTTATAGCATAAGTTAGAATCACTGGAAGAGGGAGTTTTTGAACTTACCTTGTGAAAAGACTTGAGCCTGTATGGGGTCTTTCAGACTGTTTGATGAACTTTTTGAATTTGTGCATGAGCAGGGACATTTTATCTTGTGACAGGATATCATCAGCGCTGTCAGCAGTCTTGTGTGCGGATTTGGATGTTCTGGGGGCAGAGCTGTGTTTCCTATCAGATATAGCGGCCAGTGCTGTAGTCTTGGCAGGTGACTCTTCAGCCTTTTCTCTCCTGACAATATCGTACTCAAAGGCTTTAAGGTCAGAGAAGAGGTCAAAGGTATAAATATCATTAAGGTTACAGGATACACACATAGCTGTAGTCTTAATGTTCCATCGGGCAGGGAGTGATCTAAAGATTTTTAAATTTTTCTCCTTTTGGGTATACACTTTACCCAATGCTTCAAGTTCACCGACAATGCCAGTGAATCTGAGGTCAAATCAGAAGATTTCATTTCAAAAGATTCAAATTGCTGAGTGAGTTTGGAAATTTTATTTTGTTTCGAGAGTTTAGTACCCTCGTAAATCAGCTTGAGTTTCTCCCAGATTTCCTTAGTGGTCTTACGGCTCTTTACATTTGAGAATGTGCCTTTGTCGAGAGTGACAAACAGCGCATTCTTGGCAGCATTGTCAAGGTTCACACTCTTGCGATCGTCCACTGTCCATTGCTCGCGCTCCTTCTAGAGTATTTCAGCGTGAGGTTGTCCTTCTATCCTCGCGACAGTATTAACCTTCATTATCTTGATTGGACCTTCTTGGATGACGAATATTATCTGCTCGTGCATGGATGCAAGCTGAGCCTCCGTCCTAATACTACAGTCATCAAACTCATTAATAGAGAACATAGGAACCTTGTTTTTCATAGAGGTATCCATTTGAGAAATATGAAAGATTATGAAAATATGATATGGTTTCTAAAAACTAGTGATTTGTGGATCTGACTCAATTAAAAATCAACTATTTTTTTTAGAATCATCCGCTCTGATACCACTTGTTGGCCACTAAGTATACAATAAATAGCTTAGAAAGTAAGAGTACAATAAGGTGTACGATTATCGAAGTTAATTGCGTAGCGGAAGTTTGTTTTGTGAGTTGCTGTAAATACAGCAACTAGATGTTCTCCTGTTTGCTTGATGCGTACAGGGTTTAACAGTGTATACTTGATAAATCACCGTAGAATGAAAACTAGTAAAGACAAAAGGTAAATAACATACAGTTTAAAGTGGTTCGAGGTAAACCCCTCTACGTCCACTAGTCCTCTACACAGGAGTAAAGAGTTTATTAAAATTACTACGTACACAACTATGTGACTTTAACTAAACCTGTATCTGTATCGTTCACACAGATTGATACAGGGACTGTAGCTTTGGGCCGTTCACACAGATTTGCTTGAGCTCTTTTTCGATTTTCTTCTTCTCACACAAACCGAAACTGTTGGAATATCCTTTTCCATATAATTATAAAAAGGTTTTGATGATGTATTGTCGAACAAACCAAAACAACAAAGGAAACATTAGAACGAAGCAAAACAACAAAGAATTCGAAGATGCTCGAAATGAAGATAAAAGCAATCAAGTGATGTTTAACAAAGCTAACGTACGTAATATAAATGGTATAACGTACGTAATGCATATCACTTGAAGACTCACCTGGAATGTCACCTGATGACTTAACGTACGTAACACATGGAGAATAACGTACGCTAATCATAGCAGATAATGTACGTAATGCAGATCAAATAACGTATGCAATGAAGGTGTTACGTATTCAAACAAGGAACCATTGAAGATGACGTCATGGAGTAGGTCAGCATGAAACGGATATTTTGACTAAAGATAACATATGTAATACGTATAATGATAACGTACGTAAAGAAGATCACAGAAGCTACTGGACTGATTTGCATAGTGCATAACGTACGTAACAGGAAGTGTTAACGTACGTAATGAGCTTAACGTACGAAAAGGAAGTTCTATAATGTACGTAAAGAAGGCAAAAGATGCTAACGGTTAGTTGAGGCTTCAGAGCCTATAAATACCGCTTCTAATGGTATGCAACACACAACAACTCTGAGAAAATCATATATAAGTCTGATATCATTGTATTCTGTATCGTTGTTGTATTTGTGCTTAATTGATAGTGTTTGAGTGTTCATACACTAAATCATACACGAGAGGAAAGATACGGATTGTAGATTGATTCGGTGTTATTAGGATCGTTGATCCGGCATTATTAGAATCATATCTAAATCCGAGTGAGGTTTGTCTAGTACTAATAGAAAGCTAGATAAGTTGCTTCCTTGTCCGATAGAAAAAGAAAACGGTTTATCTTGGACCGACATAAATACAAGAGTGTAACGGGGTATCTCGGAACGATTAAAGATGAGATTGTAATGGTTTACCTCGGACCAATAAAAGACAAGAAGGAAAATGTTGATCTTGAGCCTATAGAAAAAGATACGGAGAGAGGACATAGGCATGTTTGGCCGAACCTCTATAAATATTGTGTCATTTACTTTTCGCAAGTTAATTATGCTTCCGCAATGCAAAAGAGTTTGATAACTCTATTATACTTTGCATAAATTTAAACGGCGAAGGTGCCAATTTTCAACAATTGGTATCGGAGCGGTTATCCATATAAATCGTCTTAACATCCGAGGAGTTAAGAAGATCCAATGGCATTTCAATTAGCACCAGTCGAGGGTCTTGCTCTAAATCGACCTTTATTTCTCAACGGATCGAATTACATGACCTGGAAGAAAAAGATGTCGATCTTCATTCATGCCTATGATATAGAAATCTGGAAGATCATCTGCCTTAGCCCGAAAGTTCCAACCACATCCCATGTGTCACTTAAGAGCTTCGAAGAGTACAATGACGAGGATTGGAAGAACAATCACCTCAATTGTAAGGCCACTCAACTTTTATATTGCGCCTTAAATCCAGAGGAGGTCAATCGTATTTGTTCTTGTGAAAGTGCAAAAGAAATCTGGAAAATTCTCGAAATCACACACGAGGAAACAACTCAAGTCAAGGAGACGAAGATTAATATGCTTCTCCCTGAATACGAGTTATTCATGATGAAGGGTGATGAGTCCATCACCAACATGTTCGACCGATTTTCGGTCATCACCAATGGACTTGCTTCGTTCGGGAAACTGCTATCGAGTAGTGAAAAAGTCAAGAAAATCTTACGATCACTACCTAGCAAATGGGACGGCACTATGACGACGATTACAAAATCGAAAGATTTAAAGAATCTTGATTTTGGGGTCCTTGTGGGTTCGCTAATTAATTACGAGGTTGTACTAAAATCTCGGTACGCAAGGCCGAAGCCGAAGGAAAGAACATTAGCTTTAAAAGCAAAAATGGTGTCGCGAAATGAGGAACCTATCCCGGTCGATGAAAATGACGAAGAATCGGCATTTTATGACAAGAATATTCATAAAGTATCAAAACTTATCAAACCGGAGAAGAAGGGACATCAAATCGGGCGAATCTAAGAAATTCAACAATAACTTTCGAAATTGTGGTAAACCGGGCCACTTTTCTAAAAATTGCCAAGGCTCGGCTTCCAAGAAGGAAGCACTAATCACCACGTGGAGTGATGAAGACGAGGACGAAGATTTCAACATCCAAAATAACCTCACACTTATGGCTAGGAGTTCATTCAACGAAAGCGACGTCGAAACCCAAGTAAGTACTTCTTACGATGAATTGTTTGAAGCATTCGAATTATTGCATATAGAATTTCAATGCTATACAAGATAATAAATCCTTTCATGATAAAATAAAATTTTGGGAGACGAAATCTCCAAGTTAAAAAGGGAAAATTATCGAGACGGATCATGAGAAAACAAGTTGAAAGATGATCTTTTGAAAGTTCAAAATGAACTTAAAATTTAACGAACATATTTTCTTACGGTAATGACAAATTTGAACAAATGTTTTCCATTAAAAAAATTTCTTTAAACAAACAAGGGGTAGGATTCAAACCGAATAATAAAAACGAATCCTTAAGTTTTAAAGTACCCCGATGTGAGAAATGTCTAAAACTTGGGCATCATATTTCGATTTTCAAAAGCCCAAGACAGACGATAAAACTTAAGAAAATTTGGATTCCTAAAGGAACCACTATACCAAATAACGTATATGTTTCAAAAGAAAAACCAACTCTCGGTTGGATCCCCAAAAATCAAAATTAATAAATTTTCATTAATTGATATTTTGATAATTTATATTTTTAATATTTGGTATTTAACTCAGGGGAAGTTATTTTTTTTAAAATGGCGAAATCTATTTTTCAGGGGAAGTTTTACCCGTTATTTATCATACTTAATCGATTTACGTTATTTATTATCGCACTTTTTGATTATGACAAAAAGGGGGAGAGAGTATGAGAAAGGGAGAGAAAGTCGAGAAAAATGATGGAAAAGGAGAATACGAGTCATGGAAGAATGACGAGAAAAATAAAAATAATAGCCCGATCATGAAAGGGGGAGAAAAATCGAAGGAGAAGAAAAGTCGAAAATAAAAGAAAAAGTTGAACAAGAAAAAATGAGAAGAAGTCGAAAAGAAGAAAAGAAAAATGGGGAGATGAAAACTAACGAAACGGACAAAGCCGGAAACTTTGATCTGTAATTGTTTATATTTTTGCAGATATAAAATCCCATCGAAGGTTGTTGTTTTGTCATCATCAAAAAGGGGGAGATTATTGGAATATCCTATTCCATATAATTATAAAAAGGTTTTGATGATGTGTTGTCGAACAAACCAAAACAACAAAGGAAACATTAGAATGAAGCAAAACAACAAAGAAGTCGAAGATGCTCGAAACGGAGAGAAAAGCAATCAAGTGATGTTTAACAAAGCTAATGTACGTAATATAAATTGTATAACGTAAGTAATGCATATCACCTTAAGACTCACCAGGAATGTCACCTGATGACTTAACGTATGCAACACATGGAGAATAACATACGCTAATCATATCAGATACGTAATGCAGATCAAATAACGTACGCAATGAAGGTGATACGAATTCAAACAAGGAACCATTGAAGATGACGTCATGGAGTAGGTCAGCATGCAACAAATATTTTGACTGAAGATAACGTATGTAATACGTATAATGATAACATATGTAAAGAAGACCACAGAAGCTACTAGACTGATTTGCAATGTGCATAACGTACGTAACAGGAAGTGTTAACGTACTTAATGAGCTTAACGTACGTAAAGGAAATTCTATAATGTACGTAAAGAAGGCAAAAGATGTTAACGTCTAGTTGAGGCTTTGGAGCCTATAACTACCACTTCTAATGATATTCAACACAACTCTGAGAAAATCATAGATAAGTTTGATATCATTGTATTCACTATCGTTGTTGTATTTGTTCTTAATTGATAGTGTTTGAGTGTTCATACACTAAATCATACACGAGATGAAAGATACGGATTGTAGATTGATTCGGTGTTATTAGGATTGTTGATCCGGTATTATTAGAATCATATCTAAATCCGAGTGAGGTTTGTCTAGTACCAATAGAAAGCTAGATTGGTTGCTTCCTTGTCCGATAGAAAAGGAAAATAGTTTATCATGGACCGACATAAAGATAAGAACATAAAGGGGTATCTCGGACCGATAGAAGACGAGATTGTAATGGTTTACCATGGACCGATAGAAGACAAGGCGGAAAAGGTTGATCTTGAGCCTATAGAAAAAGATATGGAGAGAGGACGTAGGCACGTTTGGCCGAACCTCTATAAATCTTGTGTCATTTACTTTCCGCAAGTTATGCTTCCGCAACGCAAAAGAGTTTGATAACTCTTATACATCTCATAAATTTAAAATGGCGAAGGTGCCAATTTTTCAACTGAAACATCGTATTCAATGCTATTCTTCCCACACAGGTCGGAATACGCAAGGATCTTTAGTCCACATAGGGCTAGTGATAATCTCAATGGTAAGGGTAGAACGAATCTTAAACAACAGCTTTATATTGGATGAACAATAGCTGTAAGTGTGCTGTTTGGGTTGGGGACTTGTATATTTCTTCGCTTGGATACTGTTGTATGCTCACAAAATATACTTCTTTGTAATCGCTATAATGTCAGAGTGATCTATCAGAGCTTTCGCGATAAATGAATAACTTGTGTGTTTAAGTCCTCTGATTTGGGGGTATTTATAACCTTGGAAATGTATCCATTATAAATGAAGCCGTTGCAGGTTGGTGAGATGTTGACGTCTGTCTCTTGATTGGCGGCTGCTGAATGTTTTAATTAAAGCAGATAGCATTTAATGCTTCAGACATTCTTTCCGTCTTTGCATTAAATGCTCTTCAGAGCATTCAGACTTGTCTCTCTCCGACTGCATAAATGTTGTTCTATCAGAAATAAATGCTGCTTTAATTGTGAATACTATATGAATAAACAAAGTTTATCTCACAACGGTTTAAATCTTTCTTATATTCAGTCCTGTTGGATGTGTTTTACTTTTCCTAAGTAAAACACCTTCAGCCTGTATGCTGTATCCAACATATTACGTCTCTTTGCTGTATGAGGTAGGCTTTGTAGGATGGACTATAGGAGATCTCTTTGCTGTATGGACGGCCTGTATGAAGAGTTCTGACAACTTCCATACTTAATACCATTCTGACTCCTTTAAGACTTCTTTGGTGAGTTGGCAATTATCAAAACAGGAATATTTGTCCCAATACGAAAAATTATTATTTTAATTCTAAGTATATAATATTTAATTATGTATTTATAATATTTATTGCTTTGATTTACCATAGGCGAGAGTCAAAAGGATTGACTCAACAAGCTTCGTATCTTGGGCAATAATATTATTTATACGACAATTATTATTATTACTAGAAATCGTGTCCTGACTCATGCGGGTTGATGGTGTCCCTTGAGGAGCTCGATAATGATTATTATATTAAACCCTGTTGATGGATTTAATTCTGATATAATTGTTGGAACATTTTGTTCCATATATGCATTAATAGTGTTTTGATGATTAATTTTGATACACAAAACAAAAAAAACAAAAAGACGAAGCAAAGCATCGAAGGAAACGAAGTGCAAAAAGCTGGAATTATGCAAGCTCAACGTACGTAATCAATCAAGCATAGCGTACGTAAAATGGCAAGACTAACGTACGTAAGAAATGTTGCTTAACGTACATAATGTAGTTCAAACCAGATGAACGTTGGGAGAGTCAAAGTCAGAAAAGCGGAAACAGATATATGACGTCAGCAATGTCGTATCCCTAACGTACGTAATGAAGATTATCTAACGTACGTAACACAGGAGAAGGATGCTATTGGACTAAAACTGGGACACGCTAACGTACGTAAAACATGGAATTTAACGTACGTAACTCGGTTAGCGTACGTAATACAGTGCTGGTAGCATACGTAATGCATGCACAATTTGCTAACGGCTAGTAAGGCTTTGGAGCCTATAAATACCATTCTTATGGTATTGTTTCACAACAACAACTTCAAGAAAACGATACATACATCAGAGATTGATATACTTACATTGTTGTTGTAATATTGAGCTTATATTGTTAGTTTGAGTGTTTATAAATTCAACACATACACGAGAGGTAAAAGAAAAGATATGATTGGATTCGGTGTTATTAGGATCAAGGATCCGGCATTATTAGAATCGCAATCAATATATTTGTGAGGTTTATCTAGTACCAATAGAAAGCTAGAGTGGTTGATTCTTGTCCAATAGAAAAGGAAAACGGTTTAACTTGGACCGACATAAAGACAAGTACGAGTGGTTTATCACGGACCAATAGAAGATGTGATTGTAACGGTTATCCCTCGACCGATAGAAGAGAGGTGCAGAGGTTTATATCGTCAACCTATAGAAAAAGATACCGAGAGAGGACGTAGGCTCGATTATAGCCGAACCTCTATAAATCCGTGTGTCGTTCAATTTCCACACTTTATATTTACACTTCCGCACAATGGCGCAAATACTGATCTTCAATTTCTATTTTGTGCCTTAAATCCGGAAGAGGTCAATCGTATCTCATCGTGTGAAAGTGCTAAAGAAATATGGAAAATTCTTGAAATCACACACGAAGGGACAACTCAAGTCAAGGAGACGAAGATCAATATGCTTCTCCATGACTATGAGTTATTTATGATGAAGGGTTATGAGTCCATCACCAACATGCTCGACCGATTTTTGGTCATCACTAATGGACTTGCTTCGTTTGGAAAAACATTATCAAGTAGTGAAAAAGTCAAGAAAATCAGAAGATCACTACCTATTGAATGGAACAGAACGGTGACGGCGATTATGGAATCGAAAGATCTCAATAATCTTGATTTTAGTTCCCTCGTTGGTTCATTAATAAATTACGAGATTGTTCTTAAATCTCGAAATGCAAAGCCGAAACCAAAGGAAAGATCGATAGCCTTGAAGGCTAAGATGTCAAAGAGAGAAGAAATTCTAGTGGATGATAGCGACGAAGAATCGGCATATTATGCCAAAAATATTAATAAGTTTCAAACCTCATTAAACCGGAGAAAGAAAGACATATCGGGCGAATCTAAGAAATTCGACAACAATTGTCGATTATGTGGTAAACCAGGCCACTTTGCAAAGAATTGCCGAGATAAACCCAAGAAGGAGGTTCTCGTTGCAACATGGAGCGATGAAGACGAAGATGATGATTCTGTCAATCAAAATAATCTCGCTCTTATGGCACGAAGTTCATTCGACGATAGCGACGTCGAAAGCCAAGTAAGTAATTCTTACGACGAACTTTTTGAAGCATTTGAATTATTGCATACGGATTATCAAAATGCTTTATCCGAAATCAAATCCCTTCAATTTAAAAATAAATCATTGGAAATTGAAAATTCCAAAATTTTGGAAAAGGAAAGTTTATCGAGATCGATCATTCAAAATGCCTTGAAAACGAAAATACTTTAAAGAATGATTTTGTTAAAATTCAAACCGAGCTCAAAAATTTAACGAAGAAATTTTCTCTCGGAAACGAGAAATTTGAGAATATGCTCTCGGTTCAAAAGTTTACTTTAAATAAATAGGGGTTGGGATTCACACGACATTCTAAAAATGAATCCGTAAATTTGAAAATACCACATTGCAAAAAATGTTTGAAAATTGGGCATCATATTTCGAAATGTAAAAGCCCACGCCAGACGATTAAAATTAAAAGGATTTGGGTTCCTAAAGGAACAACTATTTCAAATATCGTCTATGTTTAAAATAAAAAACCAACTCTCGGTTGGATCCCCAAAATTTAATTTGTATTTTACTCAGGTGGAGTAATAATTTTTTTAAAAAGGAGATAATATTTTCAGGGGGAGTTTATACCCTATTCATGCATATAATTATATTTATCATTTGGTATCACATATTTTTATCAATTTGGTATTTATTACTCGTTTTATTTATTACACTTTTTTTATGAAAACAAAAAGGGGGAGAAAGGAGAAAAGAAAAAGAATGGGATTAACCCTGAAAGGGGGAGAAAATCGAAGAAAAGTCGAAAAGATGAAGTTGAAAAGAAAAATGAGGAGACGTCGAAAAGATGATGAAAATTTGAAAATTCGAAAAGAAAAAGAAAATGAAAGAATGAGTCGAAAAAGAAATGGGAGAAAAAACTAACGAAATGGACAAAGTCGAAAACTTTGGTCTGTACACATACATATATTTGTATTTTTGCAGGTAAATCCCATTGACGAAGTGTTGTTTTGTAATCATCAAAAAGGGGGAGATTGTTGGAACATTTTGTTCCATACATGCATTAATAGTGTTTTGATGATTAAGTTTGATACACAAAACAAAACAACAAAAAGACGAAGCAAAGCATCGAAGGAGACGAAGTGCAAAAAGCTGGAATTATGCAAGCTTAACGTACGTAATCAATCAAGCATAGCGTACGTAAAATGGCAAGATTAACGTACGTAAGAAATGTTGCTTAATGTATGTAATGTAGTTCAAACCAGATGAACGTTGGGAGAGTAAAAGTCAGAAAAGCGGCAACGGATATATGACGTCAGCAATGACGTATCCCTAACGTACGTAATGAAGATTAGCTAATGTACGTAACACAGGAGAAGGATACTACTGGACTGAAACTGGGACACGCTAATGTACGTAGAAGATGGAATTTAACATACGTAACTCGGTTAGCGTACGTAATACAGTGCTAGTAGCATACGTAATGGAGGCACAGTTTGCTAACGACTAGTAAGGCTTTGGAGCCTATAAATACCATTCCTATGGTATTGTTTCACAACAAAAACTTCAAGAAAATGATACATTCATCAGAGATTGATATACTTACATTGTTGTTGTAATATTGAGCTTATACTGTTAGTTTGAGTGTTTATACATTCAACACATACACGAGAGGTAAAAGAAAAGATACAATTAGATTCGGTGTTATTAGGATCAAGGATCCGGCATTATTAGAATCGCAATCAATATCTTTGTGAGGTTTATCTAGTACCAATAGAAAGCTAGAGTGGTTGATTCTTGTCCAATAGAAAAGGAAAACGGTTTAACTTGGACCGACATAAAGACAAGTACGAGTGGTTTATCACGGACCAATAGAAGATGTGATTGTAACGGTTATCCCTCGACCGATAGAAGAGAGGTGCAGAGGTTTATATCGTCAACCTATAGAAAAAGATACCGAGAGAGGACGTAGGCTCGATTATAGCCGAACCTCTATAAATCCGTGTGTCGTTCAATTTCCACACTTTATATTTACACTTCCGCACAACAGCGCAAATACCGATTTGGCTCCAACAATAATAATAAGGTTCGAGTGGTACTGCTCTTGGATAAAATATTAATTAATTAAAGCTGTCAGTAGCTTAAATTAATTAATGGACATTCGATATCTTAAACACGGGGAATGATATATTTAAATAAGGAGCCCGATTTTGTAAATTGGGATTTGGGTTGGAAGTGCAATATTAATTCTTTAGTGGATTGAATTGATATTAGTGAACTCAACCATATTAGGAAAGGGCTTAATATGGAAAGTTGGGTAGCACTAGGAGTCCTTACCCTAATCCTCCTTAAGATCACTAGAGTAATCCAAAGCCTATAAATATGACTTTATGGAGATGGTTTGGCCGTGACATATCTTGTGTGAGGGAGAATTCTGTAATATCCGCAATTTTCGATTTTTGGTAAATTTCTTTTTTTTGGTCGGAGGCTGTTTTGACGACTCTCTCATGACCGTTCCGTCATTCAGAGAATATTTAATTCTGCACTTTTTGTCATCCGAGTTCGTATCGGTGCTGCTTTGTTGAGTTCCGTGCTTTTTAGCGACTTTTCCGCGCTTGAGTTCGGTTCTTGCGAATCTCGTTCGAAACTGTCGTTTGGAGTTTTTCGTAAGTTCATTTAACGTTGTTATACGTGTTGTGAACTTCGGTTTGATTATTCGTTGTCGTATGGTGAATTTCGGGCATTTTGGGCATTTTCGTAATTTCCCAAAGTTTTGGGTAATTACCTTCCGTTGTCGAATTTCGAGCCTTCGGGTGGTCGGAATCGTGTGTTCTACTAGCTCTTAGATTCGTCTTTGTGAGTACTTCGTAACCGTATCATCGGTTCGTATTCAGGTTCGGGTTTCGGTGTCGTTTTGTTGAGTTCAGGATTACTAAACGACTTTTCTAAGTATGAGTTCGACTTTGTTAGATCACCATTAATTTTTGGTAACTCCAAAAATTCTAAATCTTTACAATATTATAGAGCATCGAGTTAGCTTTCCAATAGTTCGAACGGTGAGTCAATCGGAGTCCGGACGAGAGAGTTATGGTCGTTTTAGATCACCCGCTCGTTATTGGCCGATCACTGCCGGCCGAACTCGGCCGTGTCGTCCGACACGGCCCGTGCCGTACTCGTCCGGAAATGCCGAAGTTTCTGTATCAGGACCCGACCGTGTCGTCCGACACGGCCCGTGCCGTACTCGTCCGGAAATGCCGGAACCCACTGCCCAGACGCCCGACCGTGTTCCAGGACACGGTCGAGTCGTGCCGAGTCGCTGTCGGACGGGTCACTATCGGAAGGCCCCTCCGCGCCGCGACCGTGTCTAGCAGGACACGGTTGAGTCCCTGCCGGTCAACTGCGCGCCACGACCGTGTCAGGCGGACACGGTCGAGTGTGTCAGCCTATTTAAGGCCCAGCAGTCGTTTTTCTCGCCATTTTTCGCCTTCTTCCACTTCTCTTCTGCGGCTCTGGGTGTGTGAATCTTCTAGAGATGTTGTTGGACAATGAATCCATGAAGTTTGGGGGTTCATATCGTCAATCATCCGTCCTATAACATCCTTTGATCGAGCGAATCAGGTCAGATTTCCTAGAAATCTAGTTTTGGGGAATTTGGGGGTTTTGGTTGTTTTCGTCCGATTAATCCGATTTAACTTAGGATTCTGATGGATTGATGATTATTTAGATGTATTATATCATTTCCCTTGTTATTCCATGGTTGGATCGTATCGATTCGTTATTTGGGTCGAGTTCTTGACCGACGCCTTGAAGGTGTCCGGTAAAATGTCTTAGAGGGGTTGTCGGGCGTTCTCCGATTATCCTTCCTCGTATGATTGTTGATTTATAGATTATATGATGTTAGGGTCGAGTTTCTTGCAAAGAAACCGTGTTGAACCCTTCCGTTCGTTGTTATCTTCCTTTTCGTTAACATCGGGCGTTTCGAAGCTTTCCGGTTGAGCCGTGTTCGTCGGAATACTTGCGTGCCGATTTCGAGGCAAGTACCTTGTCCATATAATTCTTGTTTTATGGATATGATAATTGGTGATCGTATTTATATGTTTGTTTGATTGTTTGAAACGAGTTTTCAAAAGATTCGATTAGCCTTGTTAAAGGCTTGCTTTCAAAACGCGTGTGTTTTGTGAATGGCGTGATCTGTGAATAACTATGCGAATTCTATGTATATGCTTGGTGTTAATGTTGCACTTGGCATTGTGTGTGAACGTATATTATTTCATTTCGGTGTGTTGTGGATTGACGTGGTGTTTTGGTAAGTGTTTGATGCCTCTGGGCGAATTATTTGAATATCCTTGATGTGATATGTTATTTGTGTGAATGTGTGGATATGGTTGAAGGTCTATGGTGACACATGGCACGTGATCATGTGGTCAGGATGCAACAAGTGATTGATCCAACCGTGAGAGCCTAAGATAATCTACGGTGGCACATGGCATGCGATCATGTGGCCAGGATGCAACAAGCGATTGATCCAACCGTGAGATGTGTGTGATTTGTTTCGCTAGCCAGCTCGGGAGGGTCCTTCGAGGCCTCGAGTGGGATTTGTGGCTTCGTCCCGGTCCTAGGCGATGCGCGTGTGTGATTACGTTGTGTTGATTTTTATGTCCGCCGAGGACACGTGATGTTGGGCTCTGGCCCTGTGAATTGTTGTTGGTTTTCTATTTGCGAAAACAAAACCTTTGGGCTGTGACCCTGTTGATTCTTGGAAAGAGAAGGATTCGATAATCCTAAAATTATTTTCTATTAAAACTCTCGATGGCATTTTAAATGGTTTTATAAATTGTTTCCCTTGATTTATGATCTATCGGTTTTGGAGTGTTTTACCCAAACTCATGCCTCGGGAAGTACTTTTCGTTACGTTTGAATCTTTGAGGATTTCCTAGTTATTTTTATTCGTGGAACTTGAATTATATGGCTCGTATTTGCACTTTGTATTTGCACTAGCAAAACAGTGGAGTTTTGCTAACCCCCGAGTATTCGGGGGGTGGATGTCTGTATTGCATTCAGGTTTTGGAGCAGAGCACAGGGTCGGCATGAAGGATGATGAAAGATGAACGATACTAATCACACGAGGACCCGTTGATGTCGTATTGGTATAGTTGTACTTTATTTTCCGCTGCTATATTTTTCCCGTTGCACGGGTGTGGTTGTATTTTGACCCCTGCGTGGGCATGAGTTGTATTCGAGTTGTATGTATTTATTGAAAGACCAAATCGGTCTACTGAGTCATTTTTGCCTTGAAGGCATTGTCGAGATGTTAAATGTTGTTACCAGCCTGGTAGATCCTCGAGGAGAGGGTCTACGGCGTGTAATATCCCTGAGTGGATTGGGGGTGTTACAGAATGGTATCGGAGCCCGGGTTGTGGAAACCTAGGCTGTCGGGTCAGTGGTGTCTATTGAGTTTTTGTCTCGTCGGATTTTGTCTGACTAAGTCGTGTCGCGACGCGTCGTCTGAGTTTGTTGGTCGTGATTAGTATCGTGGGCGATCATCATCTTCGTGCGACCTGTGCATGTAAGTCTCCCTTCTTTGTGTTGTGCCTCATGTGACATGAGCTATTTTATGATTATTTGTTAATTGATGGAATCCTCTTATGGATTTTTACTTCTTGATATGTGGTTATTTGACCCTCATATTTCGTTCATATGAGGAGTAGTGTTGCTCGATTG
This sequence comes from Orobanche coerulescens, assembly GCA_033398695.1. Taxonomy (NCBI): domain Eukaryota; kingdom Viridiplantae; phylum Streptophyta; class Magnoliopsida; order Lamiales; family Orobanchaceae; genus Orobanche; species Orobanche coerulescens. The sequence continues at coordinate 117,076,629 of CM065807.1, read as the reverse complement.
TGTATGTTGAACCGTATTTCTTTTATCCGCTGCGTGAGTTCTTTTGCAATGACTTTCGGTATTTTACCGACCGAGTTTTATTTCGAAAACCGATTCCCTTAACCGAGTTTTTGGCGTTATGGCCTTGATCGCTTTGGCGAAATTCTTATGACGGTATTTAGTATTTTGTAAATGGCTTTCGTGAGTTTTTGAAATTATTACCGTCATCGGCCTTTTTGGCGTTTTTGTGAATGGTTTTTAGCCTGGTGGGTTCCGGCGCGGGACCCACGGCGCTATATTGTTCCTTGTAATTACCTGAAATTTTTGGGCATTCTAGCCCATTGAATTATTTTTTTGAAAACCTTGAGTATCTTAGAAAATTAAAATTCGAGACGTACTTTTAAAACGAATTATTTTCTTGCGGTGTTTTCAAGGTGTTTTCTAATGCCGCAATACATTTCAAAAATTTTCCGGTTGAGGACCAAAAATATTTTTGAGATATTTTCAAATGCAGTTGCTTAGACCCAAGGGTCGAATATTTTTGAAAGTTTTTCACTAAAGGAAAGGTGTCCTCATTTTTGTTCAAACGCAAGATGATTTTCAAAGTCTCGATAATGGTGTTTGTACTACTTTTTGTAAAATGATACTCAAGATCAACTGTTGTTTCCAAACTGTTTTCAAAAGGTGGTTTTTGTTTTTAAAACCTATCATTCCTGTTTGCGGACCGGAAATGCGTGTATGGTTTTCGAACTTTCGTTACGGTGTTAACCCCGTGTGATCGAATTGGTGGCATGAACGCCGAGGCGTTGCCACGCATTTGTTGTACTAGCCCTCTGTGAGAGGTGTGAACCGGTATTTCTTGTTTGTCGCCTCGTGGTGATTTGCGTGTTGTCGCACGGTGTGGTATTGAAGCTTGAGTTTGTACGTTTGTGTACATGTGTGATTGTTTCATGATGGTTGAAATTATGTGCTGGTTATCGTTCGGGCCGTTGAGGTCGCCGAACGATACCGTCGTTGCTGTAGTGTTTGTGTGTGTATTACTTTATGATGGTAATCGTTGTATATGGTATGTGTTATGATTCTTTGTTATGCTGGGTTGGCATCTCCGCTATGTTGTTTTGCGACGTTATGCCCCATGGTATCTAGCATTTGTATTTTCGGTATGCCGAGCCGAGGCGTTTCAATCGTGATGTGCCGGGGGAATGTACGTGCAAATTGTCCTTCTCGTCAGTAACACATTTCGAGTGTGGGCTCGAGGGACACCGAATTCAATTTTTCGAATTGGCTACCGAGACTTTCGGAGTTCGCGCTTGAAGACAGATCGAATCGGCTTTGAGAGGCCTTGAAGGATGTTTCGTCGGTTGCTTGTTGTGTCGTCACCTTGATTTATTTGTGAGTTGCGGGCGACCTTCTTTTATAAGAGGTCGAATGTAGTACCCGTGTTGTTTTTAGACTCTGCATTTTCTCTTTCTCGAGTCTATCGACTCGCTCGTGTTCGTTGATACTTTCGAACTTGTTACGTATTTCGGTTTAAATCGTTCGAGCAGTGTGATCTTGTTTTGGGTCAATCTGGTTATCATTGTGACTTTTCGAGTTCGGTTCGATTCTTGTGAACCTTGTTCGGAAGTGACATCATCTGGTTTTACTAGTTCTCTTATTCGAAGTGGATCGGATTTGGAACTTCTGTATTTTCGACTCTGTCGACTCATTTATGTTCATTGACATTTTCTGAGCTTGTCCTGCCCCTTGCTTTTGTTGATCAAACGAGGGTGGTATTATTTCGGAATTACTCGTTCGTCGATGTGACTTTTCAATTCTTATTCCCTTTCCTGTGGATCTTATGCGAGTGTGCATCTTGTTGTTTTCACCGGATCTTGTTTTGTCTCGAGTCGAGATGTGAACCTCGGAGTTGTCGGTTGAACCTTATTGTTCTTCGTGATCCGAACATGATCGTTCGATTTTTGTTGTCTCGATCGTTTGTTTGTTCGGTTTTTGTCCTCGTTTCGTGATCGTTGAGCATTCAGGCTCCTTCCTAATTCCCTTAAGTTTGGGAAATTAGTCTCGTTTTCGATCTTCCAACCCTTGGGCGGTGGAATTCAGATTAGTTCGGCGAATGGCTCGCGTTTGATTGATGTACCGTTGGGTTGGTCAATCATACTGACTTTCGTTCGTTGTGTTTTGTGATTGTCGGATAATTGACTTGGCTATATTATCCGTTTGATGACGCTTGTCATTTGTTGGTTTTATTGTATCCCTAACGGCGACATTGTGTTGGTCGTCGTGGAGCGTGTTTTCACGCCGTATGTCTCTTTGCATTGCTTTTGGCGTTCCGTCGTTGGCGCGAGTTTCGGTTCTTGTGTATCTCGTTGAGTATTTTCTGGCGGGATGTTGCTCCTCCCTACTTATTTTAAGTTTCGGGACGAAACTTCTTTTAAGGAGGGTAGAATGTAATATCCGCAATTTTCGATTTTTGGTAAATTTCTTTTTTTTTGGTCGGAGTCTGTTTTGACGACTCTCTCATGACCGTTCCGTCATTCGGAGAATATTTAATTCTGCACTTTTTGTCATCCGAGTTCGTCTCGGTGCTGCTTTGTTGAGTTCCGTGCTTTTTAGCGACTTTTCCGCGCTTGAGTTCGGTTCTTGCGAATCTCGTTCGAAACTGTCGTTTGGGGTTTTTCGTAAGTTCATTTAACGTTGTTATACGTGTTTTGAACTTCGGTTTGATTATTCGTTGTCGTATGGTGAATTTCGGGCATTTTGGGCATTTTCGTAATTTCCCAAAGTTTTGGGTAATTACCTTCCGTTGTCGAATTTCGAGCCTTCTGGTGGTCGGAATCGTGTGTTCTACTAGCTCTTAGATTCGTCTTTGTGAGTACTTCGTAACCGTATCTTCGGTTCGTATTCAAGTTCGGGTTTCGGTGTCGTTTTGTTGAGTTCAGGATTACTAAACGACTTTTCTAAGTATGAGTTCGACTTTGTTAGATCACCATTAAATTTTGGTAACTCCAAAAATTCTATATCTTTACAATATTATAGAGCATCGAGTTAGCTTTCCAATGGTTCGAACGGTGAGTCAATCGGAGTCCGGACGAGAGAGTTATGGTCGTTTTAGCTCACCCGCTCGTTATTGGCCGATCACTGCCGGCCGAACTCGGCCGTGTCGTCCGACACGGCCCGTGCCCGTGCTAAATGCGGAAATGCCAAGTTTCGTCTCAGGACCCGCGTAGCCGTCCGACACGGCCGTGCCGTACTCGTCCGAAATGCGGAACCCATCGCGACGCCCGGCCGTGTTCGGGACACGGCCGAGTCGTCCGAAGTCGCTGTCGGACGGGTCACTATCGGAAGGCCCCTCCGCGCCGCGACCGTGTCTAGCAGGACACGGTCGAGTCCCTGCCAGTCAACTGCGCGCCACGACCGTGTCAGGCGGACACGGTCGAGTCTGTCAGCCTATTTAAGGCCCAGCAGTCGTATTTCTCGCCATTTTTCGCCTTCTTCCACTTCTCTTCCGCGGCTGTGGGTGTGTGAATCTTCTAGAGATGTTGTTGGACAATGAATCCATGAAGTTTGGGGGTTCATATCGTCAATCATCCGTCCTATAACATCCTTTGATCGAGCGAATCAGGTCAGATTTCCTAGAAATCTAGTTTTGGGGAATTTGGGGGTTTTGGTTGTTTTCGTCCGATTAATCCGATTTAACTTAGGATTCTGATGGATTGATGATTATTTAGATGTATTATATCATTTCCCTTGTTATTCCATGGTTGGATCGTATCGATTCGTTATTTGGGTCGAGTTCTTGACCGACGCCTTGAAGGTGTCCGGTAAAATGTCTTAGAGGGGTTGTCGGGCGTTCTCCGATTATCCTTCCTCGTATGATTGTTGATTTATGGATTATATGATGTTAGGGTCGAGTTTCTTGCGAAGAAACCGTGTTGAACCCTTCCGTTCGTTGTTATCTTCCTTTTCGTTAACATCGGGCGTTTCGAAGCTTTCCGGTTGAGCCGTGTTCGTCGGAATACTTGCGTGCCGATTTCGAGGCAAGTACCTTGTCCATATAATTCTTGTTTTATGGATATGATAATTGGTGATCGTATTTATATGTTTGTTTGATTGTTTGAAACGAGTTTTCAAAAGATTCGATTAGCCTTGTTAAAGGCTTGCTTTCAAAACGCGTGTGTTTCGTGAATGGCGTGATCTGTGAATAACTATGCGAATTCTATGTATATGCTTGGTGTTAATGTTGCACTTGGCATTGTGTGTGAACGTATATTATTTCATTTCGGTGTGTTGTGGATTGACGTGGTTTTGCTAAGTGTTTGGTGCCTCTGGGCGAATTATTTGAATATCCTTGATGTGATATGTTATTTGTGTGAATGTGTGGATATGGTTGAAGGTCTACGGTGACACATGGCACGTGATCATGTGGTCAGGATGCAACAAGTGATTGATCCAACCGTGAGAGCCTAAGATAATCTACGGTGGCACATGGCATGCGATCATGTGGCCAGGATGCAACAAGCGATTGATCCAACCGTGAGATGTGTGTGATTTGTTTCGCTAGCCAGCTCGGGAGGGTCCTTCGAGGCCTCGAGTGGGATTTGTGGCTTCGTCCCGGTCCTAGGCGATGCGCGTGCGTGATTACGTTGTGTTGATTTTTATGTCCGCCGAGGACACGTGATGTTGGGCTCTGGCCCTGTGAATTGTTGTTGGTTTTCTATTTGCGAAAACAAAACCTTTGGGCTGTGACCCTGTTGATTCTTGGAAAAAGAAGGATTCGATAATCCTAAAATTGTTTTCTATTAAAACTCTCAATGGCATTTTAAACGGTTTTATAAATTGTTTCCCTTGATTTATGATCTATCGGTTTTGGAGTGTTTTACCCAAACTCATGCCTCGGGAAGTACTTTTCGTTACGTTTGAATCTTTGAGGATTTCCTAGTTATTGTTATTCGTGGAACTTGAATTATATGGCTCGTATTTGCACTTTGTATTTGCACTAGCAAAACAGTGGGGTTTGCTAACCCCAGTATTCGGGGTGGATGTCTGTGTGCATTCGGGTTTTGGAGGCGAGCACGGGGTCGGCATGAAGGATGATGAAAGATGAACGATACTAATCACACGAGGACCCGTTGATGTCGTATTGGTATAGTTGTACTTTATTTTCCGCTGCTATATTTTTCCCGTTGCACGGGTGTGGTTGTATTTTGACCCCTGCGTGGGCATGAGTTGTATTCGAGTTGTATGTATTTATTGAAAGACCAAATCGGTCTACTGAGTCATTTTTGCCTTGAAGGCATTGTCGAGATGTTAAATGTTGTTACCAGCCTGGTAGATCCTCGAGGAGAGGGTCTACGGCGTGTAATATCCCTGAGTGGATTGGGGGTGTTACAGATTCGATATTTTCATTCTTGTATTTAATTGTGGATCTTGACTTGTGTAATACCCAGGATTTTCGTTCCGGTTATTTTGGATTTTTTTTGGATATTTCCCGGTTGTCGAGTGCCGATATTATTTTCTCAACAACTGATTTTGGCGTTTATAACCGTAGGTGATGATTGGTTATCCGTTATTTTCATTTCGGATCGATGATGTTGTCCCCGGGTGTTTTGTCGTGTTCGTTCTGTGCGATTTCGGAAAATCGAGTCATCGAATCATGGTGGTCGGGCACTGGCCGGACGGTTGGGGACGCTGGCCGGACGGCTGCGGGCACTGGCCGGACGAGTGGAGGCACTGTCCGGACGGGTACAGGTACTGGCCAGGCGGGTGCGGCAAGAATCGGCGTAGCGTACGCTACGGCCGGAAGATAGCGCACGCTACGGCCAGGAGGCAGCGCACGCTACGGCCGGTTGGCTGCGCGTGCTAGTAGGCCGAGGCAGTAGGGGCAGAAAGGTTCTGGACTCGGAGGATCGGTAGGTAACGCACGCTACTGTAGGACATTGCGCACGCTACGGCCGGCAGGTAGCGCACGCTACGACCGGAAGGCTGCGCACGCTACCTGGCCGAGCCAGGAAGTCTCTGGATTGTGGCCCGGGCCGACAGCGCACGTGTTCAGCGCATGATGGCGGGCCCCTGCCGAACATTCTCGACCATGACCGCCCGCTAGCGCACGCTAGCTCGGTAGTCTAGCGCACGCTAGGCTGCACCAGTATAAATATGACCGAGCAATCATATTTACACCAGTTTTTCATTTCATTCCCTTCCTGTCTGCGACTGGAGTCTTAGAGGTGACGAAGGCATGTTGTTATGCAATTAATCCACGAAGTTTGGGAGCTCATATCATTGATTAATCACCTCATAACATCCTTCAATCCAGCGAATCAAGGTTAGTTTTCCTAAAATCCTAGTTTTGGGAAAAATTGGGGATTTTGTTGATTTTGCCCGTTTGATCCGTGATAACATATATTTGTGATGGATTGATGATTATTAAGTCATATTATACCAATTTCCTTGTTGATCCATGGTTCGATTGTTAAAGATTCTACGTTTTGTTGAGTTAGTAATCGGTGCCTTAAAGGTGTCCGGTGAAAATCCTTAGAAGGGGGTTTTGGGCGTTCTACGATTATTCTTCCTTGTAGGATCGTTGATTTTTGACGGTATTATGTTAGGGTCAGGTTCCGTGCGAAGAACTCGATTCGGAATCCTTCCGTTCGCCGTTTCCCGATCGGGTATGTTACCGTCGTTTTCGCCGGAGAGTTATGGGCGTTCGAGGTTTCCCGATTGAGCCATGTTCGTCGGAGTGTCCGATATCGAATATCGAGGCAAGTATCTTGCCCATACATTACGTATTTTGTGAATATGATGGTTGAAAATTGACGTTATGTGCTAAATGAATGTTTACAACCATTTTTCTAAAGAATCGGTACATTTACAATCATGGTTTTATTAAAAGATGACTCTTGTGTTCGGGACTTAATGTGCTTATTTGGCTATGTGTGTTAGTGTTGAGTATAGGATATCCCTACTTTCGGGTGATGTCATTATGTGTGAATATGTCGTCGGTAATTTATGGTTAAATCCTTTTGTTAAGAATTGTGCGTGGAGTCATGTGGTTATCGGTGGATATGTGAGTTGTGTGATATTGGTTGTGTCGTTCGGTGTTGTTGAGATAAGTGTGTTTCTTTATGGATAGTATTAATTCTGGGTCGTGAGTATATGTTGGATATTTGGCCATTCTAGCAAAATACCTCGACTATATATATTGTGATTGACTCTTGAGGATTGTGGTTTTGGAAATGTGAATTGATAAGAGTTGTAAGGTTTTTCTCGGGTACTCTCACTCGGGGATTGACTCGACGGAGTCACACGGGAACCTGGTGGCTTAGCGGCTGGACCGGGTCACGAGAGTTACTTCGAGTGGGCATTCTCACTTGGGGTCGCTCGACGGGGCGCACAGGGACTTGGTGGCCTTACGGCGGGACCGGAGGCTGGACCGGGTCGCGAGAATTGCCAGAGTGTTTGTACTGTTGATTAATTGTGATATGTCCGGAGTATCACAATGCTTGTTGCTCGGAGTCGAGAGACATTATATATCGAGTCTTGGTGTTTGGCTAGAATGGCATAAGAGTAATGTGTTATGTGTAATGTATTTTTGGAAGTGAATTGAAGTGAATGAACGGGTAGTGGACCCTGTGTTGGTGATCGAAATGGTTGGGTCGTGGACCCTGTGTTTTGTGACTGGAATGAATTGGGTTGTGAACCCCGTGTTTTGTTAATAGGTTTTGCATTTTTGGAAAATGAACTTTGGGGCGGTGACCCTAAGAGGCTTTTGAAGAATTAAGAACTTTACTATCGCAAATGTTTTCGAAAACTCCCGAGATTTGAAAATGTTTTCAAAGTGCTTTCTTGTTTTGGTTTCTACTTTCAATACTTGAACTATTTTTAATTATCAAATATCTCGGGAAGTCTTTTGTTGTATTCTCGGAATGTGTTTTGTATGGCTCGTATTTGCACTTTATACTTGTACTAGCAAAACAGTGGAGTTTTGCTAACCCCCGAGTATTCGGGGGGTGGATGTCTGTTTTTGCATCCAGGTACATGCAGGTTTGGGAGCAAAACACAGGATCGGCGCGAAGGATGATGGAAGATGAATGATACTAATCACACGAAGGCCAGTACGTCAGTCAGAGTTTATGTATGGTCTTTCTTTTGTCGTATTTTTGGTTTGAGAGTGTATTTTACCCTTGCATGGGTATGAGTCGAGATAGAAATGTGTATTTTTGACTTGTATGTTAGTGATGAAAGACCAAGTTGGTCTACAGATTTGGTATTTTATCATGTTGGTATGTAATTTATTGTGTGGTTTCGATGTCTAGCCTGGTGGATCCTCACGGAGAGGGTCTGCGGCGTGTAATATTCACGGTTTGATTCTGGGGGTGTTACATTTATGGTATCGGAGCTTAGGTTGCGGAAACCTAGGCTGTCGGGTATTGTCGTGTCTTGTTCTGTCAGATTGTGTCTGTCTAAGTCGTGTCGCGACGCGTCATCTGTGATGTCGGCCGTGATTAGTATCGAGGTGCAGCCATCATCTTCGTGCGACCTGTGGATGTAAGTCTCCCTACTATATTGTGCCTTGTGATATACGAGCTTGTATGATTTTGTGTTATGACGTGGAGTTTAAAGGTGATTTGTGTTTATGTGGCCTATGTTGTTTGATCCTTGTATGATGCTAGAATGAAAGTGGTACCAACGTATATGTATATATACACACATCCTGATATAAGTCGTTTTTACAAGAGTAATGGCCTTGGTGTGGTTACGCAAAGAAAGATTCATCAATATGATATTTCAAAACTTTACATGTTTTTGGAGAGACACGTATATTTTTGTTTAAAAACATCCTCCAAAGGGAGGAAAAAGTTTGATTTTCATAAGATGACCTCAAGGTCGAAAATTTATTTTTTTTTGGGAATACAAACTACCGATATTTTATCTTCATCTTGTATTATAAGTTTTCAAAACACGATTTTTGAACCCAAATGAGGTCTACAAATGTAATCAAGACGTGACTCTCGATTTCAACTTTTTGGTTTCACGGTTGTTAGTCAAGAAGTACTTGATGGTGTTCTCGTTGTTTAGGCAGTAGTGCCCGATTTTGTGACTGAAACGGTGATGTGAATGCTAAGTCGTTCGGCATGAGTTAAGACAGTTCTCTTTATTAATAGACGAGATCTCGATTTTGGATGACAATTGTCTTTTGATGGTTGCTCATGAAGTGTTAAATCGATGGCTTTGAGATTCGAACGTGTTGTTGAATATTTGTGACCATTGATTCTAGTAATGTCGTATATATGTTCGCGATCATGTTGCTGAGTTGGAGCAGCTAGCGCACGCTGAGTGCGAGGCTAGCGCGCGCTAATGCGGCATGGATAGCGTACGCTAAATAATTGTTGTAGCGCGCGTTAGTTAGCCGGGACAGAGGCTAGAGAACCACATTTCTTTTAACTATTAGGCCTAACCTTGGCAGTCGATCACCCGTCACTGTATTCTATGTGCGTTGTCTAGTGATGACGACCGTTTTGTGTGAACGTGTGTTGTGACCTTTCATGTGCACTAAGTGATAATTGATTTTGTTCGGTCAGTTGATAAATTATGTCTGCTGTGTGTGTGTGTTCGAAAATGTTTTCCTGAAACTTTCATAAGTTGTGCAAGTTGCGGAAATCAATTTTTGAAACTAATTTGACATTGCGATTAAGTCGGCGGCTTCGTATGAACTTTGGAAATTGTTTGAAATTTGCGAGTCGTCCTAGGATTCTCAAATAAAACCTCGACGGTATTGAAAGAGTTGTTTTAAAGTACCTTGAACATTTTGTAAAATGTTACCATCGTTGATTCTTGTGTAGTGTTGGGAGAATTTTCGGAAATGACTTTTAACGTACTATTGTATTTTCGAATAATTCGAGTACATGATTTTTAAAAATATTTCACACAATTTTTTTTTCAAAAACCAATACGATTTCTTTTTCAAAAATATATAGTGAAAGATGAAAAATCTCACTCGATGTAAAGTTTAAACTCGGATTTGGAAATGTTAGAGTATGTGAGAATGGTTTGATGGTCTTGCATGGTTAACTTGATGGTTGTTAACGGTGATGATGATGCGTAGAGGCATGACGATTTTGATAACGCCGGTTACACAGAAATATTATTTTGGCAAATGATTTCAAATGAGACGGTTAGAGTATGTTGTTTACAAGTGTTGATGAAACAACCCGAGGTACCAAAAGTACTCTTAAAGTTTATTTTGAATAGCATACAAACCCAAGGATTTTCAGAAGATTTCCTTTAGAAGGATACCTCGTGGATTTTCTTTCCGAGTTGTTATTGGTTACCTTATATGATATGTCATGCTAAGTTGGTACTTTAGCATATTATTTTCGCGAAGTGGTGCAATCGTATTGAGTGAGAATCCGCTTAGTATGCCGAGGGGCAGCAGACGCGACCGTGACCGCGGTACAATTGGTTATGGATATTAGATGCGGGACCAAGAGGATATGGCCGGGAAGGTTGATATTCAAGCACTTCGTTCTCGTTGTTTAGGTTTCGGGGACGAAACCTCTTTTAAAGGTGATATGATGTAATGCCCGCATTTTTTTTCTTCTTCTCGTTTCCATTTCGTTCGACCGTATTGACTCGATTGTGTTCATTGATGCTTCTGACCTTGTGTTGTTCTCACCCCTTGTCATTCGAGTGAGTTCTGATATTGTTCCAAATTGATGTATATATCGTTGTGATCTCTCCAAGTTCGGATCGATTTCTTGTGAACCGTGTTCGAAATTAACACCTCGTAATTCCTACGAGTTTATTGATGTCTTGATTTGAGGTGTGAACGTCATAGTTGATCGTTGTTGTTCGATCATTGCTATTTGTTCGTCGTTGTACAATCATTATTGTTTGATCTCGAAATCGTGATTATTGAACATCTGGGCCATTTCGTAATTTCCATAAGTGTTGAGAAATTGTCTTCGTATTTGATCTTCCAAATCCTTGAATTATTAGAATTTCATACCTTTCAGCGTTGGAATCGTGATTTGATTTTTGTATTGCTCGGTTTTATCTACCGCAGTGATTCATGCTCGTTGCTTTTCGTAAGCATTCTTGCCTATTGAATCGGATCGTAGTGGCTTTATACTGCATGGAGCTCTGGTGTGTTGTCGAGAGTCGCCTTGCTTTTGTTTTAAGTTTCGGGACCAAACTTATTTTAGGGGGGTAGAATGTAATACCCACGATTTTCGTTCCGGTTATTTTGGTTTTTTTTTGGATATTTCCCGGTTGTCGAGTGCCGATATTATTTTCTCGACAACTGATTTTGGCATTTATGAACGTAGGTGATGATTGGTTATCCGTTATTTTCATTTCGGATCGATGATGTTATCCCCGGGTGTTTTGCCGTGTTCGTTCCGTGCGATTTCGGAAAATCGAGTCGTCGAATCATGGTGGTGGGGCACTGGCCGGACGGTTGGGGAAGCTGGCCGGACGGCTGCGGGCACTGGCCGGACGAGTGGAGGCACTGGCCGGACGGGTGCAGGTACTGGCCGGGCGGGTGCGGCAAGAACCGGCGTAGCGTACGCTACGGCCGGAAGATAGAGCACGCTACGGCCAGGAGGCAGCGCACGCTACGGCCGGTTGGCTGCGCGCGCTAGTCGGACGAGGCAGTAGGGGCAGAAAGGTTCTGGACTCGGAGGATCGGCAGGTAGCGCACGCCATCGCCGGACACGGCGACGCCTACGGCCGAGTAGCGCACGCCACGGCCGGAAGGTCACAGACGCTTCTGGCCGAGCCAGGAAGTCTCTGGATTGTGGCCCGGGCCGATAGCGCACGTGTTCAGCGCATGATGGCGGGCCCCGGACGAACATTCTCGACCATGACCGCCCGCTAGCGCACGCTAGCTCGGCAGTCTAGCGCACGCTAGGATGCACCAGTATAAATATGACCGAGCAATCATATTTACACCAGTTTTTCATTTCATTCCCTTCCTGTCTGCGACTGGAGTCTTAGAGGTGACGAAGGCATGTTGTTATGCAATTAATCCACGAAGTTTGGGAGCTCATATCATTGATTAATCACCTCATAACATCCTTCAATCCAGCGAATCAAGGTTAGTTTTCCTAAAATCCTAATTTTGGGAAAAATTGGGGATTTTGTTTATTTCGCCCGTTTGATCCGTGATAACTTATATTTGTGATGGATTGATGATTATTAAGTCATATTATACCAATTTCCTTGTTGATCCATGGTTCGATTGTTAAAGATTCTACGTTTTGTTGAGTTAGTAATCGGTGCCTTAAAGGTGTCCGGTGAAAATCCTTAGAAGGGGGTTTTGGGCGTTCTACGATTATTCTTCCTTGTAGGATCGTTGATTTTTGACGGTATTATGTTAGGGTCAGGTTCCGTGCGAAGAACTCGATTCGGAATCCTTCCGTTCGCCGTTTCCCGATCGGGTATGTTACCGTCGTTTTCGCCGGAGAGTTATGGGCGTTCGAGGTTTCCCGATTGAGCCATGTTCGTCGGAGTGTCCGATATCGAATATCGAGGCAAGTATCTTGCCCATACATTACGTATTTTGTGAATATGATGGTTGAAAATTGACGTTATGTGCTAAATGAATGTTTACAACCATTTTTCTAAAGAATCGGTACATTTACAATCATGGTTTTATTAAAAGATGACTCTTGTGTTCGGGACTTAATGTGCTTATTTGGCTATGTGTGTTAGTGTTGAGTATAGGATATCCCTACTTTCGGGTGATGTCATTATGTGTGAATATGTCGTCGGTAATTTATGGTTAAATCCTTTTGTTAAGAATTGTGCGTGGAGTCATGTGGTTATCGGTGGATATGTGAGTTGTGTGATATTGGTTGTGTCGTTCGGTGTTGTTGAGATAAGTGTGTTTCTTTATGGATAGTATTAATTCTGGGTCGTGAGTATATGTTGGATATTTGGCCATTCTAGCAAAATACCTCGACTATATATATTGTGATTGACTCTTGAGGATTGTGGTTTTGGAAATGTGAATTGATGAGAGTTGTAAGGTTTTTCTCGGGTACTCTCACTCGGGGATTGACTCGATGGAGTCACACGGGGACCTGGTGGCTTAGCGGCTGGACCGGGTCACGAGAGTTACTTCGAGTGGGCATTCTCACTTGGGGTCGCTCGATGGGGCGCACAGGGACTTGGTGGCCTTATGGCGGGACCGGAGGCTGGACCGGGTCGTGAGAATTGCCAGAGTGTTTGTACTGTTGATTAATTGTGATATGTCCGGAGTATCACAATGCTTGTTGCTCGGAGTCGAGAGACATTATATATCGAGTCTTGGTGTTTGGCTAGAATGGCATAAGAGTAATGTGTTATGTGTAATGTATTTTTGGAAGTGAATTGAAGCGAATGAACGGGTCGTGGACCCTGTGTTGGTGATCGAAATGGTTGGGTCGTGGACCCTGTGTTTTGTGACTGGAATGAATTGGGTTGTGAACCCCGTGTGTTGTTAATCGATTTTACATTTTTGGAAAATGAACTTTGGGGCGGTGACCCTAAAAGGCTTTTGAAGAATTAAGAACTTTACTATCGTAAAGGTTTCCAAAACTCCCGAGATTTGAAAATGTTTTCAAAGTGCTTTCTTGTTTTGGTTTCTACTTTCAATACTTGAACTATTTTTAATTATCAAATATCTCGGGAAGTCTTTTGTTGTATTCTCGGAATGTGTTTTGTATGGCTCGTATTTGCACTTTATACTTGTACTAGCAAAACAGTGGAGTTTTGCTAACCCCCAAGTATTCGGGGGGTGGATGTCTGTTTTTGCATCCAGGTACATGCAGGTTTGGGAGCAAAACACAGGATCAGCACGAAGGATGATGGAAGACGAATGATACTAATCACACGAAGGCCAGTGTTGGATGTAGTCAGTCAGAGTTTATGTATGGTCTTTCTTCTGTCGTATTTTTGGTTTGAGAGTGTATTTTACCCTTGCATGGGTATGAGTCGAGATAGAAATGTGTATTTTTGACTTGTATGTTAGTGATGAAAGACCAAGTTGGTCTACGGATTTGATATTTTATCATGTCAGTATGTAATTTATTATGTGGTTTCGATGTCTAGCCTGGTGGATCCTCACAGAGAGGGTCTGTGGCGTGTAATATTCCCGGTTTGATTCTGGGGGTGTTACAACTTGTGTCTTTGATTCCACAATTTAAATACCACATCAATTTTCTAAGAGTGTTTACATAATACTGGAAAAACAAGAAAAATCGAGTGACTCGTAAGAACATATTCGGCCGATCCCTATTGAAGTCCAAACAAGATTCGGTAGCTCGTTGCCCACAAAACATCTGAATTAAGGCGAGATCATACTCTAAAAGATTTTGAGGAAGAGATCAAGAAAGCAACCATTACGCATCAAAAAATAAATATCATATGATCTTTGATCTAGACTAGGATATTGGATTTACCAACATATTTATTTAATAAATAATAAATAATATTTACATTGCTTTTTAATCTTACTAGTTAGTTAATTAGATTGCCTAAATAGGTTTCGTCTCGTAGATGCGTAAAACACTTTAATCAAATTTTACCCAACTTTGCTTCTGCTGTGTTTCATTTCCAACAGTGGTAACAACCGTCCGATCAAGATTATTGCTACTTCCATATGGACTGCCAGATGTCCTTATAAATAACCCTAACCCTAATGTTTCTGCCGTCTCCCTCATTTTGAATCCCTTTCTCTCAGTCTCTTTATTGGGATTCATATACAAAAAACGAAGGGCGCAGCGGAAGCGAAAACAAGAAGTTTAACACGAATCCCTCAAGAGGATCTTTCAATCTACGTATAAATGAATATAAAACGAACTAAAAGGGAAGATTTGGAATCATACCCTTGTAATCCATTGATTTAATCGTTGAAAAGATCCCGGTGACCGCAAATCCGATTTGATAAGTCCTCGATGATGTCCATTACGAATCCAATCCGCAACAAGCTCTTGGATGATCCAACGCCGAAAACACCGGGTCTCTACTTGCTACGCGCCGGAAAGACGATCGGAACGACTTCTCACCTTGTTATCCTCCAAGGATACGGCTAGAACAAAGTGATAGGAGGTTGTAATACTATTATAACACCCTAAGTGTATAGATATATTTTTCTCTCTATTTTTCTCTCAATTTTTCTTTAAGAAAAATATGAAGATGATGACAATGGTGATTGAAGAATGAAGAAGAAAACCAAAGTCTCTCTGTCTCTTAGCTTGTGGCCATGTACTTACATAATTAGAGAGTGGAGGATCTTTATTTAGTCTTCATCTCTCACCTCATATTCAAAGTCGCCTTCTCATATAATAATCATCACATGAGTTGTATTATTCTTTGTTTTGCTTTTGGTCTTCAACCATTTAAGGTGGAATCAAAAGACCAAAGAAAAGCATGAGAGGTGGGCGGCCATCTAGAAGCTCCGGACGAGTTCGGTTCGTTTCGGACTCTCGTGTGTCCAAACAGATCAACTTTGTTTCATATCGATGTATTTATATTAATTAGTTAATCTAATTAATTAATTAATTATATCAAATACAAAATAATATAATTAATTTCTCCAAGAAATAATTATATTTATGAATTAAATTAATCACCCAGTAATTTATTAATTCATTAGGCCATAAATTAATTTATCCAATAACTTAATTTAGACATCCAATGTCCCAAAATTAATTAGACATCTAATGTTCAATAAATTAGATATCCAATATCTAATATTTAGTAAAGAGAGATTAAAGCTCGATTTATTCCGTCGTCTATCCTAATACGCAACTCGGTAGGTCCGTCTCAGTTAGCAATGGGAGGAACTAAAGAGTAGTAGCACCACCTAACCAGCTTGGCAGCCTACATTGTACCCTAACTGAGAACGAATGATGGGGATCATTCCAAAACCTTTCTGTCGTGAATACCAGTATACGTTAGTGATAGGGTCACGGTCAGTCAAACCCTATATGTACTTGACTCTATGCATGAGTTAATGCAAATCGAGATCACTGAGCTCTCGTGTATCTAATACAACTAGCTCCAATGCTTTGGCCAAAGGCTTATGATCTCATCTGCCAATAACCGCATAGGACATATACCAGTTCACTTACAGGAGAAAGAATCCTATCTTGGCATTTATTAGAACCTGTTACTTGCCCATCAAGATGCACGTCGAGGTTGACCCCCACCTTCCGATTTTCTGGGTCGAACTACTCTAATGAAAATCTTAACGTCACAAGCTTCCTACTAAATCCTCAAGTCAAAGGTTCACGAATACCTATCACAACCTTTCGATTCCGTCATTGACTATCCCGGAGTGAAATCCGTATGATGAATCAAGGGTGAGTCTGTTCGAGTATACTAATCTCATTATCATACCTTTAACGTGTGCTCCCACTAACCATTAGTGATCGACAGGCACTTTACAAGTCAAAGAACGCGTCATACAAGTCTTCACGTAAACTTAACGCCCAGTCAAGTTTCATCGACTTGCGAACGATTAAGTATTTGAGCCATAAACTTTTGCAGTGTCGATCCCCTTATCCAATAAGGAGTACTAGTTTCTATAGATATAAATTTACGAGTCAGGAATGCCAGTGACTACCAGTAAATAAAGAAACATACAATTGCCTTCTGAAAATGATTTACAGAACAAGTACAATACCCTCACTCTAACATCCTCTGAGTGACATTCGAGGGTATACTCCTAACAATCTCCCACTTGCACTTAATGCCACATACTAGTGTATTTAATACCCATGTCCTTTAGGTGAGGCTCCAAGCTCATCTGAGAAAGTGGCTTGGTCAGTGGATCAGCGACGTTGTCTACTAAGTCTACTCTACGCAGCACAATGTATCCTTTCCGAACAAATTCTCTCATGAGATGATACTTTCTCGCAAAGCGTTTTGTACCGTTGTGAGACCTCGGCTCCTAGGCCTGTGTTACCGCTCCAATGTTATCATATAAAAACGAAAACAGGCAGCGCAGCACATGGTGTCACTTGAAGTTCACCCAGTAACTTCTTAATCCAAAAGCCTTCCTTTGTAGGCTTCCGAAGCCGCTTGATACTCAGCCTAACAGGTGGAATCAACAGTCGCGCTATACTTGGCACTATGCCAAGATACTACTCCTCTATTAAGAGTAAAATGTAACTAGAATAGACACAAAGACCTCTTTTTATCCTTGGATGTCTGAATCGGTGAATCCCGTCACATTCAGTTCTCCATCACCATACATAAGAACCAGATCTCTAGTCCTTCTAAAGTACTTGAGAATGTTCTTTACGGTGGTCCAATGTTCCCTACCTGGGTTTGCCTGAAACTTACTTACCACGCTCCCAGCATGCGTAATGTCAGGTCTCGTACACAACAAGGCATACACAAGGCTACCCATGACCGAAGCATATGGTATATTACTCATTTTCTTTCGTTGTTCCTCACTATGAGGACACATCTTCAAGGTAAGTTTTATTCCACGTCGCATCGGTAGGAACCCTCTTTTAGAATAATTCATCTTAAATCGCTTTAAGATTTTATCTACATAGAGGGCTTGGCAAAGACCTACCATTCTCTTTGCTCTATCCCAATAGAGTCGAATCCCAAGAATATAGGTTTCTTCTCCCAAGTCTTTCATGGAGAACCTACTCGAAAGCCAAGCTTTCACCGAACTGAGCATTCCCACATCATTTCCTATTAGTAGAATGTCATCTACATATAGTACTAAGAATGCAATCTTGCTCCCACTAACCCTCTTGCATACACAAGGTTCTTCTTCATTTTGCACGAAGTCAAACTCTTTGATTGCCTCATCAAAACAAAGGTCCCAACTACGTAAAGACTGCTACAGTCCATTTCACGGAGTCTACATCCACCATTGCTACGTCATAGCACTACTACAGAATACCTTTCAATGACGTTGAAAAATCGTCATAAAATGGTTTCCATGACATTTTATCCCCGTCATCTACATTGTCGTCTATACTAGTGTCATGGAAAGTGTTTGAATCAATGACGTCTAAAAAACGTCATATATAACTTTTAATGACAGTCATGTGGCGTCATAAATATATGACGCATGACGTCCGTAAATTGTCATATAATATTTTCAATGACGCTTGTATTTCGTCATTACAAGTCGTTATTATAATGTTAGTGAAACGTCATTGAATGTTTAGTATGACAATTTTCAATGGTCATCTATTTATTATTTCATGATAGTTATATATCATCATCAACTGTGGGATCAATGACATTGAGAAACTGTCGTTATAAACCTTTAAATGACAGTATATAATCGTCATAAATATATTAAGCATGACGTTTCGAAACTGTCATAAACTGTCATCTATTTACCATGTTTAAAAGGCGTCATAAACTATTTTTATGACGTTTTCGAACATTGATTATGATGCTTTTAATGACACTTTTCTGTAGTCATATATGTTTTGATGATGGCTTTCTAACATCGTGCTAACATATTCAATGTGATTTGGTTACTGTCATAAAACAAACAAAAAATCTGAAAAAAAAAATTACAATTTCCTGGATTTTAATTATATTTAAAACTAATATAGAATAAATTCATCATCACATATGAAGTCAACATCCGAACTACCAAACTAAGAACAGACAATAACAACTACCAAACTAAGTACATCCAACCAATCGAAATAGACCTTAAGTTATTGGAACAAGCCAATAACAACCAAACACAAAGCTCTACACTTGCACTGTTAACAAAAGAAATGCAACAACATCCATATCATACACGCACTATCACATAATTTTATAAGCAGAAGAGAACATAAGTTTATAAATACTCAAATGTGAGGGATAATTTATTTGATTGGCCACATAATGGTGCTTCCAACTGCATCTTCCATAGAAGAAAATTCGGGCTGGGAACGATAGAATTCAGCTCTAAGATTGACTGCTTCCTCAGTGTCAACTCTGTAATAGTCATGTCCAAGCTTGTATCCATGCACTTTGCTTGTTGGATCCACTGCTGATATTTTGCCTCTAGCCACAATTTCATATGTGCCCTCCTAATCGAGTAACATGCAGCGCTGAGATATGCCAAGGGTACTCCCTTGTACCGACTACAACAACCGAAAACACAGTCACAACTCAAATGGTGCCCCCTTTCAAACAAAATGAGATATAACATCTAGAAAATAATTAAAGGGGTATATAAGCGAAAGTTATCTCAAGTAAATTTACATTTGAAAATAAAAAAAAATGAGAGATGGGAAATTTCATTTTTGCTGCTGCCAGGCCTGAGTATGTTTATAAAACACCAAAGGTGCTCC
The DNA here is from genome assembly GCA_033398695.1 of Orobanche coerulescens. Lineage (NCBI taxonomy): Eukaryota > Viridiplantae > Streptophyta > Magnoliopsida > Lamiales > Orobanchaceae > Orobanche > Orobanche coerulescens. Next base: position 117,057,337 of record CM065807.1, on the reverse strand, counting down.
CTTGTACCGACTGAATATATTTATAAAACACCAAGGGTGCTCCCTGAACATTCAGAGCTGAGATACGCCAAGGGTGTTCCCTTGTACCGACTACAACAACCAAAAACCTAGTCATAACTCAAATGGTGCCCCCTTTCAAACAAAATGAGATATGACATCTAGAAAATAATTAAAGGGGGATATGAGCAAAACATATCTCAAGTAAATTTACATCTGAAAATGTTTATAAAACACCAAGGGTGCTCCCTGAACATGTTTATAAAACACCAAGGGTGTTCCTGAACATGTTTATAAAACACCAAGGGTGCTTCCTGAACATGCATCGCTGAGATACGCCAAGGTTGCTCCATCGTACTGACTACAACAACCAAAATCACAGTCACAACTCACAGGCCTGAATATGTTTATAAACTAACCCCAAGTTATACACAACAAAACTTACTTTATACATAAGAAATTTCAAGGAAAACAAAGAGATATTCAGGCAATACTACCAAAGCAAAATATACCTTAGTCATAGCAACACACTATCTTTCCATATATAGCAAAATAGATCTCAGATATAATTATAAACTTACCTTAGAATTTCCAGTCATTGTAATATCCGACGGAAATTCTTACTTACTGTTGTATCTTTCGGATAATTCAATACTGTTGTAGCCTTGCTGCATTTGTGTATTGTTTCTTGATGTTGGAATATATCATAAATAGACATAATAATAACGATCACTCGCACTATAATTGGATTCTCAACGTCGCATAGATTAATACATTTTTGAGCTACTAACCTGAGTATAACGTACGCTAATCCTTAAACATAACGTACGTTGTGCTTAGTCCTTTACGTACGTAAAGGTGTGCTTGTTACATACGTAATCAGTGTAATCGTATCCGATCTCAACTTTCGGCGTGTAGGGCCGGACAGGATTCGAATATCTGATCTTTTGGAGGCAATCTAGTTGACCTACATTACGTACGTAATGCGTTGATAGGTAACGTACGTAACGATGTTCGTGTTTGATCCGGTAGCCTGCGGGTGAGCTTACGTGCGTATCTTGTCGGGTAGCGTACGTAACGAGTGTCTTTATTATAAAAGACAGCTTGTGTCTTTCATTTTGCACGACCAAACTTTGAGTTTTCACCAAGATAATCATCCTCCTGCATCCCTAGATCAAAATTACCTTCTTCCAACTTGTGTTTGAGCTTTACATTTGGATTTTGGAGCTTGTTGATTGGGAGTTGGAGTCATTCTTGAAGCTTAGATTGTGTTCATGTGGTCTTTGTGTATTGTTCTTCAATTCTGAAGGTATGTCATACGTTTTAACCCTATAATCTCATAGTTATAATGATAGTGATTAAGTATACTCCACCTAGTGATGAATTAATCAAGCTAAACATGTTTATAGTTAAGCTTCCAATAAATTTAATGATGAATATGATGATTAAGTTTTTTTTGTAATGATGTATTCTTAGTGTCTTAAATTGTGATGATCATGTTTAGATAAACCAAACTCTTATTCCTGGACTAATAACACCAATGGAATACTAATAGACTTTGTTTCATTATAATGTAAATAACTTGTTGGATTAATCACCATAAAGCGTTTTAAGAAACCCTTATTGATCATTAGAAGAATGGGATAACCTTCTTGAACCTAAGCTAAGTGTATCCGGAGGATTAATGCTTGAACCTCCAAGTTAATTAAAAGATTATAAGGAAGGTGTTGAACTTGAAGTAGTCTTCTTGATCATAATATGGAATTGTAACTACTTAACTCAACATAAGTAATTGAAGTGCAGATTTTACTTTTAATCAATTGAGATGTCCTTGATAAGTTTAAAGAGTAGGAGATTATTGTTAACACATCTTAATCCAGCAAACATTTGGTAAACATCTTGTAATCAATTGTAAGAATAGAATGGTATTGAATAAGATTCTTGGAGTAAACCCTCAACATCTTAAAAAGTTGAACTACTCAAATGAGAATTAGGATGTTGTCTCGTTAAAGTTTGGTATAGATGATTATATAAACGTATTATTGAGTGAAATATACTTCATTCAAGGTTGATTGTCCGAGTAACCGATTTTGAATCGAGGGTCGGCTGTTCGTTCGACAAAGAAGGACTTTACTCGCCTCCGTATTGAGGCAAGTTATCTTGCTTGGTTATAATGATGTGTGGATTCTTATGATGATTATGCATTTCGTGTATATAAAACACTTATAAACTTGTGTCATGTGACTTGAGGTTGTTCTTAATGATGTCCCGTTTTCATCATGGGATTGTATTCCCAAGTTCGTTACTTTTGGGACCTTTGATATTGTTGATCTTGTTGTCATCTCGGTGAGTCCTCGATCCTTATTCGGATTTTGTGAATTATTGAATTCGTTGTCATGTTGCATCGTGACATATCCGGAGTCATATCTACGTTCCGATTGGATATTGTGTAGGATTTTTAGCCGGGCACATATATAGTCATGCGTGAATATTTTCCGTGAAGGGCTGTGCACTCGAGACGTAGTTCGTTGAGGCTAATTAGGTACATTGTCCCACGTATATCCTGGATTCCGTATACGGGGTGGACATGTGCACTGACACATATTCGGATCGGGCGTACTGTGATGTCCCTCTCGAGCCATACTATCTTAGTCGCTCACAGTCCATTTTTTTTACTTGGATGTGTTCGACGTTTTGTGACTGAGCGTTCATACGCCCGAGGGGTATGTTCGTTATTCGGGGCGTTATTATTGAAATCTTATATACGTGAATTGTATGCTATCTTGAGAATCATTTATCATGTATATCTGACCCTGTGTTGGGCGAAATACTTGTGTTGTATTTTAGGTCGAGGAAAAGGCTAGGAACGGGAAGATCAGGGTGATGACGAAGGGTTCGAAGGATACTAGTTCGGGGGGCCCAAGTCTTTCGTGTCCGGTCATGTTCGTACCATGTAATGTTATCTTTCCGCTTTATTTTAAGTTTGAACAAATGTATTGTTATTTAAGGTATAATTCATCTCCATATAGATTATACTTATGTTTTGGATCCTGTGTGTAATAAGGTCGTAGGCCATACTGCTGTAAACTCCAGATCGGGGTAAGTACTATGTTTTGTGGTTTGGTATCACATGTATTGTGTATTTAATCTGTACTTTGGGTATCGCCTGGTGGATCCCAGTGTGGGGGTCCACGGCACTGTAATGGCCACCTTATCGGGGTATTACAGAAGATGGTATCGGAGATGCAAATTTTTTTTTGCTAGAGGTCGTTTTCTTTCTTTTGAGTCTTTGTGTATTGAACTAGTATCAAGAGACCTTCGGGTCACGTGTGACCCGTGCGAGCGCCTGATCCTACGAGCCAAGTGCGGTACGTACTTTATGAACCATGAATAAATTACTGACATGATATTGATCTCTGAATAGATCTCCTTGTTGATCTCGGCATTTTAAGGGTTGTGGCAGGAATTATATGATTGATGATTCAAATAAATTCTGTGTATTCAAATAAACTCCAGATCGGGGTAAGTACTATGTTTTGTGGTTTGGTATCACATGTATTGTGTATTTAATCTGTACTTTAGGTATCGCCTGGTGGATCCCAGTGTGGGGGTCCACGGCACTGTAATGGCCGCCTTATCGGGGTGTTACAGAAGATGGTATCGGAGATGCAAATTTTTTTTTGCTAGAGGTCGTTTTCTTTCTTTTGAGTCTTTGTGTATTGAACTAGTATCAAGAGACCTTCGGGTCACGTGTGACCCGTGCGAGCGCCTGATCCTACGAGCCAAGTGCGGTACGTACTTTATGAACCATGAATAAATTACTGACATGATATTGATCTCTGAATAGATCTCCTTGTTAATCTCGGCATTTTAAGGGTTGTGGCAGGAATTATATGATTGATGATTCAAATAAATTCTGGATTGATTATATGATTGAAATCATTCGACTCAGACGTCGATATGATATTCTGTGTGACTCTCGTAGTGACGATAATTCATTACGAACTGTTTTCTTGAATATGTAATTTCTTACTGCCATTAACTTAGCATGAATTCTGATTGGTATCATGAACTGTACTTATGATTATCATTACAAATTGATTCTTTCAGTATGGAAAGAAATTTGAGAGGCCGTGGCGAGAGGGGACGAGGCGCGGAAGGGGCCGAATCCGTCTGCGAGCCAACAGACGTGCGAATGTAGAGCATAGTTCCGCAGGCAGTGATTCGCCTTCTAGGCACCAATCGCACCACAATGGACGCGAGGATGCTCGTGTCGATCCTTACACTGTAATGCAGGGCATAATGGCTCAGATGACCCAAATGGGTCAGTTAATGGAAACTATGCAGAGTCTGAGGCCCGGCCATCGAGGCCACCTCCGTACATGGCGGGCAGGTGAATGGGATCATCAGTGACTTCTATCGCCAACGACCACGGATTTTTGAGGTTTTCTCTGAGCCGGCTGTTATCGTGCATTGGATCGAACACTTGAGAAGTTGTTCGATATGGTAGTATCCCGATAAAGAATCGCATCTCCGTAGCAGCTTACTACTTGGGCAAGGGCGCCCACACTTGGTGGCTTTCGGTGAGGCCAGCTGATGGCGTATGTACTTGGGAAGAATTTAAAAATCTCATGCTAGATAGTTACTATCCAGGTCCTCTCTGCGAGGCCAAACTATCAGAATTGTTGAATCCGGAACCGTCCGAAGATGATGACGTACTATCTATCGCCGAGAAATTCCAGGCACTTCTCCCTTTTGCTGCGACGATTGTCCACACAGAAGCTGATAAGATCAAATACTTTCTCAAAAGGCTTAAACCACGAATGAGGATGCAGCTGTTGAACCATCATTGTATGACCCTACCGGAGTTCATCGAGAAATCTCTGGAGTACGAATTGACCGTGAAGGAAATTTCCAAGAAGCAACCACAGTCTAACAACAAGAAATTCAGAACTGAATCAGACGGCAAGAATCGGGAACATTTAAGAGACCCCAACCAGTGCCAAATCCTTCTGAACAGCAACCTACGGCATCGAAGCCAACCGGATCGCAACCTCGAGCGGTCAGCCTATCTGTCGTGTGCTATAATTGTGGAGACCAGGGGCACATCAATTTGAAATGTCCTAGGCCAGCCGTGTCATGCCATACTTGTGGGAAGAACGGGCATCGTGCTCGTTATTGTAGGAGTGGACCAGTACGTATTCCCGCAAAGACACCTCATGCTCAGGTGCGTCTTGATTCGGGACCGAGTACCTCCATCCGCTTCTTATCAGACTACCGGGGCAAACAAGGGGATGGGACGTGGAAATCAAGCTGGTACATCTGGTGTAGGGGCTGCAAAACCTAGAGTTTACGAGATGAAGAGGGCTGAAGATCCCGAAGCCAGCATGATTGCAGGTACTCTCGAGATCCAATCTCAGCCTGTCTGTGTTCTTTTTGATACTGGTGCTTCACACTCCGTTTTATCCACTTCTTGTTTGATTCATTTGCAATTAGAGCATGTTATCAATTGTGAATCTTATATAATTGGTCTACCCGATGGTAGAAGAATTGTTGGGAATCGTGAAGTTCAGGACTGCTCGATTCGTATGAATGACCGTGAATGGTTGTCAAATTTAATTGTGGTCGATTTACCTAAAGATGATGTGATCTTGGGTATCGATTGGATGGACCGTCATGATGCCATAATTAGTGTTCGCAAGCGAACAGTGACCGTCACATCTGACGATGGTATTGAGTGTACTTTCCAGGGTGATAATCCCAGCCGTTCCGGGAGAATCTTCAGCGCTATGAAAATGGTGAAACTGCTTAATCAAGGATGTATTGGCTATTGGTGTTACATGACCAAGACAATGGATCGACCAGTCGAATTGATCGATATTCCGGTAGTCCGAGACTACCCAGACGTATTTCCAGATTAGTTTCCAGGCTTACCTCCGCATCGTGATGTAGAGTTCAATATTGAGTTAGAGCCTGGTACGTCCCCGCTTTCAAAAGCTCCGTATCATATGGCTCCGACTGAGATGCAGGAGCTGAAGAGCCAACTTGAGGATTTGACCGAGAAGGGCTACATTAGACCTAGCGCGTCACCTTGGGGAGCACCAGTACTATTTGTACGGAAGAAGGACGGATCCCTACGTCTGTGTATTGATTACCGTGAGCTGAACAAGGTAACCATTAAGAACAAATACCCATTGCCGCGTATTGATGATTTATTGGATCAGCTTCAAGGGGCTGCTGTGTTTTCTAAGATCGACCTGAGGTCTGGTTACCATCAGTTGAGGATTCGTGATTCTGATATTTCGAAGACCGCTTTTCGTACTCGCTATGGGCATTATGAGTTCGTAGTGATGCCTTTTGGACTGACGAATGCACCGGCAGTATTCATGGAGCTGATGAATCGAGTCTTTATTAATTATCTGGATCGCTTTGTAGTCGTTTTTATTGACGACATTCATATATATTCTCGTGAACATGAAGAGCAAGAGCGTCATCTCCATCTAGTTCTCGAGGCGTTAAGGCGAGAGCAGCTTTATCGAAAATATTCTAAGTGTGAGTTACGGATAAATGAAGTTATCTTTCTCGGTCATGTGATATCACCGATGGGGTGTGAGTAGACCCACAGAAGATGAAGCTATCCGAGACCGGTTACCACCAAAGAACGTTAAGGAAGTACGCAGTTTCTTGGGGACGCGGAGTTATTACCGACGATTTGTGGAGGGTTTTTCCAAAATTGCCCAACCAATGACTAATTTGTTGAGAAAGGATAAGAAGTATTTATGGTCAGAGGCATGTCAGCAGAGCTTTGATGAACTTAAGAGTCGGTTGATTTCGGCACCTATTTTAGTCCTACCAAAAGGAACGGAAGGGTTTGTAGTGTATAGTAACGCATCTAAACAGGGTCTTGGGTGTGTACTAATGCAAAACGGGAAGGTGATCTCCTATGCATCGAGACAGCTATGACCTTACGAGGTCAACTACCCCACCCATGATTTAGAACTCGCAGCCATGGTGTTTGCTTTAAAAATCTGGCGTCATTATCTGTATGGAGTAACCTGTCAGATTTTTACTGATCACAAGAGCCTGAAATACATTTTTACTCAGAAGGAGTTAAACATGAGGCAGAGAAGGTGGCTAGAACTCATCAAAGACTATGATATCGAGATCCTTTATCATCCGGGCAAAGCAAATGTAGTTGCTGATGCTTTGAGTCGTAAAACAGTACAGGAGCAGATGCTTGCCCGCCTAACAACTCAGAGGGTATTGCAGTTAGAATTGGTGAGGCCGTAAATTGAAGTCTGGTTACAGCGTATTCAAGGACAACTCTGTACACTCGAGATTTCATCGTCCCTTGAGGATATAATTAGATCGAAGCAAGTTACGGACCCATTCTTATCTCGAGTTCGCGATGAAATAACTCAAGGGAAAGCTCCTGGCTTTGTGATACATGAGGATGGATTGATACGCTTCAGGAACCGAATTTGTGTACCCGCAGATGATGAGTTAAGGAATTCTATCCTGAGAGAAGCTCATGCTACCCCGTACTCTATCCACCTGGGGTCTAGCAAAATGTATAAAGATTTGAAACAATATTATTGGTGGGGAAGTATGAAACGTGAAGTTGCAGAATTCGTTTCGAGGTGTTTAACCTGTCAACAAGTTAGGATTGAGCACCAGCGACCCGCAGGATTGCTGAAACCGCTTCCGATTCCCGAGTGGAAATGGGAGGACATATCGATGGATTTTATTACCAGCCTGCCGACGAGTCGTCGAGGGATGAATACGATTTGGGTGATTGTGGATCGTTTGACCAAATCAGCCCACTTTCTGGAGATTAAAGATACTTGGGGACCCGAGAGATTGGCCCAACTATTTATCAAAGAAATTGTAAGGTTACATGGTACCCCTAAGAGTATTGTATCAGATCGCGACGGGCGATTCGTATCACATTTTTGGATAGCAGTTCATCGTGCGATGGGTACGCATTTGAACTTCAGCACAGCATTTCACCCGCAGAAGGATGGTCAGACTGAGAGAACTATCCAAACTTTAGAGGATATGCTGAGGGCGTGCGTTCTCGATTGGAAGGATGATTGGGAGGCCCAACTACCCTTGGTGGAATTCAATAATAGCTGGCACACTTTGATTCAGATGGCACCTTATGAAGCATTGTATGGCCGTCGTTGTAGATCCCCTTTGTGTTGGGACGATCCATCTGAAACCTTGGGTACGGAACCCGATATGTTGTTAGCAGCCCGTGAGAAGATCGCTCTGATTAGGAGTCGTTTGTTGACGGCTCAAAGCCGACAGAAGTCCTACGCAGACAACCGCCGGCGGCCGCTTGAGTTCGAGGTCGGCGACCATGTACTAATGAAGGTGTCCCCTACTCGAGGAGTTTTTCGTTTTGGGAAGAGAGGCAAGCTGAGTCCGAGGTATATCGGGCCGTTTGAGGTTTTGGACCGAGTGGGCGATTTAGCCTATCGCCTGGATTTACCTCCACCACGGCGAATTCATAACGTGTTCCATGTTTCCCGATTAAGGAAATACGTTCGATCCGGTCATGTGCTTGATTCGATGAGATCGATTTAGCGGAGGATCATTCGTATGAGGAGCTCCCGCACGAATACTTGAGAGGAGGATCAAACAAGCTGCGTAATAAGACGATTCCCCATGAAGGTTCAGTGGTCACGACACGGGGTCGAGGAAGCCACGTGGGAGACGGAGAGAAGCATTCAAGAGAGGTATCCTGAATTGTTTACCCCTTAGTTTCGAGGACGAAACCCCTTTTAAGGGGGGGAGTATGTAATATCCGACGGAAATTCTTACTTACTGTTGTATCTTTCGGATAATTCAATACTGTTGTAGCCTTGTTGCATTTGTGTATTGTTTCTTGATGTTGGAATATATCATAAATAGACATAATAATAACGATCACTCGCACTATAATTGGATTCTCAACGTCGCATAGATTAATACATTTTTGAGCTACTAACCTGAGTATAACGTACGCTAATCCTTAAACATAACGTACATTATGCTTAGTCCTTTACGTACGTAAAGGTGTGCTTGTTACGTACGTAATCAGTGTAATCGTATCCGATCTCAACTTTCGGCGTGTAGGGCCGGACAGGATTCGAATATCTGATCTTTTGGAGGCAATCTAGTTGACCTACATTACGTACGTAATGCGTTGATAGGTAACGTACGTAACGATGTTCGTGTTTCAGTCCAGTAGCCTCTGGACTGAGCTTACGTACATAATACTGTCCGGGTAGCGTACGTAACGAGCTGTGCTGTTATAAAAAGACAGCTTGTGTCTTTCATTTTGCACGACCAAACTCTGAGTTTTCACCAAGATAATCATCCTCCTGCATCCCTAGATCAAAATTACCTTCTTCCAACTTGTGTTTGAGCTTTACATTTGGATTTTGGAGCTTGTTGATTGGGAGTTGGAGTCATTCTTGAAGCTTAGATTGTGTTCATGTGGTCTTTGTGTATTGTTCTTCAATTCTGAAGGTATGTCATACGTTTTAACCCTATAATCTCATAGTTATAATGATAGTGATTAAGTATACTCCACCTAGTGATGAATTAATCAAGCTAAACATGTTTATAGTTAAGCTTCCAACAAATTTAATGATGAATATGATGATTAAGTTTTTTTTTGTAATGATGTATTCTTAGTGTCTTAAATTGTGATGATCATGTTTAGATAAACCAAACTCTTATTCCTGGACTAATAACACCAATGAAATACTAATAGACTTTGTTTCATTATAATGTAAATAACTTGTTGGATTAATCACCTAAAGTGTTTTAAGAAACCCTTGTTGATCATTAGAAGAATGGGATAACTTTCTTGAACCTAAGCTAAGTGAATCCGGAGGATTAATGCTTGAACCTCCAAGTTAATTAAAAGATTATAAGGAAGGTGTTGAACTTGAAGTAGTCTTCTTGATCATAATATGGAATTGTAACTACTTAACTCAACATAAGTAATTGAAGTGCAGATTTTACTTTTAATCAATTGAGATGTCCTTGATAAGTTTAAAGAGTAGGAGATTATTGTTAACACATCTTAATCCAGCAAACATTTGGTAAACATCTTGTAATCAATTGTAAGAATAGAATGGTATTGAATAAGATTCTTGGAGTAAACCCTCAACATCTTAAAAAGTTGAACTACTCAAATGAGAATTAGGATGTTGTCTCGTTAAATTTTGGTATAGATGATCATATGAACGTATTATTGAGTGAAATATACTTCATTCAAGGTTGATTGTCCGAGTAACCGATTTTGAATCGAGGGCCGGCTGTTCGTTCGACAAAGAAGGACTTTACTCGCCTCCGTATTGAGGCAAGTTATCTTGCTTGGTTATAATGATGTGTGGATTCTTATGATGATTATGCATTTCGTGTATATAAAACACTTATAAACTTGTGTCATGTGACTTGAGGTTGTTCTTAATGATGTCCCGTTTTCATCGTGGGATTGTATTCCCAATTTCGTTACTTTTGGGACCCTTGATATTGTTGATCTTGTTGTCATCTCGGTGAGTCCTCGATCCTTATTCGGATTTTGTGAATTATTGAATTCGTTGTCATGTTGCATCGTGACATATCCGGAGTCATATCTACGTTCCGATTGGATATTGTGTAGGATTTTTAGCCGGGCACATATATAGTCATGCGTGAATATTTTCCGTGAAAGGCTGTGCACACGAGACGTAGTTCGTTGAGGCTAATTAGGTACATTGTCCCACGTATATCCTGGATTCTGTATACGGGGTGGACATGTGCACTGACACATATTCGGATCGGGCGTACTGTGATGTCCCTCTCGAGCCATACTATCTTAGTCACTCACAGTCCATTTTTTTACTTGGATGTGTTCGACGTTTTGTATCGACGTTCATACGCCCGAGGGTATGTTCATTAGTCGGGGCGTTATTCTTGAAATCTTATATACGTGAATTGTATACTATCTTGAGAATCATTTATCATGTATATCTGACCCTGTGTTGGGCGAAATACTTGTGTTGTATTTTAGGTCGAGGAAAAGGCAAGGCACGGGAAGATCAAGGTGATGACGAAGGGTTCGAAGGATACTAGTTCGGGGGGCCCAAGTCTTTCGTGTCCGGTCATGTTCGTACCATGTAATGTTATCTTTCCGCTTTATTTTAAGTTTGAACAAATGTATTGTTATTTAAGGTATAATTCATCTCCATATGGATTATACTTATGTTTTGGATCCTGTGTGTAATAAGGTCGTAGGCCATACTGTTGTAAACTCCAGATCGGGGTAAGTACTATGTTTTGTGGTTTGGTATCACATGTATTGTGTATTTAATCTGTACTTTGGGTATCGCCTGGTGGATCCCAGTGTGGGGGTCCACGGCACTGTAATGGCCGCCTTATCGGGGTGTTACAGTCATAGGGCTATGGTTAATTCTTTCTTCACCATTATCAGGTACATCCTAAATTGTAAATACACAGGCAAGTAAGTATTTATATATTAACAACTAATTAAGTTTTCAGTGATCTGGAATAATGCACCAGTAATTTAGTAACTTACTTGTGCTTTATCAGGACTGCTTGTGCGCTTACTTCCACCATCACCTCTACAACCATGCCCGCGCCCCCAGGAATAGTAGAACTTTGACTCTTTCAAACGATTTCATCATAGATGAACAAAAAATAAAAATCTAGGATCAGAGGAGTTATAAGTCCAGAAACTTGGCATAAGATATTGGTTTATGAATCTTGCACAAAACTCAAGCATATTTATTTTTTCGAGAATATTAGTGACAATTTTGGTGATTTTGTGATTCGTATGAGGGCTAAACATATGAAACTACCTTTTTCACTTAAATCTATTAAAACGAGTTTATGCTTTAAATTATTACATCATTTGGGGAAGCTATAAACATGCTTTTTTTTGGGTGTGCACTGTTTTCTCTCGATAGTTGATGATTTTAATTGTGGTGTATGAGTATTTTTTATGATAATTAAATTTGAAGTTACCAGTTGACTAGTTTTTGTAACATGGTAGAGAATATATCTGAAAAAAGGCCTACACGCATTGGAAAGGATAATGAAAATGAATTTCAGTCTAGTTAAATATTAGAATCCTATGCCATTCTTGGAAACGGGCCAACAAACATCTCAAGCGCCTTGAGGACTTCGACATAGATGTGCCAGCATCATTAAATCATTATTAGCCCCACCGATTTGGTAACATCGGTACTACATCTATAATCTAATTATAGTCATATAATAATTTTTCTAATGCTATAAGGCTTATCTTTCGGCCATCACTTCATGGGATGAGCCAAACTATTTCTTACCCAGCTGTCAGAGATCTCTATAAAATTGTTAAACCACAAAACTTACCAAGTTAAAAATGAAGTCCTCTAGAATCTTAGTCCGCGCACAGTTCTCCTCAAGTTTCTCTTCTAATACTCGTTTCCAAGAGCTACTTTGTAGTTGAGCATCTATCCTTGAAGGAGTACCACCTGCTCCCAGACCCCTAACACGACCATTTTTTTCCTTACCAAGAACTTGAGTCAATACATCCCACTTTACAGGTACAGGCCCTTCACTAGGAGGTTGCTCGTCAAGTTTAGTTTGCATCTCATCCTAGTACATATGAATGTCAGGAAGCAACAATTAGCAATATCACAATATAAATAATCTTTATATTGACAAACCAATAGCTGAATGAGAACACTTATACATTTGGCCTTCACATGCTCATTTTTTGGACTTCTCGTGGCCTTTAATAAACAACCTTGTTCTACACAATGATTCTCCAGTTTCCATTTTCTTTAATGAACACAAGCACATATGTTAGTTCACAGATTAGTATTTTATCTAGAATATAGATACATCAAACAATTTGAACTTACATGTTCATATTCCTCTCTGGCATAACCTTTCCGACTTAGAGTGTGAGGAAGAAGTTGTCTGGCCCTTATTGCCTTCATTTTGTCACTCTTTTCCTGCCAATCATATATGCAATCAACTATTATTTGTAATATACATTACATAGTATGAAGTATTTCCCTTTTTTCAATTAATTAAACTTTTCAGATTTTGTATATTTTCCAAAAAAAATCACTTTTTAAAATTTCATATTGTCCCGGAAACTTTTACAAATTTCTGAAATTATAATTTTAACCCCAAATATTTATTAATTGTGTTAAGAGACTTACTTTCCATCTCTCTGAAGAACGTTCAACCAAAAATGCATCCCACTCTTTCTGTGGCACATAAGCGTGTCTAAAGAGACCGAGTAGCCATGTAGTTTCTGTCTTAGCGCGTCGAGCCTCTACAACATTTACAATACTACCCGAGAGTTCAGATTTATATGCTCTCCATAGCCTTCCCATTTGTTGCAAGACGCATGTCTTATAAATAAGATCCACATGATATTTTTGCTGCAACACAACATATCAAACTATAATCATTTTCATAGTTAAGGAGAATTAATTACTACAATAGGAAACAAACTGCTGAATTAATATACTAAAATTAAAAGGAAGTTATTAGTGACAAAATATATTACCAACAACAGAGTCCAGACATCATTTTTGGTCTGATCTTCCACCTTATGCCAACTCTCTATGTTGATCGGCACCTGCTCTCTCACTAAAACCCCAACAGTTGAGCTAAACCTTATTGATACTAGTCCAATAGGTTGTCCTTTTTCATTCCATTCAACCATTTGACGCGCTGATTCTCCTGTTGGGATGACTTATAAGGTAGTTTTACCTCTCACCTTTTTTTTCCTTGTCGGTAAGAGTAAGCTCAGAATCAACAAGTGGTTGTGTAATTTCATCTGAGGGTTGATTTGGTGTGTCAATATCAGCCCCTTCTGCTCTACCTCTTTTCTTTCCTATTGCCATATCCTGTTCTTTCCTACTTCGTATAATCATATAAAGGCAGTTTGGGACAGTACATTTAATCATATAAAGTCAGATCATTATATCAGTATTTAAAGAAAATGTGATTACATAACACCAGTACATTATTTGTTTAAAATATCAGTACAAAAATATAATAAAGTGACATGGTTACAGAAAATGATAACTATGCTACATTACAATCAGATTTCAACACCATCTTCATTGTCTATATCAAGTGCAGATGTCTCTTGAATAACAAAAGATGTATAAAAACTTTCATCAAATTGTTCTAGATCATTAAAACCTCTTGGTGGTGCCTTCAACACCACATACCAGCTGGAATTTTCATTATCTCTAGAATAAAATACTTGTTGGGCATGTGATGCTAAAATAAATGGGTCTTTATTACTCAAACCCTCGTGAAGGTTAAATAAGGTGAATCCATCCACTTTCTTCACTCCAGAAGCCATGTTGGCCCAATCGCAAAGGAAAACAGCCAACCGGAATTTGTAGAAATCCAATACAAAAATGTGTCTAATAATCCCATAATAATTAGATAAAGTATCTGCATCTATATGCACTCTGTAGTCTTGTGTAGAAACATTAGCATCCATAGTGTGAAATCTTTTTCCATTTATAACAAACCCGTGTAAGACATTGCACAATGCCTTGGCCCTTTTACAAGACAAGAGAGTGTTTCGTCAGACTTGAGACAAGTACTACCAGCTTGAACTTTAATCTGAAAATAATTATTCAGCAAATTTTATAGTTAGGTTCATTAAAGTTTAATCAATCCACTTAAACATGTAAGCCTCTTATTAATAAATCGAACCTTGGCTTGTAGCCATTCAACAAATTTCTCCGAATGCACTTTCTCTAGCAATTTAGAATTGGCCACCAAATGATGATCAGAGCACTTTAGCTCTTCCTTATGAACCCTAAAGAAGCATAACATTATCATGACTCTTAACTTTAATAAAGGCTTTCAAAATTGAACAGATATTTTTACTTACTCAATGTAAGGTACAATTTCTTGACTATTATTAAGCACACAGAGATGAATAGCCTTATGCAATTCATTAGACAATTTAACCGGTCGACCTTTGAAGAGTGTCGATCCTTCAATTATTGTGTCATCATAAACAACATCATTCCATTTTCGTTTACTACTAAACACAGATGAGTGTTTCATGTATCGACCACAGAATCGAACATACCCATCTGCTAAGTAGTTTTCTGCAATACTTCCTTCTGGAGCTGCACGATTCTTAACATAACCTTTAAGGACCTTCATGTATCTAAAAGTTTAAGAAATATAGACATTAAGTTAACAAGAACACAACACATCAGGAAAAAACAAAATATTAGAAAACGATAAAAAAATTAGCAGCACTGAAGTACCTTTCAAAACGGTACATCCACCTATAATGGATTGGACCACATAATTTTGCATCTCTTCCTATATGGATCGTGAGGTGAATCATAATATCGAAAAATAATGGAGGGAAGTATCTCTCGAACAAACACAATGTCTCAATAATCTCGTATTCCATCTCTTCCAATCTTTTTTGTCAAGTACTCTTTGACATAACTCATGAAAAAATGAAGATAAGCGAAATATTGCTTTTCTAATACCTACTGGTAAAAGTCCCTTCACAGCAATAGACAGAAGTTGCTGCATCAAGACATGATGGTCATGGAATTTCAGTCCAAGAATTTTAGATTCATTCATCTTGATATAGTTCCCAATATTGGAGCAATATCCATCAGGAAACCTCTGCATCCATAGCCTCCAAAGAAATTTTCTCTTCTCAGGTTTTGTTAAAGTGTAAGATTGATAAACATCCAACATATTTTTTTTTCTTCTACTGAAACATCTTCTAGAAGTTCTTGCAACTCTAGATCTCTACGGCAAGCAGCACCAATTTTAGATTTTCCCTTCACATCTAAGATAGTTTCTAAAACACTCTCACATACATTTTTTTCAATGTGCATGACATCCAAATTATGACCCACAGGTAGTTCCTACATAAAGCAGCAAATACAACATATAATTCATAATCAAAATCATTAAACATTTTAATTTGCAATGACTAATACCAAGTTTTTAAAATGCTGACCTCCCAATACGGCAAGTCAAAAAATATTGACTTCTTCTTTAATAACTTGGCTGGATCACCTCTTTTTAGTTTCTTTAGTGTCCCCTTTTTTTCCCCCACTTATTTATGAACCCAGCCAAAGCATGGACAATAGCTCTCCCTGTAAATATTTTAGGTCTCACTCTTCTCTTCTTTCTCCCATCGAACCACTTATGTTTAAACCGAAACCTATGGTTAGATGAAAGAAAATGTATAGTATCCATATAAATAGTCTTCTTTGCAAGTGGCAGCCAACGAGAGCAAGTATCAGGACCACATATAGGACAAGCGAACTCTCCTTTTGTAGTTAACCCAGATAAATTTCCATAGGCTGGAAAATCATTAATAGTCCACAATAACATACCTCTAAGGTTAAATGTGGCTTTAGTGAAGGCATCATACATAAGAACACCTTCCCACAACTTAACCAGATCATCAATTAATGGCTGCAAATATATGTCGATGTCATTTCCAGGTTGTTTAGGGACTGGAATGAGTAAACTTAACTTTAAGTATTCAGAAGACATACATATGTTTGGTGGAAGATTATAGACGACTAGAATCACTAGCTAAAGACTATGTTTTGAGCTAAGATTATCGAACGGATTGAACCCATCGGTTGCTAGTCCAAATCTCAAATTTCTCGGATCAGATACAAAATAAGGCCATTTTCTATCCACTGTACTCCAACAAATTGAGTCTACGGGATGACGCATTTTACCATCTTAACTGTGAGTAGAGTGCCATGTTAACTTCTCTGCAACGGTTTGTCACACCCCCAAAGCCAACTGGGAATATTACAGCCCCGTGGGCCCCAGATTGGAACCTACAAGGCTAAAATCATTTTCGCAAACGTTTAAAAATGCCAAAAGGCCGATGACGGTAATGTTTTAAATACTCAAATATTTTTCAAAATGTTGTTCCCAATTACCGTCATAAAATACCATTTGAAAGCACAAGGCAAAGACGCCAAAAGGGCATTTAGAAAGTATACACGAGTTGGTAAAATACTGAAAGCCATAAAAAATACACGCACAGCGGATAGAGACATGATTAAATACATTTGCAGCGGAATCATAACAACCAGAAAAGAATACACAAATCCCAATAACCATGCCATAGCGAGTATCACCGGAAAGTTCATCCCTTCACGACTGCTACTAGCTCGAACTCCGAGTACCTAAAAGATAAAGCCCACGACGGGGTCAGCCATAATACTCAACAATGATAACGATCACATCATCATATACAATTACATCAATGTAATTACAAGGTCAGAATATTTCCAATGTAATCTTACCGAAATAACCTTACCAACTCGTGGTAACTTATATTAATCCAACCCTTACCTCAATTCACACCTCGTATTCTCAAGTGACGAATGAATTCGAAATAACCATTTGTACTGTATTCAAACAATGCCAAGATCCTCGAAAACATAAATACATCTCAAATACGGAGTATGTCCATGACCAATCCTGTCCGCTGGGTCGCACAATCGGATCCCGATTCTGATAAAACCAATATCATACGGTACATCTGTAATCAACTGCCCCGAGACAATGGCAAGTCCGGGATATCAATACAAAGCATGAGTGCTCACACAATCAATAATGATAAACATCCAATGCATCAAAACGGGAATATCAATGACATTATAACTCCACACAAGGTCGATAAAGGATCAACCACGAACGAGAATACCATGATGTGGTAACTCCAACAAGATCAATAAAGGATCAGCGACCGAGAATACCAACGATACGGTAAACTCCAACAAGATCAACAAAGGATCGGCGACCGAGAATACCAACGACACGGTAAACTCCAATAAGATCAACAAAGGATCAGCGAACGAGAATACCAATGACACGGTAAACTCCAACAAGATCAACAAAGGATCAGCGAACACGAATATCAACAATACGGTAAACTCCAACAAGATCAACAATGGATCGGCGATCGAGAATACCAACGACACAATAAACTCCAACAAGATCAATAAAGGATCAGCAAACGAGAATACCAACGACACGGTAAACTCCAACAAGATCAACAAAGTATCAGCGAATGATCGCTGGGATTCGCGTAGTATGGTTTTCAAATCCGATCAATTTTAAAATTTGTAAAACCTCGGAGTATTTCCAAGGTGTCGAACCCAAGGGAATTGATGTGTCGAAAATAAAGGAAGTAACTCTACTCAAAATTTGACTGTTATTTAGGAATCCGAAATATTGGTTTGTTTCTAATTATCTAAATTTAAAAATCGAAAAATAAAAATTAAATAAAAGATGAAATATCTAAATTAAGCAAATTAAGCAAATTAGCAAGATAAAATCACAAGTCGAAAGGTAATTGATCCTAGGGTAGTATCATCTAATTGAGTTCACACAATCCATTCACTTGATTCCTTTTCCCCAAATTTTAATTCAATCCTAGAAATAATCACTCAATCAATCTAGAATTCCGATCAAGGCAACCTAGAAAGATAGTTAATCTAAACACTTTTACCCGCCAGGGCTCTATGAATTTAAATCAGTTTAATAGCTGCTACTTATTTATCTATGGTTTATCTTTCTCCGTCAGGTCTCAAGATAAAATCATATTGTGCATCAAGTATTTCCACTAATCAATTACTCCTTCCGGACAAAATCAATTAGCTAACATGCATCGATTAAGGGCCCTTTAATCTAACATGAGATTTAACACAACTTGAACACAAGCCTAGGATGAAAGGTCAAAAGGTAATCAAAGGAACATCATGTGAACATCAATTAAAATTACTAACCCTAGAATCAATCAATGAATTAGCCAGACATACTTGAAATTAAACAAGAAATTGATGAAGAATGCATATTATTAATATGAAAAGAGAGATTACAACCCTTACGGATGAACTCCGAGTCTTCAATCTCCGAAAAACAATAATAATTCTGCTCTCCAAAAAGTTCTTGTATCCCAAGAATTAATCTTGCTAAAAAGATGTAAAATTATAAAAGATGAAAAAGAATCGTAAAAGATAGATGATGGATCCTCAAACTAGGTCTTAAAAAGAGGTTTATATAGCCTAAGGGGGTTACAATCCCGATTAGCCCTAATCTAGGAAATAAAATCTATCCAAAAGAGTCAAAATTCGTCAAAACACGAGAGTCCATGGCGACTTATCGGATGGCCTATCGGCCGATAGCCGGCCGATAGATGGTTCGTCGATCTCTTCACTCGATAGGCGGGGACTCCTTTCGGCGCACCTATCGGCCGATAGCCGGGCCGATAGGGTGGTCTGTCTCTCGCAAAATTCCGTCTTTTCCGTCCGTGACTCGACTCTCGGTCCTTTGTCTCGTTTTGGGTCCTTTTGGCTCTAAAACCTGCAAACACACTAAAACCAACCCAAACGCGTAATACGGCTCGACTAATCATAAATAAGCCAAATACGAGCACATTAATCACGAAACGAGATAAAAACCTAGTATAAAATCCTAGAAAAATGTGGTAAAATTACCACTTATCAAACCCCCCCAAACTTAAGCCTTGTTCGTCCCGAACAACAAAAAGAAAAGAAAAAGAATGTCGTGAATCATCGTGCAACTCATAGTGTTCAACCTAATCAATACTATCCTGTAATTCTCTCTAAATAATTCGAGTGTCGTAAAAGCGAGCTGCACTCAGAATAATGATTCCGCAAAGTAGTCAAGTTCAGTCCTAATCATTCGTTCATGAAGAAAATCCAGCTCAAAGATTAACAAAACGTGAGTCAAATCGACCGTCAATATGAAAGGCTAAAATAAACAAGCTAGTTCGTCCCGTTACACAGTCTAGTGGCACAATTTTAACGAGTTTCATAACAAATAAACCTCGGTCAGTATTCCCTTATATATATGTTCAACTATTTGATTCGAGTTGACCACTAGGTTAGGATCTCGGGATGTTTCATCGGGGTAATCCTAGGGTGGAACTTCCATTCTCATGTATTAGGAAACCGTTTGACGTAAAAGACACTCATGGGGCACATGGATGCTTCTAGTTACTAAGTTCCCGTCTACAGCGGGGAAACAACTCGAATATATAATTTCCGCATGTCCGAATCAAGGTCGCCGTTTTACGCGAGAGTAAACAGCGGGTCACGCGAATACCCCCGGTTACTAGGTTCCCTATCCTTGGCACATGTGAAATATCTAAATCACTAGTCTAATCAGAGTCGTCGTTTTACGCGAGGGTAAACAACGGGTCACGCGAATGCCCCCGGTTACTAGACTTCACTTCATAGAACAACACTATCTCAACTTTTGGGAAAAGCGGCCGACTCTAAACTCAATCTAAGTGCCAACACGACGATTGAAACAAGACGACTCACTATCCTAAAGATGTAACCAAACGTATTGACGGTGATTTTAAAACAAGTATGTCTCGTCTCTTATCTTGCCAAGACCTCTACAATCACGAAAAATTTTGGACCTAAATGAATACTATGCAAAACAGAAATTACTGACTACAACTCGACTAAAACTCGACCGTTTCTTCAGAGAGAAAAACAGTGTCGTAACATCGGTATCACACAATTAGAAGCAAGAAAAATTCACGAATAAAGAAAAAAAACTAAGACAAGCAAAGCTATCTAAAAAAAATTAAAAATCTACCCAAGCAAGGCATCAAAGCAAACAACGAAAAGCAAATAAAAGCAAACACGAAAGCAAAAACTACTACGACCTAAAAAAATAGAAAATAGAAACTAGCAAACACACCAAACGAAAATGAATAAAAAAAACTAAAAACTAAGCAACAAAAGCCAAAACCACGCAACACCAATATGATAAGCACAAATAAAAACAACGGGCACCGACACAAGCAAATAAAGATACAAGGCAAACAAGGTACTCACACGTAAAGAAATTAACAAAGCCGCACTTCTTCCCCCCCCCCCCCCAAACTTATTTCGCATCCCAAAGGAGGAATAAGTTTGAAAAGAGAAAGGAGTGGCTTTGTTAATGGAGTACCTAATCACTGTGGCGGAAATGGCGGGTTTGTCGGCGAGCTCGGATCATAGCGGGCATGTGAATCGGGGAAAGGAGCAAAGTGGTACATCTCGTGTAGCATTCGGTGGTAGTGGTCCTCCTGGGCCCACCTATCTTCCTGCCTCTTCCTCTCTTGCTCCCTCCAAGCAATCTCCTCTTGTCGCCACGCTCTGTCCTCTTCGGCTCGTCTCTCCACGAGCTCGTACAACTCATTGACCCGAGTGGCAACAACACCCACCCGAGTCTCAACCTCGCCCAGCCGAGTTCCCAAAGAACCAAACTCAGCTGTCAAAGAACGCATACTCGCCAAATGATAGTTGTCTTGCGCTTGCATACTATCTTCGTGCATCTCTCTCTCTCTCTCAAAAAACCTCGTCTCAAAATCATCAAAATCCGGAGCTCTCATCTGAAAACTACTACCTCCACCGGTGGGAATCTCGTCACGGCTACCCCCCTCGGGTATATCATCCATCTCCTCCTCGGCTCCCTCCAAGAATGGCTCATCAATGGTCACCTCCCGGCGTTGCCTCTTACGAGACGCATCCAACGGTCGGATAAGTGCCACATGAGCCGCGGAGCTCATACTCCACCTCGCATATACATCGGGCGCGTCGCCCATCACAGAAGTCAAGGTCGGAGAGGGGAGTCGGAAGAGGGACACGGTTTTGTTCCGACCGTGCAATTTCCAGTCGAACCCCTCGGTGAAGGCAAGCATCTCTTGCCTCTGCAGTGTCGGTTTATCCAAATAGATGTCTCGGGACACCGGCTCTCCTCTAATGTGCACCCCAAGATGCTCCGCGATAGGGGTCACGAACGCCCCAATCCCAATCCTCTGCTTCCCGGTCAGCCGGGCTTGTTTCTCCATGTGCTCAATCAGAAAACATCCGGCGTGCTTCCGTGTACTGTTCAAGGCCGACCATAAAAGGTGAAGATCAGTGGACAAGCACGTCCCCGAGTCGGTACGGCTCAAAATCGTCGAGGTGAACAGCCGGTGGATATAACGGAGAACTGGGTTCCTGATCGAGGAGGCCTTGGCATATGTCGGATTATAAATGAGGAGCGTCTCCTCCCTGCGGTAAATCATCTTGGACCACAGCTCTAAGTTTTCTTTGGCATGATCGCCTGCTGGAATGACCCGTCCTCGGCCCCGTTGATAATGGCATTAACCGTCGGCCGAGAGCTCCCTTTCTATGTTGTCGAGGTTGAAGCGAATGGATGCCGGAGTCCCGTTCTCCCTAAAAACCTCAAGTGTGGATGAAACTCCACGGAGAGCACGTGGTAAGCGAGATAGTTTGCCCTAAATATTTGCTCAAACCCGCACTGCCTCGCTAGTAGCACAATATCATCATATATTCCCATACCCCGAGCCGTCTCCTCATGCAAAAATCGGCAATGCTTGTGTGACATTCCGATAAGGTGCCACCACCTTCTTTTAGACTCGCCCGGCCAATCTTAGCTTGAATTTCTTCGGTCGAGCGCAATGGATCGGAATAGCCGGCACTACCTTCGTCGGAGCCTTTTCCTTCTCTGTGGTTGCCTTAGATTTTCCGGCTGTACTCGGATTCGACTTCTTGCTTTGCTTTCCCATTTCAAAGTTCCTACAAAACAACCATCCAATTAATATCCAATAAGCAACTCATAACACAAACATTCAACAAGCGTCGACATAATCCAATAATCCCACAATAACATCTAAGACCCCTATAAATCACACAATCTCCCCAAACTTAGACTCCCCATTTCATATTTAAAGGATCAAAATCACCACCCACAATAACAAAACAACACACTACGATCATATTAGGGCAAATTCTCTCCAATCCAATCTAATTCATCAACAATTCAACTCATATCAATCCCAATTAACCATTCAATTCAACAAATTCACCCAATTTCAACAAATTCGAAATTAGGGTTCTTCCAATTTGGGGGTTTTTTCAAAATTCGTTCAATTTCATCAATTAATCCCCCAATTCGAAGTACCCATGAACAATCAAGCATAGATAACATGTTTCCATCAAGGTTCTATCAACAATCGGGCATAAAATTCAAAGAACATCCAAGTCTAACAAAAGCCCCAAAAAGTGGATCCCCAATTCGATTTTCATCAAAACTCCAAAAAGAATCCGTCATAGTGCTTCAAAACATGTATAGAATTGAAAAACAAGAGGATTAAAAGTCGAAACTACGTACCTTGATCGAGTTTGAAGGAAGAAAAGTAGTAAAAAAATCGCCCCTTTCGTTCTTGTGTTCTATCGGCTGATTTGTGTGTAAGTGTGTGTGAATATGGGGTGTGAAGGTGTTTAAAAGGGGTATTAATCAACCGGGTCGAAGTGGATACTAGGCCGGGTATGTTCCTATCGGCTGGCCTATCGGCCGATAGCCTGGGCCGATAGGAACTTGTCTCTTACATACCTCATATCGGGTGGGATATCGGTCGATTGGCAGACCCTATCGACCACTGCTTGTTACAATAAAAATTTTTTAATTTCCTCAGCCTATCGGCCGGGCCTATCGGCCGATAGGCTCGCCCGATAGGATTTTCTGTCTCAAAAATTTTTTTCAGCTTTCTCTAATTCGCACACTTGGTCCCGTTTTTGCTTGGATATGGCGATTAAAGACCTGCAAGTATTCAAAACTCGGCGTGCATGGATAAGAACTTAACAAAAACTAGCAAAGCTACTACGAAACTAGAAACTACAAAAATCACGCAAACGAAAAATCGAAAACAAACGAATAAAACGAACTAATATACATAAGTTGGGTTACCTCCCAACAAGTGCTACGTTTAACGTCTTTAGCTAGACGATACCTCATTCATTCCGGGTCTCCGAGGTAAGTGACATACTTCTCTTCGTGGTGCAACGGCTTGAAATAGTGCTTCATCCGATGTCCGTTCACGATAAACTTGTTCCCATCTTCTTTCATCACGACACATGATCCGTTTTGATTTACTTGAAAGACGGTGTATGGACCAGTCCACTTTGACATCAGCTTCCCCGGAAATAGACGAAGCCGTGAATTGAAAACGAGCACTTCGTCTCCCGGGACGAAGTCCTTCTTCCGAATGCGATCATCGTGAAACTTTTTCGCTCTTTCCTTGTAAATCCTTGCATTTTGAAAGCCTCGTTTCTCCATTCGTCGATTTCAGTGACTTCTCTCTTCTTGATCCACTAGCTTCAAGAAATTCAAATTAATCCGTCTAGTGGCCCAATACGCTTTAACTACCAGCTCCACCGGTAAATGACAGGATTTCCCAAAGACGAGCTGGTAAGGAGACATTCCAATTGGAGTCTTAAACGCGGTCAGATAAGCCCAAAGTGCATCATCTAGATATTTAGCTTGATCCTTCTTGTTCGTGACCGTCTTCTCTAAAATTTGTTTGATCTCCCGATTGGCGAGCTCGGCTTGTCCATTAGCTTGTGGATGATAGGCGGACGTAATCTTATGTTTAACTCCATATTTTGCAAGAAGGGTTCCTAACCACCTATTATTAAAGTGGCTCCCCCCGTCACTCAACAAAGCTCGTGGAGTCCCGAAACGAGTCAAAATGTTCTTATTAAGGAATTTAATCACTACCTTCGAATCGTTCGTAATCGTCGGCATCGCCTCAACCCATCTCGATACGTAGTCGACCGCAAGTAAAATATACGAATAGCCTCGTGATTTTGCAAACGGACCCATAAAATCGATACCCCATACGTCAAACAACTCTACTTCCATAATAGTGTGCTGCGGCATCTCGTCTCTTTTTGCTATGTTCCCCAATCGTTGGCATCTATCGCAATGTTTTACAAAAGCTTGGCAATCTTTATGAATAGAAGGCCAATAGAAACCACATTGGTACACCTTCATGACCGTTCGATTTGCTGCAAAATGACCCCCACTCGGTGCACTATGGCATTCTTCAATTATCCTTTGCCATTCGCTTTGTCGAACACACATGCGAATAATCCCGTCTGCGCACCTCCGATAAAGAATAGGGTCTTCCCAATAGTAGAATTTAACGTCATGGAAGAATTTCTTTCTTTGATGAGAAGAAAGACCCGTTGGAACATGCTTGATAGCAAGGAAATTAACATAGTCCGCGTACCATGGTGTATCATCGGCCAAGGCTAGGATATGCTCGTCTGGAAAGTTCTCCTTTATTTCGACCCTCGAATCTTCTCCCTCAACCGGCTTCTCGAGACGGGAAAGGTGATCGGCAACAACATTCTCGCACCCCTTCCTATCCCGGATCTCCATGTCGAACTCTTGTAGAAGGAGTATCCATCTCACTAATCTCGGCTTTGAATCCTTCTTGGCAAATAGATAGCGAATCGCTGCGTGATCGGTATGAACAATAGTGTGAGTGCCCACTAGGTAAGGTCGAATTTGTCGAATGCATAGACCACAATGAGCAGCTCTTTTTCCGTCGTGGTGTAGTTCATTTGGGCCGAATCCATCATCTTACTCGCATAATAAATTACCGGAAAAGCTTATCCGTTTCGACCCAAAACGGCCCCAACGGCCCAATCGCTCGCGTCGCACATCAACTCGAATGGTGCACCCCAATCCGGAGTGATCAAGACCGGCGTCGAAATTAAGGCTTGTTTCAATGTCTCAAACGCCCTTAAGCAATCATCATCAAACTGAAATTTCACGTCTTTCTCGAGCAAGGAACATAACGGCTTCGTGATTTTTGAGAAATCTTTAATGAACCGTCTATAGAACCCCGCATGGCCTAGGAAGCTTCAGATTGATTTAACATTGGTTGGAGGCGGTAATTTCTCGATAGCAACCACCTTCGCTCGATCAACCTCCAATCCTTCCGAAGATACTTTATGCCCCAAAGACTACTCCCTCTTGCACCATGAAGTGACATTTCTCCCAATTTAGAACAAGGTTCGTCTCCTCACACCGCAAGTACCAAAGATAAATTTTTCAAGCAATGGTCGAAAGATGAACCAAAAGCGAAAAATCATCCATAAATACCTCCATTATATTCTCGACTAATCCGTGAAAGATGGCCATCATGCACCTTTGAAAAGTTGCGGGTGCGTTGCACAAGCCAAACGGCATCCTCCTAGCGAATACCCCATAAGGGCACGTGAAAGCGGTCTTGTCTGGTCTTCCGAGCGATAGCAATTTGATTGTACCCGAATACCCATCCAAAAGCAATAATACTCGTATCCGGCCAAACGATCTAGCATTTGATCAATAAATGGAAGTGGAAAATGATCCTTCCTCGCCGCATTAAGTAGCCGGTAGTCGATACAAACTCTCCATCCCGTGACTAGCCTTGTCGCGATTAATTCATCTTTATCATCCTTGATCACGGTCATACCCCCTTTCTTAGAGACGACTTGAGTAGGACTCACCCACTCACTATCGGAAATCGCATATATCATCCGGCATCTAATAATTTGAGCACCTCTTTTCTCACAACCTCTTGCATTGCGGATTTAATCTTCGTTCTAGTGCACCCTCAGCTTATGATCGTCTTCTAGCAAAATCCGGTGCATACAAATAGAAGGGCTTATTCCCTTAATGTCCGAAATCGTCCATCCAATCGCCCCTTTGTGTTTTCGCAGCACCCGTAATAGCTTCTCCAAGTTAGTAGGTCCGAGAGAAGAAGAAACTATCACGGGATAAGACTCGTTCTCGCCCAAGAAGCAATATTGTAAGTGATCCGGCAAAGGCTTAAGTTCTAACTTTGTCACCTCGATCGATCGGTCCTCAGCGGCAACTCCCCCTTGAACGGGTTTGTTGACATCAAGATAGCATACATCCCTCTCATTAGATCGGAACTCGTTCGCCTCCAACATTCGAACATACTCTGGTAATTCCTCGTAAATTTCTTCAACCTCAGAATGTGAGTAAATGGATTGTGAAATGCAATGCTCCAACAAGTCGGTCGGGGGCGGCATAATAGACTCAATTGCATAACATTCCTCGGGTGCATCCTCGGGCTTCTTCATCGCGTCATAGATGGAAATTTTCAGATTTTGGTCATTAACCCGGAAGGTAAGATCACCCTCTTGGACGTCTATAAGTGCTCTCCCCGTAGCTAGAAATGGTCTCCCAAAGATCAATGGTTGATTCTCGTCCTCGGGCATATCAAGAACTACGAAATCGGCCGGGAAGACTAAGTGTTGGACTCTAACGAACACATCCTCCACAACTCCCCTCGGATAAGTGATCGGCCACACCATGAGTAGAGAAATGGTAGTCGGCTTCATCTCCCCAATTTTCAACCTCTTAAAGATGGATAGAGGCATAAGATTGATGCTTGCCCCGAGATCACACAACACATTACGGAACGTTTGGTCGCCAATCATGCATGTAAAAGTAAAACGTCCCGGATCCTTCTGCTTGAGTGGGAGCTTGTTTTGAATGATAGCGCTGCACTCCTCTGTCAAATTTATTGTTTCAAACTTCCCCAACTTCCTCTTGCTTGCCACAGCGTCTTTCAAGAATTTGACGTACCGGCATGTCTCTCAAAGCGTCTATAAGATGAATGTTGAAAATAACCTTTTGAAACATTTCGATAAATCTATGAAGCTTTTCTTCATGTCTAGACTTGGCCAATCGATGTGGAAATTGAGCTTTTAACTCAAAATCATTCACATTCGAACTTCCAGAGCCTTTCGGCCGATAGGCGGGTCGATAGGCTCCACCGCCGGCCTTCGTCTGGGTATCGGTTGGGCTATCGGCCGATAGGCTACCCGATAGGTTCTGCTTTGTTTCATCTGCCTTCTCTTTCTCGGATCCAGTTTATAATACATCCTAGTTTACAGATTCCTCATCTCCATACCCATGATTTCTATACCTTGTCCCTCTCCGAAGATCGATTGCGTTGCATTGTTGCGTATTTTGGTTGGTCTCAGTCTTGCTCGGAAAATGGCCCGGCTTATGAAATCCGGCAGGCGTTCGCCATTTGACTCATTTGGGTCTCCACCATCGACATCCGCTTTGTCAAGGCTATCACCGAGTTTCCAATAGATGTCACACTATGCTCGAGAGCCCCGAACCTCTTGTCTCGCTTTATAGATAAAATCTTTTGACTTGCCTCCAACCGTTCCAACATCTCTTCCATCGGTGTCTTAGCAATCGGCTCTTGAATAACCCGTTTTCACGTTAAATCCGGTGGTGGTGGAGAGCATTGTTTGGGTTGGCATAGGAGAAATTAGGGTGGTTTCGATTGTTCGGATAATAGCTTCCCCTATTTCCCCCTTGCCGGAAGTTTCCTCCTTGCACGTAATTTGCATCCTCTTCAATTGCAATAGGCTCGTTTAGCTCTTCAAAAACTGCATTGACTCCCAAAGTCTTCTTTTTTAGCATCTCAAGCTCTTTTTGTTGTTTTTCAAATTTTGCCTTCAAATCACCGTAGGCGTCCTCGTCACCGGATGGAACTTTTCTTCTCGTCATCTTCCTATCGGTCACCTCCTCGTAATCATTGTTGACCGCTAGCTCAATGAGATTCTTGGCCTCTTCATAATCGTTAGCAAGAAATCCCCCTTTCGATGAATAGTCCAACTCTCTTCTAGCCTTCCTCGTCAAACCCCGATAAAACCGAATATATATTTCCTCCTTGTCAATTCCATGCTGTGGGCGTTTGCGAAGTAGCTTCTTAAATCTGATCCATGCCTCGTATAAGTATTCATCCTCATATTGCTCGAATTGCAAGATATCATTGATTTGTTTTTGCACCTTCGAGGGAGGATAGAACTGTGCTAAGAACAACCGAGTCATCTCTCTCCAAGTACCAATTTCCTTCCGATCTAGGCTCTTGTACCAATCTAGCGCATCGTCTTCAAAAGAGAACCGGAATAGGCGGAGCTTAATGACATCCGGAGGCACTCCGTTTTGCTTGATGGTGGCACATATGTCCAAAAACGACTCAAGATGAGCGTTTGGATCTTCATTAACTCCTCCTCCGTATGTTTGAGACTTCACCGTAGCTATGAGGGACGGCTTAAGCTCGAAGTTGTTGGCATCAATCTTTCCCCAACCTCCTTCTTGATAATCGTCCAGCTTAGGTCGAAAGCGGGCATTCAAAGGGATCTTCTCGGGACGAGCGAGTTCTCGTGGTGGGTCAACAATGCCGGCCATGGTATCAACGAAAGGTATAGAAAGAGTCTCGGTTCTCTTCTTGCTTCTTCCTCCTCAAAGACTTCTCGATTTAGGATTCAAAGGAAATAAGTCCTTTCCTTGGGATCTTGTGATCATGCACCGCCTACAAAGAAGAGAAAACAAGATGTGAGGAAACGAGATCGAATATTAATAATAAAAGTAAACTACCTAAAGTAACAATCTCTTCTTTTTCGAATTATCCCCTTAAGTTTTCTATCAAATACCCGGCAACGTCGCCAAAAATTGATCATTGGGATTCGCGTAGTATGGTTTTCAAATCCGATCAATTTTAAAATTTGTAAAACCTCGGAGTATTTCCAAGGTGTCGAACCCAAGGGAATTGATGTGTCGAAAATAAAGGAAGTAACTCTACTCAAAATTTGACTGTTATTTAGGAATCCGAAATATTGGTTTGTTTCTAATTATCTAAATTTAAAAATCGAAAGATAAAAATTAAATAAAAGATGAAATATCTAAATTAAGCAAATTAAGCATATTAGCAAGATAAAATCACAAGTCGAAAGGTAATTGATCCTAGGGTAGTATCATCTAATTGAGTTCACACAATCCATTCACTTGATTCCTTTTCCCCAAATTTTAATTCAATCATAGAAATAATCACTCAATCAATCTAGAATTCCGATCAAGGCAACCTAGAAAGATAGTTAATCTAAACCCTTTTCCCGCTGTGGCTCAAAGAATTTAAATCACTTAAAAAGCGCCAACTTATTTATCTATGGTTTATCTTTCTCCGTCAGGTCTCAAGATAAAATCATATTGTGCATCAAGTATTTCCACTAATCAATTACTCCTTAGGACAAAATCAATTAGCTAACATGCATCGATTAAGGGCCCTTTAATCTAACATGAGATTTAACACAACTTGAACACAAGCCTAGGATGAAAGGTCAAAAGGTAATCAAAGGAACATCATGTGAACATCAATTGAAATTACTAACCCTAGAATCAATCAATGAATTAGCCAGACATACTTGAAATTAAACAAGAAATTGATGAAGAATGCATATTATTAATATGAAAAGAGAGATTACAACCCTTACGGATGAACTCCGAGTCTTCAATCTCCGAAAACAATAATAATTCTGCTCTCCAAAAAGTTCTTGTATCCCAAGAATTAATCTTGCTAAAAAGATGTAAAATTATAAAAGATGAAAAAGAATCGTAAAAGATAGATGATGGATCCTCAAACTAGGTCTTAAAAAGAGGTTTATATAGCCTAAGGGGGTTACAATCCCGATTAGCCCTAATCTAGGAAATAAAATTTATCCAAAAGAGTCAAAATTCGTCAAAACACGAGAGTCCGCTGGGCAGCCAATCGGACTGGCCTATCGGCCGATAGGCTGGCCGATAGATGGTTCGTCGATCTCTTCACTCGATAGGGCAGGGACTCCTTTCGGGCGCACCTATCGGCCAATAGGCTAGGCCGATAGGGTGGTCTGTCTCTCGCAAAATTCCGTCTTTTCCGTCCGTGACTCGACTCGCGGTCCTTTGTCTCGTTTTGGGTCCTTTTGGCTCTAAAAACCTGCAAACACACTAAAACCAACCCAAACGCGTAATACGGCTCGACTAATCATAAATAAGCCAAATACGAGCACATTAATCACGAAACGAGATAAAAACCTAGTATAAAATCCTAGAAAAATGTGGTAAAATTACCACTTATCAGCGAACGAGAATACCAACGATACGGTAAACTCCAATAAGATCAACAAAGGATCAACAACTGAGAATACCAACGGTACGGTAAACTCCAACAAGATCAATAAAGGATCTACAACGACCGAGAATACCTACGGTAAGGCAAACTCCAAATGGAATCAATAAGGATCAATAACGAATGAGATTACCAACGATAGGGTGAACTCCAAACAAGATTAATAAAGGTTCAATAACAAACGAATTTACCATCGATATGGTAACTCCAAACGAGATTGATAAAGGATCGACAGGGACAGATATACGAGAGAATAAAATCATCAACCTTATACAAATCACACATATGGGATCTCAAAGACAAACACGGCTATCGAACGGATCCGATTATACATGGACTGTGAACGACCAACCAATAAGACTCAATATGGACGTCACGATATGCCCGATCCGGACATGTGTCCGTGTACAAGCCAACCACGGGTATTGATCAGATACACGTATGGTCTCGTACCTAATCAGCCTCACGAAGTACGTCTCGTGTACACATTTTAATATGAGGTCGAAACCCACACATGCCACACGTGCCCGCCCTGAAAATCCTACACATGACCGATCAGAACGAATCTGACTCCAGATATGTCACGATACAACATGATAACGAATCCCAAAGAAACGCATATCCAACAAGGATCGGAAAACTTTCCAAGTGAGCAATGATAACTCGATCATGAAAGACCTACACGACCACACGTCGTATTTCCGTCAGACAACAGTTCACAGCATGCTCAACAATGCATATAATATTAACACATAAACCCCAAGGCCATAGCCAAGGGTCACGGAAGCATCTCACAGGAATACTCCGGAACGTAGGTGCCATTTAGGTCTTATCCCCTAACATAGTTCATGCAATAACAAAATACCCCAAGGTCGCAACCAAGAGTCACGGAAGCATCTCACAGGAATACCCCGGAACATAGGTGCCATTTAGGTCTTATCCCCTAACACAGTTCATGCAATCACAAAATACCCCAAGGTCGCAACCAATGGTCACAGAAGCATCTCACAGGAATACCCCGGAACGTAGGTGCCATTTAGGTCTTATCCCCTAACACAGTTCATGCAATCATAATATGTAATAAGCAATGATGCACACTCACCACATGAAGCATCAACACACACATGCAGTAATGCAACAGGATGATTATCATAATCTAGCAATATTAATTTACCTCAAACTGGAGATGCTAACCTTTCCACGACCAATAGCCCTGAACGAATACATTGTTACCCGAACAATCCAAAATGAAGTACAGTTCCTTACTAATACCAAACCACCATCTCGAGTTCAGTATCGGCATGATAACTAGACTTGATATTTAACTCCTCATACAATAGACCAAACATAATTCACCTCTCCGTTTCCACTAGACATCTTTAAAATCATATATATTATGATTTATCTCAGTCCAAGCATAATATACATACTATCATTCCGACAATTCATATTCCATGATACCATTGCTATATGAATCATAAATGAAATGAAAATGAAATCATTTATTAAACATTATGAACTGAGCAAGCATAACTTGCCTCGATACCAATACGATGAAGTTGTTACCAATCCCGTCGTATTCATCTACAAGATCCGCAGCCCCGACCATGGTGATCCACGCATTCTCTAATTCCAATCGCAGCACAACGGTTATCATCAATGATCACTTATCGCGACCTAATGCAATAATCAATTAACGATGCATTCGATAACAATCAACAACCGGTATAATCAACTCAACGGTTCAACGATATCTCGATCATACGAAACCATACCATTACAATTCAATAATACGGATACAAGCCGCAATTCGATAATAAATAAATTCTAACAAATGTCTCAACATTCTTGGTTCCGACTTCAATCTTACTTACGGATTAACACGGCTCATCCTTGTAAATTCATAGAAATTCAATTACCGATTTTCATCACGAATAACCATATGCCGAAATTGATCGTAGTCTTTCACATTTTCGTAAAATCACGACATATAACTCAAGAGTTCTTCAAGAACATGAATCAATCCATAATCATGTTTGTAACCAACAAAACGACGTAATCCGATGTGTTCTAACATTTAAAAAACCCTCATTCATAATTCAAGATGTATTTTATCATGTTCTTCAACATACACTTCTCTTAACATCATGAATCGCAACAATACTACCAAGAACATCAAGAACACTATGATTTCATCATCATAACTAACATAATCAAAGGTATAAATCATCATATCATCATCCTCCTTAACAAAATTCCCATGAACACCAAGAATCATCACAACAACTCCATAAACTATCATCATACGAATTAATCATCAACAACAACATCAAAAATCCAAATTCAATGAGAGGATTATCCAACATACCTCTTAGGAGATGAAATACACTAGTAACCACCTCGAGAATCGATGATAACTCCACCTCTCGAGCTCCAAATCAATGTTCATAGACTCACAATCGACTTAGGAAATCCAAAATCTAACTCTGAGTGTTGTAGGGCGAAGAAAAACGAAATGAAGTTCCGAAAAAACAAAGTGACGGGCATCTCACTTATATAAATTTCTAGCTCGTTACGTATGTAACATGCCAAAGTTAACGTACGTAACAGGCTTTACGTACGTTATATATCCATGATAGCGTACGTAATACCGACCCAGAGGCAAATAACTCATTTTGTTCAAGGCTTTACGTACGTAATCCTTTATCCATAGCGTACGTAATATAGCCGTTGACTTACTACAGTAACTTACCCTCTTAACATACGTAATATACCCTGCATAGCGTACGTAATGCTCGAGGTTGACTCGCCTGTCCACATTCGCACCAAAAGCTACCGACATAGGGCCCCACTTGTCGACCACAGCTCGGTCATGTACGATTCCCTTTGTTACGTACGTAATGCCTTATGCATAACGTACGTAAAACATAGAATTTAACGTACGTAAGTCCTTAACCTTAGCGTACGTAATGGCCTTCTATACTTGGCCAAAATCCAACTGTTCTTGTCCGTCTCGACATACTGGATACGATCATACGGCATACTGAATACATATGCTCGTTCGGATAACATTCTCATACGACACATCTGATGCACGATATCCTCAAATACAACTGTCGATCAAGTACGACAATTGTACAAATACTCATACAGTATATCCGACATCAAAAAACATATCAAGCATGTAATATCCTAGAATTAAAATAACATTGATAGACATTCTGGCACGACTGTCATAGTTCCCAAAATTATTTATCCATACTGTATCGGTCCCACTCTGTACAGTACGACTCCGATAAAATAATGCGAAAAATCGTAGCGAAATTCTAGGATATTACATATCTTCCCACTTAAATAAGTTTCGTCCTCGAAACTTAAAATCCTGTCATAATCAATATCTCAATCCCGAAATATCTCAAAATCATGTCACCATGCTCAAATAATCATCATCAAAACCAATTAACTGAAAGAACATACTTACAGGTCTGTGAAGTCGATGATCTCTCGTGATACTAGCATACGACTCCCATACAAAGTCTCAGAACAATGCCAACACACACCAATATAACAATTAGCAATTTGAAAATATCTCAAAAATTTTGGAACCTCCAAAAATCGGTTTGACTCAAAAGTCAGGAAAATCATTTTCAAAAGTCACGCTACTACTGCACCGGTAGAGCCACATAACACACATGCCCGGATTTTACGAAACCCAAGCTCTGATACCATTTTCTGTAACACCCCCAAAGCCAACCGGGAATATTACAGCGTCGTGGGCCCCACGTTGGAACCCACAAGGCTAAAATCATTTTCGCAAACGTTTAAAAATGCCAAAAGGCCGATGACGGTAATGCTTTAAATACTCAAATATTTTTCCAAAGGTTGTTCCCAATTACCGTCAGAAAATACCATTTGAGAGCACAAGGCAAAGACGCCAAAAGGGCATTTAGAAAGTATACACGAGTTGGTAAAATACTGAAAGCCATAAAAAAATTACACACGCAACGGATAGAGACATGATTAAATAC
The DNA here is from genome assembly GCA_033398695.1 of Orobanche coerulescens. Taxonomy (NCBI): domain Eukaryota; kingdom Viridiplantae; phylum Streptophyta; class Magnoliopsida; order Lamiales; family Orobanchaceae; genus Orobanche; species Orobanche coerulescens. The sequence goes on along the minus strand of CM065807.1, from coordinate 117,022,408 downwards.
ATTTGCAGCGGAATCATAACAACAAGAAAAGAATACACAAATCCCAATAACCATGCCATAGCCAGTATCACCGGAAAGCTCATCCCTTCACGACCGCTACTAGCTCGAACTCCGAGTACCTAAAATATAAAGCCCATGACGGGGTCAGCCATAATACTCAACAATGATAACGATCACATCATCATATACAATTACATATCAATGTAATTACAAGGTCAGAATATTCCAATGTAATCTTACCGAAATAACCTTACCAACTCGTGGTAACTTATATTAATCCAACCCTTACCTCAATTCACAACTCGTATTCTCAAGTGACGAATGAATTCGAGATAACCATCTGTACTGTATTCAAACAATGCCAAGATCCTCGAAAACATAAATACATCTCAAATATGGAGTAATCTGTCCATGACCAATCCTGTCCCCTGGGTCGCACAATCGGATCCCAAATCTGATAAAACCGATATCACACGGTACATCTGTAATCAACTGCCCCGAGATAATGGCAAGTCCTGGATATCAATACAAATCCTGAGTGCTCACATAATCAATAATGATAAACAACCAATGCATCAAAATGGGAATATCAATGACATGATAACTCCACACAAGATCGATAAAGGATCAACCACGAACAAGAATACCATGATGTGGTAACTCCACCAAGATCAATAAAGGATAAGCGGATGAGAATACCAATGATACGGTAAACTCCAATAAGATCAACAAAGGATCGGAGACCGAGAATACCAACGACGCGGTAAACTCCAGCAAGATCAACAAAGGATCACCGAACGAGAATACCAATGGCACGGTAAACTCCAACAAGATCAACAAAGGATCAACGAACGAGAATACCAATGATACGGTAAACTCCAAAAAGATCAACAAAGGATCGGCGATCGAGAATAACAATGACACGGTAAACTCAAACAAGATCAACAAAGGATCAGCAAACGAGAATACCAACGACACGGTAAACTCCAACAAGATCAACATAGGATCAGCGAACGAGAATAGCAACGATACGGTAAACTCCAATAAGATCAACAAAGGATCAGCGACCGAGAATACCAACGGTACGGTAAACTCCAACAAGATCAATAAGGATGTACAACGACCGAGAATACCAACGGTAAGGCAAACTCCAAACAGAATCAATAAGGATCAATAACGAACGAGATTACCAACGATAGGGTGAACTCCAAATGAGATTAATAAAGGTTCAATAACAAACGAATTGACCATCGACATGGTAACTCCAAACGAGATCGATAAAGAATCGACAGGGACAGGAGAATAAAATCTTCAACCATATACAAATCACGTATATGGGATCTCAAAGACAAACCCGACTATCGAACGGATCCGATTGTACATGGACTGTGAATGACCAACCAATAAGACTCAAGATGGACATCACGATACGCCCGATCCGGACATGTGTCCGTGTACAAGCCAACCACGGGTATTGATCAGATACACGTCTGGTCTCGTACCTAATCAGCCTCATGAAGTACGTCTCGTGTACACGGTTCAATATGAGGTCGAAACCCACACATGCTACACGTGCTAGCCCTGAAAATCCTACACATGACCGATCAGAACGTATCTGACTCCAGATATGTCACGATACAACATGATAACAAATCCCAAAGAATCGCATATCCATCAAGGATCGGAAAACATTCCAAGTGAGAACGATAACTCAATCATGAAAGACTGACACGACCACATGTCGTATTTCCGTAAGACAATAGTTCACAGCATGCTCAACAATGCATATAATATTAACACATAAACCCCAAGGCCGCAGCCAAGGGTCACGGAAGCATCTCACATGAATACTCCGGAACGTAGGTGCCATTTAGGTCTTATCCCTTAACATAGTTCATGCAATCACAAAATACCCCAAGGTCACAACCAAGGGTCACGGAAGCATCTCACAGGAATACCCCGGAACATAGGTGCTATTTAGGTCTTATCCCCTAACACAGTTCATGCAATCACAAAATACCCCAAGGTACCAAGGGTCACGGAAGCATCTCATAGGAATACCCTGGAACGTAGGTGCCATTTAGGTCTTATCCCCTAACACAGTTCATGAAATCACAATATGTAACAAGCAATGATGCACACTCACCACATGAAGCATCAACGCACACATGCAGTAATGCAACAGGATGATTATCAGAATCTAGCAATATTAATTTACCTAAAGCTGGAGACGCTAACCTTTCCACGACCAGTAGCCCTGAACGAATACACGGTTACCCGAATAATCCAAAATGAAATACAGTTCATTACTAATAACAAACCACCATCTCGAGTTCAGTATCGGCATGATAACTAGCCTTGATATCTAACTCCTCATACAATAGACCAAACATAATTCACGTCTCCGTTTCCACACTAGACATCTTTAAAATCATATACATTATGATTTATCTCAGTCCAAGCATAATATACATACTATCATTCCGACAATTCATATTCCATGATACCATTGCTATATGAATCATAAAAGAAATAAAAACAAAATCATTTATTAAACATTATGAACTGAGCAAGCATAGCTTGCTTCGATACCGATACGATGAAGTTGTTACCAATCCTGTCGTCTTCATCTACAAGCTCCGCAGCCCCGACCAAGGCGATCCACACATTCTCTAATTCTAATCGCAGCACACTACGCCATAAGTGCTCATATGCAACGCATATCTCTAGTGTTGCAAGAAAAAGTATTGCAATAGCCCTCTGATCTTTGGTCTTTTGCAATACTACTCAATTAGTGTTGCATTAGACCAGAATGCACTGTTGCAAAAGACGTTAATGCAACACCAAGCTAAAGTGTTGGATTATACGTGAACTTAAAGCGTTGCAATAGACTAAATCATCTTAACAGTTATGAAAAATATTTTACATATTTTTAAAAAAAAATATCATCAAATTTAAATTTTACACTAAAACAAAATAAATTATTTGAATTTGTTTAATTATTTTATATCAGATTTTTATAAGAGCACATATAGTTTTTTACTTAAAAAATTTTCGGATTAAAATTAATAAATTTAAAAATATTAAAAAAGAAATTAATTCCTTAAAATTAAAATAAATAAAATATATTATATGAATACATATTTTTTTCTTTTGAAAATTATAATCTAAAATTAAAATAAAAAATTAAATTTATACATTCAACTCTTCAAAATATAATAAGAAATACTCCCTCCGTCCCAACTCCTAGTCTAAGTCACTCATCTTTTCATTTTAGGTGTCCCACTCTAAGTTGCTCGTTCCATTTTTGGTAAGTTCACGGGCCACTAAAATATTAAAAGTTCATACAGCTTTAATATTTACAATAATTACCACACAGCTAATACACTTAATATCTCTGAATCAGATTAATTAGCCCATAAACCCATTAACTTGATTGGGTCCATAATTAAACCTCACACCTAATCTGATCCAACACAACACCCGATTCACATCTCATTCTCAAACCCTATTTCCTGTTCTTGAGTTGGAATACAAATCGCCTCTCTCTCTCAAAAACCTTATACTCGATCTCACACTACTTCACATGAATGGAATCCGTTTTCTTTCCTTTATTCCTTCGTCGAAGAAACACACGATGGTGATTTCCGGTCGGTGTTAGTATATGATTCTATCCCGATGGAGTCCACCGTGTTTGAGACTGAAGTCGACACTGATTCACTGAAATTCGAGTTCAATTGCTTGTTCCTGAGTCCGATGTTCACGATTCGCGATAATGTATTCTTGAACTTTGTCCTTGCTTTATATTATGTAATTAACTTGTTCGCTTCTGTTTGCTTCTGTCTAGCGCACACGCCAAAGCTTGTTGACTACTTTTTTGGAGATTACAAAGAGAGAAATAAACCCAGAGAAGCCGGATAGAGAGAGAGAGAATTAGGGAGAGAAGAAAAAAGAACTATGGCAGCTCTGGTGGAACCAAGCCAATCGGTCCAATGCTTTGGCCGTAAGAAAACTGCATTCGCAGTCACTCACTGCAAGAGAGGTCGCGGCTTGATCAAAATCAACGGTGTTCCGATCGAGAATGTCCAGCCTCAAATTCTCAGCTACAAGGCCTTCGAGCATATCCTCTCGGCTGCCACCGCTTCTCCGGCGTGGACATGCGCGTCCGTGTCAGGGGCGGTGGTCACACCTCTCAGATCTACGCTATTCGTCAATCGATCTCGAAGGCTCTCGTTGCCTTCTACCAGAAGTACGTCGATTAGCAGTCGAAAAAGGAGATTAAGGATATTCTGGTGAGGTACGATAGGACTCTGCTGGTGGCCGATCCGAGGCGTTATGAGCCGAAGAAGTTTGGTGGACGTGGAGCTCGTGCGAGGTTCCAGAAATCCTACCGTTGAAATATCATTAGTGGTTGCTCTTTTATCTATTTATTCACTACTTTTTCTTTTCTGTGGACTGAATTGAAGTTGAGATACTGTGTTCTTATTTGGATGTTTTCTTATCCTTTGTTATTTTCTTAAGAATTGTATGAGAGAATTTTGAGATACATTTAATCTCTAGTCATTATATTTCTGGTTACAGTGAAGATGATTGGTAATTTGCATCAGTAAATAAACCCAGAGAACTCGTTGGGCATGAAAGTACGTTTCTCATACTTGGGACATTATAACAGCCATGCTCTTTGAGTAGTTGTACACTTTCACTTCCATCCATGGGTTTTCTCTTTTGCAGTTCACAAAATATTGTTGCCTTTTTGGTCATTCAGATTGCCTCGAAATGTTATTCATAGTATGCCATAAATTTGATTTCTTTTCATGTATTTTCCATTTATACCTTTTATTATTTTTAATGATGATTCTGAGTTTCTTGAAAAGAAAGATATATAAGAGAGCTTGTGTATGACTGACTTAGTAAGTGCTCCTGTTGTATAGATTATTTGGTGGATCTTTTGCAGAGTTCTGTGTTATAGAAATTAGGATCGGTCATTCTTCTTGTTATGTCGTATGATTTAAGTTGGGTTCAATATAACATTATTCCTCAACCAAAAGAATATCTGCTTTTGACAGGGTGAAATTGCTTCATCTTTTGGAGATATTTTAAAGAAATTATGGGCTCCTGTAGTAACACCTCTGGCACCAATAACATTTAAAATGAAGCTCGCTCATTTTGCTCCGCAATTCAGCGGTTTTAATCAGCATGATTCTCAAGTATGTATGTTCTCTAAGTGAATAAATATTCTCCTCTTGTCCAAATCATTCGAGATTCAAGCAGCATCTGTTTAAAGTGGAGGGCCATATTTGATTACCGTAGGAGCTCTTGGCATTTCTCTTAGATGGTCTCCATAAGGATCTGAATCGTGTGAGATGCAAACCTTATGTTGAAGCTAAGGACTATGACGGCCGCCCAGATGAAGAAGTAGCTGATGAATATTGGAGGAATCATCTGGCTCGTAATGACTCGATAATTGTTGATGTTTGCCAAGTGAGTGTCATTTTATAGAATTATGCGAGTCTTGTGTTCATTTATGTAAGTGGTTTCCTTTCTCTTTGGTTTACTTTCTAGAGATGTTTCTTGTTATCCTTTTTCCCTTGATCATTCCAAAGTAGAAATATCTAAAAGCTTTTGTCTGTATAGTTGAGATAAGCTGTCAATGTTTATTCTTTTCTGCGTCTCAATTATCTGAAAATGTCCTTATCTTCACCAGGTTTCAATATTCAATATTCAATCAAATTAGACCAATCTTCCAAATTTTTCTGTGAATCAAATTATGTTACTTTAATTACCAAAGTTATTGAACTTGCTCTGTGGCTTTTACATCTCGGAGAAAGCTAAGGAAATTGTGTGGTAGTTTTTGTTGTTTTTCTATTATCTTTTATACTTCAGCTAACATCCAGTGGATTGCTATTATTGCAGGGCCAGTACCGGTCCACATTAGTATGTCCAATTTGTAGAAAAGTGTCTGTTACCTTTGACCCATTCATGTACCTGTCTTTACCTCTGTCGTCGTCATCTATGCGGACAATGACTCTGACCGTGGTAAAAGCGGATGGCGATCTAAGCCATCCCCATTTACCGTTAATGTGCCCAAGAATGGAAAGCTTGAAGATTTGACTCGTGCTTTAAGCACCGCATGTTCACCGGGGCTGATGAAACACTTTTGGTAGCCGAGGTAATCAGTGATTACATTGATGCATTAATGTTGCAAGTCGTTGGGGTTTCTAGTATCATGTCTATTTTGCCATATTATTTAATTTTGATGCTCTAAGACTTTATGATTGGTTACGTATATACAACAACCGCATAATAGGTTTTCGTGGGAGCTAATCAATCGTTATCATTAGTCGAGACAATGATCAACTAATCGCCATGATTGTCGAAGGATGATAAGGAAGCTCCTCTGTTCGTGTTTATGCATCAGCGGGTTGAAGAGTGGGTTTTAATTTGTGCAATGCTTTCTCCATAATTTGCATGTCTTTTCAGATATATATGCTAGATTGCTAGTAATTGTATTTTCTAGATGCACACATGAAAACAGAGGATTTGTCCTTAAACTATTGGCTAATGCTAGTGGTTTTTCCTGAAAAGATACAGAAAGGTAGATGATAGCATAGTTTTTAAAGGCGAAAGGTGCACCAACTACTGCTTCATTTTTTTTAATTTACCAAAAATTTATGATGCAGTAATCTGCTTAAGTATTGGTCTTGATAAATTATTTTGCTTTTTAAGTCTTCCTCATGACTACTTCCAGGCCTTTTTTTCCACCTTTTCTCAGATGGACTTAGAATTGTACCCTTTCTACACATCAAAGGTATTTATCTTAATATTGTATATTTTTATCTCATTATTTCAATGTTGTTTTTTCAGGACATTGTTTTTAGAGGTCGTCTGCAGAGGACCTTCTAGTTCAATGCTCTGGGCTAGCAGTTAATGTACAATGAGAAGTACTGAATTATTAACTCTTCAAATTGTGCTAATATTATTAACTCTTGTAGTGTTCTCGGTGTACTCATAATTCATATTCGATGGATAAAGCTTGGGTGAATCTGCCAAGGTTTTCACTCTAGGCTTAAATAGTAGTTACATAGTTGGATGTTGTCTTATGCCAGCTTTGTAATATGTATAATTTTGTTTGTAAGCCAACTTCTCCTTTCAGGGAGGAGTAAGAAATTTTGTAGCAGTAAGTTTGGAAAGTCTAGGAAACCCCTCTAAAACTCGATGTCCTTGTACTCGATGCATAAATTTGAATTACCAGACTAGTGATGATGTAGTCTCACACTTGGTTATATATGGTATGGATAAGACATATGATATTTAGTAAGTATTATTTAGTAATTAAAAATAAACCCGACTGTATATTTCATTTCAAATATTGATATATTTAATTTTCCTGTAAACCAATATTCAGCAGATGCTTAATTCGGGACAACAAGATGCGATGGTCACTAAATACAAGGAACATGGCAACAACTAGCTAGTGGGAAGGAGAGGTAAAAGGTCCGAAGAACAAGATCCTGCTCCTGCTGCGTAGAAATCGAGATATTTAATAATGTCTAGTATTTAGAACTTTGGTCACTTGGTACTCTTGAATTAGACTTGGTAATTTGGTCTAGTTATGGTGTTAGTATAAGTTGGTATTTTGTGTTGACTGTTTGTTGGGATGTTGGTATTTGGTACTGAATGGCAGGGTGTGAATATTGGATGGTATTTTATTTGTATAGAATGATGTATGTACGAAATGGTTATTTCAAAATTTTTATTTAAAGTGTTGCATTTATCTTTCAGTTATTGTTGCATATTCTCAAATTAGTGTTGTATATAATAACCATGTTACTGTTGGATATAATAATAGTGTTGCATTGTGTCTGGTGGGACCCACCGCTGACGTGGATGAAGTGGGACCCACTAATGATGTGGATGAGGTATGACCCACTAATGACGTGGCAAAAAGGGCCCATTGCTGACGTGTTATTGGTTATGGGCCCCATTTTTCTAAACTGTATTCTCCTCTAAGCCAACACTATTTTCTGTTGCATATATTTTATTTTGTGTTGCACTATGTACATAATGCAACACTTTCCCTCTGTTGCATTAGAAAGGAAAAGTGTTGGATTAAAGGTCAAATGCCACGCGATCAGATGCAACACTCACAAAGTGTTGGATATATCAATTTCTGGCCTAAGGCAACAGAAAGTGGGGCATAATGCAACAATAGGAAGCGTTGCATATGAGCACTTATAGTGTAGTGGCACAACGGTTATCATCAATGATCACTTATCGCGACCTAATGCAATAATCAATTAACGATGCGTTCGATAACAATCAAAAACCGATATAATCAACCAATCAACTCAACGGTTCAACGATATCTCGATCATACGAAACCAAACCATTACAATTCAATAATATGGATACAAGCCGCAATTAGATAATAAATAAATTCTAACAAGTGTCTCAACATTCTTGGTTCCAACTTCAATCTTACTTACGGATTAACGCGGCTCATCCTTGTAAATTCATAGAAATTCAATTGCCGATTTTCATCACGAATAACCATATGCCGAAATTGATCGTAGTCTTTCAAATTTTCGTAAAATCACGACATATAACTCAAGAGTTCTTCAAGAACATGAATCAATCCATAATCATGTTTGTAACCAACAAAACGACGTAATCCGGTGTGTTCTAACATTCACTACGCCATAAGTGCTCATAAGCAATGCATGTTTATTGTTGCAGAAGACACGAAAAGTGTTGCCTTAGGCCAAAGGCAACACCAAACCCTTGTTGCCAATACGGCCATTGCCTTTGACACCTAAGGCAACACTTTTAGTCTCTACTGCAACAATGGAAAAGTATTGCATTACGCCTATAATGCAACAACATAACCAAGTAAGGCAACAAGAAACGGTGTTGCCTAAGATTTCAAAAAAAAAAAAGAACATGGGGTCCACATGTGCTACATCATTAGTGGGTCCCATCTTTGTGCCACGTCATCAGTGGGTCCCATCTTTATGCCACATCATCAGTGGCTCTACATTTGTGCCACATCAACAATGGGCCCCACATTTGTGCCACGTCAATAATAGGCCCCACATCTATGCCACGTAAGCATTTTTTTTTTTTTTGGTTTCATAATACTACTTTTATAATACACAACAACTAAAGTAAAAGAAAACACTTCGTACAAATATTTTGAAATAACCATTTTATTTTTACATCAACCCATCCAAAATAAACCACGGCAGTCAAAAACCAACAAGGCTGCCAATACAAAATATAAAGTCCTAAATTTATACAAAACAACAAACCACCAATTTAACTTCAAAAGTACCAAAACCAAGCAACACCGCCATCTAACTTAAAAAGTACGAAATTACAAACTCTAAATACATGTGATCCTTTCACATGTATTATTACAAACTCTACCATTATCATCTTGACCACTTGATATCGTTGCACAAAATTCTTCAATATCCAAGTTGAGGCTGGGATTATCTTCTCCTACTCTGCCAAATGGTGTTCAAAAAATGCACATTAGGATGATTGATTAAAAAAAATGTGCATATTTGGAAGATTTCTTGTTATATGCATCTGGTTGTAGTGGAAAGTCTAAAAAGAAATTAGTAGGACTTTTATCAAGAAAGTCGTAAAAGATAGAATAAACTAACAATTCGGGCCTGAAATTAAATAACTACAACCTTTATTCCTTATTATGAGCCAATTCTATCCATTCAAGCAAACCAAATAGGTATATAAATGTGCATTTATTCATGGGAATCATCTGCATTTATTCATATGCATTTATTCATGAAACTATATGAATATAAATGTATCTAGTAACACTTGGTTGCAATTTGTAATTTGTCCGCCTACTGAATAGGTAAGTCAGCCTATTTTCCCATATTCATAAGCATCAATCTAACAAAACAAGTGGCCACAGATCATACAACAACTTCTAGGTTATTAAAGATTCCATAAGATTCAGCGGTTTCACAAGGAATAAACTATCCCGAATACTCGTGTTTTGAGAATTTGGGAATCAGACACTTTAGGAAATAACGAAAAAAATAACATTCTTATCTAATCATCACAGAACTCTTAAATTAGTGAGATTTGCAAGCTCTAGCACCAATACTCCATCCAAGTCTTCTCCATTGAGATCTCTATACACGACTTAAAGATTTACGAAATATAGAATTCAATAAATATTAAAAAATTCGATAAAAATCAGCAAACAGAACTGGGGACTTACAGCATATACACTTTTCCATCCAAAAAATGAACACCTGACCAATTTCATGGATTACAATGATTTGTATTCCAATATGCTAAAGCTCCAGACGGGCCAAACACCACCTTAGCCCAAAATTGCAACAACACATATACTTAGAATTAGGGCTGGGACTTTGGACCCGAATAACCGAAGATCCGAACCGAAATTGACATTTCGGTTCGGTTCGGTTCGGGTTTTAAGAAAAAAATTATTTATAAATTTCGGGTTCGGGTCCTGCAATAAATTTCGGGTTCGGGTTCGGTTATTGTAATTTTAAAATTTCAATAACCGTACTACCCGAAATTAGTGACAATAACCGAACAAAATTTCGGTTTTAGGTTATTTTGAAAATTTCGGGTTTTAGGTTATTTCGAAAATTTCGGTTATTTCAAGTAATGTGAAAAAAATTTCGGTTCGGTTATTTCGAAAATTAATCAAGTAATGTGAAAAATTTCGGGTTTTAGGTTATTTCGAAAATTTCGGGTTGTAAATTTCGGTTCGGTTTTTTCGGTTTTTTGGTAAAATTACTTCGGTTCCTAGAAATTCGGTTCCTGGAGAAAAAAGTCAGGAACCGAACCCGAATTACATAACACATTTGGAACTTCGGTTCCTTGCTTTTTTTTCAAGAAACCGAACTATCCCAGCCCTACTTAGAATCGAGTTTTAATGACAGCTGTCATTCTATAGTAAAACAACTAATACCTTTTAATGAAACAACTAATACTGTTCAAAAAATATATCACACAAAATGCAGACCAGTTGCACGGTAAAGCTGGTTTACGCAAGACTTCGCAAAACACGATATCGGGGTTTAAAAGTAAATCCATCATTACCTTCGGAATTGAGGGAACTACATCCGAAAAGCTGTAATGGAGCATTACCGAATAAGTCTTGGCGAAAAACAGTAAATTCTCCAACGAAATAAAACCCGCTCCTCTGCACAAAATTATACGGAACATCAGCGACGCAGAATGAAACAAGTAATATAAATCCATAAGTGCAACAAAATATTGACGGGTTTTGTGCAAGTATTAGTCTTATCAAAAAAGATTTTTAATGTTGGTGGTAAATGAAGTTATAGTTTTTCTATCCTCCATGGGGTGCAACTACACCCGCGTATAGTGTGGTTCCACTCGTGTTGGGCGGTCACGACAAGGATCAAGCAAAACACGAAATCAGATGGATCTTTTCCCTGCCATCCCATTTCTTTCCATTGATCAGATACCAAACTTTGTAGCTCCTGACAGGGTATGTAGCACACCATAAGGCCCTCAATGCTTCCTGCATATAAATTACTCAAATGATTTATTAATTATTAACAGTAAACGTAAATCCATATGTTTGTCTTTTGGTCATTCGGCTTCGATCTCCAAGCAAGTAGTCATATATAAGCAAGATATACACTCATATTAAAATCCAGAAAAGCTGTATGTATGTTGTTATACCACACCTGATGCTCTAGCCTGGAAGCATCAAAGTGTACTTTAGTTCGATGTCTCAACCTTTTTAGCCTCTCCTCCTGTATATAGAGTAATCGAAAGCAACGAAATTATAAAATACACTCGATTCACTAAGCTGATAGATAGTCAAGACGGCCAACATAAATTAGAACACGGACCTGAAGGGGTGTTAAGTTGATGCAGACCCGTGCATTGTTTCCATTTCGCTTAAAGCAAACGCAAGTGAGACTTTTTCGCCTCCACAACGTCGCATCATCTGCTGACCAACCCGACTTCCGTCCTTAATTCATCAACAATGACAGTCAACACACAATATGATGTGCTATATACACACACAAAAACCTTGATTATTTTGGTATTAAATTGCTTCGTTGGTATAGTGGCGCAAGGATCCCGACATATGATACGATGCTAGAACAAGAACAAAAAAGACGAAACAGAACAATTGAGTTTCAGAGGCGGTCCATCTACAGCTAGGGATGGCAATCGGGTACGGCGGGTACGGATAGTGGCTATCCATACCCATACCCGCGAGGGGAGGCCGTACCCACCACCCGCCATGGATACCAAACCCATCTCAACAGGACCGGACCAATAGTAAATGAGGCCTAAACAAAAGTATGTGAAACCAAACATCCAAAAGAAAGACGCTTGAACTAAACCCAGAAAATAAGAAAAACAACATAAGTGGTATTTACCCAATAGCAATAAACAGTTCCCGTAGAAATCAATTAAGCCCACATTAATCGTTCTAAAATGTTTTGCTGTGGTACAAATGAGGTGATTAAAGGATAAGTAGATAGGTGAAACAGAGATCACAGTAGGTTCATCTGAATGCAAAAATTAGGGTTTCATCCAAAATTCAATCACCATAAAAAAAATCGGAAAACGATGCGGCGCGTAACATCTAGCAATATATTAATTTAGCACACAAAAGCCCCATCATACGGAAACCGATTGCCGTAAATTAGTACCCATAGATTTAAAAAACAAGCGCGAATTTCCAGTTATTGTGACAATTTTTTCCCTTTTTTTCCCGATAACAGACATGACTAAATAACGTGGGTGCAAAAGAAGAGGATAGAGAAGATTACAACAGAGTAGCATCAATTGATGTCTTCATCATCGAAATCGTCTTGGAAAGAATTGAAGAAATCGGAATCAGCGAGACGGTGAAGGTCCAAGACGGGGCCCTCGCCGAAGATATCAAATGACGAATCGACGTCTTCAACTTCCATCGCCACCGTGACGCCGCCGCTCTGCTCGTCCGCCTCCCCGTAGTAGTCCATAGCCACTGTCTTCATTGTTTTTTCTGCTACTTTTTTCTTTTCGCCCTCCTCTGTTCAGGTATCCTCTCTTCCGATAAATGATGATACTCAGTGTTGGGAATACATAATGTAGTAAATATATGGGATGTAGGAATCGGGCTTCGCATATGGCCCAAACGGTCATGTGTGTCGGATTGGGTTCTATATGTCACCCAAGTTATGATGCAATATAGATCCGAAAATAATATATATGTATATAAAGATAATTTGATAATTATATTTATATTATTTACTTTTTTTATAAATTAATTATAATATAATATTTTATTGAGGTTTTGGGGCTTGTCAAAAATTGAGGCCCTAGGAATTTGCCTAGTGGGCCTATCGTCAAGGGCGGCCCTGAATGGCTCGGATCGTATTTCATACACCTTGGAATAAAAAATGAAATAGAAAGAGACTAGGTTAGGAGTCAGACAAACAAAAGTGAAGAAGAATTGAAAAGGAGCGATACTGGTAGGGTTAGTGTTTGTGTTTTCTATTTTATGGTGGGTAAATTAATTTCGGATTATTATTATTATTATTATTATTATTATTATTATTATTGGCGGTTAATTAGCGGGTATTTCGCGGGTCGATATACGGGTTTCGTGGGTATGGATAGTAACTATCCATACCCATACCCACGAACTAAAATACCTTTTTAATTGACGGATCGAGAATTAAAGAAATATTACTTAAAATACAGAACCTACCACAGCGTTTTCTAAAAACGCTATGTAAGTGTACTGTTACATAGCGCTTCCTAATTAAACGCTATATAAGTATTTTTAAAAAGGATTGTATTATTTTTTATAATTTAAAATTTTGAAATTTTATTATTTAAATTTATAATGTGTATTTATATTAAATAATTTAAATATATATATATATAAGTTATAATTTATATTATATTATATATCAAACTTTGAAAATAAGACATATATCGTAATTTAAATTTCATTATATATATTGATAATATATTAAACTTTAAAATTATAAAAAATATTTATAATTTTTAATTACAATATTAAAAAATATAATAAGTGTTTATATTAATTATAAATAATTTTTGTACCAAAAAATATAAATAATTTAAATCAAATTTATTATATGTTATATATCAAACTTTAAGAGTAAAAAAATATCAAAATTTAAATTGCATTTCATTGTGCTTGTTTTGACAATAATTGAAAAAATTATTAAAAAATTAGATATAATGCAACACCATCACAGGTGTTGCACGTCGCGCAATACCATTTTTATCTTGCAACACCAAATGTATATCTAGTGCAATACTATTTCAGTAGTGTTTCAAAAGATCAAAAATCAGCAATCTATTGAAACGCTTTGGTGGCAACACTAGCTAAAAGCATTGCCTATGAGCACTTATGGCGTAGTGATTTAAACAACCCTCATTCATAATTCAAGATGTATTTTATCATGTTCTTCAACATACACTTCTCATAACATCATGAATCGCAACAATACTACCAAGAACATCAAGAACACTATGATTCCATCATCATAACTAACATAATCAAAGGTATAAATCATCATATCATTATCCTCCTTAACAAAATTCCCATGAACACCAAGAATCATCACAATACTCCATAAACTATCATCATACGAATCAATCATCAACGACAACATCAAAAATCCGAATTCAAGGAGAGGATTATCCAACATACCTCTTAGGAGATGAAATACATAAGTAACCACCTCAAGAATCGATGATAACTCCACCTCTCGAGCTCCAAGTCAATGTTCATAGGCTTACAATCGACTTAGAAAAGCCAAAATCTAACCCTGAGTGTTGAGGGGCGAAGAAAAATGAAATGAAGTTACGAAAAAATGAAGTGACGGGCATCTCACTTATATAAATTTCCAGCTCGTTATGTATGTAACATGCCAAAGTTAATATACATAATAGGCTTTACGTACGTTATATATCCATGATAGCGTACGTAATGCCGACCCAGAGGCAATTGACTCATTTTGTTCAAGGCTTTACGTACGTAATCCTTTCTCCGTAGCGTACATAATATAGCCGTTGACTTGCTACAGTAACTTACCCTCTTAACGTACGTAATATACCCTGCATAGCGTATGTAATTCTCGAGGTTGACTCGCCTATCCACATCCGCGTCGAAAGTTTCCGACACAGCGCCCCACTTTCCGACCACAGCTCGGTCCTGTCCGATTCCCTTTGTTACGTACGTAATGCCTTATGCATAACGTACGTAAAACATAGAATTTAATGTACATAAGTCCTTAACTTTAGCGTACGTAATGGCCTTCTAAACTTGGCCAAAATCCAACTGTTCCTATCCATCTCGACATACTGGATACGAACATACGGCATACTGAATACATATGCTCGTTCCGATAACATTCTCATACGATACATCTGATGCATGATATCCTCAAATAGAACTGTCGACCAAGTATGGCAATTGTACAAATCCGACATCAAAAAACATATCAAGCATGTAATATCCTAGAATTAAAATAACCTCGATAGACATACTGGCACGACTATCACCGTTCCCAAAATTATTTATCCATAATGTATCGGTCCCACTCTGTACAGTACAACTCTGATAAAATAATGCGGAAAATCGTAGCGAAATTATAGGATATTACACGGTTGCTGAAAGAAACATCCATTGAAGTCTCGGGAGAATAGGAAATTACCGCAAAATTTTTGCAGCGACCCCTTCTTTTATTTTCCCAGTACGTGGATTTACTTTATACCTCGAAGCAAAACATTTTGAACATTTTTATAAGTTCTCATACTCGTTTCCCCTATATAAGCAACAATCATTTATGCATGCATCAATCTTCTCATACCCTAAATCAAAATCTTTAAGTGTCTTTTTTACTATGGATAGTGACTCGCGAAAACTATTTTCATCGGGTAGCATATTACGGAAAACCCTCATAAAGTTATCAAAACCAATATTGGATAGACCAAATTCAGCTTTCATCTTGTACATTTCTAAGGTGGTTGATAGTTTTGTATACTTCGTACAACCAGGGTAAAGATGAACTTCAGCCTCAGTGATTTTATTTTTGTACTTATCTTCTACATTTATTAAACATGGAGTTTCACCTCCAACATCTAACTGAAAACAAACATCTTCATACATCTGATCTATTTCTAGCTTCTCAAGTCCTCATCAGCATGTGGTAACGTTGCACAATCATTGAATTGTGCAACTCTTGTTGGTATGATAGGCTCACCATGAGCGACCCAGACTTTATATGAAGGATCAAAACCATACTTAGTCAAATGAAACAGTATTGTTTCATCATTTTGTGGGCTACAGTTTCTACAAACAACGCAAGGACATATGACCATGTCAGGATTCCTTGCAAACATTTTAGAGTTTAAGATAAACTCCTTAACTTTTCCTTGATACTCCTCACTTCTTGGATCCCAATTTAACCAGCTATTATCCATGCTAAAACTAGAATTATCTAATACACCTAAACATTGATAAATCCACACAAATTATAATATGGTGTACCAAAGAGTAATTAACATAATCAGTAGTGAATAATATTGTTCATAAATAATTCCAACTTATGCATAATTGTATTTGAAGTATATATCACAGGATAAAAAGCAGATTGAAGGAAAATGTCCAAATTTTTAGCAACTAGCATAACACATATGAAAAGAAAGATGGACCAGATTCAAAATCCATGTGTTAAAACACCTCACAATCAACTCAAATCCATCATCAAACAATAACCAATACTGATGTTGATCTTTTAACTAAAAGTTAGCATGTGTGGAAAGTTTGAAATAATGACCAATAATTTTTTTTTTCTAATTATTGGCTGATTAGCTCACTAAAATAAATTCTGTTTATTTTATAGGCGCACTAACAACTATACTTATTTTGTAGGCGCATTTACAACTAACGTGGTTGTACTGTAAGGAGTGTAACACCCCCAGATCAAACCGGGAATATTACACGCCGCAGACCCTCTCCGTGAGGATCCACCAGGCTAGACATCAACACAACACATTACATTACATACTGACGAATCAAAAGACGAATCAATAGACCGATTTGGTCTTCCGTCACTGACTTACAAATCAAAATACATAAACTCATCCAGACTCATACACATGCAAGGGTAAAATACTTGCAACGACGAACAATAAGACAGCGGAAAAGACAATACAATGGACTCCGACTAACTGAAGTCAAAACTGGCCTTCGTGTGATTAGTATCATTCGTCTTTCATCATCCCTCGCACCGATCCTGTGTCTTGCTCCCGAAAACCTTCATGTACCTGGACACAATACAGATATCCACCCCCCGATTACTCGGGGGTTAGCAAAACTCCACTGTTTCGCTAGTGCAAGTATAAAGTGCAAATACGAGCCATACACAACACATTCCGAGAATATAACGAAAGACTTCCCGAGATATATTTAGTTAAAATATAGTTCAAGTCTTGAAAGCAGAAACGAAGCAAGTAAGCATTTTGAAAACATTTCTAAATCTCAGGAGTTTTGAAAACATCAGAAATTGAAAAGTTATTAATTCCTCGAAAGCCATTTAGGGTCACAGCCCCAAAGTTCATTTTCCAAAATGCAAATCCGTTTAACAAAACACGGGGTCCACAACCCGATCATCCACTTCAATTCACTTACAAGGACACATTACACATAACACATTATTCCTATGCCATTCTAGCCAAGCACCAAGACTCGATATATAATGTCTCTCGACCCCGAGCACAAAGCATTGTGATACTCCGGACAATATCACAATTAACGAAAACATCAACGTCATCCTCAAGATGAAAACCACAACTGGTAACCCACGGCCGTACCTCTTAGTATCGACCCCCAGACATCCCGTCGGACACTCCGGGTGGGAAACCACTTCCGCGGCCGTACCCCTTAGTATCGACCCCCAGACATCCCGTCGGACACTCCGGGTGGAAGTTCATCCACACACGCACCCAAGTCCACTTCCGTGGCCGTACCCCTTAGTATCGACCCCCCAGACATCCCGTCGGACACTCCGGGTGGAAGGAACAACACACACACACGTTCCAAAATCACAGTTGCAAACCACAAGCCTCGGAGGTCAATCACAGTATATATAGTCGAGGTACCTTACTAGAATGGCCAGTTCATCCAACATATACTCACGACCAAGTAATGATATGATTCATGCTAGAATTTCGACGATGCAGCTAGTACAAATAACATAGCAACAAGGGAAAATACCTATCCAACCACGCCGAACGACACAATGAGACAGGATCATCAATAGGCATACGTTCCAAACATATCTCAAGGAAAGGTTAAGCTATAAATCCACAACGTCATAATCACACAAAACGATACCCCCACACATACTTAGACAAGCATATTTAACAACGAAATCATACGAGTCATCTTTTAAGGAAGTATTGAAAAGCATATCGATTCCTTTGAAAGTTGATTTTAGGCATTCATAAATTACGTATCGTAAATTACCAACTAATATATCCACAAAACACGTAATGTATGGGCAAGATACTTGCCTCGAAATCAATTTGTGAATACTCCGACGAAAGCGGCTCGGCCGAAACAGCCCCAAAATAGTCCCGAAACAGCCCGGCCGAAACAGCCCCAAAACAGCCCCAAAATAGCCCCGAAACAGCCCCAAAAACCGACCACCTTCACGAGAAATCAATAACAACACAATCACCACGAGAATAACACCGCTATGAACCAACAACACTAAACGAAATCTCAATCGACACTAAGAAACTACAAGGGTTCAAGGGTTCGTTCCAAGAAAGCCAAATCATGTTTCGGGTGAGATGAAGTCGATAAACGAGTTACTAATCCGTAGATTACAACCAATACAATAAGAATTACATGACCAATTCATCATTATCGGCCCAGAATTGAAATCAAAAGAAAAACCCCAAAATATCTCAAGAACATAAATCAACCCGATAAAAACATGAAAACGAAACTCCAAACTGGGGGTTAAGATAAACAAGACTAGATAACAACAAAGGAATCAACAATTTTGGATTGGAATCATGAAATCACGATAAACCCCAAATTATCCCGAAAGTAGGGTTTTAAGAAGAAAATACCTCAATTAAAATGGCGAAAGATGTTGGGATGTTGTTAAATCCGTACTAGGAACTCAAAGATATTGATGGGTGATGATATCAGGCCAAAATCTATGCTTATACGCCCTCAAGATCGTCTAGATCGCCGGAAGGAAGAAAGGGGAGGAAGAAATGACGAAAGTTGACCTCTGCAGTCTTATATATACTGTCAAGAGTTAGCGCACGCTAAGATATGTGTAGCGTGCGCTAACGGCTGTAAAATGCAGTCCAGAACCCTCTGCCAGATCCGTTAGCGCACGCTAATATATGTATTTAGCGTGCGCTAATTACACACTGTGTAGTCTTTGTTATCTCGGCCATAACTCCTTCGTCCGGACTCCGATTGACTCGCCGTTTGAACCATTGGAAAGCTAATTTGATGCTCTATCACATTGTAAAGTTTCAGAATTTTTAGACTTTATAAGCGCCGGTGGTGATCTGACAAAGTCGACTAAATGCACAAAAACGATACTCCTCGACAAAACAATAATTATTCAACATGCAACGAAACACTAACGGACAACACCAACGATCCAAATCGAAAACGAACACATAACAAAGCAAGACATACTATTAGCTCGACTTACGCAATGATAAGTTGTACCCGACGAACACCACAACACGGTACATCGTGTCGTACCCAACATAGGGGAAAATCTCAAGAAATCGCCAACAGAACAAAATGAACGGCGCAATCGACAAAAATTCAAAAATAACCGGAACCGAAAATCTCGGGTATTACAAGGAGGTGCTTGAGAATCCGGCTACGGTATATTACATAAATAGAAGAGCAAGCAGGAAAACTGGTTTAATAACTTAAAAGGTTAAAAATGAAAAAGTGTTGACTAATCATTTGAATTGTATGACAAATTGTCAAGATAATCATATCTAGCTAATAATGTGCGAATTATATGGAACATAAGACACGGAAAGAAATAACTTCGGAATAAAGTTGGAAATGTATTTTCACATATACGGGAATTATGTGATTTAGCTTCATATTTTTTCTTCATCTTGCTAATCAAGTGTTTGTTAACTTTATGAGAATAGTGATGTAGTGTATCCATACATGTGGTCTTGGTCATATGTGTTCGCTTTTAACTCAAAATTCTTAAATTCAGTGCATACCATATTTGGTATACAACTAGACAAGACATAAATAAACAACTTTCTTCTTTTGACCAACTTGAAATTAGGTCTTTAACCCCTTCAAAACAACTCTACAAAACAGATCAATAAATCTAAAAATGTAAAATGCTACTGTGCATACTTAAACATTTTTAATAAATCGAACAATGCTTCTTAAATCACAAAATTTGGTAGATTTCAACTTCAATGTCGAGTCAATCTCTCATAAAAATTTAATCTCCAAATCCATTTTATGACATATAAAACGAATTGAAAGAAACTCAAGCAGAAGCACTGAAATTTCAGTTTCGCAGACCTTCACTAAAACGGTCATAACTTTTGACTCGTTTGTTATTTTGACGCAAGGTTTTCGTGTACACAAACTAGAAACCAAATTCTGCAACTTATCTCATGAAATCATAGTCAAAACAAGGGAACAACAGCCTCAAAACACTGCTGCAACAACAGTACAATAGGTAGCTAAACTGCTCATCGACTTCTAACATCAATATGTAATAATGTAAATTATACTTAAACATTTTTAATAAATCGAACAATGCTTATTAAATCACAAAATTTGGAAGATTTCAACTTCAATATCAAGTCAATCTCTCATAAAAATTTAATCTCCAAAACCATTTTATAACATATAAAACAAATTGAAACAAACTCAAGCAGAAGCACTGAAGTTTCAGTTTCGCAAACCTTCACTATAACGGTCATAACTTTTGACTCGTTTGCTATTTTGATACAAGGTTTTCACATTGACAAACTAGAAACCAAATTCTACAACTTATCTCACGAAATTATAGTCAAAACAAGGGATTAATAGCCTCGAAATACTACTGCAACAACAGTACAGTAGGTAGCTAAACTGCTTATCGACTTCTAACATCAATATGTAATAATATAAATTATACTTAGACATTTTTAATAAATCGAACAATGCTTCTTAAATTACAAAATTTGGCAGATTTCAACTTAAATATCCAGTAAATCTCTCATAAAAATTTAATCTCCAAAACCATTTTATAACATATAAAACAAATTGAAACAAACTCGAGTAGAAGCACTGAAATTTCAGTTTCGCAAATCTTCACTAAAACGGTCATAACTTTTGACTCGTTTGCTATTTTGATGCAAGGTTTTTGCGTAGACAAACTAGAAACCAAATTCTACAACTTATCTCACGGAATCATAGTCAAAGCAAGGGATTAACAGCCTCGAAACACTGCTGCAACAACAGTACAGTAGGTAGCTAAACTGCTCATCGACTTCTAACATCAATATGTAATAATGCAAATTATGTAATTGAAATTAAAATGCAAAAAGGATTCAAACTACCTGGTCGATCTGAAGTTGAAGCATTTGGAGTGTGTTGTACAACTGCGGTGCGGCGACGGCGTGCAACGTGAAGTGCAGGTGCGGTGGGACTGGCCCGACTGGGAGAAGCGGTGGTGGATCCCTTTTTTCTGCCCGAATTGGCAGAGAAAGTTTTTTTTTCATGAGGACTGAGGAGGAGCAGATAAAAGGTAGGGTTTTTTTGCGCGAGGACACCAGGAGGACAAAAGGTTTTTCTTAACTGAGGACTCAGGTGCGTGAGACTGCACACACCTTTTTGTTTTTTATTATTGACATTTATATTTTATAAAATTTGTTATTTGTCATACATATATTGCATAATTATCTTAAAAAATAAAAAATAAATAGGCACTAATTTGGTATCGGCTTAAAATTGATAAAATAAATATTAAGTTTAAAATTTTAATTTTTTTGACAATGATATTTATTGTTAATTATTTTTGTATATATTCATGTGTTAGCATTAGAAGATAAAATTAATCAAACTTATTTTGATGTTCAGTCCACCAATTTCATAAAAAAATATCAACCATCCAGAAATATTAACAATCCAAAAATCATAACCATCCAGAAATTTAAGTCATCCAGATATTTTGGTTCAGATTTAACTGGCCCCTTGTTTTTTCAAGTCATCCGGATATTTTGGTTCATATTTCACAAATGAGCCCTAATTAAGTAGATCCATTTCAGTTTCTTTCCATAGGGCTTGGGCTAGGCCTATTATAAAATATTAACTAAATGTCAGAAAAAGTAGGCCCTAGTTTTTTTTAAATATTTGGAGGCCCTGTGCAGCAGCACAGGCTGCACAGGGCCAAAGACGGGCCTGGTGCACAGACAAACGGAGTTTTTTTTCAAGTGGTTTGTTGTTCAGTTTTGCTACCTACTGTATCAAGTGGGTTGGGAAGTGTCAAAAGGCTAAAACTAAAAGATTAAGTTTTTTGCTGAAATATTTTCGCGGTATTTGGTCAATTTTTTTCATGAAGGAAATAAATTATCATCACCCAAATAGTATTTCGTAACAGTTGAAAATTGTCATTGAAACTTATTACATAATAGTTTTAAAACGTCATGATATAACGAAATAATGATGTTTCTAAAATATTATTGATAACTTATACAATTGATGACAAAACTAAAACGTCATGAAAACCCAAATCAAGCATGACGTTGGTAAAACGTCATACAATCACTCCATATTTTAGATCCAAGACGTTTGTTGTCCTAAACATCATGGAAGTCCCCTACAATGATGTTTATCTCAAAACATCATAAAATTAATGTCATTAAAGTGTATATCTCTAGTAGTGTAGGTCGTGGGGTCGGTCTCTTGACTATCACCTGGAACCTCATGGAGACCCAGCTCCTCCGGGTGCATAAAGCCATAACTCTCAGGTAATTGAGACACCATACTAGACCTATGAGGTGGTTGTACTTGTATTTAAGAAGGTTCGGTTCCATCTTTCTGTACAGGTGTCTCCTAGGGAGTTTCATTGTACTCTTCCAAAGAAATACTTCTACCTGCTCCACCTTCCTGAATAAACTCATCTTCCAGGAAGTGTGCTTGCAAGGCAGCAATGATCTTTCGATCTTCGGGTATGTAGAATAGATAACCCATCATCCCAGATGGGAATCTAATGAAAACGTCCCTTCACGGACCTTACTTCCAATTTCTCCGCCTAACTCTTCAAGACATAGGCAGGACATTCCCTGTAATATCCATATTTATTACGGTGTATTTCATCTGTATTCAACTCTGTATTATTCGGATTGGTGATTTTGATTATTGGAGTATGATATTTTCTTGCATTGATATCATTGTGCATAAGTATCGAAGCATGTAAAATTTCTCATGCAAACTCGTGTTAGCGCACGCTAAGAATGTATCTTAACGCACGCTATCGGGCTACTATTAGCGCACGCTATGCAGATAGGGGTTGCGTGCGCTAAGAACTCAATTATTGAGCGGGACGGCTAGCACATGCGCCAGCCGGGACATGGGTCCGGATAAGATTCCCGCGGACGCACCCGGACAATTCTGAAGTCAACCATTATTAGCGCACGCTAAGGAATGCTTGGTAGCGTGCGCTAACTTGTTAAAATGCAGAATGTTATAAATGGGACAACAACCCGTTTTGACTTATATTTTACTCGTTCCTTCTGCATTCTTGAGAGGCCAGAGAGCTGAGATAACCCTCCTACATACTTAGAACATATATTGTTGGTGTTTATATATTGGTTATCACTTGGGAGTAATCATTGAAGTGGATTAGCACCTTGGAGTGGCATACAACCAACCGGAGTCGGATTCTACCTTACGGTTCAGTGATTTTCATCATATTAAGGTATGTTCAATCTATCTCCAGGCTTAGATTTGGATTCTAACGATTTGGATGATCATATTAACAAGATATGGATTTTCATAGATGAATTATCCAAAGTATATCATGTTTGGAATGTTGTGATGATTAAGCCTTAAGTACCTTGATTATGATCATCATAATTCGAATCTTATTACATTGAACAAGTAAAGGAAGCTTCTATCATTGGTGATCCGAATCTAGTAGATGACTTCATAGTAATCTTGGACTTGACTTTAACATCATTATTGTTAGATAAATCTAAAGGATTGATCATGGAAAGATTTATCTAGTATAGATGGAACGTTTAACAACTTCAGCATGATAATATTGATTGATATAAAGGTGTTGATATCAACCGTTAAGCTTTTCGAATCGTCATATGAAGAATTGTAGTTGAAATGGAATATGGTTTATATGGTATGCATATCCTTGAATCCGAAGTTGTTGTTATCCGTAAGATCATTCAGAATCATATGTACATGATATTCATGGAGGTAACAGGAAGTCTCACGAAAGATTTCATTGTTTCGATCATGGCGAGAACAGTTTACTGCTCAGAAGTAAACTGCCATGCACAGATAGCGCACGCGATGCTATGAATATTAACGTGCGCTACCGAGCACGAGTTAGCGTGCGCTACGTTTGGTACGTAACGTACGCTAGACCATCAGACGAGTCAGTCGGATGGTCAGTGAAGTACTGACCATGCGTAGTTAGCGTACGCTAGGCTTTGTTGTTTGCGTGCGCTATCGAGCAGACTTAACGCACGCTACACAGAGCACTTAGCGTGCGCTAAGCAGTTCATACAGATTTCATTTTATGAACTTTTGGCCGTAAATCGAATTGTTAAACATTCGTACGACGTGAGATAAATCCTATATCTTTTCTTTTGTTAAGGTTTGATCTTGTTGCGTGATTATTTGAGGAGGACGACCTTCGAGTGTTCATTTTCGTGGAAGTATTGTTCTTGTCTTCAAATCGAGGCAAGTACCTTAATTGTTTTATGAGTTGTTGTTATACATATTGTCGTGCATGTATGTCGTTATTGTATGTCCACCTCGTGTTGGTCCGACGGGATCATCGGGGGATCTATGCTAGCGTGCGCTGGATCATCGGACGGGTTTTTCCACCACGGGTTGGTCTGACGGGATCATCGTGTGTTCTAGGCAGTGAACGCTGGATCGACGGAATTACCATGTGTATGTTATGATATCATGTTGTGATTATCAGTTGTGCATGTTATTTTTGAGTTTCTCGTAGGAGAAGACTCGTTGGTATTTTTGTCGTTTGCATTATTCGTGAGATATGAATAATATGTTGTGGTACTTGTACTAGCATCGTTGTGCTAACCCCTTCGGGGGTGAACATTTTGTTTATGTTCAGGATCCAGGAGAGCGGGAAAACAACCACTGGAGCTGCATGACAACGAGGGTGCAGAGTGATGTTTTCGGCCGGGTTTATTTATCTGTTGTTTATTCGTTATTTCAATAAGTACTCGAGTACGAAGTCATTTGTGATGGATTTGAATTTGGTGATGTATTATTGAGTTCCTGTTGAACAATTGTACTTTCAGTTTTTGGTAAGAACTGTTGTATCTTAATTCCGTTATTTCCATTCGTTAGTACCTTTTAATGTCTGTGCAAATCTTCAGCCTTGTAAATCCTTATGTAAAGGATTTACGGCGCTGTAATGTTCCTGAATATATCGGGGGTGTTACAGAATATGGTATCGGAGCTAAGATTATGGATATCTTGGCCGTTGGGTTAAAATAGGGGTCATTTATGTCTTTTGAGGTAACCGGCCGTGAACGACATCACTGCACTGCCTACGTCTTCATGCGAACGGTGGTTGTAAGTTCCTAAACTCTATCTCGTTCTTTACATGTTGTCTCTTTATACTCGAATATTAGAACGATGTTATTTCCTGTATATTGAGTATTTATGCTTACAGTATGTTGAGAGGCATACGTGGACGTGGTCGCGGTCGTGGACGCGGACGAAGAAATGTTGAAAGGGAAGCGTCGCCTTCTAATCAAAGCGCCATAGCTCAAAGTAGCCGCAACAATCTATTAATAACGAACTGATCCACAGACTCGAGATCCTTCGTCAAGTGGTGAACCAGATGACTCGGTTCGCCCAAGTCGTGGACCGAATGCAAGTGGCGGTGGGACTACGGCAGGAGAGAGAGACAAAGGGATCCTGACATGGGAAATCGAGGTGACCGGTGGTCGCAAGAGGTGGCGAAGATGCAACCACCCAAATTTGACGGTATTTCGAGACTCCCACCGGGATCATTGGTTGAAGGAACTGAGAAAATCTTTGCCTAATTAATCGCCTGACGACGTGAGAGCCTCTATCGCTCAATATTTTCTCGATAAGGGAAGCGTCCGAATGGTGGGAAGCCATCCGGCTGTAGACCATGATGCTGATTGACAGAGTTTAGATTGATGATGGAAGCTCGGATTGCCCTCGCCCCGTGAGGGAAGCCAAAGTTCGGGAGTTTTTCTCCGCCGCCTTTCCGATGTGCGGTATCCTGTGCGATTAAGACGTTTAACCAACAATCGGCATTTGTTCGACATCCGGTCGTAATGCATGCGTAAATGATGATCCATTTCGATATGAGAATGAAACCAGAAATCCAGAGGTACATGTCCGGATTTGAATGTACCACACTCCGTCAATACCAGGATAAGGCGTTGGCATATGAGATCAAGGAAGCGGCTATGGAGAAATTTTCTAATCCAAGAAACAGAAAGTCTCGGTACTTTTACAGAGCACAAGAACAGTGGGGCCCGTAAGGCCCGTCATCCTTTCACTCTTTCAAGAAACCTCCGCACCTACCTAGGAGCGGAAAGAACTTCTAACGACATCAACTATTACCGATGTTACCAGAAATGCTTTAATCGCGCCCGACGGGGCACTATCGACGAATTGCCCCCTTCCCGCCGTGACTTGTTTTGATTGTGGACGAGAGGGACATCGGCGTGTTTTGTGAAGAGGCCGCAAAGTCTTTAGAGCCCGTACGCCACGGCCAAATCGAGAAAGAAGCCGATCCAACAGACGCAGCAAAGTGTTCGGATGCCTCAGAATTTTGGCCGCGGGCGAGGCAGAGGACAATGGGACCGAAAGGGGACATCGAGTGC
Source organism: Orobanche coerulescens (assembly GCA_033398695.1). NCBI lineage: Eukaryota > Viridiplantae > Streptophyta > Magnoliopsida > Lamiales > Orobanchaceae > Orobanche > Orobanche coerulescens. Next base: position 116,995,231 of record CM065807.1, on the reverse strand, counting down.
CGGATCTGCTCCCCACGTCAGACGAGATGAGGAGGACAGACGATCGATATCATTGCCGCATCGTGTAATCGGCCCGAGATCCTTTCCACCCGGCTTAGCGTTTTATTCGATACAGGAGCTACTCATTCTCTCATATCTTTATCTTGTGTAAATCGTTTGAATATTTCAGGTTTTCATACTTGTGAACCTTATGTTGTTGGTTTACCGAGTGGAGAGAGGATTGTTGGGAACTTAGAAACTAGAAATTTCCCTATATCATTTGGAGGCAGAGAATGGCTCTCAAATCTGATCGTGATAGAAATGCAAGGAGACGACCTGATACTCGGAGACGATTGGCTTAATCGGTATGGAGCAATTGTAAACTACCGAAGGAGGAATATCTCGCTGATCGCTGACGACGGTTCCGAAATTCTGTTTGAGGGATGGAAACCGGGCAGCTCAGGAAAATTGATCAAAGCGATGAAAGCTGTCAGATTGTTGAAACAGTGTCAGACGGGTACTGGTGTTATGCAATGAAGAAAGAAGACGAAATTGTGGAACTTTCATCCATTCCTGTTGTGAACGAATTTCCAGATGTATTTCCTGACGAGTTACCTGGGCTACCTCCACGAAGGGATGTGGAATTTACCATTGAGTTGGAACCCGGAGCTACACCAATTTCTAAGGCGCCGTATCGTATGACACCTACTGAGATGTACGAACTGAAGAAGCAACTGGAGGAGTTACTGGACAAAGGCTATATTCAGCCAAGCGTTTCACCCTGGGGAGCGCCAGTTCTTTTTGTCCGAAAGAAGGATGGATCGCTTCGACTGTGTATTGACTATTGAGAGCTGAACAAGATGACGATTAAGAACAAGTATCCGTTGCCACGGATTGATGATCTATTTGACCAGTTGCAAGGGGCAACGGTATTTTCTAAAATCGATCTGAGATCAGGGTATCATCAGCTGAGGATTAAGGAATCTGATGTTCCGAAATCAGCGTTCAGAACTCGCTACGGACATTATGAGTTTGTAGTGATGCCGTTTGGTCTCACTAACGCACCTGCTGTATTTATGCAATTGATGAACCGTGTGTTCATTGAATTTTTGGATAAATTTGTGGTCGTGTTCATTGATGACATTCTGGTGTATTCTAAGAGCCCGGAAGAACATGCGCAACATTTGCGGATTGTATTGGAACTTTTGAGAAGCGAGCAATTGTACGCCAAACTTTCTAAGTGTGAATTCTGGATAAAAGAAGTGATGTTCCTCGGCCATGTGGTGTCAGCTAAAGGAGTCCGAGTAGATCCTCAGAAGATCGAAGAAATTATGGATTGGAAGCCTCCAAAGAACGTGAAAGAAGTCCGAAGCTTCTTAGGACTTGCTGGATATTATCGTCGATTCGTGGAAGGGTTTTCTAAAATCTCCCGTCCACTTACTCGACTTCTGCAGAAAACTCAAAAATTTGAGTGGAATGAGTTGTGTCAGATTAGCTTTGATGAATTAAAGAAGAGATTGACGACGGCACCGATTCTATCACTTCCACAGGGAACTGGAGGATTTATAATTTACAGTGATGCTTCGAACCAAGGACTTGGGTGCGTATTGATGCAGAATGATAAGGTGATCGCTTATGCGTCGCGACAGCTGAAACCTTATGAAGTAAATTACCCAACACATGATTTGGAGCTAGCAGCAGTGGTTTTTGCTTTGAAGATCTGGAGGCATTATCGGTACGGGACTCACTGTCAGATCTTTACGGATCACAAGAGTCTCAAGTACATATTCAGTCAGAAAGAATTGAACATGCGGCAAAGAAGATGGTTAGAACTGATTAAGGATTATGACTTGGAGATTTTATATCATCCAGGCAAAGCGAATGTAGTGGCCGATGCACTTAGCCGCAAGCCTGTTTCTATTCAGATGCTGGAGACGCTGACCTCCCAACTTAGCCTTCAACGAGAGATGATTCGTGAAGGAATTGAGGTGTGGTTACAAAGAGTCCAAGGACAACTGTGCGTGATGGAGATAACTTCATCATTAACCGAAGGAATCAAATCTAGACAGGCAGATGATCCTCTGATGATTCGGTTATGTGATGAAGTGATCAAAGGAAAGGCCCCCGGATTCATAATTCATGATGATGGAGTTTTGAGATTTCAGAACCGACTCTGTGTTCCCGATGATGATGTTTTGAAACAAACGATTATGAAAGAAGCTCACAGTTCGCCTTATTCTATCCACCCGGGCACCAGTAAAATGTATAAGGACTTGAAGCAGAATTTCTGGTGGGGCAATATGAAGAAAGACGTAGCGGACTATGTTTCGAAATGCTTGACATGTCAGCAAGTTAAGATCGAGCATCAACGGCGTGCCGGAATGTTGAAGCCACTCCCGATTCCTGAATGGAAGTGGGAGGACATATCGATGGACTTTATCACTAATATGCCGAGAACCAGGACAGGAATGAACATGATTTGGGTGATAGTTGATCGTTTAACCAAATAAGCTCATTTTCTAGGCATTAAAGATACGTGGGGACCAAAGAGGTTGGCACGAGTATTTATTTCGGAGGTAGTTCGATTGCATGGTACGCCGAAGACCATTGTTTCTGATCGAGACGGCCGTTTTGTGTCTCACTTTTGGAAAGCAGTTCATAAGGCCTTGGGGACCGAATTGAACTTTAGTACAGCTTATCACCCGCAGACTGACGGACAATCTGAGAGAACTATACAAATGGTGGAAGATATGCTAAGGGCATGTGCCTTAGATTGGTCAAACGATTGGGAAGTTCATCTACCGTTGATTGAATTTACCTACAACAATAGTTGGCATGCATCCATTAAGATGGCACCGTTTGAGGCATTATACGGAAGGAGATGCAGATCGCCCCTATGCTGGGACGATTCATCGGACTTGATCGGAACAGAACCAGAGTTGATCGTGAAAACTCGAGAGAAGATAGCCTTGATTCGTAAAAGGCTGTTGACCGCCCATAGTCGTCAGAAATCTTACGCAGATGTACGCCGCCGCCCATTGGAGTTCAGTACTGGAGACCACGTACTTTTGAAGGTTTCTCCTACTCGGGGAACCTTTCGTTTCGGAAGGAAAGGAAAGCTGAGTCCGAGATATATCGGACCATTTGAGATCCTCGAGAGAGTTGGGGAGTTGGCATACAGATTGGCATTGCCGCCGTCATTGTGCCATGTTCATAACGTGTTCCACGTATCCCAGTTACGGAGGTATATACCAGATCCCAGTCATATCATTGATTTCGGCGAGATCAAAGTCGCGCAGGATGGGACGTTTGAAGAAAGACCGGTCAAGATACTCGAGAGTCGAGTTAAGTAGCTGAGGAACAAACCAATCGTTTTGGTCAAAGTTCAATGGTCACGTCACGGAATGGACGAGCTGATATGAAGTCTAGATATCCCGAGTTATTTTCGTCTTGAGTTTCGGGACGAAACTCTTTTTTAGTAGGAGAGTATGTAATATCCGGATTTATTATGGTGTATTTCATCTGTATTCAACTCTGTATTATTCGGATTGGTGATTTTGATTATTGGAGTATGATATTTCTTGCATTGATATCATTGTGCATAAGTATCGAAGCATGTAAAATTTCTCATGCAAACTCGTGTTAGCGCACGCTAAGAATGTATCTTAACGCACGATATCGGGCTACTATTAGCGCACGCTATGCAGATAGGGGTTGCGTGCGCTAAGAACTCAATTATTGAGCGGGACGGCTAGCACATGCGCCAGCCGGGACATGGGTCCGGATAAGATTCCCGCGGACGCACCCGGGCAATTCTGAAGTCAACCATTATTAGCGCACGCTAAGGAATGCTTAGTAGCGTGCGCTAACTTGTTAAAATGCAGAATGTTATAAATGGGACAACAACCCGTTTTGACTTATATTTTACTCGTTCCTTCTGCATTCTTGAGAGGCCATAGAGCTGAGATAACCCTCCTACATACTTAGAACATATATTGTTGTTGTTTATATATTGGTTATCACTTGGGAGTAATCATTGAAGTGGATTAGCACCTTGGAGTGGCATACAACCAACCGGAGTCGGATTCTACCTTACGGTTCAGTGATTTTCATCATATTAAGGTATGTTCAATCTATCTCCAGGCTTAGATTTGGATTCTAACGATTTGGATGATCATGTTAACAAGATATGGATTTTCATAGATGAATTATCCAAAGTATATCATGTTTGGAATGTTGTGATGATTAAGCCTTAAGTACCTTGATTATGATCATCATAATTCGAATCTTATTACATTGAACAAGTAAAGGAAGCTTCTATCATTGGTGATCCGAATCTAGTAGATGACTTCATAATAATCTTGGACTTGACTTTAACATCATTATTGTTAGATAAATCTAAAGGATTGATCATGGAAAGATTTATCTAGTATAGATGGAACGTTTAACAACTTCAGCATGATAATATTGATTGATATAAAGGTGTTGATATCAACCGTTAAGCTTTTCGAATCGTCATATGAAGAATTGTAGTTGAAATGGAATATGATTTATATGGTATGCATATCCTTGAATCCGAAGTTGTTGTTATCCGTAAGATCATTCAGAATCATATGTACATGATATTCATGGAGGTAACAGGAAGTATCACGAAAGATTTCATTGTTTCGATCATGGCGAAAACAGTTTACTGCTCAGCAGTAAACTGCCATGCATAGATAGCGCACGCTATGCTATGAATATTAACGTGCGCTACCGAGCACAAGTTATCGTACGCTACGTTTGGTACGTAACGTATGCTAGACCATCAGACGAGTCAGTCGGCTGGTCAGTGAAGTACTGACCATGCATAGTTAGCGTACGCTAGGCTTTGTTGTTTGCGTGCGCTATCGAGCAGACTTAACGCACGCTACACAGAGCACTTAGCGTGCGCTAAGCAGTTCAGACAGATTTCATTTTATGAACTTTTGGCCGTAAATCGAATTGTTAAACATTCGTACGACGTGAGATAAATCCTATATCTTTTCTTTTGTTAAGGTTTGATCTTGTTGCGTGTTTGATTGAGGAGGACGACCTTCGAGTGTTCATTTTCGTGGAAGTATTGTTCTTGTCTTCAAATCGAGGCAAGTACCTTAATTGTTTTATGAGTTGTTGTTATAATTATTGTCGTGCATGTATGTCGTTATTGTATGTCTACCTCGTGTTGGTCCGACGGGATCATCGGGGGATCTATGCTAGCGTGCGCTGGATCATCGGACGGGTTTTTCCACCACGGGTTGGTCTGACGGGATCATCGTGGGTTCTAGGCAGTGAACGCTGGATCGACGGAATTACCATGTGTATGTTATGATATCATGTTGTGATTATCAGTTGTGCATGTTATTTTTGAGTTTCTCGTAGGAGAAGACTCGTTGGTATTTTTGTCGTTTACATTATTCGTGAGATATGAATAATATGTTGTGGTACTTGTACTAGCATCGTTGTGCTAACCCCTTCGGGGGTGAATATTTTGTTTATGTTCAGGATCCAGGAGAGCGGGAAAACAACCACTGGAGCTGCATGACGACGAGGGTGCAGAGTGATGTTTTCAGCCGGGTTTACTTATCTGTTGTTTATTCGTTATTTCAATAAGTACTCGAGTACGAAGTCATTTGTGATGGATTTGAATTTGGTGATGTATTATTGAGTTCCTGTTGAACAATTGTACTTTCAGTTTTTGGTAAGAACTGTTGTATCTTAATTCCGTTATTTCCATTCGTTAGTACCTTTTAATGTCTGTGCAAATCTTCAGCCTTGTAAATTCTTATGTAAAGGATTTACGGCGCTGTAATGTTCCTGAATATATCGGGGGTGTTACATTCCCAAATCCTAATATGATTAAGAATTAGTTTCCTGCCCTCCCACATCTCATGTGAAGTCTTAGGAATAGATTTGGAAGGACATCTGTTCAATATATAAGCAGCAGTAAGGAGCGCATAACCCCACAGGTAAATCGGTAAGTCAGTGTAGCTAAGCATGGAACGAACCATGTCCAACAAGGTTCGGTTCTTTATTTCCGACACACCATTTAACTGAGGAGTTCCTGGAGGTGTAAGTTGTGACACTATTCTGTACTCCTTTAGGAACCCGTCAAACTCAGTGCTCATATACTCGCCACCTCAGTCCGACCGAAGTGATTGATATGATTTACCAGTTTGTTTTTCGACTAGGGCCTTAAATTCCTGGAATTTCTCAAAGGCCTCGGATTTATGTTTCATTAAGTATACATAACCATACCTAGTATGATCATCCGTAAACATAATGAAATACTGATATCCGTCACGTGCTACTTCCAAAGCACCACATGCATCGGTATGAATTAATCCAAGTTTATCAGCTGCTCTTTCAAACGTCCATGTGAAGGGGGACTTAGTCATTTTGCCCTTAAGGCAAGATTCACAAGTTGGAAAGGGATCCGATCTCAATGGACCCATAAGTCCATCTCTTCCATTTTGTAAACCTTGGTCTGACCAACATGACCAAGTCTAAGATGCCATTTCAAAACTTGATTAGTTTCATCCCTACCACGCTTCCTAGTCATAGTATTCACAACGACTTTGTTGTTTAGGTTTAGATGATACAATTCATTTAACAATATAGCAGTGCCCACTAGTTCATTTCTAAAATAAATTTTGGAGGTACTGTTACCAATGAAAAGAAAAGCCTTTCCGATCCATGACCGGAATGGATACAATATTTTCTATGCCCTCCTTGGGAAACACTTGTACATCATCTAAAGTTAAAATAAAGACGGATTTCAAATCTAAAAAAGTGATCCTATATCGGTTGCTGCAACACTATGCCAGCTTCCGAAAATAATCATCACTTCCCCAGCTCATACCCACGCAGGGGTTAACATAATTCAACACTCCTGTAAAAGGGGAAAACAAACACAACGGAAGGACAAAACAACAAGACATCACCAAATACTCAACACCGGCCTTCATGTGATTAGTATCGCCGTCTTCCATCATCCTTCGTAACGATCCTGTGAATTGCTCCCCAGCAACTTGCAAGTACCTGGACGCAAAACAGACATCCACCCCCCGAATACTTGGGGTTAGCAAAACTCCGCTGTTTTGCTAGTGCAAGTATAAATACAAAGACAAGCCATACATATCATACTCCAAGAACATAGAAATCGTGAATATACTTCCCGAGATAATTCACTTGATCAAAACAGTATGAATTACGAAAGATAGGAATAAACCCTTTTACATCTTACAAAACATTTTACGATCTCGGGAGTTTTTGAAAACACTTGGGGTTTAAGAATTCTGAAGCCTTTCGAAACACTTAGGGACACAGCCCAAAAATCATTTATTTCCAAATACGATTCCGATAACAAAATATGGGGTCCACGACCCAATCATAACATTCCAATCACAAACACGCAAGAATAACTCGACGGAAACTACACCGTGTCAAACATTAACATGACAACAATCTCACAAAACGACATCAGAGAGCACAACTTTGAAACTTAACCATACGATCGAACTCGACATACCATAGAGCCACAATACACAGAGCAGCCACAGGACTCACGTACCCATACCAAATTATCACAGTCAAGGGACAAATCACACACAACACATTTACTGGTGCCATTCTAGCCAAGTACGATACCATTTGGACTACCATTCTAATCAGACGAAATATGCGCCAAAAATCACAGTTCTCCAACACAACATTTCAAAGTTAACCGTTGGTACGAGACTCACGGCCGTCGTACTCCGCAGAGCCCCGTCGGACATCCCTGGGTGGTTAACCCTAGTTCGCGATACGCACACACACGGCAATACGTATCCCTAGATGCCCCGTCAGACCGTCCCTAGGTGAACATACACATATCATCCACAACGCCATGGGAAGCCATAATTCGAATACTAGAATATGCATACAAATGCTAGGTACTTCGCTAGAATGACCACTTTAACCGACATATACTCACAATCAATGTCACACAACGATAAGCAAATACCAATGCCAAACAACACCAAGTGTCCCAACCTCCTTATGAAGGGGTAACAACTAATATCACACAACGTCACATATTCACCATACAATTACACAGCTCAATACACAATCCTCGGCAAATAATTACGGTCTACTAAATTTACTAAAATATGTCCAGTATCTTCCATCACACAACACTGATACACATAATCAGAAAACACATTTATTCACAAAGCCTACGAGTTATCTTCGAAGGAAAACCTTTATCAAAAATATACCGATCCTTTTTTAAAGTTCATTAAAACATTAAAATTCCACATATAATCAATTACCAATTATCACGTCTACGAAACATGAAAATGTATGGGCACGATACTTGCCTAGGAACCACGATCATAACAAGACGACGGATGGAAAGCGGTTGAAATAGCCTCGAACTCCCGAACACTATCAAGAACGCGATAGTACCGAAATTACTACGGGAAAATACCACACGAATCATCAATCACCAACGGAATTTAACATCGGAATCATCGAGCACCTATAATCCTCCGTAAGGAACAATAAAACATGATTACAACGAGAATCAAGGCCGAAAATAACGGAAATCCCAACAAACTATCGAAAGGAACTCATTGGGGCATTTAATCGAACATTAAATGTTCAATAATTCCCAAGAACACTCGAATCGTCAATCGTGTTAAACAAACTCGATATATGTATATACAATCCATGAAACACGGTTAATAACATCATACTACACCAACCGATGCATCAAAATCGGACTAGAAATCAAGAACAAATTTCCAAGAAAGTCAACTCAAAGAAAAATCAAGAATTACCTCAATCCAACGAAGAACAATGGATTAGATGATGTTACAATCAGCTAGAGATCTCCAAAACACCTTGGAATTGAGTAGAACCGACCAAGAACTCGAACCCTAGCCTCACCCGTCCGACAGCCGCAAAGAGAAGAGAAGAAAGGGAGAAAATGGGGTGAGAAACCCGTCTGTCCCCTTATATACACCACCGACGCACGACCATCACGCACGACCAAGTGCTCGTGTGTTTGGTCGTGCGCTAGGCCACTGCCCAGCCACTGACACCACGCACGAGCAGCGCGCATGAGCAGTTGCTCGTGTGTCCTGCTTGTGCATCCCTGGAGATTAATGTCGAGCGTTGGATTGCGCACGAGCTCCACGCACGACCACGTGCTCGTGTGGCCTGCTCGTGTGTTACAATAGGAGGCCAATATCGAGCCCGACACGGCCCCGAAACCCGAACTTGAATATGAATCGAAGATACGATTACGAAGTACTCGCAAAGAAGAAACCGAGCGCTAAGAGAACACACGATTCCGACCACCCTAAGGCTCGAAATTTGACAACGGAAAGTAATTACCCCAAACTTTGGGAAATTACGAAAACGGCCCAAAACGTCCGAAATACACGATACACGATCGAAACACCAAACCAAAGCTCGCAACATGAATAATAACATTAAATGAACTTACGAGAAACTCGAAACAACAGTTTCGGACGAGATTCGCAAGAATCGAACTCAAGTGCGGAAAAACCGCTTAAGAACACGGAACTCAACAAAACGATACCGAAACGAACTCGGATGACAAAAACTGCAGAATTAAATATTCTCGGAATGACGAAACGGTCATGAGCGAGTCACCAAAACGGACTTTCGCCAAAAAAAAGAAATTACCGGAAATCGAAATTACGGGTATTACATCGGGAGTACATCACATAGTAGTCGCCATATGAGCCCATAGTTAGGCCGACTCATACTTGTTTTGAGACTTTCACTTTACTCCCATCATCAAGCCAATGTAACGCGTATGGATTTGGATGAGTAGTATAAGTCCGAGCTTTGTCACCATCTCACTTGAAGCAACATTAGTACAACTTCCTCCATCGATTATCAAACTACACCATTTGTCTTTGATTTGACACTTGGTGTGGAATATTTAGTCTCGTTGTTCCGTGTCCCTCGAAACCGTCTTGACTTGTAAAGTGCGAAGGACTAGAGTCGTGTCATAATCCGGAGCATTGTAAGCCTTGCACTCCTCTTCTTCTTCGGCGTCCACATCAAACACATCACCGAGCCTTTCTCTTTCGTCCTCGACCAATAATTCTTCCCGGACCTCAAGAGCCTCTCTTAGTGTCACCACCCGTTTGTTCGGACATGCATTTTGGTAATGACCGAAACCTTAACACTTGAAACATCGTACCTTCGCCAAACTTGTTTCCTTAGGTACGTATGGAGCCTTAGGCGCCATGATGGGGACAGGACTCGGCGCGGTGCTTTTAGTACCCGAACTTGAACCGACACTTGTATTTCCGAATTTGGGAGGAAATTCGGGTCTTGAGAACTTCACTTTATTTTGGGCCTCTATCTTCACACATAATCCACATAAAGTATCGAAATCTTCATACGGATATAACTCCACCGTGTTGGCTATGTTTTTATATAAGCCACGTAAAAAATGTGATATCTTTTGCTCTTCGTTTTCTTCTAGTTCTCCCATTAAGACCAAGCTCTCGAACTCTTCAATATATTCACCAACACTTAGTTTGCCTTGCATGAAGTCAGCAATCTTCCGGTACAAGGTTAACCGGTGTGATGTTGGCACATACCTCTTACGAAGTTTTCTTTTAAAAGAATCCCACGAACGGATCTTTGCTTTTCCCGCCCGAGCTCTTCGTGTCTTTACTCCTTCGAACCAAAGAGAAGCACCCTTCCCTAACTTGAGAATTGCATATTTGCAACGTTTCTCATCGTTAAGGTCTTTGAATTCGAATATGCGTTCAATCTTCCGTTCCCAATCCAAATAGGCTTCGGGATCGGTACCTCCAACGAACTCCGGAAGTTCGTTTACTTTAAACTCGTCCGCATGGTGCATTTGACGTGCGTCATCCCCGCGTCTTGCTTGTGTACGTGGCTCCGGTAGACCGCTTAGTGCGTCACGGAGTTTCATCAAGAAATCGGGATCGGGGAAATCCATAACAAGATTCAAGAGATAGTTTTGAACAAGAGATCGTCAATAAAATCGCCAAGGAAATAGCTTTGGGCTCCGATGCCACTAATGATACAAATTCGCTCGGGAAGATGAATATGTATCGGTTGGAGTGTGTATACGAATATCGTAGCGGAAGTCTTTTATGAGTACTGTATTTCGGATGAAGTTTTATGGATGTAATATCGGATAAGGTGATAATATCGATCAAGAAGACTTGAACAATCAAGAACAAAGGTTTATCGAATTAGACCTATAATTCGATAAGTTGATTTCTTCTCAAGACCTATTGAGAATCGATCGGATTAATACTCGAAAATGCGTCGAATAAAAATCAAGGTTCGATGAAAATCATTCACCAAGGATGAAAACACAAAGTGTAATCTTTTACTTCAACATTCAATGTCCATTATAATACTTATGCAAGACTACTTGGAAGCCAAGTCTCCCTACCATAATTAAAGAAAATAATTCAAAGATTACAAAATCTTTGAATAATCAAAACAAATCAAAATAAAATACAAAAGGGAACACAAGATCATAATTTAGGGGAAACACAATCCCTAAAATGAGTAAAAAAGGAAAAGAAAAGACAAACCACACAAAAGGCTATAAAATAAAGTGGATTGCCGGCAGGACACGAGCCGTGTCGCTTGACACGGCCGCGACGCGCGAATCTTGGTCGGCAGGAGTCGACCGTGTCCTGGAACACGGCCGGGTTGTCTGGGCAGTCAGTTCCGACGTTCTGGACGAGTAGGACTCGACCGTGTCTTGGGACACGGTCGGGCTGGGCAGGCAGTCTTTCGGCAAGTTTCGGAAGAGTTCGACTCGGCCGTGTCTCGGGACACGGTCGAGTTCGGCGGACAATCAGTTTTGCTTGTCCGGGACATCTCGGCATGGGCCGTGTCGGATGACACGGACGAGTTCGGCAGGCAGTGAGTGTTGATCTTCCGACACAGCATGACACGGCCGAGACCGAGACTCCACGTCTTGTGTCCGTTTTCTCGCCTAAATATGTAGTCGTCCGTGTATGGCGTCTTGACAGAATTTTTGATGTTAACCGGCAGAGGAATGAACGAGGTCTTTCTATGGCGACTTCTGAAGGAAATCTGGAGCAAAATTTTGTCTTTCTTCTCATTTCTTGCGGATTGTTTCTCTTTTTCTTTGTTTTGCAGTAGAAATTATTTCGCAAATGTATTGATTGTAAAAAACTCAAAGTTTTTGTTTTGCCATGAGTTTTCTACTATTTTTTAAACTGAATTTCTTTAGGTTTTGACTATAGGATTTGTTTAAAACATGTAGGGTTTTTAGGAGATGATTGTAAAGTTGTGAGTTGATAGGAGTCTTCTAATTTGTTGATCCGCGGATGATGATGATGATGTAATCCTAATGGGCTAACTAGATAAAATGCATGCTCATTAGTTGCATATAATATTTATGCCTATTACAAAAATTCGATCAAGTCAAATAATTTATAAATAAAAACAAAATGCATGACCCAATTATTAAAATATTTAGTCCGTCTCATAGCTCAAATTCTTTTTAAATGTAAAACCTACGTGGAACATGTATTACAAATAAATATGCAATTATGTAGCATCGCATTTATAAATGAAGAATCATATAATCTTAAATGCACACAATATTAATCAAATTGTGCCCAATAAAATTGAATATTTAAACCAAATGTCGGGTTTTTATAGTCGAGTCTGATTCGAAATGAATCAGGCAACAACTCAACTCGATACGAGCTACAAACGAGTTGAGCTGAGCTGGCCCAAACTAGTTAATTGTCTACCGTATTTAAATAAAATACTAGTAAAATATTATCTATTTTCTAAAAAGAGTAAATTACACCGTTCGTCCTTGTGGTTTTCGTTGACCGACGCTTATAGTCTTTTGACCAAAAAAGTTGCACCACTCGTCCTTAAGTCAGAAACGTTATGCACCGTTAGTCCCTTCCTCTAACGGGGTCAACTAACGCTTGTTAACTTGTTTTCTCATGAGGGTATAATCGTCATTTTGCACCATAAGGACGAACGGTGCAAGGACGAACGGTGCAATTTTTTGCTTTTAGTCCTTTTTTTACGCTTTCGTCCGTTTTTTTTCGTTTTCGTCTGTTCTTTTTTTTACGTTTTTTTACATTTTCGCCTGTTTATTTTACGTTTTCGCCCAATTTTTACGTTTTCGTCCGTTTTTTATATTTTCGCTGTTTATTTTACGTTTTCGTCCGTTTTTTTACGTTTTCGTTTGTTTTTTTTAAGTTGTCGTCTGTTTTTTTACTTTTTCGTCCCTTTTTTATGTTTTCGTCCGTTTTTTTACATTTTCGTCCATTTTTTTTACATTTTCGCCCGTTTTGTACATTTTTATCCGTTTTTCTTACGTTTTTATCCATTCTTATCCGTTTTCATCCGTTTTTATCTTTTTTTTATCCGTTTTTATACGTTTTCATCCGTCTTTTACGTTTTCAACCATTTTTTTACGTTTTCGTCCGTTTTTTACGTTTTCGCTGTTTATTTTACGTTTTCGTCCGTTTTTTTACGTTTCCGTCTGTTTTTTTACGTTGCCGTCTGTTTTTTTTACTTTTTCGTCCCTCTTTTATGTTTTCGTCCGTTTTTTTACATTTTCGTCTATTTTTTTACGTTTTCGCCCGTTTTTTTATATTTTTATCCGTTTTTCTTACATTTTTATCCATTCTTATCTGTTTTCATCCGTTTTTATCTTTTTTATCCGTTTTTATACGTTTTCATCCGTCTTTTACGTTTTCATCCATTTTTTACGTTTTCTTCTGTTTTTTTACGTATAAAATGTATAAAACATAAAAAAACAGACGAAAACGTAAAAAACGGATGAAAACGTATAAAATGGATAAAAAAAGATAAAAACGGACAAAAATATAAACGGATGAAAACGGATAAGAATGGATAAAAATATAAGAAAAACAGATAAAAATATAAAAAAATAGGCGAAAACGTAAAAAAATAGACGAAAATATAAAAAAACGGACAAAAACATAAAAAAGGGACGAAAAAGCAAAAAAAACAGACGACAACGTAAAAAAACAGACGAAAACGTAAAAAAACGGACGAAAACGTAAAATAAACAGCGAAAACGTAAAAAACGGACGAAAACGTAAAAAATGGATGAAAACGTAAAAGACGGATGAAAACGTATAAAAATGGATAAAAAAGGTAAAAGCGGATGAAAACGGATAAGAATGGATAAAAACGTAAGAAAAACGGATAAAAATGTAAAAAAACGGGCAAAAACGTAAAAAAGTAGACGAAAATGTAAAAAAACGGACGAAAACATAAAAAAAAGGGACGAAAAAGTAAAAAAACAGACGACAGCGTAAAAAAAACAAACGAAAACGTAAAAAATGGACGAAAACGTAAAATAAACCGCGAAAATGTAAAAAACGGACGAAAACGTAAAAATTGGGCGAAAACGTAAAAATATGTAAAAAAAAAACAGACGAAAAGGAAAAAAAACGGACGAAAGCGTAAAAAAGGACTAAAAGCGAAAAATTGCACCGTTCGTCCTTGCACCATTCGTCCTTATGGTGCAAAATGACAATTATACCCTCATGAGAAAACAAGTTAACAAGCGTTAGTTGACCCCGTTAGAGGAAGGGACTAACGGCGCATAACGGTTCTGACTTAAGGACGAGTGGTGCAACTTTTTTGGTCAAAGGACTATAAGTGTCGGTCAACGAAAACCACAAGGCCGAACGGTGTAATTTACTCTTCTAAAAATAATTTGATATTTATAGTAAAAATTCTTAATTCTAAAACAAACCAATACTCAAAATTTTAAATACTAACCCTCTGTTCCCGAGTTTATCTTAACGAGAGAAAAGAAGGGAAATGAATGAAAATAAGAAGAAAGAAAAAATATTTGGTGTTCCTGAGTTTTTAAATGAAAAAAAACGGAAAGAAAAGAAAGGAAAACTTTCCTTCCTAACTTTCCTTCCGATTTGGAAGGACTTGGAGAGAAAAGAACAAAATGATTAATTTTTCTTTCACTTCGAAAACACAAAATACAATTTCCTTTCACTTTCCTTTCTCTTCTTTTCTCTCCTTTTCTTTTCTTTTCTTTACTAAAATTTGAATAAAATCTTAAATGACAATTAACGCACGAACAAGTTTTATTGTGCGAATGGGAATGGCCTGTATTCTGCAAGAAAAAAAAAACTGGCAAAGTATCGGTCGATCTGACTCAACTCAAGAGCCTTTTACAAAAGCTCGCTTTCGCTCAACTCCCTCTTTTGCGAGATTTGAAGAGAGATTTGCCTGTCTTTGGAAGTTCCCTTCCCAGGACTGGGCGAGTACTGCGAATAAAATGTCGAACTTGGTGGTAGTAGTGGACAACGGCGGAGGGCTTATAAAAGGCGGCATCGGCGGGGAGCGGGAGCCAACGTGCGTAGTTCCAAACTGCACCGCGCGCCCCCCCTCCTCCAAAAAATGGCTTTTCGCAGACCAACTCCTTTCCCCTACCGAAGACCTCACTTCCGCCACTCTTCGCCGCCCATTTGACCGCGGCTATCTCATCAATCCCGAGCTCCAGTCCTCCCTCTGGGCCCACCTCTTCACCAACCTCCTCAAAATCCACCCTCCCAACTCCTCCCTACTCCTCACGGAACCCCTTTTCACTCTCCCCTCTATTCAAAGCTCCGTCGATGAAATCATATTTGAAGACTTCAATTTCAAAGCCCTTTTTATCGCTGACTCGCCCTCACTGGTTCATTTGTATGAAGCCTCCAGGAGGCCATATGGGCTCCTCTCCAAAGCCCAGTGTAGCTTGGTGGTGGATTGCGGTTTTAGCTTCACCCACGCCTCCCCGGTTTTTCAAAATTTCACTTTGAATTATGGAGTGAAAAGAATGGACCTCGGGGGGAAGGCACTTACAAATTATCTCAAGGAGTTGGTTAGTTATCGGAGTGTAAATGTGATGGATGAGAGCTTTATTATAGATGATGTCAAGGAGAAGCTTTGCTTGGTTTCTCTTGATGTGCAAAGGGACCTCAAGATTGCCAGGTTTCTATCTGTATTTCTTGTTCATTGTTGTTACTTAGAAATTTCACCTTTTTGGTTTCTGGAATTTTTTGATATCATTATTTTGGTTTCGGAAGTTTGTATTTGGTAGGATTGTATTTGTTGATGAATTTTGAACCAAGCCTGATAAGTCCACTATTATCGTATAACATACATTTATACATGTTTATTGTTTGAGTTTATTTATTAAGATGTAACTATATGAAAACATATACAGGAATGATGTCAACCTATTAGCCTCTCCATCACAAAGACACCTTGAGTTTCTGGATAGCTACTAAACTTACCCACTCATTGCCCATCTCAAACTTTTGGAGTTGGAGTTCTGTTGTGATGCTACAAGTTAGAGGGGAAGTGGAAAACTATCAATGTTTTAAAAGGCGATCGAGGCGTGCGCCTCGAGGCGCGCCTTGATGCGAGGCGGCGGAAAACCGCCTCTGAGGCAGCGCCTCTACCACTACAGCTGAGGCTTACGCCTCGCACCTGTGAGGCGGGCTTGAGGCGCGCCTTGAGGCGCGTTTCTCTGAGGCGGCCCATGAGGCGGACCTCTATTTCCCGATAGGATCGAGGCTTTTCCAGGAAAAAAAAATTACCTGAGATCTTGAGATGGAAGAAGACGAGGTGGCGGCTCTCTCTTGTAGGGTGGACTGTGGACGGTGTGGGTGTGAGAATAAAGAAGAATAGGGTTTTATTAATACAAAGTTGTTTATCACTTAATTAACTTTTTGTCACTATTATTTCACTTAATTAATTGTGTCACTATTATTTTATTATGAGATAATGTAGGAATAGAGTCTTATTAATAAGGATAAGATTTTATTAATATAAGTGGTTCATCACTTAATTAACCTTATCACTATTATTTTATTATGAGATTCTTATTTTTTAAAAAGTAATAAAAAGAATAAATGATAAATTTTATATAAAATTTGGGAGAGAATGTAATTTATTTTATATAAAAATTTATTTTATTATTTTTTTGTGATTTTATTGGAGAAAAACAAAATAAAATTGAAAAAATTAAATTTATGACCTAATTAAATTTTATGAGTAAATTTTACAGTTATAATACGAATTTATAAGTTGTTGCTCTTTTTATTTAAAAAATACATACGATTGTTATTTTAGTAAATGATATTAAGTATTTGAAAATAACAAAATTAAATATCAAATTTTGATAGAGAATGAAATTAAATTAAAAAAAAAATCTAATTTATACTTTTTTTTTAAATTTTATTGGAGAAAAAATAAAATAAAATTGAGGCTTATGCCTCAATAATATGGTACTTTAGTACCCTAATTCTTATTTATTTTGCTCTTTCACTAATTTATATCAATAATATGCTATTTTTATGAGATTCTTAGAGTTTTTTTATTTCAAACGAGTCTTACGCCTCAATGCACCTCGAGGCTTACGCCTCGCCTCGTCCAGCCAAAACGCCTCAAACTCGCCTCGCGCCTTTTAAAACATTGAAAACTATATGGAGAAAAATATTAAAAGGGATTTTCTGGAAGAATGAGTAAATTCTCTTGTTTCAATAGAATAGCTTGCCAGTTGCTTCATAATGTTCTTGGGAATTTCACTCTCTAAATGTTACCAGTTCTGAAGTTATTGCTTCATTTTGTAGGGGACTGAGGGGAGTCGGTCTTTACTTGATTATGCAAACCTTTGGCACCTATAATTGTTGGCAACTCAACTTACAGATAGCATAATCAACATAAAACATTTAAGACAGTACTTTAATGAGTTCCCCTAAAGGACTCTTCCCATGGTAATTTTTCAATTACAAAAATTCTAGATCATTATGTAACTTCTCGAGATATCAAGTATTAAATACCCTGTCATGACGATTGTTCTCTAATATGTTATTACTATCTAGGAAATTATTGAAATTTTTAAATGTTGTTCCTTCTCAAGCCATATGGGTGGAACCGTGGAAGTCATTGGTGCAGTTTAGCTCCTGCATATCAATCACACACCAAAAGGATTTCAAAATGCTGCATTTTCCTTTTCTTTTCTTTTTTGTCTGGTGTTGTCAGTAATTTTTGTCCAAGCAGGAAAAGAAGTGCATATGTAACAGCAAAGTGGCAAATGCATAATTATATGAAAATGCACATTATGTTGTAAGAGTTTGAAGTCGCCTGGTTTGGTACTGTACAATAACATCGGAGCCTTAATCTCAAAACGATTAGGATCGGCTAACATGAATCATCCTTTGAAACCGTCAACGGCCCAAAAATGAATTAATAGCAAAAAAAATGTAATACGAAGTGTAAAAAAAATCGACTCTAGAGAAAAGAAACAAAAAATAATAAATCTAATAATAACAATTAAAAAAAATCAAACTCCATCATCCACCCCACCCGTATACTTTCCTTCCACAATCCACATTGTCCTTCAATCACTATTTTTTCCAATCCCAAGTAACCTCAGATCGTTTTCGATCAGATTTATCCATGTTTTCTTTGGTCTTACTCTAACCTCTACAGTCTTATTTACTCCCAGTCTTCAAGCCTCCTCACTTGGGGCATCAATGGGTCTCCGTCTCACATGGCCAAACCATCTTAACCTCTATGTTTTTGTGTGTTTATTGATCCCCTAGTGGCTAGTACTATATTTATCCAAGAAAGGGAAAATTGATCGGTGTGGCTGGTAGTTTGTTGCTTAATTTGGTTGCTGTGAGCAACATAAATTTTTTAGCAGAACTAGAAGTGAGAGGCATACATGCTCATATTTAACATTCACGTTTGTATGTATGAAATTATTGAGTTTAAATGCAGTTTTAGTTGTTTGGTTAGGTGTTTGATTTTTTAATTTTACATAATCTCTGTGATGATACTGATCTTGTTGATACTTTGGACCGACTTATTAAGACCTTGTACATGGTACAGCAACAAACACACCTTGTCCATTATTGCTTGGTCAAGAAAGTTAACTGATTAACATGCCACTGTCTGATCTATATGTAATGTAAAGTACACCTGATTTATATGTCAAATATTGAAGCCAAGCATGGTAATAACGATTATGCTACAGCATTAGTGCATATGTTGTCTCGATACGTACTCGTCTTGTTGAAATATTATCCTACATGGTCATGTTGATCCATCGTATAGCATCACCAAATCCGATGTGAATTCTTATACATGAACCTGACAATAATAGCTTTGTCTTTTGAACTGTTATATTCTTGAGAACATTTTGTTTATTCTCTTACTAAAAACTGACTTTGCAGGAGACCTGGAAACGACAATATATTTCGATGCACTTACGTGCTTCCTGATGGCATCACCTATATGAAGGGTTTCGTGAAAGATATGAATGAAGCAAACCGGTACTTAGCTTCAAATGATGGATTATATTCTTCCCCAAAAGAGGAAAAGCATTTTGTGGGGCGGCAGGATGTTAGTGACAGACCCCAGGAGCGGAGAAGCATTGACCTAACAAAAACCGTACTGTTCTTCCTTCAGGTCACTCTTGTTGCCACGATATAATATATATTTTCTGAGTATTCAATAGTTACCCTTTTGGCAGGACTTTGCCTTGACCAATGAGCGGTTCCTTGTCCCAGAGATGATATTTCGACCAGCTGATTTGGGTCTGTATACTAGTCCATATTCGAATTGGTTTCCAGTTATCAACTGTTCTTCTAAACAAGATTTATGTGGTCATGATTGGATTTTTAATTTAGGTCATTTTATTATTTATACTAATAACACAGAAATTACTCTCTTTCTGTGTGTATGTTAATGACTCACTAACTTTAACGAAGTGACATGCACCGCAAGAATATAAGATTGGTGATACATTCCTTTTTTCTGATTATTAAGATGTCATGGGAATGTTACATAGGAATGAAACAGGCAGGGCTTGCGGAATGCATTATACGAGCTGTGAATTCCTGCCATCCTCATCTTCACCCAGTACTCTATGAGAGGTGATGATAGTGGAATGTCAACTGTAGATGTGTCTGCTATGATTGTGCTTTGACCCAAGCTCCAGACTTTCTTCTAAAATTTTACTTTAATGTTTGTTGATCCTTGTGTACAGTATTATTTTGACTGGTGGAAGCACATTATTTCCTCGATTTGCTGAAAGACTGTAAGCATCTTTCGGTCTGTTCCAACTGAAGTTTCTCTACCCTGCAGCTTGATAACTGACTATATTTTATTTAACCAGAGAAAGGGAGCTACGACCTCTCGTCCCTGATGAATACCAAGTTAAAATAACAACTCAAGAAGAGTAAAGTCTTTTTTCTCTAGGGCGTAGAGAGCTTTATCCAAAAGATCTTGCTTGTGCTCCTAACTAGAGTTTAATTACCTTGCTTCCACAGCCCGATTTTAGGTGTTTGGCGTGGGGGATCACTTTTAGCTTCTAGTCCTGATTTTGAAGCAATGTGTGTCACCAAAGCTGAGTATGAGGAGCTGGGATCTGCTAGGTGTCGCAGGAGGTTCTTTCACTAGTAATATCTTTGAGGTAATGCATCTTTTGCCTTTCATTTCTCCTGGTGGATTTATTTCATTAGGATATAGAGTTATAGACCAAACTCTCTATAAAAGTGTGAATGATGTGTGCTTGTCCCAATAATGTAAATAGTACCAAAGCTTACTTGATTATCCTTACTTGGTAATTATTGATGTGCACGACTCGATTGGACACCAAGAATCTAACACCAAAACAGCTGCACAACTTGAAATTCACGGTGTAGATGCTCCAACACTCGAGTCAAGGAATGATTTATCTCAATATATGAATGTATTTCTGACTAGATGAATGCATTAAAACGATATTAAAACGAGATTTAGATAGATGAAACAAATTTTATACCATTTATTTGTACCCAAGTGTCCCAGCGAGGTAAATCCAGTTTCCTTCGCCTAAGGGGATCAATTCTCCATAAAATAAGGAAAAATATGCCTTGTGATTTACTTTTGTTATATGATCAGAGGTTTCCTCCTTTCTCATATTCGACTCTAATTCAAAGGCTTGAGTATTGATAGTTGAGTAGTAAGAATCTTTGTTTGTTATAAGATTGAGAATCTTCTAATTTTTAATGTAGATGTCATGTATTATTAATAATGTATTTAGTTGTATTAATCAAATGTTAATTTAAATAGTGATTGTAATTTTTAATATAGACGTCAAATCATGTTAGAAGTTGTTGGGTGGGAATTGAAAAGTTGGATCATAGCAGAAATTGGTATTGATTCAGAATCTAGGATTTTGAGTCATATCCCGAACATCCCGAAAGGCCTCTTATGCCAACGGCGTCTTAGCTCAGCATCCCCGATACAGGCAATCTGAGGCCCAGCTACAATGGTCCAGTTCATTCTTCCCAGCTGCAAACTGAAAAACATTCCATGGCCATTAATTCGAGCAGAGCACATTGGCTGAGCCCTTCACCTGGCTAGGGCCCGGGCAGGTACTCCGTATGATCACGCTCTTTAGACTGGTTTGGATTGCGGAGAACTCGCCCGGTATGTGATTTGTTATATCAATAATCTTGATAACAATGGAGATAAAATAGTTTGAAACTAGCAGGATTCCTATGATTCAAGTCCTGCACAACATTGCTAAGTTTTTGAACTTCTTATGGACTAACTGAAATACATAATAGGGTCAAATATATTTTCTTCTCTTAGCTATCTGTTGTTTCGCTCCATTTTCCTAATGAAATGTAATGGTAACTACTCTACTACTTGGAATTGCATCATGTGATCCTTTCTTCTATGCAATTTACTTGTTGTATATCACTGATCGACATTCTTCTTTCTGTCCATTTGAGGAAGATTTTAGTTGTGAATTACTAATATGGGGTTATCATGGACTTGGATCCACGATGCAACATGGACCATGAGCAACACACAAGACATGTTTGAGATGGATTGATCGAGATGTTTATGTCATTTATTCACTCATCTCTTATATATTCATCATGGATCCATGATATAAATTACCACTGTGTGGAGTTTCACTATCTTATGTTTAGTCATCTTTTTATCAAATATCATTATCTTTATGTTTATTCATCATGTTCCTTGATATACGCGTTGGTTTACATTATCATCACGCAATGTGAGATGACTATACAATTATCTCAACTCATCTCTGTTTCATGATATTTTTCATATAACTGAATCACCTATGATGTTGACGGTTTTGGAGTTTCATCTCCTTTTTTCCTTTGTATGAATGAAGGTTGCGACAGGAAGAGCATTCTGTGTAGCACTTTGCCACTTTGCTTTGTTTTTTGCATGAATTATAGTATTAACTAAATTTAGACTATTGATCTCATGAAAATGAGAGCAAAATAAGAATTGACTGTCATTGGGTTAGAATTACACAGAGAAATAAATATTTCCAACTTAAGCAAAGAAAGTACTACTAATTCATAATTTTTGGAAAGTAAATAAGTTTCAAATAATTATTTCAGACTAGAACTTGAATATAAATCTGATTCTCTGCATTCACGGTCTTGTACCATGGCCGAGTTCCTTAAACCTGTGTGGAATATAATTTGAGGTGAGTTTTCAATTTGCCTGTGGGTGTTCGTGACACAGCACAAGCGTACAAGATTGAGAGGAATATTAGGAATCGATAAAAATTCTCAATACTAAAAACCTGACGTAAAATTCTCAATACTAAAAACCTGACCTTCCAAGTTCAACAAGTGAGCCTTTTTATACAATGATCTAAAACGTAAAAGGCCAACTGCCTTTCACTAAAAAGATAGAACTAAAATTATAAATTAAAGCCCAACAAGCCATTAAATATAACATAATGATCATTAATTTGCAGTATCATCTTCATCATTCTCCCACTCGTCAGAATAAATCGCCCTCAAATTGGTTGGGCTCTCATCTCCAAGTGCAGGATCATTGTGAAAAGGAACCAAATGTTTGGTGTTGAAGACGTTAGTAAGTCCGTAAATGGGAAGGGAGACGAAGGCGGTAGGCATTCGAATTAATCTTCTCAACAACTTCGATGGGGCCACTCTTGCGTGACACCAATTTATTGTATTCATGTGCCGGAAACCTGTCTTTAGTAAGGACATACCATACAAGCAGGGCCGGCCCCAAAGGCAAGCAATACAAGCCATTGCTTGGGGTATCCATCTCATGGGGGCAATTTTTTGAAAAAAAAAATCTAGGTATATATTGAAAATAAATAAAAATTAAGTCCAATATTTGAAGCTAAAAATTAAATTTAGTAGAAAAAATATTTAAAATTTAAAGGAGACATGTTTTAATTAGCAAATAAAAATAGGGGCATATTTAATTTAAAAAAAAATAGGAACATATTTGATCCATCATTTAAAAAAGATATTTGGGCCTCTATTATATAAAAATCAGGTAAATACACATTCAAACCCATAACTCAAAGACCCTGGACTACAGTGACTGAAGGGAGAGGAAATGCATCATTAGTAACACGAACACAATTATCCTAAGCTTTTCAACCAACACGCTGATCCACAACAAGGTATGTTCTTATGTTCACTGTCTAACTGAATTGGTATTGTATGTCCTTTTTACAGCATGTTAGGCATATATAGAGTATATACATCATCATATAACCCTAAATTCATATTGTTTATAATAAGTTTAATGTGAACTTTGTTATGGAAAGTAGAATTTACCAAAAACTTTTAATTTTCTTGTTTAATTAGAACGAGAATCATGCAAATTTGGGGGGCAATTTTTTTTGAGATGGCATGGGGCATCTCAAAACCCAGGGCCGTGTAATACCCGAGATTTTTCGCTCTGGTTTTGTTGAATTTTTCTCTGGTTTAGCAGTTGTTGTCGTTCATGTCTTGGGAATCGTGTGTCATGAGTGGACCCGTGTTTGATTTCGATTCAAATCGTTGTGTGAGTTTTTGGTTCATTGTAGTGTAGCGCACGCTACTAAGTGGTGTAGCGCACGCTACTAAGTGGTGTAGCGCGCGCTACTGTGCTGCAGTAAGCGCATGCTACTGTTATAGTTCGGAGGCAGTCCATAAGCTACTGGGCTGGGACTGGGGGGCCTAGATAGCGCACGCTAAAGCCTGTAGTTAGCGCACGCTATCGTCTGTCTTAGCGCATGCTATTGTTATTATAGCGCACACTACCTGGAAGGTGCAGAACTGTCCAGAAGCCACTGGACTGGATGCGTGACTCGTTAGCGCACGCCACGTGTATTGGCTAGCACACGCTAACAGTGTTTCGGGCAGAAGGTGCTGGAGAGTTGACCTCGTTAGCGCGCGCTAAATATATTAGTTAGCGCAGGCTAATAACTGTCCAGTATAAATACTGGACAACAACCTCTTTTTCCTTCATTTCTCATTCTTTTCGTTTTTAACCGACGGGAGAAGTTTCTAGGGCGATCTGGAGCGATCTTCACCATCAAGCTTCATCTCGGTGAGTCTTCTTCATGTTAGTAACATCATTTCACTTGTTTTCATTCCGGATCGAAGCATTTCCTTCCTAGAACCCTAGTTGAGTAATTTTTGGGGATATTCCTTGATTTCTCCGGAAGTGATGAATTGGTTAAGTAATTCTTGTTGTCTTGTTTGTGATCTTCGGATTGGGAACTCGTTTATCGATTTTATTTCATCCGAAACATGATTTTTGAGTAACCCTTGGACCCTTGTTGTTCATGGTGTCGAATCGGACTCCGGTTAGTGTTGTTGATTCATGGTGGTGTTATTCTCGTAGTGTTCGTGGGGATGTCAGATTCTTGGTTGTTCTTGGGAGTTCAGGGTCTGCTCGACTCCATCAGTTCGTTGTTCTATTGCTCGTGGTTTCGAGGCAAGTATCTTGCCCATACACTTCGTGTTTCGTAGACGTAATAGTTGGTAATTGTTTTGTACAATCTGAATGTTTTAATGAACTTTCAAAAAGAATCGGTATATTTTCAATAATGATTTCTATAAAGACAACTCGTGTGCCTTGTGAACAACTGTGTTTTTCTGAATACGTGTATTAGTGTTGTATAATGGAAGATGTTGTAATCATATTACGTGATTATAGTAGACCTTTTTCTCTTGTTGAGGATTGTGTATTGATACGTGTACTCGTTTGGTGAATATGTGATGTTGTGTGATATTAGTTGTAACTCCTTCTAAGGAGGTTGTGATGTTCAGTGTTGTCTGGAAATGGTACTTCCTTGTTGTTGTGTGATTGTTGTAAAGTGATGTGCCACCGGGTAAGATTTGTTGAATCTCCGGGATCCGCCCTTGCTAGTACGGATCGAGCGTGACCAAGGGTTATCCAAACCGGGTATGTCTCGTGGAGGCTTCGAGGTTCATTGCTTGCTAGCCCGATGCCGGGATAACTTATGGTTGTGGTCTGGTTGTGTGATGTACGTGTCATGGGTTGTCCAAACTGGGTAGGTCTCGAGGGGGCTCCGAGGTTCGTGGCTTGCTAGCCCGATGCTGGGATAACTATGAATGTATGTCATGGTTGTGGCTATGGTGACTGTTGTCACTGTGATGTGTGATATTGTGTGGTTTCCCATTGAGTTATTCACTCAGATATGTCTCGAGGAGACTCTGAGATTCGTGGCTTGTTAGCACGGGACGCGAATAATACTTGGGAGAAAGCTGGATGTGGATGATTGGGTCGTGGACCCCATGTTTTGTGATCGGAATGGTATGATTGGGTCGTGGAACCCGTGTTTTGTTATCGGATCTGTATTTTGGAAAAATGATCTTTGGGCTGTGTCCCTAAGTGGTTTCGAGAAGTTTGAGAATTCTTAAATCCCAAATGTTTTCATAACTCCCTAGATCGTAAAATATTTTGTATGATGTATATTGATTTTATTCTTACCTTTCATGATTTGAACTATTTTAATCAAGTGAATTATCTTGGGATGTATGCCCACGATTATTATGTTCTTGAAGTATGTTGTGTATGGCTCGTATTTGCACTTTATACTTGTACTAGTAAAACAGTTGAGTTTTGCTAACCCCCGAGTAATCGGGGGGTGGATGTCTGTATTGCGTCCAGGTACTTGCCGGTTCTTGGAGAGCTAATCACAGGATCGGTACGAAGGATGATGGGAGACGACGATACTAATCACATGAAGACCAGTGTTGAGTATTTTGGTCAAGGCATGTTGTGGTGTCTTTTCCACTGATGTATTTTCTGATTGTAAGAGTATGGTTCGTGTATTTGAACTTGGTTTGGGTCGGAGTGGTATCAATTATGTGTGTCTGATTTGTATATTGTGGTGAAAGACCAAATCGGTCTAATGGTTCGTTATTTAGCCGTGTCGTCACGTAATGTGATGTATTGTTTATGCATTTAGCCTGGTAGATCCTCACGGAGAGGGTCTGCGGCGATGTAATATTCCCAAGAGGTTGGGGGTGTTACAGAATATGGTATCAGAGCTTAGGTTGCGGAAACCTAGGCTGTTGGGTCCAGTCGTGTATTGTCGAGTCTTGTCTTGTCGGATTGTGTCTGACTAAGTCGTGTTGTGACGCGTCGTCTGAGAAGTCGGTCGTGATTAGTATCAAGGTGCAACCATCATCTTCGTGCGACTTGTGGATGTAAGTCTCCCTACTATATAGTGCCTTGTGTTATACGAGCTTGTGTGATTCTATGTTATGATGTGGAGTTTAAATGTGAATTGTGAATACGTGACCTATGTTCGTTTGATCCTCGTATTGTGCTGGAATGAAGAGTAGTAATGGTGTATATACCTTGGTATAAACCGTTTTTACAGGAGTAATGACTTCGGAATTTTAAGATTTTGAACGCTTTGGGGAGTCACGTGATTTTTATTTTAAAACATCCTCCAAGGGATATATTTTTTTTTTTCGCATGATGACCTCAAGGCCAAAATTTTTGAGAATTCAAACTATTGATATTTCATTTTCGTTTTGTACTATAATTTTTCGGAACACAATTGTTTTTAAACTCAAATGAGGCCTACAAAATTTACTCAAGACGTGACTCTCGCTTTTAACTTCTCAATTTCGTAGTGACAGAGAGGAAATATGTGTATGGTGTTGGTTGCTTGTGTGCTGTTGTAATCATGTGAATTGATGGCGTTTGAATTTATATGTTGTTTATTTGTAACCTTCGATTTTAGTACTATTTGGTATATGTTCACAAACGTATTGCTGAATTAGAGCAATTAGAGCACGCTGAGTATGAAGCTAGCGCGCGTAATGTGGCATGGCTAGAGAGCGCTAAATCTCTGTTGTAGCGCGTACTAATCAGTCTGGACAGAAGCTATGAAGCTGCATTTTAGCCGTTAGGTCTAACTTTTGCGGTCATTAGACCGATCATCTGTGACCGTATTCTATGTGTGTTGTCTAGTGATGACAATTATTGTGTATGATTATGTGTTATGATTTTTCGTTGCGCTAGGTGGTTACTTGATGGTATGCCGAGGGACAGAGGTCGTGGTCGTAACCGTGGTATAGATGGCCACGGGGATCAGATGCAGGACCGATAGAATATTGCCGGGACTGATATTAGTATTGGTGTTGCTACTATATTGCAACAAGTGGCAGTACAGATGACTCAGCTGACCCAGGTGGTTCAACGTAGCATTGACCCGACTCAGAACGTCGGCATCAATCAATGGCTTCGAGAGGTAGTTCGTATGAATCCTCCTCGATTCGCCGGTGCTGCGGATGCGTTGGGCTGGGATGGTTGGCTTTTTCAGTTGGGAAAGATATTTGAGGCAGTTGATTGTCCCAAAGAGCGGAAGGTG
Organism: Orobanche coerulescens; assembly: GCA_033398695.1. Taxonomy (NCBI): domain Eukaryota; kingdom Viridiplantae; phylum Streptophyta; class Magnoliopsida; order Lamiales; family Orobanchaceae; genus Orobanche; species Orobanche coerulescens. Next base: position 116,967,468 of record CM065807.1, on the reverse strand, counting down.
CCTATCGCTCAGTACCTTCTTGATAGAGACGCCGCTAATTGGTGGGAAGCTGTTAAACCTCGTGATCGTGTTGTCACGTAGGCGGAGTTCCAGGAATTTATGGAAGCTGAATTTTGTCCGAAACCGATTAGAGATCAGAGGATTCGTGACTTTTATTTGGCATAACCACAGGATGTATCGGTGTCGCAAGCCATTATCGACTATAGCAAACAAATCAGTTATGTGCGAGATCAGGTGAGGACTGAAGAAGAGAAGATCCGTCATTTTGACATACGGATGAAGCCGTAGATTCGCAACTATATGGCGGGACTCACTTGCACTTTGTTGAGAGATTATCAGAATCGATCCTTAGCCTACGAGCTAGCTTCGTTATCATCGGAACGTGTGTCCGAGTCGAAGGAACTGAGGAAATCTGATGATCTTATGGTCAGTACAGGAGTTGGTGTTTCTAAGCTGCAACGCAGTAGTCTTTCTGCCGTGAAGCTTCGTCGCTCGATGAGTGGGACTAAGAGTTCCAAGTCATCAACTTTGACTCCTGGTAAAGACAGGAGGTGTTTTAACTGTAATGTGTCGGGGCATGTACGTGCACATTGTCCTTCCCCTCCAGTAACATGTTACAAGTGTGGACTCGAGGGACACCTGATTCAGTTTTGTGAGTTGGTCACCGAGTCTTTCGAGGCACGGACTCGAGCACCGATATCAGGATCGACTCTAAAGTCCTCGAGACGTCTAGTCTACCAGTTGTTTGCTATGTTATTTCCTTGTTTCGTTGTTTCGAGTTTCGGGGACAAACTTCTTTTATTAGAAGCGGATCGGATTTTTGAACTTCTGTATTTTCAATTTTATCGACTCGTTTGTGTTCGTTGATATTTTCTGAACTTGTTATGTTCTTTGTTTTTGTTGTTCGAGCGAGTTCTGATATTGTTCGAATTAATCCGTTTATAGTTGTGACTTCTTCCGAGTTCGGTGCGATTCCCGTGAACCCTAGGCGAATGAATATCTTGTAGTCCTTACAAGATCAGTTCATGTCTTGAGTGAGTGTAAACTTCGGCGTTGTTGTTCGATCGTTGCTGTTCGATCGTTATTGTCCGATTGCTGTCGTTTGATCTCGTATCGTGATTATTGAGCGTCTGAACCATTTCGTAATTTTACAGAGTTTCAACTGATGGTCTTGGTATCGGATCCTCCAAATATTTGGGGCTATCGGAAATTCATATTTGTTCAGTGTCAGACTTGTGTTTTGGGGAGTTGTGCTGTTCGAATTAATCTACCATAGTGATGTTGCTCGTTGCATTTCGTTCTTGCTCCAGCGTAGCGAATTGGACTGTAGCAATTCTGTAGTCCATGATGTTTGTTGTGAGCTATCAGCAACAGGTAGCGGGTGTTATCCAGAGTTGCCCTGCTTTGACTGTTCCATGTTTTAAGTTTCGGGATGAAACTTATTTTTAGGGGGTAGAGTGTACTACCCGAGATTTTTCGCTCCGGTTTCGTTGAATTTTTCTCCGATTTAGAGGGTTGCTGTCGTTCATGTCTTCGGAATCGTATGTCATGAGTGGACACGTGTTTGATTTCGATTCGGATCGTTGCGTGAGTTTTTTAACACCACCAATCCACTCAGGGATATTACACGCCGTAGACTCCTTTTTCCACAAGGATCTACCAGACAGGAGACTACAAAACAAAACCCACACGTGGTCACATTGACCAAAACATAAAACTGTAGACCAATTAGGCCTCTCAAAACACAACATAGCAGTACAACTGATAAACCAAAATGCAACTCGATCACACATTACACAACATGTCCATCCTCTTAAGGATGACAAAGAAACTAGAAATGAACACTCAGACCGACAGATCACTGACGGACAACCAACTACAACTGTGACTAGTATCGCTGCTTTACATCATTCTTGTAATACCCGAGATTTCTGATATGTATTTGGAACTTGTGATATTGTAATTATTGTACTTTAATCTGAGAATTACTCTCTGTATCTCATAGTCCGGTGTTGTTGAGCGTATTATTTCATGAATGTGATGTAAATTGTGATTCTGCGCATGTAGCGCACGCTATCGACCATGTGTAGCGTACGCTAAGTGGTTTCCATAGCGCACGCTGTGCATGACCTTAGCGCGCGCTATACGTAGTCAGCATGATTGAGACGTGTGGTAGGTGAGATCAGGCCGGGGACCCTTGTCGGATTGTGTCGGGATGAACCTGGACGGCTTTCGGGAAAAAGCCAAGTCAACGCGTTAGCGCACGCTACTAGCATGAGGATAGCGCACGCTAAAGGCTGAGTACAGTGTAGTCAGTAAGCCGTTAGCGCACGCTAAGAGTATGGACTAGCGCGCGCTAATAACTATTTCCTATAAATAGGACAACATCCTTTTCGTGTTTTTAGTCCTTTCTTTTCCCACATCCGAATTCTTATACTTAGAGTATTACTCTCTACATACTAAACACTTCATATCAGCATCCTAGCTCGTGTTGAAGATTGTAGATCATTGAGGATTGGTGTTCAAGCCTTCGACGTTGGATTGCTTCAATTTCCTCCTTGTTCTTCACTACTTTGAGGTAGGTAATTCTTCACCAATATTAGTAGTGTTCTAAAGGACGTTTAATCATGTTTATCTAGTCAGTTGGATTCGTTATTAGTCGAACATCATGTGTTAGAAGGATATTTTCGACGTTTCGGCACTTATTCATCGTATGAGCCTTTGAACCTTTTTAGTATATGGACTCCTAGCATTTTCAAACCGATTTGTGATCAGTATGTGGAGATTTTCAAGTGCTTATGCGTTTATATTAAGGGATCATACGTTTTGGGGCATATAACGGATTGAACTCAGGATATCCCTTGAAGATCTAAGATGAATTATGGTGTTGTGATGATTATACGTATCTTTGTATCTCATAGTCATTTATTACGTATAGAACTTTCACAAACCTTATTAGCATGATATGCTCGGGGATGACTTGTATTATCACCATAGAATTCATGAGTTCATCACCATTAGATCCAGTTTTCTACCGGTAGTAATCTGCCATGCACGGTTAGCGCACGCTAACATACGTTAGTTAACGTGCGCTATCGGGGATAAGTTAACGCACGCTACGTTTAGTACGTAACATACGTTATGATATTAGCCGAGTCAGTCGGCTGATCAGAAAGAACTGTCAGTCTATAGCTAGCGTACGCTAGGCTTAGACGATAGCGTAGCGTACGCTAAGTGGTTCATGCAGACTGCATATTTTGAGCTTTTGGGCCGTAGACCGAATTGTTAGGCAATCGTTCGACTTGAGATGATTTGTATATCATTTCTTTTGTTAAGGTTCGAGCTTGCTATGTTGATCGAAGGAGGCGGCCTTCGAGTGTGTTGAGATCATTGAAGTGTTTCGTTCTTGCCATCTTCGAGGCAAGTATCGTAATGTGTTAAAATTGGTATTTTGAGCATGTTTGTGGTTGATTCATGTTGTTGAACATGGAAATTATTTTGTTAAATTGTCATGATATTCGTTATCTAGTGTTTGTATGTTCATGTTGATGAACATAATGATTTGGCATATGTATATGCATGAGTTGTGTTTGTGTACGTTGTACGATCTATGCTGAGGGCACTGGATCGGATGTCCACCTCGTGTTGGTCCGACGGGATCATCTTGGGATCTAGGCCGAGGGCGCTGGATCATTGGACGGGTTATTTCCACCTCGTGTTGGTCCGACGGGATCATCTTGGGATCTATGCTGAGGGCGCTGGATCATTGGAATACCCTTGCTGTGTTAATGGAATCTTGTGGATTCGCATTGTCGGATTCCGGTAGCGGAAGTCCGTGTGGTGTATCTTGTTATGTATTGTTGATGCATGTTCGAATTGTTTAATATGATACTTGTAATAGCATCGTTTTGCTAACCCCTTCGGGGGTGGACATTTGTTTTGATGTTCAGGTAGCCGAGGAGAGCGGGGAAACACCCACGATGCACGTGACGACGAAGGGGTTCAGTGATGTTTGTTGTTGTTGGTGATTTGTTTTCTTGGTTTGATTTCAGTACTCGAGTACGCGTGTCTAATTAATATCATTTTGATATGGTTGTATTAATTACTCGTTGAACCAGTTGAATGGTTTTGTAAACTTGAATTTCCGCAGTATTGATGTCTTATATTTACATTTCTTTTAAATTAGCCTTGTAAATCCTTACTTAAAGGGTTTACGGCGCTGTAATTATTCCGAATATCTCGGGGTGTTATAGAATATGGTATCAGAGCTAAGATTTATGGATATCTTGGCAGTCGGGTTTTAAGTTGGGTCTGTTTACGTTATTGATTTACGAGTCGTTCGTAACATCACTGTTCAGCCAAAAGTCGTCATGTGGACCGTGGTTGTAAGTCTCCTAATCTCCTATACTATCGTTTTACTTAATTACTGTTTTGTGAGTATTGACGGGCTTTATTTCGAAAACTTTGTCCTGGATATTGAGGAATTGTGTTTACAGTATGTTGAGAGGAGGACGTGGATGCGGACGCGGTCGTGGACGCAGACATGGTAACATGAGACAGGAGGATTCCGCAACTACCCCAGAATTATCAGCTAGTCGAACCGATTCCCATTCTGGAGGGCAGCAAGGATCATCGAATGACGACGCAAATCCTAACATGCCGGGAGTGCTTCAACAGGTGGTGGCGCAGATAAACCAGTTCGCCCAGGTAGTTGACCGCATGCAGACGGCGATGGGACAGCAGCACCACGAGGATAACCGAGGAGACAGATGGCTTGCTGAGGTGGTCAAATTGCACCCGCCAAAATTTGACGGATCTGCTGAGGCACTTACTTGGGATCATTGGCTTAAGGAGTTAGAGAAGATATTCGCGGGTCTTAACTGTTCCGAAGACCGGAAGGTTCCCATTGCCCAGTATTTTCTGACTGGGGAGGCCTTTGATTGGTGGGAAGCTATTCGACCCGAGAATCATAATGCGGATTGGACGGAATTCAAACTAATGATGGAAGCATAGTATTGTCCTCGTCTAGTTAGAGAGGCAAAGATCCGAGAGTTTTTCTCACCACAGAGTTCGGAAGCATCTGTGACAGATGTAATCAAAATTTTTAATCATCAACTGACTTGTGTGCGACACTTGGTCAGAATGGAGGCAGAAAAGATTTTTCATTTCGATATGCGGATGAAGCCGGAGATTCAGCAGTACATGTCCGGATTCGGGTGCACTACATTGCGACAGTATCAAGACAAAGCGCTGGCCTACGACATGAAAGAGGCGGCGGTGGAGAAATCAGTGGAGGCAAAGAAGCAGAAGGTGACCGGCAACTTTTTAGAAAACAAGAGTGGTGGGCCCCGCAAGGGCCAGTCTTCCTTTTATTTGGCTAGGAAACCTCCACATCCTTCTAGAGCTGGAAAGAAGTTCCGGACAACATCAGCAGTTTCGGACGCATCAAAGAAATGCTACAATTGTGGTCGAGCAGGGCATATTCGGCGTGATTGCCCCGCATGTTCTGTGACTTGTTACGATTGTGGACAAGAAGGGCACCGTGCGGCCTTCTGTGGAGTTGCTACTAGATCTTTTGGTACTCGCACTCCAGCGCCAGTTCCGAAGGAGACAAGTGTGAACCAGACGCAGCAGAGTGGATTTCAGCAGCAAAACGTTGGGAAGAGAGAGACATCCAGTGCTGGGTCTGTTCCTCCGCCTGTACGAGATGAGGAAATCTGACGATCAGAACACTTCTGTTGCATCAGGTACGATTCATATCCTTTTGCAACCAGTTAGTGTTTTATTCGATTCCGGAGCTACACATTCTTTCGTATCATTGAACTGTGTAAACCGTTTTAAAGTCTCGTGCTTATTTGATTGTGAACCATATGTCGTGGGCTTTCCGAGTGGAGAGAGAATTGTGGGAACCCTAGAGGCTAGAGATTTTCCAGTGTCTATAGGAGGGAGAGATTGGCCATCGAATCTTATTGTAGTTGACATCTACGGTGACGATTTAATTCTCGGAGATGATTGGCTCAACCATTATGGAGCTATTCTGAATTACCTAGAGAGAGTCATTTCTATCATTGCTGATGACGGATCTGAACACTTATTCCGAGGGTGGAGACCGGGAAGCTCGGGAAAATTGATTAAAGCAATGGAAGCCGTGAAATTACTGAAGCAAGGATGTTATGGACTTTGGTGTTATGCCATGAGGAAAGAGGAAGGAGTAGAGCTCTCGTCTATTTCAGTTGTGAATGAGTTCTCAGATGTATTTCCTGACGAACTACCTGGGTTACCTCCGCAGAGAGAAGTGGAATTCACTATCGAATTAGAGCCTGGAGCAGCTCCTATTTCCAGAGCACCATACCGCATGGCGCCAACCGAGATGTATGAACTCAAGAAGCAACTGGAGGAATTGTTACAGAAGGGCTATATTCAACCTAGCGTTTCTCCTTGGGGAGCGCCTGCTCTTTGTCCTAAGAAAGACGGATCCCTCCGACTGTGTATTGATTACAGGGAGCTCAACAAAATGACGATCAAGAATAAGTATCATATACCTCGGATCGACGACTTATTTGATCAACTGCAAGGGGCAAGGGTATTCTCGAAGATTGACTTACGATCAGGATACCATCAGTTAAGAATTAAGGAATCAGATATACCGAATCGCTTCGGATCCCAGACGGCATTATGAATTTGTAGTGATGCCATTTGGACTTACCAATGCTCCTGCGGTATTCATGAAATTGATGAATCGGGTATTCTTGGAATACTTGGATAAATTTGTGGTCGTCTTCATTGATGACATCTTGATATATTCGAAGGACGCAGAGGAGCATGCCGAACATTTGCGTGTGGTTTTGAGCACCTTGAGGAAGGAACAGCTGTATGCAAAGCTTTCAAAATGCGAGTTCGCTTAGGAAGTAACTTTCCTTGGGCATGTGATATCAGCTGACGGAGTTCAGGTGGACCCGAAGAAAGTCGAAGCAATCTTGGAATGGGAGGTTCCTACTAATGTGAAAGAAGTCCGGAGTTTCCTAGGACTTGCTGGATATTATCGCCGCTTTGTAGAGGGATTTTCCAAAATTTCTCGTACGCTCACTCAGCTGTTACAGAAAACTCAAAAGTTTAAGTGGGATGAGAAATGCCAGGCTGGTTTTGATGAACTTAAGAAGAGACTGACGACAGCACCTATATTAGCGTTACCAGATGGAACTGATGGATTCATGGTGTACAGCGACGCTTCAAATCAGGGTCTAGGATATGTGTTGATGCAAAGAGATAAGGTGATTGCCTATGCTTCTCGGCAGTTGAAACCATACGAGGTTAATTACCCGACTCATGATCTGGAGCTAGCAACTGTAGTCTTTGCATTGAAAATTTGGAGACATTATTTGTACGGCACTCATTGTCAGATCTTTACCGATCATAAGAGCCTCAAGTACATTTTCAGTCAGAAAGAATTAAACATGAGGCAGAGAAGGTGGCTCGAATTGATCAAGGATTACGACTTGGAGATTCTTTATCATCCGGGGAAAGCAAACGTAGTAGCCGATGCATTGAGCCGTAAACCTGTTTCTCTTCGAGTGTTGGAAGCTCTTACGTCCCAAACCAGCATTCAAAGAGAACTGATCCGCGAAGGGATTGAAGTATGGGCACCAGGTGTAACACCCCCAATCCACTCAGGGATATTACACGCCGTAGACCCTCTCCTCGAGGATCTACCAGGCTGGTAACAACATTTCACATCTCGACAATGCCTTCAAGGCTAAAATGACTCAGTAGACCAATTTGGTCTTTCAATAAAATATACAACTCGATTACAAACACATACCCACGCAGGGGTCAAAATACAATAAACTCCCGTACAACGGGGAAAAGATACTGCAGCGGAAAAGAAAATACAACTAGACCAATACGACATCAACGGATCCTCGTGTGATTAGTATCGTTCATCTTTCATCATCCTTCGTGCCGACCCTGTGTTATGCTCCAAAACCTGAATGCAAAAATAGACATCCACCCCGAATACTGGGGTTAGCAAAACTCCACTGTTTTGCTAGTGCAAGTATAAAATACGAAAACGAGCCATACATATCATACTCCACGAAACATGTTAATCATAAACATACTTCCCGAGGTGATTCACTTAATTAAACGATTAAATCGAAAGATGGGGTAAACCCGATAAACATCTTGTGAAAAATATTTTACGACCTCGGAGTTTTGAATACATCGGGATTTAAAATCCTCAGCCTTTCGAAACATTTAGGGACACACCAAAAGTCATTTTCCCAAAACATAAATTCGATAACAACAAGTGGGGTCCACGACCCGATCGTACCATAACAACTCGTTTCCACAGATTATTCGGCCCCGTGCTAGCAAGCCACGGACCTCGATGCTCCCGTAGAACAAACCCGAGTGAATAACCCACAGGAAACTATATCAAATCACATGTCACCGTAATCGCAATCACGTGACTAAAAGCACATATACTTACATAATCAAACCACAACCATAAGTTATCCCGCATCGTGCTAACAAGCCACGAACCTCGGAGTCCCCGCAAGACATACCCGATGATAACCACACAAGTTATCTCGGCATCGGCTAGCAAGCCCCGAACCTCGAGTCCCCGCAAGACATACCCGTATTGATAACCCTACGGTTTCGCCCAACCCATACTAGCAAGTATGGATCCTGAGATTCAACAATCCTACCCGGAGGCACATCACATACAATAAGCACACAACAATAACCGATTATCAAGACAAGCAACACTAAGCATCACAACCTCCTTTCAAAGGAGTAACGACTAACATCACATCATGTCGAATACCCACCGAACAAATATACAATTCAATGCACAATCCTCGCAAACAATTATGGTCAATGCGATCATAACGTATCTCAACGCATGAAACTAACACACATATTCCGAGAACATATCCATTCACGAAGTATACGAATTATCGTTGAAAGACAATATTTATCGAGAACATACCGATCCTTTTAACGCTCATTAAACATCGATTTCGCATAAAATCATTTATCAATAATTATGCCTAAGAAATATGAAATGTATGGGCAAGATACTTGCCTCAAAATCGGTACGCAAGTATTCGACGAACACGGCTCAACCTAAAGCTTCAAACGCCCGATGCTATCGAAAAGGAAGACGACAACGAACGGAAGGGTTCAACTCGGTTTCTTCGTAAGAAACTCGACCCTAACATCATATAATTAATAAATCAATGATCATACGATGAGGAATAATCGTAGAACGCCCGAAAACCCTCTATAACATTTTACGGACACCTTCAAGGCGTCGGCCAAGAACTCGACCCAACTAACGAATCGATACGATCCAACCATGGAATAACAAGGTAAATGATATAATACATCTAAATAATCATCAATCCATCATAATCCTAAGTTAAATCGGATTAATCGGACGAAAGCAACCAAAATACCCAAATTCCCAAAACTAGATTTCTAGGAAATATGACTGATTCGGTAGATCGTAGGATGTTATAGGATTGATGATTGATGATATGAACTCCAAAACTTCATGGATTGATTGTCCAACAACATCTCTCCATGATTACACCATCTCCACCGCGGAATGGAAGAAGAGAAGTGAGAAAATGTCAAGAAAACGCCTGTGCCTTTTATAGCCGATCACGTACGTTACGACGAATCGCCACGGCTTACGACGAATCGCCATGGCGAACTCTCGCCGAAAATGCCGAACGTTACGCACGCACGGCCAGGGCCTTACGACGAATCGCCTTACGACGTAATGGCCGATCATTACCGCACGTTACTCGCCTGTGGTCGGCTCGCCCGATCATGCCCGGCCACGACTCGGCCGACCAACTCCGACGGCCCGAACGACCCCGAAACCCGAACTGAGTACGAATCGAAGATACGGTTACGAAGTACTCAAAAGACGAATCCGAGCACTAATAGAACATACGATTCGACTACCCGAAGGCTCGAAACTCGACAACGGAAAGTAATTACCCCAAACTTTGGGAAATTACGAAAATGGCCCAAAACGCCCGAAAATCACGATACGTGATCGAAACACCAAGACAAAGCTCGCAACATGAATAATAACATTAAATGAACTTACGAGAAAGTCAAACAACAGCTGCATTTGAGATTCGCAAGAATCGAACTCAAGTGCGGAAAAACCGCTAAAAAGCACGGAACTCAACAAAACGACACCGAAACGAACTCGGATGACAAAAAGTGCAGAATTAATCATTCTCAGAATGACGAAACGGTCATGAGCGAGTCGTCAAAACGGACTTCCGCCGAAAAAAAGAAATTTACCGAAAATCGAAAATTGCGGATATTACATTCTACCCTCCTTAAAAGAAGTTTCGTCCCGAAACTTAAAACAAGTAGGGAGAAGCAATATCCCGCCAAGAAAACTCAATGAGATACGCAAGAAACGCGTAACTAATGCGAACGGCGAAACGTTACAAACAACGCAACGGAATATACGGTGAAAACACGCCCACGACGACCAACACAACGTCGCCGTTAGGGATATAATAGAACCAACAAGTGACAAGCGTCATCAAATGGATAATACAATCAAGTCAATTATCCGAACAATCACAAAACACAACGAACGAAAATCAATACGATTGACCACCCCAACGGTACATCAACCAAAACGCGAGCCAATCGCTGAAGAAATACGGAATTCCACCGCCCAAGGGTTAGAAGATCGAAAACGAGACAAATTTCCCGAATATAAAGAAATTAGGAAGGAGTCGAATGCTCAACAATCACGAAACGAGATCAACAAAACCGAACAATCAAACGATCGAACCACAACGCTGAGACAACAAAATCGAACAATCATGTTCGAATCACGAAGAACAATAAAATTCAAACAACAACTCTCAGTTCACGTCTCGGCTCGAGACAATATATGATCCTAGAAAAGCAACAAGATGTGATTCGCATAAGATCCATAGGAAAGGGAATAGCAATTGAAAAGTCACAACGACAAACGAGTAATTTCAAAACACCACACTCGCCGATCAATAAAAGAAAGGGATAGGGCAAGCTCGTAAAATGTTAACGAACATAAACGAGTCGATGAGTCGAAAATATAGAAGTTCAAAATCTGATCCACTTCGAATAAAAGAACTAGTAGAACCAAAAGATGTTACATCCGAACAAGGTTCACAAGTATCGAACCGACTCGGAAAAGTCACAAATGATAACCAGATCGACTCAAAACAAGATCACACTGCTCGAACGATGAAACCGAAATACAAGTGTCAACGAACACGAGCGAGTCGAGATAATTGAGAAAGATAAAATGCAGAAGACAAAAATAATACGGGAAGAATATTTGACCTATTCAAAAAGAAGTCTCGACCCAGAAACTCACAACAACGAAATCAATGTGACAACACAACAAGCAACCGATAGAAACATCCTTCAAGGCCTATCAAAGCCGATTCGATACTTGTCTCAAGCGCGAACTCCGAAAGTCTCGGAGCCAATTCGCAAAATCAATTCGTGTCCTCGAGTCCACACTTGAAATGTGTTATCGACGAGAAGGACAATTTTACACGTGCATGCCCGGCACATCACGATTGAAACGCCTCGGCTCGGCATACCGAAAATACAAATGCTAGATACAATGGGGCATAACGTCGCAAACAACATAGCAGAGATGCCAACTCAAAGACAACAAAGAATCATAACACATATCATATACAACGATTACCTTTGTAAAGTAATACGCACACAAACACTACAATGACGATGGTATCGCTCGAGACCTTAACGGCCCGAACAATAACCAAAGACATAATTACAAACCTCATGAAACAATCACCCATGTGCATAAACGCACAAAAATCCAAGCTTCAACATCTCACCCTCGTGCGACAACAGCAAATCACCACGAGGCGACAATTAGTAAATACTACCACACCTCTCACAGAGGGCTAGTACTACAAATACGTGGCAACGCCTCAACGCTCATGCCACCAATTCGATCATATTCGGAAGCTAACATCATAACGACAATGCGAACATCATACATACATTCCTGCATCGCAAACGGAATTGATAGGTTTTAAAGAAAATGAAACCACATTTTGAAAAACAATTTGGAAAACACCAATTGATCTTGAGTATCACATTTTCAAAAAGTTGTACAAACACCATTATCGAGACTTTGAAAATCATCTTGCGTTTGAACAAAAATGAGGACACCTTTCTTTTAGTGAAAAACTTTCAAAAATATTCGACCCTTGGGTCTAAGCAATCGCATTTGAAAATATCTCAAAATATTTTTGGTCCTCAACCGAAAATTTTTGAAATGTATTGCGCATTAGAAAACATCTTGAAAACACCGCAAGAAAATAATTCGTTTTAAAAGTACGTCTCGAATTTTAGTTTTCTAAGATACTCAAGGTTTTTAAAAAATAATTCAGTGGGCTAGAATGCCCAAAAAGTTTAAGTACTTACACGGAACATTATAGCGCCGTGTGTCCCGCTACGAACTCAAAGAGCTAAAAATCATTTACAAAAACGCCAAAAGGCCGATGACGGTAATATTTCAAAACTCACAAGCCATTTAGAAAATAATAAATACCGTCATAAGAATTTTGCCAAAACGATCAAGGCCATAATGCCAAAAACTCGGTTAAGGGAATCGCTTTTTCCAAATAAAACTCTCCAGTAAAATACCGAAAGCCATTACAAAAGAACTCACACATCGGATAAAAGAAATAAAGTCAAACATGCACAAGACAAAGAACACTACTCCTCATATGAACGAAAAAAATGGGAGTCAAATAATCACGCATCACGAAATCAAAATCCATAAGAGGATTCCGTCACTTAACAAATAATCATAAAAATAGCTCGTGTCACACGAGGCACAACACAAAGAAGGGAGACTTACATTCACTGTGTCGCACGAAGATGATGATCGCCACGATACTAATCACGACCAACAAACTCGACGACGCGTCGCGACACGACTCAATCGGATAAAATCCGACGAGACAAAAACTCAATAGACACCATCGACCCAACATTTCAGGTTTCCACAACCTAAGCTCCGATACCATTTATGTAACACCCCAATCCACTCGTGGATATTACACGCCGTAGACCCTCTCCTCGAGGATCTACCAGCCGGTAACAACATTTCACATCTCGACAATGCCTTCAAGGCTAAATGACTCAAGAGACCGATTTGGTCTTTCAATAAAATATACAACTCGACATAAACACATACCCACGCAGGGGTCAAAATACAATAAACTCCCGCATAACGGGAAAAGATACTGCAATGAAAAGAAAATACAACTAGACCAATACGACATCAACGGATCCTCGTGTGATTAGTATCGTTCATCTTTCATCATCCTTCGTGCCGACCCGTGTTATGCTCCAAAACCCGAATGCAAAATAGACATCCACCCCCGAATACTGGGGTTAGCAAACTCCACTGCTTTTGCTAGTGCAAGTATAAAATACGAAAACGAGCCATACATATCATACTCCACGAAACATGTTAATCATAAACATACTTCCCGAGGTGATTCACTTAATTAAACGATTAAATCGAAAGATGGGGTAAACCCGATAAACATCTTGTGAAAAATATTTTACGACCTGGAGTTTTGAATACATTGGGATTTAAAATCCTCGTGCCTTTCAAAACATTTAGGGACACAACCCAAAAGTCATTTTCCCAAAACATAAATTCGATAACAACAAGTGGGGTCCACGACCCGATCGTACCATAACAACCTGTTTCCACAGATTATTCGCGTCCGTGCTAGCAAGCCACGGACCTCGATGCTCCCGTAGAACAAACCCGAGTGAATAACCCACAGGAAACTATATCAAATCACATGTCACCGTAATCGCTTGATCACGTGACTAAAAGCACATATACTTACATAATCAAACCACAACCATAAGTTATCCCGGCATCGTGCTAACAAGCCACGAACCTCGAGTCCCCGCAAGACATACCCGATGATAACCACACAAGTTATCTCGCATCGGGCTAGCAAGCCCCGAACCTCGAGTCCCCGCAAGACATACCCGTATTGATAACCCTACGGTTTCGCCCGACCCATACTAGCAAGTATGGATCCCGAGATTCAACAATCCTACCCGAGGCACATCACATACAATAAGCACACAACAATAACCGATTATCAAGACAAGCAACACTAAGCATCACAACCTCCTTTCAAAGGAGTAACGACTAACATCACATCATGTCGAATACCCACCGAACAAATATACAATTCAATGCACAATCCTCGCAAACAATTATGGTCAATGCGATCATAACTTCTCTCAACGTACGAAAATAAAACACAGATTACTATAACATATCCATTCACTTAGAATACGAATTATCGTTGAATTACAAAATAAATCGAGAACATACCCATCCTTTTAACGCTCATTAAACATCGATTTCGCATAAAATCATTTATCAATAATTATGCCTAAGAAATATGAAATGTATGGGCAAGATACTTGCCTCAAAATCGCACGCAAGTATTCACGAACACGGCTCAACCGGAAAGCTTCGAAACGCCCGATGCTATCGAAAAGGAAGACGACAACGAACGGAAGGGTTCAACTCGGTTTCTTCGTAAGAAACTCGACCCTAACATCATATAATTAATAAATCAATGATCATACGATGAGGAATAATCGTAGAACGCCCGAAAACCCCTCTATAACATTTTACCGGACACCTTCAAGGCGTCGGCCAAGAACTCGACCCAAATAACGAATCGATACGATCCAACCATGGAATAACAAGGGAAATGATATAATACATCTAAATAATCATCAATCCATCATAATCCTAAGTTAAATCGGATTAATCGGACGAAAGCAACCAAAATACCCAAATTCCCAAAACTAGATTTCTAGGAAATATGACTGATTCGGTAGATCGTAGTATGTTATTGGATTGATGATTGATGATATGTACTCCAAAACTTCATGGATTGATTGTCCAACAACATCTCTCCATGATTACACCATCTCCACCGCGGAATGGAAGAAGAGAAGTGAGAAAATGTCAAGAAAACGTCGCCAAGCCTTTTATAGCCGATCACGTCCGGTTACGTGACGAATCGCCACGCTTACGACGAATCGCCATGGCCGAACTCTCGCTCGAAAATGCCGAACGTTACGTACGCACGGCCGTGGCCTTACGACGAATCGCCTTACGACGTAATGGCCGATCATTACCGCACGTTACTCGGCCGTATCGGGTTCGCCCGATCATGCCCGGCCATGACTCTACGGACCAACTCCGACGGCCCGAACGACCGAAACCCGAACTCGAGTACGAATCAAGATACGGTTACGAAGTACTCGAAAAGACGAATCCGAGCACTAATAGAACATACGATTCCGACTACCCGAAGGCTCGAAACTCGACAACGGAAAGTAATTACCCCAAACTTTGGGAAATTACGAAAATGGCCCAAAACGCCCGAAAATCACGATACGTGATCGAAACACCAAGCCAAAGCTCGCAACATGAATAATAACATTAAATGAACTTACGAGAAAGTCGAAACAACAGTTTCGGACGAGATTCGCAAGAATCGAACTCAAGTGCGGAAAAACCGCTAAAAAGCACGGAACTCAACAAAAAGACACCGAAACGAACTCGGATGACAAAAAGTGCAGAATTAATCATTCTCAGAATGACGAAACGGTCATGAGCGAGTCGTCAAAACGGACTTCCGCCGAAAAAAGAAATTTACCGAAAATCGAAAATTGCGGATATTACACCAGGAATTCAAGGGCAGCTATATGTGATGGAACTGACTTCGTCACTAGTCGAGGAAATCAAATCTAAGCAGTTGAACGATTCTCTGATCCTTCGATTATGTCACGAAGCAAAGAAAGGAAAGGCCCCAGGATTCGTAATACAAGATGATAGAGTTCTGAGATTTCAGAGTCGACTTTGCGTTCCCGATGATGATGATTTGAGAAGGACTATTCTGAAGGAAGCTCACAGCGCGCCCTATTCTATTCACCCGGACAGCAGTAAGATGTATAAAGATTTAAAACAAAACTTCTGGTGGGGGAATATGAAGAAGGACGTAGCAGAGTACGTTTCGAAGTGTTTGACTTGTCAGCAGGTTAAGATTGAACATTAGCGACCTGCCGGAATGTTAAAACCGCTTCCGATCCCTGAGTGGAAGTGGGAGGATATCTCGATGGATTTCATCACCAGTATGCCAAGGACTAGAACGGGAATGAACATGATTTGGGTTATAGTTGATCGACTAACCAAGTCGGCTCATTTCCTAGGAATTAAAGATACATGGGGACCCGAGAGATTGGCGCGAGTATTTATTGCGGAGATAGTCAGATTGCATGGGACGCCGAAGACCATTATTTCGGATCGAGATGGTCGTTTCGTGTCACATTTCTGTAAGGCAGTTCAGAGGGCTTTGGGGACTGAGCTCCACTTTAGCACAGCTTATCATCCCCAAACGGACGGTCAGTCCGAATGGACTATACAAACGGTAGAAGACATGCTTAGAGCTTGTGCATTAGATTGGTCAACTGATTGGGAAGTTCACTTGCCCTTGATCGAGTTCACCTATAATAATAGTTGGCATGCTTCTATTAAGATGGCACCATTTGAAGCTTTGTACGGGAGAAGATGCCGATCACCCCTATGTTGGGATGATTCTTCGGATTTGATCGGGACGGAACCGGAATTGATAATTCAGACTCAAGAGAAGATAGCTTTGATTCGAGAAAGACTGTTGACTGCCCAGAGTCGACAAAAGTCTTATGCAGACGTACGTCGTCGTCCTCTAGAGTTCGACATTGGGGAACATGTACTATTGAAGGTGTCTCCTACACGAGGGATTTTCCGTTTTAGGAAAAAGGGTAAGCTAAGTCCGAGATATATCGGACCATTCGAGATCCTCGAGAGGGTTGGAGATTTAGCATACAGGTTGGCCTTACCGCCATCGCTGAGTCATGTTCACAATGTGTTTCACGTATCCCAATTGCGAAAGTATGTACCAGATCCCAGTCATATCATTGAGTTCGATGAAATCGAGATAGCTAATGACGGCACCTTCGAGGAGAGACCAATCAAGATACTTGAGAGTCGGATCAAACAGTTGAGGAATAAACCAATACACTTGGTTAAAGTACAATGGTCGCGACACGGAGTTGAAGAGGCCACTTGGGAAACGGAGGACAGTATGAAGACTAGATATCCGGAGTTGTTTTCATCTTAAGTTTCGGGACGAAACTTCTTTTTAGGGAGGAAGGATGTAATACCCGAGATTTCTGATATGTATTTGGAACTTGTGATATTGTAATTATTGTACTTTAATCTGAGAATTACTCTCCGTATCTCATAGTCCGGTGTTGTTGAGCGTATTATTTCATGAATGTGATGTAAATTGTGATTCTGCGCATGTAGCGCACGCTATCGACCATGTGTAGCGTACGCTAAGTGGTTTCCATAGCGCACGCTGTGCATGACCTTAGCGCGCGCTATACGTAGTCAGCATGATTGAGACGTGTGGTAGGTGAGATCAGGCTGGGGACCCTTGTCGGATTGTGTCGGGATGAACCTGGACGGCTTTCGGGAAAAAGCCAAGTCAACGCGTTAGCGCACGCTACTAGCATGAGGATAGCGCACGCTAAAGGCTGAGTACAGTGTAGTCAGTAAGCCGTTAGCGCACGCTAAGAGTATGGACTAGCGCGCGCTAATAACCATTTCCTATAAATAGGACAGCATCATTTTCGTGTTTTCAGTCCTTTCTTTTCCCACATCCGAATTCTTATACTTAGAGTATTAGTCTCTACATCCTAAACACTTCATATCAGCATCCTAGCTCGTGTTGAAGATTGTAGATCATTGAGGATTGGTGTTCAAGCCTTCAACGTTGGATTGCTTCAATTTCCTCCTTGTTCTTCACTACTTTGAGGTAGGTGATTCTTCACCAATATTAGTAGTGTTCTAAAGGACGTTTAATCATGTTTATCTAGTCAGTTGGATTCGTTATTAGTCGAACATCATGTGTTAGAAGGATATTTTCGACGTTTCGGCACTTATTCATCGTATGAGCCTTTGAACCTTTTTAGTATATGGACTCCTAGCATTTTCAAACCGATTTGTGATCAGTATGTGGAGATTTTCAAGTGCTTATGCGTTTATATTAAGGGATCATACGTTTTGGGGCATATAACGGATTGAACTCAGGATATCCCTTGAAGATCTAAGATGAATTATGGTGTTGTGATGATTATACGTATCTTTGTATCTCATAGTCATTTATTACGTATAGAACTTTCACAAACCTTATTAGCATGATATGCTCGGGGATGACTTGTATTATCACCATAGAATTCATGAGTTCATCACCATTAGATCCAGTTTTCTACCAGTAGTAATCTGCCATGCACGGTTAGCGCTCGCTAACATACGTAAGTTAACGTGCGCTATCGGGGATAAGTTAACGCACGCTACGTTTAGTACGTAACGTACGTTATGATATTAGCCGAGTCAGTCGGCTGATCAGAGAGAACTGTCAGTCTATGGCTAGCGTACGCTAGGCTTAGACGATAGCGTACACTAGCAGGCAGGCTTAGTGTAATACCCGGTTGTAATTCAGTCATTATCATTCAGTAATTTCATTCGGTGATTGTCACTCAGTGGATTTTCACTCATTTATAATCATTCATCAATCATGTTCATTCACCCGTGTTCACCGTTCGGAGAAACTTCGAGTTGTGTATCGTTATTGTCCATTGTTTCAACTTTCCACATATGAGTTCGACTTTGTTAGATCACCATTAACTTTTGGTAACTCCAAAAATTCTGAATCTTTGCAATATTATAGAGCATCGAGTTAGATTTCCAATGGTTCAAACGGTGAGTCAATCGGAGTCCGGACGAGAGAGTTATGGTCGCTTTAGCTCACCCGCCATTTTTCGCTTATTGCCGATCATCGCTGACAACTCGGCCGTGTCGTCCGACACGGCCGTCTGCACTCGCCCGGAAATGCCAAGTCTCGCCACGTGACTCGACCGTGTCGTCGCACGGCCGAGTCAAACTCTTCCGGATAAGCGTAACCGATCGCCAGACGCCCGACCGTGTTCCAGACACGGCCGAAGCCAATGCCGAGCGCCGCACTGCACCGAGTCACCGCCGGATGTCACTATCGGAAGGCCTCTTCGCGCCGCGACCGTGTCAAGCAGAGACGGCCGAGTCCTCGCCGCTGGCCGCAGGCTGCGCCGTGCCGATCGGCACGGGCCGTGTCCGACAGGGCAGTCAACCCCTATAATTTCGTTTTTTGAGCATTTCAGCTCATTCCTTCCATTTCTTCCACCTTCATACGAGAGAGAGAGGCTTGAGGGAGAGAATTCTCTTCACCTATCACTTGAGTGTGGTTTTTAATCATTTTCATTCGGTTGTGAAGCTTGGATCATCGATCTATCGCGTGTTATTCGGATCGAAGTGTTTGGATCTTCAAGAGGTAATTTCTTCAACACCTTGGATTTCGATTCTATGTTGAGATATGATGTTTTGGACGTTATAATCATGTTATATGAAGGGATATGTATATGATTATGAGTTTATATAAGGATTCATTGGATTATTGAGGGATTATTCAAGAACACTTTGAATATCGAGTTGAAATTGGGGGTTTTCGTTTAATTGTCGTTATAATCACGTTTTCGGATATTCATTTTGGATTATTGATCATTTGGAAGATGTTTGTTGGTTTGAAACACTTCTTGGGGGATTTGATATTGGTATATTGAGGTTTGATTGTAAACGATCGGAGTTTGGCCGCAACGTGTTTGATTTAATGCCTCAATGGACTTGGTTTAGTCGTATCGACGTTTTGAGTTCGTTATATTCGTGTTTGATTCGTATATTGAACGGATTGTTGGTAATTGTATTATTCAAGGTTGTTCGAGCGACCGATATCTCAATTAGGACGCTGTTCGTGGAAGGATAATTGTCACCGGTGTTGTGTAAGTTAATTCTTACTCGGTTAAAAGGATATTCATCCATTTTGTTGTTGTTCATTCATAATCATAACTCATTCATCATTGTATTAACCGTATCAAACTTGTTATTGTCAATTAATCATTTCAGTCATAAGGAACGACGGTTCCAATCATTTCATTGAGCTGTCATTTATTTCACTATCATTCCATCTCGGTGAGTCATTATTCATTTTCGATGTCACTTTTGTTATATCGTGGCATTCCGGGTCATACTGGCGTGCCGGTTGGTATGTGTCGATTTTCATGTCGGGCACGCTTAAGTCGTGGCGTTGGTTGTTGGCCTCACATCGATCGTGCACACGAGTCATATGCCTCGTGAGATCGACAGGTACAAGACCACACGTGTATTCGATCGATACTCGTTGGTGGCTTGTGCACGGACACATTTCCATCCCGGGCGTAGTGTGGCACCACCCTTTGAGCCGTACTGTTAGTTGATTCATATAGCATGTTTGATTGCGTATGTTTCGACAGGATATTTCATAACTTCAGATATAATCATGATTGTGTATTTTCAACCCTTGAGGATTGTTATTCTTTGTAACTGACCCCGTTTGGGGATTTTGTTTTTCAGGTCATGGCAAGGCAAAAGCACGGGAATAGCATGTTGATGTCGAGGAGTCCCAGTGATACTAGTAGGGGCCCCCGATCTTTCAGTTATTCATGTTATTGTCCTTTATTTTCCGCTGCAGACTTTCATTTGGATACTCCGTTTCATTCAGTGTCGTGTATTTTATCTTCATATAAAATATACTAGTATTCGGTATTGTCCTGGTGTGTTGTACTTAAACTCCTCATCGGAGTATTTGGTAATATAATGTGGTTCGGTACTACAATTATATTATTTAATTCATCATTTTCATTCGCCTGGTGGGTCCAAGTTGGGGATTCACGGCACTGTAATATCCGCCTAGTTTGGGGTGTTACAGAGTTGGTATCGGAGAGTGGTTTTGAATACTACCTTCCGAGTCATGTCTCATTTGAAATCATCGTCATCAGACTAGTATCATTGGACTTTCGCGTCACGTGTGACCTGTGCAAATGCCGAGCCAATCAGACCGAAAGAACTGTAAGATTTCTAACGCCATGGTATAAATTCTGGCAATAGTCATTCATTCATCATTCATCAATTAGCAATCCTCAAACATCATCATTCATTGTGATTAGGACGATCATGTTAACTCATTAATCACTTAATTCATTTCATTACTCAGTTAATGATCGATTTATCATGTTAATTCATTAATTACTTAATTCATTTCATTACTCAGTTGTCGATCTGGATGATTATATTATTAATCTTGTTAAGTTATTCAAGATAATCATTTCAACAATTTCATCAGATAATCATGTCACTTCAGTAAATCATTCATATAATCACTAAGTAGAGCATGTATACTCATTTTCATCATCTCATAACATGATCATAAGTGATAATCATGCGGGAAATATAATCATTATGTGACCTTCCTACTTCAGTATGGGGAGAGCTGTCAGAGGGTGCACAGGGAGAGGCCGCGGTGCGGGCCGAAACCCGGGAAATAATCACTCGTTGTCGGGAAATCGTGCCCAGGACTCGGCTCGATCAGGAGATGTTCGGATTGATCCACTCACTTTTATGCAGGCCATGATGACCCATGTGCAGTTGCTCAATCATCATTGCGCCACTCTGGCCGGATTAATCGAGCGAACTCTCCCGTATGAGACGGCTGCTAAGGAAAGTGCTGAACAACAACCTTCATCTGTCAGCAAGAAATCAACGAAGCGTAATCAACCCGAAGGCGGTCAGTCAACCTTCAAGAAGCCTCGTGTGAGTCCTATCGTTTCTGAGCGACCTCCTACGGCGCATAATCGTGCGGGATCTCAGTCCCGAGCGGCCAGTTCGGCCATCACCTGTTTCAATTGTGGAACGCCGGGTCATTTCAGCACTGAGTGTCTGAAACCGTCTATCACGTGCTATAATTGTGGGAATTTTGGGCATAAGGCCCGTTTTTGCCGAAAGGACTCCAAGTCGGCTCCGGCGGCATCTCAGGCCCCGAAGCAATCAGCGTTTCAGAATCAGACTGCTTTGTCAACGTTGTTTAAGACAATGGAAGCAAATAGAGTTGGGGCTTATATTTATCTGACGGAGCGTCCGGTTCGGGGGCCGGCAAGTCCTGCATTCATGTGATGAGGAGGATCGACGATCCGGTGGCCCGAATGACCTCAGGTAAACTCGTAATTTTATTTCAACCTGTGTGTAGCTTTTTGGATACTGGTGCACCGCATTCATTCATTTTCGAATCATGTTTGAATAGACTTATTTTGGGATAGTCCTATTGCTTGTGGACCTAATACCATCGGTCTACCTGACGATGGAAGATTTTTTCGGAAATCATACCGAATTAAGCTTAATGACCGCGATTGGTTGATGGATCTAATCGTGGTGAATTTATCTTAGGACGATGTAATTTTCGGTATTAGTTGGTTGATCGTCTTGATACTATCCTCAGTGTTTGTTAGCGTTTGGTCGCTATCTTTCCGTCGTTGGTTGCCGAATGTGTGCTTCAGGGAAGTAATCCCCGTTGTTCCAGAAGAAGTATTATTATGACGAAAGCAGAGAAATTCCGCAATCGAGCTATTCAATCATTCATTGTATCATTTTCATCGATTGGCCTTTCTAAGGCAATCGAGTTATTCAATCATTCATTGCATCATTTCCATCGATTGGCTTTTCTTAGACAATCGAGTCATTCAATCATTCATTGTATCATTTTCATCGATTGGCCTTTCTAAGGCAATCGAGTTATTCAATCATTCATTGTATCATTTTCATCGATTGGCCTTTCTAAGGCAATCGAGTTATTCAATCATTCATTGCATCATTTCCATCGATTGGCTTTTCTAAGACAATCGAGTCATTTAATCATTTATTGTATCATTTTCATCGATTGGCCTTTCTAAGGCAATCGAGTTGTTCAATCATTATTGGTATCTCTTTTTATCGATTGACCATTCTAGGGCAATCGAAATGTTCAATCATTCGTGGTATCATTGTCATCGACTGACGATGTATTTCCAGACGAGTTATCTGGTTGCCTTCACATAGAGTGGGGGAATTCAGGAGTGAGTTGGAACCGGTACGTCCCCTTTATCGAAGGCACCGTATCGGATGGCCCCGACCAGAATGCAGGAGTTGAAGATTCAACTTGAGTAGTAGTTCGAGAAAGGTTATCTCCGACCGATTGCATCCCCGTGAGGAGCACCAGTGTGATCTGTCAAGGAGAAGGATGGCTCGTCTCGTGTGTGTATTAATTACCAGGAGTTGAACAGGGTGATGATCAAGAGTAGTATCCCTTACCCCGTATTGATGATCTTTTAGATCAACTTCAGGGAGCCTCAGTATTTTCCAGGATCGACTTAAGATCTGGATATCACCAGTTGCGGATTCGAGAGTCGGATATCATGAGGACAGCGTTTCGTACACGCTATGGTCATTATGAGTTCGTAGTTATGCCGTTCGGGCTAACTATTGCACCTGCGGTATTCATGGAGTTAATGAATCGGGTTTTCATCGACCTTTTAGATCAGTTTGTTGTTTTCTTCATCGATGACATTTTGATTTATTCTCGTAGCCGAGAGGAACACGAGGTTCATCCTCATCAGGTTCTCGACGTGTTGAGACGAGAGCAACTTTATGGAAAGTTTTCCAAATGTGAGTTCTGGATGTCCGAAGTAACTTTTCTCGGGCATGTAATTTCATCTGACAGAGTTCGTGTCGACCCTCAGAATACGGAGGCTATCCGAGATTGGCAACCTCCGAAAGATGTTAAGTAAATTCGAAGTTTCCTCGGATTAGCTGGTTAATTATCTAACCCACGACCGGAGCTAGCAACCGTGGTTTTCGCTTTGAAAATCTGGCGTCATTACCTATATGGCGTCACCTGTCAGATTTTCACCGATCATAAGAGTTTGAAGTATATATTTACCCAGAAGGAGTTAAATATGCGACAGAGGCGGTGGTTGGAACTAATCAAAGATTATGATATCGAGATCCTTTACCACCCGGGGAAGGCGAACGTTGTCGCCGACGCCTTGAGTCGTAAGTCCGTTCAGGAGCAGATGCTTGCTCATTTAACAATTCAGAAGGAGCTCCAACAGGAATTCCTTAGACCCGAGATCGAGGTCTGGCTTCAGCGAGTTCAGGGACAGCTTTGTATGTTAGAGATTTCATCATCTCTTGAGGATGCAATCAGGGAGAATCAGGGTTCAGACCCAGCATTGTTGCGCATTCGTGAGGATATGGCTCAGGGGAAAGCCCCTGAATTCGTGATCCACGAGGATGGACTTTTGAGATTTAAGAATCGGATGTGTGTACCGGCGAATGATGAGTTGAAAAACTCGATCTTGAGAGAAGCTCATGCTACCCCTTATCCGGTTCATCCGGGGTCTAGCAAGATCAAGGACTTGAAACGAAATTTCTGGTGGAGTAATATGAAGCGAGAAGTCGCGGAATTTGTTTCGAGATGTTTAGCCTATCAGCAAGTCAAGATGGAACATCAGCGACCGGCGAGTATGCTGATACCGCTCCCTATTCCAGAATGGAAGTGGGAAGACATTTCTATGGAATTCATCACGAGTTGCCGACGAGTCGTCGTGGCATGAATACGATCTGAGCGATCGTGGACTGCTTTACTAAATTAGCTCATTTCCTTGAATCAAGGATATGTGGGGTCCCGAGAGACTTGCCCAGTTATTCATCAAAGAGATAGTGAGACTGCACGGTACTCCTAAAAGTATCATTTCCGATCGTGACGGATGGTTTGTGTCACATTTTTGGAAATCAGTTCATCATGCTATGGGAACTCAGCTTAATCTCAGTACTGCCTTTCATCCTCAGTCCGACGGACAATCAGAGAGAACTATTCAGACATTAGAGGATATGTTGAGGGCATGTGTCCTCGATTGGAAAGACGATTGGGAAGCCCAACTACCATTGATCGAGTTCGCGTATAATAATAGTTGGCATGCTACGATTAAGATGGCACCTTACGAGGCCTTGTACGGTCGTCGTTGTCGATCTCCCTTGTGTTGGGATGACCTATCAGAATCAATCGACACTGAGCCCGATATGCTTATAGCCGCCCGTGAGAAGGTAGCTCTGATCAGGAGTCGTTTGTTGACCGCTCAGAGTCGATAGAAATCATATGCAGATAATCGTCGTCGACCGTTAGAGTTCGAGGCGGGTGACCATGTTTTGATCAAGGTCTCCCCAAGTCGTGGTATCTTCCGTTTTGGGAAGAGGGGTAAGTTAAGTCCGAGATTCATTGGACCGTTTGAGATTCTGGATCGAGTAGGCGAGTTAGCTTGCCGATTGGCTTTACCTCCGGCATTGAGCCGAATTCATAATGTGTTTCACGTATCTCAGTTGCGGAAGTATGTTGCCGACCCGAGTCACGTACTTCAGTTCGATGAAATCGAGATCGCCGATGATCATTCATATGAGGACATCCTATACGAATTTTAGAGCGGCAAATCAAACAGTTGAGGAATAAGTCGATTCCTTTGGTCAAGATTCAGTGGTCTAGACACGGAGTCGAAGAGGCTACTTGGGAAACCGAGGATAGTATGCAGGAGAGTTATCCCGAGTTGTTTGACCCTTAGTTTCGGGGACGAAACTCTTTTAAGAGGGGGTGTATGTAATACCCGGTTGTAATTCAGTCATTATCATTCAGTAATTTCATTCGGTGATTGTCACTTAGTGGATTTTCACTCATTTATAATCATTCATCAATCATGTTCATTCACCCGTGTTCACCGTTCGGAGAAACTTCGAGTTATGTATCGTTATTGTCCATTATTTCAACTTTCCACATATGAGTTCGAATTTGTTAGATCACCATTAACTTTTGGTAACTCCAAAAATTCTGAATCTTTGCAATATTATAGAGCATCTAGTTAGCTTTCCAATGGTTCAAACGGTGAGTCAATCGGAGTCCGGACGAGAGAGTTATGGTCGTTTTAGCTCACCCGCTCATTTTTCAGTTATTGGCCGATCACTGCCGACCGAACTTGGCCGTGTCGTCCGACACGGCTTTGCTGTACTCGTCCGGAAATGCCGAAGTCTCTGCCCACAGGACTCGACCGTGTCGTCTGGCACGGCTGAGTCAAACTCTTCCGGATAAGCCAGAACCAACTGCCCAGACGCCCGACCGTGTTCCAGGACACGGTCGAGTCAATGCCGAAGCGCCGCGCCGTACCGAGTCACTATCGGACAGGTCACTATCGGAAGGCCTCTTCGCGCCGCGACCATGTCAAGCAGGACACGGTCGAGTCCCTGCCGGCCAGTTGCGCGCCGCGGCCGTGCCGATCGGCACGGGCCGTGTCCGACAGGGCAGTCAACCACTATAATTTCGTTTTTTTGAGCATTTCAGCTCATTCCTTCCATTTCTTCCACCTTCATACGAGAGAGAGATGCTTGAGGGAGAGAATTCTCTTCACCTATCACTTGAGTGTGGTTTTTAATCATTTTCATTCGGTTGTGAAGCTTGGATCATCGATCTATCGCGTGTTCTTCGGATCGAAGTGTTTGGATCTTCAAGAGGTAATTTCTTCAACACCTTGGATTTCGATTCTATGTTGAGATATGATGTTTTGGACGTTATAATCATGTTATATGAAGGGATATGTATATGATTATGAGTTCATATAAGGATTCATTGGATTATTGAGGGATTATTCAAGAACAGTTTGAATATCGAGTTGAAATTGGGGGTTTTCGTTTAATTGTCGTTATAATCACGTTTTCAGATATTCATTTTGGATTATTGATCATTTGGAAGATGTTTGTTGGTTTGAAACACTTCTTGGGGGATTTGATATTGGTATATTGAGGTTTGATTGTAAACGATCGGAGTTTGGCGGCAACGTGTTTGATTTAATGCCTCAATGGACTTGGTTTAGTCGTATCGACGTTTTGAGTTCGTTATATTCGTGTTTGATTCGTATATTGAACGGATTGTTGGTAATTGTATTATTCAAGGTTGTTCGAGCGACCGATATCTCAATTAGGACGCTATTCGTGGAAGGATAATTGTCACCGGTGTTGTGTAAGTTAATTCTTACTCGGTTAAAAGGATATTCATCCATTTTGTTGTTGTTCATTCATAATCATAACTCATTCATCATTGTATTAACCGTATCAAAATTGTTATTGTCAATTAATCATTTCAGTCATAAGGAACGACGGTTCCAATCATTTCATTGAGCTGTCATTTATTTCACTATCATTCCATCTCGGTGAGTCATTATTCATTTTCGATGTCACTTTTGTTATATCGTGGCATTCCGGGTCATACTGGCGTGCCGGTTGGTATGTGTTGGATTTTCAGGTCGGGCACGTTTAAGTCGTGTGTTGGTTGTTGGCCTCACATTGATCGTGCACACGAGTCATATGCCTCGTGAGATCGATTAGGTACAAGACCACACGTGTATTCGATCGATACTCGTTGGTGGCTTGTGCACGGACACATTTCCATCCGGGCGTAGTGTGGCACCACCCTTTGAGCCGCATCTTGTTAGTTGATTCATATAGCATGTTTGATTGCGTATGTTTCGGAGGATATTTCATAACCGTATATAATCATGATTGTGTATTTTCAACCCTTGAGGATTGTTATTCTTTGTAATCGACCCGTTTGGGGATTTTGTTTTTCGTGTCATGGCAAGGCAAAAGCACGGAATAGCATGTTGATGTCGAGGAGTCAGTGATACTAGTAGGGGCCCCGATCTTTCGATTATTCATGTTATTGTCCTTTATTTTCCGCCGAGACTTTCATTTGGATACTCCGTTTCATTGATGTCGTGTATTTTATCTTCAAATAAAATATACTAGTATTCGGTATTGTCCTGGTGTGTTGTACTTAAACTCCTCATCGGAGTATTTGGTAATATAATGTGGTTCGGTACTACAATTATATTATTTAATTCATCATTTTCATTCGCCTGGTGGGTCCAAGTTGGGGATTCACGACACTATAATATCCGCCTAGTTTGGGGTGTTACACTTAGCGCACGCTACGTAGAGTACGTAGCGTACGCTAAGTGGTTCAGGCAGACTGCATATTTTGAGCTTTTGGGCCGTAGACCGAATTGTTAGACAATCGTTCGACTTGAGATGATTTGTATATCATTTCTTTTGTTAAGGTTCGAGCTTGCTACGTTGATCGAAGGAGGCGGCCTTCGAGTGTGTTGAGATCATTGAAGTGTTTCGTTCTTGCCATCTTCGAGGCAAGTATCGTAATGTGTTAAAATTGGTATTTTGAGCATGTTTGTGGTTGATTCATGTTGTTGAACATGGAAATTATTTTGTTAAATTGTCATGATATTCGCTATCTAGTGTTTGTATGTTCATGTTGATGAACATAAAGATTTGGCATATGTATATGCATGAGTTGTGTTTGTGTACGTTGTACGATCTATGCTGAGGGCGCTGGATCGGATGTCCACCTCGTGTTGGTCCGACGGGATCATCTTGGGATCTAGGCTGAGGGCGCTGGATCATTGGACGGGTAATTTCTGTTAGGAGTATGCCCTCGAATGCCACTCAGAGGTTGTTGAGTGAGGGCATTGTACTTGTAATTATGTAAACCATTTATATAAGGCAAATGAATGTTTCTTTATTTACTGGTAGTTACTGGCATTCCTAACTCGTAAATAAACATATAGAAACTAGTCCGTGTATTTGAGAGCAAAACGTTCCACTCCTTATTGGATAAGGGGTCGGCCGGAAAGGTTATAGCTCAAATACTTAATCGCTCGCAAGTCGATGAAACTTGGTAGGCGTTAAGTTTATGTGAAGACTTGTATGACGTGTTCTTTGACATGGAGAGTGCCTGTCGAACACTAATGGTTAGTGGGAGCACACGTTATAGGTATGCTAATTGGATTAGTATACTCGAACCGACTCACCCTCGATTCGTCACATGGATTTCACTCCGGGACAGTCAATGATGGAATCGAAAGGTTGTGATAGGTATTCGTGAACCTTCTACTTGAGGATTTAGTAGGGATGTGCTTGTGACGTCAAGATTTTCATTAGAGTAGTTCGACCCTGTAAACCGGAAGGCGGGGGTCAACCTCGACGTGCATCTTGGCGGGCAAGTAGCAGGTCGTACTGAATACCAAGATAGAATTCTTTCTCCCGTTAGTGAGCGGGTTATATGTCATATGCGGTTATTGGCAGATGAGATCATAAGTCTTTGGCCAAAGCATTGGAGCTAGTTGTATTAGATACACGACAACTCGATGATCTCGATTTGCATTAACGCATGCATAACGTCAAGTACAGATAGGGTTTGACTGACCGTGACCCTATAACTTGATCGGGACATTTGAAAGAAGGGTTTATACGTATACTGGTATTCACGACAGAATGGTTCTTGAATGATCCCAATCATTCGTTCTCAGTCGGGGTACAGTGTAGGCCACCAGGCTGGCTAGGTGGTGCTACTACTCTTTGGTTCCTCCCATTGCTGACTGAGACAGACCTACCGAGTCGCGCATTAGGATTGACGACGGAATGAATCGAGCTAATTCTCTCATTATGAATATTAGATATTGGATATCTAATTTTGGAACATTGGATGTTTAAATCGATTTATTGGATAAATTGATTTACGGCCTAATGAATTAAATAAATTACTGGGTGATTAATTTAATTCATGAATATAATTATTTCTTGGAGAAATTAATTATGTTATTTTGTATTTGATATGTTTAATTAATTGGATTAATTAAACGACATAAATACATCGGAACGGAATAGGAGTTTATCTGTTTGGACTCACGGGAGTCCGAAACGAACCGAACTCGTCCGTTTTCTAGCATGGGCCGCCCCCCCACTTATTACCATGTGTGTGTATTGAGTTGTCCCCATCATGGTTTTGGAATCTCATGTGATTGAGGGGACAAGTATCATATACATTATATGGGGGAATCAAACATGATATATGTATTTGTTTTCATGTGGGTTGAATAAGGATATATAGAAGACTTTGATCTCTCATCCTCACTTCACTCTTGGCAATCATACGTATAAGTGAGATAAAGAGAGAGAATTGTTTTCTCATATAGTCTTCCTTTTCCTTCTTCATCTTCATCACAAGTTCTTGGTTTTTTCTTGGAGAAAACATCTGTAGGTCACAAGTCGTCCAGAAACAAGTCTAGAGGGGGGGGTGAATAGACTTGTTGAAACTCTTGAACTCTTTTTCTCGAAGAGTGAGTTTCTTCAGCTGATGATCAAACAAATGACTAGGAGTCGTTTGTTCTTGGATATGTGCGGAAGTCAGCTGATGACGAATATATATATTAACTTAATGAAACACTTAACAATGGATGCAGCAGTTAGAGTATGATGCAAGAAACAAGAATAACACAGCGGTTTATAGTGGTCTGAGGTGGGGTAATCCTCTACTAATCCACTTTTCTCCAAACTACTTGGAGATGAATTCACTATAATTCTCAACCAAGTGATAAATATTACGTTGATTCACTACACACTACAACAGCCTTCCAACCGGTGGAATTCCGTGCCGTTGTACACAAACTTGATCGCCTTGCACCTCTTGATCCGCGATCCTGATGCCTTTACACCGCTACTTCAACCAGTGAAGTACCCTTACTCAAGATTTAAAGACAAGAGTGTTTGTCTTCCAACTAAAGAGCTTCCTTGAATATGAACTTTTGGATCCGCTCTTTTCTCGATGCTATTTGTTTGCTTAGGATTGCTTTGTTTGCTTTGATCGCTTAGAGTATAAGTTCGCACTTGTTAATTGCCTGGTTTCAAATCTCTGGATATATATAGATCACGATCTCTGAGCTTCTTCCTTGTAGCCGTTGCAAATCGAACAAATCCGTCCGTTGAGAGAGACTTCATTGTTTAATCTTTTCTGAACGTTGCAAGGCTGGATTCCCATTATTTAATTTCATCTTCCGACCGTTGTGATGACTTTTGCATGTGAGCGCCGAATCTTTTGAATATAAAAGGATTAAAGTCTTCACGGTGGGTCGATGATTTAAATAAATCATATCTCTTGCGGGAATCACTCCAATTTGTCCCTTCACGTTGCATGTGAGCTTTCCGTAATATTTGACTTTTCAAAGCATGCCGACGTGGACTTGGAGTACTAGGTCAGAGTTGAGTAGACTGATGTGCCTTACTTCTCGCAGTAAGTCGCCCTACCGTATATCGCTTTGAGACTTGTCAGTCAGTGACTTCCCGAGGTTCCTACCGCACCTGGTCAAACTTCTCCGATAAATTTTAGTTGACTGTGGCTACTCGATTGAGTCGGCTGTACTTCTCGATAGACTAGACTGTACTTTAGTACTTAGCCGATTTTCACTTAACTAACTTTGGCCTACGTAAGATACTCATTTGGTTCTTCTTTACATTTTGCCAATTTTATACTTAACACATTTTGGCCTATGGAAGATACTCATTTGGTTCTTCCTTACATTTCGCCAATAAATAAACATTTGATTTTAAATTAATGACATCATCAAAATCTAACAAGTATTCCTAACAAATTCCCCCTATTTTGATGATGGCAAAACTAAGTAAGCAATCAAATGGCTAAGTCTCGCACTTAAGTGCAAGACAAAATCGAAAACAGCCTAATATTGAGACAATCGAAAATTGTCATTCAACAGATCGTTTCATAAAAGTTTTCTCGACTTATCATAGAAATTATACAAGAATGTTTAAGTACGTAAAAATAAAATTACAAGTAAGAAAAAATATAAAAAGGTCATCTCGCTCTTCCTCCGCTCTCGCGAATGTGCCGCTGGCAAGTGTGTCCGAATGGTTTGGCTCCAATGGGTCTTACCTTGACCGGAGCAAGGCCATACTTCCTTTTCACCACTAGGGCTGCGAAGTCCCGCTCCTCCCGCGATCCGAATTTGTTTTCAAGGCACTCGCTTGATTTCCTCCCGGAGTTTTAGTTCATCAAGTTCACCATCCATGCGGATCGGTGCTTCTTCACTCAATTTAGGGATCATGGGAAAAGCTTTTTGTTCTTTTGCATGCTTCTTTAGAATAGCCCAAAGCTTGGGATGAACTGCTTCCATCCAGCTTGATGAAAATCTCCCGTGGGGAGAGTTTGTCATCTCAAGAAGTTCCTGCACATAAAAGTCTCGATGAACTTCTTCCTAGCAGCTCCCAAAATTCAATAGCTTCAAGTGGGCGTAAATCTTCCACATACCATAGCTGCACCTTCCCACTCAAGAGTAGGTTCAAGCCGCCTCGGTCCTTCGCTTCCCATCAGCCGGGTCACCTTGTCTTCTTCTTCTACAGTTCCTTCCTCTTCGTGCTAGATGGTCCTTCAAGCCGGAGAACATCCCGCTTTTTCTTACTTCAATTCTCTCCCTTCCCCGAATCCTCTCTTCCCCTTTTGCCAAAGATCAATGAGGGTTGTTAATTGTTGCTCCATGCGGCTCATCCATCGGACATGCCAAAAGGCATTCGTTGTTTGTAGGAGGAGGAGGCCGAGGGATCCGACTTTGCAGCAAGGTATCAATCTTGGCATTTATCTGTTGAAGGTCGAGTGACTGTGTTGACAGCAGCTCCCCAAGGGTGTCTCGACAATGCTTGATCAGCTCTACCATGTTGGGAGATAACCGAGCCGATGGGGAGTGTTCTCCCGAGCCTTCGCAAGGGAGCCACTGACCGCAGCTCTGTCTGCAGCAGGAGGTCGATAGAGTCTTCTCTCGGGGTGCCCGACCTTGAGTCCTCTCGCGCCTCCGCATCTAGCCGGTGTACCGGGAGGCACAACAATCCTATCTGCAGCCTTCGTTGGTAGGCTCGCTCCTTCTCCGGCTCCTTTCTCTTTCTTCCTCTTTCCCTTCTTCTTCATCGATTTCTTTTTCTTTCTCCTCATCTTTTTCTCTCTCTTCTCCAGCCGCCACACCAGCTCCTCCTTCACCTCCATCATCATGATCATTATCATCATCATCCTTAGCATCATCTTTTTCCTTCTCTCCTTCATCATCATCATCATCCTTATTTTCTTCTTCTTTTTCTTGCTCCACTTCTTCTCCTTCTTCTTCATCTTCCTCATCTTCCACTTCTTCTGTTTTTTCAATTTCCTCTGTCTCCTTTTCAACTGGTATGTTTTCTTCTTGTTCTTCTTTTGCTTCTTCATCCTCCTCTACCAAATTGATAATTTCATTCTCTTCATCAACTTCTTCTATTCTAATCTCCTTTTCTTCTTTCTCTTCCTCCTCTTCTCCAAAAGTACCATCAAAAACACTCAACATTATAGAGTGGATAAAATGGTCCATGTTAGTCTCAAAGTGAGACATGAACCAGTTATCCTGGAGGAGTAAGGTTAAGTCTGACTCCTTGCAAAAATCAGTCAGGACATCCTCCGTGGCTTGGGGGTAATCCCAACCACTAGTTTCAATAAAAATTTGAAAATTTGAAAAGGACATGGTTTTAAGAGTTTTCCACTCCTTAAAAATATTGACAAAAGAATGTTTTTCTGCTTGTGGCTTGACAAGCTGTAGTTGTTCTATGGAAAGATTAAAAGTGTTGTTTTCTAACAGATTGAATGAGTAGTCTGCTTCAGGGATAGATATCACAAGACCTGCTTCCTCTTCTTCGGTCATGTATACAGGAGGAGTAATGACAGGTACAATTCTTGTTTCGGTGCCTGGTGCAGGCAAGTCTGGGTAAGCTGGGGACTGAACTGGTGGACTGGCATGATGTTCAGGCTGATCTCCTTCACTGAACTGCAGCTTCCTTGGCCTCTTTGGAGAGGGTTCAGGTGATGACTGCAGATTGGAAGGTCCTTCTGGGGCTGGTCCCCTTCTCTTGAAACGGATGGCGATTGGAGTGTCATCAGACTCATGCTCGGACTCGACTGCAGTTCCGACCTCAGCTGCAGGTTGGTCCGAGTCTCCGATCGTACCTAGGGCAAAGCTTGAGTCCGGTAAGTCCTTCAATATCCGGGCCGCCTCCCGGTGACTCCAACCTTTTTCTTATCATGGTCCATATGACCTAGCCTCTTGTTCGGGTGGAAAGGGTCAATGTTTCCTTGGCCACCTGGTCCGCTTCCAAGAACCAACTAAGATGCGTTCCAAACGCCAACTTAGTCTTGAACTTCTTCTCTCCCTCGAGCCATTCGACCTTGTTCACTTCACGAACAAGTTGCCTGAAAATGTAATCGGCCCAGTCTACTTCCTCTCGCTGAATTAGCGCACCCAATACCATGAACTTTGAGGATGATAGTTGGTCATAGCTTCCTGCCATTCCCATGACTATTTTATTTGTGATGTCCAGAGCGACTCGGTAAACTCTTTTCAACTCATTCCTTTTCGCCGTAAACTTCAACTTCTCCGGGACATTTTCAAGCTTAATTGTCTTCCATGTCTCGGCGGGTGATTGTTTGAGTGCTTCGACCGCCAAACCGCTATTTTTCATCCCGAATACAGAGCGAATCTTCTCTGTATCTATGGTGACTTGTACTCCACCGACCGTGCTCGAACTGTGTCAATCAGGTACGCGTTGCGGTAAAATTCAACCACGTCTTCTTTGAACAAGTGTTGAGGGTTGATTTCAAGAAACGGGTAGATGCCGTTTATTTTCATCGCTCGGATTAGGTCGAGCATATCAAAGTCGTCTAGATTTGCTTCTAGTAATCCTTCGAAATCGACGACCATGGAAAAGATAACTTGGTCCTTCATCGCTTTCAGGTTTGCTCCACAATGATGCCATTTCGCAAAAAGATTTTAGGATTTAGTGTGTATTTTGCTCGTGAATTTTGTGGTTTCAAAGCGTAAAGAGGAAAGTGAAAGGGTTTTCTTCCTTATAAAGAAGATGAAGTGACGTTTGGATTAGTTTATTATAAGTTTAAACGGTGGTACGCCTTTTCATATTCTTTTAAATTTCAAATTTGAATCGGTGGCCCTATTTAAAAATTGACGGTTGATTCTGATTGGCCACCGTAGAGGTTAATTAAATGGGCGTGTGACGCGTGTATTTAAAATTGCCACTTGGCTTATAAGATGTTTTTTAAATGCTATTTCTTAAGCCAAAATAATATTATAAATATGATAGATTAAATTGAAATTAGAGATCAGTTTAGAGAACTTAGCTGGTCTGATTCGTTGACTGTTGACCGCTCTGCTACAGGTGAGTTTGACTTCGCCCGGTACTGCATGACTAAGTTACTTCGACCGCCTTCGTCATCTCGCCCGCATCGCCTTAGGCCGAACTGGGGTTCGTCCTTCCTTCAACTTGCTTGTAACTAGATTCCCAATCTAGTAATCCAAGATCTCTCGCTTAGCTCTAGGAATCTCTCTTCCGGCAGGGGTTTGGTGAAGATGTCACTATTTGGTAGTCTCAGGCCGACTCTTTCAACTCTAACCCTTTGTTAAGCACGTGGTCTCGAATGAAATGGTGCTTAACGTTAATGTGCTTCGTCCTTGAGTGCAAAACCGGATTGTTGGTTATTGCAATAGCACTATTGTTGTCACACCATATAGGAACTTCGTTGGCAATAATATTGTAGTCCCTTAATTGTTGTCTCGATCCATAGGATCTGTGGCACAACAGCCTACCGCAGCCTAGGTATTCGACTCAGTAGTGGAGATAGAGTTAGAAACTCGCTTCTTGCTAAACCAGATATCACCGGTTCCTAGGAATTGACACGTTCCACTAGTGCTCTTCCTATTGATTTTGCATCCGGCGAAATCCGCATCCGAGTATCCCGATAGCTCAAGTTGTCATCCTTGGGGTACCATAGTCCAACATTAATGGTAGACTTTAGGTACTTAATTATTCTCTTGTTTGCATCTAGGTGTGATTGCTTCGGCTTGACTGAATCTTGCACAAACTCCAACCGCATATGATATGTCCGGCTCGCTTGCAGCTAGGTACGAAGAGATCCGATGAGTCCTCTCAGTGGGTTGAGTCAACCGATATTCCCGCCTGCCTCGCATCCGTGTGAGTACTTGTGCTCATTGGAATTCTTGCAGTTTGGTCGATTCCATTCCATATCTCTTGATGAGATCTCGGTATACTTTGCCCGGTTGATGAAAATTCCTTTTTCCATCTCGCTAACTTGTAATCCGAGAAAGAAGTTAAGCTTTCCCATCATACTAATCTCGAATTATCATAGCATGAGATTGGAGAATATCTCACATAGATAAGGATTGGTTGACCCGAATATGATGTCATCCACATAAATCTGAACTATTAGAATGTGGCCTTCGTGCTCCACCCTGAATAGGGTCTTGTCCACTTTTCCTTTGCAAAAACCATTTTTCTCAAGAAACACAGACAGTGTTTCATACCATGCTCTCGGTGCTTGCTTGAGTCCATACAGAGCTTTTAACAGCTTATAGACTTTGTCTCCTTTGACAAAACCTGGGGGTTGCTCTACATAGACTTCTTCTTCTAGGATTCCATTTAGAAACGCACTTTTCACATCCATCTGGTAGACTTCAAAATCCTTGAATGCA
Organism: Orobanche coerulescens; assembly: GCA_033398695.1. Classification (NCBI taxonomy): domain Eukaryota; kingdom Viridiplantae; phylum Streptophyta; class Magnoliopsida; order Lamiales; family Orobanchaceae; genus Orobanche; species Orobanche coerulescens. The sequence goes on along the minus strand of CM065807.1, from coordinate 116,930,880 downwards.
GCATATGCGAGGAATAGTCTGATGGCTTCTAATCTTGCAACAGGTGCATAAGTTTCATCAAAATCTATTCCCTCACATTGTGCATATCCTTTTGCTACGAGTCTGGCTTTATTCCTAACAACAGCTCCGTCTTCATCACTCTTGTTTTTATACACCCATTTGGTGCCAATAACTTTCTTGTGATTAGGTCTGTCTGTTAGTTCCCAAACATTGTTTCTCTCCATCTGCTCCAATTCCTCTTGCATGGCATTAATCCATGAATAATCTTCCAGGGCTTGTTCTGTTGTCTTGGGTTCAATTTGCGACATGAAACATGAGAACATCGCCATTCCTGCTGGTAGAGTTGACTGTCTTGTCTTGACTCCATCACCAACTTTCCGATAATTTGCTGAATTGATGATCCTTGAGCCATTTGGGGATCTCGCCCTCTTCTCGGGTTTGTTCCCCTGCTGATTGCTCGTGGTTGTCTCAGACTGCTGATTCTCGGTTCGCAATCGGATCGGCTACGCCTTGTCATCTGCAGCTTTGGTTACGAATCGCAGATGAGTCTTTATCGCCTCACCGGGTCTTTCAAGAAAGAATCGGATCGATAGGTTTGGTGATCCTGTCGATCTGCATTGGGTCTTCATCACCGCAGCTTGGGTCATCAGCCGATCTGCAGTGAGTCCACCATTCCAGTGTCATGTACAATGACTTCTTCAAGGGTTGCCGACTTGAGCTTGTTCTCAATTTGCTCAAGTTGTTTCCTGTACTCAAGAGATTCATCAAAAACAACATGGGGTGTTTCCTCCACAACTAAGGTTCTTTTGTTGAAAACTCTATATGCCTTGCTTCTTTGGGAATATCCCATAAATAGACCATCATCGCTTTAGCATCAAAGGCATTTAGTCGTGTTTTACCGTTGTTGTGGATGAAACACTTACAACCAAAAACATGAAAGTAAGCAACGAGGAGTTCTATTATTCCAAACCTCATAGGAGTTTTGCCATGTCTCCCTACTATCATACTCCCGTTTCGGGTGTGACAGTGTGTTGACAGCCTTCACCCGTAACCTCGGGTAGGTCCGCTTCGCAATCATGGACCTTGCCGCTTCCTTCGTGGTTCTGTTCCTTCTTTCAAAGAACACCATTCTCTGGGCGTCCCTGGCCGCAGAGCTCATGCCGGATCCCATTCGATCGCTGAAATCGCTTATCGCCTTGTTGAGAAACTCTCCTCCTCTATCTCGATCCGATCTTGATTATGGAGAGGGATTTCTCATTCTGGATCCTTCTCGACTCGGGTAACTTGGTCAAGGTTTCACTTTTCTTGTATAGAAAAATGATCCAAGTGTACCTTGAATAATCATCTACAATCACAAGAGCATGCTTTCGCCGCTCAAAGTCCTTGGCTTGATAGGACCAAATAGATCCATGTGGAGTAGATCTAAGATCCTTGTTGTGAGCGATGTAGCCGACCGGCTTGAATGACGCCTTGGTCCGCTTTCCTTCGACATGCATCACAGTGCTTCCTTCTTGAATGCTTCATTTGGAAGTCCTCCACCAGCCTTCCGAGAGCTAATCTTGTTGATGGCTTTGAAGTTCAGTGACATAGTCTTTTGTGCCACGCCCATCCATTCTCGCCATGAGTCTTGGATAGAAAACAGGAGTTAGGTGTTCCTGTGTTCCAATCAATCATGTATACATCTCTTCTTCGGAAACCTTGTAGCTTTATTTCTCCAGATAAGATGTCTATCACCATACACTTCAAGATGGTGAAGACTACTAGATTCTTCTCGTCGCAGAACTGGCTTATGCTCAGGAGGTTGTATTTGAGACCTTTGACATAATGGACTTTGGATATTACAATGTTTCCTCGGTGCACCTCTCCAAAGCCTTTTGTCTGTCCTCTAGAGCTATCTCCAAAGGTTACATCGGGGCCTCTTTCTTTGATATATTTGGTCAGCATCTTCTTGTTCCCGGTCATGTGCCTTGAGCATCCAGAGTCTACAAACCACTCTTCACTTCCAAAATTTGAGCTTGAGGAGATGTGGTTGTAGTCCTTCCACCTCTTCTGCAATTAAACAAGCAGAGATTTAGGTACCCAAATTTGTGTGGGTCCTTTGGGGTTAGTGGGTTTCCTGGAGAATTGATTTCTCCTTGGATTATAGGAATTATTATTATTATAACCCTTAAAAGGTGCCTGTGGTCGAGGTCTAAATCTCCGGTTGGATTGTATAATGGATATTCCTCAAAATAGTGTGGGCCATTTCTAAATCTAGCCGAGACCATTTGTTAAACCTTTGTGGTCTCCACACTTGTTCGTTTTGGTAATTTGGATAACCTTGAGGTTTCCATCCGCCCTCCCATTATGAAATCTATTTTTAGGGAGTTGTTGGTAATAGTGGGCATGTTGTGCTGGCCTTGCTTTTGCACGGCCATCGCTTAGTCGCTGTCTAGGTGGTCGTCTGGTGTAACCCGATTGCACTAGACGTTGACTTGGCCGTGCTCGCTTTTTGAAACTCGGTTTATACATGTGCTCGCAATCGAGACCATTGTTTCTCCCTTGATGAAAGTGGTTTTAGAACTAGAGGGAGTGTGGGGATCATATCCAAGGCCCGATCTGGAATATAGTGGCCTCTTGTTAGTACACAATTCGTCTGTGGTTAACGACGCTTTCAGGGAGGTTATTTCTGCGCCCGAGTTTTATTTATCTCGTGCAGCTTAGTAAACTCACTTTGGCATGAGCGAGTGCGGTGACTTTTCTTTAAGTAAAATATTTAGCGGTCTATCTCACCAGATTGGCACTTGCCTCGGTTTTTAAAATCACCGTATTTGTCTCGGTCTTATTTAAATCTAGACCGAGTTTTTCAAAATCATTTTTCACCGCCTATTCTCATCTTGCACTTAGTCTTCTCTGTGATCTGACTTGATGTGCGATTTAAGTGTTTCAAAATCTTTGAATAATTGATTTACCGATTCATGTAAATCCATATCTTGCGACATGGCCGAGCTATTATTCGAACCGGTAGGTTTAGAGGTTACCTCTTCATCGCCCAAGTTTGCCATCGTGCAATCATATTCCTCGTCGTCATCGTAAAAGAAGCCGCCGCTTGATTCGACATGCTCTGGTCTTCTCCGATGAGAGCTTTTCTTGTCTTCCTTTCTCGCCACCTCCTTTTGGTTTCATCCTTCTTGAGCTCGGGACAATCCATTTGGATGTGTCCTATCTTGTGTGATTGTAACATTCAACTTTCCAGCTTCCACTTTCTCGGTTTCTTCCGGGATTCTCCTTGTAGTTTTTCTTATACTTGGAGTAGTTTTTCTGTTATCAATCTTTGCATAATGAAAGCCATTTCCTCCTCAAAGTCTAGCGGATTTGGAGGTTTCACATCGATGTGCTCTTAGCAGGGATTCGGCCGCAAATGCGATTCCCTTCTCTGCAGCTCGATTGAGGATGAGCTTGGAAGCTCGAACTCATAAGCCTTTAGATCGAGAACAGACTCCCGAATCTTTATCTTATTCAGTGTCTGACTCTCTCATAGCTACTGCCTTCATGCTCCATTCTCGGATTTAGAGATCCGAGGACCTTGAGTGCCATTTCCTGTTGCCATAAGTCTTGCCCAGGAGTTGATTTCATTGATAATTTGATGAACCTTGTGTCCACTTGGTCTATTGATTCTCCATTTTTCATTTTAAAGTTGTCAAACTTTTGATAGCTATTGACAACTTGTTCTCCTTGATCAGCTCCGTTCCTTCACACATTAGAGCTAATGTGTCCCATATCTCTTTGGCATTCTTACAATTTTTGATCTTGACCATTGTGGATTTGTCAAGAGTTTGGTACAGCACATCTCTGGCCCTGTTGTCAAGATTGGCGCCTTTCTCTCTTCGGGGGTCAGCTCAGTTCTCTTCTTAGGAATCTTTTCGGGCCTCCCAGCTGCGATTTCCTCGGGCGTGTTGTCCTTCTCGAAAATGAATGGACCATCTTCAATGATGCACCACATGTCGTCATGGATTGAAGATAAATGTGCCTGCATTCTTATCTTCCAGAGATCATACTCGTCAACTGAAAAGACAGGTAGTCTAGAGTGCATGTGTTCCATTATAACGTGAGAGATAAGATATATATCTTAATAGATCTGGTTCGTGAAAAAAAATGAACCAACCGCTCTGATACCACTTGTAGGTCACAAGTCGTCCAGAAACAAGTCTAGAGGGGGGGGTGAATAGACTTGTTGAAACTCTTGAACTCTTTTTCTCGAAGAGTGAGTTTCTTCAGCTGATGATCAAACAAATGACTAGGAGTCGTTTGTTCTTGGATATGTGCGGAAGTCAGCTGATGACGAATATATATATTAACTTAATGAAACACTTAACAATGGATGCAGCAGTTAGAGTATGATGCAAGAAACAAAGAATAACACAGGCGGTTTATAGTGGTCTCAGAGGTGGGGTAATCCTCTACTAATCCACTTTTCTCCAAACTACTTGGAGATGAATTCACTATAATTCTCAACCGGTGATAAATATTACAGTGATTCACTACACACTACAACAGCTTCCAACCGGTGGAATTCCGTGCCGTTGTACACAAACTTGATCGCCTTGCACCTCTTGATCCGCGATCCTCGGATGCCTTTACACCGCTACTTCAACCAGTGAAGTACCCCTTACTCAAGATTTAAAGACAAGAGTGTTTGTCTTCTCCAACTAAAGAGCTTCCTTGAATATGAACTTTTGGATCCGCTCTTTTTCTCGATGCTATTTGTTTGCTTAGATTGCTTTGTTTGCTTTGATCGCTTAGAGTATAAGTTCGCACCGGTTAATTGCTCGCCAAATCTCTGGATATATATAGATCACGATCTCTCGAGCTTCTTCCTTGTAGCCGTTGCAAATCAACAAATCCGTCCGTTGGAGAGAGACTTCATTGTTTAATCTTTTACGAACGTTGCAAGGTCGGGATTCCCATTATTTAATTTCATCTTCCGACCGTTGTGATGACTTTTGCATGTGAGCGCCGAATCTTTTGAATATAAAAGGATTAAAGTCTTCACGGTGGGTCGGGATGATTTAAATAAATCATATCTCTTATGGGAATCACTCCAATTTGTCCCTTCACGTTGCATGTGAGCTTTCCGTAATATTTGACTTTTCAAAGCATGCCGACGTGGACTTGGAGTACTAGGGTGTAGTTGAGTAGATCGATGTGCGCCTTACTTCTGCAGTAAGTCGTCCTACCGTATACGTTTGAGACTTGTGCAGTCGTGTGACTTCCCGAGGTTCCTCACTGCATCTGGTCAAACTTCTCGATAAATTTTAGTTGACTGTGCTACTCGATTGAGTCTACTGATTTCTCGATAGACTAGACTGTACTTTAGTACTTAGCCGATTTTCAGCCTAACTAACTTTGGCCTACAGAAGATACTCATTTGGTTCTTCTTTACATTTTGCCAATTTTATACTTAACACATTTTGGCCTATGGAAGATACTCATTTGGTTCTTCCTTACATTTCGCCAATAAATAAACATTTGATTTTAAATTAATGACATCATCAAAATCTAACAAGTATTCCTAACAACATCAAGACATAAAAGAGAGATTGTGAGTTATACACTTAGAGTGTTATAATTTCATATTGGAAGCTTCACCACTTAGCTCTAGCCGTATCCTCGGAGGATAGCAAGGTGATTGTTGTTCCGGTCGTTTCTCCGGCGCGTGGCAAGTAGAGACGCGGTGTTTTCGGCGTTGGATCGTTCAAGAGCTTGGGGAATAGCTCAAGAGAAGGTTATCCATTTAATCAGCGGACTACGAGGGTATGTTTCTCGTATCTCTTGTATTTCATTTTGATATTCGTATATTCGTAGCTCGATCGATCCTTGTAGGGATTCGGCTCGAATTAATTTTCGTTTTTACCGCTTCCGCTGGGCCTTCGTTTTAGGCACCGAATCCCAACAGTGGTATCGGAGCGTAGGTCTTGCGATCGTATATACGATATTGGCATTTGGAATGCTCGATTAGATGGTGTATGATTTGGAATCATTTTAGTGATAATCGTGGTATATGTTTTTCGTTCGTAATAATTGTATTTTTCGTAAGTTTATGTCTAAATATAAATCTTAAATTTCTGGGAAATATGATTTATATTGAAGATATGAAAGTCGGAAAATATTGATATTGGATATCCGGTCGAAAATCTAGCCCCGAATCGTCGTCGGACGACTTTTTGGACAAATCTGGCCGAGAGTGACTCGACCGTGTCCTGGGTGACACGGTCGTGTCCGGCACCGCCAAGTCATCGCAGCGACCCGACCGTGTCTCCGGGTGACTCGGTCGTGTCTGGCCGGCATCTTCCGAGCGTGACTCGGCCGTGCAGCTGCTCTGCCGGTGAGGCCGCCGAGGGTGACTTGGCCATGCAGCGCTTTCACCCCGGCCGATTTTTCCGTATTCTTAAAAATTAATCTCCCGCACATTAAATTGGATTTAATATGATTAAAATGATTTATGGTATTTCATTTTATAAGGGAAATTTGATTAATTGGAATATTTATAGTCGATCAATTATTTTGAACGTTATCAAATTACCGATCAGGTGAATCGATCGATCGGTTCGTATTGTTGATTGGATCAATGTATCTCTACGCTTTCCATTTATATAGTATTTATTGGATGAATGCTTTTTGAATGGGGATGTGGTTCGTGGACTTAGATTTGAATCGTTCGTTTTATTCAATTGGGATGTAAAGGCCGTTTTGAGCCTATTTATTTTACTAGAAATGTTTGTATCTAGGATGCAATTTTCGATGTAAAATTTATATGTAATGACGAAGACCGGAGGAAGATCCATTTCGAGAAGACGAAGATTCAAGACGAAGACTTGTAATTAGATTACGAAGTTTTTGTTTTCTAGGAACGGTCCATGAACCACATGTTGGTAGCAACTAGGTTGTGAATGGTTGTTTCATATTGTATGAATGCCACAAACACGCTAATATGATTAATGTGCAAAGTGTAACGTTAATCGCGAAAATTCTCCCACAATAAATAATTAAGTTTATAAGGTTTCAAAGTTTTTCCTTCCCTCCATCGAGTTTTCGGGAAATTAAAATCCAAACTGGATGTGCTATGCTTCCGAGTTATCGGGGTAGTCGTTCGGGGAGGGCGGATAAATTACCGGGAGCGCATTGGATGCCTTCGGTTGGAGCAAATTTTATTCCTAGAAACATGATAGGTTGTCGGATAAGATTCAATTGTGAAACTGATTTGCGTCGATGGTATAAACTTAACTTGTTCACGAACCATAGAAATTGTATAGGTTGAGGGGAGTGAACAAGGGGAAAAAGAAGATCGAATCATCCATTAGATGGGTTGGTGTTGGACACCACTTTATGAAAATTAATAGACTAGAAACCTGTTCGGTTGCCCTCTATTAAGATTTATAAAGAACTCGATCACCACTATGAAGTAGAGCGACGATACTTCCGGATATCACATGGGAGTGTGTTATTCCGATAAAAATAGTGGGAGCTGGGTAACAAGAATAGAAAAGACCTTAAATTCTATACTCAGAACATAATTGAATGAGTCACTAATTAATCTGTTATACTTAATGCAGACAAAACTCAATATGACAATGAATCCACTCGCAATTCTAATCGAAAAGAACACCTTAATGGGACCTAACTTTGTGGATTGGCTCCGCAATCTGATGATTGTCCTTAGTATAGAGGCACTGGGATACGTCTTGGAGACGGACATTCCGGCGCCTCCTATGCGGACTCGAGCCAATCAGGAAGAGATTGAAAACCACGAAAAGTGGGTTAAGGATGACGTGAAAGTCCGTGCTTATATGATGGCTTCCATGTCTAATGAGCTTCAGAGAGCTCATGAGAAAATGACTTCTGCTAGGCAGATTCTATCTCACTTAACCAAGCTTTATGGTGAGCACAGCGGAACTGCTAGATATGAGATATCCAAGCAATTGTTCGGTGCAAGGATGAAGGAAGGTGAGAAGGTTGGGGAACACGTCCTCAAAATGATATCCATGATCGAGAGATTGGAGACTCTTGATTTTAAAATGGATACTTCTCTCCAAACCGACCTTATCCTACGCCTCTCCTCGATTACTTCTCACGCTTGTTATGAACTTCAACCGCAATGAGATTGCATGTAACTTAGCCGGGCTAATGAACAACCGGTGACCGCTCGCCTCGATGAAAACCCCGCGATGAAGGAGTCTCGCACTTGTGATTTCTTGGACTTCTAAGTCTAAGAATAAGAAGAAAAAGACCAAGAAGCGGATCGACCACAAGCTAAGGACCTTAAGGGAAAGGGCAAGGCCCCGATGGTTCCAAAGAACAAGAAGAAGAAGGATGCTTGTCTCAAGTGCGGTGAGTCGGGCCACCGGGCTAGAGACTGTCCGATTCTTCATGGCACTTCGTGCACGTAACTTTTAGTTTTGGAAACAAATTGTTCTCGCCATCGTATTTTCTACTTCCCGGATACCGGATTCTCGTGCTAGTTCTCATATTTGTACCGTGAATCGGGATGATCTGGAACAAAGTAGGAAGCTTGAGCCGGAGAAGTTATGATCACAATCGGAAGCGGGCATAGTGTCGAGGCGACCGACATAGGATCACTTCTTTTGGGTTTAGAATCCGCTTTGTTTTGACTTTAGAAGATGTACTTGTTTTGCCCAAGGGGCACAAAAACATTGTATCCATTCCGGTCATGGACCGAAAAGGCTTTTCATTTTTCATTGGTGATGGTTCCTGCAAAATTTATTTTAGAAATAAACTAGTGGGTACTGCTACATTGTTGAATGGATTGTATCATCTAAATCTCAGCAACAAAGTAGTTGTGAATACTATAACTAGAAAACGCGGTAGGGATGAAACCAATCAAGTTTTGAAATGGCATCTTAGACTTGGTCATGTTGGTTAGACCAAGGTTTACAAGATGGAAAAGGATGGACTTATGGGTCCATTGGGATCGGATCCCTTTCCTACTTGTGAATCTTGCCTTAAAGGCAAAATGACTAAGTCCCCCTTCACAGGGACATTTCAAAGAGCCGCTGATAAACTGGGATTAATCCATACCGATGTATGTGGTGCTTTGGAAGCAGCACGTGACGGATATCAATATTTCATTACGTTTACAGATGATCATACTAGGTATGGTTATGTATACTTAATGAAACATAAATCCGAGGCCTTTGAGAAATTCCAGGAATTCAAGGCCCTAGTCGAGAAACAAACTGGTAATCATATCAAAGCACTTCGGTCGGACCGAGGTGGCGAGTATATGAGCACGGAGTTTGACGAGTTCCTTAAGGAACATGGAATAGTTTCACAACTAACACCTCCAGGTACTCCTCAGTTAAATGGTGTGTCAGAAAGAAGGAACCGGACCCTGTTGAACATGGTCCGTTCCATGCTGGGCTATACTGACTTGCCGATTTACCTGTGGGGGTATGCACTGATCGCCGCGTATATCTTGAACAGATGTCCTTCCAAATCCGTTCCTAAAACTCCACATGAGATGTGGGAAGGAAGGAAACCAAGTCTTAATCATATTAGGATTTGGGGATGTCCCGCTTATGTCAAGAAGACTAAGGTGGAAAAGTTGGAAGCTAGGTCTGCGAAGGGACGTTTCATGGGATTCCCGTCTGGGACGATGGGATATCTATTCTACATGCCCGAAGATCGAAGGATCATTGTTGCTTTACAAGCACACTTCCTGGAAGATGAGTTCATTCAGGAAGGCGCAGCAGGTAGAAGTATTTCTTTAGAAGAATACAATGAAACTCCTCGAGAGACACCTGTGCAAGAAACTGGAACCGAACTTTCTGAAACACAAGTACAACCACCTCGTAGGTCTAGTAGGGTGTCTCATTTACCTGAGAGGTATGGGCTTGTGCACTTGGAGGAGCTGGGTCTCCATGAGGTTCCAAGTGATAGCCAAGAGACCGACCCAACAACCTATGACCAAGCGATGGTGGATGTAGACTCCGCGAAATGGCGTGAATCTATGGAAGTTGAGATAGACTCGATGCATGTCAATCAGGTCTGGACTCTAGTAGACCGCCCCAAGGGCATAGTGCCTATTGGGAACAAGTGGATCTACAAGAGAAAGACTGATGGTGATGGCAAGGTTGACGCCTATAAGGCCAGGCTTGTGGCAAAGGGATATACCCAGAAGGAAGGGATTGATTACCACGATACCTTCTCGCCCGTAGCCATGATCAAGTCTATTCGCATGATGCTTGCTATAGCTGCCTACCACGATTATGAGATATGGCAAATGGACGTAAAGACGGCTTTCCTTAATGGATTCCTCGAGGAGGAAATCTATATGGAGCACTAAAGGCTTTGTGTCAAGTCGATATTCGAAAGTGTGCAAGCTTCATTGCTCCATTTATGGATCAAGCAAGCATCGCGTAGTTGGAACCTTTGTTTTGACGAGGCAATCAAAGAGTTTGATTTCGTGCAAAATGAAGAGGAACCTTGTGTATACAAGAGGGTTAGTGGGAGCAAGATCGCATTCTTAGTACTATATGTAGATGACATTCTACTAATAGGAAATGATGTGGGACTGCTTAGTTACGTGGAAAGCTTGGCTTTCGAGTAATTTCTCCATGAAAGACTTGGGAGAAGCAACCTATATTCTTGGTATTAGGCTCTACCGGGATAGAGCGAAGAGAACAATAGGCCTTTCCCAAGCCCTCTATATAGATAAGATCTTAAAGCGATTTAAGATGGATGATTCTAAAAGAGGGTTCCTACCGATGCAACATGGAATAAAACTCACCTTGAAGATGTGTCCTCAAAGTGAGGAACAACGCAAGGAAATGAGTAATATACCATATGCTTCGGCCGTGGGTAGCCTTATGTATGCTATGTTGTGTACAAGACTGACATCGCGCATGCCGTAAGCGTGGTGAGTAGGTTTCGTGCAAACCTGTAGGGAACATTGATCTTTGAAAGAACGTTCTCTAGTACTTGAGAAGTACGAGAGATATGGTTCTTATGTATGGCGGTGGAGCTTTGGCTGTGGTGGGTTTCTCTTATTCTGACTTACAAGGACTGAATGACGACTCGATGTCCACTCTCGCTACATATTTACTCTTAATGGAGGAGCAGATCTTGGTGTAGTGCCAAGCAAAGCGCGATCGCGATTCCACTGTCAGCCGAGTATCAAGCGCCTCGGAGGCTTCCAAGGAAGGGTTCGGATTAAGAAGTTTCGGGAGAACTTCAAATGATACCATGTGCCGAGCCGCCTGTCTACTGCATCGCGACAACGACGAGTCAGAAGCAGCCAAGGAGCCGAGGTTTCACAACAGCACCAAACATATTGAGAGTAAGTATCATCTCGTAAGAGAATTTGTTCGCAAGGGATACATTGTGCTGCACAGAGTAGACTCGGCCGACAACGTCGCCGATCTACTGACCAAGCCACTTTCTCAGACTAGCTTGGAGCGTCATCTGGAGAACATGGGTATTAGATACCATAGTGTGTGGCATTGAGTGCAAGTGGGAGATTGTTAGGAGTATGCCCTCGAATGCCACTGAGAGGTTGTTGAGTGAGGGCATTGTACTTGTAATTATGTAAACCATTTATATAAGGCAAATGAATGTTTCTTTATTTACTGGTAGTTACTGGCATTCCTAACTCGTAAATAAACATATAGAAACTAGTCCGTGTATTTGAGAGCAAAACGTTCCACTCCTTATTGGATAAGGGGGTCGGCACTGGAAAGGTTATAGCTCAAATACTTAATCGTTCGCAAGTCGATGAAACTTGGTAGGCGTTAAGTTTATGTGAAGACTTGTATGACGTGTTCTTTGACATGGAGAGTGCCCGTAGAACACTAATGGTTAGTGGGAGCACACGTTATAGGTATGCTAATTGGATTAGTATACTCGAACCGACTCACCCTTGATTCGTCACATGGATTTCACTCCGGGACAGTCAATGACGGAATCGAAAGGTTTTGATAGGTATTCGTGAACCTTCGACTTGAGGATTTAGTAGGGATGTGCTTGTGACGTCAAGATTTTCATTAGAGTAGTTCGACCCTGTAAACCTAAGGCGGTCAACCTCGACGTGCATCTTGACGGCAAGTAGCAGTGTCCTATCAATACCAAGATAGAATTCTTTCTCCCGTTAGTGAGCGGGTTATATGTCCTACGCGGTTATTGGCGATGAGATCATAAGTCTTTGGCCAAAGCATTGGAGCTAGTTGTATTAGATACACGATGTACTCGATGATCTCGATTTGCATTAACGCATGCATAGCGTCAAGGCATGATAGGGTTTGACCGACCGTGACCCTATAACTTGATCGGGACATTTGAAAGAAGGGTTTATACGTATACCGGTATTCACGACAGAATGGTTCTTGAATGATCCCAATCATTCGTTCTCGATCCGGTGTAGGCCACCAGCCGGCTAGGTGGTGCTACTACTCTTTGGTTCCTCCCATTGCCGATCGAGACGGACCTACCGAGTCGCGCATTAGGATTGACGATGGAATGAATCGAGCTAATTCTCTCATTATGAATATTAGATATTGATATCTAATTTTGGAACATCGATGTTTAAATCGATTTATCGATAAATTGATTTACGGCCTAATGAATTAAATAAATTACTAGGTGATTAATTTAATTCATGAATATAATTATTTCTTGGAGAAATTAATTATGTTATTTTGTATTTGATATGTTTAATTAATCGATTAATTAAACGACATAAATACATCGGAACGAATAGGAGTTTATCTGTTTGGACTCACGGAGTCCGAAACGAATCAACTCGTCCGTTTTCTAGCATGGGCCGCCCCCCACTTATTACCATGTGTGTGTATTAACTTGTCCCCATCATGGTTTTGGAATCTCATGTGATTGAGGGGACAAGTATCATATACATTATATGGGGGAATCAAACATGATATATGTATTTGTTTTCATGTGGGTTGAATAAGGATATATAGAAGACTTTGATCTCTCATCCTCACTTCACTCTTGGCAATCATACGTATAAGTGAGATAAAGAGAGAGAATTGTTTTCTCATATAGTCTTCCTTTTCCTTCTTCATCTTCATCACAAGTTCTTGGTTTTTTCTTGGAGAAAACATCAAGACATAAAAGAGAGATTGTGAGTTATACACTTAGAGTGTTATAATTTCATATTGGAAGCTTCATCACTTAGCTCTAGCCGTATCCTCGGAGGATAGCAAGGTGATTGTTGTTCCGGTCGTTTCTCCGGCGCGTGGCAAGTAGAGACGCGGTGTTTTCGACGTTGGATCGTTCAAGAGCTTGGGGAATAGCTCAAGAGAAGGTTATCCATTTAATCAATGGACTACGAGGGTATGTTTCTCGTATCTCTTGTATTTCATTTTGATATTCGTATATTCGTAGCTCGATCGATCCTTGTAGGGATTCGGATCGAATTAATTTTTGTTTTTACCGCTTCCGCTGGGCCTTCGTTTTAGGCACCGAATCCCAACAATTTCCACCTCGTGTTGGTCCGACGGGATCATCTTGGGATCTATGCTGAGGGCGCTGGATCATTGGAATACCCTTGCTGTGTTAATGGAATCTTGTGGATTCGCATTGTCGGATTCCGGTAGCGGAAGTCCGTGTGGTGTATCTTGTTATATATTGTTGATGCATGTTCGAATTGTTTAATATGATACTTGTACTAGCATCGTTTTGCTAACCCCTTCGGGGGCGGACATTTGTTTTGATGTTCAGGTAGCCGAGGAGCAGGGAAACAAACGCACAGCGACCGACGTGATTTAAGGGGTTCGGTGATGTTTGTTGTTGTTGGTGATTTGTTTTCTTGGTTTGATTTCAAGATTTCGAGTACGCGTGTCTAATTAATATCATTTCGATATGGTTGTATTAATTACTCGTTGAACCAGTTGAATGGTTTTGTAAACTTGAATTTCCGCAGTATTGATGTCTTATATTTACATTTATTTTAAATTAGCCTTGTAAATCCTTACTTAAAGGGTTTACGGCGCTGTAATTATTCCGAATATCTCGGGGTGTTACAATTCTCCAAGCCGATCCTATGGTTTCTCTCTCCAATCAGGATACCTGAAAGAAATATAAAAATAATCCCCAACGAGGGGTTAACGATGGAAATCGCTAGCAAGTAACCAAGCTATAAGGTTAGACATCAAGAATATAATCGTTAAGAAAATAACGTCTTAACAAGGTAGTAACACAATCCCCGAGTCTAAATTCCTTTCGAAACAGTTTCCTTTAGGATCATAAGAATGACTCCAAAACAAGAATAATTGAAGACTTTGGGGGTCTCAGTGTAAAATCATGCAAAGTTTATAATTCTTCTTTTCAAAAGAGTTTACCAAAAACGTCGAAATAATTCTAGTCACAACCAAATCTCAACGACTAATTAATAATACAAGTACATACGGGACCCAAGGTCCAAATATTCACAAAACAAGCACGAGAATCGCCTAGTACCGGGGTTAAACCACTGGTCCCATCCGAGGCCTCTATGGACTCTCACGGATTGGATATCTAAACAAGCTCAAACACACCCATAAGTTATCTTGACATCGCACTCGCAACTGACAATTCTAGGAGCCCCCTCCATGCCTACCCGATTAGATAACCTCATGGTCAAAACATATCAACTGGCTGTACTCGCAAGCACGCGCCACCGGAGGCCTCACGGGTCCCTACCCGAGTAACATCTCAAACACGCCCATAAGTTATCGTGACATCGCACTCACAAGTGACTATTCTCAGAGACCCCTCCAGACCTACCCGATTCGCTAACCTTATGGTCATAACATATCAACTGGCCGTACTCGCAAGCACGCGCCGCCGGAGGCCTCACGGGTCCCTACCCGGGTAACATCTCAATTCACCAAGATACACAACAACAAAGGTACAATATTCACCACAATTGCAAACACGTAAAACATAAGTTAACGAATCATACACCACCACAAAGGTACCGCATTCACATGACAACATCATTCAAGGAAAAAGGTAACAAGCGAATAATACAAATTTTCCACAATTCCACAATTCCTCGGATAACCACTCATTTCTAGTATCCGTTTTAAGCAAAACACAACATGAAATGGTTGTTACCATTCCTCATGAACTCAAGTTTACGTTCGTATTTACTTTCGTAGAAATCACATATTAATTTAAAAGTAAATTACAGTTCAATGTTCAATCACTAGCAAGTCCACGTTAAATTCACGACAAATCACATTCTTAAAGTATAAAGAATATAGACGAGATACTCGCCTCGAGTCCAAAGCACGTGAAGCAACGGGAAAGCTCGACCGGAAACCCTCGAACACCTACAACTTCCGCAAGAAACAATGAAACCTCGATCACAATGAGAAGCAAGACTAATAACAATGGAAATCGCCCCCAACAACCGAAGGAAACCCATTGAGACATTTAATCGAACAGTAAATACTCAAGACTCCTCTAGAACACAACAATCACGATTTGGAATATACGAAACCAAAATATGGATATACAATCCATATGATATGTTCAACAACATCATTTAACAACAATCGTTTCATCAAAATCGGATTGAATACGAGATCAAGAACAAATCTCCAAAAAGTTAACTCTAGGGAAATCAAGAAAAATACCTCGATCCGACGAAGAATAATGGATTAGGTGATGTTACAATCACCTATAAATCTCCCAGATACCTTGGAATTGAGTAGAATTGACCAAGGATTCGAACCCTAGTCTCACCCGTCCGACAACCGCGAGGACAAGAGAAGAAAGGGAGGAAATGGGGTGGAAAACCCCTCTGTCCCCTTATATACATAAGCGACGCACGACCATCATGCACGACCAAATGCTCATGCGTTTGGTCGTGCGCTAGGCCACTGCCCAGCTACTGCCACCACGCATGAGCACAGCGCACGAGCAGCTGCTCGTATGTCCTGCTCGTATGTCCCCGAAGCTCACCGTCGAGCACTGGTCCGCGCACGAGCGCCACGCACGAGATCGAGCCCAAAACGGCCCTGAAGGCACCCCGGACATAACCAACTCGAAAGGGAACGAAAACAAGAGCTCACAACACCCTCAAAGAGACAAAACAACAATGGAGAACAATATGCCATGTCACACATGCATACACACGATCAGCACGACTTACACAACAACAAGTTTTACCAGACAAACGCCAGAACATGGTACCTCATACCGTATGCAACATAAGGAAAATCCCAGATAATCATCAATGAAACAAAATGACCGGTACAACCGACAAATAATTCAAAGTAACCAGACACAGAAATCTCGGATATTATAGTTTTTGGTTCATTGTAGTGTAGCGCACGCTACTAAGTGGTGTAGCGCGTGTTACTGTGCCGCAGATAGCGCACGCTACAGGGAGGGTAGCGCACGCTAACTTATAGTTCGGAGGCACTCCAGAAGCTAATGGGATGGGACTGGGTGGCCTAGATAGCGCACGCTAAAGCTTGTAGTTAGCGCATGCTATCGTCCGTCTTAGCGCATTCTATTTGTTATTATAGTGCACGCTACCTGGAAGGTGCAGAACTTTCCAGAAGCCACTGGACTGGATGCATGACTCGTTAGCGCACGCTACGTATATTGGCTGGCGCACGCTAATAGTGTTTCGGGCAGAAGGTGCTGGAGAGTTGACCTCGTTAGCGCGCGCTAAATATATTAGTTAGCGCACGCTAATAACTATCCAGTATAAATACTGGACAACAACCTCTTTTTCCTTCATTTCTCATTCTTTTCGTTTTTAACCGACGGTAGAAGTTTCTAGGGCGATTTGGAGCGATCTTCACCGTCAAGCTTCATCTCGGTGAGTCTTCTTCACATTAATAACATCATTTCACTTGTTTTCATTCCGGATCGAAGTATTTCCTTCCTAGAACCCTAGTTGAGTAATTTTTGGAGATATTCTTTGATTTCTCGACTTCATCCGGGAGTTATGAATTGGTTAAGTAATTCTTGTTGTCTTGTTTGTGATCTTCGGATTAGGAACTCGTTTATCGATTTTATTTCATCCGGAACATGATTTTTGAGTAACCCTTGGACCCTTGTTGTTCTGGGTATCGAATCGGACTCCGGTTAGTGTTGTTGATTCATGGTGGTGTTATTCTCGTAGTGTTCGTGGGGATGTTGGATTCTTGGTTGTTCTTGGAAGTTCAGGGGCTTCTCGACTCCGTCCATTCATTGTTCCATTGCTCGTGGTTTCGAGGCAAGTATCTTGCCCATACACTTTGTGTTTCATAGATGTAATAGTTGGTAATTTATTCGAAAATATATATTATAATCACGTAATATGATTACAACATGTTCCATTATACAACATTAATACACGTATTCAGAAAAACATAGCTGTTCACAAGGCACACGGGTCATTCTCCGTGAGACTAATTAGGTACAAGGATGGGTGTGTCCGGTCATTCGTCTTGTACACTTGCACAGAACATTACGGGCGTACTATGATACTCCTCTTCAGCGTAATTCATAACTAAGGATATTTCATAACTTCAGATATATCATGATTGTGTATTTTCAACCCTTGAGGATTATTGTTCTGTGTAACTGACCCCGTTTGGGGATTTTGTTTTCAGGTCATGGCAAGGCAAAAGCACGGGAATATAACGTTGACGGCAAGGAGTCCCAGTGATACTAGTAGGGGGCCCCAATCCTTTCAGTCATTCATGTTGTTGTCATTTATTTTCCGCTGCAGATTTCCATTTGGATACTCCGTTTCGTTCAGTGTTGTGTATTTTATCTTCATATAAAATATACATGTTTCCGTTATTATCTTGGGTGTGTTATAATGAAACTCCTCATCGGAGTAGTTGATGATATAATGTGGTTCGGTACTACATTTACCCTGTGTATTTCATTCATTTTCACTCGCCTGGTGGGTCCCAGTCGGGGGTCCACGGCACTGTAATATCCGCCTAGTTTGGGGTGTTACAGAGTTGGTATCAGAGCGTGGTTTTGAATACTACCTTCCGAGTCATGTCTCATTTGAAATCATCGTCATCAGACTAGTATCATTGGACTTTCGCGTCACATGTGACCTGTGCAGATGCCGAGCCAATCAGACCGAAAGAACTGTAAGACTTCTAACGCCATGGTATAATTTCTAACAATAATCATTCATTCATAATTCATCAGTTAACAATCCTCAATCATCATTTTCATTTTGACCAGGACGGTCATGTTAATTCATTAATCACTCAATTCATTTCATTACTCAGTTGTTGATCTGAAAGATCATATAATTAATCTTGTTAACTTGTTCAAGATAATAATTTCAAGAATATCATCAGATAATCATGCCACCTCAGTTAATCATTCATGTAATCACTGTGTCAAAGCGTGTATGCTCATTTTCATCATTTCATGACATAAATCATAATGTGGTACTCATACGAGATCTATGATTATCATGCGACTTTCCTACTTCAGTATGGAGAGAGCTGCCAGGGGATGCATCGAGAGGCCGCAGACGGCCGAAATCTGAGAAATAACCACTCACTGTCAGGAAGTCGTACCCAGGACTCAGCTCGATCGGAAGATGTTCGGGTTGATCCACTCACTTTTATGCAAGTCATGATGACCCATATGCAATTGCTCAATCATCATTGCGCCACTCTGGCCGAATTAATCGAGAGAACCCTCATGTATGAGCCTGCTGCTAAGGAAATTGCTGAGCAACAACCTTCATCTGTCAGCAAGAAATCAACGAAGCGTAATCGGTCCGAAGGCGGTCGGTCAACCTCCAAGAAACCTCATGCGGGCACTAACTTTTCGGAGCAACCTCCTAAGGCGCCTAAACCTGCGGGATCTCATTCCCGAGCGGCCAGTGCGGCCATCACCTGTTTCAACTATGGAGGGAAGGACCATTTCAGCACTAGGTGTACGACGCCGTCTATGACATGCCATAACTGTGGAATTGTAGGGCATAAGGCCCGTTTTTGCCGAAGGGACTCCAAGCTGACTCCGGTGGCATCTCAGGTCCCGAAGCGATTAGCGATTCAGAATCAGACTGCTCTGTCAGCGTCGTTTAAGACGACGGAAGCGAATAAAGGCGGAGCTCATTTTTATCATACGGGAACATCCGGTTTGGGGGCCGACAAGTCCCGGATTTACGAGATGAAGAGGACTGACGATCCGGAGGCCCGAACGATCTGAGGTATACTCGTAATTTTTATTTAAACCTGTGTGTACCCTTTTTGATACCGGTGCACCGCATTCATTCATTTCCGAATCATGCTTGAATAGACTTCACTTGGATAGTCCTATTAATTGTGGACCTTATATCATGGGTCTACCTGACGGTAGAAGAATTTTCGGAAATCATGAGGTTAAGAACTGACTGAATTAAGTTTAAATGACCGCGATTGGTTGATGGACCAAATCGTGGTGGATTTACTTAAGGACGATGTATATTGGGTATTAGTGGGATGGATCGTCATGATACCCCCCCTCAATGTTCGTAAACGTATGGTCACTATCATTTTCGTCGTTAGAGTCGAATGTGTGCTTCAGGTAGGTGATCCCCGTTGTTCCAGAAGAATCATTAATATGATGGAAGCAGTAAAATTACTCAATCAGAGTTATTCAATCATTCATTATATCATTGTCACCGATTAGCCATCCTTAGGCAATCGAGGTATTCAATCATTCCTTATATCATTGTCATCGATTGGCCGTTCATAGGTAATCGAGATATTCAATCATTCATTATATCATTGTCATCGATTAGCCGTTCATAGGTAATCGAGGTATTCAATCATTCATTATATCATTGTCATCAATTGGCCGTTCATAGGTAATCGAGGTATTCAATCATTCATTATATCATTGTCATCGATTGGCCATTCATAGGTAATCGAGATATTTAATCATTCATTATATCATTGTCACCGATTAGCCATTCTTAGGCAATCGAGGTATTCAATCATTCCTTATATCATTGTCATCGATTGGCCGTTCTTAGGCAATCGAGGTGTTCAACCATTCATCGTATCGTTGTCATCGATTAGCCATTCTCAGGCAATCGAGGTGTTCAACCATTCGTGGTATCATCGTTATCGCTTGACGATGTACTCCAAGACGAGCTACCTGTTTTACCTCCACCGAGGGATATGGAATTCACGATAGAGTTGGAGCCTGGTATGTCCCCATTATCGAAGGCACCGTACCGGATGGCCCCGACCGAAATGCAGGAATTAAAGAATCAATTAGAGGATTTGACCGAGAAGGTTATATCCAACCAAGTGCGTCCCCGTGGGGAGCACAAGTGTTGTTTACCAAGAAAAAGGATGGTTCATTTCGTTTGTGTATTGATTATCGGGAGTTGAACAGGGTGACAATCAAGAATAAGTATCCTCTACCCCGTATTGATGATCTCTTAGATCAACTTCAGGGAGCTTCAGTATTTTCCAAGATCGACCTAAGATCTGGATATCATCAGTTGCAAATTCGAGAGTCGGATATCGCGAGGACAGCGTTTCGTACATGCTATGGTCATTATGAGTTCGTAGTAATGCCGTTCGGGCTAACTAATGCTCCTACGGTATTCATGGAGTTAATGAATCGGGTTTTCATCGACTTTTTGGATCAGTTTGTTGTTGTCTTCATCGATGACATTTTGATTTATTCTCATGACCCAGAGGAACACGAGGTTCATCTTCATCAGGTTCTCGACGTGTTAATACGAGAGCAACTTTATGGAAAGTTTTCCAAATGTGAGTCCTGGACGTCCGAAGTGACTTTTCTCGGGCATGTAATTTCATCGGATGGAGTGCGTGTTGATCCTCAGAAGACGGAGGCTATCCAAGATTGGTTACCTCCGAAGAATGTTAAGGAAATCCGAAGCTTTCTCGGGTTAGCCAGTTATTATCGGCGGTTTGTGGAAGGATTTTCTAAAATCGCTCAACCAGTGACGAACCTTTTTGCGAAAGGATAAGAAATACATGTGGTCCGACGCGTGTCAACGGAGTTTTGAGGAACTCAAGAGCCGGTTAATTTCAGCACCTGTACTTTCCTTGCCGCAAGGGACGGAAGGATTTGTGGTTTATAGTGATGCGTCCGGGCAGGGTCTCGTATGTGTACTCATGCAGAATAGGAAGGTTATTGCCTATGCTTCACGACAATTGAGACCTTACAAGGTTAATTATCCGACCCACGACCTGGAGCTAGCAGCCATGGTTTTCGCGTTAAAGATTTGGCGTCATTACCTTCATCGCGTCACCTGTCAGATTTTCACCGATCACAAGAGTTTGTAGTATATATTTACTCAGAAGGAGTTAAATATGCGACAGAGACGGTGGTTGGAACTAATCAAAGATTATGATATCGAGATCCTTTACCACCCGGGAAAGGCGAATGTTGTCGCCGACGCCTTGAGTCGTAAGTCCGTTCAGGAGCAGATGCTTGCTCGTTTAATAGTTCAGAAGGAGCTTCAGCAGGAATTCCTTAGACCCGAGATTGAGGTCTGGCTTCAGCGAGTACAAGGACAACTTTGCATGTTAGAGATTTCATCGCCACTTGGGGAGGCAATCAGAAAGAATCAGGGTTCAGACCCATCCTTGTTGCGCATCCGTGAGGATGTGGCTCAGGGAAAAGACCCTGGATTCGTAGTCCACGAGGATGTACTTTTGAGATTTAAGAATCGGTTGTGCGTACCGGCGAATGACGAGTTCAAAAACTCGATTTTGAGAGAAGCTCATGCTACCCTTTATTCTGTTCATCCGGGGTCTAGCAAGATGTACAAGGACTTGAAACAAAATTACTGGTGGAGTAATATGAAGCGAGAAGTCGCAGAATTTGTTTCGAGATGCTTAACCTGTCAGCAAGTTAAGATAGAACATCAGCGACCGGCAGGTATGCTGAAACCGCTCCCTATTCCGGAGTGGAAATGGGAGGATATTTCAATGGACTTCATCACGAGTTTGCCAACGAGTTGTCGTGGCATGAATACAATCTGGGTGATTGCGGATCGTCTAACTAAGTCAGCACAATTTCCTTGAGATTAAGGATACCTGGGGTCCCGAGAAACTTTCCCAGTTGTTCATCAAAGAGATAGTGAGACTGCACGGTACTCCTAAAAGTATTATTTCCGATCGTGTCGGACGATTTGTGTCTCATTTTTAGAAATCAGTTCATCGTGCTATGGGAACTCAGCTTAATTTCAGCACATCTTTTCATCCTTAGTCCGACGGACAATTAGAGAGGACTATTCAGACATTGGAGGACATGTTGAGGGCATGCGTCCTCGATTGCAAAGACGATTGGAAAACCCAACTACCATTGATCGAGTTCACGTATAATAATAGTTGGCATACTTCGATTAAGATGGCACCTTACGAAGCCTTGTACGGTCGTCATTGTCGATCTCCTTTGTGTTGGGACGACTTATCAGAATCAATCGGCACCGAGCCCGATATGCTTATAGCCGCCCGTGAGAAGGTAGCTGTGATCAGGAGTCATTTGTTGACTGCTCAGAGTCGACAGAAATCATATGCAGATAATCGTCGTCGACCACTAGAGTTCGAGATGGGTGACCACGCGTTGGTCAAGGTATCCCTGAGTCGAGGTATTTTTTCATTTCGGATAACGGGGGAAGTTGAGTCCGAGATTCATTGGACCGTTTGAATTTTGGATCGAGTAGGCGAGTTAGCTTACCGTTTGGCCTTACCTCCGACGTTGAGCCAAATTCATAATGTGTTTCACGTCTCTCAGCTACGGAAATATGTTGCCGAACTGAGTCACATATTTCAGTTCGACAAAATCGAGATCGCAGATGATCATTCGTATGAAGAACGTCCCATACGAGTCTTAGAGCGGCGAATCAAACAGTTGAGGAATAAGGCGATTCCTTTGGTTATAATTCAGTGGTCTAGACACAGAGTCGAAGAGGCTACTTGGGAAATCGAGTATAGTATGCGGGAAGAGTTATCCCGAGTTGTTTGACCGTTAGTTTTGAGGACGAAACTCTTTTAAGGGGGGTGTATATAATACCCGGTTGTAATTCAATCATTATCATTCAGTAATTTCATTCGGTAATTGTCACTATGTAATTTTTTCACTTGTTAATAATCATTCACCCGTGTTCACCGTTCAGAATAACTTCGAGTTGTGTATCGATATTGTTCATTGTTTCAACCTTACTCGGGAAACGAGACAAGAGTATTATCTTGATTGTTGTAATTGATTCATTAGTCGATATTGACGTTGGAGTTCATGTTATTTCAAATCTCCTCATTGTTCAAATTGTGTTTTGTTGGGCGAACCCTTGTAATCATTGCTTGGAATCACCGTTTTGGGGTTTCCGCACTTTGATTTCGTGTTATTGTTTCCCAAATATTGATTCCTATTGCTTTTATTCTCTTCCCGGGTCATTTTTCATCATTTTAGGACCCAAGGGGGGTGTGGGCCGCGGCACAAGGGATGTGCGCTGCGGCACACACATGCTGCTTATTTGGCCGACCCGACTGTACCATGGGCTGCGGCTCATGCCGGCAGGGCCGCGGCACACTGACGAGTCACTGCCACGGCACACTCGTCCGGGCCGCGGCACACTCAGGTTGCAATTATCGGCCAACCCGTCTGTACCGGGGGCCGCGGCTCATGCCGACAGGGCCGCGGCACACTGCCGAGTCACTGCCGTGGCACATTCGTCCGGGCCGCGGCACGCTGCCGATCACTGGGGGCAGTTTTGGCCCTGTGCCGCGGCACACAGTGCAGTTTGCACTATAATTGCGGTTTTTTTTTTTGTGAGAATCAACTCATTTTCACCTTTTCCGTCACCTTGTTCCGAGAGAGAGAGCTTGAGGGAGGGTTTTTCCACCATAAATCACTTGAGTGTTTGATTTTCTTCATCTCCTTTCAATCGTGAAGCTCGGATAGTCGATCTAACGCGTGTTCTTCAGATCAAAGTGCTTGGATCTTCAAGAGGTAATTTCTTCAACATCTTGGATTTCGATTTTGTATTGAGATATGATGTTTTGGATGTTAAGATCATGTTGTATGAAGTGATATACGCATGATTATGGATATGTTTGATTATTCATTGGATTATTGAAGGATTATTCAAGAACACTTTGAATATTGAGTTGGATTTGGGGGTTTTCGATTAATCGTTGTTGTAATCACGAATTTGAATATTCATATTGGATTATTGATCGTATTGAAGATGTTTGGTTGGTTTGAAACACTTCTTGGAGATTTGATGTTGGTATTATTGAAGTTTGGTTGTAAACAATCGAAGTTTAGCCACAAAGTGTTCGATATAATGCCCTAATGAACTTGGTTTAGTCGTATCGACGTTTTGAGTTCGTTATATTCGTGTTTGATTTGTATGTTGAATGGATTGTTGGTGATTGTGTTATTCAAGGTTGTTCGAGCGACCGATATCTCAATTAGGATGTTGTTCGTGGAAGGATAATTGTCACCGGTGTTGTGTAAGTTAATTCTTACTCGGTTAAAAGGATATTCATTCCTTTTGTTGTTGTTCATTCATAATCATAACTCATTCATCATTGTATTAACCGTATTGAGACTTGTAATTGTCGAATAATCACTTCATTCACGAGGAACGACTGTTCCAATCACTTCATTGAGTTATCAATCACTTCACTATTATTTTCATCTCGGTGAGTCATTCTTGACCTTGTCGAATTATTATTCATTGATATTCATTGTGGTCATTCTCGTTCATATGACCTTCTGGGTTCATATTGCGTGGTCGGGTGCGGATGTGTGGAATTTTTAGTCGGGCACACGATGGTCATGTATTGGGTTCACCGATACATTGGACCGTGCACACGGTAACGCTTACCTCCATGAGACTAATTAGGTACAAGGATGGGTGTGTCCGGTCATTCGTCTTGTACACTTGCAAAGAACATTACGGGCATACTATGATACTCCTCTTCAGCATAATTCATAACTAAGGATATTTCATAACTTCAGATATATCATGATTGTGTATTTTCAACCCTTGAGGATTATTGTTCTGTGTAACTGACCCCGTTTGGGGATTTTGTTTTCAGGTCATGGCAAGGCAAAAGCACGGGAATATAACGTTGACGGCGAGGAGTCCCAGTGATACTAGTAGGGGGCCCCAATCTTTTCAGTCATTCATGTTGTTGTCATTTATTTTCCGCTGCAGATTTCCATTTGGATACTCCGTTTCGTTCAGTGTTGTGTATTTTATCTTCATATAAAATATACATGTTTCCGTTATTATCTTGGGTGTGTTATAATGAAACTCCTCATCGGAGTAGTTGATGATATAATGTGGTTCGGTACTACATTTACCCTGTGTATTTCATTCATTTTCACTACTTTGGTGGGTCCTGATCGGGGTCCACCAGACCGTAATATCCGCCTAGTTTGGGGTGTTACAGAGTTGTTATCGGAGCGTGGTTTTGAATACTACCTTTCGAGTCATGTCTCATTTGAAATCATCGTCATCGGACTAGTATCATTGGACTTTCGCGTCACGTGTGACCTGTGCAGATGCCGAGCCAATCAGACCGAAAGAACTGTAAGACTTCTAACGCCATGGTATAATTTCTAGCAATAATCCTTCATTCATAATTCATCAGTTAACAATCCTCAATCATCATTTTCATTTTGACCAGGACGGTCATGTTAATTCATTAATCACTCAATTCATTTCGTTACTCAGTTGTTGATCTGAAAGATCATATCATTAATCTTGTTAACTTGTTCAAGATAATCATTTCAAGAATATCATCAGATAATCATGTCACCTCAGTTAATCATTCATGTAATCACTGTGTCAGAGCGTGTATGCTCATTTTCATCATTTCATGACATAAATCATAATGTGGTACTCATACGAGATCTATGATTATCATGCGACTTTCCTACTTCAGTATGGAGAGAGCTGCCAGGGGATGCACTGGGAAAGGCCGCGGTACGGGCTGAAATCCGAGAAATAACCACTCACTGTCAGGAAGTCGTACCCAGGACTCAGCTCGATCGGAAGATGTTCGGGTTGATCCACTCACTTTTATGCAAGTCATAATGACCCATATGCAATTGCTCAATCATCATTGTGCCACTCTGGCCGAATTAATCGAGATAACCCTCACGTATGAGCCTGCTGCTAAGGAAATTGCTGAGCAACAACCTTCATTTGTCAGCAAGAAATCAACGAAGCGTAATCGGTCCGAAGGCGGTCGGTCAACCTCCAAGAAACCTCATGCGGGCACTAACTTTTCGGAGCAACCTCCTAAGGCGCCTAAACCTGCGGGATCTCATTCCCGAGCGGCCAGTGCGGCCATCACCTGTTTCAACTACGGAGGGAAGGACCATTTCAGCACTAGGTGTACGACGCCGTCTATGACATGCCATAACTGTGGAATTGTAGGGCATAAGGCCCGTTTTTGCCGAAGGGACTCCAAGCTGACTCCGGTGGCATCTCAGGTCCCGAAGCGATCAGCGATTCAGAATCAGACTGCTCTGTCAGCGTCGTTTAAGACGACGGAAGCGAATAAAGGCGGAGCTCATTTTTATCATACGGGAACGTCCGGTTTGGGGGCCGACAAGTCCCGGATTTACGAGATGAAGAGGACTGACGATCCGGAGGCCCGAATGATCTCAGGTATACTCGTAATTTTTATTTAAACCTGTGTGTACCCTTATTGATACCGGTGCACCGCATTCATTCATTTCCAAATCATGCTTGAATAGACTTCACTTGGATAGTCCTATTAATTGTGTACCTTATATCATGGGTCTACCTGACGGTAGAAGAGTTTTCGGAAATCATGAGGTTAAGAACTGACTGAATTAAGTTTAAATGATCGCGATTGGTTGATGGACCAAATCGTGGTGGATTTACTTAAGGACGATGTATATTGGGTATTAGTGGGATGGATCATCATGATACCCCCCCTCAATGTTCGTAAACGTATGGTCACTATCATTTCCGTCGTTAGAGTCGAATGTGTGCTTCAGGGAGGTGATCCCCGTTGTTCCAGAAGAATCATTAATATGATGGAAGCAGTAAAATTACTCAATCAGAGTTATTCAATCATTCATTATATCATTGTCACCGATTAACCGTCCTTAGGCAATCGAGGTATTCAATCATTCCTTATATCATTGTCATCGATTGGCCATTCATAGGTAATCGAGGTATTCAATCATTCATTATATCATTGTCATCGATTGGCCGTTCATAGGTAATCGAGGTATTCAATCATTCATTATATCATTGTCATCAATTGGCCGTTCATAGGTAATCGAGGTATTCAATCATTCATTATATCATTGTCATCGATTGGCCGTTCATAGGTAATCGAGATATTTAATCATTCATTATATCATTGTCACCGATTAGCCGTTCTTAGGCAATCGAGGTATTCAATCATTCCTTATATCATTGTTATCGATTGGCCGTTCTTAGGCAATCGAGGTGTTCAACCATTCATCGTATCGTTGTCATCGATTAGCCATTCTCAGGCAATCGGGGTGTTCAACCATTCGTGGTATCATCGTTATCGCTTGACGATGTACTCCAAGACGAGCTACCTGTTTTACCTCCACCGAGGGATATGGAATTCACGATAGAGTTGGAGCCTGGTATGTCCCCATTATCGAAGGCACCATACCGGATGGCCCCGACCGAAATGCAGGAATTAAAGAATCAATTAGAGGATTTGATCGAGAAGGTTATATCCAACCGAGTGCGTCCCCGTGGGGAGCACAAGTGTTGTTTGCCAAGAAAAAGGATGGTTCATTTCATTTGTGTATTGATTATCGGGAGTTGAACAGGGTGACAATCAAGAATAAGTATCCTCTACCCCGTATTGATGATCTCTTAGATCAACTTCAGGGAGCTTCAGTATTTTCCAAGATCGACCTAAGATCTGGATATCATCAGTTGCAAATTCGAGAGTCGGATATCGCGAGGACAACGTTTCGTACACGCTATGGTCATTATGAGTTCGTAGTAATGCCGTTTGGGCTAACTAATGCTCCTACGGTATTCATGGAGTTAATGAATCGGGTTTTCATCGACTTTTTGGATCAGTTTGTTGTTGTCTTCATCGATGACATTTTGATTTATTCTCATGACCGATAGGAACACAAGGTTCATCTTCATCAGGTTCTCGACGTGTTAATACGAGAGCAACTTTATGGAAAGTTTTCCAAATGTGAGTCCTGGACGTCCGAAGTGACTTTTCTCGGGCATGTAATTTCATCGGATGGAGTGCGTGTTGATCCTCAGAAGATGGAGGCTATCCAAGATTGGTTACCTCCGAAGAATGTTAAGGAAATCCGAAGCTTTCTCGGGTTAGCCGGTTATTATCGGCGGTTTGTGGAAGGATTTTCTAAAATCGCTCAACCAGTGACGAACTTTTTTGCGAAAGGATAAGAAATACACGTGGTCCGACGCGTGTCAACGGAGTTTTGAGGAACTCAAGATCCGGTTAATTTCAGCACCTGTACTTTCCTTGCCGCAAGGGACGGAAGGATTTGTGGTTTATAGTGATGCGTCCGGGCAGGGTCTCGGATGTGTACTCATGCAGAATGGGAAGGTGATTGCCTATGCTTCACGACAATTGAGACCTTACGAGGTTAATTATCCGACCCACGACCTGGAGCTAGCAGCCGTGGTTTTCGCGTTGAAGATTTGGCGTCATTACCTTCATGGCGTCACCTGTCAGATTTTCACCGATCACAAGAGTTTGAAGTATATATTTACTCAGAAGGAGTTAAATATGCGACAGAGATGGTGGTTGGAACTAATCAAAGATTATGATATCGAGATCCTTTACCACCCGGGCAAGGCGAATGTTGTCGCCGACGCCTTGAGTCGTAAGTCCGTTCCGGAGCAGATGCTTGCTCGTTTAATAGTTCAGAAGGAGCTTCAGCAGGAATTCCTTAGACCCGAGATTGAGGTCTGGCTTCAGCGAGTACAAGGACAACTTTGCATGTTCGAGATTTCATCGCCACTTGGGGAGGCAATCAGAGAGAATCAGGGTTTAGACCCATCCTTGTTGCGCATCCGTGAGGATGTGGCTCAGGGAAAAGCCCCTGGATTCGTAGTCCACGAGGATGGACTTTTGAGATTTAAGAATCGGTTGTGCGTACCGGCGAATGACGAGTTGAATAACTCGATTTTGAGAGAAGCTCATGCTACCCTTTATTCTGTTCATCCGGGGTCTAGCAAGATGTACAAGGACTTGAAACAAAATTACTGGTGGAGTAATATGAAGCGAGAAGTCACGGAATTTGTTTTGAGATGCTTAACCTGTCAGCAAGTTAAGATAGAACATCAGCGACCGGCAGGTATGCTGAAACCGCTCCCTATTCCGGAGTGGAAATGGGAGGATATTTCAGTGGACTTCATCACGAGTTTGCCAACGAGTTGTCGTGGCATGAATACAATCTGGGTGATTGCGGATCGTCTAACTAAGTCAGATCAATTTCCTTGAGATTAAGGATACCTGGTGTCCCGAGAAACTTGCCCAGTTGTTCATCAAAGAGATAGTGAGAGTGCACGGTACTCCTAAAAGTATTATTTCCGATCGTGTCGGACGATTTGTGTCTCATTTTTAGAAATTAGTTCATCGTGCTATGGGAACTCAGCTTAATTTCAGCACATCTTTTCATCCTCAGTCCGACGGACAATTAGAGAGGACTATTCAGACATTGGAGGACATGTTGAGGGCATGCGTCCTCGATTGCAAAGACGATTGGAAAACCCAACTACCATTGATCGAGTTCACGTATAATAATAGTTGGCATACTTCGATTAAGATGGCACCTTACGAAGCCTTGTACGGTCGTCATTGTCGATCTCCTTTGTGTTGGGATGACTTATCAGAATCAATAGGCACCGAGCCCGATATGCTTATAGCCGCCCGTGAGAAGGTAGCTGTGATCAGGAGTCATTTGTTGACCGCTCAGAGTCGACAGAAATCATATGCAGATAATCGTCGTCGACCACTAGAGTTCGAGATGGGTGACCACGTGTTGGTCAAGGTATCCCTGAGTCGAGGTATTTTTTCATTTCGGAAAACGGGGGAAGTTGAGTCCGAGATTCATTGGACCGTTTGAGATTTTGGATCGAGTAGGCGAGTTAGCTTACCGTTTGGCCTTACCTCCGACGTTGAGCCGAATTCATAATGTGTTTCACGTCTCTCAGCTACGGAAATATGTTGTCGAACTGAGTCACATATTTCAGTTCGACGAAATCGAGATCGCAGATGATCATTCGTATGAAGAACGTCCCATACGAGTCTTAGAGCGGCGAATCAAACAGTTGAGGAATAAGGCGATTCCTTTGGTTATAATTCAGTGGTCTAGACACGGAGTCGAAGAGGCTACTTGGGAAATCGAGGATAGTATGCGGGAAGAGTTATCCCGAGTTGTTTGACCGTTAGTTTTGAGGACGAAACTCTTTTAAGGGGGGTGTATGTAATACCCGGTTGTAATTCAATCATTATCATTCAGTCATTTCATTCGGTAATTGTCACTATGTAATTTTTTTCACTTGTTAATAATCATTCACCCGTGTTCACCGTTCGGAATAACTTCGAGTTGTGTATCGATATTGTTCATTGTTTCAACCTTACTCGGGAAACGAGACAAGAGTATTATCTTGATTGTTGTAATTGATTCATTAGTCTATGTTGACGTTGGAGTTCATGTCATTTCAAATCTCCTCATTGTTCAAATTGTGTTTTGTTGGGCGAACCCTTGTAATCATTGCTTGGAATCACCGTTTTGGGGTTTCCGCACTTTCATTTCGTGTTATTGTTTCCCAAATATTGATTCCTATTGCTTTTATTCTCTTCCCGGGTCATTTTTCATCATTTTAGGACCCAAGGGGGGTGTGGGCCGCGGCACAAGGGATGTGCGCTGCGGCACACACATGCTGCTTATTTGGCCGACCCGACTGTACCGGGGGCCGCGGCTCATGCCGACAGGGCCGCGGCACACTGTCGAGTCACTGCCGCGGCACACTCGTCCGGGCCGCGGCACACTCGTCCGGGCCGCGGCACACTCATGTTGCAATTATCGGCCAACCTGTCTGTACAGGGGGCCGCGGCTCATGCCGACAGGCGCGGCCTTTGCCGAAGCCACGCCGTGGCACATTAAATGCAGGGACGCGGCACGCCGCCGATCACCGGGGCGATTTGGCCTGCCGTGCCGCAAAGACACTTCGGCCGCGGCACACAATGCGCACGCACTATAATTGCGGTTTTTTTTGTGAGAATCAACTCATTTTCATCTTTTCCTTCACCTTGTTCCGAGAGAGAGCTTGAGGGAGGGTTTTTCCACCATAAATCACTTGAGTGTTTGATTTTCTTCATCTCCTTTCGATCGTGAATCCCGGATAGTCGATCTAACGCGTGTTCTTCGGATCAAAGTGCTTGGATCTTCAAGAGGTAATTTCTTCAACATCTTGGATTTCGATTTTATATTGAGATATGATGTTTGGATGTTAAGATCATGTTGTATGAAGTGATATACGCATGATTATGGATATGTTTGATTATTCATTGGATTATTGAAGGATTATTCAAGAACACTTGGAATATTGAGTTGGATTTGGGGGTTTTCGATTAATCGTTGTTGTAATCACGAATTTGAATATTCATATTGGATTATTGATCGTATTGAAGATGTTTGGTTGGTTTGAAACACTTCTTGGGGATTTGATGTTGGTATTATTGAAGTTTGGTTGTAAACAATCGAAGTTTGGTCACAAAGTGTTCGATATAATGCCCCAATGAACTTGGTTTAGTCGTATCGACGTTTTGAGTTCGTTATATTCGTGTTTGATTCGTATGTTGAACGGATTGTTGGTGATTGTGTTATTCAAGTTTGTTCGAGCAACCGATATCTCAATTAGGACATTGTTCGTTGAAGGATAATTGTCACCGGTGTTGTGTAAGTTAATTCTTACTCGGTTAAAAGTATATTCATTCCTTTTGTTGTTGTTCATTCATAATCATAACTCATTCATCATTGTATTAACCGTATTGAGACTTGTAATTGTCGAATAATCACTTCATTCACGAGGAACGACGGTTCCAATCACTTCATTGAGTTATCAATCACTTCACTATTATTTTCATCTCGGTGAGTCATTCATGACCTTGTCGAATTATTATTCATTGATATTCATTGTGGTCATTCTCGTTCTTATGACCTTCTGGGTTCATATTGCGTGGCCGGGTGCGGATGTGTGGAATTTTTAGTCGGGCACACGATGGTCATGTATTGGGTTCACCGATACATTGGACCATGCACACGGTAACGCTTACCTCCGTGAGACTAATTAGGTACAATGACGGGTGTGTCCGGTCATTCGTCTTGTACACTTGCACAGAACATTACGGGCGTACTATGATACTCCTCTTCAGCGTAATTCATAACTAAGGATATTTCATAACTTCAGATATATCATGATTGTGTATTTTCAACCCTTGAGGATTGTTGTTCTGTGTAACTGACCCCGTTTGGGGATTTTGTTTTCAGGTCATGGCAAGGCAAAAGTACGGGAATATAACGTTGACGGCGAGGAGTCCCAGTGATACTAGTAGGGGGCCCCAATCCTTTCAGTCATTCATGTTGTTGTCATTTATTTTCCGCTGCAGATTTCCATTTGGATACTCCGTTTCGTTCAGTGTTGTGTATTTTATCTTCATATAAAATATACATGTTTCCATTATTATCTTGGGTGTGTTATAATGAAACTCCTCATCGGAGTAGTTGATGATATAATGTGGTTCGGTACTATATTTACCCTGTGTATTTCATTCATTTTCACTCGCCTGGTGGGTCCCAGTCGGGGGTCCACGGCACTGTAATATCCGCCTAGTTTGGGGTGTTACACATGTGCACAAGTTTTGTGGATTAAAAATCAATTACAAGATTATGGCATTTCTCTTAAAAATACTATTTTTTGCGATAATACTAGTGCCATGAATTTAAGAAAAAACCCCATATTGCATAGTAGGACAAAACATATTGAAACCCCTCATCATTTTATTCGTGACCATGTCCAAAACGGGAATGTTCGTCTCCAATTTGTAGGGACTAATGAAAATTTTGGCAGACATTTTTACAAAATCATTACCCGAAAATTCATTTAATTTGATTCGGTTAAATTTAGGAATGGGACATGTTAATCAATTTTAAAAATTGCGTAGTCATCATATATAGCAAGAAGGTCAAAATAAACGAAGAGATCATCATAAGAATGTCACTGTTCATGTAACACCCCCAATCCACTCAGGGATATTACACACCGTAGAACCCTTCCTCAAGGATCTACCAGGCTTGTAACAATATCGAACATCTCAACAATGCCTTTAAGGCTAAAATGACTCAGTAGACCGATTTGGTCTTTCAATAAAAACATACAACTCAATCTCAATACATGCCCACGCAGGGGTCAAATACAAAATACTCCCGTACAAAGGGGAAAAATATTGCAGCGGAAATAACATACACAACAAACGGGTCCTCATGTGATTAGTATCGATCATTTTTCATCATCCTTCATGCCGACCCTGTGCTATGCTCCCCAAAACCTGAATGCAATACAGACATCCACCCCCCGATTACTTGGTGGGTTAGCAAAATTCCACTATTTTGCTAATGCAAGTACAAAGTGCAAAATACGAGTCATACAATTCAAGTTCCAAGAATAATCATAACCAGGAATCCTCAAGGATTCAAACATAACGGAAAATACTTCCCAAAGTAAGAGTTTGGGTAAAACACTCCAAAAGTGAAAGTTCACAATTCAAGAGAAACAATTTACAAAATGGTTTAATAAGCCATCGGGAGTTTTAATAGAAAATAATTTAGGATTATCGAATCCCTCTCTTTCCAAAATCAACAGGGGTCATAGCCCAAAGGTTTTGTTTTCACAAATAAAACCAACAATTCACAGGGTTAATACCCACGTCACGTGTCCTCGACGGACATAAAAATCAACACAACATAATCACCCAAGATACGCAAATCTAGGTCAACGAATACAACACCAACTCATTAATCCAGGGCTATACCATTGGATTCCTTCGAGGCCTCGCTGGACCCTCCCGAAGTGAGCAAAATACATTCACAAATCATATACCCACCAACTCGTGAATCCAGGGCTATACCATTGGATTCCCTCGAGGCCTCGCCGGACCCTCCCGAGGTGAGAAAAACACATCACAATCATATCCATAACACCGTTAACACATGCCACGTCATCTCATGGTTGGATCAATCACTTGTTGCATCCTGACAACATGATCACAAGCCATGTGTCACTGTAGATTGTCTTAGGCTCTCACGGTTGGATCAATCACTTGTTGCATCCTGACCACATGATGACATGCCATGTGTCACCGTATGTAACACCGCCAATCCGCTCAGGGATATTACATGCCGTAGAACCTTTCCTAAAGGTTCTACCAGGCTGGTAATAAAATCGAACAACTCAACCCTGCCTTTAAGGCTAAAATTACTCAGTAGACTAATTTGGTCTTTCAGTAAAAACATACAACTCAATCTCAATACATGCCCACGCAGGGGTCAAATACAAAATACTCCCGTACAATGGGGAAAAATATTGCAGTGGAAATAACGTACAACTGAACCAATATAACAACAAACGGGTCCTCATGTGATTAGTATCGATCATCTTT
This sequence comes from Orobanche coerulescens, assembly GCA_033398695.1. Lineage (NCBI taxonomy): Eukaryota > Viridiplantae > Streptophyta > Magnoliopsida > Lamiales > Orobanchaceae > Orobanche > Orobanche coerulescens. Next base: position 116,896,177 of record CM065807.1, on the reverse strand, counting down.
CATCATCCTTCATGCCGACCCTATGCTATGCTCCCCAAAACCTGAATGGAATACAGACATCCACCCCCCGATTACTCGGGGGTTAGCAAAATTCCACTATTTTGCTAGTGCAAGTACAAAGTGCAAAATACGAGTCATACAATTTAAGTTCCAAGAATAATCATAACCAGGAATCCTCAAGGATTCAAACATAACGGAAAATACTTCTCAAAGTAAGCGTTTGGGTAAAACACTCCAAAACCGAAAGTTCGCAATTCAAGAGAAACAATTTACAAAATGGTTTAATAAGCCATCGGGAGTTTTAATAGAAAACAATTTAAGATTATCGAATCCTTCTCTTTTCTAAAAAAATCAACGGGGGTCACATCCCAAAGGTTTTGTTTTCACATATAAAACCAACGACAATTCACAGGGCTAAAACCCACGTCATGTGTCCTCGATGGACATAAAATCAACACAACATAATCACCCAAAAGACATAAATCTTTGTCACATAAATACAACACCAACTCGTGAATCCAGGGCTATACCATTGGATTCCCTCGAGGCCTCGTCGGACCCTCCCGAGGTGAGAAAAATACATTCACAAATCATATACACACCAACTCGTGAATCCAGGGCTATACCATTGGATTCCCTCGAGGCCTCATCGGACCCTCCCGAGGTGAGCAAAATACATATACAAAACACCGTGAACACATGCCACGTCATCTCACGGTTGGATCAATCACTTGTTGTCTCCTGACCATATGATCGAATGCCATATGTCACCGCAGGTCTTATCATCTCATGGTTGGATCAATCACTTGTTGCATCCTGACCATATGATCACAAGCCATGTGTCACCGTAGATTGTCTTAGGCTCTCACGGTTGGATCAATCACTTGTTGCATCCTAACCACATGATCACATGCCATGTGTCACCGTAGACCTTCGACCACATCCACACATTCACACAAATAACATATCACACCAAGGATATCCAAACAATTCACCCAAAGGCAACAAACACAAAGCACGACACCATTGTCAAATGACAATGTACCAAAATGAGATAATATATGCATTTATATTATCAAAGCACAACAACAACACCAAGCATATTCATAGGGTTCACTTAACTATTCACGAGACGCAACATTCACAAAACACTCGCGTTTTGAAAGTGAGCCTTTAACGAGGCTAAACCAAATATTTTGAAAGTTCATTCCAAACAACTAAACAAACATACCAAAACGGTCACAAATCATCATATCCTCAAAACAAGAAATGTATGAACAAGGTACTTGCCTCGAATCAACACACACGCGGAGAATCAACCGAAGTATGATGGCACGAACTGACCATGAACCCACCGACTTCGCCGAATGCTAACCCGCGACAATAAAATACGAGCAACAATAACAACAATGAAAATGAATTCCCTAGCACGACCTAAAGTCTTTGAATTCAAGGAACAAACGACGAAAGTTCAAGGGTTTCCCCCAAAACGGCCAAGAACACGAATCGGCCGACCAAAACATGAAAATAGAATTCCAAACCGAAATATGGATATACAATTCATAGGATATATTTAACGACATCATTAAACAACAATCGGTTCATCAAAAATCGGATGGAAACAAGATCAAGGACAAAACTCCCCAAAAAGTCAACTCTAGGGATTCAAGAAAAATACCTTGATTCGATGAAGAACACTAATTGGATGATGATGTAATCAACAAAAATCTTCCAAAACGCCTTGGAATTGGTTAGAACTGACTAAGAACTCGAGTTCCCGAGTCTCCCATCGCCAGTCGCCCCAAAATAATGAAAGAGGGTGAAAAAATAAGGTCTGGCCGAGCCCAGGCCTATATATCACTACCAAAAAAACGACTTTAGCCAACGACACTTAAAAAACGGCCGACGACTTTAAGTGTCGTCGGCTAAACTTTGGACTTTAGTCGACGACCCATACTGTCATCGGCTAAAACATTTTAGCCGACGACTTTTGTCCAGGTCGTCGACTAAACTACAACAAAGTCGTCATCTAAAGTTTAACACTTTAGCCGATGAATTTTGTAATGGTTTAGCCGACGACCCAGATCTAGTCGTCGGCTAAACCTCCAATTTAAAATTATATATCGCCCTCAGTTCTCCTCGTCACTTGAAAAAAAATTGGGGTTTAGCCGACGACTTAGATCTAGTCGTCGGCTAAACCTCTAAATATATATATACCCTCTTCTCTTCTTTTTTCTTCCTTTTCTTCTTTTTCCTTCCCCCACCCACCTGTCACCCGCCCGACGACATTAGACCGCCCGTCACCCACCCGACGGAACACCGCCGCTCGACCGCCCGCCGCCCTCCGCTCGACCATCCGCCTGCCGCCCGACCTTCGCGCCGGTAACCCGTTTTTTTTGTGCATTTTTAGTGTATTAATTTTATTTGTAATTAGGTTGTTTTTCATGTAGTTTTTATTATTTTTTTAGTTTATTAGGTTAGGTTTTATTTATTTTTTAGAATTTTGTGTTTTATTTAGTTTTTATTTGTTTGATGTATTGTTGGTGTATTGTGTTATTAATTGGTGTACTGTGTTGAATTATATGTATTGTTAGTGTATTGTGTTATTAATTGGTGTATTGTGTTGAATTGGTGTATTTTTATTGATGTTGAATTGGTGTATTGTATATTTTTATTTCACCTCATAATTTCATCAGTCCGCCGCACCTCAGTCAGCCGTCCGCCGCTGTCCGCCGCCCAGCAGGTAGATTTTATTTTTTTGCCCGATTTTAGTCCGATTTTGTTGGTGTATATTTGTCTCTAATTTATTAATTGGTGTATTATGTTGAATTGTATGTATTGTTGGTATGTTGTGTTATTAATTGGTGTATTCTGTTGAATTGGTGTATTGTATATGTGTTATGTATTTGTGTTGAATTGTATCAATTGTTATGTATTGTTTCTCTAATTTATTAATTGGTGTATTGTGTTGACTATAAATTGTTCCCAAAATCTGAATTTTTTTATATTAGGTTTTAGCTGGCGACCTTTACAACAGTCGTCGGCTAAAATATATTATTTTTAAAAAAAAATGTTTTAGCCGACAATTTTGTTAAATGTCGTCGGCTAAATATATTACTTTTTTTTTGAAAAAAATTTAGCCGACGACATTTAACAAAGTCGTCGGCTAAACTTTAGTCGACGGCTAAAGGTCATCGGCTAAACCTCAAAGTTTAGCCGACGACTACCATAAAAGTTGTCGGCTAAACCTTGGCCGACGAATATCGGCCGACGGTTTTTTAGCCGACGACTGATAGGATAAGTCGACGATATTTACCTTTAGCCGAAGACTTTAAGTCGTCGGCTAAATCCCCGATTTTGGTAGTGTATGGCCGGGAGAGTTACAGCCGTAATCGGCAGTTCCTTACGGCCGTAACTCGGTCAACTGCCGCTAGCGTACGCAATGGCCGAAGCCTTGCGTACGCAACTATCGAACCTTACGGCCGTAATCGGCATAGCCTTACGGCCGCAACCGAACTCCCAGGGGCCACTGACTGAAATCTGTCGAGTCACTATGGCCGTAACCGGCCAGCGCTTAGCGGCCGTAACAAGCCTTACGGCCGTAACCGGCCAGCATTTACGGCCGTAACCGAGTCCTCCAAGGCCAAGGGTTGCTGACGCCTTACGGCCGTAATCGGCCTAGCCTGGCCTCCGACTGCCCGGCTCGATACTCGACGACGTCTTGATCAGACGAATGCACCGACTACGAAACTCAACGTACCACAGTACAAGCATGCGATTCTAAAGACGTGGACGACAACAGTCCGTTCTACCGAAGAAAATTCAACGGAACCAGAATGAAGATCTCGGGTAATACATTACCATAGCACGCGCTAACCAATCAGTGTAGCGTGCGCTAACGACTCAGAAGGACAACAACAGTATTCTCGGAAATGTGTACGACGACGGATACCCACAACTTTGGGAAATTACAAAACGGTCCCGAAAGTCCGAAAAATCACGATACGACAACGGTTAATCAAATCGAAGCTCACAACACGTATGAAAACGTTAAATGAACTCACGACAAACCCAAAACGACAGTTTCGAATGAGATTCACAAGAATCGAACTCAAGCGCGGAAAAGTCGCCTAAGAACATGAAACTCAGTAAAACGACACCAAAACGAACTCGGACGTCCAAAAAGTGCAGAATTAAATACTCTCAGAATGAAGAAACGGTCACGAGCGAATTGTCAGAATGGACTTCCACCGAAAAAAAGAAATTTACCGAAAATCGAAATCACGGATATTACATACTACCCTCCTTAAAAGAAGTTTCGTCCCGAAACCTAAAACAAGTAGGGAGAAGCAATATCCCGCCAGGAAAACTCAAAGAGATACACATGAAATGCATAACTTACGCCCAACAGAGAAACGTTACAAGCAATGCAAAGGAATATACATCGTGAAAACACGCTCCACGACGACCAACACAACGCCACCGGTAGAGACATAATAAAACCAACAAGTGACAAGCGTCATCGAACAGATAATACAATCAAGTCAATTATCCGAAAAATCACAAAACATGAGGTACCAATATAAGAAAACATGCACAGTCAAGAAAACAGAAAATACACACAAAATGATCCACAAGGACAATCATAAACAGTTCGGACTACGCCGAAATCCTCAAAAACCACACTAGGCATCTCTGTGTCCTTTCGGAGCAGAGACGCTAACTCGATCCCCAAATCTCTCAGTTACCGTCTCGCAATGCACAGATTGGTGACCCACCTAGCCACACTTGAAACAACTGATTAAAGGTGAACGACAATTCTTTGCGGTACGAGATCAGGCAAAAACAGTCAGACAACCACGATCGAACAACAATGATCGAACAACAGCGACCGAACAACAACGATCGAACAACAACGATCGAATAACAATGATCGAGTAACAACGATCGAACAACAATGATCGCACAACAGCGATCGAACAACAACGGTCGAACAACAACGATCGAATAACAATGATCGAGTAACAATGATCGAACAACAATGATCGAATAACAGCGATCGAACAACAAAGATCGAATAACAATGATCGAGTAACAACAATCGAACAACAATGATCGAATGACAAAGGTCGAACAATGACTCCGAAGTTCACACTTCAACTCAAGACATTAAAAGAGCAGGTAGAAACTAAAAGATGTTACTTTCGAACAAGGTTCACCAGAATCGAACCGAACTCGGAAAAATCACAACGATAAATAGATTGATCCGAAACAAGGTCACAACCTGTTCGAACGATGACAAACGATTTACCAAACAAGTTCAAAAAGTATCAACGAACACGAGCAAGCCGATAGAATTGAGAGAGAGAAACTGCAGAAGTCAAAAATAATTCGGGCATTACATTCGACCTCTTATGAAAGAAATGTCGTCCCTGCAACTCACAACAACGGGAGCAAGGTAACAACCCAAAAAGCAACAGACAGAAACATCTCCCATGGGCCTCTCAGAGCCGATCCTGATATTTGTGCTGAAGCGCGGACTCCGGAAGTCTCGGTAACTAATTCGCAAAACTGGATTATGTGTACCTCGAGTCCACACTTGTAATCTGCTACTCGCGTGGAAGGACAATTTGCACGTGCATGCCCCAGCATATTACAGTCGAAATGCCTCGGCATACCGAAAATACAACTGCTAGGTACAATGGAATATAACATCGCAAAACAACATACTGGAGATGTCAATTCAACACAACATATCCACGTAAGGAGACCCATGTACACTAAATCATAGCAACAACGGAATACATTCGGCGATTTCAACGGCCCGAATGATAACCAGCACACAATCACAAAACATCATGAAACAATCACAGATGCACACAATCATACAAACCCAAGCTCTAACAGCTCGCACAGGTGCGATAGCACGCAAATCTCCACGAAACGACAACATTGAAGATCAACATCACACCTCTCACAGAGCGCTAACATAACAAATGCGTGGCGAATGACTCAATGCTGACACCACCAATTCAATCACAATTCGGGGGTTAACCCCCTAACGAAAGTGCGAAGATCATACATACATTCCCGGACCGCAAACAAGAACAATAGGTTTTTAAAAAAAACAAAAACCGCCTTTTGAAAATAATTTCGAAACATCAGTTGATCTTGAGTATCACATTTTCAAAAAGTTGTACAAACATCGTTATCGAGACCTTGAAAAACCATCTTGCATTTGATAAGAATGAGGACACTTTTCCTTTAAATTGAAACTTTCAGAAATATTCGACCCTTGGGTCTAAGCAAATGCATTTCCAAAATTACTGGACTATCAAAAAAAATATTTTGGTCCTCAAAATAGAAGAATTTCAAAACAGATAGTTGCGCTAGTAGGCGCCTCGAAAATACAATCCATTTAAAAGTATGTCTCGAATTTTATTTTCTAAGATACTTAAGAGTTTCAAAAATCCAATAGGCCAGAATGCCCAACACTCACACGTATCGATATTCACTTACATACATCATAATACACGCATCAACTCGTTCAAAACCAAGACAACACTTGTCTTTTACCGGAAACAGTCAAATATCATAGTCAAAAGGACATAAATAAGACAACACTCCTCATATAAACGAAATATGAGAGTCACATAAATGCATCACGAAACTGAGAATCTGCATAAAGATTCCAACACTTAACACATAATCATACCAGTAACTCGTATCACATGAGGCACAACACAAAGAAGGGAGACTTACATCCACAGGTCGCACGAAGGTGATGATCGCCCCACTATACTAATCACGACCAACCAACTCAGATGACGCGTCGCGACACGACTCAGTCGGACAAAATACGACGAGACAAAAACTCAACAAACACCACTAAACCCGACAGCCTAGGTTTCTTCAACTTAAGCTCTGATACCATTTATGTAACACCCCAAATCCGCTCAGGGATATTACATGCCGTAGAACCTTTCCTCAAGGTTCTACCAGGCTGGTAACAAAATCGAACAACTCAACCCTGCTTTAAGGCTAAAATGACTCAGTAGACCGATTTGGTCTTTCAGTAAAAACATACAAATCAATCTGAATACATGCCCACGCATGGGTCAAATACAAAATACTCCCGTACAACGGGGAAAAATATTGCAGCGGAAATAACGTACAACTGAACCAATACAACAAAAAACGGGTCCTCATGTGATTGGTATCGATCATCTTTCATCATCCTTAATGCCGACCCTGTGCTATGCTCCCCAAAACCTGAATGTAATACAGACATCCACCCCCCGATTACTCGGAGGTTAGCAAAATTCCACTATTTTGCTAGTGCAAGTACAAAGTGCAAAATACGAGTCATATAATTCAAGTTCCAAGAATAATCATAACCAGGAATCCTCAAGGATTCAAACATAACGGAAAATACTTCCTGAAGTAAGAATTTGAGTAAAACACTCCAAAACCGAAAGTTCACAATTTAAGAGAAACAATTTACAAAATGGTTTTATAAGCCATCGGGAGTTTTAATAGAAAACAATTTAGGATTATCGAATCCTTATCTTTCCAAAAAAAATCAACGGGGGCCACAATCCAAAGGTTTTGTTTTCACAAATAAAACCAGCGACAATTCACAGTGTTAAAACCCACGTCACGTGTCCTCGACGGACATAAAATCAACACAACATAATCACCCAAAATACGCAAATCTTTGTCACACAAATACAACACCAACTCATGAATCCAGGGCTATACCATAGGATTCCCTCTAGGCCTCTCCGGACACTCCCTAGGTGAGCAAAATGCATTCACAAATCATATACACACCAACTCGTGAATCCAGGGCTATACCATTGGATTCCCTCGAGGCGTCGTCGGACCCTCCCGGGGTGAGCAAAATACATATACATAACACCGTGAACACATGCCACGTCATCTCACGGTTGGATCAATCACTTGTTTTCTCCTGACCATATGATCGCATGCCATATGTCACCGCAGGTCTTATTATCTCACGGTTGGATCAATCACTTGTTGCATCCTGACCACATGATCACAAGCCATGTGTCACCGTAGATTGTCTTAGGCTCTCACGGTTGGATCAATCACTTATTGCATTCTGACCACATGATCACATGCCATGTGTCACCATAGACCTTCGACCACATCCACACATTCACACAAATAATATATCACACCAAGGATATCCCAACAATTCACCCAAATGCAACAAACACAAAGCACGACACCATTGTCAAATCACAACGTACCAAAATGAGATAATATATATATATATATATATTATCAAAGAAGAACAACAACACTAAGCATATTCAAAGGGTTCACTTAACCATTCACGAGACGCAACATTCACAAAACACACGCGTTTTGAAAGTGAGCCTTTAACGAGGCTAAACCAAATCTTTTGAAAGTTCATTCCAAACAACTAAACAAACATACCAAAACGGTCACCAATCATTATATCCACAAAACAAGAAATGTATGAACAAGGTACTTGCCTCAAATCAACACACACGCGGAGAATCAACCGAAGTATGATGGCACGAACCGACCATGAACCCACCGATTCCGCCGAATGCTAACCCGCGACAATAAACCCTTGAACTTTCATCGTTTGTTCCTTGAATTCAATGACTTTTGGTCGTGCCAAGAACACGAATCGACCGACCAAAACATGAAAATGGAATTCCAAACCGAAATATGGATATACAATCCATAGGATATCTTTAACGACATCATTAAACAACAATTGGTTCATCAAAAATTGGATGGAAACAAGATCAAGAATAAAACTCCCCAAAAAGTCAACTCTAGGATTCAAGAAAAATACCTTTATTCGACGAAGAACACTAATTGGATGATGATATAATCAACAAGAATCTTCCAAAACGCCTTGGAATTGGTTAGAACCGGCCAAGAACTCTAGTTCCCGAGTCTCCCATCGACAGCCGCCACAAAATGATGAAAGAGGGCGAAAAATAAGGTCTGGCCGAGCCCAGGCCTATATATGGCCGGTAGAGTTACGGCCGTAACCGGCAGTGCCTTACGGCCGTAACTCGGTCAACTGCCTCTAGCGCACGCAATGGCCGAAGCCTTGCGTACGCAACTATCGAACCTTACGACCGTAATCGGCATAGCCTTACGGCCGTAACCGAACTCCCAGGGGCCACTGACTGAAATCTGTCGAGTAACTACGGTCGTAACCGGCCAGCGCTTAGCGGCCGTAACAAGCCTTACGGCCGTAATTGGCCAGCGCTTATGGCCGTAACCGAGTCCTCCCAGGCTAAGGGTGCCGACGCCTTACGGCCGTAATCGGCCAGGCCTTACGGCTGTAATCGGCCTAGCCTGCCCTACGATTGCCCGGCTCGATACTCGACGACGTCTCGATCACACGAACGCACCGGCTATGGTCCAAAACAATAACGAACAGGCTATGAAACTCAACATACCACAGTACAAGCATGCGATTCTAAAGACGTGGATGACAACAGTTCGTTCTACCGAAGAAAATTCAACGGAATCGGAATGAAGATCTCGCGTAATACATTACCATAGCGCGCGCTAACCAATAAGTGTAGCGTGTGCTAACGACTCAGAAGGACAGCAACAGTATTCTCGGTAATGGGTACGACGACGGATACCCACAACTTTGGGAAATTACAAAACGGTCCAGAAAATCCGAAAAATCATGATACGACAACGGTTAATCAAACCGAAGCTCACAACACGTATGAAAACGTTAAATGAACTCACGAGAAACCCGAAACGACAGTTTCGAATGAGATTCGCAAGAATCGAACTCAAGCGCGGAAAAGTCGCCTAAGAACACGAAACTGAATAAAACGACACCGAAACGAACTCGAACGTCTAAAAAGTGCAAAATTAAATACTCTCAGAATGACGAAACGGTCACGAGCGAATTGTCAAAACAGACTCCTGTCGCAAAAAAGAAATTTACCGAAAATCGAAATCGCGGATATTAACCATAGACCTTCGACCATACCCACACATTCACACAAATAACATATCACACCAAGGATATCCAAACAATTCACCCAAAGGCAACAAACACAAAGCACAACACCATTGTCAAATCACAACGTACCAAAATGAGATAATATATGCTTATATATTATCAAAGCACAACAACAACATCAAGCATATTCATAGGGTTCACTTAACCATTCACGAGACGCAACATTCACAAAACACACGCGTTTTGAAAGTGAGCCTTTAACGAGGCTAAACCGAATCTTTTGAAAGTTCATTTCAAACAACCAAACAAACACATTTAGACGATCACCGATCACCATATCCACGAAACAAGAAATGTATGAACAAGGTACTTGCCTCGATACCACGAGCAATGGAACAATGAACGGATACGGTCGGGTAGCCCTCGAACTTCTAAGATTGACCAAAACCCCGACAATTCTACGAAAACTATGAAAACAATATCACCACGAATTAATAACGTTAAACCGCAACCGAATCAACCCGAAAAATAACAAGGATCCGAGGGTTCTTCAAGGAAATCGGAAATCAAGTTCCGGGTGGTAAAAATCGATAAACGAGTTACAAAATTCAAAGGTCATGACCAATACAATGAGATTACTATGAATAACTAATCAATTTCAGACAAAATCAATGAATCCCGAAGAAACCCCCAAAAATATACACAAAAAGGGTTCTACGGAAGAAATACCTCGATCCAGTGAAGAACAAGGATTCAGCAATGGTAAATCGAAAAGGATCTTCCAAAACGCCTTGGAATTGATTGGAACTGGCCAAGGACTCCTCTCCTCATCTTCTCCCATCGCCAGCCGCCAAAAAGGTGAAGAAATGGGTAAGAACTGAGGTATGGCCCATCACAGGCCTATATATGGCCGACAGAGTTATGGCCGTAACCGGCAGTGCCTTATGGCCGTAACTCGATCAACAGCCGCTAGCGCACGCAATGGCCGAAGGCTTGCGTATGCAACTATCGAACCTTACATCCGTAATCGGCATAGCCTTACGGCCGTAACCGAACTCCCAGGGGCCACTGACTGAAATCTGTCGAGTCACTACGGCCGTACCCGCCAGCGCTTAGAGGTCGTAACAAGCCTTACGACCGTAACCTGATGGACCTTATGGCCGTAACCGAGTCCTCCTAGGCCAAGGGGTGCGGATGCCTTACGGCCATAATCGGCCAGGCCTTACGACCGTAATTGGCCTAGCCAGTCCTCCGACTGCCCGGCTCGATACTCGACGATGTCTCGATCACGCGAACGCACTGGCTATGATCCAAAACAATAACGAACAGGCTACGAAACTCAACATACCACAGTACAAGCATACGATTCGAAAGACGTGGACGATAACAGTCCGTTCTACCGAAGAAAATTCAACGAAACCGGAATGAAGATCTCGGGTAATACATTACCATAGCGCGCGCTAACCAATAAGTGTAGCGTGTGCTAATGACTTAGGCTCTGTTCTTTTGGACTGAATGAATCTGAACTGAACTGAACTGAACTGAACTGAATGGATCTGAACTGAACTGAACTGAACTGAACTGAAATATATATTAAGGGTAAATAATAATAATAATAATAATAATAATAATAATAATAATAATAATAATGGTAAATAATAATAATAATAGTAATTAACAACAACAACGATAATAGTAATATTATTAGTAATAATAACAATAATAATAATTAAGATTAATAATAATAATAAGAAGAAGAAGAAGAAGAAGAAGAAGAACTGAGCTGAACTGAACTGAACTGAACTGAATGGACCTGAACTGAACTGAACTGAACTGAAAAACTGAAAAATAAGTCCAAAAGAACAGGGCCTTAGAAGGACAGCAACAGTATTCTTGGAAAGGGGTACGACGACGGATACCCACAACTTTGGAAAATTACAAGATGGTCCCAAAAGTCCGAAAAATCACGATACGACAACAGTTAATCAAACAGAAGCTCACAACACGTATGACAACGTTAAATGAACTTACGAGAAACCCGAAACGACAGTTTCGAACGAGATTCGCAAGAATCAAACTCAAGCGTAGAAAAGTCGCCTAAGAACACAGAACTCAACAAAACGACACTGAAACGAACTCGGACATCCAAAAAGTGCAGATTAAATACTCTCAGAATGACGAAACGGTCACGAGCGAGTCGTCAAAATGGACTTTCGCCGAAAAAAAGAAATTTACCGCAAATCAAAATCGCGGAGATTACATACTACCCTCCTTAAAAGAAGTTTCGTCCCGAAACTTAAAATAAGTAGGGGGCAACAGCCCACCAGGAAGCACTCAACGAGATACACAAGAACTGAAAATTCGCGCCCAACGGCGAAACGTTACAAGTCACGCAAAGAAACATGCGGCGTGAAAACACGCTCCACGACGACTATCACAACGCCACAGGCAGAGATATAACAAAACCAACCAGTGACAAGCGTCGTCCAACCGATAATACAATCAAGTTAATTATCCGAACAATCACAAAACAGGAGGTATCAATATAAGAAAACTTGCACAGTCAAGAAAACAGAAAATAAACACAAAACGATCCACAAGGACAATCATAAACAGTTCGGACTACGCTGAAATCCTAAAAAACCACACTAGGCATCTTTGTGTCCTTTCGGAGCAGAGACGCAACCTCGATCCCCAAATCTCTCAGCTACCGTCTCGCAGTGCATGGCTCGGTGACCCACCTGGCCACACTTGAAGCAGCTGACTAACGGTGAATGACAATTCTCCGCAGTACGAGATCAGGCAACAACAGTCAGACAACCACGATCGAACAACAATGATCGAACAACAACGATAGAACAACAATGATCGAATAATAACGATCAAACAACAATGATCGAATGACAACAGTCGAACAATGATTCCGAAGTTCACACTTCAACTCAAGACATTAAAAGAGCTGGCAGAAACTAAAAGATGTTACTTTCGAACAAGGTTCACAAGAATCGAACCGAACTCGGAAAAGTCACAATGATAAACAGATTGATCCTAAACAAGGTCACAACCCATTTGAACGACGACAACCGAGATACCAAACAAGTTCAAAAAGTATCAACGAACATGAGCAAGTCGATAGAATTGAGAGAGAGAAAATGCAGAAGTCAAAAATAATACGGGCATTATATTCGACCTCTTATAAAAGAAATGTCATCCCCGCAACTCACAACAATAGGAGCAAGGTAACAACACAAAAAGCAACCGACATAAACATCTCCAATGGGCCTCTCAGGTCCGATCCTGATATCTGTGCTGAAGCGCGGACTCCGGAAGTCTCGGTAACCAATTCGCAAAACTGGATTCTGTGTCCCTCGAGTCCACACTTGTAATCTGCTATTGGCGTGGAAGGACAATTTGCACATACATGCCCCAGCACATTACAGTCGAAGCGCCTCGGCATACCGAAAATACAACTGCTAGGTACAATGGAATATAACATCACAAAACAACATACCGGAGATGTCAATTCAACACAACATATCCACGTAAGGAGACCCACGTACACTAAATCCCAGCAACAATGGCATACATTCGGCGATTTCAACGGCCCGAACGATAACTAGCACACAATCGCAAAACATCATGAAATAATCACAGATGTATACAATCATACAAACTCAAGTTCTAACAACTCGCATAGGTGCGATAGCACGCAAATCACCACGAAACGTCAATATTAAAGATTAACATTACACCTCTCACATAGGGCTAACATAACAAATGCGTGGCGAACGGCTCAACGCTCACGCCACCAATTCAATCACAATTCGGGGGTTAACCCCCTAACAAAAGTGCGAACATCATACATACATTCCCGGGCCGCACACAGGAAAGATATGTTTTAAAAACGAAAACAACTTTTTTTTAAAAAAAAATTTGGAAACACCAGTTGATCATGAGTATCACATTTCGAAAAAGTAATACAAACATCCTTATTGAGACCTTGAAAAAAAAACATCTTGCGTTGGATCAAAATGAGGACACTTTTCTTTACTGAAAAACTTTCAGAAATATTCGACCCTTGGGTCTAAGCAAACGCGCTACCAAAATTACTGAAATATCTAAAAATATTTTGGTCCACAAAGTAGAAGAATTTTGAAATAGATAGTTGCGCTAGTAGGCGCCTCGAAAATATAATCCATTTAAAAGTACGTCTCGAAATTTATTTCTTAGATACTCAAGGTTTTCAAAAAAAAATACATTAGGCTAGAATGCCTAAAAACTCAGACGTATCAACATTCGATTACACACATCATAATACACGCATCAACTCATTCAAAACCAAGACAACACGTCTTTTACCGGAAAACAAACAGTCAAACATCACATTCAAAAGGACATAAATAACGACAACACTCCTCATATAAACGAAACATGAGTCACATAAACGCATCACGAAACCAAGAATCTACATAGAGACTCCGTCACTTAACACATAATCATACCAGTAACTCGTGTCACATGAGGCACAACACAAAGAAGGGAGACTTACATCCACAGGTCGCACGAAGATGATGATCGCCCCACGATACTAATCACGACCAACCAACTCAGACGACGCATCACGACACGACTCAGTCAGATAAAATCCGACGAGAAAAAACTCAACAGACAAGACTTGACACGAGCACCTAGGTTTCCACAACTTAAGCTCCGATACCATTTATGTAACACCCCCAATCCACTCAGGGATATTACACGCCGTAGAACCCTTCCTCAAGGATCTATCAGGCTGGTAAAAACATCGAACATCTCAACAATGCCTTTAAGGCTAAAATGACTCAGTAGACCGATTTGGTCTTTCAATAAAAACATACAACTCAATCTCAATACATTCCCACGCAGTGGTCAAATACAAAATACTCCCGTACAATGGGAAAAATGTTGCAGCGGAAATAACATACAACTGAACCAATACAACAATAAACGGGTCCTCATGTG
Organism: Orobanche coerulescens; assembly: GCA_033398695.1. Lineage (NCBI taxonomy): Eukaryota > Viridiplantae > Streptophyta > Magnoliopsida > Lamiales > Orobanchaceae > Orobanche > Orobanche coerulescens. The sequence continues at coordinate 116,881,176 of CM065807.1, read as the reverse complement.
ATTAGTATCGATCATCTTTCATCATCCTTCATGCCGACCCTATGCTATGCTCCCCAAAACCTGAATGCAATACAGACGTTCCACCCCCCGATTACTCGGGGGTTAGCAAAATTCCACTATTTTGCTAGTGCAAGTACAAAGTGCAAATACGAGTCATACAATTCAAGTTCTAAGAATAACAATAATCAGGAATCCTCACAGATTCAAACATAACGAAAAATACTTCCCGAAGCAAGAGTTTGGGTAAAACATTCCAAAACCGAAAGATCACAATTCAAGAGAAACAATTTACAAAATGGTTTAATAAGCCATCGAGAGTTTTGTAGAAGAATTATCGAATCCTTCTATTTCCAAAATCAATAGTGGTCACAGCCCAAAGGTTTTGTTTTCACAAATAAAACCAACAACAATTCACAGGGTTAAAACCCACATCACGTGTCCTCGACGGACATAAAAATCAACACAACATAATCACCCAAGATACGCAAATCTAGGTCAACGAATACAACACCAACTCGTGAATCCATGGCTATACCATTGTATTCCCTAGAGGCCTCGCCGGACCCTCCCGAGGTGAGCAAAATACATTCACAAATCATATACACACCAACTCGTGAATCGAGGGCTATACCATTGGATTCCCTCGAGGCCTCGCCGGACCCTCCCGAGGTGAGTAAAACACATCACAATCATATACATAACACCGTGAACACATGCCATGTCATCTCACAGTTGGATCAATCACTTGTTGCATCCTGACCACATGATCACAAGCCATGTGTCACCGTAGATTGTCTTAGGCTCTCACGGATAGATCAATCACTTGTTGCATCCTGAACATATGATCACATGCCATGCGTCACCGTAGACCTTCGACCATATCCACACATTCACACAAAAACATATCACACCAAGGATATCCAAACAAATCACCCAAAGGCAACAAACACAAAGCACGACACTATTGTCAAATCACAACGTATCAAAATGAGATAATATATGCATATATATTATCAGAGCACAACAACAACACCAAGCATATTCATAGGGTTCACTTAACCATTCACGAGATGCAACATTCACAAAACACACGCGTTTTGAAAGTGAGCCTTTAACGAGGCTAAACCGAATCTTTTGAAAGTTCATTTCAAATAACCAAACAAACACATTTAGACGATCACCGATCACCATATCCACGAAACAAGAAATGTATGAGCAAGGTACTTGCCTCGATACCATGAGCAATGGAACAATGAACAGATACGGTCGGGTAGCCCTCGAACTTCCAAGATCGACCAAAACCCCGACAATTCCACGAAAACTACAAAAACAATATCACCACGAATCAATAACGCTAAACGGAAACCGAATCAACCGGAAAAATAACAAGGATCTGAGGGTTCTTCAAGGAAATCAAAAATCAAGTTCCGGGTGGTAAAAATCGATAAACGAGTTACAAAATTCGAAGGTCATGACCAATACAACGAGATTACTATGAATAATTAAGCAATCTCGGACAAAATTAATGAATCCCGAAGAAACCCACAAAAATATACACAACAAGGGTTCTACGGAAGAAATACCTCGATTCGGCGAAGAACAAGGATTCGGCAATGGTATAATCGAAAAGGATCTTCCGAAATGCCTTGGAATTGATCAGAACCGGCCAATGACTCCTCTCCTCGTCTTCTCCCATCGCCAGCCGCCAAAAGGGTGAAGAAATGGGTAAGAAATGAGGTCTGACCCATCACCGGCCTATATATCGCCGACAGAGTTACGGCCGTAACCGGCAGTGCCTTACGACCGTAAATCGGTTACTGCCGCTAGCGCACGCAATGGCCGAAGCCTTGCGTACGCAACTATCGAACCTTATGGCCATAATCTGCATGGCCTTACGACCGTAACCGAACTCCCAGGGGCTACTGACTGAAATCTGTCGAGTAACTACGGTCGTACCCGCCAGCGCTTAGCGGCCGTAACAAGCCTTACGGCCGTAACCGAGTCCTCCCAGGCCAAGAGGTGCTGACGCCTTACGGCCGTAATCGGCCTAGCCAGCCCTCCGACTGCCCGGATCGATACTTGACGACGTCTCGATCACGCGAACGCAACGGCTATGATCCAAAACAATAACGAACAGGCTACGAAACTCAACGTACCACAGTACAAGCATGTTATTTCAAAGACGTGGACGACAACAGTCCGTTCTACCAAAGAAAAATCAATGAAATCGGAATGAAGATCTCGGGTAATACATTACCATAGTGCGCGCTAACCAATAAGTGTGGCGTGCGCTAACGACTCAGAAGGACAGCAACAGTATTCTCATAAATGGGTACGACGATGGATACCCACAACTTTGGGAAATTACAAAACGGTCCCAAAAGTCCGAAAAATCACGATACGATGACGGTTAATCAAATCGAAGCTCACAACACGTATGACAACATTAAATGAACTTACGAGAAACCCGAAACGACAGTTTCGAACGAGATTCGCAAGAATCAAACTCGAGCGCGGAAAAGTCGCCTAAGAACACGGAATTCAATAAAACGACACCGAAACGAACTCGGACGTCCAAAAAGTGTTGGAACGGGATCGGATATTGCGCCGTGTTGCGGAAGCGTAAATATCAAGTGCAGAAATTTAAAGCACACAAGGATTTATAGAGGTTCGGCTATAAACTAGCTTACGTCCTCTCTCGGTATCTTTTTCAATAGGCTAAAGAAAAACCTCTTATCCTCTCTTCTATCGGTCGAGGTATAACCGTTACAATCACGTCTTCTATTGGTCCGTGATAAACCACTCGTATTTGTCTTTGCGTCGGTCCAAGTTAAACTGTTTTCCTTTTAGTAGGACAAGGAATCAACCCCTCTAGCTTTCTAGGGGTACTAATAAACCTCACGAAGATAGCGATTGCGATTCTAACAATGTCGGATCCTTGATCCTAATAACACCGAATCCAATCGTATCTTTTCTTTTACCGCTCGTGTATGATTTTGTGTATAACACTCAATCACTCAATGTAAGCTCAATATTACAACAACAATAATATCAATATGAAACTCAGATGATTATCTCGTATGCTTGAAGTTGTTGTTCTGAATCAATACCATAGGCATGGTATTTATAGCCTTCTTGATCAAACTAGCCGTTAGTAATCTGACACTTCATTATGGCCGCTATCTCCTTCCCATTACGGCCGTTAGCCGTCTGACATACATTAACATAACCTTGTTACGTGCGTTAGCATCTCCCAGTAAGAGTCCAGTAGCTTTCGTTTCTTTTCCTTACGTACGTGAATAAGACATCATTACATACGTTATAATAGGTCAATATGTCCGTTGCTTGCTGACCGATGCCATGACGTCATTTCCAACGTTCATCTTGTTTGAACTCAGAATCTTCTCATTACGTACGTTATAAACATGCTGTTACGAACGTTATGATTCCAATATTACGTACGCTATACAATACTCGTTGCGTATGTTAGCTTAGTCCAGAACACCTTTTTGAGTCTTCGTTTTCTTCGATTCTTGCTTCGCCTCTTTGTTGTTTTGTTTTGCTTATCAACTTTAATCATCAAAATATTATTAATATATGTATGGAACAAAATGTTCCAACAATCTCCCCCTTTTTATGATTACAAAACAACACTTCGTCAATGGGATTTACCTGCAAAAATACAAATATATGCATATGTATACAGACCAAAGTTTTCGACTTTGTCCGTTTCGTTAGTTTTTTCTCCCATTTCGTTTACGACTCCTTCTTTTCTTTTCTCCTTTTCTTTCCTCATTTTCACATTTTCATCGTCTTTTCGACGTCTCCTCATTTTTCTTTTTCTGTCATTTTTTTACTTCTCCTTTTCATTTTTTAACTCCTTCGTTTCTCCCCCTTTCAGGGTAAATCCCATTTTTCTCATTTTCCTCCTTTCTCTCCCCCTTTTTGTTTTCATCAAAAAAAATGCAATAAAGTACCAAAAAGAAATTCAATAAATAATGAAATATGCAAAAATAAATACAAGGGTATTAACTCTCCCTGAAAATATTATCCGTTTTAAAAAAATTAGTCCCCCTGAGTAAAATACCAAAAATCAATGTTTGGGATCCAACCTATAGTTGGTTTTTGTTTAGAAACGTAGACGATATTTGAGACGATTGTTCCTTTAGGAACCCAAATTTTCTTAATTTTTATCGTCCGTCTCGGGCTTTTGCAACTTGAAATATGATGCCCGATTTTTAAACACTTTTCGCAATGGGGTATTTTGAAATTAATGGATTTTTTTTTTCAAACGTATTTTGAATCCTAACCCCTCTTTATTCAAAGTAAACTTTTGAACACCAAGCATTTGTTCAAATTTCTCATTTCCGTACGAGAGTTTCTTTGTCAAAGATTTAAGCTCGGTTTGAATTTTAGCGAGGTCACCCTTCAAAATATTTTCATTTTCAATACAATTTGAATGATCAATTTCAACAAATTTTCCCTTATCGATAATTTTGGAATTTTCAATTTCCAAAGATTTAATTTTAGACTTAAGGGATTTTATTTCGGATAAAGCGTTTTGAAAATCCGTATGCAATAATTCAAATGCATCAAAAAGTTCATCACGGGAGGATGTTCTAACATGGCTTTCGACGTCGCTGTCGTCGAACGAACTCCGGTCCATGAGAGTGAGATTATTTTGTTCGATAAATTCGTCGTCTTCGTCTTCATCGCTCCATGTTGACACGAGGACCTCCTTCTTGGGTTTAGCACGGCAATGTTTAGCGAAATGGCCTGGTTTTCCACATAGTCGACAAGAGTTGTCGAACTTCTTAGATTCGCTCGAGATGTCCTTATTCCTCCGGTTTAATAAGGTTTGGAATTTGTTAAAATTCTTGGCATAATATGCCGCTTCTTAGTCGCTTTCTTCCACCGGGATTTCTTCTTTCTTTCTCGACATCTTAGTCTTCATGGCTAACGATCGTTCCTTCGGTTTCGGCTTCACACTTCGTGATTTTAATACGATCTCATAATTAATTAGCGAACCAACGAGGGCGCTAAAATCGAGCGTATTGATATCTTTGGATTCCATAGTCGCGGTCATGGTGCCGTCCCATTCGCTAGGTAGTGATCGTAATATTTTCTTGACTTTTTCACTACTAGACAATGGTTTTCCGAGCGAAGAAAGTCCATTAGTGATAACCGAGAATCGGTCGAGCATATTGGTGGTGGACTCGTCACCTTTCATCATAAATAACTCGTAGTCATGGAGAAGCATATTGATTTTTGTCTCTTTGACTTGAGTTGTCCCTTTGTGTGTGATTTCGAGAATTTTCCATATTTCTTTCGCACTCTCACACGATGAGATTCGATTGACCTCTTCCGGATTTAAGGCACAAAATAAGAGTTGAGTAGCCTTACAATTTAGATGGCCATTTTCCAATCGGCATCGTCATATTCTTCGAAATATTTGAGCGTACCGTCGGATTTGAGAGGGATTTTCTGGCCAAGGCAAATAATCTTCCAAAACTCTATATCGTAGGCACGAATAAAGATCGACATTCTTTTTTTCCATGTCAAATAATTTGAGCCATCAAAGAATGGTGGTCGATTGAGAGCAAGGCCTTCGACAGGAGCAAATTGAAACGCCATTGGATCTTTTCTCCTCGGATGTTAAGCCGTGTATTGAAGCACCGCTCCGATACCAATTGTTGGAACGGGATCGGATATTGCGCCGTGTTGCGGAAGCATAAATATCAAGTGCGGAAATTTAAAGCACACAAGGATTTATAGAGGTTCGGCTATAAACGAGCCTACGTCCTCTCTCGGTATCTTTTTCAATAGGCTAAAGAAAAACCTCTTCTCCTCTCTTCTATCGGTCGAGGTATAACCGTTACAATCATGTCTTCTATTGGTCCATGATAAACCACTTGTACTTGTCTTTGCGTCGGTCCAAGTTAAACCGTTTTCCTTTTAGTAGGACAAGGAATCAACCCCTCTAGCTTTCTATGGGTACTAATAAACCTCACGAAGATAGCGATTCTGATTCTAACAATGCCGGATCCTTGATCCTAATAACACCGAATCCAATCGTATTTTTTCTTTTACCGCTCGTGTATGATTTTGTATATAACACTCAATCACTCAATGTAAGCTCAATATTACAACAACAATAATATCAATATGAAACTCAGATGATTATCTCGTATGCTTGAAGTTGTTGTTCTGAATCAATACCATAGGCATGATATTTATAGCCTTCTTGATCAAACTAGCCGTTAGCAATCTGACACTTCATTATGGCCGCTATCTCCTTCCCATTACGGCCGTTAGCCGTCTTACGTACGTTAACATAACCTTGTTATGTACGTTAGCCTCTCCCAATAAGTTTCCAGTAGCTTTCGTTTCTTTTCCTCACGTACGTGAATAAGACATCATTACGTACGTTATAGTAGGTCAATATGTCTGTTGCTTGCTGACCTATGCCATGATGTCATTTCCAACGTTCATCTTGTTTGAGCTCAGAATCTTCTCATTACGTACGTTATAAACATGTTGTTACAAACGTTAAGATTCCAATATTACGTATGCTATACAATACTCGTTGCGTACGTTAGCTTAGTCCAGAACATCTTTTTGAGTCTTCGTTTTCTTCGATTCTTGTTTCGCCTCTTCGTTGTTTTGTTTTGCTTATCAACTTTATTCATCAAAACATTATTAATATATGTATGGAACAAAATGTTCTAACAAAAAGTGCAGAATTAAATACTCTCAGAATGACGAAACGGTCACGAGCGAGTCGTCAAAACGGACTCCCGCCGAAAAAAAGAAATTTACCACAAATCGAAATCGCGGATATTACAGTTCATGTGGTATGGTTTACGGCCGCTATCTGACAAGGATAACGTACGTAAAAGACATTACCTACGTTACACATTGAAGGGTTACGTACATTACGTAGTTCAGAATTTTTGATAGAAAGTTTGGGAACTTCATTACGATCGCTATACGTTTTTATAACGCACATAAGTGCTCCTAGTTACGGCAACTATATAACTTTACGTACGTGACATGCTATTTACTGGAACTTAATACCCGATCTGTTGAAAAGACCATCACAATTTCCTTCTCTCAAAACCTAATTCCGTTCGCCTCTCTCGAATAGAAACCTTCGATTCACTGTCAGCAACAACCGAACTATGACAAATACGCGAGCTGGAAAGAAGAGGAAAGGAGATACCTCCTCCAATCCATCGGGAACATCCAAATTATTCACTCCTCAGGTTGAAAAGATCTACAAAACGATTCTTATTGACGAAGAGGTAACTCCTAGCATCATTTCGATTTCGAATCTCTGAGTTTAATTGGGGTGAATATAGAATAATTTTTGATATGGTTGGGATTAACAAGTTCGTTAGTTTTGCTCGTCCAAATTTTGAAGATTGTGTTAGAGAATTCTATGCCTATTTTTTCAACAAGCTATGATTCAGAAGGATTAGTTGTTATTCATTCTATGGTTCAAGGCAAATCTATCTCGTTTGATGCTGAAAAATTATCTCAGATATTTAGATTGCTGAATGAAGGTCTTACTTGTACCGGAAACCTTGTTCCGGATGATGAAGTTTCTAATGATGATTTATTTGACGACGAGCGTGAAACTCTAAATTAATTTACTATTAGAGACTTTCTTAAATCTCATGCTGTGCTCGAAGTTAACTCTGACAAGTTTGAAAACAATGACTTTGGGTTAAATATTAGACTACTTCACGATGCTATCACTCGCTCGTTAATGCCAAAGGTCAATGCCCAACAACATCTAGTTAACATTGATATGGAGATTATTTATCATGTATTAAACAATCATCAAGTTAACTTCACTAGAGTTGTGATGAAATGGTTCGTTGAGAAAGGGTCTATTTTTCACAAGAAAGGATATGTTAGAAAAGACCGTCAAAGAATATCCAGGATGCCGTTTGGATCCGTATTGACTGGTATTTTTGAGGATGCTGGAATTGACTTATTAGGTCTACATGGTATAGAAATTCCGAAGGGGAATATGGTTCATGGAGGAACCATTCGTACGATGAAATATGTACAAACTCAGAATCAAGGCTGGATTTACGTGGCCTATTTACGGGACGGTGACTCTCTGGGGTGGTGGTGCATTACCTCATCTTGAGGATCGTATATTTGCAAGAGGCCCGCAGGCTGAGACATCACGTATACAGGTTCCTACATCTCAGGCTAGTGTGTCTTGTGCGAGTAGGACAGGCTCTTCTTCCTCCGCCTTGCTTGAAACAAGAGTTGGTAATTTAGAAAGAAGGTTGGAGAATGTCCAACTCTGAGTTAGAAGGTTGGAAACAATCGGAGAGAACATTTGCACTCACTTTCTTCACATTGATGATTATCCAGTTTCTCCGACCGACATTTTCTTCATGCATTTCATTTTTATGTTTGGATATTTAAAATCGTGATTTGGTTTTGTGTTTCCTAACTCTATATTTGGTTATTATGTCTTTATGTTTGGATTTTGTGGTTTGGTTATTACATTGAGATATTCTATTGCCGTAACCATGATCTTCTGCCTTGAGTTATTCGTATTGCAGGTTCTCTTATCTTTTTGTTAATGACAAAAAGGGGGATAAAATATGTTGAGTTTTTGAAATCTTTGAAATATTATCTATTGTTCAAATCAGGGGGAGAATTATAGTGGTGGTACCAATCCAACAATATATGATATTATATGTTATATTATTTAATTATATCAACTGGAATAATAAATATAATATTGGATATTATGTTTATTAAAATATTTAATAATAAGTAATATATAATATGAGGTATTATATATATTGTATTATTTAATAAATTGAAGGGTTTTGACTATAGTATTATTTAATACTCGAGTTTTGACTCTAGAGTTTACTTAGTATAAATAAAGGATCAATGTCAAGGAGTTGCCATAAGAAAAAGATTACAGAAACCTAGTTGTGAAGAAAAATCTCCCCCCCTTTAGTTCATCCGCCCCTTTTTGTGAAGAAGTCCTGGTTCGGCCATAGGAAGGTGACTCTCATTAGCTTCTGGTCCGATTCTAGATCTGTTCATTGGATTAAGTAATTCGACGAACCCTTTTATTAAATCAATTAAATAACTGCATTAGATCCTAATCTTGGGTTTTTGTTTATTATTCTATTGCATTTTACTCATACTCGATGTATTGGATACATGAAAAATCCAACAGTAGTATAGAAGCCAATTTGCAAGTAATTTAATTGATTATGTAGAACATGATTATATGTTTAGGATATATGAATTGTGATTTTGATCATATTTATAAAATATAGATTCTATAAATAATTTATTGATTTAATTTGATTAAATTGGATCGTCATAAATCAATTTTCTAGACTGTTCTAGCAATCCGATTTGTGCAATTGTTCGTGTGTGGATCACCGAGAAAAGAAGGTAACTATCATGAGCTTCTGCTTCGATTCTAGATCTATTCTTAATTCGATGAACCTTTTTATTAAATCAATTAAATTACTACATCAGATCCTCATCTTGGGTTTTCGTTTATTATTCTGATGTATTTTACTCATATTCGATGTATTCGACATGAAAAATTCAGCAATGGTATCGAAGCCAACTTGCAAGTATATTTAATTGATTATATAGAACATAATTATATGTTTAGAATATATGAACTGTTTTCTTGATCATATTTATAAAACTGAGATTTTACAAATAATTTATCTGTTTCAATTTGATTAAATCGGATCAACATATATCAATTTTCTTGAACACTTTCTGTGAATTTTCTGTCCAGAACTGTTCTGGAACAGACTTGTATTCTGACGGGTCGGAGGGTCCAGGTCGGGTAAAGGAACCTGAACCATGGACCACACATGGGCGAACCCTGGTGAGCCCAGATGGCTCGCATAATAATTGACAGAAAAAAACAGGAGCCTTGCTCCCGCCGGAATTCGATGTCAGGTTGCGTGGGCGCGGGGAAGAAGGTCTACCGCTAGGCTGAAGTCCTTGCTTGTATAGCAAGATAGACCAATTTTGCTTTGGTCTGTTTTAAAATCAAAATATTTATTTCAAAAATCCGTATTGCTAATGACGTGTTTCGAGCCCGCGCGGTCGTGCAGGACAAGGCAGACCACGGCCGTCTCGCCAGTATCCCGAATTTATTAAAATTGATGCATAAGTTCATCTTAAGTCTAATTGTTAGACTATTTTTACTAATTATATGATAATTAATTATAGTATATGTTTGGTGTATGGCATGACCATAAATTGACCAATGTGATTGGATGCATGTTATTTAATTCTAATTGGTTTTTATTGCATGTGGGTCATCTATTAATTTATTATTATAATTTACATCTTGCATGTTTGTCCTCTTGTAATTTACTTTACTCGTGTAGTATTGTTTTTCATGAATGTAATGAAGACAAGGAGGAGATGAAGGACGGACTCAAGGAGACAATTGATCGCGTATGACATTCCAAGGAGTTGGAAGATCAATGAAGACCAATTATACCCTTTAGGTTGACCTTTGTGATTTTCATGTTGGCTCCTGAAAATCACGTTAGGATTATGGTCATGCTATACACGTCATATGCTTTATTATGTTATGTGATGCTATGTATATTTAAATTTATGCATGTATGTGATTCAATGTATGTTTAGATATATGTTAGCTAACGTAGACAATAAACATAGGACAAACCCCTCGTTAAAATTTTTAATGTCATTCAATTAAAACACCTATCAAGGCTTCGATCATCTTGAGCTAGTCATGCTAAAGTTGGGTGCTCGGATTATCTTAGTAAGGTAGGATAGATAATGGTGATACCTATGTGTTTTAATGAACTAACAATTTAAAATACTTTTGAACCTTTAGGCATAAGATGGGATTGTAACATGCTTGGGCATAATATTCCAAATCCCATAAACATAGTCTAAGAGTTACATAAGATGTAATCGATGAAGGATTATCCACCTAAAATAGCTCAATTCTAGGCGTCATGCCAAAGCTGAGTTTAGAATTGTGCAGAATTGGGTCTTAACCCACTAAAATTACAAATATTGTAATATTGAGGATACTTTGTTTTAGTGGGAGTATTTTTTTCGAAAAATAGAAATGTGACTAAAACTTTGTAAATTTAATTTTTGTAGATAATAGAATGGCATCAAACAACACATCCACCATTTTACTGTGATCCGTCCTTGAGAAGGACAAACTCAAAGAAAATAGTAGCAACTATCCGGATTGGATCCGGAACTTGAGAATAGTTCTCAAGCAAGAAAGAAAGTTGTACGTTCTTGAGAAAAAATTCTCGATGAGCCTGCTGACAATGCTAATAAAGTAACAAAAGATAAATGGAAGAAACAGTGTGATGATTCCATTGATGTCATTTTTCTTATGTTGGCTACCATTTGTCTAGAACTTCATAAGAATCTGGAAGAAATGGAAGCTTATTAGCTTAATGCTCACCTTAAAGACACTTTCTCGAAGCACGCTAGGCAGGAGAGATATGAGACCTTTCAAGCCTTTTATGCTTGCAAGTTGGTTGAGGGGTCATCTCTCACGCTTAGTTCACGAGGTTAACTTAACGAGAGAAAAGAAGGGAAATGGATGAAAATAAGAAGAAAGAAAAAATATTTGGTCTTTCTGAGTTTTTTAATGAAAAGAAACGGAAAGAAATGAAAGGAAAACTTTCCCTCCTAACTTTGCTTCCGATTTGGAAGGATTTGGAGAGAAAAGGACAAAATGATTAATTTTCCTTTCACTTCCTTCCAACTCGAGAACACAAAATACAATTTCCTTTCACTTCATTTTTCTTCTTTTCTCTCCTAACTTTCTTTCCCTTTCTTTTCTTTCCTTTACTAAAAGTTGGGAATTAAGCGTCAGCGCTCATGTACTCAAGATGAAAAGATACATTGATCATCTTGATATGCTTGATTTTCCACTTTCTAAGGAGCACTCCACGGATGTGATCCTAAACCCATTACCAAATAGTTTCGGTCAGTTCATTATAAACTATAATATGAATGAGATGGAGAAGTCCATTGCTGAGCTTTATCGAATGCTTAAAATGGCTGAGCAAAATATTTAGAAGAAACTAAGCCACGTGCTTATGGTCCGCAAATGGAAGTCCTTCAAGAACAAAGGCAAGGGTAAAAGTAAAAGGTTACCAAATCTACAGACCTAGCTAAATCGATTTTCAAGGCAAAAACTCCAAAAGATGGAAATTGCCATCATTGCAATAAACCAGGTAACTAGAAGAGAAATTGGAAGGTTTACTTAGAATAGCTAAAGCGTACCAAGGGTAGTGAGACTACCACAGGTATATTCATTATAGAAGTTAACTTATCTACTTCTAACTCTTAGGTATTAGATACTGGATGTGGATGTCACATTTGCGCAAATGTGAAGGGGTTGAGAAGCAATAGATAGCTGAAGAAAGGGGAAGTGGATCTAAGAGTCGGCAATAGAGCAAGAGTTGTTGCACTAGACGTCTGAACTTATGATCTAGTTTTAAACCAATGGGCTTTTGTTAGTTTTGAACAATTGGAATTATGTTCCTACTATGAATAGGAATACTATTTCAGTTTCTACGTTAGATTGTGAAGGCTACAATTATTTTTATTAAGACTTAGATGATTCGTATTTACTTTGATAACTAGCTTTGTGGTACTTCAAGGTTATATACTGGCCTTTACAATATTGATTTAGATGAGTCCAATATTATGGAAGTCTATAATATTGCAACCAAGAAACCTAAGCTCAACAATTCTAATCCAACTTACCTATGGCACTGTCGGCTTGGCCACATAAATGAGAAATGCATTTCTAAACTCCATCACGGTGGACTTTTAGACTCCTTTGACTATGAGTCATTTGGGACATGTGAATCTTGTTTTTTGGGCAAGGTGACGAAGAATCCTTTCACCGATCATGGAAAAAAGGGCTATTGATCTATTAGGCATAGTATATACTGATTTATGTGGACCTCCTAGCACTCATGCCACAGGCGGATATACTTCGTCATTTTTACCGATGCTTTTAGTTGGTGTGGATATCTTTATCTTATGAAGCATAAATATGAAACTTTTGAAATGTTCAAAATATTCTAGAATGAAGTAAAAAATCAACTTGGTATGATGATTAAAGAAACTCGATCGGATCGCGTGGGGAATATTTGAGCCAAGAATTCAATGATCATCTTAGTAATTGTGGAATTGTTTTATAACTTACTCCTCCTGGAACATGTCAACATAAAAATGTATCTGAGAGGAGTAATCAGACTTTATAAGATATGAATTGATTCGTGATGAGTCAAACGGAGCTTCCATTATCATTTTGGGGCCATGCCTTAGAAACAACGGCATTCACCCTTAACCGTGTTCTAACTAAAGCAGTTGAAAAGACACCATTTGAGAAATGGACTGGTAAGAGATCAAACTTGGCTTTTATAAAGATATGGGGTTGCGAAGCATTCCTAATATGCCAAGTGTCTGACAAATTGGCACCCATATCTAAAAAATATTTATTTGTGGGATATCCTAAGAAAACTTAAGGATACTACTTTTATAAGTCCGCAGAGAACAAAGTGTTAGTTGCTCGAAATGCTGTCATCTTAAAAAGGGAATCTGTATCCAAAAGAGGTAGTAGGAGAAAAGTAATCCTCAAGAAAACTCGAGAACCACAAGAAGACATTACTTCAGCGATGGAAACTGAACAGGATCAACAATTAGTTGAGAAGCCAGTTCAGAGTACACATGTTCCTCGCAGATCAGATAGGGTGCACATGAACCTCAGAGATATGGGTATCCGTGACAGAGGACAATAATGGATATCTCATAGATCATGAGCTTAGTACCTATCAAGAAGCTTCATTAAGACCAGAGTCTGAGGAATGACTAGAGGCCATGAAGTCAGAGATGTAGTTCATGTATGACAATCAAGTTTGGAACTTGATAGATCCACCTGAAGGTGTAAGAAGCATTGATGTGCAAATGGGTCTTCAAAAAGAAGAAAGACATGGACGACAATATACAAGCTTATAAAGCTAGACTAGTCATAATAGATTATAGATAGACTCATGGTATTGACTATGATGAGACCCTTTCACCAATAGTCGTGCTTAAATCAATTAGAATTTTATTTGCTATTGCTGCATACTATGATTATGCGATATTGAAAATGAATGTCAAAACAGTGTTTCTTAATCCAAACTTACTCAAGAATGTGAACATGACACAACCTAGGGGTTCCGTTCATCTAGAAAAATCTAAAAAGGTTTGTAAGCTTCAAATATCCATTTATGGACTGAAGTAGGCTTCTCGGAGCTGGAATCTTCATTTTGATGAAACTATCAAAGAGTTTGGGTTTTTTCAAAATGAACATGAACCATTCGTGTACAAGAAGGTTAGTGGGAGCATAGTTGTCTTCTTAGTCTTATATGTAGATGACATATTACTCATTGGAAATAACATACCCACCTTGCAGCCATTCTAGACTTGGTTGGGAAGTTGTTTCTCCATGAAAGACTTAGGAGAAACTGCTTACATTCTTAGGATAAAGATCTATAGAGATAGATCAAAGAGAATGATTGGTCTGAGTCAGAGTGCCTACATTAACCAAACATTGAAGAGGTTCAATATGCAAGACTTCAAGAGAGGAGTCCTACCAATATCACATGACATTAATCTGAGTACGACTCAAAGTCCTTCGACTCCTGTTGAGCGATCCTGCATGAGAAAGAGTCCATATGCTTTGGCCATTGGATCAATAATGTGGACATAATCTGTACTCGACCAGATGTATCGTTCGCCCTTAGCATCACAAGTCGGTAACAATCAAACCCATTTGAGAGTCACACATGATGGGAGTTTCTTCAGCCTCAAACTCGTATTCCTGTAGTTGTTGCTGTCAAGCAGCGGATTCTTCTCTGATGATGATGAAGAGTATGATTGCCTGACGGCCAACCTAGCTGATGAAGAGGTAACATCAAAACCCTCTAATTCAAATAATAGTTCAGCCATGCCACAAGATATGGACTTGCACGAATCTGTAAATCAGCTACTTAAAGATTTCGAGACACTAAAATCTGCACACCTATTTGTATCAGCTGAGAAGACTCAGCTGCAAGATGAGAATAGGCAGCTGAAAAATGATTTTGAAAAACTCAGCCTAGAATTGAATAAAGTAAAATCTGATCTTGAAAACCAGGCTGCAGTTAAC
Source organism: Orobanche coerulescens (assembly GCA_033398695.1). Classification (NCBI taxonomy): domain Eukaryota; kingdom Viridiplantae; phylum Streptophyta; class Magnoliopsida; order Lamiales; family Orobanchaceae; genus Orobanche; species Orobanche coerulescens. The sequence continues at coordinate 116,865,938 of CM065807.1, read as the reverse complement.
TTGAAAAACCAGGCTGGTGTCACTACAGCTGAGATAAAGCGATTAACTGTTTTGAATAGTGAAAAATCAGTTGCACTTGCTCATGTCAAAGCCGAATTTACTAAACTGACTCAGGTAAGTAAGACTCAGGCGCAGGAAATAACCTCCCTGAAGGCGTCTCTAACTCTGGACGAACTGTGTACTAATAAAAGGCCACTATATTCCAGATCAGGCCTTGGATATGACCCCCACACTCCCTCTAGTTCTAAAACCACTTTCATCAAGGGAGAAACAATTGTCTCGTCTGCTGAGCCTATATACAAACCTGTATTTAATAATAGGCAACAGCTAAGTCACAAGTCTAGGTGCAGCCAAGGTATACAAGACAGTCACCTAGACAAGCGACTAGGCAATAGACAAGGCAGAAGCAGCAGCCCAGACAACATGCCCACTATTATCAAAAACTCCCCAAAAACAGATTTCAAAATGGGAGGGGCAAATGGAAACCTCAAGGTTATCCTAATTTTCAAAATGAACAAGTGTAGAGACTTCAAAGATTTAATAAATGGTCTCAGCCAAGGTTTAGAAATGGCTCACACTACCAATATTATGAGGCATATCCGGTATACAATCCTAACAAAGGATATAGACCCAGACCATACACACCTTATAGGGGTAATAACAACAATTTTCACAATCCAAGGAGAAATCAATTCTCCAGGAAACCATCTAACCCTAGAGGACCCACACAGATTTGGGTACCTAAATCTCTGCTTGTATGATTGCAGAAAAGGTGGAAGGACTACTACCACATCTCCACAAATTCAAACATTGGAGGTGAAGAATGGTTTGTAGATTCCGGATGCTCGAGGCACATGACCGGGAACAAGAAGGTGCTGACAAAATATACCAAAGAAAGAGGTCCAGACGTAACCTTTGGAGATAGCTCTAGAGGACAAACAAAGGGCTTTGGAGAGCTGCACCGAGGAAATATCATTATATCCAAAGGGCTCAAGTATAATCTCCTGAGCATAAGCTAGTTTTGTGATGAAAAGAATCTAGTAGTCTTCACCATTTGGAAATGTATGGTGATAGATATCCTATCAGGAGAGGTGAAGCTACAAGGATTCAGAAGGAGAGACGTCTACATGATTGATTGGAACACAGGAACCCCTAATACCTGTTTTCTATCTAAGACAATAGCTGAGAATGGATGGATGTGTCACAAAAAATTATGTCATCTAAATTTCAAAGTCATCAACAAGATTAGTTCTCAGAAGCTGGTCAGAGGACTTCCAGAAGAAGCATTCAAGAAGTAAGCTCTCTGTTATGCGTATCAGAAAGGAAAGCAGACCAGAGCATCATTCAAGCCAGTCCAGCCTACAACTCTCACATCGAGGATCTTAGATCTACTTCATATGGATATATTTGGCCCTATCAAGCCAAGGACTCTAAGTGGCAGAAAGTATGCTCTAGTAGTAGTGGATGACTACTCAAGGTACACATGGATTATCTTTTTGTATAAGAAGAGTGAAACCTTGACCAAGCTACCTGAGCTGCTGAGAAGGATCCAAAATGAGAAATCCCTCTCAATCATCAAGATCAGATCAGATAGAGGAGGTAAATTTCTCAACAAGGCGATCACTAATTACAGCGATCAGAATGGAATCCAGCATGAGCTCTCTGCAGCCAGGACCCCCCAGCAGAATGGGGTTGACGAAAGAAGAAACATAACCTTAAAGGAAGCAGCCAGGTCCATGATTGCAGAAGCAGACCTGCCCAAGAGGTTCTGGGCTGAAGCTGTCAACACAGCATGCCATACTCAGAACAGGAGTATGATCGTAGGGAGACATGGCAAAACTCCCTATGAGGTTTGGAATGGCAGAACACCTACAGTTGCTTATTTTCATATTTTTGGTTGTAAGTGTTTCATCCATAACAACGGTAAAACCCAACTAAATGCCTTTGATGCTAAAACTGATGATGGTCTCTTTATGGGATATTCACAAAAAAGCAAGGCATATAGAGTTTTTAACAAAAGAACCTTAGTTGTGGAGGAAACACCTCATGTTGTATTTGATAAATCTACCGTTGAGTACAGGAAACAAGTGGAACTAATTGAGGATAAGCTTAAATCCGCAACCCTCGAAGAAGTCATTGTTCATGACACAGGAATGGTGGACTCATCTACAGATCAGCCTGAAGACCCATCTGTAGCTGATGAAGACTCAACTGCAGATCAGACAGGACCACCAAGCCCATCTTATCCAGTTGCTGCTGATAAAGACCAAATCAGAAGTGATAAAGACTCATCCGCACTGCACTGCATCCCAACCTGCAGATGACAAGACGGTAGCTGAACCAGTTGCAGACCAAGAAGATCAGATCCAAGCTGATGCAGACAGAGAGGAAATCCACCAGAGCAAATCTACAGGGGGGAACAGACCCTGAAGAAGAAGACATTCCTAAGTGGCTCAAAGATCATCCTATCCAACAGATCATTGGGAAGCTGACTGATGGAGTCAAGACAAGACAGTCTACTCTACCCGCAGGAATGGCAATGTTTTCATGCTTCATGTCCCAAATAGAACCCAAGACAACAGAGCAAGTCCTGGAAGACTATTCTTAGATCAATGCCATGCAAGAGGAGCTTGAACAAATGGAAAGGAACAATGTTTGGGAACTAACAGACAGACCAGATCATAAAAAGGTTATTGGCACCAAATGGGTGTACAAAAAAAAAAGCGACGAACATAGAGCTGTTGTTAGGAATAAAGCCAGACTTGTTGCTAAAGGATATGCACAGTGTGAAGGAATAGATTTTGATGAAACCTATGCACCTGTTGAAAGATTAGAAGCCATCAGACTATTCCTCGCATATGCTGCATTCAAGGATTTTGTAGTCTATCAGATGGATGTAAAGAGTGCTTTTCTTAATGGAATTCTAGAAGAAGAAGTCTATGTGTAGCAACCCCCAGGATTTGTCAAAGGAGACAAAGTCTACAAGCTATTGAAGGATCTATATGGACTCAAGCAGGCACCAAGAGCTTGGTATGAAACCTTATCTATATTTCTTGAGAAGAACGGTTTCTGCAAAGTAAAAGTGGACAAGACCCTATTCAGAGTGGAGAACGAAGGCCACATATTACTAGTTCAGATATATGTAGATGACATCATATTTGGCTCAACCAACCCAGAGTTGTGTGAGAAATTCTCAAATATCATGCAAGGAGAACTTGAGATGAGTATGATGGGAAAGCTTAACTTCTTTCTTGGATTCAAGTCAAGCAGAGGGAAAATAGAATTTTCATCAATCAAGCCAAATATACTCGAGATCTAATCAAGAGATTTGGATGGAATCAGCCAAACCAGCAAGAATTCCTATGAGCACAAGCACTCACCTAGATGCAGATGAGGGAGGCATATCAGTGGATTCAACCCACTACAGAGGACGCATTGGATCATTGCTATACCTCACTGCAAGCAGACTAGATATATCTTATGCCGTAGGAGTATGCGCACGATTTCAATCCAAGCCAAAGCAGTCTCACCAAGATGCAGCCAAGAGAATAATCAAATGCCTTAAGTCTACAGTCAATGTTGGACTATGGTACCCTAAGGATGATAACTTCGAGCTATCAGGATACTCAGATGGAGATTTCGCAGGATGCAAAATAAATAGGAAAAGCACTAGTGGAACGTGTCAATTCCTAGGAACCAGACTGATATCCTGGTTTAGCAAGAAGCAGGTTTCTAACTCTATCTCCACAACAGAGTCAGAATACCTAGCTGCAGGTAGTTGTTGTGCCCAGATCTTATGGATCAGACAACAGCTAAGGGACTACAACATTATTGCCAATGAAGTTCCAATCTGGTGTGACAACAATAGTGCTATTGCAATAACCAACAACCCGGTATTGCATTCAAGGACAAAGCACATTGATGTAAAGCATCACTTCATAAGAGATCACGTGCTTAACAAGAGAGTCAGAGTTGAAAGAGTCAGTACAGACTACCAAATTGCTGACATCTTCACCAAACCTTTGCCAGAAGAAAGGTTTTTGGAGCTGAGTAGGGAACTTGAATTACTAGATTGAGAATCTAGTACAAACGAAAAAAAAGCTAGATGAAGCAGATCAGACGAAGGACGTACTAAGCTGATCATAGGAATCAGACCCTACCTGATGCAGACAAGAAGACGAAGGACAGACGAAGGAACTTAGCTGATCAAACCACAGGCGAGAAGTCAAAGGAGTCAACTCACCTGATGCAGAGTAGTCAAGAGTCAGACAGTCAACCAGCTAAGTTTTCTATACCTGACCGACTTCTGAATATTATATTATTATCTGCTATTTGTATAATATCATATTACTATTTGGATAACAAGTGGCATAATACTATATGTTTAAAATACACGTGGCAACTACGAGTTCAATCAACCTCCACTGTGACCAATTAAAATTCAACTGTCTATTTTTCAAATTCTCAAAACCTGGACCACCGATTACTAAATTTGAATTTTAAAAAAGCCTCAAAAGGTGGACCACCGTTTAAAATAAATGAATATTTAATTACAAACGTTGCTTCATTTTCCTTTTAAGGACGGGAAAAGCCCTTTCACTTTACCTTCACCAAACTTTCGAAACCCTAATTTTCAAAGCAGAAATCCTTTCGAACCCTCAATACACTAAGAAATCGTTTATTTTGCAGAAATGGAATCCTACTTTGAAGACGTAAATCTGAAGGCAGTGAAGGACCAGATCATCTTTTCTCTGGTCGTCGATTTTGAAGGACTCCTAGAAACAAATTTGGAGAACAACGACGTGCTCAACCTCATCCGAGCAATGAAAATGAATGGGATCTACCCATTCTTGGACATCAGCCCCAAGCATCTGTTCAAGGAGGTTGTTATTGCTTTTTTCCGAGAGGCCCGAGTGATCGAATCTGGGATTCAGAGCACAATCTGTGGAATCCAAGTGGATATATCGCCGGAAACAATCGGTAAAACCTTTGGGCTGAAAAACTGCGGCGTGGCGGTCGAAGCCCTAAAGCAGAGCACAGCCGATACATGGCTAAAAATCAAGGCGGTCGACCAACCGGAGAAATTGAAGCTAACCGCCAAGAGGAGAGAAATAAAGAAGGAGTACCGATATGTGTTGGATATAACCAACAAGATGGTTATGGGGATGGCCGGTAGCTACGACCAACTGTCGTCAGCTAAGTTTATGGTGCTGGGAGCACTGATTCAAGACGTACCAATTGACTGGATTGATTACATCTACAGGCAATTGGTGCGTGAGGTCAACAAGGCCGAGTGGCTTGTTGAAGAGAAGAGATTTAAATCCAACTGGCGTTCGGAACGCAGCTCAGTTGGATTTTGGAGAAACTTGGTGTGGCGAAGGGAAACACTGACCTCTTCCACATCAATAAGAGACTTGGGCATCTAGACCAAGAAACGCTGAGGAGGCTAGGAGGCGAAAGGAGAGCAGCCCAGATTCTAAAAGAGTTGTCTGAAGAGGGATCCCCCTACAGATAACCTGAAACCTCAGACGAGTCCAACCAGGCTGCAGCCCGTAACTCACCTGCAGCCCAGTCTGAGCAGAGTCAGACAACACCCCAATTGCTGTTCGTTTTAAGAGAAGGGGACCAGCCCCTGGTGAGCCCTCCATAATCCACTCCTCACCAGAACCCTCTCCCAAATGACCCAGGCGCTTATTTGATGAGGAGGAGCAGCCAGATCAATATGCTACACCTGAACCCATCCACATGGAGGATCAGCCTACTCCCTCCATCCTAGAGACCCAAATGGTACCAGTTCTAACCCCTCTTTTTGCAACGGAGGAAGAAGAAGCATGTTTAATTATCTTGATTCCAGAAGCCAATTACACTTTTAACCTGCTTGAACATAATCTTTTTAACCTGTCTATAGAGCAACTTTTAATTGTGAAAACTCATGCTCTAAAACACTCTTTTGTTGAAATCTTTGAGGAATGGAAAACTCTCAAAACTATTCCATTCACTCAACTTCAAACCTTTATTGAAGGGAGTAGCTGAGACTATCCCCAGGCTACAGAGGATCAGCTCACCCACTTTTGCAATGAGACAGAACTGTGTTTGCTACTTCAGGAAGGCTGGTTCATGTCTAATTTTAAAACAAACATGGACCAGCTCCTCCATCTTATTATGGCTAGCATTTTTTATGGAACTTTGAATGGAGATGGAGAAGTAGTTGAAAAAGAAGTGAGAATCGAAGAAGTGGTGGATGAAGAAGAAATAGAAGAAATTATTATAATAGAAGATGAAGAAAAAGAAAAGGAGGAAGTAGAAAAGGAAAAAGAAGAAGAAAACATTTTAGTTGAAAAAACAGAAGAATTGGGGGATGAAGGAGAAGAAAAAAGGGGAGGAGGTGGACCAAGAAGAAGTAGAAGAAGAAAAAGAAAATGATGATGAAGATGAAGATGATAAACATAATGATGAAGAAAAGGTGATGATGATGATGGAGTTAATGATGAAAATGATGATGAAGATGATGACAAAGGTGATGGAGGTGAAAAGGAGGCTGTGATAAGAGAAGAAGAAAAAGCTGTCGAAGAAGAGAAGGAAGAAGAGATGCAGCCTGAAGAAGAGATGCAGCCTGAAGAAAAGAGGCAGGCTGAAGAAGAGAAAGAGGATGAAGCTGAAGGAGACAAGGCTGAAGCAGATAAGACTGGGTCTCCTGCCCAATACACCAGCCTTGATGTCAACCTAGCTGAGGAAGAAGACAGATTGGGACTCCAGAGCCAACCCCATCTGGTCAGCCTATTGCAAGGAGCCTGCAGTCAGGTCAGTCCTATGCCCACCTACCTGCAGACGAAGAAGGCTCAGGTGAGCACTCTCCAAAGGCTTCTCACATTTCACCTATGCTGTCGGAGCTGATTTGCCGAATCGTCAGAGAGACAGTTGGAGAGCTGCTTATCTCTGAGATTTCACCTGATCTGCAGTCAATCCACTCCAAACCTGACACCCTGCTGCAGAGAAATACCCCTCAACCACCTCCTCCTACGAATTCCAAGATGCTGCTTGGCATGTCAGCCTGGATGCATAGAATGGAGCGGTAGATAACTACTCTAGTTGATGCTGGCAAAAAGGGGGAAGATAGGTTTAAGGGGGAAGAAAGGTCAAAGGGGGAAGATAGAATGCAGGGGGAAGGTAGCAGACAGGAGGAAGTTTTTGTTCAGGCTGAAGAGCTAAGATCGAAGAAGAGGCAAGATATTCTCCAAATTGAAGAAGGACCATCAAGTCTGAAAAGAAAGGAGATATCTGCCCCCAACCAACCTGAAGAGCAGCCTGTTGAGAAGAAGAGAAGAACAAGAGAGAAAGAAGAACAAAGATTCGAATGGGAAGGCAAACAGTTGTGGTATGTTGAAGAATTCTTACCAACATAATTCATGACCAGTTGGGCGGATGCAAAGAAACAATTCACAGAGCAGTTCTACCTCTGGGAGATTCTCCAAGATAAAGAATGCTCTCCCCAACAGTCATTCATCAACTACATGGATGCTAGATGGCCTACTCCGTGGAAGATCATGCTTAAATATGTAGCCAAATGGCGTGCTTATCCTATGATTCCTCCATTCAGAGCAGTGGAAGCACCGACCCATTTGGATAATGAGCTTGACGAGCTAGAGCTTCAAGAAGAAATTAGAAAGCTGTGTGAAGAGCACAAGTTCTCTTCAAAAGAAGACCAAGACTTTGCTGCCCTAGTCATAAGGAGGAAATATGGTCTTGCACCCATCAAAAGTAGACCAATCGGTGCAAAACTATTTAGACCTCCAAAGCAAACTATTCGCAGAGGAAGGGGCTGATAGGTTTTGGATGTAATTGTAATTTTTGTAATTGATTAATTTTTCTGTATTTATTCTATCAAGCCATGTACTTGTAATCAACAGAAAATTAATATATACAGTCACTTGAATGACAACTCCTAGTTGTCTCAAAACAAGACTGATTTTGAGTTTGTGTCTTGCACTTAAATGAAAACTTGTACATTTGATTATTTGCTTAAGTTTTGCCATCATCAATATAGGGGGAATTTGTTAAGATTACTTGTTAGATTTTGATGATGTCATTATTGTAATGTTTATTACTTGGCAAAAATGCAAGGAAGAACCAAATGAGTATCTTCCATAGGCCGTATCTGTGTTAAGTTAAAATACTTGGCAAAAATGTAAAGAAGAACCAAATGAATATCTTCTATAGGCCAAATAAGTTAGGCTCAAATCGGCTAAGTACAAAGGTACATATAAGCACAATCAGAGAAGTTCAGCCGAGTCAATTCAGAGAAGTTCTGGTCAACAAAAATTCATCAGAGATGTTTGACCAGACTGCAGTCAAGTGATTAGTAGACTAAGTCATCTGAAGTCTGGCCATCAGATAAGTCAAAAAATTCATCAAGACAAAAGGCTCCAGACAAGTCATCTGATCAGGCGAGTCTCAACAGTCATCAGAGAAGTCATCGATAGAGAAGTCCAAACTGCAGAGAAGATGACTGTACATCAGCCAACTTGACTTATAAGAGATCAGCCAAGTACTCCAAGTCCACGTCAGCATGCGTTGAATAGTCAAATATTACGGAAAGTCACATGCAAGCGTGAAGAGACAAATTGGAGAGATTCCCGCAAGGATATGAATTAAATAATTCATCCAGACCTACCACTGAAGACTTTAATCTTATTATATTCAAAAGATGCGGCGCCTCACATGCAAAGTCTTCACAACGGTCGAAAGATGGACTAAAATATGGGAATCCAGCCTTGCAACGTTCAGAAAAATTAACAAAGAAGTCTATTTCTCCAACGGACGGATTTGTTACAAGATTTGCAACGGCTATGAAGAATGCTCAAGGATCGACACTTATATATATCCGAATATTTGAAGATGAGCAGTACGATGCGAACAAAACTCTCAAGCGATCAAAGTTATCAAAGCAATCATATAGCATCGTGACAAGAGTAGTACTCGAAGTTCTTATTTGAAGAAAGCTCTTAGTTGGAAAAGACAAACACTCTTGTCTTAAAACCTGAGTTCGGGGTACTTCAATGGTTGAAGTTGCGAGACTGATAGGCATCCGAGGATTTGAAGAATCAAGTGGTGCTAGGCAGTCAAAGAGGAGTTGCAATGACGTGATTTCCACTAGTTGGAAGGTGTTGTAGCTAAGTAGTTATCACCGGTTGAGAATTATTGTGGATTCATCTCCAACTGGTTTGGAGAAAGTGGATTAGTAGAGGATTACCCCACCTCTGAGACCACTATAAATTGCCTGTGTGTTTTACTGTATTCAGCATCATACTTAACTGTTGCATTCATACTTTATTATTCCATTGATTAGTTTTGTTTTCGTCATCAGCTGATTTCCGCATATCTATCAGCTGCGAAACTCACTCTTCGAAGAAAAGAGTTTAAGAGTTTCAATAAGTCTATTCACCCCCCCCCCTCTAGACTTATTCCTGGACCACTTGTGACCTACACATGCTAATTACTCGGGTTTGGCAGTGGCAGTAGGTTGGTTTTTATTTTCTGGACGAACAGTTAGCGCACGCTAGACGTGAGCTAATACATGCTATTGGTGTTGAGTAGCGCACGCTAGTATCGTCTGTAGCGCACGCTAGTGAATTGGGCAGTGAGTTTGGAATTTCTGCTTGGTAGCAGTTATCGCACGCAATGCTGTTGGTAGCGTATGCTAACAAGGCAGGTCAGAAGCTATTGTACTACTGGGTGACCCCGTTAGCACGCGCTATCCTCATAAATTAGTGCATGCTAATTAGGTCCAGTATATAAGGTTGGTCAGCCGTGTTTTGCGTCATTTCTCTTCTCATTTCTTACTCTTCCGACGAGAGCACGTGAGAGAGGTGATCTTGAGGTGATTTGGGACAACTTTTCATCATCCATCATCATCTTTGGTTGGATAACAAGGATTATACAACATCTAATCCGTTTCTTCTCTCCGAATCAAGGTAAGTTTCTTAGAACCCTAGTTTGGGGAATTTTTGGGGATTTTTATAGATCCGTTAATCTGTTTTGAAACTCGAATCCTTGGGATTATAATGTATCTACCCCGTACCCACGTTTCCCTTATGATTATATGAATATTTTTGTGTATTACTTGAAGTGGAGAGGGTTTGGATGATTTCCAACCTCTATGTGAATACTTTGAAGATTTATGAATCATAAGGGGGGGTTCGGGAGTCTTCCTTGAGAATTGAGTATTGTTGATTGATTATCGTATTTCCTTACGAATCATTTAGGCCCAAAAGTGTGTTCTTGGACCTCCCGAGCTTGAATACCATTTTCACTTCGGTTCTAATGTCTCAAAGGCAAGTATATGTTTATGATTGTACGTTCTCGACTTTGAAAGTGAGGTATATGAATTGTATGGTTGTATGTATTCACTCTGGGAGGGTCCGACTGGGCCTCAGAGGGTTCCGTTGCTATTAGTGCGGTTCCACAAATATTTTGGGGTTAACCACTCTGGGCGGGTCCGACGGGCCTTAGAGGGTTTTGTTGCCGTGGGTGCGGTTCCATGGTTAATCACGTATGTATTGAAATGAGATGTTATAAGATTTAGTTATTCCAGAATACTAGTCTTGAGTCTGATGAAATGAGGAGTACGTTTACTTTATTGTCGAGAAGTATTGTGTTTCATATTCTATATACTTGTACTAGCTATTCGATGACTAACCCCCTTTTGGAGAAAGTACCTTTCATGTATTTCAGGATCCAGGAGAGGGGATGGGCGTGTACCGGGTCGGGACGAAGATGATGGGCAAGAGTGATGTTGTGTCTCGTCGCTGTCTGTATTTTGTATGTTATCCATTCGGTATTGTTGTACTTGGAATGGTTATGAACACTCGAGTAGTGCTTCAGATACTCTTGATGTTTTGGCCTCTGTTGCCCTGGGTTTTTAATTCCCGATGTATTGTACTCTGTCGAATTGATTATTACCTTGGTGTCATTTCTATTGCCTTCTACTGGATTATGTTTAGACCTTATCGGTAGAAATTTATGGTTCCACGTATGTATAGCCTTATGGGACCCACAAAGGGGCTCACGACGCTGTAATATACCCTGAATAGCTTGGGGGTGTTACAGAATATGGTATCAGAGCTCAGGTTTATGGATACCTAGGTTGTCGGTTTTTTGGGTCGAATTGAGTTAACATTCGAATACAGTATCACTATATTGCCATCATCTCGGTGCGACCGGTACTAGTAAGTCCTTTTACTTTTCTTGTATTTTTTCTAATCGCTTCGCTTTTGATTTGGTATTCTTGGGAATCGGTCACCGCGATGACGGGCGATTTAAATTGTACTTATGTACTTTGTGTGTCCTTCAGAATATCTGCTGACAGGGGACAAGGACGAGGTCGTGGTCGTCGACGCGGGCGAGGACGTGGCGCAGCCGCTTCCCTCAATTCCGTTTCGGGGTCGGCTACCCCTAGTTTATCTAACTCAATGCATCCCGATACCGAAAGTCAACATGACCAGTCGACCGGTCAAGGGAATAATGCAGATGTTGGGGTTACGAATGTTCTTCAACAATTGGCAAATCAGATGACCATCCTAGCCCAAGCTGTTCAACTGAATAATCCTAATCCGACAGCGGATATTTTGCTCCAGAATGTGGTCCGTATGCATCCTCCGCAGTTCAGTGGTGCTACCGACCCAGCAGGTTGGGAAAGTTGGCTATTTTAATTGGAGGAAGTGTTTGAAGCGGTTGACTGTCCGGAAATAAGGAAGGTACCTATTGCTCAGTACTTCCTTACTAAGGAAGCCGCGACTTGGTGGAAAACTATAAAACCTCAAGATCATGCGGCTACATATGACGAATTTAAATCTGCTGGAGGCTGAGTATTGTCCTTGGCCAATGCAAGAAATCAGGATCCGAGCCTTTTTCGAAGCTAAGCCGCAGAAGTTTCCAGTTTCACAGGCGATAGTGGAATACAACCAACAACTGATTCATATGAAGAATCATGTGCTTGATGAGCGTGACAAGATCCGCCATTTCGACATGTGAATGAATATGGGTTTATGGCGTTGTATGACCGGGCTTGCTTGCACTACTCTAAAAGAATACCAAGACAGGGCTTTGGCATATGACATGTTATGTTCCAACAATAACACCACAGACGAGCCACAGAAGTATAAGACCACCGGTAATTTTTCTGGCTCTAAGGGCGGCAACTTTCAGAGACCTCAGTCAGCTAACCATTCTGTCGGGAAGTCGTTGTGTTCTTTTAAAGGGAAGAAGTGTTTTTGTTCTGCTTTGGGCACCTCAACTCTCCCGATGATCTATTTTAATTGTGGTCATCCAGGCCATATCAGTCTGGAGTGCAACTTCCCACCTCTAAAATGTCACACTTGCGGTCAGATGGGACACAGGGCAGTTTATTGCCCCGAACAAGATCAGACTTTGGATACTCGGGCTTCTGCCCCAACATATAGAGATCAGAGTATGAATCAGCGACAAGCAGTTAGCCAGTCACAGCAGGGTTACGGTAGAGGCCGGGGACAGAGTCAGACCATTAGAGAGGGAGATTCTAGCATTGGTTCGGCACAGCCATGAGTTTATAAGATGCGTCGAGCAGATGAACCCGATGCAGCGGTGGCCTCAGGTACCACTCATATTCTATCTCATTCAGTTCGAGTATTTTTTATTCTAGTGCTACACATTCTTTCATGTCCTTGGATTGTGTACGTCGTTTGAATATAAATGGTATGACTGCTTGCGATCCTTCCTTGTGAAACTGCCTAGCGGGGATAGAATCATGGGGAATCGGGTGATTGGAAATTATCCGGTGAGCATAGTAGGTATTGATTGGCTATCAAATTTGATTGTGGTTGATATCGAGGGCGAGGATTTGATCCTCGGTGAGGACTGGCTTGAGAGTCACCAAGCGATTATGAATTACCGCACTAAGGTTATCACTATGATGACTAAAGATGGTTCTAAGTACTCGTTTATGGATGTAAATTGGGCCAACCTAAGTTGCTTATCAGTGCCATGAAGACCGTAAAACTCTTCAATAAAGGTTGCGTGGGCTATTGGTGTTATGCTTTGGAGTCGGAAAGGAATAGAGTCGATTTCTCTTTGAATCCAGTTGTTAATGAGTATCTAGATGATCTTCTGGGATTACCGCCAGGTCGAGAGATAGATTTTCTGTTGATTTAGATCCTAACGCGGCTCTGATTTCTAAGGCACCTTATCGTATGACACCTTCAGAAATGCAAGAATGGAAGAATCAGTTGGGAGAACTATTGGAGAAAGGGTACATTTGACCGAGCGCTTCGCCTTGGGGTGCACCTGTTTTTTTGTGAGAAAGAAGGATGGTTTAATACATTTATGCATCGATTACCGTGAGCTAAATAAAGTGATCATCGAGAATAAGTATCCATTGCCTTGTATAGATGATTTATTTGATCAGTTGCAGGGAGCCGCAGTATTCTCAAAAATTGATTTGAGATTAGGGTACTACCATCTCCGAGTGAAAGAGTCCGACGTTACGAAAACTGCTTTTCATACGAGATATAGACATTATGAATTTGTGGTCATGCCTTTTGGACTAACTAATGCACCGGCGGTTGTCGTGCAGTTAATGAACAAGAAATTTATTGAATACCTTGACAAATGTATGGTCGTCTTTATTGACGATATCTTGATTTATTCTCGAGATAAGAAGGAGCATGCCCAACACTTGCATTTGATACTAGATGTCTTGAGAGTCGAGCGCCTTTATGCGAAATTCTCAAAATGTGAGTTCTGGATGAAGGAAGTTATGTTTTTCGGCCATGTGGTTTCGGCCGAAGGGGTTTATGTGGACCTGTAGAAGATTGAGGCAGTGCTAGATTGAGCATCGCCTAATAATGTTAAGGAAGCTCATAGCTTTTTGGGTCTTGTTGGGTATTACCGTCGGTTTGTCGAGGGGTTCTCGAAACTCACTCAGTCACTTATGCAATTACTTCAGAAGACAGAAAAGTTTGTTTAGACTGCTGAGAGATAGCATAGCATCGATGAGCTGAAGAGACATTTGACTTCAACGCCGATATTAACTTTACCACAGGGTAGTGAAGGATTTAGAGTTTATAGTGACGCTTCAGGATAGGGGCTTGGATGTGTGCTTATGCAACACGATAAAATGATACCCTTTGCATCACGGCAGTTGAAGCCGTATGAGATGAACTATTCTACTCATGATTTGCAATTGGTCGCAATGGTTTTTGCATTTAAGATTTGGAGGCATTATTTGTATGCCTCTTCATGTCGGATTTACACTGATCACAAGAGTTTGAAGTACATCTTCAGTAAAAAAGAGTTGAATATGAGGCAACGACGTTGGCTGGAATTGATTAAGGATTATGATTTGGAAATTCTTTACCATCCGGGAAAGGCCAATGTCGTCGCGGATGCTTTGAGCCGCAAATAGGCATTACTTCAGATGCTCGAGGTTCTTATATCCCAGGCGAAGATTCGTCAGGATTTGATCGAGCAAGGTATAGAAGTTTGGCTTCATAGAGTGCAGGGACAGTTGTGTACCCTCAAAATTACTTAGTCCTTGGTTAATGATATCAAAGGAAAACAGTGGAGTGACCCAATGATTTCCCAACTGACGGAAGATGTAATTAAGGGAAAAGCCCCAGGCTTTATGGTCCATGAGGATAGTATTTTGAGATTTCAGGGCAGGCTGTGTGTCCCAAATAATCTGGAGCTGAGACAGAAAATTCTTCGAGAAGCCCATGCCATGCCTTACTCAATCCACCCTGGAACGAGTAAGATGTACAAGGACTTGAAGCAAAAATTTTGGTGGGATAATATGAAGAAAGATATCGCTCGTATTGCGATGTTTCACATGTCAACAAGTCAAGATCGAGTACCAACGACCAGCGGGGTTGTTGAAGCCACTTCCCATTCCCGAGTAGAAGTGGGAAGACATCTCCATGGATTTTATCATGGGGATGCCGAGATCTAGAGCCGGAATGAATATGATTTGGGTAATCGTTGATCGATTAACCAAGTCTTCATGTTTTCTTGGTATTAAGGATACTTGGACACCGGAGAGATTAGCCGGAACCTTTATAGCTGAGATTGTAAGATTGCATGGTGCCCCTAAAACTATTATTTCTGATAAAGATGGCCATTTCGTGTCAAATTTCTAGCAAGCAGTCCATCAAGCCTTGGGCACCGAGTCGAGATTTAGTACATCTTTTCATCCTCAGTCAGACGGTCAGACTGAGTGGACGATTCAGACATTAGAGGATATATTGCGGTATTGTGATCTAGACTGGAGTAATGATTGGGAACTTTATTTACCATTGATCTAGTTTGCCTACAACAATAGTTGGCATGCGTCGATTAAAATGGCACCATTTGGAGCACTTTATGGTAGGCGGTGTAGATCGCCATTATGTTGGGATGAGGCTTTGGAGTTAGTCGGAATGGAATTGGATATGTTGATGGTAACTAAGGAGAAGATTTCTATTATCCGAGATCGGTCGTTGACTGCCCAGAGCCGTCAGAAATCGTATGCTGATACTCGTCGTTGACCTTTGGAATTCGAAGTGGGAGACCATGTTCGACTCAAGGTGTCGCCGACAAAGGGAGTTTTCCGCTTCTGTAAAGAGGGAAAACTTAGTCCGAGGTATATCGGACCATTTGTAAGTTTGGACAGGGTTGGAGATTTAGCTTATCGCTTGGCGTTGTCTCCAGCTTTGAGTCATGTCCATAGCATTTTTCACGTTTCTCAGTTCAGAAAGTACATGCCAGACCCAAGTCATGTTATCGACTATAGTGAGATTGATGTAGCTGAGGATGTTACCTTTTTAGAGAGACTGGTGAAGATGCTAGAACGTCGTGAGAAGCATATTAGGCACAAAACTGTTTCATTGGTTAAGGTACAATAGTCGAGACATGGAGTCGAGGAAGCGACTTGGGAGATGGAAGATAAGATGCGATCGGGATACCCCAAACTTTTTATATCTTAAGTTTTGGGACGAAAGTTCTTTTTAGAGGGGGAGAATGTAATAGCCATACTTGTCATGAATTTTTTGACTTTGACGTTCTGTCACTTTTGTCGCTCTTGTAAGTACTTATTGAGATGTTGTTGATTTTAGAGTTTCGTATTTTTCAAAAGATGTTCGTATTGGTCGGACTTTGCAGCAGTGTTGTTGAGTGAAGCAGATAGCGTACGCTAGGCATGAGCTAACGCACACTATTTCTGTTTAGTAGTGCACGGTAATGGTCCGAGTTTGATAGAGGCAGTAGCTGGGTTCTGTTCTCTGGGCAAGCTATTTATGTTTGGTAGTGCGCGCTAGCATCGCCTGTAGCGCACGCTAATTACTCGGGTTTGGCAGTGGCAGTAGGTTGGTTTATGTTCTCTGGACGAACAGTTAGTGCATGCTAGGCATGAGCTAATGCATGCTATTGGTGTTGAATAGCGCACGCAAGTATCCCTGGAGCACACGCTAGTGAATTGGGCAGTGAGTTCAGAATTTCTGCATGGTAGCAGCTAGCGCACGCAATGTTGTTGGTAGCACATGCTAACGACGCAGGTCAGAAGCTACTGGACTACTGGGTGACCCCGTTAGCGCACGCTATCCTCATAAATTAGTGCACGCTAATTAGGTCCAGTATATAAGGTTGGTCAGCCGTGTTTTGCGTCATTTCTCTTCTCATTTCTTACTCTTCCGATGAGAGCACGCGAGAGAGGCGATCTTGAGGCGATTTGGGACAACGTTTCATCATCCATCATCATCTTTGGTTGGATAACATGGATTATACAACAGCTAATCCGTTTCTTCTCTCCGAATCAAGGTAAATTCCTTAGAACCCTAGTTTGGGGAATTTTTGGGGATTTTTCTTAGATTCGTTCGGTTAATCCATTTTGAAGCTTGAAATCCTTGAGATTATGATGTATCTACCCTGTACCCATGTTTCTCTTACAATTATACGAATATTTTCGTGTATTACTTGAAGTGGATAGGGTTTGGATGATTTCCAACCTCTATGTGAATACTTTGAAGATTTATGAATCGTAAAGGGGGGGTTCAGGAGTCTTCCTTGAGAATTGAGTATTGATGATTGATTATCGTATTTCCTTACGAATAATTTAGACCCATTTCTTTGAACTTAAGGAACAATTGTTCATCTATCATTCCCTTGGATGGCTCAGGATCTTGTCGAGATAACAGTGACTTCCTCCATTGGTACAACTTCAGTAGGATCAGCCTCTATAGGGGCAGCCACAGTTTGAACATCCTCAGGAACTTCTACAGTGATCGAAAGAGCTGTAGGAATATGGTCTGATGGTGGAACCTCAGGGGCCACTGTAGCCGGCTGAGGAGCTGTAGGAACAACTTTCATTTTGAAGTCTCTTTTTGGGATTTATGCGTCTTTATCTTTTTCTCAACACCAACGGGTGAGTTGTGTCAAGAATAGTCATTTTCTTACTGGACACCTTTTTTCTCTTCTCCATCCTTAGTCTTTGTAGAATGTTCAGAGATATTTCTTGGATCACTTGACTTTAGCATAGAGTCAGGATCAAGATGGTTCTCAATTTGAGTTTCGTTGTTGTATAAGGTGGAATTGGTTCCACCTAGAAATTATCCGGCAAGAATCTTCTTTGTGGAAGGGGATTGTTGAATTCCAAAATGAATGAGAATGTAGTTCAACACCAACCAAATTAATTGTTGGTAGTTTCTGGTTTTTCTGCTTCTTCACGAAGTCTTTGAAACAGGATCTCACACAAATTAAATTTCTGGCAACTCATGATTGCCATCGCCATCCTGAATCATATGGCAGTACACACCCCAAAGGCCCCAGTACGATTCTCAATGACCCGGCAATAAAACTCGTGTAAATAAAAGTAAGGAATATTGAAGTGGGTTCACGGCATGAGGGTTGCAGTGAACAACTTCCCGTATGATCCAATAAGGTCATCCCCAAAAGTTTCAAGGTCTTCCAGTGTGAGACCTTTAAGAGGAAGTTTATACAATTTTTCCACAAATGCAGGAGTGGTCTTAACTTCATTTTCCCGCATATGAATTATAATTTCAGTTAGAGTAGAGCCTTTCATGGGAGATGCAAATATGAACTCGACATCCAGGTAGAATTCGTCGAAAATAAATTTGTCATAATTCTCCACATGCAAGCTTCCTAGGTTGTACAAACCTTTCGATTCACCATTGTGATGACAATGTTCATCGATTTCATATCTTCAGATTCAGACTTAATCTGCTCTTGAAGGAAAGTCCGAGCAAAGATCTGGACATCAATTACCAGTGAGTCCTTCTTCATGGTCTAGGATGAGGTGGTTTGAGAAGACGCCATTGATAGTAGTTGAAAGAAAAAACTAGAGAAATTGCAGAAAATCTCAAGTGTATGCACTGTATGTTATAGGCTCATACTATTGTAAAAAGTAATAAATAGTCTGTAGGTAAGCATATGTGCCTTTTATTGGTGATGGAGGTCTAGATTACACTGAATGATCACATTGAAGGGATATGAACTGTTTTTGAATGAATGTACAGGATGGATCGGGACACAACTAGTATGTTTTATCCTTTATTTTCAAAATTCATTGCCGGTCCCACCCCTGACACATTACAGCTTCCATTATGAACGATTAAGTGGTTTAAGAATTTAAAATCGCAAGTTTCAAGGATTAAAGTCCATATGTCATTTCGAGATTAAAAATTTAATTGTTTTAAATTTAGACACCGCACGTGAACTGAAAATGGTTTTGAAAAAGTAAAGTGTATGAAACTGAATATGACTAAAATATTAATTAAAATTCTATATTATATTTGTTGTCTCCGTAAAAATATAATATTCCCCCTTAATTGATAATTATAGGGTACAATTCTTACAACAGTTTATGATTAATACTGTATTTTAAAGGGTCATACAGAAAGGGACTATACCCTCTTATTCCTACAGTGAGGGTAAAACTTGTGAGTCTATTTGTACAATTTGCAATTATGGACACTGTATTCATGGGTCCTACAGTATTCCCCCTCAATTAATGAGTATTAAAATAAACACTCACAGGGGTTTAATCGAGCTTCAGCATTCTCAATTCCTGACAGGGAATATAGAACCTTATTATGCTAGGAGGCTTTGTAAAGATGTCGGTGATCTGGAGGTCTGCATGGACCTTCTCGATATGAACATCCTTGTTCTCCACATGATTTATAATGAAATAATGTTTCATGTCAACATGTTTAGTCCTAGAGTGCAATACAAGATTGTGCGTGATTGTAATTCCACTCGTACTATCATACATGACTGGGGTTTCTCTACCTCATGCTACAGTCTATAGTTGTTGTTGCATCTAAAGAATCTGCATAGAGCAGATTCCAGCAGCATAATACTCCGATTCAGCTGTAGAAGCGAGTTGTCTAATTGCTTCTTACTAAACCATGACACAAGTCTTGGTCCAACGAAGTAACATGTTCCACTTGTTCTCTTCATATCTAACTTGTAGCATCCGAGATCTGAATCATTGTAGCCTACCAAATCAATCCTCCTTCCTTAGGATACCACAATCTTATGTTGATTGTTGCTTTGATATACTTAAATATTTGTTTGGCTGTGGTGAAGTGTGACTCTTTAGGTACAACCAGATATCGGCCACACATTCCTACAACAAATTTGTTATTAGGACTGCTGACTGTTAGATACAAGAGTGAGCTTATAAGCTTCTTGTAAAGTGATTGATCTAGTGACTTTCCAACTTCGTCAGCGCTTATCTGTGTGGAAGTTCTCATGCGAGTTGATGAGGACTTTGAGGAGATCATTCCGAACTTGCTGAGCAACTCCTTGCTGTATTTTTTATGGTTGATAAATATAACTATAGGCAATTGTTTGACCTGCAAACCTAAAAGTAACTAAGTTCTCCAATCATACTCATTTCAAATTTACTTTGCATGAGATGAGAGTACTTCTTACACAAATCTTGATTAGTAAAACCAAAAATAATATGGTTGAATATATTTTAACCATAATAATCATCACCTTTTTTGTATTTTGAAGAGTGTTTTGTCAACAACACCTTTCTCGAGATCACTATTCAAGAGATACATCGATAGAGTCTCGTACCAGGCTCTTGGAGCCTACTTAAGTCCATATTATGTTTCTCTAAGCATGTAGAGTAGATCTCTATTATCAGTGCATGTAAACCTCGGGGGTTGCTGTAATACCACGAGTATTCCATACTGTTTAATATTATGTACCTCATTTTTAATGATTAATAATGTGCTCTATCTCGATGCTTGTACTTTTATACGTTATGTTCATACCGTGTTGTCACGTATAAAATCTTGTCCGCACTTATTTATTTTTGTGATGTAATTGTATGATGTTGATGAGATGTCGGTGACATACCTTGATGTCTTTCATAAATTATCGGTGTGAATATGACAGTGGTCAATGTCTTGTTCCCCGAGAAATTTCTGGACAAGTGTAAAGGGAAGTCGCGTTATAAGGATTAAATTTGATAATATAACTTAGTGAATTAAAACAAACCTTATATACGTTATTCGTGGAGCATTACCTGTGCTAGTCTAGTTGTATTACGTACGTTAAAGCTTAGGCATTACGTACGTAACGAAGTCTTTGTAATAACCATGTATTTCACGTGTATCGTTTTGGAATTATCTTGTTGTATTGTGGTTATTTGTATTTGGGGGACATGATGATTGATATTGGTATATTCATGGTTCATAATCATTGAATTTTGTGATTTTCAGATTGTGTTCGTTCTGGCTGGATTTTGCGAATTTTATGCTGGATGGTAGCAGTTAGCGCGCGCTAGACGGCACTGATAGCACACGCTAACCAGATGCGAGTAGCGCACGCTACTCTTGTGCATTAGCGCACGTTAGGTCCGCTGGGCAGTGAGCTTTCTGGACTCTGGACTGAGGCATTAACGCACGCTAATGGAGGATTAGCGTACGCTATTATGGGTGTGTTAGCGTACGTTAAAGGTGGGTAACGTGCGCTAGGTCGGACGGTCAGTGAGGGCAGATTGTTTCTGGACTGCGGGCGATAGCAGGTAGCGCACGCTATGTTTCGGGTTTAGCGCACGCTAGTCTCGTTCGATAACGCGTGCTAATATTTCTGACTAGCGCGCACTACCAAAGTCAGACAGTGGGTTCTGTACTACCTGCCAAGCCCGTTAGCGCACGCTAACTTTTGGCTGTAGCGCGTGCTAGTTCCCCCCCCCCCCCAGTATATATATGCTGGGCAAGCTCAGAATCGTCATTTTCTTCCCTTCATTCTCCTCCTTCGGCGGCTGAGTGTTCTTGAGCGTATAAGAGTGCAGATTTTGGTCGGATTTCATCACCCAACAACATTTTTGAGTTCCTAACACCATATTATCAACATCTCATCAACTTTCACCGTCCAAATCAAGGTAAAATCCGTTTGAACCCTAGTTCTTCATATTTTGGGGTTTTTTGTTGAGATCTTCGATTCTAATCTATTTTAGCTTAGATTTGTGCTAGATTATGATGTTTTAATTATAATCCTTCATTTTTTTTCTCCAAGTTCACGAATTAAATCCCAAGTTATCCTCCGTAGTTTGGATTCGAGCTATGTTGTCTCCGTAGTGTTTGAATAAAGGTCCCTAAGGGAAAAACTTAGGGTGAATCCTTACATTTTCATAGTATGGTATTTGATTCGGTATTTTGTTGATCTAGGATTGAATCGTTGAAGGGGTTTAGACCGTACATCTTTCCGTTCATTATTCTCGTATCGTTTCCAAACAAGGCAAGTACTTTGATTGCGTTTATTGTACTTCGTGTGAATATGTAAAATGTGATTTTTGAGAAAATATATGATTCGTGCCATGTATTTTTGAGCTTGTGTGAGCCGAGTAAAACCAGCGAGGGTCCCCTGGGATCTTGTTAGACTTCGAGTTCTACGGATCACTCGATTTTGTTGTACACCGGGGAGGGCCTGACGGGGACTCTCTGGGGTGTGTATTCCATATGGGTACAGGGCCAGTACAACTCGGGAGGTTATCTTGTGATGATGATTATGGCATCGTATTCCGGAATATTTGTGATGGCATTGTGATTTCTGTTGAATATTCATTGGTTGTACATTTGCTGTAATCATTGTACTTGCACCGGCATTTTTGTTGACCCCCTTCGGCGGTGGATATACTTGTTTTGTATTCAGGTTCAGGTCCAGTAATGGAGCCAGCACAGGGTGGATACGAGCTTGGTAGGCAGCCTTGATATCGTGTATTATTTTGAGTTGATGGTCGTATTGTCAAAGTCATGGTTGTGTTTGTAACACCCCCAAGTTATTCAGGGTATATTACAGCGCCGTGAGCCCCACCGTGGGACCCACGAGGCTAATCATACGCAGAACTATAAAATCTTGACCGAGAAGGTCCAAATACAATGAAATGAAGGACAGTACAAAGGGTATTCAAACCATATCCAATGTATACAAAAACATCACACGTAAAATCAATACCTCGGCAACACAGGCCGGAACATCAAGGAAACTGAAAAACAATACTCGAGTATTCAATAACCATACCAGTACAACAACACTTAATGGGGAACACAAAATATAACTGGAGATAAGACACAGTATCACGCTTGCCCATCATCTTCATGCCGACCCGATACCTGCCTGTCCGCTCTCCTGGAACTTGAAATACATAAAAAGTATTTCCCCCATAAAGGGGTTAGCCGTCGAATAGCTAGTGCAAGTATATCGAATATGAAATACAATACTCCTCGACAATAAAGTAAAAGTAACCGTCAATTCATCATTTCAAGACTAGTATTCTGGAATAACTAAATCTCATAGCATCACATCAATACATACATGATCAACCGTGGAACCGCACCAGAGGCTACGGAACCCTCAGAGGACCCGTTGGTCCGTCCCAGAGTGGTTAACTCATATTATCTGTGGAATCGCACCAGAGGCTACGAAACCCTCAGAGGACCCGTCGGCCCATCCCAGAGTGGATATAAACAATCATGCCATTCATATATCTTATTTTCAAAGTAGAGAACGTACAATCATAAATATAGAAATCGAACGGAAAAGAGTATGAGTTCGGTAGGTATAAGAACGCACTTCCGGTACCTAAACGATTCGCAAGGGATATGATGATCAATAATCCATACGCATAACTCACGAAGAAACTCCCGAAACCCGTCTATGATTCACGAAACTACAAGGGTAAAGAACTAGAGGTTGAAAAATCACCCAAACCCTCACAAGCCTGAACACGGAACAAACCAATCTGTAAAGTCATAGGGAAAGCATGTATACGGGGTAGATACATCATAATCTCAAGGTTCTCAAGCTCCAAAACGGATAAATAGGACGAATCTAAGAAAAACCCCAAAATTACCAAAATTAGGGTTCTAAGGATTTTTACCTTGATTTGGAAGATGGAATGGATTAGATGTTGTGAAATCTTTGTTCTCCAACCAAAAATGTTGATATCTGAAGAAGGATCGCCTCCCAACTCCCCGAATCGCCCAAATCCCGCTGCTCCCGATCGAAAATGTGAGAAGGATGAAAATAATAAGGAAATGGAAGTCAACTGTCCAATATATACTCGCCCAGTCTAGCGCACGCTACGCCCCAATATTAGCATGCGCTAGCTGGGTCACCGGGTAGTCCAGTGGCTTCTGCCAGCCTCGCTAGCGTGCGTTAGGTAAAACCATTGCGTGCGCTAATCACCTCCCTTTAGCGTGCGCTAGCCGAAAGTTAGTGTGCGTTACCTGGGATTTGGTGTCCAGAATTTGGAGTCCAGAACCTACTGTCCTCTGCCCTGTTCGAGTCTCAGCGTGCGTTGTTGTGATAGATTAGCGTGCGCTACGCAACACTCATAGCGTGTGCTAGCCGAATCCTAGTGTACGCTACCTGATAGTCCAGTCGGCCTGACAACCTCACTGTCTCTGCCGACCCATCTCGTTAGCGTGCGCGACGGACGCATTAGCACGTGCTACTGACCACGAATAGCGTGTGCTAACTAACTCCTAGCGTGCGCTAACTGCTAGTCCAGAAAGTAGAATTAGCTACTGCTTCTGCCCTGTCTGGTCCCTTAGTGCACGCTATGGACCAAAGCTAACGTGCATTACTCAATAAGAATTAGCATGCATTAGCCTAGGTCTAGCGTGCGCTATCTCTCCGACCCAGAACACTTCCGAAAGGTCTAAACAACACGATCATGATCAAAACAAGGTACAAAACTCTATAAAAACATCGACAACTTCACAAAGAGTTTACAGAGTGACAAAAATAGGAAGAACGGCAAGGTCAAACAGTCAATAAAAAGTATGGGTATTACATTCTCCCCCTCTAAAAAGAAGTTTTGTCCCGAAACTTAAGAAATAAAATGTTCGGGGTACTCTAACTGTATATTCTCCCCTGTCTCCCAAGTCGCCTCCTCGATTCCATGTCTCGACCATTGTACTTTAACCAACGGAATGGTTTTATGCCGAAGTTGTTTCTCACGACGTTCAAGGATCTTCACTGGTCTCTTCGGAAAGGTAATATCGTCGGCAACGTCAATCTCACTATATTCAATAACATGACTCGGATCCGGCACGTACTTTCTCAACTGAGACACATGAAAAACACTATGGACATGACTCAAAGCTGGAGGCAACGCCAAGTGATAAGCTAAATCTCCAACCCTGTCCAAAATCTCGAAAGGTCCGATATACCTCGGACTAAGTTTCCCTTTTTTTCCAAAGCAAAAAACCCCTCTGGTTGGCGACACCTTGAGTAGGACATGATCCCCCACTTCGAACTCCAAGGGTCGACGACGAGTATCAGCATAAGATTTCTGATGGCTCTGGGCAGTCAGCAACCGATCCCGGATAATAGAAATCTTTTCCTTAGTTTCCATCAACATATCCGGCTACGTTTCGATTAGCTCCGAAGCCTTGTCCCAACATAATGGCGACCTACATCGCCTACCATAAAGTGCCTCGAACGGTGCCATTTTGATCGATGCATGCCAACTATTATTGTAGGCAAACACGATCAATGGCAAATGAAGCTCCCAATCATTACTCCAGTCTAGGGCACAAGCCCGCAACATGTCCTCCAATGTCTGAATCGTCCTCTCCGTTTGACCGTATGACTGAGGATGAAAGTACGTGCTCAATCTCAACTCGGTACCCAAAGCCTGATGAACGGCCTGCCAAAAATGCGATACGAAACAACCGTCTCGATCAGAAACAATGGTCTTGGGGGCACCGTGCAATCTTATGATCTCAGCTATAAAAGTTAGAGCCAATCTCTCCGGTCCCCAAGTATCCTTAATACCCAAGAAGTGTGCAAACTTGGTCAACCGATCGACGATTACCCAAATCATATTCATTCCGACTCTAGTTCTCGGCATGCCAGTGCTAAAGTCCATAGAGATGTCTTCCCACTTCCACTCGGGAATGGGAAGCGGCTTCAACAACCCTTCCGGTCGTTGATGTTCGATCTTGACTTGATGACATGTCCAGCACCGTAGTATAACTTCTGTGACATCCTTCTTCATGTTATTCCACCAAAAATTTCGCTTCAAGTCTTTGTACATCTTACTCGTTCCTGAGCGAAGTTAGTCAACTGGGTATGACCAAGCCGAAGTTAGTCAACTGGGTATGACTAAACAAAGTCAGAGAGCCGTACAGCAAGGAACGTTTGATACTTAGAAAAATTATCAAGTATCAATCAGTTGTGTCCACATCAGCAAACGATAAAAAGTCAACAAGAAGGGCAAGTCACATGGAGTCATGAATAAAACAAGAAGGAGACAAACTGAAAGATTCACGCAAGTTGAGGAATAAGATATTCCTCTAGATTCGCACCCAAGGGACATTCTTCATTAAAGAAATCAAAGAATGTGGCGCAAATAATTTATATTGAAGGAATATCTTCAAACGGGCAGATTTGAAGAAAAAGACAACAAAGAGGGCACTCTCAAATGGACCAATTTGTTCAAAAGATGCAACGGCTATGAACAACTCAAGAATCATATTATAAATATCTGAAAAATTGATGAGCATAAGTAGGATGCTATTAACACTTACATGTGAAAAAGCAACCAAAGAAATACACTCAACGTACTAAGCATCGTGAAGAGCTAAGATCAGAGATACAAGTTAAGGAAACTCTTAAAAGTTGGAGAAAACAAAACTCGTGTCTATTGAGATTTGAGTATGAGTACTTTCTTGAACGAGATTCTTGAAATTTGGGTTGTGCGATATTCACGGGTTCTTGATTGGAAGATGATAAACAACTGGCGACTTATGAGGCATCCACAGGTTTTCGATTAGGAGGTGCCAAGCAACCAAAGGAAAGGAGTTACCGCGGCCAAGGATTTTCACTGGTTAAAAGCTGCTGTGACTAATTCATTATGGCCATCAAAATTTATAGTGAAATTACCTCCAAGTGGATTAGAGAAAAGTGGACTAGTAGAGAATTACCCCATCTTGAAAACCACTATAAGTGACGTGTGATTACTGTTAGGAGTATGCCCTCGAATGCCACTCAGAGGTTGTTGAGAGAGGGCATTGTACTTGTAATTATGTAAACCAATTATATAAGGCAAATGAATGTTTCTTTATTTACTGGTAGTTACTGGCATTCCTAACTCGTAAATAAACATATAGAAACTAGTCCGTGTATTTGAGAGCAAAACGTTCCACTCCTTATTGGATAAGGGAGTCGGCACTGGAAAGGTTATAGCTCAAATACTTAATCGTTCGCAAGTCGATGAAACTTGACTGGGCGTTAAGTTTATGTGAAGACTTGTATGACGTGTTCTTTGACATGGAGAGTGCCTGTCGAACACTAATGGTTAGTGGGAGCACACGTTATAGGTATGCTAATTGGATTAGTATACTCAACCGACTCACCCTCGATTCGTCACATGGATTTCACTCCGGGACACCAATGACGGAATCGAAAGGTTGTGATAGGTATTCGTGAACCTTAGACTTGAGGATTTAGTAGGGATGTGCTTGTGACGTCAAGATCTTCATTAGAGTAGTTCGACCCCGTAAACCTAAGGCGGGGTCAACCTCGATGTGCATCTTGACGGCAAGTAGCAGTCCTCGAATACCAAGATAGAATTCTTTCTCCCGTTAGTGAGCGGGTTATATGTCCTATGCGGTTATTGCGATGAGATCATAAGTCTTTGGCCAAAGCATTGGAGCTAGTTGTATTAGATACACGATGTACCGATGATCTCGATTTGCATTAACGCATGCATAGCGCCAAGCAGATAGGGTTTGACCGACCGTGACCCTATAACTTGATCGGGACATTTGAAAGAAGGGTTTATACGTATACCGGTATTCACTACGAATGGTTCTTGAATGATCCCAATCATTCGTTCTCGGGTACAGTGTAGGCCACCAGTCGGCTAGGTGGTGCTACTACTCTTGGTTCCTCCCATTGCCGATCGAGACGGACCTACCGAGTCGCGCATTAGATTGACGACGGAATGAATTAAGCTAATTCTCTCATTATAAATATTAGATATCGATATCTAATTTGGGACATCGATATTTAAATCGATTTATCGGATAAATTGATTTACGGCTTAATGAATTAAATATATCACTGGGTGATTAATTTAATTCATGGATATAATTATTTCTTGGAGAAATTAATTATGTTATTATGTATTTGATATGATTAATTAATTGGATTAATTGATCGATATAAATACATCGGAACGGAATCGGAGTTTATCTGTTTGGACTCTCGAGAGTCCGAAACGAACCGAACTCGTCGTATTTCCTCATCATAGCCGCCCCCCTTCCCCACACCTTGACAAGACTTTGATTTTTAAATCAATTGGAATCTTGATTAGGTGTTTAATGAATAGATATTTGATATCTTTTTCAAGGTGGGGTTAAACATGAGTTGTTCTCATGTGGAAAGGAATTGAATAAGAAGAGAAGACTTGTCACTCTCTAAAATGATCATTGTCCCAACCGTGAGATACATTGAGAGAGAGAGAAAGTGAGACTTTGAGTTCAAACACTTATCTTCATCTTCTTTTTCAACTTGTTCTTGGTGATTCTTGGAGAAAAATCAAGAAATAAATGAGAGTTGTGAGTTATACACTTAGAGTGTGATA
Organism: Orobanche coerulescens; assembly: GCA_033398695.1. Lineage (NCBI taxonomy): Eukaryota > Viridiplantae > Streptophyta > Magnoliopsida > Lamiales > Orobanchaceae > Orobanche > Orobanche coerulescens. The sequence continues at coordinate 116,837,800 of CM065807.1, read as the reverse complement.
GATCTCATATCGAAGCTTCATCACTTAGCTCTAGCCGTATCCCTGAGGATAGCAAGGTGATCGCTGCTCCGGCCGCTTTCTCCGGCGCGTGGCAAGTAGAGACGCGGTACTTTCGGGCTGGATCGCTCAAGAGCTTGGGGAATAGCTCAAGAGAAGGTTTCCATTTAATCAACGGACTTCGAGGGTTAGTTTCTTATGACTCTTGCTTTTCGCTTATATATTCGTATATACGTAGCTCGATCGATCCTCGTAGGGATTCGGATCGAATTAATTTTCGCTTTACCGCCTACTGGCCTTCGCTTTAGGCACCGAATCCCAACAAAGGGTATCGGAGCGTAGGTCTTGCGATCGTATATACGATATTGGCATTTGGAATGCTCGATTAGATGGTGAATGATTTGGAATCATTTTAGTCATAATCGTGGTATATGTTTTTCGCTCGTAATAATTGTATTTTTCGTAAGTTTATGTCTAAATATAAATCTTAAATTTCGGGAAATATGATTTATATTGAAGATATGAAAGTCGTAAAATATTGATATCGATATCCTATCGAAAATCTAGCCCAATCGTCGTTTGACGACTTTTCGACAAAAAGGGTATTTTGGCCGAGAATGACTCGACCGTGTCCTCGGTGACACGGCCGTGTCCGGCAAAGGTGGCCGACCATCGCTCGAGACCCGACCGTGTCGAGACACGGCGTGAAACCGCCGAAGTGACTCGACCGTGTCCTCGATGACACGGCCGTGTCCTAGCCTACCAAGTCATCGCCAGCGACCCGACCGTGTCCCAGACTCGGCCGTGTCTCGGCCGGATTCTTCCGAGCGTGACTCGCCAAGCCAGTGCGTGATCGCCGCAGTAGCCGCCGAGGGTGACTTGGCCATGCCGCCTGCCACCCCGGCCGATTTTTACGTGTATTCTTGAAAATTAATCTCCCGCATGTTAAATCGATTTAATATGATTAAAATGATTTATGGTATTTCATTTTATAAGGGAAATTTGATTAATTGGAATATTTATGGTCGATCAATTATTTTGAACGTTATCAAATTACCGATCAGGTGAATCGATCGATCGGTTCGTATTGTTGATCGGATCAATGTATCTCTACGCTTTCCATTTATATAGTATTTATCGATGAATGCTTTTGAATGGGGATGTGGTTCGTGGACTTAGATTTGAATCGCTCGCTTTATTCGATTGGGTTGTAAAGGCCGCTTTTGAGCCTATTTATTTTACTAGAAATGTTTGTATCTAGGATGCAATTTTCGATGTAAAATTTTTATGTAATGACGAAGACCGGAGGAAGATCCATTTCGAGAAGACGAAGATTCAAGACGAAGACTTGTAATTAGATTACGAAGTTTTTGTTTTCTAGAACGGTCCATGAACCACATGTTGGTAGCAACTAGGTTGTGAATGGATTTTTCATATTGTATGAATGCCTCAAACGCGATAAAATGATTAATGTGCAAAGTGTAACGTTAATCTAGAAAATTCTACCACTATAAATTATTAAGTATATAATGATTCAAGTTTTTCCTTCCTCCATCGAAGTTTTCGGAAATTGAAATCCAAACCGGATGTGCTATGCTTCCGAGTTATCGGGTAGTCGTCGGGAGGACGGATAAATTACCGAGAGCGCATCGATGCCTTCGGTTGGAGCAAATTTTATCCCTAGAAACCCGATAGGTTGCCGGATAAGATTCAATTGTGAAACTGATTTGCGTCGATGGTATAAACTTAACATGTTCACGAACCATAGAAATCGTATAGGTTGAGGGGAGTGAACAAGGGGAAAAAGAAGATCGAATCATCCATTATATGGGTTGGTGTTGGACACCACTTTATGAAAATTAATAGACTAGAAACCCGTTCGGTTGCCCTCTATTAAGATTTATAAAGAACTCGATCACCACTATGAAGTAGAGCGATGATACTTCCTGATATCACATGGGAGTGTGTTATTCCGATAAAAATAGTGGGAGCCGGGTAACAAGAATAGAAAAGACCTTAAATTCTATACTCGTAACATAATTGAATGAGTCACTAATTAAATCTGCTATACTTAATGCGCATAAATCTCAATATGACAATGAATCCACTCGCAATTCTACTCAAAAGAACACCTTAATGGGACCTAACTTTGTGGATTGGCTCCGCAATCCGATGATTGTCCTCGATAGAGGCACCGGGATACGTCTTGGAGACGGACATTCCGGCGCCTCCTATGCGGACTCGAGCCAATCAGAAGAGATTGAAAACCACGAAAAGTGGGTTAAGGATGACGTGAAAGTCCGTGCTTATATGATGGCTTCCATGTCTAATGAGCTTCAGAGCTCATGAGAAAATGACTTCGCTAGGCATTCTATCTCACTTAACCGAGCTTTATGGTGAGCACAGCAGAATCGCTAGATATGAGATATCCAAGCAACTGCTCGTGCAAGGATGAAGGAAGGTGAGAAGGTTGGGGAACACGTCCTCAAAATGATATCCATGATCGAGAGATTGGAGGCTCTTGATTTTAAAATGGATGCTTCTCTCCAAACCGACCTTATCCTACGCCTCCCCGATTCCTTCTCACGCTTGTTATGAACTTCAACCGCAACGAAATTGCATGTAACTTAGCCGGGCTAATGAACAAACTAGTGACCGCTCGCCTAAGATGAAGACTCATGATGAAGGAGTCTCGCACTTGTGATTTCTTCGACTTCTAAGTCTAAGAATAAGAAGAAAAGACCAAGAAGCGGATCGACCACAAGCTAAGGACCTTAAGGGAAAGGGCAAGGCCCCGATGGTTCCAAAGAACAAGAAGAAGAAGGATGCTTGTCTCAAGTGCGTGAGCCGGGCCACCGGGCTAGAGACTGTCCGATTCTTCATGGCACTTGTGCATGTAACTTTTAGTTTTGGAAACAAATTGTTCGCTACCGTATTTTCTACTTCCCGGATAATGGATTCTCGTGCTAGTTCTCATATTTGTACCGTAAATCGATCTGGAACAAAGTAGGAAGCTTGGAGCCGGAGAAGTTATGATCACAATCGGAAGCGGGCATAGTGTCGAGGCGACCGACATAGGATCACTTCTTTTGGGTTTAGAATCCGGCTTTGTTTTGACTTTAGAAGATGTACTTGTTTTGCCCAAGGGGCACAAAAACATTGTATCCATTCCTGGCCATGGACCGAAAAGGCTTTTCATTTTTCATTGGTGATGGTTCTAAAATTTATTTTAGAAATAAACTAGTGGGTACTGCTACATTGTTGAATGGATTGTATCATCTAAATCTCAAAGAACAAAGTAGTTGTGAATACTATGACTAGAAAACGTGGTAGGGATGAAACCAACCAAGTTTTGAAATGGCATCTTAGACTTGGTCATGTTGGTCGACCAAGGTTTACAAGATGGAAAAAGATGGACTTATGGGTCCATTGGGATCGGATCCCTTTCCTACTTGTGAATCTTGCCTTAAAGGCAAAATGACTAAGTCCCCTTCACAGGACTTTTGAAAGAGCCGATAAACTAGGATTAATCCATACCGACGCTTGTGGTGCTTTGGAAGCAAGACGTGACGGATATCAATATTTCATTACGTTACGATGATCATACTAGGTATGGTTATGTATACCTAATGAAACATAAATCCGAGGCCTTTGAGAAATTCCAGAATTCAAGGCCCTAGTCGAGAAACAAACCGGTAATCATATCAAAGCACTTCGGTCGGACCGAGGTGGCGAGTATATGAGTACGGAGTTTGACGAGTTCCTTAAGGAACATGGAATAGTTTCACAACTAACACCTCCAGTACTCCTCGCTTAAATGGTGTGTCGAAAGAAGGAACCGGACCCCGTTGAACATGGTCCGCTCCATGCCAGGCTATACCGACTTGCCGATTTACCCGTGGGGTATGCACTCCGATCGCCGCGTATATCTTGAACAGATGTCCTTCCAAATCCGTTTCCTAAAACTCCACATGAGATGTGGGAAGGAAGGAAACCAAGTCTTAATCATATTAGGATTTGGGGATGTCCCGCTTATGTCAAGAAGACTAAGGTGGAAAAGTTGGAAGCTAGGTGCATGAAGGACGTTTCATTGGATTCCCGTGCGGGACGATGGGATATCTATTCTACATGCCCGAAGATCGAAGGATCATTGTTGCTTTACAAGCACACTTCCCGGAAGATGAGTTCATTCAGAAGGCGGAGCAGTAGAAGTATTTCTTTAGAAGAATACAATGAAACTCCTCGAGAGACACTCGTGCAAGAAACTCGAACCGAACTTTCAAACACAAGTACAACCACCTCGTAGGTCTAGTAGGGTGTCTCATTTACTCGAGAGGTATGGGCTTGTGCACTTGGAGGAGCCGGGTCTCCATGAGGTTCCAAGTGATAGCCAAGAGACCGACCCGACGACCTATGACCAAGCGATGGTGGATGTAGACTCCGCGAAATGGCGTGAAGCTATGGAAGCCGAGATAGACTCGATGCATGTAAATCAGTCTGGACTCTAGTAGACCGCCCCAAGGGCATAGTGCCCATTGGGAATAAGTGGATCTACAAGAGAAAGACCGATGGTGATGGCAAGGTTGACGCCTATAAGGCCGTGCTTGTGGCAAAGGGTTATACCCAAAAGGAAGGGATCGATTACCACGATACCTTCTCGCCCGTAGCCATGATCAAGTATATTCGCATGATGCTTGCTATAGCTGCCTACCACGATTATGAGATATGGCAAATGGACGTAAAGACGGCTTTCCTTAATGGATTCCTCGAGGAGGAAATCTATATGGAGCACTAAAGGCTTTGTGTCCGAAGTCGATATTCGTAAAGTGTGCAAGCTTCATTGCTCCATTTATGGATCAAGCAAGCGTCGCAGAGTTGGAACCTTCGCTTTGACGAGGCGGTCAAAGAGTTTGACTTCGTGCAAAATGAAGAGGAACCTTGTGTATACAAGAAGGTTAGTGGGAGCAAGATCGCATTCTTAGTACTATATGTAGATGACATTCTACTAATAGGAAATGATGTGGGAATGCTCGCTCGTGAAAGCTTGGCTTTCGAGTAATTTCTCCATGAAAGACTTGGGAGAAGCAACCTATATTCTTGGTATTCGGCTCACCGGATAGAGCGAAGAGAATAATAGGCCTTTCCCAAGCCCTCTATATAGATAAGATCTTAAAGCGATTTAAGATGGATGATTCTAAAAGAGGGTTCCTACCGATGCAACATGGAATAAAACTCACCTTGAAGATGTGTCCTCAAAGTGAGGAACAACGCAAGGAAATGAGTAATATACCATATGCTTCGGCCGTGGGTAGCCTTATGTATGCTATGTTGTGTACAAGACCTGACATCGCGCATGCTGTAAGCGTGGTGAGTAGGTTTCAGCAAACCTGTAGGGAACATTGGACGATCAGAAAGAACGTTCTCAAGTACTTGAGAAGAACGAGAGATATGGTTCTTATGTATGGCGGTGGAGATTTGGATGTGGTGGGATTCACCGATTCGACTTCCAAGGACCGAAGGACGACTCGATGTCCACTGCGCTATATATTTACTCTTAATGGAGGAGCAGATCTTGGCGTAGTGCCAAGCAAAGCGCGATCACCGATTCCACTGTCAGCCGAGTATCAAGCGGCCTCGGAGGCTTCCAAGGAAGGGTTCGGATTAAGAAGTTCGGGAGAACTTCAAATGATACCATGTGCCGAGCCGCCTATTCCAACAGATCGCGACAACGACGGAGTCGTAGCAGCCAAGGAGCCGAGGTTTCACAACAAAGACCAAACATATTGAGAGGAAGTATCATCTCGTAAGAGAATTTGTTCGCAAGGGATACATCAGACCGCACAGAGTAGACTCGGCCGACAACGTCGCCGATCCACTCGACTAAGCCACTTTCTCACTAGCTTGGAGCGTCATCTAGAGAACATGGGTATTAGATACCATAGTGTGTGGCATTGAGTGCAAGTGGGAGATTGTTAGGAGTATGCCCTCGAATGCCACTCGAGGTTGTTGAGAGAGGGCATTGTACTTGTAATTATGTAAACCAATTATATAAGGCAAATGAATGTTTCTTTATTTACCGGTAGTTACCGGCATTCCTAACTCGTAAATAAACATATAGAAACTAGTCCGTGTATTTGAGAGCAAACGCTCCACTCCTTATCGATAAGGAGTCGCACCGGAAAGGTTATAGCTCAAATACTTAATCGTTCGCAAGTCGATGAAACTTGACTGGGCGTTAAGTTTATGTGAAGACTTGTATGACGTGTTCTTTGACATGGAGAGTGCCTGTCGAACACTAATGGTTAGTGGGAGCACACGTTATAGGTATGCTAATTGGATTAGTATACTCGAACCGACTCACCCTCGATTCGTCACATGGATTTCACTCCGAGACAGTCAATGACGGAATCGAAAGGTTGTGATAGGTATTCGTGAACCTTAGACTTGAGGATTTAGTAGGGATGTGCTTGTGACGTCAAGATCTTCATTAGAGTAGTTCGACCCTGTAAACCGGAAGGCGGGGGTCAACCTCGACGTGCATCTTGACGGGCAAGTAGCAGGTCCTACTGAATACCAAGATAGAATTCTTTCTCCCGTTAGTGAGCGGGTTATATGTCCTATGCGGTTATCGCGATGAGATCATAAGTCTTTGGCCAAAGCATTGGAGCTAGTTGTATTAGATACACGATACCGATGATCTCGATTTGCATTAACGCATGCATAGCCAAGCATGTATAGGGTTTGATCGACCGTGACCCTATAACTTTATCGGGACATTTGAAAGAAGGGTTTATACGTATACCGGTATTCACTATGAATGGTTCTTGAATGATCCCAATCATTCGCTCTCTGGGGTACAGCAGTGTAGGCCACCAGTCGCTAGGTGGTGCTACTACTCTTGGTTCCTCCCATTGCCGATCGAGACGGACCTACCGAGTCGCGCATTAGGATTGACGACGGAATGAATTAAGCTAATTCTCTCATTATAAATATTAGATATCGATATCTAATTTGGGACATCGGATATTTAAATCGATTTATCGGATAAATTGATTTACGGCTTAATGAATTAAATATATCACCGGGTGATTAATTTAATTCATGGATATAATTATTTCTTGGAGAAATTAATTATGTTATTATGTATTTGATATGATTAATTAATTGGATTAATTGATCGATATAAATACATCGGAACGGAATCGGAGTTTATCTGTTTGGACTCTCGGGAGTCCGAAACGAACCGAACTCGTCGTATTTCCTCATCATAGCCGCCCCCCTTCCCCACACCTTGACAAGACTTTGATTTTTAAATCAATTGGAATCTTGATTAGGTGTTTAATGAATAGATATTTGATATCTTTTTCAAGGTGGGGTTAAACATGAGTTGTTCTCATGTGGAAAGGAATTGAATAAGAAGAGAAGACTTGTCACTCTCTAAAATGATCATTGTCCCAACCGTGAGATACATTGAGAGAGAGAGAAAGTGAGACTTTGAGTTCAAACACTTATCTTCATCTTCTTCTTCAACTTGTTCTTGGTGATTCTTGGAGAAAAATCAAGAAATAAATGAGAGTTGTGAGTTATACACTTAGAGTGTGATAATCTCATATTGGAAGCTTCATCACTTAGCTCTAGCCGTATCCTCGGAGGATAGCAAGGTGATCGCTGCCCGGTCGTTTCTCCGGCGCGTGGCAAGTAGAGACGCGGTACTTTCGGCGTTGGATCGTTCAAGAGCTTGGGGAATAGCTCAAGAGAAGGTTTCCATTTAATCAACGGACTTCGAGGGTTAGTTTCTTATGACTCTTGCTTTTCGTTTATATATTCGTATATACGTAGCTCGATCGATCCTCGTAGGGATTCGGATCGAATTAATTTTCGTTTTACCGCTTCCGCTGGGCCTTCGTTTTAGGCACCGAATCCCAACAATTACTGCTTTTAACATCATACTTAATTGCTCCATCCATCTCAATTGTTGCATTAACAAACCGAGTCAGCTAAGTCTTCCGCATATCTTTCAGCTGACATTTGAACTGCTCATAGCTGAATTTTCAGCTAAGTTTCAAAACCATCTAAGTTAACCTAGCTGATGCGCATTATAGCTGAGTTTCAAAAACTAGTTCAGTTAAGAAAAGTTTTAGAAGTCTATTCATTCCCTAGACTTTTACCATTCGTACTTGTGACCTACAAGTGGTATCGGAGAGGTTGGTTCATAGCCCACATATTTGGTAGTGACCGAACCAGATCCATATATTCATGTATATTTCACTAATCTTTCATTTTAAGATGGAACAAATGCACTATAGACTCCCTATTTTATCTGTTGATGATTATGATCTTTGGAAGAAAATAATGCTAGCGTACTTATCATCCATCCACAATGACATGTGGAGCATTATTTAAGAAGGTCCTACCATCTATATAAAGGACAACACTGTTTAGGAGATCATAGTTAGAATATTGAACCAGATTCCCAAGATCAGATCCGAGCTAACCACAAATGAGAGGAAGCTGGACAACCTTGACAACCAGGCCGGAGATGTCATATATCAAACTCTTGATAAACCACCATGGTGAAAGTTAGGAACTGCAAAAATACGAAGGAAATCAGGGACACGTTAGCAGTAATGTGCAAAGGAACGGAGCTGATAAAGCAAAACAAGTTGTCAATCGCAACAAAAAAGTTTGACAACTTCAAAATGAAGAATGAAGAGACCATTGATCATTTGGATACCAAATGTTGAGTTGGTACCACCACTAGAAGGAAGGTTGAATAGTGCAGTGTAGAGTATTGAACTCTTTTCGTGTGCTGAAGTGTTAGATAAGTGCGGAAAATAAATGACACAGATTTATAGAGGTTCGGCAAATTGCCTACGTCCAATCTCTTATTGTTATCTTTTTATATGGGTTCAGGATAAACCTTTACGCCTTGTCTTCAATTAGTTCGAGGTAAACCGTTACAATCTTGTCTTCAATCGGCCCAAGATAAACCATTACAATCTTGTCTTTTATCGGTCCAAGATAAACCATTTTTCCTATTCTATCGGACAAGAAAACAACCTTTCTAACTTTCTATTGGTACTAGAAAAAACTCACTGGATTTATATTATGATTCTAACAATGTCGGCTCCACGATTCTAATAACACCTAATCGAATCTACAATCCTTTCTTTTCTCTCATGTATAGATGAGTGAATCAAACACTCAAACTCTTATTAGTTAAGCTCGATTACAACAACAATAATGTAAACAGTAATCTCATACATATATGAATTATACTTGGAGTTGTTGTGTGTTGAATACCAAATGAAGTGGTATATATAGCACTACAAGAAAAACGCCTATCAGCGACAGATATCGGTAGTTGATAGTTATCAGCGACTGATACCAGTCGCTGATAGCGGTCGCATAAGATCTGGTCGCTGATATGCATTACTGCGACCACTTTCAGTGACCGCCGTATCAGCGACAGATATCAGCGACCGCATCGGTCGCTAATCCGAGTCAGCATGGCTTTTCCACTTGTCTGCTATTGCCACATGGTGCCACGTGTCTACGATGGAATTTGCGACCGCCTTCGGCGACCACCTTCAGCGACAGTTGTTAGCGACCGCTTGCGGTAGCTGATACGTAAAATCAAAATAAAATAATTTTTCTGTTTTTTTTTCAGATTTACCAAGACATTTACAACAATAAAAACATCTGCTTTGCCAACACATTCACAGTAATATAAAATCTAAAAATCCAAATAATCGAATAAATAAAAAAATTTGACATTTAAAATTAAAACCCAACAATATATGATTAAGCTTCTAATTATGAATATACCAAGTGAATGCATCTTACGTTAAACATGACAATTCTAGGTCAACTACATAGCCATGTTAAGAGTTACATTCTTAGTTTGGAATCAAAAGTACTAATGAAAGTACAAATCTCAATTACATAATGCACCAAAAGTACATTTTGAATTAGCCAAAGTTGCAAAGGATCATGGACATCTATCCATAAAAAATCCAGCCCAAAGTTCAAGAATTTTATCAATTTGCTGTTTGGCATAGCTTTGTGTACTACCAAGTACCTGCAAAAGTAGTACCAAGCAACTTATCACTAAATTATCTAATCGCAAATATAAAAATATTGTTAAAACATAACCAGACAGAAAAAAGATAAATATCATCACTGTGGAAGCTATCGAATAAACAGGGTCATCAGAATATTCTATGGACAAAAAGAGATGTTATATCCTTCAACTATTTAGCTTAAGACGTCCAGAGTCAGAAAAATGCAGGATAATATTGTAAACAGCTTGTTAAAGTAATTTGCACAACAAAGACAGCTACAATAATCCGCATAAACATGTCTTTGCAATAGGGGCTATTCTGTAACCATCTAAGCAGTGCATATACAATGATGGTACCCTGTAATCGACAATAATGGCATAACACTTTATAATTCATAAATTTTGGGTAACAATTACATGAAATTACATGAAAGCCAATTACATGAAATTACATGACAATTACATCAAATTTATAAGTACTAGCATTATATGTAACTCCAACTACATAAATTTTCATACAATTACATTCTAAACGACAAAAAGCTATACAACCCCTAGGAATTTTCAAGTGATTGTGAAACAACCGATACGGTGGAGAAGTTATTGCTCAATGCTAGATATATAAATAGTAAAATGCAAGTTGATACCAAAAATCAGTAGCTATCCAATATTACCCCAATCATATCAGCGAAAATCAAGTTGCGGTGTAGCTTAACAGTAAAACATAGACTAAATCTACCCAAAGAATTCATGGTCAACCAGTCTATCATCTTCATAACAGCAGTTTTGTGTAGAATGTACTACATATATAGGTTGTCTGTGGCGCATACTACATACGCATTTTTTTATTCGATCTTCTTAATAATATCCACTTTTTGATTCACAGTTGTAACCAAAGTTAAAAAAAAAAAGATGTTTTACCTTCCTCCAAGGTCCTACTCTTGGTGTGTTAGACGGTGGCTTTTCTCCCTAAGAAAGCACAAAACATAAGAGAAATGATTAGAAAATGCACAAGGCTAAGAATAATTTCTACTCATTGCTAGACTCACCTCATCGAACTTTTCAAAATTCTGCGTGTCTAAATCTCCATTCACAGTAGGTTTATAGGCAGCCTCCATTTCATAAAGCATGTCCCATTTGATGCCTCTAAACCAGGAGTGTCCCTGAAAATCAAAATAACTTCAAATATCATGATAATTATTTAAAGACTGCTGGACCATTAATTTTCATCAGTATTAAAAGCATAATTTTCCTCGAAAAATTTATCAAAGCAATAAAAAAAATAACTTTTTATGTTGCCCTTGAACCGACATAATGTGCAATATCTCCAAGCATATAAGAATTATTGCATACCTTAATTTCTTCAACAGCCCTAGTTCCCAACCTTTTGTCAACATCACATAACAAGTGACAGATGAGATCCTTTGTCTCACCGGTGATTTTTGGTTCTTCAGGGAATTTGAAGCATGTCTTCCAATTTATTATCTGATATAAAAGAGAGAAGGGAGATTGTTAGTAATACAAATAAAAAAACATGTTGTCTGATTTTAGAATATTTCACTTCCCACCACGTCTTATTGCTTTGGTTTTATTTGAAAATCTTCAAGCAAACAATGGCTCAAAGTGCAAGTCTGATGTAGTTTGGTGAGAAGGAGTTTCATATAAGTTTGTTAAATTTTCCATGTCCGCAAAATAATTAGGGAGATAATTAGTATTTCTGATTTTTTTTTCCTGATTTTCACAAAATCTGGATCCATAAAGGACCCCATGCAACCAATACTAACACCAGCATATGTAAATCAGTAAAACATAGCCAATCGCATTATAAGAGATGCTCAACAAGGGATCATGAAAAAGTAATCTTTGTACAAACATTCAATAAACAGGATATATAATTGGACCCTACTGGTCATATCAAAGTAAGAACCAAAACAACAATAACAGGATATAATGGTGATTATTACTACCATATCATGACAGAAGAAGGGATGCCCAATCGGAAAAATTCTCTGATGCTTGGAAAGATAACATTAAGCCAATATGACAAACCGATGCCTAGTGCTGCTCCGGGGCTTCCAAAACAAATATATGAACATACATATAAGCAAATCAAATATATAAACTTACATATAAACAAAAATCAAATTTATATATATATATATATATATATATATAGAGAGAGAGAGAGAGAGGGGTAATACCTAAAAAAACCAATCCATAACCAATTGAAGCCCTAAATTAGATTCAAACCCTCAATTGAAACCCTAAATCAGATGGAACCCAAGCATATATCAATTTTCTTCTCAAAAAGAACAAAAGAAAGATGGGAGATAATTTCATAGATGAGAGGAAAAGAGAGATGAGCGAGATCAAAGGTTATTTTGGACAACAAATTTTCGTTTTCACTTCATTTCCACTTCACCTGCAAATAAACGTAGTACATATAGTTGAAAGATAAAAAAAAATCGGTTCACATGATAATTGATTACCAAATTGATGAATGTCAGGAACCGATCCAGCACTGGTTCCACCACAAGTCCATGATTTTCCCGCTATTTACCAACAACATCAACTTGATTTACCTTGTCCGCCACAGTCCTTCCGCAGGAAAATCCTCCGATGCAAAACCGCCCCTGCCATGCCTGTAATGAAAGACTCCCGCTCTCGTCAAACTCCTGAATCATCGGATCCCAAATCCTTTCTCGTCCGACAGGCAGCTCTATTACTCCTCATCTATTTTTGTTAAAGTGAAATATTTCTTGATTGCCGCTCTATAATTTCAGAAACAATGAGCGAGGCATGTGTTGGTGCTAAGTGCGATATTTAATATCAATTTTCATCAGCGACCGTTATCTGCTACTGCAGTCGGTCGCTGATGTAGTTGATGTGGACTTCTTTACGACTGCATGCGGTCGCTCATAGTTTTGGTCGCTGATATATTTAGTTGGCGTGTCATTTTCTGAGACCGCAAGCGGTCGCTGATAAAAATTGGTCGCTAAAATAAAAAGCGCCATTTTTTCGCACCAATTTTTTTGGGGGGAATTTATATTAGCGACCGATATGCGACCATAGTCGGTCGCTAATAATTATTAGTGATGGAATTTCAGCGGTCGCTGATACCGAAATTTTCAGCGGTCGCTGGTAATAAGTATCCACGATGGGAATTGCGGTCGCTGATAGTTTTGGTCGCTGATAGGCATTTTTCTTGTAGTGTAGGCTCCAAAGCCTCAACTAGCCGTTGCTGCCTGCTCATTCATAGCATACGCTATACCACATCTCTAGAGTACGTTAAGCTTGTTGCGTACGTTATCCTTGCATGGTTACGTATGTTATCATCTGTTCAGTATAGTCTAGTAGCTATGTCTCTTTCTTTGTGTATGCTATGTTTTTACCTTGCGTACGTTAAGTACAACAGACATATGAATGTTGTACGCATTGACCATCTAGAAACCTCCAACGAGCTGATTTATTTGAAATCACATTTAAACTGCATCGCGGCCATAATGACATGTTTATAGCATACGTTAATCTCTGCATTTAGCGTATGTTGCTTCACTTCGTTGCGTGCTTTAACATGCCTGAATGTCATCGTTCAGTTTCTTCTGTTTTTAACATTACGTACGTTAACTTGTATAGTTAGTTTACGTTAACCATGCTTTTGTTTCATTTCTTTATTTTAAGTTTAGCTCGTGCGTCTTGGACTGCTTGTTGACTAATTGTTGTTTTTCTTTGATCATCAACACATCATCAAAATTCTTTAATATATTTGTGTGGGCTAAAATGTTCCAACAATCTCCTCCCTTTGATGATGACAAAACAACAATTTTTGATGGGATCTATACCTGTAAAAATACAACTGAAAAATATACAGATCAAAGTTTTTGGCTTTATCCATTATTGTTAGTTTTCCCATGGGAAGATATTCTCTTCCTTTATTTCTTCTCCCATCACTTTTTCCTCCACCTTTTTGTCATTAGCAAAAAGTATATGAAATCTTTTAAATATGAATAAAATCAATAAAACTCATTTGACAGAAAAAAATGGGTATACTCCCCCTAAATTTTTGCAATAATTTTCTCCCCCTAAAATAATAACTCCCCCTCAGTTTAATACCAAATTATTGATTAATATAAAAACAAATAATAAGAAATTAATTTAAAGTTTTGGGGATCCAACCAACTCTGGGTCGTTTTTTATTCGATAAATAGACGATATTTGGCACCATGGTTCCTTTTGAAATCCATATTTTCTTTATTTTAATTGTTCGTCTTGGGCTTTTGCCATTTGAGATGTAATGCCTGATTTTCAAACATTTATCACAATGGGGAGTTTTGAAATTTATCGATTTATTGAATTCATGTTTATCAAATCGTTCGATTCTAATTACTTGTTTATTTAACGAAATATTTTGAATTAAAAGTATTTTCAAATTTAGCATTTGCAAATGAAAATTTATCCGTTAAAGCCTTAAGTTCTTTTTGAACTTTTAACAAATCATCGTTTAATTTATTTTCTTTTTCTAGACACAAAGACGGATTATTATCAATTGATTTTTCCATTTCTCGTATTTTAGAAATTTCATGTTCCAATAATTTATTACTAATTTGAAAATCTATATGTAATAATTCAAAAGCATTAAAAACTTCATCTTGAGACGAAGTACTTACCTGACTTTCGTTGTCGCTGTCGTCGTATGAGCTCCTGGCCATGAATGCGAGATTATTTTGATCATTTTTATATTCTTCGTATTCGTCACTCCAGGTAGCTACATATACTTCCTTTCTTTTATAGTCGAGCGATGATAATTTTTCGCAAAATGGTCTGGTTTCCCAAAATTTCGACAATTATTGTCGAACTTTTTTTATTCATTTCCGATTTGCAATTTGATGTCTTTTCTTATTTGATTTAATAAGTTTGGATATTTATTGATGTTTTTGGCATAAAATACCGATTCTTCATCATTATCATCAACTGGGATTTATTCTTCATTATTTGACATCTTTTTAGCTTTTAAAACTATGGTTTCTCTTTGGGCTTCGGTTTGGCATTTCGTGATTTTAGCACGATCTCGTAATTTGTTAGCAAACCAACAAGGGCACTAAAATCTAACGTGTTGAGATCTTTTGATTCCATGATGGTCGTGGTCATCCCATCCCATTCAGGAGGTAGTGATCGTAGTATTTTCTTCGCTTTTTCACTACTCGATAATAGTTGCCCAAAGTAAGCTAGTCCATTTGTGATGACGGAAAACCGGTCGAGCATGTTAGATATGGACTCGTCATCTTTCATTATGAATAACTCGTAGTCGTGGAGAAGCATATTTATTTTTGTCTCATTGATTTGAGTTTCCTTCGTGAGTTACCTCGAGCATTTTTCATATTTCTTTGGCACTTTTACACGAGGAAATACGATTATGTTCTTCCAGATTAAGAGCGAAATATAGCAATTGAGTTGCTTTACTATTGTAATGGTTACTATCTGAGTGAACCATCGGATTTTATAGGAATTTTTGGACCAAGAAAAATTACCTTCCAAATTTCGATATTGTAAGCTCGGATAAAGAGTGACATTTTTTCTTCCGTGTCATGAAATTCGACCCGTCGAAAAATGGTGGTCGGTTTAAGGCGAGACCTTCCACCAGAGCAAAAGTAAACGCCATT
The DNA here is from genome assembly GCA_033398695.1 of Orobanche coerulescens. Taxonomy (NCBI): domain Eukaryota; kingdom Viridiplantae; phylum Streptophyta; class Magnoliopsida; order Lamiales; family Orobanchaceae; genus Orobanche; species Orobanche coerulescens. The sequence goes on along the minus strand of CM065807.1, from coordinate 116,822,080 downwards.
GGATCTTTATCTCATCAGATGTTAAGTCGACTATTTAGAGACTGCTCTGATACCAATTGCTGAGTTGGTACAACCACTAGAAAGGGGGTTGAATAGTGTGGTGTAGAGTATTGAACTCTTTTTGCATGCAGAAGCGATAGATAAGTGCGGAAAATAAATAACACATGGATGAATAGAGGTTCGGCAAATTGCCTACGTCCTCTCTCCTTTCATTATCCTTTTCTATAGGTTCAAGATAAACTTGTCTGCCTCGTGTTCGATCGGTCCGAGGTAAACCATTGCAATCTTGTATCCAATTGGTCCAAGATAAACCGTTACAATCTTGCCTTCTAACGGTTCAAGATAAACTATTTTTCCTTTTCCATTGGACAAGGAAACAACCTTTCTACCTTTCTATAGTTACTAGAAAACCTCACCGGATTTAGAGTATGATTCTCACAATATCGGATCCACGGTCCTAATAATATCGAATTAAATCTACAATCCTTTCTTTTCTATAGATGAGTGAATCAAACACACAAACTCTTATCGGTTAAGCTCGATTACAACAATAATAATGTATACAATAATCTCAAACTTATATGAATTATGCTTGGAGCTGTTGTGTGTTGAATACCAAATGAAGTGTTATTTACAGGCTCTAATGCCTCAACTAGACATTGTTGCCTTCTCATTCATAGCATACACTATACCTGTAGTGTATGTTAAGCTTGTTGCATACGTTATCCTTGCATGGTTACGTATGTTATCATCTGTTCAGTAGTAGCTATGTTTCTTCCTTTGCATATGTTATGTCGTTAAGTGCAATGGACATATGAACATTGTACACGTTGACCTTCTAGAAACCTCCAACGGGCTGATATTTGAAATCTCATTTGAATTGCATAGCAGCCGTAATTATAGCATAAGTTAATCTCTGGCTTTAGCGTATGTTGCTTCACTTTGTTGCGTGCATTGACATGCCTGAATGTCATCATCCAGTTTCTTCTGTGTTTAACATTACATACGTTAACATGTATAGTTAGCGTACGTTAAGCATACTTTGTTTCACTTCTTTATTTTTAGTTAAGCTCGTGCGTCTTTGACTGCTTGTTGACTAATTGTTGTTTTTCGTTGATTATCAACACATCATTAAAATTATTTAATATATTTGTGTGTAATAAAATATTCTAACACCAGATTCATAGAGATCATTAACAAAATCAACTCTCTAAGGAAGACCTACGGCAATCGGAGATCGCTCTAAAATTCGTAAGGTCTTCAATCCCAAAATGGAGCATGAAGGCCATGTCCATGAGGGAAACAAAGGATCGTAACAAAATAAAGATTCAAGAGCTGTTCTTGGACCTCAAGGCATTTGAGTTCGAGCTTGTTTGCTCATCATCCAGTGAGACAACTGAGAAGGGAATTGCTTTTGTAGCCGAGTCCCATGCAAATAACCCAGCTGATGTCATTCCTCAAAGCCCTATGAAGTTTGAGAATGACATTCATAATGCAAAGATTCAGTAATTTTAGAAGGAATTACTCGAAGTACAAGAAGAACTACAAGGAGATCGTGCATTGGTGCTAACAATGATCTTCTGATCCTGGGGACTATAGAACAAGCCACCCTTCGTTCCCTTAAGATATCCTACAAACACTCGCACGTCTGTACGAGATGCTAACTTATCAGCTTCCTTATTCAGCACATGTACTGGAGTACCCCAAATCCGAGCATGTCCTAGACTGGGCTTACGTCCACTCCACAGTTATGTGGGTGTTTTTGGAACTGATTCCGAAGTCACTAGGTTCAGAATGTACGCCGCTGTTTCTAAGGCGTATCCCCAAAACGAAATAGGTAAATCCGAATAACTCATCATTGACCTAACTATTTCTAAAAGAGTTCTATTCCTTCTTTCAACCACACCATTTTGTTGTGGAGTTCCCAACGCGGTGAGCTGGGACAAAATCCCCTCATTCGCCAAGAAATCCAAAAACTCTCCACTAAGGTATTCGCCACCACAATCAGATCGTAGTGACTTGATACTCTTCCCATGACGCTTCTCTGTTTCAACCTTGAAGTCTTTGAACTTGTCAAAGGCTTCAGACTTACGTCGCATCAAATAGATGTATCCATATCTCGAATAGTCATCTATAAACGTGATGAAGTATTCGAAACCACCCCTAGCCTGGATATTCATTGGACCACATACATCCGTATGAACCAATTCTAACACATTCTGAGCACGGTTTCCCTTGGTTTTAAAAAAAAACTTTTGGTCATCTTACCTTCCAGACAGGATTCACAAATTAGAAATGACTCAACTTGGAGATCATCCAATGGGCCATCATCTACCAATCTTTGAATCCTTCCAAGATTTACATGCCCTAACCGTAAATCCCACAGATAAGGTTCTTTTCTCTTTTTAGGTTTAGACAAAGAGTTAAGTGATTTATGCATAGGAGTTTGTGCAGTATTAACGACATATAGTCCATCATTAAAAATACCTTTGCAAATATATTCACCGTTTCTTTTCCTAATAATGGCATCATCATCAAAAGAAACTAAATAACCATCGCTTTTTAATTTAGAAACCGAAATTAAATTCATTCTAAAATCCAGTACTAATAATACATTATTGAGGACTAATAATTTATCATTTATCTTTAACTGCACGACTCCCAGTGCAACAGCCATAAGCCTGGAATAATCGCCCCAGTTGATGGTAATTTCGCCCACACTAAGCTGCTTGGTTACCTGAAAACCATGCGAGTCAAAGCAAACATGATCAGTGGAGCCTGAATCAACTATCCACGAAGTGGAAGAACAAGCTGCCAAACATGTTTTGACCACTAGTGCACGAGACATAACTTTCTTAAGAGCAGGGCAGTCCACTTTAAAATGTCCTTTTTGACCGCACTTGTAGAACTTTCCCTTTAGCTTTTTGTTCGCCTCGAGGTGAGGAGCCTCGCTTTTCACCTTGAGGGTTGCCACTTGCTTCTGGCCAACCTGCTTTTTCTTCTTTCCCCATTTGGGTTTGGAAGAAGTAGCACCGGTTGCCGCAAGAATTTGATGATAACCTTGTTTGAAGATACCTTCAGCAGATTAAAGCTCTATCAGAATTTCCGCCAAACTATATGTCCTACGGTTCATATTGTAGTTAAGGCGAAGCTGCTCAAAGCTTTTTGGTAAACTGCCCAAGATAATATGACCTGCGTTTCCGCATCGATAGTAGCCCCCAATATGCTCAGTTCGTTCAAATGAGACATCATTTTTAGAACATGATCCCTTACTGGGGTCCCTTCAGACATTTTGTCATCAACACCCTCATTGCATTTTGTCTAGCCGCACGGTTCTGATGACCAAACATCTCGGTGAGACTTTTCATCATTTCCGCGGCCGAGCCCATCGTCTGATGCTGATGCTGCAATACATTCGTCAGTGAAGCCAAAATGTAACAGCGAGCCATCTCATCAGACTTTTTCCATTTTCGGAATTCAGCCAACTCTTCGGGAGTGGCATCCGGTTCTGGTTCTAGAGGGCTCTCCTCAATTAAGACAAATTTATGCCCCTCAGCAGTCAGGACAATGTCAAGATTTCTTTTCCAATCGGCAAAGTTAGTACGATCAAGTTTGTTTAATTTGCAAAAAAGTGAAATTATAATTTTGGAAATCCACGGCCCGGCCGGGGAGGAGCGACGAGATGCTTGATTTAGTGGGAGAGATCGAGTCGAAGATTTTCTCGGATTCAACTCAAGGAAGAAGACCATGATAATTGGATAATTTAATTGTCCATGCTTTATTTTGGTTTTTATTGTTTTGATGTATGGCATGTATGAATGTATGCATGATATATTTTCTGGATGTTAGGACGAGAAAATTAATAACCTTAAGACTAAAATAACTAAGTGATTAAATTGATTTATTTTTTCAAAATAAAATCAAATTGGCCTCCATAATTAATTTAAATTGTGAAGTAATTAGCATCCGCGTTGACATTAGGGTCTTCCTCCATATCGGATGTGCTAATTATAGGTTCACTAGCTTTACATTTCAAAATGATAATGTAAGGTAAATATTACTTTTTATGATAGGACCTCTCCATCTGTAGGACTACTATTTAAAAGATAATATTTTAATGATGTTAAATTATGGTGTTCACTTAGGTGTATTAATTAATAAGCTCCCCATCGGAGTCTATGTTAATTAATACATGGCCAAGAGGAACCAACTATTAATTTTACTTATCATAACGTAAGTTGACTAGATAGTAAAATTAAAGACGTAAAACTCTACTTGAAAAATGGGTGTGTAAACATCCCCACAATCATGGCTTGCATGTGCGGATTTTTCGAGGTGTTGGTTGCTAGCATATATATTGTGTTTTGAGATTTTTCGATATATTTTGCTATGCATTATGTGATGGATGTTTTAATTTTTATCTCAGATGTCTTTCAATCCACTAGCTGTTATTCTCAAAGACATAAAAAAAATTAATTTTAAATGCCGACTCTCCAGCGGACGCAACGAACGGTGGTGAAACGGACCGGACCAACCCGGCCCGAACTGTAACACCCCCGTGATTTACAGGAATATTACAGCGCCGTAGATTCTTTTTGGAGAATCTACCAGGCTAGGACTAACGTAAGAACTCATTTAGTTTTACAAACCACAACTTTATTCTTTTATTAAACAAACCAACTTCAAAATGACATACAACACAATACCAAAAACATCTCGCCCCATAGGACCACAACTGAGACAACAGTTCATATCTGGTACAACAACATCACACGACAGTACCCGCGCGAGTACAAAATGTAAAACACGACCATGAACATGACAATATAACCAATAACTCAAAAAGGGGTACACGATATCAATGCTGCCTGCCAAGCTCGTGTCCGCCATGTGCTAGCTCTTCAATTGGACCTGTACCTGAATACACAAAAGTATATCCACCCCACAGGGGGTCAGCAAGAATCCGATGCAAGTACAATGATTCTAGAATATGTAAAACAAGTGAATAATCAACATAAATCACAGTGTCATCACAGATATTCCGGAATACCACATCACAATCATCATCACAAAACAACCTCCCGAGCTATACTAGCCCCGCATCTCGCAAGATACGCACCCCAAGAGACCTCGTTAGGCTCTCTCTGGTTGTATAGCCCAACCGAGTGATCCGTAGGGAAACGCAGCCTACCGGACCCCAGGGGACCCTCACTGGTTTTATTAGGCTCACACACACTCAATCAATAATTGGCACAAATCCCATTTTTTACATATTCACACGAAGTACATTAAACACAATCAAAGTACTTGCCTCAATCTGAACGACACGAGAAACGACGAATGGATGAATGTACGGTCCGAACTTCCTTCAACGATTCGATCCTAACACATCGAAATACCGAATCAAAACACAACACCACGGAATCGGAAGGATTCCCTTCAAATTCTACTCTTAGGGACAAACTATCATACACTACTAAGGCGGAGTTGTTCATACTCCAATCAATAGGTGTGAACTCAAACAAAATCCGTAGACTTCAAGAAAAACAAGGGATTATGGTCTCACAATCATAATCTGACCCAATTCAAGGTTTAAAACGGACTAGAAGGACGAGATCTAAACAAAACCCTCAAAATTCCCAAAAACTAGGGATTAAACAATCTGACCTTGATTTGGATGATACACTGGATGAAATCTTGTTAGATTGAGACTAGGAACTCAAAATGTTGTTGGATGGTGAAAACTGGTCGAAAACCACGCCTAACTACACTCCAAATCGCCCAGCCGCCGAAGAGAAGAGGAAGAGGTGAAAAATGACATTTCTAGAACCTGCCCCCCATATATATATACTGGGAGGTATTAGCGCACGCTACAGCTACAGGCTTAGCGTGCGCTAACGAGCTGAGGGCGGTGCAATGCTGAAGAAATGGCAGTCCAGAACTTTCTGTCAGACTCCGGTAGCGTACGCTAAACCATCTGTTAGCGTGCGCTATCGATTGCCACTAGCGCGTGCTAAGTCCATACAGTAGCATGCGCTACCTGCAAGTACCTGCAGTCCAGAAACGTTTCTGCCCTCACTGACCTGACATCCTAGCGTGCACTATCCGACAAGTAACGTGCACTAGTACATCGCAATAGCGTACGCTAGTCCTTCCATAGCGTACGCTAACGCCCCATTCTAGAGTCCAGAAAGTTCACTGACCAGCGGGCCTAATGCACGCTATTGCACAAGAGTAGCGTGCGCTACTCGAACCTGGTTAGCGTGCGCTAAACATACAGTCTTAGCATGCGCTAACTGCTATTCTCCAAAATTAAATTCGCAAAGTCCGGCCAAAACGAGCACAATCCGAGAATCACAAAACTCAATAATTATCAGGCATGAACATACCAAGGTCAATCATCAATACATACGATCAAAATAAACACAATACCACAAAATACATCTAAAACAACACTCATAAAATACACGGGTATTACACCCTTACCCCCTAAAAAGAAGTTTCGTCCCGAAACTTAAGATACAAAAAGTTCGGGGTATCGGGCACGCATACTATCCTCGGTCTCCCATGTGGCCTCCTCAATTCCATGCTTAGACCATTGGACCTTTACTAACGGAATCACTTTCCGTCGCAATTGTTTCACTCGTCGCTCTAGTATGGTTATCGGTTGTTCTTCATACGTAACATCGTCATTAATCTCAATCTCTTGATAATCAATAACATGGCTGGGATCGGGAACATACTTACGCAGTTGTGAAACATGAAACACATTATGAACATAACTAAGCATCGGAGGTAACGCTAGTCAATAAGCTACATCACTTACCTTGTCCAGGATCTCGAAGGGGCCAATATAATGAGGACTAAGCTTCCCCTTCTTAGCAAACCGAAGAACTCCACGAGTCGGCGATACTTTCAACAACACATGGTCTCCCGCCTGGAACTCTAACGGTCGACGACGAACGTCGGCATATGACTTTTGTCGACTCTGAGCAGTCAACAACCTTTGCTGAATAATTGCGACTTTTTCCCATGTTTGAACCACCAAGTCCGGTTCTACTCCAAGTAACTCGTACAGCTCGTCCCAACAGATTGGCGATCTACACCGTCTTCCATATAATGCTTCAAATGGAGCCATCCCAATCGAACTACGCCAACTGTTATTGTACGCAAATTCAATCAATGGTAAATGAGTCTCCCAATCTTCTTTCCAATCCAACGCACAAGCCCTCAACATGTCTTACAGCGTTTGGATCGTCCTCTGCGACTGTCCGTTTGTCTGGGGATGATAAGCGGTGCTGAAATTCAGTTTGGTACCGAGTGCTCGATGTACTGCTTGCCAGAAATGCGACACAAAACGCCCATCGCGATCAGACACTATACTTTTTGGGGTACCATGGAGTCTCACAATCTCCACAATAAATAACCGAGCCAACCTCTCCGGTCCCCAATATCTCTAATGCCCAGAAAGTGTGCGGATTTGGTTAGCCGATCAATGATTACCCAAATCATATTCACTCCAGTTCGCTTCTTTGGCATTCCCACAATAAAATCCATCGCTATATCTTCCCACTTCTATTCCGGAATTGGTAGCGGTTGCAATTTACCGGCAGGTCTCTGATGCTCCGCTTTAACCTGCTGACAAGTCAAGCATTTCAACATGAACTCCGTTACATCTTTCTTCATGTTCGGCCACCAAAAATTTTTCTTCAAGTCCTTATACATTTTACTCATACCTGGATGAATCGAGTACGGAGTAGAATATGCTTCATTCAAAATCACTTGTTTGAGATCATCCCGATTAGGTACACAAGTTCTACCTTGAAATCGAAGAACTCCATCTTCATCGATTAAGAATCCAGGAGCTTTTCCTCTAACGCTGTCTTCCCGAAGCTGCACAATTGAGAGATCATCTAACTGTTTGGACTTAATATCTTCCATCACGGAGGACGTAATATCAAGGAAACGCAACTGTCCTTGAGTTCTGTGAGGCCAAACTTCAATTTCCAAATCAATCAACTCTCGTCAAAGCTTCGGTTGAATGGTAAGTAGTTCCAACTTCTGCAACACGACTGACTTGCGGCTTAACGCATCGGCAACGACGTTCGCTTTACCTGGATGGTAAAGAATGTCAAGATCATAATCTTTAATCAATTCCAACCATCGTCGCTAACGCATATTGAGCTCCTTCTGCGTGAATATATACTTCAAGCTCTTATGATCCGTATACACTCGACAAGAAGAACCATATAAGTAATGCCTCCAAATTTTCAACCCAAACACCACAGCGGCTAACTCAAGATCAAGAGTATGATAATTCATCTCGTATGGCTTTAATTGTCGAGATGCATAAGCCACTACTCTCTCATTTTGCATCAATACACATCCCAATCCTTGTTTAGAAGCATCACTATAAATAACGAAACCTTCCGTTCCTTGTGGTAAGGCTAGGATCGGAGACGTAGTCAACCTCTTTTTCAACTCGTCAAAACTCTTATGACACTCATCACTCCACTCAAATTTATGTGTCTTCTGCAATAATAGGGTGAGCGGTGGAGCAATTTTCGAGAATCCTTCGACAAATCGACGATAATAGCCCGCTAATCCCAGAAAACTCCTAACTTCCTTAACATTCCGTGGAGGCTCCCAAGCTAAGACTGCTTCAACCTTTTGAGGGTCTACTCGAATACCATCGGCTGAGATGATGTGTCCCAGAAAAAAAACTTCTCTAAGCCAGAACTCGCACTTAGAAAATTTAGCATAAAGCTTATCAGCCCTCAAAATACTCAACGCGATCCTCAAATGTTCGGCATGCTCCGTCTCACTTTTGGAATAGATTAATATATCGTCAATAAACACCACCACAAATTTATCGAGATATTCGATAAAGGTTTTGTTCATAAGCTGCATAAATGCCGCCGGAGCATTTGTTAAACCAAATGGCATAACTACGAATTCGTAATGCCCATACCTCGTTCGAAATGCTGACCTGGGGATATCCGAATCTCGAATTCGCAGTTGGTAATATCCTGACCTCAAATCAATCTTGGAGAAAACCGTAGCCCCTTGTAATTGGTCAAATAAATCATCGATTCTTGGCAACGGATACTTATTCTTGATAGTGAGTTTATTCAACTCACGATAGTCAATACAAAGCCATAAGGACCCATCTTTCTTTCGTACGAACAATACCGGTGCACCCCATGGAGACACACTAGGCCGAATATAACCTTTGTCCAACAATTCACCCAATTATTTTTTCAATTCTAACATTTCCGATGGGGCCATTCTGTACGGTGCCTTGGATATTGGCGTCGCATTGGGCTCTAGTTCGATGACGAACTCCGCTTCACGATGTGGTGACAATCCCGGCAAATCATCCGGAAATACGTCTGGAAATTCATTCACAACTGGAACAGAGGACAACTGTACCTCGCCAACTTCCGACTTCAACGCGTAACTCCAATAACTGGTACAACCTTGTCGCAATAATTTCATCGCCTTCATGGCTCGAATAATCTTCCCAGAAGTACCAGGTTTCTGCCCTTCAAAAACGTGTTCAGTACCATCCGGCGCAACTATCGAAATTATTTTCCGACGATAATCTACTATCGCTCCATGTCGATTTAACCAATCATCACCGAGGATTAAATCCTCTCCCATCATATCGATCACAATCAAATCGGATGACCAATCTTTACTGCCAATGGTTACAGGACAATTGGCAATCTCTCGACCCCCAATTATCATTTCCCCACTTGGCAGCCCAATAATAAAAGGTTCGCATGCAGAGAGACCATCTAGACCCAAACGATTCACACAAGACAATGATATAAAAGAATGAGTAGCTCCAGAATCAAACAATACATCTACCGGGTGCATCGAAATATAAACAATACCTGACGTAGTTGCAGTCCCTACGTCATCAGTCCGCCTCATCTCATACAATCGAGGTGGAGCTGATCTAATACTAGGTGCATCCTTACGCTCGGTCTTACCTCTGCCACTGCCGCGTCCGACACTCGGAGTTGGCTGACCCGTAACTGTGCCATCCGGAGTAGGAGACTGTTTAGAGAATATTCTGGCCACTGACTCACAATATAATGCGCGATGACCCTACTTCCCACACTTAAAACAATCAATGGGGCGAGAAGTGCAATGAGAACTGATATGTCCCGGATTTCCACAATTAAAACAAACTTTCGGCACTCCTCCACTAGGCTGAGGGGAACCAACAGAAGATTGCACAGAAGGTTGAGGCCTACGCGATCCACTGCCTCGGAAACTACCAGAAAATTTCAGTTTCTTCAAGCTCAAAACTGCAGGAACCGGAACTGACACCATCTCATAAGCAAGTTCTCTATCCTGATATTCTCTCAAAGTAGTACACCCAAGGCCCGCCATATACTTTCGGACCTCCGGTTTCATCCTTGCGTCGAAATGAAGTATCTTGTCTATCTCATCCTTAACCTGATCTTGGACATACACTAACTGCTTGTTGTATGTCTTGATTGCCTCAGAAATAGGAACATATTCGGGTTGAGCTCTGAAGAACTCACTGACTCTTTCTAACTGTACCGGCGCTGGACAATACTGAGCTTCCGTCAATTCTTTAAATTCTTCCTAAGTGACATCACGGTCCTTGGGCTTAACAGCTCGCCACCAGTCCGAAGCATCATCAACAGTCAGATATTGAGCAATCGGGACTCTCTTGGCTTCAGGACAACCAATACCGTCAAAGATCTTCTCCAGCTCAACTAACCAATGATCCCAGTTGTTCACATCACCGGAACCATCGAATCTGGGAGGGTTCATCTTCATAACTTCTTGAAGCCATCGACCCTCAACCGTCCTGCCAGTATTAATATTCTGCACCACTTGTGCCAGTTGGTGCACTTGCGTTACGACTTGTTGAAGAACGTTAGGCACCTCGGCCTCCGAGCCTCCATCTGAACCTCCCGAAGGGATTGGGTCTGACCTAGTCGCAGAACGAGATGCCGATTCTGAAACGGACCTCTCGGACTCAGACACTACTACTCTGCCACGGCCTCGACCACGACCGCGTTGACGGATAGCTCTACTTCTCGGCATACTGAAGAATAAGAATGGTTCAACAAGGAAACGATTACAATAATAGATTGCACAATATTAAGGTATATATTTCCGAAGGAAAGAAACACCCAACATCCGAAAAGTCTTCCAGCACAGGCAACACGGGGTGGTAGCATGCCAATGATATCGTAGACAACAACTGACTCAATTTAACAGACCCAAAACACCGACAGCCTAGGTATCCATAAACCTAGTCTCTGATACCATATTCTGTAACACCCCCGTGATTTACATGAATATTACAGCGCCGTAGATTCTTTTTGGAGAATCTACCAGGCTTGGACTAACGTAAGAACTCATTTAGTTTTACAAACCACAACTTTATTCTTTTATTAAACAAACCAACTTCAAAATGACATACAACATAATACCAAAAACATCTCGCCCCATAGGACCACAACTGATACAACATTTCATATCTGGTACAACAACATCACACGACAGTACCCACGCAAGTACAAAATGTAAAACACGACCATGAACATGACAATATAACCAATAACTCAAAAAGTGGTACACGATATCAATGCTGCCTGCCAAGCTCGTGTCCGCCCTGTGCTGGCTCTTCAATTGGACCTGTACGTGAATACACAAAAGTATATCCACCCCAGAGGGGGTCAGCAAGAATCCGGTGCAAGTACAATGATTCTAGAATATGTACAACAAGTGAATAATCAACATAAATCACAGTGTCATCACAGATATTCCGGAATACCACATCACAATCATCATCACAAAACAACCTCCCGAGCTATACTGGCCCCGCATCTCGCAAGATACGCACCCCAAGAGACCTCGTCAGGCTCTCTCTGTTTGTATAGCCCAACCGAGTGATCCGTAGGGAAACGCAGCCTACCGGACCCCAGGGGACCCTCACTGGTTTTACTCGGCTCACACACACTCAATCAACAATTGGCACAAACCCTATTTTTTACATATTCACACGAAGTACATTAAACACAATCAAAGTACTTGCCTCAATTTGAACGACACAAGAAATGACGAACAGATGATTGTACGGTCCGAACTTCCTTCAACGATTCGATCCTAACACATCGAAATACCGAATCAAAACACAACACCACAGAAACGGAAGGATTCCCTTCAAATTCTACTCTCACGGACAAACTATCATACACTACTAAGGCGGAGTTGTTCATACTCCAATCAATAGGTGGGAACTCAAACAAAATCCGTAGACTTCAAGAAAAACAAGGGATTATGGTCTCACAATCATAATCTGACCCAATTCAAGGTTTAAAATGGACTAGAAGGACGAGATCTAAACAAAACCCTCAAAATTCCCAAAAAATAGGGATTGAACAATCTTACCTTGATTTGGATGATACACTGGATGAAATCTTGTTAGATTGAGACCAGGAACTCAAAAATGTTGTTGGATGGTGAAAACTGGTCGAAAACCATGCCTAACTATACTGGGAGGTATTAGCGCACGCTACGGCTACAGGCTTAGCGTGCGCTAACGAGCTGAGGGCGGTGCACTGCTGAAGAAATGGCAGTCCAGAACTTTCTGTCAGACTCCGGTAGCGTACGCTAAACCATCTGTTAGCGTGCGCTATCGATTGCCACTAGCGCGCGCTAACTCCATACAGTAGCGTGCGCTACATAAGTACTGCGGTCGAAGCGTTTACGCCCTCATCGACGACATCCTAGCGCGCGCTATCCGACAAGTAACGTGCGCTAGTACATCGAAATAGCATACGCTAGTCCTTCCATAGCGTACGCTAACGCCCCATTCCAGAGTCCATAAAGTTCACTGACCAGCGGGCCTAACGCACGCTATTGCACAAGAGTAGCGTGCGCTACTCGAACCTGGTTAGCGTGCGCTAAACATACAGTCTTAGCGTGTGCTAACTGCTATTCTCCAAAATTAAATTCGCAAAGTCCGGCCAAAACGAGCACAATCCGAGAATCACAAAACTCAATAATTATCAGGCATGAACATACCAAGATCAATCATCAATACATACGATCAAAATAACTACAATACCACAAAATACATCTAAAACAACACTCATAAAATACACGGGTATTACACAAACCAAATGAACCGTCCGGACAGTGCCGCGGCTCTCGGCAATGCCTGGCATTACCTTGCTCATTGCTTGTCATGCCTTGCCAGTGATCCGGCAGTCCCGGTTCTGCTCTATTTCTTCGTGATCTCGTCTTTTCTGAATTCGATAACAATTTTATACAAAATAAAATACATCGAAATTACAGCAAGATTACACAAAAAATAAAACACCTACAACTACCCGCGAATTTTCTCACGGGAAAAATCATTACATGCCTCAAAACCGGACCAAACCAACAATTGCATAAATAATAAAATTAAATAAATAAACCATTCACATAAACCATGATAATTGGATCATATCACCTGCAAGAACACATCTAGCAAAATATTCCAACATCAAAATATATGAATATTTAAATTTCTATCAATTAATCACCAAAATTAATTAAAATAGCAAAAAGCCTAAAAATCCGGTTCCGATACCAATTGTTGGAAAGTAAAACGCAGCGGAAGTGAAGTTTGAGAAAATTTGATAATCGCGTTTCACGCATCCACGAGCATAAGATCTATTTAGGCATGCTAATTAATTAATTACTAAGACTAATAAGCAATTTAAATATTATTTATTATTTATTATTTAAATATGTTGATTATTAAAATATCCTAATCTAGATCCAAAGATCATAGGATATTACCTTTTGAAGAGTATTGGTTGCTTTCGTCTTGATCACCTTGTATTTCTACCTTTAGACCTTTTAGAGTATGATCCGCCTTAACCCGGACGTTGTGTGGGCAACGAGCTACCGGATCTTGTTTTGGACTTCTATGGGGAATCGGCCGAAACTTGTTCTTGTATGTGGTTACTCAATTTTTCTTTGCTTTATAGTATTTTATAAACACTCTTAGCAAATTAATTGTGTTATCTAAATTGTAGAATCAAATACACAAGTCTAGATCTACAATTAAACACAAGAGGAAAAATTAGATCACACAACCTCACAAGAAAAAGCATAAAATCGGCCAACACCCCAAAAGTCCTATATATAGGATCTTGAACTACTACTAGGGATCTTAAGGAGGATTATGGAAGGACTCCCAATAAATTCATCTTACCTTATTAGGACTCTTCCTAATATAATGAATCTATTAATATCAACTTAGTCCACTAAAGGGTTGATATTGCACTTCCTACCAAAATCCCAAATTACGAAATTGGGCTCCTTATTTAAATATATTATTTGTCGTGTTTAAGATATCGAATGTCCATTAATTAATTATGAGCTACCGACAGCTTTAATTAATTAATATCTTATCCAAGAGCAGTACTACTCGAACCTTATTATTATATCGGAATTAAATCCATCTGCAGGGTTTAATATAATAATCATTATCGAGCTCCTCAGGGGGACATCATCAACCCGCACGAGTCGGGACACGATTTCTAATAATAATAACGGTCGTATAAATAATGTTATTGCCCAAGATACGAGGCTTATTGAGTCGATCATTTTGACTCTCACCCATGATAAATCAAAGCAATAAGTATTATAAATACACAATTAAATATTATATACTCAGAATTAATAAATAATAATTATCCGAGATTTACGTTCTTCTTACAGTCAGTACAGAAGACACTATCTCACCTCGATCCAGTTCAACGTATGCAAATACGCTAATGCATGCTAATAGTCAAGACCAACTAATCTCAAGCATACACTACAACCTTTTATATAATTTGTCTAATAATTATATAGGTTGTGAACTATTATATTATTTTATAAGGCACTGATAATGTGATCTTCCATGTGACACCAACACACCACATTATCTACAATATAAAATAATTAGACATTTCATTTGCATAACCACAACGTGAATAAATATGCAAAATATGTGATTGAATGTAATTAATATTCTCATAGGTAGTTTCAGGGAAATTAGGTAATATAAGCATAAAGTATGCTTTGCAGTATACAATCCTAATATAATGTTCCCTTTCTGAACCATTTATCTAACAAAATGATACTTTATCTCAATTTGTTTGGTGTTGTAGTGAGCCCTATGATCCCAAGCCTACACAACAGCTCCGTCGTTGTCCAAAAATAGCGCCACGAGCTAATTTGAGTCAGGAACCACTTGAAGTTCCTCAGTGAACTTCTTAATCCCAAATGCCTCTTTAGCAGCCTCTGTGGCTGCATGATACTCGGCTTCACATGTGGAAATTGCAGTCGTACTTTGCTTTGCACTTCTCCAAGATACTGCTCCACCATTTAGAGTAAAGATATACCCTGATGTGGACATATGCGCATCTGTGTCTCCTGAAAAATCTGACTCCGTATAACCCATCACTTTAAGTTATCCACTGTCGTATGTACGAACCAAGTCTTAAGTCCTCTTCAGGTACTTAAGAATGTTCTTTATAGCAGTCCAATGTTTCTGCCCTGGATTTGATTGAAACCGACTAACTACACTTACAGCATAGTCACTATCCGATATAGTGCTAATCATAGCATACATAAGGCTACCCACTGCCGAAACATAAAGTACCTTGCTCATTTCCCTTTTGTCTTCCTCACATTGAGTACACGTCTCTAAGGAAAGTTTTGCACCATGTTGCATAGGTAGGAACCCTCTTTTAGAATTTTCCATCCTAAATCGCTTCAGGAAGCTTTCTATATAAAGGGCTTGGGAAAGACCTATAATTCTCTTCGCTCTACCCCAGTAGAGATGAATAACTAGAATATAGGTGGCTTCTCCCAAGTCTTTCATTGAGAACTTAATAGAAATCCAAGCTTTCACAGAACCGAGCATTCTTATGTCATTTCTCACAAGTATAACATATAGTACTAAGAACGCAATTTTGCTCCCACTAACCTTCTTGTAAATACATGGCTCCTTTTCATTTTAACAAAATCAAACTCTTTGACTGTCTCATCAAAATGAAGATTTCAACTTCGTGAAGCCTGCTTCAGTCCATAGATGGCACGTTGTGTAACACCCCGAGATATTCGGAATAATTACAGCGCCGTAAACCCTTTAGGTAAGGATTTACAAGGCTAATTTTAATAGAAGTGTAAATATAATCCAATCGTGCAACTGAAGTTCAAATACAGATTTGATTCTACCAATCAAATGAGTTAACTTATACAACCATATCGAAATGACCTTATTAAAACAGACGTACTCGAGTACTAAATGAACCAAGAAGACAAATCACAATAACCATAAACATCAACCACATCACTGAGCCATTTCATCGTCCTGTCGGAACTGTGGTTGCTTCCCCGCTCCTCGGCTACCTGAACATCAAAACAATGTCCACCCCCGAAGGGGTTAGCAAAGCAATGCTAGTACAAGTATCATAATACATAAATCATCAATGCATCATAAACAAGCAAAATGGACTTCCGTCATCGGAATCCAACGATGCGAATCCTCATGATTCCATCAACATAGTACAGGGTAATCCAGTGATCCAGCGCCCTTGGTATAGATCCCCATGATGATCCCGTCGGACCAACGCATGGTGGAAAACCCGTCCAGCGATCCAGCGCCCTCAGCATAGATCCCCATGATGATCCCGTCGGACCAACGCATGGTGGACATTCGATCCAGCGCCCTCAGCATAGATCCTCATGATCCCCTCGGATCATTTATACCATAAATCAATCAATTATGCATACATATATGCATTTCAATACGTTCATCAATACGAACAATTAACAACGAATACCACGAGAAATTACAGAAATACATCTCATATTCGACAACATGAACAAAACCATAAGCATGATCAACATTTCAATATAAATTGAACTCGACATATGATACTTGCCTCGAAAATGGCAAGAATGTAAATACTCCAATAAATGACACGCGTCTGTATGTCACCGCCCCTCGATCGTCCCCTATGCAAGGCTCGGACCTAAGAAATAATAAAGAATTCCTTTCATGTCGTACGAATATCTAACGATCCGGTTTACGGCCGAAAACTCTAAAAATGAATTCTGCCTGGACTGCTTAGCGTGCGCTACGTACTCAACGTAACGTGCGCTAAGCCTGCACGTTAACGTACGCAACTAATCAAGTCTATCGTACGCTATTTGTATCGACCCTCTCTCGATCGCCGATCGCCGCTGATGATATAACGTACGTTACGTACCAAACGTAGCGCACGTTATTCATTCCCGATAGCGCACGTTAATAGGCCTATCCTAGCGTGCGCTAACTACGTATGGCAGTTTACTGCTGGACAGAAACTAGAGCTAAAGGTGATGAAACTCATGAAATCTTCAGTGTTAATACAAGCCATCTCGGTGTATATCATGCTCATACGGTTTGTGAAAGACTTTCTACGGATTAAACGACTACAAGATACAAGGGTACGTCTAATCATCACAACACCATAATTCATCTTTGATCTTCAAGAAACATCCTAAGTCCAATCCATTTCATGTCCCAAACGTATGATTCTATCATGTCAAAACATAAGAACTTGATACTCTCCCCATACTGGTCATAAACAGTTTTGAAGATACATGAATATGTTTAGGAGTCCAACACTAAAAAGGTTCAAAGGATTATACGATGAATAAGTGCCGAACGTCGAAAATGTCCTTCTAACACATGATGATCGACTAATAACGAATCTAACTGACTAGATAAGCATAATCAAACGTCCAAAGAACACTACTAATATTGGTGAAGAATCACCTACCTCAAAGTAGTGAAGAACAAGGAGGAAATCGAAGCAAATCCAACGTCGAAGGCTTGAACACCAATCCTCAATGATCTACAATCTTCAACACGAGCTAGGATGCTGATGGGAAGTGTTTAGGATGAAGAGAGTAATACTCTAAGTATAAGGATTCGGATATTGAAAGAGAAAAGACTGAAAATACGAAAAGGATGATGTCCTATTTATAGAAAATGGTTATTAGCGCGCGCTAGTCCATACTCGTAGCGTGCGCTAACGTCTTACTGACTTCACTGTACTCAGCACTTAGCGTGCGCTATTCACATGCCAGTAGCGTGCGCTAAGGCGTTGACTTGGCTTTTCCCGAAAGCCGTCCAGGTTCATCCCAACACAATCCGACCAAGATCCCCGACCTGATCTCACCTACCACACGTTTCAATCATATTGACCACATATAGCGTGCGCTAATGATCCTTTGTAGTGTGCGCTATGGATCCACGTTAGCGTACGCTACACATAGACGATAGCGTGCGCTACATGCGCAGAATCACAAATCTTAAATCACATTCAAGAAATCATACTCTCAACAACACCGGACTATGAAATACGGAGAATGATACTCAGATCAAAGTGCAATAATTACAATATCATAAGTTCCAAATACATTTCAGAAATCTCGGGTATTACATCCTTCCTCCCTAAAAAGAAGTTTCGTCCCAAAACTTAAGATGAAAACAACTCCGGATATCTAGTCTTCATACTGTCCTCCGTTTCCCAAGTGGCCTCTTCAACTCCGTGTCGTGACCATTGTACTTTAACCAAGTGTATTGGTTTATTCCTCAATTGTTTGGTCCGACTCTCGAGTATCTTGATTGGTCTCTCTTCGAAGGTGCCATCATTAGCTATCTCGATCTCGTCGAAATCAATGACGTGACTGGGGTCCGGTACATACTTCCGCAATTGGGATACGTTAAACACATTGTGAACGTGACTCAGTGATGGTGGTAAAGCCAACCTGTATGCTAAATCCCCAACTCTCTCTAGGACCTCAAATGGCCCGATATATCTCGGACTTAGCTTACCTTTCCTCCCAAAACGGAAAACCCCTCGTGTAGGAGACACCTTCAATAGTACATGGTCCCCGACGTCGAACTCTAGAGGGCGACGACGTACGTCTGCATAAGACTTCTGTCGACTCTGGGCAGTCAACAGTCTTTCCCGAACCAAAGCTATCTTCTCTTGAGTCTGAACTATCAATTCCGGTTCCGTCCCGATCAAGTCCAAAGAATCATCCCAGCACAGGGGTGATCGACATCTTCTCCCGTACAAAGCTTCAAATGGTGCCATCTTAATAGAAGCATGCCAACTATTATTGTAGGTGAATTCAATCAATGGCAAATAAATTTCCCAATCAGTTGACCAATCCAAAGCACAAGCTCTAAGCATCACTAGTAGAAAAAGAGTCTTTCTTGACGCGCATTTGGCGTCATAAAGGGCCTTTATGACGCGCAAATGCTGGTCATAGAAGGACCAGTCATAACTCATTATGACGCATTTGTTCGTCATTGTACAATGACACGCACTTATGACACCCACTTTATGACGCCTTTTTCTGACAACTATATATGCGTGTCATAAAAGTTATGACCCCTTTTTCTGATTTCAGTTTTTGCGTGTCATAACTTCAAAATTTTTTATTTTTTTAAAGCTTTTATGACCCCGCTAAACCTGCAATTATATACCAATTGTACCCAATTCATTACAAAACCTGCTGATCGATTGTACAAAATTAACACATTTCATATATATCGCAAAACCATGCGTTACCAATTCATTACATGACTCGACTAAACTCGATCATGTCAAAATCGGATCAATATTATCTAGTTTACGATTACTACCAATTGTACCCATTTCTACCAACTGTACCTATTCCTACAAACAGTTTTACTCCCTAAAAATAAAATTCGACACATAAGTACACCATTCTTCTCGAATGTCGTCGAAATCCGCATCAGTGTAGTCGTTGCTTTCACCTCCAATCTAGTCAAATAAAACAACAAGTTAAAACAGTTTAAATAGGATCCGCGGACTAACTAAGCTAGACAACTAAGACCAGTCACAAAACCACAATTCAGTCACAATTCACAGTGACAACTTCAATTCACAGTCACAACTTCAATTCACAGTTTAAATAAGACAATTAAGACCAACAGCCACAATTCACAATTCACAGTTTAAATACGACAACTAAGACCAACTACAAGATAGTTAGGATAAAGGTACCCGATTAATGAAAAAAATAGATCAGAATCAACTTATCCAGTGATTCCAGTTACACTATTTACTTGTATGATAATCTGCAAGGTGAATATCTTTTTCGATGTATGGGATAACAGAATTTGTCAGACGACGATTCAAATCTCTGCTAGATCAAATATAAGTACCTGAAAGTTCCTATTACTAAGTCAATGTAGTTCTAAGCAACAGTCAATCCTCTAAAATCTCATATTCTCAATGGTAACTGCTGTATGATCCGATTCATGTGTCAGCAAAATTTTATGGCAAAAGCTTAATAAAAATGTGCATCATATATGATTCCAAAGCCATCAACATCACATGTTTCAGTTATATAAAAAATATCATGAGACGGTGTTGGTTCAAAGATAACTGCTATAGTCATATCACATTACGTGATTGATATTGTAAAATCAACACGTACATCATGGAACATGACTCATTACTCACACAATGAATGAAAATAATAATAATAATATAAATAATTCCAGTGAGATAAAATGAAAGTCTGAAACTTCATGACAGTGGCATATGCAAGTTTGTGTTGCAAAATCAATCAGGATGTCCATATTAAGTTGTCATTACAGTCGAGGCAAGTTCTTCAGATCTAAATGCAGCGTAAAAATACCATAAGAGCTACTTTGCGGACTCTTCCCCACTACCAAAGCAAGAGATCTAAGTTCCCTATAATCCCCTTCACTCATTATCACCAACAGCCACAATTCACAGTCACAAAACTTCAATTCACAGTCACAAAACTAGGCAATAACAGGGACAACCGAGAGCCGGCAATAACCTACACTTACAACTAAAACCAGCTGCCAATTCATATTAACAAAACAAATAACCTACACTTACAAGTAAAACAAGATGATCAATTAACTAGGCAATAACCTACACAACCGAGATTCAATTACCAAGCGGTAAAACAACCTTCACTTACAAGTTACGAAACAAGAAACAAGCATAATTAGACAAGTTAACTAGCCAATAACGGGGACAACCGAAAACGGCATCTAAACTCTAAAACCAATTTGCCAATTCACGATACAAACCGAGATTCAAACCAGACTCTAAACACCATAAAACAACACAAATCAACAAAATCAAACCAGACTCTAAACACCATAAAGCAGCTTAAGACAAACCATTCCGGCTACTTTAACCTATTTCATTCATACTTAGAATCATACCTACTTCAAATAAACTAATAAAAAGTAAACTTTATAGCTACTTTAAGTAATTAACTTACATTGTCATTTTCGAGAACCCGAACTCCATGCTTAACAACCTCCTTCATAAACTTCAAGATGAAGTACCCACATTCGGTGAATCCGGGCTGACGTGGACACTACACAACAGACACAGTTAATTGTTACAATTAATTACTAACTTTACTACAACTTAACTTTATATATCTTAAAACAACACAAGACTAATTACTACTGACCCTGCATAATCACAGAAATATATATAATAACCTTAGATCAGTTAACTAACCTTAGAATTAACCCAGATAAGTTTGGTTCTCTTACTGCTTCCAACTTGTACATCATACATTGCAATTGCCCTACACCGAATTAACTTGATTAAGTATTACATCATAGAGATAATGGTTAAACTGAGAATTTATATTACTTACGCATCCACTATTTGCTTAAACTGAGAATTGACATCGCTTGTCGTGAGGGAATCGAGATAATAGCATGTGCTTGTCTTCATATTAAGGACGCCCAACACCCAATGTCTTCTACAAAAAAACAAAAATCAAATGCATTAAAAGCAGTTAATATTTACTAATTAATTTGAAGATTGTCGAAAATCTAACCCGGGATTGTATGGCGGTATGACAATGTCATTTTGCTTCCTTGAAGATAATCGTTTTGCAATGACTCGACTTGCATCCTCGATATTCGGGCCCTCGCTTTACGTTCGAACTCATGGTTGCAATCGGGGTCATGAAACAAACTCCATGATCTTGTTGTGACCCATTCTTGATTTGCTCATACAAGAACCTGTTAAAATAAAGTTAATTAACTAAATTAACTACTAAATAATAAGTTAACTAAATTAACTAACTAAATTAACTAACTTACATGGTATAAGATGCAACGACAGCACCGCTTAATTCATCCATCGCAAAAAGCTTGTCAAAGTCATTCCAGTTTAAGTACCTGTTAAAATAAAGTTAACTAAATTAACTAAGTAATTAAATTAACTAGCTAAAATAACTAAATTATAAGTTAACTAACTTACGTGAAACTATCGTACCCAAACAAATCATCCTCGCACTGCACTTTAATGGAATCGACCTTCGCAACTTGTCCATCAACCATCATTGCAGTCATTTTCAACCCAAGCCTTTCGTTAATTCTCTTCCGTACTCTCTTCTGCCCTCTCGTCGTCATTTTGCAACAGAGGCGAGAGTTTCCGGACTTTGGCCTTTATCCTTCACTTCAACTACAACATATCAAGCTGGTTATTATCTAACATGTATCTGTATCAACTTACATCTATCTAACATGTATCTGTATCAACATATCAACTACAAAAACTTGAAAAACTTGAAAAATAGAAAAACTAGAAAAAATACCTGCAACCAAGTGTAACTTTTTCCCATCATCCACATATGTTGTCTGCAATTGGTCAACCTGAGTAGGAGGACATTTTGGTCATTTTGTTAATAAAAATAGAAAAACTTGAAAAAATAATAAATGTTAAATACAAAGATCGATCAGTTTACCTCGGGTCGTTTTTTGTCAACTGTCGGTTCTTCGTTGTTGGCTTCTCGTTGGCGCTTCTTCTTCTTTTCTTTTTTCTGGTGGGTCACAGTTCCCAACTCTCCATTCTTCTTTCCTTCTTCTTCTTTTCTTTTGGCTTCTTCTTCATCTTTTTTTCGCTTGTTTGCTTCTTCGATTCTGCGTTTCTCCTTTTCTTGGGCAGCATCC
This sequence comes from Orobanche coerulescens, assembly GCA_033398695.1. NCBI lineage: Eukaryota > Viridiplantae > Streptophyta > Magnoliopsida > Lamiales > Orobanchaceae > Orobanche > Orobanche coerulescens. Next base: position 116,798,985 of record CM065807.1, on the reverse strand, counting down.
TTTTTCTCCATCTTTTTGGCCACTGCTATCTTGTTCTACACAAATATAACCAAGTCAAACTATAACTAACACTAATTAACTAACTTAAACATAAAAAAGTCAACTGTTTTATAATAAAAAACATACCAAACCAGAACATGGAATGACTAGGTGAGTCGGCCAAGTTGGTATGTACCCGAGGGCATCTTTAACAGTCTCAACAAACTCATCGGGAATTGGATTCGGTATCTTAGCTTCTCCTTGAACAGATGTATCAACGGTAACTTCAAGGTTCCCATCTAATATATGAACAAATAAATATTAAATAAGTAAGAATATATATAAAGTTTAAATATATATAAATATATACCTTCAACAAACGGATTCACTATGGTTCCTTTGGCGACTATATTTGAAGGATCATCGACCGCAAGATAGCATAATTTATCCTACACAAGATTTATATGTTAGTAAACCTGAGTGTTTAAGTTATAAATCCAAACAGAATATATAAATGACTTACATTTGGTTCACTTGGTTCATTTGGTTCTTCGTCTTGATCGCTCCAGAAATGGTAATTACTTGCACCCTCAGAAGCATTACTTCCACATCTTTTCATTCTTACTAACTCATCTTCAACATCTCTAAGCCGTTGGTTCATCTTCTTATCATGTTGTCTCAGGTACTGCTTGACATTTTTGGGTATTAGAAAGTACTGATGCGGTGTTATATAACGACCCATCCCACGAACACGCCCACGTTGTTCTTCGGTACCCAGAGCTTCTGTTAACAAATCTTGTGCTCCCATTGGATCTTCTATGAAATCTTTGTCCTTCTTTAGCTCCTCCTGAATACACAAACCAGATTACAAGTCAAACATACCAAAATAGTTAACAACAAACAAGCAACAAGTCAAACTTTTAAAAACTTATAACATACCAAAATAAAGAAGAGACTATATGAAACTTACAATTTTATCGATAACTTGTTGGATAATTTGGATCGAAACCTCCTTTCTTCTTTTCTCTTGCTTTTTCCAACATTCTACCCGATCAATTTCTTCTTCCTCTAGGCCGGTTCGTCATCTAAGTTGTCAACAAAATAAAAGTCAATTAACATAAGAATATAATTAAATTAAATTAAATTAAATTAAATTACATATACCATCTCAGAAATGAGTCCAGCATATCCCTTTCGGCTCAAATGATGGTTGTACTTATTACGTGCCCGGATAGCTGACGCCTTTGCACTCCTTTCCTGTTTTACAAATACAAATAGTTAGAAACTTAAACAAATACAAATTATAACTATTTAACAAACTTAAACAAATACAAATACCTCAAAAGCTTTCTGAGTTCTTTGTGAGACGAACTTCAGTCTTTTTTTTCACGGACGGATAACATGCGGGACGAGTATTTAATCGCTCCTTGGCCTCCCGGGACTCATCATCCTTTAGTGGCTTAATGTACTTCTTGTAGAGATAATGCTTGAAGTTTTTCCACTTTACCCGATTAGTGGAGAACTTGCTTGACTCTTTAGGCTAACTACAAAATGTGTCTGAAACGTAACAAAACACAGTTAGAATAAATTACTAAAACTAAAACATAATTAGAATAAAATATTTCAATACTTACCAAAATATATTGCCAACAAGCTTCCTTTGTTTCAGCATCTACAACTAACCAAGAATCATAGGTTATGAGAACCATAGATCTTGCAACCAATCCCTCAAAAGTTGACAGTTTCTTCGCCCCCGGTCCAACTGGCACACCTCTTTTATTATAAGTAATTATTGTTTTGTTCTTCGCCTTTGCTTTTATTGTTGGGCCTCTTTGCTTGGAACCGAATTCGGGATCCGACTCAGAACCAGAACCGGTTCCAGAAACATCTTCGCCGTCCGAATCAGAACCAGAACCCGAGGCCATCTTATTACCAAAAAGCAACCTATTTAAAATTAACAAAATAAACAGTTAACAAATAATAAATAAACAGTTAAATAGTAACTAACCAGTTAAATAATAAATAAACATACCAAAAACTAATGATCTAAGATGAATATGCCCTCGTCATCCGGGCGCGTACACTTAAAATCATCGTCTAGTTCTACTAAAGACAGGTTCATATCTTGTGTAACATCAAATTCACCCACATCATCATTTTCACTTAAATCTCCATATTTATGCATCATATGTGGTGTGAAGCCAACAACTAACAGATTCCTATCTTGTTGGTCCAGAACGAAAAAAACTTGTCTTGCTTGACTAGCTAATATGAAGGGTTCAGACCGTTGACCAAGCCTATCAAAGTTAACTACTGTGAACCCTAAATCATCTTTTCTTACTCCACGACTATCTACCCATTCACACATGAAAACAGGAACCGTAAATGTACGATAATCAAGATCCCATATTTCCAATATGCGACCGAAGTAGGTAACAGCGCCGTACACCGGATTGGAGTCTTTTGCACTAGCAATCTGCATAGTATTTGCAACTATAGATACTCCACTACCTTGAGTGGTTTTAGATTCATCGCGAGATTTTGTATGGAATTTATATTCATTTATGGCATAACCGGTATATTCACTAACGGCAAAATCAGGGCCTTTTGCTAACCAACGAACAGTTTCACAAATATTTTCCCCGTTAGCCAAACCCTTTTCAACCAACTTCTTAAACCAGCCACTAAACGTCCGACTATGTTGGGTCTGCAGCCATGTATTATTTCGACGCGGGTTAAAATCCTTAAGTTCTAACATATGCTGATTTATGTACGGTTCAACGTCGGCAGTGTTTCGTATTACATAGAGATGAGCCTGATCAAGTAACTTAGAATCCACAACACGGATGGTAGCCGATAAAGGTTTACCGGTGCGAATTCTTTCGTCAACTCGATCATTACGATTTCCAATAGACTTCATGTTTTCTAAGTAACCTAACGAACTCTAATGCTTCCTCTGCCACATAACATTCTGCCATGCAACCCTCGGGTCGATAATGGTTTCGTACATAACCCTTTAGTGTTTTCATGTACCTCTCAAACGGATACATCCACCTAAAGTGGACTGGGCCACATAACCTAACCTCTCTGACTAAATGCACCATCAAATGAATCATGACATCGAAAAACGAAGGAGTAAAATACTTCTCTAATAAGCACAAAGTTAATACGATGTCATTTTGCAGCTTGCCTAGCTTACTAACATCAACAACTTTACTACACAGCTCGTTGAAGAAGTGACACAACGATATAATAGTTTTCCTAACTTTCACGTCTAACACCCCTTTGATTGCAAAAGGAAGAATCTGTTGCATTAGTACGTGACAATCGTTGGACTTCAATCCATTCAACTTCGAATCGTTGGACACCAGATTCTTAAAATTGGAGGAATAGCCTTCGGGCACTTTTATGTTAGACAGCGTGTCATAAAACATAAGTTTCTCCGATTGTTTAATGAGTAGACAGTGGTGGAAGATAATGGCGGACCCTTTGGTTGACTTATTAACTCGGGCTTAATCCCCAACTCTTTAAGATCTTTTCGTGCCTTTAAACCGTCCTTCGTCTTGCCTTGCAAATTGATAACGTCCCATAAATACTCTCGCATACATTTTTTCTATATGCATCACATCTAATCGGTGACGAACAAGCAAATGCTTCCAGACTCTAGTTCAAAAAGATAGATTTTTTATGAAAAAGTTTCGATCTCGCATCGACAGTTTCTTTTATCTTTTTCGATCTCTGCAAACGTGGCATTTTCTTCTTCTTCTTTGATATTTTCTTCTTCCACGTGTAAATATCCTTCTTTGCCTTAATCTTCTTAGCCCATTTAGTCTCAGACCCCTCAAGATACTCGTAAACTTCTTCACCCGATTTCGGTCTTCTAATCAGACCGCTCTCTTGTTGATTATTGAAATCCTTTTTTCTTTTGCGAAACGGATGTGTTACTGGGAGGAATCTTCTATGCCCGAGGAAGCATACTTTTTTGGAATTTTTCATCCATTGTGAGTAGGTCTCCTCGGAACATACTGGACACGCTTTATAACCTTTGGTAACACACCCCGACAGGTCACCATATGCGGGAAAGTCATTTATAGTCCAAAGTAAGACTGCTTTTAAATTGAAGAACTGTTTCCTATAAGCATCGTATGTCTTAACGCCCGGTTCCCACAACTCTTTCAGATCTGCAATTAGTGGTGCCAAGTAGACATCGATATCGTTACCAGGTTGCCTTGGACCTGATATCAATAGAGTCAACATCAAGAACTTTCTTGACATACACAAATTAGAAGGCAGATTGTATGTTGCTAGGGTAACCGGCCAACAACTATACTTTGCGCTTAATGACTTATGAGGATTTATACCGTCCGCGGACAAGGTTAACCTCAGATTCCTATCTTCGTTTCCAAAGTCTTTCCACTTGTCATCAACAAGTTTCCAAGATGGGGAATCAGAAGGATGTCTCAGCTTTCCATCATTGACCCGACCTTGCGCGTGCGAAGTCAGGTCCCGTGCGGTTTCTGGTGACGCGAACATTCTCCTAAATCTAGGAATTGGCGGAAAATACCAAACAACTTTTCTCGGCACGTTCTTGGTATTCTCCTTCCACCGAGAAGTGCCACATGTTGGACATTGAGTAGCATCCTCATGTTCTTTCCAGAATAAGACACAGTCATTAGCACAAGCATGATACTTTATGTATTCTATAGTTAGGCCTTTTAGCAACTTCTTGGCTTCGTATAGCGACTTAGGGATTGCATTATTTGGAGGCAAAACATCATATAGCTCGCCCAATAAAGCATCAAAGCTTGTATCAGACCAGCCAAATTGACCCTTCAAATGTTGGAATTTCAGCAACCCACTTAGTGCATTATGGTTAGACCCTTCATAAAGTGGCTTGTCGCATTGTTCAAGAAGTGACTTCAATGAACTAGGTTCATTCTCTGCATATGTGTAGGCATCATGTAGCATCTCCTTCGCATAGTCGAACTGAGGAGGTCTAGGCTGATTAGACTCATTAGGTTCAGACTTAGATAAACTCTCTCCGTGGAAGGATCAAACCTTATACTTCTCATCGAACCCGTGTTTAAACAGGTGATAGCGCACGTTGGAAACTGAAGTGTGACACAAATTTATACAGTTTACACAAGGACATGGAATGGTGTCCGAATTCGGATTATTACATTGTGCAAACTCTAAAAATGCATTCACACCTTCCTCGTACGCGATTGATAATATATCGGACAGAATCCAAGATTTATCCATGAGAGTTTTGATTACGTTTTATGAACATACCTTTTTGATTACGCGACTGCAACTTCCACAAAATGACTGAAATTAGGGCAAAATAGACTGAAATTAGGGCTTGAGAGATTTGGGGCAAAATCAACTGATGTGTGTGAGATTTGGGGGTGAATCGACTAAGTGTGTGTGTGTGTTTGAGAGATTTGAGTGATTTGAGTGATGAATCGACTGATGTTTGTGAGAGATTTGTGAGATTTGGGTTAAGTGTGTGTGTTTGAGTGTGTTTCTTGTGTTGAGCGGGAATAGGAGGGAATGAATTGATAAATGGAGTAGGAGGGAATATAGGGGGAATGAAAACGACAAATCAAAACGACGTCGTTTTGATTAAAAAAATTATAACGCGACGTTTTGTAGATGACCCGCATACACGGGGGTACTCCGTGTTTTTCATTTATGACTCCATTTTACGACGAACAAAAATGCTGGTCATCGATATCAATAAATTTTAAAAGACTATGACTGCCACTTTTTGACACATGTAAACTCGCGTCATCGCTAATGGAAATTTTACGCGTTATGACTCTGATTATGTGACTAAGCTATTTGCGAGTCATCTTCGACTGTTGGTCATAAAAAAAGGGTCAAGGAAGGGGCTGTTTCTACTAGTGCATGTCTTCTACTGTTTATATAGTCCTTTCGGACTGACCGTCCGTTTGAGGATGATAAGCCGTGCTAAAGTTGAGCTCAGTCCCCAAAGCCCTATGAACTGCCTTCCAGAAGTGTGACACGAAGCGACCATCTCGATCCGAAATAATGGTCTTCGGCGTCCCATGCAATCTGACTATCTCCGCAATAAATACTCGCGCCAATCTCTCGGGTCCTCATGTATCTTTAATTCCTAGGAAATGAGCCGACTTGGTTAGTCGATCAACTATAACCCAAATCATGTTCATTCCCGTTCTAGTCCTGGGCATACTGGTGATGAAATCCATCGAGATATCCTCCCACTTCCACTCAGGGATCGGAAGCGGTTTTAACATTCCGGCAGGTCGTTGATGTTCAATCTTAACCTGCTGACAAGTCAAACACTTCGAAACGTGCTCTGCTACGTCCTTCTTCATATTCCCCCACCAGAAGTTTTGTTTTAGATCCTTATACATCTTACTGCTGCGTGGGTGAATAGAATAGGGCGCGCTATGAGCTTCCTTCAGAATTGTCCGTCTCAAATCATCATCATCGGGAACGCAAAGTCGACTTTGAAATCTCAGAACTCCATCATCTTGTATCACGAATCTTGGGGCCTTTCCTTTCTTTACTTCGTCACATAACCGAAGGATCAGAGAATCGTTCAACTGTTTAGACTTGATCTCCTCGACTAGTGATGAAGTCAGTTCCATCACATATAGTTTCCCTTGGATTCCTGGTGCCCATACTTCAATCCCTTCGCGGATCAGTTCCCGCTGAATTCTGGTTTGGGATGTAAGTGCTTCCAACACTCGAAGAGAAACAGGTTTATGGCTCAAAGCATCGGCTACTACGTTTGCTTTCCCCGGATGATAGAGAATCTCCAAGTCGTAATCCTTGATCAATTCCAGCCACCTTCTCTGCCTCATGTTTAATTCTTTCTGACTGAAAATGTACTTGAGGCTCTTATAGTCTGTAAAGATCTGGCAACGAGTGCCGTACAAATAATGTCGCCAAATTTTCAAGGCAAAGACCACAGCTGCTAGCTCCAGATCATGAGTCGGGTAATTAACCTCATACGGTTTCAATTGCCGAGAAGCATAGGCAATCACCTTATCCTTTTGCATCAACACACAACCCAGACCCTGATTTGAAGCGTCGATGTATACCATGAATCCATCAGTTCCCTCTGGTAGCGCTAATATAGGTGCTGTCGTTAGTCTCCTCTTAAGTTTGTCAAAACCAGCCTGGCACTTCTCATCCCACGTGAACTTTTGAGTTTTCTGTAACAGCTGAGTGAGCGGACGAGCAATTTTGGAAAATTCCTCTACAAAACGGCGGTAATATCTAGCAAGTACTAAGAAGCTTCGGACTTCTTTCACGTTATTAGGGGCTTCCCATTCCAAGATTGCTTCGACTTTCTTCGGGTCCACCTGAACTCCGTCAGCTGATATCACATGCCCAAGGAAAGTTACTTCCCTAAGCCAGAACTCGCATTTGGAAAGCTTTGCATACAGCTGTTCCTTCCTCAAGGTGCTCAAAACCACACGCAAGTGTTCGGCATGCTCCTCTGTGTCCTTTGAATATATCAAAATGTCGTCAATGAAGACGACCACAAACTTGTCCAAGCATTCTAAGAATACCCGATTCATTAATTGCATGAATACCGCAGGAGCATTGGTAAGTCCAAATGGCATCACTACGAATTCATAATGCCCGTACCGGGACCTGAAAGCAGACTTTGGTATATCCGATTCCTTAATTCTCAACTGATGGTATCCTGATCCCAAGTCAATCTTCGAAAATACCCTTGCCCCTTGCAGTTGATCAAACAAGTCGTCGATCCGAGGTATAGGATACTTATTCTTGATTGTCATCTTGTTGAGCTCCCTGTAATCAATACACAGTCGGAGGGATCCGTCTTTCTTCCGGACAAAGAGAACGGGCGCTCCCCAAGGAGAAACGCTAGGTTGAATATAACCCTTCTGTGATAATTCCTCCAGTTGCTTCTTGAGTTCATACATCTCGGTTGGCGCCATGCGGTATGGTGCTCTGGAAATAGGAGCGGCTCCAGGCTCTAATTCGATAGTGAATTCCATCTCTCTCTGCGGAGGTAACCCAGGTAGTTCGTCAGGAAATACATCGGAGAATTCATTCACAACTGGAATCGATGAGAGCTCTATTCCTTCCTCTTTCCTCATGGCATAGCACCAAACTCCATGACATCCCTGCTTCAGTAATTTCACGGCTTTCATTGCTTTGATTAATTTTCCCGAGCTTCCCGGTCTCCATCCTCGGAATAAGTGTTCAGATCCGTCATCAGCAATGATAGAAATAACTCTCTTTCAGTAATCCAGAATAGCTCCATAATGGTTGAGCCAATCGTCTCCGAGAATTAAATCGTCACCGTAGATGTCAACTACAATAAGGTTCGATAGCCAATCTCTCCCTCCTATAGACACTGGAAAATCCCTAGCTTCTAGGGTTCCCACAATTTTCTCTCCGCTCGGTAAACCCACAACATAAGGTTCACAATTATACAAGCACGAGATTTTTAAACGATTAACACAGTTCAAAGATATAAAAGAATGCGTAGCTCCCGAATCGAACAAGACACTAACTGGTTGCAAAAGGATGCAATCGCACGATGCAACGGTGTGTTTTGATCATCCTTCTTCATCTCGTAAACGCGGAGGAACGGACCCAGCACTGGATGCCTCTCTTTTCCCAACATTCTGCTGCGGGAAACCGCTTTGCTGCGTCTGGTTTACACTAGTGTCCTTCGGAATCGGTACAGGAGTGCGAGTACCAAAAGATCGGGTCGCATTCCCATAAAATGTTGTGCGATGTCCTTCCTGTCCACACTCGAAACAGGTCACAGCAGGCGCGAAACAATCACGTCGAACATGTCCCGCTTTGCCACAGTTATAACACTTCTTCCCTGCGTCTGAAACAGTTGGTGCTGCCCGGAACTTCTTTCCACCTCGAGAAGGATGCGGAGGCCTCCTGGATGAATGAAAAGAGGACTGACCCCTGCGAGGCCCGCTACTCTTATTCTCCGTGAAGTTGCCAGACACCTTCTGTTTCTTTGCTTCCGTAGATTTCTCTACTGCTGCCTCCTTCATATCATAGGCCAACGCCTTGTCCTGATACTGTCGCAAAGTGGTACATTCAAATCCGGACATATATTGTTGAATTTACGGCTTCATTCGCATGTCAAAATGGAAAATCCTCTCCGCCTCGGTCCTGACCAAGTGGCGCACGTAAGTCAGCTGGTGATTAAAAGTCTTAATCACGTCCGTCACAGATGCTTCTGAATTTTGTGGTGAGAAAAACTCCCGAACTCGGGCCTCTCTAACTGGGCGAGGACAATATTGCGCTTCCATCATCAATTTGAACTCCGTCCAGCCAACATTATGCCCCTCAGGTCGAATGGCCTCCCACCAGTCGAAAGCCTCCCCCATCAGAAGATACTGGGCGACAGGAACCTTTCTGTCGTTGGGACAGTTAATTCCCGCAAAAATCTTCTCTAACTCCTTCAGCCAGTGATCCCAAGAAAGCGTCTCAGCAGAACCGTCAAATTTCGGAGGATGCAATTTGATCACCTCAGTGAGCCATTTATCTCCCCGATTATCCACGTTATGCTGCTGTCCCATCGCCGTCTGCATGCGATCTACAACTTGAGCAAACTGGTTTATCTGAGCAACCACCTGTTGAAGCACTCCCGGCACGTTAGGATCTGCATCATTATTTGCTGATCCCTGTTGTCCCCCGGAATGGGAATCCGTTCAGCTAGCGGTTATTTCTGGGGTAGACACCGAATCTTCTTGTCTCGCGTTTCCACGTCCGCATCCACGACCGCGTCCGCGCCCACGACCTCCTCTCAACATACTGTAAACATAAATACTCAATATCCAGGGCAAACTTTCTAAAAGTACATCCATCAATGTTCACAAACATGAATTAAATAAAACGGTAGTATTTGAGGTTTAGGAAACTTACAACCATGGTCCACACGACGATGCTGGCTCAGCAGTGATGTTACGAACGACCAATAATCAAATAACGTAAACAGACCCAAGTAACCCGACTGCCAAGATATCCATGAATCTTAGCTCTGATACCATATTCTGTAACACCCCGAGATATTCGGAATAATTATAGCGCCGTAAACCCTTTAGGTAAGGATTTACAAGGCTAATTTTAAAAGAAGTGTAAATATAATCCAATCGTCCAACTGAAGTTCAAATACAGATTTGATTCAACCGATCAAATGAGTTAACTTATACAACCATATCGAAATGACCTTATTAAAACAGACGTACTCGAGTACTAAATGAACCAAGAAGACAAATCACAATAACCATAAACATCAACCACATCACTGAGCCATTTCATCGTCCTGTCGGAACTGTGGTTGCTTCCCCGCTCCTTGGCTACCTGAACATCAAAACAATGTCCACCCCCGAAGGGGTTAGCAAAGCAATGCTAGTACAAGTATCATAATACATAAATCATCAATGCATCATAAACAAGCAAAACGGACTTCCGTCATCGGAATCCAACGATGCGAATCCTCATGATTCCATCAACATAGTACAGGGCAATCCAGCGATCCAGCGCCCTTGGTATAGATCCCCATGATGATCCCGTCGGACCAACGCATGGTGGAAAACCCATCCAGCGATCCAGCGCCCTCAGCATAGATCCCCATGATGATCCCGTCGGACCAACGCATGGTGGACATTCGATCCAGCGCCCTCAGCATAGATCCTCATGATCCCCTCGGATCATTTATACCATAAATCAATCAATTATGCATACATATATGCATTTCAATACGTTCATCAATACGAACAATTAACAACGAATACCACGAGAAATTACAGAAATACATCTCATATTCGACAACATGAACAAAACCATAAGCATGATCAACATTTCAATATAAATCGAACTCGACATATGATACTTGCCTCGAAAATGGCAAGAATGTAAATACTCCAATAAATGACACGTGTCCGTATGTCACCGCCCCTGGATCGTCCCCTATGCAAGGCTCGGACCTAAGAAATAATAAAGAATTCCTTTCATGTCGTATGAATATCTAACGATCCGGTTTACGGCCGAAAACTCTAAAAATGAATTCTGTCTGGACTGCTTAGCGTGCGCTACGTACTCAACGTAACGTGCGCTAAGCCTGCACGTTAACGTACGCAACTAATCAAGTCTAGCGTACGCTAGCTGTGTACTAACAGCCCTCTCTGATCAGCCGACTGCCCTGCCTGATGATATAACGTACGTTACGTACCAAACGTAGCGCACGTTATTCATTCCCGATAGCGCACGTTAATAAGCCTATCCTAGCGTGCGCTAACTACGTATGGCAGTTTACTACTGGACAGAAATTAGAGCTAAAGGTGATGAAACTCATGAAATCTTCAGTGTTAATACAAGCCATCTCAGTGTATATCATGCTCATACGGTTTGTGAAAGACTTTCTACGGATTAAACGACTACAAGATACAAGGGTACGTCTAATCATCACAACACCATAATTCATCTTTGATCTTCAAGAAACATCCTAGGTCCAATCCATTTCATGTCCCAAACGTATGACTCTATCATGTCAAAACATAAGAACTTGATACTCTCCCCATACTGGTCATAAACAGTTTTGAAGATACATGAATATGTTTAGGAGTCCAACACTAAAAAGGTTCAAAGGATTATACGATGAATAAGTGCCGAACGTCGAAAATGTCCTTCTAACACATGATGATCGACTAATAACGATTCTAACTGACTAGATAAGCATAATCAAACGTCCAAAGAACACTACTAATATTGGTGAAGAATCACCTACCTCAAAGTAGTGAAGAACAAGGAGGAAATCGAAGCAAATCCAACGTCGAAGGCTTGAACACTAATCCTCAATGATCTACAATCTTCAACACGAGCTAGGATGCTGATGGGAAGTGTTTAGGATGAAGAGAGTAATACTCTAAGTATAAGGATTCGGATATTGGAAGAGAAAAGACTGAAAATACGAAAAGGATGATGTCCTATTTATAGAAAATGGTTATTAGCGCGCGCTAGTCCATACTCGTAGCGTGCGCTAACGTCTTACTGACTTCACTGTACTCAGCACTTAGCGTGCGCTATTCACATGCCAGTAGCGTGCGCTAAGGCGTTGACTTGGCTTTTCCCGAAAGCCGTCCAGGTTCATCCCGACACAATCCGACCAAGATCCCCGGCCTGATCTCACCTACCACACGTTTCAATCATATTGACCACGTATAGCGTGCGCTAATGATCCTTTGTATCGTGCGCTATGGATCCACGTTAGCGTACGCTACACATAGACGATAGCGTGCGCTACATGCGCAGAATCACAAATCTTAAATCACATTCAAGAAATCATACGCTCAACAACACCGGACTATGAAATACGGAGAATGATACTCAGATCAAAGTGCAATAATTACAATATCATAAGTTCCAAATACATTTCAGAAATCTCGGGTATTACACACTGAAGCTTGCATATTTTATGAATATTTCCCACAGATATGAATCCCTTATGTTATTCCATATAGATCTCCTTCTCGAGGTATCTATTTAGGAACGCCGTTTTCACTTCCATTTGCCATATTTCATAATCAAAATGGGCTGCTATGGCAAGTTTATCATGGCTACAGGCAAAAAGGTCTCGAAGTAATCGATTCCCCCTCTTTGAGAATAACCCTTCGCCACAAGCCTAGCCTTATAGGTTTCAACTTTGCCATCTCCATCAGTCTTTCTCTTGTAGATCTATTTATTCCCAATATGCACTATGCCCTTAGAACGATCTGCTAGAGTCCAGACCTAATTAGCATGCATAGAGTCTATCTCAGCTTCCATGTCTTCTTGCCACTTCGCAGAGTCCACATATACCATCGCCTAGTCATAAGTAGAAGGATTATTCTCCTGGTTATTTTCTGTCATCTCATGAGGACCTAGCTCCTCTTGATGCAGATAGACATACATCTCATGCCAACAAAAAGCTCTACTAGACCTGCAAGGTTGTGTTTGTATTTCAGAAGGTTTTGTTCCAATATCTTGTACATATGTCTCATTTGGTGTTTCTTTTATTTTTTTCTAAAGAAATATTTCTATCTATGCCTCCTTCTTGAATGAATTCATCTTCAAGGAATTGTGCTTGTAAATCAACGATGATCCTATTATCTTAAGGAATGTAGAATAAATATCTCATGGAATCCCCTGGATATCCTATGAACGACCCTTCCCAGCCTATCTTCTAATTTCTCTACTTTAATCTTCTTGACATAAGCAGGACATCCCCAAATCTTAATATGATTAAGACTTGGTTTCCTACCTTTCCACATGGTCATGTGGAGTCTTAGGAATGGATTTAGAAGGGCATCTGTTTCATATAGGTGCAGCAATAAGGAGTGCATTCCCCACAGGTAAATCGATAGATCAGTATAGTTAAGAATGGAGCGAACCATGTCCAACAAGGTTTGGTTCCTTCTTTCTGACACACCATTTAATTGTGAAATAGCTGGGGGAGCGAACTGTGACACTATTCTAGTTCTTTTAAGAACTCATTGTTGGGAATAGTCCCATAGGACATTCGATGTGCCTAACTGGTTGATGCTGAAAACTGAGTACGGAACTGGAGAAGGAATATATGCTACAATATGACTTCTGGATGTTACTTAGTGTCAAAAATGAAATGCAGAGAACTCTCTTGTATAGGGTTAAAAACCACCCCATCAGGTAGGTGGTTACTGCAGATTAAAGTTCCTTTAATTCTCTGCAAACCCTTCAACTGAAGAAATTATTCTGAATCATATATTGCAAAATCTCGTGGTATAATAGTCAATTAAAACTAAGTTTCAATTAAAAAATACGTGTATTATCAAAAAAATATCTAAATAGATATATATTTATTGTACTGCATATATATAAATATATATATATATATATAGAGGATACCTTTATTTTCAGAACTCTCTTAAGTGCGAGAACTGCGAGAACTCCTCTAAACCAATGAGATTTTTTTAAATATTAAAAAATATTATTAATTCAAAAGGGTATTATAGTAAAATACAATTTTTATTACGGGAGATAACCCTCCGATGATAACTCCTACTATAATAAATTTCATCGATGATAACACCTACTATATATATAACCCCTACTATATAGTAAGGGTTATAATCGATGAGGGTTGTATGCGTGCGTGATGTACATTATGTATTATTAGGAATCTGACGGTGGTTACCATGATTCTCGAACGGGGTTTTGAAAATAAAGTTACACTATATATATATATATATATAGTCTTTATAGAATCAATATTATACAATCATATAGAAATATTAACATGTCATTCACCAATCCAAATCTTGAACAAGAATAATTCGACATGCAATTGAAAACGTGTACAGAGAAAATATTCTAAATCCTATATTATAAGATCCCAATGATTATGCTATTATAGACTTTATAGTCAATTAAAGATAAGTCCCAATTAAAAAATATATGTATTATCAGAAGTATATCTATATAGATATATATTTAGTATATGCGTGTGTGTATATATATATATATATATATATATATATATAGTCTTCGTATTACCAGAAGATTTTCTTAATGAAATGTATATTTATCTATTTAGGGATTGACTAGGGTGGAAACACCCTTAATGGTAAAATCTAGAAATTAATTGTATTATTAAGTAATTTCATTGCATATTTGTTATTATTTGTTGCATCAAGCTAGTCGCTAGTATATGCAACAAATAATGCAATAAAAAAAATACATAAATGCATATAATTCTACTCGTCTACAGTCGTTGGATCACTAATATTAATGGCCTACAAAAATTTCTAGATTTCACAAGGTAATTAGTTTTCATATGATCTATTTCCTATTTATATATATACCGATTTATTCTTTCAATTACACAATATATACATGAGTATGTGATTACAAATTATCAATGATAAGTTGTCAAAAATATAAATCTGTTCATAATCATTAATAATAGTTGCAGCATAAATTATATATCAAATATAATAAATTGATTATAAAACCTTGAACATGTTCACCAACGAAAATTTCAAACATAAATAACCCGAACAATCAATATATATATATATATATATATATATATATATATATCGTAGAAAGTAGGGGCATAGTCTGCGTACATCCTACCCTCTCCAGACTCTGCTCTGTGTGGGATATACTGGGTATGTTTGATTTGATTTGGTATATATATATATACACCAATCAAAATCTTTAACACAAATAATTCGGCATCCAATTGAAAATTTGTACCCACAAAATACTCTAAATCCTAGATTGCACTCAGTGATTATGATATCATAGTCAATTAAAGATCAGTTCCAATTTAAAAATATATGTATTATCAGAAGTATATCTATATAAATATATATTTAGTATATGTGGATATATATATATATATATACATACACAGAAGATTTCCTTAATGATTAAGTATAGATATCGATTTATTCTATCAATTATAAGATATATACAAGAGTATGTGATTAAAAGTTATCAATGATAAGTTGTCAAATAAAAATATGTTCATAATCATTATTGATAGTTGCAGAATAAAATATATAACAAATATAATAAATTGATTGTAAAACCTTGAACATGCTCACCAACGAAAATCTTGAACATAAATAACTCTAACAATCAAGATATATCTTTATATATATATATATAAAGATATATCTTGATTGTTAGAGTTATTTATGTTCAAGATTTTCGTTGGTGAGCATGTGCAGGTGAGAATGCAATTTAAATTAAGAAATAAGAAGGAATTTAATCCATAGATCTTGATAAATGGATGACCTAGATTTATTCTCACAAAAATTTGATGCATATAATGCAATATTTTAATGCATCGATAGTTTGATGCATATAATGCATATTTTAATGCGTTGCAATTTTGATGCACATGCATAATTAGTACAAAACTCTTGCATATTTGCAATTCGCAAGGTAAGAACCATTCTCATTTGATCCTAAATATATTTGGATATATATATATATATATATCCAAATAAAATGGTTTCAAGGTCCACGGCCTGCGGCTCACGGCCTGAGTCCGAGATCACGCTCGTCCCAAGCCCGTGCACGTACCGCGCGTGTGTGGGTTTTGCAGTGCTGGTCTATTAGTGTAGACTACTAGATTTTTGAACTTCCTATACACATTCTTACTAATAAGCTAGTCAAGAAGATTTAAGTTTTCCAATGTGGATCTCGTGAGTATTCTATGTAATATTGGTCTGTTGTGGTTACGGAAATTGCTAAATATGATATTTCATATTTCACTTTAACTCTGTATTAAATTCAATTAAATTAGCAACTTCAATAATTTATTTCTCATTTACCAGAAATCGCTATTGAGAAAATTAAAATCCTACATTTATATTTTTGAAACGTAAATCACAATTTATAATTTAATTTTTAAGAAGTAATTTTATCGTTATTAAATTGGTTGAAAATTGAGTCAATACTTATTTTTATCTAATTTCCAACATAAGATTCAACTATAAAGTGTACACTTGTCTTATTACTCAAATAGTTAAACGCATTTTGATAACGTGTTAAAAAAGTGCACAAATAATAGAAAAAGAATAGAGAAAATGAATTCTCAAATATATATTTCATTAATAAATAAAGTCTTATTTATATGAATAATTCAAATGTCATAATGATAATTACATAAAATACAAACATAAAAATTATTCACACTATATATAATAAATTAATAATTTATTTTCAGAACAATCTCCATGTTCTATCTCTCCTTCATTATTTCTCCTTTTTGTATTTGTTCTCCCTCTTTTTCCCTCTCCCTTTTTTATCTCTTCTTTTCTTCTCCCTGTTCGGCTCTTTCTAATTTATTAATGTAATAATTTTTATAAAATTATATTTCGCCATAAATTTTTGTATATTTAACACTGAAAATTGGAAGTATAAAATTATGAATCATATCAAGTATTAGTTGTTTACCTAAATATTGTACTTGGATACCAATTTTTCTTGCCATTATTATATTTATTTAGTAATACAAATAAAAATACAAAACTGTACATATATTATATTATTGAATATTGAGTTGTTTATATTTAAAATGTCAACTATAATCATGCGAATACTTGCTAGTAGTTTAGTTATGGGGCTATTGCATTGCGCTAGATGTTAATCATGCTCGTAAATTTACTAGATATTTAACAATGAAAAATAATACACACATCTTTGGATAATTTAAAAGAAAATTGATTACTTAATCATAAAATAATAGTATCTAGTGTTCTATAAATAGGTGATCAGATATTTATTCTCATGAACCCAAAATAAAAGTAACCATATACAATAATTTAAGTATTCGTTCATGATTCATTTGGTATTCAATTGCAATACCACACGAAGAATTGAAATGTTTTACTATGAACTTCTAGCATTATTACTCAATGATTAAAAAAAATGAGTCATTGAAGTACCTCCATCATGTTCTAATCGAATAACCAACCAATATGTTACATAATGACATACATTTCAAACACAATACAATTCAATTTCAAGTATAAAATACATTATATAAGCTCACTAAACACAAAAGTTGTCCATTGACTAAAAGTTGCGCATTGAATCCACGTCTTCAAGGGTAAAGCCCCTACTCTTTCTCTCTGATTTTTCAGAAAAAAATCAATTGAATCCACGTTCAACTTCAAGAGTAAAGCCCCTACTCTTGTTCTCTGATTTAAAAAAAAAAAAAAAAAAAAAAATCAAAATCCATACTCAACACCCTATATCCAAACATATCATATACGTTCATATAGACAATTCACCAGAAGCATCCATTTATTTGTACAATAATAAACACACGGCAGAAGAAATATATTCAAAGTTCTATTAGAAATTTATATGCCATTTTTGTTCTCGTACAATTTACGCAAAAATGTCATACAGGTAGTCATTATTTATATACGGTAAATATACTTAATGAGAAATGTATCCAAACATCTGCTGTAAATTTATATGGGCAGTTCCCGGTTCTTGTACAATTTATGTAAAGAATATCTTGGTAATCCACGACCATGAACCAACACAACCACAATAGATCACCCAAATCAGCCAGAGCCCAAAGTTCAACCCAATTCAAAACCCAAAATAGAACTGTTTTTGAATTCACATCCACCTACAAATTAGTGTTCATTGACCAAATACCAGGTCCATGACTAATTTTCATAAATCGAACCGCTCCCATCGGTTCGGCAAAAATTGAATCATTAACCACTTCATAGACGACGAATACCCGCTTTTTCGACTACCCGTAAAACCAGTTCGGATAGGCCGGGTACCCGACCCGATCCATCATTATAAAAATATTTTTCTAAATAAGAAATAAAATAAAAGATATAAAATATCACTAATTTATATTTTTTAAAGTATTAACATGTTTATAAATGGAATTAAAATTCAAGTTTTTATTATATCTCAACACAACGGAGTTAAAAAGCAAAGTAAGAACTTTTTAGTCTAATCATGCAACAAAATACAAAGATCCTTATAAGACCGATTCGGATACCCGTCAATTCACAAAAATAAGAACTGCAAACCAACCCACCTGACCCACTTGCTTCAAGCGGTTCTGGAACCCATTTCTGCTCGGATCAAGTCAATTTTTTCGGTTTCTCGATCTTTTTTATGGCCCAACTAGGACCGAACACACCAAAAAAATTACATCAAGTTCATCACCAATCCTCAGTAGAAGGGCCCCACATGTTTGTTGGAATTGGCTCTTGCAGTTGCGAGGTCCTGGAATTGGTTCTTGCAGTTGCAAGCTCTAATTTAGGGTTTCCGTCACCATTAGTAGAGCAGGAGATCCATTTCACTTGATGGATACCTTGTCTCATTGAACATCAATAGCCGTTAGTTGTTTCCGATGAGAGGGAATCGAATATTAATGTAACTTCCAGTAAAATTAGTGGGATATTCAGATGGTTCGAAATCAACAGTCCATTAGCAAAGTCTTGCTGTGCAGTGAGAGAAAAAGGAAGAGATGGAGTTTCAGAGGACGAATCCATCTCAAAAAAGAAGTAAAACGCAAAAAGTGGCTGGAGGCCACCACACAAAGGCAGCGGACTAAGAAGAAAAAAGACGTTAGTAGTGTTGCTGAACATCTAAATGAAGTGCAGAACAACAGATCCATCAAAAAAAATCCGAGAAAAAATTGTAAAGAGAGAAAGCATGTAGTTACATTCACTCAAATTAACTTATTAGTGACATGGTTAAGTTGGTATGTGTAATTATTTTCAGAGGATGTTATATTTGCAATAATTTACTAAAAGTACGTATTTTTTTTTGTAATTTACCCGAGTTGGAATGGAGAAAACCAACCAATATCCGCCCTTTAGAGGAGGGGGGAGGGGGGTAATAAAAAAATTTTCTTAGAAAAAATTGTAAAGAGAGAAAGCATGTAGTTACATTCACTCAAATTAACTTATTAGTGACATGGTTAAGTTGGTATGTGTAATTATTTTCAGAGGATGTTATATTTGCAATAATTTACTAAAAGTACGTATTTTTTTTTGTAATTTACCCGAGTTGGAATGGAGAAAACCAACCAATATCCGCCCTTTAGAGGAGGGGGGAGGGGGGTAATAAAATAAATTATCATACAGTCAAGCAAAAAAATGTAGAATTTCAATTCTTAACTACACTACAACCTCCTTACCTTCTCCATCTTTGCTCTACACATTTCACGGAAGGCTCAAGCAGTTAGGGTTTCACTAAACTAGGAACTACAAAAAGGAGCTATGTCCTCCACCTAGAGGTATCCGAGGATTGAAAACAGCAGAGACCAACAAATGGGGGCAATGTGAGAAGCCGATGCCCTGAAAGAGAGTTTAAAAGCTTGTTATTTCCCTAGCAAACCAGATTCACTATACAACTGTACTGTAATAAAAAAACTACAAAATAGTAGAATGAGACATACACGCGTCCGGTGGTACAAACTTTTTACTATGTAATGTTATAACTTTGAATGCATGTTCATGATTGGAAAAATCATTGATTATGGTCTAGACTTCTAGGATTTCTAGTGTGCAGTGGTGGAATGGTGGGGGTATTGTGGATAGAGAAGCCTAGTACAGGAACTACTTACACAAGATGACGACATACCAAAAAAAAAAAAAAAAGACAATATACAAGATCAAAACCATAAAGGTCAAAATCATCCAAGTTAATGATGAAAATAACAACTGCCTGGTGCACAACTCTTTACTTCAACTAATAAAAGTGCTCCACAATATTACAAGTGGTATGATGCCTTGGAAAGCAATATTAGAGCCTGTGAACGTGGATATATCATAAGCGCGTTATATGTTTGTACAAACCATAGTTATTAATAGCGAATAGCGCTCCATAGCGACAAGGTCCCTTATGGCTATAGCGATAGCTATAACGAATAGCGAGGGCTATTTGGAAGTGAAGCGCCACAAGTACATAAATATATAATATATATTATATACTAAATCCAATTCAAGAGTTCATGCATAAACTGAAAAATAACATGGATATAAGATCAAATAACACAAAACATCAATTCCAATACTAGAAAAACATAATATAAATGTCATCTTACCTAAAAATATATTCAGATTTTGGGCTTTTATATTTTTTTCAGGTTTATGTTACCTGAAAACACATTTTTTATTGGAATTGAAAAGGGCAACCTACAAAAATGTTACAGAAAAAAAAAAAAAAACTAAAACACAGAAAATGAAATAGCGCCGCTATTGGGTGCTATCGCGATCGGGGCTATAGCGAGAATAGCGAGGATAGCGCTCGCTATCCAAAACTGCGTAGCTCATAGCGCCCTATAGCGATGAAGCCTCGCTACACTTCGCTACTCGCTATAACGAGCGCTACGGGCGCTATTGATAACTATGGTACAAACAAAAATGGAGTAAAAGAGAGTGATGATAGAAGAGAGAAAAAAATTTTATTTGCCCTTTTGCAATCAGACTGCCTGTATAAAACATTGACCTAAATCATACAATGAGAAAGGTGACGGGGAGCTTTGCAGCAACCAAAAGGCAAAAGCATATCTCTGGCCATCAACATGCATTCCAAACATATTTCATATCCCGCAAATGCAGAAAGTAACAGAAATAACAAGAGATGTACCGGAATGCTTAGTAGAACTCCTTTGGAATTAACTAGGACAGGCATAGCTCTTCTTGCAGCAACTGGGATAGACTTTAACGACACAAGAGCTCTACTTGCTGATGATACAGCATAGTCTGTAATTTTCCCCACTACTTGAAAATCTCCCAGGTTTGTCTTCTTGGATAAGTCAGAAAGATATATCCAATCAGCATCTATCATGTGGCGTACCTCGGCCACCATGTCATCACCAATGAGGCAATATCTGCAAAAACATACGCTTTCTGCTTCCAGCTCCTTATTGGACACAACATACTCTTTTGTGGACAATGCGTTATATGAGACTGCATGGCATACATTCCATTCCAATACAAATCTATTCATGAAATATCCTACATTGCCAGGACAAATAGATAGAGCTTCATTCGAAGATCTTATATAATCTTTCGACACAAAGTGAGGGATAGCTTCTGGTATAGACTTAAACTTATCAGTTTCTTCCTTCTGCAAAGAAAGGATAGTCCTATAGGTAGAGTCGGTGAGAATTCCAAGCCTTTTGGCTTCAATTAGAACAGACTCAGAGGATGTTACATCCAAAAATTGAACACTGGCAAAATCTGGTATATGTGCATCTAAATATGCTTCACTGTCTGTTATAATTTGCTCCAACTCGCTTGTAGCAGAGAAATTCTGCCGTTCACACACCTTCATCATTAAAGGAAAAGACGAATCGACGAAGCAGCTTACCAGGACCTTAATTCCTTTGGATCCTGGAGCGGGACAAAGGTAACAGCCAGCTACAGTAAGAGACGTCTGCCAAAATATGAAGAAACACCCCATCAGTAGGTAAGTTTTTCCTCTGGTAGCATTCAATTTTAAGCCCCTACCTGAAATCAGAAAAAAAACATGAAATTTCATTATACCTAGAAACTAAATAAATAGCAAAATGAGATAAAGCCTGAAATCCATACACAGTATGAGAGCATTAACCTTGCATGGGGAAGTACGAAGGTAGCTCAGCAGCAATTTGATTGCATTTCCTCGAACTGGCTTATGCCTCTGTGAGATGAACTTATGTATTCATAACATATAGCATCAGTAGGTTAAAAAAGCGTGAATAACTTCTCTAAATGCAATATTAGCATAAAATAATGCATGCTAATTGGCAGTACCTGCAACAATAAAGCAACAAACCTTGCAAGGGAAATATCCCTGACTTCCATCGGATTGAGATTTCCTAGATCAATCACTGCATATCCATGCTGCGTTGATATTTTTGGTTGGAAGAAGGGTGGAGCGATCAAATATGAGGATAAGCAAGACAACAGATTATCACAGTACTACTTATTCTTTTTATTTTGTTGTCAGTACTTCTTCCTTCAGCAGATCATGCATAAATTGAATGTAAATACTTTTAAAGAATCAGTTCTATATAATATAGAAGAAGCTACATTCATTAAAACAAAAAGCACCCAAATTAAGGAAACGTACGGGCATGATTGTCACTGCATGATTCAGCAACAAATGACAAAGTTTTTCAACATGCACTCGCGTTCTTCGACATGCTGATATAGCTGATTGCAACTCAGCCTTAAATATAGCTAGAAAACCCATTATTGGTTAGTAAAGAACACAAATGAAAGGATAAAATAAAAGATCGATTGATAAAACACAAAAAAGCAATAACTGATGAGATAGAAATTATCTGCGTCTATAAATATTGAACTAACGAAAAAAAAGATTTTTTAGGGTTGTTCCATATGATGTCGACTCCGGCTGGACTGAAATTTCAGCAGAACCTTCAGTTAAGTTATGTTATAGAAAAAGAGGATTCTTACGTTTTTTTAGTTGTAATTAGAGCATTATATGAAAAACATTAAAATTAGAACATTGAAAATGGTGAGCATTTAAATATAACCCCTGCAGGGCAAACTGAATCCACTTCTTTCACAACAATTAACTGGTGCCTGCGAGAATTTGATACGCTAATAATTTTTATTAATTATTGTTCTAGGGTTTTAATTTAAGTTATTGAATAAGTTTGGCCCATGGGCTTAATTGCTTAGTAAGCTAAAGTTATGGTTATTAAGTCTGTATACTGTGTCTTTCTATCTCCTAGTGGATTATCTTGGAGATCATTGTTTACGGCTTCGGCTTGGGACCGAATATTTTCGGTAGGAATCGGTTATTAGGCTTAAATTGGATTATTCCCCGAGTTATTTCTATTTTTCTACTATAATTCTACGTTCTTTTCTTGTGTTAGTTCCCTTTTGTGTGTGTGTGTATTCCATTCTCTCAACTCTAACAAAATTACTGGAGTCTTTTAATTGGGAAGAATGGCTCAAAGTTCAAAAACTTAGCACCAATTGGTAAATAAATCATATGAAAACTTGTAAATTGTAATGCATCATTTAAATATGTGTTTCAATAACAATTCAGCAGCAAGAACCTATATTTTAAAGTGAAATTTCAAGGGGCTTAGGAGCATTATTTAGTTGATTACTTGAATGATCCTCATTTCTATCATGATCATCATCCCAACAGTTGGTCATGCATTTGTTCCGGTGAGCACTTAAAATATTGCGAACATAAAAGGAACTCCGATTGCATTATATAAGGACTTAAAATAATGACTTACGTGATGACAGGTTATTTAATGACATTCTGATCCTATTGCGAACATATAAGGAACTTCTGTTTGTCGGATCCTCCACCCATTGTTGATTACTCTCGCTACATATCTGCAACACTAACAATAGTAAGATTGTAGGTACTTCCTAAAAGAACTAAGAAACAAACTGAAATGACTAAATGATGATTAGAATAATTCAAACTCATTCCAGTACTACTAGTTATTGAAGAAGACTTACATTATACAAATCTTCTTTTGAGAACTCCAGAAGTGGTCTCACTAATAATGTGCCATGAGCTTTTGATCCATGTCCACTAAAATCAGGAAATTCCGCAAACATTTGAGACATAAATGCCATACCAGCAAGCCCAAGAACACCACTATTTCTAGATAATCTGAGAATGAATAGCTCCGCCTGCATCATGCATGTTATTTAGCAATCAATTGTGTTTCCATGACGCTCATAAAATGAGGTAAAAAAAGAATTTTGCCCCATAATATTCAAACTTTATTCATTCGAATTCCCAGAAAAAAAAGTATTGACTCAAATAGGTTTGAGCAAGTTGAAAGTTCGAAAATGTTTAGTTGCCTTCATTAGAACTTATCAGTCATTTGATTCATTAGTAGGGATACATACACGACGGAGGGCGCAACCACACAACTTTAAGGTTGTATACAGTTAAACCTCGATAAATGAATGTTCGATAAACGAATAACCTCGCCAAATGAATAATTTTTTCCGGTCCCAACTCTTTATAACATGTTCAAATTTTCTTTCGACAAATGAATAAGTTCGCTAAATAAATATTTTTCTCCGGTCCCGATCATATTCATTTATCGAGGTTTTACTGTACATGATATCGAGAACCCAAAAAAAAAGGTCCAGGAATAAAATAAACTGAAAATGCAGACCTGGTCATCGGCATGATGCGCAATCAACAGTATACTAATCTTCTGCTGGATGCATATATTTTGTAAAGTTTCATACCTGGATATTTAGAAGGTTACATAGAGGAAAATAAACCCCATAGCTTAGAAGACATGTTCTTCTCCCTTTTACCATTTTTTCCCCTCCTGGGGGAAGGGTGCATCCGTGGGAATAAAGGAAAATTGTAGTTAATAAGAACAATACCTCTTATTACGAGCTGCTTCTTGCAAATGACCAGGCTTAGGTCTACCATCCAACCATTCACAGCGAGCAACCACACATTTGATTCCTAAATACAGCCTCAATTATCTATCCATCATCCAGCAAAATGAAGGAATCCTTCATTTTCAAAATGAAATGTAAACCACCCAGCAACTGAAACAGATAAAATTACCCATATCCAAAACTCGATTGTAAACAAGGTCTGCTTCCTCTGCACTTTCTGTTCGCAATCCATGATCCACAATAATTGCTAAAAGTCCATCTATTGACTTGTTTCTTCCTTTTCCAGCAGCATCAAATTTATTAGATTTCCAAGCAGCAGTTAATACACAGAGAGCGATACTATCAGGACCACCTGAAACAGCTATTGCTGAATATAACAATTAAAACACCTAATGAGCAACCACCTAATGATATAGGAAAAGAGATCAGGACACAATTTTAGGGATCTTGATGTTTACAGTGCAAAACCTTTTTGTATGTAATTCTTGATGCAATTACATTCTGACCTGAATCTACACTCATTCTATATTATAAGTTTTCCGATTCATCACCCATATCACAGTCGCATTAACTGTTGGGTTTAGAAAACCACAGCCCAAACACTACATTTTTTTAGTTTGGTTATGATCCGAATGTTAGGAGGACCGTGGTGAACCAAAAGACGAATCCTCATATAGAGCAAATAAATAATATGGTTAGAGTAGCACCATTTGCATAAATTGTTACTATATCGTGAGATGGTTAGGACATTCAACAAAAGCTGCTAGATTCATTTTGATAAGAGAAGTATGAAGAACAAGCCCTGCTTGGACGAAGATACAACTGAAAAACACATGGAGTCAGAAACTAAAAAGGATTAGAAGCTTTCTTGGTGGCAAACAAGGATATGATTGTCGCTACAACAGTCTACTCATAAAGTGTTGATATGTTTTAAAATTTTAAAATGGCTTTGTGGAGTTATATTGTGTTTAACCTGTTCTCCCAGTGGAAGTCAATGGATGTGATTCTCGGGAAAACTTCATATAAAAGTGATTGGATATAACTAAGATCTCAAAACAATAATCTTGTAACATTATTCCCATTTGCTCGCCATTGCAATTTTGAGTCATGTTCCATGATGTACGTGTTGGTTTTTCAATATCAATCATGTTATGCGACATGACTATAACAATTATCCCGACTCATCACCGTCTCATGATATTTTCTATGTAACTGGAAAAACCGATGATGTTGATAATTTTAAAATTTCATCGCATTTTCCTATATGAAGGTTGCGACAAGAAGGGCATCCATTGTAAAACTTTGCCACCTTATTTATTTTACATAATTAATTAGCACCACAATCTTCATGCAACCCTTCTTCTAGCGGCAAACACTCACGCTAGCAGATCTGACCTGTTCTCCACGTGCAGGATCGCACCCAGCTCAGCACCCATGTGCCCGCAACTCGGGCATCTCGGGCGATTACCGGATCTGCCCGGTCCAACCGAACCGGAACCCCGGAAACTCAACTATGGGCCGACATTCATTCCTTCATCTTCGTATTCACCAACTGTCTTATCAAGAATGCCTTATTTGCAGCCGAGGGTTTCTCGTACATGTTAGATAACGCTTTGATTAGCCCAAACGTGGTCTTCTCGTTGATGATGTTATACGCAACATTCTTCACCAACGACAACCTGTCTACACCAAGAGCCTGTCAGTCCAATAGGTTCCAATCCTACTGCTTCATCTCTTCACGTTTTCTTTCTGACAGGGGTTCGTGTAACTTCTTCTGGTAGAGATAATCGTCGATCTGCATCTTCCAAAATCCAAAATCATGACCTTCGATTTGATCGATCTTAACCTTTCCATCTTCAGCCATAGCTCCAATACAAGTTGTTAGGATCAAGAATGATAAACAACAACAATAAAGATGTGAAGGAAAGTTAAGAACACAAGTATTTACGTGGTTCACACGATCAGAGTAATCGTGCTACGTCCACGGCGAACAAGAGAGATACTATTCGACTTTTGTGTTTTCTACTTGAAGCTTTCTGCTTACAATTGCTTACTGCCTATTGTTTTCTGCTTGGCTTAGCTCGAGTTTAGACTTTAGAGAGGTACAAATGAGATCTATTTATAAAGAGCCATACGCGTTTTGCAAGTGTTTTGTGATGCCATCGATGTCATCATACGTGCATCGACAATGACATCATCAAAGATGTCATCCATGACATCATACCTGCATCATAGTGACATCATCCATGATGTCATCCACGTGTCATCAATGATGTCATTCATGCGTCGTCAATGATGTCATGCACGCGTCGTCTAGAGTCTTGCTCAAAGTTGATTAGACTCCACAACTCAACAATGTAGTCCATCATTCGATTCTCTAGGACGACATCTTACAAGGGAATAGGGTAGAAGCCAAGGACTGTTCGGATGCAGTCAGCTCGATTCACAATCGTGGATGGCACATTATACAAAAAGGGCTCCTCGGTACCATTGATGAGGTGCTTGTATGATCGGAATCGGAGAACTCCATGAAGGAATTTGGCAACCACTGCGGGAGCCAGGCTTTAGCTTAGCTGGTCCGACAAGGATATATTACTGGCCGAATCTTAAAATAAAATAAAATAATGCCAAATAGTTCGACAATAGGAAATTCAGGTCATTCTGCGACGGCCTCCACATAAGTAACTTTTCCACGCCATACTATCCCCAGTCTAACGGGTAAGTAGAGGCCGTAAATAAGATCAAAAAACAGCATCTTAAGACGCAACTCGAAGTGCTCAACGATTCCTGGCCCGAAGAACTGCCCGGTTCCCTGACGACCCACCGATAAGCCACTGGGGAAACTCTTTTTTCCCTGACCTTCAGCACAGATGCCGTCAGTCCGATCGAAATCGGGGCATCCACCTACCGAGTGGTCCATTTTGAAGAGCAAGAGAATGACCTGGCTCTCCAAGTAAACTAGGATCTTATTGTAGGGAATCGAACCCAAGGCGAAATTAGAAATGCCGTATACAAGCAGAGATGCAAGCGTTTACAAGTCAAAGGTCCGTTCAAGTTTTGAAGCGAGTACTGGGGCCGGACCCCAGACCACTCAGGCCTACATGGGAAGGATCATATAGAATCAACGAGGTCCCCCCAAACGGAGCCTACCTATTAGAATATCTGAGTGGTCAGAAATTTCCGTACCCTTGGAAGGCAATGTACCTGAGGGGTATTATCAATAGGATTTGGTTTGTTGTCCCAATCTCTTTATCAGCTTAAAAAGATAAGATCAAGCTCATCTCGGCATCCATAAGACCGAGCTCATCTTGACACCTTTAAAACGATATCTCCACGGCAGAAAATAAGACCGAGCTCATAAGACCGGATCTCCCAGGCAAAAGATAAGACCAGCAGCTCATCTCGGCACCTATAAGATCGAGCTCATCTTGGCATCCTTAAGACTGGATTTCCTCTTCAAAAACTAAGATTGAGCTATACTCGGCACCTATAAGACCGGCTCCCCTAGAAAATATTGATTATTGAATGACCAGCTCCCCTAGAAAACTGAATGACCGGCTTCCCCGACAATGATTCCAAGGCCGAGCTCTGCTCGGCACTTGTAAGGTGGAGCTTATCTCGGCGCAGTCTACGCTACCTTGGTGTAAATTTGATCTTTTCAGGTCGTATAAAATAAAAGCCAGATTGGTCAACCCGACCCCGTTCAGCCTAACCACCGACTGGTCCCCCCGACCCCGTTCAGCCTAACCGCTGACCGGTCCCCCCGACCCCGTTCAGCCTAACCGCTGACCGGTCCCCCCTAAAACTACTTGTAATAAAACCCGACCCCGTATTAAACAAAAAGCCAGATTAGGTTACCTTTTAAATTAAATTGCATTCTCTATCAAAATTTCCACTAAATTTTAATATTTAATTACTATTTGTTACTTTTCAGAAGATTTATGAAATAAAGAAAATTAATTTCATATGCTTTTATCTTTTTTAAAGAAAAGAAATGTAACTCTATATTTATTTATGAAGTCTATTAATACTTGATATAAGTAGGGATAGTTAGGTCATTTACTAATAACAACTTATAATAAAACCCCTCTCTTTGACTTATCTCATTTCACATCGATCAGCCACAGGCCCACAGCTCTCATGCTCACAGGTGAGTTTTCCTTTTCTTTTTTTAAAAGAAAAAGGCCAAACGCCTCACAGATTTAAGCCGTTAAAACGCGCCTCAAGTGCGCCTCACAGATTTAAGGCGTTAAAACGCGCCTCATGTGCGCCTCACATGATCAAAGTGTAGGCCTCAACAAAGGTGGAAGAGGCACTTTTCCGCCGCCTCGCCTCAAGGCGCGTCTGGAGGCATGCGCCTCGAACACCTTTTAAAACATTAATCAGCCACGGCCGGTGGGACCTTATCGAGCATCTCGACAGTGGGAGTAGCGGTCTTGACGTAACTGAGAAACCAGTGCGACCTCCTACCCTTCTTATGGGATGAACCTGGGCAACTGGAAGGCCCTACTCCCTTAAAAGAGGGACAGGACCAGAGGGAGCGGGAATCTCAATCTTGCCAAGAGAGACCAATAATACACGGTCGTGCAACCGTTCAGGGGCTGATGCGGTTTCTCCTAAGGGTACGGACAAACATCTGAACCACTTCCGTAATCTTGTACCTCCACCACCATGTCACCAAATGCTCATCCTTAACGGCACTACGGTTTAACCCAGAATCCCACGATGCCTCCACAAAGGGAAGCGGCATTGGCCAACCCCAAAACCCAGCCGGGACGGCCGATGCGTCTCCCCCTCCCCCCGCCCTACAGTCTCTGCCAGCGGCACCACCACCTCCGCCTCCGACAAACCAACAAACTGTGACGCTCACCGCTCCTCCGGCTCATCGCCGTCATCATCCCACTACTCCAGTCCATCGGAGTAACCCCCAAGGACATCTTAGCAACTCCTGTCCGATCGAGCGACACGATAAGAGCGGCGACTCATTCGTCTGTCGATGCCTCATTTGGTCAACAAAATGTGATGATTTCTACCTAGGAATAGATTAACCAAGGCCATGTAATAAGGAAGAATCAGAAAGAAAAAGCCACGTAGATACGAGAAAATTAGATTTTATTGATTTTTCGATCATGAGCCGAGTTGGATGTTCAGGTTGATCTTTTTTACTTAAGCGTATTACAGAGTAAAATGTGATTCTTTTTTAACTCAAACTTTTCAAAATTCCTTTTTCATCATATATTACCCCTATTTATAGAAAAACTCGGTCAATCAAGGGGTTGACAGCTTGGGAATGTTGGGATGCGTCAAAAACACATGTCAAAAGAAGGGAATGTTTCAGAGACGCATGGCGATGACAAATTTTTTAGAAGGCCGCCTTGAGCAATAATAGCCGGCGCATCATCCGACATGACTCAATTTTCATGATTTGTTTGTTGAAACGGGAAATATAGCTCTTCAGGAATTCGTTTAGTCCCTGCACAACATAAGCAATAGAAGAATGTGGAACCACATATACCTAAGACCCCATGAAGTGGGATCGAAATGTTAGGTGGAGCTGAGCTCAGCTCTTTGACAGAATGATGTGGCAGTGAGCAGTACCACCTTTGAGCTCATTCCCCTAAGGTTAAGGAGAACATCCGGCACCTGAAGGCGTTTTGGGCCCCGTGCAGGTCTATCCAAGAGTTGTAATGCACCAAATGGTCATTAGGATCGGTCTCCCGGTTGCACTAGGGGATCTTCATTTTCTCCAGGAGAGGTTCCCCCAAAATGTCAAGACGAGAGGGCCATCCAAGATGTCAAACCGCCCCGAGCTCAAAGACAATTGGTGCTTTTGCTTGTTTTTAAGCTCAATGAGACATCGTTTAAGGAACTCAATCTCAATCGAGTTATCACACGGAGCCTCAGGAGATGTCTAAGCTGGGACGTGGGACCGGTGGTAGGTCTCAGCTTCAAGTCGGTCGCCAACTCTCGATGGTTCGAGTCAGGGCCGTTTTCTCAATTTTTCCTCCGCATTGTAGCCGCTCAAAGACCGACTGGGGAGTGGGGATGGGCCATTTCCAAGATCTATGAGAACTTTCTCTATGACACTCAGGTACATCTCGCTTAATGACTCAGGAAACAATTTTCCTATTTTCTCGCTGGGCAACTGCCTAGCGGGTTGCCTGGGATTGGGCCTCGGTCTCATCATTTGGACCTTTTCCGTGGGGATTCTCTCATCATCCTAAGGATTTCTCTCGTCAGGTCGAGCTCCCGACGTAGCGCGCGCCACAAAGGGCATTCATCCCTTGAACGAATACAGGTTGTTTAAGACACTCCGCCACCTTAAGCGGGTTTTCTTCCTCAGCAGCGAGCTGGGGATCAGCCTCCTCCGGATAATGGTGTCCGGAGCGTCCTTGCCACATGATGAGAAAGATCATAGACGGGTTAATTTTCGGCCAGAAAACAACCGATTCTTGTCGTTGTTGACTACAAGTCCCTTCTGCTAGCGCCAATTTGTTGATGCCTCATTTGGTCAACAAAATGTGTGCTGATTTCTACCTATGAATAGATAAACCAAGGCCAGATAATAAGGAAGAATTGGAAAGAAAAAGTCATGACGATATGGAAAAATGAGATTTTATTGATTTTTGGATGATGAGCCGAGTTGGATGTCTAGGTCGGTCTTTTGTACGTAAGCGTATTACAAAGTAAATGTGATCTTTTTTAGCTCGAACTTTTCAAAAGTCTTTTTCATCATACATTGCCCTTATTTATAGAGAAAACTAGACAATCAAGGGACTGACAGTTGGGGAATATTAAAATTCGTCCAAAACTCATGTCAGAAGAAGAAAAAATTTCAGGGACGCGTGGCGATGTCTGAAGTAGTCTCGGGAAGGGGCAGGACAGACCGCAGTAAGTGTTGATTGTGCCTCTCCTGTGTGTCTGTCTTTTGGTTATCTGTTGTTAGGCCGACATAGGATCTTCACCGTCCTCCATTATTCTACTCGGTCGTCGTCGAATTGATTTGCGGTTCCGGCCTCTGGTCAGCCCTCTGGTCGGGCCTCCATGTGCCGCTTCTGCTCGATCCCATAGTTGAGTTTCCGGGGTCTTCCAATTCGGTTGGACTGGGCAGATCCATTAATCGCCCGAGTTGCCCGAATCGCGATCACATAGGTGCTGAGGTGGGTGCGATCGCGTATGTGGAGAACATGTCGGTCGGCTATCATCACCACTGACTGCAATATACTTGGGATTAAGGTGCAGTTGATGATGATGATGATGATGATGATAATGATGCTCGCCATTGCAATTTTCTTAAAAAGTAAAGATAGGACAATGTATTAGGGAAAACAAAAACTATATAGAAGCATGAGTTGAAGCTACTGGTGGTACATTAGAGCACTATTTCACAAAGTATTGTAAGCATTTCATTCTCAAAATTACACAAGTTTATGTTCGTATAAGTTAATAAATATAAAAGGTTACACTTTATACAGTTATAACATCTCTTGAACACGTGGTATGTTAACATAAAACAATGACGAAATCGGGCCAAGTAAACGGGGGTTTGTCACCCAAGCGGGGACCATGGAACGAACAGGTCATGTTTGGAAAACATACCTCTAGATCGGTGGTGAGGTAGTCTCCGGGGGTACTAAGGACTAGGGACAATCCTCCTGTTCCATGGGGAATGGAAAAAAACACAAAAACAATGACGATTTCTATTCTTATCACTAAATTTCTTGAGTAGGATTGTGGATGTTCCAGAGTAGGATGGATTAGCACTTACCAAGGTCAAGCTTCAATTATATGAGGGTACTAAGGAAACAAGTAGAAGCTAAGTACAGAAAAATGGATATGAAGAGAGAGAGTGCACTATCACTAGGAGTTGTCCAAATAGTGTTCTGTCTTGGTAAAAAGAAAAATGAGAACAAATGGCACCAATAAAATGATGCCAAAATTAAAAAGAGTGAGATGCAACTCAAAGTTCAATAACATATCATATTACGATGGTTAACTTCACATTTTCATTTTTAAAAGTACATTCAACTTTATATTAGTTCCATAGCCCTGAAAATTAAGTCTATGTCACTGGCTCTTTTTAAGATGTTCAAATCAGTTGACAAGGGAAGTCACATTTGTTCTCTTAGAAGAAAGGTCATACAATAAGAGGAAGTTTGACATGGTTCTTTATTCCAGAATATATAATCTGGCTATATAGACATATAGTACTAGAGGAGTACTAACCAGCATCAGCTGAGCCTTAATCCCAAAATGATTTGGGGTCGGCTACAATGAATCATCATTTAAAACCATCAACAAGAGAAAAAAACAACCATTCAAATATTAAATATGATAATAGAAAATCACTGAAAAAACTATGAAAAGTAACCCAAACAATAAAAATAAAACAATATAAGATAAAAATAGAAAAAAAAATAATAATTATAATAATAAAAATCAAACTCCATCATCCAGTCATATATTTTCCCTCCATACTTTCCTCTTCACCGCCATAATTTTTTCAATTCCAAGAAACCACATATCATTTTCAATCACATTTATTCATGTTTTATTGCGTCATCTTCTACCCTTCACGATTTTATGCATTCCCAAATCTTCAAGACTCCTCATTGAGACATCAACAGGTCTCTGACTCTCCATCTCACATGGCCAAACAATTTTAAATAATTCTCCACCATCTCATCTTTTATAGGCACAACTCTTAACTTCTGCCTAATCACGTCATTTCTAAGTCGATCATTTTTTGTACAACCAGACATCCACTATAGCAATACGCATCTCCGTCACATTCATCTTTTAAACATGACAGCCCAACTCTCAGGCCATATAACAGTGCTACCTAAATTGTCGTGCAATCGAATTTTTCCTTTAGTCTATGAGGCATGTCAGGATCACATAAAAACCAGGTGGCACTGAGGCTTACAAAGTATCCCTCAAAGTTCCAACTTCCTTTGAACTCCAACTTTCGTCTCATCAATCAACACAATATCATCTGCAAACATTATACACTAAGGAATATCATCTTGAATTGACCTAATTAGTTCGGCCAAGACTATAGCAAAGAAAAAAGGACGAAGAGCAGATCCTTGATGCGCCCCAATCATAATGGGGAACTCTTCTGTCCTTCCAACATTTGTTTATAAACTTGTACTAGCTCCCTCATACATGTCCTTTAAGAGGTTAATATATTTTAGAGATACACCCTTCTTTGCTAAGGCCCACCAAAAAGTAGTTCATCATGGACATGTCCCTCAGCATGGATGTAAATATTTATGGAGAACTTATAACAGGAATGTGGAAGGATTGTATTCTTACAGAGGTAGCTTTCCAAAGAATGCCGACTGCATCCTTTGGAGGTAAAGGGTATAATTTTTATAAAGTATCAAATCTATCATATAACTTGATTAGTGTAGTTAGCTTTGAAACCATGCCGTATCAGATCTCCCTACTCCACGTATTTACATGGTTCCGAGCTAGCAACATGGATACTGACCTGGATCTCAAGAATCCTGCAGATATTGCACGGATAGGATACGCAACAGTTACGCCCCAAATACGCCCCAAATACGCATATCTAGAAGTATCCATTTTTATTATTTTTTAATTCCATATACGGTGAGGATATGCTGGGATACACGTATCCCGGGTCAAATTGCAATTTTCAAACATTTTTTTTACAAGGCAAATTTCAAACGATAGAGCAGTCCGCATACTGAACGCCTCAGCAACAACAAACTAGCACTTCGTCCTCACTCTTCAACTTCTTATCTCTCTTCGGGTTTTTTATCTTTCTTTGGCATATTATAATTTTGGGTTTATGTATGCTTATTCACAATGTTTTAAAATTCGTGACTCGTATTCGAGGCGTTTTGCTCGAATGAGGCGAGGCGTACGCCTCGAGGCGGAACGAGGCGTAAGCCTCAACTTTTTTGAGGAAAAAGACAAAAAAACAATAAAATAAACCAACACAACATTCAACACTAATAGTAATAGTTCAATACAAACTAGAATAAGAATATAATCCCATAATTCATCCATCAAACGCCTACATAAACAAAAAGACAAATTACTATGATATAGCAATTAATAATATTAAACAGAAGTTATAAAAAATTTATGATGTCTTTTTTTTGGCTCCGGAAAAAAATTATGATGTCAGTAGAAAAAGTTTTTTAGTTGTCTAGGTTTTTATTTCCATATAAATGTTTGTAATATAATATAATTTTACACTTTCTTATTATATTTAATTTTATATTTCGTAGTTAAGTCGTCCATTGTAGTTTAGTTGTTAACTTTTATGGGTTTAAAAAATAATAGAAGGCCTAATTAAATAATATTAGGCAATCAAGGTCCAAACTAATAAATTCCAATTAAATAAAACCATCAAATTAAATAATTGAGATTAAAGCGGCTGAAAACCCTAAATTGTGAGTTATTTTCCAGCGGCCGCCCTTCTGCAACATATAGTTACATCTTTCTTTCTCCCCCACACAAAAACTCTCTCTCACACTCCCTCTATCTACCACATACAGATCTAAAAATCAAACTCTCCTTCAATCATCTCTATGGAGGGCCTAGACGAAACTATCGTGTTCAAAATTTGTGAGAGATGTCTAACTCGTCCGCCTCATACGAGTCGACTCGTGCGCCTCATACTCAAGACTCGTAAGTTTCTATTTTTCATCTGACTCGTTCGACTCAAGGCGTTTCTCTTTCGCCTCAACTAGCGAGTCGACTCGTACGAGTCTCTCGTTTTCTAAAACATTGCTTATTGATCTCTTTTATATTCATAAACATCTACAATATTTATCTGGCATATATAAATCTAAATATATAAATAAATGTATCCCCCATGTATCGTATCCTATATTTTGGAAAAAACGCGAATTGCGTATCGCTACCGTGCTTCATAGGTTTTAGGTGATATATGATTTGTCTCTAGTTGTTCTGACACACAGTAACGGTGTATGTCTACATCTTGAACCAAGAAACTCGTAGGTATCAGCAGGAAACTAGTTTAATCCGTCAGCACCTATGAATCTTTTTTGCAAAAAATGACATATTTCTACTTAGCGAAACATATCTGCATCACAAGGCAAACTAAAATCTAGTAGAACCTCATCTCTAGAAAAGTCCATTTTAACCAAATTGGATCTGCATTCCTTCTCACTGTTTCCAGATATTCCAATAAGGACAGCACAACATTGGTAAACTCTAGTATTAAATCGCTCAAACAACTCAGTCTGTTTAGCAGCCGCTCCCACCCACCCCAAAGAAACAATATATGTACACACACATACAAAATAACAAACAAACAAACAAACGTCAGTTCCTATTCAATTTTTAGGATTAATCAGCAGAATCTCATCATCAAAAGCCCAAACCTATTGGAAAAGAGAAACGGAAATTACCTACATAAAAGTTTACTAGCTAAGACAGAAAACTCTTGAAATCATTTTCCTGACTTGCAAAACCGTAAAGATAACAAAAGTAAAACAAAAAAAGTACGCATTAGCTCAAGAAGCATATAACAAACATAGGTAGAGAAAAGCACTATTTTCTCACCAAGGTGGTGATGGGGTTTGATGCCGGCCATTGCCATTCTCTGAGCAAACTTCTTTCTGTACTTGGACATGTCAGTTTCGGAAAGCCGGCGGCTACAGAAGAAGCGAGCGCGCCTGGCACGAGAGCTTGTTCCGAGCCACGAAACGAAGGTGGGAATCACCACCTTGGGCATCGACGATGTTGTTTTGGTGTGAACGTGCAAAGGTATGAGGAGGCCTCGGGCCGCCATGAACTCATCCAAAATTGCTAGTCTATATTTTGGACTTCTTATACGAAGATTTAGTGGTGTGTGACCGATTAACCCCTATTTAAACGATATTGCGGACTGCTCGGCAAAGCAGTGGTAGTATCAGCAGGCTTCATGGTTTATTGGCCGGAATATTGTACGGTGACGTTGGTAACCAGAACTAGGGCAAATCCGAATTTGATACTGCAGCTAAGGTTTTGGAACCTAGTTGAATGGGATATCCATGGGCGTCGGCCGTAGGACTCTGGTTTTGTGGAATTATGAATGATGCCGATCCAAAGGGCTGCAACAAGGCGCTACCACCGTGTGCGACTTAGGGATCTGAAATAAATTCTCCGATAAGTCAGCGGCATGGGGATGGGAGGGTTCAAATAACTGCAAAGGGGGCAGTAGTATGGTATAATTTTTTATTATATTTTATTCCCAATTTCATATACATATATTTTTTTACAATATTTGAAAAATATATTTATATTTTAGATAGTATTTTAGATATATTTGCAATCCCTATTTGGTATATCCACTACATTTTTAATTTTCACTTCCTCCTTAGAGAAATAAAAGTTTTTATTCTAACTTGATATAAAATGTTTTTATATTTTTCTATAAATATCTTTAGATTCTAAATTATTATTTTAAATACTAGATGTTCTCCGGTGCGATGCACCGCATAAGATATTCTCTTATTAGAAAATAATTTCTCGATCTCTAAATTTATTTTTTGATGATTTTCGACATGAATATCATATTAGCGTAATATTAATAAAAGACTTATTGAGTGTATTATGTGGTGTAATATAATTCAAGAAAGAGTACCATATTAGCGGAGTGTTAAGTCAATTAGTGTCCATTACATGAACAAATTTTCTGGACATACCGAAAAAAAGTTGAAATAAATTTTGGGGACGAAAGTAATATGTGATTAAGTCTGAATATATATATATATATATATATATATATATATATATATATATATATGTGTGTGTGTGTGTGTATGTTTTATTATTTTTAGTTATTATAATTAAATAAATATCATAATTTATTTTTTATGTAAGCAATAAATGAGTTAATATATTTTTATTTTGCATCAATTATTTTACTGAAAATAAATATTCATATTTTTTTTAATATAATTTTTTGTGCAATCGGTCATTATTGTAAATCCATCAAATTTATTATATTCATATGGATGTCTAGTTGAAAATTGTGAAATAAAAATTAATTTGATATATTTTTTATTAAAAATAAACTTGATTTAAAAAACTATAAATATTTAAAATTTTAAGCTAAAAAAATAAAGGAAGGATTTTTTTATTGGTAGATGAGTGTAAGTTGTGGAATAAAACTCCCACCTTACATATCTAGAATTTTTTTTTGGAAATTTAAGAATACATCTCTATATATAAATTTTATTTTAAAATAAAAAATCAAAAAACTTACAAAATGACATGTGCCAGGACTCTCCTTTTAATAAAAGTATAGATTTTTAAATACATATATATTTCTTATCAAATTAATTATCATTTTAATTTTTATATCACCAATTGAGTTGTCATTTCAATATGTTTCATCAAAATAGTTTCCTATGACTATATTTACATATTGAGTAATCAATTCAATGTCTTCATCAAAATAGTTTCATGTAGCTATACCTACAAATTCAGTTGTCATGTCAATATTTTGTCCATTTAGGGGAAAGCTAAAAAGAGCTAGGGGATTATCAAGCCTCTTAGTATAAATATTCATTGTGCATAATTTTTTTTTTTTTTTTGATACAGGGTTACACTGACTAGTCGCCGGGATAATCCGGCCACATGATCTGCTCTGAGTTAAATCGCGAGATGTGTATCCTTCCAGGTTCTTAAATATCCTCAACTACCGCGCATGCGAGTCGCCCCTGCCGATCTTCCACGCTGACCCCAAATCCAACCGCAGTTCCCACCGAGATTTGGCCTCCCACACCGCCGCTTGAAGCCCTCAATATTTAATTGTTCCACCAACAGCACTGGAGTAGTTCTAACCCTTAGTCAAAGTAAGGGATCGTCGCCAGTAAATTCAATTCCAAAGTGTTGCCACTCGAAATTGAATCCCTGACCTCCAACTAAATTGAAGGTCAGGTGGCCAACTACGCGAAGGCAGTTGGTTCATTGTGCATAATTTCTGAAACATCATTCTCTTTAAATGTCTTTTCTAATTTGCTCAAACAATCTTCTTTTTTTTGTTCTTTTTTATATCATGGTTTTCGTTTATCTTATTTTTTAATAATTTATTTAAAAATGATATATATAAAACTCTTAGTTTGAATAATAACAAAAAAATATCACTATTAATTATTTATAACTAAATAAAAAATAAAAAATAAAATAGAACAGAAGAAATAATAAGGGAGAGAGGAGCAACGGGGGACAAAAAAAGAAAAAGGAGGGGGTGGCGACCTGTGGGGAGTTAACATATCTCTAGATTTAACAGGGTCAGGAATTGTGAGGTGATTGCTGTCATTATTTGATGCGAAATTGATATATAACCTCATGGAATCTAGTAACACCCTCCTTTAATTTCCTCTCAAAAAGTCCCAAGTGAACTAAATAAGGTGTTAACTCTTATTTTGCCCCTCTTTATTTTTACCCCTCAAATTATAAAATTATAACTTTTTATTATATTTTATTCCCAACTTGACATAAATACTTTTTTATAATTTAGAAAAATATATTTATATTTTACATATTATTTTAAATATATTTTGCAATCCATGTTTTATCCATCCACTACATTTTTATTTTTTACTGCCTCAACTTATAGTAATACTACCTTTTGTTTCAACTTGATATATATTTTTCTAAAAATATCTTTATATTTTTAGATTATTATCTTAAATATAATTTTTACTCTCGTTTGTCTTTATATATATATATATATATCATGATTTTTCTTATCAAATTGAATAATCATTTTAATTTTTATATCACCAATTCAGTTGTCATTTCAATATCTTTCATCAAAATAGTTCTCTATGGCTATATTTACACATTGAGTAGTCGATTCAATGTCTTTCATCAGAATAGTATTCTGTAGCTATAACTGCAAATTGAGTTGTCATATCAATATTTTGTCCATTTGGGGATCTAAAAGGAGGAGGGTTATTAGACCTCTTAGTATAAATATGAATGGTGCGTATTTTGTCAAATATCATTCTCTTTAAATTGTCTTTTCATTTGCTCAAACAATCTTATTTTTTCGTTCACATTTTTTGGAGCATTGCATGGTGGAATATAATTCGACACATAAAACAGTTACATCGTGTGAATTTGCCACAGAATAGGTATGATTGTGTGAAATATACTCCCTCGTTCCAGAATAAGTTGTCCGTAACTTTTGAATGATTTGTTTAAGAAATATGATAGAATAATAAATGTAGTACAATAATGTGACTGAGAGAGACAAAATAAGATGGAGTGGAATAAAGTAATTGATAAAAATATAATTGAATAATATAAATATTTGGCATTTTGAGTATGAGTAACTTATTGTGGGACGTCCGTAAAAAAAAGTGAGCAACTTATCCTTGGGCGGGGGAATATTTCTTTATTTTTTTGTTTTGTATGCTTTTACTTGTTCTTATGTTTTTTCCTTTTTTAATTGTTAGTGACTTCATTTATGTATCCTTTTGTATAGATGTAGCCAAGTGGATTAAGGCATTGGATTGTGGATTCATCATTACGCGGGTTCAATTCCCGTTATTCACCAACTTCTTTTTACTTTTTACTTTACTGTTAAGATATTACGTATATTATATGAATATATCACACTGATTTGTTATGTATGGATGATAAGATTCCAATTGATACAGAGCCGATTCTAATAGACTTATTTATTAGAGGATCCCATTGACGTGCATAGACCAGGTGAGGTCGGTCAGACAAAAATATAGTTTTGTAATAGTTATTGACTAATTGAAATGCGAAATTATATAAATAAGGGAAAAAAACTCCATGAAAGAAATATTAATGATTAAGATAAATTACTTAGTGGAAAATATTCTGAATAAATCCAACGAGTAATTAATAATCCTGTTATACAGAAAAAAGACATTATCATACCGTTTTCGGATAAATTATATAGTATTACAAGTTCATCAATTAAAAAGTCCGCAAAGAAAGTAGGTAACAAACTCCCGAAATGCATTCTTATTTGTGAAAAAAGGAGGAAAATAACAACCTCCGAGATATGTCAAACCCGGAAATGGTGGAATAATGTAACCGAATATTGTAGATGATGGTCTGATCCTAAGGAGCAAGGTTACAAGCATGGTTAGATTTGATGGGCAATTAATGTAATTAAATAGTGTATGTTTGTCAATGTCTTTTGTATAATTTTTGTTTGTTATTAGTTTTTATATCATGTTATTCATTTATCTTATTTTTCCATATTTTAAAAATAATATATAAAAAGTAAAAAAGTATTAATTTTAATAATAACAAAAAAAGACTATCACTATTAATTATATTTAACAAAAATAAAAATTTAAAAAACAAAAATAAATATGAAGAAAGGAAAAGAAAGGGGTAAAAGGCAAGAAAAGTAAAAAGAAAGTGAGGGGGGCTGTGAGAGTGGGGATTAATAACTCTCTAACCTCATTCGGAGTAAGATTAGGTTGTTGCTGGAAGGTGTGTCTATCTGGTAAGAATTGTAATGTGCAGTTTTTAAATGTGCTCAACGATAGAAAATTTTCGTTTTTTTTAGCCGGCAGTTTGCCAATGGGTGGTTTTGGTTGGCCAAAAATAAAATTCGAACTGAATCATTTTATGTATAGGAATGCATTTAAGATTTTGATGATGTCATCCCTGTATTCCATGTTTAATTCAAATGTATGCTCTAAGTACTTGGCATTGTGAAGAAGAACCAAATGAGTATCTTCTATAGATTTTTAAATTTTAAGCTAAATATTGATCAGCAAAGTTCTTACAGCCAAGTGTTGATAAGTCAAGTTTGTACAACTAAGTGTAGGAAAAGCTAAGTATGAACAACCGAGAAACCCAGTTGAGTATCAAGACACCAAAGTACGTCAGCCGGGTATTGCCAAGCCAAGTCATCGGTCGGGTATAGCGAAGCCAATTCTTCAGCTGGGTATGGCCAAGTCAAGTTGTCAGTCCGGTATGACCAAGGCGAAGTTAGTCAACTGGGTATGACTAAACCAAGTCAGAGAGCCGTGTTTGGACAGCAAGGAACGTTTGATACTTAGAAAAATTATCAAGTATCAATCAGTTGTGTCCACATCAGCAAACGATGAAAAGTCAACAAGAAGGGCAAGTCACATGGAGTCATGAATAAAACAAGAAGGAGACAAACTGAAAGATTCACGCAAGTTGAGGAATAAGATATTCCTCTAGATTCGCACCCAAGGGACATTCTTCATTAAAGAAATCAAAGAATGTGGCGCAAATAATTTATATTGAAGGAATATCTTCAAATGGGCAGATTTGAAGAAAAAGACAACAAAAAGGGCACTCTCAAATAGAGATGTTAAACGGGCTAGCCCTAGCGGTTCCGGGCTAGCCACTAGCTAAACGGTCAAGCTAAAAGCCGGATTTAAACGGCTAGAAATATTGGCCCTAACCTAACGGGTTTCGCAAACGGGCTAAACGGGCTAAATATTTAAAAAATCTATTTTTTATTTTTTTATAAGTAAAAAAAAACAATAACAATATATTTTATATATATAGTAACAACTATACTATAATAAATATAACAAAAAATACACTTTTATATATATATATACATATATATATAATACAGTAATAATATATATTATATATAATATTAATATATATTATATATATAATATTAATATAGTCTATATATATATATATATATATCGGGCTAAGCTAGCTAGCGGGCCGGGCTAGCTAGCCTGGCTGGGCTAGCCACTAACGGGCTTCGGGCTAAGCAGTGGGGCGAAAAGCCGGATTTAAACGGCTAGAAATATCACTTAACCGGTTTTGGCGGGTTAAGCGGCCACTTTACGGCCCGAGCCCGTTTAACATCTCTACTCTCAAATGGACCAATTTGTTCAAAAGATGCAACGGCTATGAACAACTCAAGAATCATATTATAAATATCTGAAAAATTGATGAGCATAAGTAGGATGCTATTAACACTTACATGTGAAAAAGCAAGCAAAGAAATACACTCAACATACTAAGCATCGTGAAGAGCTAAGATCAGAGATACAAGTTAAGGAAGCTCTTAAAAGTTGGAGAAAACAAAACTTGTGTCTATTGAGATTTGAGTATGAGTACTTTCTTGAACGAGATTCTTGAAAGTTGGGTTGTGCGATATTCACGGGTTCTTGATTGGAAGATGATAAACAACTGGCGACTTATGAGACATCCACAGGTTTTCGATCAGGAGGTGCCAAGCAACCAAAGGAAAGGAGTTACTGCGGCCAAGGATTTTCACTGGTTGAAAGCTTCTGTGACTAATTCATTATGACCATCAAAATTTATAGTGAAATTAGCTCCAAGTGGATTAGAGAAAAGTGGACTAGTAGAGAATTACCCCATCTTGAAAACCACTATAAGTGACGTGTGATTACTACTTTT
Source organism: Orobanche coerulescens (assembly GCA_033398695.1). Lineage (NCBI taxonomy): Eukaryota > Viridiplantae > Streptophyta > Magnoliopsida > Lamiales > Orobanchaceae > Orobanche > Orobanche coerulescens. The sequence goes on along the minus strand of CM065807.1, from coordinate 116,755,654 downwards.
AACATCATACTTAATTGCTCCATCCATTTCAATTGTTGCATTAACAAACCATGTCAGCTATGTCTTCCGCATATCTTTCAGCTGACATTTGAACTGCTCATAGCTGAATTTTCAGCTAAGTTTCAAAACCATCTAAGTTAACCTAGCCGATGCGCATTATAGCTGAGTTTCAAAAACTAGTTCATTTAAGAAAAGTTTTAGAAGTCTATTCATTCCCTAGACTTTTACCATACGTACTTGTGACCTAGAAGTGGTATCGAAGAGGTTGGTTCATAACCCACATATTTGGTAGTGAAACCAGATCCATATATATTCATTATTTCACTAATCTTTCATTTTAAGATGGAACAAATGCACTATAGACTCCCTATTTTATCTATTGATGATTATGATCTTTGGAAGAGAATGCTAGCGTACTTATCATCAATCCACAATGACATGTGGAGCATTATTTAAGAAGGTCCTACCATCTATATAAAGGACAACACTATTGAGGAGATCATAGTTGGAATATTGAACCAAATTCCCAAGATCAGATCCGAGCTAACCACAAATGAGAGAAAGCTGGCCAACCTTGACAACCAGGCCGGAGATGTCATATATCAAACTCTTGATAAACCCACCGTGGTGAAAGTCAGGAACTGCAAAAATACGAAGGAAATCAGGGACACGTTAGCAGTAATGTGCAAAGGAACGGAGCTGATAAAGGAAAACAAGTTGTCAATCGCAACAAAATAGTTTGACAACTTCAAAATGAAGAATGGAGAGACCATTGATCATGTGGATACCAAATGTTGAGTTGGTACCACCACTAGAAGGAAGGTTGAATAGTGCAGTGTAGAGTATTGAACTCTTTTCGTGTGCTGAAGCGTTAGATAAGTGCGGAAAATAAATTACACAAATTTATAGAGGTTCGGTAAATTGCCTACGTCCAATCTCTTATTGTTATCTTTTTCTATGGGTTCAGGGTAAACCTTTACGCCTTGTCTTCAATCAGTTCGAGATAAATCATTACAATCTTGTCTTCAATCGGCCCAAGATAAACCGTTACAATCTTGTCTTTTATTGGTCCAAAATAAATCATTTTTTCTATTCTATCGGATAAGAAAACAACCTTTCTAACTTTCTATCGGTACTAGAAAAAACTCACTGGATTTATATTATGATTCTAATAATGTCGGCTCCACGATCCTAATAACACCTAATCGAATCTACAGTCCTTTCTTTTCTCTCATGTATAGATGAGTGAATCAAACACTCAAACTCTTATCAGTTAAGCTCGATTACAACAACAATAATGTAAACAGTAATATCATACATATATGAATTATACTTGCAGTTGTTGTGTGTTGAATACCAAATGAAGTGGTATATATAGGCTCCAAAGCCTCAACTAGCCGTTGCTGCCTGCTCATTCATAGCATACGCTATACCACATCTATAGAGTACGTTAAGCTTGTTGCGTACGTTATCCTTGCATGGTTACGTATGTTATCATATGTTCAGTATAGTCTAGAAGCTACGTCTCTTTCTTTGTGTATGTTATGTTTTTACCTTGCGTACGTTAAGTACAACAGACATATGAATGTTGTACGCATTGACCATCTAGAAACCTCCAACGAGCTGATTTGTTTGAAATCACATTTAAACTGCATCGCGGCCATAATGACATGTTTATAGCGTACGTTAATCTCTGCATTTAGCGTATGTTGCTTCACTTCGTTGCGTGCTTTAACATGCCTGAATGTCATCGTTCAGTTTCTTCTGTGTTTAACATTACGTACGTTAACTTGTATAGTTAGTTTACGTTAAGCATGCTTTCGTTTCATTTCTTTATTTTAAGTTCAGCTCGTGCGTCTTGGACTGCTTGTTGACTAATTGTTGTTTTTCTTTGATCATCAACACATCATCAAAATTCTTTAATATATTTGTGTGGGCTAAAATGTTCCAATAATCTCCCCTTATGATGACAAAACAACAATTTTTGATGGGATCTATACCTGTAAAAATACAACTGAAAAATATACAGATCAAAGTTTTCGGCTTTATCCATTATTGTTAGTTTTCCCATGGGAAGATATTCTCTTCCTTTATTTCTTCTATCACTTTTTCCTCCACCTTTTTGTCATTAGCAAAAAGTATATGAAATCTTTTAAATATGAATAAAATCAATAAAACTCATTTGACAAAAAAAAATGGGTATACTCCCCCTAAATTTTTGCAATAATTTTCTCCCCCTAAAATAATAACTCCCCCTCAGTTTAATACCAAATTATTGATTAATATAAAAACAAATAATAAGAAATTAATTTATAGTTTTGGGGATCCAACCAACTCTGGGTCGTTTTTTATTCGATAAATAGACGATATTTGGCACCATGGTTCCTTTTGGAATCCATATTTTCATTATTTTAATTGTTCATCTTGGGCTTTTGCAATTTGAGATGTAATGCCTGATTTTCAAACATTTATCACAATGGGGAGTTTTGAAATTTATCGATTTATTGGATTCATGTTTATCAAATTGTTCGATTCTAATTACTTGTTTAACGAAATATTTTGAATTGAAAGTATTTTCAAATTTAGCATTTGCAAATGAAAATTTATCCGTTAAAGCCTTAAGTTCTTTTTTTGAACTTTTAACAAATCATCGTTTAATTTATTTTCTTTTTCTAGACACAAAGACGGATTATTTTCAATTGATTTTTCCATTTCTCGTATTTTAGAAATTTCATGTTCCAATAATTTATTACTAATTTGAAAATCTATATGTAATAATTCGAAAGCATTAAAAACTTCGTCTTGAGACGAAGTACTTACCTGACTTTCGTTGTCGCTGTCGTCGTATGAGCTCCTGGCCATGAATGCGAGATTATTTAAATCATTTTTATATTCTTCGTATTCGTCACTCCAGGTAGCTACATATACTTCCTTTCTTTATAGTCGAGCGATGATAATTTTTCGTAAAATGGTCTGGTTTTCCAAAATTTCGACAATTATTGTCGAACTTTTTTTATTCATTTCGGATTTGCAATTTGATGTCTTTTCTTCTTTGATTTAATAAGTTTGGATATTTATTGATATTTTTGGCATAAAATACCGATTCTTCATCATTATCATCAACTGGGATTTGTTCTTCATTATTTGACATCTTTTTAGCTTTTAAAACTATGGTTTCTCTTTGGGCTTCGGTTTGGCATTTCGTGATTTTAGCACGATCTCGTAATTTGTTAGCAAACCAACAAGGGCACTAAAATCTAACGTGTTGAGATATTTTGATTCCATGATGGTCGTGGTCGTCCCATCCCATTCACGAGGTAGTGATCGTAGTATTTTCTTCGCTTTTTCACTACTCGATAATAGTTGCCCAAAGTAAGCTAGTCCATTTGTGAATACGGAAAACCGGTCGAGCATTTTAGATATGGACTCGTCATCTTTCATTATGAATAACTCGTAGTCGTGGAGAAGCATATTTATTTTTGTCTCATTGATTTGAGTTTCCTTCGTGAGTTACCTCGAGCATTTTTCAGATTTCTTTGGCACTTTCACACGAGGAAATACGATTATGTTCTTCCAGATTAAGAGCAAAATATAGCAATTGAGTTGCTTTACTATTGTAATGGTTACTATTTGAGTGAACCATCGGATTTTGTAGGAATTTTTGGACCAAGAAAAATTACCTTCCAAATTTCGATATTGTAAGCTCGGATAAAGAGTGACATTATTTTCTTCCGTGTCATGAAATTCGACCCATAGAAAAATGGTGGTTGGTTTAAGTCGAGACCTTCCACCAGAGCAAAAGTAAACGCCATTGGATCTTTATCTCATTGGATGTTAAGCCGACTATTTAGAGACTGCTCTGATACCAATTGCTGAGTTGGTACAGCCACTAGAAAGGGGGTTGAATAGTGTGGTATAGAGTATTGAACTCTTTTTGCATGCGGAAGCGATAGATAAGTGCTGAAAATAAATAAAACATGGATGAATAGAGGTTCGGCAAATTGCCTACGTCCTCTCTCCTTTCGTTATCCTTGCATCCAATTGGTCCAAGATAAACCGTTACAATCTTGCCTTCTAACGGTTCAAGATAAACTGTTTTTCCTTTTCTATTGGACAATGAAACAACCTTTCTAGATTTCTATAGTTAATAGAAAACCTCACCGGATTTAGAGTATGATTCTCACAATGTCGGATCCACGGTCCTAATAACATCGAATCAAATCTACAATCCTTTATTTTCTATAGATGAGTGAATCAAACACACAAACTCTTATCAGTTAAGCTCGATTACAACAATAATAATGTATACAATAATCTCAAACTTATATGAATTATGCTTGGAGTTGTTGTGTGTTGAATACCAAATGAAGTGTTATTTACAGGCTCTAACGCCTCAACTAGACATTGCTGCCTTCTCATTCACAACATACACTATACCTGTAGTGTATGTTAAGCTTGTTGCATACATTATCCTTGCATGGTTACGTACGTTATCATCTGTTCAGTAGTAGCTACGTCTCTTCCTTTGCATATGTTATGTCGTTAAGTGCAATGGACATATGAACACTGTACACGTTGACCTTCTAGAAACCTCCAACGGGCTAATATTTGAAATCTCATTTGAATTGCATAACATCCGTAATTTATAGCGTAAGTTAATCTCTGCCTTTAGCGTATGTTGCTTCACTTCGTTGCGTGCATTGACATGCCTGAATGTCATCATCCAGTTTCTTCTGTGTTTAACATTACATACGTTAACATGTATAGTTAGCGTACGTTAAGCATGCTTTGTTTCACTTCTTTATTTTAGTTAAGCTCGTGCGTCTTTGACTGCTTGTTGACTAATTGTTGTTTTTCTTTGACTATCAACACATCATCAAAATTCTTTAATATATTTGTGTGTAATAAAATATTCTAACACCAGATTCATAGAGATCATTAACAAAATCAACTCTCTAAGGAAGACCTACGGCAATCGGAGATCGCTCTAAAATTCGTAAGGTCTTCAATCCCAAAATGGAGCATAAAGGCCATGTCCATGAGGGAATCAAAGGATCGTAACAAAATAAAGAGTCAAGAGCTGTTCTCGGACCTCAAGGCATTTGAGTTCGAGCTTATTTGCTCATCATCCAGTGAGCCAACTGAGAAGGGAATTGCTTTTGTAGCCGAGTCCCATGCAAATAACCCAGCTGATGTCATTCCTCAAAGCCCTCTGAACTTTGAGAATGACGTTAATAATGCAAAGATTCAGTAATTTTAGAAGGAATTACTCGAAGTACAAGAAGAACTACAAGGAGAATTCAAGGAGAAACCCAAAAGTTGGGAACTGGAAGGTGGAATGTTATAAGTGTCATAATACAGGTCAAATCCAATATGATTGTCCTGACCTGAAGAAAGAGGAAGAAAAAAGGGCATGGACAAAAGAGAAGATAAAAGGAAAGCTCTATTAGAGAATATCAAGCTCGAGAGATTGTGGAATCAAGTGGTGGATTCTTTTCTGAAGATGATGATGATTACAACTGCCTAATGACCAACATTGTTGATGAAGAGGTATCATCTAAACTCAACCTTCAGAGTATTTTAGCTCAGACATATCTAAAGATCTTGATTTACATAGATATCTTAATCAACTGATAAAATATTTTGAAACTCTAAAAATAGCACACCTAGATGTGACAGCTCAGATCACCCAGCTGAAAAATGAGAAAATTCGTCTGAAAAATGATATAGACAAACTCATCCAAGATACAACCAACCTTAAAACCAATCAGGCTGAAGCTGAAAGTAACATGGCCATAGCTGAAATAAACAGGTTAATAGTTCTAAACAATTAAAGATCAAGTGCACTCGCTCATATTGAGGTTGAACTTACAAAGCTCAAACAGTTAAATGATGCTCAAGCCAAGGAAATAATATCTCTTAAAGCATCAAAAATATTATAGGAATTTTGCACTAACCAAAGACCTTTGAATTTAAAATTAGGTCTTGGATATGATCTAAATGCTGCTCCTATTTTTAAAACTACATTTGTTAAGGGAAAAGCAAGTGCATAGCTAGCTGAACTGGCCAATCAAAACAGGCAACAACCCAGTTAAAAGGCTCAGCAGCAGCCGAGACAGTCCAGGTAGCGACCAAGATAATTTATGGATCAGGCAAGGCAGTCTAGAGGGCGGTCAGGATAGTTTAGGACTTAGCTGAGACAAAGGACTACACAATAGCCAAATAAGAATTAGTAGTTGAGAAACTATTCACAAAACTATTACTACCGAAAGTTCCCACAAAATAATTTTCAAACTGGGAGAGGCAGATGAAAACCATAAAGGAATCCAAACTTTTAAAATGCGTGGAAACAACAAAGAAATTATCAGCCAAGATTTAACAATGGCCCACACTAAAGAAATTATCAACCTTATCATATGTACAAACCAAACAAGGGATATAGAAACAATAACTATGCATATCATAGTGGATATAAGAATAATTTTCATACCACTAGGATGTAATACCCGGTTGTAATTCATTCATTTTCATTCGGTAATTATCATTCTGTAATTGTCACTCAATAAATTTCACTCATTATTAATCACTCGTCATTCATGATTCAGTCATTTGCGCTCACTGTTGGCATGTTGTAACCGTGATCGTCATTTCATCTCCGTTTTTAGATCGAGACGGGAGTATTATCATTTTCACTATGTTTGGTAGTTTTGTACTGGGGGTATCATCTTTGGCTTGTGTTGGACTTGTTCACTTTCACATTCGTATGATATGTCGGATCATTCATCAGTCGTAGCGTAGAACCGGAATTATCGGCTTTTTCACCTCGTCCGACATTGAGTTACGGCCGTAAGGATTGTAGGTTACGACCGTAACAAGTGTTCGTTGTTTTCAGGCCATTTTGGATGAATGGGACTTACGGCCGTAAGGTCTTGTAATACGGCCGTAAGTTGAGCAGGTACGGCCGTAAGGCTTGGCGATTCTGCGTACGTATCAGCATTTGCCGCCTGCATTTTGGCCGAATGCTAGTTACGGCCGTAAGAAGGGGAGGATACGGCCGTAAGTGGTGTTCGTAAATTTCAGGTGTTGTCGGGCAAGGGGGACTTACGGCCGTAAGGGTTGCGGCATACGGTCGTAAGTCGAGGAAAGTACGGCCGTAAGGCTTGGCCGGATACGGCCGTCTGGCTGCAGTGAGTGCTGGTCATTTTCGACGAAGGGGCTTACGCCGTAAGTTTGGCCGGATACGGCCGTATCATCCGAGTTACGCCCGTAAGGTGTGCGGATACGGCCGTAAGGATGTCGGCAGATGTTTTTGACGAAGGCGAAGTTACGCCCGTAACTCAGAGCGCTACGGCCGTAAGTCTATCGGGCAGGGATTTTGACGGCCGAGTTACGGCCGCATTTGAGTTGGCGATACGGCCGTAAGGCCGTTGACCTGGGATGTTACGGCCGTATGAGGGCCGAGTTACGGCCGTAACTTCCAGCAGTATATGAGGACCCGACCGGGACTTTTTCATCATTTTTCATCTTTTTTCTTCTTTGTTCCGAGAGAGAGACTTGAGGGAGAGATTTTGCCATCATCAATCATTTGAGTGTGTAATTTTCATCATCTTCATTCATTTGGGAAGCTTGGATACTCGTTTTAACTCGTGTTCATCGGATCGAAGTGGTTGGATCTTCAGGAGGTAATTTCTTCAACATCTTGGATTTCGATTTTGTGTTGTGATATGATGTTTTGGACGTTATAATCATGTTATATGAAGGGATATGTATATGATTATGAGTTTGTATAAGGATTCATTGGATTATTGAGGGATTATTCAAGAACACTTTGAATATCGAGTTGAAATTGGGGGTTCTCGATTAATTGTCGTTATAATCACGTTTTCGGATATTCATTTTGGATTATTGATCATTTGGAAGATGTTTTGTTGGTTTGAAACACTTCTTGGGGGTTTTGATGTTGTTATTATTGAGGTTTGGTAGTAATCAATCGTAGTTGGTCACAAAGTGTTCGATATAATGCCCCAATGAACTTGGTTTAATCGTATCGACGTTTTGAGTTCGTTATATTCGTGTTTGATTCGTATATTGAACGGATTGTTGGTAATTGTATTGATTTAAGGTTGTTCGAGCGACCGACATTTCATTTAGGATGTTGTTCGTGGACGGACATTCTTCTTCGGTGTTGTGTAAGTTAACTCTTACTCGGTTAAAAAGGACATTCATTCCTTTTGTTGTTGATTACTCATAATCATAACTCATTCATCATGGTATTAATCACATTGAGACTTGTAATTGTCGAATAATCATTTCATTCACGAGAAACGACGGTTCCAAATCATTTCATTGGGTTATCAATCACGTCACCATTATTTCCATCTCGGTGAGTCATCTTGGCCTTGTCGAATTATTATTCATTGATATTCATTGTGGTCATTCTCGTTCATATGACCTTCTGGGTTCATATTGCGTGGCCGGGTGTGGCTGTGTGGAATTTTTAGTCGGGCACGCGATGGTCATGTATTGGGTTCACCGATATATCGACCGCACACGGTAAAGCTTAACTCCGTGAGACTAATTAGGTACAAGGACGTGTGTGTCCGGTCATTCGTCTTGTACACTTGCACAGAACATTACGGGCGTACTATGATACTCCTCTTCAGCGTAATTCATAACTAAGGATATTTCATAACTTCAGTTAAATCATGATTGTGTATTTTCAACCCTCGAGGATTGTTGTTCTGTGTAACTGATCCCGTTGGGGGATTTTGGTTTTCAGGTCACGGCAAGGCAAAGGCACGGGAAGAGCATGCTGACGGCGAGGAGTCCCAGTGATACTAGTAGGGGGCCCAGTCATTCCGTTTGTTTCAGTCATTTCAGTCATTTCCGTCATTTGTATTTTCCGCTGCAAATTCCGTTTGAGATGTTTAATTGTTCAGGGTGGTGTATTTTATCTCCATATAAAATATACTAGTATTCGGTTTTGTCCTGGTGTGTTGTATTTAAACTCCTCATCGGAGTACTTGGTAATATAATGTGGTTCGGTACTACAATTATATTATTTAATTCATCATTTTCATTTGCCTGGTGGGTCCTAGTCGGGGATTCACGGCACTGTAATATCCGCCTAGTTTGGGGTGTTACAGAGTTGGTATCGGAGCGTAGTTTTGAATACTACCCTCCAAGTCATGTCTCGTTTGAAATCGTCGTCATCGGACTAGTATCATTGGACTTTCGCGTCACGTGTGACCTGTGCAAATGCCGAGCCAATCAGACCAAGAACTGTAAGATTTCTAATGCCATGGTATAATTGTTAGGAGTATGCCCTCGAATGCCACTCAGAGGTTGTTGAGAGAGGGCATTGTACTTGTAATTATGTAAACCATTTATATAAGGCAAATGAATGTTTCTTTATTTACTGGTAGTTACTGGCATTCCTAACTCGTAAATAAACATATAGAAACTAGTCCGTGTATTTGAGAGCAAAACGTTCCACTCCTTATTGGATAAGGGGGTCGGCACTGGAAAGGTTATAGCTCAAATACTTAATCGTTCGCAAGTCGATGAAACTTGGTAGGCGTTAAGTTTATGTGAAGACTTGTATGACGTGTTCTTTGACATGGAGAGTGCTGTCGAACACTAATGGTTAGTGGGAGCACACGTTATAGGTATGCTAATTGGATTAGTGTACTCGACCGACTCACCCTCGATTCGTCACATGGATTTCACTCCGGGACGATCAATGACGGAATCGAAAGGTTGTGATAGGTATTCGTGAACCTTCGACTTGAGGATTTAGTAGGGATGTGCTTGTGACGTCAAGATTTTCATTAGAGTAGTTCGACCTATAAACCGGAAGGCGGGGGTCAACCTCGACGTGCATCTTAACAGGCAAGTAGCAGTCCTACGAATACCAAGATAGAATTCTTTCTCCGTTAGTGAGCGGGTTATATGTCTATGCGGTTATTGGCGGATGAGATCATAAGTCTTTGGCAAAGCATTGGAGCTAGTTGTATTAGATACACGGACTCGATGATCTCGATTTGCATTAACGCATGCATAGCGTCAAGCATCTGAGATAAGGTTTGGTGACCGTGACCCTATAACTTGATCGGGACATATGAAAGAAGGGTTTATACGTATCTTGGTATTCACGGAGAATGGTTCTTGAATGATCCCAATCATTCGTTCTCGGTTAAGTGCAGTGTAGGCCGCCGGTGGCTAGGTGGTGCTACTACTCTTTGGTTCCTCCCATTGCTAACTGAGACGGACCTACCGAGTCGCGCATTAGGATTGACGACGGAATGAATCAAGCTTAATTCTCTCATTATGAATATTAGATATTGGATATCTAATTCTTGACATTGGATGTTTAAATTGATTTATTGGATAAATTAATTTACGGCCTAATGAATTAAATAAATTACTGGGTGATAAATTTAATTCATGGATATAATTATTTCTTGGCGAAATTAATTATGTCATAATGTATTTGATATGATAAAATTAATTGGATTAATTAATCGATATAAATACATCGGAACGGAATCGGAGTTTATCTGTTTGGACTCACGTGAGTCCGAAACGAACCGAACTCATCCGTTTTTTCATCATGGCCAACCCCCTTCCACCTACCTTCCCATTGTCTTTTCTTTCTAATTTTTATTTGATGATAATGTAAGGAAAATGACTTGTGGGGCAATATTCTCATGTGAATGAGTTGTAACATGTGGAAGGAGAATATAGATAAGAAGACTTCAATCTCTCATACACTAATTGATTGTTTTTCCATACGTGAGTTTAAGTGTAGAGAGAGAGAGAAAAGTTCTTTCTAAAAAGTCTTCTTCTTCATCTATTTCTTGAGAGTTTTTCTTAGAGAAAAATCAAGAATTCATAGAGAGATTGTGAGTTATACACTTAGAGTGTTATAATTTCATATTGGAAGCTTCGTCACTTAGCTCTAGCCGTATCCTCGGAGGATAGCAAGGTGATCGTTGTTCCGTCGTTTCTCGTGGCGTGGCAAGTAGAGACGCGGTACTTTCGGCGTTGGATCGTTCAAGGGCTTGGAGCGGATTGAACTCGTAGAGATCAAACTAAAGCTTGGGGAATAGCTCAAGAGAAGGTTACCATTTAATCAACGGACTTCGAGGGTTAGTTTCTTACGACTCTTGCTTTTCGTTTATATATTCGTATATACGTAGCTCGATCGATCCTCGTAGGGATTCGGATCGAATTAATTTTCGTTTTACCGCTTCCGCTGGGCCTTCGTTTTAGGCACCGAATCCCAACAATAATTCCTGGCAACAATCATTCATTCATAATTCATCAGTTAACAATCCTCAATCATCATTTTCATTTTGACCAGGACGGTCATGTTAACTCATTAATCACTCAATTCATTTCATTACTCGGTTGTTGATCTGGAAGATCATATCATTAATCTTGTTAATTTGTTCAAGATAATTATTTCAATAATTTCATCAGATAATCATGTCACCTCAGTTAGTCATTCATGTAATCACTGTGTTAGAGCGTATGCTCATTTTCGTCATCTCATGTCATAATCATAACGTGATATTCATGCGGGGAATATAATCATCATGTGACTTTCCTACTTCAGTATGGAGAGAGCAAGAAGAGGACGAGGAGGACGAGGCCGTGGTGCGGGCCGAATCCCGAGAGCTCGTGTGAATACACGTGCGAATGCGAGAAATAATGCTAATTCATCGAGCAGCGACGCTGCCACTCATTCACCTGGACGTGATCATTCACTATCGGGGAGTCGTACTCGGGACACGGCTCAGTCAGAAGGTGTTCGTGTTGACCCACTTGCTTTTATGCAGGGCATGATGGCCCAAATGACGCAGATGGCACAACTTATGGAGACGATGCACAACTCAGTCAATCAAAATCAACAGGCTCCTCCGCCGCCACCTCAGAGGCAAGAGAGGAATGTGAGCAGTATCATCGGCGACATCTCTCGCCAAAGGCCACCTACTTTTGAAGGCTCATCTGAGCCGGCGGATATTGTTCATTGGCTCAAACACTTCGAGAAGTTATTTGCGATGGTAGAGTGTCCCGAAGGACACAAAGTTTCAGTTGCGGCTTACTATCTGGGTAAGAGCGCTCATTCTTGGTGGTTGTCGTTGAAGCCCACCGAAGGATCATGTACTTGGGATCAGTTCAAGACTCTCATGATGGAGAGGTATTATCCGGCCCCACTCAGAGAGGCCAAGCTGTCAGAGTTACTCACTCCCGACCCCTCATCAGACGCGGATGTTCTCGCCATTGCCGAGAAATTTCAGGAACTTCTTCCGTTCGCCTCATCTATCATTCATTCCGAGGCGGATAAGATTAAGTATTTCAGCAAGAGGCTGAAACTACGTATGAGATTACAGTTGCTTAATCATAATTGCACCACGTTGGCCGAATTCATTGAGAAAGATCTTACCTATGAGCTTACTGCTAAAGCGATTGCTAAGCAGCAACCTTCGTCTGCTAGCAAGAAATCGAAGAATCGTAATCAGTCCGACGGCAGTCAGGCCACTTTCAAGAAACCTCGTGCGGGCTCTGCTTTTTCTGAGCAACCTCCTGTGATGTCTAAACCCGCGGAATCTCAGTCTCGAGCGGCCATTTCGGCCATCACCTGTTTTAACTGTGGGGATCTTGGTCATCTCAGTACCAAGTGTCCGAGACAGACTATCACGTGTCATAATTGTGGGATTGCTGGGCATAAGGCCCGTTTTTGCCGTAGGGACTCCAAACCTACTCAGACGTCATCTCAGGCCCCTAAGCAGTCAGCCGTTCAGAATCAGGCCACTCAATCAGCGTCGTTTAAAATGACAGGAGCGACTAAAGGTGGAGCCTATAGCCGATGAGAGGCAGGAGCGTCGGTCTGGGACTAGCAAGCCGGATTTATGAGATGAAGAAGACCGATGATCCAGAGGCCCGAATGATCTCGTGTACACTCGATATTCTATCTCGACTGTGTACCCTTTTTGATACCTTGGTGCATCGCATTCATTCATTTCCGAGTCATGTTTGAGTAGACTACGTGGGTAGTGCTACTAGTTGTGAGCCTTATGTCATCGGCCTACCCGATGGTAGACGAATTATCGTAATCGTGAGATTGAATTGTCCGATTCGGCCATGGTCGTGTATGGCCAGCGGACCTAATCGTAGTAGATTTGCCGAGGGACGATGTCATCTTGGGTATTGATTGGATGGATCGTCATGATGCCATCATTAGTGTCCGTAAGCGTATGATCACTATCATTTCAGACGATGGGGTTGAATGTGTATTTCAGGGAGGTAATCCCGGCTGTTCTGGTAAGGTCATTAATTTGATGAAAGCAGTGAGATTACTCAGTCAGGGATGTGTTGGTTATTGGTGCTATATGACCAAAACCGAGAAGTCATCAGTAATGTTGTCGGATATTCCGGTAGTGAGAGATTATGCCGATGTTTTTCCAGACGAGTTACCTGGTTTGCCTCCTCAGAGAGATGTGGAATTCACGATTGAATTGGAGCCGGGTACGTCCCCGATATCGAAGGCACCATACCGGATGGCCCCGACCGAAATGCAGGAGTTGAAGAATCAACTTGAGGAATTGTTCGAGAAAGGTTATATCCGACCGAGTGCGTCCCCGTGGGGAGCACCAGTGCTGTTTGTCAAGAAGAAGGATGGTTCGTTCCGTTTGTGTATTGATTACCGGGAATTGAATCGAGTGATGATCAAGAATAAGTATCCCTTACCCCGTATTGATGATCTCTTAGATCAACTTCAGGGAGCTTCAGTATTTTCCAAGATCGACTTAAGATCTGGATATCATCAGTTGCGGATCCGAGAGTCGGACATCGCGAGGACGGCGTTTCGAACACGCTATGGTCATTATGAGTTTGTGGTTATGCCGTTTGGATTGACTAATGTACCTGCGGTATTCATGGAGTTAATGAATCGGGTTTTCATCGACTTTTTGGATCAGTTTGTTGTTGTCTTCATCGATGACATTTTGATTTATTCTCGTGACCGAGAGGAACACGAGTCTCACCTTCATCAAGTGCTCGACGTGTTGAGACGAGAGCAACTTTATGGGAAGTTTTCCAAATGCGAGTTCTGGATGTCCGAAGTGACTTTTCTCGGACATGTAATTTCATCAGATGGAGTGCGTGTTGATCCTCAGAAGACGGAGGCTATCCAGGATTGGTTACCTCCGAAGAATGTTAAGGAAATCCGAAGCTTTCTCGGATTAGCCGGTTATTATCGGCGGTTTGTGGAAGGATTTTCTAAAATCGTTCAACCCTTGACGAACCTTTTGCGAAAGGATAAGAAATACACGTGGACCGACGTGTGTCAACGGAGTTTTGAGGAACTCAAGAGCCGGTTAATGTCAGCACCTGTACTTTCCTTGCCGGAGGGGACGGAGGGATTTGTGGTTTATAGTGATGCGTCCGGACAGGGTCTCGGATGTGTGCTCATGCAGAATGGAAAGGTTATTGCCTATGCTTCACGGCAATTGAGACCTTACGAGGTTAATTATCCGACCCACGATTTAGAGCTAGCAGCCGTAGTGTTCGCTTTGAAAATTTGGCGTCATTATCTTTATGGCGTTACCTGTCAGATATTCACCGATCATAAGAGTTTAAAGTATATATTTACTCAGAAGGAGTTAAATATGCGGCAGAGACAGTGGTTGGAATTAATCAAAGATTATGAAATCGAGATCCTTTACCACCCGGGCAAGGCGAACGTGGTCGCCGACGCCTTGAGTCGTAAGTCCATTCAGGAACAGATGCTTGCCCGTTTAACAGTTCAGAAGGAGCTTCAGCAGGAATTCCTTAGACCCGAGATCGAGGTCTGGCTTCAGCGAGTTCAGGGACATCTTTGTATGTTGGAGATCTCATCGTCACTTGAGGAGGCAATAAGGGAGAATCAGGGTTCAGACCCATCATTGTTACGCATCTGTGAGGATGTGGTTCAGGGGAAGGCCCCTGGATTTGTGATCCACGAGGATGGACTTTTGAGATTTAAGAATCGGTTGTGCGTACCGGCGAATGACGAGTTGAAAAACTCGATTTTGAAAGAAGCTCATGCTACCCCTTATTCTGTTCATCCGGGGTCCAGCAAGATGTACAAGGACTTGAAACAAAATTACTGATGGAGTAATATGAAGCGAGAAGTCGCAGAATTTGTTTCTAGATGCTTAACTTGTCAACAAGTTAAAATTGAACATCAGCGACCGGCGGGTATGCTGAAACCTCTCCCTATTCCAGAGTGGAAGTGGGAAGACATTTCTATGGATTTCATCACGAGTTTGCCGACGAGTCGTCGTGGCATGAATACGATCTGGGTGATTGTGGACCGCTTAACTAAATCAGCTCATTTTCTTGAGATTAAGGATACTTGGGGTCCCGAGAGACTTTCCCAGTTATTCATCAAAGAGATAGTGAGACTTCACGGTACTCCTAAGAGTATCGTTTCCGATCGTGATGGACGGTTTGTGTCTCATTTTTGGAAATCAGTCCATCGTGCTATGGGAGCTCAACTTAACCTCAATACCGCTTTTCATCCTCAGTCCGACGGACAATCAGAGAGAACCATTCAGACATTAGACATGTTGAGGGCATGCGTCCTCGATTGGAAGGACGATTGGGAAGCCCAACTACCATTGATCGAGTTCACGTATAACAATAGTTGGCATGCTTCGATCAAGATGGCACCTTATGAGGCCTTGTACGGTCGTCGTTTTCGATCTCCTTTGTGTTGGAAGATTTATGAGAATCAATCGACACCGAGCCCGATATGCTTATAGCCGCCCGTGAGAAGGTAGCTTTGATTAGGAGTCGTTTGTTGACCGCTCAGAGTCGACAGAAATCTTGTGCAGACAATCGTCGTCGACCACTAGAGTTTGAGATGGGTGACCACGTTTTGGTCAAGGTATCCCCGAGTCGAGGTATTTTCCATTTCGGAAAACGGGGAAAGTTGAGTCCGAGATTTATTAGACCGTTTGAGATTTTGGATCGAGTAGGCGAGTTAGCTTATCGATTGGCTTTACCTCCGGCATTGAGCCGAATTCATAATGTGTTTCACGTCTCTCAGTTGCGGAAGTATGTTGCCGACCCGAGTCACATACTTCAGTTCGACGAAATCGAGATCGCGGATGATCATTCGTACGAGGAGCGTCCCATATGAATTTTAGAGCGGCGAATCAAACAGTTGAGGACCAAGACGATCCCTTTGGTCAAGATTCAGTGGTCTAGAAACGGAGTCGAAGAGGCCACTTGGGAAACCGAGGAGAGTATGCGGGAGAGTTATCCCGAGTTGTTTGGCCCTTAGTTTCGGGGACGAAACTCTTTTTAAGGGGGGAAGTATGTAATACCCGGTTGTAATTCATTCATTTTCATTCGGTAATTATCAGTCTGTAATTGTCACTCAGTAAATTTCACTCATTATTAATCACTCGTCATTCATGATTCAGTCATTTGCGCTCACTGTTGGCATGTTGTAATCGTGATCGTCATTTCATCTCCGTTTTTAGATCGAGACGGGAGTATTATCATTTTCCCCATGTTTGGTAGTTTTGTACTGGGGGTATCATCTTTGGCTTGTGTTGGACTTGTTCACTTTCACATTCGTATGATATGTCGGATCATTCATCAGTCGTAGCGTAGAACCAGAATTATCGGCTTTTTCACCTCGTCCGACATTGAGTTACGGCCGTAAGGATTGTAGGTTACGGCCGTAACAAGGGTTCGTTGTTTTTAGGCCATTTTGGACGAATGGGACTTACGGCCGTAAGGTCTTGTAATACGGCCGTAAGTTGAGCAGTGCACCGTAAGGCTTGGCGATTCTGGCCGTACGTGTCAAAGCAGCGCCAGGCATTTTTGCCGAAGGCTAGTTACGGCCGTAAGAAGGGGAGGATACGGCCGTAAGTGGTGTTCGTAAATTTCTGGTGTTGTCGGGCAAGGGGACTTACTAGTAAGGAGTTGCGGCATACGGCCGTAAGTCGAGGAAGGTACGGCCGTAAGGCTTGGCCGGATACGGCCGTACCGCAGTGTGGTGCCTGGTCATTTTCGACGAAGGGGGCTTACGCCCGTAAGTTTGTCCGGATACGGCCATATCATCCGAGTTACGCCCGTAAGGTGTGCGGGTACGGCCGTAAGGATGTCGGCAGATGTTTTTGATGAAGGCGAGTTACGCCCGTAACTCAGGAGCAGTTACGGCCGTAAGTCTGTCGGCAGGATTTTGGATGAAGCCGAGTTACGGCCGTACGAGTTGGCCGGTTACGGCCGTAAGGCCGTTGACCTGGGATGTTACGGCCGTATGAGGGCCGAGTTACGGCTGTAACTTCCGGCAGTATATGAGGACCCGGCCAGGACTTTTTCATCATTTTTCATCTTTTTTCTTCTTTGTTCTGAGAGAGAGAGACTTGAGGGAGAGATTTTGCCATCATCAATCATTTGAGTGTGTAATTTTCATCATCTTCATTCATTTGGGAAGCTTGGATACTCGTTTTAACTCGTGTTCATCGGATCGAAGTGGTTGGATCTTCAGGAGGTAATTTCTTCAACATCTTGGATTTCGATTTTGTGTTGAGATATGATGTTTTGGACGTTATAATCATGTTATATGAAGGGATATGTATATGATTATGAGTTTGTATAATGATTCATTGGATTATTGAGGGATTATTCAAGAACACTTTGAATATCGAGTTGAAATTGGGGGTTCTCGATTAATTGTCGTTATAATCACGTTTTCGGATATTCATTTTGGATTATTGATCATTTGGAAGATGTTTTGTTGGTTTGAAACACTTCTTGGGGGTTTTGATGTTGGTATTATTGAGGTTTGGTTGTAATCAATCGTAGTTGGTCACAAAGTGTTCGATATAATGCCCCAATGAACTTGGTTTAATCGTATCGACCTTTTGAGTTCGTTATATTCATGTTTGATTCGTATATTGAACGGATTGTTGGTAATTGTATTGATTCAAGGTTGTTCGAGCGACCGACATTTCATTTAGGACGTTGTTCGTGGACGGACATTCTTCTTCGGTGTTGTGTAAGTTAACTCTTACTCGGTTAAAAAGGACGTTCATTCCTTTTGTTGTTGATTACTCATAATCATAACTCATTCATCATGGTATTAATCACATTGAGACTTGTAATTGTCGAATAATCATTTCATTCACGAGGAACGACGGTTCTAAATCATTTCATTGGGTTATCAATCACGTCACCATTATTTCCATCTCGGTGAGTCATCTTGGCCTTGTCGAATTATTATTCATTGATATTCATTGTGGTCATTCTCGTTCATATGACCTTCTGGGTTCATATTGCGTGGCCGGGTGTAGCTGTGTGGAATTTTTAGTCGGGCACGCGATGGTCATGTATTGGGTTCACCGATATATTGGACCGTGCACACGGTAAAGCTTAACTCCTTGACACTAATTAGGTACAAGGATGTGTGTGTCCGGTCATTCGTCTTGTACACTTGCACAGAACATTACGGGCGTACTATGATACTCCTTTTCAGCGTAATTCATAACTAAGGATATTTCATAACTTCAGTTAAATCATGATTGTGTATTTTCAACCCTTGAGGATTGTTGTTCTGTGTAACTGACCCCGTTGGGGGATTTTGGTTTTCAGGTCACGGCAAGGCAAAGGCACGGGAAGAGCATGCTGACGGCGAGGAGTCCTAGTGATACTAGTAGGGGCCCCCAGTCATTCCGTTTGTTTCAGTCATTTTAGTCATTTCCGTCATTTGTATTTTCCGCTGCAAATTTCGTTTGAGATGTTTAATTGTTCAGGGTGGTGTATTTTATCTCCATATAAAATATACTAGTATTCGGTTTTGTCCTGGTGTGTTGTATTTAAACTCCTCATCGGAGTACTTGGTAATATAATCTGGTTCGGTACTACAATTATATTATTTAATTCATCATTTTCATTTGCCTGGTGGGTCCCAGTCGGGGATTCACGGCACTGTAATATCCGCCTAGTTTGGGGTGTTACATAGGAGAAATAAATTCTCCAGGAAATCTACTAACTCTAGAGGACCCACTCAGATCTGGTACCTAAATCTTTCCTGAATGATTGCAAAAGAAATGGAATAATTACTATGAAGCTGCCACAAAATCACTAGTAGGAGGTGAAGAATGGTTTGTGGACTCTGGGTGCTCAAGACATATGACAGGCAACAAGAAGATTTTGTCAGACTACATCAAATAAAGAGGCCCGGATGTAACCTTTTGGAGACAGCTCAAGTGGACAAACAAAAGGGTATGGAAAGCTGCACAGAGGAAACATTGTCATTACAAAGGTGCGGTATGTCACAAAATGGAACAATCTAGTTGTAACACCCCCTAACCTAGCAGCTGAACCGCAAAGGGGTCCGTGCTACTAAGTTGGGGAGTCTCACGCTTTTAAACTTTGAAAATCAATAAAAAGTAGATTTGGTAATGCGAGTACTCAAGGAAATAATGCAAACCGGTATTATTTATTCAAAACATTACACAACCTTAAGTTTAATACATAGCAAAACCATAACAGAGTGATCCTATTAAAAACAAAACATAGTCTTCCAGCATAGGGGCGAAATAGCTGGGAATGGCATATGGACAAGTCTCCGGCTGTCAACACTGAAGAAGATAGTCAACTCCTAAACATGAGCATCATCACCTGTATCATAAGAATCTAATGAGCTAACGGCTCAGTAAGATGAGACTTCTGTAATAGCAAAGTATCACATAGCACATTTATCAATGAATAACTACTATATATATAGTCATGTTCTTGTAAAATCCTTTCTTCGGGTACCCTTGAAGTGTGGTACTCGACTGATAGTGATAGGCCATGGTTTTCGGAACCTGTTCATATAATTGGCCAATAAAAGATGTATACGGGGTTCCCATCTTGGTTTTTCAACCAATGGTATTAGCCGTATTCAACCGCTTCCATTCGGTGTGGGTTTCCTTGACCGACTTTCACCGCAAGTATTTGCCACCATGTGTTGGGTCCGCGGTCCCCGCGTCCGTGCCTACCCGCCATCAATCAAGTACCATACTTCTGTTCTTAAACATTCTTTTACATACACATGTCATGCATGATCATTCAATAATAGCCACGTATGAAAATATCAATCAATATATGATCCTTATGATACAGCAAGGAAAAGCATCATATTACCTCAAGTCCTGTGCTGTTGATGTGAAAAGATCTGTTTCTATAGATGGATGTGCTAAAATCCTTGAAGAAAATCAAACCTCTTTGGGGACTTTTGTCAATCACCTTTGAAAACTCACGATTTGAGCTATCTGCTTGATCGGAATTTTTGTGGCTTTTATAATTTTTGGAAGGAAAATATGTTTGGGCGTTTTAAAGTAGAGTTTCACAGCTTCAAAATGATATATTATATGTACAAAACAACGTCCGGAACATATATAAATAAGGGCTCAAAGTCGGTTGAAAATCAACTTTACCGGACAAATGGAACCCTTATCCGGACAGTGGCCGAGAAGCTTCGTCGGTCGTGACCGACCTTATCCGGATAGTCGATGTACCTTATCCGGACAGTGGCCGAGAAGCTTGTGTCGGTCGTGGCCGACCTTATCCGGACAAAATGACACTTATCCTGGATAGTGGTCGAGAAGCTTCGCGGTCGTGGCCGACCTTATCCCGGACAATTTGATGACCTTATCCGGATAGTGGCCTAGAAGCTTCACGGCCATGACCGTGCTTGTCGATCGGCGTGTCCGGTGACCGCAAATGTCCGTCAACTTGGCTCACGTTCGACCCCTTCCCGATGTCCAAATTCGATTTTCCGACTGCTCGCACTGCCCCAATTAAATCTTCGATATGCTCTAACCAATTTTCGATAATATTAAAATAATAATTTAATATTATTTTTGCAATATAAGTGTTCAAATGAAAATTTTATCGTATCAATTAATTGAAAATTTTGAAATCACTTTCATAAATTCTAAAATAATCCTTATAATTTATTTTGAAATCTTTACTTTTTAAATCTTTCATTTTATGTTGAAACATATCGATCCAAGTATCGACAACTTGTAATTATTGAAATCCATGACCATTAGCAAAATAAATAGCACTTAATTAAGTCTTTGAATTTTCTAGGGTATTATTATTTTATAATCATTTAGCACATCGATCTCCTTACTGAGAAACTGAGCTCCTCACTGCAACAAAACATCTCACAATGACCTTTTATCATGTTAGAGGAGATAATTAACATGTCGTATAAAACGTAATGCAAAGGGACATAGCAGTTATTCATGCTCATGAAATGTCTACTTGTATGCCATGCTTTCATAATGCATATTATATAAATGCATTTAGGTATTAAATGGTTATTGGCTTAGGGGATAACCGGGCATTACAGTCCTCCCCTCCTTATAAAATTTCGTCCTCGAAATTGACATACCGAACAGTTCTGGATATTTGCTTTGCATTTCCTCCTCTCTTTCCCATGTAGCCTCTTCAACGGCATGATTCCTCCACAAAATCTTTACCAAATGGATTTCCTTGTTCCTTAGTTTCTTTATTTTCTTATCAAGAACACATGCGGCTTCTCTTCATAGGACAAGTCTGGGGATAATTCCAACGGCTCATAATTTAACACATGCGAGGGGTTGGAAATGTACCTCTTTAACATGGACACATGGAATACGTTGTGTACACCAGATAGCGAAGGAGGTAAGGCTATTCTATAAGCTCTATCACCAACTCTCTCAAGGATTTCAAATGGGCCAACATATCTCGGGCTAAGTTTTCCTTTCTTCCCAAATCTCATTATGCTTTTCATCGGGGATACCCTCAAGAAGACATAGTCTCCATTGCGAATTCCAAATCTCTTCTTCGATTATCTCGCATAACTCTTCCGTCTACTTTGTGCAATTTTCATTCGTTCTCTTATCTTTTCTACCGCCATAGCGATCTGTTGTATCATTTCAGGGCCCAATAGACTTCTTTCTCCAACTTCATCCCGATTACGGAGATCTACATTTTCTCCCATATAGTGCTTCATAAGGTGCCATCCCAATTGTAGATTGGTAACTGTTGTTGTAGGTGAACTCCACCAATGGAAGCTTTGTATCCCAATTGCCCTTGAAATCTAGTATGCATGCTCTCAACATATCTTCGAGTATTTGAATAACTCTTTCTGACTACCCATCACTTTGTGGATGAAATGCGGTGCTGAAAGCAAGCTTCGTACCCATTGCATTATGTAAACTTTTCCAAAATGCAGATGTGAATTTAGGGTCCCTGTCAGATACTATAGATATTGGCACCCCATGTAGCCGGACTATCTCTTTAATATATTCCTGAGCGTATCGATCCATATTATATGTGGATTTTACTGGCAAGAAATGAGCAGGCTTGGTCAATCTATCAACAATCACCCATATGGAATTATACCCACTTTGAGTCCTTGGCAGCCCAAGCACAAAATCCATTGTAATGTGTTCCCATTTCCATTCCGGAATTAGTAAAGGCTTCAATAATCCTGCTAGTCTCTGATGTTCAGTTTTGATCTGCTGACAAGTTAGACATTCTGCGACGAATTTTGTGATATCTTTCTTCATGTTAGGCCACCAATAATGTTGTTGCAAGTCTTTATACATTTTTGTGCTACCTGGATGTATTGAATAAGGACTGGAATGAGCTTCCTTCAGAATTTCCCCTATGATGGTTGTGTCAGCTGGCACACACAGTCTCCCTTTATATCGTAATATTTTGTCACCAGAGACTGTGAAGTTTGGTAATTTGCCTTCATCAACTTTTTCCCTTAATTTGCCAATGTACTGATCCGCCTTCTGGGTTTCTTTGATTATATCTTGAAGTGCAGGTTTCAATATGAGTGCTGATAATGAACAAATCTTTCTTTTGGGCACAATTTCAGTTCTAACTTTTGCAAGTCTAATAATAATGGCTTCGTGTGATTAGAAAGGAAGACATAGACTTTCTACTTAATGCATCTGCAACCACATTTGCCTTACCAGGATGATAGTTGATCTCGCAATCATAGTCTTTCACCAATTCCAACCATCTTCGCTGCCACATATTCAGCTCCTTCTGTGTGAAAAAGTACTTCAAACTTTTGTGGTCTGTATAGATTTCGCACTTTTCGCCATATAGGTAATGTCTCCAAATTTTTAGTGCAAAGACAACAGCAGCCAATTCTAGATCATGTGTTGGATAATTCTTCTCATACTCTTTTAATTGCCTAGAGGCATAGGCTATTACCTTTCCATGTTGCATTAATACAGCACCCAAACCATTCTTAGAAGCATCAGTATAAACTACAAAGCCACCTGTTCCCATAGGAGTGGCAAGGACAGGAGCCGTAGTTAATCTACGCTTCAATTCCTGGAAACTCCCCTCGCAAGCATCAGTCCAAATAAACTTTGTATTCTTCCTTGTTAACAATGTTAATGGGGTTGCAATCTTCGAGAATCCTTGTACGAATCGTCGGTAGTAGCCGGCTAGTCCTAAGAAACTTCGAACCTCTGATACATTCGTTGGCGTTGGCCAGTTACTCACCGCTTCTATCTTGTTTGGATCAACTGAAATGCCATCCTTGGATACTACATGCCCTAAAAATACCACTTGTTCTATCCAGAATTCACATTTCTTGAATTTAGCATATAACCGTTTTTCTTTGAGAATTTGAAGCACAATTCTGAGGTGTTCTTTATGCTCATCTCTATCATGTGAATAGATAAGGATGTCATCAATAAACACCACCACAAATTTATCAAGGAACTCTTTGAATATCCGGTTCATCAGATCCATAAATGCTGCTGGAGCATTTGTCAAACCAAAAGGCATCACTAAAAATTCATAGTGACCATATCGTGTTCTAAATGCTGTCTTTTGGATATCTTCTTCTTTGACCTTCAGTTGATGATATCCGGAACATAAATCAATCTTTGAGAATACCGATGCTCCTTGCAACTGATCAAATAAATCATCTATCCTTGGAAGGGGATATTTGTTCTTGATGGTCACCTTATTCAGTTCCCTATAGTCAATGCATAATCGCAATGAGCCATATTTCTTTTTTACAAATAAGACAGGGGCTCCCCAAGGTGAACAACTAGGGCGAATGAATCCCTTATCAAGTAATTCTTGTAGCTGGGTTTTTAATTCTTTCAATTCTGTTGGTGCCATTCTGTATGGGGCTTTAGAAATAGGGGTAGTCCCTGGCATTACATCGATTGCAAACTCAATTTCCCGATCTGGGGCAACCACAGTAGATCATCCGAAACACCTCAGAAATTCTCTAACCACCTCTACATCTTCAGCTTCAATTTCATTTCAAGGGAGGTGTCCAAAACATTAGCCAAATAGCCAAGATACCCCTTATTTAACATCTTCCTAGCTTTCGGTCATAATTGGCAAAGAGCACGAATATGAATTACCTTTAAAAATAAACCCTCCTCCATTTACTGGTTGAAAGGCCACAATCTTCTTATTACAATCAACATTTGCACAATATTTAGATAACCAGTCCATACCAAGGATAACATCAAAATTAGATATTGGTAGGACAACAAGGTCGGCGTAGAGTATCCTTCCATCAATTCGAACTGTACAGGCCCTCAACATTTGGTTAGAATCCATATTTTCTCCAAACGGAGCAGCCACATTATAACCAACTTTCAAGAGTTCTGGTTTAACGCCTGATTTTCTCATAAATGCATATGATGCAAATGAATG
The DNA here is from genome assembly GCA_033398695.1 of Orobanche coerulescens. NCBI lineage: Eukaryota > Viridiplantae > Streptophyta > Magnoliopsida > Lamiales > Orobanchaceae > Orobanche > Orobanche coerulescens. The sequence continues at coordinate 116,730,901 of CM065807.1, read as the reverse complement.
TGTAGATCCTGGGTCTATCAATGTAAGTGCAGGAATTCCTGAGATCAGAATGGTACTGAGACTACTAAGCATGCATCACGCTTCTTCTCGAGTCATTGCAAAGACCCTTCCCTGAACTTTATTCTCTGTGTTTGGGCAATCTCTCGCCATATGTCCGGGCTTCTTGCATCTGAAACAATTATTGGACCCAACAAAACATTCCCCAAAGTGATTTTTCCCACATTTAGTACACTTGGGCTTCTCAGTTGTATTTGGAGCATCTCTCGCTGTAGGATGCTTCTGATTGGCTTTGCCTGGTTTTTGCTCCGATCTCTTCCAATGTGCTGAATTTTTTGAAGCAAATGCTTGCCTCTTCTGTTGATAAGACCTTTGTATCTCCTTTTCGTCAGCTTCTGCGAGCAGTGCTTTGTCAACTATTTCTCTGAACTCGGTTGATGTAGACATCCTCACATCTCTTCTAATTTCAGGTCGGAGGCCTCTTAGGAAATGATCCACCTTCTCAGCATTATCCCTAGCAATATAGGGAACATACCTACATCCTTCTTCAAATTTCCGAATATATTCGCATACAGTCATATCCGCTTGTTTCAACTCCAAAAAGTCTTTGACCTTGAGAGACCGTGTGTCCCTGGTGAAGTATTTATCATAGAATATTACTTTAAATCTCTCCCACGTCAACCCTTCCAAGTTGACTGCAAGTTTGGCTCCTTCCCACCAAGTTCTGGCATCCTTTTTGAGTTGAAAGATCGCACAAAGTATCTTCTCAGCATCGTCGATGTGCATGTAGTCAAATATAACATCAAGTGATTTGACCCATTCTTCCGCAACCATAGGGTCAGCCCCACCATGAAAATCAAGAGGTTCCATTTTCCTAAATTTTTCATACACTGCTGGTCCATTATTATTTCTTGGTGGAGGTTGTCGGTTTTGTTCTTCGTTTCTTTGTTGCATGTTCAGCAGTTGTTGCATTTGTTCACCATACATCCTTGTCTGTTGTTGCATCAGCTCAGCCAAATTCTCAAGAAGGTTATGGTTTGGATTTGGATCATCTCTTGCCTTTCTTTTGGGTGCCATCACATCCGTTGTACTGCCCAATCTTACCCATTCATAAGCCAATAACGATCACATAACGATGATGATGACAACTAATATGTTGTAATTTATTAAACATAATACTTAATAGATAAAAGTTGACCATATCCTTCAGTCGAGAATGCCCATATGCCATCTTCTGTCTGCAGGAACGATTTAAACCTTCGCTCTGATACCACAACTGTAACACCCCCTAACCTAGCAGCTGAACCGCAAAGGGGTCCGTGCTACTAAGTTGGGGAGTCTCACGCTTTTAAACTTTGAAAATCAATAAAAAGTAGATTTGGTAATGCGAGTACTCAAGGAAATAATGCAAACCGGTATTATTTATTCAAAACATTACACAACCTTAAGTTTAATACATAGCAAAACCATAACAGAGTGATCTTATTAAAAACAAAACATAGTCTTCCAAAGATAGGCGAAATAGCGAATGGCATATGGACAAGTCTCCTACTGTCAACATCAAGAAGATAGTCAACTCCTAAACATGAGCATCATAACCTGTATCATAAGAATCTAATGAGCTAACGGCTCAGTAAGATGAGACTTCTGTAATAGCAAAGTATCACATAGCACATTTATCAATGAATAACTACTATATATATAGTCATGTTCTTGTAAAATCCTTTCTTCGGGTACCCTTGAAGTGTGGTACTCGACTGATAGTGATAGGCCATGGTTTTCGGAACCTGTTCATATAATTGGCCAATAAAAGATGTATACGGGGGTTCCCATACTGGTTTTTCAACCAATGGTATTAGCCGTATTCAACCTTTTCCATTCAGTGTGGGTTTCCTTGACCGACTTTCAGCCGCAAGTATTTGCCACCATGTGTTGGGTCCACGGCCGCCTGGCCCCGTGCCTACCCGCCATCAATCAAGTACCATACTTCCTGTTCTTAAACATTCTTTTACATACACATGTCATGCATGATCATTCAATAACAGTCACGTATGAAAATATCAATCAATATATGATCCTTATGATACAGCAAGGAAATGCATCATATTACCTCAAGTCCTGTGCCTGTTGATGTGAAAAGATCAGTTTCTATAGATGGATGTGCTAAAATCCTTGAAGAAAATCTGAAACCTCTTTGGGGACTTTTGTCAATCACCTTTGAAAACTGCGATTTGAGCTATCTGTTTGATCGAATTTTTGTGGCTTTTATAATTTTTGGAAGGAAAATATGTTTGAGCGTTTTAAAGTAGAGTTTCACACTTCAAAATGATATATTATATGTACAAAACAACGTCCGGAACATATATAAATAAGGGCTCAAAGTCGGTTGAAAATCAACTTTACCCGGACAGTGGAACCCTTATCCGGACGGTGGCCGAGAAGCTTCTGTCGGTCGTGACCGACCTTATCCGACAATTGGACACTTTATCCGACAAGTGGCCGAGAAGCTTCGGTCGTGGATCGACCTTATCCGACAATTGATGACCTTATCCGGATAGTGGTCGAGAAGCTTCGGTCGTGGCCGACCTTATCCGGACAATTGGATGACCTTATCCAGGATAGTGGCCTAGAAGCTTCGGCCATGACCGGCGATTGTCGATCGGCGTGTCCGGTGGCCGGCAAATGTCCGTCAACTTGGCTCAGTAGGTTCGACCCCTTCCCGATGTCCAAATTCGATTTTCCGACTGTTCGGACTGCGAATTAAATCTTCGATATGCTCGGAACCAATTTTCGATAATATTAAAATAATAATTTAATATTATTTTTGCAGTATAAGTGTTCTGAAATGAAAATTTTATCGTATCAATTCGTCGAAAATTTTCGAAATCACTTTCATAAATTCTAAAATAATCCTTATAATTTATTTTGAAATCTTTACTTTTTAAATCTTTCATTTTATGTTGGAAACATATCGATCCAAGTATTGGACAACTTGTAATTATTGAAATCCATGACCATTAGCAAAATAAATAGCACTTAATTAAGTCTTTGAATTTTCTAGGGTATTATTATTTTATAATCATTTAGCACATCGATCTCCTTATTGAGAAACTGAGCTCCTCACTGCAACAAAACATCTCACAATGACCTTTTTTCATGTTAGAGGAGATAATTAACATGTCGTATAAAACGTAATGCAAAGGGACATAGCAGTTATTCATGCTCATGAAATGTCTACTTGTATGCCATGCTTTCATAATGCATATTATATAAATGCATTTAGGTATTAAATGGTTATTGGCTTAGGGGATAACCGGGCATTACAGTCCTCCCCTCCTTATAAAATTTCGTCCTCGAAATTGACATACCGAACAGTTCTGGATATTTGCTTTGCATTTCCTCCTCTCTTTCCCATGTAGCCTCTTCAACGGCATGATTCCTCCACAAAATCTTTACCAAATGGATTTCCTTGTTCCTTAGTTTCTTTATTTTCTTATCAAGAACACATGGCTTCTCTTCATAGGACAAGTCTGGGGATAATTCCAACGGCTCATAATTTAACACATGCGAGGGGTTGGAAATGTACCTCTTTAACATGGACACATGGAATACGTTGTGTACACCAGATAGCGAAGGAGGTAAGGCTATTCTATAAGCTCTATCACCAACTCTCTCAAGGATTTCAAATGGGCCAACATATCTCGGGCTAAGTTTTCCTTTCTTCCCAAATCTCATTATGCTTTTCATCGGGGATACCCTCAAGAAGACATAGTCTCCAACTGCGAATTCCAAATCTCTTCTTCGATTATCTGCATAACTCTTCTGTCTACTTTGTGCAATTTTCATTCGTTCTCTTATCTTTTCTACCGCCATAGCAGTCTGTTGTATCATTTCTGGGCCGAGTAGACTTCTTTCTCCAACTTCATCCCAGTGTACGGGAGATCTACATTTTCTCCCATATAGTGCTTCATAAGGTGCCATCCCAATTGTAGATTGGTAACTGTTGTTGTAGGTGAACTCCACCAATGGAAGCTTTGTATCCCAATTGCCCTTGAAATCTAGTATGCATGCTCTCAACATATCTTCGAGTATTTGAATAACTCTTTCATTGCCCATCACTTTGTGGATGAAATGCGGTCTGAAAGCAAGCTTGTACCCATTGCATTATGTAAACTTTTCCAAAATGCAGATGTGAATTTAGGGTCCCTGTCAGATACTATAGATATTGGCACCCCATGTAGCCGGACTATCTCTTTAATATATTCCTGAGCGTATCGATCCATATTATATGTGGATTTTACTGGCAAGAAATGAGCAGACTTGGTCAATCTATCAACAATCACCCATATGGAATTATACCCACTTTGAGTCCTTGGCAGCCCAAGCACAAAATCCATTGTAATGTGTTCCCATTTCCATTCCGGAATTAGTAAAGGCTTCAATAATCCTGCTGGTCTCTGATGTTCAGTTTTGATCTGCTGACAAGTTAGACATTCTGCGACGAATTTTGTGATATCTTTCTTCATGTTAGGCCACCAATAATGTTGTTGCAAGTCTTTATACATTTTTGTGCTACCTGGATGTATTGAATAAGGACTGGAATGAGCTTCCTTCAGAATTTCCCCTATGATGGTTGTGTCAGCTGGCACACACAGTCTCCCTTTATATCGTAATATTTTGTCACCAGAGACTGTGAAGTTTGGTAATTTGCCTTCATCAACTTTTTCCCTTAATTTGCCAATGTACTGATCCGCCTTCTGGGTTTCTTTGATTATATCTTGAAGTGCAGGTTTCAATATGAGTGCTGATAATGAACAAATCTTTCTTTTGGGCACAATTTCCAGTTCTAACTTTTGCAAGTCTAATAATAATGGCTTCTGTGTGATTAGAAAGGAAGACATAGACTTTCTACTTAATGCATCTGCAACCACATTTGCCTTACCAGGATGATAGTTGATCTCGCAATCATAGTCTTTCACCAATTCCAACCATCTTCGCTGCCACATATTCAGCTCCTTCTGTGTGAAAAAGTACTTCAAACTTTTGTGGTCTGTATAGATTTCGCACTTTTCGCCATATAGGTAATGTCTCCAAATTTTTAGTGCAAAGACAACGTGACAATTCTAGATCATGTGTTGGATAATTCTTCTCATACTCTTTTAATTGCCTAGAGGCATAGGCTATTACCTTTCCATGTTGCATTAATACAGCACCCAAACCATTCTTAGAAGCATCAATATAAACTACAAAGCCACCTGTTCCCATAGGAGTGGCAAGGACAGGAGCCGTAGTTAATCTACGCTTCAATTCCTGGAAACTCCCCTCGCAAGCATCAGTCCAAATAAACTTTGTATTCTTCCTTGTTAACAATGTTAATGGGGTTGCAATCTTCGAGAATCCTTGTACGAATCGTCGGTAGTAGCCGGCTAGTCCTAAGAAACTTCGAACCTCTGATACATTCGTTGGCGTTGGCCAGTTACTCACCGCTTCTATCTTGTTTGGATCAACTGAAATGCCATCCTTGAATACTACATGCCCTAAAAATACCACTTGTTCTATCCAGAATTCACATTTCTTGAATTTAGCATATAACCGTTTTTCTTTGAGAATTTGAAGCACAATTCTGAGGTGTTCTTTATGCTCATCTCTATCATGTGAATAGATAAGGATGTCATCAATAAACACCACCACAAATTTATCAAGGAACTCTTTGAATATCCGGTTCATCGATCCATAAATGCTGCTGGAGCATTTGTCAAACCAAAAGGCATCACTAAAAATTCATAGTGACCATATCGTGTTCTAAATCTGTCTTTTGGATATCTTCTTCTTTGACCTTGATTGATGATATCCGAACATAAATCAATCTTTGAGAATACCGATGCTCCTTGCAATCGATCAAATAAATCATCTATCCTTGGAAGGGGATATTTGTTCTTGATGGTCACCTTATTCAGCCTCTATAGTCAATGCATAATCGCAATGAGCCATCTTTCTTTTTTACAAATAAGACAGGGGCTCCCCAAGGTGAACAACTAGGGCGAATGAATCCCTTATCAAGTAATTCTTGTAGCTGGGTTTTTAATTCTTTCAATTCTGTTGGTGCCATTCTGTATGGGGCTTTAGAAATAGGGGTAGTCCCTGGCATTACATCAATTGCAAACTCAATTTCCCGATCTGGGGCAACCCTGTTAGATCATCTGGAAACACCTCAGTAAATTCTCTAACCACCTCTACATCTTCAGGCTTCAATTTCATTTCAAGGGAGGTGTCCAAAACATTAGCCAAATAGCCAGTATACCCCTTATTTAACATCTTCCTAGCTTTCAGTGCAGTCATAATTGGCAAAGAGCACGAATATGAATTACCTTTAAAAATAAACCCTCCTCCATTTACTGGTTGAAAGGCCACAATCTTCTTATTACAATCAACATTTGCACAATATTTAGATAACCAGTCCATACCAAGGATAACATCAAAATTAGATATTGGTAGGACAACAAGGTCGGCGTAGAGTATCCTTCCATCAATTCGAACTGTACAGGCCCTCAACATTTGGTTAGAATCCATATTTTCTCCAAACGGAGCAGCCACATTATAACCAACTTTCAAGAGTTCTGGTTTAACGCCTGATTTTCTCATAAATGCATATGATGCAAATGAATGTGTAGATCCTGGGTCTATCAATGTAAGTGCAGAATTCTGAGATCGAATGGTACACGAGACTACGGAAGCATCCGCATCGCCTTCTTCTCGAGTCATTGCAAAGACCCTTCCTCGAACTTTATTCTCTCGTGTTTGGGCATGCTCTCGCCATATGTACGGGCTTCTTGCATCTGAAACAATTATTGGACCCAACAAAACATTCCCAAAGTGATTTTTCCCACATTTAGTACACTTGGGCTTCTCGGTTGTATTTGGAGCATCTCTCATTGTAGGATGCTTCGATTGGCTTTGCCTGGTTTTTGCTCCGATCTCTTCCAATGTGCTTTGAATTTTTGAAGCAAATGCTTGCCTCTTCGTTGATAAGACCTTTGTATCTCCTTTTCGCGCCTTCATGAGCAGTGCTTTGTCAACTATTTCTCTGAACTCGGTTGATGTAGACATCCTCACATCTCTTCTAATTTCAGGTCGGAGGCCTCTTAGGAAATGATCCACCTTCTCAGCATTATCCCTAGCAATATAGGGAACATACCTACATCCTTCTTCAAATTTCCGAATATATTCGCATACAGTCATATCCGCTTGTTTCAACTCCAAAAAGTCTTTGACCTTGAGAGACCGTGTGTCCCTGGTGAAGTATTTATCATAGAATATTACTTTAAATCTCTCCCACGTCAACCCTTCCAAGTTGACTGCAAGTTTGGCTCCTTCCCACCAAGTTCTGGCATCCTTTTTGAGTTGAAAGATCGCACAAAGTATCTTCTCAGCATCGTCGATGTGCATGTAGTCAAATATAACATCAAGTGATTTGACCCATTCTTCCGCAACCATAGGGTCAGCCCCACCATGAAAATCAAGAGGTTCCATTTTCCTAAATTTTTCATACACTGCTGGTCCATTATTATTTCTTGGTGGAGGTTGTCGGTTTTGTTCTTCGTTTCTTTGTTGCATGTTCGGCAGTTGTTGCATTTGTTCACCATACATCCTTGTCTGTTGTTGCATCAGCTCAGCCAAATTCTCAAGAAGGTTATGGTTTGGATTTGGATCATCTCTTGCCTTTCTTTTGGGTGCCATCACATCCGTTGTACTGCCCAATCTTACCCATTCATAAGCCAATAACGATCACATAACGATGATGATGACAACTAATATGTTGTAATTTATTAAACATAATACTTAATAGATAAAAGTTGACCATATCCTTGATCGAGAATGCCCATATGCCATCTTCTGTCTCAGAACGATTTAAACCTTCGCTCGATACCACAATCGTAACACCCCTAACCTAGCAAACAACCGCAAAGGGGTCCGTGCTACTAAGTTGGGGAGTCTCACGCTTTTAAACTTTGAAAATCAATAAAAAGTAGATTTGGTAATGCGAGTACTCAAGGAAATAATGCAAACCGGTATTATTTATTCAAAACATTACACAACCTTAAGTTTAATACATAGCAAAACCATAACAGAGTGATCTTATTAAAAACAAAACATAGTCTTCCAAAGATAGGGCGAAATAGCTGGGAATGGCATATGGACAAGTCTCCTTGTCAACACTGAAGAAGATAGTCAACTCCTAAACATGAGCATCATCACCTGTATCATAAGAATCTAATGAGCTAATGGCTCAGTAAGATGAGACTTCTGTAATAGCAAAGTATCACATAGCACATTTATCAATGAATAACTACTATATATATAGTCATGTTCTTGTAAAATCCTTTCTTTGGGTACCCTTGAAGTGTGGTACTCGACTGATAGTGATAGGCCATGGTTTTCGGAACCTGTTCATATAATTGGCCAATAAAAGATGTATACGGGGGTTCCCATACTGGTTTTTCAACCAATGGTATTAGCCGTATTCAACCTTTTCCATTCAGTGTGGGTTTCCTTGACCGACTTTCAGCCGCAAGTATTTGCCACCATGTGTTGGGTCCGCCGGTCGCCCGCGTCCCGTGCCTACCCGCCATCAATCAAGTACCATACTTCCTGTTCTTAAACATTCTTTTACATACACATGTCATGCATGATCATTCAATAACGATCACGTATGAAAATATCAATCAATATATGATCCTTATGATACTGCAAGGAAAAGCATCATCTTACCTCAAGTCCCGTGCTGTTGATGTGAAAAGATCGCTTTCTATAGATGGATGTGCTAAAATCCTTGAAGAAAATCAAACCTCTTTGGGGACTTTTGTCAATCACCTTTGAAAAATCACGATTTGAGCTATCTGTTTGATCGGAATTTTTGTGGCTTTTATAATTTTTGGAAGGTAATATGTTTCGGGCGTTTTAAAGTAGAGTTTCACAGCTTCAAAATGATATATTATATGTACAAAACAACGTCCGGAACATATATAAATAAGGGCTCAAAGTCGGTTGAAAATCAACTTTACCGGACATTGGAACCCTTATCCGGACGGTGGCCGAGAAGCTTCGTCGGTCGTGACCGACCTTATCCGGACAGTGGGCGACTTTATCCGACACCGCCGAGAAGCTTCATCGGTCGTGACCGACCTTATCCTGACAAATTGATGACCTTTATCCGGATAGTGGTCGAGAAGCTTCGTCGGTCGTGACCGACCTTATCCGGACAATTTGACAGCCTTATCCGGATAGTGGCCTAGAAGCTTCGTCGTCCATGACCAGCTTGTCGATCGGCGTGTCCGTGGTGACGCAAGAATGTCCGTCAACTTGCTCACCGATTCGACCCCTTCCGATGTCCAAATTCGATTTTCCGACTGCCTGTTCGGACACTGCGAATTAATTCTTCAATATTCTGGAACCAATTTTCGATAATATTAAAATAATAATTTAATATTATTTTTGCGGTATAAGTGTTACGAAATGAAAATTTTATCGTATCAATTCTTAAAATTTTCAAATCACTTTCATAAATTCTAAAATAATCCTTATAATTTATTTTGAAATCTTTACTTTTTAAATCTTTCATTTTATGTTGGAAACATATCAATCCAAGTATTGGACAACTTCTAATTATTGAAATCCATGACCATTAGCAAAATAAATAGCACTTAATTAAGTCTTTGAATTTTCTAGGGTATTATTATTTTATAATCATTTAGCACATCGATCTCCTTATTGAGAAACTGAGCTCCTCACTGCAACAAAACATCTCACAATGACCTTTTTTCATGTTAGAGGAGATAATTAACATGTCGTATAAAACGTAATGCAAAGGGACATAGCAGTTATTCATGCTCATGAAATGTCTACTTGTATGCCATGCTTTCATAATGCATATTATATAAATGCATTTAGGTATTAAATGGTTATTGGCTTAGGAGATAACCGGGCATTACACTAGTAGTCTTCACCAAATGGAAATTTTATGGTGATTCGTATCCTAAATGGATAAGCGAATCTAGAAGGCTATAGAAGAAGGGATGTCTATGTAATAAAATGGAAAACAGGCATACCAAATACATATTTCATATCAAAAACAGTAGATGAAAATGGATTGATATGGCACAAGAGACTAAGCTATCTAAACTTCAAAGCTCTCAACAAGATAAGCTGACAAAAACTGGTCAGAGGTCTTCCAGAAGGAATGTTCAAGAGGGAGACCCTATGTGATGCATGCCAAAAAGGAAAGCAGACCAAAGCTTCCTTTAAATCAGTTCAACCTACCTTTCTAACCAGCAGGTTACTCGAATTGCTACACATGGATCTCTTTGGTCCTATCAAACCAAGGACTTTGAGTGGAAGAAAGGATGCCTTAGTAGTTGTAGATGACTACTCAAGATACACTTGGATAGTTTTCCTCTATAAGAAGAGTGAAATAATAACCAAGCTGTATGAGCTTATGAGGAGAATCCAAAATGAGTAATCCCTATCCATCATAAAAATCAGATCAAACAAAGGAGGAGATTTTCTCAACAAAGCAATCACTGAATACAGTGACCAGAATGGAATTCAACATGAAGTTTCAGTTGCAAGAACACCCCAACAAAATGGTATAGCTGAAAGAAGGAACTAAGTCCTCAAGAAAGCAGCCAGGACTATGATTGCTGAACCAGACCTTCCTAAAAGGTTCTGAGTTGAAGCTGTGAACACAGGATGTCATACTCAAAACAGAAGTAAGATAGTAGGGAGACACTGTAAAACTCCCTATGAGGTTTGGAATGGTAGATTCTGTAACACCCCCAAGTTATTCGGGCTATATTACAGCGCCGTGACCCCCTCCGTAGGACCCACAAGGCTAATCATACGCAGAACTATAAAACTTGACCGAGAAGGTCTAAATACAACGAAATGAAGGACAATACAAAGGGTATTCAACCATATCCAATGTATCCAAATACATCCCAACACAAAATCAATACCTCGGCAACACATGCCGGAACATCGAGGAAACTGAAAAACAATACTCGAGTATTCAATAACCATTCCAGTACAGCAACACTGAATGGAGGAACACAGAACATAACCAGAGATAAAACACAGTATCACGCTTGCCCATCATCTTCATGCCGACCCGATACCTGCCTGTCCGCTCTCCTGGAACCTGAAATACATAAAAAGTATTTCCCCCCATAAAGGGTTAGCCGTCGAATAGCTAGTGCAAGTATATCGAATATGAAATACAATACTCCTCGACAATAAAGTAAAGGTAACCGTCAATTCATCAATTCAAGACTAGTATTCTGGAATAACTAAATCTCATGGCATCACATCAATACATACATGATCAACCATGGAACGGCACCAGAGGCTACGGAACCCTCAGAGGACTCGTCGGTCCATCCCAGAGTGGTTAACTCATATTATCCGTGGAATCGCACCAGAGGCTACGAAACCCTCAGAGGACCCGTTGGCCCATCCCATAGTGGATATAAATAAACATGCCATTCATATATCTTAATTTCAAAGTCGAGAACGTACAATCATAAATATATACTTGCCTTTGAGACATCGAGAAATCGAACAGAAAAGAGTATGAGTTCAGTAGGTCCAAGAACGCACTTCCGGTACCTAAATGATTCGTAAGGAATATGATAATCAAAAATCCATACTCATAATTCACGAAGAAACTCCCGAAACCCATCTACGATTCACGAAAATACAAGGGTAAACAACTAGAGGTTGTAAAATCACCCAAACCCTCACAAGTCCGAACACGGCACAAACCAATCCGTAAAATTGTAGGAAAAGCATGTATACGGGGTAGATATATCATAGTCTCAAGGTTCTCAAGCTTCAAACCGGACAAATCGAACGAATCTAAGAAAAACCCCAAAATTCCCAAAAATAGGGTTCTAAGGATTTTTACCTTGATTTGGACGATAGAATGGATTAGATGTTGTTAAATCCTTATTCTCCAACCAAAGATGTTGATATCTGAAGAAGGATCGTCTTCAAACTCTCAAAATCTCCGAAACCCGCTGCTCTCAATCGGAAAAGTGAGAAAGATGAGAAAAATGACGAAATGGAAGTCAACTGTCCAATATATACTCACCCAGTCTAGCGCACGCTACGCCTCTAATATTAGCGTGCACTAGCGGGGTCACCGGGTAGTCCAGTGGCTTTTGTCGGCCCCGTTAGCGTGCACTAATCGCCTTCCTTTAGCGTGTGCTAACCGAAAATGGTGTCCAGAAATCGGAGTCCAGAACCTACTATCTTCTGCCCTGCTCAAGTCTTAGCGTGCGCTACCGCGATAGCTTAGCGTGCGCTATGCAGCCCTTATAGCGTGCGCTAGCCGAAGCCTAGCGTACGTTACCTGATAGTCCATACAGCCTGACAACCTCACTGCCTCTGCCGACCAGCCCGTTAGCGTGCGCTATGGACGGATGTTAGCGCGCGTTACTGACCACGAATAGCGTGCGCTAACAAACTCCTAGCGCGCGTTAACTGCCAGTACAAGAAGCAGGATGAGCTACTAGTTCTAACCTGACAGGTTCCTTAGCGCGCGCTACGGCTCAAAGCTAGCATGCGTTACTCAAGGAGAATTAGCGTGCGTTAGCCTAGGCCTAGCGTGCGTTATTTCTCTGACCCAGAACACTTCCGCAAGGTCTAAACAAAATAATCATGTTCCAAACAAGGTACGAAACTCTATAACAATATCGACAACATCACAAAGAGTTTACAGAGCGACAAAATAGGAAGAACGACAAAGTCAAACAGTCAATAAAAAGTACAGGTATTACATTCTCCCCCTCTAGAAAAAAGTTTTGTCCCGAAACTTAAGAAATAAAAAGTTCGGGGTACTCCGACCGCATCTTCTCTTCCGTTTCCCAAGTCGCCTCCTCGACTCCATGTATCGACCATTGCACTTTAACTAGTGGAATGGTCTTATGTTGAAGTTGTTTCTCACGATGCTCAAGGATCTTCACGGGTCTCTCCGGAAAGGTAATATCCTCGGCTACGTCAATCTCACTATAGTCGATAACATGGCTTGGATCCGGCACGTACTTTCTCAACTGAGACACATGAAAAACGCTATGGACGTGACTCAAAGCTGGAGGCGACGCCAAGCGAAAAGCTAAATCTCCAACCCTGTCCAAAATCTCGAAAAGCCCGATATACCTCGGACTACGTTTCCCCTTTTTCCCGAAGCGGAAAACCTCTCTGGTCATTGAGTAAGACATGAACCCTCACTTAGAACTCCACGGGTCGACGACGAGTATTAGCATAAGATTTATGACGGCTCTGGGTAGTTAGCAACCGGTCCCGGATGATAGAAATCTTTTCCTTAGTCTCCATCAACATGTCCGGTTCCATTCCGATTAGCTCCGAAGCTTCGTCCCAACATAATGGCGACCTACATCGCCTACCATAAAGTGCCTCGAATGGTGCCATTTTGATAGACGCATGGCAACTATTATTGTAGGCAAAATCGATCAACGGCAAGTGAAGCTCCCAATCATTACTCCAATCTAGGGCACAAGCCCGCAACATGTCCTCCAATGTCTGAATCGTCTTCTCCGTCTGACCGTCTGACCGAGGGTGAAAGGACGTGCTCAATCTCAACTCAGTACCCAAAGCCTGATGAACGGCCTGCCAAAAATGCGATACGAAACGACCGTCTCGATCAGAAACAATGGTCTTGAGGGCACCGTGCAATCTTACGATCTCAGCTATAAAGGTTAGAGCCAACCTCTCCGGTCCCCAAGTATCCTTAATACCCAAGAGGTGTGCAGACTTGGTCAACCAGTCGACGATTACCCAAATCATATTCATTCTGGCCCTAGTTCTCGGCATGCCAGTGATAAAGTCCATAGAAATGTCTTCCCACTTCCACTCGGGAATGGGAAGCGGCTTCAACAACCCCGCCGGTCGTTGATGTTCGATCTTGACTTGATGACACGTCAAGCACCATAGTACAACTTCCGTGACATCCTTCTTCATGTTATTCCACCAAAAATTTCGCTTCAAGTCTTTGTACATCTTACTCGTTCCTGGGTGGATTGAGTAAGGCGTAGCATGAGCTTCTCGGAGAATTCTCTGGCTCAATCGGAACACAAAGCCTGCCCTGGAATCTCAGAATACTATCCTCGTGAACCATAAAGCCAGGGGCTTTTCCTTTAATTACATTTTCCTTCAGTTGAGAGATCATCGGGTCACTCCACTACTACCCTTTGATGTCGTCAACCAAGGACAAAGTAATTTCGAGAGTGCACAACTGTCCTTGTACTCGTTGAAGCCAAACTTCTATTCCTTACTCGATTAAATCCTGCCGAATCTTCGTCTGAGAAGTAAGAACCTCGAGCATCTGGAGCGATGCCGATTTGCGGCTCAAAGCATCCGCGACAACATAGGCTTTTCCTGGGTGGTAAAGAATTTCCAAATCGTAATCCTTTATCAACTCTAACCAACTTCTCTGTCTCATGTTCAGCTCTTTCTGACTGAAAATATACTTCAGGCTCTTGTGATCAGTATAAATCCGACACGGAGAACCATACAAATAGTGTCGCCAAATCTTGAGTGCGAAGACAATTGCGGCCAACTCCAAATCGTGAGTAGGATAGTTCATCTCGTACGGATTCAGTTTTCGTGATGCAAAAGCTATCGTCTTATCATACTGCCTAAGCACACAACCAAGACCTTGACCCGAAGCGTCACTATAAACCGCAAATCCCTCACTACCATGTGGTAAAGCTAGAATCGGCGCTGAAGTCAGACGTCTCTTCAGCTCATCGAAGCTTTGTTTTCTCTCATCCGTCCAAACAAACTTTTCTGTCTTCTGGAGTAATTTCGTAAGCGGCCGAGCGAGTTTCGAGAACCCCTCAATAAACCGACAGTAATACCCAGCAAGGCCCAAAAAGCTACAAACTTCCTTAACATTTTTAGGTGGTGCCCAACGTAGCACTGCTTCAATCTTCTACGGGTCTACACGAACCCTTTCGACCGAAATCACATGGCCGAGAAACATAACTTCTTCCAACCAGAATTCACATTTCGAGAATTTCGCATAGAGGTGCTCAAATATCTGACACGTTTTATTAGGTTAAACAAATGTTATCTACTTGATTCATATATCTAAAGTTACTCAACACACACACACACCACTAAGCTCTGGGGTTAAACTGGTTAACCTACGTATACGATAGACCTATCAGTGACTCTATTAGTATTTATATGTTTGCCACCTGTGCTTAGAGCTAATTTAATATGTTTAATACTCTTCAGCATAGTGAGTTAACTATGAGATTAGGTGAATCATCATATGTAAAAGTAATGTAAAAATGCAATTAACAAATAAAATCACTTTGTAGTCATTTAGCACATCGATCTCCGTTAATCGAGAAACTAAGCTTCTCACTGCAATGAGACTATTATAAAGACACATTTTACCATGTTAGGAGGAATAAATAACATCTTGCATGTATCATAGCACATAAATAGCAATTATTCATGCTCATGAAATGTCTTCTTATATGCCATGCTTCCCTAATGCATATTATGTAAATGCATTCAGGTATAAAATGGTTATTGTCTTGGAAGGGGATAACCGGGCATTACAATCATCCCCTCCTTATAAAATTTCGTCCTCCAAATTGACATACCGAATAGTTCTGGATACTTGCTTTGCATTTCCCACTCTCTTTCCCATGTAGCCTCTTCAATAGCATGATTCCTCCACAAAATCTTTACCAAATGAATCTCCTTGTTTCTTAGTTTTTTTACTCTCTTATCAAGAATCTGTACCGGCTTCTCTTCATAAGACAAATCAGGGGATAATTCCAAAGGCTCATAATTTAACATGTGAGGGGTTTGAAATATACTTCTTTAACATGGACACATGGAAGACATTGTGCACACCAGATAATGAAGGAGGTAAGGCTACTCTATAAGCTCTATCACCAACTCTCTCAAAAATTTCAACTGGGTCAACATATCTCGGGCTAAGTTTTCCTTTCTTCCCAAATCTCATAATGCTTTTCATTGGAGATACCCTCAAGAACACATGGTTTCCAACTGCAAATTCTAAATCTCTTCTTCGAATATCTGCACTACTCTTCTATCTACTTTGTGCAATCTTCATTCATTCTCTTATCTTTTCTACTACCATAGCAGTCTGTTGTATCATTTATGGGCCCAATAGACTTCTTTCTCGCACTTCATCACAGTGTATGGGAGATCTATATTTTCTCCCATACAGTTCTTCATAAGGTGCCATCCCAATTGTAGATTGGTAACTGTTGGTGTAGGTGAACTCTACCAATGGAAGATTTGTATCCCAATTACCCTTGAAATATAGTATGCATGCTCTCAATATATCTTCAAGTATCTGAATAACTCTTTCTGACTGTCCATCACTTTGTTGTTGAAATGCAGTGCTGAAACCAAGCTTCGTACCCATTGCATTATGTAAACTTTTCTAGAATGCAGATGTAAATTTAGGGTCCCTGTCAGATACTATTAATACTGTCACCCCATGTAGTCGGACTATCTCTCGAATATATTCCTGCGCATATCGATCCATATTATATATGGATTTCACTGGAAGGAAATGAGCAGACTTGGTCAATCTATCAACAATCACCCATATCGAATTATACCCACCCTGGTAGCCCAAGCACAAAGTCTATTGTAATGTGTTCCCATTTCCATTCCAGAATTAGTAAAGGCTTCAATAATCCTGCTGGTCTTTGATGTTCAGTTTTGATCTGCTGGCAAGTTAGACATTCTGCCACGAACATTGCAATATCTTTCTTCATTTTAGGCCACCAATAATGTTGTTGCAAGTCTTTATACATTTTTGTGCTACCTGGATGTATTGAGTAAGGACTGGAATGAGCCTCCTTCAGAATGTCCCCTATGATGGTTGCGTCGGCTGGCACGCACATTCTCCCTTTATATCGTAATGTTTTATCACTAGAGACTGAGAAGTTTGGTAATTTGTGTAACACCCCCAAGATATTCAGGGTATATTACAGCGTCGTGGACCCCTACATGGGACCCACCAGGCTAAATAAACAATACCTAACCATCTCGGTTAGCGAGAAACAAACAACACGATCACTAGGATCCTCCCGGAGTGAGCAAAGCACACACATATACATTACCATTTCATGTTAAGCATAAGGGTTTCACAAGAATACTTGCCTTGAGTAATTAACGACGAAACGAACGGAATGGAGAATCAACCACGATCACTAGGAACCGACAACCGAACCCGCCTACGATTCATGAAACTACAAGGGTAACCATCTAGAGGTTGGAACATCGCCCAAGCCCTCCCTCGTACGAACAAGGTACACAACAATCCGTAAAATCGTAAGGGAAACATAGATATGGGGTAGATAAATCATAATCTCAAGGTTCTAAAGATCCAAAATGGATAAATCGGGCGAATATAAGAAAATCCCCAAAATTCCCAAAATTAGGGTTCTAAGCATTCTTACCTTGATTTAGAAGATGGAAAAAGATTAAGTGTTGTGAGATCTTTGTTATCTAACTCAATATGATGATTGATGAAGAAAGACTGCCAAAAATGCCCCGAATCACCTTCCTTGAGCTCTCCCGATCGGACAAGTGAAAAAGATGAAAAAAATGACAAGTGCAGGGTCAACTGTCCTATATATACTATGTTCAGTCTTGCGCACACTACGCCTCAATATTAGCGTGCGCTAGAGGGTCATCCGACAGTCCAGAGACTTCTGCCCGCATCGTTAGCATGCGCTACGCATACCGTAGCATGCGCTAACGCCTTTCTGTAGCGTGTGCTATCTAAGCCTTAGCGCGCGCTACCTGATAATTGTTGCCCAGAAATGGGAGTCCATAACCTACTGTCCTCTGCCTTACTCAAACCTTAGCGTGCTGTAACGCCCGGTTTTTTTTTCGGTACGTTAATTATTTTCATGGTATTTAGTTATTTAAATGATGGGTTTAATTAATTAGCCAAGTTAGATTAAAATACAAGTTTTGGGCTAAGTTAATTGAAAGATTTAATTATATTGGGCTAGTAAGAAATGAGTTTTGAGCCTAGCCCATTAGTGAAGTCATTAGGCTTTATCCTTAAATGATTTATAAAAACATCACAAAACCCTAAACTCCCTCCTCTCTCCCTCATTTTCGGCCGATCCCTCTCTCCCATCTCTCTCTCATTTTTCTCTTCCAAAGCCACAATCATCTTCTCCTTCACTTCCTTGTTGGTGTAACAAGCTTAGGTAAGATCTTTTAAGGTGCTTTAATCTTTTCTTTTGATTTATATTCAATTAATTGTTTTAAGTGTTGATTATCATCTAGAAATTTCATCACCATCTCCTATACATGGTGTATGATGAGCCTAGATGATCATATTATGTAAAAGATCTATATGATTCATAAAAATCATCAAGTTGTAACTTGTGTGATTTAAAGAAGATAGATCTTATGGTTTTAACCAATGTTGTTATTGTTATAAATTGTATGTTATCATCATCTCTAGATTATATCTACACCCTATACATGGTGTATGATGGATCTAGATGATTATACAAAATACAAGGTCTAAATGAACCATGGAAATCACCAAGTTTTATTTAGGTGATAAAATGTGATAGATCTTGTGAATGGTTATAATTCTTGTTAATTATTATTTTGATTCTCAACATATCCATATCAATATGTTTAGATCTAAGTATACAATTTTATAGCATCTTCTAAGATGTGTATATAAATGTTTGTGTATTTGAAAGATCAAGGAACCCTTAAGAAAGGGGAAAATTATGAGTTTAAATGGTTTGTCATATATTATGTTGATTTGATTCTTTTCCTTGTGACTAAATGAAATGCCAATGACCCCTAGCCCTTTTTGGTGCCACCATGTTCATAGGGGACTGAATTTGGGTGATAAACACATCTAGAAATGTGTTTCAAAAGGGAGAGGAATGGATTGGTTAAAAAGATTAAGGGTTGACTACGATTCTGTTTCCATCAGATTTGTAGTCATCTTACAAAAATCATAACTTGAATTCTATAAATCAAACGGATCTCAAACCTGTGCCAAAAGTTTACAAATTGTGTTGGGTAACTTTCTTATGAAGGTCACTCTCACTAATTAGGACCTTATCCATGGGCAAGAACAGCACCTTTGCTGGTAGGTCTGATCCGGGTCTGATCTGATAGGTCAACTTGTTTTATTCGTTTCTAGGGCTTGGGAAATGATCTAATGGGATTCCAAGTTCCCACATGTGTGTTATGACCTAAAGTTGTGATATGGAGTTTATGGGATGTTATCTCCAAGTATTTCTTGGTCATATTGAGTTCACACTCCAGATCAGTTTTCTGTCATCAGCTTTTAAGGGTTTTGTAATTAGTCATGTTGTGAAATTCATATCTAGAGTTTGGGAAACCTTTTTTGGTCGGTTCCAACTCTGAGACTTTGGTATTTATGTCTATTATCTCTGTGATTTTTAGTTTGGACAATGTCTAACCACAAGTTGGGTAGAATTGGCCAACACTACTGATTCCTATGATTTGGGACTGCACTGCGATGTCTTTTTAAAAGCATCATAATAAATTCATATTTTGGAGTTAGAGTGAGTTCTTTACTGTTTTAAAAAGGGGAAAGACTCTAGTTTCTTAGAAAAATTTAATACTGATATGTTAATACTTAGGAAAATTAAGTAAATCCATCTTTAACAGCGGGTCTGTTTTTAGACCTTGCTGTCCAGATTTTTGTTTAAGTCTTTAAGCTTCATCTTTGGGTATACCCTAACTCCTAGTTTATAATAGGTGAAGTTTTGGCATTTGCTCAAGTGTGGTAGCCAGTTTTGATTTAGCAATCTCCCTTAAGTATTCAAGGTGAGTTCTCTCACTCCATTGTCTCAATATTTATGATTGCTAGGTTAGCACGTGAGTGTTAAATTATTATTATGGTATGATAATGTGGATGCATGCTTAAATTGTTAATCATACATGTGCCTTTGTATGTTTATTGTTGAGGGATCATAGCAATTATCCGGCTTTTGTCCGGTGCGCGTGGTTAGGTATAATTACTCCAATACCCTCCGGGATGTGAGGTGAGGGTAAGATTAACCCAATACTCTTCGGTTTGTGAGATGCGGGTAACCTACTAGCCCTCCTTATAAGCCTTGATTTGTTCTTGGCTTATGTTTAAATGTTATAACGATATATTTTAATCTAGGTCTAGTGATTGTGGATATTGGTATAATGTTGTGTTTGAATTCACTAAGCTTTGTGCTTACGGTTTTACTTAACATTATCATGTATTACGATTAAGGAGGCTAAGGACTGACGGGAGCATTCGTGACACACTGTGATTTATTTTAAGTCAATGAACATTTTTAGTACTTCCGCTTTTGACATTTCTATATTAGAAAGTTTTACTTATGTTGTTTTCTTTAGAAGTTTGATAACTTGACTGCCATTATTGGCTTATTAAATTAAATAAATGAAGTTCCTTTATGAATTGGTGTCAAACTTTATATTATTTCCGCAAAAAAAAAAAAAAATAAAAAAATAAAAAAATAAATATAAATAAATTTTGGGTGTTACAAGTTGGTATCAGAGCTTTTCATTTGAGTGAACTAGGCCTTCTTAGGTATGTCTAGACTCAAATTTAAAACATTTTATTTCTCTTGTACAAAAGTTTATTAAAAACTAGCAGTGAAGATGTCACGGTGCGCCGGTCAGCCAGCCAAGTAAGTTTTATTTACTAATTGAGTTTAAATTTTATTACTTATCAAACACAATAGTATGCTCCATTTATGACATATCCCAAAGACTAGCCTAGGAGGATAATTATATGCCTTTAGTGCTACTATCTACCATGTGAGAATTTAGGCCTTTTAGATCTACCATGAGTGTGAATTAAATCACATGGCTAGGAGCAAGTGAAATTTTGAAACTAGACACAAACCGAAATTGGAACTTCTATATTGAATAATAGAAGGGCCCCTATTATTCAATATATGGGAGCCGGTTTTGGGGACGGGGCAAGGTTGAAAAGTTTTCAGCAAGCTGAGTGTTTTCGATCTCTTAGACATGCATAGGTTGAATCGTTTTTTTTCTTTTCTTATCAATTTTAGATGGCTCCGCCTGCTCGCCTCAATGCAATTCAAATAGCTCAAGTTAGGGAACTCGTTTCTGAGGAGTTCAATAATGCTTTTAACGAGATCATTCCGAATGTCACGGCTAACATCATTGATCAAGTTCGTGCTCTGCTAGATGAGCGTATGGCAGATGCACCTCCGCTGGGGGCTCACGATCCTCTGTTCGTGATTTAATGTACTAGTACGAGAAGTTCGGCAAGTGCGGCCCACCTCATTGGGATGGGGAGGACGATCCAGTGGAAGCTAAGCACTGGTTATCGACGTGGAGGGCGCCTTTATGACTATAGGGTGCCCAGACTAGTTTAGGGTGTTGGTAGCAAAGAACCAGTGAGGAAGCGGGGTAAGACATGGTGGAACACCACCACGGGAAGAAAGACTGAAGAAGCTTTAAGGGCGATTCCTTGGGCCCGGTTTGTGGAGTGGTTCGAGGCACGGTATGTGCCTAGTGTGGAGCAACAAAGAAAGATTCAGGAGTACATGGCGTTACAATAGACCACCGAGTCATTAGTGATCGGAACGCCAAGTTCATTGAGATTCTTTCTTTATGTCATACTTTTTCTGTTGATGAAGCATGGCTTGTTTGTCTGTACATCTCGATTTTACTTACCGACATCCGGGAATTGGTGAGCATGCAAGACTTTACGTCTTTGGGTGCGATCATGGGGGCACTGAAGAGAGAGATTGAGCTGCAAACTCAATCTAAGAGGAAACTGAGAGCACTTTTTCTAAAACTTCTAATGAGGCTCATAAGAAGACAAAGTTTGGGGATAAACCAAGATATGAATACAAGCCATCTGCGAAGGCGGTGATCGACCCCCATTGATGTGTTATAGCTGTAAGAAGGAAGGGCATCACTGGAAGAATTGCAAGGCTCCAAAAGCCATTCTGACCTTCTCCTGTGTTACTCTCACAGTAAATGTACCAGCTTTGTTACAATTGCCAAGAGAAGGGGCACAAGAAGCCCGATTGCCCAAAGTCAAGAAGAATGGGAATGCAAATCCCAATACCGCCCGACCTCTAACGGACCAACTATGTTGACACGAGGACGTGTCCACCAGCTTACGAGGGAGGAGCTGCGAAGCCTGCGACCGTATGTGAGTAAACATCTCTTCCTTATCTTTTATCTTATGCTATGCCATAGAGTAATTGTTTTATTGCTTAAATATTATGAATCGGGCACTTATCATAGATTCTCAACTTTGCCGCATTTGTTATGTTTGATTAAGGCGCTACTCACTCCGTCGTGTCACGCACGTTCATAAAGCGGTTGGGGCGTGGTGGCGGGAAACTAGCGCGTCCCATGCTTAGCGAAGTTGCCGACAATCGAACTATCTTCGTTCGATGTTTATCGGGGTTGTACCCTTGAATTTTCGGGAGTTGAATTCCCCATTGATCTTATCCCTATTGCTATGAGGGAACTTTGCGTTATTGTGGGTATGGATTGGCTCGATGCATTCGATGCAGAAATTCTTTGTCGCAAGAGACAAGTTCGTGTTCAAAACCCTAGGGGTGGAGAACTTATTATTCAAGGAGATATTCCCCATTTGGATATTGCTTCTTGTACCTCTGCTATTGCGCTCGATAATGTTCCAGTTGTTTCCGACTTTGGTGACGTCTTTCTTGAGGAACTCCGGGTTTGCCACCTATTAGGCAAGTGGAGTTTCGCATTGATTTAGTACACGGCGCATTCCGATCGCCAAATCTCCTTATCGTTTGGCGCCACCTGAGATGAAAGAGCTTCAAGATCGATACAGGAGCTTAGTGATAAGGGGTTTATACGGCCAAGTTTCTCGCCGTGGGTGCTCCTATACTTTTCGCGAAAAAGAAGGACGGTTCTCAAAGAATGTGCATAGATTATCGGAGTTGAATAAACTCACGATAAAGAACCGTTATCCTTTACCTCGTATCGACGATCTTTTCGACCAACTCCAAGGAGCGTCTTGGTTTTCCAAGATTGATTTGCGTTAGGTTATCATGATGCGAGTTCGTGATCGTGACATTGAGAAAACGGCGTTTGAACCCGATACGGACACTTTGAATTTGTGGTGATGCCTTTCGACTCACTAATGCACCCGCTACTTTTATGGATCTTATGAATCGGGTGTGTGGTCCGATGCTCGACCGCTCGGTCATTGTGTTTATCGACGATATTTTGGTCTATTCTAAGACTGGAGGAGCATGAAAAGCACATTCGGGAACTTCTAGAGACACTACGAGAGAACGGCTTTATGCTAAATTTTCTAAGTGTGAATTTTGGTTAGAAGAGGTTCAATTCTTGGGCCACGTGGTGAACAAGGAAGGTATCAAGGTCGATCCGGCCAAGATTGATGCGGTTAAGAAATGGGAAGCTCCTAAATCGCCTTCGGAGATTCGTAGTTTCTTGGTTTGGCCGGTTACTATCGTAGGTTTATTGAAAATTTCTCAAAGATTGCTCTACCTCTTACGTGATTGACCAAGAAGTCGGAGAAATTTGTTTGGGGTCGGAACAACGGTTTGCATTTGAAGATCTTAAGACGCGGTTGTGTAATGCCCGGTTTTGACTTTACCGGAAGGAGTGGAGGACATGGTAGTGTCGCGACGCATCCCTCCCGGGTTTTGGTCTTTGTGTTGATGCAACGGGGTAAGGTGATAGCTTATGCGTCTCGCCGGCTAAAACCTCACGAAAGGAACTACCCCACTCATGACTGGAATTAGGAGCGGTTGTTGTTGCTCTCAAGATATGGAGGCACAACCTTTACGGGGTTAAGTGTATCATTTACACTTACCATAAAAGATTGAAGTACCTTTTCGAACAGCGGGATTTGAATATGAGGCAGGTTAGATGGTTAGATGTGGTGAAAGATTACGATTGTGAGATTCACTACCACCCCAGAAAACAAATGTGGTAGCCGACGCACTCGATCGTAAGCAATCTGTCCGAACCGATTCGAGCTAAATGTCTTCGGATGACTATGGAGACATCATTATTGGGTATGATTCGAGATGCTCAAGATGTGGCGACTCAAGAGGGGAACCCAAATCGTGAAAGGATTGTGAATGAGTTACCTAAGATGGAGCGAGATGGGCGTGGATTACTAACTCGTTATGGTAGGGTTTGGGTTCCATTTACTGGTGGGAACCGGAAAACTCTTATGGAAGAAGCTCACAGGTCCAATTTTTCTATTCATCCGGGTGCTACAAAAATGTACCGAGATCTTCGTGAGGGTTATTGGTGGCACGGGATGAAGAATGATGTGGCTCGATATGTAGAAGAATGCCTAACATGCCGGAAGGTCAAAGCCGAACACCAGAAACCTCATGGGAAATTGCAACCTTTGGAGATTCCTGAGTGGAAATGGGAGCACTTAACCATGGACTTTATTACAAAACTTCCTAAGACTGCAAAGGGAGCGGATACGATATGGGTGGTTGTGGATCGATTGGCGAAGAGTGCTCATTTCCTGGCCATCAAGGAAAGTTCTTCAGCTGAAAAATTGGCCGAGATTTTTATTCGGGAGATAGTTTCATTGCACGGGGTGCCCGTATCTATTGTCTCTGATCGAGATACTCGATTCACCTCTCGATTTTGGTAGAAATTCCAAGAAGAATTGGGTACCCGATTGCATTTCAGTACTGCGTTCCATCCGCAAACTGATGGGCAGAGTGAGCGGACGATACAGACTTTGGAGGACATGCTTCGGGCATGTGCAATTGATTTTGGAGGCAGTTGGGATGATCATCTTCATTTAGCCGAGTTTTGATATAACAACAGTTATCATTCAAGCATCGACATGCCCCCGTATGAAGCACTGTATGGTAGGAAGTGTAGAACCCCAGTGTGTTGGGGTGAGGTTGGACAGAGGGTGCTCGGTAGCACCGATATTGTTTTGCAGACCACGGAGAAAATCAAAATGATCAGGGATCATTTGGTCACCGCTAGGAGTCGTCAGAAGAGTTATGCAGATAAGCGACGCTCCGATCTTGAGTTTCAGGTTGGGGATCATGTGCTATTAAAGGTCTCCCCTTGGAAGGGTGTGATTAGGTTCCGCAAGCGTGGGAAGCTGGGACCTCGGTTTATTGGACCTTATAAGATCATAGCTCGCGTTGGTAAAGTAGCGTACCGGTTGGAGCTGCCTGACGAGCTTAGTTTGATTCATAACACCTTCCACGTGTCTCAGTTGAGGAAGTGCATTGTTGACGATACCGCCGTAGTACCTCTGGAAGACATCCAAATTGACGAACGGCTCAACTATGTTGAGAAACCTATCGCGGTTGTTGATCGAAAGTCAAAGACCCTTCGGAGCGGTAAGACTGTTTATTCTGTTAAGGTTCAGTGGCAGCATAGGAAGGGATCTGAGTGTACATGGGAACATGAAGACGAGATGAGGGCGCATTATCCCGAGTTATTCAGGACTGACTTGAGGCGAAGTCCCTTCTTAGTAGGGGAGAGTTGTAACGCCCGGTTTTTTTCGGTACGTTAATTATTTTCATGGTATTTAGTTATTTAAATGATGGGTTTAATTAATTAGCCAAGTTAGATTAAAATACAAGTTTTGGGCTAAGTTAATTGAAAGATTTAATTATATTGGGCTAGTAAGAAATGAGTTTTGAGCCTAGCCCATTAGTGAAGTCATTAGGCTTTATCCTTAAATGATTTATAAAAACATCACAAAACCCTAAACTCCCTCCTCTCTCCCTCATTTTCGGCCGATCCCTCTCTCCCATCTCTCTCTCATTTTTCTCTTCCAAAGCCACAATCATCTTCTCCTTCACTTCCTTGTTGGTGTAACAAGCTTAGGTAAGATCTTTTAAGGTGCTTTAATCTTTTCTTTTGATTTATATTCAATTAATTGTTTTAAGTGTTGATTATCATCTAGAAATTTCATCACCATCTCCTATACATGGTGTATGATGAGCCTAGATGATCATATTATGTAAAAGATCTATATGATTCATAAAAATCATCAAGTTGTAACTTGTGTGATTTAAAGAAGATAGATCTTATGGTTTTAACCAATGTTGTTATTGTTATAAGTTGTATGTTATCATCATCTCTAGATTATATCTACACCCTATACATGGTGTATGATGGATCTAGATGATTATACAAAATACAAGGTCTAAATGAACCATGGAAATCACCAAGTTTTATTTAGGTGATAAAATGTGATAGATCTTGTGAATGGTTATAATTCTTGTTAATTATTATTTTGATTCTCAACATATCCATATCAATATGTTTAGATCTAAGTATACAATTTTATAGCATCTTCTAAGATGTGTATATAAATGTTTGTGTATTTGAAAGATCAAGAAACCCTTAAGAAAGGGGAAAATTATGAGTTTAAATGGTTTGTCATATATTATGTTGATTTGATTCTTTTCCTTGTGACTAAATGAAATGCCAATGACCCCTAGCCCTTTTTGGTGCCACCATGTTCATAGGGGACTGAATTTGGGTGATAAACACATCTAGGAATGTGTTTCAAAAGGGAGAGGAATGGATTGGTTAAAAAGATTAAGGGTTGGCTACGATTCTGTTTCCATCAGATTTGTAGTCATCTTACAAAAATCATAACTTGAATTCTATAAATCAAACGGATCTCAAACCTATGCCAAAAGTTTAAAAATTGTGTTGGGTAACTTTCTTATGAAGGTCACTCTCACTAATTAGGACCTTATCCATGGGCAAGAACAGCACCTTTGCTGGTAGGTCTGATCCGGGTCTGATCTGATAGGTCAACTTGTTTTATTCGTTTCTAGGGCTTGGGAAATGATCTAATGGGATTCCAAGTTCCCACATGTGTGTTATGACCTAAAGTTGTGATCTGGAGTTTATGGGATGTTATCTCCAAGTATTTCTTGGTCATATTGAGTTCACACTCCAGATCAGTTTTCTGTCATCAGCTTTTAAGGGTTTTGTAATTAGTCATGTTGTGAAATTCATATCTAGAGTTTGGGAAACCCTTTTTGGTCGGTTCCAACTCTGAGACTTTGGTATTTATGTCTATTATCTCTGTGATTTTTAGTTTGGACAATGTCTAACCACAAGTTGGGTAGAATTGGCCAACACTACTGATTCCTATGATTTGGGACTGCACTGCGATGTCTTTTTAAAAGCATCATAATAAATTCATATTTTGGAGTTAGAGTGAGTTCTTTACTGTTTTAAAAAGAGGAAAGACTCTAGTTTCTTAGAAAAATTTAATACTGATATGTTAATACTTAGGAAAATTAAGTAAATCCATCTTTAACAGCGGGTCTGTTTTTAGACCTTGCTGTCCAGATTTTTGTTTAAGTCTTTAAGCTTCATCTTTGGGTATATCCTAACTCCTAGTTTATAATAGGTGAAGTTTTGGCATTTGCTCAAGTGTGGTAGCCAGTTTTGATTTAGCAATCTCCCTTAAGTATTCAAGGTGAGTTCTCTCACTCCATTGTCTCAATATTTATGATTGCTAGGTTAGCACGTGAGTGTTAAATTATTATTATGGTATGATAATGTGGATGCATGCTTAAATTTTTAATCATACATGTGCACTGTATGTTTATTGTTGAGGGGATCATAGCAATTATCCGGCTTTTGTCCGGTGCGCGTGGTTAGGTATAATTACTCTAATACCCTCCGGGATGTGAGGTGAGGGTAAGATTAACCCAATACTCTTCGGTTTGTGAGATGCGGGTAACCTACTAGCCCTCCTTATAAGCCTTGATTTGTTCTTGGCTTATGTTTAAATGTTATAACGATATATTTTAATCTAGGTCTAGTGATTGTGGATATTGGTATAATGTTGTGTTTGAATTCACTAAGCTTTGTGCTTACGGTTTTACTTAACATTTTCAGGTATTACGATTAAGGAGGCTAAGGACTGACGGGAGCATTCGTGACACACTGTGATTTATTTTAAGTCAATGAACATTTTTAGTACTTCCGCTTTTGACATTTCTATATTAGAAAGTTTTACTTATGTTGTTTTCTTTAGAAGTTTGATAACTTGACTGCCATTATTGGCTTATTAAATTAAATAAATGAAGTTCCTTTATGAATTGGTGTCAAACTTTATATTATTTCCGCAAAAAAAAAAAAAAAAAAAAAATAAATATAAATAAATTTTGGGTGTTACACGTGCGCTGCTGTAGTCGATTAGTGTGCGCTATGCAACACTCATAGCGTACGCTAGCCATTGCCTAGCGTACGCTACCTGATAGTCCAGAGAGTCTGGGAACCTCACTGCCTCTTCTGACTCAGCACGTTAGCATGCGCTACGGACGATGTTAGCGCGCGCTACTGATCATGAATAGCGTTCGCTAGCGAACTCCTAACGTGCGCTAACTGCTAGTCCAGAGAGCAGAATTAGCTACTCCCTTCTGCTATACCCCAACCATTAGCGTGCGCTAAGGCTCAAGGCTAGCATGCGCTACTCAAGCAGAATTAGCGTGCGTTAGCTTAGGCCTAGCGTGCGCTATCAGCCTGTCCCAAAACACTGCCGAAAGATCCAATCCACACGACCATGATCCAAAAGGTACGAAACTCAAAATAAACATCAATAACACCTCAAAGTGTTTACAGAGCGACAAAAGAGAAAGAACAGCAAGGTCAAACAATCAATAAAAGTACGGGTATTACATTCTCCACCTCTAAAAAGAAGTTTCGTCCCGAAACTTAAGAAATAGAAATCTTGGGGTAATCCGATCGCATCTTCTCTTCCGTCTCCCAAGTCACTTCCTCGACTCCATGTATCAACCATTGCACTTTAACCAACAGGATGGTTTTGTGCCGAAGCTGCTTCTCACGACGTTCAAGGATCCTCACCGGCCTCTCCGGAAAGGTAATATCCTCGGTTACGTCAATCTCACTATAGTCAATAACATGACTTGGATACGGCACATACTCTCTCAACCGAGAAACATGAAAAACGCTATGGACATGACTCAACGTTGGAGGCAACAACAAGCAATAAGCTAAATCTCCAACCCTGGAGTAGAACACGGTCTCCAAAATCGAATTCCAAAGGTAGATGACGAGTATCAGCATAAGATTCGATATGTTGAAGGGCATTCTCAAAATACGAAATGAACTCAACTATAACCGTCTATATTGTATTCAGACAATACCAAGAATCCCCAAAACATCATCATAACTCACAAGTGTGGAATGAACTATCTGTGCCAAATCCTGTCCGTCGGATTACACAGTCAAATCTCAATCTGGATAGAAATCAATAACACACAGTATATCTGTCGATCAACTACCACCAAACAATGATAACAAATCCCGAAAATCGACGTACAGTCCGAATGCTCCTACGATCAATAACCATGATAAACCAATGAGTCAACCGAGAATATCATCGACATGATATACTCCATACGAGCAACCAAAGGCCAACCACAATCGAGAATATCACCAATATGATAAACTCCAACCAAGATCAACAAAGGATCAACAACGGCCGAGAATACCATCGACAAGGTAAACTCCAAACACGATCAACAAAGGATCTCAAAGAAATAACCCCGACTGTCGGACACACCCCTTGGGCGTATGAACAACCATTCAAAAACCGTTGAACATACCCAACCATAAATGGAGGATGAACGACCAATCCATATGGCTTAAAGGTGGACGTCACAGTACGCCCGATCCGGAAATGTGTCCATGCACATATCCACGCCATATACGGAATCCAGGATACACGTGGGACATGTACCTAATTAGCCTCACAAAGTAATGTCTCGTGTGCATGGTCCAATGCAGAGACATCCACGCATGACCATCGAGCGCCCGGCTAAAAAAATCCTACATAATAATCAATCAGCACGCATATATGACTCCAGATATGTCACGATGCAACATGACACGAAACTCAAAGAATCACATATCCAATAAGGATCAAAAGACTCACCAAAGTGAACAATGACAAACTGACAATGAAAAGTCGACATGACCAATTAATATCCAAAACAACAATCCCGGGATCTCATACCCCAATGAATGATCAACACGGTCAACGATCTCAATACAAACAGTCCTGGGGTCAATATATCTCAACGAAACAATCAATATGAATCTCGTCATACGAAACATCAACATACAACATATACAACAATTCACCAGAATAAATATCCTCATAACTGAACAATACTGAAATTACCTCAAAGTTGAAGATAATATCCTTTCCACGAACAGACATCCCTGAACGAATATTCAGATGATTTAAGGAACCTCAGATGAAATACAGTCAATTCAGTACCAATAAACCTCCATCCCGAAATCAATGTCGACACGATAAACTATTCTCGATAATCCGACATTCCATATCATAGGCCAAAGATAACTCACGTCTCCGCCTTCAACCAAACACAATTAAATCATATATATTATGATTTAATCCAAACTAGAACACACTATACAAACCATCATCCCGACAATTTACATATATAATATCATTGCTATATGGATTATAAACGAAATGAAAGTGAAACCATTCATTAAAATTGTAAACTGAATGAGTATAAACTTGCCTCGATATCGATACAACGAAGCCATTACTAGCTCCATTGCCTTCGTCTACAAGCTCCTTAGCCCCGACCAACAGCAATCTATGAACTCTTCAACTTCAACTGCAACATAACAGTCATAATCAACGATCAATTATCACAACCAATTACAACAATCGATCAACACACATTCGATGATAATCCACACTCGACATAACCAACCAATCAACTCCACGGATCGACAATACCTCGATCATAGACCAACCGAACAACATAACACAAACAATTACGAACTCCTATCCGCAATACACACCGCACTCGATAACCTAACCATTCAATATAATCGATCTACTAATCCAGTGGTTCCAAATTCCGATAATCATATCAACTTATACCGATGACATGGATTACATAACGTACTCTATTCCGAATTCAACCTTAAATTCAATGTGATAAGTTTTACCCTTGTTCATATATATATATATATATATATATATATATCACTCACACACCAATACTATACCTAAGATTATCAAATAATCCAATCATCTGATTATTTAATTTGTATGGACGCATATACTCAAAGAAGGATAATACTCTTGTCAAATTCTTAGTCAAAATTCGTATATCATCAAGACCTTATGAAAATCCTATCACCACTCATATAACTTGTCTCTTGACATCAACAATCATCATCACTTGTTCTAGATATCAACATTCCATGTTCATATCTAAAAATATAAACGCCTTAACCAAAAGCTCATCATAATCACCATATTTACTTCAAGGAATTCTCAAGATCATGAGTCAATCCTACCATGTTCAAGTACTATCACATGCTCATAACCATCAAGACAACATAGTCCAATATGTTATCTAATCATAACTCTTAACATATAAACTAATTAGTGAAGTATTCTTATCGTCTCCTTCAACACATACTTCACAAAACACCAAGAACCATACCAATACTTCAAACGTCCATCATCATATGAAGTAATCATCATCATCAATAATGTCTAATCCGAAACCAAAATACCTCTTGAAGATAAACAACACATTTCAACCCACAAGAATCATATCAATATACATATACCAACAATAACATCATCGTAATTCGGTAATCCATCTCATAATCATACTGATCAATTCGTTTATATGATAATCATCAACTTAAGAACAACAATATTTAATCCAAAACAAAATCCAAAGTAGATATTAATTACCTCTTCGAGGAAATGGGTTGATTCTCAAGGTTGAATCTAATTCCAATCGATTCCAAGCTTTAGTGTTGTTAAAAATGATCAACTCCATGATTATACAAGTGTTTGGAACCTCAAAATATCCTCCAAGAACTCTCTCTATCGGTGGAAAAGAAGAAACGGCCGTAATGAATAACATTACTCAACTGCACATTATTAGCGTGCACTACTCTCACAAAATAATGCGCGTTACTTGCCATAGCGTGCGCTAACTGACTTTGTTAGCGTGCGCTATCGAGGTCCAGTGGCCATTGCCTCAATTTGTGCCACGTATTACGTACGTAAAATCCTTGCCATAGCATATATAACATAGCGTTGACATGCCACAGAAAAACTCTCATTAGCGTACGCTATTATCCACCCGTAGTGTGCGCTAATCATGGTTGACTCGACAGTCGGCACCTACTCAGCAGATGATTG
The DNA here is from genome assembly GCA_033398695.1 of Orobanche coerulescens. Classification (NCBI taxonomy): domain Eukaryota; kingdom Viridiplantae; phylum Streptophyta; class Magnoliopsida; order Lamiales; family Orobanchaceae; genus Orobanche; species Orobanche coerulescens. Next base: position 116,698,557 of record CM065807.1, on the reverse strand, counting down.
TGCCCCACATGCCGAAAACGCCCGCGATTGCCAGGATTCCCTTGAATGATCTACATTTAGCGTGCGCTAATTGCTGTTAACTCATGAAAATCGGAAGCTGTCAACAACCTTGCCTACCACTAGGATTAGTTCTGAGATGGCCTTGCGCGCGCTAGTCTAAGCCTTTAGCGTGTGCTAAGCTTGTACACTAGCGTGCGTTAATCAGGTTATACTTAGCCAATTTTAATTGTTGCTGCCCGTTGCCTCGACATACTGGACATGAATATACGACATGCTAAATACATATACTTGATCCAATAATATTCCCATATGATAAACACGATATCAAAATTAAAACAACCCGATGCACGATATCCTCAATTATAACCGTCAACCAATCACGCCGATTGTACAAATACAACTGTTTCAGTCGTCAAATTAACAGTCTCAGTCATCAAATTATTTTATCCATACTGTATAGACACCAAGCTATCCAGTATATCTCAGATAAAATAACGCGAAATATTTATACCGAAAAAAAAATCTGAAAATCCGGATATTACATATTGCCCCTAAATAATAAGTTTCGTCCTCGAAACTTGCAATCCTGTCACCAATAACAGATCACCCAAAATTTCCAAACTCATCACAATAGCAATCAATCGTCGCCACAAGCGAATAACCAAGACAGTATATTTACAGATGCGTGAAGCCGATGACCTCCAGTGATACTAGCATGCGACTTCCATACAAAGTCTCAACACGATACACACCAATATCGCAATTAGAAGTTTGACAAAATCTCAAGGAAGAGTTCACGTCCGTGACCACGGCCACGACTCTGTCTCCTGTCAGCAAACATTCTAAAGGGCACACATGCACATAAGTATAATCCAAATCGCACATTCTAGAAGTGACCGATTTTCAAGAATATCAATTCAGAGGCAAAGCGATTAAGGAAACACCAGAAGAGTAAGAGGTCTTACAAGTACCGGTCGCACTGTGATGATGGCAAAGTAGTGATACTGTAGACAACGATGACTTAATCGACCCAAAAGACCGACAACCTAGGTATCCATAGACCTGAGCTCCGATACCATATTCTGTAACACCCCCAAGTTATTCAGGGTATATTACAGCGCCGTGAGCCCTGCCGTCGGACCCACAAGGCTAATCATACGCGGAACTATAAAACTTGACCGAGAAGGTCCAAATACATTGAAATGAAGGACAATACCAATGTTATTCAAACCATATCCAATGTATCCAAAAACATCACAACACAAATCAATACCTCGGAAACACAGGCCGGAACATCGAGGAAACTGACAAACAATACTCGAATATTCAATAACCATTCCAGTACAACAACATTGAATGGAGGAACACAAAATATAACCGGAGATAAGACACAGTATCATGCTTGCCCATCATCTTCATGCCGACCCGATACCTGCCTGTCCGCTCTCCTGGAACCTGAATACATAAAAAGTATTTCCCCATAAAGGGGTTAGCCGTTGAATAGCTAGTATAAGTATATCGAATATCAAACACAATACTTCTCGACAATAAAGTAAAAGTAACCATCAATTAAACATTTCAAGCCTAGTATTCTGGAATAACTAAATCTCATAGCATCACATCAATACATATATGATCAACCGTGGAACCGCACCAGAGGCTACGGAACCCTCAGAGGACCCATCAGTCCGTCCCAGAGTGGTTAACCCAAATTATCCGTAGAATCGCACCAGAGGCTACGAAACCATCAGAGGACCCGTCGGACCATCCCAGAGTGGATATAAACAATCATGCCATTCATATATCTCACTTTCAAAGTCGAGAACATACAATCATAAATATATACTTGCCTTTGAGACATCAAGAAATCGAATGGAAAAGAGTATAAGTTTGGTAGGTCCAAGAATGCACTTCCGACATCTAAACAATTCGCAAGGAATATGATAATCAATAATCCATACTCAAATCACACAAAGAAACTCCCGAAACCCGCCTATGATTCATGAAACTACAAGGGTAACCATCTAGAGGTTGGAACATCGCCCAAGCCCTCCCTCCTCCGAACAAGGTACACAACAATCCATAAAATCGTAAGGGAAACATAGATACGGGGTAGATAAATCATAATCTCAAGGTTCTCAAGCTTCACAACGGATAAATTGGACGAATCTAAGAAAATCCCCAAAATTAGGGTTCTAAGCATTCTTACCTTGATTTAGAAGATGGAAAAGGATTAAGTGTTGTGAGATCTTTGTTATCCAACTCAAGATGATGATTGATGAAGAAAGGCCGCATCAAATCTCCCCGAATCGCCTTCCTTGAGCTCTCCCAATCGGACAAGTGAAAAAGATGGAAGAAATGACAAGTGCAGGGTCAACTGTCCTATATATACTGTGTTCAGTCTAGCGCACACTACACCTCAATATTAGCATGCGCTAGCGGGTCATCCGGCAGTCCAGAAGTAGCGCACGCTACTTCTGCCCGCATCGTTAGCGTGCGCTACGCATACCGTAGCATGCACTAATGCCTTTCTGTAGCATGCGCTATCCAAGCCTTAGCGCGCGCTACCTAATAATTGTTGCCCAGAAATGGGAGTCCAGAACCTACTATCCTCTGCCCTGCTCAAACCTTAGCGTGCGCTGCTGTAGTCGATTAGCGTGCGCTACGCAACACTCATAGTGTGCGCTAGCCGCTGCCTAGCGTACGCTACCTGATAGTCCAGAGAGTCTAGAAACCTCACTGCCTCTTCTAACTCAGCACGTTAGCGTGCGCTACGGATGATGTTAGCGCGCCCCACTGATCACGAATAGCGTGCGCTAGCGAACTCCTAGCGTGTGCTAACTGCTAGTCCAGAGAGCAGAATTAGCTACTGTCTTTTGCTATGCCCAGACCATTAGCGTGCGCTAAGGCTCAAGGCTAGCGTGCGCTACTCAAGCAGAATTAACGTGCGTTATCTTAGGCCTAGCGTGCGCTATCAGCCTGTCCCAAAACACTGCCGAAAGGTCCAATCCACATGTACGAAATTCAAAATCAACATCAACAACACCTCAAAGTGTTTACAGAGCGACAAAAGAGGAAGAATGGCATGGTCAAACAATCAATAAAAGTACGGGTATTACAAGAAAAACGTGCCGAACCACCTGCAGGAAATTAGCAGACTGAGACTTCTGCTGAACTCCGCCCTTGTGACCCGAAAAGTTACCGACGGATTTTTGTTTCTTACTTTCTCGAGCCGCCTCACTGGCCGTCAAGGACATATTATAAGAAAGATCTCTACTCTGATAGTCCTTTAGGGTGGTGCAGGCGAGCCCAGATATGTAACCACGAATCCTCGGTTTCATCCGCCTAGAAAAGTGGTAAATCTTGTTGCTCTCCTCCTTAACCTGGGCCTTCACGTAGCCCAATTCCCAGTTGAAATCTGCAATGGCCTGAGAAACCGGAATATCTCGAGGCTGAGCATCATAAAAAGTATGGACTCGGGCATAACGAACCGGCCACAGACAGTATTCAGCTTCCATAAGGTCTCTGAACTTGGCCCACGAAGCATTGTGATTCTGAGGCTCAACAACCTCCCACTAATCAGCAGCCTCCCCAGTGAGAACATACTGGGCGATTGGAACCTTGCGATCATCAGGGCAGTTAGTGGCAACAAAGATCTTGGACATCTCCTTGATCCACCTCTCCCAGTCAATTGGGTCTGAAGCCCCAGAAAACTGAGAAGGATGCATCTTGGTGACATCCTGAAGCCAACGATCTATTCCGGCCTGAGCAGTACGAGCCAGAGCCAGGTTTTGAACCGCCTGGGCTATCGTAGCCATTTGGTTCACCATTTGTTGCATCATAGCTGCAACACCAATGTCGGCGCCATTGCCGGATGTGTCGTCTTGAGTACCAGTATGACCCTGACGACCATCATTACTACCGGCTCCAGAATAGTGTGACGTGGCTGCCCCATTGGCTGCCCCACATCCCCGCCCGCGTCCACGACCACGACCACGGACACGACCTCTACCTCGGCCTCTTCCAGCATCCATACTGGAGATAAGAGGTAGCAAAAGCAATTCGATGGTAATTACAAGAGGAAAACAGTCACAGTTCAAGGAATGGAAGTACGATACGAGAAAACAATGAATCGAGTAAGGAAACTTACGAACACTGGAAGTACCGAGATGATGGCAGCGGGATGACGGTGTGCAAAATAAAATGCAAATAGACCCTATTAACCAACAAGCCTAAGTATCCATAAACCTGGCTCCGATACCATTTCCTGTAACACCCCCAAGATATTCAGGGTATATTACAGCCGTGGACCCCTATGTGGGACCCACCAGGCTAAATAAACAATACCGCTCATCTAACCATCTCGGTTAGCGAGAAACACACAACGCCACAACAATAACTAAATGAAATCACCCGGTACTACCGGTAAACAAGACATCACCCAAATTCACAAACACGGTTTAACTTACAAAACATATCCCAAATCAAAAGTGCCTAAGTACTCGCGAGTACTATCTATAAGTTCACAAGTTTGGAAAACAAACACATCAAAATGGACAACGGAAATAAAGGGACTCCATTGCACACATCAACATCCCCGACCAGCATCCTCGTACTGCTCCAGTGCCCGCTCGACCGTCTGAACGTCACCTGAAATTCATAACAAGAATTTCCCCAAAACGGGTCCCCAAAGGGGTTAGCAATTACGCTAGTACAGGTAATCAAGGCAAACCATTCGCTTACACATTTCATAGTACATGCATCAAGTCATTTCAAAATCCAAAACCAGACATGTATTTTCCAGAAAACAACAGTCAATAATCACAGTCCAATCTTGCCTATGGCCGGGGCTAAACCACTGGTCCCATCTGAGGACTCTATGGACCCTCCCGGACTGGCCATAGTTAAAAATAAAAATTACGCACATGCATCGCCTAGGACCGGGGCTAAACCACTGGTCCCATCCGAGGCCTCTATGGACCCTCCCGGACAGGCTAGCCAACAAGCTCGTGAATCCGGGGCTAAACCACTAGATTCCTCTGAGGCCCCTTCGGACCCTCCCGGAGTGAGCAAAGCACACACATATATATTACCATTTCATGTTAAGCATAAAGGTTTCACACGAATACTTGCCTTGAGTAATTAACGACGAAACAAATGTAATGGAGAATCGACCACGATCGCTAGGAACCGGCAATCACGAACCTAACGATTCGAAGAATACAATCACAACCAATTCTACACGAGTACGAAAGTGGAATACGCCCGAAAACCCACCTACGATTCATGTAAATTCATACAAAAACAACAACGAGGGCGAATCGCAACCGAACCCTCTCGATTTCACAAATACCATGAAATTTACCATGAACTCGTAGAGAAAATATGAATACCACTAAGATTAATAACATACATCATGGATTAATCAACAACACGGGACGAATTGGACATTAAATCGAAAATACCCAAATTTCCCAAAAGTAGGGTTCTAAGAGATTTTACCTTGATTCGAGGATGCACAACGGATGATTAGGTGCTAGATTAATGTTATGATGCTTGAATACATTTCTCCAATGAAGTTTAGGCAAAAATCAGACGAACCCTAGCTCCAAGGATCGCCTCCGACGCGAAGAGAAAAGAGAAAAGTGAAAAATGAGGAAAAAGTTGGCCCTGTCAGTTTATATACTGACAGATGTTACGGCCGTAAGATCACACACATACGGCCGTAACTTATGAATATTACGGCCGTAAGTATATCACTTTACGTCCGTAACTGGACCTGGGGAAGAATCTGGACAAATAAACGAAACCCACTTACAGCCGTATAATTATAAGGTTACGGCCGTAACAATTGTTACGACCGTAAGATGTGAATATTACGCCCGGTAGTCGCCCACTGGATCAATGCAAGAAAAAAAACGAAGCTTGGTTATGGCCGTACAAAGAAGAAGTTACGGCTGTAACTGTTGAACATTACGGCCGTAATAGCCTTGGCTTACAGCCGTAATGTGCCTCTAGCAGTAGGCCAGATATGCACGACGTCTCGACGAAGATCAATCGGAGGATAAAAAGGTGTACCAATGGATACACTCATAACAAGTTCGATATAGAAACTAAATCCTAAAATAAACTGCGATTTCGACTACCCAAAGGTTCAGAAACGACAAGGATAGTAATTACCCCATAACTTTGGGAAATTACAAAATGGCCCAAAACATCCGAAACACATGATACATGATCGAAACATCAAACAAAAGCTCACAACATGCATAATAACATAAGATGGATTTACGGCAACCCCGAAACTATGGTTCCGAACAACTATTACGAGAATCGAACCAAATAGCGACGAAAATGACATTAAACGTGGAATTGAGTAAAACAGGTCCGAAACACGCTCGAATAACAAAAAGTCCATTATTAATTATTCTCGTAATATCAATACGGTTACAAGAGAGTCACTAAAAACAAAAATACACCAAAACAAAAAATAACAGAAAAAGAAAAAATGCGGATATTACAATTTGCCCTCATCCACTTTTCCCCTCAATTTTCCTATGTACTCATCTGCCTTCTAGGTTTCTTTGTTTATATCTTCCAGTGCAGGTTTCAACATGAGTGCTGATAACGAACACATCTTCCTTTTGGGCATAATTTCCAATTCTAATTTTTGAAAGTCTAATAATAGTGGGTTCTGCGTGGCTAGAAAGGAAGACATAGACTTTCTACTTAGTGCATCTGCAACCACATTTGCCTTACTAGGATGATAGTTGATCTCAAAAACATAGTATTTCACCAATTCTAACAAGCTCCGCTGTCGCATATTCAACTCTTTCTGTGTAAAAAAGTACTTCAAACTTTTATGGTCTATATAGATTTCGCACACTTTTCACCATATAAGTAATGCCTCAAAATTTTTAGTGCAAAGGCAATAGCAGCCAGTTCTAGATCATGTGTTGGATAATTCTTTTCATACTCTTTTAATTGCCTGGAGGCATAGGCTATTACCTTCTCATGTTGCATCAATATAGCACCTAAACCATTTTTTGAAGCATCAGTGTAAACTACAAAGCCACCTGTTCCCATAGGAGTGGCAAGGACAGGAGATGTAGTTAATCTACACCTCAATTCCTGGAAACTCTCCTCGCAAGCATCAGTCCAAACAAACTTCGTATTTTTCCTTGTTACCAATGTCAATGGGGTTGCAATCTTTGAAAATCCTTGTACGAATCGTGGGTAGTAACCGGCTAGTCCTAAGAAACTTCGAACCTCTGATACATTCGTTGGTGTTGGCCAGTTTCTCACCGCCTCTACCTTGTTCGGATCAACTGAAATTACATCCTTGGATACCACATGCCCTAAAAATGCCACTTGTTCTATCCAGAATTCACATTTCTTGAATTTAACATACAAATGTTTTTCTTTGAGAATTTGAAGCACAATTCTGAGGTGTTCTTTATGCTCATCTCTACCATGTGAATAGATAAGGATATCATCAATAAAAACCACCATAAATTTATCAAGGTACTCTTTGAATACCCGGTTCATTAGATCTATAAATGCTGCCGGAGCATTTGTCAAACCAAAAGGCATCACTAAAAATTCATAGTGACCATATCGCGTTCTAAATGCTGTCTTATGGATATATTCTTCTTTGACCTTCAGTTGATGATATCCAAAATGTAAATCAATCTTCTAGAATACTGATGCTCCTTGCAACTGATCAAATAAATCATCTATCCATGGAAGAGGATATTGTTCTTGACGGTCACCTTATTTAGTTCTCTATAGTCAATGCATAATCGTAATGAGCCATCCTTCTTTTTCACAAATAAGACAGGCGCTCCCCAAGGTGAACAACTAGGATGGATGAATCCTTTATCAAGTAATTCTTGTAGTTTAACCTTCAATTCTTTCGGTTCTATTGGTGCCATTCTGTATGGGGCTTTAGAAATAGGGGTAGTCCCTAGCATAACATCAATTGCAAACTCAATTTCCCGATCTGGCGGCAACCCTAGTAGATCATTTGGAAACACCTCAAGAAATTCTCTAACCACATCTACATCTTCATGCTTCAAATCCATTTCATGGGAGGTATCCAAAACATTAGCCAAATAGCCAGTACATCCCTTATTAAACATCTTCCTACCTTTCAGTGTAGATATGATTGGCAAAGAGCAGGAATATGAATTACCTTTAAAAGTAAACCGTCCTCCATTTACTGGTTGAAAGGCCACGATCTTCTTATTACAATCGACATTTGCATAATATTTAGCTAGCCAGTCCATACCAAGGATAACATCAAAATTAGATATTGGTAGGACAACAAGGTCGGCGTAGAGTACCTTCCCACCAATTCGAACTGTACAAGCCCTCAACATTTGATCAGAATATCCAACTTTTCTCCAAATGGAGCAGCCACATTATAATCAACTTTCAGTAGTTCTAGTCTAATGCTCGATTTTCTCATAAATGCACATGATGCAAATGAATGTGTGGATCCTGGGTCTATCAATGTAAGTGCTGGAATTCCTGAGATCAAAATGATACCTGAACTATAGAAGCATCTGCATCATCTTGTTCTCGTGTCATTGAAAACACCCTTCCTTGAACTTCTCTGGGTTTGGGCAATCTCTCGCCATATGTCCGGGCTTCTTGCATCTGAAATAATTATTAGACCCGACAAAACATTCTCCAAAGTGATTTTTCCCAAATTTAGTACACTTAGGCTTCTCAGTTGTATTTGGAGCATGTCTCGCTATAGGATGCTTCTGATTGGCTTTGCCAGGCTTTTGCTCCGGTTTATTCTAATGTGCTGAATTTTTTGAAGCAAATGCTTGCCTCTTCTGCTGATAAGACCTCTGTATCTCCTTTTCGTCAGCTTCTGCGAGCAGCGCTTTGTCAACTATTTCTCTAAACTGAATTAATGTAGACATTCTCACATCTCTTCTAATTTCAGGTCCGAGGCCTCGTAGGAAATGATCCATCTTCTCAGCATTATCCCTAGCAATGTAGGGAACGTACCTGGAGCCTTCTTAAAATTTGCATATATATATATTCACAAATAGACATATCCCCTTGCTTCAGCTCCAAAAACTCTTTGACCTTGAGAGATCGTGTATCCCTGGTGAAGTCTAAATCATAAAATATTACTTTAAATCTCTCCCACGTCAGCTCTTCCATGTTGACTGCAATTTTGGCTCCTTCCCACCAAGTTCTGGCATCTTTTTTGAGTTGAAAGACCACACAAAGTATCTTCTCAGCATCATCGATGTGCATGTAATCAAAGATAACATCAAGTGATTTAACCCATTCCTCTGCAACCATTGGATCATACCCACCGTGAAAATCAGGAGGTTCCATTTTCCTAAATTTCTCATACACTGCTGGTCCATTATTGTTTCTTGGTGGAGGTTGTTAGTATTGTTCCTGGTTTCTTTTTTGCATATTCAGTAATTATTACATTTGTTCACCATACATTCTTGTCTGTTGCTGCATCAGCTCAGCCAAATTCTCAAGAAGGTTGTGGTTTGGATTTGGATCATCTCTTGTCTTCCTTTCGGGTGCCATCACTTCCTCTGTACTGCCAAATCTCACACATTAATAAGCCAATAATGAACACACAATGATGATAATGACAACTAACAAATTGCAATTTATTAAACATAATATTCAACAGATAAAAGTTGACCATATCCCTAAGTCGAGAATGTCCATATGCCATCTTGTGTCTACAGGAAAGATTTAAACCTTCGCTCTGATACCACAACTGTAACACCCCATAACCAAGCAGCTGAACCGCAAAGGGGTCTGTGCTACTAAGTTGGGGGGTACCACTCTTTCTGCTTTGAAAAACATAATTTTAAACTTGGTAATAGCAAGAACTCAGGGAAATAATGCAAACTAGTATTATTTGTTCAAAAAATTACACAATCTTAAGTTTAATACATAAATAAAATCATGACAGAGCGGTCTTATTCAAAACAAACATAGTCTTCCAGCATAGGGGCAAAGTAGCTGGGGAATGGCATATGGATAAGTCTCCGACTGGCAACACTGAAGAAGTATATTCAACCCCTAAACATGAGCATCATCACTTATATCATAAGAATCTAGTGAGATAAAGGCTCAGTAAGATGAAGCTTCTGTAATAGCAAAGTATCACATATCACATTCATCAACAAATAAGTATTTTATATGATATAGTCATGTTCTTGTAAAATCCTTTCATCGGGTACCTTTGAAGTGTGATACTCGACTGATAGTGATAGGCCATGGTTTTCAGAACCTATTCATATAATTGGCCAATAAAACATGTATACGGGGGTTCCCATACTGGTTTTTCAACCAATGGTATTAGCCGTATTCAACCTTTTCATTCAGTGTGGGTTTCCTTGCCGATTTTCAGCTGCAAGTATTTGCCACCATGTGTTGGGTCTGCCAGTCCCTCGCATCCCGTGCCTACCCGCCATCAATCAAGTACCATACTCACTTTTCTTAAATATTCTTTAACATATACATATTATGCATGATCATTCAATAACAGTCACATATGAAAATATCAATCAATATATGATCCTTATGATACAACAAGGAAAAGCCTCATCTTACCTCAGGTCCAGTTGAGTATTGAAGTGAAAAGATCAGCTTCTCTCTCTAGATGGATGTGCTAAAAAGCCCTGAATCAATTAACCATGTTATTTTCAAAAAAAATTAACCATGTTGCACTTAACATTACTTTTATGATTGCTACAAAATGTTGGAATATAATTTAGGATCATCAATGACTTATCCCTTCACAACTAGTTACCGTAATGCAATAATTATGCATATATACCGATTTATACTATGTTTAAACTTTATATCATTTTTCTTTATGTATACCAGAGAACTTATTCTGAAAATATGAACATATATAATATTTTGTGTAACATTCTACAACAACACAATTGTTCAAGAGAATTTAGCAAGACCTTGAAATAACAGAATCTGTTTTGATAATAACCGCTCGATTATAAGTTGGATTTGCATAAAATTTTCATATAATATCCCTAACATACTTAAGAACAGATAGATAGGAACACAAGCACCTAAACTACCCGAAATATACACAATTTGGAGATGTTTCTAAAAGGTGACAGAATTGAGTTTTTGGTTGTCTAGTGATGATTTAGGCTCTATAAATCCATACTAAACACAAGTTAAAGCCATGGATAAATTCTTAACATTATCATGACATGTCTAAGGGCCTGAGAAAACCCTACTTTCTTCTAAATAATCAATAAAGACATCAAGAACATGAAGAAAACAAAGGAAACTCACCTTGATTGTCAAAGGATATGAGGTGTTGGTGTTTTGATGATTTCTCTTGAATTTTGGTGATTTTCGGAGATAGATGCTTCTAGGTCGAGTTCAGAATGTTAATGAGGGTTTAGGGTCGGTTTTCCTCTCTTATACAAGTGAGAGAGGCGGTTTTGAGGGTGAAATACCAAAGATACCATCAAATAGCTTCCAGAAATCATGTTGGAAAGACTAGACCGGTTCAAGTAGTTATAGACCGGTTCTTGGTTGGTTTGAACCAGTTATTAATGGATATTGAACATATTTAGTGTATAAATGTCCGGTATAGTGGTTTTGTAGAATTTTAAGGTATGTTTTTATTGTTTAAAACCAGTTACTATGCAGAAAGCGTTAAAAATGCTAAATAAGGGAGTTCATGGTCAAATTTTTTGAACCTTCATGCCTATAACACTATAGATAAGAATGTAAGATCTTATTTATAAATATGATATGATGATGATGATGATGATAAAATCAAAGATTATTGGTTCGGACCACAACTGGGACGAATAGAGAAGTGACATGTCCAATTACTTAACAGGTGATGCCGTATGCAACTACGTATTGAATTATTTATAATGTTGATAAGAATCAAATATTTGACACGTTTTATTAGGTTAAACAAATGTTATATACTTGATTCATGTATCTAAATTTACTCAACACACATACCACTAAGCACTGGGGTTAAACTGGTTAACCTACGATAGACCTATCAGTGACTATTAGTACTTATATGTTTGCCATCTGTGCTTAGAGCTAATTTAATATGTTTAATACTCTTCAACATAGTGAATTAACTGCGAGATGGAGTGAATCATCATATGTGAAAGTAAGTAAAAATGCAATTAACAAATAAAATCACTTTGTAGTCATTTAGCACATCGATCTCTGTTAACCGAGAAAATGAGCTTCTCACTACAATGAGACATTTATAAAGACACATTTTACCATGTTAGGAGGAATAAATAACATGTCGCATGTATGATAGACATAAAACGTAATTAAGCACATAAATAGCAATTATTCATGCTCATAAAATGTCTTCTTATATGCCATGCTTCCCTAATGCATATTATCTAAATGCATTCAGGTATAAAATGGTTATTGGCTTAGAAGGGGATAACGGGGCATTACAGGATGCTGGTGTTATGTATTGAATAATGGGAAATATCAACTCAAGACTTCTGACGAAAAGTCAAATGAAGGGATATTTGTAGGATACTCCTGTGTCAGCAAAGCTTTCAGAAACTTTAACAAAAGAAAGCTAACAATAGAGGAATCTGTACATGTAGCATTCGATGAACCTCACTTTGATCCTACAGGAGTAGAAGACTTAACCGAGAATATCCGAACACTCTCCATTGATGACCGTCAAACTTCAATAGAGCCTGTCGTAGACTTAGAAACTAATCCCGCAATTGTAAGATCAGAAGTAGTCGAATCCGATGCTGTACAAGCTGAAGCTGAAACTACAGCACCATAAGATACAGTACGGGATGCCGAACTAAAACCTGATAGGAGATGGTTGAGAGATCACCCACAGGAGTTCATTATAGGTGATATTGATGCTGGTGTATCTACCCGAAGAAGAACACAGAGTACACAAGGAACTGTACTGTATGTGCAAGAAGAGAACGCTTCTGAGAAATCTCCATTTCCTCTATGGAAATCTCATGCTGAACTTAAGAGACTAGCTATGTGCACCGTAGCTGTATTCTTAGCTCAATCCGAACCTGTTTCTACCAACGAAGCTTTGAATAATTCTCACTGGATCACTTCTATGGAAGAGGAGCTCAATGGTTTTGAAAGAAACAATGTATGGTATCTAGTACCCAGGCCCAGAACATCAAGCTGTAATTGGAACCAAATGGGTATTTAGAAATAAGAAGGATGAGAATGGACTTGTTATTAGGAACAAATCCGGTCTAGTCACACAAGGCTACAGACATCAAGAAGGCATACATTATGATGAGACATTTGCCCCTGTAGCCAGACTAGAAGCCATCAGGATATTCCTAGCTTTTGCCATCCATAAGAGCTTTATAGTATATCAAATGGACGTTAAGAATGCATTCCTGAATGGAGACCTCGCCGGAGAAGTCTATGTTGAACAACCACCAGGGTTTGTCAACACTTAAGGCGGAGACCTAGTATACAGACTACGAAAAGCTCTGTATGGATTTAAGCAAGCACTTAGAGCATGGTACGAAACCCTGTCCCTGTATCTCACCAATAATGGATTTGAGAAATGTGCTGTGGACAAAACTCTATTTAAGATACAGGAAGGAGATGACCTGTTAATGGTGTAAATATATGTCGATGATATTATATTTGGTTCTACTAACCTTGCTTTATGTCAAAGGTTTTCTCATCTCATGCACAGTAAATTTGAAATGAGTATGATGGGAGAACTTAGTTATTTCCTAGGATTGCAGGTGAACCAATTACCTACAGAAATCTTCATCAACTAGGAGAAGTACAACAAGGAGCTACTCAATAAGTTTGGGATGAACAACTCTAAATCCTCGTCAACCCCCATGAGCACTTCCGTGCATATTAGTGTTGAGGAAGCTGGAAAGACGGTTGATCAATCACTCTACATGAAGATTATTGGCTCACTCCTGTACCTAACGGCTAGCAGGCCCGATATCAAGTTTGTTGTAGGAGTGTGTGCTCGGTATCAGGTAACACCTAAGAAGGCACACTTGACGACAACCAATCGAATCCTTAAGTACGTTAAAGGAATAGTTGATGTAGGATTGTGGTATCCTAAGGAAGGAGGATTCAATTTGGTTGGCTACAGTGACTCGGATCTCTGAGGCTGTAAGTTGGATAGGAAGAGTACAAGTGGTATTTGCCACTTTATTGGACCGAGACTTGTGTCATGGTTCATTAAGAAACAATTGGCCAACTTGTTTTCTATAGCTGAGTCGGAATAGTATGCCGCTGGAAGTTGCTGGATGCAGATTCTCTGGATGCAACAGCAGCTACAGGATTATGGAATCAGTGCCAGAGAAATGCCAATCACGTGCGATAGCACGAGTGCAATCACAATAACGCACAACCCTGTATTGCACTCGCGAACTAGGAATACTGATATGAAGCATCACTTCATCAGGAATCATGTTGAGAATAAGGATGTTCTGATTGAAAATATTCGTACAGACATTCAGTTGGCTGACATCTATACAAAACCTCTCAGCACAACCATATTCTGTATACTTCGTCAAGAATTAAGAATGCTACAGCCTGACTCCCTGTAAGTTTTTACGCTTTTACTCATCAATTGAGGGGGAATGCCGTAAGACCTAAGAATACAGTATCCACTTTAATTAACTTTACACTCAGAACCAGTCAGATAGTACTGTATGACAAAGAAGGCATGAAACCTTCCTACAGCTGATGTGTGCATTGATTAAGGGGGAATATAGTACGACCCATGAATACAATATTAATCCAGATATTGGTGTAAGAATTGAATCCTGTATGTACCTTTTAAGGGGAATGCTATAATTTCGCGGATATAGCACATATACTGTAGGATGTCCATTAATATTATATTACAACTCTGTTCATATAAAAAGTTTTCAGTCCTCGTTCCCTGTTTACATTTCAAACATTTTAGCCTTTAATGTCTTAAAGACACCTGGACTTCAATGCGTCAAATACCGCAAATTTAATCATTTCAAAACCACCATTTCGTGTAACAAGGAAAGACGAACTGCCAAAAGTGGGACCGGTTATCATTTCAAAAACAGACGGATAAGACGTACAAGTTACTCTGAATCCATCTTGTACGTTTGTTTAAAAAGACGGTTCCCATCCCTTAAATCTGACCGTTCACTATATGAAACCCTAATCTTCCCTGCACCCTATAAAAGGACTGTATTTTGCTCCCTTAGACTCTATATGCTTTCTGCAAATTTAAACAAGTCTCAAGCAAAACAGTCTACATATTTCTCTATATTTTCTGCAATTTTTCTGCGATATTCCCAGTTTTTTTCTTCAAACTCTGCAAAAATGTCGACTTCCTAGACTTTCTCCCTTTCCATGAAGAAGAGAGAAACAATCATCGACGGACGCATCTTCGCCAGGTCCGTGGTGATGCAGAGAATCAACATCGAAGAAGAAGACTTCGTAGGGATGGAGTTGGTTGTTTCTAGAGTGAAACAGCAAGGGCTGTATCGCCTTGCTAGTCGCCATGCCGATTTATACGATGGGCATATAGTGGAAGAATTCTATTTGGACGCATCAATCGTTTACTCATCTAAAAGGAAAAGGAGGTGATATTTCTGAGATTTCTGCAACTGTTCAAGGGATTCAGGTCTCCGTGAATAGATATTTACTGGAAAAACTTTACAGGCTACCGTCTGATGGCCTGGAAATTAAACAATTAGAGGCCTTCGGGTCGGAGAAGTTGCTGGCAGTCTACTAAAGGTTGTTCAACGGTGATGAGAATGCACAGAATGTTTGTCCCTCATGCCACAAGAAGAATTTCTGTCTGCCTTATGTCTACCTGCATGACTTCTGTTGCCGGGTTGTTGAGAACTGGACATAAGCATTCGAGATGTTCACAAACCTTCAGTTCCGGATGATGGTGGCCATCATGTCAGGAGAAAAGGTTAACTGGTGCCAAATTTTGTTGAAGAGGATTTAGGAGGAGGCTGTAAAACCTGAAACTGCAAAGACATCATTCGGTCTCATTCTGAACTATATACTCACTAACTGCAGAGTCAAACAATCTGAGAATGCCAAGAAGATTGGCCCCGGAAAGTTCATTGGAGGGATGACTTCCACAATACTCAACAAATCAACTCTGATTCCTAAGAGGCCAAACCTAAAATACATGCCTATCTCAAGTGACCCAAGGGATGTTACTGTGCGGATCGCGAGCGAGAAGAAGACAAGGAAAAGAAGTGTCTCTGACATCCGATCACCTCATGCTATCTAGAAGAAGAAGGCCAAGAATTCTTCCAAGACTGAGCCTACAGTACCTGCAGCGGTTACTGTAGAGGCCACCTCTGCTCCTGTCGCTGAAGCTATCCCACAGGGCCCAACCCCTATCGAAGAAACAGTTGCTGCAAGAACAACAAATCCCGAGCCTGTGGCGGCTATGACGAATGAACAACTGTTTGCCAAGCTGGAGGGTTCCGGCGAGTTGTCTGGCCCCTCGGAGCCAAAAGCTGCAACTCCTGACAGGGTACCCACACCTGGACATGATCCCTCTCCCCACAGGGTACCATCCCTGTTCGGGATCTCTCTCCAAAACAGACTCCCATACCTGTTGAGGATCCCATCCAGACGGTAGACCCAACTACTATACGGAGTCCCTCCCCATCCAAAATAATAAATAATACTCCCCTACAAGTACAATTTGAGCAAGCGTATGAACGCTTCAAAATATGGAAGTCCTACAGGGTCGCACCATACGACACCCTGTACAACTGGGCCGACTGGAAGGATGAGAAATTATTTGCTCTGGAGGTCACGGACATCCAGAACATTAAAGTCTTCATCCGCTGGGAGGATCACTTTTTCCATGAGCTCATCTCTGACTATTTCAAGGCAAAAGAGAAGGCAAGACTGAAAGAGAAGTCACAGTCTGGTGACAAAGCTCCATCTACCAGCCACCACTCCGACCCTAACTCGGATGCAATTGATAATGCCCTACAAGCAGGTCTGTGGATCAGCCGTGAAGAGGCCAGGGAACGTGATATGGCCAATCATCAAAACCAACAGGGTCAAGGGTGTAACACCCCCGAGTTATTCAGGGATATTACAGCGCCGTAAGCCCCGCCGTGGGACCCACAAGGCTATACATATGCGTAACCATAAATTTTGACCGATAAGGTCTACACACAAAGGAATGAAAACGGTACAAAGGTATTCGAAACATAACCAATGTATTCACGGACATCACAATACAATTCAATACTTCAGCAACACAGGCCGGAACATCAAGGGAAAAGGAAAACGATACTCGAGTATTCAAAAGACAATCCGGTACAACAACACTGAACCGGAACTCCAACCATAACTGGAAGAAAGACACAGTATCACACTTGCCCACCATCTTTATGCCGACCCGATACCTGCCCGTCCGCTCTCCTGGAACCTGAAATACATGAAACGTATTTCCCCCATAAAGGGGTTAGCCGTCGAATAGCTAGTGCAAGTATAACAATATGAAACGTAATACTTCTCGACAATAAAGTAAATGTAATCCGTCAATTCATCAATATCCATCAATTCATCAATATCCGTCAATTCATCAATTTAAGACTAGTATTCCGGAATAACTAAAATCTCAAGACGTATGTGAATGCCGTAAAAACGGTTCGTTCATATCATACGCCGTTACATGTAGGAATGCCGTCAAAACGGTTCGTTCATTACATGCCAACATTATTTCATATGAATGCCGTAGAAACGGTTCGTTCATATCAACCATGGAATCGCACCAGAGGCTACGAAACCCTCAGAGGACCATAGGCCCGTCCCGGAGTGGCTAGAAATAATCATATCATCAATATTTCATACTTTCAAAGTCGAGAACGTACAATCATAAATGTATACTTGCCTTTGAGACATCGAGAAATCGAACGGAGGAAAGGTATGAGTTCGGTAGGTCCGAGAACGCGCTGGCACCTAAGCGATTCGCAAGGAATATTACAATTAATTATCCATACTCAAATTATACGAAGAGACTCCGAAACTCGTCTACGATTCCGAGAAAATATACGGGTGGATAACTAAAGGTTGAGAAATCGCTCAAACTCCCACAAGTCCGAAACGGCACAATCCAACCCGTAAAATCGGAAGAAAACACTCATATGGTATAGATGTATATCAAAATCTCAAGGTTCTCAAGCTTCAATCGGACAAAACGGACGAATCTACGAAAACCCCCAAAATCCAACATAAAATTCAAAGTGTTCTTGAATTAATCTTTCAATAATCCGATGAATACTCAAGCATGTCCATAATCACGCATATATCACATCATACACCATGATTTTATCATCCAAAACGTCAAAACCCACACGAAATCGAGAAGTCAAGGTGTCGAAGGAAATTACCTCTTGAATATCCAAGCTCTATGATTCAAGGAATACGCGATAGATCGACTATCCGGGCTTCCCAACCGATTGAAAGTGGTAAATCTTCAACACACAAGTGATAGCTATGAAGAGAATTCTTCCCTCAACTCTCTCTCTCGCGACGGAAGAAGAAATGGGGAAAGAATGGCTGAAATCTCGCTTAAAAAGCCGAATTATGCAGTTGACCGCATTGTGTGCCGCGGCTCAGCATATGTGTGCCGCGGCACAGGCCTAAAAATTGTTCCCAGGTTTCGGTAGTGTGCCGCGGCTCACGGGTGTGCCGCGGCACCGGTCTGGCGGGTTTTGGTGAGGATGCAACACCGGTGTGCGCGGCTCAGCATAGGTGTGCCGCGGCATTGGCTCGGCAGTGTGCCGCGGCTCAGATCATGTGTGCCGCGGCACTGGGTACAGCCTGCTCGGCCAAAAATAGGAAATGTGTGTGCCGCGGCGCACACTCCTTGTGCCGCGGCTCACACCCCCTTCCCGTCCTAAAATGATGGAAAATGACCCGGAAAGAGAATAAAAGCAATATGATTCAATGTCTGGACAACAATAACACGAAATAAAAATACGGGAACCCCAAAACGGTGGTTCCAATCAATGATTACAAGGGTTCGCTCAACAATCACGATCCGAAGAATATGAAAGGTTTGAAATGACATGACTTTCGACCGGATATTACATTCTCCCCCTCTAGAAAGAAGTTTCGTCCCGAAACTTAAGAAATAAATAGTTCGGGGTATTCCACCCGCATCTTCTCTTCCGTCTCCCAAGTCGCCTCTTCGACCCCATGCCTCGACCATTGTACTTTAACCAGTGGAATGGTCTTATGCCGAAGCTGTTTCTCGCGACGCTCAAGGATCTTCACGGGTCTCTCCGGAAAGGTAATATCCTCGGCTACATTAATCTCACTGTAGTCGATAATGTGGCTCGGATCCGGTACGTACTTCCTCAACTGGGACACATGGAAAACACTATGGACGTGACTCAAAGCTGGAGGTAATGCCAAGAGATAAGCTAAGTCTCCAACTCTGTCCAAAATCTCAAAAGGTCCGATATACCTTGGACTGAGTTTTCCCTTTTTACCGAAGCGGAAAACTCCTGCAGTCGGTGATACTTTGAGCAAGACATGATCCCCCACTTCAAACTCCAAGGGTCGACGACGAGTATCGGCGTAGGATTTCCGACGACTGGGCGGTCGATGTCGGTCTCGGATAATAGAAATCTTTTCCTTGGTCTCCAACAACATATCTGGTTCCGTCCCAACTAGCTCAGAAGCCTCGTCCCAACATAATGGCGACCTACATCGCCTACCATAGAGTGCCTCGAAGGGTGCCATTTTGATCGACGCATGCCAACTATTATTGTAAGCAAACTCGATCAACGGCAAGTGAAGTTCCCAATCGTTACTCCAGTCTAAGGCACAAGCCCGCAACATATCCTCCAACGTCTGAATCGTCCTCTCTGTCTGACCGTCCGACTGAGGATGAAAGGAGGTGCTCAACCTCAACTCAGTACCCAGAGCCTGATGAACGGCCTGCCAAAAATGCGATACGAAACGGCCGTCTCGATCAGAAACAATGGTCTTGGGGGTACCGTGTAACCTCACGATCTCAGCGATAAAGGTTCGAGCCAATCTATCCGGTCCCCAAGTATCCTTAATACCCAAGAAGTGTGCAGACTTGGTCAATCGATCGACAATTACCCAAATCATATTCATTCCAGCCCGAGTTCTCGGCATGCCCGTGATAAAATCCATTGAGATATCTTCCCACTTCCACTCGGGAATGGGGAGTGGTTTCAACAACCCCGCCGGTCGTTGATGTTCGATCTTGACTTGTTGACACGTCAAGCACCGTAATACGAACTCCGTAACATCCTTCTTCATGTTATTCCACCAAAAATTTCGCTTCAAATCTTTGTACATCTTACTCGTCCCGGGGTGGATTGAATAGGGCGTAGCATGAGCTTCTCGGAGAATCCTCTGTCTCAATTCCAAATCATTCGGAACGCAAAGCACGCTCGAAATCTCAAAATACTATCCTCGTGCACCATAAAGCCAGGAGCCTTTCCTTTAATCACATCTTCCTTCAGTTGAGAAATCATCGGGTCACTCCACTGTTTCCCTTTGATATCGTCAACCAAGGACGAAGTAATTTCGAGAGTACACAACTGTCCCTGTACTGTGAAGCCACACTTCGATTCCTTGTTCAATTAAATCTGACGAATCTTAAATGCGAGGCGTAAGAACCTCAAGCATTTGAAGAGATGCCGATTTGCGGCTCAAAGCATCCGCAGCGACATTGGCTTTCCCGGGGTGGTAAAGAATTTCGGATCGTAATCCTTTATCAACTCTAGCCAACGTCTCTGTCTCATATTCAGCTCCTACGGCTGAAAATATATTTCGTGCTCTTGTGATCGGTATAAATCCGGCACGGTGAACCATACAAATAATGCCGCCAAATCTTGAGTGCGAAGACAATTGCGGCCAATTCTAAATCGTGAGTAGGATAATTTACCTCATAAGGCTTTAATTGACGAGACGCAAAAGCTATCGTCTTATCATCTTGCATAAGCACACACGGCCGAGCCTTGACCGAAGCGTCATGTAAAGCGCAAAGCCTTCGCTACCATGCGGTAAAGTTAAAATCGGCGCTGAAGTCGATCGCCTCTTGATTAAATCGAAGCTTTCTTTGTCTCTCATCCGTCGAACAAACTTTTCGGTCTTCTGGAGTAATTTCGTAAGCGGTCGAGCGAGTTTCGAGAACCCCTCGACAAACCGACGGTAATACCCAGCAAGGCCCAAAAAGCTACGAACCTCTTTAACATTTTTAGGCGGTGCCCAATTTAGCACTGCCTCGATCTTCTGCGGGTCTACACGAACCCCTTCGGCCGAAATCACATGGCCGAGAAACATAACTTCTTCCAACCAAAACTCACATTTCGAGAATTTTGCATAGAGGTGCTCGGTTCTCAAAATGTCTAAGACCAAACGCAAGTGTCGGGCATGTTCCTCCTTATCCCGAGAATAGACCAAGATGTCGTCAATAAAGACGACTACACACTGTCGAGATACTCGATGAATATTTTATTCATCAACCGCATGAATCTCGCCGGCGCATTCGTCAACCCAAAAGGCATAACTACAAATTCATAATGCCCATATCTCGTCCGGAACGCCGTCTTTGGAACGTCGGATTCCCTCACTCTGAGTTGATAATACCCGGATCTTAAATCAATCTTCGAGAAAACCGCAGCTCCTTGCAATTGATCAAATAGATCGTCTATACGAGGCAAAGGATATTTATTCTTGATGGTTACTTTATTCAGCTCACGGTAGTCAATGCACAAACGTAGTGAACCATCCTTCTTCTGACGAAAGAACGGGCGCCCCAAGGCGAAGGGCTCGGTCGATGTACCCTTTTTCTAAAAGTTCTCCCAACGAGTCTTCAATTCTGCATCTCGGAAGGTGCCATCCGATAAGGTGCTTTAGAAATCGGGGCCGCATCCGGCTCCAAATCCACGGAAAAATCTATCTCTCGATTCGGTAATCCGGAAGATCGTCCGAAAACTGTCGGGATACTCGTTAACAACCGGAATTGAAGAGAAATCGATTTCAATTCCTTAGTTTTCAATGCATAACACCAATAGCCCGTACAACCTTTATTCAAAAGTTTTACGGCCTTCATGGAACGATAAGTAACTTGGATTGGCCCAACTTACGTCCCAAAAATGAGTACTCGGATCCGTCCTTAGTCATCATAGTGATAACTTTGGTACGGTAATTCATAATCGCTGGTGATTATTAAGCCAATCCTCGCCGAGGATTACGTCCTCGCCTTCCATGTCAACTACAATTAAATTTGATAACCATTCCATACCGGATATAACCACCGGAAATTCTCTAATCTCCCGATTCCCCACAATCCTATCCCGCTAAGCGATCTCACGATAAAGGGATCGCAAGCGATTAAACAAGTTATATTCAAACGGCGTACACACTCCAAAGAAATAAAAGAATGTGTAGCACCGAATCAAAAAGTACAGATTTGGATATGATAGAATATGGATGGTACACGAAGCCACCGCCGCATCGGGTTAAATGCATCGACGCATCTCATAAACCCGGGGTTGCACCGAACCGACGCTAGAGTTCCCCCTCCAGCGTTCGACCCGTCCGGCCCCTGCCAAAATTGCATTGAGGTTGACCGGTGGGGCGAAACCCGAGTGTCCAAAGTCGATTCGGCTCGGAACAATATGTCGCTCTATGTCCCATCTGTCCGCACGTGTGACACTTCAACGGTGGAAAGTGGCATTCCAAATTAATGTGGCACGAACGGCCACAATTATAGCAAGTCACCGCGATTTGAGGTACCCGAAGTGGGACGGTAACTCCTCTTCCCTTTATTAGAACGTGACGACCGTCCGGAAAAACGGTTAGTCGTCTGTGACTTCGAAAGTTGCCACCCTTAGAGCCGAAAAATTTCCCGACTTTACGCTTCTTGGTTCTTCAACGGTATCTTTGTCAGGCTCAACATATCATGGGCTAAAGCTCGTCACGATACTCTTTCAGTGTGGTACAAGCAAATCCGGCCATGTACCGTCGTAAGTCCAAATTCATCCGCATATCGAAATAACGGATCTTATCACGCTCGTTACGTACTTGATCCTTCACATGGATTAATTGTTGGTTATACTCCACGATTGCCTGCGAAACGGGAATATCTTGTTGTTTAGCCTCGAAGAAGGCTCGGATTCGGCTCTCTCGTACCGGCCAAGGACAAAACTCGGCCTCCAAGAGCTCCTTAAATTCATCCCATGAGGCAATACGATCCTGTGGCTTGATGACCTTCCACCAAGTAGCGGCCTCCTTAGTGAGGAAATACTGAGCAATCGGTACTTTCCTCACCTCGGGGCAATCAACTGCCTCGAAAATCTTCTCCAACTCTGCTAGCCAATCCTCCCAGCTAGCAGTGGCACCGCCAAGCTGTGGAGGGTGCATACGGATTACGTTCAAGCGGTGGCATCCGTGTTTGGGTTCGGGTTATTCGGTTGAGCAGTTTGGGCCAAAATAGTCATCCGAGTAGCCAATTGTTGAAGTGCATTCGCCACTCCAACGTCTGCGTTGTTCCCGACCATTTGATCGTCGTGGCCGACTCTCGGTGTCGGATGCACCGAGTTCGACAACCGGGTTGGTCGACCCCGCAACCGAATCGATGGAAACGGCTGCGCCACGACCTCTTCCTCGCCCACGGCCACGACCACGGCCACGGCCCCTACCGGTGACATACTGAAGAACACACAATTCACGTAAGCACAATTCAATCACACATCAACAAAGTGTCCGATTCTCAAGAATACCGATAAAAGGAAGCAAAACGAATAAGGAAACACCAGAAGAGTGAGAGGTCTTACAAGTATCGGTCGCACTGTGATGATGGCAGAGTAGTGATACTGTGGACAATTAACGACTCGATCGACCCAAAAGACCGACAGCCTAGGTATCCATAGACCTAAGCTCGATACCATATTCGTAACACCCCGAGTTATTCAGGGATATTACAGCGCCGTAAGCCCCGCCGTGGGACCCACAAGGCTATACATATGCGTAACCATAAATTTTGACCGATAAGGTCTACACACAAAGGAATGAAAACGGTACAAAGGTATTCGAAACATAACCAATGTATTCACGACATCACAATACAATTCAATACTTCAGAACACAGTAGGAACATCAAGGGAAAAGGAAAACGATACTCGAGTATTCAAAAGACAATCGGTACAACAACACCGAACCGGAACTCCAACCATAATCGGAAGAAAGACACAAGATCACACTTGCCCACCATCTTTATGCCGACCCGATACCGCCCGTCCGCTCTCTCCCGGAACCTGAAATACATGAAACGTATTTCCCCCATAAAGGGGTTAGCCGTCGAATAGCTAGTGCAAGTATAACAATATGAAACGTAATACTTCTCGACAATAAAGTAAATGTAATCCGTCAATTCATCAATATCCATCAATTCATCAATATCCGTCAATTCATCAATTTAAGACTAGTATTCCGGAATAACTAAAATCTCAAGACGTATGTGAATGCCGTAAAAACGGTTCGTTCATATCATACGCCGTTACATGTAGGAATGCCGTCAAAACGGTTCGTTCATTACATGCCAACATTATTTCATATGAATGCCGTAGAAACGGTTCGTTCATATCAACCATGGAATCGCACCAGAGGCTACGAAACCCTCAGAGGACCATAGGCCCCGTGAGTGGCTAGAAATAATCATATCATCAATATTTCATACTTTCAAAGTCGAGAACGCATAATCATAAATGTATACTTGCCTTTGAGACATCGAGAAATCGAACGGAGGAAAGGTATGAGTTCGGTAGGTCCGAGAACGCGCTTAGGCACCTAAACGATTCGCAAGGAATATTACAATTAATTATCCATACTCAAATTATACGAAGAGACTCGAAAACTCGTCTACGATTCGAGAAAATATACGGGTGGATAACTAAAGGTTGAGAAATCGCTCAAACTCCCACAAGTCCGAAAACGGCACAATCCAACCCGTAAAATCGGAAGAAAACACTCATATGGTATAGATGTATATCAAAATCTCAAGGTTCTCAAGCTTCAATCGGACAAAACGGACGAATCTACGAAAACCCCCAAAATCCAACATAAAATTCAAAGTGTTCTTGAATTAATCTTTCAATAATCCGATGAATACTCAAGCATGTCCATAATCACGCATATATCACATCATACACCATGATTTTATCATCCAAAACGTCAAAACCCACACGAAATCGAGAAGTCAAGGTGTCGAAGGAAATTACCTCTTGAATATCCAAGCTCTATGATTCAAGGAATACGCGATAGATCGACTATCCGGGCTTCCCAACCGATTGAAAGTGGTAAATCTTCAACACACAAGTGATAGCTATGAAGAGAATTCTTCCCTCAACTCTCTCTCGCGACGGAAGAAGAAATGGGGAAAGAATGGCTGAAATCTCGCTTAAAAAGCCGAATTATGCGATTGACCGCATTGTGTGCGCTCAAGATATGTGTGCGGCACGTGCCTAAAATTGTTCCTGTGTTTCGGTAGTGTGCCGCGGCTCAGCTCGGGTGTGCCGCGGCACCGGCACACTGAGCAGGTTTTGGCCGGGATGCAACACCGCAGTGTGCCGCGGCTCAAGATAGGTGTGCCGCGGCATTGGCTCAGCAGTGTGCCGCGGCTCGAGATCATGTGTGCCGCGATCGGAGTACACTGCCGGCCAAAAATAGGAAATGTGTGCCGCGGCGCACACTCCTTGTGCCGCGGCTCACACCCCCTTCCCGTCCTAAAATGATGGAAAATGACCCGGAAAGAGAATAAAAGCAATATGATTCAATGTCTGGACAACAATAACACGAAATAAAAATACGGGAACCCCAAAACGGTGGTTCCAATCAATGATTACAAGGGTTCGCTCAACAATCACGATCCGAAGAATATGAAAGGTTTGAAATGACATGACTTTCGACCGGATATTACAAAGGGACATCTGACAGACAACAATCCCCTCCCCACAACAAGAAGCTGCCAAAGATCAACAGGAGGAATCAATCCCTCCTGTCACCACTGAAGAGCAAACGACTCCTGAACAGGAAGCCCAGACTGTCCCGCAACACGAAGACGTCACCCGCGCCATCTGCCAAGAGGATACATTCCATTTTCTGGATCAGGCAGAAGCTGAGAGTCGGTAGGAGGATTCAGTCCCTCCTGTACCTTCGACTACCGACGAAGCAACCAAATAGGAGGAACCAGTCCCTATTGTCCCCAAGACTGAATATGTTGCAACTACTTCCGAAGCTCCCACTTCTGAGGCTCCCACTCCCGAAGCCCCTGCTTCCGAAGAGCCTGCTCCAGATGCTTCTGCATCTCCCACCTTTGTACACTCTAAATCATATTCCAATGATGGTTTCTTACCGGATGGCAGACTACGATGACCCCGTCACCATGTGGTTCTTCGTCAACTTGAAGAACCAGTGGATTCATATATTGCGCACCCTGGCTCCCCGCGTACCGAAGCTTGGATCGAGCAACTCCATGCCTTCGGCCGACATACATTGTTCCTACAAGACACCGTGGAGGCATTGTATGATGCCGGGAAAGAACTCGATTAGATGAGAGAAACTGCCCAGGATGAGCTCCCCAAATTGAAGTCTGTAATCAAGACGTTGAGGATGTGTTCCACCTAATGCCTAATGCATTATGGCAAGCACTCAATCAGCTCAAGCAGCATCAGGAGAAACTCCGTAGGCAAGAACAGGAAAAGATCAGGATTGCCGAGGCTAATACGGTTGCTGGCCTTAAAGAGACTGGAACCAAACTGATTGAGCATAATCATAATATAGATGATATGTCTCTGGTGCTCGGTACTCTGGTTGAGAAAATTAATAATCTGAAGACCAAACAAGATGAAACTATGAAGCTCCTACAGGAGATTATACCAAGGTATCAGACATTGATGATGCCAAAAAGGGGGAAGAAGCCGGAGAGGCAAGCCGAAGATGTAGATTGTAAATACAAAGAGAGATGGAAGTAGCGCGGGAAGATAGTGTTGCTGCTGCTATTGGTAGACTGGCCTCACCCGGGTCAAGTCAAGCTTCAATAGGATACATGGTATCTGGCTCTCGACCTGAGTTCCAGGATCCTAACTTTCCTTGGAAGAATAATGTGCGAAAGCCTGCTGAGATCATGCTGCCCACTGACCGACAACCTTTAGCCGATGAACTGAAGAACTGGAAGAAAAATGAACTGATGTTATTTCTATACGCTCATTAGGGAGTCTGCCATGTTCAACAATTCAAGATGATGCAGGATGCCGCAAATGAATTCTCGAGGCTGTTAGCGGAAGAAAGTCTCCCTTTGCAAATGCTGATGAAATCCAGGCATCAAAAAGGTGAACGGATCACCCACCCTGACGGCTGGATACTTGCCTTTGATCAATCCCTAGAAGGAAGAAGCATTTATCGGGATCGAGGCAATGACTCCCTAGTCAGTTGGTGGAAAGGGACCGTAAATGATCCTGACAGAAGGCCTTGGAGACATTCTCAGTACACGAGTTAGCCTGTCTGTCTTTTTGCGGTATTGTTTCTTCTGTTAGATTACCAATATAGTATTTATTTTTTTGTTTTGCATTTTTGTCTTTCAAGACTTGTAATTTTTCCTTGGTTATCAATAAAACTTGTTTTCTTGAAATATTACAGCTCGTAATCTAAGCTTAGTGTTTTACTATTTGTTTACGAAGCTTTTGCAATATTTGGAAAAGTATAAACCTGTTAAGTCTTAAAGCTGTAAGAACTTGTCTGCGAACAGTTCATAGATCAAGTTGCATTCAACCTAGATCACACTGTAGATTGAGCCTATGCGCCAATCATAAGTTCAGTTGTAATACACAATCATGTAGGATTTCTCATTCTTTTTAAATTGCCTACGAGCAGTTCATATTTCTAGACTAAGTATTTGAAGATAAGATCAATCAGACATAAGACTCGAAAACAGCCTCTCTATATCCAGATGAATACATCTAAAGAGAGTTTTGGCATTATCAAAAAGGGGGAAATTTTTGGGATGAACATTCCTGTTTTGATAATTTCCAACATACAACAAAGAACTCTTAAAGGAGTCATAATAGTATTAAGTACCGAAGCTGTCAGAACTCTTCATACAGCCTGTCAATACAGCAAAGAGATCTCCTATAGTCCATCATACAGAGCCTACCTCATACAGCAAAGAGATGTAATATGTTGGATACAACATACAGGGTGAAGGTGTTTTACTTAAGAAAAGTAAAACACATCAAACAATACTGAATATAAGAAAGCTTTAAACCGTTATGAGATAAACTTTGTTTATTTATAAAGTATTCACGGTTAAAGCAGCATTTATTGCTGATAGGACAACATTTTATGTAGCCAAAGAGAGATAATTCTGAACGCTCTGAAGAGCATTTAATGCAAAGTTATAAAGGATGTCTGAAGCATTAAATGCAATATGCTCTAATTCAAACATTCAGCAGCCGCTAATCAAGAGACATACGTCAACATCTCACCAACCTGCAGCGGCTTCATTTATAATGGATACATTTCCAAGGTTATAAATACCCCCAAGCCAGAGGACTTAAACACACAAGTTATTCATTTATCGCGAAAGCTCTGTCAGATCACTCTGACATTCTAGCGATTATAAAGAATTATATTTCGTGAGCATACAACAGTATCCAAGTGAAGAAATATACAAGTCCTCAATGCAAACAACATAGCCTACAATGATTTTCATCTGAGATAAAGCTACTGTTTGAGATTTGTTCTACCCTTACGTTAAGATTATCATTAGCCCAGTGTGGAATAAAGATCCTTCCGTATTCCGACCTGTGTGGGAAGGATAGCACTAAAGACGAAGCTTTGATCTGTGTGGGAAGAAACAAGTTGAAAAAGTTCTCAAGCCTGAACGGCCCAAAGCTACAGTCGCTGTATCAATCTGTGTCAATGATACAGAGACATGTTTAGTTAAAGTCACGTAGTTGTGTACGTACTGATTTTAATAAACTCTTTACTCCTGTGTGGAGGACCAATGGACGTAGAGGGATTTACCTCGAACCACTTTAAACTGTGTGTTATTTATCTTTTTTCATTACTGTTTTCATTCTACGGTGATTTATCAAGTATACACTATTATACCCTGTACGCATGAAGCAAACAGGAGAACACCTAGTTGTTGTATTTGCAGCAACTCACACAACCAACTTCCGCTACGCAATTAACTTCGATAATCGTACAACTTATTATACTCTTACTTTCTAAGCTGTTTATTGTATACTTAGTGGACAACAATCCGAGATTTACGTTCTTTTTACAGTCAGTACAGAAGACACTATCTCACTTCGATCTAGTTCAACGTATGCAAATACGCTAATGCATGCAAAAAGTCAAGACCAACTAATCTTAAGCATATATTACAACCTTTAATATAACTTGTCTAATAATTATATAGGTTGTGAACTATTACATTATTTTATAAGGCACCGATAGTGTGATCTTTCGTGTGACATCAACACACCACATTATCTACAATATAAAATAATTAGATATTTCATTTGCATAACCATACGTGAATAAATATGCAAAATATGTGATTAAATGTAATTAATATTTTCATAGGTAGTTACGAGAAAATAAGGTAATACAATCATAAAGTATGGTTTGCAGTATATAACCCTAACAATCTCCCACTTATACTCAAAGTATGCTTTTAAGTATACTACTCTATTACATAGTCTCTCATATTTCCCACTTATACTCAAAGCAATGCTGCCATACACCGTAATCCCATTCCTTCCACATGCCTTTCAAAAACTTTTGAGGGTATGCCTTTCGTGAAAGGATCAGCAAGATTATCTTCCGATGCAACCCTGGCTACAACTACATCTCCTACCTTTACAAAGTGTCGTATGATGTGGTATTTGCGGTTGATATGTTTACTTGCCTTGTGGGCTCATGGTTCCCTCGAATTTACGACTGCACCGGTATTATCACAATAAAGTTTAATACACTTTGGAAAATCGGGAATCACATCTAAGTCCTACAGGAAGTACTTGAGCCATACCGCCTCTTTGGCTGCCTCAGAGGCTGCCACGTACTCGGTCCATGATAGAGTCTGAGATGCATTTATTCTTCACACTCCTCCAATTAATGGCTCCACCTCCCAGAATAAACACATAACCTGAAGTAGTCCTGTATTTTTCTTTGTCTGATGAAAAATCTGAGTCAGTATAACCCACTGGACACATGTTGTCTGATTAACATACTAGCATATACTCCCTAGTCCTCCTCAGGCACTTGAGTATATGCTTGACAGCAATCAAGTGTCTGATCCTGAGTTCGACTCATATCTAGCAGCCATGCCTACGGCATGACAGATATCTGGTCTAGTGCAAAGCATAACATATATGAGGCTTCCCACAGCTGACGCATAAGGGATCAGCTTCATGTCATCTATATCATTTTGTGTCTTAGGACACATATCCTTAGATAGCTGAATTCCATGTCTGTTAGGTAGAAAACCTTTCTTGGAATTCTCCATGCTAAATCGCTTTAGCACTGTATCGATATATGATGCCTAAGATAAGCACAACATCCTTTTCTTCTGATCACGAAAGATCTTGATCCCAAGGATGTGTCCTGCTTCTCCCAAATCCTTCATATCGAACTACTCAGATAGGAGCTATATTGATGCATAATGGTAAAGTAGTAGCTTATGCATCACGAAAGCTTAAAATCCACGAGATGAATTACCCGACTCACGATCTTGAACTCGCCGCAATAGTATTTGCCTTGAAGAAATGGAGACACTACCTGTATGGAGCTATATAAATTCTATAATCTCAACAACCTAATTATTTTTATTACTTCAATTAAATAAATATATATAATAATATCCTATAAGTCTAATTAACTTAATTATTTAATAAATTTAAATGTATTAACTAAATGGGCTATTTAATTTAATAGTCCAACTTGATTAGTGGGCTTATTATAAAATTTAAACTTAGGGGCATTATGGGCTTATGACCATCTAAGTAAAGAATCACCTATCACCTATGTTGGAACATTTTGTTCCATACATAAATTAAAAGTGTTTTGATGATTAATGTTGATAAGCAAAACAAAACAACAAAGAGACGAAGCAAAGCATCGAAGGAATCGAAGTACAAAAAACTGGAAAATCTCAAAGCTAACATACGTAATATATTATCATTAACGTACGTAATGGTAGCAGCTTAACGTACGTAATGGATGAGAGATAACGTACGTAAAGGAGTTCAAACAAGTGAACGTTGGAGAAGTCAAAGTCAGCAAAGCATGCAACGGATATATGACGTCATTAGTGATGTAATGTTAACGTACGTAACAAAGGAAAGGCTAACGTACGTAACTCAAATGATGAAACTCACTGGACTGATTTGTGAAGATGCTAACGTACGTAACCAGCCATGGTTAACGTACGTAATGAGGCTTACGTACGTAATGGAGAGCATATAACGTACGTAATGAAGGTCCTGGCAGCTAACGGCTAGTTTGATCATGAAGCCTATAAATACCATCCCTATGGTATTGTTTGAGTACAACAACCTTGAGCAAATTGTCTATTCTTGTGATATCATTATACACATTCTTGTTGTTGATATTGAGCTTAATTGTAAGTGTTTGAGTGAGAATTCACGAAAACATACACGAGTGGTAAAAGAAAAGATACGATTGGATTCGGTGTTATTAGGATCAAGGATCCGGCATTATTAGAATCGCAATCGCTATCGAGTGAGGTTTATCTAGTACCCATAGAAAGCTAGAGAGGTTGATTCCTTGTCCTACGAAAAGGAAAACGGTTTAACTTGGACCGACACAAAGACAAGTACGAGTGGTTTATCACGGACCAATAGAAGACGTGATTGTAACGGTTATACCTCGACCGATAGAAGAGAGGCGTAGAGGTTTTTATCTTGATCCTATAGAAAAAGATACCTAGAAAAGATACGATTGGATTCGGTGTTATTAGGATCAAGGATCCGGCATTATTAGAATCGCAATCGATATCTAAGTGAGGTTTATCTAGTACCCATAGAAAGCTAGAGCGGTTGATTCCTTGTCCGATAGAAAAGGAAAACGGTTTAACTTGGACCGACGAAAAGACAAGTACGAGTGGTTTATCACGGACCAATAGAAGACGTGATTGTAAACGGTTATACCTCGACCGATACAAGAGAGGCGAAGAGGTTGCTATCTTTAACCTATTGAAAAAGATAAAGAGAGGACGTAGGCTCGTTTATAGCCGAACCTCTATAAATCCTTGTGTCCTTTATTTTCCGCACCTTTTATTTACGCTTCCGCAAACGGCGCAATATCCGAATCGGTACCCAACAATTGGTATCGGAGCGGTACTCCAATACGCGGCTTAACATCCGAGGAGAAGATCCAAAATGGCTTTTCAAATGGCTCCCGTCGAAGGCCTTGCTCTCAACCGACCACCATTCTTTGATGGCTCAAATTATTTGACGTGGAAGAAGAAGATGTCGATATTCATCCGAGCATACGACATCGAAATTTGGAAGATTATACGCCTTGGCGAAAGTTCCAATCAAATCCGACGGTACGCTCAAATCTTTCGAAGAATACGACGATGCCGATTGGAAAAATGACCATCTAAATTGTAAGGCTACTCAACTCTTATTTTGTGCCTTAAATCCGGAAGAGGTCAATCGAATCTCATCGTGTGAGAGTGCGAAAGAAATATGGAAAATTCTAGAAATCACACACGAAGGGACGACTCAAGTCAAGGAGACGAAGATAAATATGCTTCTCCATGACTACGAGTTATTCATGATGAAGGGTGAGTCCATCACCAATATGCTCGACCGATTCTCGGTCATCACCAATGGACTAGCTTCGTTTGGCAAACCATTATCTAGTAGTGAAAAAGTTAAGAAAATTTTACGATCACTACCTAGCGAATGGGACGGCACCGTGACCGCGATTATGGAATCTAAAGACCTCAACACGCTCGATTTTAGTGCCCTTGTTGGTTCACTAATCAATTATGAGATTGTTTTAAAATCACGAAGTGTCAAGCCGAAGCCGAAGGAACGATCGTTAGCCATGAAGGCTAAGATGTCGAGGAAGAAAGAAGAAATTCAGGTGGAGGAAAGCGACGAAGAATCGGCATATTATGCCAAAAACATTAATAAGTTTCAAACCTTATTAAACCGGAGGAAGAAGGATATCTCGGGCGAATCTAAGAAATTCGACAACTCTTGTCGATTATGTGGAAAACCAGGCCACTTCGCTAAGCATTGTCGTGTCAAACCCAAGAAGGAGGTTCTCGTGGCTACTTGGAGCGATGAAGATGAAGACGATGATTTCATCAATCAAAATAATCTCGCTCTCATGGCCCGAAGTTCGTTCGACGACAGTGACGTCGAAAGTCAGGTTAGTACATCCTCCCGTGATGAACTTTTTGATGCATTTGAATTATTGCATACGGATTTTCAAAATGCATTATCGGAAATCAAATCCCTTAAGTCTAAAATTAAATCTTTGGAAATTGAAAATTCCAAAATTATCGAGAAGGGAAAATTTGTTGAAATCGATCATTCAAAGTGTATTGAAAATGAAAATATTTTGAAGAATGATCTTTTAAAAGTTCAAGATGAACTAAAATCTTTAACAAGAAAATTCTCGTGCGGAAACGAGAAATTTGAACAAATGCTTGGTGTTCAAAAATTTACTTTGAATAAAGAGGGGTTAGGATTCAAAACTCGTTTGAAAAACGAATCCGTTAATTTTAAGATACCCCATTGCGAAAAGTGTTTAAAAATCGGGCATCATATTTCAAGTTGCAAAAGCCCGAGACGGACGATAAAAATTAAGAAAATTTGGGTTCCTAAAGGAACAATCGTTGCAAATATCGTCTACGTTTCTAAACAAAAACCAACTATAGGTTGGATCCCCAAAAATTGATTTTTGTATTTTACTCAGGGGGAGTATTTTTTTAAAGGGGAGATAATATTTTCAGGGGGAGTTTTTACCCTTTATGCATTTATTCATAAATTGTATCATGCATATTTTATATTTTGGTATTATTTATTTCAATTGATATTTTATCCACTTTTTGATGAAAACAAAAAGGGGGAGAGAAAGGAGGAAAATAAGAAAAATGGGATTTACCCTAAAAAGAGGAGAAACGAAGGAGTTGAAAAATGAAAAGGAGAAGTCGAAAATGACGGAAAAAGAAAAATGAGGAGACGTCGAAAAGACGATGAAAATTTAAAAATGGAGAAAAGAATAGAAGGAGTCGAAAAAGTAATGGGAGAAGATTCTAACGAAACGGACAAAGTCGAAAACTTTGGTCTGTAAAGATATACATATATTTGTATTTTTGCAGGAAAATCCCATTGACGAAGTGTTGTTTTGTAATCATCAAAAAGGGGGAGATTGTTGGAACATTTTGTTCCATACATAAATTAAAAGTGTTTTGATGATTAATGTTGATAAGCAAAACAAAACAACAAAGAGACGAAGCAAAGCATCGAAGGAATCGAAGTACAAAAAACTGGAAAATCTCAAAGCTAACGTACGTAATATATTATCATTAACGTACGTAATGGTAGCAGCTTAACGTACGTAATGGATGAGAGATAACGTACGTAAAGGAGTTCAAACAAGTGAACGTTGGAGAAGTCAAAGTCAGCAAAGCATGCAACGGATATATGACGTCATTAGTGATGTAATGTTAACGTACGTAACAAAGGAAAGGCTAACGTACGTAACTCAAATGATGAAACTCACTGGACTGATTTGTGAAGATGCTAACGTACGTAACCAGCCATGGTTAACGTACGTAATGAGGCTTACGTACGTAATGGAGAGCATATAACGTACGTAATGAAGGTCCTGGCAGCTAACGGCTAGTTTGATCATGAAGCCTATAAATACCATCCCTATGGTATTGTTTGAGTACAACAACCTTGAGCAAATTGTCTATTCTTGTGATATCATTATACACATTCTTGTTGTTGATATTGAGCTTAATTGTAAGTGTTTGAGTGAGAATTCACGAAAACATACACGAGTGGTAAAAGAAAAGATACGATTGGATTCGGTGTTATTAGGATCAAGGATCCGGCATTATTAGAATCGCAATCGCTATCGAGTGAGGTTTATCTAGTACCCATAGAAAGCTAGAGAGGTTGATTCCTTGTCCTACGAAAAGGAAAACGGTTTAACTTGGACCGACACAAAGACAAGTACGAGTGGTTTATCACGGACCAATAGAAGACGTGATTGTAACGGTTATACCTCGATAGAAGAGAGGCGTAGAGGTTTTTATCTTGATCCTATAGAAAAAGATACCTAGAAAAGATACGATTGGATTCGGTGTTATTAGGATCAAGGATCCGGCATTATTAGAATCGCAATCGATATCTAAGTGAGGTTTATCTAGTACCCATAGAAAGCTAGAGCGGTTGATTCCTTGTCCGATAGAAAAGGAAAACGGTTTAACTTGGACCGACGAAAAGACAAGTACGAGTGGTTTATCACGGACCAATAGAAGACGTGATTGTAAACGGTTATACCTCGACCGATAGAAGAGAGGCGAAGAGGTTGCTATCTTTAACCTATTGAAAAAGATAAAGAGAGGACGTAGGCTCGTTTATAGCCGAACCTCTATAAATCCTTGTGTCCTTTATTTTCCGCACCTTTTATTTACGCTTCCGCAAACGGCGCAATATCCGAATCGGTACCCAACAACCTAAACCACAACATCAAGCCCAAAATCATACCAAACCCAACCCATTATCACATACCCTTCTATTTATTAAATAAAATACAATTACAACAAAAATTCAAGAAAACATATATTAATACATAAAAAAATGGGTTGGCCATGAGGTGAGTGGGAGGCAAGGGAGTTGGAGGTGTCACTCCACCAACACACGAAGAGGACACTTGGGAGGTGACTTGATCACTCCCATTGACTTGAGGCTTAATATATATATATATATATATACATTAACATAGTTATCTTCACCATTTTATCACAAAACAACACAAAAAAAAACCCTGCACTTACAGAGAGAGAGAGTAGGGCTGAAGTGAGGAGGAAAAAGAAAAAAAAAGGGAAGGAAGAAGAAGAAGAAGAGGAAGAAGAAAGAGGAAGAAAAGAAATGTAATGAGCCACACCTTATAACTTAGTGTATTTCTTTTTTCTTTCTCTCATTCTAAGCTTAGAAATAAACTACCCATCCTTAAATTCTTCCTCTGATCAACCACATATATTCAAGGAGGGGGAGTCATCTTGTCTAAGCTATCTTCTTTAACACCTCAAATATCATTACTTGACTGAAAATAATATTTTTGCCACCATGCATGTAATGATCTTAGTATTTGTTGGATCATTATTTGACACATCTTAATTATGTGAGCAAATCATGTTATATATGAAATTTTGGTTGATAATATCAAATCTGACCTTTGGGAATTAAAATTCCCAAAATTATATGAATATAGTACTGGACTAGAGTAGAAGGTGGATTAAATGCCGAAAAAATCTCACTAATCGAATTAAATTTGAAATAATAGGTCAAAAGGGGAATAATTAATAGATAAGTGTTAAAACTATTAATTCTGGACTTGTAACTTAATTTTTTTTCTTATTATGTCATAAATAAAGTAATTATAAAATTTCACCTAAATCGGAACTCATTAAAATCGAAAGTCGGGATAAAAATATAAATTTTAAGAATTTGAGGCCAAAATTATAATTTGCAGAAACTTACTGCTTCGAAAACAAAATTTCCAGAAAAGTTGAACTATCTGGACCAATAATGTAAAGAGCTTACCCCGAAAATTTGAGGTCAATCCGACAAGAAACGAAAAAAATATGATCTGAATACTAAAATATCGATTAAGGCAAAATAAAGGGGTGAGATCGTAATTTCTAAAAGAATAAAATTTAAAAATGAACATAATCTGAAAGTACGAGTCATATGGATCAAAACGCAACTGGATTCATATATTTTGGAGTTAAAACGAATCCAAATGTACTAATCAAAATTATAAGACAAAACTAAATACAAATAATAATAATAATACTTATATTTCGGAAGGGCGGAATTATAATTTATGAAAGAAAAAACCCCATGAAACTTACAACATTAATTCCTCACATCATAACAGACTTTTTGCAAGAAAGTTCGAAATTTTTGGAAGTCTAATCAGTCCGTTCCGCCTTAACAATATTTATGTAAAAATAGTAAATAATACTTAAAACTCGGGAGGGCAGAAGTGTATTTTCCGAATGATAAAACTTTCATACAGCTTCTCACGATTAATTCCTATATCATAACAGACTTTTCGCAATGAAGTTCGTAGTTTTCGGACGTATAACTCATTCGTACCGAATCATCCAACTTCATATAATTATAATAATATTGAAATATTTAAAAGAAGGAAGGGCCGAACTGTAAATTTTGACTGATAAAACTTTCATGCAAATTATGTCCGTCAATCCTTACATCATGACAGACTTTTTGCAACAGAGCACGAAATTTTCGAACGTATAAATATTCCGTACCGAATTACCAAGTTTATGAATTATTATAAAACACATTAAAAATCTCATAAGAGACCATCTGATCACCAACCGGATGAATTAATTCCTCTAAATTACTCAAGTCCAGTTATTATCAAATAAAAATATTGACATCTCATAATATGCATGATCGTCGTTAATCACGATATTAACTGTTGTTCAATAGTAATCAGGAGTAAGTACTGTGTGGAACTAAGTGCTACGACCTTCGGGCGGGAGCCACCGCTAGAGTACGTATGAGTACCTCTAGAGTCCCTTTTTCTATATGCATGAGGGGTGGTTAGTATAAGTCATGAATCTAGCAGCGCGGCTGTGGTTCTAGGCAAAGCTACAGTCGTATCCTATTCTCTTGAAGCCGAAGGACGGAGTGTTCCTGAGGTGACTGTAAACCCCCCGATATATTCAGGAATATTACAGCGCCGCAAATCCTTTACAAAAGAATTTACAAGACTGAAGAAATGAAAAGACAATAACAGATACCAATATATGAAAGTAACTGAAATAAAATACAACAGTTCTGGGCCATTACTGAAAATACAAACGTCCAATGAAGAATATCAATACATAACCAAATCTAACATCACAAACGACGACGTACTCGAGTACTTATTAAGACAACACAAAAATCGGATAATTAAACCCGGCCGGAACATGACTATGCACCCTCGTCGTCATGTAGCTCCAGTGGTTGTTTTCCTGCTCTCCTGGATCCTGAACATAAAATAAATGTTCACCCCCGAAGGGGTTAGCACAACGATGCTAGTACAAGTACGATAATTATGCAACAATGACTTATTCATCCATTCTTAAACAATGACATCAATATTATCAACCATAATCATGTCAAATTTCTCCAACGAGAAATAATAGCAACACATAGCATATCATAACAATCTCAACATACTCGTGGTATTCCAGCGATCCAGCGCACACAACTATAGATTCCCATGATGATCCCATCGGACCAATGCATGGTGGCAATACCTATCCAACGATCCAATGTACACAGCTATAGATTCCCATGATGATCCCATCGGACCAACGCATGGTGGACAATTAACAAGTATGCAACAATACAACCATAACATAGTCAACATTAATACGCACAAATAAAATTAAAGTACTTGCCTCGATTCGATGACAAGAATAATACTCCGACAGGTATCAATACACTTGAAGGTCACCCCCTCGATCTATCACGTTGCAAGCTCGAACCTTAAACAGTAGAAATGAATAAGAGTTCATCTTACGTCGAGTAATTAACGTATGAACATCTAACATCCTAAATTACGGCCGAAAGTTCAACAAAACGTAACCTGTCTGATCTGCATAACGTACATTACGTACCAACCATAGCGTATGTAAAGTATGCTTGTTAGCATACGTAAGCTACGCAGTCTAGCGTATGTTAATCATGCATTTGACAGTTCCTCTCTGATCAAACGACTGACTCGTCTGATGATATAACGTACATTACGTACCCAACGTAGCGTACGTTAAGTCAGCCCATTAGCGTACGTAAGCTATAGAGCCTAGCGCACACTAAACATGCATCTGACAGTATCCTCCCTGATCAGACGACTGACTCGTCGCACGAAATTCTCAGTGTTTAACGTAAGTTGTCTTCATACATGTTACACTCATGCAAACTTGAATGATCTAATGATGTTCAATGTCTTCCAACTTCAAGGATAAGCATATCATGATGATGTCATACTCTAATCTTGATTACAAATTCTCTTACGTAGTTCGGGTAATCTAAGGTTGATACACTTGTTACCAATATCATTAATACATTCAAACTTCATCATGAAGATTAATTAACCAATCCAACTTATAAGAAATGATACAACCTTCGATGATCCTTTTCTTAAGTCCGCTTAGCAAAAGTGATATTCATACTAAGCCTACGATTATTATGGCAACACCATTCGATACGGATTATCAATCTCAGAACACTACTCTTATTATTTGCCGTAACAAGACTCCAACTATAATGTTCTTAACAATGATAACTTAAGCATAATTATCCCAACCTCTAAACATGATGTTTGGTTGAATAAGTCATCTATGGAACCTAATATTCTCGGTAGCATGATTATAACATCCTTAAGAACATGAATCCAAGGTTGGAGATAGCATAACATACCTTAAGATGAAGAAAAACACCGAGACAATAGGTAGAATCCAACTCCGGTTGCTTGTGTGCCAATCCAAGATGTTTCTCAACTTCAATGATCAAGTATAAGTTATATCCAATCTTCAATGATCAAGTATAGGTGGTCTAAGGGTGTTTATGTAGAAGGGGGAGGCTCTCTGGACTTCAAAGAAGTGGAGGACAAGTGAAGAAAACGTAAACAAATGAAATGGGGTGCTGTCCTATTTATAATGTTTCTGACTTTACGTACGTTAGCCTTCATGAATAATGTACGTAATCCACTTAGCGCACGCTATCTGTTATCCTTAGCGTACGTTAATGTTCAATAATAGCTTACTGTCTCGTTCTGTACTCGCTTACGTATGCTACACCATCAAGTTACGCACGTAAGCAACACCCATTAGCGTACGCTAGTTACATACCTTAGCGTACGTTAACACCCGTTGACTTAAAAACTGTCCAGGTTCATGCCGTGAGAATCTGATGAGGATCTGGCCGAGCCCACCACTAGCTGGCTCATGTGCTAGCCGTCCTGCTCAATTATTGACTGTCTTATGTACGCTACGCTTCACTCGTAGTATACGTTAACCTTGGCATATAACGTACGTTAAGCTCTCTTCTTAGCGTATGTTATCACGTAATTGCATGTGAAAATTTACATGTTGATATTATCATGTACATGGATACAAACACGAGAAGGGTCATACTTCGATTATTGATATCGCAATTTCGAATAATACAGGGTTCAATATAGATGAAATACTCAACAATTAATCCGGATATTACATACTCTCCTTCTAAAAAGGAGTTTCGTCCCGGAACTCAAGACGAAAATAACTCTGGGTATCTGAATTTCATGCTATCGTCCGTCTCCCAAGTGGCTTCTTCCACTCCGTGGCGCGACCACTGAACCTTAACCAAAGCGATCGGTTTATTTCTCAATTGTTTGACTCGACTTTCGAGTATCTTGATCGGTCTCTCTTCAAACGTACCATCCTTAGAGACTTCAATCTCGCCGAAATCAATGACATGACTAGGATCTGGTATATACTTCCGTAACTGGGATACGTAGAACACGTTATGAACATGGATCAGCGACGGCGGTAATGCCAACCTGTATGCTAACTCTCTAACTCTTTCAAGAATCTCGAACGGTCCGATATATCTCGGACTCGGATTTCCCTTTTTCCCAAAATGAAAAATTCCCCGAGTAGGAGAAACTTTTAAAAGCATGTGATCTCCAATACTAAACTCTAATGGGCAACGACGCACGTCTGCGTAAGATTTCTGTTGACTCTGGGCGGTCAACAGTCTTTCGCGAATCAAGGCTATCTTCCCTCGTGTCTGTACTATCAATTCCGGTTCCGTCCCGATCAAGTATGATGAATCATCCCAACATAGTTCCCCTACTGAAGGTTCAGTGGTCACGACACGGAGTCGAGGAGGCTACGTGGGAGATGGAGAGCAGCATGCGAGAGAGGTATCCCAAGTTATTTACCCCTTAGTTTCGAGGACGAAACTCCTTTTAAGGGGGGAGTATGTAATATCCGACAGTAATTTCTTATCTACTGTTGTATTATTCGGATAATTTAAGTGTCGTTATAATCAGTTTCATTCAGTTAATGTTTATTGATGTCGAGATATATCAGAAGAGACTTGATTATGACTATCATTCGCATCTGGCTTGAATTCTTGACGTTGTGTGGATTGTTACATTTTTTTGGGCAAGAATTTCTGTGTTTAACGTACGCTAAGTCTTTAACCTAATGTACGCTGTTTTATTGCCTTTACATACGTAATGGTGTGCTGGTTACGTACGTAATGCTTGGAATCTTATGTGATCTCACTTTCGGCGTGGGGGTGGACATGATCTGGATAGATGGCCTTTTCGAGGTAGCGAGGTTGACATACATCACGTACGTAATGCCGTGGCCCATAATGTACGTAATGATGTTAGTGTTTTGAGATAGTAACATCTGGAGGCATATTACGTACGTAACACTTTCAGGTGTAGCGTACGTAAATGGGTTAACGTACATTATCTTCATGTGATAACGTACGTAACGAGCTGTGCAGTTTATAAAAAGACAACTTGTGTCTTTCATTTGCACGTCCAAACTCCGATCTTTATCTCCAACAATCATCTCTCTGCCTCACTAGACTGTTTTTACACTCTTCTAACTCGTGTTTAAGCTTTGCACCTTGGATTGGAGCTTGTTGATTGGAAGTTTAGAGTTGTTCTTGTAGCTTGGAGTGTGTTCTTGTGTTCTTGGTGGTTGTTCTTCATTTCTAAAGGTATGTTGTACGATTCTACTCTACATTTTCGTAGTTATGATGTTAGTAATATAGTATACTACACCTAATATTGAATTAATCAAGTAAAACATGTTTATAATTAAGCTTTTAACCCTTATTGTTAAATATGGTAATTAAGGGTTTGAAGTGAAGATATTCTTGATATTGTAATGGTAGTGATCATGTTTATAGGAATCATACTCTTCTTGTTGGACTATTAACATCATTAGGACAATAATATACATTAGCTTCTTCGTAGTTAAGTTTAATGGATGGGATTATTGTCATAAAATGTAGTAGAACACCTTGATGAAATGTTAGAAGATTAGAGTGATATTCTTGAACCTAAGCTAGGTAAATTCATAGATGATGATAGTTGATTCTCCAAGTTAGTAAGGGGGTTGTAAGGATGGTGTTGATATGAGATGATCTTCATGATTATGATATGGTCTTGTAATTAAATGAATTTAGTATAACCTTATTATAACTTACTATGTTCAATCTAAATTTGACATAAGTGATGAACAAGGTTGTGCAGATTTTCACTTGCAAACAATTGGGATGTTTTTGGAAGGTTTAAAGGATATAAGATGATATTAATGAACTAAATGATTTTGATAAATTCTTATTCATAAGAACCATGCGAATATTTGAAAATATCTTGAAAATCGATCATAGGAATGAATTGAAGTAAATAAAGTTCTTGGAATAGAATTTTGATATCTTGAGATAGTTGAACTATTCAAATTGAATTTAGGGTGTCGTCTCACATAATTCGATATCAATGATTGTATGGATGAGTTATTAAGTGGAATGTATTTCATTCAAGGTTGATTGTTTGAGTAACCGATATTAGTTGAGGACCGTCCGTTCATTCGACAAAGGAGGATTATTCTCGTCTCCGTATTGAGGCAAGTTATCTTGCTTGGTTATAATGATGATTAAATTCTTGTGATGGTTATACGTTTCGTATGTATGAAACACTTATGAATTTGTGATTCGTAATTTGATATTGTTCTTGATGATGTTCCGTTTTTCATCATGGGATTGCATGCCCAAGTTCAACACCTTTGAATCATTGGTCTTGTTGATCCTTATTGTTATTTCGGTGAGTTTCTTGATCCTTAATCGGATATGTGATTTCTTGAATTCGTTGTCATGTTGTATTATGACATATCTAGGATCATATCTGCATTCCGATTGGTTATCGTGTAGGATTTTTAGCCAGGCACATATATAGTCATACGTGGATGTTTACGTATTGGACTGTGCACACGAGACATAGTTCGTGAGGCTAATTAGGTACAT
Source organism: Orobanche coerulescens (assembly GCA_033398695.1). Lineage (NCBI taxonomy): Eukaryota > Viridiplantae > Streptophyta > Magnoliopsida > Lamiales > Orobanchaceae > Orobanche > Orobanche coerulescens. The sequence goes on along the minus strand of CM065807.1, from coordinate 116,655,139 downwards.
TGTCTCACGTATATTATGGATTCCGTATACGGGGTGGACATGTGTACTGACACATTTCCGGATTGGGCCTACTGTGGTCCATCTTGAGCCATACTGTTTGGTCGTTCATAATCTATGTATGATTGGATATGTTCGACATTTTGTGACTGATTGTTCATACGCTCGAGGGGTATATTCAGTAGTCGGGATGTTCCTTTGAGATCTAGTATATGTGAATTGTATAATGTCTCGAGAATCATTTATCATGTATATCTGACCCGGTGTTTTGGGCGAAATACTTGTGTTGTATTTTAGGTCGTGGCAAAGGCAAGGCACGGGAAGAGCATGGTGATGGCGAAGGGTTCGAAGGATACTAGTTCGGGGGCCCCAAGTCTTTTGCTGTCCGGTTATATTTAAATCGTGTAATGTTATTTTCCGCTTCATTTAAACTATTGCTCGATTGAATAGTTATTTGAAGTATATCCCATCTCCATATGGTTTATACTGGCAATTTAGATCCTGTGTATGTTAAAGTTGTTGGTCATACTATTTGTAAACTCCTAATCGGAGTAATGACTATTTATTGTGGTTCGGTATCACAAGGTATTACGTATTTAATCTGTATTTTTGGTATCGCCTGGTGGGTCCCAGTGTGGGGTCCACGACACTGTAATAGCCGCCTTTTGGGGTGTTACAACTTTGCCTTATTCTCACACATATTGAAGCTAGGTTCGTCTAAGATTGCTTTCCACATAGGTCGGAATCAACCTGCTTTGGTAGTCCACATAGGGCTACCTCTCTCAGTGTATAGAATAATCTTCAAACAGTAGTTGTAGGCTTTAAGTCTCTTGGTTGTAGTGTGTTCATTTTGTTGAGGTATGTCTCAATCTCTTCACCATATGATCTCGTTGAGGCTGAAGATAGAGTTTGCTCTTTTTAAATTTCAAGAATTTGTTTGTTCACGAGTGTGATCAGTATGTTGATTCTTCATGTGTTCTGAGCAAGTATTTTAGTTGGGCTATTTATAACCTTGTAAATAGATCTGTTATAAATTTATTTGCAATAATGGGTAATACACTTGATCATTTCGGAGGCATTTCACCATATGGTACCGTGGGTTTCTCCAAAGATCCTTAGATCTCGGCATCGAGAATGATACCTCAACCGAATCTTACATCTTACATCTTAGAGTTGCGCGACTGTATGTGCACATAGCAAATGTACGAAGGCCAATCATACTGCCCATAGGCAAATCTCATTGCCCAGAGGCGAGTCATACTGCATGAAGGCGAATCATACAGCCCGAAGATGAATCATACTACCAGAAGGCATGTCATAGTATTTTTAAAATTATAATATTATTGTACAATAAATATGAACTTGAACATTAAAAGTATTTGAGTTATATTTCCCCACCTTAAATATGCAGAATCTTGACTGGATAATGAACTGCAATGTATGCTCCTACTCCACAGAATCCACGCTGTCAAATAAAAATTGTCTGATATAATTTATCAAAATTTGTTAGCCAAATTGGACTATTCTGAATTTAAATAGATTATCAAGGGGTAAATTTATAATCTAATACTCCCCCTGTCCCATACCTAACTGCTACCTTTCCATTTTGGTCCGTCCCAAACTTAACTGCTACTTACTATAAAAGGAAATAAACCAATCATTCCCTCTAAATATACACCCCAATGATCATCTATTTACCATAAAATACCATTAAGGGCCCACCCAATTAAACATACAATACTAATACACAATACTAATATGATTTCAGATTTCTATTATTACCCCTCTTAAAATATCACTTTATTACACACAATACTAATAAACAACTCTAACATTAATACTCGTGCCCAGAAAAATGTAGCAATTAAGTCTGGTACGGAGGGAGTATTACTTCATCTGAGCTGAATTGGATGTAACTAAAAGTAAATTGGGGCCAACTCGCAGGACTCAGAAAGTTGGGGCTTGAATTCAATAAAATGATAAAGTTAGGGTTCAATATAACCCTCACTCGTGAGTATTATCCGACAAAACTCATCCTTCTCCCATAATCTCTCTCTCTCTCTCTCTCTCTCTCTCTCTCTCTCTCTCTCAAACCGATTAATCTCTCCCCCTTCTCAAATTCACACTACAACACACTCACAAAATGCAAGGAAACACATGCTCACAAAGCACATGGACCTTGGCGGACAAAAGCAAAGCAGCGACGAGTCGCCACCGAGTTAATTTGGCGGGGCTTCCTGGATTCCGACTCCAGAATCACGGCGGCTCACAAATGGCGCAGGCCACGGTTGCGTCGCTTGAATCAGCAGCGGGTCTCAATTTCGACGGTCAAGGTAAGAATCTGGTTCATGTGTTAGTGATTCAGGTTTAGTTCATTCAGGATGATAGAACGGGTGGACTCTATTATTTTCAGGTTCTGGCTAGTGGTTTGAACGGATTTGGATTGGGGTATGAGTTGCGTTCTATTTTGATGGGTTCAAATTTTGTGATTTTGGTTTTTAAAGGCTGAGTACAAATATTTTACCCTTTGTTTGGTTCAAAGAAGGGGAGAGGAGGGGAGGGATTTTAATGGAGGGGAGGTGAGGGGAAGTGGAAGGGAGGGGAGGGATTTCAATACTTCATAGGAGAGGTAAGAGATTTTATGATTAAAATTACTTTTATACCCTTTACTTGAATTTAACAACACAGTATAACATCCTTCTTCATCAACAATTATTCTGCTGTTTCAGGAGAAAGTAAAAAGACTGTAAATAGAGTCAATCAATTGTATTCATAACACTGATAGAGGGGCCTTTATATAGGCATTACAATGAGAGTCCTTCCATACATAGGATTCCTAGATAAGGTAAGACATCTAATGGGATCCTACTACCTCTAGAAGGATCTAGAACCTTCCATCTATGTATCTACAACCAGTATTAGGTAAGACACATCATGGGAATAATAATTCCCGGAACACTCCCCCTGTGTCGAGCACTAATACAACAATGGTGCAGAAGATGTTGCCTTCGTAAAAACCTATTCCAAGCCAAAATAAAACCCCGTGGGAAAAATAAAGGCTTTATGAGGAAAAGATTGCAACGCACCAACATAACATGTCATGTATACTCCCCTAATGTATACATAATGACTCCCCCTGATGAGTACCTCAAATCATAGGAGTCAGATGCCAAGTTGCCCTCACAACTATACCAAGAAAAAACTCAGTGGGAAAAATACCTCTTGGTCTAAGTTGAACAGAAGTACAACGCATCATTGTATGGATGTTCTCATAGGTCGCCTCGTTAAAAATCTTACCAAGTGAAAACCCAATGGGAAAAAACAAACCTTGGTCTAAGGACAAAAAGAGCGCGACACATCCAAAGTGCAGAGTATCAAGTTTTCTAAAGTCTTGACCTCCATGCACTAAATCAGTCATAACTTCTTCGATTCAATAGGTATCAACGAAACTGTAAGAACTTATGAAAACTAGACACTCATAGATTTTCATTCACATACAGTACGTAACCTAGATCGACCTGAGCAGATCACAAAGCTCTATCAAAGTTGACTCAGCAAATTACCGGACATATCCTGTCCTGCTTTGCAACAATAGTCATATGTCACTCAACATGATGTATGTGATCAAATGGTTGGTTTCCTTGGAAAGTAGACACAAACCTTTCTAATGGCACCAATTTCACCATTTTCCAGCAAGTGAGCTGTCCTGTAGGTCATATGGGAGATAGACCAACACATTCTGGGCAGATTTGGGTATCGATTTTCAAGTGTCCTTTTTGTCGAGATAGAGCGAGCTTCAAGCTTCTTGTCAATCACAGACATTGCGTGAGCGCGTCCTAGGCCATCATCACAGTGGCTTTACTGGATTCTTACGAATGAGTACATTGAGTCAAACATGAGTACATAATACCATACTTTTCTCTTAAGACTGCATCATCATTCAAGTGAGCCAAGTCTTAATTATGACTTCGACTAATCATCGAGAATCATATAGGCATTACTTTATCGTCTTTTAGGGAAACCATCCCTTAGATTGCCTTAAACTGATTGATGAATACACATCATCAAGTGTACCCAAGATCCTTTCATTCTTAACTTTGGATTTAGCGGAATCTCTTAGTCTCACAAGAGTACCTCACTATAAACCCTTAGTTTTACACGCAAAAGCTTCCTATCTCTTCCAAATCAAGTATATACTTAGTATGCGTTCCCGACAATCACTTGTCGACGTGCTCTGTGGTCAGGAGGCACTTGATTTGAGTCTGATCCACCACGAGATCCTTCCATCACTTAACTTAGTTCCCCACTAAGATAAGATTTTAACCACAAGCTGCACGTCAGTTTTTGGGAAACTATCTAACTGAAAAGATAGTGGATGCTATAACATCCATTACGATATCACAACTTAGTTTCGTGTCATCGTAGTCGATTCCAGTGCATTCATGATAAACCTTGCACCATGAGGTGAGTTTAACTCCTTCTCTCACTCGCTTTGACAAAGTATACGGATAGATCTTATCTTTGGAGTGTCGATACCACTTCAACAAAGGGCTATCACTTTGTTTATACTGGAGTCGCATATGTTTCCATTATAGGCTAAGGCTATAATGTTTGTAGATTTTCAACGAAGTATGGTTCGATTAAACTCACATTTCACGTCCTCATGAACCGGCTTTATTCATAGAGTACACTTTATGGATTGGCATTCATTGAGGCATCCCCCAATGATGACTATAATCCAAAATCACATGAGACGGACGAGTTCATTTGATCATATGATCAAGTTTCATGTACCAAACTCGCATACATTCTTAGCGAGAGTATTTATCGAACTAAGTGGCATCCCAATACTCGATGAGATCCACATCCTAGTAACACCATCTACCACAATTTGCGGTGTTACCATATCACCATTTATAGATGACGAACGTCCATGACCGGACACAATCCTTGCAGACATGTTTGCAGCATGTATTTAATCTCGTCACTTTAGGGAACTTGGTGAGGCACAGTAGGGACAAACTACGACAATTACAAGTCGTTCTACTCGAACATGATCGTTCGCATCTCCCTCTAACGACGGGAAGACTGGCTCATCAAAGTGACTTACGAGATCGTCTACCAAGGTATATTTTAAGCGGACTATAAGTGAAAGTGCATGTCATATTCATCATTTATAACCCGTCATAATGCGTTGTGGTGACGCACTTTGGCACATGAACATGTGGACGATAAAGGTTTTCAGTGTTAACACAATCCAGTTAACAAAATGCATACTGTTACACTCGTAACTAAACATTTGAATGATGATAGGTATAGGTTAATATGACATATTGACCGATGCTACATAACCGTAGCTACTGGTCTTAAGAATCCAATAAAACCGCCACCATGCACCACCGGGATCGAACATAAAGAAACGATTGAACCGATGATAGGCCGTTGGTTTTATCGAACCTCTAGTGCTTTCTTGAAGTTTTCACTCCCTTCACCAGCCCCAAACACCTCAAAATTTCATGAGCATGTATAAACGGGTGTTTAGGATTCCAAAACCATCAACCTTGTGGTCAAAAACCGATCAAAATGACATCGAACTGGTCGTTCGGACGGCTGGTGGTATGTGAAAACTTCATTTAAGTGGTTCACCTCCTTCCAAGTCTCCAAATGGCATCAAAATTTGTGAGAACGTAGCCTTGCATGTTAGAAGTACTTGTTAAAATTTCACTTTAAGACTTGGTCTAAAAAAGTGGGTGAACCGACCTTTACAATGACTGGTCCACAAGTTGGACAACCATAAACTCATGTTTCATCAACTTATCAATCATTGTCAAAGGAACCACATAACATATAATGTTATCACTTGAGTACGACCATTTGTGAACACCATCATAGCATCATAAATCACCCAGGTTAATACTTATGATCATGTATGTATAAGGACTCGGTGAAAAGGGAGGACTCAGCACCATGCTTATGCAAATCGCTACATTATTCTCTTTAGCATATGAGGGTGTCATCTCCTAATCGTGCTAGAGAATAGGCTTTAATCAATGAACATGGCTAAAAGGATCATCGGGGGGTCTTTGGCGTCACACATGCTTATGAAAGCAAGACGCGGATGACATAAATATCATCATCGGTCATGAGCCCTGCTCACGACTCCACCAACGTACTTTGGTGTCTTTGATCCAACTAGCTTCTTTGTTCAAAGAAAATGATGTCCATGACAATACCGTGATATATGGATCATCAAACTGTCCAAACTCCAGACTATTAAAGCCTAAATGTGTCAATGTCCCAATACATCTTCTGGTTACACAAACCGATGCAAGCCGAACCATATTGACTCATGAATATTTTTCCTTTCACATATTCAATACAAGTGATGCATAAGATTTTATTTCTCACAAATCATAATGAGATGCTATGAGTGATACACTTTGGCATATGTATCATCGAGTCATAACATGGTTCAATTGTTACGGAACATATGTGACTAGAAAACGCCATTCGGCATTCAACAACTTGAGCATTATACCACTCATTGATTGTGATGACCTATTCATCATAGTCACAATGGATTTATAAACCGAAATCCAAAAATATCGTGTTCCTTGAAAATAGCTTAATACACACTCAATTTCGCTTGCAAAATTTTACAAATATGAGCATAGGAAACACTCTAACAACATAGAGATTTTATACCAGATACGATCAAATTGATCTATCATATTGAGTGCATAACATGGTAAGGTTATATACCTAATGGGCAAAATTACGACACAAGCATGGTGTAACACTACCATGCACACGCTCGACCTTCTTATAAGGGTGCGTATTTTGTGCTTCCCCAAGGAAACTGTTTTTCAACATTTGAAAGATGATATTTTAGCGTACAATGTATACTAAAAAATCGCATCATCTGTGCCAAATTCGGCCAAAAAGTGCTTGAGAAACATGTGTCATAAGACCACTTGAAAATTTAAGATGGGAACCAAGTTGGTTGGGACAAAAGTTAGCACAATCGCTGGAAATAAAATTCCGTGCAGCTTGACCTTTGTTCACTAAAACAGCGATAACTCCCTTGTTAGGAAGTCTATGGACTAACGGTCATATGTTCTGGAAACTAGACTTCTGTATCATTCTATCCATATATTGTGCACCACACGGATCCCTAAACTCAGATCACAGTGCATAGTTTAATTAACTGCTTTAGTATTTCCCAAGTTTAGTGAGAAAACAAGGTTGAGACCATATCTGTAACACCCCGAGATATTCGGAATAATTACAGCGCCGTAAACCCTTTAGATAAGGATTTACAAGGCTAAATTTAAAAGAAGTGTAAAAATAATCCAATCGAACAACTGAAGTTCACATACAGATTTGATTCAACCGATCAAATGAGTTAACTTATACAACCATATCGAAATGACCTTATTAAATACAGACGTACTCGAGTACTAAACGAACCAAGAAGACAAATCACAATAAAAATAACATCAACCACATCATCGAGCCATTTCATCGTCACAGTCTTGTGGTTGCCTCCCGCTCCTCGGCTACCTGAACATCAAAACAATGTCCACCCCGAAGGGGTTAGCAAAACAATGCTAGTACAAGTATCATCATACAATAAATCATCAATGCATCATAAAACATGCAAAACGGACTTCCGCCACCGGAATCCAACGATGCGAATCCTCACGATTCCATCAACACAATACAGGGTAATCCAGCGATCCAGCGCCCTTGGTATAGATCCCCATGATGATCCCGTCGGACCAACGCATGGTGGAAAACCCGTCCAACGATCCAGCGCCCTCAGCATAGATCCCCATGATGATCCCGTCGGACCAACGCATGGTGGACATTCGATCCAGCGCCCTCAGCATAGATCCTCATGATCCCCTCGGATCATTTATACCATAAATCAATCAACTATGCAGATACATATGCATTTCAATATGTTCATCAATACGAACAAATAACAACGAATATCACGAGAATTTTCAGAAATACATCTCATATTCAACAATATGAACAAAACCACAAGCATGATCAAAGTTTCAATATAAATTGAACTCGACATATGATACTTGCCTCGAAAATGGCAAGGACGAAACACTTCAATGATCTCGACACACTCGAAGGCCGCCTCCTTCGATCAACGTAACAAGCCCGAACCTTAACAAAAGGAATGATATACAAATCATCTCAAGTCGAACGATGGCCTAACAATTCGGTCTACGGCCGAAAAGCTCAAAATAAACAATCTGCCTGGACTGCTTAGCGTGCGCTACATACTCTACGTAATGTGCGCTAAGCCGGCCTGTTAGCGTACGCTATCGTGTAAGACTAGCGTGCGCTAGCCACGAACTGACAGTTTGAACCGGCTGATACATAACGCACGCTACGTACGTATTGTGCGTTAACTGATCCCCGATAGCGCACGTTAACTCACATATGTTAGCGTGCGTTAATCTTGCATGGCAGAATACTGCTAATGGAAAAACTGGGTTGAAAGGTGGTGAATTTCATGAACTCTATGGTGATAATACAAATTACCCTCGGGCATATCATGCTAATAAGGTTTGTGGAAGTTCTATGATCATGAGATACAAATATACGGATAATTATCACAACATCATAACTCATCCAAGATCTTGAAGAGATATTCTAAGTTCCAATTTTTCCAAGTCCCAAAACATATGATTCCTTACGTAAAACATACGAATTAGGTAATCTTCATATACTGGTCGATTGGTTTTGAAGATTCATAACATGCTCAGGAATCCACATACTAAAAGGTTCAATGTATCATACGATGAATAAGTGTCGAAACGTCGAAAATATCCTTCTAACACAAGATGTACGACTTATAACGAATCTAACTGACTAGATGAACATGATCAACATCCTTTAGAACACTACTAGTATTGGTGAAGAATCACCTACCTCAAGGTAGTGAAGAACACGGAGGAAATTGAAGCAATCCAAACACCAATCTCCAAAGATATACGATCTTCAATCACGAGCTAGGATGTTGATATGAAGTGTTTAGGATGAAGGAAATTATGTTCTAAGTGTAAGAATTCGGGTAAAGGGAGAAGAAAGAACTGAAATCACGAATAGGATGCTGTCCTATTTATAAGAAATGGCTATTAGCGCGCGCTAGACCCTGCTCGTAGCGTGCGCTAACGGCTCACTGACTTAACTGTACTCAGCACTTAGCGTGCGCTACGCATATACCTGTAGCGTGCGCTAAGGCGTTGACTCGGCTTTTCCCGAAAGCCGTCCAGGTACATCCCGACACGATCCGACAGGGGTCCCCCGGCCAGATCTCACCTACCGCACGTCTCAATCAAATTGACCACGCATAGCGTGCGCTAATGACCCTCAGTAGCGTGCGCTATGAATCCTCTTTAGTGCACGCTAAACATAGCTGATAGCGTGCGCTACATGCGCAGAATTAAAATCTTTAAATCACAAACACGAAATTATACGCTCGACAACATCGGATTATGAAATACGGAGAATAGTACTCAGACAAAAGTACAATCATTACAATATCACAAGTTCCAATAACATAACAGAAATCTCGGGTATTACATCCTTCCTCCCTAAAAAGAAGTTTCGTCCCGAAACTTAAGATGAAAACAACTCCGGATATCTAGTCTTCATACTGTCCTCCGTTTCCCAAGTGGCCTCTTCGACTCCATGTCGTGACCATTATACTTTAACCAAGTGTATTGGTTTATTCCTCAATTGTTTGATCCGGCTCTCAAGTATCTTGATTGGTCTTTCTTCGAAGGTGCCATCATTAGCTATCTCGATCTCGTCGAAATCAATGATGTGACTGGGGTCCGGTACATACTTCCGCAATTGGGATACGTGAAACACATTGTGAACGTGACTCAGCGATGGCGGTAAGGCCAACCTGCATGCTAAATCTCCAACTCTCTCGAGGATCTCAAATGGTCCGATATATCTCGGGCTAAGCTTGCCTCTCCTCCCAAAACGGAAAATCCCTCGTGTAGGGGACACCTTCAATAGTACATGGTCTCCAGCGTCAAACTCTAGAGGGCGACGACGTATATCTGCATAAGACTTCTGTCGACTCTGGGCAGTCAACAATCTCTCTCGAATCAAGGCTATCTTCTCTTGCGTCTAAATAATCAATTCCGGTTCCGTCCCGATCAAATCCGAAGAATCATCCCAACATAGGGGTGATCGACACCTTCTCCCATACAAAGCTTCAAATGGTGCCATCTTAATTGAAGCATGCCAACTATTATTGTAGGTGAATTCAACTAATGACAAATGAGCTTCCCAATCAGTTGACCAATCCAAAGCACAGGCTCTAAGCATGTCTTCTACAGTTTGAATAGTCCTTTCGGACTGACCGTCCGTTTGGGGATGATAAGCTGTGCTAAAGTTGAGCTCAGTCCCCAGAGCCCGGTGAACTGCTTTCCAGAAGTGTGACACGAAGCGACCATCTCGATCCGAAATAATGGTCCTCGGCGTCCCATGCAATCTGACTATCTCCGCAATAAATACTCGTGCCAATCTCTCGGGTCCCCATGTATCTTTAATTCCCAGGAAATGAGCCGAATTGGTTAGTCGATCAACTACAACCCAAATCATGTTCATTCCCATTATAGTCCTTGGCATACTAGTGATGAAATCCATCGAGATGTCCTCCCACTTCCATTCAGGGATCGGAAGCGGTTTTAACATTCCGGCAGGTCGCTGATGTTCAATCTTAACCTGCTGACAAGTCAAACACTTCGAAACGTACTCTGCTACGTCCTTCTTCATATTCCCCCACCAGAAGTTTTGCTTTAAATCCTTATACATCTTACTGCTGCCTGGGTGAATAGAATAGGGCGCGCTATGAGCTTCCTTTAAAATTGTCCGTCTCAAATCATCATCCTCGGGAACGCAAAATCGTCTCTGAAATCTCAGAACTCCATCGTCTTGTATCACGAATCCTGGGGCTTTTCCCTTCTTTACTTCATCACATAATCGAAGGATCAGAGAATCGTTCAATTGCTTAGACTTGATCTCCTCGACTAGTGATGAAGTCAGTTCCATCACATAAAGTTTCCCTTGGATTCCTGGTGCCCATACTTCAATCCCCTCGCGGATCAGTTCTTGTTGAATACTGGGTTGGGACGTAAGTGCTTCCAACACTCGAAGAGAAACAGGTTTTCGGCTTAAGGCATCGGCTACTACATTTGCTTTCCCCGGATGATAGAGAATCTCCAAGTCATAATCCTTGATCAATTCCAGCCACCTTCTCTGCCTCATGTTTAATTCTTTCTGACTGAAAATGTACTTGAGGCTCTTATGATCCGTAAAGATCTGACAATGAGTGCCGTACAAATAATGTCGCCAAATTTTCAAGGCAAAGACCACAGCTGCTAGCTCCAGATCATGAGTAGGGTAATTAATCTCGTACGGTTTCAATTGTCGAGAAGCATAAGCAATCACTTTATCCTTCTGCATCAACACACAACCCAAACCCTGATTTGAAGCGTCGCTGTATACCATGAATCCATCAGTTCCCTCTGGCAGCGCTAATATAGGTGCTGTCGTCAGTCTCCTCTTAAGTTCGTCAAAACCAGCCTGGCACTTCTCATTTCACGTGAACTTTTGAGTTTTCTGTAACAGCTGAGTGAGCGGACGAGCAATTTTGGAAAATCCCTCTACAAAGCGGCGATAATATCCAGCAAGTCCTAAGAAGCTTCAGACTTCTTTCACGTTTTTAGGAGCTTCCCAATCCAAGATTGCTTCGACTTTCTTCGGGTCCACCTGGACTCCGTCGGCTGATATCACATGCCCAAGGAAGGTTACTTCCTTAAGCCAGAACTCGCATTTTGAAAATTTTGCATACAGCTGTTCCTTCCTCAAGGTGCTCAAAACCACACGTAATGTTCAGCATGTTCCTCTGCGTCCCTCGAATATATCAGGATGTCGTCAATGAAGACGACCACAAATTTATCCAAGTATTCCAAGAATACCCGATTCATCAATTGCATGAAAACCGCAGGAGCATTGGTAATTCCAAACGGCATTACTAAAAATTCATAATGCCCGTACCGGGATCTGAAAGCAGATTTCGGTATATCCGACTCCTTAATTCTCAACTGGTGGTATCCCGATCGCAAGTCAATCTTCGAGAATACCCTTACCCCTTGCAGTTGATCAAACAAGTTGTCGATCCGAGGTATAGGATACTTATTCTTGATCGTCATCTTGTTGAGCTCCCTGTAATCAATACACAGTCGGAGGGATCCGTCTTTCTTCCGGACAAAGAGAACGGGCGCTCCCCAAGGAGAAACACTAGGTTGGATATAGCCCTTCTGTAACAATTCCTCCAGTTGCTTCTTGAGTTCATACATCTCGGTTGGCGCCATGCGGTATGGTGCTCTGGAAATAGGAGCTGCTCCAGGCTCTAATTCGATAGTGAATTCCACTCCCCTCTGCGGAGGTAACCCAGGTAGTTCGTCAGGAAATACATCTGAGAACTCATTCACAACTGAAATAGACGAGAGCTCTACTCCTTCCTCTTTCCTCATGGCATAGCACCAAAGTCCGTGACATCCCTGCTTCAGTAATTTCACGGCTTTCATTGCCTTGATCAATTTTCCCGAGCTTCCCGGTCTCCATCCTCGGAATAAGTGCTCAGATCCGTCATCAGCAATGATGGAAATGACTCTCTCTCGGTAATTCAGAACAGCTCCATAACGGTTGAGCCAATCATCTCCGAGAATTAAATCATCACCGTAGATGTCAACTACAATGAGATTCGATGGCCACTCTCTTCCTTCTATAGATACTGGGAAATCCCTAGCTTCTAGGGTTCCCACAATTTTCTCTCCGCTCGGTAATCCCACAACATAAGGTTCACAATTATACAAGCACGAGATTTTCAAACGATTAACACAGTTCAAAGATATAAAAGAATGCGTAGCTCCCGAATCGAACAAGACACTAACTGGTTGAAAAAGGATCTGAATCGTACCTGATGCAACAGCTGTGTTCTGATCATCAGATTTCCTCATTTCGTACAGGCGCGGAGGAACGGACCCAGCACTGGATGTCTCTCTCTTCCCAACGTTCTGCTGCTGAAATCCACTCTGCTGCGTCTGGTTCACACTCGTCTCCTTCGGAACTGGAGATGGAGTGCGAGTACCAAAAGATCGGGTCGCATTCCCACAAAATGTTGCGCAATGTCCTTCCTGTCCACACTCGAAACAGGTCACAGCAGGCGCGAAACAATCACGTCGAACATGTCCCGCTTTGCCACAGTTGTAACACTTGTTCCCTGCATCTGAAACAGTTGGTGCTGCCCGGAACTTCTTTCCACCTCGAGAAGGATGCGGAGGTCTCCTGGATGAATGAAAAGAGGACTGACCCCTGCGAGGTCCGCTACTCTTATCCTCCGTGAAGTTGCCAGACACCTTCTGTTTCTTTGCTTCCATCGCTTTCTCTACTGCTGCCTCCTTCATATCATAGGCCAACGCCTTGTCCTGATACTGTCGCAGGGTGGTACATTCAAATCCGGACATATACTGCTGAATTTCCGGCTTCATTCGCATGTCAAAATGAAAAATCTTCTCCGCCTCGGTCTTGACCAAGTGGCGCACATAAGTCAGCTGGTGATTAAAAGTCTTAATCACGTCCGTCACAGATACTTCCGAATTTTGTGGTGAGAAAAACTCCCGAACTCGGGCTTCTCTAACTGGGCGAGGACAATACTGCTCCTCCATCATCAATTTGAATTCCGTCCAGTCAACATTGTGCTCCTCCGGTCGAATGGCCTCCCACCAGTCGAAAGCCTCCCCGGTCAAAAGATACTGGGCGACCAGAACCTTCCTATCGTTGGGACAGTTAATCCCCGCAAAAATCTTCTCTAATTCTTTCAGCCAGTGATCCCAAGAAAGCGTCTCGGCAGAGCCGTCAAATTTCGGAGGGTGTAATTTAATCACTTCGGTCAGCCATCTATCTCCTCAATTTTCCACGTTATGCTGCTGTCCCATCGCCGTCTGCATGCGATCCACAACTTGAGCAAACTGGTTTATCTGGGCAACCACCTGCTGAAGCACTCCCGGCACGTTAGGATCTGCATTATTATTTGCCGATCCCTGCTGTCCCCCGGAATGGGAATCCGTTCGACTAGCGGTTATCTCTGGGGTAGATACCGACTCTTCTTGCCTCGCATTTCCACGTCCGCATCCACGACCGCGTCCGCGTCCACGACCTCCTCTCAACATACTGTAAACATAAATACTCAATATCCAGGACAAACTTTCTCAAAGTACATCCATCAATGTTTACAAGACATGAATTAAATAAAACGGTAGTATTCGAGATTAGGAAACTTACAACCACGGTCCACACGACGATCTTTGGCTCGGCAGGTGATGTTACGAGCGACCAATAATCAAATAACGTAAGCAGACCCAACTAACCCATTGCCAAGATATCCATGAATCTTAGCTCGATACCATATTCGTAACACCCGAGATATTCGGAATAATTACAGTAGTAAACCCTTTAGATAAGGGTTTACAAGGCTAAATTTAAAAGAAGTGTAAAAATAATCCAATCGAACAACTGAAGTTCACATACAGATTTGATTCAACCGATCAAATGAGTTAACTTATACAACCATATCGAAATAACCTTATTAAATACAGACGTACTCGAGTACTAAACGAACCAAGAAGACAAATCACAATAACAATAACATCAACCACATCACTGAGCCATTTCATCGTCACAGCCGATCTTGTGGTTGCCTCCCGCTCCTCGGCTACCCGAACATCAAAACAATGTCCTCCCCCGAAGGGGTTAGCAAAACATTGCTAGTACAAGTATCATCATACAATAACTCATCAATGCATCATAAAACATGCAAATCGGACTTCCGCCACCGGAATCCAACGATGCGAATCCTCACGATTCCATCAACACAATACAGGGTAATCCAGCGATCCAGCGCCCTTGGTATAGATCCCCATGATGATCCCGTCGGACCAACGCATGGTGGAAAACCCGTCCAACGATCCAGCGCCCTCAGCATAGATCCCCATGATGATCCCGTCGGACCAACGCATGGTGGACATTCGATCCAGCGCCCTCAGCATAGATCCTCATGATCCCCTCGGATCATTTATACCATAAATCAATCAACTATGCATACACATATGCATTTCAATATGTTTATCAATACGAACAAATAACAACGAATATCACGAGAATTTTCAGAAATACATCTCATATTCAACAATATGAACAAAACCACAAGCATGATCAAAGTTTCAATATAAATTGAACTCGACATATGATACTTGCCTCGAAAATGGCAAGGACGAAACACTTCAATGATCTCGACACACTCGAAGGCCGCCTCCTTCGATCAATGTAACAAGCCCGAACCTTAACAAAAGGAATGATATACAAATCATCTCAAGTCGAACGATGGCCTAACAATTCGGTCTACGGCCGAAAAGCTCAAAATAAACAATGCTGGATCGCTTAGCGTGCGCTACATACTCTACGTAACGTGCGCTAAGCCGGCTCGTTAGCGACGCTATCGTGTAAGACTAGCGTCGCTAGCCACGAATCGCAGCTTTGAACCGGTGATACATAACGCACGCTACGTACGTATTGTGCGTTAACTGATCCCCGATAGCGCACGTTAACTCACATATGTTAGCGTGCGTTAATCTTGCATGGCAGAATACTGCTAATGGAAAAACTGGGTTGAAAGGTGGTGAATTTCATGAACTCTATGGTGATAATACAAATTACCCTCGGGCATATCATGCTAATAAGGTTTGTGGAAGTTCTATGATCATGAGATACAAATATACGGATAATTATCACAACATCATAACTCATCCAAGATCTTGAAGAGATATTCTAAGTTCCAATTTTTCCAAGTCCCAAAACATATGATTCCTTACGTAAAACATACGAACTAGGTAATCTTCATATACTGGTCGATTGGTTTTGAAGATACATAACATGCTCAGGAATCCACATACTAAAAGGTTCAATGTATCATACGATGAATAAGTGTCGAAACGTCGAAAATATCCTTCTAACATAAGATGTACGACTTATAACAAATCTAACTGACTAGATGAACATGATCAACATCCTTTAGAACACTACTAGTATTGGTGAAGAATCACCTACCTCAAGGTAGTGAAGAACACGGAGGAAATTGAAGCAATTCAACACCGAAAGCTTGAACACCAATCTCCAAAGATATACGATCTTCAATCACGAGCTAGGATGTTGATATGAAGTGTTTAGGATGAAGGAAGTTATGTTCTAAGTGTAAGAATTCGGGTAAAGGGAGAAGAAAGAACTGAAATCACGAATAGGATGCTGTCCTATTTATAAGAAATGGCTATTAGCGCGCGCTAGACCACCTTTCGTAGCGTGCGCTAACGGCTCACTGACTTAACTGTACTCAGCACTTAGCGTGCGCTACGCATATACCTGTAGCGTGCGCTAAGGCGTTGACTCGGCTTTTCCCGAAAGCCGTCCAGGTACATCCCGACACGATCCGACAGGGGTCCCCCGGCCAGATCTCACCTACCGCATGTCTCAATCAAATTGACCACGCATAGCGTGCGCTAATGACCCTCAGTAGCGTGCGCTATGAATCCTCGTTAGCGCACGCTAAACATAGCTGATAGCGTGCGCTACATGCGCAGAATTAAAATCTTTAAATCACAAACACGAAATTATACGCTCGACAACATCGGATTATGAAATACGGAGAATAGTACTCAGACAAAAGTACAATCATTACAATATCACAAGTTCCAATAACATAACAGAAATCTCGGGTATTACAATATCCAATGGCATAAGTGTTGATGCAAAAACATGGCAATAACAGCCATAGGTGCGTCTAAACGCAACAGGGTATTCGATTTCTTATCTCGACTAATGATCCTTTCGGTAACTCCAACTTGGTAGACTTGCAGAGAAAGTAGGAATGTCGGTACAACTAAGGCTGTTTAAAAACCACTGATTCTGTTTGAACTTTCAAAGTATAAACAAATACCAAGGAGGATGCGCCTAGTCATGATCAAAGTGTAGACAAAATCCACCAAAGTGCATCAAATCAACCAAGAATTTTAATTCTCAATTTGCAAGTATACGTCATAATAGCCATGTTATATAGATACAACGCGGTGCATCATAATTAAGCATTTTGAACGATGAGACATAATGAATATACCATAACCAACTCGTCTTGACCATCCAATAAGATCGACTAATCATAGTCAAATGTATAAGGCACATGCTTTTACAAATACTCGGAAAAGTATTCGGACCTATAGTCACACGAACTATAATCGAGGTCAACGAATTCATGTATTTACCGCAATATGCCATTGCTTTACATGTTAAAATTCATGAGAATTACTCGTACATTCTTTCATATATCATATTGCAAGGAGACGGTGTATGACTACACCCACATGCAATGTTTTATTTTAATAGGATGAAAGATGGAGTTTTCCAAGTATGGGATTGGGTCAAGACCAACGTGGTGGTCACTCAATTCAATGTGACAAATCCGTCACAAATCGATTTTAACCATGACATATCCGTCGCAATCGATGTTTGTCCCATTTGTACGTCACAAATTCATGACTAATTATGAACAAGTCATAACTTTACCATTACCGACAATGTTCGTTTTATTTAATTGTTGGTTTAAAATCGACAAAACGGTAATGTCAAATCGCACCCAAACCATGGTGTATGCAACAACCACAACTATCGACTTTCAACAATTATCCGTGACTCCCCCAGGACCATCACACAGTTTACTTTGACATATGAGAGTGATACCACCTCTCATAGTCTCATCCACCGCAAAGTAGCGTGGGAGATAAAGAACCCAATTCCCCAATTCCCAAATAAAATTCCCAAAAGAGAGAAATTGAAAAACGGGAACTTTAATAAAATCTTACGGGTACTTGGTTCCATATTTGCTTTGATCCTTGAACGGGAGCTTCTATCCATATGAGCAACATATTTCCATGGGTACTCCGTTCTATATTTACTTTGATCCTTGAACGGGATAAATATGGCTTTTCTCCATATTTTGCACATCATCACGAGCAAGGTATTTTCCTATATTCACGTAAAACATAAACATGGTAAGATTCATAAGTGTACAAATTAATGAACAAATAAATCATTAATTAGGAAAAGATGGAGAGTTGAGAAATGCCCGGATAGGGCTATTGGGCTTGATAATTCGGCCGAAAAAGGACTCGAGCACGGCGGTGCAGCCACTCGGTATTGGATGAAGTCGGATCTCCAAATTTCCTTATAAAAATCTGCTTCTGTTCGGCAGTAGATTCAGTATGCAATACTACTCGGAATCTGATCTCCACCGTTGAATATACAGATATTTGTGTTAGGAAGTTTCTGTCAAAATTTCACACCGATCCGACGGTTAACGAATCGGAAAACATGATTTTGGTACGACTGCGCTGTGCAGAAAATTTACGCGCGGAAATTCTCGTCTCTCGTTTTTTTTATTTGGATTGTTTTTGAAATTTGCATAAAATCGGACGAATTTTCAGAAAAAAAAACGAGAGAGGGAAAAAAAAATTTCTTGCTCAGTTGGGGTCTACGTGCTGATAACGTGTTTCAGGAGAAAGTAAAAAGACTGTAAATAGAGTCAATCAATTGTATTCATAACACTGATAGAGGGGCCTTTATATAGGCATTACAATGAGAGTCCTTCCATACATAGGATTCCTAGATAAGGTAAGACATCTAATGAGATCCTACTACCTCTAGAAGGATCTAGAACCTTCCATCTATGTATCTACAACCAGTATTAGGTAAGACACATCACGAGAATAATAATTCCCGGAACATCTGCATAATTTTAAGTCTTCACCACAACCTCAAACCAGAATTTTCAAGACCTTGCATAGTGACAGAAAAAGAAAAGGCAAAGGCACAATTAAGTTCACAAATTCATTGCTGCAAAGTGATCAAAATAAATTTTGCAACAATTAAGATAAAAATCACATAACTCCCCAAGTCCAATAAATATTTACAGCAAAATACCACAAACTACTTTAAAAATGTTCAAGTATCCAATCAAGAGCATCAATTGGTAGGTGGATTTGAGGAGCCAAACACCATATACATGATCACATCCTTGCGTGCTTCAACCAGACATTGAAGAACTGTTTTAAGTCCGTCAACATCTTTCATTAATTTGCAAATAATCATAGGTCATATAGTTAGATTCGATTCTTCAGCGTTTATCTAATATAGTAAAATAAATCTACAATAAATAATTCAGAGTTGCATTTCAATTGAGACTTGTAATGAAGCACAACAATTTAGATCATGAAGTTCACAAACATCATCATCCTCATCAATCATCACCAATAATAAAATCATCATCCTCATCAATTAAGAGAGATAATAAAGATCATGAAGCACACAAACACAATAATATCATCATACTCATCAATCATCACCAACAATAAAATCATAGACCAGATAACCTGGAATCGAAATTCATAAAAACCGAGTTCATAAAAAAAAAATCAAAATCGATCAAAAAATAAACAATAAAATCAATTTAGGTACTGGAAAGTACTTTCGAAAAAAAAAGCCTTGCAGGGAACTACGACAGACTGGTGAAAATAACCTGGAAAGTACTTTCGAAAAAAAACACCTAGAAATCGGCGGACTTGTGCGACAGCGGCCTCTGTGTGCGTCGGTGCCAGCGACGGCGATGGTAGGAGCTGCGGTGGGATGGGGAGCTACGGCAGGCGCTACGATTTCTGAGAAGTGAGAGTGTGATCGCGGTAAATTGTGAGAGTAGTCGGCCGCTGGGCTTTCTTTCACGAACAGACTTGGAAGAAGAAGGGGAATTGCATGGTTATTTTTCTCCGAAATTTATTTCCCCTCCTAATTCACCCGCTATTGGAGGGAACAGAAAATTGAGGTTGGAGGGATTTTGCGCCCCTCTGTTTCCCTCCCATCCCCTCCTAAAATTTCAACCAAACAAACTTAATTTTAAAAATCCCTCCCCTCCCCTCCCATCCCCTCCATTCCCCTCCAACCAAACGAAGCATTAATGTAAGGGGGCGGTTGGAAGTTATCTAATTCTGGGTTTTTTCCTGGTTTAACTTCGGATAAGGATTTCTGGATTTGATGATGGAATGGATGGATTTTGGTGATATGAATTTGATTCGATTAACTGTTTTCAAATGGGAGGAACGGTTGAATTTGTTAAAACTAAATTTGGGGTTTTAAGACGGTGATTAAAAATAAGTTTTGGGGATGGACATCTATTCCGACTCGCCATAAAATAGACGAAGAACTGACGTTGAGAACTTCATATTCTACAAGTGTTGGAAAAGAGGAAAAAGTGGGGTTGTTTTGAGCAGCCCACTTAAGAGGTAATTTTGAGTGTGCCCGACTTCGAGTTAATGTCTGGATTTGGTTGGAATACGTAGTACTCCGTAAGAGGTTTCCAAAATATGTAAGAACACTCAAAATGCTTGAGGTATGAATGAGATATAATATTTCAAAGTGAGATCTTTGGAAGTGGGTTTGTGATGCTATCCCACATTGAAAAAAAGTAAAATGAATTGTGTGTATATAAGTTGATTTGCGCAAATTCTTGTTCACAACAAGTGGAACATGAGTGTATGTGTGACTGAGCGTCTCTCTCTCTCTCACACACACACACACACACCGGCCGCTGCCGCTGACCGACCGACCGAATCGACTCGACTCGACTCGACTCGGTTTGGTTTGATTCGGGTCGGGTGGAAGGGCGATTTGGGTGAAATGTCTAGGCGTCTCGAATTTAGGATAAGTGTCAAAGAGATTAAACCTAGTTAAATTTAGAGTTTCTCCAGCACCTCTCTCTCTCTCTCATCTTCACCTATAAATACCGATGTGAGGGGGTCTAATTTTCGGACGGTAATTTTCGTTTTCAAGCCTTATCCACGATTTTGAGTTTTTTTTCCATCAAAAAATTTTATCCTCATATTTTCGGTTGCGTCGGTGATAGTTCAGATTTTATTCTAGTTCGCTGAGGGTGAGATAATCCATTTATAAACGTATCGAGATGTTTTATCCACGGAGGTAGACGCTATACACCGCAGTGAGGGCGAATATGCTTTAAGTAGACAGATTTTCTGGACTCAACATCGCCCATCTTACTTTAATTACTTATATATATATTATTTGCTGCTTGCTTCATTAACGAATCTGTCTCTTAGCTTGATGTTCTCAGATTTGCAGCTCACGTAGTAGATTCAAAGCATGGTATTTTCTAACAATCTTAAAGCAAAATATTACTTTTGTAATATTAATTTCGAAGTCATAAAATATCAGACATGTGCTTTATTTCCCAACTCATAGAAAATTGATTTTATAATGGAAATTAATTTTTAAAGATGTTTGGATCTGCTCAAGGTCTTGAATGGAGATTTATTATTTTTGAAATTAATTTTTAAAAGATACTTGAAGACGTCACAGCTGTCGGTGATGATGTTCCACTGGGCGGACTCCACGATATGCGAGAGGCGAGGTTTGAAAATCCAAAATCCTAAGTTTGCTATGCTACCGGGAATCATGAAAATATTTGGACTCGGTGGACTTGGGGTGTCGGCGAGATGAAGATGTAAAAAGACGATTCTTTGAGAGAAATGTAAAATTTTGGGCGGAACGAAAGGTGTGAATGTGTAGATTATTATTTTACGTGACACTATATATTTTCTGTTAAAGAAATCTGAGCAACAACCCTTTCTGAGCTGCCCATGCACTAACCATGCTACTATGATAAATGCCTATGTTAATTGTCCACCATGCATGATTGATGATGTGTGATTCAGTTTGAATCTTATACTAATATGTGCTATTTATGATGCATGCTTTGAACAATGTGGTCACTTTGGCCATTTTCCATGCTTTTTGTATTGTCACATGCAACGTGTTTTGATTGTAATACTCGTAAACTTCAATGACATGACACTAGAGAGGGTTCTTGAAATCAGAAACGTGCAACGAAATGTCGGAGACGACGATTGGTTAGTGAATCGCTCGGCCACAAAAGGCAGTGACCTAGTTCTCAAAAAATCATAGAACTGATTTTGATTTGGGCTCAATTTTGAGAATTTAATTAAATAAATGGATGGTTTTGAAAATTATTAAACCTATTGGCTGAAGCCCTCGTGACATAACAGGGTTATCGATAATTTTGAAATTGACATATTAAACTTTATGACAATTTTGATAAATTAAATCTGTGAGTTTAATTTCTAAATTCTGAAAAATTGATTTGTTTGGTCAAGTTCGAGTTACTCAAAAATTTGAAAATGAGTTAAGACCTTGCTTGCGAATCTTGAATTTGTGGAAATTCTGGAAAATGTTAAGGCCTTGTTTGGTAAACCTGAAATTTTGAAAAAGTTGAAAACTGGACCTAGGGTCTGTTTGACTGTTTTAAAAATTAGAAAAGTTGAAATTTAACAATCCTAGAGATTGTTTGGGTAGATGTAAATTTGCATCATCCCCTACTGTATCCTAGAATGATACTAGTATGTTATCGTAAAACTATATTTGATGCATATGGGTCAAGGGGACTATATATGCAGGTACATCCCTAATGGATTCGATAATGTGTTGTATGGTATGTATGCATTGATAAAAAGGACCACAGAATTTATGGACATATTTGGAATGAAAGTAAGGCTGAGGATGCCGACAATTATTATTGGGAGATATGGAGTTATGATAGTTGACTCAGAAAAATTTTATAGATTAACTCCAAGCTGCAATTGATGATTGCACCAGAACTTGTTAAAGATCAAAACTGAAGATTTTAAGTTTTAAGATCTTCCAAAATGAAGTTGAATAATCAACTCAATGTTCGGATAAAAGTAATCAGAAGTGACCGAGGAGTAGAGCATGATGCTCCGTTTGAAGAATTTTGTGCTGCAAAGGGCATATTTCATCAAACCACTGCACCATGCGCGTCTCAGTCGAATGACGTTGCAGAACACGAAAGATAAGATCTTGAAAGACATGATGAACGCCATGATTGATAAGTTCAGGGTTACCACAAAATGTGGGTGTGTGTGGCTAAAGTTCCTAAGCCAAAGCAAGTGAAGGTATGACCTTAGACGGTCGACTGCATCTTCACTGGATACGTACATAATGCATGATGCGTATAAATCCTTAGTACAAAATCTGATATTCTGATATATCAATATGTATTAATCGAGTTAAGTAAAATAGTGTATCAAACGCATAACTAATTTTAAAAAAAACTAAATCAATTATGAAATACCTTAGATTTATTAATGTGAAATGAATCACCAAGGGGTTTTTAAAGGTTGAAGCAAAAGACTTGAACTTAAAAAATCACTACGTCTGAATTTATGTGTGCTAGAAGATAATCTACAATGATATGTGGAAATATACACTCTTCCTATGATCATATAAGGGAGTAAGAATAATTCTGTTGTGCAAAATTTATTTAATAATCGGTGGATCTTCTCTGGAATGAATACCACTAGAATCCAAAGTGAATTTAATTGAAAAATAAAATTAAATGGATCCACGGATAAGTAAGAGGCGAAAATACTTACTGAGGTTGTAGTAACATGATATCCTAAAATAGTTTGAGACATATTCTCTAGTAACAAGAACAAAGTTCATTATTATGATATATACTATTCTTACTTTGCAGAATGTAGATGTAATATCCGTATTTTTTCTTTTCCCGGTATTCTCATTTTTGGTGTATTTTTCATTTGTAGCAACTCGCTTGTAACCATTTCGACATTTTGAATCTATTTTATTCCTGGAGTTTCTCCATTTGGACGAGTTTCGGAGGTATTTGGATATTATTCCGTCTTATGTCATGTATTGTTGCATGGACGTTCGATTATAGTAGAACCCATTCGATTTTGTAATTTCTTTGGTTGCACGAGTTCGTATGGTTGAGTTGTTCGTGTTGTGAGTTTCGGTTTATTGATCCAACGTCGTATCGTGGTTTTTGGATGTTTGGGCCGTTTTGTAATTTCCTATAAGTTTAGGGAATTTTACTTTCCTTGTTGTTTCTCGGATTCCTCGGTAGTCGGAATTGTATTCTCCTGCAACTTTCAGCTTCGTCGTTGTGAATGATCCTTATCTACGCGTTGGAATCTGTCCTTATGTTGCGTCTCGTTTTCGGACTGCCCGATGCAACTAACATCATTCAGCAGTGTTGAATTGCTGCACGCATAACGTGCGTTATGCATGCTTTCATGCGTGCTCTATCGGCACCTTCATAACGTACGTTATGGCTCCTCGCTAATGTACGTTATGGCCTTCAGCAGACTGGATAGATTGTTCTGTCCGAACCATTACGTACGTTAACCCTTTCTGTTACGTACAAGTCCATGGTAGCGTACGCTAAACTATCTGGCGTAGCGTATGCTATCAAACCCTGCGTTGTTAGACAGTGAGTCTGCCCAGTTTTGCCCAGACCCTTACGTACGTAAAGGTGTTGATGTTACGTACGTAATCCTCTTGTAGCGTACACTAGCCGTTTGATGTAGCGTACGCTAGCGACCTCAGCATTTTGGGGCAGACTGTTCTGCCTAGCCATTACGTATGCTAATACTTGAGTGTTATGGTACGTAATGAGCATTACGTAGGTTAACCAACTCATGTAACGTACGTAACGGTAGGGGTGTTCAAAAATATACGATATCCGATATCCGATCTGAAATATCTGAAAATCCGAAGTTTCGGATATCTAAAAAATCGGATATCCGAAGTATCCGAACTTCGGATTCGGATATCGGATAGTACTTTTCAGAAAAATTGGATATTCGGATATCCGAAATATCCGAAAAATCTTAAAATTTTTATTTTTTTATATTTTAAATAATATAAGGTATTCGGATATTCGGATATCCGATATCCATATCCGAAGTTTTTTTCGAATATCCGATATCCAAATCCGAATATTTTTTTTCGAATATATGGATATCCGAACATAATTCATATTTTTTCCGGATATTCCGATATCCGATATTCGTATCCGAAATTTCGGATATCCGAAAATTGGATATTCGAAATTTCGGATACGGATACGAATCTCAAAATCTATTATCCGAATTTTCGGATATCCGAAAGTCCGGATATCCGGTTTTGAACACCCCTACGTAACGGAAGCCCAGGCTTTATAAATCGGGAGTTGACCTTCATTTCGGCACTTTCTTCATTTCTTCTCCTCCAACCGAGAGCTGCGATCCAAGTGAGATTTTGAGCGATTCTTCAAGTTTTGCCCGTGGAAATCCTTGGGGAATCAAGTATTGTGTTCCTAGTGTAGTTTATCATCATCGTAATCGTCTTCCTCCGTCCGAATCAAGGTAAATCTTCTAAGAACCCTACTTTTGGGTAAATTGGGGGGTTTCGGTTTTATTGTTCGATTCGTCCCGTGTTGTTGATTAATTCATGATGAATATGATTAATCTTGTTGGTATTCTTGGTTTCCCTACGGATTCATGGTATATTTCGTGGTATTTCCGTAATCGAGAGGGTTTGGTTGTGGCCCGCCCTCGTTGTTGTTCTTGTACGAATATACATGAATCGTAGGCGGATTTTCGGGTGTATTCCTTTTGCGTATTCGTTTGGAAATGGTTGTGGTTGTATTCTTTGAATCTTTAGGTTCGGTTCCATTGGTTTCTAGCGTTCGTCGGCGATTTTCCTTTCCGTTCGCTGCATCATCAATTATTCAAGACAAGTATTTTTGGAAACCTTTATGCTTAACATGAAATGGTAATGTATATTGTGTGTGCTTTGCTCACCTCGGGAGGGTCTGACGGAGCCTCGAGGGAATCTATGACTTCACTCTGGATTCACGAGTTTGTTTCGCTAGCCAGCTCGGGAGGGTCCTTATGTAACACCCCCAAAACCGTATGGGAATATTACACGCCGTAAACCCTTTCCGCAAGGATCTACCAGGCTAAACGTATATAAACAACCAAATGCTTGCCCGGCCAGGGTCAAACAATATAATAATACAGACCGTTAAGGTCACTTACACATAAACACACAGACCGATGAGGTCGCACAACTCTATCAACAGGACTGACTAACAACATTACCCACACAGGGTTCGAAATACAATACAACGGAAGACTGAATCAACTCTAACAATACAAATAAACTCTACCAACTCTCAACTGTTGATTAGTATCGCAGCTCGTCATCCCCTTGTGCCAATCCTGTGATGCTCCCGAACTCGCATGTACCGGACGCAAAATAGACATCCACCCCCAAATACTCGGGGGTTAGTAAAACTCCACTATTTTACTAGTGCAACTATCAAACCATACTAAAAGTAACAACCAAATATCAACTACGAAATTAATACGGAAATCAATTATCAAAATGTTCAGAAGTTTTAGAATTTCGAACTCAAGTAAGAGATATTTGAAAAGGAACACATCATCTCGGGG
This sequence comes from Orobanche coerulescens, assembly GCA_033398695.1. Classification (NCBI taxonomy): domain Eukaryota; kingdom Viridiplantae; phylum Streptophyta; class Magnoliopsida; order Lamiales; family Orobanchaceae; genus Orobanche; species Orobanche coerulescens. The sequence goes on along the minus strand of CM065807.1, from coordinate 116,628,593 downwards.
ATTTTTAAAGCAGAAATTCTTTTGGATCTCGAGTCCCAATTTACAAAACCCTTTTCGTAAACAATAGGGCCTTAGCCCGATTCTCGTTTCAAAGCATACTAAATAATATATCATTATGAGTCCGAAATCCATATTTAAAATGTTACCCGAACAATCACTGCTACACGATCATTGTTCGTACACATCATGTACCGAACTCCGGAGGCCTCGACGGACCTTACCCGGACCACACACATTGTTCGTACACATCATGTACCGAACTCCGGAGGCTACCCGGCCACACACACTGTTAGGAGTATGCCCTCGAATGCCACTCAGAGGTTGTTGAGTGAGGGCATTGTACTTGTAATTATGTAAACCATTTATATAAGGCAAATGAATGTTTCTTTATTTACTGGTAGTTACTGGCATTCCTAACTCGTAAATAAACATATAGAAACTAGTCCATGTATTTGAGAGCAAAACGTTCCACTCCTTATTGGATAAGGGGGTCGGCTCTGGATAGGTTTTAGCTCAAATACTTTTTCGTTCGCAAGTCGATGAAACTTGGGGCGTTAAGTTTATGTGAAGACTTGTATGACGTGTTCTTTGACATGGAGAGTGCCTGTCGAACACTAATGGTTAGTGGGAGCACACGTTATAGGTATGCTAATTGGATTAGTATACTCGAACCGACTCACCCTCGATTCGTCACATGGATTTCACTCCGGGACGATCAATGACGTAATCGAAAGGTTGTGATAGGTATTCGTGAACCTTCGACTTGAGGATTTAGTAGGGATGTGCTTGTGACATCAAGATTTTCATTAGAGTAGTTCGACCTGTAAACGGAAGGCGGGGTCAACCTCGGCGTGCATCTTGACAGTAAGTAGCAGTCCTGAATACCAAGATAGAATTCTTTCTCCCGTTAGTGAGCGGGTTATATGTCCTATGCGGTTATTGGCGAGATGAGATCATAAGTCTTTGGCCAAAGCATTGGAGCTAGTTGTATTAGATACACGGCTCGATGATCTCGATTTGCATTAACGTATGCATAGCGTCAATCTGAGATAGGGTTTGATCGACCGTGACCCTATAACTTGATCGGGATATATGAAAGAAGGGTTTATACGTTCTTGGTATTCACGACAGAATGGTTCTTGAATGATCCCAATCATTCGTTCTCGATCGGGCATGCAGTGTAGGCCACCAGTGGCTAGGTGGTGCTACTACTCTTTGGTTCCTCCCATTGCTGACTGAGACGGACCTACCGAGTCGCGCATTAGGATTGACAACGGAATGAATCGAGCTAATTCTCTCATTATGAATATTAGATATTTGATATCTAATTTGGGACATTGGATGTTTAAATCGATTTATCGGATAAATTGATTTACGGCTTAATGGATTAAATATATCACTGGGTGATTAATTTAATTCATGAATATAATTATTTCTTGGAGAAATTAATTATGTTATTTTGTATTTGATATGTTTAATTAATTGGATTAATTAATCGATACAAATACATCAGAACGGAATCGTAGTTTATCTGTTTGGACTCACGGGAGTCCGAAACGAACCGAACTCATCCGTTTCTGCATGGTAGCCACCCCCCTAATTTCCACCCACTTTCCTCTTGTCTTGTTGTTTTCATTTTATATGAAAAAGATGACTTTGTGGGGCTTAGATTCTCATAATAATGAGATGTATCATGTGAGTGGAAATAGAATAAAGAGAGGAAGACTTCTCACCTCACTTTACTTTGATTCCAACGTGAGCTTTGAGTGTAGAGAGAGAGAAAAGACTTCTCCAAGTCTTCTTCATCATCTTCCTCTTTATTCATCAAGTTCTTGATTTTTCTTGGAAGAAAATTGAGAAATAAAAGAGAGATTGTGAGTTATACACTTAGAGTGTTATAATTTCATATTGCAAGCTTCATCACTTAGCTCTAGCCGTATCCTCGGAGGATAGCAAGGTGATTTTCGTTCCGGTTGTTTCTCCGGCGCGTGGCAAGTAGAGACGCGGTGCTTTCGGCGTTGGATCGTTCAAGAGCTTGGGGAATAGCTCAAGAGAAGGTTACCATTTAATCAACGGACTTGAGGGTTAGTTTCTTACGACTCTTGCTTTTCGTTTATATATTCGTATATACGTAGCTCGATCGATCATCGTAGGGATTGGATCGAATTAATTTTCGTTTTACCGCTTCACTGGCCTTCGTTTTAGGCACCGAATCCCAACAGTGGTATCGGAGCGTAGGTCTTGCGATCGTATATACGATATTAGCGTTTGGAATGCTTGATTAGATGGTGAATGATTTGGAATCATTTTAGTCATAATCGTGGTATATATATATTTTTTCGTTCGTTGTAGTTATATTTTTCGTAAGTTTATGTCTAAATATAAATCTTAATTTCTTGGAAATATGATTTATATTGAAGATATGAATGTTGAAAAATATTGATATTGGATATCCGGTCGAAAATCGAGCTCGAATCGTCGTCGGACGACTTTTCGGACAAAGGCGGAAAAGGCTGCCAGGGTGACTCGGCCGTGTCGGTGACACGGGCCGTGTCAGCGACCCCAGCCACTGCCAGCAGACCCGACCGTGTCGAGACACGGGCCGTGCCTGGCCGGTAAATGCCGAGCATGACTCGGCCATGCCAGCCGATCGGCCGGAAAAGGTGCCGGATGACTTCGGCCATGGCAGCCATTTTCGCCCGGCTCGATTTTTCCGTGTATTCTTGAAAATTAATCTCCGCATGTTAAATTAGATTTAATATGATTAAAATGATTTATGGTATTTCATTTTATAAGGGAAATTTGATTAAATGGAATATTTATGGTCGTAGAATTATTTTGAGCGTTATTATATTACCGATTGTGTGAATCGATTGGATCGGTTCGTATTGTTGATTGGATCAATGTATCTCTACGCTTTCCATTTATTTAGTATTTATTGAATGAATGCTTTTGAATGGGGATGTGGTTCGTGGACTTAGTTTTTGAATCGCTCGTTTTATTCGATTGGGTTGTAAAGGCCGTTTTGAGCCTATTTATTTTACTAGAAAAATTTGTATCTAGGATGCAATTTTCAATGTAAAATTTATATGTAATGACGAAGAGGAGGAAGATCCATTTCGAGAAGACGAAGATTCAAGACGAAAACTTGTAATTAGATTACGGAGTTTTTGTTTTCTAGGAATGGTCCATGAACCACATGTTGGTAGCAACTAGGTTGTGATTGGTTGTTTCATATTGTATGAATGCCACAAACGCGCTTAAACGATTAATGTGCAAAGTGTAACGTTAATCGCGATAATTCTCCCACAACAAATAATTAAGTTTATAAGGTTTCAAGGTTTTCCTTCCTCCATCGAGTTTTGAAATTGAAATCCAAACCGGATGTGCTATGCTTAGAGTTATCGGGGTAGTCGTTCGGGGAGGACGGATAAATTAGGAGCGCATTGGATGCCTTCGGTTGGAGCAAATTTTATCCCTAGAAACACGATAGGTTGCGGATAAGATTCATTGTGGCGATTTGCGTCGATGGTATAAACTTAACTTGTTCACGAACCATAGAAACCGTATAGGTTGAGGTGAGTGAACAAGGGGAAAAAGAAGATCGAATCATCCATTAGATGGGTTGGTGTTGGACACCACTTTATGAAAATTAATAGACTAGAAACTGTTCGGTTGCCCTCTATTAAGATTTATAAAGAACTCGATCACCACTATGAAGTAGAGCGACGATACTTAGGATTTCACATGGGAGTGTGTTATTCCGATAAAAATAGTGGGCCGGGTAACAAGAATAGAAAAGACCTTAAATTCTATACTCAGAACATAATTGAATGAGTCACTAATTAATCTGTTATACTTAATGCAGACAAATCTCAATATGACAATGAATCCACTCGCAATTCTACTCGAAAAGAACACCTTAATGGGACCTAACTTTGTGGATTGGCTCCGCAATCTGATGATTGTCCTCAGTATAGAGGCACTGGGATACGTCTTGGAGACGGACATTCCGGCGCCTCCTATGCGGACTCGAGCCAATCAGGAAGAGATTGAAAACCACGAAAAGTGGGTTAAGGATGACGTGAAAGTCCGTGCTTATATGATGGCTTCCATGTCTAATGAGCTTCAGAGAGCTCATGAGAAAATGACTTCTGCTAGGCAGATTCTATCTCACTTAACCGAGCTTTATGGTGAGCACAGCAGAACTGCTAGATATGAGATATCCAAGCAACTGTTCGGTGCAAGGATGAAAGTGTTAGGAATATGCCCTCGAATGCCACTCAGAGGATGAGAGAGTGAGAGCAATTGTATTGTAATTATGAATATTATATTTAATAAGGCAATTATTATTTCTATATTATTGTATATCACTGGCATTGTGATTTGGTATATAGAATAGTAGTCCTTGCATTTGAGAGTGAACATTCTACTCCTTATAGAGATAAGGAGATAGGCACTAGAAGTGTTTAGAGCTCGAATGCTTAACTAGTTCGCAAGTCGATAAAACTTAACAGGACATTAAGTTTTAATAAGACTTGTATAATCGATGCTAGGGCGTGTGCACGTCTTGATAGCATAGTTATAAGTATATTGGTGGGACCAAGTATACTCGAACACGACTCATACTCGATTCACCACGGTATTCACTCTCGAAGAGTCGATGACGAATCGAAGGTTGTGATAGTATACGTGGACCTTTGACTTGAGGGTTCGGTAGAAGATGTGTGCGTGACGTTTAGTTTGTCATTAGAGTAGTTAGACTCATTTGCTTAATTCTTGAGTCGACCTCGAAGTGCGGACTATACGGGCAGTAGCGATCTTCTTTGTACGCCAAGAAAGGATTCTATCTCTGTTAGTGAGCGGCGAATGTCTATACGGTTAATGGCAAATAAGATCATAAGTCTTTGGCAAAGCATTACGATATAGTCGTATTAGATACACTATTAATCAATCGGTCTTGATTTGCATTAACACATGTATAGAGTTTAGTCAACGATGAGGGTTTGACTTTACCGTGACCGAAGACTTGACCGGGACATCGATGAAGGGTCTATACGTATATAGTATTCACGACATAATGGTTCCGGAATGATTCGTTCATTCGTTCTCGATCGGGGTTTACAGTGCGGCCCGCCAGTCTGGCTAAGTGTTGCCCGCACTCATTGGTTCCTCCCAATGCCGGTGAGACGAACCTACGGAGTCGCGCAATAGGATCATTGATGGATAAATATGAATTAATAATCTCTCTTATAATATTAGATATTAGATATCTAATTTTGATTTATCGGATAAATCAAATAGCGGTCTAATGAATTGTAAGTAGTTACCGGGTGATTACTTTAATTCATAAATTATATTTCTTAGAGAAATATATATTTGTGTTTGATATAATTAATTAATTGGATTAATTAATTAGTCCAAACACATTGGAAATAAAACGGATTCGTTTGACGAACATCCGGTACACGAGGGATTCGTTTTGTGAACATCCAAGATTACGAGCCGAGTAAATTCGACCGTCTTCTTGGAAATTTCCCTTAAGGCCACCACCCCTCCATCTCTTGTCTCTTATATACTTATTTTATGTCACTAGGTGACATATGTGAGGTGTATTTGATACCCTCAATCATGTGTTAAAGGTAGACTTTCATTTTTATAAATAAAAGTCTTTAAAAGGAGTTATGATAACTTCTTCTTGCTTTAACTCATAATCACGAATTTGAGAGAGAGAGTAAGGTAGAAAACTTCATCTTGATCTTAGAGACAAGATATAAGAAGAATACATTGAGAGAGAAAATTCCTACAAGCTTCCCTAGCCGCATTCTTGAAGAAAGGAAGCTTGTCGATTTTTCCATCAAGTTCGGCGTGTGAAGTAGAGGCATCTTGCTTTAGGTGCTTGGAACGAAGGGCTCTTCATCATCATCATCATCATACGAAGGTTTTTCAGAGACATCATAGGTATGGGACTTTGATTCCTTGATCTTCGTATTTTTATTTTCGTATATACGTTACTTGATCGATCCTCTTAGGGATTCCGTTTATTCTTCCGTTGCGTTTATTTTCCGAGGAATTCCAACGGTGGTATCGGAGCGAGGTCAAATATATCGTATATACGATCCTCTTTGCACTTGGAATGTTATTTGATGATGTTTATGATTTAGAATCATAATAGATATAATCGAAGAAATTTAATCGTTCGTAGTAAGTCAAGTTTCGACTATTTTATGTGAATTATAAATCTGAAAATTTGATTTTTGTTGATTTATAAGTTCTTCATGAAGTTAAGAAACTTTTTCGTTTTGGAAGCGAGTCGAAAAAATGAGAAAACGGGGTTAAACACGAATACCGACGAAGGCCGGTGCCGGCAGCTGGGCTTCTTGCTGGCCGGCCGAGAGTGACTCGCTAGCTCTGTAGCTGCTCGGCCGGCCTGCCGGCGATGGCGAGAGTGACTTCGGTCGGCGGTTTTCGGGTTTCGGCCCGATTTTGAATCGGGCGTGGTGGGCATCTCTGGATTTTAGGGACTCCATTTTTGTGTTTATATTTCGTTGTAATAATTTCCAAATTTAAATTGGATTTAATTAGATTTAATAAAATATTTGGAATATTTTTTTAAGGAAATTATTAGACGAGAATATTATTTTGGCGGATTACTTTGAACGGATTAAAATGACGATTATAAATATTAATTTGATTAATATTGTAGAAATTAAATAAATTAATTTTTATATTAATTGGATTAATATATTAATTGATTATTTAATTTTATTTACCGTTACATGTTGTATTAAATGCCTTATGTGATGGTGATATAGCTCGTGGACTTAGTTGTTGATTTCTTCGATTCGATATGGTTGTAAAGGCCATTTTGAGCCTATTTATTTTTACTAGAAAATATGTATAAAAGGATGTATTGTTCAATGATGTAATTATTCATATGGCTATGACGAAGACCGAAGACGACATTGGAAGGCGAAGAATCAATCGTATTTTTCTTTTCGTTATTTGGCTTGGCCCAATACTTAGGAAAAAGTCCATGAGCTATATGTTGGTAGTAACTAGGTTGCTATTTATTGTTTTTCATTTTGAATGATTGACAAATCACAAACGCGCTTATAAACGGATTAATGTGCAAAGTGTAACATATAATCGCGTTAATACTCCCACTTACAAACACTAAGTTATAAAGGTTACGAGGTTTCCTACCCTCCGTCAAACTCATGGAAAATTGAAATCTAAACCGGAATATTATTCTTAGAGTATGTCGGAGTAATATTTTTGGGGAAAGTTGATAAATTCCTAGAGTGCATTAGATGCCTTTGGTTGTGACAAATCAAACCCCTATAAACCGTAGGGGTTGCCGGGTAAGATTCAATTGTCAGACTAATAGGAGTTGACGGTTTAAACTTAGTTAGTTCAATGAGCCATAGAAACCGAATGGGTTGAGGGCAAGTGAACTAGGGGTAAAGAAGATCGAATCATCCATTAGATGGGTTGGTATTAGACACCACTTTATAAAGAATAATAGAATATAAACCGTATGGGTTGCCCTCTATTAAACTTTGTAAAGAAATCGATCACCACTATGAAGTCACCCAAGACTTAGGATTTAACATGGGAGTGTGTAAATGCCGATAAAATAGTGGGAGCCGAGTTATGAATAAAGAAAGTCCTTAAATTCTTTACTCGGATCATAATTAAACAATCACTAACAAATCTCGAATTATTCTCTGCAGTTAACAAAACTCTCAATATGACAATGAACCCACTCGCTATACTACTTGAAAAGAACGTCTGGTAGTCCGAACTATGTGGGTGGCCGGAACTTGAGGATTGTCCTAACTATGGAAATCTGGGATACGTCTTGGGCGGACATCCCGGGCTCCTTCAAGAACCCGTGCCAATCTGGAAGTTGTAGATGCCCATTAGAAATGTGTATAAGACGACATAAGAGTGCGAGGGTACATGTTAGTCTCAATGACCAATGAGCTTCAACGTGCCCTTTATAAGATTACGTCTTCACGAGCCATCTTAGCGCACTGGTGAGCTCTATGGAGAGCATAGCGAACCGCTAGATATGAGATATCAAAGCAATTATTCGGCGCCGGGATGAAGGAAGGAGAGAAGGTTGGGGACCATGTCCTCAAGATGATCTCGATGATTGAGAGATTGGAAGCTCTTGATTTTCGAGATGCATGCATCTCTCCAAATCGACCTTATCCTGCAGTCACTTCGACTCCTTTTCCCAATTTGTCATGAACTTCAACCGCAATGAGATTGCATGTAACTTAGTGGGCTAATGAACAAGCGACAACCGCCAGTCTCGAGATGAAGACAAAGGGAAAGGAAGTTGCACTTGTGATTTCTTCTAAGACTTGGAAGTCCAAGAATAAGAAGAAAAAGAACAAGAAGCGATTAGGTCCGATAGCCAAGATCGACAAGGGAAGGGGCAAGGCCCCAATGGTTCAAAAGAGCAAAGGGGCCAAGAAAACGGATGTATGCCTCAAGCTGCGGTGAGCTAGGCCCTTTGGAAGAGGTATTGTCCAAAGCTTGACCATAATGCGCCTTCGTGCGGAACTATTGGTTTTAGAAACAAATTGTTCAGAATGTATATTCTACTTCTTGGATACTTGATTCGGTGCGAGTTCTCACATTTGTACAATGAATCGGGATGCGGAACGAAGTAGGAAGTCTGGATTCGGGGAGGTGATGGTCACCGTCGGAAGTGGGCATAGTGTCGAGGCTTCGATATCGGATCCCTTATGTTGGATTTAGAATCTGGTTTTATTCTCACTTTAGATGATGTACTTGTTTTGCCCAAGGGGCACAAGAATATTGTATCAATTCCGGTCATGGACCGAAAGGGATTTCACTTCTTTATTGGAGATGGGTCTGTCGTATTTATTTGAGAAATAAATTGGTTGGTCTTGCTACATTATTAAATGGTTTATACCATTTAAATTTAAAGAATAAGACAAGCTGTGAACACTATAACTAGGAAGCGTGGTAGGGATGAAACGAACCAAGCACTTAAGTGGCATCTTAGACTTGGTCATATCGGTCGGACCAAGGTTCATAAAATGGAGAAAGATGGGCTTACGGGTCCATTGGGATCAGATCCCTATCCAACTTGTGAATCTTGCCTTCAAGGCAAAATGACTAAGTTACCCTTCGCAGGACTTTTGAAAGAGCTGTGAAAAACTTGGATTGATCCATACCGACGTCGTGGCCCTTTTGAAGTGGCACGAGACGGCTTTGATATTTCATTACATTTCTTGATGACCATACGGTATGGATTCGTGTACTTAATGAAACATAAGTCTGAAGCTTTTGATAAATTCAAGGAATTTAAAGCCCTAGTTGAAAATCAAACAGTAACCGTGTTAAGACTCTTAGGTCGGGCCAGGGGTGGTGAGTACATGAGTACGAATTTGATGAGTTCTTAAAAGAACTAGGAATAGTGTCACAATTCACACCTCGGCTACTCCACAATTAAATGGTGTATCGAGAAAGAAGGAACCGAACCTTGTTGGACATGGTTCGCTCCATGCTAAACTATACCGATCTACCGATTTATCCGTGGGGTTACGCGCTCCTAACTGCTGTGCATATCTTGAACAGATGTCCTTCCAAATCCGTTCCTAAGACTCCCCATGAGATGTGGAGAGGTAGGAAACCAAGTCTTAATCACATTAGGATTTGGGGATGCCTGCTTATGTCAAGAAGACTAAAGTAGAGAAATTGGAAACTAGGTGTGAAAGGTCGTTTCATAGGATATCCAGGATTCCATGGGATATCTATTCTACATGCACGAAGATCATAGGATCATCGTTGCTATACAAGCACACTTCTGGAAGATCGGTTTATTCAGAAGGAGGGCGGTAGAAATATTTCTTTGGAAGAAATAAAAGAAACACCAAATGAGACACCTATGCAAGATACAAGAACCAAACCTTCGAAATACAAATACAACCTCGCAAGTCTAGTAGAATTTCTCAATTACGGAGAGGTATGGCTATCTGCATCAAGAGGAACCGGGTGTCCATGAGATGACAGAAAGTAGTCAAGAGAAAGATCCTTCTACATACGACTGCGATGGTAGACGTTGACTCCACCAAATGGCAAGAAGCTATGGAAGCCGAGATAGACTCAATGCATGCTAATCAGTGCGGACTTTAGTAGATCGTCCTAAAGGCATAGTGCCTATTGGAAACAAATGGATCTATAAGAGAAAGACTGATGGAGATGGCAAGGTTGATACCTATAAGGCCGGGCTTGTGGCAAAGGGTTATTCCCAAAGAGAAGGAATCGATTACTTGAGACCTTCTACTTTGTAGCTATGATTAAGTCTATTCGCATGATGCTTGCTATAGCGGCCCACTTAGATTATGAAATATGGCAAATGGATGTGAAAACGGCATTCCTAAATGGATTCCTCGAGGAGGAGATTTATATGGAGCGACTAAGGGATTCATATCTCAAACCAATATTCATAAAGTATGCAAACTTCACGTGCAATTTATGGATCAAGCAAGCTTCACGGAGTTGGAATCTTCGTTTTAACGAGACAGTCAAAGAGTTTGATTTTGTCCAAAGCGAAGAAGAGCCTGTATTTACAAGAAGGTTAGTGGGAGCAAAATTGCGTTCTTAATACTATATGTAGATGACATTCTACTTATAGGAAATGACGTAGGAATGCTCGATTACGTGAAAGCTTGGCTTTCTAAAGAGTTCTCAATGAAAGACTTGGGAGAAGCTACCTATATTGCAGGTATTCGTCTCTCTAGGGATAGAGCGAAAAGAATGTTAGGTCTTTCCCAAGCCCTCTACATAGAAAAGATCCTGAAGCGATTTAGGATGGAAGATTCTAAAAGAGGGTTTCTACCTATGCAACATGGTGCAAAACTTTCCTTAGAGATGTGTCCTCAAAGTGAGGAAGATAGAAAGGAAATGAGCAAGGTACCTTATGCTTCAAAGTAGGTAGCCTTATGTATGCAATGATTTGCACTAGACCGGACATTGCCTATCTTGTAAGCGTAGTAAGTCGGTTTCATCAAATCCAGGCAGAACATTGGGCTGCTTGTAAAGAACATTCTTAAGTACCTAAGGAGGACTAAAGACTTGGTTCTTACATACGGCGGTGGAGAACTAAGAGTGATGGGTTATACAGACTCGATTTTTGGGGGACATGGATGCTCGGATGTCCACATCAGGGTATATCTTTACTCGAATGGTGGGCGATTTCTTGGAGAAGTGCCAAGCAAAGTTCGATCGCTATCTCCACATGTCAAGCCGAATATCGGGCGACCACGGAGGTCGCTAAAGAAGCTTTTGGATAAAGAAGTTCACCGAGGAACTTCAAGTGGTTCCTAGCAGAGAAGCCCGTGACACTGTTTTGTGACAACGATGGAGCATTGCACGAGGCTAAGGAGCCTAGGGCTCACCACAACACCAAACATATTGCGAGAAAATATCATTTTGTTAGAGAAATGGTTCGGGATGGGAATGTTACACTGCAGAGAGTAGACACTGACAAATAACGTTCTTGATCCGCTACCAAGCCACTATCTCGAAGGTCTTAGAGAGACATCTGGAGAGTATGGGTATTAGATACCATAGTTTGTGGCATTGAGTGCAAGTGGGAGATTGTTAGGAATATGCCCTCGAATGCCACTCGGAGGATGAGAGAGTGAGAGCAATTGTATTGTAATTATGAATATTATATTTAATAAGGCAATTATTATTTCTATATTATTGTATATCACTGGCATTGTGATTTGGTATATAGAATAGTAGTCCTTGCATTTGAGAGTGAACATTCTACTCCTTATAGAGATAAGGAGATAGGCACTAGAAGTGTTTAGAGCTCGAATGCTTAACTAGTTCGCAAGTCGATAAAACTTAACAGGACATTAAGTTTTAATAAGACTTGTATAATCGATGCTAGGGCGTGTGCACGTCTTGATAGCATAGTTATAAGTATATTGGTGGGACCAAGATACTCGAACACGACTCATACTCGATTCACCACACGGTATTCACTCTCGAAGAGTCGATGACGAATCGAAAGGTTGTGATAGTATACGTGGACCTTTGACTTGAGGGTTCGGTAGAAGATGTGTCCGTGACGTTTAGTTTGTCATTAGAGTAGTTAGACTCATTTGCTTAATTCTTGAGTCGACCTCGAAGTGCGGACTATACGGGCAGTAGCGATCTTTCTGTACGCCAAGAAAGGATTCTATCTCTGTTAGTGAGCGGCGAATGTCTATACGGTTAATGGCAAATAAGATCATAAGTCTTTGGCCAAAGCATTACGATATAGTCGTATTAGATACACTATTAATCGATCGGTCTTGATTTGCATTAACACATGTATAGAGTTTAGTCAACAGTAGGGTTTGACTTTACCGTGACCGAAGACTTGACCGGGACATCCGATGAAGGGTCTATACGTATATAGTATTCACGACATAATGGTTACGGAATGATTCGTTCATTCGTTCTCGATCGGGGTTTACAGTGCGGCCCGCCAGGTGGCTAAGTGTTGCCCGCACTCATTGGTTCCTCCCAATGCCGGTGAGACGAACCTACGAGTCGCGCAATAGGATCATTGATGGATAAATATGAATTAATAATCTCTCTTATAATATTAGATATTAGATATCTAATTTTGATTTATCGGATAAATCAAATAGCGGTCTAATGAATTGTAAGTAGTTCTTGGGTGATTACTTTAATTCATAAATTATATTTCTTAGAGAAATATATATTTGTGTTTGATATAATTAATTAATTGGATTAATTAATTAGTCCAAACACATTGGAAATAAAACGGATTCGTTTGACGAACATCCGGTACACGAGGATTCGTTTTGTGAACATCGATTACGAGCCGAGTAAATTCGACCCGTCTTCTTGGAAATTTCCCTTAAGGCCACCACCCCTCCATCTCTTGTCTCTTATATACTTATTTTATGTCACTAGGTGACATATGTGAGGTGTATTTGATACCCTCAATCATGTGTTAAAGGTAGACTTTCATTTTTATAAATAAAAGTCTTTAAAAAGGAGTTATGATAACTTCTTCTTGCTTTAACTCATAATCACGAATTTGAGAGAGAGTAAGGTAGAAAACTTCATCTTGATCTTAGAGACAAGATATAAGAAGAATACATTGAGAGAGAAAATTCCTACAAGCTTCCCTAGCCGCATTCTTGAAGAAAGGAAGCTTGTCGATTTTTCCATCAAGTTCCGGCGTGTGAAGTAGAGGCATCTTGCTTTAGGTGCTTGGAACGAAGGGCTCTTCATCATCATCATCATCATACGAAGGTTTTTCAGAGACATCATAGGTATGGGACTTTGATTCCTTGATCTTCGTATTTTTATTTTCGTATATACGTTACTTGATCGATCCTCTTAGGGATTCCGTTTATTCTTCCGTTGCGTTTATTTTCTGAGGAATTCCAACAGAAAGAAGGTGAGAAGGTTGGGGAACACGTCCTCAAAATGATATCCATGATCGAGAGATTGGAGGCTCTTGATTTTAAAATGGATACTTCTCTCCAAACCGACCTTATCCTATAGTCTCTCCCTGATTCCTTCTCACAGTTTGTTATGAACTTCAACTGCAATGAGATTTCATGTAATTTAGCTGGGCTAATGAACAAACTTGTGACTGCTCAGTCTCAGATGAAGACTCCGCGGATGAAGGAGTCTGCTCTTGTGATTTCTTCTGGACTTCGGAAGTCTAAGAATAAGAAGAAAAAGACCAAGAAGCGGACTGGACCACAAGCTAAGGACCTTAAGGGTAAGGGCAAGGCCCCGATGGTTCCAAAGAACAAGAAGAAGAAGGATGCTTGTCTCAAGTGCGGTGAGTGGGCCACCGGGCTAGAGACTGTCCGATTCTTCATGGCACTTCGTCTGTAACTTTTAGTTTTGGAAACAAATTGTTCTCTACCGTATTTTCTACTTCTGGATCGGATTCTCGGTGCTAGTTCTCATATTTGTACCGTGAATCGGGATCTGGAACAAAGTAGGAAGCTTGGAGTGGAGAAGTTATGATCACGGTCGGAAGCGGGCATAGTGTTGAGGCGACCGACATAGGATCACTTCTTTTGGGTTTAGAATCCGGCTTTGTTTTGACTTTAGAAGATGTACTTGTTTTGCCCAAGGGGCACAAAAACATTGTATCCATTCGGTCATGGACCGAAAAGGCTTTTCATTTTTCATTGGTGATGGTTCTGCAAAATTTATTTTAGAAATAAACTAGTGGTCTGCTACATTGTTGAATGGATTGTATCATCTAAATCTCGGCAACAAAGTAGTTGTGAATACTATAACTAGAAAAGCGGTAGGGATGAAACCAATCAAGTTTTGAAATGGCATCTTAGACTTGGTCATGTTGGTGGACCAAGGTTTACAAGATGGAAAAAGATGGACTTATGGGTCCATTGGGATCGGATCCCTTTCTACTTGTGAATCTTGCCTTAAAGGCAAAATGACTAAGTCCCCTTCACAGGACATTTCAAAGAGCCGATAAATCGGGATTAATCCATACCGATGTATGTGGTGCTTTGGAAGCAGACGTGACGGATATCAATATTTCATTACGTTTACATATGATCATACTAGGTATGGTTATGTATACTTAATGAAACATAAATCCGAGGCCTTTGATAAATTCCATGAATTCAAGGCCCTAGTCGAGAAACAAACTGGTAATCATATCAAAGCACTTCGGTCGGACCGAGGTGGCGAGTATATGAGTACGGAGTTTGACGAGTTCCTTAAGGAACATGGAATAGTTTCACAACTAACACCTCCAGGTACTCCTCAGTTAAATGGTGTGTCAGAAAGAAGGAACCGGAACCTGTTGAACATGGTCCGTTCCATGCTGGGCTATACTGACTTGCCGATTTACCTATGGGGGTATGCACTTCTGAATGCCTCGTATATCTTGAACAGATGTCCTTCTAAATCCGTTCCTAAACTCCACATGAGATGTGGGAAGGAAGGAAACCAAGTCTTAATCATATTAGGATTTGGGGATGTCCCGCCTATGTCAAGAAGACTAAGGTGGAAAAGTTGGAAGCTAGGTCTGCGAAGGGACGTTTCATTGGATTCCCGTCTGGGACGATGGGATATCTATTCTACATGCCCGAAGATCAAAGGATCATTGTTGCTTTACAAGCACACTTCACGGAAGATGAGTTCATTCGGGAAGGCGGAGCGGGTAGAAGTATTTCTTTAGAAGAATACAATGAAACTCCTCGAGAGACACTGCAAGAAACTGGAACCGAACTTTCGAAACACAAGTACAACCACCTCGTAGGTCTAGTAGGGTGTCTCATTTACGAGAGGTATGGGCTTGTGCACTTGGAGGAGCGGTCTCCATGAGGTTCCAAGTGATAGCCAAGAGACCGACCCGACGACCTATGACCAAGCGATGGTGGATGTAGACTCCGCGAAATTGCGTGAAGCTATGGAAGCTGAGATAGACTCGATGCATGTCAATCAGGTCCGGACTCTAGTAGACCGTCCTGAAGGCACAGTGCCTATTGGGAACAAGTGGATCTACAAGAGAAAGACTGATGGGGATGGCAAGGTTGACGCCTATAAGGCCAGGCTTGTGGCAAAGGGTTATACCCAAAAGGAAGGGATCGACACACGATACCTTCTCGCCCGTAGCCATGATCAAGTCTATTCGCATGATGCTTGCTATAGCCGCTACCACGATTATGAGATATGGCAAATGGACGTAAAGACGGCTTTCCTTAATGGATTCCTCGAGGAGGAAATCTATATGGAGCACCTAAAGGCTTTGTATCCGAAGTCGATATTCGAAAGTGTGCAAGCTTCATTGTTCCATTTATGGATCAAGCAAGCGTCGCAGAGTTGGAATCTTCGTTTTGACGAGGCAACAAAGAGTTTGACTTCGCAAAATGAAGAGGAACCTTGTGTATACAAGAGGGTTAGTGGGAGCAAGATCGCATTCTTAGTACTATATGTAGATGACATTCTACTAATAGGAAATGATGTGGGAATGCTCGGTTACGTGGAAAGCTTGGCTTTCGAGTAATTTCTCCATGAAAGACTTGGGAGAAGCTACCTATATTCTTGGTATTCGACTCTACCGGATAGAGCGAAGAGAACAATAGGTCTTTCCCAAGCCCTCTATATAGATAAAATCTTAAAGCGATTTAAGATGGATGATTCTAAAAGAGGGTTCCTACCGATGCGACATGGAATAAAACTCACCTTGAAGATGTGTCCTCAAAATGAGGAACAACGAAAGGAAATGAGTAATATACCATATGCTTCGGCCGTGGGTAGCCTTATGTATGCTATGTTGTGTACAAGACGACATTGCGCATGCCGTAAGCGTGGTGAGTAGGTTTCGTGCAAACCTGGTAGGGAACATTGACTGCCAGAAAGAACGTTCTCAAGTACTTGAGAAGGACTAGAGATATGGTTACGATGTATGGTGGTGGAGAATTGATGTGGTGGGATTCACCGATTCGGACTTCCAAGGACCGAAGGACGACTCGATGTCCACTTCGGCTACATATTTACTCTTAATGGAGGAGCAGATCTTGGCGTAGTGCCAAGCAAAGCGCGATCGCCGATTCCACTGTCAGCCGAGTATCAAGCACTCGAGGCTTCCAAGGAAGGGTTCGGATTAAGAAGTTTCGGGAGAACTTCAAGTGATACCATGTGCCGAGTGCTGTCTACTGCATCGCGACAACGACGGAGCCGTAGCGCAGCCAAGGAGCCGAGGTTTCACAACAAAGACCAAACATATTGAGAGGAAGTATCATCTCGTAAGAGAATTTGTTCGCAAGGGATACATTGTCTTTGCATAGAGTAGACTCGGCCGACAACGTCGCCGATCCACCGACCAAGCCACTATCTCGACTAGCTTGGAGCGTCATCCGGAGAACATGGGTATTAGATACCATAGTGTGTGGCATTGAGTGCAAGTGGGAGATTGTTAGGAGTATGCCCTCGAATGCCACTCGGAGGTTGTTGAGTGAGGGCATTGTACTTGTAATTATGTAAACCATTTATATAAGGCAATGAATGTTTCTTTATTTACCGGTAGTTAATGGCATTCCTAACTCGTAAATAAACATATAGAAACTAGTCCATGTATTTGAGAGCAAACGTTCCACTCCTTATTGGATAAGGGGGTCGCAATCGGAAAGGTTATAGCTCAAATACTTAATCGTCATAAGTCGATGAAACTTGATCGGCGTTAAGTTTATGTGAAGACTTGTATGACGTGTTCTTTGACATGGAGAGTGCCCGCCGAACACTAATGGTTAGTGGGAGCACACGTTATAGGTATGCTAATTGGATTAGTATACTCGAACCGACTCACCCTCGATTCGTCACATGGATTTCACTCCGGACACCAATGACGTAATCGAAAGGTTGTGATAGGTATTCGTGAACCTTCGACTTGAGGATTTAGTAGGGATGTGCTTGTGACATCAAGATTTTCATTAGAGTAGTTCGACCGTAAACCGGAAGGCGGGGTCAACCTCGACGTGCATCTTGACAGTAAGTAGCAGGTGTCCTATCGAATACCAAGATAGAATTCTTTCTCCCGTTAGTGAGCGGGTTATATGTCCTATGCGGTTATTGGCGATGAGATCATAAGTCTTTGGCCAAAGCATTGGAGCTAGTTGTATTAGATACACGATACTCGATGATCTCGATTTGCATTAACGTATGCATAGCGTCAAGTACGATAGGGTTTGATCGACCGTGACCCTATAACTTGATCGGGACATTTGAAAGAAGGGTTTATACGCCATCGGTATTCACGATGAATGGTTCTTGAATGATCCCAATCATTCGTTCTCGGTCGGGTACAGTGTAGGCCACCAGCCGGCTAGGTGGTGCTACTACTCTTGGTTCCTCCCATTGCTGACTGAGACGGACCTACCGAGTCGCGCATTAGGATTGACAACGGAATGAATCGAGCTAATTCTCTCATTATGAATATTAGATATTTGATATCTAATTTGGGACATTGGATGTTTAAATCGATTTATCGGATAAATTGATTTACGGCTTAATGGATTAAATATATCACCGGGTGATTAATTTAATTCATGAATATAATTATTTCTTGGAGAAATTAATTATGTTATTTTGTATTTGATATGTTTAATTAATCGATTAATTAATCGATACAAATACATCGTAACGGAATCGTAGTTTATCCGTTTGGACTCACGGGAGTCCGAAACGAACCGAACTCATCCGTTTCGCATGGTAGCCACCCCCTAATTTCCACCCACTTTCCTCTTGTCTTGTTGTTTTCATTTTATATGAAAAAGATGACTTTGTGGGGCTTAGATTCTCATAATAATGAGATGTATCATGAGTGGAAATAGAATAAAGAGAGGAAGACTTCTCACCTCACTTTACTTTGATTCCAACGTGAGCTTTGAGTGTAGAGAGAGAGAAAAGACTTCTCCAAGTCTTCTTCATCATCTTCCTCTTTATTCATCAAGTTCTTGATTTTTCTTGGAAGAAAATTGAGAAATAAAAGAGAGATTGTGAGTTATACACTTAGAGTGTTATAATTTCATATTGCAAGCTTCATCACTTAGCTCTAGCCGTATCCTCGGAGGATAGCAAGGTGATTTTCGTTCCGGTTGTTTCTCCGGCGCGTGGCAAGTAGAGACGCGGTGCTTTCGGCGTTGGATCGTTCAAGAGCTTGGGGAATAGCTCAAGAGAAGGTTACCATTTAATCAACGGACTTCGAGGGTTAGTTTCTTACGACTCTTGCTTTTCGTTTATATATTCGTATATACGTAGCTCGATCGATCATCGTAGGGATTCGGATCGAATTAATTTTCGTTTTACCGCTTCCGCTGGGCCTTCGTTTTAGGCACCGAATCCCAACACACACTGTTCGTACACATCATGTACCGAACTCCGGAGGCCTCAACGGACCCTACCCGGCCACACACACTGTTCGTACACATCATGTACCGAACTCCGGAGGCCTCAACGGACCCTACCCGGCCACAACATCGTTCGTACACATCATGTACCGAACTCCGCAGGCCTCGCTGACCCTACCGGATCACACACCTTGTCCGTACACGTCATGTACCGACTCCGCAGGCCTCGCCGACCCTACCCGGATCACACACTTTGTTCGTACACATCATGTACCGAACTCCGCAGGCCTCGCAGACCCTACCGAACACACACACATCGACACGACACAATTCATAATCATTAAATGTCAAGCCATTCCACATTACATGAAATGTTCAATCAAGTATGTAAACCAAAACAACACAAATATCATGATCATCACAACGACTCTTAACCAACATAACACACATTCGACACAATACATTGAACAACCACGTGTACAACCATCTCATATGTACATCGCAATCCCGCACAAATGGCACGACGCCTAACACGGATACCAATATATCACTATTATCACAAAGCCTTCAAATTTCTAAAACACAACCAACTCAAACGGAACATATTTACGGAGGCAAGCAAAATCGTCATACATATCATACGTAATTACTAGTCACAAGATACAAGTCGTATAATAAGATACTTGCCTTAATAACCGCTACCAAACGCTCAAGAACACCGCTCGACCGGAAGCTCGGACTCAAGGAGACAACGAACGGAAGGGTTCCGACTCGAGTTCTTCACAAGAATTCGACCCTAACAACATATAATCAATAAATCATCGATCATACGAGGAAGAATAATCGTAGAACGCTCGAATTCTCTTTGTGACATTTTATCGAACACCTTCAAGGCGTCGATAAAATACTCAATAAAACGACAAATCCGTGGCAATCCAACCGTGGAATAACAAGGAATTAGATATAATATAGCTTAGCAATCATCAATCCATCAATATTCTGAGTTAAAACGGATTAAACGGACGAAATCGAACAAAATACCCAAAATCCCCAAAATTAGATTTCTAGAAAATCTGACCTGATTCGCTCGATCAAAGGATGTTATAGGATGGATGATTGATGATATGAACTCCAAAACTTCATGGATTTGTTGACAAACAACATCTCTCCATGATAGGAACAACCCCAGCCGCGGAAGAGAAGCAGAAGCAGGAGAAAAAATGGCGAAAAAACGACTGCTGAGCCTTAAATAGGCTGCACAGTGTGCCGCGGCCCAGCGGGAGTGTGCCGCGGCACAGGCCCAAAAATGGCTCCCAGTGGTCGGCAGTGTGCCGCGGCTCAACCGGAGTGTGCCGCGGCACCCGGTACAGTCGGTTTGGCCGAAAAATGGCCACAGAGTGTGCCGCGGCCCTGCCAGCATGTGCCGCGGCCCTACGGTACGGCCTGCTCGGCCGGAAGCTGCCGAGCACTACCGGCCGTGACTCGGCCAGAAGCTGCCGAGCACTGCCGGCCGTGACTCGGCCAGTACCGGCCTGGGCCCAGATTGCCCGGCCATGTCGGCCGGGGCCAACTCCGACGGCCCGAACGACCCCGAAACCCGAACCTGAATACGAATCGATGATACGGTTACGACGTACTCGCAAAGACGAATCTAAGAGCTAAGAGAACACACAATTCCGACCAACCGAAGGCTCGGAATCCGACAACGGAAGTAATTACCCAAAACTTTGGGAAATTACGAAAATGGCCCAAAACGTCCGAAAATCACGATACGCGATCGAAACACCAAACCAAAGCTTGCAACAAGAATAATAACATTAAATGAACTTACGAGAAACTCGAACAACAGCTTTGACGAGATTCGCAAGAATCGAACTCAAGTGCGAAAAACGCCTAAAAAGCTCTAACTCAAGAAACGATACCGAAACGAACTCGGATGACAAAAAGTGCAGAATTAATCATTCTCGAAATGACGAAACGGTCATGAGCGAGTCGTCAAAACGGACTTTCTACGAAAAAAGAAATTACAGGAATCGAAATTACGGGTATTACATTCTACCCTCCTTAAAAGAAGTTTCGTCCCGAAACTTAAAACAAGTAGGGAGAAGCAATATCCACTGTCAGGAAGACTCGACGAGATACACAAAAACCGAAAACTCGCGCCCAATGGCGAAACGCTGCAAGAAACGCCAAAAGACATACGGCGTGAAAACACGCTCCACGACGACCAACACAATGCCACCGACTAAGATTCAAAACAATAACGAGCAATTAACGTCATATCACATGCACACATTTAATCAAAGAAACGCACGCGACAACAAGCCGCACCCGACTAAAACGGCTATGCGAAAGAAACAAATAGAATAACACGATAGAAATCACTCCGATACTCATCAACAAGAAAATGTCCGACGTCAAAATACAAATAATTTCAAGATAACAGAAAATGAGAATACCGGATATTACATTCTATCACACAAAAAATAAGTTTCGCCCCGAAACTTAAACTAAGGTTATCACAGTGATACGAAACAAAATATAACGACACATAATAAAATAACATGCTCATGACCTCGTTGTCCACTGACACGCCTCAGCAGGTTAAACAACTACAATGGAACTTACACAAAACAAAATATCATTCAACTAGTTCCAAATGTAAAAGCGTCACAGAAACATCTCTACGGGCGAAACAATCCGTGTAGCGAGTACCAAAAACACCATCACTAGACATTACCGGGCCCTCCAAGTAGGAATAGAATCCGGTCCCTTATCATCTCAAAGAACAATCTCGCAAGATCGAACTCGATGCCCTCGTGTCCACAATTATAACAAGTCACCGGCGGTTTCTTACAATGCGCGCGTTCATGGCCTAGAACGTTACAATTGAAACACCTAGGAGCATTACGAACTCAAAGACACCGACTGGGTCTTTTGGGTTCTCTAACCGACCGAGAAGGTCCCATACTCGGCCGATACGAGGGTTGAGGTGTGGGAATCCCACCCTTACTTCCGTCGTCATCGAAATCTTCGCTTTTTCGCTACCGATACGGACTCGGTAGACATTATAGCCATCTCAAATGCCAAGGCTCGATCCCGATAGTCCTTCAAGGTTGTACACATAAAAGGAGCCATACACCGCCGAATCGAGGTTTCATACGCATATCGAAATAACGAACCTTATCTCGCCTCACTTTTCACCCGATCCCGAACATAACACACTGCCGATTATAATCGACTATCGCTGGGATATCGACACGTCTCGGGCGTAGCCGAGAAAACTCGACAATCCTACGCTCTTTAACAGCGGCGGACAATACTCGGCCTCCATGGCGCTTTGAATTGATCCAAGTAGCAAGACGATCACTAGGCGCTACGGCCTCCCACCATCTGCAGATTCCTGTCGAGTAGGTATTGAGCAATAGGCACTCTTCTCTCATCGGGCAAGCTACAAAGATCAAATGTTCTGTCCAATGGAAGAGCCAATTCTCCCACCTAACGAATCCGAAGAACCTACAAAACGGGCGGGTGCATTCTCATCACATCTCGTAACCACTTACCACTCCGTTATCTTCATCCGAATCCCGTCTCGGTACGGCCCGATTCATAAGCGCCAACCGGTCACCACCGACGAAGGATGGTGGCGGCGCCAATATCATCATTACCTCGGATGATTGCTGCCGATCACGACCACGACTACGACCACGCCCTCGCCACGGCCTCTCGGCATACCGGACGGACGACCAATAAGAATAACACATCCAAACAAGTATCACAACGTCAAGATAAGACAATAAATAGCAAAGACGTTAAAACATCAACTCCAAGTCATCACACAAGTGCACGAACTAACACCGTAATTTTAGAACTTCATTAAAAAAATAATCCACACAAATACATCAACAGAGAGGTTTGATTTTTTCCAAATCAAACACGGTCAAAACCACACATGTATCGCAGGATCAAACACTAACAACAAAAATAAAATGTTTCCGGTATTATTCAAATGATAAAATTTTAAAATTCTCAAGTTTGAAAAAAATTGGTGAAATGAAATTTTTGAAAACTCTTATAATACCTCGTCGTTTGATTAAAACCATGTATCTCATTATCAAAACTGCTTTTGATTGAAGCTATTTGCAAAACAACACATTGAGGCTTCAATCTTTTCGCTAGACGATGTCGTCAAAATGACCTTATCAATATATCATTACCTTTACTAGCGTTATACGGGGTAACAACATGTTACCATGCCATCCATCACTGATATATCAACAGAGATTAGATAACCATGGGGCACGGGTACAACTGTAATAACAAATTTCTACCGGTCACCAAAAGTTTACGGCCGTAACAACATGCGATTTACGGTCGTAACAACTCTGAGCTTACGGCCGTAATGGAAAACATCTTACGGCCGTAACATCTAGTCACAGGATCGCAGAATTGTCACTGAGCCCCCAACACACATACACATAACATTTAAATTCGAAAATTAGGGCCGTTTGCAAAACAAGATTTTTCCAAAAATTTTGATTTCCACAAAAATGCTCAAATCGTAGTCTTTAAGGAAAACGTTTTCAAAGCTACCGTGTAGCGTATAATTACAACAATCCAAAATAGTCGATATTAAAACCACATGCCCAAATGGCAAACAGGGTCGCCAATTCAATCACATACATCTCATGGCATCAAGTTTAAACACACAGCAAAACCATTCATCGGAGTTTCTCACAAACTCTACCGTAAAACCCATCAAGGTTCACAACTTTCACACCATACCAACCACGTGGTGGTTCAAGGGCCAAACATCAATACATCCAGTTCTATACACGTACAGCGTATCCAAGTATCGAATACAACTTCATTACACAACACCGTGTAAATAAAATTATGCACCACAAATATCACACATAAATGAAATCATGAACACAATTATTATGCATAAAAGAGGAGACTTACATCAACAGGTTGCACGGAGGTGACGGTCGCCCACGATACTAATCTCGTCTGACAACATATCCGACACGTTGTGACTACGCACAACTTAACTTGTCACCTGACGACTCGAACGACAAGACCACACATTACTCGACAAACCACGACTCGACTCGACCCGACAGCCTAGGTTTCTGCAACCTAAGCTCTGATACCATAAATGTAACACCCCCAAAACCGTATGGGAATATTACACGCCGTAAACCCTTTCCGCAAGGATCTACCAGGCTAAACGTATATAAACAACCAAATGCTTGCCCGGCCAGGGTCAAACAATATAATAATACAGACCGTTAAGGTCACTTACACATAAACACACAGACCGATGAGGTCGCACAACTCTATCAACAGGACTGACTAACAACATTACCCACACAGGGTTCGAAATACAATACAACGGAAGACTGAATCAACTCTAACAATACAAATAAACTCTACCAACTCTCAACTCTTGATTAGTATCGCAGCTCGTCATCCCCTTGTGCCAATCCCGTGTTGCTCCCTGAACTCCGCATGTACAGGACGCAAAATAGACATCCACCCCCCAAATACTCGGGGGTTAGTAAAACTCCACTGTTTTACTAGTGCAAGTATCAAACCATACGAAATGTAACAAGCAAATAGCAACTACGAATTTAATACGGAAATCAATTATCAAAATGTTCTAGAAGTTTTAGAATTTCGAACTCAAGTAAGAGATATTTGAAAAGGAACACATCATCTCGGGGATTTTTAAAGGTAAATTCTTTTGATCTCGAGTCCCAATTTACAAAACCCTTTTCGTAAACAATAGGCCTTAGCCCGATTCTCGCTTCAAAGCATACTAAATAATATATCATTATGAGTCCGAAATCCATATTTAAAATGTTACCCGAACAATCATCTACACGATCATTGTTCGTACACATCATGTACCGAACTCCGGAGGCCTCGACGGACCTTACCCGACCACACACATTGTTCGTACACATCATGTACCGAACTCCGAGGCTACCCGGCCACACACACTGTTCGTACACATCATGTACCGAACTCCGAGGCCTCAACGGACCCTACCCGGCCACACACTGCTCGTACACATCATGTACCGAACTCCGAGGCCTCAACGGACCCTACCCGCCACAACATCGTTCGTACACATCATGTACCGAACTCCGCAGGCCTCGTCGGACCCTACGGATCACACACCTTGTCCGTACACGTCATGTACCGACTCCGCAGGCCTCGTCGACCCTACCGGATCACACACTTTGTTCGTACACATCATGTACCGAACTCCGCAGGCCTCGTCGACCCTACCCGGAACACACACACATCGACACGACACAATTCATAATCATTAAATGTCAAGCCATTCCACATTACCTCGAAATGTTCAATCAAGTATGTAAACCAAAACAACACAAATATCATGATCATCACAACGACTCTTAACCAACATAACACACATTCGGTACACAATACATTGAACAACCACGTGTACAACCATCTCATATGTACATCGCAATCCTGCACAAATGGCACGACGCCTAACACGGATACCAATATATCACTATTATCACAAAGCCTTCAAATTTGGAAAACACAACCAACTCAAACGGAACATATTTACGAGGCAAGCAAAATCGTCATACATATCATACGTAATTACTAGTCACAAGATACAAGTCGTATAATAAGATACTTGCCTTAATAACCGCTACCAAACGTTAGAAGAACACCGTTCGGCCAGGAAGCTCGGACCAGAAGGAGACAACGAGCGGAAGGGTTCCGACTCGAGTTCTTCACAAGAATTCGACCCTAACAACATATAATCAATAAATCATCGATCATACGAGGAAGAATAATCGTAGAACGCTCGAATTCTCTTTGTGACATTTTATCGAACACCTTCAAGGCGTCGATAAAATACTCAATAAAACGACAAATCCGTGGCAATCCAACCGTGGAATAACAAGGAATTAGATATAATATAGCTTAGCAATCATCAATCCATCAATATTCTGAGTTAAAACGGATTAAACGGACGAAATCGAACAAAATACCCAAAATCCCCAAAATTAGATTTCTAGAAAATCTGACCTGATTCGCTCGATCAAAGGATGTTATAGGATGGATGATTGATGATATGAACTCCAAAACTTCATGGATTTGTTGACAAACAACATCTCTCCATGATAGGAACAACTGACCGCGGAAGAGAAGCGAAGAGAGAAAAATGGCGAAAAAGCATTGCTGAGCCTTAAATAGCCGCACGGTGCCGCGGCCTGGGGAGTGTGCCGCGGCAGAGCCCAAAAATGGCTCCCGGTGGTCGGCGGTGTGCCGCGGCTCAACCGAGTGTGCCGCGGCACCAGTCTGGGTTTGGCCGAAAAATGGCCACAGAGTGTGCGCGGCCCGCCAAAGATGTGCCGCGGCCCTACGGCAGACGGCTTTCGGCCGGAAGCCGCGAGCACTACCGGCCGTGACTCGGCCAGAAGCTGCCGAGCACCGCGGCCGTGACTCGCCGCACCGGCCTGGGCCAGATTGCCCGGCCATGTCGGGCCGGGGCCAACTCCGACGGCCCGAACGACCCGAAACCCGAACACGAATACGAATCGATGATACGGTTACGACGTACTCGCAAAGACGAATCTAAGAGCTAAGAGAACACACAATTCCGACCAACCGAAGGCTCTAATCCGACAACTAAGTAATTACCCAAAACTTTGGGAAATTACGAAAATGGCCCAAAACGTCCGAAAATCACGATACGCGATCGAAACACCAAACCAAAGCTTGCAACAAGAATAATAACATTAAATGAACTTACGAGAAACTCAAACAACAGATTTGACGAGATTCGCAAGAATCGAACTCAAGTGCGAAAAAGCGTCTAAAAGCTCTAACTCAAGAAACGATACCGAAACGAACTCGGATGACAAAAAGTGCAGAATTAATCATTCTCGAAATGACGAAACGGTCATGAGCGAGTCGTCAAAACGGACTTTCTACGAAAAAAAGAAATTACCGGAAATCGAAATTACGGGTATTACATTCTACCCTCCTTAAAAGAAGTTTCGTCCCGAAACTTAAAACAAGTAGGGAGAAGCAATATCCACTGTCAGGAAGACTCGACGAGATACACAAAAACCGAAAACTCGCGCCCAATGGCGAAACGCTGCAAGAAACGCCAAAAGACATACGGCGTGAAAACACGCTCCACGACGACCAACACAATGCCACCGACTAAGATTCAAAACAATAACGAGCAATTAACGTCATATCACATGCACACATTTAATCAAAGAAACGCACGCGACAACAAGCCGCACCCGACTAAAACGGCTATGCGAAAGAAACAAATAGAATAACACGATAGAAATCACTCCGATACTCATCAACAAGAAAATGTCCGACGTCAAAATACAAATAATTTCAAGATAACAGAAAATGAGAATACCGGATATTACATTCTATCACACAAAAAATAAGTTTCGCCCCGAAACTTAAACTAAGGTTATCACAGTGATACGAAACAAAATATAACGACACATAATAAAATAACATGCTCATGACCTCGTGGTCCACTGACACGCCTCCGCAGGTTCAACAACTAAACGGGAACTTACACAAAACAAAATATCATTCAACAAGTTCCAAATGTAAAAGCGTCACAGAAACATCTCTACAGGCGAAACAATCCGTGTAGCGAGTACCAAAAACACCATCACTAGACATTCTTGGGCCCTCCAGTAGGAATAGAATCCGGTCCCTTATCATCTCAGAACAATCTCGCGATCTTGAACTCGATGCCCTCGTGTCCACAATTATAACAAGTCACCGGCGGTTTCTTACAATGCGCGCGTTCATGGCCTAGAACGTTACAATTGAAACACCTAGGAGCATTACGAACTCAAAGACACCGACTTGGGTCTTTTGGGTTCTCTAACCGCGAGAAGGTCCCATACTCGGCGATACGAGGTTGAGGTGTGGGAATCCCAATTCCCTTACTTCCGTCGTCATCGAAATCTTACGCTTTTTCGCTACCGATACGGACTCGGTAGACATTATAGCCATCTCAAATGCCAAGGCTCGATCTGATAGTCCTTCAAGGTTGTACACATAAAAGGAGCCATACCTTTGCCGAATCGAGGTTTCATACGCATATCGAAATAACGAACCTTATACGCCTCACTTTTCACACGATCCGAACATAACACAGTGTCGATTATAATCGACTATCGCTGGGATATCGACACGTCTCGGGCGTAGCCGAGAAAAACTCGACAATCCTACGCTCTTTAACGGCGGCGGACAATACTCGGCCTCCATGGCGGTTTTGAATTCGATCCAGTAGCGACGATCACTAGGCGCTACGGCCTCCCACCGATCTGCAGATTCCTGTCGAGTAGGTATTGAGCAATAGGCACTCTTCTCTCATCGGGGCAAGCTACGGCATCAAATGTTCATCAGTGGAAGAGCCAATTCTCCCACCTAACGAATCAGAAGAACCTACAAAGCGGGCGGGTGCATTCTCATCACATCTCGTAACCACTTACCAGCTCCGTTATCTTCATCCGAATCCCGTCTCGGTGTACGGTCCGATTCATAAGCGCCAACCGGTCAGTCACCGACGAAGGATGGTGGCGGCGCCAATATCATCATTACCTCTGGATGATTGCTGCGATCACGACCACGACTACGACCACGTCCTCGGCCACGGCCTCTCGGCATCCGGACGGACGACCAATAAGAATAACACATCCAAACAAGTATCACAACGTCAAGATAAGACAATAAATAGCAAGACGTTAAAACATCAACTCCAAGTCATCACACAAGTGCACGAACTAACACCGTAATTTTAGAACTTCATTAAAAAAATAATCCACAGTCACATCAACGAGAGAGGTTTGGATTTTTTCCAAATCAAACACGGTCAAAACCACACATGTATCGCAGGGATCAAACACTAACAACAAAAATAAAATGTTTCCGGGGTATTATTCAAATGATAAAATTTTAAAATTCTCAAGTTTGAAAAAAAAATTGGTGAAATGAAATTTTTGAAAACTCTTATAATACCTCGGTCGTTTGATTAAAACCATGTATCTCATTATCAAAACTGTTTTGATTGAAGCTATTTGCAAAACAACACATTGAGGCTTCAATCTTTTCGCTAGACGATGTCGTCAAAATGACCTTATCAATATATCATTACCTTTACTAGCGTTATACGGGGTAACAACATGTTACCATGCCATCCATCACTGATATATCAACAGAGATTAGATAACCATGGGGCACGGGTACAACTGTAATAACAAATTTCTACCGGGTCAGTCAAAAGTTTACGGCCGTAACAACATGCAGTTTACGGTCGTAACAACTCTGAGCTTACGGCCGTAATGGAAAACATCTTACGGCCGTAACATCTAAACTATGAGGCAGAATTGTCACAGTAGCCCCCAACACACATACACATAACATTTAAATTCCGAAAATTAGGGCCGTTTTGCAAAACAAGATTTTTCCAAAAATTTTGATTTCCACAAAAATGCTCAAATCAGTAGTCTTTAAGGAAAAACGTTTTCAAAGCTACCCGTAGCGGGTATAATTACAACAATCCAAAATAGTCGATATTAAAACCACATGCCCAAATGGCAAACAGGGTCGCCAATTCAATCACATACATCTCATGGCATCAAGTTTAAACACACAGCAAAACCATTCATCGGAGTTTCTCACAAACTCTACCGTAAAACCCATCAAGGTTCACAACTTTCACACCATACCAACCACGTGGTGGTTCAAGGGCCAAACATCAATACATCCAGTTCTATACACGTACAGCGTATCCAAGTATCGAATACAACTTCATTACACAACACCGTGTAAATAAAATTATGCACCACAAATATCACACATAAATGAAATCATGAACACAATTATTATGCATAAAAGAGGAGACTTACATCAACAGGTTGCACGGAGGTGACGGTCGCCCACGATACTAATCTCGTCTGACAACATATCCGACACGTTGTGACTACGCACAACTTAACTTGTCACCTGACGACTCGAACGACAAGACCACACATTACTCGACAAACCACGACTCGACTCGACCCGACAGCCTAGGTTTCTGCAACCTAAGCTCTGATACCATAAATGTAACACCCCCAAAACCGTATGGGAATATTACACGCCGTAAACCCTTTCCGCAAGGATCTACCAGGCTAAACGTATATAAACAACCAAATGCTTGCCCGGCCAGGGTCAAACAATATAATAATACAGACCGTTAAGGTCACTTACACATAAACACACAGACCGATGAGGTCGCACAACTCTATCAACAGGACTGACTAACAACATTACCCACACAGGGTTCGAAATACAATACAACGGAAGACTGAATCAACTCTAACAATACAAATAAACTCTACCAACTCTCAACTCTTGATTAGTATCGCAGCTCGTCATCCCCTTGTGCCAATCCTGTGACTGCTCCCCTGAACCTGCATGTACCTGGACGCAAAATAGACATCCACCCCCCAAATACTCGGGGGTTAGTAAAACTCCACTATTTTACTAGTGCAAGTATCAAACCATACGAAATGTAACAAGCAAATAGCAACTACGAATTTAATACGGAAATCAATTATCAAAATGTTCCCGAGAAGTTTTAGAATTTCGAACTCAAGTAAGAGATATTTGAAAAGGAACACATCATCTCGGGGATTTTTAAAGCAGAAATTCTTTTGGATCTCGAGTCCCAATTTACAAAACCCTTTTCGTAAACAATAGGGCCTTAGCCCGATTCTCGTTTCAAAGCATACTAAATAATATATCATTATGAGTCCGAAATCCATATTTAAAATGTTACCCGAACAATCACTGCTACACGATCATTGTTCGTACACATCATGTACCGAACTCCGGAGGCCTCGAAGGACCTTACCCGGACCACACACATTGTTCGTACACATCATGTACCGAACTCCGGAGGCCTCAACGGACCCTACCCGGCCACACACACTGTTCGTACACATCATGTACCGAACTCCGGAGGCCTCAACGGACCCTACCCGGCCACACACACTGTTCGTACACATAATGTACCGAGCTCCGGAGGCCTCAACGGACCCTACCCGGCCACAACATCGTTCGTACACATCATGTACCGAACTCCAGAGGCCTCGTCAGACCCTACCTGGATCACACACCTTGTCCGTACACGTCATGTACCGGACTCCAGAGGCCTCGTCAGACCCTACCTGGATCACACACTTTGTTCGTACACATCATGTACCGAACTCCAGAGGCCTCGTCAGACCCTACCTGGAACACACACACATCGACACGACACAATTCATAATCATTAAATGTCAAGCCATTCCACATTACACTGAAATGTTCAATCAAGTATGTAAACCAAAACAACACAAATATCATGATCATCACAACGACTCTTAACCAACATAACACACATTCGGTACACAATACATTGAACAACCACGTGTACAACCATCTCATATGTACATCGCAATCCTGCACAAATGGCACGACGCCTAACACGGATACCAATATATCACTATTATCACAAAGCCTTCAAATTAGGGAAACCACAACCAACTCAAATGGAACATATTTACGGAGGCAAGCAAAATCGTCATACATATCATACGTAATTACTAGTCACAAGATACAAGTCGTATAATAAGATACTTGCCTTAATAACCGCTACCAAACGTTAGAAGAACAGATTCGGCCAGGAAGCTCGGACCGAAGGAGACAACGAGCGGAAGGGTTCCGACTCGAGTTCTTCACAAGAATTCGACCCTAACAACATATAATCAATAAATCATCGATCATACGAGGAAGAATAATCGTAGAACGCTCGAATTCTCTTTGTGACATTTTATCGAACACCTTCAAGGCGTCGATAAAATACTCAATAAAACGACAAATCCGTGGCAATCCAACCGTGGAATAACAAGGAATTAGATATAATATAGCTTAACAATCATCAATCCATCAATATTCTGAGTTAAAACGGATTAAACGGACGAAATCGAACAAAATACCCAAAATCCTCAAAATTAGATTTCTAGAAAATCGGCACGATTCGCTCGATCAAAGGATGTTATAGGATGGATGATTGATGATATGAACTCCAAAACTTCATGGATTTGTTGACAAACAACATCTCTCCATGATAGGAACAACTGACCGCGGAAGAGAAGCGAGCGGGAGAAAAATGGCGAAAAAAGCATTGCCGAGCCTTAAATAAGTGCACGGTGTGCAGCGGCCAATGAGTGTGCGCGGCACGAGCCCAAAAATGGCTCCCGGTCGTCGGCGGTGTGCCGCGGCTCAACCGGAGTGTGCCGCGGCACCAGTACGATCAGTTTGGCCGAAAAATGGCCACAGAGTGTGCGCGGCCTGCCCGGCATGTCCGCGGCCCTGCAGTGCGGCTGCTCGGCCGGAAGGCTGAGCACTACCGGCCGTGACTCGGCCAGAAGCTGCCGAGCACCGCCGGCCGTGACTCCGCCAAGATGCCTGGGCCAGATTGCCGGCCATGTCGGCGAGGCGACTCCGACGGCCCGACGACCCGAAACCCGAACCTGAATACGAATCGATGATACGGTTACGACGTACTCGCAAAGACGAATCTAAGAGCTAAGAGAACACACAATTCCGACCAACCGAAGGCTCGGAATCCGACAACGGAAGTAATTACCCAAAACTTTGGGAAATTACGAAAATGGCCCAAAACGTCCGAAAATCACGATACGCGATCGAAACACCAAACCAAAGCTTGCAACAAGAATAATAACATTAAATGAACTTACGAGAAACTCGAAACAACAGTTTCGGACGAGATTCGCAAGAATCGAACTCAAGTGCGGAAAAGCGTCTAAAAAGCTCGGAACTCAGCAAAACGATACCGAAACGAACTCGGATGACAAAAAGTGCAGAATTAATCATTCTCGAAATGACGAAACGGTCATGAGCGAGTCGTCAAAACGGACTTTATCCGAAAAAAGAAATTACCGGAAATCGAAATTACGGGTATTACACCTTAGAGGCCTCAGAGGCTTAGTCCCGGTCCTAGGCGATGCCTCTGCATGATTTGTTTTATGATATGGCCAGATCGGGAGGGTCCTTAGAGGCCTGAGTGGGATTTGTGGCTTCGTCCCGGTCCTAGGAAAATTGATTGACTGTTTGTTTCCGAAAAAGGCATGTCTGGTTTTTGGGGTTTTGAAATGAATTTGGTGCATTGTACTATGAAATGCGTAAGCGAATGGTTTGCCTTGATTACTTGTACTAGCGTAATTGCTAACCCCTCTGGGGACCCGTTTTGGGGAAATTCTTGTTATGGATTTCAGGTTATGATCGTAGGACGACGCGCCTTTGGGACAAGATGCGAGGATCTTGGCGAGTCGTTGACATGTGCATTTGAGTCCTTTTATTTCCGTTGTTTCCTGCGATATGGTTGTTGCCTACTTTCTAAACTTATAGATTGTACTCATGAGTACTTAGGCTTTACTCTTCGAATTGTGATTCGTATTCATTGAAGTTATTTATGGTTGTCGATGTTGATTATTCCGCCGGTTGTACCGGGCGTGTTATTTGATTTTCATCTGGATGATGTGTGATTTTACTGTGGTAACTCGTGTCTAGCCTGGTGGGTCCCATGTAGGGGTCCACGACACTGTAATATATCTTGAATATCTCGGGGGTGTTACAGAAAATGGTATCAGAGCACTAGGTTTATGGATACTTAGGCTTGTCGGTAATTTGGGTCTAGTTGAGTTTTGTGTTGCACATCGTCACACCACTGCCAGCATCTTGGTACTTCCAGTGCTCGTAAGTTTCCTTACTCGATTCTTTGTTTTCTCGTATCGTAATTCCATTTCTTGAACTGTGGTGGATTTTCCTCTTTTACTTATCATCGAGTTGCTTTTTGCCACCTTTTAACACCAGTATGGATGCTGAAAGAGGCCGTGGCTGTGGTCGTGGTCGTGGTTGTGGTCGAGGATGCGGACGGGGACGTGGGGCAGCCGGTGGGGCGGCCACGTCGCATTCTTCGGGAGCCGGCAGCACCGGTGACCGACATAGCCATGCTTCTTCTCAAGATGGCGCCGACCTTGGTGTTGCAGCTGTTATGCAACAAATGGTGAACCAAATGGCGGCGATAGCCCAGGCGGTTCAGAACCCGAATCCGGCCCCTGCCCGGGACGGAGCTGACCGTTGGCTTCAAGATGTCATCAAGATACATCCTACTCAGTTTACGGGAGCCTCAGACCCGATTGACTGGGAAGGGTGGATCAAGGAGATATACAAAGTCTTTGTTGCCACCAACTGTCTCGAGGACCGTAAGGTCCCTATTACCTAGTATTTTCTCACTGGGGACACTACTGATTGGTGGGAGGCCATTGCGCCTAAGGATCACGTTGCTTCGTGGGCAGAATTCAAGGACCTGATGGAGACTGAGTATTGCCCATGGCCAGTTAGACAAGCTCGAGTCCATGCCTTCTATGATGCTCAACCATGGGATATTCCTGTCTCTCAAGCTATTGCCGATCTCAACAAGGAGTTGGGCTATGTTAAGACCCAAGTTGTCGAGGATAGCGACAAAATTTTCACTTTTCCAGACATATGAAACTTTCAATTCGGGACTATATGTCTGGGCTCGTCTGTACTACTTTGAAGGATTATCAGAGTCGATATCTTGCCTATGATATGTCTGTGAGGGCCAGTGCGGCGGTTCGGGAGAGTAAGAAACAGAAATCCGCCGGAAATTTCTCGGGTCATAAGGGTGGAGGTCAGCAGAAATCTCAGTTTGCAAATATTCCTGGGGGTGGTTCGGCTCGATTCTCTAGGGGCTATCGAGGTACTGCCGGTCCTCTGTTCGGGATGCCAGATGCTTTAACTGTGGCAAGTCGGGCCATCGGAACCGGGAGTGTCCACGTCCGCCTTTGACTTGTCATACTTGTGGTCAGTCGGGCCACAAGGCTTTCTTTTGTGAGCGGGTAGGACAACTTCTTGGTGCTCAGGCTTCTTTTCCAGCACCTAGGGAACCGAGTGTGAACCAGGGCTCGTTTGCTCCACAGTCTCCACCGAGTGCCAGCCGAGGGAGAGGTCGGGGTCAGCCCACTAGAGGGGGAGCTTCCAGTGTCGGCTCTGCCCCTCCACGTATCTATGAGATGAGGAGGGCCGATGATCCAGTGGCCACTGTAGCGACAGGTACCTTTCACATCCATTCCCATCATGTCAGTGTGCTTTTTGATTCGGGTGCTACATATTCATTCATCTCTTTGGAGTGTGTACGCCATTTGAGTCTTGACTGTTTTTTACCTTGCGAGCTTTTCATCGTTAAACTTCCTAGCGGTGATAGAATCGTTGGTGATCGAGAGGTCCGAGACTGTTCTGTGTTTATTTGCGAGAGGGCTTGGCTCTCTAATCTTATTGTTGTGGGTATTGAGGCTGAGGATTTGATTCTCGGGGATGGTTGGCTCGAGCGGCATGGTGCAATCATGAACTACCACACGAGTATCATCACCATGCTAGCCGAGGACGGCACCGAGCACTCTTTCGCGGGGCGAAAGAGAAACCAGAAGTTCGTAAGTAACGCCTTGAAGGCGATGAGACTCCTGCAAAAGGGGTGTAATGGTTATTGGTGCTACGCCTTGAAGGCGGAGAGTGGTGGAGTCGAGCTTTCATCGATTCCAGTCGTTGGTGAGTTTCCTGATGTTTTTCTTGATGAGTTACTGGGTTACCACCAGACTATGAGGTCGAGTTCGCTATAGAGTTAGAGCCGGGTGCGGCCCCGATTTCGAAGGCGCCGTATCGCATGGCAACTTCGGAGATGGCCGAATTAAAGAAGCAGTTGAGTGAGCTTCTTGAGTTGGGATATATTCGACCGAGGGCTTCGCCTTGGGGCGCACCGGTCCTATTTGTGCAGAAGAAGGATGGTTCACTGCGTTTGTGTATCGACCATCGGGAGCTAAACAAGGTGACCATCAAGAACAAGTATCCTCTGCCGAGGATTGATGACTTGTTCGATCAGTTGCAGGGAGCTGCGGTACTCTCGAAGATCGACTTGAGATCGGGGTACTATCAGCTTCGGGTGAAGGAGTCCGACGTTCTGAGAACAGCTTTTCGGACGAGATACGGACACTATGAGTTTGCAGTTATGCCTTTCGGGTTAACTAATGCACCGTCCGTGTTCATGCAGTTGATGAACAAGGTCTTTATCGAGTATTTGGATAAATGTGATGTCGTCTTCATTGATGATATTCTTATTTATTCGAGGAACGAGGGAGAGCATGCCCATCATCTGCCTGTGGTGTTAGACATTTTGAGGACCGAGCGACTCTATGTGAAGTTCTCGAAATGTGAATTTTGGCTGAAGGAAGTGATGTTTCTGGGTCACGAGATTTCAGCCGAGGGAGTCCGTGTGGATCCGCAGAAGGTTGAGGCAGTGTTGGATTGGGCACCGCCCAAGAATGTGAAGGAGGTCCGTAGTTTCTTGGGCTTGGCTGGCTACTACCGTAGGTTCGTCGAGGGTTTCTAGAAACTAGCTCGGCCACTTACACAGTTGCTCCAAAAGTCCGAGAAGTTCATCTGGAATGACGAGAGACAGTCGAGTTTTGAGGAGCTAAAGAGACGTTGACTTCAGCCCTGATTTTTGCGTTTCCATGTGGCAACGAGGGTTTTTCTGTTTATAGCGATGCTTCAGGTCAGGGTCTTGGGTGCATGTTGATGCAGCACGGCAAGACTATCGCGTTTGCATCGAGACAGTTGAGGCCGTATGATCTTAACTACCCTACTCATGATTTGGAGTTAGCGGCAGTTGTTTTTGCGCTAAAGATTTGGCGTCACTATCTTTTTGGCTTTGTATGTTAGATTTTTACCGATCATATAAGTCTGAAGTACATATTTACTCAGCGGGAGTTGATTATGAGGCAGAGGAGGTGGTTAGAGTTGATTAAGGATTATGACCTCTAAATCCTTTATCATCCAGGCAAGGCAAACATCGTGGCCGACGCCTTGAGTCGGAAACCGGTTGCGTTGCGGACGTTTGAGATCCTTACGTCTCAATCTGAGCTTCAGCGGGATTTGATTGAGTTGAGTGTTGAGATTTCGTTGCCTGTAGCCATAGGGCAACTTTGTGGTTTAGAGACTTCGTCGTCTCTGATCGATGAAATTAAATTGAAGCAGCTGGAGGATCCGATGATTATTCAAATCCGAGAGAATGTTCTTAAGGGAAAGTCTCCTGGGTTTGTGATTCATTAAGATGGGGTATTGAGATTCCAGAGTCATATGTGTGTACCGAACGACTCGGAATTGAGATAGGGTATTTTGCGTGAGGCCCATGCTACGCCTTACTCCATTCATCCTGGATCGAGTAAGATGTACAATGACCTGAGGAGAAATTTCTGGTGGAATGATATGAAGGAGGAGGTCGCACGGTTTGTAGCGAAATGTTTTACTTGTCAGCAGATCAAGATCGAGCATCAGCGACCGGCTGGGTTATTGAAGTCACTTCCCATCCCGGAATGGAAATGGGAAGATATTTCAATGGACTTCATCATGAGTTTGCCGATATCGAGGTCGGGCATGAATATGGTTTGGGTGATTTTTGATCGTCTGACCAAGTCGGCACATTTTCTGGGCGTCAAGGATACTTGGGGCCCGGAGAAGTTGGCTCGCGTGTTTATTACGCAGATTGTGAGGCTTTGCGGTG
The DNA here is from genome assembly GCA_033398695.1 of Orobanche coerulescens. Lineage (NCBI taxonomy): Eukaryota > Viridiplantae > Streptophyta > Magnoliopsida > Lamiales > Orobanchaceae > Orobanche > Orobanche coerulescens. The sequence continues at coordinate 116,590,937 of CM065807.1, read as the reverse complement.
CTCCGAAGTCTATTGTTTCGGATCGGGATGGCCGTTTTGTATCGCACTTTTGGCAGGTGGTGCATAAGGCGTTGGGTACTCGTTTGCGTTTGAGTACCTCTTTCCATCCTCAGTCAGATGGACAGTCAGAGCGCACTATCCAGACGTTCAAGGATATGTTGCGTGCTTGTGCTCTCGACTGGAGCAGTGACTGGGAGGAGCATTTGCCATTGATCGAATTCACGTACAATAATAGTTGGCATGAGTCGATTCGGATGGCACTGTATGAGGCGCTTTATAGGCGGCATTGTCGATCGTCGATTTGTTGGAATGAGGCGTCCGATTTGGTTGGGACCGAATTGGATATCGCTTTAGAGATGAGGCGGAAGGTGGAATTGATTCGAGAATGGATGTTGACTGCTCAGAGTCGACAGAAGTCGTATGCCGATGTCTGTCGTCGACATTTGGAGTTCGAGGTGGGAGACCACATTTTGCTAAAGGTGTCACCGACGAGGGGAGTTTTCCGCTTCGGGAAGAAGGGAAAGTTGAGTCCGAGATTTATTGGACCCTTTGAGATTCTTGAGCGAGTCGGTGATTTGGTATACCGTCTGGCCTCGAGTCACATTCATAGTGTTTTCCATGTTTCCCAGCTGAGGAAATATGTTCCGGATCCTAGTCACGTCATCGACTATGGTGAGATTGATGTCGCCGAGGATATTACCTTCGAGGAGCGTCCCCTGAATATTTTGGAGCACCGTGAGAAGCGACTGAGGCATAAGACCATTCCTTTGGTCAAAGTGTAGTGGTCGAGGCATGATGTCGAAGAGGTAACTTGGGAAACCGAAGATTGCATGCGTGCTAGGTACCCCGAGTTGTTTGTTTCTTAAGTTTCGGGACGAAACTTATTTTTAGAGGGGTAGAATGTAATATCCGTATTTTTTCTTTTCCCGGTATTCTCATTTTTGGTGTTTTTTTCGTTTGTAGCAACTCGCTTGTAACCGTTTTGATATTTTGAATCTATTTTATTCCTGGAGTTTCTCCATTTGGACGAGTTTCGGAGGTGTTTGGATATTATTCCGTCTTATGTCATGTATTGTTGCATGGACGTTCGATTATAGTAGAACCCGTTCGATTTTGTAATTTCTTTGGTTGCACGAGTTCGTATGGTTGAGTTGTTCGTGTTGTGAGTTTCGGTTTATTGATCCGACGTCGTATCGTGGTTTTCGGATGTTTGGGCCGTTTTGTAATTTCCTATAAGTTTAGGGAATTTTACTTTCCTTGTTGTTTCTCGGATTCCTCGGTAGTCGGAATTGTATTCTCCTGCAACTTTCAGCTTCGTCGTTGTGAATGTTCCTTATCTACGCGTTGGAATCTGTCCTTATGTTGCGTCTCGTTTTCAGACCGCCCGATGCAGCTAACTTCGTTCAGCGGTGTTGAACTGCTTCATGCATAACGTGCGTTATGCATGCTTTCTTGCGTGCGCTATCGGCACCTTCATAACGTACTTTATGGCTCCTCGCTGACGTACGTTATGGCCTTCAGACTGGACAGATTGTTCTGTCCGAACCATTACGTACGTTAACCCTTTCTGTTACGTACGTAAAGTCCATGGTAGCGTATGCTAAATTATACGGCGTAGCGTACGCTATCGAACCCTGCGTTGTTGGACAGTGAGTCTGCCTAGTTATGCCCAGACCCTTACGTACATAAAGGTGTTGATGTTACATACGTAAGCCTCTTGTAGCGTACGCTAGTCGTCTGATGTAGCGTAGGCTAGCGACCTCAGCGTTTTGGGGCAGACTGTTCTGCCCAGCCATTACGTACGCTAATACTTGAGTGTTAACGTATGTAATGAGCATTACGTATGTTAACCAACTCATGTAACATACGTAATGGAAGCCCAGGCTTTATAAATCGGGAGTTGACCTTCATTTCGGCACTTTCTTCATTTCTTCTCCTCCGAGCGAGAGCTGTGATCCAAGTGAGATTTTGAGTGATTCTTCAAGTTTTGCCCATGGAAATCCTTGGCGAATCAAGTATTGTGTTCCTAGTGTAGTTTATAATCATCGTAATCGTCTTCCTCCGTCCGAATCAAGGTAAATCTTCTAAGAACCCTACTTTTGGGTAAATTGGGGGGTTTCAGTTTTATTGTTCGATTCGTCCTGTGTTGATTAATTCATGATGAATATGATTAAACATGTTGGTATTCTTGGTTTTCCTACGGATTCATGGTATATTTCGTGGTATTTGCATAATCTAGAGGGTTTGGTTGTGGCCCGCCCTCGTTGTTGTTCTTGTAAGAATATACATGAATCGTATGCGGGTTTTCGGGTGTATTCCTTTTCCGTATTCGTTTCGAAATGGTTGTGATTGTATTGTTCGAATTGTTAGGTTCGGTTCCGTTGGTTCCTAGCATTCGTCGGTGATTTTCCTTTTCGTTCGTTGCGTCGTCAATTATTCAAGGCAACTATTTTTGGAAACCTTTATGCTTAACATGAAATGGTAATATATATTGTGTGTGCTTTGCTCACCTTGGGAGGGTCCGACGGGGCCTCGAGGGAATCTATGACTTCACTCTGTATTCACGAGTTTGTTTCGCTAGCCAGCTTGGGAGGGTTCTTAGAGGCCTCGAGTGGGATCGGTGGCTTCGTTCCGGTCCTAGGCGATGCCTGTGCGTGATTTGTTTATGATATGGCCAGCTCGGGAGGGTCCTTAGAGGCCTCGAGTGGGATTTGTGGCTTCGTCCCGGTCCTAGGCAAATTGATTGACTGTTTGTTTCCGGAAAAGACATGTCTGGTTTTTGGTTTTTGAAATGAATTTGGTGCATTATACTATGAAATGTGTAAGCGAATGGTTTGCCTTGATTACTTGTACTAGCGTAATTGCTAACCCCTCTGGGGACCCGTTTTGGGGAAATTCTTGTTATGGATTTCAGGTTATGATCAGCCGGATGAGCGGGCGCTGGGACAATACGAGGATGCTGGCCAGGGTCGTCGACATGTGCATTTGAGTCATTTTATTTCTGTTGTTTCCTTCGATATGGTTGTTGCCTACTTTCTAAACTTATAGATTGTACTCGCGAGTACTTAGGCTTTACTCTTCGAATTGTGATTCGTATTCATTGAAGTTATTTATGGTTGTCGATGTTGATTATTCCACCGGTTGTACCGGGCGTGTTATTTGATTTTCATCTGGATGGTGTGTGATTTTACTGTAGTAACTCGTGTCTAGCCTGGTGGGTCCCATGTAGGGATCCATGACACTGTAATATACCTTGAATATCTCAGGGGTGTTACAGTAGAAGTATATCAAATGAACATATATGCAGTCTTTCTAAATGGCGATCTTAAGAAAAGCCAACTTGAAAGAACCAGGGGCATATATGCCTAGTGCAACAGTTGAAAGTCTGCAAATTAGTGAAATTATTATGAACTAAATTGACGTTAAAACAGTGGCATAAAATCTGACATTGTGATGTCAAGCAATGACTTCAAATGATGTGATAAAATCTCCAATTTGACAACGCTCAAATATGGTGATTAAATGACTGAAAACTACCAATTTGGGGACGCTCAAATTTGGTAATGTAGTTAATGAAAAATTGCTAATTTTGGGGAGGCTTAAAATTAGTAATTTGATCTATGAGTAATCGAAGACTCGGTTAATAGTTGGTAACGAAATTTCAAAGCGTTAAAAATGCCAATTTATAATGTCAAAAAGATTCAAGTCAATGAATACTTCAAGTGTCTATATGTTAAATACACATGATGACTATGAATGAACTTGAATGATCGAATCATTGCTGACAATAATGATAAGGGGATCAACTCTACAAAGTCCGAAAAGATAAATATATGAGACTAAAGAGGTGGTTTTAAAAAATAAAATCTCAAGTCCTTCACAATGTCTCACATGAGGTCGGTCATACTATGATGATATGAATCTTGGAAAGATCAACGGAATCAATTCTAGTATAGTTGGAATGCCTATGGATATGGTGCATCTATCCAAGCATAAAGGTAACTGATCTTTCAAGAGTAACTAAAAATCTAATGTACTAAGTGAATTGTACACGACTAAACATAGCCTATATCATGAGTAGACTATGTGGATACACAAGTAATCAAGAAACTAATCATCTCTTAGTGATCACAATGATATAAAGATATATAAAATTACATATGTGTATATGCTGTATGATATGAGATATTCAAAAATTATTAACATGATATAGTAATGCAAATTGAATATCTAACATTATGAATTTAATGTCTAAATAGTGAATATATTTCACACTAGCTAGTGCAGCAGTTGAATGGAAATCTTCAAAATAGACGGTTATACCTCAATTTACAATGGAATCGGAGTTCATAACCTTAGATAAATGTGCAGAAGAGGCATAATGCAATGCCATTTTCTAGAAGATATTTCAAAATGGGCAAAGCTGTGACCACAATATGTATTTTATTTGATAGTTAGTCTACGATTGGCAGGACACAAAGCAAAAGTATAATTGGTAAGTCGCGTCATATAAGGCAGAGACATAATACCATTTGATAGTTGCTATCAATAGGGGTTATCACTATTGACTACGATTCATCAAGGGATAGCATCGCGGATCCGCTAATCAAAGGATTATCAAACGACCTTGTTGATAAATCATCAAGAGGAATGGGTCTTATTGCCATGAGCTAATGGTTTATGGAGGATAAAATGGTCGAGGCACTAAAATTAAACCATCAAGAAATTTGGCAGTGGATTAAGATGCCTGACCAGCCCAGCAAGCTAAAGAACACCGCTAAAAAGTATGATATTCAAAAGGAATATAGATTTATAATATATATGACCAATAAAATTGTGATGGGCATGTCTGAAAGTTTTGATCAGATGCCCACATCTAAGTATACAATGATGGGGGGCAATGATTCAAATATAAAGAGTAAACTAGCCTGACTACATCTTCAGGCAGTTAGTAAAAGAAGTAAACAAAGTCAGTTGGGACAACAACAAGAAGAAGTTCAGCCAGAATATGTGTTATGGAACACAAGTCAGCTGGCTATTGGAACACCTAAAATTGGCCAAAGGCAAATCAGAGAAGTTCCACACCAACAAACGCATTGGTCATTTAGACCCTGCTACATTCAAAGCCTTATCAAAGCAACAACCTTGAGCTGAAGACATGGTGGCAAAGAGGACCTCAGACATCTCATCTTACAAAATGTAGTCTGAATCTGATAAAGGAGAAGAGGTGGAATCTGTGGCAGCTACGTTGTCCCCAACCGAGATCCCACCAACCAAGCTAACCTCAGCCGAGATCAATGTAGCTAAGATTCTATTAGATGAGTTGCCTGTGGCTGAGGAGCAGCAAACTCATGCACCTACTCCAATAGAGGAGGATGAAGATATCGATAATATGCCATTGTCTGCTCACTTCAGAAACAGAAAATCTGCTGAAAAGCATGATGCCATCACCATCACATCATCTCCCGAATCTATTGTAAAAAAATTTAAAGGACTATTTGAATGCCCAACTGAGTCCTCCGAAGATTACGTTGCTGATAATCCAGAAGCTGAGATGTCATATGAGTCCTCCATCCCAGCTCAAATTCAGCCCATACCAACTGAAGAACCACTTGCTCAGACAATCGAGCTGGTCCCTTCAGCAGGTGACCTAGCTGAGGAAAGGGGAGGAGAATGAACCGATCCCAACTGCAAAAGTTCTGGAGCCTTCTAGCAATCCTGAGGAAGCTGAAGGCCCAAAAACCACTGAAGATGATGATTATCATTACAAATGCAACCTCAATGCTAACAACCCATTCCAGCTAATAAGGGAACAACCCAAAAGGGTGAAGATGCATATTATTAAAACTTCAATTAATCCTGCTTATTGAGATTGGAAGAATTTGAGATCTCTTAGTTTTTATGCCCTTAGAGATGTTATTGATAGGAGTGGATGAGACTACCCATGTCCACTGAGGAACTCATCTAATTTTTCTGTAATAAAACTGACATTAATCTGTTATTGGATGAGGATTGGTTCGTACATAATTTCAAGAGTAACATGGATCATTTCATCTGCTGCATCATGGAAAGGGTGGCCCAAGGAAAGACTCTAAGTACAGAGAAGGATGATGAAGTTGAAAATGAAGAAGATGAAGTTAGTTGAAGAAAATGAAGAAGTGAGAAAGAAGAAGAGAAAAATGAAAAAGAAAAATAAGAAAGTGTGAGTGAAAAAGAAAAAGAGGAAGATGAAAAGGAGGATGAGGAGAAGGATGATGATCAGAATGACTCTAATCATGATGAGGATCAAGATGAACCTGATCAGAATGGAGGAGAAAATGATGCTAACCAGGAGGAGAAGAAGGATGACAAAGAGCCTGAGATTCAGGGGGAACAATCATTAGCCAAGTCTCCACCTGATGAAGACCCAGCTGCCTCCAGAAACCAAGATGATCAGATTTAGCCCAATCAGCTACCTCACAACTGCTGAAATTACCAGAAAAATAATCGAGGAGGTAGTTGAAGGAATTCTATCCAACAAGGATGAGCCATATCTAAAGGATCTCAACAGCAAGATGGAATCAATGCTCAACAGTAAGGAATCCTCTCCTGCACCTTCCTCAGTTAGGATGCCCTTTGGCATGCAGAATTTCATGACAAGGGTGGAAGAACAACTAGTTCAATATATTGATGCTGGCAAAAAGGGGAGAAGTAAGAAGTAAATGGGAACACAAAGCGTCAACTGTCATCCCCGGAATCCCCCCACCAACTGGTGTTCATCATCCTAAAACTGGAACTAGCTCAAGACCTCTCAAAAGGCAAAACCCAACTGGGCATCATGATCCTCCAGCCAAAAGAGGAGAACCAAAAAGGACATTGTTCAACCACTCAGTTGGGAAGGCAAAGAGCCATGTGGAAGACTTCTGCCCTGATGAAGCCCAAGAATTATGGGGTACAACCTAGAAGCAACTCGTTGAGAAGTTCTACATATGAAAAATTCTTCAAGATCCTAAATGTACCCCACAACAGATATTCATTGACTATATGGAGCATAATTGGCCAAACTTTGGAACATCCTGGTGAAGTATGCAGCAAAGTTGTGCTTATCCAATGATTCCTTCATGCAGACCACAAGAAGCTCCTATAGATGGAGAAGGAAAACTAGATGACAATGCTCTTCAGTCTGTGATAAAGAAGATCCGCATAGAAAATAAATATTTCACTCCTGAAGATCAAACATTTGCCACCTAGATAGTGAAAATGAGGTATGGGTTGATTCTAGTGGTGGAAAAACCCATAGGGGCTAAACCATTAAAGTCACTCCCTCCAGTCGGGACCAGAGCAAGAGAAAAAATGAGATGACTTAGCTATATTTTTTGTTTCATACTTGTAATGTTTTTTGGTTTCTGTTGGTTAAAATTTCTCAAATAACTGTAGTGTACTGAAGTGATGGACGATATATACAATCGTCTTGAATGAAAATCCTTACTTGTCTCAAACAAACTGAGTTTTATGTTTTTACATGTTTTTCTGCATGTGAGAACTATTTTACATTTGAAACAAACATTAAGTTTTCCCATCATCATAAGGAAATTGGTTAGGAATACATTTAAGATTTTGATGATGTCATCCCTGTATCCCAAGTTTAATTCAGATGTATGATCTAAGTACTTGACATTATAAAGAAGAACCAAATGAGTATCTTCTATAAGCTTTTAAAAGCTAAGCATTGATCGGCCAGGTTCTTACAGCTAAGTGCTGATCGGTCAGGTTCGTACAGTTAAGTTCAGAAAAAGCTAAGTATGAACAACCGGGAAATCCAGCTGAGTATGAAGACAACAAAGTACGTTAGTCGGGTATGGCTAAGCCAAATCATCAGTCGGGTATGGCCAATATAATTCTTCAGCCGGGTATGGCCAAGTCAAGTCATCAGCCAGGTATGAGCAAGCCGAAGTGAGTCAGCTATGACCAAGCGAAGTCAGACAGCTGCGTATGGACAACAAGGAACGTTTGATACTTCAAAAGATTACCAAGTATCGATCAGGTGTCTCCACATCAGCAAATGATGAAAATTCAACAAAACAGCAAGTAAAATGCCGACGTAAATAAAATAAGCAGGAGACAGATTGAAAGTTTCACGCAGATATTCCTCTAGATTCGCACCCAATAGACATTTTCACTAAAGAAATCAAAGAATGCGGCGCATACAATTTTATATTGGAAAAAGATCTTCAAATAGGCATATTTGAAAAAAACCACAAGCCTCACAAAGAGATAATGATAAACAAAGAGGTCACTCTCCAACGGACTAATTTATTCAAAAGATGCAACGACTATGAAGAGTTCAAGAATCATACTATATATAAGAAGAACTGATGAGCAAAAGTATGATGCTATTAACACTTATAAGCGAACAATAAAACAAAGAAATACACTCAACGTACTAAGCATCTTGTGTAACACCCCCAATCCACTCCGGGACATTACACGCCGTAGACCCTCTCCTCGAGGATCTACCAGGCTGGTAACAACATTTAACATCTCGACAATGCCTTCAAGGCTAAAATGACTCAGTAGACCGATTTGGTCTTTCAATAAAATATACAACTCGATTACAAACACATACCCACGCAGGGGTCAAAATACAATAAACTCCCGTACAACGGGAAAAGATCTGCAATGAAAAGAAAATACAAGTAGACCAATACGACATCAACGGATCCTCGTGTGATTAGTATCGTTCATCTTTCATCATCCTTCGTGCCGACCCTGTGTTATGCTCCAAAACCTGAATGCAAAAATAGACATCCACCCCCCGAATACTCGGGGGTTAGCAAAACTCCACTGTTTTGCTAGTGCAAGTATACAATACGAAAACGAGCCATACATATCATACTCCACGAAACATGTTAATCATAAACATACTTCCCGAGGTGATTCACTTAATCAAACGATTAAATCGAAAGATGGGGTAAACCCGATAAACATCTTGTGAAAAACATTTTACGACCTCGGAGTTTTGAATACATTGGGATTTAAAATCCTCGTGCCTTTCGAAAACATTTAGGGACACACCAAAAGTCATTTTCCCAAAACATAAATTCGATAACAACAAGTGGGGTCCACGACCCGATCATACCATAACAACTGTTTCCACAGATTATTCGCGTCCGTGCTAGCAAGCCACGGACCTCGATGCTCCCGTAGAACAAACCCGAGTGAATAACCCACAGGAAACTATATCAAATCACATGTCACCGTAACCGCGATCACGTGACTAAAAGCACATATACTTACATAATCAAACCACAACCATAAGTTATCCCGCATCGTGCTAACAAGCCACGAACCTCGGAGTCCCCGCAAGACATACCCGATGATAACACCACAAGTTATCTCGGCATCGAGCTAGCAAGCCCCGAACCTCGAGTCCCCGCAAGACATACACAGATTGGATAACCCTACGGTTTCGCCTAACCCATACTAGCAAGTATGGATCCCGAGATTCAACAATCCTACCCGGAGGCACATCACATACAATAAGCACACAACAATAACCGATTATCAAGACAAGCAATGCTAAGCATCACAACCTCCTTTCAAGGAGTAACGACTAACATCACATCATGTCGAATACCCACCGAACAAATATACAATTCAATGCACAATCCTCGGCAAACAATTATGGTCAATGCGATCATTACGTCTCTCAACGTCTGAAACTAACACACATATTCCGAGAACATATCCATTCACGAAGTATACGAATTATCATTGAAAGACAATATTTATCGAGAACATACCGATCCTTTTAACGTTCATTAAACATTGGATTTCGCATAAAATCATTTATCAATAATTATGCCTAAGAAATATGAAATGTATGGGCAAGATACTTGCCTCGAATAAGGACAACGCGAGAATCGACAAGTAGGTTGGCCCGAACCGACTACGAACCCGCCGACTCCACCGAACGCCAACTCACGTTCACAAACTACGAAGGACAAATAATAACAATGAAATGAATTCCATAACACGACTCAAAGCCGTTGAATTCAAAGAACGAATGACGAAAGTTCACGGATTTCCCAAAACGCCAAGAACACGATTCGTCCACAAAACCCAAAACGGAATTCCAAGTTGAAATATGGATATACAATCCATAGAATATGTTTAACAACATCATTTAACCATAATCGATCCATCGAAAACGGATGAAAACGAGATCGGGACAAATCCCCAAAAAGTCAATTTGAAGGAAATCGAGAAATATACTTGATTCGACGAAGAACAATGGATTAAATGATGTTAAACACAAGAATACTATCAAGATTAATCATATCCATCATGAATTAATCAACAACACGGAACGAATCGATTTAAAATGCAAAAATCCCCAAATTCACGAAATTAGGGTTCTAAGGAGGATTACCTTGATTATTGGATCAAAGGATGATAACAGACGATTGATTGATGTTATGGACTCAAGAACTTCGTGGTTTTGTTGTTAAACAACATGGCTTCGCCGCCATGAATCGCCATTCGCGGAGAAGGAAGGAAATGAAAAGCGAAGTGAAATGTATTTTCGACCATATTTATATCGAGCCAGGACTAGCGTGCGCTAGCCTTCCCGGACTAGCGTGCGCGCTATCGGCCAGATCGGCCGAGTACCTCGGCCAGTGGCCCACACGACCCGGCATCACCGACCAACCCCGCCGACCAAACTGCCGACTCCGACTAGCGTGCGCTAAGGCGGAAGCTCGCAAGCCGACTGGCCCAAAGAGCCATCGGATCGAATCGCCCGGCCAGTAACGACGCTAGTCGGCCGACAGCGTGCGCTACGCCGACTAGCGCGCTACGCTCGGCGTAGCGTGCGCTACCCGCCGATCCCGACCGAGTCCGTAACCTCGAAACCCCATCGCTGTGCCCGAGCACAGACGCTAGCCACCGGCGCAGGCGCTACACTGCCGTTAGCGCGCGCAGCCTTTCCGGCCAGAAGCGTGCGCTACGCCGGTTCTGCCGCACCCGTCCGGCCGATGCCCGCAATCGTCCGGCGATCCCGCCACCGTCCGGCGATCCCGCCACCGCTGTGGCTCGACGACCCGATTTCCGAAAACGTACGGAACAAACACGACGAAAAGTTCGCGGACAACATAAACGACTCGAAATGAAAGCGTAATACCATAATTAGTCATACGCGACCAAGAAACGGGTCGAGACAACAATTACAGATACGGATACCCGTAACTTTCAAGAAATTACAAAATGGCCCAAAACGCCCGGAAATCACGATACGTGATCGAATGACCAAACCGAAGTTCACAACACGTCTAACAAAGTTAAACGGACTTGCGGGAAACTCGAAATGTTAGCTGGACGAGATTCGCAAGAATCGAACTCAAGCGCGGAAAAGTCGCTAAAAAGCACAGAACTCAACGAAACGACACCGAAACGAACTCGGATGTCAAAAAGTGTAGAATTAATCATTCTCAGAATGACGAAACGGTCATGAGCGAGTCGTCAAAACGGACTCCCGCCGAAAAAAAGAAATTACCGGAAATCGAAAAGTGCGGATATTACATTCTACCCTCCTTAAAAGAAGTTTCGTCCCGAAACTTAAAACAAGTAGGGAGAAGCAATATCCCGCCAGGAAAACTCAACGAGATACGCAAGAAACGCGTAACTAACGCCCAGCGGCGAAACGTTACAACAACGCAACGGAATACACGGTGTGAAAACACGCTCCACGACGACCAACACAACGTCGCCGTTAGGGATATAATAAAACCAACAAGTGACAAGCTCAGAAATGTCAACGAACATAAATGAGTCGACGGAGTCGAAAATACAGAAGTTCAAAATCCAATCCACTTCGAATAGAAGTTAATTTCCGAAATTCGAAACAACAAGGTAAGGAAATAACATAACATACAACTGATAGACCACGCTCCTCAGGGACTCCTCGGAGCCGGTCCTGATATTAGTGCTCAAGTCCGTGCCTCGGAAGGTTTGGCAACTAACTCGCAAAACTGAACCCGGTGTCCCTCAAGCCCGCACTTGTAACACGTTACTAGCGGAGAAGGACAATGTGCACGGACATGCCCCGCCACATTGCAGTTAAAACACCTCCTGGCTTTACCAGGAGTCAAAGCAGACGACTTGGAAATCTTAGTCCCACGTAACGAGCGTGAGCTTCACGGCAGAAAGACTACGACATTGCGAACTAGAACCACCGGCTCTGCACCTGTCCACAAGGTCATCGGACTTCCTCGCTTCTTCGACTCGGGCACACGCTCCGATGATAAAGAAGCTAGTTCACGGGCCAAGACTCGATCTTGGTAGTCCCTCAACGAAGTGCAAGTGAGTCCTGACATATACGCGCGAATCTCCGGCTTCATTCGTCTGTCAAAATGAAAGATCTCTCTTCCTCGGTTCTCACCCGATCTCGTACATAACTGAGTTGTTTGCTATAGTCGATTATAGCCTGAGACACTGAAATATCTTGCGGTTCTGCCAAATAAAATTCGTGAATCCTCTGTTCTCTAATCGGTTTCGGGCAGAACTCAGCTTCCATCAATGCCTGGAACTCTGCCCACATGACATCACAGTCACGAGGCTTAACAGCTTCCCACCAATTAGCGGCATCTTTATCAAGAAGGTACTGCGCAATAGGTACCTTCCGCTCTTCAGGACAATCGACAGCCTCGAATATATTTCCCAACTGGAAAAGCCAACCATCCCAGCCCAACGTATCCGCAACACCGGCGAATCGAGGGGGGTTCATACTAATCACCTCCCGAAGCCACTGATTTGCGCCAGTGTTCCGGTCACCTCATGTATTTGAATCGCTGAGTCAATCGAGTCATCTGTGTAGCTACCTTGCAAAATAGTAGCAACACCAATACCAATACCATCACCGGCGTGATCCCGATCACGCATCCGGCCGCCACGACCTCTCGCCCCTCGGCATACCGAATAAGAAACCACTCAAGACAACAGAAATCATAACATGCAACACTTACAACGATTATCATCGTAAAGCAACACACATACAAACACCCCAAAGAATGACGGTATCGTTCGGCGACCTCGGTCCGAAAGATATCCAAAGATACGATTACTAAACATCACGAAACAACCACCTTTTGAAAGAAAAATTTTGGGAACACTAGTTGATCTTGAGTATCACTTTACAAAAAGTTGGACAGACATCATTGTCGAGACTTTGGAGAACCATTTCGCATTTGATAAAAATGAGGACACTTTCTCTTAGTGAAAACTTTCAGAATATTTGACCCTCGGGTCTAAATGAAAGTGTTTCTAAAACATTGAAAATATCTCAAAACATTTTGGTCCTCGAGGTAGAAGGATTTGGAAACATATTGTGGCACCTTGGATGTACCACGAGAAAATAATTCATTTTAAAAGTACGTCTCGAAATTTATTTTCTAAGATACTCAAGGTTTTTAAAGTTAATTCAATGGGCTAGAATGCCCAAAAATTTCAGATAATTACACGAAACTCTATAGCGCCGTGGATCCCGCGTCGAAACCCACCAGGCTAAGAACCATTTATAAAAACGCCAAGAAGGCCGATGACGGTAATGTTTCAAAAATTTACAAAAGCCATTTACCACACGTTAAATACCGTCATAAGAATTTCGCAAAAATTGATCAAGACCATAACATCAAAACTCGGTTAATGGAATCGATTTTTCGAAATAAAACTCAGTCGGTAAAATACCGAAAACCATTACAAAGGAACTCACGCAGCGGATAAAAGAAATAAAGTCAAACATGCACAATCCAGCAATACTACTCCACACATAAACGAAATATGAGGGTCAAATAACCACATATCAAGAAATCAAAATCCATAAGAGGATTCCGTCACTTAACAAATAAATCATAAAAATAGCTCGTGTCACACGAGGCACAACACAAAGAAGGGAGACTTACAGCCACAGGTCGCACGAAGATGATGATCGCCCACGATACTAATCACGACCAACAAACTCAGACGACGCGTCGCGACACGACTCAGTCAGATAAAATCCGACGAAACAAAACTCAACAGACACCACTGACCCGACAGCCTAGGTTTTCACAACCTAAAGCTCCGATACCATTTATGTAACACCCCCAATCCACTCAGGGATGTTACACGCCGTAGACCCTCTCCTCGAGGATCTACCAGGCTGGTAACAACATTTAACATCTCGACAATGCCTTCAAGGCTAAAATGACTCAGTAGACCGATTTGGTCTTTCAATAAAATATACAACTCGATTACAAACACATACCCACGCAGGGGTCAAAATACAATAAACTCCCGTACAACGGGGAAAAGATACTGCAGCGGAAAAGAAAATACAAGTAGACCAATACGACATCAACGGATCCTCGTGTGATTAGTATCGTTCATCTTTCATCATCCTTCGTGCCGACCCTGTGTTATGCTCCAAAACCTGAATGCAAAAATAGACATCCACCCCCCGAATACTCGGGGGTTAGAAAAACTCCACTGTTTTGCTAGTGCAAGTATAAAATACGAAAACGAGCCATACATATCATACTCCACGAAACATGTTAATCATAAACATACTTCCCGAGGTGATTCACTTAATCAAACGATTAAACCGAAAGATGGGGTAAACCCGATAAACATCTTGTGAAAAACATTTTACGACCTCGGGAGTTTTGAATACATTGGGATTTAAAAATCCTCAGGCCTTTCGAAAACATTTAGGGACACAACCCAAAAGTCATTTTCCCAAAACATAAATTCGATAACAACAAGTGGGGTCCACGACCCGATCATACCATAACAACCTGTTTCCACAGATTATTCGCGTCCCGTGCTAGCAAGCCACGGACCTCAGATGCTCCCGTAGAACAAACCCGAGTGAATAACCCACAGGGAAACTATATCAAATCACATGTCACCGTAACCGCAGTCACGTGACTAAAAGCACATATACTTACATAATCAAACCACAACCATAAGTTATCCCGGCATCGTGCTAACAAGCCACGAACCTCGGAGTCCCCGCAAGACATACCCGATGATAACACCACAAGTTATCTCGGCATCGAGCTAGCAAGCCCCGAACCTCGGAGTCCCCGCAAGACATACCCGTATTGGATAACCCTACGGTTTCGCCCAACCCATACTAGCAAGTATGGATCCCGGAGATTCAACAATCCTACCCGGAGGCACATCACATACAATAAGCACACAACAATAACCGATTATCAAGACAAGCAATGCTAAGCATCACAACCTCCTTTCGAAGGAGTAACGACTAACATCACATCATGTCGAATACCCACCGAACAAATATACAATTCAATGCACAATCCTCGGCAAACAATTATGGTCAATGCGATCATTACGTCTCTCAACGTACGAAACTAACACACATATTCCGAGAACATATCCATTCACGAAGTATACGAATTATCGTTGAAAGACAATATTTATCGAGAACATACCGATCCTTTTTAACGTTCATTAAACATTGGATTTCGCATAAAATCATTTATCAATAATTATGCCTAAGAAATATGAAATGTATGGGCAAGATACTTGCCTCGAATAAGGACAACGCGGAGAATCGACCGAAGTAGGTTGGCCCGAACCGACTACGAACCCGCCGACTCCACCGAACGCCAACTCACGTTCACAAACTACGAAGGACAAATAATAACAATGAAATGAATTCCATAACACGACTCAAAGCCGTTGAATTCAAAGAACGAATGACGAAAGTTCACGGATTTCCCCCAAAACGGCCAAGAACACGATTCGTCCCGTCAAAACCCGAAAACGGAATTCCAAGTTGAAATATGGATATACAATCCATAGAATATGTTTAACAACATCATTTAACCATAATCGATCCATCGAAAACGGATGAAAAACGAGATCGGGACAAATCCCCCAAAAAGTCAATTTGAAGGAAATCGAGAAATATACTTCGATTCGACGAAGAACAATGGATTAAATGATGTTAAACACAAGAATACTATCAAGATTAATCATATCCATCATGAATTAATCAACAACACGGAACGAATCGGACGAAAATGCAAAAATCCCCAAATTCACGAAATTAGGGTTCTAAGGAGGATTACCTTGATTCGCTGGATCAAAGGATGATAACGGACGATTGATTGATGTTCTGGACTCAAGAACTTCGTGGTTTTGTTGTTAAACAACATGGCTTCGTCGCCCATGAATCGCCATTCGCGGACGGAGAAGGAAGGAAATGAAAAACGAAGTGAAATGTGACTGCTCAGCCATATTTATACTGAGCCAGACTAGCGTGCGCTAGCCTTCCCGGACTAGCGTGCGCTATCGGCCGGTATCGGCCGAGTACCCTCGGCCAGGGCCCACACGACCCGGCATCACCGACCAACCCTGCCGACCAAACCTGTCGACCCGACTCCCGCTAGCGTGCGCTAAGGCCGGAAGCTCGCGCTAGCCGACTGGCCCAAGAGCCACCGGATCGAATCGCCCGGCCAGTAACGACGCTAGTTGGCCGACGGCGTGCGCTACGCTGCCGACTAGCGCGCTACGCCGGCGTAGCGTGCGCTACTCGCCGATCCCGACCGAGTCCAACCTCGAAACCCCATCGCTGTGCCCGGGCACAGACGCTAAAGCCACCGGCGGCGTGCGCTACACTGCCGGTTAGCGCGCGCAGCCTTCCGGCCGAAGCGTGCGCTACGCCGGTTCTGCCGCACCGTCCGGCCGATGCCCGCAATCGTCCGGCCGCCGCCACCGTCCGGCGATCCCCGCCACCGCTGTGGCTCGACGACCCGATTTCAAAACGCATTTTAACGAACACGACGAAAAGTTAGCGGACAACATAAACGACTCGAAATGAAAGCGTAATACCATAATTAGTCATACGCGACCAAGAAACGGGTCGAGACAACAATTACAGATACGGATACCCGTAACTTTCAAGAAATTACAAAATGGCCCAAAACGCCCGGAAATCACGATACGTGATCGAATGACCAAACCGAAGTTCACAACACGTCTAACAAAGTTAAACGGACTTGCGGGAAACTCGAAACAGCAGTTTCGACGAGATTCGCAAGAATCGAACTCAAGCGCGGAAAAGTCGCTAAAAAGCACAGAACTCAACGAAACGACACCGAAACGAACTCGGATGTCAAAAAGTGTAGAATTAATCATTCTCAGAATGACGAAACGGTCATGAGCGAGTCGTCAAAACGGACTCCCGCCGAAAAAAAGAAATTACCGGAAATCGAAAAGTGCGGATATTACATCTTGAAGGGATAAGATCAGAGATACAAGTTAAAGAAGCACTTAAAAGTTGGAGAAAACAAAGATATGTGATTTACTGCTTTTAACATCATACTTAACTGTTGCATCCATCTTAATTCTTGCATTAACAAACCAAGCCGGCTAAGTCTTCCGTATATAGCTAAGTTTCAAAACCAGCTAAGTTTACCTAGCTGCTGCGCATTACAACTGAGTTTCAAAAGCCAGTTCAGTTAAGAAAAGTTTTAAAAGTCTATTCAGCCCCTAGACTTTTACCATATGTATTTATGACCTACATTATGGTGGTTCACGGTTTATTTTTTAAATTATAAAATTTTCTAAATTTGAAATAAACAGCATAAGGTAAAAAATAGACTTGAGCTTGATTCAAATATTTAATATCAAAATTCAATTTTTAAATATTTGAATTAAGTGCCTATATATATCTGATATTCGTACTTTGGAGTTTAGGAATCAAAATCAAAATCCTCGTATTTAATTTTTAAAATGGGTGGGGGGGGGGGGGGGATAAGAAATGGACTTTAGCTTAATTTAAGTATTTAAAGTTAAAAAAGAATATTCTAACTTTGAATATTCGAATTCAGTTGCTTATTATTTACTTAATGTAAGAATCAAAGTCCGCGTAGTTCACTTAACTTGTACTTTATCCTCGGAAGCGGAGCAGAGAGGAATATCATATGTGTTATTGTCTTCTTGTTCCCTAAAATTTAGTTCGTGTTGGCGCAATTTTGCCTTCACCAATCTTGGGCTTCAAGACTTTGAGGCATCATTCACACAGAATGTATCCTTCCACACTCCATGTTTGTTGAACAAAGACTGTTGAGGCAGAGACAACTAGTATTTTCTTTGCAATCATGGCAACTATAGAAAAAATTATAGATCTTTTCACCCACCACTTAAGAAGATTGTTATTACCATCCAGTTCATGTTCTGCTCACCAAGATCCGGAATAGCAAAACCAAAAAAAGATTGACTACTACTAAAAGAAAGAATGTGAATAGTAGAAGAACTCATACCAAGATCAAGACTACCATTATAACTACAAGCATATTCGCGAGAAGGACCTAATAAAGAAGTTTTGGCACTTTTAACACAATCGCTAGGATTTGGAGTATTAAAATCAGGAAAAGTTTAAGCATTGTAGTAAAATGTAGGAATTTTAGGCCTTACTCACTAACTTGAGGATCTAAATTTTAGCAACTACAAAATAGAAAGAAGGTGCAAAAAATATCTAAACCATCTTTCTTTTATTTTACTAATACAATCAAATAAATCGGGAATTTTAAGTAAAGACTTGAATACAAGTAAAATTTAATGTAATGTTCATAAAGTATAGAAGTGGGATAATAAACATCGGACAAAGACTCAATGGCCTTTTTATTTCTTTTAAAGTGTCGTTAAAGTAGAGCACTTATCTTATTACTTTGGCAATAAACAAATGGGTACTTGCTTTCTGGTAAAAAAATTGCACAATGCATGTCAATATTAATAATTATCAATTTAGAAAATCATAAGTGGAACTCCAATGATTTGGCAGATCCTTTGAATTTTTTGGATACATATCATCTTTTTGGCATTATCTCCTCCATTTTTGCCAACTACAGGATGTCTAATTAAATAAAGTATTTCTTCACTAATATGATCATATGCTTCTTATAAAATAATTAAACCATCTTGAACACATAAATTTAAAACATCACAAATGCCCCTAAAAGAAAAAATTTACCACCAACAAATGGCCCCCAAATTGAAATAAGTGATTCTAAACTACACGTATTAGAGATAGCATTATCAAAAGAAATAAAAAAGCTTTTGTATCAAATTATAATCATATAAAATTGTGTGATTTATGCGAAGTATTTTGGACTGTATACGGGGTATTAAACTCTCTAAACCCAATTATACGTTATTGTATAGTCCAAGAATCATAAATCCAAATACAAGTAATTTCTATGTATGAATTTACTTGTCAATGATCACCCTAGGCCTCGAAGCATATAAAAACTCTATGATTTGATTTTTAAAACATATTAGCTAAAACTAGTTTTGCCTCACTAGTAATTTCTCTAATATCATGAGTGACGATAGAGCATGAAACTCTTTTACTAGCGGAATTAAAACTTAGTTGGGAAGAATTTTTATAAATTTGGTCATCGGTAAAGTTAAAAGGAATAGACTTACCACACACAAATCTAGCTAATTCGTTTCTAGCGGTGAGTGGACTATATTGAAATAAAGGACTTGTACCTTGATTGTTGGTAGTAGGCGACGTCGCCATACCTAGGAGTTGTGCTTGGTAGGACCCTATGCCAACTTTTCCGGGATATTGTCTTCGTATATGGCCATTCACTATCCCATAACCTCTTTTTTTTAAACTTATAAGATTTTCTCGCAATATTTGCACTTGGCCTAGAAATTACTAGGGTGGGAGGCAACATTGTCCATCTTTGTATAATGCACCACAACTAGGGGAGATTTGAGCTTAGATGGTTTCCGTTCTTTCATTATTTTTGGTTTCACATCTTCATCATCTTGATATTATGAATCGATTTTGAGGCTTTAAATATTTGGTTGATTTTTTCCTCGACAAATTCTTGGGGAACGTAATATCTAAAATTCGAACTAGAAATTGAAGTAGTACTCTAAGTAAGAGCAAGAGTAGCACCACCTATTCCTCATTGAGGAATGCGGGTGATAGCCTTTCCAATTCCTAGGTCAAATTATTAACCACTTGACATCTTTTTTTAGATATGAAATGTGCCGGAATAATTCCCATCGAATTTTGGTAAGTGCAGAAAACCGCAGCATTCATCCTCCAATGGCATCATACAGTGGTATCTAAAACGAGTAAAGATACAACACTTGACCTATCTTGTCTACAATATAAGATCTCCATTGGCTACAATATTTTTGGTGTAGACACTTTACTTATGAAAAGTAAAGTAGTCTTGCGACATCACCAGGTTTGGGTATTAAATCGTTGTGAGTAAATGTAAATACTTATAAAGTATTCACTATTATTAGAGTATTTAATATCGATGGAGACATCTTATTATACGGCATAAGACTGAGATCTGCAATGCATTTGATGAAGGTCAAAAGAACGTGTGAAACATTTAATGCTGGACAAGATATATTACTTTAATTCAAACATTCAGCAGCTGTCCATTAGAGTAGTCCAGATCTCCTACCCAACAATGGATAGATTTATAAATGAGCGGATTCCAAAGAAGTATAAATAGCCGATAAAGAAGAGTTGATCAAAAATTCATTTTTAAGTTGCATACTTATCAAATTGCACATCTAAGATCTATTTTTTGCAAAAGCCTACACCTCTAACCTGACAGCAAAGAAAAGACAAGTCCTCAACTCGAGAACATAATACTATCCTACCTAAAGTTGAGAAGCTAACCTTACATTGATTAATGAAACAATCACACTTCCAACCTATGTGGGATGAAGTTTCTTAGACGAACCATATCTCTGACGATGTGATACTTTCTCTCAATATGCTTGGTAATATGATGATACCTGGACTCCTTAGCATGTGCAACAGCTCCTTCATTGTCCCAGTAAAGTGGTACCGTGACTGCATTAGGGACCACTTGAAGTTCTTCAAGAAGCTTCTTAATCCAGAATGCTTCCCTTGATGCCTTTAAGACATCTTGGTATTCGGGCTGGCAGTTGGAATGAACAGTCACAGTTTGCTTGGAACTCCTCCACCATTCAGAGTAAATATGTACACTGAAGTGGACTTCCCCTTATCTACATCACCTCCAAACTCTGAGTCCGTGAACCCCATATATTCCCAACTCACCACCATTGTATGTAAGAATCATTTATTTAGTCCATTTAAGGTACTTTAGAACGTTCTTTACAACTATCTAATGTTCTTTCCCAGGGTTTGCTTGAAATCGACTGACTACCTTCACAACATATGAAATGTCTGGTTTCGTATACAACATTGCATACATGAGGATACCCACTGCCGAGGCATAGAGTACTGTCTCATCTCTATATTATCTTTGTCACTTTGAGGACACATATCAGTGGAGAGTTTTTTTCCATATCGCACGGGTAAGAACCCTCCTTTAGAATCTTCCATCCTAAATCTCTTTGGGATCTTTTCTATATACAGGGCTTGCGAAAGACCTATATGTAACACCCAGAGATATATAGGATTATTACAGTACTGTCAATCCTTTATATAAAGATTTACTAATCTAATAAATAATACCAACACCTATTAAGATACCAACAATGGAGTTATTATTACAAACCAGGTTTTTTAAAAAGTAAACGACAGCACTGAATAGATCCCAAGATGATCCCGTCGGACCAACAAGTGGTGTAAAACCCATCCAATGATCCAACACACGCTAGCATAGATATCAAGATGATCCCGTCGGACCAACACGTGGTGGACAAATGACAATGACACATATACGCACGATGACATGAATGACAATAATACGGAATACATAATTAAAGTACTTGCCTTAGAATGATGACAAGTATAAAACACTCCTGACGAACATTTGCACACTCGAATGATGTTCCTTTGATAAACCTCTTTGTAACACCCGAACCTCAATTATCTAGTTAACACTATAATCACTATCGATTTCGGATAATCGACTCATAACACTACTTATCACAATCCAGTTCAAAAAATGAACATGATCACAGGAGTTCCTACAATACATATTCAATTCAGCTATTTTCTATCATCGTATCATGAACAACGTCTAATCGACCATGATTTAAGCTATTCGATTCCATTGAAAGATTAATCGTAACTTTACTAGAACTTCAATTCTCCATTAAGGTAATTCCTCGTACAGATTTCTAACAATTCAGGATTTTTACATCATAGTCTCCTCTTAACAACGATCAATATAGGATTTATACCCAATCTATCAATCTCTTCGAAGGGCAATTATACTTTTTGATGAAGGCTTCTATAACCTTCATTATCATTGGAAACCACCTAATTATGAGTATTTTCAACTTCAAACCACCTAATCCCCATGTATTTCAAAATCAACATTAAAGAAGACATGAATATCACTGGAAACTTCATCATACTATGCAACATAATTGTAGGCCAGCATATAAATATCTTAACAAGGGAATAACCTAGGTTAATCATCTCAAGTCTCCTAATTCATGGTGTTCTTTTCATTAAGTCATCAACGAAGCCTAATAATCTCAGCAATGTGTTCATAACAATTCTAGAAATACGAACTCAAGGATGGAGTAGCATCAACATACCTTATACTAAGAGAAACGACAAAACAATCGGTAGAACTGAACACCAGAAGCTTGAACACTAATCCAAGATGCCTACGATCTTCAAAACCAAGTTGAGAGGCTAATATAAGGAGTTTATAGGGCTGGGGAAGGTCTCAAAGGTGCAAAACTCGGACAAGGTAAGTAGAAGAAATGAAAGAGGATTGGTGTCTTTATATAAAATACTCTCCTTAACGTACCGTAGGCACACAATGTTACGTACGCTAGCACCTTAACGTACCCTAATACACTACATTGGCGTACGCTATCGATTTACATAGCTCACTACCTCATTTCTATCCCATTTTCCCGTACAACGTTAACATGCTTACGTACGCTACTTAATCGACTTAGCGTATGTTATTGTTATTTTGTAGCGTACGTTAATAGTCGTTGACTTGCCTTTTTAAAAGTTGCCCGGCTGCTTGTGGAAGATGGCCGACACCCTTGCTCCACACGCCGACCATGCCTTATTTGATCCAAACTACCTCTTACGTATGCTAACGTACGTTAGATGTGCTCATTAGCACACACTAGGTCTATCTGTTAACGCACGCTAGTATCATGCAGGTAATGCATGAAGTATCAATTTTCACACAATGCGATCATGAACACTGGAATAGGGAAATCATACTTTAATTAGTTATATGCCATAATCATACACCACATGATTCAAACACAAATAGAAATACACAACAAATATTCGGGTATTACATACTCCCCCTCTAAAAAGAAGTTTCGTCCCGAAACTTAAGATGGAAATAACTCAGGATATCTCACCTTCATGCTGTCTTCAGTCTCCCAGGTTGCTTCTTCAACTCCATGTTGTGACCATTGTACTTTTGTAACACCCCGAGATATTCAGGATTATTATAGTGCCATAAATATTTTATATAAGGATTTACTAGGATAATAATTAAAAAAACAGTTATTAAATACCAATTGTAGAGTTACTATTACAAATCGACTTTTTGGAAGTAAGAGACAAACACTGAGTAGAAATCATAAATACATGACCAACCAAAATTAACATAAAAGAAATAGTGTATTCGAGTACTTATTCAAACACGAACACAAATGGAAAGAACTTCTCCGGGTCACTAACATTAATGTGTACCCTCGTCGTCATGTTGCTCTTGTGGTTATTTTCCTGCTCTCCTGAACATAAAACACATGTCCACCCCCGAAAGGGTTAGCACAACAATGCTATTACAAGTACGATAATTATACAATGAGAGGTTAATTGATAATTCCCTCCTACGAGTGGACTTATAATGCATTACACAACATTACAATCTCAACATACACATGGTGATCTGATGATCCAGCGTTCACTGCCTAGATTCCAAGATGATCCCGTTGACCAACACGTGGTGGGAAACCGTCTAACGATACAGCGCGCGCAAGCACAAATCCCAAGATTATCCCGTTGGATCAACACATGGTGGACAAACAACGACAAATTTTCACGACAACATGAATAATGTTTAACACGAAATACATAATTAAAGTACTTGCCTTAGAATGACGACAATAATTCAATACTTTCGGCGAACATCAACACAATCGAAGGATGTCCCTTCGATCAATCTCTTGCACGGACCTTAACTATCAAGATAACATCATACTGACTAACGGTTTCGGATAATCATATGATAGCGTTAATATCGTAAGGTCAACACACATCATAAACACAAATACAGGAGTTCCTTCACTATGTGTATATGTATGTGTGCAATTCAGCCATCTAAATCAACATATAACATTATGAACGAATCATCCCATCGAACTATGATTAACTTATCCGCTTGATTGAAGGGTTACCATATATATACTTATACTTCCAACTCCCAATTATGGTAATTCTTCGTCCGATGGTTCTAACGGTCTAACATGTTTATTACCAACATAATCAACAAAGAATGATAAATCAATCGAAGTCAATTCTAAAAGGAATAACCGTATTCTAGGTGAGAAACCCTAAACTTCATCCTTATGATTCATCTACCAAGAGTAACACCATTCTCAAGTCATCAAGTCACTACTCCTGCCCGTTATTACCAACCAAATCATACGTTCCATCTAATCGCTCATTCTCTATCAAAAATATGATCAACGAATGAAGCCAAAGCATTTTTTAAAGGGAATGTTTGAAAATCGGGTTTTATAGGTTGATTTACATTCAATCTTCGTACCTCAAAGCATAAGAAGGCTTGGAAACTATAATCATCTCGTAAAACCCTCTAGTATCATAGTTTAATCACCTAACATGCTTGTTCTAAGTATTAAACGAATCATCATGATACTATGAACATACTTCTACAAATCCGACTACCAATTTAACCAAAACATGAATATATATATCGAAGCACAACTATTTTCATTAAGTGTTCATCTCCAAAAATATATAAAACATCTCAAATCAAAGGTAAGAGTGAAGGTATAGCCGAAATACCTTGAAATACAAGTGAAGACAAACACAAGTGAGGACCGTTCCCTTACAACCTTCAAGAATCGACTGAAACTTGCTTAATCTATGAACTCATATCAAGTTCATGGGTTATGGACGTCCAGGAAGGAGTTTCAGCAGCTTAGGGGTGAGTTGAGAGTGAAAGATGAGTTTATGGTTCCGGAGGAAATGAAAGGGGGTTGCTGTCATTTTTATAGGAAATTACATCTAACGTACGCTAACACACTTACACCGCACACTAATGGGCTACGTAGCTCGCTGTCTCATTCTGTCCTTTGTATTGTGTACGCTACTATGCATTATGTATGTTACGTATTGTCTTAGCGCACGCTATTCACCAACATTACATACACTATCGATCTCATGTAGCTTACTGCATCGTTCTATCCTCCTAGTTGGCGTACATTACCTATATCACTTAGAATACGCTAAACATCGTTAAGTTAACTTCTCCGAAAGATTTCCAGGTTCATGCAAGGGAATACGACAATATATTTTATCCGGCCCCACCCGCCGACTACACCTTATCTGATCTTGACTACCTCTTGCGTAATCGAAGTATCCACTTAATGTACGCTAGCCTGGTTATTAGCGTATGCTAGGTACATCAGTTAGCGCATGCTAATATCATATAGGCACATGTATGAATTAACAACCTCTACACAATATGATCATTAATACTGGATTATGGATAAGGGAAATCATGCTTTAATTATCTAAATACAGATAAAAATACACAACAAGTATTCAGATATTACATACTCCCTCTCTAAAAAGAAGTTGTCCCGAAACTTAAGATAGGAATAACTCCAGGTATCTCGCCTTCATACCATCTTCAGTCTCCCAGGTTGATTCTTCGACTCCATGTCGTGACCATTGAATTTTAACTAAGGAGATTGGTTTATTCCTCAATTGCTTGATTTGACTCTCGAGTATCTTGATTGGCTTCTCTTCAAACGTGCCATCATTAGCTACTTCGATCTCGCCAATTTGATGATATGACTGGGATCCGATACGTACTTCCATAACTGTGATAAATGAAACATATGATGAACATGACTAAACTATAGAGTTAAGGCCAATATGTATGACAATTCTCTAACTCATTTGAGAATCTCGAATGGCCCGATATACCTCGGACTCATCTTTCCCTTCCTTTCGAAACGAAAAATTCCTTGAGTAGGAGAAACTCTTAGAAGTACATGGTCCTCAATCTCAAATTCTAATGGGCGATGGTTCACATCTGCTTAAGACTTCTGACGACTTTGGATGGTCAACAATCTTTCACAGATTAGGGCTACCTTCTCCTGATTCTGTATTATCAATTCTGGTTCCGTCCCGATTAAGTATGATGAATCATCCCAACATAAGGGTGATCTATATAGTTTCCCATACAATGCTTCGAAAGGTGCTGAAGCAAGCCAACTATTATTGTAGGTGAACTAAATCAACAGCAGGTGAGTTTCCCAATCAGGCGACCAATCTGGGGCACAAGCTCTCAACATGTATTCTACTGTTTGAATGGTCCTCTCGGATTGTCCATCAGTTCGAAGATGGTAATTCGTGCTAAACCTTAACTCGGTTCCTAAAGCCTTATGAACCAATTTCAAAAAATACGACATGAAACGACCATACCGATCTGAAATAATAATCTTTGGTGTTCCATGTAATCAACTATTTCTGCAATGAATATCCGAGCCAATCTCTCCGGTCCCCAGGTATCGTGGATACCTAGAAAGTGAGCCGACTTGGTTAAACAATCAACTATCATCCAGATCACGTTCATTCTAGTTCTGGTCTTCGGCATGTTGGTGATAAAGTCCACTGAGATTTCCTCCCACTTCCATTTAGAAATTGGAAGTGGCTTCAACATTCGGGCAGGTCGCTGATGCTCGAGACATATTCCGCCACTTCTTTCTTCATGTTACCCCACCGAAAAATTTGCTTCAGATCTTTGTACATCTTACTGGCACCTGGATGAATTGAATAAGGTGCACTATGAGCTTCTTTCATGATTGTTTGCTTCTGGACATTATCATTCAGGACACACAATCGATTTTGAAATCTGAAAACTCCACCTTCATGGATTACAAAGCCTGGGGCCTTTCCTTTACTCACTTTATCATGTAACCGAATCATTATAAGGTCATATAATTTCTTAGATTTAATTTCATTAGTCAATGAAGTTAGTTCCATCACACATAGTTGCCCTTGAACTATTTGTAACCACACTTAAATTTCTCCATAAATAAACTCTTGCCGAATCTTGGACCCGGTCCTGAGCGTCTCCAACATTCGAATAGAAATAGGTTTGCGGCTCAATGCACCAGCTACCACTGCTTTGCCTGGATGACAAAGAGTTTCCAAATCATAGTCCTTAATTGTTGGTAAATTTGATACCTTATCGAATGGTGCAGAGTAATAGAGTTTTCAAACTCTTTTACGTTTCTGGAAGTGTAATTAAATTGCGAAAATAAACGATACAATATTTATAGAGGTTCGACCAAAAGTGCCTACGTCCTCTCTCCGTATCTTTTTCTATAGGCTTAAGATCAACCTTTTCCGCCTTGTCTTCTATTGGTCCGAGGTAAACCATTACAATCTCATCTTCTATCGGTCCGAGATAAACCATTATACTCTTGTCTTTATGTTGGTCCAAGATAAACTGTTTTCCTTTTCTATTGGACAAGGAAGCAACCTATCTAGCTTTCTATTGTTACTAGACAAACCTCTCTTGGACTTAGATATGATTATAATAATGCCGGATCAACGATCCTAATAACACCGAATCAATCTACAATCCGTATCTTTCCTCTCGTGTATGTTTTCGTTTATGAATACTCAAACACTTATCAATTAAGCACAAATACAACAATAATAATGTATACAATGATATATGATTAATATGTGATTTGCTTGTAGTTGATGTTTTGAATGATACCAAATGACTTGGTATTTATAGGCATAAATCCTAACTAGCCGTTAGCCCACTGCCTCTCTTTAGCGTGCGTTATGCTTCATGCATAGCATACGTTATTGCCATTACGTACGTTATAGCCTTCCTGTAGCGTACATTATCTGCTTGTGGTTTTAGTCCAGTGGCTTCTGTCCATCCTTTATGTACGTTAACTCGCCTCCATTACCTACGTTAACTGCTTGATGTTGCGTACGTTAACCTTGATTCGTAGCGTACGTTAACTTCTCAAAGTCATAGATCTGTTGCATGCCTTTTTGACTTTGACTCCAAATCTTCCAATGGTTGTTTAGTTTGAATTCGTATTCAAAATACATTACGTACGTTAAGCATGTTGTTTGACATACGCTAAATGTCTTTTATAGCGTATGTTAATAATACTTCATAGCGTGCGCTAACCCATCAGGTGACATCAGGTGAATCTTCAGCTGACTTTGTATTACGTATGTTAATACTTCATATTACGTACGTTATGTCCCATTTAGCGTGCGCTACTAGCGTTCATTATCTGCTTGTTTTGCCCAACTTGATTCCTTGTTGTTTTGGCTTCGTTCCATTGTTGTTTTCTTTGATCGATAACTCATTATCAACTCATCGTTAGCTCCTCAACAAAACCAATTTATGATAATGTGTAATAGGATATTCCAACAATCTCCCCCTTTTTGATCATGACAAAACAACAACCTTTTAATGGGATTTTATACATGCAAAATTGTAACAATTACAGATCAAAGTTTTTGTCTTTGTCAGTTTCATTAGTTTCCGTTTCGTTAGTTTTCATCTCCCTATCTTTTCTTTTCTTCTTTTCA
Source organism: Orobanche coerulescens (assembly GCA_033398695.1). Taxonomy (NCBI): domain Eukaryota; kingdom Viridiplantae; phylum Streptophyta; class Magnoliopsida; order Lamiales; family Orobanchaceae; genus Orobanche; species Orobanche coerulescens. The sequence continues at coordinate 116,562,097 of CM065807.1, read as the reverse complement.
ACTTCTTCATATTAATTTCTCTTTCAACTTTCTTCTTCGTTTTCTTGATTTTCTTCTGCTTCGTCTTTTCTCCCCCTTTCATGATCGGGATATTGTTTTTATTTTTCTCGTCATTCTTCCATGACTCATATTCTCCTTCTCGCATTATTTTTCTCGACTTTCTCTCCCCCTTTTTGTCATAATCAAAAAGTGCATAATTAATTAAAAAAATGATACATTAATATGACAATTCACCGGTAAAACTCCCCCTGAAAGTAGATTTCCCCATTTTTTAAAAATAGTAACCCTCCTGAGTTAAATACCAATTGTTAAAAATATAAATTATCAAAAAAATCAATTGATGGAAATATATTAATTTTGATTATTGGGGATCCAACCGAGAGTTGGTTTTTATTTTGAAATATAGACGATATTCGGTATAATGGTTCCTTTTGGAATTCAAACTTTTTTAATTTTGATCGTCTGTCTTGGGCTTTTGCAAATCGAAATATGATGCCTAAGTTTTAAACATTTTCCACATCGGGGTATTTTAAAATTTAAGGATTCGGCTTTATTATTCCGTTTGAATCCTAATCCCTCTTTATTTAATGAAAATTTTGAACGGAAAGCATTTGTTCAAATTTGTCATTTCCGCAGGAAAATTTATTCGTTAAATCCTTTAGTTCGTTTTGAACTTTTAAAAGATCATTTTTTAAATTAGTTTCATTTTCAAGATATTTAGAATGATCCATTTCAATAAATTTCCCTTTTTTATTTATTTTGGAAATTTCGATTTCCAATAATTTATTTTTCGCTTTCAGGGATTTATTATCAATTAATGCATTTTGAAAATCTGTATGTAAAAGTTCGAATGCTTCAAATAGTTCATCTTCGGATGAAGTACTAACCTGGCTTTCGACGTCGCTTTCGTCGAATGAACTCCTAGCCATGAGTGCGAGGTTATTTTGAATATATTCATCATCTTCCTCTTCGTCACTTCATGTAGCTATAAAGACTTCTTCCTTGGAAGTCGAGGTTCGGCAATTTCTAGCAAAGTGGCCTGGTTTACCACATTTTCGACAGTTATTGTCGAATTTCTTTGACTCGCTCGAGTTGATGTCTTTTCTTCTCCGGCGCAATAAGTTTTGGAACTTATTTATGTTCTTGGTATATGCTGATTCTTCGTCACTTCATCTACCGGGATTCCTTCTTTTCTTGACATCTTAGCTTTTAAAGCTATAGATCTTTCCTTCGATTTTGGTTTGGCATTTCGAGATATTAGAACTATCTCGTAATTTATTAATGAACCAACGAGGGCACTAAAATCAAGATTATTTAAATATTTCGATTTCATAATCGCCGTAACCATCCCATCCCATTCAACAGGTAGTGATCGTAAGATTTTATTCACTTTTTACTTGTTAATGGTTTCCCAAAACAAGCTAGTCCATTATTAATGACCGAAAATCGGTCGAGCATGTTTGTTATGGACTCGTCACTTTTCATCATAAACAACTCATAGCCGTGGAGGAGCATATTTATTTTCGTCTCCTTGACTTGAGATGTTCCTTCATGAGTTACCTCAAGCATTTTCCAAATTTCTTTGGCACTTTCGCACGAGGATATTCGGTTGTGTTCTTTCAGATTTAATGCACAATATAATAATTGCGTTGCCTTGTAATTAAAATGGCCGTTTTTCCAATATGTATCATCATACTCTTCAAAGCTTTCGAGAGTACCGTTTGAATTCATGGGAATTTTCAGACCAAGACATATGACTTTCCACAGTTCGATATCATAGGCACGGATGAATATCGACATTTTCTTCTTCCACGTCATAAAGTTCGATCCATCAAAAAATGGAGGTCGGTTTAAGGCAAGACCTTCGACCGGGGCAAATTGGAGCTCCATTGGATCTTTTTCTCCTCGGATGTTAAGCCTCTTTTAGAGATACCGCTCCGATACCAATTGTTGGTAAATTTGGCACCTTATCGAATGGTGCGGAGTAATAGAGTTTTCAAAATCTTTTGAATTTGCGGAAGCATAATTAAATTACGGAAGAGAAACGACATAATATTTATAGAGGTTTGGCCAAACGCGCCTACGTCCTCTCTCCGTATCTTTTTCTATAGGCTTAATATCAACCTTTTCCGCCTTGTCTTCTATTGGACCGAGGTAAACCGTTACAATCTTATCTTCTATCGGTCCGAGATAAACCATTACACTCTTGTCTTTATGTCGGTCCAAGATAAACCATTTTCCTTTTCTATCGGACAAGGAAGCAACCTATCTAGCTTTCTATTGGTACTAGACAAACCTCTCTTGGATTTAGATATGATTCTAATAATGCCGGATAAATAATCCTAATAACACCGATCAATCTACAATCCGTATCTTTCCTCTCGCATATGTTTTCGTTTATGAATACTCAAACACTTATCAATTAATCACAAATAAAACAACAATAACGTATACAATGATATATGATCAATATGTGATTTGCTTGTAGTTGTTGTTTTGAATGATACCAAATGGCTTGGTATTTATAGGCATAAAGCCTCAACTAGCCGTTAGCCCACTGCCTCTCTTTAGCGTGCATTATGCTTCATGCATAGCATGCGTTATCGCCATTACGTACGTTATAGCCTTCCTGTAGTATATGTTATCTGCTTGTGGTTTTAGTCCAGTAGCGTCTGTCCATCTTTACGTACATTAACTCGTCTCCATTACGTACGTTAACTGCTTGATGTTGCATACGTTAACCTTGATTCGTAGCATACGTTAACCTCTCAAAGTCATAGATCCGTTGCATGCCTTTTTGACATTGACTCTGAATCTTCCAACAGTTGTCTAGTTTGAATTCGTATTCAAAATACATTACATACGATAAGCATGTTGTCTTACGTACGTTAAATGTCCTTTGTAGCGTACGTTAATAATACTTCGTAGCGTGCGCTAACCCATCAGGTGACATCAGGTGAGTCTTCAGCTAACGTTATGTCCCATTTAGCGTGCGCTAGTCTTGTTTACTAGCGTGCATTATCTGCTTATTTTGGCCAGCTTGATTCCTTGTTGTTTTGCTTCGTTCCATTGTTGTTTTCTTTGATCAATAACTCATCATAAACTCATCATTAGCTCATCATCAAAACCAATTTATGATAATGTGTAACAGGATATTACAACATTAATCAATTCCCTACATCTCCTCCGTCGCATGTCTAATTCTTTCTAACTGAAAATGAGTTCCTTACAAATAGTGTCACCATATTTTCAATGCGAAAACAACAGATCATAACTCCAAATCATGTGTTGGATAATGGATCTCATACGGTTTCAGCTATCGTGAACCATAGGCGATTTACCTATCATTCTGCATCAGCACGCAACCTAGACTCTGATTTAGAGCATTGCTGTAAAATACAAATATTTCAGTTCCTTGTGGTAGTTCTAGGATTGGATCCGTTGTTAGTCTCTTCTTGAGTCGTCAAAACTAACCTGACACTTCTCATTTCTATTCGAATCATTGGGTTTTATGCAATAATTGAGTAAGTGGGCGGGTGATTTTGAAAAACCCCTCCATGAACCGATGATAGTACACAGCAAGTCCTAAGAAAATTCTGACCTCCTTCACATTCTTAGGAGACTCCCACTGTGTGATTGCCTCGACTTTCTGTGGATCTACTCGGTCTCCTTCTGCTGATACTACATGATAAGGGAACATTACCTCCTTGAACCAGAATTCACATTTAGAAAGCTTGGCATACAATATTCGCTCCTGAAGAGGTTCAACACAATCTATAGGTGTTCCACATGCTCGTCTCGACTTTTAGAGTGGACCAAAATATCATCGATAAAAACAACTACGAATTTATCCAAGTACTCTATGAATACTCGGTTCATTAATTTCATAAACACAGTAGGCGCATTGGTGAGACCGAACGACATTACCACAAATTCATAGTGTCTGTAGCGAGTCCTGAATGCTGACTCTGGAAAGTTGGATTCTTTAATCCTCAATTGATGGTATCCCGATCTCAAATCGATCTTTGAGAAGATTGTCACTGCTTGCAACTGGTTGAACAAATCATCAATTCGAGGCAACAGGTGCTTATTCTTGATCATCACTTTATTTAGCTCTCGATAGTCAATGCAAAACCTAAGCGATTCATCTTTCTTTTGAACGAATAATACTGGTGCACCCCATGGGGAAACACTTGGCTGGATGCAACTTTTGTCCATCAGCTCCTCAAGTTGCTTCCTCAACTCATACATCTCGGTGGATGCCATCTGATATGGCACCTTGGAAATAGGTGTGGCTTCCTGCTCTAGCTCAATGGTAAAATCTACATCTTGTTGTGGAGGTAATCCAGGTAATTCATCAGGGAATACATTTGGAAATTCGTTTACAACAAGAATAGATGAAAGTTCTACTATTCCTTCGTCTTTATTCATTGCATAACATCAGTATCCGACACAACCTGTTTCAGCAGTTTGATAGCCTTCATTGCTTTAATCATTTTTCGTGAGCTCCCTAGTCTCCATCCTTCAAGTAAATATTCAGAGACGTCCTGAGCTATCATCAATATGTTTCTCGTCCGGTAGTTTATAATAGCTCCCTAACGGTTAATCCAATCGTCTCTGAGAATCAGATCATCTCCTTGAATTTATACCACGATTAGATTAGAAGGCCAATCTTTGCCTCCGATTGATACAGGAAAATTTCAAACTTCTACATTCCCCGCAATTCTTTCCCCACTTGGTAAACCTATAATATAAGGCTCACATTATGAAAATAAGAAATTTTCAAACGATTTACACAAGATAGTGATATAAACGAATGTGTAGCTCCGGTATCGAATAAAACACTAGCTGGTTGCGAAAGGATCTGAATCATACCTGATACAACCGCTGTATTCTGATCGTATGTCCTCCTCATTTCATAAAGGTGCGAAGGAACGGACCCATAACTCAATGCTTCCTTCCTGTCATACTGTCCTCTACCTCTTCCTAGGCCAAAGTTCTGATGCAGCTGACCACTCTGCTGAGTTGGATTGACACTCGCCTCTTTCTGGACCTGCTGTGACGTATGAGCTCCAAAAGATCTAGCAACATCTCCATAGTACATCACACGATATCCTTCGTGTCCACATTCATAACACATCATAGAAGGAAATGAACAGTCACGTCGGAAATGTCCTGATCGGCCACAATTAAAACATTTCTTCGCTGCATCTATGACTCTTGATGCTGATCTGGAACTCTTTCCACCTCTGGATGGATGCGGGGGCCTCCTGAATGAGTGAAAATATGACGGGGCTTTACAGGGCCCATTGTTCTTGTGCTCTGAAAACCACTAGAGAATTTATGCTTCTTGGACTCAGAAAACTTCTCTAATGCTGCTTCTTTCATCTCATAGGCCAGGGCTTTATATTGATACCGACAAAGAGTGATGCATTCAAATCCCGACATGTATCACTGTATCTCTGGTTTCATCCTAATGTCGAAATGGAACATCTCTTATGCATCGATTTTGACCAGGTGTCGAACAAATGCAGTTGCGGATTAAAGGTCTTAATCACTTGAGCCACGGGTAAATCCAGAGGTTGAGTGGAAAAGAACTCTCGAACTTTAGCCTCTCCGATCGGACGAGGGCAGTACTGAGCTTCCCTGATTAGCTTAAATTTTTCCCAATCAGCATCATGGACTGTAGGTCGGATGGCCTCCCACCACTCGGACGCTTCTCCGGTCAGAAAATATTGGGCGATGGAGACTTTTCGGTCATTCGGGCAGTTGATTCCTACAAATGCATTCTCTAAATCTCTTAGCCAGTGATCCCATGTAGGTGCTTCAGAAAAACCGTCAAATTTTGGTCGGTGCAACTTAACCACTTCTTATAGCCACTTGTCTCCTCGATAGCCAAAGTTCAGAACGCCTTGATGTCCTACTCCCAGTTGTAGCCCTATCGCCACTTGCATTCGGTACACTACTTGAGCAAATTAGGTCATATGGGTGACCATTTCACGAAGCACATTGGAAAAAGCAGGATTATCATTTGCCTCAATAGTTTACTCTAGATTATTGTTGACAGATTTCTGTTGCTTGCCAGAGCTGAGATCAGCCTGATTCGACAAAGAATCAGTGATAGATGGTGAAGATTCTCTTCTAGCATTTCCGCGTCCGCATCCACGACCACGTCCATGATCTCTTCTCAACCTACTGTAAGCATACATACTCAATATATAAGGAACAATATTGTTTTAGAGTTTAATTATTGTAAAAGGCATAACATTAAAGGATAATAATAAAGTTTTAGGAGACTTACAACCACAGCTCGCATAAAGACGTAGGCGGTACAGTGATGTTATTTGCAACTGGTTAACCAAAAGATACATATGGACCCTAATTTAACCTGACTGCCAAGATATACATAAATCTTAGCTCTGATACCATATTTTGTAACACCCTGAGATATTCAGGATTAATATAGCACTGTAAATCCTTTATATAAGGATTTATTAGTTTAATAATTAAAACAAATACTTATTAAATACCAACTGTAGAGTTACTATTATAAACCGAGTTTTTGGAAGTAAGAGACAAACACCGAACAGAAATCATCATACATGACCAACTAAAATTAACATAAAAGAAAGAGTATACTCGAGTACTTCTTTAACACAAACACAAATGGAAAGAACTTCTCCGGATCACCAACATCAATGTGTACCCTCATCATCATGTTACCCCTGTGGTTGTTTTCCTGATCTATTGAATCATGAACATAAAACACATGTCCACCCCCGAAGGGGTTTGCACAATGATGCTATTACAAGTATGATAATTATAGAAAGAGAGGTTAATTGATAATTCATGAAAAGTAACAACAACTCACAAGCCTCTCCCATGAGAAGACTTACAATGTACTACACAAGATTACAATCTCAACTTACACATGGTAATCCGATGATCCAGTGTTCATTGCCTAGATCCCAAGATGATCCCGTCGGACCAACACGTGGTGGAAAACCCGTCCAATGATCCAGCACGTGCAAGCATAGATCCCAAGATAATCCCGTCGGATCAACATGTGGTGGACAAACAACAATGACAGAGATTCACGACAACATGAATAACATTTAAAACGAAAAACATAATTAAAGTACCTACATTAGATTGATGACAAGAGTTCAATACTTTGGGCGAACGTCAACACACTCAGAGGACGTCCCTGCGATCAATCTCTTGCACAAACCTTAACTATCAAGGTAATATCCTAATGACTAACGGTTTTGGATATTTGTATGATAAAATCAATATCGTAAGGTCAACACACATCGCGAACACAAATACGGAAGTTCCTTTACTACGTATGTAATACCTATAATTTTCATGAATTTTGACTGTGGCGTTGGTTCGTTTTGCTCTTGTAAGCACCTTTTTAGATGTTGTTGATTCTTGAGGTTCGTATTTTCCGGAACATGTTCGTTTTGATCGGACCTTGCAGCGATATTTCTGAGTTAACCAATTAGCGCACGCTAGGCGTGGGCTAACGCACACTATTCGTGTTGAGTAGCGAACGCTAGCGTTGCCTGTAGCATGCGCTAAAGCGTTGATTTTGGCAGAGATAGAAGTTGGATTTTGTTCTCGGAACTAGTAGTTAGCGCACGCTAGGCGTGAGATAACGCACACTATTGGTGTTGCGTAGCGCACGCTAAGGATGGGGTAGCGCATGCTACCATCGCACGTCATTAGCCAATGGACTAATGGGTAACCCCGTTAGCGCACGCTAACTCTGAGGCGTAGCGCGTGCTAATTGAACGCAATATTTAAGGACGGACAGCCCTGCTCTTCGTTATTTTTACCTTCATTTCCTCATTTTCAGACAGGAGCACACGAGAAGCCGATTGGGGTGATTTTGGGCAATCCTTCTTCAACTATCATCATCTTTGGTTGAATAACAAATATTACACAACATCTAATCCGTTTCTATCTTCCGAATCAAGGTAAATTCCTTAGAACCCTAGTTTTGGGAATTTTTGGGGATTTTCTTAGATTCGTCTGATTTATCTGTTTTGGAGCTTGACATCTTTGAGATTCTGATGTATCTACCCCGTACCCATGTTTCCCCTACGATTATATGGATGGCTTTGTACCTTGTTCGGACTTGAGAGGGTTTGGGTGATTTTCAAACCTCTAAGTAATTATCCTTGTAGTTTCGTGAATCGTAGGCGGGTTTTGGGAGTTTCTTCATGTGATTTGAGTATGGATTATTGATTATCGTAGTCCTTACGAATCATTTAGGTACCGTAAGTGCGTTCTTGGACCTACTGAACTTATACTCTTTTCCTTCCGATTCTCAATGTCTCAAAGGCAAGTATATGTTTGTGATTGTACGATCCCGACTTTGAAAGTAAGATATATGAATTGTATGATGGTATGTATCTACTCTGGGATGGGAGGACGGGTCCTCTAAGGGTTCCGTAGCCTTTGGTGCGGTTCCGCAGATATTTTGGGTTAACCACTCTCGGACAGACCGACGGGTCCTCTTAGGGTTCCGTCGCCTTTGGTGCAGTTCCACGGTTAATCATGTATGTATTGAATGTGATGCTATGATATTTAGTTATTCCGGAATACTAGTCTTGAGTTGATGAGATGATGATTACATTTACTTTATTATCGAGAAGTATTGTGTTTCATATTCGATATACTTGTACTAGTCATTCGACGGCTAACCCCTTTATGGGGGAAATACCTTTCATGTATTTCAGAATCCAGACGAGCGGATAGGCATGTACCGGGTCGGCATGAAGATGATGGGCAAGTGTGATGCTGTGTCTTGTCATTAGTTATACTTTGTATTTCATCCACTCAGTAATATTGTACTTGAAATGATTATGAGTACTCGAGTACTGTTTTCTGACTTCTTGATGTTTTGACTTGTGTTGCCTTGGGAATGATTCTTGATGTATTGTATTCGGTCTCATTGGATATTGTCTTGAGTGCCGATTTTATTGTCCTCCATTAGATTATGCTTGGACCTTATCGGTCAAAGTTCATGGTTTCGCATGTTTATAGCCTTGTGGGTCCCACGGCGGGGCTCACGGTGCTGTAATATACCCTGAATAACTTGAGGGTGTTACAAAATATGGTATCGGAGCCTAGGTTTATGGATACCTAGATTGTCGGTCTTTTGGGTCGACTGAATCATTGTTTGCCTACAGTATCACCACTTTGCCATCATCACAGTGCGACTGGTACTTGTAAGTCCTCTTACTCTTTTTGTGTTTTCTTAATGGCTTCGCTTTTAGTTTAATATTCTTGGGAATCGGTCACTTCGAGAACGAGTGATTTGGATTATACTTACGTACGTGTGTGTCCTTTAGAATGTCTGCTGACAGGGGACAAATTCGTGGCCGTGGACTCTTCCTTGAGATATTGTCAAAATTGCTAATTGCGATATTGGTGTGTGTTGGTATTGTGTTGAGACTTTGTATGGGAGTCGTATGCTAGTATCACGGGAGGTCACCAGCTTCACGCACCTGTAAGTATACTGTTTTGGTTATTCGCTTGTGGCGACCAATGATTGCTTTTGTGATGAGTTTGGAAATTTTGGGTTGATCTGTTGTTTGTGGCAGGATTGCAAGTTTCGAGGATGAAACTTATTTTAAAGGGGGTAGTATGTAATATCCGGACATTCGGTATAAATTTTCGCATTATTTTATCTGAGGTTTACTGGATATCATGGTGTCTATATAGTGTGGATAAAATAATTTGAGAACTGAGACTATTGTATCTGTATAATTGTCGTACTTGATCGATAGGTTGTTTTAATTTTGATATCTGGTATATCATACGAGAATGTTATTGGATCGAGTATGTTGTATGTACGTGTTCAGTATGTCGAGACGACGGATAGAACAGTTGTATTGGATCGAGTATGTTGTATGTACGTGTTCAGTATGTCGAGATGACGGACATAACAGTTGGAATTGGCTAAGTGTAGCCTGAATTAATGTACTGACATAACAGTATGTTGAGACGACGGGCATAGCACACGCTAATGTGCAGGCTTAGCGCACGCTAAAGGCGAAGGATAGCGCACACTAGTATAGAACAGATAAGAGGGAATCCACGTGTAGACCCGGTTACCTTCAGCACATGTTCCAATAAGGTCAACGGATGTTTACTATGAAAGATTAGTGCACGCTAAGCATGGGCTTAACGCACGTAAATTGTAAATCGGTCAAAGGGAATCTTGGCTTTGCCGGTTGCTTTCGGCGTGTGGACCCAACTTCGGAGCAGGTGCAGACAAGCAAGTCAACTACGAGTAGCGCACGCTAAGGTCGGAGACTTGCCTACGCTAAGCAGAGTATTTACGTACATTATTGCATGGGTATTGCGTACGCAAATCACAGTGCGAAGTAAGGCAGTAGCCTCTGAACTACGATAGCGCACGCTAACAAAGTCGGTTAGCGCACACTATGGCAAGTAGCGCACGCTATCTCGTAATAGTAGCGCACGCTAATAATTTGCAGTATATATGTGCAGTTGAGGATTATTCTTCATTTCGTCCATCTCTTCCTTTTATCCAATAGAGAGTGTTCTTGGAGGATATTTTGAGGATCCAGACACTTGAGTATTGTGGGGTTGATCGTCCTTAACAACATTGGAGCTTGTAAGTGATTGAGAACGGATTCAACCTTGGGATTCAATCCATTTCTCCGAGGAGGTAATTACTCTTCACTTTGGGATTTCGTCTTGGATTGTATATGATGTTCTTGAGTTGATAATCGTCATGTATATGAGTTGATAATGATGATTATGGGATGGATTACCCGGTTATATTGATATTATTTCTGAGGTGCGGATGTTGATATGATTCGTGTGGTTTTGAACGGTGTTGTTTATCTTCAAGAGATATGTTGGTTAATATCTCCCTTCATTTCGGATTTTGACGTTGTTGATGATTAGTTCGTATGATAATAATGTATGGAGGCGTTATGATGATTCTTGGTATTCCGCGGGAAGTTTGTTAAGGAAGATGATGACATGATGACTTATATATTGGATTATGTTATGTTGTCATGAGCATGGTTAGGGAATCATAGTGTTCTTAGTAGTATTGTTGCGATTCTTGATGTTATGATGATATATGCCTTAGACTATGAGTTAGATGAGGGACTAGATGTTAGAACACATTGGATTATGTCGTTTGGTCGATTATGTACGTGATTTCGGATTAATTCATGTTCTTGAGAGACTTTTGAATTATATGTGATGATGAACATTTATAAGAAGTGTGGGCGTTTTGGACATGAAAATGGAATATTCATGTCTAGAGCTAAGTTATCTGTTTTGATATAATATTCATATAGGAATACGAATATGATTACGAGTTTGATGAGATTATTATTCATCTCTGAGTTTGGAAGTCCATACATATTGAACAAGTGTTCAAGTCGAATGATCGTATTGTTTGACAGCCTTAGACTATGATTATCCATAATGTTGAACTAATTGGATGGTTCGAATTGATGATGATCATCGGTAAAATTTTAAATATGAATTTACAAGAAGAAACCTTGTTAATTCGTATTTAAGATTAAATTTGGAATCGATAACATTTAAACCCTTATTATTGGTTTGAATTGGTTGTTGATATGATTATCGGATTTCGGCTCGTATTGTGGACATGGATTCGTAAGTGTTTGAGTTGGATTGTTCAGACTGTGTTTAATCGAGATATTGTGGAACCATTGGGTTTGTGGATTGGTTATATTGATATTGATCGTTATCGAACTTGTTGTTTATTGATCTTTTTTTCTTACAATAAGTTGTGATGTTTGATCGTGGATTATGACCGTTGTGTTGCGGTTGAGGTTGAAGAATTCGTAGATTTTTGGTTAGGGTTGAGGAAGTCATAGACGAAGGCAATTGAATTGGTAGCAGCTTCGTTGTATCAATATCGAGGCAAGTTATACTTGTTCAGTTTATAATATTTAATGAATGGTTTCGGTTTCATTTCATTTATAATTCATAAAGCAATTATATATAAATGTAAATCGTCGGGTTGATGGTTTATATATTGTGCCCTAGTTTGGATTAAATCATAATGTATATGATTTAATTGTGTTTGATTGGAGATGAAGATGTGAATTAGCCTTGGGCTGTGATATGGAATGTCGGATATCGAAGAGAGTTTATCGTATCGGCATTGGTGTCGGGATGGTGGCTTATTGATATTAATGAGCGGTACCTCATTCGAGATTATTCGAATAACGGTGTATTCGTTCAGGGATGTTGTTTGTGGAAAATGATATTATCTCCAGCATTGAGGTAATTTAAGTATTGTTATGTTATAAGGATAATTATTCTGGTAAATTGTTATATATGTTGTATGTTGATGTTCCGTATGATGGGATTCATGTTGATTGTTTCGTTGAGGGATGCTGATCCCAAGGCCGTTTGTATTGAGATCATTGATCGTGTTAATCATTCATTGGGGATGATGACCCCAGGATTATTGTTTGGTTATCGATTAGTCGTGTCGACTTCATTGTCAGTTGTCATTGTTCACTTTAATGGGTCTTTTAATCCTTATTGGATATGTGATTCTTTGAGTTTCGTTGTCATGTTGCATCGTGACATACCTGGAGTCATATCTGCATGCTGATTGGTTATTGTGTAGGATTTTTAGTCCGACACATTATGGTCGTGCGTGGATGTTTCCGCATTGGACTGTGCACATGAGACGTTAGTCCGTGAGGCTAATTAGGTACATGTTCCATGTATATCCTGGATTTCCGTACAGGGCGGACATGTGCACGAACACATTTCCAGATCGGGCGTACTGTGACGTCCATCTTTGAGCCACAAGTATTGGTCGTTCATCCTCCATTTATGGTTGGCCATGTTCGACGTGTTGCAACTGGTTGTTCATACGTCGAGGGGTATGTCCTACAGTTGGGGTTATTTCTTTGAGATCCATCTTTGTTGATCGTTTAGAGTTTATCATGTTGATGGTATTGTCGATCTTTGTTGATCCTTTGTTGATCGTGTTAAAGTTATCACGTCGATGATATTCTCGGTAGATTTATTGGTTGATCATTGCTATTGATCATATGAGCATTCGGACTGTACGTCGATGTTTCAGGACTTGTTATCATTGTTTTGTGGTAGTTGATCTACAAATATATTATGTGATATTGGGTTTGATCTAGATTGAGATTTGACGGTGCAATCTGACGGACAAGATTTGACACAGATAGTTCATTCCACACTTATGAGTTATGATGGTGTTTTGGGGATTCTTGGTATTGTCCGAATATAGTACAGACGGTTGTAGTTGAGTTTATTTCGTAATTTGAGAATGCCCTTCAACATATCAAATCCTATGCCGATACTGTCGTCTACCATTGGAATTTGATTTTGGAGACCATGTTCTACTCAAGGTATCGCTGACCGAATGAGTTTGTTTTCGCTTCGGAAAAAGGGGGAAACTTAGTCCGCGGTATATCAGACCATTTGAAATTTTGGACAGGGTTGAAGACTTAGCTTATCGCTTGGCCTTGCCTCTAGCTTTGAGTCATGTCCATAATGTTTTTCATGTTTCTCAGTTGAGAGAGTACGTGCCGGATCCAAGTCATATTATCGACTATAGTGAGACTGATGTATCCGCGGATAATACCTTTCCAGAGAGACCCGTGAAGATCCGGGAATGTCGTGAGAGATAGCCTCGGCACAAAACCATTCCGTTGGTTAAAGTTCAATGATCGAGACATGGAGTCGAGGAAGCGAATTGGGAGACGGAAGAGAAGATGAGATCGGAATACCCCGAACTTTTTGATCTTAAGTTTCGAGATGAAACTTCTTTTTATATGAAATACAATACGTCTCGATAATAAAGTAACAGTAACTGTTAGTTCATCATTTCAAGAGTAGTATTCCGGAATAACTAAATCTCATAGTATCACATCAATACATACATGATCAACCGTGGAACCGCACCAGAGGCTACAGAACCCTCAAGAGGACCCGTCGGTCCGTCCCAGAGTGGTCAACCCAACTATCCGTAGAATCGCACCAGAGGATACGAAACCCTCAAAGGACCCGTCGGTCCATCCCAGACTGGATATAAACAATCATGCCAATCATATATCTTACTTTCAAAGTCGAGAACGTACAATCATAAACATATACTTGCCTTTGATACATCAAGAATTCGGAAGGAAAAGAGTATAGTCCGGTAGGTCCAAGAACGCACTTCCGACACCTAAATGATTGTAAGGAACACGGTAATCAACAATCCGTACTCAAATCACACAAAAAACCTCCCGAAAACTGCCTACGATTCACGAAACTACAAGGATAAACATCTAAAGGTTTGAAAATCATCCAAACCCTCACAAGTCCGAATAAGGTATAAGACAATCCATATAATCATAGGGGAAACACGTATACGGGGTAGATACATCATATTATCAAGTATCGCAAGCTCCAAAATGGATAAATCAGACGAATCTAAGAAAATCCCCAAAATTCCCAAAAACTAGGGTTCTAAGGAATTTTACCTTGATTTGGAAGATGGAAAAGGATTAGATATTGTATAATATTTGTTATCCAACCAAAGATGATGATATCTGAATAAGGATCGCCTCCAAACGCTCCCAATCACCCAAAACCCAATGCTCCCGTCGAATGAGTGAGAAAGGAGAAAAATGAGGCGTACAGGGGTTGACTGTCCCATATATACTGCGCCCAGTCTAGCGCACGCTACACCTCAATATTAGCGTGCGCTAGCGGGTCACCCGGTAGTCCAGTGGCTACTGCCAGCCTCGTTAGCATGCGCTATGTATACGGTAGCATGTGCTAATGCCTTCCGGTAGTGTGCGCTATCCAAGAGTTAGTGTGCGCTACCTGATAGTTGTTACCCAGAAATGGAAGTCCAGAGCCTACTGCCCTCTGCCCTGCTCGAGCCTTAGCATGCGCTGCTGATATTGTCTAGCGTGCGCTACGCAACACTCATAGCGTGCGCTAGCCACTGCTTAGCGTACGTTACCTGATAGTCCCGAGAGTCTGAAAACCTCACTGCCCCTGCCGACCCCGCTCGTTAGCATGCGCTACGGATGGTGTTAGTGCACGCTACTGAACACGATTAGCGTGTGCTAGCCTAGTCCTAGCGTGCGCTATATCCGTGACCCAAGATACTTCCGAAAGGTCTAAACCACACTATCATGATCCAAACAAGGTACGAAACTCTAGATCAACATCAACAACATCACAAAGAGTTTACAAAGCGACAAAATAGGAAGAACGGCAAGGTCAAGCAATTGATAAAAAGTACGGGTATTACATTGTCCTCCCCTAAAAAGAAGTTTCGTCCCGAAACTTAAGAAATGAAAAGTTCGGGGTATTTCAACCTCATCTTCTCTTCCGTCTACCAAGTCAATTCCTCGACTCCATGTCTTGACCATTACACTCTAACCCACGGAATGGTTTTTGTGCGAAACTGTTTCTCACGACACTCGAGGATCTTCATCGGTCCCTTTGAAAAGGTAACATCTTCAGCTATAACAATCTCACCATAGTCGATAATATGACTCGGATCCGGCATGCAGTTCCTCAACTGGGAAACATGAAAAATGCTATGGACGTGACTCAAAGCTGGAGGCAACGCCAAGTGATAAACTAAATCTCCAACCCTGTCTAGAATTTCAAATGGCCCGGTATATCGCGGACTAAGTTTACCCCTTTCCCGAAGCGGAAAACTCCTTTGGTTGGCGACACGTTGAGTAGGACATGGTCTCTTACTTTGTATTTCAAAGATCAACAACGAGTATCAGCATAAGAGTTGATATGTTGAAGAACATTCTCAACTGACGACATGAACTCAACTACAACCACCTGTACTGTACTCGAACAATACCAAAAATCCTTAAACATCATCATAACTCATAAGTGCGGAATAATCATCCGTGCCAAATCCTGTACGTCGGATTGCACCGTCAAATCTCAGTCCAGATACAAACCAATAACACAATATAATTGTAGATCAACTACCACAAAACAAGGACAACAAGTCCCGAAACATCGACGTACAGTCCGAATGCTCATACGATCAATAACGATGTTCAATCAAAACATCAATCGAGAACATCATCGATATGATAAACTCCAATACGACCAACAAAGGATCTCAAAGAAATAACGCCGACTGTTGCACATACCCCTCGGCCGTATGAACAATCAGTCACAAACCGTCGAACATGCCCAACCATAAATGGAGGATGAACGACCAAGTCCATATGGCTCAAAGATGGACATCACAGTATGCCCGATCCGGAAATGTGTCTGTGCATATGTCCACCCCGTATACGGAATCCAGGATATATATGGGACATATATCTAATTACCCTCACGAAGTAACGTCTCGTGTGCACGGTCCAATGCGGAAAGATCCACGCATGACCATCGTGTGCCCGACTAACAATCCTACATAATAACCAATCGGCACGCAGATATGACTCCAGATATGTCACGATGCAATATGACAACGAGACTCAAAGAATAACATATCCAATAAGGATCAAAGAATCACCAAAGTGAATAATGACAAACTGATAATGACAAGTCAACACGACCAATCAATATCCAAAACAACAATCCTGGGATCATCATCCCCAATGAATGATCAACACGGTCAACGATCTCAATACTAACAGTCCTGGGATCAACATCTCTCAACGAAACAATCAATATGAATCTCGTCATATGAAGCATCAACATACAACATATACAACAATTAACCAGAACAAATATCTCCAATACTGAACAATATTGAAATTACCTCAAAGCTGAAGATAATATCCTCTCCACGAACAGACATCCCTGAACGAATATTCAAATGGTTCAAAGACCCTCATATCAAATACAGTCAATTCAGTACCAATAAACCTCCATCCCGAAATCAATGTCGATACGATAAACTATCCTCGATACCGACATTCCATATCATAGGCCAAAGATAACTCACGTCTCCGCCTTCAATCAAACACAATTAAATCATATACATTATGATTTAATCCAAACTAGAGCACAACATACAAACCATCATCCCGACAAATTACATTTATAAATGAGATGTAAGCGAAACCATGCATTAAAATTGTAAACTCAACAAGTACAAACTTGCCTCGATACTAATATAACGAAACTGTTACCAATTCAGTTGCTTTCGTCTACGAGTTCCTCAGCCCCGACCAAAGTAATATACGAACTCTTCAACCTCAATCGCAACACAACAGTCATAATCCATGACAAAACATCACAACTTATTGTAAAAAGAAGGATTAATAATCAACAAGTTCGATAATGATCAATATCAATACAACCAAACCACAAACTCAACGGTTCCACAATATCTTGATTAAACATAGTCTGAACCATCCAACTCAAACACTTGCGAATCCATGTCCATAATACGAGCCGAAAACCGATGATCATATCATCAACCAATTCGAACCAATAATGAGGGTCTAAATGTTATCGATTCGAAACTCCATTCTTAAATACGAAAGATTGCTAAAATACTCTACTGCCTCTCCCAAGGTCAATAGAATTTTCTAAGGCGAATAAAACACTCTATCCCTAGGTGAATTAATTCGTCAATAGGCAAAAAGTGCGAAATCTTCAGATAGGCCACGTAATTCCTATGAGTATATTCCTATCTCACAAGATAAAACGGTTCTCACCAATTTTTCCTACCAACTCTCCTCTCCCGATTCAAGTTGCATAATCAGAACAAATCAATCATAGGCCACATAATTGATAGTAATTAAAACAATTGGGAAAACTCAATAAGAAAGGGAAATATATTTTAATAATGCAAAATCAAAAGTTAATTCGTCTAAACCTCGGTTTCATCAAAATCCTAGAATAGGGTTCTAGCCCGACATGCTAGAAAATAATACAAAACGAATTGAAGAAAGCATAAAAGAAATCAAACGCAGTTGAAAAACTTGGATTCCTCTGTTCTCTAGCTTCTGCTCTCTACTTGATCGGTGTTTTTCTCCTTCTCTTCAATTCCTCCTCTTTGATGATATTTTATCCCTATTTATAACCATTCTTCATCTCCCAAAACGCGTCCGGGAATTAGGTCGAGAATAGCTCCAAAAACGGCCCAGAAACACGGCAGACACATCAAAACTGCCCCGCGGGCCGCGGCTCAGTATGTTCGTGCCGCGGCCCCTAATGCCCAGCGCCCTATGCCTGGGCGGCATTTTCTTCATGGGCCGCGGCTCAGTAAGGTTGTGCCGCGGCCCCCAGTACAGTGAGTTCGGTGCCTTGCTGTGTCGTGCGTGTGCCGCGTCTCAGCTTTATTGTGCCGCGGCTCGTGACCAGAAATCGTCGTTTTCGCCCATTTTTCGTCCGGACTCCAATTTCCTGCAAAACATATAAGAATAGTACATTAAAAGCTCATTTATGAAGATTTAGACTTAAAAATGGATATAAAATAATGATAAATAAGCGCATAAAAATACATCTAACACTTGCGTCCCGATGCAATTTTGCTAATGCTTCTAAATAGCCAATATGTTCCAGATAATAGACATGCATGGTAGGATTCATTCTTATAGGGTTATTCAATTATTTTTTTTGTCGGTCGGCTTGAGTTTCGGAAGTACCCTTAGGGGCCTTATATACACACTTAACCAACTTTAAATCGGTGGTCCTAGTGGGCGCTACAAAGGCTCCTTAGCGGCCGTTATTATGGAGGTTCTATTGCTCAAAGTCGATCAGCCATTGCGGATGCAAGGAAACTTCTTGGCATCCATTAAAAGTCTGTTTCGAACCTATAATCATTTAGGATCATTATAGCCACTAGTCATGGATAGGTGATCATGGTTCCAAATTTAACGAACGTCGATCTTATTCAGATGTCGAGGTCAAATTGCTCTGCGTGACATGGATGTCCCTGTATGTTGTGATTGTTCTCCATGAAGCTTACCACATGGCCACAACTCCTACGACCTTCCTATCACAAGATTCTTTCAGTTATTACATTTAATTTGGCCCCAGAAGGTTGAAGGCCGATGGAATGATTGTTGAAAATTATTGGAGTGGTGTCCTGATATTAAACGATTATTCCTTAAACACTTGTGATACATGTGGGACAGAATCGGGGGTTAACAAAACAAAATCACAGGGAAAATTAGAAGTTTCACTAGATTAAAACACGGGGTCTCATAGCAGGAAGAGGATAATCATACAATAAAATAAGTAATAAAAGCCAATGGGCAAAACCTGATTTTCATCGGTCATTGAGGGTATTTCACTGAGGTCGAACAAGATTGGGAACTGCTTACATTTCTCAGTGTCCGCTTTGTTTGCAAGTGTAACATGTAGTCGGCGGTGACCGATAGTTGTTACGAACATGACCAGGGTATCCACAATTATAACATTTAGGCTTAGCATTAGGACTCCTGCCACTTTTTCCTTTGGCAAGGCTAGTGGAAACTTTTGACTTCTTCGCCTTATTGCATTGTGAGGTTTGTTGGAAATAAAACGCAGTGGAAGCGAAGTTTGGAAAATTTTTGATAAAAGCTTTTTACGCATCCACAAGCACAAAACCTATTTAGACATGCTAATGAATTTACTACTAATATTAATAAGAAATTTATTATTTATTAAATAAACTTGTTGGTGACCTCAATATCATAATCTAGATCGAAGATCATAGGATATTTACCTTTTGGAGCATAGTGGTTGCTTTCTTGATCTCTTCCTCAAAATATTCTAGAGTATGATGCCACCTTAATCCGGATGTTGTGTGGGCAACGAGCTACCGAATCGTGCTTGGACTTTAAGGATGGATCGTCGAAAGTATTTTACCTCTCACCAATCTCGATTTTCTTTTCTTCATGTAATTCCGATTTGTAGCAAGAATTAAAGTGTTATCTCAATTGTGGAATCAAAGACACAAGTCAAGATCCACAATTAAACACTAAGAAGAAAAAGCCGAAACCCTTGTGTAGAATATGTTGTCTCGGCCGAACCCTCCCCCTAGTGCAACCCAACTTTCTATATTAAGCCCTAATAATAATTATCCGAGATTTATGTTCTTCATACAGTCAGTACAGAAGACACTATCTCACTTCGATCCAGTTTAACGTATGTAAATACGCTAATGCATTCTAATAGTCAAGACCAACTAATCTCAAGCATATATTACAACCTTTCACATAATTTTTCTAAAATTATATAGGTTGTGAACTGTTATATTATTTTATAAGGCACCGATAATGTGATCTTTTGTGTGACACCAACACACCACATTATCTACAATAGAAAATAATTAGACATTTTATTTGCATAACCATTATAACGTGAATAAATATGTAAAATATATGATTAAATATAATTAATATTCTCATAGGTAGTTACAAGGAAATTAGGTAATACAAGCATAAAGTATGCTTTGCAGTATACAACCTTAGCAATCTCCCACTTATACTCAAAGCATGCTTTTAGGTATACTACTCTATCTTTTGGGTTCGACTGATATCTAGTATCCGTGCCTATGGCATGACTGATATCTGGTCTAGTACAAAGCATAGCATACATGAGGATTCCCACACTTGACACATAAGGGATAAGCTTCATGTCATCTATCTCCTTTTGTGTCACAGGACATATATCCTTAGATAGTTGAATTCCATGGCTGTAAGGTAGAAAACCTTTCTTGTAATTCTCCATGCTAAACTGCTTTAGCATTGTATCGTTATAGGATGCCTGAGATAAGCACAACACATTTCTCTTCCGATCACGAAATATCCTGATCCCAAAGATGTGCCCTGCTTTTCCCAAATTCTTCATATCAAACTGCTCAGACAGCTATACCCGTACGTCTGATAATTCCTTCACGTTGTTTCTAATCAGAAGGATATCATCTATATATAGTACAAGAAACACCAACATATTTCCATAGCATTTATTATACATACAACTCTCACTCGGACATTGGACAAATCTATATGACTGGACAACCTCGTCAAATCGAGTATTCCAAGATCTAGATGCTTGCTTAAGTCCATAAATGGATCTCTTAAGCTTGCACACTGAGTGCTTTTCTCCTACAACAATGAATCCTTCTGGTTGGTGCATGTAGATTTCCTTGTCTAGACTTCGATTCAAGAAAGCAGTCTTGACATCCATTTGCCAAATATCCAGATCCAAATGTACGGCTATAGCTAAAATAATCCATACTGACTTAAGCATAACTACCGGCGAAAAGGTTTCATCCTAATCGACACCCTCTTTCTGAGTGTAACCTTTCGCTACAAGTCTTGCTTTGAAGGTTTCAACCTTCCCGTCACCTACTTTATTTCGCTTGTAGACCTATGTACTCCCAATGGCTTATTCTCAACCAGGTAGTTCTACTAGCTCCCACACTTGATTGGAATCCATATATCCCATTTGTGATTCCATTGCTACTTGCCAAGAGTCAGCATCTTTATCTTGGATTGCCTCCTTGTAAGTCCAGAGATCTGATTCATCTCCGCCTGGGATTGAGTCTGAAGTCTGTCCCATGCCAATGAATCATTCCGATTGACAAAAAACCCTCCGAGTATGACGAGGCAAATCCTGAGTTGGTTTAAAAGTCTTAAAATCAATACGTGGTGCCTTGTCAGTTGGCGCTTGTACGATTGGTATAGATGGAGTCTCGCCTCTAAACTCTTCTAGAATTATTTCACTCATGGGCTTGTGACTAATTATATAATCCTGTTCCAGAAATCAGGAATTGGTGCTAACAATGACCTTCTGATCCTGGGGACTATATAGTAAGTTCGTTCCCTTAGGGTATCCTACAAACACTCGTACCTCTATACGAGATGCCAACTTACAGCCTCCTTATTCAGCATATGTGTTATAGTACCCCAACTCCAAATATGTCCTAGACTGGGCTTTCGCCCACTCCACAGTTTTATGGGTGTTTTTGGAACTGATTATGAAGGCACCAGGTTTAAAATATACGCCACTGTTTCCAAGGCATACCCCCAGAACGAAATAGGCAAATCTGAATAACTCAGCATTGACCTAACCATTTCTAAAAGAGTTTTATTCTTTCTCTCAACAACACCATTTTGTTGTGGAGTTCCCGGCGCAGTGAGCTGTGACGAAATCCCCTCATTTGCTAAGAAATCCATAAACCCTCCACTAAGGTATTATCCACCACGATTAGATTGTAGTGACTTGATACTCTTCCCATGACGCTTCTCCGTTTCAGCCTTGAAATCTATGAACTTGTCAAAGACTTCAGACTTATGTCGCATAAAAAAATTGTATCCATATCTCGAATAATCATATATAAACATGATCAAGTATTCGAAACCACCCCTAGCCTCATTTTAAAAACCATTTTGGTCATTTTACCTTCCAGACAGGATTCACAAATTGGAAATGACTCAACTTGGAGGTCATCCAATGGGCTATTATCTACCAATATTTGGATTCTTCTAAGGTTTACATGACTTAACCGTAGATGCCACAGATATGTTTGGTTTACGCTTGAAGGTTCTTTTCTCTTTTTAGATTTAGATAAAGAGTTGAGCGATTTATGTTTATATATGGGAGTTTGCGCAGTATTAATTACATACAGTCTATCAGTATAGATACCTTGGCAAATATATTCACCGTTTATTCAAATAATAGCATCACCATCAAAAGAAACTAAATAACCATCACAACTCAATTTAGAAACCGAAATTAAATTCATTCTAAAAATCTGGTACCAATAGCACATTATTAAGGACTAATATTTTATCGTTAATCTTCAACTGCACGACTCCCACGGCAACAGCCATAAGACTGGAATAATCACCCTAGTTGATGGTGATCTCGCCCGCACTAAGCTACTTGTTTACCTAAAAACCATGCGAGTCAAAGCAAACATGATCAGTGGAGCCTGAATCTACTATCCACGAAGTGGTAGAACAAGCTGCCAAACATGTTTTGAGTACTAGTCCACGAGACATACCTTTCTTAAGAGCAAGACAGTCCGCTTTGAAATGTCCTTTCTAATCGCACTTGTAGCACTTTCCCTTTTACTTTTTGTTTGCCTAAGGATGAGGAGCCTTGCTTTTCAATTTGAGAGTTACCACTTGCTTCTGGACCACTTGTTTCTTCTTCTTTCCCCACTTGGGTTTGGAAGTTAAAACACCAATTGCCGCAAGAACTTGATACCCTCGTCTGAAGAGTCCTTCCGCAGCTTGAAGCTCTGTCAGCAATTCCGCCAAGGTTGTAACACCCCAAACTAGGCGGATATTACAGTGTCGTGGACCCCCGACTGGGACCCACCAGGCAAATGAAAACTGATGAATTAAATAATATAATTGTAGTACCGAACCACATTATATTACCAAATACTCCGATGAGGAGCTTAAGTACAATACACCAGGACAATATAGAATACTAATATATTTTATATGAAGATAAAATACACCACCCTGAATAAATAAATATCTCAAACGGAATTTGCAGCGGAAATACATATGAAGAGAAACAAGAATGACTGAAAGGACTGGGGCCCTCTACTAGTATCACTGGGACTCCTCGCCGTCAACGTGCTCTTCCCGTGCTTTTGCCTTGCCATGACCTGAAAATAATATCCCCCAACGGGGTCAGTTACACAGAACAACAATCCTCTAGGGTTGAATATACACAATCATGATATATCTTTAGTTATGAAATATCCTTAGTTATGAATTTAAGCTAAAGAGGAGCATCATAGTACGCCCGTAATGTTCTGTGCAAGTGTACAATACGAATGACCGGACACACCCGTCCTTGTACCTAATTAGTCTCACGGAGGTAAGCGTTACCGTGTGCACAATCCAATATATCACTGAACCCAACACATGACTATCGTGTGCTCGACTAAAAATTCCACACATCCACACCCGGCCACGCAATATGATCCCAGAAGGTCATATGAACGAGAATGACCAAAATGAATATCAATGAATAATAATCCGACAAAGTCAAGAATGACTCACCGAGATGAAAATAATAGTGAAGTGAACGATAGCTAAAATGAAATGATTGGAACCGTCGTTCCTCGTGAATGAAGTGATTATTCGACAATTACAAGTCTCAATACGGTTAATACATTATGAATGAGTTATGATTATGAATGAATCAACAACAAAAGGAATGAATATTCTTTTAACCGAGTAAAAATTTACTTACATAACACCAGTGAACAATGTCCTACCACGAATAAACGTCCTAAATGAGATGTCGGTCGCTCGAACAACCTTGAATAACACAATTACCAACAATCCGTTCAACATACGAATCAAACACGAACGTAACGAACTCAAAACATCGATACAACTAAACCAAGTTCATTGGGGCATTATATCAAACACGTTGAGACCAATATCCGATCGTTTACAACCAAACCTTAACTATAGCAATATCAAAACCCAAGAAGTATTCCAAACCAACAAAACATCTTCAATACAATCAATAATCCAAAATGAATATCCAAATTCGTGATTACAACAACAATTAATCGAAACCCCCAATTCCAACTCAATATTCAAAGTGTTCTTGAATAACCCTTCAATAATCCAATGAATAATCATACACATCCATAATCATGCGTACATCTCTTCATACAACATGATTATAACGTCCAAAACATCATATCTCAACACAAAATTGAAATCCAAGATGTTTGAAGAATATTACCTTTGAAGATCCAAGCACTTTGATCCAGTGAACACGCGTTAGATCGACTATACGAGCTCCACAATCGAATGGAGATGAAGAAAACTGAACACCCAAGTGATAGATGGTGGAAAAATCTCTCCCTGAAGCTCTCTCTCTCGGATATAAGTTGAAGAATGAGAAAATGAGTAAAAAGTCCCGTCCAAACCGTTATAAACTGCCGGAAGATGATACTTCGAGCACAAGGCTACCAATCACGATGATAATGATAATACTCCCGTCCCGACAGTCAAATGGAGATGAAATGATGATCGGTAACTGATACATGGTTACAACATGCCAAGAATGAACGCAAATGAATGAATCATGAATGATGAGTGATTATTAATGAGTGAAAATTACTGAGTGACAATTACTGACTGATAATTACTGAATGATAATGAATGAATGAATTACAACCGGGTATTATATACTTTCCCCCTTAAAAAGAGTTTCGTCCCCGAAACTAAGGGTCAAACAACTCGGGATAACCCTCCCGCATACTATCCTCGGTTTCCCAAGTAGCCTCTTCGACTCCGTGTCTAGACCACTAAATCTTGACCAAAGGAATCGTCTTGTTCCTCAACTATTTGATTCGCCGCTCTAAAACTCGTATAGGACGCTCCTCATACGAATGATCATCCGCGATCTCAATTTCGTCGAACTGAAGTATGTGGCTCGGGTCGGAAACATACTTCCGCAATTGAGAGACGTGAAACACATTATGAATTCGGCTCAATGCCAGAGGTAAATCCAATCGATAAGCTAACTCACCTACTCGATCCAAAATCTCAAACGGTCCAATGAATCTCGGACTCAACTTCCCCCGTTTTCCGAAACGGAAAATACCTCGACTCGGGGATACCTTGACCAACACGTGGTCACCTGTCTCGAACTCTAGTGGTCGACGACGATTATCTGCATATGATTTCTGTCGACTCTGAGCTGTCAACAAACGACTCCTGATCAAAGATACCTTCTCACGGGCGGCTATAAGCATATCGGGCTCGGTGCCGATTAATTCTGATAAGTCGTCCCAACACAAAGGAGATCGACAACGACGACCGTACAAGGCCTCGTAAGGTGCCATCTTAATCGAAGCATGCCAACTATTATTGTACGTGAACTCAATCAACGGTAATTAGGCTTCCCAATCGTCTTTCTAATCGAGGACGCATGCCCTCAACATGTCCTCCAATGTCTGAATAGTCCTCTCTGATTGTCCGTCGGACTGAGGATGAAAAGCGGTACTGAGATTAAGCTGAGTTCCCATAGCACGATGAACTAATTTCCAAAAATGAGACACGAACCGTCCGTCACGATCGGAAACGATACTTTTAACAGTACCGTGCAGTCTCACTATCTCTTTGATGAACAACTGGGCAAGTCTCTCAGGACCCCACGTATCCTTAATCTCAAGGAAATGAGCCGATTTAGTTAAGTGGTCCACAATCACCCAGATTGTATTCATGCCACGACGACTCGTCGGCAAAATCGTGATGAAGTCCATGGAAATATATTCCCACTTCCACTCTGGAATAGGGAGCGGTTTCAGCATATTGCCGGTCGCTGATGTTCTATCTTGACTTGCTGACAGGTCAAACATCTCGAAACAAATTCCGCGACTTCTCGCTTCATATTACTCCACCAGTAATTTTGTTTCAAGTCTTTGTACATTTTGCTAGACCCCGGATGAATGGAGTAAGGGGTAGCATGAGCTTCTCTCAAAATCGATTTTTTCAACTCGTCATTCGCCGGTACGCATAACCGATTCTTGAATCGCAATAGTCCATCCTCGTGGACCACAAACCCAGGGGCTTTCCCCTGAGCCACATCCTCATGGATGCGCAACAATGATGGGTCTGAACCCTGATTCGCTCTGATTGCCTCCTCAAGTGGCGATGAAATCTCTAACATGCGAAGTTGCCCTTGCACTCGCTGAAGCCAGACCTCATTCTCGGGCCTAAGAAATTCCTGCTGAAGCTCCTTATGAATTGTCAAACGAGCAAGCATTTGCTCCTGAACGGACTTACGACTCAAGGCATCGGCAAACACGTTTGCCTTACCCGGGTGGTACAGGATCTCGATATCATAATCTTTGATTAGTTCCAACCACCGCCTCTGTCGCATATTTAACTCCTTATAGTAAATATATACTTCAAACTCTTATGATCGGTGAATATTTAACAGGTGACGCCATAAAGGTAATGACGCCAAATCTTCAACGCGAAAACCACGGCTGCTAGCTCCAGGTCGTGGGTCAGGTAATTAACCTCGTAAGGTCTCAATTGCCGTGAAGCATAGGCAATAACCTTCACATTCTGCATTAATACACATCCGAGACCGTGTCCGGATGCGTCACTATAAACCACGAATCATTCCGTCCCATGTGGCAAGGAAAGTACAGGTGCTGAAATTAACCGGCTCTTGAGTTCCTCAAAAATCTGCTGACATGCGTCGGACCACGTGTATTTCTTATCCTTTCGTAAAAGGTTCATCATTGGTTGAGCGATTTTAGAAAATCCTTCCACAAACCGCCGATAATAACCAGCTAATCCGAGAAAGCTTCGGATTTCCTTAACATTCTTCGGAGGTAACCAATCTTGGATAGCCTTCGTCTTCTGAGGATCAACACGCACTCCATCTGATGAAATTACATGCCCGAGAAACATCACTTCGGACATCCAGAACTCACATTTGGAGAACTTTCCATAAATTTGCTCTCGTCTCAACACGTCGAGAACCTGATGAAGGTGAACCTCGTGCTCCTCTCGGTCACGAGAATAAATCAAAATGTCATCAATGAAGACAACCACAAACTGATCCAAAAAGTCGATGAAAACCCGATTCATTAACTCCATGAATACCGCAGGTGCCTTAGTTAACCCAAACGGCATTACCACGAACTCATAATGACCATAGCGTGTACGAAACGCTGTCCTTGCGATATCCGACTCTCGAATTCGTAACTGATGATATCCCAATCTCAAGTCGATCTTGGAAAATACTGAAGCTCCCTGAAGTTGATCTAAGAGATCATCAATACGCGGTAGAGGATACTTATTCTTGATCGTCACCCTATTCAACTCCCGATAATCAATACACAAGCGAAATGAACCATCCTTCTTCTTGACAAACAACACTGGTGCTCCCCACGGGGACGCACTCAGTCGGATATAACCTTTCTCGAACAACTCCTCAAGTTGATTCTTTAATTCCTGCATTTCGGTTAGGGTCATCCGGTACGGTGCCTTCGATATCGGGGATGTACCGGGCTCCAACTCAATCGTGAATTCCACATCTCTCTGTGGAGGCAAACCAGGTAACTCATCTGGAAATACATCGGCATATTCTCTCACTACCGGAATATCCATCAACATTATTGGTGATTTCTCGGTTTTGGTCATATAGCACCAATAACCAACACACCCCTGACTGAGGAATTTCACTGCTTTCATCAAGTTAATGACCATACCAGAACAGCCGGGATTACCTCCCTGAAAAACACATTTGACCCCATCGCCAGAAATGACAGTGACCATACGCTTACGGACACTAATGATGGCATCGTGACGATCTATCCAATCAATACCCAAGATGACGTAGTCTCTTGGTAAATCCACCACGATTAGGTCTGCTAGCCATACACGGCCATGAAACTGAATCGGACAATTCTGAATCTCATGATTTCCAATAATTCTTCTACCGTCAGGTAGACCAATGACATAGGGCTCACAACTAGTAGCACTACCCAGACGTAGTCTACTCAAACATGACTCGAAAATGAATGAATGCGATGCACCAGTATCAAAAAGGGTACACACAGGTTGAGATAAAATATCGAGTGTACCTGAGATCATCCGGGCCTCCGGATCGTTGGTCTTCTTCATCTCATAAATTCAGGGCTCGCTAGTCCCAGCACCGGACGCTCCCGTCTGATGACTATAGGCTCCACCTTTATTCGCTCCTGTCGTATTGAACGACGCAGACTGAGTGGCCTGATTATGAATAGCTAACTGCTTCGGGGCTTGAGATGACGCCGGAATAGGTTTGGAGTCCCTTCGGCAAAATGGGCCTTATGCCCAGCAATTCCACAGTTATGGCATGTGATAGTTTGCCTCGGACACTTGGTGCTGACATGACCAAGTTCCCCACAGTTGAAACAGGTGATGGCCGAACTGGCCGCTCGGGACTGCGATTCCGTCGGTCTGGGCGCCACATGAGGTCGCTCATAGAAAGTAGAGCCCGCACGAGGCTTCTTGAAGGTTGTCTGACTGCCTTCATACTGATTACGATTCTTTGACTTCTTGCTAGCAGATGAAGGTTGCTGCTTAGCAATCTCCTTAGCAGTAAGCTCATAAGTAAGAGCATTCTCAATGAATTCGGCCAGAGTGGTGCAATTATGATTAAGTAACTGCATCCGCATGCGGGGTTTCAGCCTCTTGCTGAAATACTTAATCTTATCCGCCTCGGAGTGAATGATAGATGAGGCGAACAGAAGAAGTTCCTGAAATTTCTCGGCAATGGCGAGAACATCCTCGTCTGCTGAGGGGTCGGGAGTGAGTAATTCTGACAGTTTGGCCTCTCTGAGTGGGGTCGGATAATACCTCTCCATCATGAGAATCTTGAATTGATCGCAAGTACATGATCCGTCGGTGGGCTTCAACGACAACCACCAAGAATGAGCGCTCTTACCCGGATAGTAAGCCGCAACTGAAACTTTGTGTCCCTCGGGACACTCTACCATAGCAAATAACTTCTCGAAATGCTCGAGCCAATGAACAATATCTGCCGGCTCAGATGAGCCCTCAAAAGTAGGTGGCCTTTGGCGAGAGATGTCGCCGATGATACTGCCCACACTCCTCTCTTGCCTCTGAGGTGGCCGCGGAGGAGCCTGTTGATTTTGAGTAGCTGAGTTATGCATCGTCTCCATCAGTTGTGCCATATGAGTCATTTGGGCCATCATGCCCTGCATAAAAGCGAGTGGATCAACCCGAACACCTTCTGACTGAGCTGTGTCCCGGGTACGACTCCCTGATAGTGAATGATTACGTCCAGGTGAATGAGTGGCAGCATTGCTGCTCGATGAATTATCATTATTCCTAGCATTCGCATATGTATTCACATGAGCTCTCGGGTTTCGGCCCGTACCGCGGCCTCGTCCCCCGCGTCCTCTGCCTGCTCTCTCGATACTGAAGTAGGAAAGTCACATGATAATTATATCTCTCGCATGAATATCACGTTATGATTACGTCATGAAATGATGAAAATGAGCATACGCGCTCTAACATAGTGATTACATGAGTGATTAACTGAGGTGACATGATTATCTGATGAAATTCTTGAAATGATTATCTTGAACAAGTTAACAAGATTAATGATATGATCCTCAAGATCAACAACTGAACTGTGAAATGAACTGAGTGATTTATGAGTTAACATGATCGTCCCGATCAAAATGAGTGATGATAAGGATTGTTGACTGTTGGATGATGAATGAATGATTATTGCTATAAATTATACCATGGCGTTAGAAGTCTTACAGTTCTTGGTCTGAGGGGCTCGGCATTTGCACAGGTCACACGTGACGCGAAAGTCTAATGATACTAGTCCAATGACGACGATTTCAAATGAGACATGACTCGGAAGGTAGTATTCAAAACCACGCTCCGATACCAACTCTTTAACACCCCCAAACTAGGCGAATATTACAGTGCCGTGGACCCCCGACTGGGACCCACCCGGCGAATGAAAACTGATGAATTAAATAATATAATTGTAGTACCGAACCACATTATATTACCAAATACTCCGATGAGGAGCTTAAATACAATACACCAGGACAATACAGAATACTAGTATATTTTATATGAAGATAAAATACACCACCCTGAATAAATAAATATCTCAAACGGAATTTGCAGCGGAAATACATATGAAGAGAAGCAAGAATGACTGAAAGGACTCGGGCCCTCTACTTGTATCACTGGGACTCCTCGCCGTCAACGTGCTCTTTTAATGCTTTTGCCTCGCCATGACCTGAAAACAATATCCCCCAACGGGGTCAGTTACACAGAACAACAATCCTCCAGGGTTGAATATACACAATCATGATATATCTTTAGTTATGAAATATCCTTAGTTATGAATTTAAGCTGAAGAGGAGCATCATAGTATACCCATAATGTTCTGTGCAAGTGTACAAGATGAATGGCCGGACACACCCGTCCTTGTACCTAATTAGTCTCACGGAGGTAAGCGTTACCGTGTGCACAGTCCAATGTATCGATGAACCCAACACATGACTATCGTGTGCTCGACTAAAAATTCCACACATCCAAACCCGGCCACGAAATATGAACCCAGAAGGTCATATGAACGATAATGACCAAAATGAATATCAATGAATAATAATCCGACAAAGTCAAGAATGACTCACCGAGATGAAAATAATAGTGAAGTGAATGATAGCTCAATGAAATGATTGGAACCGTTGTTCCTCATGAATGAAGTGATTATTCGACAATTACAAGTCTCAATACGGTTAATACATTATGAATGAGTTATGATTATGAATGAATCAACAACAAAAGGAATGAATATCCTTTTAACTGAGTAAGAATTTACTTACATAACACCGGTGAACAATGTCCTACCACGAACAAACGTCCTAAATGAGATGTCGGTCGCTCGAACAACCTTGAATAACATAATTACCAACAATACGTTCAACATACGAATCAAACACGAATGTAACCAACTCAAAACGTCGATACGACTAAACCAAGTTCATTGGGGCATTATATCAAACACGTTGAGACCAATCTCCGATCGTTTACAACCAAACCTTAACTATACCAATATCAAAACCCCAAGAAGTATTCCAAACCAACAAAACATCTTCAATACAATCAATAATCCAAAATGAATATCCAAATTCGTGATTACAACAACAATTAATCGAAACCCCCAATTCCAACTCAATATTCAAAGTGTTCTTGAATAACCCTTCAATAATCCAATGAATAATCATACACATCCATAATCATGCGTACATCTCTTCATACAATATGATTATAACGTTCAAAACATCATATCTCAACACAAAATTGAAATCTAAGATGTTTGAAGAATATTACCTTTGAAGATCCAAGCACTTTGATCCGGTGAACACGCGTTAGATCCATTATCCGAGCTCCACAATCGAATGGAGATGAAGAAAACTAAACACCCAAGTGATAGATCGTGGAAAAATCTCTCCCTCAAGCTCTCTCTCTCGGATATAAGTTGAAGAATGAGAAAATGAGTAAAAAGTCCCGTCCAAACCCTTATAAACTGCCGGAAGTTACGGCCGTAACTCGGCCTACTTACGGCCGTAACATCCCAGGTCAACGGCCTTACGGCCGTAACCAGCCATCTCGTACGGCCGTAACTCGGCTTCATCCAGAAACTGCCGATAGCCATACGGCCGTACCCGTACCTATCTTACGAGCGTAACTCGCCCTCGTCTAAAACACATGCCGACATCCATACAGCCGTACCCGCACACCTTACGGGCGTAACTCGACCGATACGGCCGTACCCGTCCAAACTTACGGACGTACGACCCCTTCGTCGAAACTGACCAGGCACCCTTCCTGCAACGTACAGTCGTAGCCGGCCAAGCCTTACGGCCGTACCTGCCTCATCTTACGGCCGTATGCCGCAACCATTACGGCCGTAAGTCCCATTCGTCCGAAATGGCCTGAAATCAACGAACGCCTGTTACGACCGTATCCGACAATCCTTACGGCCGTAACTCACCTCCATCCAAAATCACCTTGAACCAACGAATGCATGTTACAGCCGTAATGTATGAATAGTTATGGCCGTAACTCGTTGCTGGACAAGATGAAAATCCGACAACTCCGATTTCTCGCTACGATTGATGAATGATCCGACATACCATATGTATGTGAAAGTGAACAAGTCCAACACATGCCAAAGATGATACTTCAAGCACAAGACTACCAATCACGATGATAATGATAATACTCCCGTCCCGACACTCAAACGGAGATGAAATGACGATCGGTAACTGATACATGGTTACAACATGCCAACAATGAACGCAAATGAATCATGAATGATGAGTGATTATTAATGAGTGAAAATTACCGAGTGACAATTACTGACTGATAATTACTGAATGATAATGAATGAATTACAACCGGGTATTACAAAGGTATACTCCTTACGATTCATATTGTAGTTTAGACGGAACTGCTCAAAGCTCCTTGGTAAGCTACCTAGGATGATATTGTCCTACATTTCCATAGCGATAGTAGCCCCTAAGATATCAAGTTCGTTTAGATGAAAAATCATCTTTAGAACTTGATCCCTTACTGGGGTTCCTCTAGGCATTTGGGTCGTCATCAAGACCCTCATAGCATTTTGCCTAGTTGCCCGGTTCTGATGACCAAACATCTCGCCGAGATTTTTCATCATTTCCGCGGCCATGCCCATACTCTAATGACGTTGCTGCAATACATTTGCTAGAGAAGCCAAGATGTAACAGCGAGCCATATCATCAGATTTCTTCCATTTGTTGTATTCTTTCACCTCATCAAGTGTCGAATTGGCATCTGGTTCCAATGGGCATTCTTCAGTTAGACAAATTTGTGTTCCGCAACAGTCAGGATAATATTAAGATTACGTTTCCATCTAGTTTGTTTTCTCTGAGAATTACAGCAAGTGGGATTGAAAGACATCTGAGATAAAATTCAAAACATTCATCACATAAAGCACATCAAAATATACTGAAAAACCTCAAAACACAATATATATGCTAGCAACCAACACCTCGAAAAAAACCTGCATATGCAAGCCACGATCGTGTGGACGTTTACACACATATTTTTCAAGTAGAGTTTTACATCTTTAATTTTACTATCTAGTCAATTTAGGTTATGACAAATAAAATTAATAGTTGGTCCTCTTGGCCATGTATGTGAGACCCCGCTTCCTTGTAATAGGTATATTAATTTATTGTTGAATAAATTAAGTTCCTACTTTGAATATAGTATTATTATTATTTAAATAATATAACAATTTTTTTTTTGATAACTCAATTATTTAGTTATTTCACTTAAATTAAAAATATATAAATGGACTATTTTTTAATAATACAACTTAACTAGAGGCTTATAATTTAAACTTTGGCTTGTAGACATTATAGTCTTAGCATCACCGTAATAGTGAGCCATTATATGTTTAGAAGATTCTATATTAAACTAAGCCCAAGACCCCATTTTCTTGTTAAGATTTTAATTATTAACTTCTAAATAAAAATTTAAGTTGTGTAATTATTTCAATTGTTGAATAAAATTTAGTTTCTATTTAAGTATATTATCATTGATGAATAATATATTTAATTATTTCCAATATTGGATTAAATACTATTCATTAACTTAATATACTAATTTAACTAGTGGACTTGAGTTGAGATTTGGGCTCATTAGTCACCTTGTGGACTTTATAAATCATCTAACTAGTGGATCATTTATCCACTTAGAATCATAATACCACACCAAATCCAGGCTATACCCAACCCAATCCAAGTATATGTATAAATATCCTTCATTTAATAAATAACTAAAGTAATATACACATATACATAAGGATTGACTATGGTGGAAACATTCTTAATGGTGAAATCTAGAACCAATTACATTATTAAGTAATTTCATTGCATATTTGTTATTATTTCTTGCATCAAGCTGGTCGCTAGTATATGCAACAAAAAATGCAATAAATAAACATAAATACATAATTCTACTCATCTACAGTCGTTAGATCACTAATATCAATGGCCTACAAAAGTTTCTAGATTTCACAAGGTAATTAGTTTTCGTATGATATATTTCCTATATACATATATACATAACTTCCACCAAAATAAATAAAACAAAAGAACACAAATATCGGCATATACACGTGAGAGAGTGAGGGAGATATGAGGGAGGTGTCAATTTCTTAGTGTACCTTAGGATACATATCTTCCACTTACACTAGCTCATAAATACCTCACCATCCATTTCCCATCTATAAATTTCCACCCTTATTCACTTCATTTTTTTTACTTGGTCCAAACAATCTGCATATTTAGAAAGAGAAAGATAGGGACGAGAGGAAGCAAGGAGAGAGAGAAGAAATTCTCAAGTTTTGCACATAAACTCCATTCAAGGTGGGTAAAAATATTTTCTTTTCTTTTATTTTAAAATTATTGCAAGTTAATATTATATTATGGTGCATGAAATATTAAGACTTCAAACATCATTACTTGACTGAAAATAACAATTTTGCTACCATGCATGTAATGATCTTAGTATTTGTTGAATTATTATTTGGCATACCTTAATTATGTGAACAAATCATGTTATATATAAAATTTTGGTTGATAATGTCAAATCTGATCTTTGTGAATTAAAATTCCCAAAATTTTATGATTATAGTACTGGACTAGAGTAGAAGGTGTATTAAATGCCGGAATAATCTCACTAATCGAATTAAATTTGAAATAATAGGTCAAAAAGGTGAGTAATTAATGGATAAGTGTTAAAACTATTAATTCTGGACTTGTAACTTAAAAATTTATCTTATAATGTCATAATAAAGTAATTATAAAATTTCACATAAATCGAAACTCATTAAAATCGAAAGTCGGGGCAAAAATGTAAATTTCAAGAGTCTGGGGCTAAAATTATAATTTACAGAAACCTACTGTTTGGAAAATAAAATTCCTAGAAAATTTGAACTTCCTAGACTCATAATAACATAAAGAACCTACCCCGAAAATTTGAAGTTAATACGACGAGAAACGAAAAAGATATGACCCGAATACTAAAATATCGATTAAGACAAAATGAAGGGGTAAAATTGTAATTTCTAAAAGAATAAAAATTAAAACTGAACAGAATCTGAAAGTACGAGTCATAAGGATCAAAACGCATCTTGATTCATAATTTTAGGAGTTAAAACGAATCCAAACGAACTAATCAAAACTATAAGACAAAACTAAATAAAAATAATAATACTTAAATTTCGGGAGGGCAGAACTGTAATTTATGAAAGAAAAAAATCCCCATACAGCTTACAACTTAAATTCCTTATATCGTAACGGATTTTTTTTTCGCATTGAAGTTCATAATTTTCGGACGTCTAATCAGTCTGTCCCGCCTTAACGACATATATATATAT
The DNA here is from genome assembly GCA_033398695.1 of Orobanche coerulescens. Classification (NCBI taxonomy): domain Eukaryota; kingdom Viridiplantae; phylum Streptophyta; class Magnoliopsida; order Lamiales; family Orobanchaceae; genus Orobanche; species Orobanche coerulescens. Next base: position 116,526,109 of record CM065807.1, on the reverse strand, counting down.
ATATATAGTAAGTAATACTTAAAACTCGGGAGGGCGGAAGTGTAATTTCCGAAAGGTAAAACTTTCATACAGCATCTGACCTTTAATTCTTATAACATAACGGACTTTTTACAATAAAGCACGAAATTTTTGGACGTATAAATATTCTGTACCGAATTATCAATTTTATGAATTATTATAAAACATATTAAAAATTTCATAAGAGACCATTTGGTTACCAACCGGCTGAATTAATTCCCCTCGATTACTCAAGTCCAGTTATTATCGAATAAAATTATCGACATCTCATAATATGCATGATCGTCATTAATCATGACATTAACTGTTAGAATCGGAAGTAAGTACTGTGCGGAGCTAAGTGCTACGACCTTCGGGCAGGAGCCACCGCTAGTGATACAAACCCGGCTCCTTGAATGGAGTGAACTCGATCTAAATTGATCAATAAAAAATAAACAAACGAAAGCTAGACAATATTTTGATCGTCACAAACGATCGGAAACAAATATGTCTTGAAAATCCGTCTTCTCAATTCAAGTGAACTAACAAGTACAAGTATTTGTGGAATTCTTCAAGTCTTAGAAAGAACTTAGAGAATTTGAGAAAGAAAGAAAACACTCAAGGTGATATCAATATATTTCATCAAAGTTGTGTCCTTACAAATGACCAAAGATGGCTATTTATAGCCAAAATCCTACTACAATAATAATATAAAAATAAAAAGCAAATTTCCAATCAACTTCTGATGAAGACTAAGATAAAATAAAATAAAATAAAACCAGCCAAAACAAATCAAAGTGAATCAAGACCAAATAAATGTGAAGATTTGATCACAAAGTGGTCAAAGATTGGTGTAGGAAGCTTCTACTTTGGTGGAATAAAGGGCTGAATGTTTGCATGGACTGTATCGACCGATAGAAGCTGTTTTGGACATTCGACCATAAAACAATAATCGTAGATTTTTCTCTTATCTTTCCGTGGCCACTTGAATCACCTTAACCGGACTTCGTACGAGAAAGTTATGACCAAAATACCAAAACTGGTACATACTCTTCTTATGCGCGGAAATTATTAGTTTGTCCGGTTTTCGTCCGCCTTTTGCCTTTTACTCACGACCTTGATACTTGATTATTTTGGACTTTATTTTCGACACAAATACAACTCAAAAAAAAAATACAAAACAAATAAACGTACAACTCGATAAATACATACGACTCAATTAAATTGAACAATCACACAACTCTAGTTACAATACTTGAGTTTTATTAAAAAAAGGCATAAAATCCTAAAGTACTTGTATGAGAAAAATTAAACAGCTTGATTCACTCTCATTACCCTTCGACTCATTATTCACATGGTGTACTATTAATCCGTTTAGAGCTGTTTTGAATCATTTGATCCGACCTCTTGTCATAGGTCCAATAGTCATTTGAATCGGGTCCATTTGTACTGTTTGGATCATGTTGGACTGGTCCACGTCATTCCCCTCCTCTTGAAAAGGATTTGTCCTCAAATCGTCATCTGCATCAAACGGACTTAAATCAGAGACATTAAAAGTAGCATTTATATTATATTTACCTTCAAGGTCCAGTTTATATGCATTGTCGTTTATCTTCTCAAGGACTCGAAAAGGTCCATTCCCTCGTGGTAGTAGCTTTGACGATCTTTGTTGGGGAAATCTTTCTTTCCGAAAATGAACCCATACCAAATCACCGGGTTCAAACAAAATTCTTTTTCAGCCTTTATTTGCTTGCTTCATGTATTGCTCGGTTTTTCTTTCGATGTTGCGCCTCGCCTTTTCATGCAATTCTCTTACATACTCGGCCTTATTTTTACCATCTAGGTTAATCAACTCAAAAATAGGTAAAGGAGTGAAATCCAATGGAATCAATGGATTAAAACCATATACAATCTCAAAAGGTGACTATTGTGTAGTAGAATGAACGGCTCGATTGTAAGCAAATTCAACGTGTGGTAAAGTATCTTCCCACGTTTTGATATTCTTAGAAATAACGGCTCTCAACAATGTAGATAAAGTGCGATTAACAACCTCAGTTTTCCCATCTGTTTGTGGATGACAAGTAGTAGAAAATAATAGCTTTGTCCCTAACTTTCCCCACAAAGTTTTCCAAAAGTAACTCAAAAACTTGGTATCTCGATCGGACACGATTGTTTTAGGCATGCCATGTAGCCTCACAATTTCTTTGAAAAACAAATTTGCAATGTGTGACGCGTCATCGGTTTTGTGGCATGGAATGTAATGTGCCATTTTTGAAAACCTATCAACAACAACAAAAATAGAATCTCTTCCACGTTTTGTTCTAGGTAGGCCTAGCACAAAATCTATTGAAATATCAATCCATGGTACATTAGGAATTGGAAGTGGGGTGTATAGTCCATGGGCCTTTAGTTTAGATTTTGCTTGTTTACAAGTAACGCATCTTTCACACATTTTCTCGACATCTTTTTTCATGCTTGGCCAAAAAAATGTTCAATCAAAGTAGACAGTTTTAGCAACTCCAAAATGTCCCATCAATCCTCCACCGTGACTTTCTTTGACATATAAAATTCATAGTGAACACTTTGGAATACATAAACGGTTTTCTCGAAATAAGAAACCATCCACTTGATAAAATTTTTCATGTCCATGTTTGACACACAAAGAATATATTTTAGAAAAATCTTCGTCGTTAGGATATAATTCTTTTGTGTTCAAAACCAAACATTTTTGTGCTCAACGTTGAAATTAAAGCGTACCTTCGAGAAAGTGCATCGGCCACAATATTTTCTTTTCCCTTTTTGTACTTGATAACATAAGGAAATGATTCTATAAATTCCACCCACCTTGCATGTCGTTTGTTCAATTTATGTTGGGCTTTCAAATATTTTAACGACTCATGATCGGTGTGAATGATGAACTCTTTTGGCCAAAGGTAGTGTTGCCACGTTTCCAATGCTCTAACCAACGAGTACAATTCCTTGTCATAGGTAGGATAGTTCAAGGTAGCCCCGTTCAATTTTTCGCTAAAATAAGCAATGGGTTTTCCTTCTTGTATTAGGACCGCACCTATACCAAGATTAGAAGCATCACATTTAATTTCAAAGGCTTTATCAAAATTAGGTAATGATAAAAGAGGAGCTTGAGTTAACTTCCCTTTTAATTCCTTGAAAGATTTTTCTTGCGCATCGCCCCATTTGAATTCACAATTTTTTTTATTACATCCGTGAGTGGTGCCGCGATAGTGCTAAAGTCCTTCACGAAACGTCTATAAAAACTCGCAAGCCCGTGAAAGCTATGAACATCCGTGATGCTTGTAGGAGTTGGCCATTCTTGTATAGCCCTAACCTTTTCTTCATCAACTCGTATGCCATCGTTAGTAATAATAAAGCCTAAAAAGGAAATTTCATTTGTGCAAAAACAACATTTTTCCATGTTAGCATACAATTTTTCTTTTCGAAGCACTTCTAGAACTTGTTTAATGTGTAGCACATGCTTATCTAAAGATTTACTGTAGATCAAAATGTTGTCAAAATAAACCACGACAAAAACTCCGATAAAATGTCGCAAAACATAATTCATCAATCTCATAAAAGTACTTGGTGCATTAGTTAAACCAAAAGGCATAACTAGCCACTCATATAAACCATATTTTGTTTTGAAAGCACACTTTCATTCATCCCCTTCCTTCATTCGGATTTGAAAATAACCAATTCTTAAGTCAATTTTTGAAAATATGCAAGATCCGTGCAACTCATCTAACATATCATCAAGTCTAGGTATTGGATGCCTATACTTGATGGCGATGTTGTTGATTGCTCGACAATTCGTACACATTCTCCATGAGGTATCTTTTTTTGGGACAAGTAAAACAGGAACCGCACAAGGGCTTAAACATTCCTTAATATGACCTTTATTTAACAACTCAGTTACATGTCGTTGAATTTCTTTGGTCTCTTTGGGATTTGTTCGGTATGCCGGCTTGTTTGGTATACCGATTTGGTCTTTCAATAAATACATACAACTCAGTCTCAGTACATTCCCACGCAGGGGTCAAATACAACATACTCGGTCTACTAAAATAACAGATCTTATCCTCCTCCGTCCTTACCTGATCCTGCACATAGCTGAGCTGTTTGCTAAAATCAATAATAGCTTGAGACAGCGGTACATATTGCGGTTTCGCCGAAAAGAATTCATTAATACTCTGATTTCTAATCGGTTCTGGACAAAACTCATCTCTCATGAATCTCTGGAACTATGCCCAAGCGACAACACGATCTCGAGGCTTAACAGCCTCCCACCAACTAGTGGCATCTTTATCGAGAAGATACTGAGCGATCGGCACCTTACGTTCTTCTGGACAATCAACTACCTCGAATATCTTTTCCAACTGGAAAAGCCAACCATCCCGACCCAATGCATCAGCGGCACCAGCAAAATGAGGGGGATTTCATACGAACCACTTCTTGAAGCCACTGATTTGCGCCAATGTTCTGGGTCACATCTGTATTACTCTGAACTGCCTGAGTCAGCTGAGTCATCTGTGCAGCTACCTGCTGCAAAATAGTAGCAACACCGATACCAACACCATCACCGGCAGCATGATTCCTATCACACGTCCGGTCGCCAGGACCACAACCTCTGCCCCTCGGCATACTGAATAAGCAACCACTCAGCACAACAGAATATCATAACACACAACACATACATCGATTACCATTGTAAAGCAACATACATACAAAGATCACAGCAATGACGGTATCGTTCGGTGATCTCAACGTCCCGAACGATAACCATCACATAATTACAAAACATCACGAAACAATCACACTTGTACACAATCGTACAAACCCAAACTCTAACAGCTCGCACAGGTGTGATAACACGCAGGTCACCACAAAGCGGCAACACTCAATACCAACATCACACCTCTCACATAAGGCTAACACAACAAATATGTGGCGAACGACTCAATGCGCACACCACCCATTTAATCACAACTTGGAGGGCTAAAACCCTGACGATAATGCTAACATCGTACACACCTTCTCTGACCACACACAGTAATTGATAGGTTTTAAAAATGAAATCACCTTTTGAAAAATAATTTTTGAAACACCACTTGATCTTATCACCTTTCAAAAAATAGTACAAAGATCGTTATCGAGACTTTGAAAACCATCTTGCGTCTGATAAAAATGAGGACATTTTCTTTTAGTGAAAAACTTTCAGAACAATCAAATGCGTTTCTAAATCATTGAAAATATCTCAAAATATTTTGGTCCTCAAAGTGGAATAATTTTGAAATATATTGTGGCACTAGAGGGCATCTTGAAAGTACCGCGAGAAAATAATCCATTTTAAAAGTACGTCTCGAAATTTATTTTCCAAGATACTCAAGGTTTTCAGAAATCCAATAGGCCAAAATGCCCAAAACTCACACGATCGACATTTGATTAAACACATCAAAGTACACGCATCAAATCGTTCAAAATCAAGACAACACATGTCTTTTACCGGAAACAAACAGTCAATAAACAATTTTTCTAGGACCGGGGTGAGGCCACTGGTCCCACTTGTGGCCTATAAGGACCCTCCCGAGCTGGCTAGCGAATCAAGCTCGTGGATCCAGAGTGAAGTCATAGATTCCCTTGAGGCACGTCGGACCCTCTCGAGGTGAGCAAAGCACACAATATGCATCACTATTACATGTTAAGCATAAGGGTTTCCAAACATACTTGCAAAGCTAGCAAATCAATTTGAAATACACATGCAGCGGACGAAGTCAACAGTCAAAAATACATTAGCAGTGACACCACTCCTCATATAAATAAAATATGGAAGCCGAATAACCACACATCACGAAACTTAAAAATTCACATAAGGATTCCATCACTTAACACATAATCATACCAGTAACTCGTGTCACACGAGGCTCAACACAAAGAAGAGAGACTTACATCCACAGGTCGCACGAAAATGATGATCGCCCCAAGATACTAATCACGACCAACAAACTCAGACGACGGGTCGTGACACGACTCAGTCAGACAAAATCCGACGAGACAAAACTCATCAGACACAACTTGACCCGACATCCTAGGTTTCCACAACCTAAGCTCTGATACCATTTATGTAACACCCCCAATCCGCTCAGGGATGTTACACGCCGTAGAACCTTTCCTCAAGGATCTACTAGGCTGGTAATAAAATCGATCATCTTAACAATGCCTTTGAGGCGAAAATGACTCAGTAGACCGATTTGGTCTTTTAATAAATACATACAACTCAGTCTCAATACATGCCCACGCAGGGGTAAAATACAACATATTCCCGTACAATGAGGAAAATACTGCAGCGGAAATAAAGTACAACTAGGCCAATACAACAACGTATGGGTCCTCATGTGATTAGTATCGATCATCTTTCATCATCCTTCATGCTAACCCTGCGCCATGCTCCCCATAACCTGAATGCAATACAGACATTCACCCCCCGATTACTCGGGGGTTAGCAAAATTCCACTATTTTGCTAGTGCAAGTATAAAGTGCAAATACGAGTCATACAAATCATGTTCCAAGAATAATAATAACTAAAGGTTCAAACATAACAAAAAGTACTTCCCGAGGCAAGAGTTTGAGTTTCCAAAATTTAAAGATCACAGGCATTAGTTATGCACACCAATTTGCCTGTTCTGTCTGGGGTTATGCAATCTTGCACACAGCTTTACTTATTCATTTCCAACCCCTAGCTAACCGACCATTTCCTGCCTACCAGTTGGTAAGTGGATGTGAGCCTAACATTTATGCATATTTGGTTGTGCAGCTTATGTGCCAATTGTGCCACCACAATGTAATAAAATGAATTGATGGAGATGTTTAGGTATTTATGTTGGATACGAAATCCTAACAATTATTCGCTACTTATAACCTTCGATAGACGATCTCTTTACGGAATGATTTGTTGATTATCACTATGATGAGACAACCTTTCCCCCGTCAGGGGGAGGGGAGAAGACGAACTTTATCCACGAACAACAAGAATTATTATGGTTGGTTCCTACTCTGTCTCATTTTGATCCCCAAACTTTTCTATGTGGTAGTGAAGTGAAAAGAATTCTCGATCTTAATGATGTAGCATATTCGATGCTTGATGCGTTTACTGATATCGCGAAAGTAATAAGACCACATATACCCATTGCAAATGTGCTGGCAAGCATGGAACTCCCTGGAAAGGGGCGTATCACTGACGAGCTGAGTTTTATTGTCGCACCTGGTCGCGGTGCGGATGTGGCCGTGGCTCTACAAAGAAAGCGGGGCGGCTACTTGGTTCGATAGACACCAACCCTAGGAATAAAAGGGCCAGTGAGGCACATAATGATCATTTAAACATCAATTCTAGGAATCCTTCCCACGAGATTGTCTTTAACTATAGCTATATCCATGAATCATTTTTGGGGGATGCCCCGAGGTCTTATTCAAGTTCAAATAACAAAGAAATCTCCATGTATGAGAGGGTGTGTGATCTAGTTGATAGGTCGACAACTCACATTGATGATGCATTCGCTTACACTGTCATCTATGACATTATGGAGCATGATGATATCAAACCACGCTCTGTAACCGAATGCCAACTTGGAGTGGATTGGCCAAAATAGAAAGAAGCAATCCAGGAAAAACTTGATTCTATGACAAAACGCCAGGTATTGGTCCTGATCGTGCTAACCTCTCCATGTGTAGAGCCTGTTAGACATAAATGGTTTTTTGTCAGGAAGCGAAATGAGAAGAAAGACGTCTGTCAATACAAGACTCGATTTGTCGCCCACTGCTTCTCACAATGCCCGAGAATTAATTAAGCGGAGACATATTCTCCCGGAATCGACGTGATAACATTCCGTTACTTAATTAGCTTAGTAGTTTCCAAATGACTGTAAATGCAACTAATGGATGTGGTCACTGTATATCTCTGCGGGGAACTTAATACAGATATATATATATATATATGTGAAGGTCCCTGGTGGCATTTCACTATCCAAGTCAAGTGACTCTAGGTCACAGAGTGCGCATTCAATTTGATCGAAATGCTCACTTTACATACAAAACCAATCGGGGCAGATGTAACACCCCCAGAAATTATTTGGGAATATCACACGCCGTATACCCTTCTCATAAGGATCTACCGGGATAAACATTGCAATTGACCAACTATTTGACCGTCTGGGGTCAAACAAGATAACAAGACGGACCGATGAGGTCCCACGACTAAATCAAGCTAAATAATTTTTTTTTCAACCCATACCCACGGAGGGGTCCAAAATACAAAATGATACAACACAACGGAAGACTGAGAATAATACAATGATGCAACAACAACTGAACTCCATAACTCTTGATCAGTATCGCGGCCCATCATCTTCCATGTTGTCACTGTGATTGCTCTCACGTACCAGCATACCTCATGAAACGCATTTCCCTCCATTTAAGGGTTTAGCATTTGAATGGCTAGTACAAGTATGATGCTATACGAAATGTAACAAGCAAATAGGAATCCACGAATCAGATACGTTAATCAACTACCAAAACATTCCCGAGAGGTTTTAGTAAAAGGAAACAAGCTATGAAGCATTTGAAAATAAGATCATCATCTCGGGAATTTTAGAAGTACGAGCCATTTGGACCTCGGGTCTTGGATTTCAAAACCTTTCGAAAATCTTAGGGTCTTAGCCCAAATCTCAAATTGTATTTCAATAATTTACAGTACGAAAACATTTCCATAAATCTCGTGGGGCTCGGCCCAACATTATTTTCTTAAAAACTTTCTTACAAAAACTTTGATTTACAAACATGATTCGTGACACCGTGATCCCTTGTCACGTGTCTCCGTAGGTTCAACAACCCGCACAGACTTAACCAATCACAACAATCACACAACTAGTCATGCTCATGACTCCGTGATCGCTTGCCACGAGTCTCCGTAGGTTTACCAATCCACACGGATTGAGCCAACACAATAATCACCACAACCAGTCCCGACTCCATGATCTCTTGCCATGAGTCACCATAGGCCCCATCGAGCCCGCACGGTTGGATGTACTGTGTCCTGACCCCATGATCCCTTGCCATGTGTCATCGTATGCCTCGTTAGACCCGCACGATTAGACCTCAGCACCACATACTAAGTTCCGATCCCATGGTCCCCCGCCATGAATCCTCATAGGTCCCGTCGCCGCACGAGTGAACTTAGCAACACAGCACACAACATTACCATTCACGTTTCACCAAGTCCATACGGTCAATCATCACATTGATTACCATAACTGTACACACCCAACACACATAGCACAACCTCAACAATCCAACTATCAACATTAATAACACACACTCCAGCATAACTCATGATCGAAACACAACACATTGCACAACCACGTGTACAACCAACCAACAAGATTATCGCAATCCTGCACACATAATACAACACACAATATACGTCCAAGCGAAAAGTCAAACCGACACAATCATCACAACCATCATGATTCCTAGATCATGAACAATCAAGCACAACACATCCAACACGGAGTATTTACTACATTTAGTTTATACTCACAACATATGAAATATATATATATTCAGAGAGGTAAATTAATCATCGTAACTCTAACACGAAATCTCTACTCACAAGTCACAAATCGTATAAACAAGATACTTGCCACAATAACCGATACCGAACACTTGGATGAACACGGCTCGACTGGGAAATTCCGAATGCCTACAACTTCCACAAGACACAACTAAAACCCGATCACAATGAGGATTAAGACCAATAACAACAGAAATCACATCAAACTATCGAAGGAAAACTCATTCGAACATTTAATCGAATATTAAATGTTCACGATTCTTCAAGAACACCAAAATTACCCATCGGGTTGAACGAACCGAAGATATGGATATAAAGTCTATAAAACACGATTAATAATGTCGTATAACACCAACCGATTCATCAAAATTAGACTAGAATCAAAATTAAGAACAAATCTCTAACAAGGTCAACTCAAGGGAAAATAGGAAAATACCTCGATCCGACGAAGAACAACGGATTAGATAATGTTAATCCTTGCTAGGAACTCAAAAAGATTGATGGATGATTAAAACCTTGACCAACCCTAGCCTCTCAAACCAATCCCGTTGACCGCAAGGATAGAAGCAAAAAGTAATTGTGAAAAACGCGAAATGAAATCTGTTGCCGCCTATATATAGGCTGCAGCACATTACGTATGCAATACTGCATGTTTAGCGTACGTAATTGGTCTTACGTACGTAACGGACAAATGTTACATACGTAATGCTCTACTCAGAGTTCACTGCCCCAATCTATATGTAGGTTAACGTACGTAACACCTCCATTGTTACGTACGCAACCAATCAACAAAATGCGCTATAAGCCCCATGTAGCGTACGCTAAAGCCTCTCCAGAGGTTACTTCTCCAACCAATATGTATGATAACGTACGTAGCCTAAACACATAATATACGTTATCAATTACCAATTACGTACGCAATGCACTCGTTAGCGTACGTAACATGGTCTGACAACAGCACAATCTGAAGTCGGTACAAGAATGCAACTACCCAACAAATAACACGACTCTTAGCTTGACGAAAAAGCTCTGTGATTCACAACAAAACAACCATACGAAGAGAAATAACATACAGTGTCACACGCACAAGTATATGATCAATATGACCGATGCGGTGACAACTTACACTCGACTAAGACCACTACACGATAGTAACACATAGAGTATCACATTAAAATCATTCCGATTTAATGTCAACAGAAAAATATCCGGCGTAAAAGGACAACCAAAATGAGATGACATAAAACAAAGATATCGGGTATTACATTCTACCCCACTAAAAATAAGTTGCGTCTCGAAACTTAAAATAAAACATCAAGGTAAACACAAACGAAACCAAAAGGTTCACACAACAAATATCAAATCTCCACATAAGACATAAGTTATAATACATCATGCAATAACATCACTGGGTACCACTGGGCCCTCCACGAGTAGTAGCGAGACTCCAGTTCCCGAACATCTCAACGACGGACTCGCAGTGCGCCGCTTGGTGTACCAATTGAACACACTTGAAACAGTTGAAACATATAGCGAGCGATAATTCTTCCGAGTATGGCCCATATGACTACAGTTGAAACATATCTTCCCATCGCTCACCTTACTCACCACTGGAGTAAGATTCTTAGCCTGATCAAACGAACGAGGAGTGCTCCAAGAAGGACAAAGAAAAGTAACAGGATCACGGAACTCACTTCTCTGACCTCAGGAAAAACTGTTTTAGGTCTTCTGTCTCTTACCTCCCGAACTAGCCTCTAATACAGAAACAGCCATCTCAATGGCTAAAGCTCGATCCTGATACTCTTTCAAAGTGGCACACATGAGTGGAGCCATACTCTCACGGATACGGGGTTTCATGCGCATGTTGAAATATCAAATCTTGTCCGCTTCACTTCTCACTTGATCACGGACATAACTCAGCTGCTGATTTTAATCAACTATCGCGTGGGATATCGGAACATCCTGGGGCGTAGTCGAGAAAAACTCAACGATCCTGCACTCACAGACAGGCAATGGGCAATACTCTGCTTCCATGGTAGTCCTAAACTTAGCCCACGTAGATGTACAATCTGCAGGCGGTACAGCCTGCCACCAGTCTGCAGCTTCTTTATCGAGAAGATACTGAGCAATAGGTACTCTTCTCTCATCGGGACATGCCATAGCATCAAATATTCTTCCCAACTGGAAGAGCTAGTTCTCCCAGCCTAACGAGTCAGAGGAACCCGCAAAACGAGGTGGATGCATTTTCATCACATCTTGCAACCACCTACTAGCTCCATTCTCCCCTTTTGGAGGCTCATTCCGTTGCATTGCTTGATTCATCTGCGCTAAGTGGTCGGCCACCTGACGGAGGATGGTGGCAGCTGATCACGCGAGTGGTCACCCCGACCCTCTGTACTGATTACGTCCTCTCATGCTTCTGATTACGTCCACGACCATGACTACGTCCTCGGCTTCGACCTCTCGGCATACTGAACAGAAAATTACTCATGGCAAGGAAGCATAATAGCACATAATCAACTCACCCAAATAATTCCACAATGCACATACAATATATGGCAACAATTAACAACACCACAATAATATCCATGCAGGAGAAGCAATCGAGTACAAACATTACTGCTACAATTGATAAAGTTTACGGTCGTCACTGACGGACCATATGACCATTTCAATGGAAATCAAGCGACCGATACAGAGCACAAATACAGTTGTAACAACAAGACTACGGTCGTGACAGTCACAGTCTTACGTCCGTAATAGCATACAACTTACGGCTGCAAGAACTAGGAGTTTACGGCCATAACACTAACTCCTTATGGCCATACCTGTTGGGATTCCGGAAACAAAATCGAATACACAACGAAATAATAATAAAGAATCCCACACAGGATCGATCAAGTAACGTATATATGAAAAATAAAAACGAAGATAAAAGGATTAAGGTCTCATACCCTTGAAGCCTTTGAAAATATCTTCGGAAGTTGATGATGATCACGAACCCGAGCACAAAATCCCTTCGTCCCCAACACCTAAAATACTATGCCTCTACGTCACCACGCGTCGGAAGTTGCTCGGAAAAATCTACAAAACTCTATTCTCCAAGAACACGACTAGGGAAACTTGTAGGAATTCTTTCTCTCTATTTTTCTTACTTATTTCTTATCTCAAAGATGAAGAACAAAGAAAAAAAAAATTCTTCTCCCTCTCACTCTTGATATAGACAAAGCACACACACATTTGAAGGTGTTGTTGTGTTTTCTTCACTTAGTTGGTGGTGGTGTTGTGTATTGTTTGTTATATAATAAGTATCATGAGATCCCATCATATAATCACACATGAATTATTATGTTACAATCAAGACAACAAAAGAAAACCACCAAGAAATGACAAGAGGGGGGCGGCCCATGTGGAAATTTCCAAGAAACGGGCCGAGTCACTCGGCTCGTGTACCGGACGTTCGTCAGACTACTCCGTTAAATACACTCTGTTTTATCTCCAATGTATTTATACTAGTTAATTAATCCAATTAATTAATTATATCAAATACAAATATCTTTCTCTAAGAAAATTTATTTATGAATTAAATTAATTACCTGGTAACTTAATTTCAATTCATAAGACCGCTATTTAATTTATCCAATAAATAATAATTAGATATCAAATATTTAATATTATTAGAGAGATAATAAATTCACATTTGTCTGACAATGCTCCTGATGCGCGACTCTGTAGGTCCGTCTTAGCCGGCATTAGGAGCAACCAATGAGTGCAGGCAACACTTAGCCAGTCTAGCGGGTCGCACTGTAAATCCTGACTGAGAACGAATGAAGGGATCATTTCAGAACCATTATTTCATGAATACCATATACGTATAAACCCTTCATCAGATGTCCCGGTCAAGTCTTCGGGCCATGGTAAAGTCAAACCCTACTGTTGACTAGACTCTATACATGTGTTAATGCAAATCAAGACCGACTGATTACTAGTGTATCTAATATGACTAGATCAGAATGGTTTGGCCAAATACTTATGATCTTATTTGCCATTAACTGTATAGGACATTTGCCTGCTCACTAACAGGAGATAAAATCCTTTTTTGGCGTACAGTAAAGACTGCTAGCTGCCCGTGTAGTTTGCACTTCGAGGTTGACTCGACGATTAAGCAAATGAGTCTAACTACTCTAATGACAAACTAAACGTCACAGGCAAATCTCCTACTGAACCCTCAAGTCAAAGGTCCACATATACTATCACAACCTTTCGATTCGTCATCACCTCTCCAAGAGTGAATACCGTGTGACTGAATCAAGTATGAATCGTGTTCGAGTATACTGGTCCCACCAATATACGTATAACTAAGCTATCAAGACATGCACACGTCATAGCATCAGTTATACAAGTCTTACTCAAAACTTAATACCCAATTAAGTTTATCGACTTGCGAACAGCTTACGTAAATAAACTTTAAGCACTTCCAGTGCATTTTCTCTTATCCGATAATGAGAATGGAATGTTTGCTCTTATTTACATGGATTTCACTTCAATGTTTACCAAATCAAGAATGCACTTGAAGTACAATAAACAATGAATGAATCATATTGCCTTTTATTGATAATTCCATAATTACAAGTGCAATGCCCCTTCTCTCTCATCCCCTGAGTGGCATTCGAGGGCATATTCCTAACAATCCCCCACTTGAAATCAATGACATACATCATGGTATCCAATACCCATGTTCTACAGATGTCTTTCCAAGACAGAATGAGATAACGGCTTAGTCAACGGGTCAGAGACATTGTCTTCTGAGTCTACTCTTTGCAGCGGAACATATCCCTTTTCAACCATGTCTCGAATGATGTGATACTTTCTCTCTATATGATTGGTGTTGTGGTGAGCCCTCAGCTCCTTGTCTTGGGCGACAACTCCATCATTATCACAGAATAGTGTTATAGGCAGCTCCGCATTAGGCACCACTTGAAGTTCTTGCACAAACTTCTGCATCCAAAATGTTTTCTTGCTAGCCTCTGAGGCAGCTTGGTACTCTGATTGGCAGGTGGAATCCGCAGTAGCGATTTGCTTGGAGCTTCGCCAAGATACTGCTCCTCCATTGAGAGTAAAAGAATACCCAGATGTCGACTTAGAGTCGTCCTTGTCTCCTTGAAAATCAAAATCAGTGAATCCAATCACCTTCAGTTCTCCACCACCATAAGTAAGAACCAAATCTCTAGTTCTTCTCAATTACTTAAGAATGTTCTTGACACAGTCCAGTGTTCCCTTCCCGGGTTTGGTTGAAAACGACTTACCATACTAACATCATAGGCTAAGTCCAGTCTCGTACACAACATAGCGTACATGAGGCTACCCACTGCCGAGGCATAGGGAACCTTACTCATCTCTTTTTTGTCTTCCTCACTTTGAGGATACATTTTCGTGGTGAGATGAATTCCATGTCGCCTAGGAATGCATCCTCTTTTAGATTCATCCATCTTGAATCTTCTCAGGATTTTATCTATATAAAGGGCTTGAGAAAGTCCTATCATTCTTCGCGGTATATATCTGTAAAGACGGATCCCTAGAATATAGGAAGCTTCTCCCAAGTCTTTCATGGAGAACTTTTTAGAAAGCCAAGCTTTCACAGTGCTGAGCATTGCTACGTTATTTCCTATAAGTAGATTATCATCTACATATAGTACTAAGAACGCAATGTTGCTCCCATTGACCTTTTTGTAAACACATGGTTCCTCCTCATTTCGCACGAAGTCAAAGTACTTGACTGCTTCGTCAAATCGAAGGTTCCAACTCCGAGAAGCTTGCTTCAGTCCATAAATGGCTCGTTGCATCTTACACACCTTATGAATATTAGCTTTGGACAAAAAACCCTTAGGCTGTTCCATATAGATTTCCTCCTCGAGGTATCCATTTAGAAAAGTCATTTTGACGTCCATTTACCATATTTCATAATCGTAATAGGCAGCAATGGCAAGCTTCATACGAATCTACTTGATCATAGCTACGGGCGAGAAGGTATCATTATAATAGATCACTTCCCTTTGGGTATAACCCTTTGCCACAAGCCTGGCCTTATAGGCATCAACCTTTCCATCCCCATCAGTATTTCTCTTATAGATCCATTTACTTCCAATAGGCCGCATGCCAGTTGGTAGATCTACTAGAGTCCAGCCCTGATTGGCATGCATCGAGTCTATCTAAGCTTCCATTGCTTCTTGCCATTTATCGGAGTCCACATCCACTATTGCTTGGTCATAGGTGACCGGGTTGTCCTCACGGCTATCAGGTGCGTCGTGGAGACCCACTTCCTCGACATGTGTATAGCCATACCTCTCAGGTAAGTGAGACACCCTATCAGACTTTCGAAGTGGAGGTTGTGTTAGAATAGGTTCGGTTCGTGATCCTTGATCAAATGTCTCCTCAGGACTTTCATTATGCTCTTCCAAAGAGATATTTCTACCCGAGCCACCTTCCTGAATGAACTCATCCTCAAGGAAGTGCACTTGTAAAGCCACAATGACCCTATGGTCTTCTGACATGTAGAATAGATAACACATCGAGTCCTCTGGGTATCCAATGAAACGTCCTTTAACGGACCTTGCTTCCTGTTTGTCCACCTTAGCCTTCTTGACATAGGCTGGACATCCCCAAATCCTTATGTGATTAAGACTTGGTTTCTTACCCTTCCACATCTCATGCGGAGTGATAGGAACAGATTTGTAAGCACATCTATTAAGGACATAGGCAGCGGTAAGTAAGACGTTCCCCCATAGGTAAATTGGTAAATCGGTATAATTCAACATGGAGCAAACCATGTCCAACAAAGTCCGATTTCTCCTTTCTGAAACACCATTTAACTGTGGGGTTCCTGGCGGTGTGAATTGTGAAACTATTCCATGTTCCTTAAGGAACTCATCAAACCTTATGCTCATATATTCGCCACCTCGGTCCGACCGAAGTGATTTTATATGACATGCAGTCTGTTTTTCAACTAGGGCCTTAAATTCCTTGAATTTAGTAAAGGCTTCGGATTTATGTTTCATCAAGTACATAATCCCATACCTAGTATGATCATATGTGAATGTTATGAAATATTGATATCTGTCTCGGGCTGCTTCCAAAGCACCACAAACGTTGGTATGTACCAACCCAAGTTTTTCAGCAGCCCTTTCAAAAGTCCTTGTGAAGGGGGAATTAGTCATCTTGCCTCTAAGGCAGGATTCACAAGTTGGATAGGGTTCTACACACAATGGACTTAAAAGTCCATCTTTCTCCATTTTGTGAACCTTGGTCTGACCAACGTGACCAAGTCTAAGGTGCCACTTAAGAGCTTAATTAGTATCTTGCCTGCCACGTTCCTAGTTAAAGTGTTCACTGCTGATTTATTTTGTAAGTTCAGATGATATAAACTATTCAACAATGTAGCTGTGCCAACCAATTTATTTCGAAAATAAATTTTACAACTACCATTGACAATGAAGAAACAAAATTCTTTCCGGTCCAAGACTCGAATGGATACAATGGTTTTATGCCCCTTGGGCAAAACAAGTACTTCATCTAACGTCAAAATAAAACCAGATTCTAAACCCAGTAGGAGTGATCCAATATTGGTTGCCTCCATTGTCCGCTTCCAACAGTGATCATCACTTCCCCAGCTTCAAGATGCCTACTTCATTCCAGATCCTGATTCATTGTACAAATATGAGAAGTAACACCTGAATCCAGAATCCATGATGCAGAATATACAGTAGCGGAACAATTGGTTTCAAAAACAAAAAGTTCCGTACCTGATGCGCCATTGATCTTGGGACAAGTCCTGCATCAGTGGCCTAGCTCACTGCATTCAAGATATTTGTCCGTAGGTTTTGGACCGCCTACCTTCTGAACCTTTTGAGCCTTGCCCTTGCCTTTTTGCACCCATTTCTTGGGTTTATACTGCTCGTAGGTCTTTTTCTTCTTGTTCTTGGACCTCCGGGGCCCAGAAGAAATCACAAGAGCAGCCTCCCTCGGTTTATTCTTCATGTTAGACTGTGCCGTCACCAGTTTATTGATTAGCCCAGCTAATGTGCATGAAATCTCATTACAGTTGAAATTCATTACAAAGTGTATGAAGGAGTCAGGTAGAGATTAAAGGATGAGATCAATCTGAAGGGATAAATCCATATGAAAGTTGAGCACCTCGAGCCTCTAAATCATAGAGATCATCTTGAGGACGTGGTCTCCCACTTTCTCACCTTCCTTCATCCTAGCACTGAACAACTGCTTCGATATCTCATATCTAGCAGTCCTACTGTGCTCCCCATAAAGTTCGGTCAAGTGTGCGAGAGTCTGCCTAGCAGAAGTCATTTTCTCGTGCGCTCTCTATAGCTCATTAGTCATTGAGTCCATCATAAAGCCACGGACCAGCACGTCATCCTTGACCCATTTTTTATGGACATCAATCTCTTTCTGATTACCCCTAGTCCGGACTGGAGTCGATGGAATGTCGGCCTCCAAGACGTATCCCATAGACTCCATATTGAGTACAATCATCAGATTTCGCAACCAGTCAACGAAGTTGGGGCCAGTTAGGATATTCTTTTCAAGTAATATTGCAAGTGGGTTCTTTGCCATTTTAGAGAGATATAGTTAAGTTTCTCTGCATTGATATAGACAAGATTGAACTAGTGACTTGTTTTATTATGACCGAGTATAGAAATTAAGGGCTTGTATAATTCTTATCTCGGTTCCCACTAATTTTATCGGAATTACACACTCCCATGTTATAACCCGGAAGTCATGGTAAGATCGACTTCTTAGTGGTGATCTAGTTCTTTACAAATTTTAACAGACGCGACCTGTCAGGTTTCTTGCCTATTAATTTTTGTAAAGTGGTGTCCAACACCAACCCGTCCAATGGATGACTCGATCTTCTTTTACCCCTAGTCTTCATGCCCTCAACCTATCAGGTTTCTTGGCAATCCAGACTATCTAAGTTGTTGACCATCAACGTCTATCAGTTTGACTATTGAATCTCACCCGGCAACCTATCAGGTTTCTAGGGGCGAAATTTATCACCAACCGAAGGCATCTAATGCACTCAAGAATTTTTTCAACCTCTACCAAATGTACTACCCGATAACTCGGAAGCATAGCACACCAGCTCGGGTATCAATTTCCAACGAGTTTGATGGAGGGTAGGAAACCTCGTAACCTTTTTCAAACTTAGTCTGTTTGTTGTCGGGAGAATTTCGCGATTAATGTTACACTTTGCACATTAATTCATTTATAAGCGCGTTTGTGTGTCAATCATTCAAAATGAAAAACAGTAAATAGCAACCTAGTTACTACCAACATATAGCTCATGGACCTTTTCATAAGTAGTGGGCCAAGCGAATGACCCAATAAAGATAAATAAAATAGTCTTCAATTCTTCGTCTTCTCGATCGGTTGTCTTCGGTCTTCGTCATAGCCAAATAAATAATTACATCATAGAAAAATGCAACTTATTATACAAATAATCTAGTAAAAATAAATAGGCTCAAAACGGCATTTACAACTCAATCAAATCGAACAAATCAAAATTAAGTCCACGAGCTATATCACAATCACATAAAGATTCCACACAACATGTAACAACAATGAAATTAAACAATTAATTTTAATATATATTAATCCAATTAATCTATAAAATTAATCTATTCAATTTTTTCTATATTAATCCAATTAATATATATATATATGGCATTAAAATTAAATAATCAATTAATGTATTAATCCAATCAATATAAAAATTAATCTATTCAATTTTAATGGTATTAATCTAATTAATACTAATAATTGTCATTTCAATTCGTTCGAAGTAATCCGGCTAAAAATAGTATTTTCGTTTCTTTCCCATTTAAAATAATCTTCCAAATATTCATTTTAATTAAATTGATCCAATTTAAAATGTGGAAAAATATTACAACGTAATACAGAGACTAAACGAAGTCCCAGACAAGTCGGAACGGGCCCAGCCCGCAAACCGAGCCCGAAAAGGAAGGTTGGCCGAGGGTGACACGCTGGAGCGAGTCACCTGCCAGCTACTATCCGGGTAGCAGCGGCCGTCCGGCCACCCCCGCTGTGCACCGCCGGTAGTGACTGGCAACACGGCCGCCGAGTCCGACCTCCATTCTCGCTGCTTTTTATCTGCTTCTAAAACGTGATGTTTTTAATTTTTTATGTAGGACTTATAAATTAATAAAATAAAATTTTACAGATTTATAATTCACATAAAATCATAGAAACAAAATTTACAACTAACAATTAAAATCTCTGATTATACCAATAATGATTCTAAATCATAAACATCAACCAATAGCATTCACAATACACAAATAATCGTATATACGGTATCATTGACCTCGCTCCGATATCACTATTGGGATTCCGGAAACAAATCGAATACGCAGCGAAATAATAATAAAGAATCTCAAACAGGATCGATCAAGTAACATATATACGAAAAAATAAAAAACGAAGATAAAAGGATTAAGGCCCCATACCCTTGAAGCCTTTGAAAATATCTTCGTAAGTTGAAGATGATCACGAACCCGAGCACGAGTAATAAATCCCTTCGTCCCCAACACCGAAAATACGATGCCTCTACATCACCACCCGTCGGAAGTTACCCGGAAAAATCTACAAGACTCCGTTCTCCAAGAACACGGCTAGGGAAACTTGTAGGAATTCTTTCTCTCTATTTTTCTTACTTATTTCTTATCTCAAATATGAAGAACTAAGAAAAAAAATTTCTTCCCCCTCTCACTCTTGATATGGACGAAGCACACACACACACACACTTGAAGGTGGTGTTGTGTTTTCTTCACTTAGTTGGTGGTGGTGTCGTGTATTGTTTGTTATATAATAAGTATCATGAGATCCCATCATATATTATCATAATGGCAATATCATGGTGGGATCACACATGAATTATTATGTTACAATCAAGACAACAAAAGGAAACCACCAAGAAATGACAAGAGGGTAGCGGCCCATGTGGAAATTTTCAAGAAATGGACCGAGTCACTCGACTCGTATACCGGACGTTCATCAAACGACTCCATTAAATACACTTCGTTTTATCTCCAATGTATTTATACTAATTAATTAATCCAATTAATTAATTATATCAAATACAAATATATTTCTCTTAGAAATTTTATTTATGAATTAAATTAATTACCCGGTAACTTAATTTCAATTCGTAAGACTGTTATTTCATTTATCCAATAAATCATAATTAGATATCCAATATTTAATATTATTAAAGAGATAATAAATTCACATTTATCCTACAACGCTCCTGATGTGCGACTCTGTAGGTCCATCTCAACCGGCATTGGGAGGAACCAATGAGTGTGGGCAGCACTTAGCCAGCCTATCGGGCCGCACTGTAAATCCCAACTGAGAACGAATGAAGGGATCATTCCAGAACCATTATGTCGTGAATACCATATGCGTATAGACCCTTCATCAGATGTCCCGGTCAAGTCTTCGAGTCACGGTAAGTCAAACCCTACTATTGACTAGACTCTATACATGTGTTGATGCTAATCAAGACCGACTGATTACTAGTGTATCTAATACGACTAGATCAGAATGCTTTGGCCAAAGACTTATGATGTTATTTGCCATTAACCGTATAGGACATTTACCTACTCACTAACAGGAAAAAAATTCCTTTCTTGGCGTACAGTAAATACTGCTAGCTACCCATGTAGTCGGCACTTCGAGGTTGACTTAACGATTAAGCAAATGAGTCTAACTACTCTAATGACAAACTAAACATCACAGGCACATCTCCTACTGAACCCTCAAGTCAAAGGTCCACATATACTATCACAACCTTTCGATTCGTCATCGATTCTCCAAGAGTGAATACCGTGTGACTGAAACAAGTATGAATCGGGTTCGAGTATACTGGTCCCAACAATATACTTATAACTAAGCTATCAAGACATGCACACATCCTAGCATCAGTTATACAAGTCTTACTCAAAACTTAATGCCCAATTAAGTTTATCGACTTGCGAACAGTTTACGTAAATAAACTTTTGTAACACCCCCAAAACCTTACGGGAATATTACAGTGTCGTGGGCCCCACATTGGAGCCCACAAGGCTAAAATCATTTTCGCAAATGTTTAAAAATGCCAATAGGCCCTTTTGAAAGTACACACACGCACAGCGGATAAAAACACAGTTCAAAGAATATCGAAATCCATTTATAAACATACACACACAGCGGATGAAACATAATTAAATACATTTGCAGCGGAATTATAAAAACCAGAAAGAACACTCGAATCCCAACAACTACGCCATAGCCAGTATCACCGGAAAGCTCATCCCTTCACGACCGCTACTAGCTCAAACTCCGAGTACCTAAAAGATAAAGCCCACGACGGGGTCAGCCATAATACTCAACAATGATAACGATCACATCACAATAACAATACATATGAATGTAATTACAAGGTAAGAATAATTCCAATATGATCTCACCGAAGTAACCTTACCAACCTGTCACAACCATAACAATCAAATCTTACCATATCCCACGCCTCGTGTCCTTAAGTAATGAACGAATTCAAATGTAATCACCTGTACTGTATCCGAAACACTACCAAGATTTCCAAACAGGAACATATCTCGAGTATAGAATAATCTGGTCAAGTTCGATTCTGTCGGCTGGGTCGGATAATCGGAACCCAATACTGATAGGAACTGATATCACACGATACATCTGCAAATCAATTGTCCCGAAACAATGGCAAGTCCCGGATATCAATACAGAGCATGAATGCTCACACAATCAATAATGATAACAATCAATGCATCACACCAGAAATATCAATGACATGATAGTTCCACACAAGATCGACAAAGGGATCAACCACGAACGAGAATACCATGATGTGGTAACTCCAACAAGATCAATGAAGAATCAATAACCGGGAATACCGGCAATACGGCAAATCCCAACAAGGTCAATAAAAGGTCGACAACCGAGAATACCAATGACACAATAAGGATCAACGAAGAATCAATAATCGAGAATACCGACGACACGGTAAGGATCAATGAAGAGTCAATAACCGAGAATACCGACGACACGGTAAAATTCTAACAAGGTCAATAAGAGTCGACAACCAGAATTACCAACGGTACCATAAACTCAAATGAGAACAATAAGGGGTCAATAACGAACGAGATTACCAATGACAGGGTGAACTCCAAACGAGATTTATAAAGGATCGATATCAATGAGTTGACCATCGATATGGTAACTCCGAACGAGATTAGTAAAGGTTCAACAGCGACAGATACACGAGAGAGTAAAATCGTCAACCATATACAAATCATATATACGGGGTTTCGAAGACAACCCGAATATCGAACAGACCCAATTATACATGGACTGTGAACGACCAATCAATAAGACTCAAGATGGATGTCACGATATGCTCGATCCGGACATGTGTCTGTGTACAAGCCAACCACGAGTATTGGTCAATACACGTCTGGTCTCGTACCTAATCAGCCTCACGAAGTACGTCTCGTGTGCACGGTTCAATATGAGGTCGAAACCAACATATGCTACACGTGCCCGTCCCGAAAATCCTACACATGAACGATGAGAACGTATCTGACTCCAGATATCACACGATACAACATGACAACAGATCTCGAAGAAACGCATATCCAACAAGGATCAGAAGATTTTCCAAGAGGGAAACAATAACTCGATCATGAAACACCGACACGACCACAATGTCGTATTCCGTCAGACAGTAGTCCATAACATGCTCAACAATGCATATAATAATAGCATATAAACTCCCAAGGCAGCAGCCAAGGGTCACGGAAGCATCTACTCAAGAATACTACGGATAATATCACATAAACTCCCAAGGCAACAGCCGAGGGTCACGGAAGCATCTACTCAGGAATACTCCGAACAATATCACATAAACTCCCAAGGCAACAGCCGAGGGTCACGGAAGCATCTACTCAGGAATACTCCAGACAATATCACATAAACTCCCAAGGCAACAGCCGAGGGTCACGGAAGCATCTACTCAGGAATACTCCGGACATAGGTGCCATTTAGGTCTTATCCCCTAACACATTTCCATTCGGGTACCATACAGGTTTTATCCCCAACACATCGGCCCCACAGATTACGGCTCAAGAAAGAGCACTTCACAAAACGTAACAAACAATGGTGCACATTCACCACATGGAATATCAACACACACATGCAATAATGCAACATGATGATTATCATAATCTAACAATATTAATTTACCTCAAGCTGGAGACGCTAACCTTTCCACGACCAACCGCCCTGAATGAATACACGGTTTATCCGACAATCCAAAATGAAGTACAGTCCATAACTAATACCAAAACACCATCCCGAGTTCAACATCGACACGATAACTAACCTTGATATCCAACTTCTCATGCAATAGACCAAATTATAATTCACGTTCCCATTTCCACTAGACATCCTTAAAATCATATACATTATGATTTATCTTACATACCACCATTCCGACAATTCATATATTCCATAATACCATTGCTATATGAATCATAAATGAAATGAAAATGAAATCATTTATTAACATTATGAACTGAGCAAGCATAACTTGCCTTGATACCAATTCAACGAAGCCACTATCAATCCCGCCATCTTCGTCTACAAGCTCCGCAGCCCCAGCTCGTCCGCAGCACAACGGATAACTTCAACGATCACTAAACGCAATCTAATGCAATAATTAGTTAATGATACGTTCAATAACAATCAACCGAAATGACCAACTAATCAAACTCGATGGTTCAACGACATCTCGATCATACGAAACCAAACCGTATCAACTCTTAACAATACGAACACAAGCCGAAATTCGGTGTTCAATGGTCCTAACGACGTCTTCAACATATATACTTCTCATAATATCACGAATCGCAACAAACTACCAAGAACATCGAGAATATTACGATTCCATAATCATAACAACATAATCGAATCATTTGATCACCAATTCATTATCTTCCCTTAACAAAATTCTCCTAAATACCAAGAATCATCACAACAATATCAATTCAACCATCATTCATATGAAAACGTATAGAATTTCCCAAGTTCAACTCATTGAGGCATTTCATCGAACACTTTGAAGGCATAATCCAATTTAATCATTTTAATGAAGAAATACTCGAATTTGTTCCACAAAACTTCAAGAGTATTGAATGAATACGAGTATACAATCAAGTTCTATCAATAATCTGAATCAAAACGAAGCAAATCGGCCAAAACACCAACAAACCTCAAGAACATCCAAAAACCAAAAGTTCATGTGTTCTTACCTTCGATCCGGGTGGAGGATGATATTAATCCATGATTCCAACTTCCAAAACATGTTGTTATAAGTTGATTCTACTCAAAACCATCATATTTGCTGAAGAAATCGCGGAAGGAACGAAGAAAAACGAAGAAATGAGCAGATGACTCGGTCCAGGCCTTATATAGCCGAGACACGCCGCCGATTACGTACGTAACCGCCGTGGCTTACGACGAATCGCCGTGGCCTACCTTATCGCCCGGCTTTGTTCGGCGCCCTTACGTACGTAATCGGAGTCGGCTTACGACGTAATCGCCCTTACGGCCAGAATCGGCCATGCCTTTACGTACGTAATCGGCCAGTCCTAGCCATCCCTGCGAGTCACTGCCGACCGTGATCGGCCATCCCTACAATTCACTTCCGACCATGCTCGGCCACTACAGGTCCACTCGGCCACGACTCGGCCAGCCGCCCCGTAACGTACGTAATACTTATTCCGTTGGGTACGTAATAAGTACGTTGACATGCTACAGTACAATGGTCGTGTTACGTACGTAACACGTCCTGTATAACGTACGTAACACGTACGTTGACTCACCTGTCAACATCCTCCGCCGAAAGTTGTCGACACAGGGTCCCACCTGCCGACCACAACTCGATCGTCTGATTCCCATGTTACGTACGTAATGTCTCGGCCATAACGTACGTAACTCTACCAATTTAACGTACGTAAGCTTCAACACATAACGTATGTAATGGCTTCCATACTTAGCCATTTCCAGCAATTCCTGTCCAACATCTCGACATAACAAATGTGAACATACGACAATACTGAACACATATACGAAATTCCGAAAATATTCTCGTACGGTACGTCTGATGCACGATACCCCCAATTACAACTGTCGACCCAGTACGACAATCATACAAATACCCATACGGTATATCCGACATCGAAAAACACCTCAAGCATGTAATATCCTAGAATCAAAATAACCTCGATGACATACTGGCACGACTGTCACAGTTTCCAAAATTATCCGCTCATATCGTGTCGGTCCCACTCTGTACAGTACATCCCAGATAAAATAATGCGAAAAATTCATAGTGAAATTCTAGGATATTACAACTTTAAACACTTCCAGTGCATTTTCTCTTATCCGATAACGAGAATGGAATGCTTGCTCTTATTTACATGGACTTCACTTCAATGTTTACCAAATCAAGAATGCTTTTGAAATACAATAAACAATGAATGAATCATATTGCCTTTTATTGATAATTCCATAATTACAAGTACAATGCCCCTTCTCTCTCATCCCCTGAGTGGCATTCAAGGGCATATTCCTAATAGTAACAACTGACAGTTTATGGCCGTAACGGCAACCATCTTACGACCGTAAAACCTAGCAGCAGAATAGCACAATTATTTCAGCAGTCTCAAAATGGCTCTGAAGGTTAAGGATCAAATCCCAACAGTGTATTCCAACACTAAGATATACTGCAAAATTCTCCGACGAATATAACAACATAATAATCTTATTGCAACGACTTAGACTGAACATATCGACACCTTAAATGTTCTTAGTTCCGAAATCAAAGTCGTTTTGCAAATCAAAAATTTTCCAAAATCCTTTCAACATATATGAAAATGACGGTAATATTTTACAATATTTGAAATACTCTAAAACACATCTTTCAAATACCGTCTGAATGTGTCATTTGAAAATCCATGACCAACTCGTCAAAGTTCCACCACTTTCAAATCCATACAAAACGTTGTTTAACCACACTATGAAAATATTTTTGGAAATCGATATTCCACAACATACTCAAGTCTATGAAATCTTGCAGAAAACTGTTTTCAAATCTACACGCAGCGGACATAATTACAATGATCCAAAAATAACCTAATTTAAACCACATGCCCATCCGGCATACAAGATCACCAATTCAATCAAATACAACTCGTGAACACCAAGTTTAAACATACGTAAAAACTATCCATTTGAGTTTCTCACAATCTCTACCGTTGATACATTTCCTGGAACACATCAAGGTCCATAACTTTAACATCATACCGCACCACTCGGCGTCCAAACCATCAATACATTCATCTCAATACACAAGCGGTATCCCACAAGTATCAAACACGGATTTTATCACACAACATGCACATAACTGAAATTATAAAACACAAATATCTCACATAAAAGAGGAGACTTACATCCACAGGTCGCACGAAGATAACGGTTGCTAGGCGTATTTTTATGCGCTTATTTATCATTATTTTATATCCATCTTGAGCCCAAATCAGCATAAATGAGCTTTTAATGCACTATTTTTATATGTTTTGCAGGAAATCAGAGTCTGGAAGCCGAAACGATGAAAAACGGGCGAAAACAGCAGTTTTTGGTCATGAGCCGCGGCATAAACCAAGTGAGCCGCAGCACACGAAGACAACCAGCGAGCCCCGAGTGGACTGTACCGTGAGCCGCGGCACAAGGAGAGTGAGTCGCGGCCCAGGAGAAAAAATGCGCCCAAGCATCCGGCACTGAAGGATAGGGGCCGCGGCACAGATTAAGTGAGCCGCGGCCCACCAGGCGGTTTTGCTGAATATTCCGTGTTCCTGGGCTGTTTTTGGAGCCTATTCCCAACCTAATTCCCGGACGCGTTTTGGAGGTTGGGGACGGCTATAAATAAGCATTGAAGGTCAGAAGAAGGGGGGGATCGGATCATCAAATCGGAGGAAGACTTCGCGGGATCGAAGAATACAAGGAGGAGATTTGTGGGCGACGACAAGACCACGGATCCCTACAGTTTTTCTTAATTTTTCCGCATCTTAGTTTCTATATCTATTCGAGTAGGATTTTGATTGTAGCCGATTACATGACGGTTTGATTTATTTATTATTATTTTAATTCACTCGTTATTCTATTGAATTAGATTCTTCTTACTGTTCTTAATGCTTTTTAATTGTCTGGCCAACAGTTGAATTGTTTTGAATGTCTTTATGGATTCGGGAGATGAAATTTAGGCATAGTTCTTGTGAGACGAATCATAATTTTCGTGAGATAGGAATATACCTATGGGAATTGTGAAGCCTATTTATTGTGGGAATTCTTGAACTGTTTTAGCTATTAATTATCTAATTCGAATAGGGATATATCGAGTTAATAATTCATAGTATTTTCTATCGACCTTGGGAAAGGCTTTAGAATAATTTAGGAATTCCTGGCTTACAATCAATTGAATAAAGGTGAACTGAATTGAATAAAAATCATTCCTGATTGTTTGAGGTGAAAATCATAATCCTACACCCTTATTATTATTAGTTTTAGTATTACTATTATTAATTTCTATTAGATTAGGAATAAATTCTATACAATTGTTCTTCAAATAAAATTACGAGTTGACTATATTTTGGTACTTAGTGAAATCAGTCCTCGAGGGAACGATATCTTACTTATCACTTTATTACTTGTTGACACCGTGCACTTGCGGCATAGTGTGAGGGATTTCCTCACAACAAGTTTTTGGCGCCGTTGCCGGGGACTGATTATTCTACTAATATCGATTTCAGTATTTCTAGTCTTAGTTTGAACATTTCTTTTTATTGTTTTTGTGTAATTTTATTTATTGGTTTTTCCTTGCAGGAATTTCCGATTAGTGCATGAGAAAATTCGATAACAAAGGCCTACTACATTTGGATACCGAACTCGAGCGCACTCTTCAGAGAAGCAAGAAGGAGAAACGAGAGCTACCAGCACAAGTCACCATGGCCGATAACACGGGAAATCACGAAGCGGAAAACCCCATTCAGCAAGCTCAACCGGCATTAGCACTCCGCGATTATGCTATGCCACAAATAAATGCAAACTTTTCGGGGATTCGGCGACCAACCATCCAGGCGAATAATTTTGAAATCAAGTCGGCGATTATTCACATGGTGCAAGCAATCCAGTTTTGTGGCTTGGCGAACGATGACCCCAACGCGTATATCGCGTCATTTCTCGAGATTTGTGACACCTTCAAGACCAACGGTGTTACTGATGATGCCATCCGTCTAAGGCTTTTCCCTTTGTCTTTGAGGGACAAAGCCAAATTTTGGTTGAACTCTTTACCGCCGGGCTCTATCACGACATGGGCGGAATTAGCGCAAGCCTTCTTGGCTAAATTCTTCCCACCATCAAAGACGGCGAGACTGAGGAACGAAATCACTACCTTTGGGCAATTTGATATGGAGTCGCTTCACGAAGCTTGGGAGCGATACAAAATTTATTACGGAGATGCCCACACCACGGCCTACCGGACTAGCTACAAATTCAGACGTTCTATAATGGATTGAGTGCCTCTACACGCACTCTTGTTGATGAATCCATTGGAGGTGCCTTAATGGGAAAAACGATGGCGGAAGCTCATGCTCTATTGGAGGCGATGGCTGCGAATGCCTATCAATGGCCGTCCGAACGAGTAATCCCGAAACGAGTTATGGAAATCTCCAATAACGATCCGATTTCTACATTATCAGCTCAAGTAGCCGCCTTGACGCATCAACTTCAAGCCTTTTCACATGCTCCTTCCCCCGTCACCATTGAATCGTGCAATTGGTGAAACGGATCTCATCCTAGCGTGGAATGCCAAGTCAGAAACCCTTTCGAGCAACCTCCGATGGAACAAGCTCAGTTCGTGGGGAAGAGGAACCGGAAAAATAATCCGTACTCCAACACTTATAATCCGGGATGGCGTAATCATCCTAACTTCTCATGGAGAAACGGACAAAACTCGAACCAGCCTCCGTTTGCTCAACACCAACAGCAACCTCCTCCTGCTCCAAAAATCTCTCTAGAAGAAGCAATGGCGAAATTGGCAGCGAACAAGAGTCAGTTCATGGCCCGTACGGAAGCGACGTTGCAAAACCATTCCACTTCTATCCGCAACTTGGAAGTCCAACTGGGCCAGATTGCTAATGTATTAACAGCTCGCCCGGAGGGTACCTTGCCAAGTACGATTGAAACTAATCCCAGAGAGAGTATTAATGCCATCAGTTTGAGAAGCGGGAAAGAAGTGTGTAACCAGCCCGAGAGGAACGAGAAGAGAAGTGAGGATGAGGAGAAGAAAAACTCGGTGAGCGAGGAATCACAAAATTCGAGACCCTCGATACTGTTTCCTGACAATCCGAAGGCATATGTACCACCCATCCCGTTTCCGCAGCGATTACAACAGAAAAAGGTGGACAAGCAATTTTCCAAGTTTCTTGACGTCTTTAAGAAACTGCATATCAACATTTCATTTGCCGACGCCTTGGAACAAATGCCGAGTTACGTGAAATTCATGAAAGTAATCTTGTCAAACAAAAGAAAGCTCGAGGAATATGAGACAGTCGCATTGACGGAGGAGTTCAGCGCTATTCTTCAGAAAAAGCTTCCGCCAAAATTGAAGGATCCAGGAAGCTTCAATATACCATGCGCCATAGGAAACCTCTCTTTTGATAGGGCATTGTGCGATCTCGGCGCTAGCATTAATCTGATGCCCCTTTCTATATTTAAGAATCTAGGCATTGGGGAAGTAAAGCCGACGACAATCTCGCTGCAATTAGCGGATCGATCTATCAAGTACCCGAGGGGGGTAATAGAAGACGTTTTAATCAAGGTTGATAAGTTCATCTTTCCAGCTGATTTCATTGTGCTCGATATGGAGGAGGATCAAGACATCCCAATTATTTTGAGAAGACCATTCTTAGCTACCGGCCGAACTCTCATAGACGTGGAAAAAGGGAGACTCACTCTACGTGTTCAAGATGAGCAAGTCACTTTCCAAGTATTTAAATCCTTTCCATGTCCAAGTAGTGTTGAGAAGAGTTCGCAAATTGAAAGTGTAGATACCTTTGCGAAGGACACACACCGGAAGAATTATCGGTTGAAAAAGTCAGAATCCGTTCCGCTGCCCCGACTCCTAATAAGAATGAAGAGCAAGTCGCATATATTAGGCATTTGAATATGTCGTCTTCAAGATCCGTTCATCCACAATCGGAAAATTCTCCTTCTGTCCTAAGTTCGCTCGTGAAGTTGAAAATTAAGCCGGAATGCAAACGGGCGCCAAGTCATGTGCAAAATGGGTTCTTCGGAAAGTTGTCTTTGTTAAAATCTTTGCGCAAAGAACATTGGGTGCCCATATTCCTTGCGAATCGTTTAGGTGCCGGAAGTGCGTTCTTGGACCTACCGAACTTATACTCTTTTACGCTCGATTTCTCGATGTCTCAAAAGCAAGTATATATTTATGATTGTACGTTCTCGACTTTGAAGGTAAGATATATGAATGGAATGATTGTTTATATCCACTATGGGACGGGCCGATGGGTCCTCTGAGGGTTTCGTAGCCTCTGGTGCGATTCCACGGATAATTTGGGTTAACCACTCTAGGACGAACCGACGAGTCCTCTGAGGGTTCCGTAGCCTCTGGTGCAGTTCCACGGTTGATTATGTATGTATTGATGTGATGCTACGAGATTTAGTTATTCCGGAATACTAGGCTTGAAATGTTGAATTGATGGTTACTTTTACTTTATTGTCGAGAAGTATTGTGTTTCATATTCGATATACTTACACTAGCTATTCGACGGCTAACCCCTTTATGGGGAAATACCTTTTATGTATTTCAGGTTCGAGGAGAGCGGACAGGAAGGTATCGGGTCGGCATGAAGATGATGGGCAAGCGTGATACTGTGTCTTATCTCCAGTTATATTTTGTGTTCCTCCATTCAGTGTTGTTGTACTGGAATGGTTATTGAATATTCGAGTATTGTTTGCCAGTTTCCTCGATGTTCCGGCCTGTGTTGCCGAGGTATTGATTTGTGTTGTGATGTTTTTGGATACATTGGATATGGTTTGAATACCATTTGTATTGTTCTCCATTTCATTGTATTTAGACCTTCTCGGTCAAGTTGTATAGTTCCGCGTATGATTAGCCTTGTGGGTCCCACAATATACCCTGAATAACTTGGGGGTGTTACATTTCTGGGGGCTTCCGAGGTAGTGCCAGTGCCTCCATTAACGAGATCAGATGTTTTAACTGTGGCCAGCTGGGCCATAGGAACTGGGAGTGTGCTCGTCCGCAGTTGACCTGTCATAATTTTGGCCAGTCGGCCACAAGGCTTCCTTTTGTGATCATTTGGGGAAGGCTCTCAGTGCCCAGTCTTCCCTTCCAACGCCTAGGGAGCCGAGTGTGAACCAGGGGTCAATTGCTCAACAGTCTCCACAGAATGTCGGCCGAGGGAGAGGTCGGGTCCAGCCTGCTTGACGGTGAGCTTCTAGTGTCGGCTCCGCTCATCCGCGTATATATGAGATGAGGAGGGCCGATGATCCAGCGGCAACCGTGGCTACAAGTACCATTCATATCCATTCTCATCCTGTCAGTGTGCTTTTCAATTCTGGTGCTACGCATTCGTTCATTTCCCTGGAATGTGCATGCCGTTTGGGTCTTGATAGTTTGACACCCTGTGAGCCTTTCATTGTTAAACTTCCTAGCGGTGATAGGATCGTTGGTGATCGGGTGATCCGAGATTGTTCTGTGATTACTTGTGAGAGGGCTTGGCTCTCTAATCTTATTGTTGTGAGTATTGAGGGTGAGGATTTGATTCTCGGGGATGATTGGCTCGAGCGGAATGGTGCGATCATGAACTACCGCACGAGAATCATCACCATATTAGCAGAGGACAGCACTGAGCACTCTTTCGCGGGGCGAAAGGGGATAAACTAGAAGTTTGTAGTTAACGCCTTGAAGGCGATGAGACTCCTGCAGAAGGGGTGTACTGGTTATTGGTGCTACGCCTTGAAGGCGGAGGATGGTGAGGTCGGGTTTTCATTGATTCCAGTCATTAGGGAGTTCCCTGATGTCTTTCCTGACGAGTTACCGGGGTTGCCACCGGACTGTGAGGTTGAATTCTATCGAGTTAGATCCGGGTGTAGCTCCAATTTCGAAGGGGCCGTATCGCATGGCACCTTCAGAGATGAATGAGTTGAAGAAACAGTTGAGTCAGCTTCTTGAGTCGGGGTATATCCCACCGAGCGCTTCCCCTTGGCGCGCACTGGTCTTGTTTGTGCGGAAGAAGGATGGTTCACTGCATTTATGTATCGACTATCACGAGATAAACAAAGTGACCATAAAAAACAAGTTTCCCTTCCCTAGAATTGATGCCTTGTTTGATCAGTTGCAGGGATCTGCGGTATTCTCGAAGATCGACTTGAGATCGGGGTACTATCAGCTTCAGGTGAAGGAGTCCGGTGTCCCGAAAACAGCTTTTCGGGCGAGATACGGACATTATGAGTTTGTGGTTATGCCCTTCGGGCTAACTAATGTGCCGATAGTGTTCATGCAGTTGATGAACAATGTTTTCATCGAGTATTTTGATAAATGTGTCGTCCATATCCTTATCTATTTAAAGAATGAGGAGGAGCATGCACATCATCTGCGTGTGGTGTTAGATATTTTGAGGATCGAGCGACTCTATGTGATGTTCTCGAAATGTGAGTTCTGGCTGAAGGAAGTGATGTTTCTGGGTAACATGATTTTAGCCGAAGGGGTCCGTGTGGATCCAGATAAGATTGGGGCAGTGCTGGATTGGGCACTGCCTAAGAACATGAAACAGGTACATAGTTTCTTGGGTTTGGATGGCTACTATCGTAGGTTCATTGAGGGGTTCTCAAAACTGACTCGGCCACTTACACAGTTGCTTCAGAAATCTGAGAAGTTCGTCTAGAATGACGAAAGACAGTCGAGTTTTGAGGAGCTGAAGAAGCATTTGACTTTAGCCCCGATTCTAGCGTTGACATGTGGCAACAAGGGTTTCGCTGTTTATAGCGATGCTTCAGGTCAGGGTCTTGGGTGCATGTTGATGCAGCACGACCAGATTATTTTGTATGCGTTTAGACAATTGAGGTCGTATGAGCTCAACTACCCTACTCATGATTTAGAGTTAGCGGCAGTTTTTTTTGCGATCAAGATTTGGCGTCATTATCTCTTTGGCTCTACATGTCAGATTTTTACCGATCATAAAAGTCTGAAGTACATATTCACTCAGCGGGAGTTGAATATGAGGCAGAGGAGGTGGTTGGAATTGATTAAGGATTATAACCTCAAAAGCTTTTATCATCCGGGTAAGGCAAATGTCGTGGCCGACGACTTGAGTCAGAAACCGGTTACGTTGCGAACGCTTGAGATACTTACATCTCAATCTGAGCTTGAGCGTGATTTGATGGAGTTGGGTATTGAGATTTTGTTTCCAGGAGCTATTGGGAAACTTTGGGCTTTAGAGATTTCGTCGTCGTTGATCGATGAACTTAAACTGAAGTAGTTGGAGGATCCGATGATAACTCAAATCTGAGAGAATGTTCTTAAGGGGAAGTCTCCTAGATTTGTGATTCACGAGGATGGTATGTTGAGATTCCAGAGTCGGCTTTGTGCATCGAACGACTTGGAATTGAGGCAGAGTATTTTGCGTGAGGCATATGCTATGCCTTACTCGATTCATCCTGGTTCGAGTAAGATGTAAAAGGACCTAAGGAGGAACTTTTGGTGGAACGACATGAAGGAGGAGGTCGCACAGTTTGTAGCGAGATGTTTGACTTGTCAGTAGGACAAAATCGAGCATCAACAACCAGCCGCGTTGTTGCAGTTGCTTCCCGTTCTGGAATGGAAATGGGAAGATATTTCGATGGACTCCATCACGAGCTTGCCGAGATCGAAGTCTGGTATGAATATGGTTAGGGTGATTATGGATCGTCTGACCAAGTCGGCACATTTTCTGGGCATCAAGGATACTTGGGGTCCGGAAAAGTTGGCTCGTGTACTTATTGCGCAGATTATGAGGCTTCACGGTACTCCGAAGTCTATTGTTTTAGATCGTGATGGCCATTTTGTATCGCACTTTTGGCAGGCAGTACATAAGGCGTTGGGTACTCGTTTTCGTCTGAGTACTTCTTTTCATCCTCGGATGGATGGGCAGTCGGAGCACACTATCCAGACATTTGAGGATATGTTGCGTGCTTGTGCTCTCGA
Organism: Orobanche coerulescens; assembly: GCA_033398695.1. Lineage (NCBI taxonomy): Eukaryota > Viridiplantae > Streptophyta > Magnoliopsida > Lamiales > Orobanchaceae > Orobanche > Orobanche coerulescens. The sequence continues at coordinate 116,491,030 of CM065807.1, read as the reverse complement.
TTGGAGCAGTGATTGGGAGGACCATTTGCCATTGATCGAGTTCACATACAACAATAGTTGGAACGTGTCGATTTGGATGGCACCATATGAGGTGCTTTATGGGCGGCGATGTCGATCTCCGATTTGTTGGAACGATGCATTCAATTTGGTCAGAACCGAACCGGATATCTCCTTGGAGATGAGGAATAAGGTGAAACTGATTCGGGAGAGGATGTTGATGCTCAAAGTCGACAGAAATCCTATGCCGATGTTCGTCGTCGACCTTTGGAATTCGAGGTGGGAGACCACATTTTTCTAAAGGTGTCACCGACAAAGAGAGTTTTCCGCTTTGGGAAGAAGGGAAAGTTGAGTCCGAGGTTTATTGGGCCATTTGAGATTCTAGAGAGGGTCGGTGAGTTGGCGTATCGTTTGGCGTTGCCTCCGGCTTTGAGCCATGTCCATAGCATTTTCCATGTTTCCCATCTAAGGAAATATGTTCCGGATCCTAGTCATGTCATCGACTATGGTGAGATCGATATCGCTGATGATATTACTTTCGAGGTGCGTCCCTTGAAGATTTTGGAGCACCGTGAGAAGCGACTGAGGCATAAGACCATTCCATTGGTCAAGGTGCAGTGGTCGAGATATGGTGTCGAGGAGGCAACTTGGGAAATCGAGGATTGAATGCGTGCTAGGTACCCCGAGATGTTTGTTTCTTAAGTTTCGAGACGAAACTTGTGTTTAGAGCGGGAGAATGTAATATCCGCATTTTTCCTTTTTCCGGTATATTTCGTTTTGGTGTATTTTTTGTTTTTAGTGACTCGCTTGTAACCTTATTGATATTTCGAGAATATTTAATACTGGACTTTTTGTTATCCGAGCGTGTTTTTGACCTGTTTTACTCAATTCCGCATTTAATGTCATTTCCGTCGCTATTTGGTTCGATTCTCGTAATCGTTATTTGGAACCGCCATTTCGGGGTTGCCGTAAATCCATCGTATGTTATTATGCATGTTGTGAGCTTTTGTTTGATGTTTCGATCGTGTATCATGTGTTTCGGATGTTTTGGGCCATTTTGTAATTTCTCAAAGTTATGGGGCAATTACTATCCTTGTCGTTTCTGAACCTTTGGGTAGTCGGAACTGCGATCTATTTTAGCGCTTTAGTTTATGTCTCAAACTCGTCGTGAGTGTATCCATCGGGACACCTTTGTATCCTCCGATCGATCTTCGTCGAGACGTCGTGCATATCTGGATTGCTGCGAGAGGCACATTACTGCCGTAAGCCAAGGCTTCGTTTTTTTTTCTTGCATTAATCCAGTGGGCGACTTTCGGGCGTAATATTCACATGTTACGGCCGTAAGAATTGTTACGGCCGTAACCTTAGAATTATACGGCCATAAGTGGTTTTCGTTTATTTGTCCAGATTCTTCCCCAGGGGCAGTTACGGCCATAAAGTGATATACTTACGGCCATAATATTCACAAGTTACAGCTGTATGTGTGTGATCTTACGTCCGTAACATCTGTCAGTATATAAACTGTCGGGGGCGAACCTTGGAGCTAGGGTTCGTCCGATTTTCGCCTAAACTTCGATGGAGAAGTGTATTCGAGCATCATAACATCAACCTAGCACCGAATCATCCATTGTTCATCCTCGAATCAAGGTAAAACCTCTTAGAACCCTACTTTTGGGAAATTTGTGGATTTTCGATTTAATGTCCGATTCGTTCCGTATTGTTTATTAATCCATGATGTATGTGATTAATCTTAGTGGTATTCATCTTAGTGGTATTCATGTTTTCATGGTATTTGTGAAATCGAGAGTGTTCGATTGCGATCCGCCCTCGTTGTTGTTTTTGTACGAATTTACATGAATTGTAGGTGGGTTTTCGGGCGTATTCCACTTTCGTACTCGTGTAGAATTGGTTGTGATTGTAATCTTCGAATCGTTAGGTTCACTTGGAGGAACTAGGTCTCCATGAGGTTCCAAGTGATAGCCAGGAGACCGACCCAACGACCTATAACCAAGCGATGGTGGATGTAGACTCCGCGAAATGGCGTGAATCTATGGAAGCTGAGATAGACTCGATTCATTTCAATCAGGTCTGGACTCTAGTAGACCACCCCAAGGGCATAGTGCCTATTGGGAACAAGTGGATCTACAAGAGAAAGACCGATGGTGATGGCAAGGTTGACGCCTATAAGGCCAGGCTTGTGGCAAAGGGTTATACCCAGAAAGAAGGGATCGACTACCACGATATCTTCTCGCACATAGCTATGATCAACTATATTCGCATGATGCTTGCTATAGCTGCCTACCATGATTATGAGATATGGCAAATGGACGTAAAGACGACTTTCCTTAATGGATTCCTCGAGGAGGAAATCTATATGGAGCAGCCTAAAGGCTTTGTGTCCGAAGTCGATATTCAGAAAATGTGCAAGCTTCAACGTTCCATTTATAGAGTGAAGCAAGCGTCACGTAGTTGGAACCTTTGTTTTGACGAGGCGGTCAAAGAGTTTGACTTCGTGCAAAACGAGGAGGAACCTTGTGTATACAAGAGGGTTAGTGGGAGCAAGATCGCATTCTTAGTACTATATGCGGATGACATTCTACTAATAGGAAATGATGTGGGAATGCTCAGTTCTGTAAAAGCTTGGCTTTCGAGTAATTTCTCCATGAAAGACTTGGGAGAAGCAACCTATATTCTTGGAATTCGACTCTACCGGGATAGACCAAAGAAAACAGTAGGTCTTTCCCAAGCCCTCTATATAGATAAAATCTTAAAGCGATTTAAGATGGATGATTCTAAAATAGGGTTCCTACCGATGCGACATGGAAAAAAACTCTCCTTGAAGATGTGTCCTCAAAGTGAGGAACAACGAAAGGAAATGAGTAATATACCATATGCTTCGGTCATTGGTAGCCTTATGTATGCTATGTTGGGTACGAGACCTGAAATTGCGCATGCTGTAAGCGTGGTGAGTAGGTTTTCGGCAAACCTGGATAGGGAACATTGGACTGCCGTAAAGAACGTTCTCAAGTACTTAAGAAGGACTAGGGATATGGTTCTGATGTATGGCGGTGGAGAATTGGATGTGGTGGGATTCACTGATTCGGACTTCCAAGGACTGAAGGACGATTCAATGTCTACTTCTGGCTACATATTTACTCTTAATGGAGGAGCAGTATCTTGGCGTAGCGCCAAGCAAAGCGCGACTGCTGATTCCACCTGTTAGGCTGAGTATCAAGCAGCCTCGGAGGCTTCCAAGGAAGGGTTCTGGATTAAGAAGTTTCTGGAAGAACTTCAAGTGATACCATGTGCTGAGCTACCTGTTCCGCTGTACTGCGACAACGACGGAGTTATAGCATAGGCCAAGGAGCCGAGGTTTCACAACAGCACCAAACATATTGAGAGGAAGTATCATCTCATAAGAGAATTTGTTTGCAAGGGATACATTGTGCTGCATAGAGTAGACTCAACCGACAACGTCGCTGATCCACTGACCAAGCCACTTTCTCAAACTAGCTTGGAGCATCATCTGGAGAACATGGGTATTAGATACCATAGTGTGTGGCATTGAGTGCAGGTGGGAGATTGTTAGGAGTATGCCCTTGAATTCCACTCGGGGGATGTTGAGTGAGGGCATTGTACTTGTAATTATGTAAATCATATATATAAGGCAATGAATGTTTCTTTATTTACTGGTACTTACTGGGATTCTTAACTCGTAAATATATATATAGAAACTAGTTCGTGTATTTGAGAGCAAAACGTTCCACTACTTATTGGATAAGGGGGTTGGCACTGGAAAGGTTTATAGGTCAAATACTTAATCGTTCGCAAGTCGATGAAACTTGACTGGGTGTTAAGTTTATGTGAAGACTTGTATAACGTGTTCTTTGACATGGAGAGTGTCTGTCGAATACTAATGGTTAGTGGGAGCACACGTTATAGGTACGCTAATTGGATTAGTATACTCGAACCGACTCACCTTTGATTCGTCACACTAATTTCACTCTGGGACAGTCAATGACGGAATCGAAAGGTTGTGATAGGTATTCGTGAACCTTCGACTTGAGGATTTAGTAGGGATGTGCTTGTGACGTCAAGATTTTCATTAGAGTAGTTCGAGTCTATAAACCGGGAGGTAGGGGTCAACCTCGACGTGCATCTTGACGGGCAAGTTGCAGGTCCTACTGAATACCAAGATAGAATTCTTTCTCTCGTTAGTGAGCGGGTTATATGTCCTATGTGGTTACTGGCAGATGAGATCACAAGTCTTTGGCCAAAGCATTGACGCTAGTTGTATTAGATACACGAGAGCTTGATGATCTCGATTTGCATTAACACATGCATAGCGTCAAGTACATATAGGGTTTAACTAACCGTGACCCTATAACTTGATAGGGACATTTGAAAGAAGGGTTTATACGTATACTGGTATTCACGACTTAGTGGTTCTTCAATGATCCCAATCATTCATTCTCAGTTGGGGTACAGTGTAGGCCGCCAGGCTGGCTATGTGGTGCTACTACTCTTTGGTTCCTCCCATTGCTGACTGAGATGGACCTACCGAGTCGCACAATAGGATTGACGACAGAATGAATCGAGCTTATTCTCTCATTATGAATATTAAATATTAGATATCAAATTTTGGGACATTGGATGTCGAAATCGATTTATTGGATAAATTGATTTACGGCCTAATGAATTAAATTAATTATTGGGTGATAAATTCAATTCATAAATATAATTATTTCTTGGATAAATTAATTATGTTATTTTGTATTTAATATGATTAATTAATTAGATTAATTAATTAATATAAATACATCGGAACAGAATTGGAGTTTATCTGTTTGGACTTTCAAGAGTCCGAAACGAACCAAACTCGTCCCGGTTCTTCTAGATGGCCGCCCAATTTCACCAACCTTATTCTTGGTCTTTGTCTCCAATTTTATAATTGGAAGACCAAAGACTTATGAAGGGGACACAAATCTCTTGTGATTAAAAAGGTGATGATTTGGTCTTGTGGAAGAATAATAAAATGAGAAGACATCTTACTCTACCTCACACTTTTGAGCAACTCATGGTTGAGGAAAGGAAAGAGAGAAAAATAAGTTTTTCAAGTCTTCTTCATCTTCTACATTCATCTTGAAGTTTTATTTTCTTGGAGAAAAAAAAAATTGAGAGATTAATTATAGAGAATTTTGATAAACATACTTGGAGTATATTCATCATATCAAAAGCTCCTATAACCTTGTTCTAGCCGTATCCTTAGAGGATAACGAGGTTTAGTCATCCCGGTCGTTTCTCCGGCACGTGACAAGTAGAGACATTGTCTTTTCGGCGTTGGATCATCTAAGAGCTTGGAGCGGATTGGATTCGTGGAGAACAACTAAAGCTTGGGGAATAACTCAAGAGAAGGAATCCATTTAATCAACGGACTGCAAGGGTGAGTTTCTATATCTCTTGTGTTTCATATAATATTCGTATATACGTAGATCGATCGATCCTCGTAGGGATTCGGATCAAATTAATTTTCATTTTACCGCTTCCGCTAGGCCTTCGTTTTAGGCACCGAATCCCAACAATGGGTAGTGCATTACGTACGTTAAATAAGGATTTATTGTAGCAAGTCAACGTACGTATTACGCATGCTATGAAGAAAATATTACGTACGTAAGCAAGTGAACGAAACAGGTCAGTGAGTTCTGGAATGATGTTACGTATTCTATGTTGGATGTGTAGCGTATGCTAGAGAGCATTACATACGTCAATGTTGAGTGATAACGTACGTAATAAACAATGCAGTTTATAAAATGAAGACCGGCTTCTCATTTCTTCATGAGAGAAAAAACTTTCCTCCTCCAACCTTCGTCCCTCTGAGCATGTTAGTGAGTTTAGCCTCTTCTAACTTGATTATAAGCTTGGAAACATGGATTTGAGGCTTGGAGATGAATATGTTGATTATTCTTCAAGAGTTTAATTGGGTTATTCGTGTTCTTGAGGTATGTTGTTGAACTCTACACCTTGATTTCGGATTTTTGGTATTGTTATCCGTATTTGATTCGTATGATGATGATTAGGGTATTGTTGTTACGATTCTTGAGGTTATGTGAAGTGTATAATGAAGAATACGATAATACATGACTTGGATTACGAATTGGATGATTATCTACATGTTAAAAGATATCGAATTATGTTGTTTTGATGGCTATGAACATGATTTCGAAGTACTTAGTATTCTTGAGGAACTTCTTGATGAATTTAGCATAGCAAGATGATCATATGTTGAATTATAGCTATGTTTAGATATGAAGATCGAATGTTCGTTAATTGTAGTGGTAGAATTCGTATGTTCTTGATGAAATACTAATCATGATATCAATTTGGAATCCAGAAACATTGTGATTGATCACCGAATATGATTTCCTTTACATTCGTATCTGTAATCGTATTTTGGCTATGAATTCTCAATTGTTTGAGTTGGATTGTTCAGACTTGTGTCTAATCTATATTGTGAAATCCTTGAGTTTTTCGATCGATTATATTGATTAGTAATTATCGGATTTCGGTTCATATGAGTTATATTATTTGGTTTGTATATATGATCGAGGTATCGTTGACTAGTTGAGTTTGATTGGTTGGCTATGTCGGTTATTGATTGTTATTGAACTTGTTGTGTATCGAATTATGGTAATAGGTTGAGATTATTGATCGGTGATTATAACTGTATGTTGCGGTCGAGTGCGAGTATGTTCGTGAATTGCATTGGTCAGGGCCGAGGAGCTCGTAGACGAAGGCAATGTGATTGGTAGCGGCTTCATCATCGTCGTATCGGTATCGAGGCAAGTTAATACTTGCTCAGTTATAATGTTTAATGAATGGTTTCAGTTTCATTTCGTTTATAATACATATAGCAATGATCATTATTGTTAAACCCTGGAGATTTGGATTTTATGTTATTTTCCGATTCTGGGAGTTAAATCATAATGTATATGATTTATTTCGGTTATTGGCATATTCGGGTATCGAGGTTACTTCATGTTAAAGACGAGGATATGAGTACATATAGTCCATGGTACGTCTGGATCGCCGAGCATTGAGGATAATCGTCGGTGATGATTTGACATCGAGATTGCTCCCGAAGGACTCGGGACAAGTATCTTAATTTGATTTCGGTTTAGTGTTGATGATGTTGATCATGCACATTGTCATTCATGTTGCTTAACATGAGGTCGTCCTAGTTGTTTTATCATAGTGTCGTTCGTGTTATTGATTCATATGTTGTTCATGTTGATGAACATATTGATTTGCATATGTGTATGCATAATTGTATTGTCATGTTGTGTTGATCCGTTGGGATCGTGTGATCTATGCTGAGGGCGCTGGATCAGATGTCCACCTCGTTATGGTCCGACGAGATCATCTTGGGATCTATTGTAACACCCCCAAAACCGACCGGGAATATTACAGCGCCGTGGGCCCCATATTGGAACCCACAAGGCTAAAATAATTTTCGCAAACATTTAAAAATGCAAAAAGGCCCTTTGAAAGTAAACACACACACGCAGCGGATAAAAACACAGTTCAAAGAATACCGAAAGCCATTTTAAATATACACACGCAGCGGATGAAACATAATTAAATATATTTGCAGCGGAATTATAAAAACCAGAAAGAACACTCGAATCCCAACAACTACGCCATAGCCAGTATCACCGGAAAGCTCATCCCTTCACGACTGCTACCAGCTCGAACTCCGAGTACCTAAAAGATAAAGCCCACGACGGGGTCAGCCATAATACTCAACAATGATAACGATCACATCACAGAAACAATACATATCAATGTAATTACAAGGTAAGAATAATTCCAATATGATCTCACCGAAGTAACCTTACCAACCTGTCACAACCATAACAATCAAATCTTACCATATCCCACGTCTCGTGTTCTTAAGTAATGAACGAATTCAAATGTAATCACCTGTACTGTATCCGAAACACTACCAAGATTTCCAAACAGAAACATATCTCGAGTATAGAATAATCTGGTCAAGTTCGATTCTGTCGGCTGGGTCGCATAATCGGAACCCAATACTGATAGGAACTGATATCACATGATACATCTGCAAATCAACTGTCCCGAAACAATGGCAAGTCCCGGATATCAATACAAAGCATGAATGCTCACACAATCAATAATGATAACAATCAATGCATCACACCAGAAATATCAATGACATGATAGTTCCACACAAGATCGACAAAGGGATCAACCACGAATGAGAATACCAATGATGTGGTAACTCCAACAAGATCAATGAAGAATCAATAACCGGGAATACCGGCAATACGGCAAATCCCAACGAGGTTAATAAAAGTTCGACAACCGAGAATATCGACGACACAGTAAGGATCAACGAAGAATCAATAATCGAGAATACCGACGACACGGTAAGGATCAATGAAGAGTCAATAACCGAGAATACCGACGACACGGTAAACTCCATCAAGGTCAATAAGAACCAAAAACCGGGAATACCAACGATACGGTAAACTTCAACAAGAGCAATAAGGAATCGACAACCGAGAATACTTACGACACGGTAAACTCCCATAACATCAATCAAGGACTAATAACCAAGAATACCAACGGTGAGACAACTCCCAAAGGGAATCAATAAGGATCAATAACGAACGAGATTACCAATGACAGGGTGAACTCCAAACGAGATTTATAAAGGATCGATATCAATGAGTTGACCATCGATATGGTAACTCCGAACGAGATTAGTAAAGGTTCAACGGCGACAGACACACGAGAGAATAAAATCGTCAACCATATACAAATCATATATACGGGGTTTCAAAGACAACCCGAATATCGAACAGACCCAATTATACATGGACTGTGAACGACCAATCAATAAGACTCAAGATGGACGTCACGATACGCTCGATCCGGACATGTGTCCGTGTACAAGCCAACCACGGGTATTGATCAATACACGTCTGGTCTCGTACCTAATCAGCCTCACGAAGTACGTCTCGTGTGCATGGTTCAATATGAGGTCGAAACCAACACATGCTACACGTGCCCGTCCCGAAAATCCTACACATGAACGATCATAACGTATCTGACTCCAGATATGCCACGATACAACATGACAACAGATCTTGAAGAAACGCATATCCAACAAGGATCAGAAGATTTTCCAAGAGGGCAATAATAACTCGATCATGAAAGACCGACACGACCACAATGTCGTATTCCGTCAGACAGTAGTCCACAGCATGCTCAACAATGCATATAATAATAGCATATAAACTCCCAAGGCAGCAGCCAAGGGTCACGGAAGCATCTACTCAGGAATACTCCGGACAATATCACATAAACTCCCAAGGCAACAGCCGAGGGTCACGGAAGCATCTACTCAGGAATACTCCGGGCATAGGTGCCATTTAGGTCTTATCCCTTAACACATTTCCATTCGGGTACCATACAGGTTTTATCCCCAACACATCGGCCCCACAGATTACGGCTCAAGAAAGAGCACTTCACAAAACGTAACAAACAATGGTGCACATTCACCGCATGAAATATCAACACACACATGCAATAATGCAACATGATGATTATCATAATCTAACAATATTAATTTACCTCAAGCTGGAGACGCTAACCTTTCCACGACCAACCGCCCTGAACGAATACACGATTTATCCGACAATCCAAAATGAAGTACAGTCCACAACTAATACCAAACCACCATCCCGAGTTCAACATCGACACGATAACTAAACTTGATATCCAACTTCTTCTGCAATAGACCAAATTATAATTCACGTTCCCATTTCCATTAGACATCCTTAAAATCATATACATTATGATTCATCTTACATACCACCATTCCGACAATTCATATATTCCATAATACCATTGCTATATGAATCATAAATGAAATGAAAACGAAATCATTTATTAACATTATGAACCGAGCAAGCATAACTTGCCTTGATACCAATTCGACGAAGCCACTATCAATCCCGCCGTCTTCGTCTACAAGCTCCGCAGCCCCAGCTCGTCCGCAGCACAACGGTTAACTTCAACGATCACTAAATGCAACCTAATGCAATAATTAGTTAACGATACGTTCAATAACAATCAACCGAAATGACCAACTAATCAAACTCGATGGTTCAACGACATCTCGATCAAACGGAACCAAACCGTATAAACTCTTAACAATACGAACACAAGCCGAAATTCGGTGTTCAATGGTCCTAACGATGTCTTCAACATATATACTTCTCATAACATCACGAATCGCAACAAACTACGAAGAACATCGAGAATATTACGATTCCATAATCATAACAACATAATCGAATAATTTGATCACCAATTCATTATCTTCCCTTAACAAAATTCTCGTAAATACCAAGAATCATCACAACAATATCAATTCAACCATCATTCATACGAAAACGTATAGAATTTCCCAAGTTCAACTCATTGAGGCATTTCATCGAACACTTTGAAGGCATAATCCAATTTAATCATTTTAATGAAGAAATACTTGAATTTGTTCCACAAAACTTCAAGAGTATTGAATGATTACGAGTATACAATCAAGTTCTATCAATAATCTGAATCAAAACGATGCAAATCGGCCAAAACACCAAGAAACCTCAAGAACATCCAAAAACCAAAAGTTCATGTGTTCTTACCTTCGATCCGGGTGGAGGATGATGTTAATCCATGATTCCAACTTACAAAACATGTTGTTATAAGTTGATTCTACTCAAAACCATCATATTTGCTGAAGAAATCGCGGAAGGAACGAAGAAAAACGAAGAAATGAGCAGATGACTCGGTCTGTGCCTTATATAGCCGAGACTCGCCGCCGATTACGCACGTAATCGGCCGTGGCTTACGACGAATCGGCCGTGGCCTACCTTATCGGCCCAGCTTTGTTCGGCACCCTTACGTATGTAACCGGCTACCTCCCTTACGACGTAATCGGCCATTACGGCCAGAATCGCCACCGCCACGTACGTAATCGCCGCCCTAGCCCCCAACAGTCACCGCGACCATGCTCGGCCATCCCAACGAGTCACGGCCGCCATGCTCGCCATCCAGTCATCTCGGCCAGACTCGGCGGTGCCTGCAACGTACGCAACACTTATTCCGTTGCGTACGTAATACGTACGTTGACTTGCTACAGTATAATGGTCGTGTTACGTACGTAACACGTCCTGTATAACGTACGTAACACGTACGTTGACTCACCTATCAACATCCTCCGCTGAAAGTTGTCGACACAGGGTCCCACCTGCCGACCACGACTCGATCGTCTGATTCCCATGTTACGTACGTAATGTCTCGGCCATAACGTACGTAACTCTACCAATTTAACGTACGTAAGCTTCAACACATAACGTACGTAATGGCTTCCATACTTAGCCATTTCCAGCAATTCCTGTCCAACATCTCGACATAACAAATGTGAACATATGACAATACTGAACACATATACGAAATCCCGAAAATATTCTCGTACGGTACGTCTGATGCACGATATCCTCAATTACAACTGTCGACCAAGTACGGCAATCATACAGATACTCATACGGTATATCCGACATCGAAAAACACATCAAGCATGTAATATCCTAGAATCAAAATAACCTCGATGACATACTGGCACGACTGTCACGGTTTCCAAAATTATCCGCTCATATCGTGTCGGTCCCACTCTGTACAGTACATCCCAGATAAAATAATGCGAAAAATTCATAGTGAAATTCTAGGATATTACATATCTACCCACTTAAATAAGTTTCGTCCTCGAAACTCAAAATCCTGTCACAATCAGTATCTCAATCCCGAAATATCTCAGAATCACGACACCATACTCAAATAATCATCATCAAAACTGAAATAACTGAAAGAACACACTTACAGGTCCGTGAAGTCGATGATCTTCCGTGATACCAGCATACGACTCCCATAAAAAGTCTCAACACACAGGCATCGCAAATACAATAATTTGAAAATATTTCAAAAATTTTGAAACCTCCAAAATCGGTTTGACCCAAAAGTCAGAAAATCATTTTCAAAAGTCACGCTACTACCGCACCGGTAGAGCCACATAACACACACGCCCGGGTTTTACGAAACCCAAGCTTCGATACCATCTTCTGTAACACCCCCAAAACCGACCCGGAATATTACAGCGCCGTGGGCTCCATATTGGAACCCACAAGGCTAAAATCATTTTCGCAAACATTTAAAAATGCAAAAAGGCCCTTTGAAAGTAAACACACATACGCAGCGGATAAAAACACAGTTCAAAGAATACCGAAAGCCATTTTAAATATACACACGCAGCGGATGAAACATAATTAAATACATTTGCAGCGGAATTATGAAAACCAGAAAGAACACTCGAATCCCAACAACTACGCCATAGCCAGTATCATCGGAAAGCTCATCCCTTCACGACCGCTACCAGCTCGAACTCCGAGTACCTAAAAGATAAAGCCCACGACGGGGTCAGCCATAATACTCAACAATGATAACGATCACATCACAAAAACAATACATATCAATGTAATTACAAGGTAAGAATAATTCCAATATGATCTCACCGAAGTAACCTTATCAACCTGTCACAACCATAATAATCAAATCTTACCATATCCCACGTCTCGTGTCCTTAAGTAATGAACGAATTCAAATGTAATCACCTGTACTGTATCCGAAACACTACCAAGATTTCCAAACAGAAACATATCTCGAGTATAGAATAATCTGGTCAAGTTCGATTCTGTCGGCTGGGTCGCATAATCGGAACCCAATACTGATAGGAACTGATATCACACGATACATCTGCAAATCAACTGTCCCGAAACAATGGCAAGTCCCGGATATCAATACAAAGCATGAATGCTCACACAATCAATAATGATAACAATCAATGCATCACACGTAAATATCAATGACATGATAGTTCCACACAAGATCGACAAAGGGATCAACCACGAATGAGAATACCAATGATGTGGTAACTCCAACAAGATCAATGAAGAATCAATAACCGGGAATACCGGCAATACGGCAAATCCCAACGAGGTCAATAAAAGGTCGACAACCGAGAATATCGACGACACAGTAAGGATCAACGAAGAATCAATATTCGAGAATACCGACGACACGATAAGGATCAATGAAGAGTCAATAACCGAGAATACCGACGACACGGTAAACTCTAACAAGGTCAATAAGAACCAACAACCGGGAATACCAACGATACGGTAAACTTCAACAAGAGCAATAAGGAATCGACAACCGAGAATACTTACGACACGGTAAACTCCCATAACATCAATCAAGGACTAATAACCAAGAATACCAACGGTGAGACAACTCCCAAACGGAATCAATTAGGATCAATAACGAACGAGATTACCAATGACAGGGTGAACTCCAAACGAGATTTATAAAGGATCGATATCAATGAGTTGACCATCGATATGGTAACTCCGAACGAGATTAGTAAAGGTTCAACGACGACAGATACACGAGAGAATAAAATCGTCAACCATATACAAATCATATATACGGGGTTTCAAAGACAACCCGAATATCGAACAGACCCAATTATACATGGACTGTGAACGACCAATCAATAAGACTCGAGATGGACGTCATGATACGCTCGATCCGGACATGTGTCCGTGTACAAGCCAACCACGGGTATTGATCAATACATATCTGGTCTCGTACCTAATCAGCCTCACGAAGTACGTCTCGTGTGCACGGTTCAATATGAGGTCGAAACCAACACATGCTACACGTGCCCGTCCCGAAACCAACACATGCTACACGTATCTGACTCCAGATATGCCACGATACAACATGACAACAGATCTTGAAGAAACGCATATCCAACAAGGATCAGAAGATTTTCCAAGAGGGCAACAATAACTCGATCATGAAAGACCGACACGACCACAATGTCGTATTCCGTCGCAGAGTCCACAAAGATGCTCAACAATGCATATAATAATAGCATATAAACTCCCAAGGCAGCAGCCAAGGGTCACGGAAGCATCTACTCAAGAATACTCCGGACAATATCACATAAACTCCCAAGGCAACAGCCGAGGGTCACGGAAGCATCTACTCAGGAATACTCCGGACATAGGTGCCATTTAGGTCTTATCCCTTAACACATTTCCATTTGGGTACCATACAGGTTTTATCCCCAACACATCGGCCCCACAGATTACGGCTCAAGAAAGAGCACTTCACAAAACGTAACAAACAATGGTGCACATTCACCGCATGAAATATCAACACACACATGCAATAATGCAACATGATGATTATCATAATCTAACAATATTAATTTACCTCAAGCTGGAGACGCTAACCTTTCCACGACTAACCGCCCTGAACGAATACACGGTTTATCCGACAATCCAAAATGAAGTACAGTCCACAACTAATACCAAACCACCATCCCGAGTTCAACATCGACACGATAACTAAACTTGATATCCAACTTCTCATGCAATAGACCAAATTATAATTCACGTTCCCATTTCCATTAGACATCCTTAAAATCATATACATTATGATTCATCTTACATACCACCATTCCGACAATTCATATATTCCATAATACCATTGCTATATGAATCATAAATGAAATGAAAACGAAATCAATTATTAACATTATGAACTGAGCAAGCATAACTTGCCTTGATACCAATTCGACGAAGCCACTATCAATCCCGCCGTCTTCGTCTACAAGCTCCGGCCATGCTCGGCCATGCCGACCATCCCAGCGAGTCACTGCCGACCATGCTCGGCCATCCCAACGAGTCACGGCCGGCCATGCTCGGCCATCCAGGTCATCTCGGCCACGACTCGGCCAGCCGCCCCGTAACGTACGCAACACTTATTCCGTTGCGTACGTAATACGTACGTTGACTTGCTACAGTACAATGGTCGTGTTACGTATGTAACACGTCCTGTATAACGTACGTAACACGTACGTTGACTCACCTGTCAACATCCTCCGCCGAAAGTTGTCGACACAGGGTCCCACCTGCCGACCACGACTCGATCGTCTGATTCCCATGTTACGTACGTAATGTCTCGGCCATAACGTACGTAACTCTACCAATTTAACGTACGTAAGCTTCAACACATAACGTACGTAATGGCTTCCATACTTAGCCATTTCCAGCAATTCCTGTCCAACATCTCGACATAACAAATGTGAACATACGATAATACTGAACACATATACGAAATCCCGAAAATATTCTTGTACGGTACGTCTGATGCACGATATCCTCAATTACAACTGTCGACCAAGTACGGCAATCATACAGATACTCATACGGTATATCCGACATCGAAAAACACATCAAGCATGTAATATCCTAGAATCAAAATAGTATTATTTAATACTAGAGTTCTGACTCTAGAGTTTACTTAGTATAAATAAGGGATCAATCACAAGGAGTTGCCATAAGAAAAAGATTACAGAGACCTAGTTGTAAAGCAAAAATATCCCTCCCGCACCCTTCAGTTCGGCCGCCCCTTTTTGTGAAGAAGTCCCGGTTCGGCCATAGGAATGTGACTCTCATTAGCTTCTGGTCCGGTTCTAGATCTTTTCATTGGATTAAGTAATTCGACGAATTCTTTTATTAAATCAATTAAATGACTGCATTAGATCCTCATCTTGGGTTTTTGTTTATTATTGTGTTGCATTTTACTCATACTCGATGTATTAGATACATGAAAAATCCAACAGTAGTATCGGAGCCAATTTGCAAGTAATTTAATTGATTATGTAGAACATAATTATATGTTTAGAATATATGAATTATGATTTTGATCATATTTATAAAATATAGATTCTATAAATAATTTATTGATTTAATTTGATTAAATTGGATCGTCATAAATCAATTTTCTAGACTGTTCTAGCAATCCGATTGTGCAATTGTTCGTGTGTGGATCATGAGATTCTTGTTCGATTCTAGATCTATTCTTAATTTGATGAACCTTTTTATTAAATCAATTAAATTACTACATGAGATCCTCATCTTGGGTTTTCGTTTATTATTCTGATGTATTTTACTCATATTCGATGTATTCGATACATGAGAAATTCAGCAATGGTATCGAAGCCAACTTGCAAGTAAATTTTTAATTGATTATATAGAACATGATTATATGTTTAGAATATATGAACTGTTTTATTGATCATATTTATAAAATTGAGATTTTACAAATACTTTATCTGTTTCAATTTGATTAAATTGGATCATCATAGATCAATTTTCTTGACCACTTTCTTTAAATTTCCTGTCCAGAACTGTTCTGGAACAGACTTGTATTCTGACGGGTCGGAGGGTCCAGGTCGGGTTAAGGAACCTGAACCATGGGTGAGCCCAGATGGCTCACATAATAATTAACAGAAAAAAACAAGAGCCTTGCTCCCGCCGTAATTCGATGTCAAGTTGCTTGGGCGCGGTGAAGAAGGTCTACCTAGGCTGAAGCCCTTGCTTGTATAGCAAGATAGACCAATTTTTCTTTGGTTTGTTTTGAATTCACAATATTTGTTTCAAAAATACGTATTGCTAATTACGTGTTTCGAGCCCGCGCGGTCGTGCAGGACAAGGCAGACCACGATCGTCTCGCCAGTATCCCGAATTTATTAAAATTGATGCATAAGTTCATCTTAAGTCTAATTGTTAGACTGGTTTTACTAATTATATGATAATTAATTATAGTATATGTTTGGTATATGGCATGACCATAAATTTACCAATGTGATTGGATGATTTAATTTATTGTTGGGTTGGATTTAGCGGCCTGCATGTCATTTGATTCTAATTGGTTTTTATTGCCTGCGGGCCATCTATTAATTTATTATTATAATTTACATCTTGCATGTCGTTTGTCCTCTTGTAATTTACTTTACTAGTGTAGTATAGTTTTTCATGAATGTAATGAATATAAGGAGGAGATGAAGGACGGACTCAAGGAGACAATTGATCGCGTATGACATTCCAAGGATTTGGAAGATCAATTAAGACAAATTATACCCTTTAGGTTGACCTTTGTGATTTTCATGTTGGCTCCTGAAAATCACGTTAGGATTATGGTCATTCTATACACGTCATATGCTTTATTATGTTATGTGATACTATGTATGTTTAAATTTATGCATGTATGTGATTCAATGTATGTTTAGATATATGTTAGCTAACGTCGACAATAAACATAGGACAAACCCCTCGTTAAGATTTTTAATGTCATTCAGTTAAAACACCTATCAAGGCTTCGATCATCTTGAGCTAATTATGCTAAAGTTGGGTGCTCGGATTATCTTAGTAAGGTAGGATAGGTAATGGTGATACCTATGTGTTTTAATGATCTAAGAATTTAAAATACTTTTGAACCTTGAGGCATAAGATGGGATTGTAACATGCTTGGGCAAAATATTCCAAATCCCATAAACATAGTCTAAGAGTTACATATGATGTAATCGATAAAGGATTATCCACCTAAAATAGCTCAATTCTAGGCATCATGCCAAAGCTGAGTTTAGAATTGTGCAAAATTGGGTTTTAACCCACTAAAATTACAAATATTGTAATATCGAGGGTACTTTGTTTTAGTGAGAGTATTTTTTCGAAAAATAGAAATGTGACTAAAACTTTGTAAATTTAATTTTTTGTAGATAATAGAATGGCGTCAAACAACACATCCACCATTTCACTGTGATCCGTCCTTGAGAAGGACTATCTCAAAGAAAATGGTAGCAACTATCCGGATTGGATCCGGAACTTGAGAATAGTTCTCAAGCAAGAAAGAAAGTTGTACGTTCTTGAGAAAAAATTCCCGATGAGCCTACTGACAATGCTAATAAAGCAACAAAATATAAATGGAAGAAACAGTGTGATGATTCCATTGATGTCAGTTGTCTTATGTTGGCTACCATATGTCCAGAACTTCAGAAGAATCTGTAAGAAATGGAAGCTTATGAGCTTAATGCTCACCTTAAGGACACTTTCTCGAAGCATGCTAGACAAGAGAGATATGAGACCTTTCAAAACTTTTATACTTGCAAGTTGGTTGAGGGGTCATCTCTCATGCTTAGTTCCCGAGTTTTACTTAACGAGACAAAAGAAGGGAAATGGATGAAAATAAGAAGAATGAAAAAAATATTTGGTGTTCCTGAGTTTTTTAATAAAAAGAAACAGAAAGAAATGGAAGGAAAACTTTCCCTCCTAACTTTCCTTCCGATTTGGAAGGATTTGGAGAGAAAAGAACAAAATGGTTAATTTTCTTTTCACTTCCTTCCAACTCAAGAACACAAAATATAATTTCCTTTCACTTCCTTTCTCTTCTTTTCTCCCCTAACTTTCTTTCCCTTTCTTTTCTTTCCTTTACTAAACATCGGGAACTAAGCGTCAGCGCTCATGTAATCATGCTGAAAAGATACATTGATCATCTTGATATGCTTGATTTTCCACTTTCTAAGGAGCACCCTACGGATGTGATCCTAAACCCATTACCATATAGTTTCGGTCAGTTCATTATAGACTATAATATGAATGAGATTGAGAAGTCCATTGCTGAGCTGCATCGAATGCTTAAAATGGCTAAGCAAAATATTAAGAAGAAACTAAGACACGTGCTTATGGTCAGCAAATGGAAGTCCTTCAAGAACAAAGTCAAGCATAAAAGTAAAAGGTTACCAAATCTACAGACCCAGCTAAATCGATTTTCAAGGCAAAAGCTCCAAAAGATGGAAATTGCCATCATTGCAATAAACCAGGTAACTAGAAGAGAAATTGGAGGGTTTACTTAGAATAACTAAAGCGTACCAAGGGTAGTGAGACTACCATAGGTATATTCATTATAGAAGTTAACTTATCTACTTCTAACTCATAGGTATTAGATACTGGATGTGGATGTCACATTTGTGCAAATGTGAAGGGGTTGAGAAACAGTAGGTAGCTGAAGAAAGGGAAAGTGGATCTAAGAGTCGGCAATAGAGCAAGAGTTGTTGCACTAGACGTCTGAACTTATGATCTAGTTTTAAACCAATGGGCTTTTGTTAGTTTTGAACAATTGCAATTATGTTCCTACTATGAATAGGAATACTATTTCCGTTTCTACATTAGATTGTGAAGGCTACAATTATTTTTATTAAGACTAAGATGATTCTTATTTACTTTGATAACTATCTTTGTGGTACTGCAAGGTTATATACTGGCCTTTACAATATTGATTTAGATGAGTCCAATATTATGGAAGTCTGTAATATTGCAACCAAGAAACCTAAGCTCAACAATTCTAATCCAACTTACCTATGGCACTGTCGGTTTGGCCACATAAATGAGAAATGTGAACATGACACAACCTAGGGGTTCTGTTCATTCAGAAAATTCTAAAAAGGTTTGTAATCTTAAAATATCCATTTATGGACTGAAGCAGGCTTCTCGGAGCTGGAATCTTCGTTTTGATGAAACTATCAAAGAGTTTGGGTTTTTTCAAAATGAAAATGAACCATGCATGTACAAATAGGCTAGTGGGAGCATAGTTGTCTTCTTAGTCTTATATGTAGATGACATATTACTCATTGGAAATAACATACCCACCTTGCAGTCAATCTAGACTTGGTTGGGAAGTTGTTTCTCCATGAAAGACTTAGGAAAAGATGCTTACATTCTTAGGATAAAGATCTATAGAGATAGATCAAAGAGAATGATTAGTCTGAGTCAGAGTGCCTACATTAACCAAACATTAAAGAGCTTTAATATGCAAGACTCCAAGAGAGGAGTCCTGCCAATAGCACATGACATTCATATGAGTACGACTCAAAGTCCTTCGAGTCCTGGTGAGCGATCCTGCATGAGAAAGAGTCTATATGCTTTGGCCATTGGATCAATCATGTGGACATAATTTGTACTCGACCAGATGTATCATTCGCCCTTAGCATGACAAGTCGATAACAATCAAACCCATTTGAGAGTCACAGATGATGGGAGTTTCTTCAGCCTCAAACTCGTATTCCTGTAGTTGTTGCTACATCCAAAGGTGTTTGGATTCAGTGCCTAAAACGAAGGCCCAGCGAAAGCGTTAAAACGAAAATTAATTCGATCTTAATCCCTACGAAGATCGATCGAGCTACGCATATACGAATATAAAATAAACAAAGGAAGATTCGAAATCATACGCTTGTCGTCCGTTGATTATATGGAGTTCCTTCTCTTGAGCTATTCCCCAAACAATCCAAAGTGCTCCAAGCCCTTGGATGATCTAATGCCGAAAAACCGCGTCTCTACTTGTCACGTGCCGGAGAAACGAATGGAATGACAACACTCGATTAACCTCTAAGGTTACGGCCAGAATCAAGTGATGAAGCTTTGATTATAACACTCTAATTGTTTTAATATTTAATCTCTCAATATTTATGTCTTGATATTTTCTCCAAGAATATATCTCAAGAACAATGAATAAGTGTGAAGACTTGAAGAAAATGTTTTCACTCTCTTTTTCCTTCACTCACGTAAGTCTCCAGTAGTTGGCTAATGAGATAGTCTTCACTTTATATTCAACACCAACCACCATGATGAGATATCACTTTGATATCTTGGCCCCTCATATCTTGATCTTCATTATTAAAATGATGACCAAAGACCAAGTGGGAGTTGGGGGGGGGGGGGGGAGGGGGACATCTAGAAGGAGCCGGGCGAGTCCGGTTCGTTTTGGACTCCCGTGAGTCTAAAGAGATAAAATCCGATTCCGTTCCGATGTATTTATATCGATTAATTAATACAATTAATTAATCATATCAAATACATAGTGACATAATTAATTTTTTAAAGAAATAATTATATTCATGAATTAAATTAATCACCCGGTAATTTATTTAATTCATTAGGCCATAAATTAATTTATCCAATAAATCAATTTAGACATCCAATGTCCCAGATTAGATATCCAATATCTAATATTCATAATGAGAGAATTAGCTCGATTCATTCTGTCGTCAATCCTATTGCGCGACTCGGTAGGTCCGTCTCAGTCAGCATTGGGAAGAACTAAAGAGTAGTAGTACCATCTAGCCAGCCTGGCTGCCTACACTGTACCCCAACTGAGAATGAATGATTGGGGTCATTCAAGAACCATTCTGTCGTGAATAGCAGTATACGTATAAACCCTTCTTTCAAATGTCCCGATCAAGTTATGGGGTCACGGTCAGTCAAACCCTATCTGTTACTTGACGCTATGCATGCGTTAATGCAAATCGAGATCATCGAGCTTTCGTGTATCCAATACAACTAGCTCTAATGCTTTGACCAAAGACTTATGATCTCATCTTCCAATAACCGCATAGGACATTTAACCCGCTCACTAACGGGAGAAATAATTCTATCTTGGTATTCAGTAGGACCTGCTACTTGTCCGTCAAGATGCACGTCGAGGTTGACCCCCGCCTTCCGGTTTACAGGGTCGAACTACTCTAATGAAAATCTTGATGTCATAAGCACATCTCTACTAAATCCTCAAGTCGAAGGTTCACAAATACCTATCACAACCTTTCGATTCCGTCATTGACTATCCCGGAGTGAAATTCGTGTGACGAATCGAGGGTGAGTCAGTTTGAGTATACTAATCCAATTAGCATACCTATAACTTGTGCTCCCACTAAACATTAGCGTTCGACAGGCACTCTCCATTCATACAAGTCTTCTCATAAACTTAATGCCCAGTCAAGTTTCATCGACTTGCGAACGATTAAGTATTTGAGCTATAAACTTTTCCAGTGCCGACCTCCTTATCTAATAAGGAGTGGAACGTTTTGCTCTCAAATACATGGACTAGTTTCTGTACGTATATTTACGAGTTAGAAACGCCAGTAACTACCAGTAAATAAAGAAACATTCATTGCCTTATATAAATGATTTACATAATTACAAGTACAATGCCCTCACTCAACATCCCCTGAGTGGCATTCGAGGGCATACTCCTAACAATCTCCCACTTGCACTCAATGCCACACACTATGGTATCTAATACCCATATTCTCCAGATGACGCTCCAAGTTAGTCTGAGAAAGTAGCTTGGTCAGTGGATCAGCGACGTTGTCAGCCGAGTCTACTCTGTGCAGCACAATGTATCCCTTGCGAACAAATTCTCTTACGAGATGATACTTGTAATATCCGACGGAAATTCTTGCTTACTGTTGTATTATTCGGATAATTCAATACTGTTGTAGTCTTGTTGCATTTGTTTAATGTTTATTGATATTGGAATATATCATAATAGACTTAATAATAACTATCACTCGCACTATGATTGAATGTTCAGTGTTGTATAGATAAGTGCATTTTTTGGCTAGTAATGTTGAACTTAACGTACGCTAACCCTGTAGAATAACGTACGCTATATTGTGGGATTTATGTACGTAAAGATGTTCCTTTTACGTACGTAATGCTTGTAGTCGTATCTGATCTCAACATTCGGCGTGTGGGGTAGGGCGTGATTCGAATATCTGATCTTTTGGAGGCAACCTAGTTGACCTACATTACGTACATAAGGCTTCAAGTAATAATGTACGTAATGATGTTCGTATTTTAGTCCAGTAGCCTCTGGAACTAGCTTACGTATGTAACACTTTTGGTGTAGCATACGTAAAGATGCTAACGTACGTTATCCTTTGGTGCATAACGTACGTAGCGAATTGTGCTGTTATAAAAGGA
Source organism: Orobanche coerulescens (assembly GCA_033398695.1). Lineage (NCBI taxonomy): Eukaryota > Viridiplantae > Streptophyta > Magnoliopsida > Lamiales > Orobanchaceae > Orobanche > Orobanche coerulescens. The sequence continues at coordinate 116,468,228 of CM065807.1, read as the reverse complement.
CAACTTGTGTCTTTTATTTTGCACGTCCAACTTCGATATTTCTCCAGTATAAACATCCCCCTGCCTCCCTAGATCACTTCTACCTTCTTCCAACTTGTGTTTGAACTTTGCATCTTGATTGGGAGCTTGTTGGTTGGAAGTTTGGAGTTATTCTTGAAGCTTAGAGTGTGTTCTTGTGGTTTGTTGTATTGTTCTTCATTTCTGAAGGTATGTTATATGAATTCACTCTATAATTTTGTAGTTATAATGTTAGTGATAATATATATTCCACCTAATGTTGAATTAATCAAGATAAACATGGTTGTAGTTAAGTTTTCAACAACTTAATGATGAATATGGAGATCAATGGTTTGATATGATGTATTCTTGATGTTTTAAATAGTAGTAATCATGGCTAATAGAAACTCACTCTTCTTGCTGAACTATTAACATTACTAAGACAATAATAATCATTAGTTTCATTTTGGATAGGTTAATTTTGTAGAATTTTTATCACTATATTGAATTAACTATCATGCTTAGAGAGATTTTGAACTAGATGAACTTAGGTTCCTCATTAGAATTGGTTGAACCTTTAATTACATAAACATAAGATTATAGTTCAGAGATGTTAATTCACCTTGATGATGATTTCGCAATGATCTTGTGATGAATAACTCAACTATATCATTAAACTAACTTGATGAACTCATGATTCATTGAATAATGATAATCACCGAGTAACCTTCGTTTTAATCAATGTTTTATGAAACGTAGTTGTTCGGATTATATCTTTCAAAATATTGATGTTGTTTTTAAGAAATTCTATCGGCATATCAAGTTTAGCAAGTTTCTCCTTGAGGATTGTTCTTGATAAATTCTCATTCGTTTGAACCATATGAATAATCGAGAACACCTTGAATGGTAACCGAAAATGATAATAAATTGAAGTTAGTGTGAATCCTTCAAATGGAATTATGATACATAGATGGTTGAACTAAGCAAATTGAATTTAGGATATCGATTCGCTGAACTAGATGTCGATAGTTATAAGAATGTGTTATTGAATGGATTATATCCCTTACAAGGTCAATTGTTCGAGTAACCGATATTAAGTCGAGGACCGTTCGTTCGTTAGACAAGGAAGGACTATTCTCGTCTCCGTACTGAGGCAAGTTATCTTGCTTGGTTATAATGATGTTTGGATTCTTGTGATGATTATGCGTTTCGTGTATATGAAATACTTATGAAATTGTGATCCGTGAATTGATATTATTTTTGATGATGTCCCGTTTTCATCGTGGGATTGCATTCCCAAGTTCGTCATTTTGAACCGTTGATGTCATTGATCCTTATTGTCATTTCGGTGAGTTTCTTGATTCTTAATCAAATATGTGATTTATTGAATACGTTGTCATGTTGTATCGTGACATATCCGGAATCATATATGCATTCCGATTAGTTATTGTGTAGGATTTTTAGCCAGGCACATATATAGTCATGCGTGGATGTTTCCGTATTGGACTGTGCACACGAGACATAGTTCGTGAGGCTAATTAGGTACATTGTCCCACGTATATCCTGGATTCCATATACAGGGTGGACATGTGCACTGACACATTTCCGGATCGGGTGTACTGTGATGTCCATCTTGAGCCGTACTATATTAGTTGTTCATAGTCCATTTTTATATTTGGATGTGTTCGACGTTTTGTGACTAAGCGTTCATACGCCCGAGGGGTATGTTCGTTAGTCGGGTTGTTTTCCTTGAAATATTATATATGTGAATTGTATAATATCTTGAGAAACCATTTATCATGTATATCTGACCCTGTGTTGGGCGAAATACTTGTATTGTATTTTAGGTCGAGGAAAAGACAAAGCACGGGAAGATCATGGTGATGGCGAAGGGTTCGAAGGATACTAGTTTGGGGGGCCCAAGTCTTTTGTTGTCCGGTCATGTTCGAACCGTGTAATGTTATCTTTACGCTTTATTTTAATTATGGACAAATGTATTGTTATTTAAAGTATGTTCCATCTCCAAATGGATTATACTTGTATTTTGGATCCTGTGTATAATAAGGCTGTTGGCCATACTACTGTGAACTCCTAATCGGAGTAAGTACTATGAATTGTGGTTCGATATCACATGTATTGCTTATTTAATCTGTATTTTGGGTATCACCTGGTGGGTCCCAGTGTGGGGTCCACGGCACTGTAATGGCTGCCTTTTTGGGGTGTTACAGAAGATGGTATCAGAGCGTCGGTTTTTTTTTAGAGTCTTTGTGTATTGAACTAGTATCAAAAGTCCTTCGTGTCACGTGTGACCCGTGCGAGCGCCTGATCCTACGAGCCAAGTGCGGTACGTACTTTATGAGCCATGATTTAATTACTGGCGTGATATTGATATCAGAATGGATCTCTTTGTTGATCTTCGCACTTTAAGGATTTGTGGCAGGAATTATCTGATTGATAATTCGAAGAAAATTATGGATTGATTGTATGATTGAAATGGTTCGACTCAACGTCGATATGATATTCTGTGTGACCCTCGTAGTGTCAATAATTCATTACGAACTATTTTCTTGAATGTGTAATTTCTTGTTGCTATTAACTTAGCATGAATTCTGATTGGTATCATGAACTGTACTTATGGTTATCTTTACGAATTAATTCTTTCAGTATGGAAAGAAATTTGAGAGGCCGTGGCAGAGGGGGACGAGGACACGGAAGGGGCTGAATCCCGATACCACGAGCCAACAGGCGTGCGAATACAGGGCATAGTTCCGCAGGCAGTGATTCGCCTTCTAGGGACCAATCGCACCACACTGGACGCGAGGATGCTCGTGTCGATCCTTACACTGTGATGTAGGGCATGATGGCTCAGATGACCCAGATGGGTCAGTTAATGGAAACTATTCAGAGAGCTACTACCGACCAGCAACAGGGGCCACCTCCTGTACATGGCGGACCGGTGAGTCGGATCATCAGTGACATCTGTCGCCAGCGACCCCCGATTTTTGAAGGTTCCTCTGAGCCTGCTAATATCGTGCATTGGATTGAACACTTCGAGAAATTGTTCGATATGGTATACTGTCCAGCAGAGAATCGCGTCTCCGTAGCAGCTTACTACCTGGGCAAGGGCGCCCACACCTGGTGGCTTTCGGTGAGGCCAGCTGATGGCGTATGTACTTGGGAGGAATTTTAGAATCTCATGTTAGACCGTTACTATCCGGGTCCTCTCCGCGAGGCCAAACTGTCAGAATTGTTGAATCCAGACCCGTCCGAAGATGATAATGTACTATCTGTTGCCGAGAAATTCCAGGCACTTCTTCCTTTTGCCGCTACAATTGTCCGAACGGAGGCCGATAAGATTAAATATTTTCTCAAGAGGCTTAAACCCCGAATGAGAATGCAACTGCTGAATCACCACTGTACGACCCTACCAGAGTTCATTGAGAAAGCTCTGGAGTACGAATTGACCGCGAAAGAAAATTTCAAGAAGCAACCGCAGTCCAACAACAAGAATTTCAGGAACCAGAACCAGACAGACAGCAACCGGGGAACATTCAAGAGGCCCCAACCAGTGCCAAATCCTTCTGAACGGCAACCCATGGCGTCGAAGCCAATCGGATCGCAACCTCTAGCAGTCAGCCTATCTGTTGTGTGCTATAACTTTGGAGACCAGGGGCACATCAATTCAAAATGCCCAAGGCCAGCCGTTGCATGCCATACTTGTGGGAAGAATGGACATCGTGCTCGTTATTATAGGAGTGGACCAGGATGTACTCCAGCAGCACCTCATGCTCCAGTTCAGTCATTCGTCCAGGACCGTGTACCTCCGTCCGCTTCTTATCAGACTACCCGTGCAAACAGAGGGATGGGCCGTGGAAATCAATCTGGTGCATCTAGTACCGGGGCTACAAAACCCAGAGTCTACGAGATGAAGAAGGCATACGATCCCGAAGCCAGCATGATTGCAGGTACTCTCGAGATCCGATCTCAGCCTGTCTGTGTTCTTTGTGATACTGGTGCTTCACACTCCTTTTTATCTGCTTCTTGTTTGAGCCGTTTGCAATTAGATCATGTTACCAATTGTGAACCTTATATAAATGGTCTACCCGATGATAGAAGAATTGTTGGGAATCGTGAAGTGCAAAACTGTTCGATTCTCATGAACGACCGTGAGTGGTTGTCGAATTTAATTGTGGTCGACTTACCTAAAGATGATGTAATCTTGGGTATCGATTGGATGGATCGTCATGATGCCATACTTAGTGTCCGTAAGCGAACAGTGACCGTCACATATGACGATGGTGTTGAGTGTACCTTCCAGGGTGACAATCCCAGTCGGCCAATTCGACTAGTCATCAGCGCTATGAAAGTAGTGAAACTGCTTAATCAGGGGTGTATTGGATATTGGTGTTTCATGACCAAAGCAGCGGATCGACTAGTCGAATTAGCCGATATTCTGGTAGTCCGAGACTACCCAGACGTATTTCCAGATGAGTTGCCAGGCTTACCTCCACATCGTGATGTAGAGTTCAATATTGAGTTAGAGCCAGGTACGTCCCTGCTCTCGAAAGCACCATATCGTATGGCTCCGACCGAGATGCAGGAGCTGAAGAGCCAACTTGAGGATTTGACCGAGAAGGGCTATATTAGACCTAGTGCATCCCCTTGGGGAGCACCAGTGCTATTTGTACGGAAGAAAGACGGATCTCTACGTCTGTGTATTGATTATCGTGAGCTGAACAGGGTAACCATTAAGAACAAATATCTATTGCCGCGTATTGATGATTTATTGGATCAGCTTCAGGGGGCTGCTGTGTTTTCTAAGATCGACTTGAGGTCTGGTTACCATCAGTTGAGGATTCGTGAGTCTGACATTTCGAAGACCACTTTTCGTACTCGCTATGGACATTATGAGTTCATAGTGATACCTTTTGGACTGACTAATGCACCGACAGTATTCATGGAGTTGATGAATCGGGTCTTTATTAATTATCTGGATCGCTTTGTAGTTATTTTTATTTACGACATTCTGATCTACTCTCGTGACCATGAAGAGCATGAGCGTCATCTTCATCAAGTTCTCGAGGCGTTAAGGCGGGAGCAGCTTTATGGAAAATTTTCTAAATGTGAGTTCTGGATGGGTGAAGTTATCTTTCTCGGACATGTGATATCAGCTGATGGAGTGCGAGTAGACCCACAGAAGACAGAAGCTATCCGAGATTGGCTACCACCAAAGAACGTTAAGGAAGTACGCAGTTTCTTGGGACTAGCAGGTTATTACCGACGGTTCGTGGAAGGTTTTTCCAAAATTTCCCAACCAATGACTAATTTGCTGAGGAAGGATAAGAAGTATTTATGGTCAGAGGCATGTAAGCGGAGTTTTGATGAACTCAAGAGTTGGTTGATTTCGGCACCTATTCTGGTCCTACCGAAAGGAACTGAAGGATTTGTGGTGTATAGTGACGCATCTAAATAGGGCCTTGGATGTGTACTAATGCAGAATGGGAAGGTGATCTCCTATGCATCGAGGTAGATACGACCTTACGAGGTCAACTACCCCACCCATGATTTAGAACTTGCAGTCGTGGTGTTTGCTTTAAAAATCTGGCGTCACTATCTGTATGGAGTTACCTGCCAGATTTTTACCGATCACAAGAGCCTGAAGTACATTTTTACTCAGAAGGAGTTAAACATGAGGCAGGGAAGGTGGCTAGAACTCATCAAAGATTATGATATCGAGATCCTTTATCATCCGGGCAAAGCAAATGTAGTTGCCAACGCTTTGAGTCGTAAAACAGTATAGGAGCAGATGCTTGCCCGCTTGACAGTTCAGGGAGAATTGCAGTTAGAGTTGGTGAGGCTAGAAATAGAAGTATGGTTACAACGTATTCAAGGAAAACTCTGCACACTTGAGATTTCATCGTCCCTTGAGGATATAATTAGATCAAAACAGGGAACAGACCCATTCTTATCCCGAGTTCGAGATGAAGTAACTCAAGGGAAAGCCCCTGGATTTGGGATCCACGAGGATGGATTGATACGCTTCAGGAATTGAGTTTGTGTACCAGCAGACGACGAATTGAGAAACTCTATCCTAAGAGAAGCTCATGCTACCCCGTACTCCATTCAACCAGGGTCTAGTAAAATGTATAAGGATTTGACGCAATATTATTGGTGGGGAAGTATGAAACGTGAGGTTGCAGATGTAATACCCGGTTGTAATTCATTCATTTTCATTCAGTAATTATCAGTCTGTAATTGTCACTCAGTGATTCTCACTCGTTAATAATCACTCATCATTCTTGTTTCATTCATTTGTGTTCACTGTTGGCATGTTGTAATCGTATATCAGTTACCGATCGGCATGTCATCTCCGTTTACTGATCGACGGGAGTATTATTATTATTTTCATCGTGATTGGTAGTCGTATACTGGGAGCATCATCTGTGGCTTGTTTTAGACTTGTTCATTTTCATATTCGTATGTTATGTCGGATCATTCATCAGTCGTAGCGAGGAATCGGAGTTCTCAGAATTTTCAACTTGGCCAGCATCGAGTTACGGCCGTAAGGACCTTGGGTTACGACCGTAACAAGGGTTCGTGTTTTTCAGGCCTTTTGGACGAAAGGGACTTACGGCCGTAAGGTCTTGAGGTACGGCCGTAAGTTGAGCAGGTACGGCCGTAAGGCTGGTCGGTTATGGCCGTACGCGTCCAGCAGGCTACCGAGGCATTTTTGGCCGAGGGTGAGTTACGGCCGTAAGGGAGGTGAGATACGGCCGTAAGTGGTGTTCGTAAGTTTTGGGTGTTGTCGACCAAGGGTGACTTACGGCCGTAAGGGTTGCGGCATACGGCCGTAAGTCGAGGCAGGTACGGCCGTAAGGCTTGGCGATTCTGGCCAGACGCGGCAGCAAGGTGCACAGTGGTCGTTTTCGACGAAGAGGGCTTACGCCCATAAGATTGGCCGGATACGGCCGTATCATCCGAGTTACGGCCGTAAGGTGTGCGGTTACGGCCATAAGGGTGTCGACGGATGTTTTTGACGAAGGCGGGTTACGCCCGTAACTCAGGAGCGGTTACGGCCGTAAGTCTGTCGGCAGACTTTCGGACGAGGCCGAGTTACGGCCGTACGAGTTGGCTGGTTACGGCCGTAAGGCCATTGACTTGGAAAGTTACGGCCGTAAGAGGGCCGAGTTACGGCCGTAACTTCCGGCAGTATTTAATGACTTGGCCGGGTCATTTCACCTCATTTCTTCATTTTTCCTTCTTCATCCGAGAGAGAGGGTTGAGAGAGAGATTTTATCATCATCAATCACTTGAGTGTGTAATCTTCATCATCTTCATTCCTTTGGGAAGCTTGGATACTCGTTATAACTCGTGTTCATCGGATCGAAGTGGTTAGATCTTCAAGAGGTAATTTCTTCAACACCTTGGATTTCGATTTTGTGTTGAGATATGATGTTTTGGACGTTATAATCATGTTATATGAAGGGATATGTATATGATTATGAGCTTGTATAAGGATTCATTGGATTATTGAGGGATTTATTCAAGAACACTTTGAATATCGAGTTGGATTTGGGGATTTCCGATTAATAGTTGTTATAATCACGTTTTTGGATATTCTGAACGGACTATTGATCGTATTGGAGATGTTTTATTGATTTGAAGCACTTCTTTGGGATTTGAGATTGGTATTGTTGAGGTTTAGTTGTAATCAATCGAAGTTGGACTCAAAGTGTTCGATATAATGCCCCTATGAACTTGGTTTAATCGTATCGACGTCTTGAGTTCGTTATATTCGTGTTTAATTCGTTATTGATCGGATTGTTGGTAATTGTATTGAATTAAGGTTGTTCGAGCGACCGGTATCTTGGTTAGGACGTTGTTCGTGGACGGACATTCTTCATCGTTGTTGAGTAAGTTAATTCTTACTCGGTTAAAAGGATATTCATACCTTTTGTTGTTGATCATCCATAATCATAACTCATTCATCATTGTATTAATCATATTAAAACTTGTTATTGTCAATTAATCACTTGATCATAAGGAGCAGCGGTTCCAATCTTTTCGTTGAGCTTCCATTCATTTCATTATTACTATCATCTCGGTGAGTCATTCTTGACTTTGTCAGATTATTATTTATTCATTGATATTCATTACGGTCATTCTCGTTCATATGACCTTCTGGGTTCATATTGCGTGGCGGTGTGGGCCGTGTGGAATTTTTAGTCGGGCACACGATGGTTATTGTATTGGGTTCACCGTCGTTAGGCCGCACACGGGAAAGCGTTACACCGTGAGACTAATTATGTACACGGACGGGTGTAGTACACTTACACAGAACATTACGGGCGTACTATGATACTCTTCTTCAGCGTAATTCATAATTTAGAATATTTCATAACTTCAGTTAATTCATGATTGTGTAATTTCAACTCTTGAGGATTGTTGTTCTGTATAACTGACCCCGTTTGGGGATATTGTTTTTCAGGTCATGGCAAGGCAAAGGCGCAGGGAGAGCACGTTGACGGCGGAGAGTCCCAGTGATACTAGAAGGGGCCCCCAGTCCTTTCAGTCATTTATTCAGTCATTTATGTTTTCTTTATGTATTCCGCTGCATACGTTCCTTTCGAATACTCATTCCATTCAGTGTCGTGTATTTTATCGTCACATAAGATACACAAGTATTCTATATTATCCTGGGTGTGTTGTATGAAACTCCTAATCGGAGTAATTGATGTTATAATGTGGTTCGGTACTACATTTACCCTGTGTAATTCATCCTTTTTCATTCGCCTGGTGGGTCCCAGTCGGGGGTCCACGGCACTGTAATATCCGCCTGGTTTGGGGTGTTACAGAGTTGGTATCAGAGCGTGGTTTTGAATACTACCCTCCAAGTCATGTCTCATTTGAAATCATCGTCATCGGACTAGTATCATTGGACTTTCGCGTCACGTGTGACCTGTGCAAATGCCGAGCCAATCAGACCAAGAACTGTAAGATTTCTAATGCCATGGTATAATTTCTGGCATTAATCATTCATTCATAATTTATCAGTTAACAATCCTCAATCATCATTGTCATTTTGACCGGGACGGTCAGGTTAACTCATTAATCAGTCAAATCATTTCATTATTCAGTTGTTGATCAGGAAGATCAAATCATTAACCTTGTTAACTCATTCAAGATAATCATTTCAGTAACTTCATCAGATAATCATGTCACGACAATTAAGCATTCATGTAATCGCTGTATAAGCGTGTATGTTCATTTTCATCACCCCATATCATAATCATAACGTGATATTCATGCGGGAAATATAATCATCATGTGACTTTCCTACTTCAGTATGGAAAGAGCTGGCAGAGGACGAGGAGGACGAGGCCGTGGAGCGGGCCGAATCCCGAGAACTCGTGCGAATACACGTGCAAATGCCAGGAATAATGCTAACTCATCGAGTAGTGACGCTGCCACTCATTCACCTGGACGCGATCATTCACTATCGGGGAGTCGTACCCGGGACACGGCTCAGTCAGAGGGTGTCCGGGTTGACCCACTCGCTTTTATGCAGGGCATGATGGCCCAAATGACGCAGATGGCTCAGTTGATGGAGACGATGCATAACTCCGTCAATCAAAATCAGCAGGCTCCTCCACCGCCACCTCAGAGGCAAGAGAGGAATGTGAGTAATATCATCGGCGATATCTCTCGCCAGAGGCCACCTACTTTTGAGGGCTCGTCTGAGCCGGCAGATATCATTCATTGGCTCGAGCATTTCGAGAAGCTGTTTGCTATGGTAGAGTGTCCCGAGGGACACAAAGTTTCTGTTGCGGCTTACTACCTGGGTAAGAGCGCACATTCTTGGTGGTTGTCGTTGAAGCCCACCGAAGGATCTTGTACTTGGGAGCAGTTCAAGACTCTCATGATGGAGAGGAACTATCCGGCCCCACTCAGGGAGGCTAAGTTGTCGGAATTACTCACTCCCGACCTTTCGATGGATGATGATGTTCTCGCCATTGCCGAAAAATTTCAGGAACTTCTTCCGTTCGCCTCATCTATCATTCACTCAGAAGCGGACAAGATCAAGTATTTCAGCAAGAGGCTGAAACCCCGTATGAGACTACAGTTGCTCAATCATAATTGCACCACGTTGGCAGAATTCATTGAGAAAGCTCTCACCTATGAGCTTACTGCTAAAGAGATTGCTAAGCAGCAACCTTCGTCTGCTAGCAAGAAATCGAAGAACCGTAACCAGTCTGAAGGTGGTCAGACAACTTTCAAGAAACCCCGTGCGGGCTCTGCTTTCGAGCGACCTCTGTGTCGTCTAGACCCGCGGAGTCTCGGTCTCGAGCGGCCGGTTTGGCCATCACTGCTTTAAGCGTGGGAGCTTGGTCACCTCAGTACCAAGTGTCCTCGGCAGACTATCACGTGTCATAATTGTGGGATTGCTGGGCATAAGGCCCGTTTTTGCCGTAGGGACTCCAAACCTACTCAGACGTCATCTCAGGCACCTAAGCAGTCAGCCGTTCAGAGTCAGGCCGCTCAATCGGCGTCGTTTAAAACGACAGGAGCGACTAAGGGTGGAGCCTATAGCCAGCAGACGGGAGCGTCCGGTGCCGGGACTAGCAAGCCCCGGATTTATGAGATGAAGAAGACTGATGATCCCGAGGCCCGAATGATCTCAGGTACACTTGATATTCTATCTCAACCTGTGTGTACCCTTTTTGATACTGGTGCATCGCATTCATTCATTTCCGAGTCATGTTTGAGTAGACTACGTGCGGGTAATGCTACTAGTTGTGAGCCTTATGTCATTGGCCTACACGATGGTAGACGAATTATCGGTAATCGTGAGATTGTAATTGTCCGATTGAGTTTCATGGTCGTGTATGGCGGCGGACCTAATCGTAGTAGATTTGCCGAGGGACGACGTCATCTTGGGTATTGATTGGATGGATCGTCATGATGCCATCATTAGTGTCCGTAGCGTATGATCACTATCATTTCAGACGATGGGGTGGAATGTGTGTTTCAGGGAGGTAATCCTTTGTTCGGGCAAGGTCATTAATTTGATGAAAGCGGTGCGATTACTCGATCGGGGATGTGTTGGTTATTGGTGCTATATGACCAAAACCGAGAAGTCATCGTATTGTTGACGGATATTCCGGTAGTGAGGAGTATGCCGACGTTTTTAGACGAGTTACCCGGTTTGCCTCCACAGAGAGATGTGGAATTCACGATTGAGTTGGAGCACGGTACGTCCCCGATATCGAAGGCACCGTCTTAGGATGGCCCCGACCGAAATGCAGGAATTAAAGAACCAACTTGAGGAGTTGTTCGAGAAAGGTTATATCCGACCGAGTGCGTCTCCGTGGGGAGCACCCGTGTTGTTTGTCAAGAAGAAGGATGGTTCATTTCGGTTGTGTATCGATTATCGGGAGTTGAACAGAGTGACAATCAAGAATAAGTATCCCTTACCCCGTATTGATGATCTTTTAGATCAACTTCAGGGAGCTTCAGTATTTTCCAAGATCGACTTAAGATCTGGATATCACCAGTTGCGGATTCGAGAGTCGGATATCGCGAGGACGGCGTTTGAACACGCTATGGTCATTATGAGTTCGTAGTTATGCCGTTCGGGCTAACTAATGCACTGCGGTATTCATGGAATTGATGAATCGGGTTTTCATCGACTTTTTGGATCGGTTTGTTGTTGTCTTCATCGGCGATATTTTGATTTATTCTCGTAGCCGAGAGGATCACGAGGTTCATCTTCATCGGGTTCTCGACGTGTTGAGGCGAGAGCAAGCTGTTTGGAAAGTTTTCCAAGTGCGAGTTACGGATGTCAGTGACTTTTCTCGGACATGTAATTTCGTCAGACGGAGTTCGGGTCGACCCTCAGAAGACGGAGGCTATTCGGGATTGGCTACCTCCGAAGAACGCTAAGGAAATCCGAAGTTTCCTCGGATTAGCGGGTTATTATCGGCGGTTCGTGGAAGGATTTTCTAGAATCGCTCAACCCTTAACGAACCTTTTGCGGAAGGATAAGAGATACACGTGGTCCGACGCGTGTCAGCGGGGTTTTGAGGAACTCAAGAGCCGATTAATGTCAGCACCTGTACTTTCCTTGCCGCAGGGGACGGAGGGATTTGTGGTTTATAGCGATGCATCCGGACAGGGTCTCGAATGTGTACTCATGCAGAATGGGAAGGTTATTGCCTATGCTTCACGGCAATTGAGACCTTACGAGGTTAATTATCCGACACACGACCTGGAGCTAGCAGCCGTGGTGTTCGCTTTGAAAATTTGGCGTCATTATCTTTATGGCGTTACATGTCAGATATTCACCGATCATAAGAGTTTAAAGTATATATTTACTCAGAAGGAGTTAAATATGCGACAGAGACGGGGGTTGGAATTAATCAAAGATTATGATATCGAGATCCTTTACCACCCGGGCAAGGCGAACGTTGTCGCCGACGCTTTGAGTCGCAAGTCCGTTCAGGAGCAGATGCTTGCTCGTCTAACAATTCAGAAGGAGCTTCAGCAGGAATTCCTTAGACCCGAGATCGAGGTCTGGCTTCAGCGAGTTCAGGGGCAGCTTTGTATGTTAGAGATTTCATCGTCACTTGAGGAAGTAATCAGAGAGAATCAGAGTTCAGACCCTTCATTGTTGCGCATCCGTGAGGATGTGGCTCAGGGGAAAGCCCCTGGATTCGTGGTCCACGAGGATGGACTTTTGAGATTTAAGAATCGGTTGTGCGTACCGGCGAATGACGAGTTGAAAAACTCGATTTTGAGAGAAGCTCATGCTACCCCTTATTCTGTTCATCCGGGGTCCAGCAAGATGTACAAGGACTTGAGACAAAATTACTGGTGGAGTAATATGAAGCGAGAAGTCGCAGAATTTGTTTCGAGATGCTTAACTCACAACAAGTTAAGATTGAACATCGGCGAGGCGGGTATCTCAAAACCCCTTCCTATTCCCGAGTGGAAGTGGGAAGACATTTCTATGGATTTCATCACGAGTTTGCCGACGAGTCGTCGTGGCATGAATACGATCTGGGTGATCGTGGACCGCTTAACTAAATCAGCTCATTTCCTTGAGATCAAGGAGACGTGGGGTCCCGAGAGACTTGCTCAACTGTTCATCAAAGAGATAGTCAGACTTCACGGTACTCCTAAGAGTATCGTTTCCGATCGTGACGGACGATTTGTGTCTCATTTTTGGAAATCAGTTCATCGTGGTATGGGAACTCAGCTCAATCTCAGTACCGCTTTTCATCCTCAGTCCGACGGACAATCAGAGAGGACTATTCAGACATTAGAGGACATGTTGAGGGCATGCGTCCTCGATTGGAAAGACGATTGGGAAGCCCAACTACCATTGATCGAGTTCACGTATAATAATAGTGGCATGCTTCCATTAAGATGGCACCTTACGAGGCCTTATGCGGTCGTCGTTGTCGGTCTCCTTTGTGTTGGGATGACTTATCGAATCAATCGGCACCGAACCCGATATGCTTATAGCCGCCGGGAGAAGGTAGCTTTAATCAGGAGTCGTATGTTGGCGGCTCGAGTCGGCAGAAATCCTATGCAGATAATCGTCGTCGACCACTAGAGTTCGAGACGGTGACCACGTTTTGGTCAATGTATCCCAGTCGAGGTATTTTCCGTTTTGGGAAGAGGGAAAGTTGAGTCCGAGATTCATTGGACCGTTTGAGATTTTGGATCGAGTGGGCGAGTTAGCTTATCGATTGGCTTTACCTCCGGCGTTGAGCCGAATTCATAATGTGTTTCATGTCTCTCGATTGCGGAAGTATGTTGCCGACCCGAGTCACATACTCGGTTCGACGAAATCGAGATCGCGACGATCATTCATATGAGGAACGTCCTATTCGAGTTCTAGAGCGGCGAATCAAGCAGATTGAGGAATAAGACGATTCCTTTGGTTAAAATTCGGTGGTCTAGACACGGAGTCAAAGAGGCTACTTGGGAAACCGAGGATAGTATGCGGAGAGTTATCCCGAGTTGTTTGACCCTTAGTTTGAGGACGAAACTCTTTTTAAGGGGGTATGTAATACCCGGTTGTAATTCATTCATTTTCATTCGAATTATCGATCGTAATTGTCACTCGGTGATTCTCACTCGTTAATAATCACTCATCATTCTTGTTTCATTCATTTGTGTTCCTTTGTTGGCATGTTGTAATCGTATATCGATTACCGATCGGCATGTCATCTCCGTTCTTGATCGACGGGAGTATTATTATTATTTTCATCGTGATTGGTAGTCGTATCTTGGGAGCATCATCTGTGGCTTGTTTTAGACTTGTTCATTTTCATATTCGTATGTTATGTCGGATCATTCATCAGTCGTAGCGAGGAATCGGAGTTCTCAGAATTTTTCAACTTGGCCAGCATCGAGTTACGGCCGTAAGGACCTTGGGTTACGGCCGTAACAAGGGTTCGTGTTTTTCAGGCCTTTTGGACGAAAGGGACTTACAGCCGTAAGGTCTTGAGGTACGGCCGTAAGTTGAGCAGGTACGGCCGTAAGGCTGGTCGGTTACGGCCGTACGCGTCCAGCAGGCTACCGAGACATTTTTGGCCGAGGGTGAGTTACGGCCGTAAGGAAGGTGAGATACGGCCGTAAGTGGTGTTCGTAAGTTTTGGGTGTTGTCGACCAAGGGTGACTTACGGCCGTAAGGGTTGCGGCATACGGCCGTAAGTCGAGGCAGGTACGGCCGTAAGGCTTGGCCGGTTACGGCCGTACGCGGCAGGCAAGGTGCCTGGTCGTTTTCGACGAAGAGGGCTTACGCCCGTAAGATTGGCCGGATACGGCCGTATCATCCGAGTTACGGCCGTAAGGTGTGCGGTTACGGCCGTAAGGGTGTCGACGGATGTTTTTGACGAAGGCGGGTTACGCCGTAACTCGGGAGCGATTACGGCCGTAAGTCTGTCGGCAGACTTTCGGACGAGGCCGAGTTACGGCCGTCTGAGTTGGCGATTACGGCCGTAAGGCCGTTGACTTGGAAAGTTACGGCCGTAAGAGGGCCGAGTTACGGCCGTAACTTCCGGCGATTTAATGACTTGGCCGGGTCATTTCACCTCATTTCTTCATTTTTCCTTCTTCATCCGAGAGAGAGGGTTGAGAGAGAGATTTTATCATCATCAATCACTTGAGTGTGTAATCTTCATCATCTTCATTCCTTTGGGAAGCTTGGATACTCGTTATAACTCGTGTTCATCGGATCGAAGTGGTTAGATCTTCAAGAGGTAATTTCTTCAACACCTTGGATTTCGATTTTGTGTTGAGATATGATGTTTTGGACGTTATAATCATGTTATATGAAGGGATATGTATATGATTATGAGCTTGTATAAGGATTCATTGGATTATTGAGGGATTTATTCAAGAACACTTTGAATATCGAGTTGGATTTGGGGATTTCCGATTAATAGTTGTTATAATCACGTTTTTGGATATTCTTAACGGACTATTGATCGTATTGGAGATGTTTTATTGATTTGAAGCACTTCTTGGGGATTTGAGATTGGTATTGTTGAGGTTTAGTTGTAATCAATCGAAGTTGGACTCAAAGTGTTCGATATAATGCCCCTATGAACTTGGTTTAATCGTATCGACGTCTTGAGTTCGTTATATTCGTGTTTAATTCGTTATTGATCGGATTGTTGGTAATTGTATTGAATTAAGGTTGTTCGAGCGACCGGTATCTTGGTTAGGACGTTGTTCGTGGACGGACATTCTTCATCGTTGTTGAGTAAGTTAATTCTTACTCGGTTAAAAGGATATTCATACCTTTTGTTGTTGATCATCCATAATCATAACTCATTCATCATTGTATTAATCATATTAAAACTTGTTATTGTCAATTAATCACTTGATCATAAGGAGCAGCGATTCCAATCTTTTCGTTGAGCTTCCATTCATTTCATTATTACTCTCATCTCGGTGAGTCATTCTTGACTTTGTCAGATTATTATTTATTCATTGATATTCATTACGGTCATTCTCGTTCATATGACCTTCTGGGTTCATATTGCGTGGCCGGGTGTGGCTGTGTGGAATTTTTAGTCGGGCACACGATGGTTATTGTATTGGGTTCACCGGTACGTTAGACCGTGCACACGGGAAAGCGTTACACCGTGAGACTAATTAGGTACACAGACGGGTGTTGTACACTTACACAGAACATTACGGGCGTACTATGATACTCTTCTTCAGCGTAATTCATAATTTAGAATATTTCATAACTTCAGTTAATTCATGATTGTGTAATTTCAACTCTTGAGGATTGTTGTTCTGTATAACTGACCCCGTTTGGGGATATTGTTTTTCAGGTCATGGCAAGGCAAAGGCGCAGGGAGAGCACGTTGACGGCGGAGAGTCCCAGTGATACTAGAAGGGGGCCCCAGTCCTTTCAGTCATTTATTCAGTCATTTATGTTTTCTTTATTTATTCCGCTGCATACATTCCTTTCGAATACTCATTCCATTCAGTGTCGTGTATTTTATCGTCACATAAGATACACAAGTATTCTATATTATCCTGGGTGTGTTGTATGAAACTCCTAATCGGAGTAATTGATGTTATAATGTGGTTCGGTACTACATTTACCCTATGTAATTCATCCTTTTTCATTCGCCTGGTGGGTCCCAGTCGGGGGTCCACGGCACTGTAATATCCGCCTGGTTTGGGGTGTTACAGCAGAGTTCGTTTCGAGGTGTTTAACCTGTCAACAAGTTAAGATTGAGCATCAGCGACCCGCAGGAATGCTGAAACCGCTCCCGATTCCCGAGTGGAAATGGTAGGACATATCGATGGATTTTATCACTAGCTTGCCGACGAGTCGACGAGGGATGAATACGATTTGGGTGATTGTGGATCGTCTGACCAAATCAGCCCACTTTCTGGAGATTAAAGACACATGGGGACCTGAGAGATTAGCCCAGCTGTTTATCAAAGAGATTATGAGGTTACATGGTACCGCTAAGAGTATTGTATCAGATCATGACGGTCGATTTGTGTCACATTTCTGGAAAGCAGTTCATCGTGCGATGGGAACGCAACTGAACTTCAGCACAGATTTTCATCTACAGACTGATGGTCAGACTGAGAGGACTATCCAGACTCTAGAGGATATGTTGAGAGCGTGCATTCTCGATTGGAAGGATGATTGGGAAGCCCAACTACCTTTGGTGGAATTCACTTATAATAATAGTTGGCACGCTTCGATTCAGATGGCACCTTATGAAGCGTTGTATGGCCGTCGTTGTAGATACCCTCTGTGTTGGGACGATCCATATGAAACCTTTGGTACGGAACCCGATATGTTGTTAGCAGCTCATGAGAAGATCGCTCTGATTAGGAGTCATTTGGTGACGGCTCAAAGCCGACAGAAGTCTTACGCAGACAACCGCCGACGACCACTTGAGTTCGAGGTCGGCGACCATGTTCTAATGAAGGTGTCCCCTACTCGAGGTGTCTTTTGCTTTGGGAAGAGAGGTAAGCTGAGTCTGAGATATGTCGGGCCATTTGAGATTTTGGAATGAGTAGGCGATCTAGCCTATCTCCTGGCGTTGCCACCAGCTCTGAGCCGGATTCATAACGTGTTCCATGTCTCTCAGTTAAGGAAATATGTTGCTGATATGAGTCATATACTTCAGTTCGATGAGATCGATATAGCAGAGGATCATTCGTACGAGGAGCGCTCCGTATGGATACTTGAGAGGAGGATCAAACAATTGCGGAACAAGACGATTCCCCTACTGAAGGTTCAGTGGTCACGACACGGAGTCGAGGAGGCTACGTGGGATACGGAGAGCAGCATGTAAGAGAGGTATCCCGAATTGTTTACCCCTTAGTTTCGATGACGAAACTCCTTTTAAGGGGGTATGTAATATCCGACGGAAATTCTTGCTTACTGTTGTATTATTCGGATAATTCAATATTGTTGTAGTCTTGTTACATTTGCTTAATGTTTATTTATGTTGGAATATATCATAATAGACTTAATAATAACTATCACTCGCACTATGATTGAATTTTCAGCGTTGTATAGATAAGTGCATTTTTGGGCTAGTAATTCTGTACTTAACGTATGCTAACCCTGTAGCATAACGTATGCTATATTGTGGGATTTACGTACGTAAAGATCTCCCTTTTACGGACGTAATGCTTGTAGTCGTATCCGATCTCAACTTTCGGCGTGTGGGGTCGGGCGTGATTCGAATATCTGATCTTTTGGAGGCAACCTAGTTGACCTACATTATGTACGTAAGGCTTCAAGCCATAACGTACGTAATGATGTTCGTATTTTAGTACAGTAGCCTCTGGAACTAGCTTACGTACGTAACACTTTTGGTGTAGCATACGTAAAGATGCTAACGTACGTTATCTTTTGGTGTATAACGTACGTAACGAACTGTGATGTTATAAAAAGACAACTTGTGTCTTTCATTTTTCACATCCAACTTCGATATTTCTCTGGTATAAACATCCCCCTGCCTCCCTAGATCACTTCTATCTTCTTCCAACTTGTGTTTGAACTTTGCATCTTGATTGGGAGCTTGTTGGTTGGAAGTTTGGAGTTATTCTTGAAGCATAGAGTGCGTTCTTGTGGTTTGTTGTATTGTTCTTCATTTCTAAAGGTATGTTATACGAATTCACTCTATAATTTTGTAGTTATAATGTTAGTGATAATATATATTCCACCTAATGTTCAATTAATCAAGATAAACATAGTTGTAGTTAAGTTTTCAACAACTTAATGATGAATATGGAGATCAATGGTTTGGTATGGTGTATTCTTGATGTTTTAAATGGTAGTAATCATGGCTAATAGAAACTCACTCTTCTTGGTGAACTATTAACATTACTAAGACAATAATAATCATTAGTTTCATTTTAGATAGGTTAATTTGTAGAATTTTTATCACTATATTGAATCAACTATCATGCTTAGAGAGGTTTTGAACTAGATGAACTTAGGTTCCTCATTAGAATTGGTTGAACCTTGAATTACATAAACATAAGATTATAGTTCAGAGATGGTAATTCACCTTGATGATGATTTCGCAATGATCTTGTGATGAATAACTCAACTATATCATTAAACTAACTTGATGAACTCATGATTCGTTGAACAATGATAATCACCGAGTAACCTTCGTTTTAATCAATGTTTTATGAAACGTAGTTGTTCGGATTATATCTTTCAAAATATTGATGTTGTTTTTAAGAAATTCTATTGGCATATCAAGTTTAGCAAGTTTCTCCTTGAGGATTGTTCTTGATAAATTCTCATTCGTTTGAACCATATGAATAATCGAGAACACCTTGAATGGTAACTGAAAATGATAATAAATTGAAGTTAGTGTGAATCCTTGAAATGGAATTATGATACATAGATGGTTGAACTAAGCAAATTGAATTTAGGATATCGATTCGCTGAACTAGATGTCGATAGTTATGATAATGTGTTATTGAATGGATTGTATCCCTTACATGGTCGATTGTTCGAGTAACCGATATTAAGTCGAGGACCGTTCGTTCGTTCGACAAGGAAGGACTATTCTCGTCTCCGTATTGAGGCAAGTTATCTTGCTTGCTTATAATGATGTTGGATTCTTGTGATGATTATGCGTTTCGTGTATATGAGACACTTATGAAATTGTGATCCGTGAATTGATATTATTTTTGATGATGTCCCGTTTTCATCGTGGGATTGCATTCCCAAGTTCGTCATTTTGAACCGTTGATGTCATTGATCCTTATTGTCATTTCGGTGAGTTTCTTGATCCTTAATCGGATATGTGATTTATTGAATTCGTTGTCATGTTGTATCGTGACATATCCGGAATCATATTTGTGTTCCGATTGGTTATTGTGTAGGATTTTTAGCCAGGCACATATATAGTCATGCGTGGATGTTTCTGTATTGGACTGTGCACACGAGACGTAGTTCGTGAGGCTAATTAGGTACATTGTCCCACGTATATCCTGGATTCCGTATACGGGGTGGACATGTGCACTGACACATTTCCGGATCGGGCGTACTGTGATGTCCATCTTGAGCCGTACTATATTAGTTGTTCATAGTCCATTTTTATATTTGGATGTGTTCGATGTTTTGTGACTAAGCATTCATACGCCCGAGGGGTATGTTCGTTAGTCGGGTTGTTTTCCTCGAAATCTTATATATGTGAATTGTATAATATCTTGAGAAACCATTTATCATGTATATCTGACCCTGTGTTGGGCGAAATACTTATGTTATATTTTTGGTCAAGGAAAAGGCAAAGCATGGGATGATCATGGTGATGGCGAAGGGTTCGAAGGATACTAGTTCGGGGGCCCCAAGTCTTTTGTTGTCCGGTCATGTTCGAACCGTGTAATGTTATCTTTCCGCTTTATTTTAATTATGGACCAATGTATTGTTATTTAAAGTATGTTCCATCTCCAAATGGATTATACTTGTATTTTGGATCCTGTGTATAATAAGGCCGTTGGCCATACTACTGTGAACTCCTAATCGGAGTAAGTACTATGAATTGTGGTTCGGTATCACATGTATTGCGTATTTAATCTATATTTTGGGTGTCGCCTGGTGGGTACCAGTGTGGGGTCCACGGCACTGTAATGGCCGCCTTTTTGGGGTGTTACAATACTTCCTCTCAATAAGTTTGGTGCTGTTGTGAAACCTCGGCTCCTTGGCCTGCGCTACAGCTCCGTTGTTGTCGCAGTACAGCGGAACAGGCAGCTCAACACATGGTATCACTTGAAGTTCTCCCAGAAACTTCTTAATCCAGAACCCTTCCTTGGAAGGCTCCGAGGCTGCTTGATACTCAGCCTGACAGGTGGAATCAGCAGTCGCGCTTTGCTTGGCGCTACGCCAAGATACTTCTCCTCCATTAAGAGTAAATATGTAGCCAGAAGTAGACATCGAGTCGTCCTTCAGTCCTTGGAAGTCTGAATCAGTGAATCCCACCACATCCAATTCTCCACCGCCATACATCAGAACCATATCTCTAGACCTTCTCAAGTACTTGAGAACGTTCTTTACGGCAGTCCAATGTTCCCTACCTGGGTTTGCCTGAAACCTACTCACCACGCATACAACATGTGCAATGTCAGGTCTTGTACACAACATAGCATACATAAGGCTACCCACGGTCGAAGCATAGGTATATTACTCATTTCCTTTCGTTGTTCCTCACTTTGAGGACACATCTTTAAGGAGAGTTTTATTCCATGTCGCATCGGTAGGAACCCTCTTTTAGAATCATCCATCTTAAATCGCTTTAAGATTTTATCTATATAGAGGGCTTGGGAAAGACCTATTGTTCTCTTCGCTCTATCTCCGTAGAGTCGAATACCAATAATATAGGTAGCTTCTCCCAAGTCTTTCATGGAGAAATTACTCGAAAGCCAAGCTTTCACAGAACTGAGCATTCCCACATCATTTCCTATTAGTAGAATGTCATCTACATATAGTACTAAGAATGTGATCTTGCTCCCACTAACCCTCTTGTATACACAAGGTTCCTCTTCATTTTGCACGAAGTCAAACTCTTTGACCGCCTCGTCAAAACGAAGGTTCCAACTACGCGACGCTTGCTTCAGTCCATAAACGGAACGCTGAAGCTTGCTCACTTTTTGAATATCGACTTCGGACACAAAGCCTTTAGGCTGCTCCATATAGATTTCCTCCCCGAGGAATCCATTAAGGAAAGCCGTCTTTACGTCCATTTGCCATATCTCATAATCGTGGTAGGTAGCTATAGCAAGCATCATGCGAATTGACTTGATCATAG
This sequence comes from Orobanche coerulescens, assembly GCA_033398695.1. Lineage (NCBI taxonomy): Eukaryota > Viridiplantae > Streptophyta > Magnoliopsida > Lamiales > Orobanchaceae > Orobanche > Orobanche coerulescens. The sequence continues at coordinate 116,446,398 of CM065807.1, read as the reverse complement.
CTACGGGCGAGAAGGTATCGTGGTAGTCGATCCCTTCCATCTGGGTATAACCCTTTGCCACAAGCCTGGACTTATAGGCGTCAACCTTTCCATCACCATCGGTCTTTCTCTTGTAGATCCACTTGTTCCCAATAGGCACTATGCCCTTGGGGCGGTCTACTGGAGTCCAGACCTGATTGACATGCATCGAGTCTATCTCAACTTCCATAGCTTCACGCCATTTCGTGGAGTCTACATCCACCATCGCTTGGTCATAGGTTGTTGGGTCAGTCTCTCGGCTATCACTTGGAACCTCATGGAGACCTAGTTCCTCCAAGTGCACAAGCCCATACCTCTCAGGTAAATGAGACATCCTACTAGACCTACGAGGTGGTTGTACTTGTGTTTCAGAATGTTCAGTTCCAGTTTCTTGCACAGGTGTCTCCCAAGGAGTTTCATTGTATTCTTCTATAGAAATACTTCTACCTGCTCCGCCTTCCCGAATGAACTCGTATTCCATGAAGTGTGCTTGTAAATCAACAACGATCTTTCGATCTTCAGGCATGTAGAATAGATATCCCATCATCCGAGACGGGAATCCAATGAAACGTCCCTTCGCGGACCTAGCTTCCAACTTCTCAATCTTAGTCTTCTTGACATAGGCGGGACATCTCCAAATCCTAATATGATTAAGACATGGTTTCATGCGCTCCCACATCTCATGTGGAGTTTTATGAACGGATTTGGAAGGACATCTGTTCAATATATAAGCGGCAGTCAGGAGTGCATATCCCCACAGGTAAATCGGTAAGTCAGTATAGCCCAGCATGGAATGGACCATGTTCAACAAGGTCCGGTTCCTTCTTTCTGACACACCATTTAACTAAGGAGTACCTAGAGGTGTTAGTTGTGAAACTATTCCATGTTCCTTAAGGAACTCGTCAAACTCCTTACTCATATACTCGCCACCTCGGCCCGACCGAAGTGCTTTGATATGATTACCAGTTTGTTTCTCGACTAAGGCCTTGAATTCCTGGAATTTCTCAAAGGCCTCGTATTTATGTTTCATTAAGTATACATAACCATACCTAGTATTATCATCTGTAAATGTAATGAAATATTGATATCCATCACGTGCTGCTTCCAAAGCACCACAAACGTCGGTATGGATTAATCCCAGTTTATCAACGGCTCTTTCAAAAGTCCCTGTGGAGGGGGACTTAGTCATTTTGCCTTTAAGGCAAGATTCACAAGTAGGAAAGGGATCTTATCCCAATGGACCCATAAGTCCATTTTTTTCCATTTTGTAAACCTTGGTCTGACCAACATGACCAAGTCTAGGATGCAATTTCAAAACTTGATTGGTTTCATCCCTACCACGTTTTCTAGTCATCGTATTCACAACTACTTTGTTGCTGAGATTTATATGATACAATCCATTTAACAATGTAGCAGTACCCACTAGTTTATTTTTGAAATAAATTTTACAGGAACCATCACCAATGTAAAATGAAAAGCCTTTTCGGTCCATGACCGGAATGGATACAATGTTTTTGTGCCCCTTGGGCAAAACAAGTACATCTTCTAAAGTCAAAACAAAGCCGGATTCTAAACCCAAAAGAAGTGATCCTATGTCGGTCGCCTCGACACTATGTACTCTTCCGACTGTGATCATAACTTCTCCAGCTCCAAGCTTTCTACTTTATTCCAGATCCTGATTCACGGTACAAATATGAGTAATAGCACCAGAATCCAGTATCCAGGAAGTAGAAAATACAGTAGCAGAACAATTTGTTTCCAAAACTAAAAGTTATGTACCTGAAGCGCCATGAAGAATCGGACAGTCTCTTGCCCAGTGGCCCAGCTCACCTCACTTGAGACAAGCGTCCTTCTTCTTCCTCTTCGGAACCATCGGGGCCTTGCCCTTACCCTTAAGGTCCTCGACTTGTGCTCCCGTACGCTTCTTGGTCTTTTTCTTCTTGTTCTTGGACCTCCGAGATCCAGAAGAAATCACAAGGGCAGACTCCTTCATCCGCGGAGTCTTCATCTGAGACTGTGCGGTCACCAGTTTGTTCATTAGCCCAGCTAAATTATATGCAATCTCATTGCAGTTAAAGTTCATAACAAACTGTGAGAAGGAATCAGTAAGAGACTGTAGGATAAGATCGGTTTGGAGAGAAGTATCCATTAGAAAATCAATAGCCTCCAATCTCTCGATCATGGATATCATTTTGAGGATGTGTTCCCCAACCTTCTCACCTTCCTTCATCCTTGCACCGAACAGTTGCTTGGATATCTCATATCTAGCAGTTCTGTTCTGCTCACCATAAAGCTCGGTTAAGTGAGATAGAATCTGCCTAGCATAAGTCATTTTCTCATGAGCTCTCTGAAGCTCATTAGACATAGAAGCCATCATGTATGCATGGACTTTTACGTCATTCTTAACCCACTTTTCGTGGTTTTCAATCTCTTCCTGATTGGCTCTGGTCCGCACAGGAGGCGCCGGAATGTCCATCTCCAAGACGTATCCCATTGCCTCTATAATGAGGACAATCATCAGATTGCGGAGCCAGTCCACAAAGTTAGGTACAATCAGGGTGTTCTTCTCGAGTAGAATTGCAAGTGGATTCATTGTCATTTGAGAGTTATGTCTGCATTAAGTATAACAGATTAATTAGTGACTTGTTATATTATGATCTGAGTATAGAATTAAGGTCTTTTCTATTCTTGTTACCCAGCTGCCACTATTTTTATCGGAACAACACACTCCCATGTGAAATCCGGAAGTATCGTCGCTCTACTTCATAGTGGTGATCGAGTTCTTTATAAATCTTAATAGAGGGCAACCGAACAGGTTTCTAGTCTATTAATTTTCATAAAGTGGTGTCCAACACCAACCCATCTAATGGATGATTCGATCTTCCTTTTCCCCTTGTTCATTCCCCTCAATATATACGGTTTCTATGGTTCGTGAACAAGTTAAGTTTATACCATCGACGCAAATCAGTTTCACAATTGAATCTTATCCGGCAACCTATCAGGTTTCTAGGGATAAAATTTGCTCCAACCGAAGGCATCCAATGCGCTCTCGGTAATTTATCCGTCCTCCCCGAATGACTACCCCGATAACTTGGAAGCATAGCACATCCGGTTTGGATATTAATTTCCCAAAAACTCGATGGAGGGAAGGAAAACCTTGAAACCTTATAAACTTAATAATTTGTTGTGGGAGAATTTTCGCGATTAACGTTACACATTGCACATTAATCATTTTAGCGTGTTTGTTTCATTCATACAAAATGAAACAACCATTAACAACCTAGTTGCTACCAATATGTGATTCATGGACCGTTCCTAGAACAAAAACTCCGTAATCTAATTACAAGTCTTCGTCTTGAATCTTCGACTCCTCAAAACGGATCTTCCTCCGGTCTTCGTCATTACATATAAATTTTACATTGAAAAATTGCATCCTAGATACAAATACTTCTAGTAAAATAAATAGGCTCAAAACGGCCTTTACAACCCAATCGAATAAAACGAACGATTCAAACTAAGTCCATGAACCACATCCCCATTCAAAAACATTCATCCAATAAATACTCAATAAATGGATAGCGAGAAGATTACATATGATCCAATCAATAATCAACAATAAATAAAATTGATCCAATCAATTCAACAATAATCGACAATTTAATTTTCGTCCGTAGTGTACCCTTAAAATATTTCTTTGAATTTTCCCTCATCAAAAATTCCAAATTAATGATTTTAATACAGGAAAATTCAATAATCGAAAATATACTGAAAAACGAGACCCAGTTGTCACGCCCCGAGAGAAATGACCGACAGAACGCTTGGACAGACCCGCACAGAGGGGTGTGAGGTCCAGCGGATCAACGTGCATGGGGCACGTTCGGGACTACAAGGCCGTGTGGAGCGGCACAACCAATTGAGGGACTTAGCCGTGTGGTGCGGCATTATTGGTCCCAGAAATGATCAAGACTATCCTCACTGTACCAACACGAGTCTTTCTAGCGTGCTTTGTCCTCACTCAAGCGCACCTGGGAAACTTCCCAAGGGGTCACCCATCCCATAACTACTCCAGGTCAAGCACGTTTAACTTTGGAGTTTCTGTGAGATGGATACCAGAAAAGAAGATTCATCTTGTTGGTATGAGTAGTCCAAATCAATTCATTTAACCACGTTCTAGTGCAGATCTCACAGGTCGAATCGCAAGCAGCGCCTCGCGCATTTTTAAGCCCATGCAGGCAGGATAGTGGACCAAAGCCCAACAATCCCCCTCCTAGCACCTGCCAGAAGCGCGCTTTGTCCTCACTCACGCGCAGGGGGTCACCCATCCCATAACTACTCCAGGTCAAGCACGCTTAACTTTGGAGTTTCTGTGAGATGGATACCAGAAAAGAAGATGCATCTTGTTGGTATGAGTAGTCCAAATCAATTCATTTAACCACTTTCTAGTGCAGATCTCACAGGTCGAATCGCAAGCAGCGCCTCACGCATTTTTAAGCCCATGCAGGCAGGATGCTGGACCGAAGACTAACATGCATGTGTGGATGTATGGCCGAACAAGCAGGCCATCCGAGCAACAAAGTGCCCAACCGAGGGACAAGGCCGTTGGGCTAGATGCGAAACTACCTGGGCAGCGAGACAAGGCACGTCGGGAACCGAACGGACAAGTGCAGCGGACAGGCACGCCGCTTCGGAACATTGCGAGACAAGATGACGAGTTGAGACATATCCGAGGGCCAAGACTCGGGCACGGGCGATGGAGACCCGCGAGGGGTGCGCGCGAGTCGCTGGGCGTGCACGCGGGCGGCGCGCGAGGGACACACGGAGCTCCCTCCCCCTATAATCGGCTTAGACGGATAAAGGCCTGTGACTGCACTAGACATTGGAAAGCTGAGGAGTCCACTGTGCGGAAGTTGTACTCGGAACATTCCAGAAACGGACCGGGATGGACCAGAACATCAAAGATTAATCCGGAGGCATGTGTGGAAGGCCGGGCCGGATCGGGCCAGGTTACATGGAGTCGGGCCGATTGGGGCCGAGTCGGGCCGGGTCAGGTCGAGCAAGCCAGAAAGGTCCAGAAACATGTGGAAAGTGCTGGAGACTCTTGGATGAGTCAAGAGACTTGTAACTTAGTAGATGTTTCTAGACATTGTATAAAGACTTGTAATACGTATAAATAGGGGCTAAGTGTAGGAGGATCTAGAAGCCTCCAAATGAGGAGGTGGAGGAAGGTTCTAGGCTTAGATAGGTAGTATAAATAGGGGCCTTGAGGCTCATTTTCAAACCATCCTCAAATCCCTCAAGATCCTTGGGAAAGCATTGTAAGAGACATACTTGTAAACTCTTTGTAACTTAGTGGAAGAAAACTTTCCATTAACCCATTGCCTCTCTTTCGTTGTGCCAACTTCATACTTAGCTAATTTCGGAGTGTTTAAGGCTCACTAGCTGGAGGGTTGCTAGGCCGCACGATGATTACGAGTATAGCAAACTCCCATCCCGTGACACAGTGCCCGACAGCCTAGAAACTGCCAAGCAGCACCAGGCACCCTGCCCGGCAGCCTACAGGACGCGCCCGGCTCCAGACAGGAAAGGGGCTCGACCATGCCCGGACACGCTCGGCAGAAAACAGCACGTACTCGGCCGGATACAGCAAGTGCTCGATAGGATACAGCAAGTGCTCGGCCGGATCCAGCAAGCACTCGGCCGGATACAACAAGTGCTCGGCAGAATACAGCAAGCACTCGGCCGGATCCAGCAACGCGCTCGGCAGGATCCAGCTGTTGGGATTCCGAAAATAAAACGAAATACGCAGCGGAAATAAATACGAATCCCAAACAGGATCGATCAAGTAACGTATATACGAAAAAAAATACATACAAAGGTAAAGATTCATACCCTTGAAGCCTTTGAAATAAATCTTCGTAAAGTGTAGACGATGATCACGATCCCGTCCCGAACACGAAATCCCTTTGTTCCAAGCACCGAAAGTTCGAAGCCTCTACTTCACACGCGTCGGAAGTTGCCCGGAAAAATCTACAATACTCCGTTCTATGAAGAACACGGCTAGGAAGTGTTGTAGGAATTTTTTCTCTCTTAATTTTTCTTACTTCTTTTCACCTCAAAGATGAACAAAATGAAGAAAGAAAATTTTTCTCTCTCTCCTCACTTCAAATCACGGCAGTACTCTCTCAATTGTTTGGTTAGTATGTGTGTGTAGTTGTTATATTATGTTGCTTATATATTATCTCAAACATATAATACAAATCATATAATTGAGATAAAATGTCAACACATAATAACAAAAATACAACTAACAATACACATGCATGGAAATGATTCCATGTGATGTGGGGAGAGGGAAGGTGGCCCATGGTGGAAGTTTCTAGAAAACGAGCCGAGTCACTCGGCTCGTGTACCTGGACGTCACAAACGACTCGTTAAATACACTCCGTTTAATCACCAATGTATTTATATTAATTAATTAATCTAATTAATTAATAATATCAAATACAAATATATTTCTCTAAGAAATATAATTTATGAATTAAATTAATTACCGGAACTTAATTTTAATTCATAAGACCGCTATTTTGATTTATCTAATAAATCATAATTAGATATCCAATATCTAATATTAATAGAGAGATAATAAATTCACATTTATCCGTCAACGCGCTCGATGCGCGACTCGTAGGTCCGTCTCACCGGCATTGGGAGGAACTAATGAGTGCGGGCAAGACTTAGCCACTTAGCGCCGCACCGTAAACCCCGATCGAGAACGAATGAAGGGATCATTCCGAACCATTATGCCGTGAATACTATATACGTATAGACCCTTCATCGATGTCCGGTCAAGTCTTCGGGTCACGGTAAAAGTCAAACCCTACTATTGACTAAACTCTATACATGTGTTAATGCAAATCAAGACCGACCGATTAATAGTGTATCTAATACGACTATATCGTAATGCTTTGGCCAAAGACTTATGATCTTATTTGCCATTAACCGTATAGACATTCGCCGCTCACTAACAGAGATAGAATCCTTTCTTGGCGTACAAAGAAGATCGCACCCGCCCGTATAGTCCGCACTTCGAGGTCGACTCAAGAATTAAGCAAATGAGTCTAACTACTCTAATGACAAACTAAACGTCACAGCACATCTTCTACCGAACCCTCAAGTCAAAGGTCCACGTATACTATCACAACCTTCGATTCGTCATCGACTCTCCGAGAGTGAATACCGTGTGATGAATCGAGTATGAGTCGTGTTCGAGTATCGCCCCACCAATATACTTATAACTATGCTATCAAGACGTGCACACGCCCTAGCATCGATTATACAAGTCATATTAAAACTTAATGCCCATTTTAAGTTTATTGACTTGCGAACAATTTACGTAAATAAACTTTAAACACTTCCAAGACATTTTCTCTTATCCCATAACGAGAATGGAATGTTCGATTTATTTACATGGACTTCACTTCAATGTTTACCAAGTCAAGAATGCAATTGAAATACAATAAACGGTGAATGAATCGTATTGCCTTTTTATTAATTATTCCATAATTACAAGTACAATGCCCCTACTCTCTCATCCCCGAGTGGCATTCGAGGGCATATTCCTAACAATCTCCCACTTGCACTCAATGCCACACATCATGGTATCCAATACCCATGTTCTTCGATGTCTTTCTAAGACGGCCCGAGATAATGGCTTAGTCGGTCGAGACATTGTCTTCTCGAGTCTACTCTTTCCAATGAAACATATCCTTTTTCCACCATCTCTCGAACGATGTGGTACTTTCTCTCTATATGCTTGGTGTTGTGGTGAGCCCTCGGCTCCTTGGCTTGGGCGACAGCTCCATCATTATCACGTAATAGTGATATAGGCAACTCCGCGTTAGGCACCACTTGAAGTTCTTGTATAAACTTCGCATCCAAAATGCTTCTTTGCTAGCCTCCGAGGCGGCTTGATACTCGCTTGTGTGGAATCTGCAGAGCGGTTTGCTTGGAGCTTCTCCAAGATACCGCTCCTCCATTGAGAGTAAATAAATACCCGGATGTCGACTTAGAGTCGTCATTGTCTCCTTGAAAATCGGAATCGGTGAATCCAATCACCTTCGCTTCTCCACCACCATAAGTAAGAACTAAATCTCTAGTTCTTCTTAAGTACTTAAGAATGTTCTTTACGGCAGTCCAATGTTCCCTTCCCGGGTTTGCTTGAAATCGACTTACCATACTCACAGCGTAGGCTAAGTCTGGTCTCGTACACAACATAGCGTACATGAGGCTACCCACTGCCGAGGCATAGGGTACCTTACTCATCTCTCTCTTGTCTTCCTCACTTTGAGGACACATTTTCGTGGTGAGATGAATTCCATGTCGCATGGGAAGGAACCCTCTTTTAGATTCATCCATCTTGAATATTCTAAGGATTTTATCGATATAAAGGGCTTGGGAAAGTCCTATCATTCTTTGTGGTCTATCTCTGTAAAGACGGATCCCTAGAATATAGGAAGCTTCTCCCAAGTCTTTCATGGAGAACGTTTTAGAAAGCCAAGCTTTCACAGTGTTGAGCATTGCTACGTTATTTCCTATAAGCAGAATATCATCTACATATAGTACTAAGAACGCAATGTTGCTCCCACTGACCTTTTTGTAAACACACGGTTCCTCCTCATTTCGTTCGAAGTCAAAGTCCTTAATCGCTTCACAAATCGAAGGTTCCAACTCCGAGAAGCTTGCTTCAGACCATAAATGGCTCGTTGCAGCTTGCACACTTTATGAATATTAGCTTTGGACACAAAACCTTTAGGCTGTTCCATATAGATTTCCTCCTCGAGGTATCCATTTAGAAAAGCCGTTTTGACATCCATTTGCCATATTTCATAATCATAATAAAGGCAATGGCAAGCATCATGCGAATCGACTTTATCATAGCTACGGGCGAGAAGGTATCATGATAATCGATTCCTTCCCTTTGGGTATAACCCTTTGCCACAAGCCCGGCCTTATAGGCATCAACCTTGCCATCCCCATCGCCTTTCTCTTATAGATCCATTTATTTCCAATAGTCCTCATGCCGGTTGGAAGATCTACTAGAGTCCAGACTGATTGGTATGCATCGAGTCTATCTCGGCTTTCATTGCTTCTTGCCATTTATCGAGTCTACATCCACTATCGCTTGGTCATAGGTGACAGTGGTCGTTTTCATCCGCTATCGTGTGTGTCGTGGAGACCCGGTTCCTCGACATGTGTATAGCCATACCTCTCGTAAGTGAGATGCCCTATCGACCTTGAAGTGGAGGTTGTGTTACAATAGGTTCGATTCTTGATCCCCGATCGATGTCTCCTTAGGACTTTCATTATGCTCTTCCAAAGAGATATTTCTACCCGAGCCACCTTCTGAATGAATTCATCCTCAAGGAAGTGCGCTTGTAATGCCACAACGACCCTATGGTCTTCGGCATGTAGAATAGATAACCCATCGAGTCCTCTCGGGTATCCTATGAAACGTCCTTTTATGGACCTCGCTCAGCTTGTCCACCTTAGCCTTTTTGACATAGGTGGACATCCCCAAATCCTTATGTGATTAAGGCTTGGTTTCTTACCCTTCCACATCTCATGCGGAGTGATAGGAACAGATTTGGAAGGACATCTATTTAGGATATAGGCGGTTAGTAAGGCATACCCCACGGGTAAATAGGTAAATCGGTGTAATTTAACATGGAGCGAACCATGTCCAACAAAGTCCGATTTCTCCTTTCAAACACCATTTAACCGTGGGGTTCCCGGAGGCGTGAATTGTGAAACTATTCCATGTTCCTTAAGGAACTCATCAAACTCGGTGCTCATATATTCGCCACCTCGGTCCGACCGAAGTGCTTTGATATGACATCCAATTTGTTTTTCAACTAGGGCCTTAAATTCTTTGAATTTAGCAAAGGCTTGATTTATGTTTCATTAAGTACACAATCCCATACCTAGTATGATCATCGTGAACGTTATGAAATATTGATATCCGTCTCGGGCTACTTCTAAAGCACCACAAACATCGGTATGCACCAATCCAAGTTTATCGGTAGCCCTTTCAAAAGTCCTGTGAAGGGGAACTTAGTCATTTTGCCTCTAAGGCAAGATTCACAAGTTGGATAGGGTTCTACACCCAATGGACTTAAAAGTCCATCTTTTTCCATTTTTCAACCTTGGTCCGACCAACATGACCAAGTCTAAGGTGCCATTTAAGAGCTTGATTAGTATCTTGCCTACCACGTTTCCTAGTTATAGTGTTCACCTTGTTTTATTTTGCATGTTCGGATGATATAAACCATTCAACAATGTAGTCGTTCCAACCAATTTATTTCAAAATAAATTTTACAACCGCCATTGCCAATGAAGAAACAAAATCCTTTCCGGTCCAAGATGGAATGGATAATGTTTTTATGCCTTGGGCAAAACAAGTACTTCATCTAATGTCAAAATAAAACCGATTCTAAACCCGGAAGGATTGATCCAATATCGGTTGGCTCGACACTTTGTCCGCTTCCAGTTGATCATTATTTCCCGACTTCAAGTTTTCTACTTCGTTCAGATCCCGATTCATAGTACAAATGTGAGAAGTGGCACGAATCGAGAATCCACGAAGCGAGAATATACGAGCGGAACAATTAGTTTCAAAAACAAAAGTTCCGTACACGATGCGCCATTAATCTTGGGACAAGTCCTTCGCAATGTGACTCACCGCATTCAAGGCATTTGTGTAGGTTTTGGACCGCCTACCTTTTGAACCTTTCGGGCCTTGCCCTTTCCTTTTGCACCCCTTTCTTGGGTTTGTCTTGCTCGTAGGTCTTTTTCTTCTTGTTCTTGGACCTCTTAGGCCCAGAAGAAATCACAAGAGCAGCCTCTCTCGGTTTAGTCTTCATGTTAGACTGCGCCGTCACCAGTTTATTCATTAGCCCAGCTAATGTGCATGTAATTTCATTACAGTTGAAATTCATTACAAACTGCGTGAAAGAGTCAGGTAGAGATTGAAGGATGAGATCAATTTGAAGGGATAAATCCATATTAAAGTTGAGCACCTCGAGCCTCTCAATCATAGAGATCCTCTTGAGGACGTGGTCTCCCACTTTTTCCCCTTCTTTCATCCTAGCACTGAACAACTGCTTTGATATCTCATATCTAGCAGTCCTACTGTGCTCTCCATAAAGTTCGGTCAAGTGTGCCGAGAATGCCAGCGTAAGTCATTTTCTCGTGCGCTCTCTGCAGCTCATTAGTCATTGAGCCCATCATAAAACCACGGACTAGCACATCATCCTTGACCCATTTTTCATGGACATCAATGTCTTCTGATTACCCCTAGTCCGGATTGGAGTCGGTGGAATGTCCGCCTCCAAGACGTATCCCGAGACTCCATCGAGTACAATCATCGATTCGCAACCACCAACAAAGTTAGGGCCGATTAGGAGATTCTTTTCAAGTAGTATTGCAAGTGGGTTTTAGCCATTTTAGAGAGATTCAATTTCGTTTTACGCAAAGATTTAGACAAGATTGAATTAGTGACTTGTTTAATTATGACCGAGTATAGAACTTAAGGGCTTGTATAATTCTTGTCTCGGCTCCCACTAATTTTATCGAATTATACACTCCCATGTTATAATCCGGAAATCATGGTTAGATCGATTTCTTAGTGGTGATCAAGTTCTTTACAAATTTTAATGTACGCAACCTATCGGGTTTCTTGCCAATTAATTTACGTAAAGTGGTGTCTAACACCAACCCGTCTAACGGATGATTTGATCTTCTTTTACCCCTAGTCTTCATGCCCTCAACCTATCAGGTTTCTTGGCAATCCAGACTATCTAAGTTGTTGACCATCAACGTCTATCAGTTTGACTATTGAATCTCACCCGGCAACCTATCAGGTTTCTAGGGGCGAAATTTATCACCAACCGAAGGCATCTAATGCACTCAAGAATTTTTCAACCTCTACCAAATGTACTACCCCGATAACTCGGAAGCATAGCACACCAGCTCGGGTATCAATTTTCTACGAGTTTGATGGAGGGTAGGAAACCTCGTAACCTTTTTCAAACTTAGTCTGTTTGTTGTCGGGAGAATTTCGCGATTAATGTTACACTTTGCACATTAATTCATTTATATGCGCGTTTGTATGTTTGTCAGTCATTCAAAATGAAAAAACATAAAATAGTAACCTAGTTACTACCAACATATAGCTCATGGACCTAATTCCTAAGTACTCGGCCAAGCGAATGACCCAATAAATAAAAAAAACAGTCTTCGATTCTTCGTCTTCTCGGTCGGTTGTCTTCGGTCTTCTTCATACCCAAAATAATAATTACATCATTGAAAAATTGCATCCTATACAAGTTTTTCTAGTAAATATAAATAGGCTCAAAACGGCCTTTACAACCCAATCGAATCGAACAAATCAAAAACTAAGTCCACGAGCTATATCACCATCACATAAGGATTCCATACAACATGTAATGGAAACGAAATTAAACAATTAATTTTAATATAAATTAATCTAATTAATCTATAAAATTAATCTATTCAATTTCTACTATATTAATCCAATTAATATAAAGTGGCATTAAAATTAAATAATCAATTAATATATATTAATCCAATCAATATAAAATTAATCTATTCAATTTTAATGGTATTAATCAAATTAATATTAATAATCATCATTTTAATTCGCTCAAGTAATCCGCCAAAAATAATATTCTCGTTTAATTTATTTCCCTTAACTCAAAAATATTCCAAATATTAATTTAGTCAAATTAAAATCCAATTAAAAATTCGGAAATAATTACAACGAAATATAAACTTAAACGGAGTCCGGACAATCCGGTTTAGGCCCGGCCCATGCGGCGATTCAAAATCGGGCCAAAACCCGAGTGTCACTGGCCGAGCCAACTGCTCGGCAGTGGCCGATCATTCTCGGCCCTGGCCGAGCACTCTCAGCCCTGGCCGAGTCATGGCCGAGCATGCTCGGCGGCACAAGCGGCGGCCGATCGATCTTAGGCACCTGCCCGACCCGTTTCTTCATTTTTCGGCCCGTTTCAAAAAACGTGATGCTACAACGAACAATTTAAAATCTACAATTATTCTAAACATGATTCTAAATCATAATCATCATCCAAAAGCATTCAAAATGCACAAATAATCGTATATACGGAAACATTGACCTCGCTCCGATACCCTTTGTTGGGATTAGAAAATAAAACGAAATACGCAGCGGAAATAAATACGAATCCCAAACAGGATCGATCAAGTAACGTATATAAGAAAAAAAATACATACAAAGGTAAAGATTCATACCCTTGAAGCCTTTGAAATAAATCTTCGTAAAGTGTAGACGATGATCACGATCCCGTCCCGAACACGAAATCCCTTCGTTCCAAGCACCGAAAGTTCGAAGCCTCTACTTCACACGCGTCGGAAGTTGCCCGGAAAAATCTACAATACTCCGTTCTATGAAGAACACGGCTAGGAAGTGTTGTAGGAATTTTTTCTCTCTTAATTTTTCTTACTTCTTTTCACCTCAAAGATGAACAAAATGAAGAAAGAAAATTTTTCTCTCTCTCCTCACTTCAAATCACGGCAGGCAGCTCTCAATTGCTGGTTAGTATGTGTGTGTAGTTGTTATATTATGTTGCTTATATATTATCTCAAACATATAATACAAATCATATAATTGAGATAAAATGTCAACACATAATAACAAAAATACAACTAACAAATACACATGCATGGAAATGATTCCATGTGATGTGGGGAGAGGGAAGGTGGCCCATGGTGGATGTTTCATATAAAACGAGCCGAGTCACTCGGATCGTGTACCGGACGTTCGTCAAACGACTCCGTTAAATACACTCCGTTTAATCACCAATGTATTTATATTAATTAATTAATCTAATTAATTAATAATATCAAATACAAATATATTTCTCTAAGAAATATAATTTATGAATTAAATTAATTACCCGGTAACTTAATTTTAATTCATAAGACCGCTATTTTGATTTATCTAATAAATCATAATTAGATATCCAATATCTAATATTAATAGAGAGATAATAAATTCACATTTATCCGTCAACGCTCACGATGCGCGACTCGTAGGTCCGTCTCGGCCGGCATTGGGAGGAACTAATGAGTGCGGGCGGCACTTAGCCCGGCTAGCGGGCCGCTGTAAACCCCAGGCGAGAACGAATGAAGGGATCATTCCAGAACCATTATGCCGTGAATACTATATACGTATAGACCCTTCATCAGATGTCCTGGTCAAGTCTTCGGGTCACGGTAAAGTCAAACCCTACTATTGACTAAACACTCTACATTTGTTAATGCAAATCAAGACCGACTGATTAATAGTGTATCTAATACAACTATATCGTAATGCTTTGGCCAAAGACTTATGATCTTATTTGCCATTAACCGTATAGGACATTCGCCGCTCACTAACAGAGATAGAATCCTTTCTTGGCGTACGGTAAGATCGCTACCGCCCGTATAGTCCGCACTTGAGGTCGACTCGGCAATTAAGCAAATGAGTCTAACTACTCTAATGACAAACTAAACGTCACAGCACATCTTCTACGAACCCTCAAGTCAAAGGTCCACGTATACTATCACAACCTTTCGATTCGTCATCGACTCTCCGAGAGTGAATACCGTGTGATCGAATCGAGTATGAGTCGTGTTCGAGTATCTTGGCCCCACCAATATACTTATAACTATGCTATCAAGACGTGCACACGTCCTAGCATCAGTTATACAAGTCATATTAAAACTTAATGCCCATTTTAAGTTTATTGACTTGCGAACAATTTACGTAAATAAACTTTAAACACTTCCAGTACATTTTCTCTTATCCCAAAACGAGAATGGAATGTTCGATTTATTTACATGGACTTCACTTCAATGTTTACCAAGTCAAGAATGCAATTGAAATACAATAAACAGTGAATGAATCGTATTGCCTTTTTATTAATTATTCCATAATTACAAGTACAATGCCCCTACTCTCTCATCCCCTGAGTGGCATTCGAGGGCATATTCCTAACACCAGCAACGCTCGACCTCATACAGCAACGCGTTCGGCCACCTACAGGACCCGACTGGAACTGACTCGGCATAATACAGCAAGCGTCCGGCCACAGGACAGACGTGCTCGGCCACACTCGGCAGCTGTAGGGAAAATCGTCAAACGATTGCATACAACTCGTTTTCGGGCAGATTTCTAAAATACCGTTATTCCTGATCTATATATTATTAATATAAATCATATTTCCAAGAAAAACCTGATTTATACCATAACATAAAATCACGGAAAAACGATACTACGACGAATATTAAAATATGTACGATTAACAAAGTGATTCTAAATCACAAAATAAGCATTCCAAATGCTAAATATCTTATATACGATCGCAAGACCTCGCTCCGATACCATTGTTGGGATTTGGTGCCTAAAACGAAGGCCCAGCGGAAGCGGTAAAACGAAAATTAATTCGATCCGAATCCCTACGAGGATCGATCGAGCTACGCATATACGAATATAAAATAAACAAAGGAAGATACGAATTCATACCCTTGTCGTCCGTTGATTATATGGAGTTCCTTCTCTTGAGATATTCCCCAAATAATCCAGAGTGCTCCAAGCCCTTGGATGATCCAATGCCGAAAAACCACGTCTCTACTTGTCACGCGCCGGAGAAATGAACGGAATGACAACACTCGATTAACCTCTAAGGTTACGGCTAGAATCAAGTGATGAAGCTTTGATTATAACACTCTAAGTGTTTTAATATTTAATCTCTCAATATTTATCTCTTGATATTTTCTCCAATAATATATCTCAAGAACAATGAATAAGTGTGAAGACTTGAAGAAAATGTTTTCACTCTCTCTTTTTCCTTCACTCAGTCTCCAGTAGTTGGCTAATGAGATAGTCTTCACTTTATATTCAACACCAACCACCATGATGAGATATCACTTTGATATCTTGTCCCCTCATATCTTGATCTTCATTATAAAAATGATGACCAAAGACCAAGAGGGATTTGGTGGGGGGGCCGTCCATCTAAAAGAGCCGGGCGAGTCCGGTCCGTTTCGGACTCCCGTGAGTCCAAACAGATAAAATCCGATTCTGTTCCGATGTATTTATATCGATTAATTAATCCAATTAATTAATCATATCAAATACATAATGATATAATTAATTTTTCAAAGAAATATTATATTCATGAATTAAATTAGTCACCCTGTAATTTATTTAATTCATTAGTCCGTAAATTAATTTATCCAATAAATCAATTTAGACATCCAATATCCCAAATTATATATCCAATATCTAATATTCATAATGAGAGAATTAGCTCGATTTATTCCGTCGTCAATCCCATTGCGCGACTCGGTAGGTCCGTCTCAGTCAGCATTGGGAGGAACCAAAGAGTAGTAGCACCACCTAGCCAGCCTGGCTGCCTACACTGTACCCCAACTGAGAACGAATGATTGAGATCATTTAAGAACCATTCTGTCGTGAATACCAGTATACGTATAAACCCTTCTTTCAAATGTCCCGATCAAGTTATAGGGTCACGGTCAGTCAAACCCTATCTGTTACTTGACGCTATGCATGCGTTAATGCAAATCGAGATCATCGAGCTATCGTGTATCCAATACAACTAGCTCTAATGCTTTGGCCAAAGACTTATGATCTCATCTGCCAATAACCGCATAGGACATTTAACCCTCTCACTAACGGGAGAAAGAATTCTATCTTGGTATTCAGTAGGACCTGCTACTTGTCCGTCAAGATGCACGTCGAGGTTGACCCCCACCTTCCAGTTTATAGGGTTGAACTACTCTAATGAAAATCTTGACGTCAAAAGCACATACCTACTAAATACTCAAGTCGAAGGTTCACGAATACCTATCACAACCTTTCGATTCCGTCATTGACTGTCCCGAAGTGAAATCCGTGTGACGAATCGAGGGTGAGTCGGTTCGAGTATACTAATCCAATTAACATACCTATAACGTGTGTTCCCACTAACCATTAGCGTTCGATAGGCACTCTCCATGTCAAAGAACACGTCATACAGGTGTTCTCATAAACTTAACGCCCAGTTAAGTTTCATCGACTTGCGAACGATTAAGTATTTGAGCTATAAACTTTTCCAGTGCCGACCTCCTTATCCAATAAGGAGTGGAACGTTTTGCTCTCAAATACATAGACTGGTTTCTATACGTATATTTACGAGTTAGGAACGCCAGTAACTACCAGTAAATAAAGAAACATTCATTGCCTTATATAAATGATTTACATAATTACAAGTACAATGCCCTCACTCAACATCCCCTGAGTAGCATTTGAGGGCATACTCCTAACAAATTCATCCAAAAAATTCTAAAAAGATTTGTAAGCTTCAAATATCCATTTATGGACTGAAGAAGGCTTCTCGGAGCTGGAATCTTCGTTTCGATGAAACTATCAAAGAGTTTGGGTTTTTTCAAAATGAACATGAACCATGCATATACAAAAAGGCTAGTGGGAGCATAGTTGTCTTCTTAGTCTTATATGTAGATGACATATTACTCATTGGAAATAACATACCCGTCTTGCAGTCAGTCTAGACTTGGTTGGGAAGTTGTTTCTCCATGAAAGACTTAGGAGAAGCTGCTTACATTCTTAGGATAAAGATCTATAGAGATAGATCAAAGAGAATGGTTGGTCTGAGTCAGAGTGCCTACATTAACCAAACATTGAAAAGGTTCAATATGCAAGACTCCAAGCGACGAGTCCTGTCAATATCACATGACATTCATCTGAGTACGACTCAAAGTCCTTCGACTCCTAGTGAGCGATCCTGCATGAGAAAGAGTCCATATGCTTTGGCCATTGGATCAATCATGTGGACATAATTTGTACCCGACCAGATGTATTGTTCGCCCTTAGCATGACAAGTTGATAACAATCAAACCCATTTGAGAGTCACACATGATGGGAGTTTCTTCAGCCTCAAACTCGTATTCCTGTAGTTGTTGCTGCATCCAAAGGATGTGCATACAGTAGCTTTCAGCAACATAATATTATGACTCAAATGTATAAAGAGAGTTGGCCAATTACTTCTTACTGAACCATGACACAAGTCTTGGTCCAGGAAGTGACAAGTTCCACTTGTACTCTTCATATCCAGCTTGCAGCCTCCGAGAACCGAGTCGCTATAGCCAACCAAATTGAATCCTCCTTTCGTAGGATACCACAATCCTACATTGATTGTTCCTTTAATATACTTAAGATTTCGTTTAGCTATGGTGAAGTGTGACTCTTTAGGTGCAACCTGATATCGAGCACACACTCCTGCAGAAAATTAGATTTTCAGGCCTGCTGGCTGTTTGGTACATGAGTGAGCCTATTAGCTTCATGTAGAGTGATTGGTCCACTGGCTTTCCACCTACATCAACACTTATCTGTGTGGAAGGGCTCATGGGTGTTGTTGAGGAATTTAAGGTGTTCATCCCAAACTTCTTGAGCACCTCCTTGCTGTATTTATCATGGTTGATGAATATACCTATATGCAATTGATTGAACTCAAACCCTAATGAATAACTAAGTTCTCCTACCATACTCATTTCAAATTTACTTTGCATGAGATGAGAGAACTTCTTACACATATTTAGATTAGTTTAACTAAAAATAATATCATCCATATAAATTTGAACCATAATAAGGTCATCACCTTCCTTGATTTTGAAGAGTGTCTTGTCGACATCACTTTTCTCAAATCCATTGTTGATAAGATAAAGTGACAAGATTTCATACCAGGCTTTAGGTGCTTACTTAAGTAAGTCAATACAGAGCTTTCCTTAGCCTATAGACTAGATTACTTTACTCCGTGTTGGCAGACCCAGAAGGCTGTTGTACATACACTTCTTCAGCTAGGTCGCCATTCAGGAATACACTCTTAATGTCCATTTGATATAATATGAAGTTCTTTTGAGGTGCAAAAGCTAGAAATATTCTGATAGCTTCTGATATGGCTATAGCAGCATACGTTTCATCATAGTCTATGTCTTCTTCCTGTCGGTAGCCTTGGGCAACCAGTCTGGAGTTGTTTCTTATAACTTGACCATTTTTGTCGTTTTTGCTTTGAAATACCCATTTTGTTCTAATTACAGCTTGATGGTATGGCCTGGCTACTAAGTACCAAATATTGTTCTTTTAAAACCATTCAGCTCTTGCTCTATACATGCAATCTAATGACAATTGTTGAGAGATTCATTAGTCGAGACAGGTTCTTATTGAGCTAAGATTACAGCTAGTGCACGCATGGTAAGTCTATGGAGTTCGGCTTTAGACTTCCATACAGGGAATTGGACGTGTCAGGTCCAGATTCTATTTCCTCTTGTGCACATAGTATATTTCCATGTGTACTTTGCAACATTCTTCTGGTGGAAACACCAGAATCAATATCAATGATTACTAACTCCTACGAGTGATCTCGTAACCTCCTTTGTTAGGTTCTATTACACATCCCTAGCTATGTCTCGTTAGTCTGTACGTTCATAGTACGATTATTAAAATATGTACGATTATCAAAGTGATTCTAAATCACAAAATAAGCATTCCAAATGCTAAATATCTTATATACGATCGCAAGACCTCGCTCCGATACCACTGTTGGGATTTGGTGCCTAAAACGAAGGCCCAGCAGAAGCGGTAAAACGAAAATTAATTCGATCTGAATCCCTACGAGGATCGATCGAGCTACGCATATACGAATATAAAATAAACAAAGGAAGATACGAATTCATACCCTTGTCGTCCGTTGATTATATGGAGTTCATTCTCTTGAGATATTCCCCAAATAATCCAGAGTGCTCCAAGCCCTTGGATGATCCAACGCCGAAAAACCGCGTCTCTACTTGTCACGCGCCGGAGAAATGAACGGAATGACAACACTCGATTAACCTCTAAGGTTACGGCTAGAATCAAGTGATGAAGCTTTGATTATAACACTCTAAGTGTTTTAATATTTAATCTCTCAATATTTATCTCTTGATATTTTCTCCAATAATATATCTCAAGAACAATGAATAAGTGTGAAGACTTGAAGAAAATGTTTTCACTCTCTCTTTTTCCTTCACTCACGTAAGTCTCCAGTAGTTGGCTAATGAGATAGTCTTCACTTTATATTCAACACCAACCACCATGATGAGATATCACTTTGATATCTTGTCCCCTCATATCTTGATCTTCATTATAAAAATGATGACCAAAGACCAAGAGGGATTTGGTGGGGGGGCCGTCCATCTAAAAGAGCCGGGCGAGTCCGGTCCGTTTCGGACTCCCGTGAGTCCAAACAGATAAAATCCGATTCTGTTCCGATGAATTTATATCGATTAATTAATCCAATTAATTAATCATATCAAATACATAATGATATAATTAATTTTTCAAAGAAATATTATATTCATGAATTAAATTAGTCACCCTGTAATTTATTTAATTCATTAGTCCGTAAATTAATTTATCCAATAAATCAATTTAGACATCCAATATCCCAAATTATATATCCAATATCTAATATTCATAATGAGAGAATTAGCTCGATTTATTCCGTCGTCAATCCCATTGCGCGACTCGGTAGGTCCGTCTCAGTCAGCATTGGGAGGAACCAAAGAGTAGTAGCACCACCTAGCCAGCCTGGCTGCCTACACTGTACCCCAACTGAGAATGAATGATTGAGATCATTTAAGAACCATTCTGTCGTGAATACCAGTATACGTATAAACCCTTCTTTCAAATGTCCCGATCAAGTTATAGGGTCACGGTCAGTCAAACCCTATCTGTTACTTGACGCTATGCATGCGTTAATGCAAATCGAGATCATCGAGCTATCGTGTATCCAATACAACTAGCTCTAATGCTTTGGCCAAAGACTTATGATCTCATCTGCCAATAACCGCATAGGACATTTAACCCGCTCACTAACGGGAGAAAGAATTCTATCTTGGTATTCAGTAGGACCTGCTACTTGTCCGTCAAGATGCACGTCGAGGTTGACCCCCACCTTCCAGTTTATAGGGTCGAACTACTCTAATGAAAATCTTGACGTCAAAAGCACATACCTACTAAATACTCAAGTCGAAGGTTCACGAATACCTATCACAACCTTTCGATTCCGTCATTGACTGTCCCGAAGTGAAATCCGTGTGACGAATCGAGGGTGAGTCGGTTCGAGTATACTAATCCAATTAACATACCTATAACGTGTGCTCCCACTAACCATTAGCGTTCGATAGGCACTCTCCATGTCAAAGAACACGTCATACAAGTGTTCTCATAAACTTAACGCCCAGTTAAGTTTCATCGACTTGCGAACGATTAAGTATTTGAGCTATAAACTTTTCCAGTGCCGACCTCCTTATCCAATAAGGAGTGGAACGTTTTGCTCTCAAATACATAGACTAGTTTCGATACGTATATTTACGAGTTAGGAACGCCAGTAACTACCAGTAAATAAAGAAACATTCATTGCCTTATATAAATGATTTACATAATTACAAGTACAATGCCCTCACTCAACATCCCCTGAGTAGCATTTGAGGGCATACTCCTAACAAATTCATCCAAAAAATTCTAAAAAGATTTGTAAGTTTCAAATATCCATTTATGGACTGAAGAAGGCTTCTCGGAGCTGGAATCTTCGTTTCGATGAAACTATCAAAGAGTTTGGGTTTTTTCAAAATGAACATGAACCATGCATATACAAAAAGGCTAGTGGGAGCATAGTTGTCTTCTTAGTCTTATATGTAGATGACATATTACTCATTGGAAATAACATACCCGCCTTGCAGTCAGTCTAGACTTGGTTGGGAAGTTGTTTCTCCATGAAAGACTTAGGAGAAGCTGCTTACATTCTTAGGATAAAGATCTATAGAGATAGATCAAAGAGAATGGTTGGTCTGAGTCAGAGTGCCTACATTAACCAAACATTGAAGAGGTTCAATATGCAAGACTCCAAGAGATGAGTCCTGTCAATATCACATGACATTCATCTGAGTACGACTCAAAGTCCTTCGACTCCTAGTGAGCGATCCTGCATGAGAAAGAGTCCATATGCTTTGGCCTTTGGATCAATCATGTGGACATAATTTGTACCCGACCAGATGTATTGTTCGCCCTTAGCATGACAAGTTGATAACAATCAAACCCATTTGAGAGTCACACATGATGGGAGTTTCTTCAGCCTCAAACTCGTATTCCTGTAGTTGTTGCTGCATCCAAAGGATGTGCATACAGTAGCTTTCAGCAACATAATATTATGACTCAAATGTAGAAAGAGAGTTGGCCAATTACTTCTTACTGAACCATGACACAAGTCTTGGTCCAGGAATTGACAAGTTCCACTTGTACTCTTCATATCCAGCTTGCAGCCTCCGAGAACCGAGTCGCTATAGCCAACCAAATCGAATCCTCCTTTCGTAGGATACCACAATCCTACATTGATTGTTCCTTTAATGTACTTAAGATTTCGTTTGGCTATGGTGAAGTCTGACTCTTTAGGTGCAACCTGATATCGAGCACACACTCCTGCAGAAAATTAGATTTTCAGGCCTGCTGGCTGTTTGGTACATGAGTGAGCCTATTAGCTTCATGTAGAGTGATTGGTCCACTGGCTTTCCAGCTACATCAACACTTATCTGTGTGGAAGGGCTCATGGGTGTTGTTGAGGAAATTAAGGTGTTCATCCCAAACTTCTTGAGCACCACCTTGCTGTATTTATCATGGTTGATGAATATACCTATATGCAATTGATTGAACTGCAACCCTAATAAATAACTAAGTTCTCCTACCATACTCATTTCAAATTTACTTTGCATGAGATGAGAGAACTTCTTACACATATTTAGATTAGTTGAACTAAAAATAATATCATCCATATAAATTTGAACCATAATAAGGTCATCACCTTCCTTGATTTTGAAGAGTGTCTTGTCGACATCACTTTTCTCAAATCCATTGTTGATAAGATAAAGTGACAAGATTTCATACCAGGCTTCAGGTGCTTACTTAAGTAAGTCCATACAGAGCTTTCCTTAGCCTATAGACTAGATTACTTTACTCCGTGTTGGCAGACACAGAAGGCTATTGTACATACACTTCTTCAGCTAGGTCGCCATTCAGGAATACACTCTTAATGTCCATTTGATATAATATGAAGTTCTTTTGAGGTGCAAAAGCTAGAAATATTCTGATAGCTTCTGATATGGCTATAGCAGCATATGTTTCATCATAGTCTATGTCTTCTTCCTGTCGGTAGCCTTGGGCAACCAGTCTGGAGTTGTTTCTTATAACTTGACCATTTTTGTCATTTTTGCTTTGAAATACCCATTTTGTTCTAATTACAGCTTGATGGTATGGCCTGGCTACTAAGTACCAAATATTGTTCTTTTAAAACCATTCAGCTCTTGCTCTATACATGCAATCTAATGACAATTGTTGAGAGATTCATTAGTCGAGACGGGTTCTTATTGAGCTAAGATTACAGCTAGTGCACGCATGGTAAGTCTATGGAGTTCGGCTTTAGACTTCCATACAGGGAATTGGACGTGTCAGGTCCAGATTCTATTTCCTCTTGTGCACATAGTATATTTCCATGTGTACTTTGCAACATTCTTCTGGTGGAAACACCAGAATCAATATCAATGTTTACTAACTCCTACGAGTGATCTCGTAACCTCCTTTGTTAGGTTCTATTACACATCCCTAGCTATGTCTCGTTAGTCTGTACGTTCGGCTTCAACTTCCACAACATCAGTTTCACATCATCTGTTCTTATATTTGCGGGGTTTATTTCTAGAGAGCTAACAGGATCTACCTAAGGCTGTGGGATTTCCTCAAGGGTTAAGGGATAGAATTCTTGGGTTAGGTTATCTACTCCTGCAGGATCACAATTGATGTGAATCAAGAAGCAGTCAGATGGAAGAGGAATTATACATTCCTGTGTGACCAATAACAAGATCACGAGCAAAAGCGATAAAGAATTCATTAACAGTGCTTGTGCAAAATTATTTCAATCAAATTGGTGACCACAACATAATAACATCTTTGTTTGTGTCATTGAAGCCGTCACATGTTAGATCAAAAGTGTTGATGTAATCATTCCAAGCGATAAGCCTCACTAAGGCATATTTCGTTTCAGATGTATCTCCTACATATGATGTCTAATTAAGCTTTTATTTACACCATTGGAAAGCTAAGAAAAAGTCATAAAATTTTTACATTCATCATGACATCAAAATTGAATACTTTCAGTGGTGAAAATACGGTACAAATGAAAGCAGGCGTTAGAACTTTCAGATATAATATCCCTTCATATTTTTGTCATAACTTTCACTTCTGATATCCTATTGAGACGATTAAAGTGTCTTTAGAAAGTTAAGAGGCAGTAATACAATCATATAGAAGACACTATGATCAAAATTGGACGTTTAGGAGCCCTTATGCAACTAAAATGACAACAACATATTTTCTTAACTTTGATTTCTTATTTTCAAAACTTAAGTCTTGGCCTTTGATTTTTGTCCCACTACAAATGTGGAGTCCTTAACTTCATTGATCGAACTTTAGGGGCGCTGAATGTTGAATTTACAATTTCTTAGTCTTTATATGTTTTATTTTATATTTTTATATTGTAATAGTTGTAGAAATTTTGCTTTACATAGCCCTCATTTTCATTTGTAAGAGTACTTTGAAATTTATCAAAATTGTGAGTGTTTATGTTAACAAACTTTCTTCTTGTTTTGAATGTGTCTCCAAAATATAAATCGTGATTTAATTCACTTATCGAGGTGTTAGAAACCTCATGGTGTGTTTGAATCGCACCTTCCGGTTTGCTACGGCGCGTCACGCAGAGGGTTTGAAGTAAAATAACCATTTTCTTAATATTGGAATGATCTTGGGAACTAAAATCATACTAGCGGTAGCGGTTACCACTGCACGGCATGTGGAGGTCCCATCAGTTGGCGTCATAGCTCGTTTTTTTCCATTACTAAGTGGTATCATCTATTTTCCTTCATTTTCATTATCTTCTTATCTTACCATCCTATCATTTCTTTCTATCTTCTAAACCTTTTGTCTTCTTCCTCTCAGGTAAATGAGACACCTTACTAGACCTACGAGGTGGTTGTACTTGTGTTTCAGAAGGTTCAATTCCAGTTTCTTGCATAGGTGTCTCCCGAGGAGTTTCATTGTATTCTTCTAAAGAAATACTTCTACCTACTCCTCCTTCCTGAATGAACTCATCTTCCAGGAAGTGTGCTTGTAAAGCAACAACGATCTTTCGATCTTCGGGCATGTAGAATAGATATCCCATCATCCCAGATGGGAATCAAATGAAACGTCCCTTCGCGGACCTAGCTTCCAACTTCTCCACCTTAGTCTTCTTGACATAGGCGGGACATTCCCAAATCTTTATATGATTAAGACTTGGTTTCTTGCCCTCCCACATCTCATGTGGAGTTTTAGGAACGGATTTGGAAGGACATCTGTTCAAGATGTAACCGGCGGTCAGAAGTGCATACCCCCACAGGTAAATCGGTAAGTCAGTATAGCCCAGCATGGAACGGACCATGTTCAACAAGGCCCGGTTCCTTCTTTCTGACACACCATTTAACTGAGGAGTACCTGGAGGTGTTAGTTGTGAAACTATTCCATGTTCCTTAAGGAACTCGTCAAACTCTGTACTCATATACTCGCCACCTCGGTCCGACCGAAGTTCTTTGATATGATTACCAGTCTGTTTCTCGACTAGGGCCTTGAATTCCTGGAATTTCTCAAAGGCCTCAGATTTATGTTTCATTAAGTATGCATAACCATATCTAGTATGATCATCTGTAAACGTAATGAAATATTTATATCTGTCACGTGCTGCTTCGAAAGCACCACATATGTCGGTATGGATTAATCCTAGTTTATCAGTGGCTCTTTCAAAAGTCCCTGTGAAGGGGGACTTAGTCATTTTGCCTTTAAGGCAAGATTCACAAGTAGGAAAGGGATCCGATCCCAATGGACCCATAAGTCCATCTTTTTCCATCTTGTAAACCTTGGTCTGACCAACATGACCAAGTCTAACATGCCATTTCAAAACTTGATTGGTTTCATCCCTACCACGTTTTCTAGTCATAGTATTTACAACTACTTTGTTGCTGATTTAGATGATACAATCCAGTTAACAATGTAGCAGTACCCACTAGTTTATTTCTGAAATAAATTTTGCAGGAACCATCACCAATGAAAAATGAAAAGCCTTTTCGGTCCATGACCGGAATGGATACAATGTTTTTGTGCCCCTTGGGCAAAACAAGTACATCTTCTAAAGTCAAAAGAAGTGATCCTATGTCAGTCGCCTCGACACTATGCCCGCTTCCGACTGTGATCGTAACTTCTCTAGCTCCAAGCTTCCTACTTTGTTCCAGATCCTGATTCACGGTACCACTGTTGGGATTCGGTGCCTAAAACGAAGGCCCAGCAGAAGCGGTAAAACAAAAATTAATTCGATCCGAATCCCTACGAGGATCGATCGAGCTACGTATATACGAATATTATACGAAACACAATAGATATAGAAACTCACCCTTGTAGTCCGTTGATTAAATGTATTCCTTCTCTTGAGCTATTCCCCAAACTTTAGTTGTTCTCCACGAATCCAATCCACTCCAAGCTCTTGGATGATCCAACGCCGAAAAGACAACATCCCTACTTGTCACGCGCCGGAGTAACGACCAGGATGGCTAAACCTCGTTATCCTCCAAGGATACGGCTAGAATAAGGTTATAGGAGCTTTTGATATGATGAATATACTCCAAGTATGTTTATTAAAATTCTCTCTAATTAATCTCTCAATTTTTTTTCTCCAATAAAATAAAACTTCAAGATGAATGTAGAAGATGAAGAAGAGTTGAAAAACTTCTCAACCGTGAGTTGCTCAAAAGTGTGAGGTAGAGTGAGATGTCTTCTTATTTTATTATTCTTCCACAAGACCAAATCATCACCTTTTTAATCACAAGAGATTTGTGTTCCCTTCATAAGTCTTTGGTCTTCCAATTAAAAAATTGGAGACAAAGACCAAGAATAAGGTTGGTGAAATGGGGCGGCCATCTAGAAGAATCGGGATGAGTTCGGTTCGTTTCGGACTCTTGAAAGTCCAAACAGATAAACCCCAATTCCGTTCCGATGTATTTATATCAATTAATTAATCCAATTAATTAATCATATCAAATACAAAATAACATAATTAATTTCTCTAATAAATAATTATATTTATGAATTGAATTAATCACCCAATAATTAATTTAATTCATTAGGCCATAAATCAATTTATCCAATAAATCGATTTCGACATCCAATGTCCCAAAATTTGATATCGAATATTTAATATTCATAATGAGAGAATAAGCTCGATTCATTCTGTCGTCAATCCTATTGCGCGACTCGGTAGGTCCGTCTCAGTCAGCAATGGGAGGAACCAAAGAGTAGTAGCACCACCTAGCAGCCTGGCGGCCTACACTGTACCCCAACTGAGAACGAATGATTGGGATCATTCAAAAACCATTCTGTCGTGAATACCAGTATACGTATAAACCCTTCTTTCAAATGTCCCGATCAAGTTATAGGGTCACGGTTAGTCAAACCCTATTTGTACTTGATGCTATCGAGCTCTCGTGTATCTAATACAACTAGCTTCAATGCTTTGGCCAAAGACTTGTGATCTCATCTGCCAATAACCGCATAGGACATATAACCCGCTCACTAACGAGAGAAAGAATTCTATCTTGGTATTCAGTAGGACCTGCTACTTGCCCGTCAAGATGCATGTTGAGGTTGACCCCCACCTCCCGGTTTAGAGGGTTGAACTACTCTAATGAAAATCTTGACATCACAA
The DNA here is from genome assembly GCA_033398695.1 of Orobanche coerulescens. Taxonomy (NCBI): domain Eukaryota; kingdom Viridiplantae; phylum Streptophyta; class Magnoliopsida; order Lamiales; family Orobanchaceae; genus Orobanche; species Orobanche coerulescens. The sequence goes on along the minus strand of CM065807.1, from coordinate 116,418,397 downwards.
GCACATCCCTACTAAATCCCCAAGTCGAGGGTTCACGAATACCTATCACAACCTTTCAATTCCGTCATTGACAGTCCTAGAGTGAAATCCGTGTGACGAATCGAGGGTGAGTCGGTTCGAGTATACTAATCCAATTAGCATATCTATAACGTGTGCTCCCATTAACCATTAGTGTTCGACAGGCACTCTCCATGTCAAAGAACACGTCATACAAGTCTTCACATAAACTTAACGCCCAGTCAAGTTTCATCGACTTGCGAACGATTAAGTATTTGAGCTATAAACGTTTCCAGTGTCGACCCCCTTATTCAATAAGGAGTGGAACGTTTTGCTCTCAAATACACGGACTAGTTTCTATATGTATATTTACGAGTTAAGAATGCCATTAACTACCAGTAAATAAAGAAACATTCATTGCCTTATATAAATGATTTACATTATTACAAGTACAATTCCCTCACTCAACATCCTCCGACTGGCATTCGAGGGCATACTCCTAACACCCATAGCGTATGTTAACCAAGAGTTGACTCGACCAAGCACGTTCTTCGCCGAAAGCTGCCGACCACGGGTCCCACCTGTTGGCCATAGCCTTATCTGTCCGATTCCTCTCGTTACATACATAATGCCTTATACATAGCGTACATAACACTTAGCATCCTAACGTACGTTAACTGTGCTCATTAATGTACGTAATCCTTGTGCCTTAGCGTACGCTAAGTGTACATCGTAGCGTGCACTAATGTGGATGTACTCAGCTATTTTCAGCTTATTCTTGTCCAACGTCTTGACATACTAGATACGTATAGACGACGCACTATATCCTCCAATGCAATTATCGACTAAGTACGACAATTACACCAATACAGATCTCTCAGTCCTTCATTTATTTTATCCATATTGTACAGACTCCACGCGGTACAATATAACTCGGATAAAATAATATTACACAACAGTAGTAGAAATTCTGGATATTACATACTACACCACTTAAAATAAGTTTCGTCCTCGAAACTAGCAATCCATCATAGAAAAACCAACAATCCGTTCAACCAAAATATTCCGAAACCATCACAACAACGATCAATCATCATCATTACCGAATAACCAAAACAGTACACTTACATATGCGCCAAGTCGACGATCTCCTGAGATTCTAGCAAGTGACTTCACTGTAAAGCCTCAACGCGTTTACAATCATAATTTCATGAGTCTAAAAAATATATCGTCTTCGGATGAAATAATCTCCCCGTATCAAGTCCTGTCTGCTTGATTACACAATCAAGTCCCAATTCTGATACAATACATCTGAGAAACAACTGCCCAAAACAATGACACAAATCCCAAAACACCGGCACAAAATTCAAACGCTCAGATGATCACTAACCATGATCAACCAATAAATTAACCGAGATTATCATCGACATGATAAACTCTAATACGACCAATCCAAAGGTCAAAACGGAGCCGAGAATATCATCAATATGATAAACTCCAATATGACCATCCGGAGGTCAAAAATCAATCGAGAGTATCATCAACATGATAAACTCCAATATTACCAACAAAGGAGCAACAACAATCTAGAATACCCTCATATGGTAAGCTCCAACACGATCAACATAGGACCACAGAAATCGATATACGAACGAATAAAGTTCTCAAAACGTTAAACAAATCACATACAGTGGATCTCAAGAAACACACCCGACTGTTGAACATACCCCTCGGCATGCGAACAACCAGTCATCAACTGACGAACATATCCAATCATACCTGGAGTGGGAACGACCACTCAATATCCAAAACAACGAGCATGGGGTCACCATCCCCAAATTTACACTTACGAAGAAATCATTCCAAAATCACTATGGTAAAATCGCGCTACTACCATACCAATGGAATCACATAGCACATATGTCCCGGTTTCACAAAATCCAAAGTTCCAAAATTACATCCTATGCATGAATCTACAACCCGCAGCACATTTCTCTTATCCGATTGATCAACCGATCATCCATGGATAAGCAAACTACCATACTAAAGTTCGAATCTCTTTTCATAGTTCCATACCGAGGTCTTATCCAGTTCGTGAGTCACACTCATAACTTCACCATGATATGCACTATGCACTAAATGTGTATGTATATCAGTCACATTTTTAAAACCAGTTTGAAATCATGTAATCTTGTCAGGAAGAAAAATTTTCGAAAGTTCTTCCAAGAATTTCAAAACTCAAAACATAAATTTTCGTAAGACCACGAAATTAATTTTCGAAAAATTAAATCGGCTTACTGGTGTCAAGTTCTCGATGAAAATTTCTTTTGAATACACACGATTAAATAAAATGGAATTATGCAAATGCTTGACCACATTCATACTCCTGTATACCAATTCGGCTTGTCACCAAATCCACTGACATTCCATCGGAAAACCACATAATAGAGTTCCAACATCTCAATGTATGGACTCCGACAAAAACTCCTTTTTCCACATATAACTCACAACGTCAACCATTATCCCTTTCTGGATCATCTCAACTATGCTATGACAAAACATTGAAACAATTCTACACAGTGAAAGACTTCCCGAGAAGTTTCATTTGAACAAGTAAAGCAAAACCTTGAAAGGCGGAAATGAAATAGATAAATGAGAGGTAAAGTGTTTTAAAAATCTCGGAAGTTTTGGAAACCATGAAAAATCCTTTTGAAAAACATTAGGGTCTCAGCCCATACCCCGTTCCACATTACAAGAATTTTAAAAGTAGAAAGTCCTTTTGGACCCCAAGTCATGAGTTATAAAACTATTTAAAAATCGATTGGGTCTCGGCCCAAAAATCATTTTCCGTAAAACATCCGTAAAACATTCATTTTGAAAAATATATCATTTATAAATGCTCAAAAACAGTTCATATATCTCAAAATGAATTAACATGACTACATGTTCTTCTCAACTATCCACAACATTTCTCCCAAATGCACAACTCCATTCCAATATTTAACCGACATATTGATTTCCAAAATCATAGCTTCTCCCGATCACTGGTTTTGTCCCAGCTACTATGTTCTGGTACCTCATAACATAACACATAATATTCTTCCGAAACTCAAAGCATATCAACTTAGAACGGTAGTAAATCTCAATGAAATTCAAAAATCCAAATACTTACAGATCGTGAAGCTAACGATTCCCCGTGATACTGGCACATGTCTAAACTCTAGAAAATACTTGACACATATATTTTCAAAACACAAATTTTGCAAACTTAATTCAACTCGAGAACGCAACACATCTATATTAGAAGAAACATGTTGACACCATTTGGAAAAGTTCATAACAACCTCAGTACCACACTGGTAACTCACATATCACACAAGCCCGAGTGAACAACAAAACCCAGGGCTCTGGGATTCGTCAATCGACAACTCGAATGACATGACAAAAGCATGACCCAACTCGACCCGACTGCCTAGGTTTTCTCAACCTAAGCTTCGATACCATATTATGTAACACCCCAGATCCGACCGGGGATATTACAGCGCCGTGGGCCCCGAGATGGAACCCACAAGGCTAAAAAGACATTTTCGCAAATATTTACCAATGCTCAAGAGGCTAACGACGGTATTATCTATTAAAAACACTCGAAGACTTTATAAAACTCGTTTATCAAAACCGTCGTAAAGTCTCATTTGAAAGGACAAGGCCAAACAGCCGAAACTCAATAGTTTAGAAGACGATTTCCAAAGTAACTCAAGTTACTATAAACGAAAGGTCCTTTAAAAATACTCACGTAGTGAAAAAGACAACAGTTAAAAGTACTCTAGCAGCGGAATGCAACAACTGATCAAGAAACTCAATTCACAAATACATGCCCTAGCCAGTATCCTTTGGGAAGCTCATTTCTCCACGACCACTACAAGCTCGATATCCAAAGAACCTAAAAAGAGAGCCCATGATGGGGTCAACCATAATATACAACAATGATATCAATCACATCATAGCGCACGCTAATGAGTTGGGTCGGCATAGGCAGGGAGGTTTCCAGACTGTCTGGACTATCTGGTAACGTACGATAGGCTTCGGATAGCACACGCTATAAGAGTTGCATAGTGCATGCTAAGCTATCTCAACAGCGCACACTAAGGCTTTAGCAGGGCAGAGGACAGTAGGTTCTGGACACTAATTCCCAGGCAGCGCACGCTAATTTTTGGCTAGTGCACGCTAAAGGAAGGCGATTAGCGCACGCAACGGTATATCCACTCTGGGATGGGCTTACAGGTCCTCTGAGGGTTTCGTAGCCTCTGGTGCGATTCCACGGATAATATGAGTTAACAACTTTGGGATGGACCGACGGGTCCTCTGAGGGTTCCGTAGCCTCTGGTGCGGTTCCACGGTTGATCATGTATGTATTGATGTGATGCTATGAGATTTAGTTATTCCGGAATACTAGTCTTGAAATGATGAATTGACGGTTACCTTTACTTTATTGTCGAGGAGTATTGTATTTCATATTTGATATACTTGCACTAGCTATTCGACGGCTAACCCATTTATGGGGGAAATACTTTTTATGTATTTCAGGTCCAGGAGAGTGGACAGGCAGGTATCGGGTCGGCATGAAGATGATGGGCTAGTGTGATACTGTGTCTTATCTCCGGTTACATTTTGTGTTCCTCCATTCAGTGTTGTTGTACTGGAATGGTTATTGAATACTTGAGTATTATTTTTCAGTTCCTTGATGTCCCAGTTATATTGCCGAGGTATTTATTTTGTGTGGTGACGTATTTGGATACATTGGATGTGATTTGAATACACTTTGTATTATCTTTCATTCATTGTATTTGGACCTTCTCGGTCAAGATTTATAGTTCTGCGTATGATTAGCCTTGTGGGTCCCACGGTGGGGCTCACGGCACTATAATATACCCTGAATATCTTGGGGGTGTTACAATAGCTGACCCCCAAATCCTATTGGGTTATTACAGTGCCGTGGACCCCACGCCAGGAGATCCACCAGGCGAACATGACTAAAAATACATTAAATAACACAACAAGGGAAAATCATAGTCCCTACCATGACATCCGACACAATATTCCGATGAGGAATTTCAACGACAAAAGTAGCCTACGTGGCCAAAAATGAAATACAACAACATCCACGAACGTCTGTTCGGGTAATACAACACGACATCAACTGACAAGACTGGAGTACACTCCAACTGACTGACCGACAATGAACAACTCGTACTAGTATCGCTCGAATGCCTCGTCGCCATCATCATGCCCCTGTGTCTCAACTCTCTCCTCTCAAGCACCTAAAACATGAAAAACATGTTCCGCCACGGGGTAAGTCATCCAGATAATGAATATCAAATACATGTATAACATGATATGCATCCAAAGGCAGAATGAAATGGTACAATGATGATAATAATACGAGATGCTCACAAACCAAGGTAAGAATCGAGCATTCGTGAAATACTATGCCCACGGCATACTATTAATAATTGCTCGATGTGTTAGAACATAAATGCCCAACGGCGAATTATAATCACAGAATACCACAATGAATTAAACGACATGAACCAAACCAGAATGAATTTAATATGAATCATAATGCCCAAAGGCTCCAATGAAAGTACCAAGGCATTACAAAAGGCCCGAAAGTCGTTCAATGAAGTCAACAAATATCATAAACACTGAAGTCAAAACAGCCCGAAGTCAGTAACAATGAGGGCCGGCCACGGCACGAAGCCGTATCACAATGAGGGCCGGGCCACGGATCCACCAGTATCACAATTAGGGGAAGCCACGGCATCCACCAGATCACAATTAGCGACTAAGCCAAGGCATCCAGCCGTATCACAATTAGGGCCGAAGCCACGGCATCCAGCCGTATCACAATTAGGGCCGAAGCCACGGCATCCAGCCGTATCACAATTAGGGCCGAAGCCACGGCATGAAGCCGTATCACAATGAATGATAGTGTGCTGCCTTGAGTCGGCCAACACGATGATAGTAACACACGGATAGACACCGCCCTGACAAATCCCCAAATTAACACCTCGATTGCCTTAGAACGGCCAACCGACAACAATGATGCAATGGATGATTCAATACCTCGATTGCCTAAAACGGTCAATCGACAACAATGATACCATAAATGATTGAACACTTCGATTTGCCTGAGAACGGCCAATCGATAACAATGACACGATGAATGAGTGAATACCTCGATTGCCTTAGAAAGGTCAATCGATAACAATGACACGATGAATGAGTGAATACCTCGATTGCCTTAGAAAGGTCAATCGATAACAATGACACGATGAATGAGTGAATACCTCGATTGCCTTAGAAAGGTCAATCGATAACAATGATTTAGTGAATGATTGAACATTTCGATTTGCTTGAGAACGGCAATTCGATAACAATGATATGAAGGAGGCCCCGGCACCTTTAATGGGTTACCGACGACGAAGGCGAGAAATGAATAAGCCAATGCCTTTAATCGGCCTGTACAGTTTTAATGACAATCCAAACAGGAATAACAATGATCTCAACGATGTCTTTAATTTACATCTATATTAACAACAATTGATACATCGATACCGCGAACCGGCTATCGACAATGACATTAATAATGAGTATCACAATGCCTTGAATCGGCCGTTAACGAACAACAATAAACATTTGGCAAAATTGCCGAAAGGTATCGTATCGAACGATCTCTTGATATCAATGAATTCATGAAGAGACTAAGTCTCGGAATGATACAACACATCCATACATATACATGATGACATTAGCTCATTGACTAGTACAAGTATAAAACTTGCCTCAAACCGAAGGCGAGAAGGTACTTCCACGATCAACGTCCTTAATGAAATTACCGCTCGAACAACCTTAAACAACACAAAACCAACAATTCTCTTAATACACGAATCAAGCATGATCACAACCAACTCAAAAGTCGATTCAACAATACCCAAACTCATCGGGGCATTTAAAACAACGTGTTGTAAACAATCTCCAATTGTTTACAACCAAAACTCATTTACATCCGAACCAACTCCCAATGAATGATTCAAATCCACAAAACTCATGGATACTATCAATAATCCAATAGAATGCTTAGAACGATATTTCAACAACATTTAGTCGAAAACCCCAAAATTCCAAAGTCAACCCGTAAGGGTTCTTGAACAATTCCTCAATTATTCACAAATTCAAAATTACACCAATGAATCCGTAGAAATACATGTATCCAAGATAGATAATCCATATCTAACATATTCCAACATAATATCGATTTAACACGAAGAGATCGGAAGCAAAACACCCAAGATCCGAAATTCTAGATCCAAGAATCATTACCTTGATTTGGAGTGATGAAACTGATTTAGATGATGATTAATCCAACTTAGAAGCTTGAAGATGATGCTAGATGATTGCAGCTCGAAAAGACCTTTCCGAATCGCCCGAGCTCGTCCGAAATGATTGAGAAATGAAGAAATGACGAAAGTTGGACCAAACTGTCCTATTTATATCGTCGACTTAGCGCACGCTATGACTTGATATTTAGCGTGCGCTAGCGGTTTATCGGGCACCCGGTGAGGTCTGAAATGCCTCGTTAGCGAGCGCTACGACTTGGTAGCGTGCGCTAACACCTTACCGATAGCGTGCGCTATTCCAGATTGTTAGCGTGCGCTAACTGATGTCTGATACTCAACGATCAAATCCGTAACTCATCCTCTTCTGCCTTGCACGCGTTAGCGTGCGCTACTAAAGTGACTTAGCGTGCGTTGCCAACACAATTAGCGTACGCTACTTACCACTCGTAGCGTGCGCTACGAATTTCCCAAATCAGCCCAGTACCTTCTGGACTGTCTGCCTCACTTGCGCTAGCGTGCGCTAATACTGAATCATTGCGTGCGTTACATGCACCTCGTTAGCGCGCGCTAACTACAATGTGTAGCGTGCGCTACCTCTCAAACTGCAAATAAAAACATGATGATGATGACGACAACAATCTCGGCTCGATCTCAAACAGTGATGATCCCAAAATACGCCGAATGGTGAACATAGTTGACTGAATATGAATGATGAATGATCATTACTGAGTGAAAAAAATTGAGTGACGATTCTTGAATGATAATAAATGAATTCACAACCGGGTATTACATACTCCCCCCCTTAAAAAGAGTTTCGTCCTCGAAACTGAGGGTAAACAACTCGGGATATGAACTATCCATCACGATCTGAAAACAATAACGCCCAAATAGTCCTCGGGACCAAATCAACCGCAAGCCCAAGTCCCCAAAACTTGACGTCTCGAAACACAGTGAACGATTTCTCAAATTATCACGAAATCTCGAGCACAACGCCGGAGGGATGAACTCCCAACAAATGACCCAAATCTCAAGATTCTCAAATGTGATCATAATAAGATAGATCAATAATAAATGATCCACAGTCACGATACATTATTACGGATAGATTTACACAGTCATCCAGAAACAAGGTTACATCCCAAATGTACCCAACATCGATATCCTCCCATATCATCGATTTCCTCTATCTCAACGATTTAAGGTATATCCGACGATGAACTCGCCGCTAACTAAGACCTCAGAAGGTCACGAGAATGAAAGTGACAAAAATGAATGATGAATGATAAATGACTACAAATCCGACAAGGATTTAGAATGACTCACCAAAGTGAATTAATAACGTCATGAGTGATAGTTCCTTGAAGTGATTGGAACCGCCGTTCCTCATGAATTGAATGATTAATCGATAATTATGAGTCCCAACATGATTGATATACATGATGAATGAATTATATGAATGAATGAACGACAATGAAATGAATGATTGTCCTCCTACCGAGCAAGAATTAACTTACTCAATACTGGTAATGAATGTCCTTACCTCGGGCTCTCGAAGCCTGATAGGGCCCCTTGAATGAAGTACGGGCTGGAGTAACAAAATCCCCCGAGGCTCTTGAGCTCTCTTGAGATTTACTGGCGCTAGAACCCCTGCAGTATTTCTGCCGGTGTCCATGCCTCCCACACAGAAAACAAACAATAGCTGGCACCGTACACCGGGTACTAACGTGACTCTTTGAATCACGCTTAAAGCAAACAACAATCGAACTCGCCGTCGCTCGAGAGGAAGACGCTGTCCCAAAGACGAAGACGACTAGAAAACGACTTGGACGCTTGAGCCCGATGTCCTCCGAACGAGCCGACACTCTAGTCCTCTCACCAAGAAATCAAGGATGCTTCGAGTAAGCTCCTTGATCAAAAGCTCGCTCCAAGAGCCTTCCCGATGAACTCACTAAGTGAATTACAATTGTGATTGAACAATCGCATCCTCACCGCGGATTTAGCCTCTTGCTAAAATACTTAATTTTATCCGCCTCAAGACGGATAATTGACGGCAAATCAAGTAGTCCCTGAAACTTCTCAGCAATGACAATAACACCCTCGTTCTCATCGGGTTCGGGGTTCAAAACCTCTGACAACTTGGCTTCACGAAGTGGAGCCGGATAATACCTCTCTAACATGAGAGTCTTGAACTCGCTCCAATTACAATCACGATCGATGGGTTTCACAGAAAGCCACCACGAATAAGCGCCCTTACTCAAGTAATAAGCCGCTACTGCCACTTTACTCTCTTCCGGACACTGAACCATGTCGAAGAGTTTATCAAAATGCTCGAGCCAATGAACAATATCAGCTGGTTCCGACGAACCCTCAAAAGTAGGCGGCATCTGACGAGAGATATCGCCAACAATCTGATTCACTCCTCCAGTCTGTACATGAAATGGCACCTGGCATCCATGTTGCGGTGGACCACGAACCATCGAGGTCTGCATGGTCTCCACTATCCGCGTCATCTGAGTCATCTGGGCCATCATGCCCTGCATAAATATGAATGGATCAACCCGAACACCTTCCGAGTGAGATGCCTCTCGCACGACTCCTGACAGTGAATGGTTATCCGACGGTGAATGAGTAGCCTCGCTATTTGATGAATTAATGATATCCTCGCGTTTGTGGGCATGCACACGAGATCTCGGTTCCACCGCACCGCGGCCTCTTCCCCGCGTCCTCTCGATGCTCTATCCATACTGAAGTAGGAAAGTCACATGATGATTATAGATTCCGCATGAATATCGCATTATGATCACGTTACAGAGTGACAATAATGAGCATACACGCTCTAACACAATGAATGCATTAATGATTTAATGAAATGATCGTCGGCATTACGTCAGAGTATGATAAGACCGTATGAAACATCAAATGAGGTAACATGATTGCCTGATGAAATTCCTGAAATGATTACCTTGAACAAGTTAACAAGGTTGAAAATTCGATCCTCAAGATCAACAACTGAACCGTGAGATGGGCTGAATGATTAATGAATTAACTGAATAATGAGATCAACTGAGTGATGAATGAATTAGCTGAACGATGAGATTGACTGAGTGAGAAATGAATTAACTGACTGATGAATGAATTATCTGAGTGATGATATTGACTGAATGAGGAATGAATTAACTGACTGATGAAATCAAAATGATGATTGAGAATTATTAACTGATAAATGAGTTGATCCTTAATGCTTACACAAGTGAGACGTTCTCCAAAACAATTAGTCATGAATCAATCATAACACTAATATCACATATAGGTTTCAGCAAAGCATGAACAATTAATGACATGATGGATGTATGAACACAAAGAGAATCGAGTCCTTACACAGGTCATACGAAGCCTCGAGGTCTCGCGATACTAGTCTTCACTGACGACGACTCGATGAATGAATGACTCGTGCAGTCGCACTAATATTACGACTCACAAAACCTGACTGACTAGATTGTCATAACCTGACAATCCCACCACTACCGCGTCGGTAGGACCACATAACTCACATCTCAGGGTATTTCACAACCCAAAGCTCCGATACCATTTCTGTAACACCCCCAAATCCTATTGGGTTATTACAGTGCCGTGGACCCCACGCCAGGAGATCCACCAGGCGAACATGACTAAAAATACATTAAATAACACAACAAGGGAAAATCATAGTCCCTACCATGACATCCGACACAATATTCCGATGAGGAATTTCAACGACAAAAGTAGCCTACGTGGCCAAAAATGAAATACAACAACATCCACGAACGTCTGTTCGGGTAATACAACACGACATCAACTTACAAGACTGGAGTACACTCCAACTGACTGACCGACAATGAACAACTCGTACTAGTATCGCTCGAATGCCTCGTCGCCATCATCATGCCCCTGTGTCTCAACTCTCTCCTCGCAAGCACCTAAAACATGAAAAACATGTTCCGCCCCCACGGGGTCAGTCATCCAGATAATGAATATCAAATACATGTATAACATGATATGCATCCAAAGGCAGAATGAAACGGTACAATGATGATAATAATACGAGATGCTCACAAACCAAGGTAAGAATCGAGCATTCGTGAAATACTATGCCCACGGCATACTATTAATACCTATTCGACAGGTTAGAACATAAATGCCCAACGGCGAATTATAATCACAGAATACCACAATGAATTAAACGACATGAACCAAACCAGAACTGAATTTAATATGAATCATAATGCCCAAAGGCTCCAATGAAAGTACCAAGGCATTACAAGAGGCCTGAAAGTCGTTCAGCGGAAGTCAACAAATATCATAAACACCTGAAGTCAAACAAATTAAGTCAGAATAATGAGGGCGAAGCCACGGCACGAAGCCGTATCACAATGAGGGCGAAGCCACGGCATCCACCAGATCACAATTAGGGGCAAGCCACGGCATTCACCAGATCACAATTAGGGCCGGGCCACGGATCCACCAGATCACAATTAGGGCGAAGCCACGGCATCCACCAGATTACAATTAGGGCCGGCCACGGCATCCACCGTATCACAATTAGGGGTTACCACGGCATGAAGCCGTATCACAATGAATGATAGTGTGCTGCCTTGAGTCGGCCAACACGATGATAGTAACACACGGATAGACACCGTCCTTGACAGTCCCAAATTAACACCTCGATTGCCTTAGAACGGCCAACCGACAACAATGATGCAGCGGATGATTCAATACCTCGATTGCCTAAAACGGTCAATCGACAACAATGATACCATAAATGATTGAACACTTCGATTTGCCTGAGAACGGCCAATCGATAACAATGACACGATGAATGAGTGAATACCTCGATTGCCTTAGAAAGGTCAATCGATAACAATGACACGATGAATGAGTGAATACCTCGATTGCCTTAGAAAGGTCAATCGATAACAATGACACGATGAATGAGTGAATACCTCGATTGCCTTAGAAAGGTCAATCGATAACAATGATTTAGTGAATGATTGAACATTTCGATTTTCTTGAGAACGGCAATTCGATAACAATGATATGAAGGAGGCCCCGGCACCTTTAATCGGTTACCGACGACGAAGGCGAGAAATGAATAAGCCAATGCCTTTAATCGGCCTGTACAGTTTTAATGACAATCCAAACAGAAATAACAATGATCTCAACGATGTCTTTAATTTACATCTATATTAACAACAATTGATACATCGATACCGCGAACCGGCTATCGACAATGACATTAATAATGAGTATCACAATGCCTTGAATCGGCCGTTAACGAACAACAATAAACATTTGGCAAAATTGCCGAAACGTATCGTATCGAACGATCTCTTGATATCAATGAATTCATGAAGAGACTAAGTCTCGGAATGATACAACACATCCATACATATACATGATGACATTAGCTCATTGACTAGTACAAGTATAAAACTTGCCTCAAACCGAAGGCGAGAAGGTACTTCCACGATCAACGTCCTTAATGAAATTACCGGCCGCTCGAACAACCTTAAACAACACAAAAACCAACAATTCTCTTAATACACGAATCAAGCATGATCACAACCAACTCAAAAGTCGATTCAACAATACCCGAAACTCATTGGGGCATTTAAAACAAACGTGTTGTAAACAATCTCCAATTGTTTACAACCAAAACTCATTTACATCCGAACCAACTCCCAATGAATGATTCAAATCCACAAAAACTCATGGATACTATCAATAATCCAATAGGAATGCTTAGAACGATATTTCAACAACATTTAGTCGAAAACCCCCAAAATTCCAAAGTCAACCCGTAAGGGTTCTTGAACAATTCCTCAATTATTCACAAATTCCGAAAATTACACCAATGAATCCGTAGAAATACATGTATCCAAGATAGATAATCCATATCTAACATATTCCAACATAATATCGATTTAACACGAAGAGATCGGAAGCAAAACACCCAAGATCCGAAATTCTAGATCCAAGAATCATTACCTTGATTTGGAGTGATGAAACTGATTTACATGATGATTATTCCAACTTAGAAGCTTGAAGATGATGCTAGATGATTGCAGCTCGAAAAGACCTTTCCGAATCGCCTGAGGTCGTCCGAAATGATTGAGAAATGAAGAAATGACGAAAGTTGGACCAAACTGTCCTATTTATACTGTCCCAGCTTAGCGCACGCTATGACTTGATATTTAGCGTGCGCTAGCGGTTTACTGGGCAGTCCAGTGAGGTCTGAAATGCCTCGTTAGCGTGCGCTACGACTTGGTAGCGTGCGCTAACACCTTACCGATAGCGTGCGCTATTCCAGATTGTTAGCGTGCGCTAACTGATGTCTGATACTCAACGACTGAAATCCAGAACCTACTATCCTCTGTCTTGCACGCGTTAGCGTGCGCTACTAAAGTGACTTAGCGTGCGTTGCCAACACAATTAGCGTACGCTACTTACCACTCGTAGCGTGCGCTACGAATTTCCCAAATCAGCCCAAGACCTTCCGGATGCGCCTCACTTGCGCTAGCGTGCGCTAATACTGAATCATTGCGTGCGTTACATGCACCTCGTTAGCGCGCGCTAACTACAATGTGTAGCGTGCGCTACCTCTCAAACTGCAAATAAAAACATGATGATGATGACGACAACAATCTCGGCTCGATCTCAAACAGTGATGATCCCAAAATACGCCGAATGGTGAACATAGTTGACTGAATATGAATGATGAATGATCATTACTGAGTGAAAAAAATTCTGAGTGACAGTTACTGAATGATAATAAATGAATTCACAACCGGGTATTACAATAGCGGCCATAAACCATACTACATGAACAGTGACATTCTTATGATGATATCTTCGTTTCTTATGACCTTCTTGCTATATATAATGACTATGCAATTTTTAAAATTGATTAACATGCCCTATTCCTAAATTTAACCGAATAAAATTAAATGAATTTTCGGGTAATGGTTTTGTAACAATGTCTGCCAAATTGTTCATTAGCCCCTACAAATTAGAGACGAACATTTCCGTTTTGGACATGGTCACGAATAAAATGATGAGGGAATTCAATGTGTTTTGTCCTACTATGCAATATGGGGCTTTTGCTTAAATTCATAGCACTAGTATTTTCGCAAAAAATAGGAGTATTTTTAAGAGAAATGCCATAATCTTGTATTTGATTTTTAATCCACAAAACTTATGCACATGCACTCCCCGAAGCCACATATTCTGCTTCAGCTGTGGAAGTAGCTACCCTAGTTTGTTTCTTACTACCCCATGAAATTAGACACGAACTCATAAAATGACAAGTTCCAGTGGTGGTTTTTCTATCAATTTTGCATCCACCGAATCAGCATTACTGTATGCAAAAAGTTTCAAAATCGATGCTTGATGGATACCACACACCTAAACCAGCAGTACCTTTTAAATATTTTATTTAACTGCTTCTAGACCCAATCATACCTCGATACTATTTCTGGTCAACAGACTTACCTTTTTCGTCTTTGTCTAGTTTAAGAGTGAAAGACATAGGAGTAGAAATTTCTATGCACCCTTCCGTCTTAAATTTCTTTAGAAGCTCATTAACGTACTTGGATTGGTGAATGAATATTCCGTCTTTGAGTTGCTTAATTTGGAGTCCGACAAAGTATTTTAACTCTCCCATCATACTTAATTCGAATTCTCCCTTCATAAGATTTGAAAATTCTAGGGACAGAGATTCGTTAGTTTCACCAAAAACAATATCGTCGATATAAATCTGATATATATCCATATTATCACCTTAGTTTTTGATAAATAGGGCATTATCAACATTACCTCTTTTATACCCATTAGAAATAAAAAGAGAGCTTAGACGTTCATACCATGCTTTGTTTTATTCCATAGAGAGCTTTATGGAGCTTGTATACATGATCTGGACGATCATAGTCTTCAAATCCCGGCGGTTGCTTGACATACACTTCCTCCTAGATGACCCTGTTTAGAAACATGCTTTTTACATCCATTTGATGGAGTTTGATCTTCTTGTAGGAAGCAAAGGCACACAAAAGGCGAATAGCCTCAACACGGGCAACAGGAGCGAATGCTTCTTCATAATCCAACCCTTCCTTTTGATTGTATCCTTAAGCAACCAATCTTGATTAATCTTCACTGGGAGACCATTATCATCTATTTTTATTTTGTGAACCCATTTTGTTCCGATGATTGTTTTGTCCACCGATGCCGGGACTAATTCCCATATTTTGTTTCTCTCGAATTAATTGAGCTCCTCTTGCATAGCAACAGCCCAATTTTCGTCATTTATAGCTTCGTCGATGTTCTTTGGTTCCATAAGAGAAATAAATGCAATATTGTTTAGGCAATCATTCACATTTTTCCTTGTTAGCACACCATCATCGATTTTCCCAAGAATTTGCTCTAAAGGACGATCTTTCAGATTTGCCCATCCCTTAGGAAAGTTGAAAGGATTTTCCTCCTGTTTGTCCGAGCTTAAGTCAAGCTTCTCCAATTCCTTCGTTGCTTCTGACACTTCATTTGCTGGGACCATACCTGCATCATCATCAAAACAACCTTTCTCGGGGGTAAAACTATATCATCAAATTTGATATGAATCGACTCTTCTACTGAGCCTCTTCTACAATTAAAAACACGTTAAGCTTTACTATTAGTAGAATATCCAAGAAATATACCAATATCCGATTTAGAATCAAATTTTCTCAGATTAGCTTTACCATTATTATGAATAAAGACTTTACAACCAAACGGATGAAAGTAAAATAAATTTGGCTTTTTACCTTTGAATATCTCATATGGAGTCATCATCTTGTTTCTCTGAAGATGAACTCGATTAATAACATAGCAGACAGTGTTAACAGCTTCGGCCCAAAAATATTTTGGTAGCCCGTATTCATTGAGCATTGTTCGTCTCATTTCTTCTAAAAAGCGATTCTTCCTCTCGAGAACTCCACTTTGCTGAGGTGTCCGAGGTGCCGAAAAATTGTGCCCAATACCATATTTATCACACCAATATTCAAAATCTTTAGAATCGAATTCTCCACCGTGACTGGATCTGATGGAGATAATTGGTAACTCCTTTTCTTTCTGGGTAACCTTACACCACTTAACAAACTCATTACAGGCATCACTTTTATTTGCTAAAAATTTTACCCAAGTAAATCTAGAAAAATCATCAACAAGCACCATTGTATAAAGATTACCACTCAAGCTAGCATGCCGAGATGGTCCAATTAAATCCATCTGAATTAATTCAAGAATACAGCTAGTAGATTTCCATTTTGAGTTTAAATGATCCTATAGAATGTTTACCTTTCATGCAGGTTTCACAAATGTAGTCTCTTCTGAAGTTAAGTTTTGGTAGACCACGAACAATATCATTTTTAGCTAATTTCGAAATAAGAGGTAAATAGGCATGACCCAATTTACGGTGCCAAATAACAGCATTTTCATCATAATAAATTAAGCACTTTTCATTAAAAGAGGATTCATCTTGAAGATCAATAATATAAATGTTCCCATAACATAAACCAATAAAAATAATTTGATCTTTTCTCATTGCGGTGCAATGTAATTTTTCAAAAATTAACTTGAGACCAGTGTCATAATTGGGAAACACTTAGAAGATTATGGCAAAGACCATCAACAAAAAGAACATTTTCTATAGTTGGTAAAGATTTCTTACCTACCTTACACGTTCCTTTGATTTGTCCCTTTTATTATCACCAAAGGTGACACAACCTCGATTTACCTTTTTCAGCTTTGTGAAAAGATGCTCGTTCCCACTCATGTGGTTTGAACATCCACTGTCAACATACCATTTATTTGATAATGTTGTTGTCCTTTCTTGTACCTACAAAGAAAATTTTATTCCATTTTATAGGTACCCAAGCTAATTTGGGTCCTGTAGAGTTAGACGTAAAAACTTGATTTGGAACAATGGTCCCTTTGGGCACCCAAATTTGTTTGACTTTTCTAGTTCGTCTAGAACTTCTACAAAAAGTTTCGATATGTCCTGGTTTTAAATATTTTGGACATGATGAAATTCTTGTTTTTAAATTATCCGAATCCTTCGTGGTTATATCTAAGGACTTTCTAATTGGAAATGCATTATACCCGAGTCCTTGTTTTAAAAGAGAGAATTTTTGACCAAGTAAGAGTTGCTCAAATTTGTCATTACCACACAAGAATTTTCTAACGTAAAGCTTCTTTCTGAGTTTTGTGAAATCATCTCTTATAATTTTTTCGGTTTCCAAGCAATATGATCAATAGACACATCTTTGCGTGTATTCAATAATTTTGAATTTTCATTTTCAAGAAACTTTATTTTTTTTTTAAAATCTTTATTAATATTGCAAAGATTTTCATACTCGTTATTTAAACATTCAAAAGCATCAAGAAGTTCTTCATGAGAAGATCAATTGCCTCATCTTCTGCATCGCTGTCGTCAGGTGCGCGGGCCATTAAAGCTAGATTGGTTTGAATTTGTGGTTCATCATTCTCATCATCATCGCTCCATGTAGCAACATAGACTTCTTTCTTTCTGAATTTCTCATGAGTTTGTTTTGATGAACTCGTAGGCGCAGCAGCACGACAATCTTTAGCAATGTGCCCTGTAACACTGTACCTTCGATAGTTATTGTCGAACCTTTTATTTTGTGGAAAGTGAATCTTTTTGGGTTCATCCATGGCTTCCTATTTGATATCTCTCTGGCGCCTTTGTAAGAGATTTTTGAATTTCTTTATATTTTTTGGCATATAAATTTATTTCTTCATCCTCGTCCTCGATCAGTTCCTCTTCTGGATCACTATCCTTTTTGGCCTTGAAAACGATCCACCTTTCTCTTTCTTTGGGCTTTGTTTTCGAATTCCGTGATTTAATGACAATCTCATAATTGACGGGCTCCAATAAGAGCACTGAATTCCATCATGTTTAGATCTTTCGACTCCATAATAGCCGTAACTGTTACATCCCATTCTCTCGGTAGTGATCGTAGGAATTTCTTATCTTTATCACTACTTGAGATAGGTTTACCAAATGAGGCTAGCCCATAGTAATAGCCGAGAAACGGTAAGCATAGCAGTAATGCTTTCTTCTTCTTTCATAGTGAAAGTTCATAATCGTGAAGAAGCATATTAATTTTCGTTTCTTTGACTTGACTCGTACCTTCGTGAGTAATCTCGAGCATCTTCCTAATTTCTTTGGCCGTTTCACATGAAGAGATTTTGTTGTGATCTTCAGGATTAAGACCACAGTAAAGTAGTTGAGTAACTTTACTATGGAAATGATCGTTCTTCCAGTCGCTCTCATCGTATTCTTCAAAACTTTTGAGCGAGCCATCAGTCTTCTTTGGAATAGTAGGTCTAAGAGCAATGACCTTCCAAATTTTGATATCATGGGCTCGGATGAATATAGACATTTTCTTCTTCTACGTCATAAAATTTGAACCATCGAAGAAGGGAGGGCGATTAAGAGCGTTACCTTCAAGCAAAGAATGGATGTAGGCTATATCTGGATCTTTTCTGTAGCGGGTGTTAGACCGGTGAAAAATAGGCCGCTCCGATACCAATTGTTGGATTGGTACCACCACTAAAAGGGGGGTTGAATAGTGCGGATTAGAGTGTTGAACTCTTTTTGTGCGGAAGTAGTTAATCGGAGTAAAAAAAAAGAGGAAAAGAAAGAACACAGGAATTTGTTCGAGAGGTTCGACTATAAACCAGCCTACGTCCCCTACCTAGTGTTATCGTTTAGGACTTTTCTAAAACTTTGAATGCACTTTCTAGTTTAGTACCAACTTTTACGAAAACACTTTCAAGATTAGTGTCGAACTTTACAGTTTCTTGATTTCCGGGCTCAAGAACAACCTCACAATCTCTCTTCTTTTTAAGGATACAAGACAATCTCACTCAGATTCAACAGAAGTTGTGAGTATAGATACTCGTCTTTTAGAAAGGATAGCTCACGTTGATACAAGAATGTATATAAAGTATTGATAGAATAATTCTTCTCGTATCAGAATAATCTTTCAGAGAATAAGATAATAATAGCTTGATATGCTCAGAATTTGCTTGTGTATGCTTGTATAATTTTGTAAGCACTTGTATACCTTAAACATCTTGGATGTCATGTATTTATAGCACCTTGGAGCCATTTTCCCGTTGGAATAGGAGGCATGTATTACGTACGTTATGTAACAAGCGTTACGTATGTAAGTCTTATAACGTACGTTACACCTTACATGTAACGGCTGTAATGATGCATAAGAAAATGGGCAGACTCCTGGCTGATACTGTTACGTACGTTATGCATCCACGAATTATGTACGTTATGCCCGGTCTTCATATCTGTTGGATTAGATGACTTTATTGCAATAGTCGATGACTTACTTTGTTGACTCCTTGCAACGGGTGGATTTCCGAATATTACGTAAGTTATACAATAGGTATTACATAAGTTACCTGTATTCAAAACACTTTATACAACGGTGAATATTACGTACGTTATGGACAATGTATTACGTATGTGAAGCACTGAAAATATGAAATGTTAATTTTGCCTTTTAAAACATCATCAAAAATATTCATAATGTGTTATGAAAAATATTGATCAAACATATATTATATATTACTGATTATTTAGATCCTTCATAAATATTATATCTAATATTATATCTATTAATTATTCTTGCTTGTCTTTAATTGTCGTATTTGTGACCCAAAAGGCTTATATTATGTTGGCAATTATTTAATACGTAAGCGGTATGTAGCAAGACGTTATGACTGCCCAAATAATATAAGTTATAGTCCATTAAACCATTTAACATGTCAAATCCCTTTGTCGCAAATATCATATTTGAACTAAGTCATGGAAATTATCATACTTATTTATGCTTAAATGCTTTCTCGATCTTAAGTAGACTGATTGAATCAAATGAATCTTTATTTGAGCATGGCCATGCATTTCCTTCAGTCCTACTTATCGAGGGCCCCAGTAGATATCTCTCTCCAAAAAGAGAGGGACCAATCCCCATCTTGATTATTCATTGCCCTCTACATGACTCCCATTAATCCAGATCTCTAACCTTTATGATCACCATATTTCAGATAATGTTGGATTAGGTCAAGGCATAGCAGTTATCATTTTGAACTCTATGATGATCTCAGGTTCAAATATTTATTAGCATACTATTATATTGAGATTCACTTATGACATTTCCATATAGTGATCTGAATACGGGAAATCCATGACAAGGTCACAAAGCTTGATACTACCAAAAAGAGAGAAGAGGCCCGGGAAGCTGGCAGGAGGTGGAGGTAGGAGAAGGAGAAAGAGATGGAAGAAATACTTGAGGACAATGTCGCTCAATCTATCGGGAGACTGTCCACACCAGGTCCAGGTCAAGGAATAAAGGGCTATATGGTAGTTGGTTCTCGACCTGAGTTCTAAGGACCCTAAGTTCTCCTAGAAGAATACAGTACAGAATCAGACTGAGATTCCCTTGCCTACAGACGGAAGCCGATCTTAAACAATTAATTGATGCAGTACTTCTATGTACTTAACAGGGAATCTCCAATCTTAAATCACTTCAAGATGCTGGATGCTGCGGCGTATGAGTTCTTGCGGCTACTGGCCGATAGAAAGCTGTCGAATGCAGATAAGCTGAAAGGGAAAAATATAAAGGGTGATCAACCCAATCACCTGGAAGACTGGATTCTTGGCTATGATCTAACTCTGAAAGTCTTTACTGGGATCGAGGCAAAGACCTTCTAGTCAATTGGTGGAAAAGAACTAAGTATGATACGGGAGAATTCATTCGGCGGCCTCTAGTGTATTGCGGTGATTGAAGAGAGGTTACTCCCTGATGAGTATACAGAAGTACCTCATCAGATCATTCCTCATCCAAGCTTTCAGTTCTTCCGTTATTGGCTGCCTGTTGTTTGGCAAATGAATCTCAATGGATTTTTGTACCCTGTAACCCCTTGATCCTTCGCTTGTCCCTGGTCCTGCCAGTCGGCCAATCGCCAAGCGATTGTATCATCCATTGCAGCTTCCATTTCTTATTCCTTATCCACCCTCTATCTCTTGGTAGCCTCGCGTGACTCTTCCCTCTTTTTGGCATTATCAAGCTCAGTAACTTTTCCATAAATATCTTAGATGATATCCATCGATTTAGTTTGCTTTTCTTGAATTTCCTTCACTGAACTAACAAGAATGGAGACCGTAATTCATCAATTTTTTGATAATGGTCGATTATTTTGTCCTTGGTGTGCTCGAGAGAGACAACGGCAGTGGATTCGGAGACATTAATTTTCTCTTGTTCCCTTTTAATGACCCAAGCCTGATGTTCTTGAAATTCGCATAGGGTAGTGCGAACAGCATTTGGGAGTAAAAAAGCCTCGATTACATCCTGCACTGCCCGTCGCATATCTTTGAATTCATCAATGGTTGTGTCTTTGCATTCAGTTAAGTTCTTTTTCAACTTTATACAAGGATTTGACCGCATCATCTAGAAAGATTGTCTAAGTGGCAAGAGCTCTCGGCTGTGCTTTGTGATCTTTCGTGCATGTGGAGTCGGGATAGGCAAGAGGAGTAGGAGAGGATTCGCCATGACTACAGTAGTCCGAGGTTTTGTTGGAGTTTCCTCATGAAGGAAGTCGTCCTCAGGGGAAGATTGTGATGAACCTGTAGGGGGAGGATCTTATACACGTTCTTGGCTGGGCCTCTATCGACTCAGTTGGTTCCTCTTCCTGGGAGATAGAAGGGACTGATTCCTCCTGTTTTCATTCAAATTCTGTAGCCTATTGTACAGGAGGGATTGATTTCTCTTGTTGGCTTTCAGCTGGTTTCTGCTCCACATGAGGGACTAATTCTCCATGTTAGATAAATTGAGTCTCTTTTTCTTGCAGAGGACTGATTCCTCCTGTTGGGCTTGTAATACAGAATCAGTTCTGGTACAAGAGGAACTGATTCCTCTTGTATAGGTGTTGCTGGTTCCTGTACGTGGGACTTAGGCTTTTTTGAAAGATTGCCTAGATGTCACATGGCCTTGTGTGGCCTGTATTTTTGCAAATTACTTCTCACGAGCCTATTCATGGCTCATTCTAAGGCTTGTCTGCATGGATTCATCATCACCATCAAAGTCAGGTTAGGAGTGGTGGCTAGGGCTCCGAGTGGTCTCATGAGAAGGTTGTTTCCCCTTCTGTCCTTCTCTCTCTCCACATAATATTTTGCAATCAGCTCATGGTAGAAAGGATCATCCCATTGGATCAAGTCCTAAACGTTATCTGTATCCATCACCTCACATACAAACAGTTCTTCATCCATCCAGTCCGCCCAGTTGTACAATGTGTCGTAGTTGGCTACCCTATAGATTTTCCATGCGTTGAAGTGCTCAACTGCGGCATCAATATGGACTGCCAAGAGTGTCTGATTAATTACATCCCAGGGGAGGGACTCCTAATATTAGTTTGCACTAATGTTCGGTTGGGATCCTCAGTGGGTGTGGGAGCCCATTGAAAATATGGGTCCCTAATAGGGTGGGATTTCCTGTTGGGATCGGGACTCCTAAAAGGGGTGGGTACCCTATGTGGAGAGGCAATTGTCAGCTCCGAGGGGGCAGACAACCAGTTCCTTCAAGTTCTGGAAAAAATTGTTCATCCATCATTGTCGCAGATGGCTCAGGATCTGCTGTGGGACCAGCATGTGTTTCCTCCATAGGAATAGCTTCTGAAGTATTGGCCTCTGTAGGGATGACCATTGTTGCAACGTCCTTAGGGACTTCTGCAGTTGCCAAGGTAGCTGTTTGAATGGGTTCGGTAGGTGGAACCTTAGGGGCCACTGTAGCCAGCCGAGGAGCTGTAGGAACAGATTCTATTTTTCCAGCCTCCTTGTGAGACTTGTGTTTTTTTTTTCTCGACAGCTGTATGAGAGCTGTTGTCGGGAATGCTTCATTTCTTCCTCACAACTTTCTTTTCTTTTCTTCTTCTCCAGTCTTGACCTTAGTGGCTTGTCCATTGATATATCGCAGGTCAACCGATATTGGCATGGGGTTGGGATATGGCATGTTCTTAATCGGGGTCTCTTGTTGTACAAGGTAGGCTTGGTACCACCCACAAATTTCCCTGCAAGTATCTTCTTTGCCCAAGAATATTTTTTAACTTCAGCATGAGTAAGAATATAGTTAAGATCGAAGGACTTTCCAGCGGTCTCTGGCTTCACAGCCTCTTCATGGAGACGCTGAAACACGTCTTGATACCAGTTCACCTTCTGCAAACACATGATTACCATCATTATTCTAAATCACATACTGGTAGACATCTCGAATGCTCTAATGCATTTTTCCACAATCTTGCAGCAAAATTTATGTAAGTAGAAATAGGGTAGAGTGATATTTTTCTTATGACAGGAGAGACGGGGGTTCACGGCATTAGG
Organism: Orobanche coerulescens; assembly: GCA_033398695.1. Taxonomy (NCBI): domain Eukaryota; kingdom Viridiplantae; phylum Streptophyta; class Magnoliopsida; order Lamiales; family Orobanchaceae; genus Orobanche; species Orobanche coerulescens. Next base: position 116,394,523 of record CM065807.1, on the reverse strand, counting down.
ATTTTCTGTGAAGAGTTTCCAGTAGGAGTCGATGAAATCGTCTCCAAAGGTTTATAGGTCCTCAAGAGTGAGTCCACCAGATGGGAGTTTGTACAGTTTCTCCAGTAACTCCCTATTGATAGAAATCTTCTTGTTCTACACAATGCTCACTATGGCAGTCAGCGACGAACCTTTTTAGTTAGATCTGCACTTGAACTCAAAATTTAAATAAAACTCATCACTGTCTGATTCATCATAATTTTGAGGGTGTAGGCTTCCAAGCCTTTACAACACTTGTTGACTCACACGGGCAATCACCGTGTTCATTAAGGTCATGTCCTCTGTCTCTGAAATGATCCGCTCCAAAATAAAATATCTGGCGTAAATCATGCCGTAAATCATAGAATCCTCTTCTTCAAGGATTGGGATAATGTATGAGAAGATGACATTGAAAAGTTTGAACAAAGAAAATGAGAAATTTTCAGAAAATCGTAAGTATGTAAGTTGTATGTTGTAGGCTCTTACTATTGCAAAAAGTAGTAAGGAGTCTTTAGGTGATCATACTTGCCCTTTTATAGGTGATGGAGCGTTGAGTTTAAGGGATGGTAATGGTTTTTAAATAAATGTACAGGAACGATCAGGATGTAAGTGATACGTCTTATCCATCAATTTTGAATTTAACGCCGGTCTTACCTTTGACACATTATCACCTCCACTACTGCACGTTTAGGCAATTTTGAATCATTTGAGATTGCGGCTTTCAAGGGTTTAAAGTCCAGGTGTCGTTTCAATAGTAAATATGAAATTATATTAAATCCAGACAGAGCACATGGACTAAGTACGATTTCGAAAAGATAAAGTGTATAGAATTAGATACGATCAAAATATTAATTGAAATCCTACAGTATATTTGTTGTATCCATGAAAATACAACATTCCCCATTAATTGGTACATACAAGATTTAATTCTTACAGCAATTGATTATTAATGTTGTATTCAAGAGTCCTACAGTGTTCCCCTTGATTAATGCACACTAAAGTTGAAGGAAGGGAACTATACCCACTTCTTCCTACAGTAACGATATGACTTGTAAGTCCGTGTGTGCAATTAACAAGTATGGACACTGTACTGGACGTCACTGATGCCTCCTCTTAGTCCCGAATGCTATCCGTCATGCCCTTGCCCTCTTCTATGAGCATCATGAGTTTGTTCTCAAGAAGTAGCAAGAGAAAACTGCAGTAGCCGAAGCTACAATGGTTTCCACTCTCCAGCAAACCAGAGCCAAGCTGGCCGGACATGACCCCAAAATCGATGATCTTTCAACAGTGGTCGCCAGCCTTGTCGACTTGGTTAAAGACCTACAAGAGAAGCAATCCGAGTTGATGGGTATGCTAAGGGATATCTATGGCAAAGTCATTGATCTTGACAATGCGATAAAAGGGGAAGAAGCACGGGAAGCTGGAAGGAGATGGAGACTGGAAAAAGAGAAAAAAACTTGAAACTTTTCTGGAGAAAACAGTCGCTGAAGCAATCGTCCATATAGCATGACCAGGCATAGGCCATGGAGTGATAGGATACATGGTGACTGGATCAAGACCTGAATTCTAGGATCCTAACTTTCCCTAGAAGAACATAATTCAGAAGCCCGTCTATATCCCCTTATCGAGAGATATATAGATAACAACATACGAACTTAATGTTAGGGTTGTATACTACAAAGTATACTTTTTGCTTGTATTACCTTATTTCCCTGTAACTACCTCTGAGAATATTAATTACATTTAATCACATCTTTTGCATATTTATTCACGTTATGATTATACAAATAAAGTCTCTAATAATTTTATATTGTAGATAATGTGGTGTGTTGGTGTCACAAAGATCATATTGTTGGTGCCTTATAAAATAGTACAATCGTTCACAACCTATATAATCATTGGACAAATTATATGAAAGGTGGTAGTGTATGCTTGAGATTAGTTGGTCGTGACTACTAGCATGCATTAGCGTATTTGCATACATTAAACTGGATCAAAGTAAGATAGTGTCTTCTGTACTGACTGTAAGAAGAACGTAAATCTCAAATAATTATTATTTCTTAATTCTAAGTATATAATATTTAATTATGTAGTTATAATATTTATTGCTTTGATTTACCATGGTGAGAGTCAAAGTGATTGACTCAATAAGCTTCGTATTTTGGGCAATAATATTATTTATATGAAAATTATTATTACTAGAAATTATGTACTGACTCGTGCAGGTTGATGATATCCCCTTGAGGTGCTCGATAATAATTATTATATTAAACCTACAGGTGAATTTAATTCCGATATAATAATAAGGTTCGAGTGTTACTACTCTTAGAAAAGATATTAATTAATTACGGCTGTCAGTAGCTTAAACTAACTAATGGACATTCGATATCTTAAGCACGGGAAACGATATATTTAAATAAGGAGCCCAATTTCCTAAATTGGAATTTGGGTTGGAAGTGCAATATTAATTCTTTAGTGGATTGAATTGTACTAGTGAACTCAACCATATTAGGAAAGGTCTTAATATGGAAAGTTGGGTTGCACTAGGAGTCCTAACCCTAACTTAAGATCCTTAGAGTAGTCCAAAGCTATAAATAAGACATTAGAGGGGATGGGGTTCTGCCGTGACTTCATCCTCATACACAAGGGTTTCAGTTTTTCTTCTTAATGTTTAGTTGTGGATCTTGACTTGTCTCTTTGATTCCACAATTGAGAAAACACTTTAATTCTTGTTATAAACCAGAATTACTTGAAGAAAAGAAAATCGAGAGTTGTGAGAGGGAGTATAATCAGCCGGTCCACTTTGTTGTCTAATCAATATTCGGTAACTCGTTGCCCCCACAACGACCGGATTAAGGTAGGATCATATTCTAGAAGATTTTGGGGAAGAGATCAAGAAAGCAACCACTACGCTTCAAAAGGTAAATATCATATAATCTTTGATCAAGATTAGGATATTGGATTTACCAACATATTTATTTAATAAATAATAAATAATATTTAAATTGCTTATTAATCTTAGTAGTTAATTAATTAGCATTCCTAAATAGGTTTTGTGCTCGTGGATGCGTAAAATACTTTTATCAAATTTTACCCAACTTCGCTTCCGCTGCACTTTATCTCCAACAATTGGTATCAAAGCCAGATTTTAGGCTTTTGCAATTTTAATTAATTTTGGTGATTAGTTGATAACAATTTAAATATTCATGTAATTTGATATTGCAGTATTTTGATAGATGTGTTCTTGCAGGGAATATGATCCAATTATCAAGGTTATGTGAATGGTTAATTTTATTTTTTGGGTAAAGGGGAATGATTACCCCGGTAAAATATATTAACCCAAGAACAATGAAGTACAATGGAATGTGGCTGAAATACCACATTAACCTCAAGCATCGCTTGAACTTCTACTTAATCAAATGACATGTCATTTGATTATTACTAACTATTACATAGCCAATCACCCCAATAGGGAAAAACCATCTACTCTTACACGAACAGAAAATAAAAGACATCACTTTTGTTCAATTAACACATCCGGGAGCTTCCAACGCCTCAGAAGAGCTAGACTGCCTGTAGATCTTTTGAAGCGACATGAAATAAGTTTTAAGCGAATAGAAGCCGAAATACACTCAATAACCTGGTTGGCTGAACGATATTGATTGTTGAACAACCTCTTGTTCCTTTCTTGCCATATAAAATAAGTAGATGCTGCTAGAATCAATTTAGTAACAATACTCTTCGATGTTCGCCTATTAGCAAAAGGAATAATAGAGTTTACCACACCATAAACGTTACTAGGTAAAGAGCAGCCCGCCAATTGACTCATATGAGCCTAAACCTGCTTAGAAAACGTACACTCAAAGAATAGATGCCCATGTGAATCGGGTTGGGAAGAGCATAATAAGCACGAACCAGCATTCAAAGAGCTCGACATATCCCAGCTCCTAAGCATATCTTGCATTTTCAAACGCCTTTTCATGACAAGCCATAAATTAAAGGCATGTCGAGGAATACAATTAGAAAACCATACAACATTAGACCAAGTAACCTTAACATCTCTCGGTCTAATAGCCTTCCAAACCGTAGAAACTGAAAATGGCTCCACAGCTCCAAGAAGACGCCACTCAAGCTTATCCAACTCCAGAGGAAAAAGATGCGTATATGTAATAGAATTAAGAATCGGATATTCGACCTCTAAATCAGCAGGCCAGGACAAACTTTCATCATGAATAATATCTCGAACTTTGGACATAGAAGTAAGCCCCACTCTATGAATATCCCTATTCGAAATCACATTAGCAAGAGGGCTTATAGAACACCATTTATCGTACCAAAGAGAAATATCATGCCCATTTCCCAGTCGATACCAAATAAATTCACGAATCACCGGATGCAGTTGCAAGATTTTTCTCCACGCCTATGTCATAGAACCTCGAATTGGAATGTCCCAAAAATTGCGATCCCGCAATTTGTAAGTATGGATCCATTTGACCCACAACGAGTCTTTTCTAATAAGTAGCTTCCAAATATGAGACGACATAAGAGCTTTATTGAAAATATCCAACCTCTTGACACCAAGACCACCTTCATTCTTCGGAAGACATACAACCTCCCAAGCAACCTTAGACTTACCTTTTCGCATTTTACCTTAACACCATAAAAAGCCACGCATACTTTGCTCAATATCAAGCAAAACCCGCGACGGAAGAACAAACATCGAAGCCCAATAGACATGTAAAGACGCAATAACCGAATGGATTAATTGCAACCAACCCGATATAGACAAGGATTTATTCTTCCAATCATTTATACGGCCTTCAACCTTTTCAATTAATTCCTTGCAATCCTTGTAAACAAGTCGAGAAGGAACCAAAGGAACACCAAGATACTTAACGGGCAAGCTACCTTCCTCAAAAGGCATAATCTGAAGAATAGCAATTTTTGTGTACTTAAGAACATTACAGAAATAAGCCGTACTCTTGGGAAGACTAGGAACCAACCCCGAAGCAAGCTTGAACTCATTTAATGCCTCCATAATAACCTTAGCCGACTTATCATCACCATGAGAAAAAAGGAAAAGATCATCCGCAAAACATAAATTAATAAGCTCAAGATCTTCACAAAAACGATGATATCTAAAATCATCCGAATTTCGGACTTTACGACGAAGAATCAACGTTAGGACTTCCATAACCATAGTGAACAAATAAGGAGATAACGGATCCCCTTGACGTAAACCACGCTTACCTTTGAAATGCCCATGAAAGGAACCATTAAGATTAATAGAGAATGATGTAGTAGAAACACACTCCATAATCCACGCTATCATTTTTTCATGAAAACCAAAGCCAATAAGAACAGTCTTCAAAAACCCCAATCCACCGTATCATATGCATTTTGAATATCCACTTTGAACGCACACCGAGCAACACCTCGATCCAAATGATAATTATGCATTAATTCATGCGTAAGTAAGATATTATCCGCAATGCTACGCCCGGTGTAATATCCGGGGGTAATTTTTTTTTTTTTTTTCGTGTTACTGTTGAGTTGTACGTATTCATTTGGAATTGTACAAGTGTTGTTGTTTGGACCGATACAATATATATTGTATTAGAATATTTCGGGATCGAAATATTTATACTGGTCGACGGTTTGGTTTCGTCGTTTGGTTGTTGCTTGGCGAGTTTGGAATTTTGGCTAAGTTTATAGCCATAGCGTACGCTACCTGTGTAGCATTACGTACACTAATTTGTTGCGATTGCGTACGTTACGCTCTGAGGTTACGTACGTAATGCGCAGAGGCATGAACCTTCCTCGCCAACTTTCTATGCGGGTATATACTGGGGTATCATTTATATATATATATATATATATATATATATATATATATATATATATATATACACCTTGTCACCTTTTTATTCCCTCCCTCACGTGATTTCTTTTCCCCCATGCTATATTATATGTATATATATATATATATATACTATACCCTCAATCATCAACATCATCATCCTCACTTCTCCCTCTCGGCAGCTCTCGTCCCCCTCTCATTTTTTTTTCTTTCTTTTTCTTCCCATGCCATCCGCCAGCTCTCTCTCCCTTCTCTCCATCATATTTTTCCGGCAAGGTGGAGCTTCAATACGGGCGGTCGGTTTCTCCATTTTTTCCGGCGAGCTTGAGTTCGGCGGGCAGGCAGCTCACGACCGGAGCTCGGCGGCGGCCTGGTCGGAATTTCCGAACCGGAAGGCTGCAAAACCCGGTCGACGCGTTCCGGTATTTTTCTTCTTTTTCCGGCGAGACGGAGCAAGCACCAGCTTCTCCATTTTTTCCGACGACCGGAGGAAGGACCGACGTCTCTGGCGGCGACTGGAGCTCGGCGGCGGCCGATCGGAATTTCCGGGTCGGGAGACATTATAAATCCGGTCGGGTATTCCGGCATTTTTCTTCCGGCGAAGCGAAGCTCGGGCGTCCGGCGTTCTTCATGGTTTCCGACTATGGATGCGGTTCCGTTGTTTCCGGCAACCGGAGGTGGTTTTTGTCCGGAACGGAAGGCGGAACGGAGTCTTGACATTTTTCCGGCGAAGGTTGCCCGGCCGATCGACTTTTCCGGGTAAGCCTTTGTGTTGTGTGTTGTGTGTTGTGTGTGTTATATATATAAACTGTTATATATATATATACTTGTGTGTATGGTGTAAATAGATATATATATATATAGCCTGCTGTGTGTGTTGTGTGTTTTATGTAATATATATATATATAGCCTGCTGTGTGTGTTGTGTGTTTTATGTAATATATATATAGCCTGCTGTGTGTGTTGTGTGTTTTATGTAATATATATATATGAGCAGTGTGTGTGTGTTGTGTGTTTTATGTATTGATATATATATGAGTTGTATATATATATATACACGTATGTATACGGATATATACGAGTATAGTATGTGTTCGTGTTGGGATCGGAATTATCTATTGTGTTGTTTTCGGTCGATATCGTGTTATCGAATGAATTGTATTTCATTCAAGGTTGTTCGAGTGCTTGTGATTGACGGAGGACGCGTTGATCGATTCGTGGTAGGACGTTGATCGTGGAAGGACTTTCTCGCCTTCGGTTTGAGGCAAGTTTTATACTCAGATCCAATGAGATTAATGTTATCATGTATGTGTATGAATGTGTGTATCATTTCGAGACTTGGTCTCTTTGTGATTTTGTTGATATCAGGGGATTGTTTGATACGATACCCTTCGGCAAATTATGCCAAATATTATTGTTGTTCGTAAATGGCCGATTTAAGGCATTGCGATACTTGTTGGTAATATTGTTGTCGATAGCCGGTTCGCGGTATCGACATATCGATTTTTATTGTTGATTGATGTTCCTTTGAGATATTGTTGTTGATAGCCGGTTTGCGGCATCGACATATCGATTGTTATTATTGATTGACGTTCCATCAAAATATTTTTTTGTGAATCGTCGTTATTGATATCAGTGTTTTTCTATTGATGTCATTTTGGCCGATTGAAGGCATTGACGTATTCGATTATCATCTTCGTTATCGGTAACCGATTAAAGGTGCCGAGACATCCGTTGTACAATTGTTATCGGTTAACCGTTCTGAAGGTTATCGATATATTTAATTGGGATTATCAAAGATAATTCCCATCTGTTGTATAATTATTATCGATTGTACGCTCTAACGGTAATCGATATATTGAATTGGGATTATCAAATATAATTTCCACCCGTTGTCAAAAAGATAATTCCCATCCGTTGTATAATTGTTATCGATTGGCCATTCTACGGTAATCGAAGTATTGAATTGGGATTATCAACGATAATTCCCATCCGTTGAATTATTATTGTCGTGTTGACCAATTCAAGGCAGCACACTATTATTCTTGTGAACCCGGTAATTTTGTGATCTTTGAAGGTTGAGGATTTTCCCGAACTGTTGTGTTGTGATCGTTGCTCGTGTTAATCGGTTCTTAGGGATTTTGATCCCAGGATGGTTGTTTCGAATATTGTCGGTCGTGTCGATCTTTCATTATTCGTGTCATCGTTCACTTGGTGAGTCGTATGATTTGTTTTGGATGTCTTATCCTTTGAGTTTCGTTGTCATGTTGTATCGTGACATATCCGGAATCATATCTGCGTTCCGATTGGTTATTGTGTAGGATTTTTAGCCAGGCACATATAGCCTTCGGCGGATATTATTCCGCGTTGGCTGTGCACACGGGACGTAGTTTCGTGAGGCTAATTAGGTACATTGTCCTACGTATATTCTGGATTCCATATACGGGGCGGACATGTGCACGGACACATTTCCGGATCGGGCGTACTGTGATGTCCATCTTGTGAGCCATAAACTTTGATCGTCCATAGTATTGGATGAATTTGATGTTTTGTGATTGAGCGTTCATGCGCCTGAGGGGTATGTTCGACAATCATGTTTGTTTCTTTGAGATCTGTATTGTGATATTTTTACAGCTTCGGGCTGTTCGGCTTTCAGGCCATCGTGATATTTTGGCAGCTTCGGCTGAGGGCTTTCAGGCCATTGTGATGTATCGGTATTTCCGTTGGAGCCTTCGGGCATTGTGATCCTTATTTATTTCAGCGTTGGATTGATTTACCTTCGGGTAATGTATTGTTGTGTTCTATATTGATGTTTCGCCGTTGGGCACTTATGTTCTAATCTATTGAGCAGGTATTGATCGTATGTCATGGGCATAATATTCCACGAATGCTCGATTCTTACTTTGGTTTGTGAGCATCTCGTACTACCAGTGTTGTACTATTTTATTCTGCCTTTGGATGCATATCATGTTGTGCATGTACTTGATATTCATTATACTGGATGGCTGACCCCGTGGGGGCGGAACATGTTTTCATGTTTTAGGTACTTGCGAGGAGAGAGTTGAGACACAGGGGCATGACGATGGCGACGAGGCATTCGAGCGATACTAGTCCGAGATATTTTGGTGTTCATGTTGGTCAGACAGTTGGAGTACTCCATTTTTGTTCAGTCGTTGTCGTTTTGTATTATCCGAGCAAGGCTCGTGGATGTTGTTGTATTTTCATTTTGGCCATGTAGGCCCATTCTTGTCGTTGAAATTCCATATCGGGATAGTATGTCGGACGTCATGGTAGGGTCTGTGATTTCCTATTTCGGTCAGTTTGTTGTATTTTAGTCGTGTTCGCCTGGTGGATCACCTGAGGTGGGGTCCACGGCACTGTAATAACCCAATGGGATTTGGGGGTGTTACAGAAGATGGTATCAGAGAGTTGGGTTGTGAGATACCCTGTCTTGTGTGTTATGTGGCTCTACCAAGGCGGTAGTAGCGGGGCTGTCAGGTTATGACAATCTGGACAGTCGGGTTTTGTGAGTCGTGGTAGTTGGACGACTGTATGAGTCATTCTTTCATCGAGTCGTCGTCAGTGAAGACTAGTATCGCAAGACCTCGAAGCTTCGTATGACCTGTGTAAGGACTCTATTCTCTTTTGTGTGCATACATTCATTATGTCATTGATTATGCATGTTTTGTTGACACTTGTATGTGACGATCGGGTGCGATTGATTTATGATTATTTGCTTTGGAGCATGTGGGCTCTGTATCGGCTATGATTAGCGTGATCGATGTGATCGTTTATCTGTTGAGTATGTATACTCATGTTTGGCGGTGACCTAGCATTCTGGCCGTTGAGGCGTAATTGTGTTGTGGTCATAATTGAACGTTATTCTTTCAGTCTGGAAAGAGGACGTGACAGAGGGGGTAGAGGCTGCAGCGTGGGCCGACACCCGAAACCTCGTACCAATAATTTGGTGGCTGACGAATCATTTTTGGAGTTGTGCTCGAGAACCCACCGATCGTGATTATGTTTGGATCGGGTTCAAGACTCTCATGTTAGAGAGGTATTATCCGGCTCCACTTCGTGAAGCCAAGTTGTCGGAGGTTTTGAACCCCGAATCCGTCGAGGACGAGGATGTTATTGTTATTGCTGAGAAGTTTCAAGGACTTCTTCAGTTTCTTCTGGTGAGAGGACTAGGATGCCGATTCGTTCAGAGGGACATCGAGCTCCGACGTCCAAGAGGTCATTTCCTAGTCGGCTTCGTACTGGGAAAGTATTTTCTTCCCAGGCGACGAGTTCGACTGTTGTTTGTTTTAATTGTGATTCAGCGGGGCATGTTAGTACTCTATGTACAGTGCCAGCTATTATTTATTTTTCTGTGTCGGAGGTAGGGACACCTTCAGAATACTGCAGGAGTTCTAGTGCCAGTAGATCTCGAGAGAGCTCATGGGCCTCGAGAGATTTTGTCACTTCAGTCCGTACTTCATCCAAGGGGTCATATCGGGCTTCGGGAGCCAGAGGTATGGACACCCGAGGGGGAGTAGCGAGTTCAGATTAGGGTCTTCCTCGAGTCGATGAGATCGAGGAGCTCGATGATCTGGAGGATGTTGATTCCGGGTACATTTGAGATGTAACCTTGATTTGTATTTTTCTTGTCTTTCGGATTGATGTTTGACTCGGTCTGCATTTTATTATTGTGGTTGCGAACCATTTATGGCTGATCTATCTTGTTATCATTATATCTGAGAATCTTGACACTTGAGTCATTTGAGGTGATTTTCTTTCTTTTTGGTCCTTGCACTGAGATTTTGTGATGATCCGGGTAATCGTTCATTGTGATTCGAGACATCAAGTCGTGAGGACTTGGGTGCACGTTCGATATAGTCAGGGACTATGTACGTGTTGTTATTTTTCTTTTGTGGTGCGACTTCTGGCCGGTCTCGCGGAGGAGTCATGATTCGGCTAATCTCGCATTTGATTGAGTGTCTTTATCACTTGATTTTTTTTCGCCTTGTTCAGGCAGAGGAGACGTGGGGACCCGTGGGGTCGGCCCAGTTGCTTAGGCGGAATTGCTCGTATTGAGGAGTATTCCTGGAGATGTTGTTTTCTTATCCTGACGGATAGTCCGTGCCCCGACTTGTGCACCCTGAGTTTCGGGGACGAAACTCTTTTTAAGGGGGGGAGTATGTAATATCCGGGGGTAATTTTTTTTTTTTTTTTCGTGTTACTGTTGAGTTGTACGTATTCATTTGGAATTGTACAAGTGTTGTTGTTTGGACCGATACAATATATATTGTATTAGAATATTTCGGGATCGAAATATTTATACTGGTCGACGGTTTGGTTTCGTCGTTTGGTTGTTGCTTGGCGAGTTTGGAATTTTGGCTAAGTTTATAGCCATAGCGTACGCTACCTGTGTAGCATTACGTACACTAATTTGTTGCGATTGCGTACGTTACGCTCTGAGGTTACGTACGTAATGCGTGGTAGGTGGTGGGAACCTTCCTCGTGGTCAACTTTCGGGGCGAGGGTATATACTGGGGTATCATTTATATATATATATATATACACCTTGTCACCTTTTTATTCCCTCCCTCACGTGATTTCTTTTCCCCCATGCTATATTATATGTATATATATATATATATACTATACCCTCAATCATCAACATCATCATCCTCACTTCTCCCTCTCGGCAGCTCTCGTCCCCCTCTCATTTTTTTTTCTTTCTTTTTCTTCCCATGCCATCCGCCAGCTCTCTCTCCCTTCTCTCCATCATATTTTTCCGGCAAGGTGGAGCTTCAATACGGGCGGTCGGTTTCTCCATTTTTCCGGCGAGCTTGAGTTCGGCGGGCAGGCAGCTCACGACCGGAGCTCGGCGGCGGCCTGGTCGGAATTTCCGAACCGGAAGGCTGCAAAACCCGGTCGACGCGTTCCGGTATTTTTCTTCTTTTTCCGGCGAGACGGAGCAAGCACCAGCTTCTCCATTTTTTCCGACGACCGGAGGAAGGACCGACGTCTCTGGCGGCGACTGGAGCTCGGCGGCGGCCGATCGGAATTTCCGGGTCGGGAGACATTATAAATCCGGTCGGGTATTCCGGCATTTTTCTTCCGGCGAAGCGGAGCTCGGGCGTCCGGCGTTCTTCATGGTTTCCGACTATGGATGCGGTTCCGTTGTTTCCGGCAACCGGAGGTGGTTTTTGTCCGGAACGGAAGGCGGAACGGAGTCTTGACATTTTTCCGGCGAAGGTTGCCCGGCCGATCGACTTTTCCGGGTAAGCCTTTGTGTTGTGTGTTGTGTGTTGTGTGTGTTATATATATAAACTGTTATATATATATATACTTGTGTGTATGGTGTAAATAGATATATATATATATATAGCCTGCTGTGTGTGTTGTGTGTTTTATGTAATATATATATATATAGCCTGCTGTGTGTGTTGTGTGTTTTATGTAATATATATATAGCCTGCTGTGTGTGTTGTGTGTTTTATGTCATATATATATATGAGCAGTGTGTGTGTGTTGTGTGTTTTATGTATTGATATATATATGAGTTGTATATATATATATATATATACACGTATGTATACGGATATATACGAGTATAGTATGTGTTCGTGTTGGGATCGGAATTATCTATTGTGTTGTTTTCGGTCGATATCGTATTATCGAATGAATTGTATTTCATTCAAGGTTGTTCGAGTGCTTGTGATTGACGGAGGACGCGTTGATCGATTCGTGGTAGGACGTTGATCGTGGAAGGACTTTCTCGCCTTCGGTTTGAGGCAAGTTTTATACTTGTACTGGTCAATGAGATTAATGTTATCATGTATGTGTATGAATGTGTGTATCATTTCGAGACTTGGTCTCTTTGTGATTTTGTTGATATCAGGGGATTGTTTGATACGATACCCTTCGGCAAATTATGCCAAATATTATTGTTGTTCGTAAATGGCCGATTTAAGGCATTGCGATACTTGTTGGTAATATTGTTGTCGATAGCGGTTCGCAGTATCGACATATCGATTTTATTGTTGATTGATGTTCCTTTGAGATATTGTTGTTGATAGCGGTTTGCGGCATCGACATATCGATTGTTATTATTGATTGACGTTCCATCAAAATATTTTTTGTAGATAAATCGTTATTGATATCAGTGTTTTTCTATTGATGTCATTTTGGCCGATTGAAGGCATTGACGTATTCGATTATCATCTTCGTTATCGGTAACCGATTAAAGGTGCCGAGACATCCGTTGTACAATTGTTATCGGTTAACCGTTCTGAAGGTTATCGATATATTTAATTGGGATTATCAAAGATAATTCCCATCATTGTATAATTATTATCGATTGTACGCTCTAACGGTAATCGATATATTGAATTGGGATTATCAAATATAATTTCCACCCGTTGTCAAAAAGATAATTCCCATCCGTTGTATAATTGTTATCGATTGGCCATTCTACGGTAATCGAAGTATTGAATTGGGATTATCAACGATAATTCCCATCCGTTGAATTATTATTGTCGTGTTGACCAATTCAAGGCAGCACACTATTATTCTTGTGAACCCGGTAATTTTGTGATCTTTGAAGGTTGAGGATTTTCCCGGTTGTGTTGTGATCGTTGCTCGTGTTAATCGGTTCTTAGGGATTTTGATCCCAGGATGGTTGTTTCGAATATTGTCGGTCGTGTCGATCTTTCATTATTCGTGTCATCGTTCACTTGGTGAGTCGTATGATTTGTTTTGGATGTCTTATCCTTTGAGTTTCGTTGTCATGTTGTATCGTGACATATCCGGAATCATATCTGCGTTCCGATTGGTTATTGTGTAGGATTTTTAGCCAGGCACATATAGCCTTCGGCGGATATTATTCCGCGTTGGCTGTGCACACGGGACGTAGTTTCGTGAGGCTAATTAGGTACATTGTCCTACGTATATTCTGGATTCCATATACGGGGCGGACATGTGCACGGACACATTTCCGGATCGGGCGTACTGTGATGTCCATCTTGTGAGCCATAAACTTTGATCGTCCATAGTATTGGATGAATTTGATGTTTTGTGATTGAGCGTTCATGCGCCTGAGGGGTATGTTCGACAATCATGTTTGTTTCTTTGAGATCTGTATTGTGATATTTTTACAGCTTCGGGCTGTTCGGCTTTCAGGCCATCGTGATATTTTGGCGGCTTGGTGAGGGCTTTCGTGCCATTGTGATGTATCGGTATTTCCGTTGGAGCCTTCGGGCATTGTGATCCTTATTTATTTCAGCGTTGGATTGATTTACCTTCGGGTAATGTATTGTTGTGTTCTATATTGATGTTTCGCCGTTGGGCACTTATGTTCTAATCTATTGAGCAGGTATTGATCGTATGTCATGGGCATAATATTCCACGAATGCTCGATTCTTACTTTGGTTTGTGAGCATCTCGTACTACCATTGTTGTACTATTTTATTCTGCCTTTGGATGCATATCATGTTGTGCATGTACTTGATATTCATTATACTGGATGGCTGACCCCGTGGGGGCGGAACATGTTTTCATGTTTTAGGTACTTGCGAGGAGAGAGTTGAGACACAGGGGCATGACGATGGCGACGAGGCATTCGAGCGATACTAGTCCGAGATATTTTGGTGTTCATGTTGGTCAGACAGTTGGAGTACTCCATTTTTGTTCAGTCGTTGTCGTTTTGTATTATCCGAGCAAGGCTCGTGGATGTTGTTGTATTTTCATTTTGGCCATGTAGGCCCATTCTTGTCGTTGAAATTCCATATCGGGATAGTATGTCGGACGTCATGGTAGGGTCTGTGATTTCCTATTTCGGTCAGTTTGTTGTATTTTAGTCGTGTTCGCCTGGTGGATCACCTGAGGTGGGGTCCACGGCACTGTAATAACCCAATGGGATTTGGGGGTGTTACACCCGGGCACAAAAGCAGATTGATTTGGGCTGATCAAATGCATCAAGCTACCTTTAATGTGATTAGCAATAATTTTACTAATGCATTTAAAAAGAACATTACAACACGAGATAGGACGGTAGTCATTAATCCGAGTAGGATTCTGAAGTTTAGGAATAAGAGCAATGACCGTATGGTTAAGCTCTTTTAAAAGCTTACCGTTCACAAAAAACTCCTTAACCGCATTCACCACATCCGATCCCACTATCTCCCAACCATCTTTAAAAACCGCAGCTGTGTAACTATCAGGCCCCGGGGATTTATCATTCCCCATAGAAAACATAGCATCTTTGACTTCTTTCGTAGTAATATCACACACCATATTAGCCGCATCTTGATCCAAAAGCCGAGCATAGAAAAGATCTTTCGTATCTAAAGGTTGCAAAGTATCAGCTTGACCAAGAAAGGTCGTATAATGGTCTACAAAAGCCGTAGCCACCTGATCATTCTCAAACACATTACCAAGAGAGTTAGTGATAATATCAATTCGACTTCTACTAACTCTAGCCTTAACCGCCTTATGGAAGTAGGCAGTATTCAAGTCCCCTTCCTTCAGCCATTGAATCTTAGAATGTTGTTTGAGGAATCGTTCTTGCAAGATAATAGCATCATTAAATTCAAAAACACATCTTGCCTCATGATCACGTAAGCTAGCATTAAACGGATCAGAATCTAAATCCAATTGAGCTTTATCCACCACACTTCACAAACGTCTAACATTCTCATGGATATTACCATGCGAATATAACAGCTTACGAAATTGGTTTTTTAAGCCTTTAAGTCTCTTAACAACTTTAAACATATGGAAACCAGAAACATTAACAGCCCACCCATTAGAAATCACTTCTTTAAATTTAGCATGTTGTGTTAAGATGTTTGTGAATTTAAAAGGTCTAGGCAGCTTATTAGTAACCGATGGCAGTTTCAGGACCGCAGGTGAGTGATCAGAGATCCGGTATGGCTGGAAAAGCACATGAGCACCGACAAACGAATCATTAAAATCCAGGTTACCTAAAACACGATCAATTTTCTTCAAGATACCCTCTCCACCACTAGGCTTCTGATTCCAGGTATACTGAAGTCCCGAGCATTGAACATCCATAACTTCAATATCCTCCACACAAGATTTGAATTCCCGCATAGCAATGTCCATTGTTGAAGAACCTGTCGTACTATCTTCAAGGAATAACGCAGCATTGAAATCACCTAGAAGACACCACGGACGATTACCTACAAAGACCTTATGCACACATAAATTATCCCATAAGATACGTCTATGAGAGTATTTATTATGCCCATACACAAAAGAACAAAACAATTCTTTCTTATCCGCTCTCAGCCATATTCGAATATGAATGACTTGATCAATCATAGCAATAACTGTAACATCAACATCATACTTGTTCCAGCCAATCATAATGCGAGTACCCTTGGAGCACAGATTCCCATTAGTTGTCCAGTCCCAATGTCGAAAAATAAACGGGCACACCTTATCCAACTTTGAAACAGAAACATGTGATTCCAAAATAGTGCAAATTGAAAGTTTATTCTCCAAAATCACCTGATGAACTTGTGATTCCAAAATAGTGCAAACATGTGATTCCAGTTTTGAGGCATGTAATGGTTTTTTCCGTGAGAAAATCCGTGGATAGATCTAGGATCTTATTTTTTCGTGTAATCTTATTGTAAATTCGATGTATTTTATTTTTTCTAAAATTGTAATCAAATCCGGAGAAGATAAAATTACGAAAAAGTAGAGCATAATTGGGACATCAGGACTGCTGGATAGCCACAGCTAATCGAAGATGCGGCGCCGCCGAAGACATGGCCGCCGAAAGCGTCGGGCTTGCCGAGGGCGCGGCACTGCTCGGGCCGTCGCGCCTGGTCGGGTCATCCAGTTTTTTTAGTCCGGTCCGGTTCACCGCCATTCGTTGCGTCCGCTGGAGAGTCGGGAATTAAAATTGAATTTTTCTTATGTAATTAATTTTGCATAAAAGTGAAACTTTAATTTTCGAAATCCACGGCCCGTCCGGGGAGGAGTGACGCGATGCTTGATCCAGTGTGGGATATCGAGTCGAAGATTTTCTCGGGTTCAATTTAAGGAAGAAGACCATGATAATTGGATAATTTTTATTATCCATGCGTTTGTTTTGGTATTTACTGTTTTGATGTATGACATGTATGAATGTATGAGTGATATATTTCTTGCATGTTAGGACGAGAAAATTAAAAACTTTAAGGCTTAAATAACTAAATGACTAAATTGATTTATTTTTTTAAAATAAAATTAAATAGGCCTCCATAATTAATTTAAAATATGAAGTAATTACCATGCGCATTGATATTAGGGTCTTCCTCCATATCAGATGTGCTAATTATTGGTTCACTAGTTTTAAATTTTTAATGATAACAAAAGGTAAATATTATTTTTTATGATAGGACCTCTCCATCTGTAGAACTAATATTTATAAGATAATATTTTAAGGTTGTTAAATTATGACGTTCACTTAGCTGTATTAATTAATAAGCTCCCCATCGGAATTTATATTAATTAATACATGGCCAAGAGGAACAAACTATTAATTTTACTTGTCATAACATAAATTGACTAGATAGTAAAATTAAAGACGTAAAACTCTATTTGAGAAATATGTATGTAAACGTCCACCCGATCGTTGCTTGCATTGCAGGTTTTTCGAGCTGTTGGTTGCTAGCATATATATTGTGTTTTTGACATTTTTCAATATATTTTGCTATGCATTATGTGATGAATGTTTTTAATTTTTCTCAGATGTCTTTCATTCCACTTGCTGTAATTCTCAAAAACAAACTAGACGATACTAACTTTGCTGATTGGAAACGGAATCTTAATATTGTCCAGACTGCTGAGGAACACGAGTTTGTTCTAACTGAGGAATGCCCATTGGAACCAGATGCAGATTCGAAACTTGATGAGGTGAAAGAATACCGCAAATGAAAGAAATATGACGAGATGGTCCGCTGTTACATCTTGACTTCTTAAGAAAATGTATTGCACCATCAGCATCAGAGTATGGGCATGGCCGCGAAAATGATTAAAAATCTCGGCGAGATGTTTGGTCATCAGAACCGGGCAGCTAGGCGAAATACTATGAGGGTCTTGATGATGACCCAAATCACTACTACAAAAACAAGCAAAGAGACCCTTGATAATAGACCCATTGGTTAAGACGACGGGTCTCTTTAATATAAGAGACCCAATATTAGAAATAACAGGTCTCTAATGTATTAAAGGAGTCCACTCTTTTTTTTTAGATAAACTAAAGACCAGTTATTTAAGATAACGGGTCACTAATGTGTAAGAAATAAGAGACCCGTTGTTTGATCCAACGGGTCTCTAATGTGTTGGAAATAAAGACCCCTAGTTTATTTTATTTTTTTGGTATTAAAGACCGGTTGTTTAATATATGCTGTCTCTTTGATTCCTTCTTTACCAAATTAGTTGGGCCCGTAGGTATTGTGTTTTTTTACCTTTCTTCTTCCTCGATCATTCGCAGGCGACTAAGCTAGGGAAAATATAGGAAAGTTCGGCGACCGCGCACCGATAGGCCGAGCGAAGATTTACCCAACCCATCATCGGCGATTTAACTACCACCAGCGCCGGCATATATACAAGGTGTATTTTTATATTTTATTCTCCTTTTTTGCATCACTCTTCTTAGAAATAATTGCTCGATTTTCTGGATTGGTTTTATGGTATTGATTGATTTAGGTATTCTATGAGTATAGGTGTTCTTGCTCAAAGTTATTTTACTATACGAGATATATGTTGATCCACCACAGCAGCTAAATCTGACGATACTGTTGAAGGGATCCGGCACTGTTGAAGGGAGGGTTGAAGGGATTAGGCACTTGCCATTGAAGAAGATGAATAAGTATTTTTTTTGGATATTTCTACTATGTTTGATTTTGGCTGTAGCTCGTGCGCTTATCTTATGTTTAGGAAAAGTCCCCAAATACTATTACTACTTGTTGATGCATTTCTACTTATGTTGAGATGGATTTTTTTCATGGATGTGTTTGGTTTCCGGACCTTGCCCTTAGATATTCTACATGCGTATTTGGTTCGCTCTAAAAGTTGAGACGGATTATATTGCTGGCAAGTAGCAAAGTCGTCTTATTGATGAAGATATCATTGCTTATTTCGTGTTATATTCCGAGGATTCCATGTTTGTAAAATGCTTTGCAGTTGTGTTGGAGGCAGTTGAATCTTGGGGAGCTCTTGCTTCTTCCCTTTCTGTGGTATTTATAGTTTTTATAGATTTCTCAAGTTATTTTCTAGATTATCTGCTCCTTCTACCAAATTATGTGCACTCGTATTTTGAGCCTGAATAAGATTGTTATCCTCTTTTGGTTGCGTGTAGACCTATTGGTTGCAAGTATTCAAAAATGAAGGTAAGTATATAAATATTTATAAGTACATACATGCATATATGTTTTTTTCTGTGTATTAGTGAGATCCTTAAAGTTAATGATAATTACAGAACCTACTCCTGAGGTTTGGGGAATTAACAAAAAAGTCCAACTAATTTTGAAAAATACAAAAAATATCCTTGATCTTTGATTCATTTCACATTTTGCCCCAAATTTACGGTTGCTCCCACAAACTTTCAAAATATTACAAATAGCCTCAACTTATCGTTCGACCACTTGAGTATTTAGAAAAAATTGAAAGATGTAATGTAAGATGCATAGTTGGGATTGTCTGTTAATATTTAGAAAACAAATTAAGGATGTAATATCAATAATATTTTATGGCATCAACAGTTTCCTTTGGGTCCACTAACGGTAAGCGCAAAACGTATGATGGATACAATCTCAAGAGTGTATGTAAATATCAAAGTTTACCTTCGTTTTGTGGTCAAACCTCAACGGTAATTTTTGTACCAAACCTTGTTTTCTTAGGAGCAATATTTAATTATTTTTTTTCTTATCTCAGCTGAGAATTATATATTAGTCGTAATTAGTGCTAGCATTGTATAGGTTTTGGGTGTGATACTGCAGTAGTGGTTAACATCCTTGCCCATAGGGATGCAACACAGCGTTCGCTTATCGCACAAGAGTACAGAGTTATGTATTCTGAAGATCTTCATAAACGCCTCGCTTCAGAACTTAGTGGTGATGTTGAGGTACAGAGGAGAATTAAGCACCTTTTTTTTCCAGACAAATTTGACCAAATATCTGTTTGATTTTTACAATAACGTGACCTTCGTGAAATTGCAGCTTTTTTTTGTGTTTGGTATTATAACTTTTTCTTGATACTTCATTTAATGAAATGTTTATCCTGCTGTGTATGAAACATTCTTTTTTCTTGATTGTGTTTTTTTAAATGATTTCAGAAAGCAATATTACTTTGGATGTATGATCCTCCTACACGGGATGCAACAATTGTAAGGCAAGCTTTGAGTGGTGACACCATCAATTTGAAAGATGCTACTGAAGTAACTTCAACTCAAATACAACACTTTAAACAAATATACCATGCAAGGTTTCATGCTTACCTTGAGCACGATATTGAAAAGCAAGCATCCGGTGATGACAAAAAGGTTTCTTCCCCCCCTCTCTCTGTGTATGTTGTATGTATGTAGATATATATATATATATATATATAGAGAGAGAGAGAGAGAGATTAATATAAATGGATACTTGCCTACGAATTTATGTCCATTTATCTGCCTCTTCCATTTTGCAGTTGCTACTTGCCTACGTCAGTGTTATGCGCTATGAAGGTCCGGAGGTCGACAGGGCAATGGCTGAGCATGATGCTAAGGCGCTCTACAAAGCTGGAGAAAAGAAGATGGGCACGGATGAGAACACTTTCATACGTATTTTTCTGAAAGAAGCCGTGCACATTTGGCTAATGTTGCTTCTGCTTATCACAGCATGTACGAAACGTCACTAGAAAAGGTAAAAGACCAGCATTATGTCCTTTCCGCTTTTCCTCATCACTACGAGCCTGTTGGTTGGCTAAATGAGTATCTTCTTGCAGGTCGTTAAAAGTGAAACTTCCGGGAACTTTGAGTTTGCGCTTTTGACTATATTATGTTGTGCTGAAAATCCTGGGAAGTACTTTGCAAAGGTAAAATACGATACTTTGTGTTAAAAGTGCCAAGTCATCCCCCCCCCAAAAAAAAAAACTCTGGACTATAATCTATCAAAAAAAAAAGGATCACTTTCTTCTTCTTCTACTTGCTTTTTTTTGGAATGAGTAATTCATTTTTATTACAGCTTCGATCAAATTTAGAAATGCTGAAGTGGTTACGTAGGTTCCGAAAAGAGTCTATATTTATGGTGAATGTATTTCGAATAGTTTATTGAATCCTTTGCTGTTATCTGTAATTTTCCCACCTCTAGTTAACGCGTAATGACATGAGATCACTTTGAAATCTGCATTAAGGTGTTGCGTAAGGCGATGAAGGTCATGGGAACAAACGACTCGCTCCTTATTAGAGTAATAGTGACACGCGCCGAGATTGATATGCAATACATAAAAGCAGAGTACCAAAAGAAATATGGAAAGTCACTTGATGATGCAGTTTCTTCAGAGACGTCTGGCCATTACCGGACATTTCTTCTCTCTCTCTTAGGCACCACTCACCACCGCTAGATGGTAAATTATCGTCCGTTTCTTGATTGTCGAGGGTCCCTCTCTCTATGAAAACCATTGTTGTACGTGTGATGTATCTAAATGTGGCTGTCTAAATAGATTGAATGTACTTAATTTTGTCTTTTGGTATTTACTTAGATATTATAGCATGTATATGTTGAATGTACTTAATTTTGTCTAAATAGATTGAATGTACTTAATTTTGTCTTTTGGTATTTACTTAGATATTATAGCAGGTTTATGTTGAATGTACTTAATTTTGTCTTTTGGTATTTACTTAGATATTATAGCAGGTTTATGTAATTTGCGGGTAAAATACCTGCTATTATTGAATTTAGAAAATATATATATATATATATAAAAGAGACCCCAAATGTATAAAAAGGGATCTCTAGGTATAATATTAAAAAAAATTAAGAGACCCCATATCTTATATATGTGGTCTGAGCTTATTAGAAAAATATTATTAAAAAAATCACAGAGACCCTCTATCTTAAATATGGGGTCTGAGCTTATTGGAAAAAAAATTATTCAAAAAATCAAAGAGACCCTCTATCTTATATATGGGGTCTGAATATTTTTAATAAAAAGATCCCATATCTCTAATAAGGGGTCTCTTACCCTTTTAAAATATTTTTTGCACACCTCACATAAGAGACCCCCTTTCTTACATAGGGGGTCTTAAACTTTTAACAAAGAGACCCCTCATCTTGAGGGGGTCTCTTTATAAAAGAGACCCCCCATATAGAGACCCCCTTAAAGGAGGTCTCTTAGGTTATTTTGGACGGGTCTCTTTGCCCATTTTTGTAGTAGTGAATGCCTGAAGGAACCCCGGTAAAGGATCATGTTCTAAAGATGATTTCTCATCTAAACAAACTTGATATCTTAGGGGTGACTATCGATGCGGAAACGCACGTCGATATCCTCATATGCAGCTTTCCTAGGAGCTTTGAGCAGTTCCGCCTAAATTATAATATGAATCGTAGGGAGTATACCTTGGCGAAATTGCTGATAGAGCTTCAAGCTGCGGAAGGTCTCTTTAGGCAAGGTTTCAATTTCTTGCAGCTACCGATGTTTCGACTTATAAACCCAAGTGGGGGAAGAAGAAGAAACAAGTGGGCTAGAAGCAAGTGGCAACTATCAAGGTAAAGATCAAAGCTCCTCATGAGGCGAACAAAAAGCCAAAGGAAAAGTGCTACAAGTACGGTCAGGAAGGACATTTCAAAGAAAACTGCCTTAAGAAAGGTATGTCTCGTGCACTGGTAGTCAAAACATGTTTGGCAGCTTATTCTTCCACTTTGTGGATAGTTAATTCAGGCTCCACTGATCATGTTTGCTTTGAATCGCATGGTTTTCAGGTAACCAAGAAGCTTAATGCGGGCAACATCACCATCAACTGGGGTGATTATTCCAGGTTTATGGCTGTTGCAGTGGGAGTCGTGCAGTTGAAGATTAATAATAAAATACCAGTCCTTAATAATGTATTATTCGTACAGATTTTAGAATGAATTTAATTTTGGTTTCTAAGTTAAGTTGTGATGGTTATTCAGTTTCTTTTGATGGTGATGCTATTATTAGAAGAAATGGTGAATATATTTGCAAAGGTATTTATACTGCTGGACTGTATGTCATTAATACTGCACAAATTCCCATGTATAAACATAAATCGCTTAACTCTTTGTCTAAACCTAAAAAGTTAAAAGAACCTTCGAGCATAAACCAAACATATCTGTGCCATTTACGTTTAGATCATGCAAACCTTAGGAGGACTCAAAGATTGGTTAGATGATGGCCCATTGGATGACCTCCAAGTTGAGTCATTTTCAATTTGTGAATCCTGTCTGGAAGGAAAGATGACTAAAAGGGTTTTTAAAATCAAGGGAAACCCTGCTATGGGTGTTAGAATTGGTTCATACTGATGTATGTGGTCCAATGAATATTCCTGCTATGGGTGGTTTCGAACATTTCATCACATTTATAGATGATTATTCTAGATATGGATACATCTATTTGATGCTATGTATGTCTTAAGCCGTTGGCAAGTTCAGAGACTTCAAGGCAGAAATAGAGAAGCGTCATGGAAAGAGTATCATCAAGTCACTGCGATTTGATCATGGTGGCGAATACCTTAGTGGAGAGTTCTTGGTTTTCATAGCAAATGAGGGGATTTCGTCCCAGCTCACTGCGCCGGGAACTCCACAAAAAAATGGTGTTGCTGAGAGAAGGAACATAACTCTATTAGAAATGGTTAGGACAATGATGAGTTATTTGGATCTACCTATTTTGTTTTGGGGATACATCTTGGAAACAGCGGAGTATATTCTAAACATGATGCCTTCGAAATCAGTTCCAAAAATACCCATAAAACTGTGGAGTTGGCAAAAGCACAGTCTAGAACATATTTGGATTTGGGTTACTCCAGCACATGTGCTGAATAAGAAAGCTGATAAGTTGGCATCTCGTACAGAAGTGCAAGTGTTTGTAGTATATCCTAAGGGAACGAAGGATAGCTTGTTCAATAGCCCCAGGATCAAAAGGTCATTGTTAGCACCAATGTCCGATTCCTAGATGAGGATTATATGATTAGTCACAAGCACATGAGCGAAATAATTCTGGAAGAGTTGAGGGGCGAGACTCCATCAATACCAATCGTACAATGCCAACTAACACTGTGTAATACCCGGTTGTAATTCAGTCACTATCATTCAGTATTTACCATTCAGTATTTGTCACTCAGTAATTTTCACTCATTAATGATCATTCATCGTTATATTCATTCATTATATTCACCATTCAGGGTAATTTGTATCGTGTACCAATCGTCATTCATCATCAATCTAGTTGGAGTATTGTGCTGTGTTTATCATCATTGTCATCTTCATAGTGGGCTGTGTGTGAGGAGTAGCGCACGCTACAAACTCTCTTTAGTGCGCACTAATTGAGTTTAGGTAGCGCACGCTACCTCTCAACATTAGCGCATGCTAATGTAGTTCAATTCAGGCAGTTCAGAAGGCACTGGACTGCAGTTGGGTTGTAAGTAGCGCACGCTAAGAATGGTAAGTAGCGCGCGCTAGTAGGTCGGAGTAGTGCATGCTATGTAGTCAATGTTGCGTGCGCTAAGGTCGGATCAGGCAGAGTCCAGTAACTACTAGACTGAGTTGGAATAATTCGTAGTGCACGCTATGAGTAGTTATTAGCGTACGCTAATCGGTGTCAGTAGCGCACGCTGTATATGTGTGTAGCGCGTGCTACCATGAACAGATTAGAGAACAGGAGGTTCTGGACTTCAGTACTGGGCATCTGATAAATTGTTAGCGCACGGTAACATTTTGAGTTATCGCACGCTAAGTATACGGTTGTAGCGCACGCTACAAAAGGTACGTAGCGCACGCTACCATTGCGAACAGAGGGTACTGGACTACCCAGTACACCCGTTATCACACGCTACTCACAAGAGCTAGTGCACGCTAATCTGGGGACGGTATATATTGGACAGTGCAGTCCATTTCGTCATTTCATCATCTCACTTCATTCCTTCGGCGGTTTGGGCGATTTCGGGCGATTTGGAGAGTTTTCTTCGAGCTGAATACACAAATCATCATATTCAAGCTTATCATTCGGATTATTCATCATTTCATCATCCCCATCACATCGAATCAAGGTAATAACTTCTTGGATCTAGAATTTCGGATTTTTGGGTTTTCCTTCCGATTTCTTCGTGTAAGCTTGGATTGTTGTTGGAATATGTTAGATATGGATTATCTAACTTGGATAAATGTGTTGGAACATTTTGTTCCATACATATATTAAAAGCGTTTTGATGATTAAAGGCAATAAACAAAACAACAACAATGAAGTGGCGAAGCAAGCATCGAAGGAAAACGAAGTGCAAAAAGCTGGACAGAAGGCCTATTAACGTACACTATTTGAATGATGATAGGTATAGGTGAATATGACATGTTGACCTATCCTACATAACCGTAGCTACTGGTCTTGAGAATCCAACAAAACCGCCACCATGCACCACTGGGATCGAACATAAAGAAACGATTCAACCGATGATAGGCCGTTGGTTTTATCGAACCTATAGTGCTTTCTTGAAAATTTCACTCCCTTAACCAGCCCCAAACACCTCAAAATTTCGTGAGAATGGGTGTTTAGGATTCCAAAACCATCAATCTTCTGGTCAGAAACTGGTCGAAATGACGTCGAACTGGTTGTTAGGACGGCTGGTGGTATGTGAAAACTTCATTTAGTGGTTCACCTCCTTCCAAGTCTCCAAATGGCACCAAAATTTGTGAGAAGGTAGCCTTGGATGTTAGGAAGTACTCGATAAAATTTCACTTTAAGACTTGGTCTAAAAGTGGGTGAACCGACCTTCACAATGACTGGTCCGCAAGTTGGACAACCATAAACTCAGGTTTCATCAACTTATCAATCATTGTCAAAGGAACCACATAACATATAATGTTATTACTTGAGTACGACCATTTGTGAACACAACCATAGCATCATAAGCCACCCAGGCTAATACTTATGATCATGTATGTATAAGAACTCGGTGAAAAGGGAGGACTCAGCACCATGCTTATGTGAGTCGCTGCATTATTTTCTTTAGCATAGGAGGGTGTCATCTCCTAATCGTGCCAAAGAATAGGCTTTAATCAATGAACATGGATAACAAGGATCATCAGGGTGGTCTTTGGCATCACACATGCTTATAAAAGCAAGACGCGGATGACATAAATATCATCATCGGTCATGAGCCCTGCTTACGACTCCACCAACGTACTTTGGTGTATTTGATCCAGCTAGCTTCTTTGTTCAAAGAAAAAATAATGTCCATGACAATACCGTGGTATATGGATCATCAAACTGTCCAAACTTTGAACTATTAAAGCCTAAATGTGTCAATGTCCCAATACATCTTCTGGTTACAAAAACCGATGTAAATTGGACCATATTAACTCATGAATATTCTTTCACATATCCGATACAAGTGATGCATAAGATTTTATTTCTCACTAATCACAATGAGATGCTATGAGTGATACACTTTGGCATATATATCATCGAGTCATAACATGGTTCAATTGTTACGGAACATATGTGACTAGAAAACACCATTCGGCGTTCAACAACTTGAGCATTATACCACTCATTGATTGTGATGACCTAGTCATCATAGTCAGAATGGATTTATAAACCGAAATCCAAAAATATCGTGTTCCATGAAAATAGCTTAATACGCACTCAATTTCGCTTGTAAAATTTTACAAACATGAGCATAGCGAACACTCTAACAACATAGAGATTTTATACCAGATACGATCAAAATGATCTATCATATTTAGTGCATAACATGGAAAGGTTATATGCCTAAGGGGCAAGTTACTAGACAAGCATGGTGTAAAACTACCATGCACACGCTCGACCCTCTTATAAGGGTGCGTATTTTGGGCTTCCCCAAGGAAACCATTTTTCAACATTTGAAAGATGATATTTTAGCGTACAATGCATACCAAAAATTGCATCATCTATGGAAAATTTGGCCAAAAAGAGATTGAAAAACATGTGTCATAAGACCACTTGCAAATTCAAGATGGGAACCAAGTTGGTTGAAATAAAAGTTAGCACAATCGCTGGAAATAAAATTCTATGCAGCTTGACTTTTGTTTACTAAAACAGCATTAACTACCTTGTTAGAAAGGCTACGGACGAACAGTCAGATGTTTTGGAAACTAGACTTCCGTATCTTTCTATCCATAAGTTGTACACCACATGGATCATTAAACTAAGATCACAGTGCATGTTTTAAGTGGCTGCTTTAGTATTTCCCAAGTTTAGTGAGAAAACAAGGTTGAGACCATATCCAATGGCATAAATGTTGATGCAAAAACATGGCAATGACAGACATAGGTGCGTTTAGATGCAGTAGGTGTTCGATTCTTATCTCGACTAATGATCCTTTCGGTAACTCCAACTTGGTAGACTTGTAGAGAAAGTAGGAATGTCGGTACAGCTAAGGCTTTTTAAAAACCGCTGATTCCGTTTGAACTTTTAAAGCATAAATAAATACCAAGGAGGATGCGCCTAGTCATAATCAAAAGTGTAGACAAAATCCACCAAAGTGCATCAAATCAACCAAGAATTTTAATTCTCAATTTGCATGTATACGTCATAATAGCCATGTTATATGGATGCAGCACGGTGCATCAATATTAAGCATTTTGAACCATGAGACATAATGAATATACCATAACCAACTCGTCTTGACCATCCAATAAGATCGACTAAACATAGTCAAATGTATAAGGCACATGCCTTTACAAATACTTGGAAAAGTATTCGGACCTATAGTCACACGAACTATAATCGAGGTCAACGAATTCATGTACTTAACACAATATGCTATTGCTTTACATGTTGAAATTCATGAGAATTACTCTTACACTCTTTCATATATTATATTGCAAGGAGACGGTGCATGACTACACCCACATGCAATATTTTATTTTAGTAAGATGAAAGATGGAGTTTTCCAAGTATGGGATTGGGTCAAGACCAACATGGTGGTCCCTCAATTCAACGTGACAAAATTCGTCACAAATCGATTTTTACCACGACATATCCATCGCAATCGATGTTTGTCCCATTTGCACGTCACAAATTCGTGACTAATCATGAACAAGTCATAACTTTACTGTTACCGATAATATTCATTTTATTCAATTATTGGTTTAAAATCGACAAAACAGCGGCGTCAAATTGTACCCAAACCGTGGTGTATGCAACAACCACAAATATCGACTTTCAACAATTATCCGTGACTCCCCCAGGACCGTCACACAGTTTACTTCAACATCCGAGAGTGATACCACCTCTCATACTCTCATCCACCTCAAAGTAGCGTGGGAGATAAAGAACCCAAATACAAAATTCCCAACAGAGAGAAATTGAAAAACGGGAACTTTAATAAAATCTTACGGGTACTTGGTTCCATATTTGCTTTGATCCTTGAAGGGGATAATAAATTTGGCTTCTCTCTATATGAGCAACATATTTCCGTGGGTACTCCGTTCCATATTTACTTCCATCCTTGAACGGGATAACAAATATGGCTTTTCTCCATAGCGTGCACATCAACATGAGCAATTTATTTACTTATATGCACGTAAAACATAAATATGGTAAGATTCATAAGTGTACAAATTAATGAACAAATGAATCATTAACTAGGAAAAGATAGAGAGTTGAGAAACGCCCGGAAAGGGCTATTGGGCTCGATAATCGGCTAATAAAGGGCTCGGACGTGGCGGTGCAGCAACTCGGTATTGGATGAGGCCGGATCTCTAAATTTCCTTATAAAAATCTGCTTCTGTTCGGCAGCAGATTCAGTAAGCAATACTACTCAGAATCGGATCCCCACCGTTGGATATATAGATATTTGTGTTTGGAAGTTGCTGTCAAAATTTCACACCGATCTGACGGTTAACGAATCGGTAAACATGATTTTGGTACGACTGCGCTGTGTAGAAAATTTACACGTGGAAATTCTCGTCTCTCGTTTTTTTTTTCGAATTTGATAGGTTTTGTCTCGATTCAACTAGGTTTTCAAACAGTAAATATCACGTGCATAAAACCATTTGGACGATCTGGTGGTGCTTCGATCAGATTGGATCACAGCTTTCGGCAACAGTCGGCTGGAGGAAAACGGGACTGTCGAGCGGGTCGGGTCCATCAACAGCGGTCTGGGCAGCGGCGAAGGGCAATCTAGGTGGACGATCTGGCCGCGGGTTGTGGTGCCATCTGGAAGGGGGGTTTGAACTCATGGCTGGAGTGGATGTGAACTTCGCTGCTGAGGGACGGCGAGGGCGACCAGTGCGGACGTCTTGTGAAGAAGACAACCGATTTTCAGTCGCGGTGGCGGTGGCAGGAAACGACATATCGGGATGGTCGCAGCTGTAACACCCCAAACTAGGCGGATATTACAGTGCCGTGAATCCCTGACTGGGACCCACCAGGCAAATGAAAATGATGAATTAAATAATATAATTGTAGTACCGAACCACATTATATTACCAAGTACTCCGATGAGGAGTTTAAGTACAACACACCAGGACAATACCGAATACTAGTATATTTTATATGGAGATAAAATACACCACCCTCAACAAATAAACATCTCAAACGGAATTTGCAGCGGAAAATACAAATGACGAAAATGACTGAAATGACTGAAATGACTGAAACAAACGGAATGACTGGGGGCCCCTACTAGTATCATCGACTCTCGCCACAAGATGCTCTTCCCGTGCCTTTGCCTTGCCGTGACCTGAAAACAAAATCCCCCAACGGGGTCAGTTATACAGAACAACAATCCTGAAGAGTTGAAAATACACAATCATGATTTAACTGAAGTTATGAAATATCCTTAGTTATGAATTACGCTGAAGAGGAGTATCATAGTACGCCCGTAATGTTCTGTGCAAGTATACAAGACGAATGACCGGACACACCCGTCCTTGTACCTAATTAGTCTCACGGAGTTAAGCTTTACCGTATGCACGGTCCAATGTATCGGTGAACCCAATACATGACCATCGTGTGCCCGACTAAAAATTCCACACAGCCACACCCGGCCACGCAATATGAACCCAGAAGGTCATATGAACGAGGATGACCAGAATGAATATCAATGAATAATAATTCGACAAGGCCAATATGACTCACCGAGATGAAAATAATAGTGACGTGATTGATAACCCAATGAAATGATTTGGAACCGTCGTTCCTCGTGAATGAAATGATTATTCGAAAATTACAAGTCTCAATATGATTAATACCATGATGAATGAGTTATGATTATGAAAAATCAACAACAAAAGGAATGAGTATCCTTTTAACCGAGTAAGAATCAACTTACACAATACCAATGACAATGTCCTTCCACGAACAACGTCCTAATCGAGATACCGGTCGCTCGAACAACCTTGAATAACAATAATTACCAACAACCATTCAATGCACGTATCAAGCAACAAAACATGACTAACCCAAAAGTCGATACAACGATAATCAAACTCATTGGGGCATTCTAACGAATACATAACAAACCACACAACTTCAAAAATATCCAAACCCGAATATATCGAAACCAACACCAAAATTAGTATTTCGAACTATCAAAAACGCTTCAAGGATATCAATAATCCAATAGGAATCCACAATTCAAGATTACAACAACATCAATCGGAAAATCCCCAATTAATCCAAAGTCAACCCCAAGGGTTCTTGATATTATCCCCAAAATAGCCATTAAATCCGTAGGAATATATTTATCCAAGGTAGATAATCCATATCTAACATATTCCAACAATAATCCAAGCTTACACGAAGAAATCGGAAGGAAAAACCCAAAAATCCAACTCAAAGACTTGAATATGATGATAGGTGATAGCAGCTCGAAGAGAACACTCCAAGTCGCCCGAAATCGCCCGACGTCGCTCAAAAACGAAGATAAGTGTGAAAATGACGAAACTCAGGCTAACTGTCCAATTTATACTGCTCCAGATTAGCGCACGCTATGACCTGCTATTTACCGTGCGCTAACGAATTGTATGAACATTCCAGTGAACTCTGGCTGACCCGATAGCGAACGCTACAACCTGGTAGCGTGCGCTACCTCTATCCCAATAGTGTGTGTTAACTCCAATTGTTAGCGTGCGCTAGCTAAAAATCTGTTGTCCAGTACTGAAGTCCAGAAACCGTCTGTCCTCTGATCTGATCTCGGTAGCGTGCGCTACAACCAATATTTAGGGTGCGCTACAATCTTGATTGCGTACGCTAAAAACAACTCATAGCGTGCGCTATGAATTAATCCAATGCAGTCCAGTAGCCACTGGACTCAACCTGATCCGTCCTTAGCGCGCGCTACACCAATTATTAGCATGCGCTACTACAACCCACTAGCGCGCACTACTTACCACTCGTAGCGTGCGCTACTAATAACTCACCTGCAGTCCAGTACCTTCTGGACTGCAGCCAGGGTAACATTAGCGTGCGCTAATGCTGAGTGGTAGCGTGCGCTACCTGTACTCAATTAGCGCGCGCTAGAAAGAGTACGTAGCGTGCGCTACTCCTCACGCACAGCCCACTATGAAAATGACAATGATGATAAACACGGCAGAAACTCCAATTAGGTTAGTGATGAACGACGATTGATACACGATACAATTACTCTGAACGATGAATACAATGATTGAATATGAGTGACAAATGATCATCAATGAGTGAAAAATACTGAGTGACAATTACTGAATGATAAATACTGAATGATAATGACTGAATTACAACCGGGTATTACATACACCCTCCCTTAAAAGAGTTTCGTCCCTGAAACTAAGGGTCAGACAACTCGGGATAACTCTCCCGCATACTCTCCTAGGTTTCCCAAGTAGCCTCTTCAACTCCGTGCCTAGACCACTGAATCTTAACCAAAGGAATCATCTTATTCCTCAACTGTTTGATTTGCCGCTCTAAAACTCGTATAGGACGCTCCTCATATGAATGGTCGTCGGCGATCTCGATTTCGTCGAACTGAAGTATGTGACTCGGGTCGGCAACATACTTCCGCAACTGAGAGACGTGAAACACATTATGAATTCGGCTCAACGCCGGAGGTAACTCCAGTCGATAAGCTAACTCGCCTACTCGATCCAAAATCTCAAACGGTCCAATGAATCTCGGACTCAGCTTCCCCTCTTCCCGAAACAGAAGATACCACGACTCGGGGATACCTTGACCAAAACGTGGTCACCTGTCTCAAACTCTAATGGTCGACGATGGTTATCTGCATATGATTTCTGTCGACTCTGAGCAGTCAACAAACGACTCCTGATCAAAGCTACCTTCTAACGGGTGGCTATAAGCATATCGGGCTCGGTGCCGATTGATTCTGATAGGTCATCCCAACACAAAGGAGATCGACAACGACGACCGTACAAGGCCGCGTAAGGTGCCATCTTAATCGAAGCATGCCAACTATTATTATACGTGAATTCGATCAATGGTAGTTGGGCTTCCCAATCGTCTTTCCAATCGAGGACGCATGCCCTCAACATATCCTCTAATGTCTGAATATTCCTCTCTGATTGTCCGTCGGACTGAGGATGAAAAGTGGTACTGAGATTAAGCTGGGTTCCCATAGCACGATGAACTGATTTCCAAAAATGCGACACAAACCGTCCGTCACGATCGGAAACGATACTTTTAGGAGTACCGTGCAGCCTCACTATCTCTTTGATGAATAACTGAGCAAGTCTCTCGGGACCCCAAGTATCTTTAATCTCAAGAAAATGAGCCGATTTAGTTAAGCGGTCCACGATCACCCAGATCGTATTCATGCCACGACGACTCATCGGCAAACTCGTGATGAAATCCATAGAAATGTCTTCCCACTTCCATTCGGGAATAGGAAGAGGTTTCAGCATACCTGCCGGTCGCTGATGTTCAATCTTAACTTGTTGACAGGTTAAGCATCTCGAAACAAATTCTGCGACTTCTCGCTTCATATTACTCCACCAGTAATTTTGTTTCAAGTCCTTGTACATCTTGCTAGACCCCGGATGAACAGAATAAGGGGTAGCAGGAGCTTCTCTCAAAATCGAGTTCTTCAACTCATCATTCTCCGGTACGCACAACTGATTCTTAAATCTCAAAAGTCCATCCTCGTGGACCACGAATCCAGGGGCTTTTCCCTGAACCACATCCTCGCGGATGCGTAACAATGATGGGTCCGAACCTTGATTCTCTCTGATTGCCTCCTCAAGTGATGATGAGATCTCCAACATACAAAGCTGTCCCTGAACTCGCTGAAGCCAGAACTCGATATCGGGTCTAAGGAATTCCTGCTGGAGCTCCTTCTAAACTGTTAAACGGGCAAGCATCTGCTCCTAAACGGACTTACGACTCAAGGCGTCGGCGACAACGTTCGCCTTGC
This sequence comes from Orobanche coerulescens, assembly GCA_033398695.1. Classification (NCBI taxonomy): domain Eukaryota; kingdom Viridiplantae; phylum Streptophyta; class Magnoliopsida; order Lamiales; family Orobanchaceae; genus Orobanche; species Orobanche coerulescens. Next base: position 116,361,038 of record CM065807.1, on the reverse strand, counting down.
CCGGGTGGTAAAGGATCTCGATATCATAATCTTTGATTAATTCCAACCACCGTCTCTGTCGCATATTTAACTCCTTCTGAGTAAATATATACTTTAAACTCTTATGATCAGTGAAAATCTGACAGGTGATGCCATAAAGGTAATGACGCCAGATTTTCAAAGCGAACACCACGGCTACTAGCTCCAGGTCGTGGGTCGGATAATTAACCTTGTAAGGTCTCAATTGCCGTGAAGCATAGGCAATAACCTTTCCATTCTGCATGAGCACACATCCGAGATCCTGTCCGGACGCATCGCTATAAACCACAAATCCTTCCGTCCCCTGCGGCAAGGAAAGTACAGGTGCTGACATTAACCGGCTCTTGAGTTCCTCAAAACTCCATTGACATGCGTCGGACCACGTGTATTTATTATCCTTTCGCAAAAGGTTCGTCAAGGGTTGAGCGATTCTAGAAAATCCCTCCACAAATCGCCGATAATAACCCGCTAATCCGAGGAAACTTCGGATTTCCTTAACATTCTTCGGAGGTAGCCAATCTCGAATAGCCTCCGTCTTCTGAGGATCGACACGAACTCCGTCTGATGAAATTACGTGTCCGAGAAACGTCACTTCGGACATCCAGAACTCACATTTGGAGAACTTTCCATAAAGTTGTTCTCGTCTCAACACGTCGAGCACTTGATGAAGGTGAAACTCGTGTTCCTCCCGGTGACGAGAATAAATCAAAATGTCATCGATGAAGACAACAACAAACTGATCCAAAAAGTCGATGAAAACCCAATTCATTAACTCCATGAATACCACAGGTGCATTAGTCAATCCAAACGGCATAACCACAAACTCATAATGACCATAGCGTGTTCGAAACGCCGTCCTCGCGATATCCGACTCTCGAATCCGCAACTGATGATATCCAGATCTTAAGTCGATCTTGGAAAATACTGAAGCTCCCTGAAGTTGATCTAAGAGATCATCAATACGGGGTAAGGGATACTTATTCTTGATTGTCATCCTGTTCAACTCCCGATAATCGATACACAAGCGAAAAGAACCATCCTTCTTCTTGACAAATAACACTGGTGCTCCCCACGGGGACGCACTCGGTCGAATGTAACCCTTCTCGAACAACTCTTCAAGTTGGTTCTTTAACTCCTGCATTTCGGTCGGGGCCATCCGGTACGGTGCCTTCGATATCGGGGACGTACCGGGCTCCAACTCAATCGTGAATTCCACATCCCTCTGTGGAGGCAAACCAGGTAACTCGTCTGGAAAAACATCGGCATATTCCCTCACTACCGGAATATCCGTCAACATTACTGATGACTTCTCGGTTTTGGTCATATAGCACCAACAACCGACACCTCCCTGATTGAGTAATCTTACTGCTTTCATCAAATTAATGACCTTACTGTAGCAAATGGATTACCTCCCGAAACACACATTCAACCCCATCGTCTCGAAATGATAGTGATCATACGCTACGACACTAATGATGGCATCATGACAATCCATCCAATCAATACCCAAGATGACGTCGTCCCTCAAAGAAATCTACTACAATTAGGTCCGCCGCCATACACGACCATGAAATCAATCGGATAATTCTGAATCTCACGATTACCGATAATTGCCTACCATCGTAGGCCAATGACATAAGGCTCACAACTAGTAGCACTACCCAGACGTAGTCTACTCAAACATGACTCGGAAATGAATGAATGCGATGCACCAGTATCAAAAAGGGTACACACAGGTTGAGATAGAATATCGAGTGTACCTGAGATCATTCGGGCCTCTGGATCATCAGTCTTCTTCATCTCATAAATCCGGGGCTTGCTAGTCCCGGCACCGGACGCTCCCGTATGTTGGCTATAAGCTCCACCTTTAGTCGCTCCTGTCGTTTTAAACGATGCTGATTGAGTGGCCTGATTCTGAACGGCTGACTGCTTAGGGGCCTGAGATGACGTCTGAGTAGGTTTGAAGTCCCTACGGCAAAAACGGGCCTTATGCCCAGCAATCCCACAATTATGACACGTGATAGTCTGTCTCGGGCACTTGGTACTGAGATGACCAAGATCCCCACAGTTAAAACAGGTGATGGCCAAACTGGCCGCTCGAGACTGAGATTCCACGGGTTTAGACGTCACAGGATGTCGCTCAGAAAAAGCAGAGCCCGCACGGGGTTTCTTGAAGGTTGTCTGACCGCCTTCAGACTGATTACGATTCTTCGATTTCTTGCTAGCGGACGAAGGTTGCTGCTTAGCAATTTCCTTAGCAGTAAGCTCATAAGTGAGAGCTTTCTCAATGAATTCGGCCAACGTGGTGCAATTATGATTAAGCAACTGAAGTCTCATATGGGGTTTCAGCCTCTTGCTGAAATACTTAATCTTATCTGCCTCGGAATGAATGATGGATGAGGCGAAAGGGAGAAGTTCCTGAAATTTCTCGGCAATGGCGAGGACATCCTCGTCTGCTGAGGGGTCGGGTGTGAGCAATTCTGACAGCTTGGCCTCTCTGAGCGGGTCCAGATAATACCTCTCCATGATGAGAGTTTTGAACTGATCCCATGTACATGATCCGCAACAGAAACTTTATGTCCTTCGGGACACTCTACCATAGCAAACAACTTCTCGAAATGTACGAGCCAATGAATAATATCTGCCGGTTCAGACGAGCCTTCAAAAGTAGGTGGCCTCTGGCGAGAGATGTCGCCGATGATATTGCTCACATTCCTCTCTTGCCTCTGAGGTGGCGGCGGAGGAGCCTGTTGATTTTGATTGACGGAGTTATGCATCGTCTCCATAAGTTGTGCCATCTGCGTCATTTGGGCCATCATGCCCTGCATAAAAGCGAGTGGGTCAACCCGAACACCCTCTGACTGAGCTGTGTCCCGGGTACGACTCCCTGATAGTGAGTGATCGCGTCCAGGTGAATGAGTGGCAGCGTCGCTGCTCGATGAATTAGCATTATTCCTGGCATTCGCACGTGTGTTCACACGAGTTCTGGGGATTCGGCCCGCTCCACGGCCTCGTCCTCCACGTCCTCTTCTTGCCCCCTCCATACTGAAGTAGGAAAGTCACATGATGATTATATTTCCCGCATGAATATCACGTTATGATTATGACATGAGATGATGAAAATGAGCATATACGCTCTAACACAGTGATTACATGAATGATTAACTGAGGTGACATGATTATCTGATGAAATTATTGAAATGATTATCTTGAACAAATTAACAAGATTAATGATATGATCTTCCTGATCAACAACTGAGTAATGAAATGAATTGAGTGATTAATGAGTTAACATGACCGTCCTGGTCAAAATGAAAATGATGATTGAGGATTGCTAACTGATGAATTATGAATGAATGATTCTTGCCAGAATTTATATCATGGCATTAGAAATCTTACAGTTCTTGGTCTGATTGGCTCGGCATTTGCACAGGTCACACGTGACGCGAAAGTCCAATGATACTAGTCCGATGACGATGATTTCAAATGAGACATGACTCGGAAGGTAGTATTTAAAACCACGCTCCGATACCAACTCTGTAACACCCCAAACTAGGCGGATATTACGGCTGCGTGAATCCCGATCGGGACCCACTGTGCAAATGAAAATGATGAATTAAATAATATAATTTTAGTACCGAACCACATTATATTACCAAGTACTCCGATGAGGAGTTTAAGTACAACACACCAGGACAATATCGAATACTAGTATATTTTATATGGAGATAAAATACACCACCCTGAACAAATAAACATCTCAAACGGAATTTGCAGCGGAAAATACAAATGACGGAAATGACTGAAATGACTGAAATGACTGAAACAAACGGAATGACTGGGGCCCCCTACTAGTATCACTGGGACTCCTCGCCGTCAGCATGCTCTTCCCGTGCCTTTGCCTTGCCGTGACCTGAAAACAAAATCCCCTAACGGGGTCAGTTATACAGAACAACAATCCTCAAGAGTTGAAAATACACCATCATGATTTAACTGAAGTTATGAAATATCCTTAGTTATCAATTACGCTGAAGAGGAGTATCATAGTACGCCCGTAATGTTCTGTGCAAGTGTACAAGACGAATGACCGGACACACCCGTCCTTGAACCTAATTAGTCTCACGGAGTTAAGCTTTACCGTGTGCACGGTCCAATGTATCGGTGAACCCAATACATGACCATCGTGTGCCCGACTAAAAATTCCACACAGCCACACCCGGCCACGCAATATGAACCCAGAAGGTCATATGAACGAGGATGACCACAATGAATATCAATGAATAATAATTCGACAAGGCCAAGATGACTCACCGAGATGAAAATAATAGTGACGTGATTGATAACCCAATGAAATGATTTGGAACCGTCGTTCCTCGTGAATGAAATGATTATTCGACAATTACAAGTCTCAATATGATTAATACCATGATGAATGAGTTATGATTATGAAAAATCAACAACAAAAGGAATGAGTATCCTTTTAACCGAGTAAGAATCAACTTACACAATACCGATAACAATGTCCTTCCACGAACAACGTCCTAATCGAGATACCGGTCGCTCGAACAACCTTGAATAACAATAATTACCAACAACCGTTCAATGCATGTATCAAGCAACAAAACATGACTAACCCAAAAGTCGATACAACGATAATCAAACTCATTGGGGCATTCTAACGAATACGTAACAAACCACACAACTTCGAAAATATCCAAACCCGAATATATCGAAACCAACACCAAAATGAGTATTTTGAACTATCAAAAACGCTTCAAGGATATCAATAATCCAATAGGAATCCACAATTCAAGATTACAACAACATCAATCGGAAAATCCCCAATTAATCCAAAGTCAACCCCAAGGGTTCTTGATATTATCCCCAAAATAGCCATTAAATCCGTAGGAATATATTTATCCAAGGTAGATAATCCATATCTAACATATTCCAACAATAATCCAAGCTTACACGAAGAAATCGGAAGGAAAAACCCAAAAATCCGAAATTCTAGATCCAAGAGATTAATACCTTAGATTTGATGTTAAGGAGATGATGAAGTGATGATAATCCAACTCAAAGACTTGAATATGATGATAGGTGATAGCAGCTCGAAGACAACACTCCAAGTCGCCCGAAATCGCCCGACGTCGCTCAAAAAAGAAGATAAGTGTGAAAATGACGAAACTCAGGCTAACTGTCTATTTTATACTGCTCCAGATTAGCGCACGCTATGACATGCTGTTTAGCGTGCGCTAACGAATTGTATGAACATTCCAGTGAATTCTGGCTGACCCGATAGCGTACGCTACAACCTGGTAGCGTGCGCTACCTCTATCCCAATAGCGTGCGTTAACTTATTAGCGTGCGCTAGCTAAAAATCTGCTGTCCAGTACTGAAGTCCAGAAACCGTCTGTCCTCTGATCTGATCTCGGTAGCGTGCCTACAACCAATATTTAGCGTGCGCTACAATCTCGATTGCGTACGCTAAAAACAACTCATAGCGTGCGCTATGAATTAATCCAATGCAGTCCAGTAGCTACTGGACTCAACCTGATCCGTCCTTAGCGCGCGCTACACCAATTATTAGCATGAGCTACTACAACCCACTAGCGCGCGCTACTTACCACTCATAGCATGCGCTACTAATAACTCATCTGCAGTCCAGTACCTTCTGGACTGCAGCCAGGGTAACATTAGCGTGCGCTAATGCTGAGTGGTAGCGTGCGCTACCTGTACTCAATTAGCACGCGCTAGAAAGAGTACGTAGCGTGTGCTACTCCTCACGCACAACCCACTATGAAAATGACAATGATGATAAACATGGCACGAAACTCCAATTAGGTTAGTGATGAACGACGATTGATACACGATACAATTACTCTGAACGATGAATACAATGATTGAATATGAGTGACAAATGATCATCAATGAGTGAAAAATACTAAGTGACAATTACTGAATGATAAATACTGAATGATAATGACTGAATTACAACCGGGTATTACAGCAGCACGGTCTGGTTTGGGGAAGACAGCTAGGGTTGCTGCGAGCCAGAGTTATGACAGCGGGATCTGGTTTGCCGATCGGCAGCGACGGCGGTGTTAGGGTTTGGCAGGAAAAAAAAATCCGATTTTGAGTTTTTTTTTTTCAGGATTTTTTAGAAAGACAGGAGGGGATTTTTTCTTGCTCAGTTTGGGGACTACATGATGATAACGTATTTCAGGAGAAAGTAAAAGACTGTAAATACGAGTCAATCAATTGTATTCATAACACTGATAGAGGGGACTTTATATAGGCATTACAATGAGAGTCCTTCCATACATAGGATTCATAGATAAGGTAAGACATCTAATAGGATCCTACTACCTCTGGAAGGATCTAGAACCTTCCATCTATGTATCTACAGTCAGTATTAGGTAAGACACATCACAGGAATAATAATTCTCGGAATAAATATATAATAAATTAATTTACTCTTGGTAATGAAAAATTCAAAAAACTTTTATGTATCCAAAAATCTCCTTTATTAAAAACACGACCTTGGTTTCGACCCTTTCAAAAGAGAACAATCTCTTATAAATCCTGACCAAATTAAGAAAATCAAAAATCAGAATCATTTACGAGAAGTTAGTGAAGAAAATAACAATAAAATTCGTTCAAATCTAAGGACAATAAGAGTTCGACAAATCTGGGTTCCTAAAGGGACGATAGTTCCAAATGCCATAAGTATAATTAACTTCGGAGGACCCAAAAGGGCTTGGGTACCAAAACAACCACAATGAATCACTTTTGCAGGTACCTTGTTCAAAGGAAATCAAGTGGTACATTGACAGTGGATGTTCAAGACACATGTGTGGCACCAAAGAGTTGTTCGAAGTCTTTGAATATCAAGAACAAGGACACGTAACCTTTGGTGACAACAAAAAGGGGAAGATTATGGGTACTGGAAAAGTTGTTAATGAACCTTCTCCCTCAATTAATAAGATCTTATTTGTTGAAGGACTACACCATAACTTATTGAGTGTATCTCAACTATGTGACGACTTTTGAAGAAACTCATTATACCGCCTTAAAAAACAACAAAGTTGTATTTATTGGATTAAGATGCGGAAATATTTGTATCGTTGATCTATGTGATGAAAACTCTTTTAACGAAAAATGACTTATGACCTTAGATGAAAATGCATTTTTATGGCATCAAAAATTAGGACATACATCCTTACCTATTATTTCTAAACTTTCTAGACATGATCTAATTCGCGGCTAACCAAAATTAAAATTTGATAGGAAACACTTGTGTGATTCTTGTATTAAAGGTAAACACACGAGAGAATCATTCAAGCCTAAATTTGAAATTTCTACTTCACGTATTCTTGAACTTATTCATATGGACTTGATTGGACCATCCAGATACGCTAGTCTGACTGGTAAATTCTATACTTTGGTTATTGTGGATGACTTTTCTCATTTTACTTGGGTTAAATTTCTCATTCACAAACATGATGCTTTTATGGAATTTTCTAAGTGGTGTTGTTTGTTCAAAATGAGAACAATCTTTCTATTATTTCTATTCGAACCTATCACAGAGGAGAATTTGATTGCTCTCCGTTTGAATTATTATGCGACAAATATGGAATAAACCACAACTTTTCGGCTCCTAGAACCCCTCAACAAAATGGGGTTGTTGAAAAGAAAATCGCTCTTTGGATGAAATGTCTAGAACCATGTTAAATAAATACTCTCTTCCATACTATTTTTGGGCCGAAGCTATAAATACCACGTGTTATACAATTAATCGAGTTCATCTTCATAGAGATCAACTTAAAACCCCATATGAAATTTGGAATGGTAAAAAGCTAAATATTTCCTACTTTTATCCTTTTGCTTGCAAAGTTTTCATTCATAATAACGATAAAGAAAATTTGGGCAAATTTGATGCAAAATCCGATTCTAGTATATTTCTTGGCTATTCTACAAATAGCAATGCTTTTCGTGTTTATAACATTAGAAATAATAAACTTGAAGAATCCATTCATGTTAATGTTATGAAGCCATTTCACCGCCGAGAAAGGTAGATTCGTTTGATGATGCAGGTACACTTCCTGAACTTCAAGCCGGACAAGAAATGGAGAAAAATTGGGAGGTTCATGAAGAAAACATACCCATTGAATAGAGGCATATCAAAGATCATTCGAAAGATATCATAATCAGGAATATTCAAGATGGTGTTTAAACTCATAAAACATCTTTAGAATACTTGAATAATTTTGCCTTTGTATCCGAAGTTGAACTCAAGAATGTTTCAGAAGCTCTAAATGATGAAAATTGGATAATGGCTATGCAAGAAGAACTTGCACAATTTGAGCAAAACAAAGTTTGGAATTTGGTTCCCGCACCTGTAGATAAATCTGTGATCGAGACAAAATGGGTTCATAAAGTTAAGTGTGACGAAGACGGCTATCCAGTAGAAAATAAATCACGTCTTGTCGCCCAAAAATAAGGCCTTGATTATGCAGAAAGCTTCACTCCAATAGCTCGTCTTGAAGCCATTCGCCTACTCTGTGCCTTTGCATCTCATAAGAAGATTAAACTCTTCCAAATGGATGAAAGGTGCATTTCTCAATGGCTTTATTCAAGAAGAAGTATTCATCAAACAACCTCCAGGATTTGAAAATCCTCGATTTACAGATCATGTCTTCAAACTCAACAAAGCTCTATATGGTTTGAAGCAAGCACCACGATCCTTGTACGATCGTTTAAGTCAATTTTTTATTGCAAATGGCTACAAAATATGTAAAATCGACAACACTTTATTTGTGAAAGTTTTAAATAATGATACGCTTATTTTTCAAATATATGTAGACGATATTGTTTTCGGTGCTACTAACGAATATCTTTGCCAAGATTTTTCTAACCTAATTCAGGGAGAATTCGAAATGAGTATGATGGGAGAATTAACATTCTTCATCGGGCTTCAAATTATGAAGCAGGGATTTTCATCCATCAAGCTAAGTATACTTATGATCCCCTCAAAAAGTTCAAGATGGAAAGTAGCAATTTCAACTCCAATGTCTTATACATTAAAATTGGACAAAGATGAAAATTGAAAATCCATCGATCAAAAGCTATATCGAGGTATGACTGGATCTCTGCTATATTTGACTGCATCTAGACCAGATATAATTTTTGCTACATGCTTATGTGCTTGATTTCAATCAAATCCTAAGGAATCCCATTTGACTGCTTGCAAACATATTTTTCGTTATTTAAGTGGAACTATTGGTCTATGAATATGGTATCCATCATGTCTGGATTTTAAATTAATTGCATACAGTGATGCCGATTTTGGTGGCGGTAAAATTGACAAGTAAAGTACTATTGGCACATGTTATTTTATTGGTTCATGCCTAATCTCTTCGGGAAGTAAAAAACAGACAAGTGTAGCAATGTCTATAGCTGAAGCCGAGTATGTGTCCGCAGGTAGCGCTTGTGCGCAAGTGTTATGGATCAAAAATCAACTCCGAAATTATGGTATTTATTTTGAAAATACTCCTATTCTATGTGATAAAACTAGTGCAATAAATCTCAGTAAGAATCCTGTTCTGCATAGTAGAACCAAGCATATGGATATTGTGATACCCGGTTGTGAATTTATTTATTATCATTCAGTAATTGTCACTCAGAATTTTTTTCACTCAGTAATAATCGTTCATCATTCATATTCAGTCAACTATGTTCACCATTCGGCGTATTTTGGGATCATCACTGTTTGAGATCGAGCCGGGATTATTGTCATCATCATCATCATGTTTTAATTTTCAGTTCGAGAGGTAGCGCACGCTACACATTCTGGTTAGCGCGCGCTAATGGGGTGCAGGTAACGCACGCTATGATTCAGTATTAGCGCACGCTAGCGCAAGTGGGCAGACAGTCCAGAAGGTACTGGGCTGATTTGGGAAATTCGTAGTGCATGCTACGAGTGGTAAGTAGCGTATGCTAATTGTGCTGGTGACGCACGCTAAGTCACATTAGTAGCACACGCTAACACGTGCAAGGCAGAGGACAGTAGGTTATGGACTTCGGTTTTTGAATATCAGACATCAGTTAGCGCACGCTAACAATCTGGGTTAGCGCACGCTATCGGTAAGGTGTTAGCGCACGCTACCAAGTCGTAGCGCACGCTAACGAGGCATTTCAGAGCTCACTGGACTGCCCAGTAAACCGCTAGCACACGCTAAATACCAGGTCATAGCGTGCGCTAAGCTGGGACAGTATAAATAAGTCAGTTCAGTCCAACCTTCGTCATTTCTTCATTTCTCAACCATTTCGGACGAGCTTGGGCGATTCGGAAAGATCTTTTCGAGCTGCAATCATCTAGCATCATCTTCAAGCTCCTAAGTTTGATTAATCATCATCTAATCAGTTTCATCACTCCAAATCAAGGTAATGATTCTTGGATCTAGAATTTCGGATCTTGGGTGTTTTGCTTTCGATCTCTTCGTGTTAAATCGATATTGTGTTGGAATATGTTAGATATGGATTATATATCTTGGATACATGTATTACGGATTCATTGGTGTAATTTTCGGAATTTGTGAATAATTGAGGAATTGTTCAAGAACTCTTACGGGTTGACTTTGGGTTTTTGGGGGTTCGACTAGATGTTGTTGAAATATCGATTTAAGTATTCCTATTGGATTATTGATGATATTCATGAGGTTTTGTTGGATTGAATCATTCATTGGAAGTTGGTTTTGGATGTAATTGAGTTTGGTTGTAAACAATTGGAGATTGTTTACAACGCGTTTGTTTAAATGCCCCAATGAGTTTCGGGTATTGTTGTATCGACTTTTGAGTTGGTTGTGATCATGCTTGATTCGTGTATTAAGAGATTTGTTGGTATTTGTGTTGTTCAAGGTTGTTCGAGCGGCCGATAATTTCATTAAGGACGTTGATCGTGGAATTACCTTCTCGCCTTCGGTTTGAGGAAAGTTTTATACTTGTACTAGTCAATGAGATTAATGTCATCATATATGTGTATGAATGTGTTGTATCATTCCGAGACTTAGTCTCTTCATGAATTCATTGATATTAAGAGATCGTTTGATGTGATACATTTCGGCAACTATGCCAAATGTTTATTATTGTCCGTTAATGGCCGATTCAAGGCATTGTGATACTCGTTATTAATGTCATTGTCGATAGTCGACTCGCGGTATCGATGTATCGATTGTTGTTAATATTGATGTCAATCTAAGACATCGTTCAGATCATCGTTATTCATGTTGGGTTTGTCATTAAAATCGTATTGGCCGATTTAAGGCGTTGGCTTATTCATTTCTCATCTTCGTCGTTGGTCACTGATTAAAGGTGCCGAGACATCCTTCGTATCATTGTCATCGATTGGCCATTCTCAGGCAAATCGAAATGTTCAATTATTCAGCATATCATTGTTATCGATTGACCGTTTTAAGGAAATCGAGGTATTTAATCATTCATCGTATCATTCGTAGCGATTGGCCATTCTAAGCCAATCGAAGCGCTTAATCATTCATGGAATCATCCGCTGCATCATTGTTATCGGTTGGCCATCCTAAGGCAATCGAGGTGTTAAATTTGGACTGTCAAGGACGGTGTCTATCCGTGTGTTACTGTCATTGTGTTGGCCGACTCAAGGCAGCACACTATCATTCATTGTGATAATGCTTCGTGCCGTGGCTTCGGCCCTAATTGTGATACGGCTTCGTGCCGTGGCTTCGGCCCTAATTGTGATACGGCTTCATGCCGTGGCTTCGGCCCTAATTGTGATACGGCTTCGTGCTGTGGCTTCGGCCCTAATTGTGATACGGCTTCGTACCGTGCCTTCGGCCCTCTTTGTGATACGGCTTCGTGCCGTGGCTTCGGCCCTAATCAATAACAGCTGAGGGCTGTTTGGCTTCATGTGATTGTGATATTTGATAGCTTCGGCTGAGTGGCTTTCAAGCCTTTATTATTGTCCTGGTAATTCCATTGGAGCCTTCGGGCATTGTGATTCATAATTAATTCAGTTCTGGTTTGGTTCATGTCGTGTAATTCATTGTGGTACTCTATAATTATGATTCGCCGTTGGGCATTTAAGTTCTAACCTGTCGAACAGGTATTAATAGTATGCCGTGGGCATAGTATTTCGCGAATGCTCGGTTCTTACCTTGGTTTGTGAGCATCTCGTATTATTATCATTGTACCGTTTCATTCTGCCTTTGGATGCATATCATGTTATGCATGTATTTGATGTTTATTATCTGGATGACTGACCCCGTGGGGGCGGAACATGTTTTCATGTTTTAGGTGATTGCGAGGAGAGAGTAGAGACACAGGGGCATGACGACGACGACGAGGCATTCGAGCGATACTAGTCCGAGTTGTTCATTGTCGGTCAGTCAGTTGGAGTGTACTCGACTTGTCGATTGTTGTTGTCAGAGTCAGACACCCAATGATGTTCGTGGATGTTGTTATATTTCATTTTTGGCCATGTAGGCCACTTTTGTCGTTGAAATTCCTTATCGGAATATTGTGTCGGATGTCATGGTAGGGACTATGATTTTCCCTTATTGTGTAATATATTATATTTTAGACATGTTCGCCTGGTGGATCTCCTGGTGTTGGGTCCACCGCACTGTAATAACCCAATAGGATTTTGGGGTGTTACAGAAGATGGTATCAGAGCGTTTGGGTTGTGAGATACCCTGATATGTGAGTTATCTGGCTCTACCGATGCGGTAGAACTGGGACTGTCAGGTTAAGACAATTTGGATAGTCGGGTTTTGTGAGTCGTAATATTAATACGACTGCACGAGTCATTCATTCATCGAGTCGTCGTGAGTTGGGACTAGTATCGTAAGACCTCGAAGCTTCGTAAGACCTATGTAAGGACTCGATTCTCTTTATGTTCATACCTTCATCATGTCATTAATTGTTCATGTTTGTTGAAACATATATGTGATATTAGTGTAACGATTGATTCATGACTAATTGTTGTGGAGCACGTGTGACTTGTGTAAGCATTAAGGATCAACTCATTCATCAGTTAATAATCCTCAATCATCATTTTCATTCATCACTCAGTTAATTCATTCATCACTTAGTCAATGTCATTACTCAGATAATTCATTCATCACTTAGTAATTCATTCACTACCCCGTCAATATCATTCATCACCCAGTTAATTCATTCCTCACTCAGTCAATATCATTACTCAGATAATTCATTCATCACTCTGTTAATTCATTAATCACTCAGTCAATCTCATTGTTCAATCAAATTATTCATCACTCAGTCAATCTCATTGATTCAGTTAATTCATTCATCACTCAGTCAATCTCATCGCTCAGTTAATACATTATCACTCAGTCAATTTCACTGTTCAATTAATTCATTAACCATCCAGTCTATCTCACGGTTCAGTTGTTGATCTGTGAATCAAATTTTCAACCTTGTTAACTTGTTCAAGGTAATCATTTTGAGGAATTTCATCAGATAGTCTTGTCACCTCACTTGATCTTTCATGCGATCTTATCGTATTCCGACGTCATGTCGACGATCGTTTTATTACATTATTAATGCATTCATTGTGTTAGAGCGTGTATGCTCATTGTTATCATTCCGTCTCGAAATCATAATGCGATCTTCATGCGAGATCTGTAATCATTATGTGGCTTTCCTGCTTCAGTATGGATAGAGCTGTCAGAGGACGCAGGGGAGAAGGCCGCGGTGCGGGCCGAAACCCAGGACCTCATGTGAATACCCGCGCAAATCCGAGGGATAGCATTTATTCATCAGATAGCAGGGCTACTCATTCATCAGCAGATAATCAGTCGCTGTCAGGGATTCGTACCCGAGAGGCATCTCACTCGGAAGGTGTTCGGGTTGACCCATTCATATTTATGCAGGGCATGATGGCCCAGATGACTCATATGACGCGGATAGTGGAGGCCATGCAGACCTCGATGGTTCGTGGTCCACCGCAACAGGGATTCCAGGTGCCGTTTCATGGACAGACTGGGGGAGTGAATCAGATTGTTGGCGATATATCTCGCCGTGAGGCCGCCATCGTTGAGGGTCTGGAACCAGCTGATATTGTTCATTGGCTTGAGCATTTTGATAAACTCTTCGACATGGTTCAGTGTCCGGAAGAGTGTAAAGTGGCAGTAGCGGCTTACTACTTGATTAAGGGTGCTTATTCGTGGTGGCTTTCTGTGAAACCCACCGATCGCGATTATGGTTGGAGCGAGTTCAAGACCCTCATGTTAGAGAGGTATTATCCGGCTCCACTTCGTGAAGCCAAGTTGTCAGAGGTTTTGAACCCCTAATCCGTCGAGGACGAGGGTGTTATTGTCATTACTGAGAAGTTTCTGGGACTACTTCAGTTTGCTTCGTCAGTTATCCGTACTGAGGCGGATAAGATCAAATATTTTAGCAAGAGGCTAAATCCGCAGTTGAGGATGCAGTTGTTCAATCACAATTGTAGTTCACTTAGCGAATTCATCGGGAAGGCTCTTGGAGCAGAGCTTTTGATCAAGGAGCTTACTCAGAAGCATCTTTCAGTTTCTTCGGGTGAGAGGACTAGAATGCCGGCTCGTTCAGAGGGACATCGGGCTCCGACGTCCAAGGGGTCGTTTTCTAGCCGTCTTCGTGCTGGGATAACATCTTCCTCTCAGGCGACGAGTTCGACTGCTGTTTGCTTTAACTGTGATTCAGCAGGTCACGTTAGTACTCGGTGTACGGTGCCACCTATTGTTTGTTTTTTGTGTGGGAATCAGGGACACCTTCAGAAATACTGCAGGAGTTCTGGTGCCAGTAAATCTCAAAAGAACTCAAGGGCCGCGAGAGACTTCATTACTCCATCCCGTGCATCATCCAAGGGACCCTATCAGGCCTCGAGGGCCAGAGGTAAGGACATTCATCACCAGTTTGAACAAGTTAATTCTTGTTCGTTAGTAGTATAATCAATCATTTCGTTGTCGTTCATTCATTCATATAATTCATTCATCATACATCAATCATGTTGAGACTTGTCATCATGAAACTAATCATTTAATTCATGAGGAACAGCGGTTCCAATAATTTCACTTGAACTATCACTCATGACGTTATTAATTCATCTTGGTGAGTCATTCTTAATCCTTGTCGGATTTATAGTCATTTATCATTCATCATTCATTTTAGTCACTTTCATTCTCGTGACCTTCTGAGATCATATTTAGCGGCGAGTTCATCTTCGGATATACCTTTCGTTGAGATAGAGGAGATCGATGATATGGAAGGATATCGATGTTGGGTACATTTGAGGTGAAACTTGTTTTTTTTGGATGATTGTGTAAATCTATCCGTAATAATGTATCGTGACTGTGGATCATTTATTGTTGACCTATTTTACGATGATCATATTCGAGAATCTTGAGATTTGGGTAATTTGTTGAGAATTCGTCCCTTTGGCGTTGTACTCAAGATTTCGTGATAATTTGGAAATCGTTCACTGTGATTCGAGACGTCAAGTCTTAGGGACTTGGGCGTGCGATTGATTTGGTCCCGAGGAGTATTTGGGCATTAGTGTTTTCAGATCATGATGGATAGTTCATATCCCGAGTTGTTTACCCTTAGTTTCGAGGACGAAACTCTTTTAAGGGGGGAGTATGTAATACCCGGTTGTGAATTTATTTATTATCATTCAGTAATTGTCACTCAGAATTTTTTTCACTCAGTAATAATCGTTCATCATTCATATTCAGTCAACTATGTTCACCATTCGGCGTATTTTGGGATCATCACTGTTTGAGATCAAGCCGGGATTATTGTCATCATCATCATCATGTTTTAATTTTCAGTTCGAGAGGTAGTGCACGCTACACATTCTGGTTAGCGCACGCTAATGGGCTGTAGGTAACGCACGCTATGATTCAGTATTAGCGCACGCTAGCGCAAGTGGGCAGACAGTTCAGAAGGTACTGGGCTGATTTGGGAAATTCGTAGCGCACGCTACGAGTGGTAAGTAGCGTACGCTAATTGTGCTGGTAACGCACGCTAAGTTACATTAGTAGCGCACGCTAACGCGTGCAAGGCAGAGGACAGTAGGTTATGGACTTCGGTTTTTGAATATCAGACATCAGTTAGCGCACGCTAACAATCTGGGTTAGCGCACGCTATCGGTAAGGTGTTAGCGCACGCTACCAAGTCGTAGCGCACGCTAACGAGGCATTTCAGAGCTCACTGGACTGCCCAGTAAACCGCTAGCGCACGCTAAATACCAGGTCATAGCGTGCGCTAAGTTGGGACAGTATAAATAAGTCAGTTCAGTCCAACCTTCGTCATTTCTTCATTTCTCAACCATTTCGGACGAGCTTGGGCGATTCGGAAAGATCTTTTTGAGCTGCAATCATCTAGCATCATCTTCAAGCTCCTAAGTTGGATTAATAATCATCTAATCAGTTTCATCACTCCAAATCAAGGTAATGATTCTTGGATCTAGAATTTCGGATCTTGGGTGTTTTGCTTTCGATCTCTTCGTGTTAAATCGATATTGTGTTGGAATATGTTAGATATGGATTATCTATCTTGGATACATGTATTTCTATGGATTCATTGGTGTAATTTTCGGAATTTGAGAATAATTGAGGAATTGTTCAAGAACCCTTACGGGTTGACTTTGAATTTTTGGGGGTTTTCAACTAGATGTTGTTGAAATATCGATTTAAGTATTCCTATTGGATTATTGATGATATTCATGAGGTTTTGTTGGATTGAATCATTCATTGGAAGTTGGTTTTGGATGTAATTGAGTTTGGTTGTAAACAATTGGAGATTGTTTACAACGCATTTGTTTAAATGCCCCAATGAGTTTTGGGTATTGTTGTATCGACTTTTGAGTTGGTTGTGATCATGCTTGATTCGTGTATTAAGAGATTTGTTGGTATTTGTGTTGTTCAAGGTTGTTCGAGCGGCCGATAATTTCATTAAGGACGTTGATCGTGGAATTACCTTCTCGCCTTCGGTTTGAGGCAAGTTTTATACTTGTACTAGTCAATGAGATTAATGTCATCATATATGTGTATGAATGTGTTGTATCATTCCGAGACTTAGTCTCTTCATGAATTCATTGATATTAAGAGATCGTTTGATGCGACACCTTTCGGCAACTATGCCAAATGTTTATTATTGTCCGTTAATGGCCGATTCAAGGCATTGTGATACTCGTTATTAATGTCATTGTCGATAGCCGACTCGCGGTATCGATGTATCGATTGTTGTTAATATTGATGTCAATCTAAGACATCGTTCAGATCATCGTTATTCATGTTGGGGTTGTCATTAAAACCGTATTGACCGATTTAAGGAATTGGCTTATTCATTTCTAATCTTCGTCGTTGGTCACCGATTAAAGGTGCCGAGACATCTTTCGTATCATTGTCATCGATTGGCCATTCTCAGGCAAATCGAAATGTTCAATTATTCAGCATATCATTGTTATCGATTGACCGTTTTAAGGAAATCGAGGTATTTAATCATTCATCGTATCATTCGTAGAGATTGGCCATTCTAAGCCAATCGAAGCGCTTAATCATTCATGGAATCATCCGCTGAATCATTGTTATCGGTTGGCCATCCTAAGGCAATCGAGGTGTTAAATTGGGACTGTCAAGGACGGTGTCTATCCGTGTGTTACTGTCATCGTGTTGGCCGACTCAAGTCAGCACACTATCATTCATTGTGATACGGCTTCGTGACGTGGCTTCGACCCTAATTGTGATACGGCTTCGTGCCGTGGCTTCGGCCCTAATTGTGATACGGCTTCGTGCCGTGGCTTCGGCCCTAATTGTGATACAGCTTCGTGCCGTGGCTTCGGCCCTAATTATGATACGGCTTCGTGCTGTGGCTTCGGCCCTAATTGTGATATGGCTTCGTGCCGTGGCTTCGGCCCTAATTGTGATACGGCTCGGCCCTAATCAATAACAGCTGAGGGCTGTTTGGCTTCATGTGATTGTGATATTTGACAGCTTCGGCTGAGTGGCTTTCAAGCCTTTATTATTGTCCTGGTAATTCCATTGGAGCCTTCGAGCATTGTGATTCATAATTAATTCAGTTCTGGTTTGGTTCATGTTGTGTAATTCATTGTGGTACTCTATAATTATGATTCGCCGTTGGGCATTTACGTTCTAACCTGTCGAACAGGTATTAATAGTATGCCATGGGCATAGTATTTCGCGAATGCTCGGTTCTTACCTTGGTTTGTGAGCATCTCGTATTATTATTATCATTGTACCGTTTCATTCTGCCTTTGGATGCATATCATGTTATACATGTATTTGATGTTTATTATCTGGATGACTGACCCCGTGGGGGCGGAACATGTTTTCATGTTTTAGGTGATTGCGAGGAGAGAGTTGAGACACAGGGGCATGACGACGGCGACGAGGCATTCGAGCGATACTAGTCCGAGTTGTTCATTGTCGGTCAGTCAGTTGGAGTGTACTCCAGTCTTGTCAGTTGTTGTCAGTCAGTATTACCCAATGATGTTCGTGGATGTTGTTATATTTCATTTTTGGCCATGTAGGCCACTTTTGTCGTTGAAATTCCTTATCGGAATATTGTGTCGGATGTCATGGTAGGGACTATGATTTTCCCTTATTATGTAATTTATTATATATTAGACATGTTCGCCTGGTGGATCTCCTGGAATGGGGTCCACAGCACTGTAATAACCCAATAGGATTTTGGGGTGTTACAGATATTAGACATCATTTCTTACGTGATTATGTTCAAAATAAAGATATTTGCTTAATATTTGTCGGTACAAAGACCAAATTGCAGAATTTTTACAAAACCCTTACCTGAGGAATCTTTTAACTCTATTCGATTACAAAAGGGTATTTTTCTTATATTGTTTTTGGAAGAAAAATCGGCATTAAAATTCTTCTTTCTTAGCGCTAGCACTCCTAGTAGTGCGCGCTAAATAAGCCTTCAGAAAAATCCCCAGCCACTGAACAGGTTATTATGGCTCCTATTCTCAAACCGATAGTACACGCTATACATAAGATAGCGCACGCTATATATATAATAGCGTACACTAATTACACCATAGAAAGCCGACCTACTACTGGACTGTATTCACTGATCTAAAATTATTTCGATAGCGCATGCAATTCCCTACAATAGCCTATGCTAACTTGAGTTGAACTTATTTAATCGACCGATCCCCTTTTCACCTCTTCACAAACCCTTCACCTATATCAATCGGAAACCGCTCAAAGTCTCGTCCAAAACTCAAAATCATCCAGCGAAACATCATTCCATTCAATCCTAGACTTTTTTTGATTAGTAATGGAAAGTTGTTCGAAGTCATCCATGAAGAAATCCATCAAACGCCCGTGTAACTCCGAATTCGGTGCATCCAGGTTCATATCTTCCGAGGCAAAAAACGTATACTCTGAAATCTTACCACAAGAACACCTTACCGATTGCTATTACTTCAACTTGAACAGTTTGGAAAGGGTTGGTGTGAATATTCGTGAAACTTTTGCTAGCTTAGGAATCGATAAATTTGTTGAATGTAAGGAAGACACTTATCCAAATCTTCTCCGTGTGTTTTATGAAAATATTACTATCAGGAATCATGCTTTGTCCAAATCTTCAGTTATCAATTCCATTGTTTGTGGTACTCCTATGTTTGTTTCATTTGAAATCTTGAAAGAGTTATTCGGGCTTAAGAATGAGGGATACATGTGCTTGAAAAAATCAAATGATGATGATGATGATGTTAATGATCTTAAAATTAAAGAATTCATTAGTTCCAAAGTTGTTATTAATATAACGGATGATGTTTTTGAGAACAATGATTTCAGTATTGAAGTACGTCTTTTGTTGGTTGCACTTACCAAATGCATCATGCCAGAAGTGAACACACAGCACAAGTTAGTCGGTGTTGACAAACAGGTCGTGTATCATGTGCTGAATGATGAGGATGTTGACTTTTCCTATCTTGTGTATCATTGGATGATTGCCAAAGCTGAGTTGTTTCGATCAAAAAAAATATGCTTCTCGGTTTAGGAAGACCGGAATGCCATATGGTTCTATTCTGACGACAATATTCAAATACCAAAACATTGATATTTCTAAAGATACTTTTGTTCCTATGGCTCAAGGCTACGAAATATCCGAGTACTCTCTCAAGGCAATGCATTATGTTCAAACCTTGAAGCGTGGATGGTACAAGTTTCGTATTTGTGGGAAGACGATAGGGTTGGCAAAGGAACTTGAATACCGACTCTGGAAGAGTGTATTACAAGAAAAGGCCCTAAAACGCTGAGAGAATTAAAGACTAGAACTTTTAACTGAAAATCCCAATCGAAAGGAAAACGGCCAATGGGAGAGGCATCCAGCGAGAAAGAGGAAGATGACCTTGTTGTGCGGATGCGAGGTCTGGAAACTAATCAAGTGGAAATCTGAGATGACATTTGTGCCCTACGGACTGAAATGAAAGAGGCAAAGGACGAAATCCATTCAGTCAAAAGCTTGCTTGAAGATTTCTTCCGCTATACTCATCCCTCATTTCCATTTCCGACACCTTCGCCTGACCTCCCATAAATTCTTGTGTCAATTCACTTTGAAACACAAGAACTTATGTGTTTTGCTTGCTTATGATGGTTTACAGTATCTGTGTTTTATGATCTTGTTTGCATTTGTTGACGTTTGGACTTATGCTTATCAATGAAGTTGGTTTTTCCATTGTTTAATCTTGATTAGTGTCCTTCGATTTGTCTTATTCTTACCTATACAAGTAAAGCTTCAGGGGGAGAGTACCTTTTTGCTTATGTCAAAAAGGGGGAGCAAACACTCAAAAACTGAAAATCCTAACTCCATCGAACAAAGCACTTTGATTCGAAATTTTTATCTAAATAGTTTTTGCAGGTATTTATTAAATGTTTTGACATCATCAAAAAGGGGGAGATTGTTTAACAAATTATTTGATGATGAACTTTTTCAAAATGTTTAACGAAAGACATCAAGACTCAAACGACATGAATCACATCGAAGACAAAATTTCCAGAAATCAACAATAGCGCACGCTACCGAGGATTAAAAGATTTCACTTTGAAGATAAAGTAGCGCATGCGATGGATACTCCGAATACAAATTAGTTAACGCACGCTACGTATCATATTAGCGCACGCTACATGGAATTCAGGATTCAAGGGAGTAGGGTCAGAGAGATATTTAGCGCACGCTATCGTCTACATAACGTGCGCTAATGGGCCAAATCAGAAAACTCAGTCAGATTGATTAGCGCACGCTATGGTCTACAGAATGTACGCTAACGGACCAAGTCAAAAAACTCAGTCAGATAGATTAGCGCATGCTAAAAGGATATATAATGCACGCTAATGCTCAAGACAGTGAGTTCTGGAATTCAGTCATGGAAGCAGTTAGTGCACGCTAAGCATGGAGGCAACGTACGCTAAATGAAGAATCTGACCATTGCAAAAGTTACTGTTAATGCACGCTAATAGCGATCATTAGCGTACGTTAAGTGTAACACCCGCAAGTTATTCAGGATATATTACAGCGCCGTGAGCCCCGCCGTGGGATCCACAAGGCTATTCACATGCGGAGCCATGAACTTTGACCGATAAGGTCCAAACATAATTAAATGGAGAACAATAAAGTTGGCATTCACGACAATATCCAATAAAACCGAATACAACACATCAAGAATCAATCCCATGGCAACAGAGGCCAAAACATCAAGGAAACCAAAAACAGTACTCGAGTACTCATAACCATTCAAATACAACATCATTGAATGGAGGGAATACAAAACATAACCAGTGACAAGACAGCATCACATTTGCCCATCATCTTCATGCCGACCAGGTACGTGCCTATCCTCTCTCCTAGATCCTGAAATACATGAAAGGTATTCCCCGATAAAGGGGTTAGCCGTCGAATAGCTAGTACAAGTATATCGAATATGAAACACAATACTTCTCGATAATAAAGTAAATGTAATCATCATTTCATCAACTCAAGACTAGTATTCCGGAATAACTAAATCTCATGGCATTACATTTCAATACATACGTGATTAACCGTGGAACTGAACCAAAGGCAACGGAACCCTCAGAGGCCCCGTCGGACCCTCCCAGAGTGGTTAACCCAAAATATTCACAGAACCGCACTAAAGGCTATGGAACCCTCAGAGGACCCGTCGGTCCGTCCCAGAGTGAATATATACAATCATGCCATTCATATACCTTACTTTCAAAATCGAGAACGTACAATAATAAACATATACTTGCCTTTGAGACATCAAGAATTGGAAGGAAAAGAATACAAGTTTGGTAGGTCCAAGAACCCACTTCCGGCACCTAAACGATTCGTAAGGAAAATGATAATTAATAATCCATACTCAAATCACACGAAGAAACTCCCGAAACCCACCTACGATTCACAAAACTACAAGGATAATCACCTAGAGGATTGGAAATCATCCAAACCCTCCCAAGTCCGAATAAGGTACATAACCATCCATATAATCGTAGGGGAAATGTGGGCACGGGGTAGATACATCATAATCTCAAAGATCTCAAGCTCCAAAATGGATAAATCGGTTGAATCTAAGAAAATCCCCAAAAATTCCCAAAGCTAGGGTTCTAAGGGATTTACCTTGATTTGGAAGGCAGAAACGGATTAGATGTTGTGTAATCTTTGTTATCCAACCAAAGATGATGATGGCTGATGAAAGATCGCCCCCAAATAGCCCCCATTATCGCCTTCTCGTGTTCTCCCGTTGGAAATGAGTGAAATGGATGAAAGATGATGAAGAACAAGGTTGACCTTCACTTATACACTGCGCCTGATTAGCGCGCGCTAAAATTCAGGGCTAGCGTGCGCTAACGAGGTCACCCGGTAGTCCAGTAGCTTCTGACATGCGACGTTAGCGTGCGCTACCACAACTTAGCATGCGCTAACTGTTATCATGCCAAAAATTCCAACTCACAACCCAAACCCGCTAGCGTGTGCTACATCTGGGCACTAGCGCGCGCTATGCAATACCTATAGCGTGCGCTAGCTCGGGCCTAGCGTGCGTTAATGGTTAGTCCAGAAAACACCCCACTACCCCTGCTGACTCATCCCATTAGCATGCGCTACGGGCAATACTAGCGCACGCTACTCAACACGAATAGCGTGCATTAGCTAATGTCTAGCGTACGCTAACTGCTCGTCCAGAGGGCATAATCAGCTACTGCCTCTGCCAAGCCCGGACCGTTAACGCACGCTTAGACTCTTAGCTAGCATGCGCTACTCAACAGAAATAGCATGCATTAGCTTAGGCCTAGCGTACGCTATCTGCCTATCTCAAACATCGCCGAAAGGTCCAAAGGATACAAACATGATCCGAAAGGTACGAAACTCTAAAATCAACAACGACAACATCTCAATAAGTGTTTATAGAGCAATAATAGTGAAGGAACGTGAGAGCCAACAATTCATATAAAGTATGAGTATTACATTCTCCCCCTCTAAAATGAAGTTTTGTCCCGAAACTTAAGAAATAAAAAGTTCGGAGTATTCCGATCGCATTTTCTCTTCCGTCTCCCAAGTTGCCTCCTCGACTCCATGCCTCGACCATTGCACTTTAACCAATGGAATGGTTTTGTGCCGAAGCTATTTCTCACGACATTCCATGATCTTCACCGGTCTTTCTGGGAAGGTAACATCCTCGGCTACATCAATCTCACTATAGTCGATAATATGACTTGGATCCGACACGTACTTTCTCAACTGAGAAACATGAAAAATGCTATGGACATGACTCAAAGTCGGAGGCAACGCCAAGCGATAAGCTAAATCTCCAACCCTGTCTAAAATTTCAAACATCCCGATAAATCGCGGACTAAGTTTACCCTTTTTCCCAAAGCAGAAAACTCCTCTGGTCGAAGACACCTTGAGTAGAACATGGTCTCCCATTTCAAATTCCCAAGGTCGACAGTGAGTATCAGCATAAGATTTCTGACGGTTCTGGGCAGCCAGCAACCGGTCTCGGATAATAGAAATCTTCTCCTTCGTCTCCATCAACATATCCGGTTCCATTCAGACTATCTCCGAAGCCTCGTCCCAACATAATGGCGATCTACACCGCCTACCATAAAGTGCCTCGAAAGGCGACATTTTGATCTAAGCATGCCAACTATTATTGTAGGCAAACTCGATCAACGACAAATGAAGTTCCCGATCATTACTCTAGTCTAGGGAAAAAGCCTGCAACATATCCTCCAATGTCTGAATTGTCTGCTCAGTCTGACCGTCTGACTGAGAATGAAAAGATGTGCTCAATCTCAACTCAGTGCCCAAAGCCTGATGGACGGATTGCCAAAAATGTGATACGAAGTGACCATCTCGATCGGAAACAATGGTTTTAGGGGCACCATGCATACTCACAATCTCAGCTATAAGAGCTCGAGCCAATCTCTCCGGTCCCCAAGTATCCTTAATACCTAGGAAGTGTGTAGACTTGGTCAACCGGTCGACGATTACCCAAATCATATTCATTCTGGCTCTAGTTCTCGGCATCCCAGTGATAAAATATATAGAGATATCTTCCCACTTCCACTCAGGAATGGGAAGCGGCTTCAACAACCCCGCCGGCCGTTGATGTTCAATCTTGACTTGTTGACACATCAAGCATCGTAATACAAACTCTGTGACATCTTTCTTCATATTAGTCCACCAAAAATTTCGCTTCAAGTTCTTGTACATCTTACTCATTCTGGGGTGGATTGAGTAAGGCGTAGCATGAGCTTCCCGGAGAATTCTCTACCTCAACTCTAGATCATTCGGAACACAAAGCCTGCCCTAAAATATTAGAATACTATACTCATGGACCATAAAACCAGGGGCTTTTCCTTTAATTACATCTTCCTTCAGTTGAGAGATCATCGGGTCACTCCACTGTTTCCCTTTGATGTCGTCAACCAAGGACGAAGTAATTTCGAGAGAGCACAACTGTCCTTGCACTCTTTGAAGCCAAACTTCTATTCCTTGATCGATTAAATCCTGACAAATCTTCGTATGAGATGTAAGAACCTCGAGCATATGAAGCTATGCCGATTAGCGGCTCAAAGCATCCGCGACGACATTGGCCATTCCCGGATGGTAAAGAATTTCTAAATTATAATCCTTGATCAATTCCAACCAACGTCTCTGCTTCATATTCATCTCTTTCTGACTGAAAATATACTTCAAACTCTCGTGATCGGTATAAATCCGACACAGAGATTCATACAAATAATGCCGCCAAATCTTAAGTGCGAAGACGATTGCGGCTAATTCCAAATCGTGAGTAGGATAGTTCATCTCATTCGGCTTCAACTACCGTGACGCAAAAGCTATCGTTCTATCGTGCTGCATAAGGAAGCGTCACTATAAACTGCAAATCCTTCACTGCCTTGTGGTAAAGATAAAATCGGCGCTGAGGTCAAACGTCTCTTCAACTCATCGAAGCTTTGCTATCTCTCAGCAGTCCAAACAAGCTTTTATGTCTTCTGGAGTAATTGCGCAGGCGGCCGAGCGAGTTTCGAGAAACCCTCGACAAACCGACGGTAATACCCAGCAAGACCCAAAAATCTTCGAACTTCCTTAACATTATTAGGCAGTGGCCAATCTAGCACTGCCTCAATCTTCTGCGGGTCTACACGAAGCCCTTCGGCCAATACCACATGGCCGAGAAACATAACTTCTTTCAACCAAAACTCACATTTAGAGAATATCACATAGAGGTGTTCGGCTGTCAAAACATCTAGTATCAAACACAAGTGTCGGGTATGCTCCTCCTTATCCCGAGAATAAATCAAGATGTCGCCAATAAAGAAGACCACACATCTGTCCAGGTATTCGATGAATATCTTGTTCATTAGTTGCATGAATATTGCCGGTGCATTAGTCAATCCAAAAGGCATGACTACAAATTCATAATGTCCATATCTCGACCGAAATGCAGTCTTCGGAACGTCGGACTCTTTCACCCAGAGCTGGTAGTATCCTGATCTCAAATTAATTTCTGATAATACTGTCGCTCCCTGCAACTGATCAAATAAATCATCTATACGAGGTAATGGATACTTGTTATTGATGGTCACTTTGTTTAGTTCACGGTAATCAATGCATAAATGTAGTGAGCCATCCTTCTCCCTTACAAAAGAATAGGAGCGCCCCAAGGCAAAACGCTCGGTCTAATGTACCTTTTCTCCAATAGTTCTCCCAACTAGTTCTTCAATTCTTGCATCTCGGAAGGTGCCATACGATAAGGCGCCTTAGAAATTGGAGCCGCATCAAACTCTAGATCTATAGAAAATTCTATCTCTCGATCCGGCGGTAATGCTGGGAGGTCGTCGGGAAAACATCTGGATACTCATTAACAACTGGAATCGAAAAGAATTCGACTTTGTCCCCTCCCGACTTCAAGGCAACACCAATAGCCCATGCAACCTTTATTCAAGAGTTTTATGGCCTTCATGGCGCAGATAAGCAACTTAGGTTGGCCCGATTTTCACCCCATGAAAGAGTACTCGGAGCCATCTCTGGTCATCATAGTGATAATATTAGTGCGGTAATTCATAATCGCTTAGTGACTGTCAAGCCAGTATTCACTAAGGATCACATCCTCGCCCTCAATATCAACCACAATCAAGTTCGATAACCAATTAATACCGGATATGGTCTCCCGATTCCCCACGATTCTATCCCCTCTAGGCAGTTCCACAATGAAAGGATCGCAAATAGTCATACAATTTATATTCAAAGGGCATACACACTCCAAGGAGATGAAAGAATGTGTAGCACCCGAATCAAAAAGTACACGAACTGGATGGGATAAAATATGAATGGTACCTGAGGCCACCGCCGCATCGGGTTCATCTGCTCGACGCATCTTATAGACTCGTGGGTGTGCCGAACCGATGCTAGAATCTCCCCCTCTAGTGTTCTGACTCTGTCCCCGGCCTCTGCCGTAACTTTGTTGTGACTGACTAACTGGTTGTAATACCCAGTTGTGAATTCATTCATTATCATTCAATAATTGGCACTCAGTAAATTTTTTCACTCTTTAATAATCATTCATCATTCATGTTCTTTAATTTTTGTTCACCGTTCAGCGTATCTTTGATCCGTGTATCAGTTATCATCCGTCGTTTAACCGTATTTGGGAATCGAAATGAGAATATTATCATAATCATTCTGATTGGTAGCCTTGTGTTGGCGGTATCATTATTACGTGTTATTGGACTTAATTATATTTCATGCCAGTTATGTATGTCGGATCATTCTTCATCAGTGGCGAGCAGGCAGAGTTTTCACATTTCTTTTTCCAGCAGAGAGTTACGGCCGTAACCTATCATGCATTACGGCCGTAACATGCATTTGTTGGTTGAGTTTAATTTTGCTGAAGGCAACTTACGGCCGTAAGATTTTGCAGGATAGGGCCGTAAGTGAGGAGCTTTGTATTTTGGGGTGTCTCACGAAGGCTACTTACGGCCGTAAGGGAGTCATTGTTACAGCCGTAAGTCGAGAAGTTTGGTCAGTATGGTTTTTCGATGAGGTGTAGTTACAACCGTAAGTAAAGGTTGTTACGGCTGTAAGGTCGTTGACATTGGGAAGTTACGGCCGTAAGGTGGCAGAGTTATGGCCGTAACTCTGCGTAGTATATAACGAGCGGGACGGGGTTTTCAGCCTAATTTCTTCATTCTCCACTTTTAGCCGAGAGAGAGCGTATTGGGAGAGATTTTTCATCATCATAACACTTGTGTATTCATGTTCTAATCACCTATCTTCGATTGGGGAGCTTGGCTAGTCAATTAACTCGAGTTTCAACGGATTGAAGGGTTTGGATCTTCAAAGGTAATTTCTTCAAAATCTTAGATTTCGATTTTGAGATGGAGTATGATGTTTTGGATGTTATAATCATGATATGTGAAGGTATATACATATGATTATGAGTTTCCATGAATTATCATTGGATTGTTGGAGGATTATTCAAGAACACTCTGAATGTTGATTTTGCAATTGGGGGGTTCCAATTAGACATTGTCGTAATCTCGAATTGTGTATTCCTATGGGATAATCGATTGTATTGAAGATATTTTGTTGGATTGAATCATTCATTGGAGGTTTGGAATCGATATAATTGAGATTAGTTGTAAATAATTGAAGATCATTTACAACGTGTTTGTTAAATTACCCCAATGAGTTGGGTAGTGTTGTATCGACCTTTTGAGTTCTTTATGACTATATGTGGATTTGTATATTAAGAGAATTGTTGGTAATTGTGTTATTCAAGGTTGTTTGAGAGATCGATAATCCATTTAAGGACGTTGATCATGGAAGGGCTTTCTCGCCGTCGGTTTGAGGCAAGTTTTATACTTGTACTAGTCAATGAGATTAATGTTATCATATATGTGTATGAATGTGTTGTATCATTCCGAGACTTAGTCTCTTCATGAGTTCATTGATATTAAGGGACCGTTTGATACGATACTCTTCGGTAATTATGTCCAATGATTATTGTTGTTCGTTAATGGACGGTTCAAGGCATTGAGATACTTGTTGTTAATGTTATTGTCGATAGCCGGTTCGTGGTATTGATGTATCAATTGTTGTTGTTTATATTGATGCCGATATAAGACATTGTTGTAATCATTGCTGTTGATGTTGATGTTTTGTCATCGCTGTTGTATTGGCCGATTGAAGGCATTGGCGTATTCGTTTCTCATCTCCGTCATCGGTAACCGATTAAAGGTGCTGAAGCCTTCGTTGTATCATTGTTATCGATTGGCCGTTCTAAGGCAATCGAGGTAATGAATCATCTGTTGTATCATTGTTATCGATTGGGCACTGTAAGGCAATCGAGGTATTGAATCATCCGTTGTATCATTGTTATCTATTGGTCATTCTAAGGCAATCGAGGTATTGAATTGGGACTATCGAGTAAAGTGTCCATCCATGAGTTATTGTTGTCGTGTTGGCCAACTGAAGGCAGCACACTATCATTCTTGTGAACTCGGTAATCTTGGGATTGTTGCCGTTTGTGATTAATTGTGTTTTGGAGGCTAGTCTCGGCTAGTGCTCATTATGGGTAAGTTTGGGGCCTGAACCTTCGCGGTTGGTTTCCCAACACCTACAACTCAGTAGGTCACGGTCACTGGATGATCTCATTATGGGTAAGTTTGGGGCTTGAACCTTCGCGGTTGGTTTCGCAACACCTACAGTTCAGTAGGTCACGGCCATTGGATGGTCTTATTGTGATACGACTTCGTTCAATAGCTTCGGCCCTCATTGTGATACGACTTCGTGTCATGGCTTCGGCCTTCATTGTGATACGGCTTTGTGTGGTGGCATCGGCCCTCATTGTGATACGGCTTCGTGCCGTAGCTTTGGCCCTCATTGTGATACGGCTTCGTGCCGTGGTTTCGGCCCTCATTGTGATACGACTTCGTGCCGTGCCTTCGGCCCTCATTGTGATACGGCTTTGTGCCGTGGCTTCGGCCCTCATGTGATACAGCTTCGGGCTAGTTTGGCTTTGGGCCATTGTGATGATTGACAGTTTCGGCTGAGTAACTTTCAGGTGATTGTGATATTTGGCAGCTTTGGCTGAGTGGCTTTCAGGCCTTTGTAATGTCTTGGTATTTTCGTTGGAGCCTTCGAGCATTGTGATTCATATTTAATTCAGTTCTGGTTTGGTTCATCTTTGTGTAATTCATTATGGTGTTCTATATCACTAATTCGTCGTTGGGCACGTATGCTCTGACCTGTTGAGCAGGTATTGATTGTATGCCGTGGGCATAGTGTTTCACGAATGCTCGGTTCTTACCTTGGGTTGTGAGCATCTCGTATTATTATTATTATTATACCGTTTCATTCTGCCTTTGGAGGCATATCATGTTATACATGTATTTGATGTTCATTATCTGGATGACTGACCCCGTGGGGGCGGAACATGTTTTCATGTTTTAGGTGCTTGCGAGGAGAGAGTTGAGACACAGGGGCATGACGATGGCGACGAGGCATCCAAGCGATACTAGTTCATAGTTGTTCGGTGTTCATGCTGGCCAGTCAGTTTGGAGTATTCTACAGTTTGTTAGTCATTGTCATTATGTATTACCTGAGCAAGGCTCGTGGGTGTTGTTGTATTTTCATTTTTGGCCATGTAGGCCCATCACTGTCGTTGAAATTCCTTATCGGAATATTATGTCGGATATCATAGTAGGGACTGTGATTTCCCTTGTTGGTTAATTTGATGTATTTTAGTCGTGTTCGCCTGGTGGATCTCGTGGTGTGGGGTCCACGACACTGTAATAACCCAATAGGATTTGGGTGTGTTACAGAAGATGGTATCAGAGAGTTGGGTTGTGAGGTACCCTGATATGTGAGTTATGTGGCTCTACCGACGCGGTAGTAGTGGGACTGTCAGGTTATGACAATCTGGACAGTCGGGTTTTGTGAGTCGTGATATTTGTACGACTGCATGAGTCATTCATTCATCGAGTCGTCGTCAGTGAAGACTAGTATCGCAAGACCTCGAAGGTTCGTATGACCTGTGTAATGACTCAATTCTCTTTATGTTCATACATTTATTATGTCGTTGAAACCTATATGTGATATTAGTGTTACGATTGATTCATGACTAATTGTTTTGGAGCACGTGTGACCTGTGCAGGCGATGAGGATCAACTCATTCATCAGTCAACAATCCTCAATCATCATTTTTTATCTTGTCGATCATGTTAATTCATTAATCACTCAGTCACTCTCATTGCTCAGTTGTTGATCTTGTGGATCGAATTTTCAATCCTGTTAACTTGTTCAAGATAATCATTTCAGGAATTTCATCAGATAATCATGTTACCTCACTTGATCTTTCATGTGATCTTATCATATTCCGGTTTCATGTTGACGTTCATTTCACTGCATTATTAATGCATTCATTGTGATAAACATGTATGCTCATTATTATCATTCCGTAACGTAATCATAATGCGATCTTCATGCGGGATCTATAATTATCATGTGACCTACCTGCTTCAGAATGGATGTCAGAGGACGCAGGGGAAGAGGCCGCGGTGCGGGCTGAAACCCGGGATCTCGTATGAATACCCGCTTGAACGCGAGGGATAACATTAGTTCAACAGGTAGCGATGCTACTCATTCACCGACATATAATCATTCACTGTTAGGGAGTCGTACCTGAGATGCAGCTCAATCGAAAGGTGTTCGGGTGGACCCATTCATATGTATGCAGGGCATGATGTCCAAGATGACTCAGATGGCACGTATGATGGAGACCATGCAGACCTCGATGGTTCGTGGTCCACCGCAGCAAGGTTCCCAGGTGCCGTTTCTTGGGCATACTGGAAGAGTGAACTAGATTGTTGGCTATATCTTTCGTCAGAGGCCACCTAATTTTGAGGGTTCGTCGTAACGAGCTCATATTTTTCATTGGATTGAGCATTTTGATAAACTCATCGACATGGTTCAGTGTCCGGAAGAGAGTAAGGTGGCAGTAGCGGCTTACTACTTGAGTAAGGGTGCTTGTTCTTGGTGGCTTTCTGTGAAACCCACCGATCGTGGTTGTGGTTGGAGCGAATTAAAGACTCTCATGTTAGAGAGGTATTATCCGGCTCCACTTCGTGAAGCCAAGTTGTCAGAGGTTTTGAACCCTGAATCCGTCGAGGACGAGGGTGTTATTGTCATTGCTGAGAAGTTTCAAGGACTTCTTCAGCTTTCTTCGTCTGTTATCCATACTGAGGCGGATAAGATTAAGTACTTTAGCAAGAGGCTAAACCTACAGTCGAGGATGCAGTTGTTCAATCACAATTGTAATTCACTTGGTGAGTTCATCGATAAGGCTCTTGGAGCAGAGCTTTTGATCAAGGAACTTACTCGGAAGCACCCTTCAGCTTCTTCTGGTGGGAGGACTAGGATTTCGGTTCGTTCAGGGGGACATCGGGCTCCGACGTCCAAGAGGTCATTTTCTAGTCATCTTCGTGCTGGGAAAGCATCTTCGTCTCAGACGACGAGTTCAACTATTGTTTGTTTTAACTATGATTCAGCAGGGCACGTTAGTACTCGGTCCTATCAGGCTTCGAGAGCCAGAGGTAAGGACATTTCATCACCGGTATTGAAGCAAGTTAATCCTTGCTCGGTTAAAAGGATAATCATTCCTTTCGTTGTTGTTCATTCATACATATAATTCATTCATAATGTATCAATCATGTTGAGAGTTATAATTATAAAACTAATCATTCAATTCACAAGGAACGACGGTTCCAATCATTTCATTTGAGCCATCCCTCATTGCATTATTAGTTCACCTCGGTGAGTCATTCTTGACCGTTGTCGGATTCTATTCATTGTTATTCTTCATGGTCCGTATTGAGGAGTATTCCTGGAGATGTTGTTTTCAGATCCTGATGGATGGTTCATATTCCGAGTTGTGTACCCTTAGTTTCGGGGACGAAACTCTTTTTAAGTGGGGGAGTATGTAATACCCGGTTGTGAATTCATTCATTATCATCCAGTAATTGGCACTCAGTAAATTTTTTCACTCTTTAATAATCATTCATCATTCATGTTCTTTCATTTGTGTTCACCGTTCGGCGTATCATTGAGCCGTGTATCAGTTATCATCCGTTGTTTAACCCTGTTTGGGAATCGAGACGAGAATATTATCATAATCATTGTGATTAGTAGCCTTGTGTTGGCAGTATCATTATTACGTGTTATTGGACTTACCTATATTTCATGCCAGTTATGTATGTCAGATCATTCATCATTAGTGGAGAGCAGGCGGAGTTTTCACATTTTTTTTTCAGCTGAGATTTACGGCCGTAACCTATCATGCATTACAGCCGTAACATGCGTTCGTTGGTTCAGTGTCATTTTGCCGAAGGAAACTTGCGGCCATAAGATTTTGCAGGATACGGCCGTAAGTGAGGAGCTTTGTGTTTTGGGGTGTCTCAAAGAAGGCTACTTACGGCCCTAAGAGAGTCTTTGTTACGGCCATAAGTCGATAAGTTTGGTCAGTATGGTTTTTCGACGAGGTGTAGTTACGGTCGTAAGTAAAGGTTGTTACGGCCGTAAGGTCGTTGACTTTGGGTAGTTACGGCCGTAAGGTGGCAGAGTTACGGCCGTAACTCTGCGCAATATATAACGAGCGGGACGGGTTTTTCAGCCTCATTTCATTTCTCCACTTTTGGCCGAGAGTGAGAGTCTTGGGAGAGATTTTGATCATCATAACACTTGTGTATTCATGTTCTAATCACCTATCTTCGATTGAGGAGCTTGGATAGTCGATTAACTCGAGTTTTAACGGATTGAAGGGTTTGGATATTCAAAGGTAATTTCTTCAAAATCTTAGATTTCGATTTTGAGATGGAGTATGATGTTTTGGATGTTATAATCATGATATGTGAAGGGATATACATATGATTATGAATTTCTATGAATTATCATTGGATTATTGGAGGATTATTCAAGAACACTTTGAATGTTGATTTTGGAATTGGGGGGTTCCGATAAGATGTTGTCGTGATCTCGAATTATGTATTCTTATGGGATGACCGATTGTATTGAAGATATTTTGTTGGATTGAATCATTCATTGGAGGTTTGGAATCAATATAATTGAGATTAGTTCTAAACAATTGAAGATTGTTTACAACATGTTTGTTAAATTGCCCTAATGATTTGGTTAGTGTTGTATCGACCTTTTGAGTTGTTTATGACTATACGTGGATATGTATATTAAGCGAATTGTTGGTAATTGTGTTATTCAAGGTTGTTCGAGCGACCGATAATCCCTTTAAGTACGTTGATCGCCGTCGGTTTGAGGCAAGTTTTATACTTGTACTAGTCAATGAGATTAATGTTATCATATATGTGTATGAATGTGTTAAATCGTTCCGAGACTTAGTCTGTTCATGAGTTCATTGATATTAAGAGATCTTTTGAGATGATACTCTTCGGCAGTTACGTCAAATGATTATTGTTGTTCGTCAATGGCCGGTTCAAGGCATTGGGATACTTGTTGTTAATGTTATCGTCGATAGCCGGTTCGCGGTATCGATGTTTTGATTGTTGTTGTTGATATTGATGTCGATCTAAGACATTGTTGTAATCATTGCTATTGATGTTGGTGTTTTGTCATCGATGTTGTATTGGCCGGTTGAAGGCATTGGCGTATTCGTTTCTCATCTCCGTCATCAGTAACCAATTAAAGGTGCTGAGGCATTCGTTGTATCATTGTTATCGATTGGCCATTCTAAGGAAATCGAGGTATTGAATCATCCGTTGTATCATTGCTATCTGTTGGCCACTCTAAGGCAATCGAGGTGTTGAATCAACTGTTGTAACATTGTTATCGATTAGCCATTCTAAGGTAATCGAGGTATTGAATTGGGACTGTCGAGGACGGTGTCCATCCGTGAGTTATTGTTGTCGTGTTAGCCAACTCAAGGCAGCACACTATCATTCTTGTGAACTCTATAATCTTGGGATCATTGCCGTTTGTGATTAATTGTGTTTTGGAGGCTAGTCTCGGCTAGTGCTCATTATGGGTAAGTTTGGGGCTTGAACCTTCGCGGTTGGTTTCCCAACACCTACAACTCAGTAGGTCACGGTCACTAGGTAATCTCGTTATGGGTAAGTTTGGGGCTTGAACCTTCGCCGTTGGTTTCCCAACGCCTACAGTTCAGTAGGTCACGGCCATTGGATGGTCTCATTGTGATACGGATTCGTGTCGTGGCTTCGGCCCTCATTGTCATACGGCTTCGTGCCGTGGCTTCGGCCCTCATTGTGATACGGCTTTGTGCCGTGGCTTTGGACCTCATTGTGATACGGCTTCGTGCCATGGCTTTGGTCCTCATTGTGATACGGATTCATGCCGTGGCATCGACCCTCATTTTGATACGTTTTCGTGCCGTGGCTTCGGCCTTCATTGTGATACGGCTTCGTGCCGTGGCTTCGGGCCCCATGTGATACAGCTTCGGGATGGTTTGGCTTTGGGTCATTGTAATGATTGACAGTTTCAGATGAGTAACTTTCAGGTGATTGTGATATTTGGCAGCTTCGGCTGAGCGGCTTTCAGGCCTTTGTGATGTCTTGGTATTTTCGTTGGAGCCTTCGGGCATTGTGATTCATATTTAATTCAGTTCTGGTTTGGTTCATCTTCGTGTAGTTCATTGTCGTGTTCTATATTGCTTATTCGCCATTGGGAATGTATGCTCTGACCTATTGAGCAGGTATTGATCGTATACCATGGGCATAGTGTTTCACGAATGCTCGGTTCTTACCTTGGGTTGTGAGCATCTCGTATTATTATTATTATTGTAGCGTTTCATTATGACTTTGGATGCATATCATGTTATACATGTATTTGATGTTCACTATCTGGATGAATGACCCCGTGGGGGCGGAACATGTTTTCATGTTTTAGGTGCTTGCGAGGAGAGAGTTGAGACACAGGGGCATGACGATGGCGAAGAGGCATCCGGGCGATACTAGTTCAGAGTTGCTCGGTGTTCATGCTGGCCAGTCAGTTTGGAGTGTTCTCCAGTTTGTCAGTCGTTGTCATTATGTATTGCCCCAGCAAGACCCGCAGGTGTTGTTGTATTTTCATTTTTGTCCATGTAGGCCCATCATTGTCGTTGAAATTCCTTATCGGAATATTGTGTCGGTTATCATAATAGGGACTGTGATTTCCCTTGTTGGTTAATTTGATGTATTTTAGTCGTGTTCGCCTGGTGGATCTCCTGGTGTGGGGTCCACGACACTGTAATAACCCAATAAGATTTAGGGGTGTTACACTAGTTGCCGCTGATTCATACTTTGATCTATAGGCGCTGGGGCAGAAGCCCGAGTGTCCAAAGTCTGATCCTGTTCGAGGCAATAAACTGCCATGTGTCCCATCTGTCCACAAGTGTGACACTTCAGAGGTGGGAAGTTGCACTCCAGATTGATGTGGCCTGGACGACCACAATAAAAACAGGTTACCGGGTGAGTTGAGGTGCCCAGAGTAGAACGAAAACTCTTCTTCCCTCTAACAGAACGTGACGACTGCCCGACGGAACGGTTAGCCGCCTGAGATCTCTGTAAGTTGCCACCCTTAGAGCCAGAAAAGTTACCAGTAGTCTTTTGCTTCTTCGGCTCTTATGTGGTATCATTGTTGGGGCTTAACATGTCATATGCCAAAGCCTTGTCTTGGTATTCCTTCAAAGTAGTACAAGCAAACCCGTCCATGTAACGCCGTAAATCCATATTCATCCGCAGGTCAAAGTAGCGGATCTTGTCACGATCATCCCGCACTTGATTCTTCACATGGATCAGCGGTTGGTTGTATTCCAGTATCCCCTGCGAGACTAGAATGTTTTGTGGCTTAGCCTCGAAAAGGCTCGGATTCTGCCTTCTTGCACTGGCCAAGGACAAAACTCAGCCTCCAGTCGCTCTTTAAATTCTCCCTATCTAGCAGCATGATCCTGCGGCTTAATAACTTTCTACCAAGTCGCGGCTTCCTTGGTATGGAAGTACTAAGCAATCGGTACCTTCCTCACTTCCGGACAATCATCCGCTTCAAACACTTTCTCCAATTCAGATAGCCAATTCTCCCAACCCATTGGGTCGGTAGCACCGCTGAACTGCGGAGGATGCATACGGACCACATTCTGAAGCAAAGCATCCGATGTTGGGTTAGGATTATTCAGCTGAACAGCTTGGGCCAAGATAGTCATCTGATTAGCCAATTGTTGAAGGACATTCGTAACCCCAATATCTGCATTATTCCCTTGACCGGTCGACTGGTTGTGTTGACTCTCAGTATCGGGATGCATTGAGTTAGATAAAGTAGGGGTAGTCGACCCCGCAATGGAACTGAGGGAAGCGGTTGCGCTACGTCCACGTCCGAGTCCATGACCACGGCCTCGCCTCTGTCCCCTGTCAGCAGACATTCTGAAGGACACACAAAGTACGTAAGTACAATTCAAATCGCACGTCATCAGAGTGACCGATTCCCAAAAATACCAAATCAAAAGCAAAGCGATTAAGGAAACACCAGAAGTGTAAGAGGTCTTACAAGTACCGGTCGCACTGTGATGATGGCAATGTAGTGATATTGTAGACAAACGATGACTCAATTGACCCAAAAGACCGACAGCCTAGGTATCCATAAATCTAAGCTCTGATATCATATTCTGTAAAACCCCCAAGTTATTTAGGGTATAATACAGCGCCGTGAGCCCCGCCGTGGGACCCAAAAGGCTATTCACACACGGAGCCATGAACTTTGACCGATAAGGTCCAAGCATAATCAAATGGAGAACAATAAAGTTGGCACTCACGACAATATCCAATAAAACCGAATATAACACATCAAGAATCAATCCCATGGCAATATAGGCCAAAACATCAAGGAAACCAAAAACAGTACTCGAGTACTCATAACCATTCAAATACAACATCATTGAATGGAGAGAATACAAGACATAACCAGTGACAAGACACAACATCACACTTACCCGTCATCTTCATGCCGACCCGGTATGTGCCTATCCGCTCTCCTGGATCCTGAAATACATGAAAGGTATTTCCCCCATAAAGGGTCTAGCCGTCGAATAGCTAGTACAAATATATCGAATATGAAACACAATACTTCTCAACAATAAAGTAAATTTAATCATCATTTCAACAACTCAAGACTATTATTCCGGAATAACTAAATCTCATAGCATTACATTTAAATACATACATGATTAACCATGGAACCACACCAAAGGCAATAGAACCCTCAGAGGGCCCGTCGGACCCTCCCAGAGTGGTTAACCCAAAATATTCGCGGAACCGCACCAAAGGCTACGGAACCCTCAGAGGACCCGTCGGTCCGTCCCAGAGTAAATATATACAATCATGCCATTCATATACCTTACATTGAAAATTGAGAACGTACAATCATAAACATATACTTGCCTTTGAGATATCGAGAATCGGAAGGAAAAGAATACAAGTTTAGTAGGTCCAAGAACGCACTTCTGGCACCTAAATGATTTGTAAGGAATATAATAATTAATAATCCATACTCAAATCACCCGAAGAAACTCCCGAAACCCACGATTCAGAAAACTACAAGGATAATCACCTAGAGGTTTGGAAATCATTCAAACCCTCCCAAGTTCGAATATGGTACATAACCATCCAAATAATCGTAGGGGAAATGTGGGCACGGGGTAGATACATCATAATCTCAAAGATCTCAAGCTCCAAAATGGATAAATTGGACGAATCTAAGAAAATCCTCAAAAACTCCCAAAGCTTAGGGTTCTAAGTGATTTACCTTAATTTGGAAGGTAGAAACGGATTAGATGTTGTGTAATCTTGGTTATCCAACCAAAGATGATGATGCATGATGAAACATCAACACCCCACTGCCCCTGCCGACTCAGCCCATTAGCGTGCGCTATGGGCAATGCTAGTGCGCGCTACTCAATACGAATAGCATGCATTAGCTAATGCCTAGCATGCGCTAACTGCTAGTCCAGAGGGCAGAATCAGCTACTGCCTCTGCCAAGCCCGGACCGTTAGCGTGCGCTAAGACTCTAAGCTAGCATGCGCTACTCAACAGAAATAGAGTGCGTTAGCTTAGGCCTAGCATACGCTATCTGCCTGTATCAAACATCGCTGAAAGGTCCAAAGGATACGAACATGATCTGAAAGGTACGAAACTCTAAAATCAACAACGACAATTTCTCAATAAGTGTTTACAGAGCGACAATAGTGAAGGAACGTCAGAGCCAAAAATTCATATAAAGTATGGGTATTACATTAAGTTCGAAATATATCCATTGGTCATTCAACCATTGGACAACAAATTCAACACGGAAATCACGCTTAATCTGGAAATAAAAGTTTGACCATCTAGCGCATACTAAGTATGATCATTAGCGCACGCTAAATTCGAAAATTATCCGTTAGAAAGAGACGTTAGAGACAAGACCATTCCCTTGTCAATGTCAAAAGAAAAGATGGCTGACCAAGTCGATAACGCATGCTAAGGATATTGTTTAGCACATGCTAAACATGATATTTTACCGTTAGACAGATTGGAGACCGTTCAGTGCACCAAACTCAGACATCGGTAGTGCAAGCTAAGAGAACTATTAGCGCACGCTAAGAGAACTATTAGCGCATGCTAATAGTGTTGTTTTTCAAGATGTCAAGGGTAACTGAATGCTATAAATACACATACCATTGGGTATCTCATGAAACATAGATTCAAGCAATCATACATACATTCTGAGCTCAAAATATTGTTATTACTCTCCAGCAAGTTTATTCCATCAAGTTGTGCAAGAAAAAGATAAAAAGCATTGTGCTTATATTTCCAATTATATATTGTGTCTTTTTCACTGTGATAGTGTTGCATCATTCTTTCACAAGTCGAATCAGGAAGTTCAATCCGGTGTTATTAAGATCCTTGATCTGGCATTGTTAGGATTGAATTTTTAGATTCACAGTGAGATTATTCTAGTTCCGATAGAATACTAGAAAAAGAATTTTATTAATTATAGTCGGTTGTGCTTGGACCAATAGAAGACAGGAAAACTGTATCTGTTGTGCCCGGACCAATAGAAGACGAGGCAAAGTGAAGTTTGGATTATCCTTAAGCCAATAGAAACAGGAAACGAAGAGAGGACGTAGGCAAGTTGCCGAACCTCTATATATCGTTGTGTCATTTACTTTCAGCCCATTTAATTATTCTTTCGCGAGAAACTTTATTTATACGCAATACCGCTATTCAACCCCCCTTCTAGTGGTATTCTTATCTCTTCAAAGAACATATCTTCGAGGTGAGTTTTATTCCATGTCGCATCGTTAGGAACCCTCTTTTAGAATCATCCATCTTAAATCGCTTTAAGATCTTATCTATATAGAGGGCTTGGGAAAGACTTATCATTCTCTTCGCTTTGTCCCGATTGAGCCTAATCCTAAGAATATAGGTTGCTTCTCCTAAGTCTTTCATGGATAACCTACTCGAAAGCCAATCTTTTACAGAAATGAGAATCCCACACCGTTTAATATTAATAGAATGTCATATACATATAGTACTAAGAATTCGATCTTGCTCCCACTTACCCTCTTGTATACACAAGGTTCCTTTTCATTTTGCACGAAGTCAAACTCTTTGACTGCCTTGTCAAAACGAAGGTTCTAACTACCTGAATCCTACTTCAGTCCATAAATAGAATGCTGAAGCTTGCACACTTTATGAATATCGACCTAGGACACAAAGCCTTTAGGCTGCTCCATATAGATCTCCTCCTCGAGGAATACATTAAGGAAAGCCGTCTTTACGTCCATCTGCCGTATCTCATAATCGTGGTAGGCATCTATATCAAGCATCATTCGAATAGACTTGATCATACGAGAAGGTATCGTGATAATCGAACCCTTCCTTTTGGGTATAACCCTTTGCCACAAGCCTGGCCTTGTAGGTGTCATCTTTGCCATCCCCATCAGTATTTGTCTTGTAGATCCACTTATTCCCAATATGCACTATGCCATTGGGGCGGTCTACTAGACTCCAAACCTGATTTTCATGCATCAAATCTATCTCAGCTTCCATAGCTTACCGTCATTTCGCGGAGTCTACATCCACCATCGCTTGGTCATAGGTCATGGGGTCGGTCTCATGACTATCACCTGGAACCTCAAGGAGACCAAGTTCCTACAGGTTCATAAAGCCATACCTCTCAGGTAATTGAGACACCCTACTATACCTGCAAGGTGGTTGTACTTGTGTTTCAGAAAGTTCGGTTCCAACTTCTTGTACAGGTGTCTCCTGAGGAGTTTCATTGTATTCTTCCAAAGAAATACTTCTACCTGCTCCACCTTCCTGAATGAACTCATCTTCTAAGAAGTGTGCTTGCAAAGCAACAATGATCTTTCGATCTTCGGGCATGTAGAATAGATAACCCATTGTCCCAGATGGGAATCGAATGAAACGTCCCTTAATGGACCTTGCTTCCAACTTCTCCGCCTTAGTCCTCTTGATACAGATGGGACATCCCCAAATCATAATATGATTAATACTTGGTTTCCTGCCCTCCAACATCTCATGCGGAGTTTTAGGAATGGACTTGGAAGGACATCTGTTCAAGATATAAGCAGCAGTCCATACCCCCACATGTAAATTGGTAAGTCGGTGTAGCTAAGCATGGAACGAACCATGTCCAACAAGGTCCGGTTCCTTCTTTTCGACACACCATTTAACTAAGGAGTTCCTGGAGGTGTTAGTTGTGACACTATTCCGTGCTCCTTTAGGAACTCATCAAACTCTTTACTCATATATTCGCCACCTCGCTCCAACCTAAGTGCTTTGATATGACTACCAGTTATCTTTTCGCCTAGGGCCTTAAATTCCTGGAATTTCTCAAAGGCCTCGAATTTATGTTTCAATAAGTATACATAACCATACCTAGTATGATCATCTATAAATGTAATGAAATACTGATATCCGTCACGTGTTGCTTCCAAAACACCACATATGTCGGTATGGATTGATCCAAGTTTATCAGCAGCTCTTTCAAAAGTCCATGTGAAGGGAGACTTTGTTATTTTGCCTTTAAGGCAAGATTCACAAGTCGGAAAGGGATCCAATCCCAATCGACCCATAAGTCCATCTTTTTTCATTTTGTAAACCTTGGTCTGACCAACGTGACCAAGTCTAAGATGCCATTTCAAAACTTGATTAGTTTCATTCCTACCATGCTTCCTAGTCATCGTATTCACAACGACTTTGTTATTTAGGTTTAGATGATACAATTCATTTAACAATATAGTAGTGCCTACTAGTTTGTTTTGAAAATAAATTTTGCAGGAACCATCACCAATGAAAAATGAAAAGCATTTCTGATCCATGACCAGAATGAATATAATTTTCTCATGCCCCTTGGACAAAACTAGTACATCATCTAATGTTAAAACAAATCCGAATTCCAAATCCAAAAGAAGTTATCCTATATCAGTTGCTGCGACACTATGCCCGCTTCCGACAGAAACCATCACTTTTGTAACACCCCGAGATATTCGGAACAATTACAGCGCCGTAAACCCTTTAAGTTAGGATTTACAAGGCTAATTAGAAGAAATGTAAATATAATACAACAGTACCATAAAAGTTCAAAATACAATGCCGGTTTCAACTGATCAATTGAGTTCATTAATACAACCATCTCGAAATATTATTAAAGCACGCGTACTCGAGTACTGAAAATAATCCAAAAGACAAGTCATAATAACAATAAACATCACTGAGCCCCTTCGTCGTCACGTCGGTACTGTGGCTGTTTTCCCGCTCCGCGGCCACCTGAACATCAAAATAATGTCCACCCCCGAAGGGATTAGCAAAACGATGCTAGTACAAGTATCATATTAAACAAACCGAATATGCAACAACAATGCATGACAAAATACACAACACGGACTTCCGCTACCGGAATCCAACAATGCAAATCCACAAGATTCCATTAACACAATATGGGTATTCCAATGATCCAGCGCCCTCAGCATAGATCCCAAGATGATCCCATCGGACCAACACGAGGTGAAAAAACCCGTCCAATGATCCAGCGCCCTCAGCATAGATCCTAAGATGATCCCGTCGGACCAACACGAGGTGGACATCTGATCCAGCGCCCTCAGCATAGATCACACAACATACACAAACACAACTCATGCATATATATATGAAAAATCGCTATGTCCATCAACATGAACATATAAACACTCGATAACGAATATCATACAATTCAACGACATAAATCCCATGATCAACAACATGAATAAACCACATGCATGCTCAAAATACCAACATTAACAAATTACGATACTTGCCTTAGAATGGCGGTAAGGGTTGTTACTACGACTAGGAAATCTTCAACCAGCTCGAAGAACTCTCACTCGATCAATCCACCAAAACCCGAACCTTCAACGAATAATAATACCGGTATAACTAACGGTTCCAGATAATCGGTTTAATCATCAAGAACATCAAAAAGAGCTTGATATACTCAAACATATGAGCTTACTATGCTGCCCTATATCAATTTGGAGTTGAATCAACATTAGGATACTAACCCGACAAAAACACGTAGTATCGCTAAGATCAATGTATCCTACGGTCGGATTCTTCAATACATCACACGATAATTCTTCTTACAATGATTCTAATCATGTTCTTCATTTATCAAAACCGATCAATATATCGAAATTACCCCGCAGAACACCGTAAGAACTTGATTAGTAGGTTCACTAATACATCTTCTTTTTCAAGAAAATATCCTAAGTTCAATCCATTAAATGTCCCAATACGTATAATTTCATCATGTAATACATATGAACATGATAATCTCCATAAACTTGCCATAATCGATTATGTAGCTTCCTGATTGTGCTTACAAGGTTCAATGTTCTAAACGATGAAGAAGTACCGAAACATCGAAAATATT
This sequence comes from Orobanche coerulescens, assembly GCA_033398695.1. NCBI lineage: Eukaryota > Viridiplantae > Streptophyta > Magnoliopsida > Lamiales > Orobanchaceae > Orobanche > Orobanche coerulescens. The sequence goes on along the minus strand of CM065807.1, from coordinate 116,317,444 downwards.
CTTCTAACAACATGATGTTCGACTACGCACGAATTTAACTGACTAGATAATCTCAAAACATGTTCAAAACATTCTTAAGAATACTACTCTAGTTGTTGAAGAATAACCTACCTCATAATAGTGAAGAACAAGGAGGAACTTGAAGAAATCCAACACCGATAGCTTGAACACCAATCTCCAACGATCTAAAATCTTCAAACTCGAGCTAGGATGATGATATGAGAGGTTTAGGATGGAGGGACTGACTCTCTAAGTCTCAGAAATCGAGTTTGGGAAGTGATGAAATCTGAAAAATGAAAAAGAGTGTTGTCCTATATATAGAAAATGGTTATTAGCACGCGCTACGGCCATATCCATAGCGTGCGCTAACGGGACTGCAGTCTACTATTTCTGCCTGGTCTCAATTTAGTGTACGCTAACATCCCTTTACGTGCACTAAGTTCATAAATTAGCATACGCTACCACTTATATAGCGTGCGCTAACGGCCAAACGAAGCTTACTGACCTCACTGTACTCAACATTTAGCGTGCGCTATCCTCATACCAGTAGCGTGCGCTAAACAGCGTTGACTCGGCTCTTTCCAAAAGCCGTCCAGGTTCATCCCGACATGTCCCGACCAAGATCCGCGGCTGATCTCACCTACCACCCTGTCTTAATCAAGTTGACTACGTATAGCGCTCGCTAAGGTTCATACACAGAGTGCGCTACGAACCCAAATTAGCGTACGCTACACCTAGTCGTTATCGTGCGCTACAAGTAAAAAAATCACAATTTTGAACACAATTATGAAATCATACGCTCAACAACACCGGATCATGAAATACGCTAGATAATACTCAGATCAAATACAACATATACAATGTCACAGTGTTCAAAAACACAATAGAATCTCGGGTATTACATCCTCTCTCCCTAAAAAGAAGTTTCGTCCCGAAACTTAAGATGAAAATAATTCTGGATATCTATTCTTCATACTGTCCTCTGTTTCCCACGTGGCCTCTTCGACTCCGTGTCGTGACCATTACACTTTAACAAAGGGTATTGGTTTGTTCCTAAATTGCTTGATCCGAATTTCGAGTATTTTGATTGGTCTCTCTTCGAAGGTGCCGTCATTATCTATCTCGATCTCTTCGAAATCAATAATATGACCGGGATCTGGTACATACTTCTGCATTTGGGATACGTGAAACACATTGTGAACGTGACTCAGCGATGGCGGTAAGGCCACCCTGTATGCTAAATCCCCAACTCTCTTGAGGATCTCAATTGGTCTGATATATCTCGGACTTAGCTTACCTTTCCTCCCAAAATGGAAAATTCCTCGTGTAGGAGACACCTTCAGTAGTACGTGGTCCCCAATGTCGAACTCTAGCGGGTGGCGACGCACGTCTGCATAAGACTGCTATCGACTCTGGGCAGTCAACAGTCTTTCCCGAATCAAAGCTATCTTCTCTTGAGTCTGAACTATCAATTCCGGTTCCATCCCGATCAAGTCCGAAGAATCATCCCAGCACAGGGGTGATCGGCATCTTCTTCCGTACAAAAATTCAAATGGTGCCATCTTAATAGAAGCATGCCAACTATTGTTATATGTTAATTCAATCAACGACAAGTGAACTTCCCAATCAGTTGACCAATCCAAGGCACAAGCTCTAAGCATGTCTTCTACTGTTTGTATAGTCCTTTCGGACTGACCGTCCGTTTGAGGATGATAAGCCGTGCTAAAGTTCAACTCGGTCCCCAAAGCCCTATGAACTGCCTTCCAGAAGTGCGACACGAAGCGACCATCTCGATCTGAAATAATGGTCTTCGGCATCCCATGCAATCTGACTATCTCTGCAATAAATACTCGTGCCAATTTCTCGGGTCTCCACGTGTCTTTAATTCCTAGGAAATGAGCCGACTTGGTTAGTCGATCAACTAAAACCCAAATCATGTTCATTCCCGTCTTGGTCCTTGGCATATTGGTGATGAAATCCATCGCGATATCCTCCCACTTCCACTCAGGGATCGGAAGTGGCTTCAACATTCCGGCAGGTCGCTGATGTTCAATCTTAACCTGCTGACAAGTCAAACACTTCGAAACGTATTCTGCTACGTCCTTCTTCATATTTCCCACCAGAAGTTTTCTTTTAGATCCTTATACATCTTACTGCTGCCCGGATGAATAGAATAGGGTGCGCTGTGAGTTTCCTTCAGAATTATCTGTCTTAAAACATCATCATCGGGAACGCAAAGTCGACTCTGAAATCTCAGAACTCCATCATCTTGTATCACGAATCCTGGTGCCTTTCCTTTTTTTACTTCATCACATAACCGAAGAATCAGAGAATCGTTCAACTACTTAGATTTGATTTCCTCGACTAGTGACGAAGTTAGTTCCATCACATATAGTTGCCCTTGGATTCCTGGTGACCATACTTCAATCCCTTCGTGGATCAGTTCTCGTTGAATGCTGGTTTGGGATGTAAGTGCTTCCAACACTCAAAGAGAAACAGGTTTACGGCTCAGTGCATCAGCTACTACGTTTGCTTTACCCGGATGATAGAGGATTTCCAAGTCGTAATCCTTGATCAATTCCAGCCACCTTCTCTGCCTCATGTTTAATTCCTTCTGACTGAAAATATACTTGAGGCTCTTATGATCTGTAAAGATCTGACAATGAGTGCCGTATAAATAATGTCGCCAAATTTTCAAAGCAAATACCACAACTGCTAACTCCAGATCATGAGTCAGGTAATTAACTTCGTACGGTTTCAACTGTCGAGATACATAGGCAATCACCCTATCCTTTTGCATCAACACACATCCGAGAACCTGATTTGAAGCATCGCTGCATACCATGAATCCATCAGTTCCATCTGGTAACGCTAGTATAGGCGCTGTCGTCAGTCTCCTCTTAAGTTCATCAAAACTAGCCTAGCATTTCTCATTCCACATGAACTTTTTAGTTTTCTGTAACAGCTGAGTGAGCGGACGAGCAATTTTGGAAAATCCCTCTACAAAATGGCGATAATATCCAGCAAGTCCTAAGAAGCTTCAGACTTCTTTCACGTTATTAGGAGGTTCCCATTCCAAGATTGCTTCGACTTTCTTCGGGTCCACTTGAACTCCGTCAGCTGATATCACATGCCCAAGGAAGGTTACTTCCCTAATCCAGAACTCGCATTTAGAAAGTTTCGCATAAAGTTGTTCATTCCTGAAGGTGCTCAAAGCAATACGCAAATGCTCAGCATGCTCCTCTGTGTCCTTCGAATAGATCAAGATGTCATCAATGAAAACGGCCACAAAATTATCTAGGTATTCTAAGAACACCCGATTCATCAATTGCATAAATACCGCAGGAGCATTGGTAAGTCCGAATGGCATCACCACAAATTCATAGTGCCCGTACCGGGATCTGAAAGCAGATTTCGGTATATCTGATTCCTTAATTCTCAACTGATGATATCCTGATCGCAAGTCAATCTTAGAGAATATTCTGGCCCCCTGTAGTTGATCAAACAAGTCTTCGATCCGAGGTATAGGATACTTATTCTTGATCGTCACCTTGTTTAGCTCCCGATAATCGATACATAATCGGAGGGATCCATCTTTCTTCCGGACAAAGAGAACGGGCGCTCCCCTAGGAGAAACGCTAGGTTGAATGTAACCCTTCTGTAATAATTCCTCCAGTTGCTTCTTTAGTTCATACATCTCGGTTGGCTCCATACGTTATGGTGCTATGGAAATAGGAGCGGCTCCAGGCTCTAATTCAATATTGAACTCCACGTCTCTCCACGGAGGTAACCCAGGTAGTTCGTCAGGGAATACATCTGAGAATTCGTTCACAACTGGAATAGATGAGAGCTCTACTCCTTCTTGTTTATTCATGGCATAGCAACAAAATCCGTGACATCCCTGCTTCAATAATTTCACTGCTTTCATCGCTTTGATCAATTTTCCCGAGCTTCCCGGTCTCCATCCTTTGAATAAATGTTCAGTTCCGTCATTGGCAATGATAGAAATGACTCTCTTTCGGTAATTCAAAGTATCTCCATACCGGTTGAGCCAATCGTCTTCGAGAATTAAATCGTCACCATGGATGTCGACTACAATAAGATTCGATGGCCAATCTCTCCCTCCAATAGACACTGGAAAATCTCTAGTTTCTAGGGTTCCCACAATTCTCTCTTCGCTCGGCAAACCCACAACATAAGGCTCACAATCAAATAAACACGAGATTTTCAAACGATTAACACAGTTCAATGATATGAAAGATTGTGTAGCTCCTGAATCGAATAAGACACTAATTGGTTGCAAAAGGATCTGAATCGTACCTGACGCAACAGCAGTGTTCTAATCGTCAGATTTCCTCATCTCGTACAGGCGCGGAGGAACAGACCCAGCACTGGATGTCTCTCTCTTCTCAACATTCTGCTGCTGAAACCCACTCTGCTCTGTCTGGTTCACACTTATCTCTTTCGGAACTGGTGCTGGAGTGCGAGTACCAAATGATCTAGTCACATTTCCGCAAAAATTGACACGGTGCCCTTCTTGCCCACATTCAAAACAAGTCACAGAAGGAATGGGACAATCACGTCGAATATGCCCTGCTCGACCACAATTATAGCACTTCTTTGATGCCTCCGAAACTGGTGATGTTGTCCGGAACTTCTTTCCACCTCGAGAAGGATGTGGAGGTTTCCTAGATGAATAAAATGAAGGCTAGCCCTTGCGGGGCCCACCACTCTTGTTTTCCGAGAAGTTGCCGGACACTTTCTCCTTCTTTGCCTCCATCGATTTCTCCACCGCTGCCTCTTTCATGTCGTAAGCCAGCGCTTTGTCTTGATACTGTCGCAACGTAGTACACTCGAATCCGGACATGTACTGCTGAATCTCCGGCTTCATCCGCATATCGAAATGAAAAATCTTCTCTGCCTCCGTTCTGACCAAGTGTCGCACACAAGTCAGCTGATGATTAAAGTCTTGATTATGTCTGTCACAGATGCTTCCAAACTCTGTGGTGAGAAAAACTCTCGAATTTTAGCCTCTCTAACTGGACGAGGACAATATTGTGCTTCCATCATTAGTTTGAATTCCGTCCAGTCGGCATTATGAGGTCAAATAGCTTCCCACCAGTCAAAAGCCTCCCCAGTCAGAAAATACTAGGCAATAGGAACTTTCCGGTCCTCGGGACAGTTAATCCCCGCAAATATCTTCTCTAACTCCTTCAGCCAATGATCCCAAGTAAGTGCCTCAGCAGAACCGTCAAATTTTGGCGGGTGCAATTTGACCACCTCAGTAAGCCATCTGTCTCCCCGGTTATCCTCGTTATGCTGCTGTCCCATTGCTGTCTGCATGCGGTCAACTACCTGAGCAAACTGGTTTATCTGAGCAACCACCTGTTGAAGCACTCCCGGCATGTTAGGATTTGCATTGTCATTCGCCGATCCATGTTGTCCTTCAGAATGGGAATCGGTTCGACTTGCCGATAATTCTGGGGTAGTCGCTGAATCCTCCCGTCTCACATTACTCCGTCTGCGTCCACGACCGTGTCCGCGTCCACGTCCTCCCCTCAACATACTGTAAACACAATTACTCAATATCCAGGGCAAAATTTTCAAAAATAAAGCCCGTCAACATTCACAAAACAGAAATTAAGTAAAACGGTAGTATAAGAGATTAGGAGACTTACAACCACGGCCCACATGACGACACTGGCTGAACAATGATGTTACTAATGACCCGTAAATCAAATAACGTAAACAGACCCAACTAAAACCCGACTGCCAAGATATCCATGAATCTTAGACAGAAACCATCACTTCTGTAACACCCCGAGATATTCGGAATAATTACAGCGCCGTAAACCCTTTAAGTAAGGATTTATAAGGCTAATTAGAAGAAATGTAAATATAATACAACAGTACCATAAAAGTTCAAAATACAAAGCCGGTTTCAACTGATCAATTGAGTTCATTAATACAACCATCTCGAAATATTATTAAAACACGCGTACTCGAGTACTGGAAATAATCCAAAAGACAAGTCATAATAACAATAAACATCACTGAGCCCCTTCGTCGTCACGTCGGTACTGTGGCTGTTTTCCCGCTCCTCGGCCACCTGAACATCAAAATAATGTCCACCCCCGAAGGGATTAGAAAAACGATGCTAGTACAAGTATCATATTAAACAAACCGAATATGCAACAACAATGCATGACAAAATACACAACACGGACTTCCGCTACCGGAATCCAACAATGCAAATCCACAAGATTCCATTAACACAATATGGGTATTCCAATGATCCAGCGCCCTCAGCATAGATCCCAAGATGATCCCGTCGGGCCAACACGAGGTGGAAATACCCGTCCAATGATCCAGCGCCCTCAGCATAGATCCCAAGATGATCACGTTGGACCAACACGAGGTGGACATCCGATTCAGCGCCCTCAGCATAGATCGCACAACATACACAAACACAACTCATGCATACATATATGCAAAATCGCTATGTCCATCAACATGAACATATAAACACTCGATAATGTATATCATACAATTCAACGAAATAAATCCCATGATCAACAACATGAATAAACCACACGCATGCTCAAAATACCAACATTAACAAATTACGATACTTGCCTTAGAATGGCGGTAAGGGTTGTTACTACGAAGAAGAAATCTTCAACCAGCTCGAAGAACTCTCACTCGATCAATCCACCAAAACCCGAACCTTCAACGAATAATAATACCGGTATAACTAACGGTTCCGGATAATCGGTTTAATCATCAAGAACATCAAAAAGAGCTTGATATACTCAAACATATGAGCTTACTACGCTGCCCTATATCAATTTGGAGTTGAATCAACATTAGGATACTAACCCGACAAAAACACGGAGTATCCTACCTAAGATCAATGTATCCTACGATTAGATTCTTTAATACATCACAGGATAATTCTTCTTACAATGATTCTAATCATGTTATTCATTTATCCAAACTGCTTAATATATCGAAATTACCCCGTAGAACACCGCAAGAACTTGATTAGTAGGTTCACTGATACATCATCTTCTTCTTCAAGAAAATATCCTAAGTTCAATCCATTAAATGTCCCAATACATATAATTTCATTATGTAACACATGTGAACTTGATAATCTCTATAAACTTGCCATAATTGATTATGTAGCTTCCTGATTGTGCTTAGGAGTTCAAACATTACAAGGTTCAATATTCTAAACGATGAAGAAGTACCGAAACATTGAAAATATTCTTCTAACAACATGATGTTCGACTACGCACGAATTTAACTGACTAGATAATCTCAAAACATGTTCAAAACATCCTTAAGAATACTACTCCAGTTGGTGAAGAATCACCTACCTCAGAATAGTGAAGAACAAGGAGGAACTTGAAGAAATCCAACACCGAGAGCTTGAACACCAATCTCCAACGATCTAAAATCTTCAAACTCGAGCTAGGATGATGATATGAGAGGTTTAGGATGGAGGGAGTGACTTTCTAAGTCTCAGAAATCGAGTTTGGGAAGTGATGAAATCTGAAAAATCAAAAAGGGTGATGTCCTATATATAGAAAATGGTTATTAGCGCGCGCTACGGCCATATCCATAGCGTGCGCTAACGGGCCTGCAGTCTACTGTTTCTGCCTGGTCTCTATTTAGCATACACTAACATACCTTTACGTGCGCTAAGTTCATAAATTAGCGTACGCTACCACTTATATAGCGTGCGCTAATGGCCAAACGAAGCTTACTGACCTCACTATACTCAAACATTTAGCGTGCGCTATCCTCATACCAGTAGCGTGCGCTTAACAACGTTGACTCGGCTTTTTCCAAAAGCCATCCAGGTTCATCCCGACATGTCCCGACCAAGATCCGTTGTTGATCTCACCTACCACCCTGTCTTAATCAAGTTGACTACGTATAGCGCGCGCTAAGGTTCATACACAACGTGCGCTACGAACCCAAATTAGCGTACGCTATGCCTAGTCGTTAGCGTGCGCTACAAGTACAAAAATCACAATTTTGAACACAATTATGAAATCATACGCTCAACAACACTGGATCATGAAATACGCTAGATAATACTCAGATCAAATACAACATATACAATGTCATAGTGTTCAAAAACACAATAGAATCTCTAGAATTACAACTTCCCCATCTCCAAGATTTCTACTTTATTCCAGATCCTGATTCATGGTACAAATGTGAGAACTAGCACCTGAATCCAGTATCCAAGAAGTACAAAATACGGTAGCAGAACAATTTGTTTCCAAAACTAAAAGTTCCATACTTGAAGTGCCATGAAGCTTCGGACAGTCTCTTGCCCAGTGGCCCAGCTCACCGCATCTAAGACATGCGTCTGACTTCACCTTCTTGCTCTTAAGAACCATCAGGGCCTTGACCTTACCCTTAAAGTCCTTGTTTTGTGGGCTCGTCGGTTTCTTGGTCTTTTTCTTCTTATTCTTGGACCTCCGAGATCCAGAAGAAATCACAAGTGCAGACTCCTTCACCCGCGGGGTCTTCATCTGAGACTGAGCGGTTACTAGTTTGTTCATCAACCATGTTAACTTGCAAGCAATCTCATTGCAGTTGAAGTTCATAACAAACTGTGAGAAGGAATCAGGAAGAGATTATAGGATAAGGTCGGTCTGTAGAGAAGCATGCATCCTAAAATCAAGACCTTCCAATATCTCGATCATAGAAATCATTTTGAGGACATGGTCCCCGACTTTCTCACCTTCCTTCATCATGGCACCGAAAAGCTCTTTAGATATCTCATATATAGCAGTTCGAGTGCGCTCACCATAAAGCTTGGTTAAGTGAAATAAGATCTGCCTAGCAAAAGTCATTTTCTCATGAGCTCTCTGAAGCTCATTAGACATAGAGGCCATCATATAGCCACGGACTCTAATATCATCCTTAACCCACTTTTAGTGGTTTTCAACATCTTCATGACTGGCTCTGGTCCGCACCGGAACCACCGGGATGTCCGTCTCCAAGACGTATCCCAGTGTCTTCATACTGAGGACTATCATGAGGTTGCGGAGCTAGTCCACAAAGTTAGGCCCAATTTAAGGTGTTCTTTTAGAGTAGTATAGTGAGTGGGTTCATTGTCATATTTGAGAGTTTTATGTCTGCATAAAGTAGACTAGATTGATTATGGACTTGTTCAATTATGGTCTGTGTTTAGAACTAAGGACTTTTATATTCTTTTAACCCATCGCCCACTATTTTTATCAGAATAATACACTCCCCTGTGAAATAGGAAGTATTTGTTCGCTTTAATTCATACTGGTGATCGAGTTCTTTATAAATTTTAATAGAGGGCAACCGAACAGATTTATGGTCTATTAATCTATATAAAGTGGTGTCCAACACCAATCTATCTAATGGATGATTCGATCTTCTTTTTCCCCTTGTTCACACCCTCAACCTATACGGTTTCTATGGTTCCTGAACAAGTTAAGTTTACACCATCGACGCTGGTCAGTTTCGCAATTGAATCTTATCCGGCAACCGAACAGGTTTCTAGGGATAAAATTTGCTCCAACCGAAGGCATCCAATGCACTCCCGGAATATATCGACCCTCCCCGAATGACTACCCCGATAACTCGGAAGCATAGCACCTCCGGTTTGAATTTTAATTTTCCGAAAGCTCGATGGAAGGTAGGAAAAACTTGAAACCTTTTAAACTTATTATTTTGTCGTAGGAGAATTTTCATGATTAATATTACACTTTGCACATTAATTCATTTAAGCGCGTTTGTTGCATTCATACCATATGAATAAAACATTCACAACCTAGTTGCTACTAATATGCAGTTCATGGGCTGTTCCTAGAACAAAAACATCGTAATTTAATTACATATCTTCGGTCTTGAATCTTCGTCATCTGGAATGGATCTTCCTCCAGTCTTAGTCATTACATATAAATTTTACATTGAAAAAATGCATCCTATAATACAAATTTTTATAGTAAAATAAATAGGTTCAAAACGGCCTTTCCAACCCAATCGAATAAAACAAACGATTCAAAACTAGGTACATGAACTACATCACCATTCACAAGCATTCATCTAATCAATACTATATAAATGGATTTTTATATTAAGTAAGTAATTTAATATATTGATCCAACCAATATATAAAATTAAGTATTTAATAAAATTAGTTCAATTCACATAATCGGTAATATGAATTCATCCAAAGTAATTTGGTCAATCATCAGTATTCCAATAAATCAATTTTCCCTTATAAAATGAAATACCATATATTATTTTAATCAAACTAAATTCAATTTAAATGCGGGGGATTAATTTTCTGGAATACACGGAGAAAATAAGCCCGAAACAGGTCCGGAAGGGGCCTGACCGCGGTCCCAACAGGCCCAGACCGCGCGGCAGGGCCAGAACCAGGCCTGGACTGCGGTCCCATGTGCCAGATCGCACGGAAGCCCCCTGGGTCCAGTTCCTGGGCCGCCCAACGGCAATTCGGGGCTTGATTTTCGACCGGATATCTAATATCTATATTTTTTGACTTTCATATCTTCAATATAAATCATATTTCCAAGAAAATAAATATTTATATTTAGACATAAATTTACAAAAAATATAACTACAACGAACGAACAAACATATACCACGATTATAACATTAATGATTCCAAATCATAAACCATACTTTCAAGCATTCCAAATGTTAAATATCGTATATACGATCGCAAGACCATGCTGATACCACTATTGGGATTCGTTGCCTAAAACGAAGGCGCAGCGGAAGCAATGAACGAAAATAAATTCGATCTGAATCCCTTAAGAGGATCGATCAAGCTACGTACATATGAATATAAAACAAACAAAAGTAAGATACGAAATCATACCCTTGTAGTGCTTTGATTAAATAGTTGTAGTTGGTGATCTCCTCCACGAATCCGATTCGTCAAGGCTTTTGATATCCCAAGCATTGAAAACACCGTGTCTCTACTTGCCATGCGCCGGAAGTTGACCAGAATAACACCCACCTTATTATCCTCCAAGGATATGACTAGAATAAGGTGGTTGGAGCTTACAAATTATATTTATCACACTCTAAGTGTATAAATGAATTTTTCTCATTCAATTTTCTCTACGAAGGTGAAGAAGACAAAGAAAACTCTTTCCTCTCTCTTTGTTGGTTTGGCCGTGAGATTCAATGAAGGGGAGGTGAGTTTTATTCTTTTGTCTTCAGCTCCTTTTTCTTAGTCAATGATCTCCCCATATTGATTTTTCATTATAAAAATGAATCAAATATTTTCATTGATTTCTTTGGTCTTCCACCTTGTTAGGTGGAATCAAAGACTAAATGAAAGTCAAAAGGGAGGGGCGGTCATCTAGAAGATCTGGGAAGTTTGGTTCGTTTTGGACTCTCGAGTGTCCAATCAGATAAACTCCATTCTATTTCAATGTATTTATATCAATTAGTTAATCCAATTAATTAATTATATCAAATAAAAAATGATATAATAAATTTCTCCAAGAAATAACTACATATGTGAATTAAATTAATTACCCAGTAATTTATTTAATTCATTAGTCCGTAAATTAATTTATCCAATAAATTAATTTAGACATCCAATGTCCCAAAATCAATTAGACATCCAATGTCCAATAAATTAGATATTCAATATCTAATATTTATAAAGAGAGAATAAGCTTGATTTATTCCATCGTCTATCCTAATGCGCGACTCAGTAGGTCCGTCTCAGTTAGTAATGGGAGGAACCAAAGAGTAATAGCACCACCTAGTCAGTCCCGCGGCCTACACTGTAACTTAACTGAGAACGAATGATTGGGATCATTCCAAAACCTTTATGTCGTGAATACCACTATACGTATAAACCATTCTCTCATATGTCCCGATCAAGTTATAAGGTCACGATGTTAGGATTGTATACTGCAAAGCATACTTTATGCTTGTATTACCTAAATTCCTTGTTACTACCTATGAGGATATTAATTACATTTAATCACATGTTTTGCATATTAATTCACGTTATGGTTATGCAAATGAAATGTCTAATTTTTTTATATTGTAGATAATGTGGTGTGTTGGTGTCACACGGAAGATCACATTATCGGTGCCTTATAAAATAATATAATAGTTCACAAGCTATATAATTATTAGACAAATTATATAAAGGGTTGTAGTGTATGCTTGGGAATAGTTGGTCTTGACTATTAGCATACATTAGCGTATTTGCATACGTTGAACTGGATCGAGGTGAGATAGTGTCTTCTCTACTGACTGTAAGAAGAACGTAAATCTCGGATAATTATTATTTCTTAATTCTAAGTATATAATATTTAATTGTGTATTTATAATACTTATTGCTTTGATTTACCATAGGTGAGAGTCAAAATGATCGACTCAATAAGCCTCGTATCTTGGGCAATAATATTGTTTATACGACAGTTATTATTATTACTAGAAATCGTGTCCCGACTCATGCGGGTTGATGATATCCCCTTGAGGAGCTCGATAATGATTATTATATTAAACCCTGCAGGTGGATTTAATTCCGATATAATAATAAGGTTCGAGTGGTACTACTCTTGGATAAGATATTAATTAATTAAAGCTGTCAGTAGCTTATAATTAATTAATGGACATTCGATATCTTAATCACGGGAAATAATTTATTTAATAAGGAGCCCAATTTCGTAATTTGGGATTTTGGTAGGAAGTGCAATATCAACTTTTTAGTGAACTAAGTTGATATTAATAGATTCATCATATATTAGGAAGAGTCCTAATAAGCACTACACCATAGATTGCATATAGCAACGTGTAAAATACGTTGCAATATGCCCTAAATTCATTGCAATAGGGACTATTGCAACGATTATGCAAAAATCAAGCGTGCACTTTGCTCTGGTTGCCATAGGGCCCTTATGGCAACAAATTTGGTACCATATTGCAACGGCATATTATCGTGGCAAATATAGTATATGGCAACGATTTAACGGCTATAGCAACATGTTTAACACCATTGCAATATCTTGGACAACCTATGGCAACATTTTTTTGCAACGATTTTTTTGTGTTAATTGTTGCAATACATGGATTCAGGCAACCCTAAGGCAACATATATATGCCCAATTGCAACGTATTTAGAATCAAATGCAATCTAATTTTATTAATGAATATGACATATATGGCAACATTTAAGCTTCTATTGCAATGCTAAATAAAAAAACTGGCATGACCATTAGATTTATTTCAATTGGTATATCGTAACATCAATCCAACCGAGCAATATTACTGTTGTTCCAACATCAATAAATTCACTCAGACTAAGTTTAGGAAAATGACCAAGTTGAAGCAAAATAACTAAGTTCAAGTGACACACAATCTAACGTAGTAATACATAGACCAAATTCTTAGTTAAACATTATATAAACATGAGTCATGGCTCTTATTCCTCTTCCTATTCCTCTTCCTCTTCATCTTCATCTTCATCTTCATCTATCTTCATCTTCATCTTCATCTTCATCTTCATCTTCATCCGTATCTTCCTATTACAATACAACACATCACAAAGTACTAAATGAATACCGAATAAGACATTCACGAAGAGATTAGCATGAAAGGACAATAGAAACAGAATTCATAATGATAAATCACCTAAAGAGAAGGGAAATTTTTAGGCATAATGATATCGGAGATAAACACTAACATAGGTCATAATGATATAAGTTAAGGGTTCAACCATCTGATATAATTTTTGATAAGTAGCAGGAGCGATTTAGGCTCGTCTACAGGCGAAGGGACAGATTAGAGGTCATGGGCAAATATCCACGGGAGGATTTCAATGCATCGACTCAAAGCTATCAAATTGTAAGTACGGCCCAAAGACAAATTCCAGACTCGTACATTACTAGATAAATCACCAACTCAACCCCAGACAATAAGGCATCACGTAATAAAAACACTGATAGCAACAAGTAAACATTCTTAACTATACACACTATCATAAGAGAGGGGTATTTAGTGGATAATATGTTAGTTTCAATCAAGACTCTTCTTGGAATTTGCAAGTATAATAATTAGAAGTTGGTCTTGGGATTCGACTAAAAGAGGTTAGGAATCGTATTCTATGGACAACATGTTTTTTTCGATTCTTTCATCTGCCATCTTAGACAAAGTAACAGATATTTACATTGGATAATGAGAAGTTGATTTCATCATTGGAAATTAATTACATTTCTGAGGCTAAACCAACTCCAGTGCAAAATAGATAATGGAAGTAGAAACACAATAAAACCAGCCACGAAGCACTATAATAAATTATCAAGCACGGTCCGCAAATTGTCAATAGACACAACACTGGAAGATCGAAGTTTGAGACAAATCCCTAAACCAGCAGCACATAGCGTCACATTAACATCTTCAATCAAATTGTCAATAGGCACGGTCCGTTTCATTGTTTGTTGTTTGTTTTGTTTTCTATGAGTTATATGGAGTTTTTGATTTCCATTTCTGGGGTGCCATTATGGATTTGAGGTTCCTGTGGGACTTGGCTAGGTTTTTTTTTTGGTTCTCGATTGGATTGTCTTTCTTTGGTAGTTGCGGCTGAAGATTTCTTCCTCATTTTTTTTCTTGTGTAGATTAATGGTGTAATTTAGTTGTGACTACAGTTAATATGATGCAAGTGGACAGAAGAAAATGGTGTTTAATAGATTATCTCCGCAGATAGAGGTGAGCCGCGACCATGGTCATTGACTAAGCGTGTAGCCATGACGGCCTGGGCATAAGACCTACAATTACGACGAAGATAGAGTTAGGCATCGACTGTCAAGACACATATGAACAATGATGGCGAGGAGCAGTATACTAAATTGTAAATGTAACATTAACTCTATTTTGAAATCCTGATACCTTCCACATTAAAGTACACCTAATGTAGCATTCGAAAGAAAGAGGGAAATGTTAAATTCTCTTTTTCTTCCCGCCTTTTGGAAGTAGCACATAAAAAATAAAGAAGTTATATACATTTTTCAGTTTGACATGGCGTTGAGTAGAAGTAATGGTGGAGGTGATTCGAAAAGCAGTGCTGGTTTGTATTCTAAACCGAGGCTTCTTACAATTGAGAGAGAGAGAGAGAGAGAGAGAGAGAGAGAGAGAGAGAGAGAGAGAGAGGGAGGGGTGGTTTTGAGTTACAACAGCTTGTTGTCTTATGTTGGAAACCTGTGTAACTAAGTTGAATTGTGATTGTTGGACTGTGGGGAGGATATGAGTTGAATGAATTCTAGAATTTTTACAAAGTTCTAAGGTCTGATTTTGGATGAAGTAATGCTATTTAAACTTCAAAATGCAAATGGTAAAGAGTTATTTGCAATTTCTTAATCTAAATATGCTTTTATAATGTTTCAATAATGAATGCGCGTATAAGAACTCATATAAATGTCAAATTATATGTCGCGTGTTCCTGGGATGAGTAGTATAATTGGTGCATATAAACTGCACGTTTGCTACTCCGACTTCCATTCTGACCGCAGTATGGCGTCGCCCATTTGAAAATAACATTAACACCATAACTTTATAACAGGCAGAAGCTAAAAACATATTGATGCAATCAAACAGTCAATATGAAATGGCCACAGGAACATGAATCAGACCACAAATCGATATCCAAATAAACAAACATAACGAAATCGGCAAGCTATCGCAGGCAAGTGGCAAAATAGCAACCAAATAAAAATCATATTGATGCAATCAAAGAAGCAATACAGACATTTAATGGCCGGAGCAACAACAATTAGACAAAAAAACATCCAGAAAACCAAACATAATGAAATCTGTTTTTATAGTAGTAAGATTTTATTTTATAATGGTAAAACTTAAAAAAGATCATATGTTATAATTGGAATTAAACCTCACAAGCATTCAGTCATCATCAATTAGCAAAGCCACTAAAACAACAATCCAAAATACAAGTAAAAGCATTAAAGAAATTGAAATAGCTGTAAACCAAGATGTAGGCAAAAACAAAATAGCTGCCTACCAATGAAATTCTTCTCTTTACTCACGCAGGTGAAAACGCCTTCAAGTCTATGTGGCCCAACCACAACCTCATGTAAGGAAGAAGATGAAGCCGCCATGGGATTTCCTTTGTACGTTGAACCACACCTTTGCCTGCTATAAAGGCGCGCTACTTGAGCTTTTTCCAATTCTCTGGGCTAGAGAAAATCAAAGATCAGATTAGGAACAAATTATATTCTGTTGTAAATGATGATTACATGAAAGAAACACAAACGTTGAAGCCAAGAATGAAATTTTCAATGTTCATCCGCAAACCGCGCATAATATTCTAATATTCACGACAACATATGATGGATGTTCTGATTGTTTATCCTATGTTGTATCACATGATTGGATCAAAAACTGCAATATAATAATTACGTGTGCCACTGATTGGGTTAGGAAGATTGTGAAGCAAGAAACTTTCAGTGCTCGATCATCAATGCTACAAACAAAATACACATCAAATGAGCACACAACCAGTTTCTGTAACGCCTGATATAATAGAATAGAATTCCATACTTTAAACTTCATTCAGAGAGTAATTTACACTTGGGTACAACGTTCATTTGATAAACATCATTGTCAGCAAATAAAAAAAGATGAAAAGCTTTAAGCTCAAAGATTTGGTCGTGTGGGCGGTTAATGTACTTCTTAGCTGACTCAAAGCTTAGATCAACTTGTTCCATTTCATGGGCGTAAAAAAGAGCGAATCCCGAGGCAAATTCAAATAAAAAATGAACCGGCCATCCCTTCTGAGAGTATGAATCAAATAAGAGTGCTAACATTATTAAGACATAAAAAAAGAGGAGCATAAAGTATACTCCTGAACACATTGCAAGGACTTACTGGATTAACATCCGCCGGATTAATAAGTGGTGATGTTAACTTTGATGGATCGAAACTCTTGGTGCGAGATGCTTTTCTATTTCTTATCTGGAGAACCGTTATTATCACGGAGTGAAGTGAGAAGATACACCGAAGGTAAATATAGGGGTATAAAATGAAAAACAAAATAAGGTTACGGTCAAGTTTACCATTCCATAAAACAATTTTCTCTTGAGGCAATTTCGGACGAGCTACCTTCAATTCTGCAATTTGGTTGATAAATAGGGTCTGGAATTTTTGTCTGATGAACACGACACGACAAGCAATTTAGTTGAAAACCTCATTACTCGCCAGATGTTAGGACAAATGCAACTTAGAAACTGAAGATAGAATCATCGAATCATGACAAGAAAAACAAAATCAAAAAGGATAAATTTCATCTCAAAGTACCATTAAGAAACAGAGCAAGAAACATAGGAACCCTAATTAAGAACACAAAAATAGAGCAATATAAGAAGAAGGAAGAAGCATCGGGCATGTAACAAACTCGATTCAAAACTACAAAAAAACAAAAAGGATTTCGGATCGATGATTTACCTTTATCGAGCTTTAATCTTCTTTGAGCTTGATTTACCCTCTTCGAGCTTGATTATTCGAGTTGAATTTTGTCTGCGTGTGTTTTTGTTGTGTTGTGCCGTGTGGGTTGTGTCCGTGTGGGTTGTGGCTTTTTTTTTTGTTTTTTCTTTTGTTATTTTTTGTAAGCCCAGGAAGAAATCCCGCTCACATTTTACAAGCCCGCCAACATTTGCCCCCAAAATGAATAGATACTGCAACGATTTTAAAACAGTATTGCAATAGAATGCATGTTTTTAACTTTCTTATATTTTTTCAATGGAATTGCAATGCTTTTCGAAAGCATTGCAATTTATGTGATTTGGTTTCTCAATGGCAATGGTTTTTAACAATTTTTTAGAAATGTGGTTGCAATAGGTAATCTATGGTGTAGTGAAGGTAAGATGAATTAATTGGGAGTCCTTCCATAATCCTCCTTTAGATCCCTAGTAGTAGTCCAAGAGCCTATAAATAGGACATATGGGGTGTTGGCCGATTATATCATCAATATACACAAGAAATTTCGATTTTTTCTACTAAGTGTTTAATTGTGGATCTTGACTTGTGTCTTTGATTCCACAATTGAGAGAACACTTTAATTCTTGCTACACATCATAATTACTTGAAGAAAAGAAAATCGAGAATTGTGAGGCATATTGTTTCGGCCGATCCATAGGTGTCCAAGCAAGATCCGGTAGCTCGTTGCCCACACAACGTCCGGTTCAAGGCGGATCATACTCTACAAGATCTAAAGGTAGAAATACAAGGCGATCAAGACGGAAGTAACCAACACGCTTCAAAAGGTAATATCATATGATCTTGGATCTAGATTAGGATATTTTAATTAATCAACATATTTAATTAATAAATAATAAATAATATTTAAATTGGTTATTAGTCTTAGTAATTAATTAATTAGCACACCTAAATAGATCTAATGCTCGTAGATGTGTAAAATGCGATTATCATCTTTCCCAAACTTCGCTTCCGCTGCGTTTTACTTTCCAACAATTGGTATCGGAGCCGGATTTTTAGGCTTTTGCTATTTTAATTAATTTTAGTGACAATTTAAATATTCATATATTTTGATGTTGGAATATTTTGCTAGATGTGTTCTTGCAGGTGATATGATCCAATTATCATGGTTTATATGAATGGTGTATTTATTTATTTTTTATTAATTATGCAATTGTTGGTTTGGCCCGTTTTTTGAGGCATGTAATGGTTTTTCCCGTGAGAAAATCCGCGGGTAGTTCCAGGTGGTTTTATTTTTCGTGTAATCTTGATGTAATTTCGATGTATTTTATTTCGTATAAAATTGTAATCGAATTCGAAAAAGACGGAATCACGAAGAAATAGAGCAGAACCGGATCGCCGGATCATTGGCAACAACGGCCCGGCAAGCAAAGCGGCGGCCGCCAGCGGCACACGGCAGCCGCTGAAGCGGCCGCCGATCCAGGCGGCTGGGCCGGGCAGTTACTGTTCGCGCGGTCGTCGATTTGGTCAGTCTGTTTTTCGCCGCTCGTTGCGTCATTGAAGTCGGGATTTAAAATTAAATTTTTTTTATGTAATTAATTTTGCATAAAAGTGAAATTTTAATTTTAAAAATCCACGGGCCGGCCGGGGAGGAGCAACGAGATGCTTGATTCAGTGGGAGAGATCGAGTCGAAGATTTTCTCGGATTCAACTCAAGGAAGAAGACCATGATAATTGGATAAATTTAATTATCCATGCTTTATTTTTGGTTTTTATTGTTTTGATGTATGGCATGTATGGATGTATCCATGATATGTTTCCTTGCATGTTAGGATGAGAAAATTAAAAACCTTAAGGCTAAAATAACTAAGTGATTAAATTGATTTATTTTTTAAAATAAAATCAAATTGGCCTCCATAATTAATTTAAATTGTGAAGTAATTAGCATGCGCGTTGACATTAGAGTCTTCCTCCATATCGGATGTGCTAATTATAGGTTCACTAGTTTTAAATTTCAAAATGATAACATAAGGTAAATATTACTTTTTATGATAGGACCTCTCCATCTGTAGGACTATTATTTAAAAGATAATATTTTAAGGATGTTAAATTATGGTGTTCACTTAGGTGTATTAATTAATAAGCTCCCCATCGGAGTCTATGTTTATTAATACATGGTCAAGAGGAACCAACTATTAATTTTACTTGTCCTAACGTAATTTGACTAGATAGTAAAATTAAAGACGTAAAACTCTACTTGAAAAATGTATGTGTAAACATCCACACGATCGTGGCTTGCATGTGCGGATTTTTCGAGGTGTTGGTTGCTAGTATATATATTGTGTTTTGAGGTTTTTCGATATATTTTGCTATGCATTATGTGATGGATGGTTTAATTTTTATTCTCAGACGTCTTTCAATCCACTAGCTGTTATTCTCAAAGAAAATAAACTAGATGGCACTAACTTTGCCGATTGCAAAAGAAATCTTGATATTGTCCTGACTGCTGAGGGGCATAAATTTGTCTTAATCGAGGAGAGCCCTCTAGAACCAGAACCGGATGCCACTCCTGAAGAGTTGGCTGAATTCCGAAAATGGAAAAAGTCTGATGAGATGGCTCACTGTTACATTTTGGCTTCACTGACAAATGTATTGCAGCATCAGCATCAGACGATGGGTTCGGCCGCGGAAATGATGAAAAGTCTCACCGAGATGTTTGGTCATCAGAACCGGGCGGCTAGACAAAATGCTATGAGGGTATTGATGACAACCCAAATGTCTGAAGGGACTCCAGTAAGGGATCATGTTCTGAAAATGATGTCTCATTTGAACGAACTGAGCATACTAGGGGCTACTATCGATGCGGAAACGCAGGTCGATATTATCTTAGGCAGCTTACCTAGAAGCTTTGAGCAGTTACGCCTTAACTACAATATGAACCGTAGGACATATAGTTTGGCGGAACTTCTGACAGAGCTTGATCACCAAGGTCTCTTCAAACAAGGTTATCATCAGATTCTTGCGGCAACCGGTGCTACTTCTTCCAAACCCAAATGGGGAAAGAAGAAGAAGCAGGTTGGCCAGAAGCAAGTGGCAACCCTCAAGGTGAAAAGCAAGTCTCCTCACCCCGAGGCGAACAAAAAGCCAAAGAGAAAGTGCTACAAGTGCGGTCAGAAATGACATTTTAAAGCGGACTGCCCTACTCTTAAGAAAGGTATGTCTCGTGCACTAGTAGTCAAAACATGTTTGGCAGCTTCTTCTTCCACTTCGTGGATAGTTGATTCAGGCTCCACTGATCATGTTTGCTTTGACTAGCATGGTTTTCAGGTAACCAAGCAGCTTAGTGCGGGCGAGATTACCATCAACTGGGGCGATTATTCCACGCTTATGGCTGTTGCAGTAGGAGTCGTGCAGTTGAAGATTAATGATAAATTATTAGTTCTCAATAATGTATTATTAGTACCACATTTTAGAATGAATTTAATTTCGGTTTCTAAATTAAAAGGCGATGGTTATTCAGTTTCTTTTGATGATGATGCCATTATTAAGAAAAGAAGCAGTGAATATATTTGCAAAGGTACTTTTAATGATGGACTATATGTCGTTAATACTGCACAAACTCCTATGCATAAATCACTTAACTCTTTGTCTAAACCTAAAAAGAGAAAAGAACCTTCAAGCATAAACCAAACATATCTGTGGCATTTACGGTTAGGACATGTAAACCTTGGAAGGATTCAAAGATTGGTAGATGATGGCCCATTGGATGATCTCCAAGTTGAGTCATTTCCAATTTGTGAATCCTGTCTGGAAGGTAAGATGACCAAAAGGGTTTTTAAAGCCAAGGGAAACCATGCTCAGAATATGTTAGAATTGGTTCATACGGATGTATGTGGTCCAATGAATATCCAGGCTAGGTGTGGTTTCGAATACTTCATCACGTTTATAGATGATTATTCGAGATATGGATACATCTATTTGATGCGACGTAAGTCTGAAGCCTTTGACAAGTTCAGAGACTTCAAGGCTGAAACGGAGAAGCGTCATGGGAACAGTATCAAGTCACTACGATCTGATCGTGGTGTCGAATACCTTAGTGGAGAGTTTTTGGATTTCTTGGCGAATGAGGGGATTTCGTCCTAGCTCACCGCGCCGGGAACTCCACAACAAAATGGTGTGGCTGAAAAAAGGAATAGGACTCTTTTAGAAATGTTTAGATCAATGATGAGTTATTCAGATTTACCTATTTCGTTTTGGGGATACACCTTAGAAACAGCGGCATACATTCTAAACCCGGTGCCTTCGAAATCAGTTCCAAAGACACCCACAGAACTGTGGTGTAGGCGTAAGCCCAGTCTAGGGCATGTTCGGATTTGGGGTACTCCAGCACATGTGCTGAATAAGGAAGCTGATAAGTTGGCATCTCGTACAGAAGTGCGAGTGTTTGTAGGATACCCTAAGGGAACGAAGGGTGGCTTGTTCTATAGTCCCCAGGATCAGAAGGTCATTATTAGCACCAATGCCTGATTACTGGAAGAGGATTATATGATTAGTCACAAGCCCATGAGCGAGATAATTCTGGAAGAGCTGAGGGGCGATACTCCGTCTATACCAATCGTACAAGCGCCAACTAACACTGCACCACGTATCGATTCTAAAACATTTACACCAACTCAGGATTTGCATCGTCGTAGTGGGAGGGTTGTTCGTCAGCCCAAACGATTCATAGGCGTGGGAAAGTCTTCAGACTCAATCCCAGGCGAAGATGAATCAGTTCCGTGGACCTATAAGGAGGCAATCCAAGATAAAGATGCTGACTCCTCGCAAGAAGCAATGGAATCAGAAATGGGATCTATGGATTCCAACCAAGTGTGGGAGCTAATAGAGCTACCTGATGGTGTACAAGCCATTGGGAGTAAATGGGTCTACAAGCGAAAGAAAGGACGTGACGGGAACGTTGAAACCTTCAAAGTGAGGCTTGTTGAAAAAGGTTACACTCAGAAAGAGGGTATCGATTATGATGAAACCTTTTCGCCGGTAGCCATGCTTAAGTCAATCCGGATTCTTTTAGCTATAGCTGCACATTTGGATCTGGAGATTTGGCAGATGGATGTCAAGACTGCATTCTTGAATGGGAGTCTAGACAAGAAAATCTATATGGACTTGAATGTGCAAACTTAAGAAATCCATTTATGGACTTAAGCAAGCATCTAGATCTTGGAACACTCGTTTTGACGAAGTAGTCCAGTCATATGGATTCGTCCAATGTCCGAGTGAGAGTCGTGTGTATAAGAAATGTGATGGAAACGTGTTGGTGTTTCTTGTACTGTATGTAGACGATATTCTTCTGATTGGAAACAACGTGAAGGAATTGTCGGACGTACGGGTATGGCTATCTGAGCAGTTTGATATGAAGGATCTAGGAGAAGCAGGACACATCCTTGGAATCAGGATCTTTCGTGATCGGAAGAAAAGAATGTTGTGCTTATCCCAGGCATCCTATATCGATACAGTGCTGAAGCGGTTTAGCATGGAAAATCCAAGAAAGGTTTTCTACCTTACAGACATGGAATTCAACTATCTAAGAAAATGTGTCCTAAGACACAAAAGGAGATAGATGACATGAAGATGGTCCCTTATGCATCTGCTGTGGGAAGTCTCATGTATGCTATGCTTTGCACTAGACCAGATATCTGTCATGCCGTGGGCATGGATGCTAGATATCAGTCAAACCCAGGACCAGGACACTGGATTGCTGTCAAGCACATACTCAAGTACATGAGGAGGACTAGGGAGTACATGCTTGTATATCAATCAGACGGCCTGCTTCCGGTGGGTTACACTGACTCAGATTTTTCATCGGACAAAAAAAAGTCCAAGTCTACTTCGAGTTATGTGTTTAGCCTGGGAGGTGGAGCCATTAGTTGGAGGTGAAGCAGAAATGCATCTCGGACTCTACCATGGAAGCCGAGTACGTGGCAGCCTCTGAGGCAGCCAAAGAGGCAGTGTGGCTCAAGTACTTCCTGCAGGACTTAGATGTGATTCCCGATTTTCCAGAGGGTATTACACTTTATTGTGATAATACTGGTGCAGTCGCAAATTCAAGGGAACCACGAGCCCATCAGGCAAGTAAACGTATCAACCGCAAGTACCACATCATACGAGACTTCGTAAAGGAAGAAGACGTAGTTGTAGCCAGGGTTGCATCGGAAGATAATCTTGCTGACCCTTTCAAAAAAGGCCTACCTTCAAAAGTTTTTGAAAGGCATGCGGAAGGAATGGGATTACGGTGTATGGCAGCATTGCTTTGAGTATAAGTGGGAGAAATGAGAGACTATGTAATAGAGTAGTATACTTAAAAGCATGCTTTGAGTATAAGTGGGAGATTGTTAGGATTGTATACTGCAAAGCATACTTTATGCTTGTATTACCTAAATTCCCTGTTACTACCTATGAGGATATTAATTACATTTAATCACATGTTTTGCATATTAATTCACGTTATGGTTATGGAAATGAAATGTCTAATTATTTTATATTGTAGATAATGTGGTGTGTTGGTGTCACACGGAAGATCACATTATCGGTGCCTTATAAAATAATATAATAGTTCACAACCTATATAATTATTAGACAAATTATATAAAGGGTTGTAGTGTATGCTTGAGAATAGTTGGTCTTGACTATTAGCATACATTAGCGTATTTGCATACGTTGAACTGGATCGAGGTGAGATAGTGTCTTCTCAGATCGACCGTAAGAAGAACGTAAATCTCGGATAATTATTATTTCTTAATTCTAACTATATAATATTTAATTGTGTATTTATAATACTTATTGCTTTGATTTACCATAGGTGAGAGTCAAAATGATCGACTCAATAAGCCTCGTATCTTGGGCAATAATATTGTTTATACGACAGTTATTATTATTACTAGAAATCGTGTCCCGACTCGTGCGGGTTGATGATGTCCCCTTGAGGAGCTCGATAATGATTATTATATTAAACCCTGCAGGTGGATTTAATTCCGATATAATAATAAGGTTCGAGTGGTACTACTCTTGGATAAGATATTAATCAATTAAAGCTGTCAGTAGCTTATAATTAATTAATGGATATTCGATATCTTAAACACGGGAAATAATATATTTAATAAGGAGCCCAATTTCGTAATTTGGGATTTTGGTAGGAAGTGCAATATCAACTTTTTAGTGGACTAAGTTGATATTAATAGATTCATCATATATTAGGAAGAGTCCTAATAAGGTAAGATGAATTAATTGGGAGTCCTTCCATAATCCTCCTTTAGATCCCTAGTAGTAGTCCAAGAGCCTATAAATAGGACATATGGGGTGTTGGCCGATTTTATCATCAATATACACAAGAAATTTCGATTTTTTCTTCTAAGTGTTTAATTGTGGATCTTGACTTGTGTCATTGATTCCACAATTGAGAGAACACTTTAATTCTTGCTACACATCGGAATTACTTGAAGAAAAGAAAATCGAGAATTGTGAGGCATATTGTTTCGGCCGATCCATAGGTGTCCAAGCAAGATCCGGTAGCTCGTTTCCCACACAACGTCCGGTTCAAGGCGGATCATACTCTAGAAGATCTAAAGGTAGAAATACAAGGCGATCAAGACGGAAGTAACCAACACGCTTCAAAAAGTAATATCCTATGATCTTGGATCTAGATTAGGATATTTTAATTAATCAACATATTTAATTAATAAATAATAAATAATATTTAAATTGCTTATTAGTCTTAGTAATTAATTAATTAGCATGCCTAGATAGATTTAATGCTCGTAGATGCGTAAAACGCGATTATCATCTTTCCCAAACTTCGCTTCCGCTGCGTTTTACTTTCCAACACACGATCAGTCAAACCCTATATGTATTTGACGTTATGCATGAGTTAATTCAAATCTAGATCACTGAGCTCTCGTGTATCTAATACAACTAGCTCCACTACTTTGGCCAAAGACTTATGATCTCATCTGCCAATAAGTGCATATGACATATACCTGTTCACTTGTAGGAGAAAAAAAAATCTTATCTTGCTATTTCGTAGAACCTGCTACTTATCTGTCACGATGGACGTCGAGATTGACCCCCACCTTCTGGTTTTATGAGACGAACTACTTTAGTGAAAATCTTAACGTCACAAGCACATCCCTACTAAATCCTCAAGTCTAAGGTTCACGAATACCTATCACAACTTTTCGATTCCGTCATTGACTATCCCGCAGTGAAATCCGTGTGATGAATTGAGGGTGAGTCGGTTTGAGTATACTAATCTCATTAGCATACCTATAATGTGTGTTCCCACTAACCATTAGTGACGACAGGCACTCTCCAAGTCAAAGAACACGTTATACAAGTCTTCACATAAACTTAACGCCCAGTCAAGTTTCGTCGACTTGTGAACAATTAAGTATTTGAGCTATAAACCTTTTCAGTGCCGATCCCCTTATCCAATAAGGAGTGGAATGTTTTGCTCTCAAATATACGTACTAGTTTCAATATATATTTATGAGTCAGGATTGCTAGTGACTACCAGTAAATAAATAAACATACAATTGACTTCTGATAATATTATACATAATAACAAGTACAATGCCCTCACTCTAACATCCTCTGAGTGGCATTCGAGGGCATACTCCTAACAGGTTCGGCCGTGACATATCTTGTTTGAGGGAGAATTCGATTTTTTCTTCTTGTGTTTAATTGTGGATGTTGACTTGTGTGTTTGATTCCACAATTTAGATAACACATCAATTTTCTAAGAATGTTTACATAATACTATAAAAACAAGAAAAATCGAGTGACTCATAAGAACATATTCGGCCGATCCCCATTGAGGTCCAAACAAAATTCGGTAGCTCGCTGCCCACGCAACGTCCGGATTAAGGCGGGATCATAGTCTAAAAGATTTTTTGAGGAAGAGGTCAAGAAAGCAACCACTACGCATCGAAAGGTAAATATCCTATGATCTTTGATCTAGATTAGGATATTAGATTTACCAACATATTTATTTAATAAATAATAAATAATATTTAAATTGCTTATTAATCTTAGTAGTTAATAAATTAGCATGCCTAAATAGGTTTTGTACTCATGGATGTGTAAAAAGCTTTTATCAAATTTTATCCAACTTCGCTTTGGCTGCGTTTTATTTCCAACAATTGGTATCGGATCCAGATTTTAGGCTTTTACTATTTTAATTATTTATGCAATTATTAGTTTGGCCCGGTTTTGAGGCATGTAATGGTTTTTCCCATGAGAAAATCCGCGGATAGATCTAGGATCTTATTTTTTTCGTGTAATCTTACTATAAATTCGATGTATTTTATTTTGTGTAAAATTGTAATCGAATTCGGAGAAGACAAAATCACGAAGAAGTAGAGCGTAATCGAACACCGGATCATTGGATACATACGAATGAAGAAAGACGCTGGTGCCGAGCAACGCTGGGCCTGCTGCAGAGGGCCGCGGGCAGACTATTCCGGGCCAGTTCACCGGTTCGGGTCGGGTCTGTTGGAATATAAAACGCAGCGGAAGCGAGATGGAATAAGTGGTATTATAAACTAACCAACATAAATAGCGGATATATTTAGCTTGTCAGTTTAATTAATTAAACAAATTAATAAACAATTTAAACACATATATTTACGCATGAGAGTTGATAATTTATACCTTTGATGCGAAGTGGTAGAAAATTCCCTTTTGGATCGATCGAGCTACTTCACGAATTCCTCTTCGATCTTCTTGTGTTTCTACCTCAAGATCTTCTAGAGTATATCCCGCCTATATCCGGATGTCGTGTGGGCAACAATCTACTGGACTACTCGGAGAGCAATATGGATCGGCCGAAAATTTTATCTCCAAGCTTACGAATTTTTCTCTCTATTTTTCTTGAATAGTTTACTTAGAAAAATATTGTGTTAGCTAAATTGTGGAATCCAAGACACAAGTCAAGATCTACAATTAAACACAAAGTATGAAAAATCGAAATTTCTTGTTCCAAGAGTGTCAAAAATCGGCCTCCTGTGTACTCCTTTTATATGTGTTTTGGGCTACTCTAGGGACCTTAAGGAGGATAAGGTAAGGACTCCCAATATATATCATCTTTCTAATATTAGGACTCTTCATAATATAATGATTCTATTAATATAAACTTAGTCCACTAAAAGGTTGATATTGCACTTCCTACCAAAATCTCAAATTACGAAATTGGGCTCCCTTTTGAATTAATTATTTCCCTTGTTTAAGATATTCCATGTCCATTGATTAATTTAAGCTACTGTCAGCTTTTAATTAATTAATGTGTTATATATGAGTATACCACTCGAGCTTTATTATTATATCGGAAAATTAATTCCACCTGCAGGGTTTAATATAATAATCTTTTCGAGTGCCTCAAGGGACATGATCAACCCAACTGGTCGGGACACGATTTCTAGCTATAATATTAATTATTATATAAATAATAATATTGTCAAAAATATCGAGCATATTGAGTCAATCATTGTGGCTCTCACCCATGATAGATCAAAGCAATAAATATTAAATATATATAATTAAATATTAATCACTAGAATTAAGAAATAATAATTGTCCGAGATGTACGTTCTTCTTATAGTCAGTACAGAAGAATCTATCTCAACTCGATCCTGTTCAACGTATACCGAATACGCTAATATATGTTAATGGTCAAGACCAACCAATCTCAAGCATATATTACAACCTCTCTCATAACGGTCTAATGTTATATAGGTTGTGAACTAATTATTACTATATAAGGAACCGATAATGTGATCTTCTGTGTGACACGACACACCACATTATCTACAATATAAAGTAATTAGACAACATTCGCATAACCATAGCGTGAATAAATATGCAAAACATGTTATAAATGAATTAAATATTCTCATAGATAAAGACCGGGAAATTAGGTAATACAAGCATAAAGTATGCTTTGATGTATACAACCATAACAATCTCCCACTTATACTCAAAGCATGCTTTTGAAGTATACTATCTAGACTATGTCTATCTATCTCCCACTCATACTCAAAGCAATGCTGCCATACATCTCAACCACATTCCTTCCACATGCCCTTCAAATGATTTTGAGGGCAACCGTTTCGTGAAAGGATCAACTAGGTTGTCTTCAGATGCTATCTTGGAGACAATAATATTCCCTCTCTTCACAAAATCTCGAATGATATGATATTTGTGCTTGATATGTTTTCTTGCTTTGTGGGTGTAATACCCGAGATCTTTATTCCGGATTCGTTGGGTTTTCTGGGTTTTATCGGTTTGTCATGGTCCTCATCGTAGGAATTTCGTGCCATGTTTGGTTGTGACTTGTTGGGACATGTTTTAGAGGCATTTCGGATCACTTTGTGAGTTTTTGAGATTTTGTGGTGTAGCGCACGCTAATGCTTAAAGCATAGCGCACGCTACTGCGTGGTGTTTAGCGCATGCTACTGAATGTGTAGCGCACGCTAATCGCGATTGAGCGATCAAAGAGGTACCGGATCGGGATCGAGCTTTGTTAGCGCACGCTAAGGCCGATAGCTAGCGCACGCTATCGACTGCTTAGCGCACGCTCCCTCTTCTTTCTAGCGCACGCTACTCGGTAGGTGCAGTTCTGTCCAGGGGCTACTGGACTGGTTTTTGTGACCCGTTAGCGCACGCTACGGCTTTTGGGCTAGCGCACGCTAACTATGTTATACGCGGTTTCTCTGGAGCGTTGACCCCGTTAGCGCACGCTAATGAAGGATGATTAGCGCACGCTAATAAGCATCGATATAAATCTTGGGCCAAGAGATTAAGTCGTCATTTCCCACTTTTCTTCATCTCTTCCGACGGGAGTGAGGTCTAGAGGCGAGTAGGACCGATCCTTTTCTTCTAGCTTCATCTTTGAGCGGATTTGTAGATGTTTAACAACATCTAATCGTCTTCTTGGTCCAAATCAAGGTAATCTCTTGTTAGAACCCTATTTTCTTAAATTTGGGGTTTTTGCTTGGATTTGTGATTCTTGACCGATCTCATCCGATCGGTTATTTGTTCTTGTTTGTCTTGACCGTAATCTTGATTTTGTTAACCGTTCATCGACTTTTATCGCCCGGATCAACGATTCTTGATTTCTTTGAGAATACTTAGATCCTTGTCGTTTTAGGATCGTTTCGGATTTCGATTAGTGTTATTGAATTGTGGTGATGCTATTTTCGTAGTATTCGTGGACTGTCGAAGTCTTGATCGTTTTGGAGGTTCGAAGGTTGCCCGATCGTGCCCGTTCGTCGTTTCGTTGCTCGTGATATCGAGGCAAGTATCTTGTCCATACGTTTCATGTTTCGTAGGCATAATTATTGATAAATGATTATATACGAAACCCAATGTTTAATGAACGTAAAAAGGGATTGGTATGTTCTCGATAAATGTTGTCTTTCAACGATAATTCGTGTACTTCATGAATATATGTGTTCTCGGGATATGTGTGTTGGTTTTGGTACGTTGAAAAGATGCTATGACCACTTTGAGTGAGTTTAATAGACTGTAATCCTTTGCCGGGGATTACGTATTGTTATGTGTATTTGTTCGGTAAGAACGTATTGGGTGTGATATTAGTTGATACTCCTTTGAAAGGAGGTTGTGATGTTTAAGTGTTGCTTGGCTTGATATTCTGCTCATTGTTATGTGATCGTTGATAGTGATGTGCCTCCGGGTAGGATTGTTGAATCTCCGGGATCCATACTTGCTAGTATGGGTCGGGCGTGACCGTAGGGTTATCCAATCCGGGTATGTCTTGCGGGGACTCCGAGGTTCGGGGCTTGCTAGCCCGATGCCGAGATAACTTGTGGGGTTATCATCGGGTATGTCTTGCGGGGACTCCGAGGTTCGTGGCTTGTTAGCCCGATCTGGGATAACTTATGGTTGTGGTATGGAATGGTTCCGTGACTGTTGTCACGAGGACATGTGATTTGGTATGGTTTCCTATTGGGTTATTCACTCGGGTATGTTCTACGGGAGCATCTGAGGTTCGTGGCTTGTTAGCACGGGACGCGAATAATCCTTAGGAACATGTGTTATGTGATTCGGGTCGTGGACCCTGTGGCTTATGATTTGGGTCTTGGACCCCGTGTGTTGTGAATTGGGTTGTGAAACCACGTTTTATTATTGGAATCGTATTTTAGAAAGACGATTTTGGGCCGTGCCCCCAAGTGTTTTCGAAAGACTTGAGAATTCATTATTTCCAAATGTTTTCAAACTCCCGAGATTATAAAATGTTTTGTAAGAGATACATGGTATTATTTCCCACCCTTTTTATAAATCAAACTGTTTTGATTAAGTGAATTTTCTCGGTAATTATATTCAAGATTTTATATTCTTGAAGCACATTATGTATGGCTTGTACTTTTGGTTTTATACTTGCACTAGCAAAACAGTGGAGTTTTGCTAACCCCCGAGTATTCGGGGGGTGGATGTCTCAGACAAGGCCCGGTACTTGCAGTAATGGGAGCGAATCACAGGATCGATACGAAGGATGATGGGAGACGAAGATACTAATCACGTGAAGACCAATTGTAGAGTATTTGGTAGAGTCATGTTGGTTATCCCTCCGATGTGTTGTTACCCCGATTTATGGGAGTGTTATTGTATTCTAGCCCCTGCGTGGGTATGTGTTCTGGGCAAGTATCATGTATGTAATGTTGTGTGTGTTGTGACATAAGACCTAATCGGTCTAACGGTCCTTTACGTAGCCATGTCGGCATGTGAAGTGATGCATTGTTTTGTATTTAGCCTGGTAGATCCTCGCGGAGAGGGTCTGCGGCGCTGTAAGATTCCCGAATGGTCTGGGGGTGTTACAGAATATGGTATCGGAGCTTAGGTTGAGGAAACCTAGGCTGTCGGGTTGAGTTGAGTGTTGTCGGGTCTTGTCTTGTCAGATTTGGTCTGACTGAGTGGTGTCGCGACGCGTCGTCTGAGTTGTCGGTCGTGATTAGTATCGAGGTGCAACCATCATCTTCGTGCGATCTGTGGATGTAAGTCTCCCTATTTTATTGTATCTCGTGTTATACGAGTTTATGTGATTCTGTGTTATTATGTGGAGTTTAATTGTGCCTCGTGAATACTTACTCCATACTTGTTTAATTCTCGTATTGTGTTGGAATAAAGAGTAGTACCGGTGTGCATGTATATATGTATACATCTTTGTGTGAAATCGTTTTTACAGGGATGATGTTTTGGACTAGTTACTCAATAAAAGTTTATCAATGTGGTATTTTAAACTTCAAATGTTTTGGGGAAGTCACGTAAATTCTATTTAAAAACATCCTTCGAGGAGAAAAAAATGATTTGATTTTCGTATGATGACCTCGAGAACGAAGATTTTGAGGATTCAACTACACATATTATATTTTCATCTTGCATTGAAAATTTTCAAAATTTGATTTTAAATGCTTAAACGAGGTCTACCAATAGTTTACTTGAGACGTGACTTTCGCCTTCAATTTTTTTTTTCGATTAAACGATATGTATTGAGAATGTAAATTGTTGGCGCTTGGATTCGTATGTTGTTGTTTATATGTAACCTTCGGCGTTTGGCATTATTTAGTATATGTTCATGAATGTGTTGCTGAATTAGTATAGCTAGCGCGCGCTAACGTGGCATGGCTAGCGCACGCTAAGTCTCTGTTGAATCATGCCCCAACCGGTCTGAGCAGAAGCTCGGAAACTACATTCTGGCCGTAAGTCTAACTTTTGCGATTGTTAGGCTGACTGTTTGAGACGGTACTCTATGTGTGCTGTTCATGAATAACAACTGTTGGGTGTGGTTATGTGTAATTTGAACTGTGTTCTTGTCCGCTGCGTGTGTAAAGTTCAAAGTGACTTTTTGGGTACTTTTACCAAAAAGTGTGTGTTTCAAAATGACCTTTCGTATTTGTAAATTTGAATTATTTCGCTGACCCTTTTTCCCAACTCTTTTGTCGGGCGATTTAACATATATTTTGAAACTATTGAGTTTTCGCGTCTACGCCTTGTAATTTCAAACGGTATTTGGTGACGGTATTTGGTATTTGGAAAATGACTTTTGGGGAGTATTTGGAAAGTATTACCGTCATCGGCCTTTTTGGCATTTTGGAACGTTTTCGAAAATGGTTTTCAACTTGGTGAGTTCCGGCGCGGAAACCGTACAGAAAGTGATTTTGATATAATGGATGATTTCAATTTCATTGCATTTATAAATCGCATAACAACGGCATTACAAATGAAGATTGTTGGTATAATAGTTTGTATATTGTGCTCTAGCTGGAATTAAATGGTAATATGTATATAATTTAATGATGTTGGATTAAAGACCGAGATGTGAATATCTTGCTATGTGTTATGATCTTTCGTTACCATAGGTTGTTGTTTGTTAGTATGCCGAGGGGCAGAGGTCGTGGTCGTAACCGTGGTGTTGATGGCCACGGGGATCAGATGCGGAATCGAGAGAATGCCGCTGGGAATGATTTTAGTTTGGGTGTTGCTACTATATTGCAACAAGTAGCGACTCAGATGACTCAGTTGACCCAGGTGGTTCAACGTAGCATTGACGCGAGTCAGAACGTTGGTGTAAATCAATGGCTTCGCGAGGTAGTTCGCATGAATCCCCCTCGATTCGCCGGTGCTGCGGATGCGTTAGGCTGGGATGGTTGGATTTTCCAGTTGGGAAAGATTTTCGAGGCTGTCGGATGTCCTGAAGAGCGTAAGGTACCTATCGCTCAGTACCTTCTCGACAAAGATGCCGCTAATTGGTGGGAAGCTGTTAAACCTCGTGATCGTGATGTCACGTGGTCGGAGTTCCAAGCATTTATGGAAGCCGAGTTCTGTCCGAAACCGATTAGAGAGCAGAGGATTCGCGAATTCTACTTGGCAGAACCGCGAGATATATTGGTGTCGCAAGCTATCATCGATTATAGCAAACAACTCAGTTATGTGCGAGACCGGGTGAGAACCGAGGAAGAGAGAATCCTTCACTTTGGCAGACGGATGAAGCCGGATATTCGCGTGTATATGTCGGGATTCAATTGCACTTCGTTGAGGGACTATCAAGATCGAGCATTAGCCCGTGAACTAGCTTCGTTATCATCGGAGCGTGTATCCGAGTCGAAGAAGCAGAAGAAGTCCGATGATCGCGTGGACAGTGCAGGAGTCGGTGTTTCCAATTTGCAATGTCGTAGCCTTTCCGCTGTGAAGCTCCATCGCTCGATGCGTGGAACTGAGAGTTCCAAGTCTTCTGTTCTGACTCCTGGTAAATCCAGGAGATGTTTTAACTGTAATGTGGCGGGACATGTTCGTGCACATTGTCCTTCTCCGCCAGTAACGTGTTACAGGTGTGGACTCGAGGGACACCGAGTTCAGTTTTGCGAGATGGTTACCGAGCCTTCCGGGGCACGGACTTGAGCACCGACATCTGGATCGACTCCGAGAAGCCCCTGAGTGGCTTATCCTATCAGATGTTTGTTATGTTATTTCCCTCGTTTTGTTGTTTTGATATTCCGGAGATTAACTTCTTTTATTTGAAGTGAAACGGATTTTGAACTCTGTACTTTCGACTCTGTCGAATCGTTTATGTTCGTTGATATTTTCTGAACTTGTCCTGTCTTGTGCTTTTGGTTGAATAAACGAGTTGTAGTGTTGTTTCAGAATAAACCGTTTGTCGCTATGACTTTCCAATTGCTATTCCCTTTCCTGTGGATCTTATGTGAATACACATCTTGTTGTCTTCACCGATTCGTATATTGTCTCGAGTCGAGATGTGAACTTTGGGGTTGTTGTTTGAGCATTATTGTTCGTCGTGATTCGAACATGATTGATCGACTGTTGTCGTCTCGATCGTTGTAACTCGATCGTTTGATGGTTCAGTTTTTGTTGATCTCGTTTCGTAATTGTTGAGCGTTCGGACTCCTTCGTGATTTCCTTAAGTTCGGGAAATTTGCTTCATTTTCGACCTCCCAATCCTCGTGTTGTGGAATTTCGTATTTGTTCAGCGATTAGATCGCATTGTGATTGGTGTACTGTTGAACTGTTCAACCGTATTGATTTTCGTTCGTCGTGTTTTGTTATTTCGGCAACGGATATCGTGTGTTATCCGAGTTTGTTTTGCGTCGTTCGTTTTATGTTCCAAGTTTCGAGGACGAAACTTCTTTTAAGAGGGGTAGAATGTAATACCCGAGATCTTTATTCCGGATTCGTTGGGTTTTCTGGGTTTTATCGGTTTGTCATGGTCCTCATCGTAGGAATTTCGTGCCATGTTTGATTGTGACTTGTTGGGACATGTTTTGGAGGCATTTCGGATCACTTTGTGAGTTTTTGAGATTTTGTGGTGTAGCGCACGCTAATGCTTAAAGCATAGCGCACGCTACTGCGTGGTGTTTAGCGCATGCTACTGAATGTGTAGCGCACGCTAACTGGCAGTTCAGAGGCAGTCCAGTAGCTACTGGACTGGGACTGGAGCTTTGTTAGCGCACGCTAAGGCCGATAGCTAGCGCATGCTATCGACTGCTTAGCGCACGCTCCCTCTTCTTTCTAGCGCACGCTACTCGGTAGGTGCAGTTCTGTCCAGGGGCTACTGGACTGGTTTTTGTGACCCGTTAGCGCACGCTACGGCTTTTGGGCTAGCGCACGCTAACTATGTTATACGCGGTTTCTCTGGAGCGTTGACCCCGTTAGCGCACGCTAATGAAGGATGATTAGCGCACGCTAATAACTGTCCAGTATAAATACTGGACAGCAGCATTAAGTCGTCATTTCCCACTTTTCTTCATCTCTTCTGACGGGAGTGAGGTCCAGAGGCGAGTAGGACCGATCCTTTTCTTCTAGCTTCATCTTTGAGCGGATTTGTAGATGTTTAACAACATCTAATCGTCTTCTTGGTCCAAATCAAGGTAATCTCTTGTTAGAACCCTATTTTCTTAAATTTGGGGTTTTTGCTTGGATTTGTGATTCTTGACCGATCTCATCCGATCGGTTATTTGTTCTTGTTTGTCTTGACCGTAATCTTCAGATTTTGTTAACCGTTCATCGACTTTTATCGCCCGGATCAACGATTCTTGATTTCTTTGAGAATACTTAGATCCTTGTCGTTTTTAGGATCGTTTCGGATTTCGATTAGTGTTATTGAATTGTGGTGATGCTATTTTCGTAGTATTCGTGGACTGTCGAAGTCTTGATCGTTTTTGGAGGTTCGAAGGTTGCCCGATCGTGCCCGTTCGTCGTTTCGTTGCTCGTGATATCGAGGCAAGTATCTTGTCCATACGTTTCATGTTTCGTAGGCATAATTATTGATAAATGATTATATACGAAACCCAATGTTTAATGAACGTAAAAAGGGGATTGGTATGTTCTCGATAAATGTTGTCTTTCAACGATAATTCGTGTACTTCATGAATATATGTGTTCTCGGGATATGTGTGTTGGTTTTGGTACGTTGAAAAGATGCTATGACCACTTTGAGTGAGTTTAATAGACTGTAATCCTTTGCCGGGGATTACGTATTGTTATGTGTATTTGTTCGGTAAGAACGTATTGGGTGTGATATTAGTTGATACTCCTTTGAAAGGAGGTTGTGATGTTTAAGTGTTGCTTGGCTTGATATTCTGCTCATTGTTATGTGATCGTTGATAGTGATGTGCCTCCGGGTAGGATTGTTGAATCTCCGGGATCCATACTTGCTAGTATGGGTCGGGCGTGACCGTAGGGTTATCCAATCCGGGTATGTCTTGCGGGGACTCCGAGGTTCGGGGCTTGCTAGCCCGATGCCGAGATAACTTGTGGGGTTATCATCGGGTATGTCTTGCGGGGACTCAAGTTCGTGGCTTGTTAGCCCGATGGGGATAACTTATGGTTGTGGTATGGAATGGTTCCGTGACTGTTGTCACGAGGACATGTGATTTGGTATGGTTTCCTATTGGGTTATTCACTCGGGTATGTTCTACGGGAGCATCTGAGGTTCGTGGCTTGTTAGCACGGGACGCGAATAATCCTTAGGAACATGTGTTATGTGATTCGGGTCGTGGACCCTGTGGCTTATGATTTGGGTCTTGGACCCCGTGTGTTGTGAATTGGGTTGTGAAACCGCGTTTTATTATTGGAATCGTATTTTGGAAAGACGATTTTGGGCCGTGCCCCCAAGTGTTTTCGAAAGACTTGAGAATTCATTATTTCCAAATGTTTTCAAACTCCCGAGATTATAAAATGTTTTGTAAGAGATACATGGTATTATTTCCCACCCTTTTTATAAATCAAACTGTTTTGATTAAGTGAATTTTCTCGGTAATTATATTCAAGATTTTATATTCTTGAAGCACGTTATGTATGGCTTGTACTTTTGGTTTTATACTTGCACTAGCAAAACAGTGGAGTTTTGCTAACCCCCGAGTATTCGGGGGGTGGATGTCTGTATTGCGTCCAGGTACTTGCAGGTAGCTGGGGAGCGAATCACAGGATCGATACGAAGGATGATGGGAGAAGAAGATACTAATCACGTGAAGACCAATTGTAGAGTATTTGGTAGAGTCATGTTGGTTATCCCTCCGATGTGTTGTTACCCCGATTTATGGGAGTGTTATTGTATTCTAGCCCCTGCGTGGGTATGTGTTCTGGGCAAGTATCATGTATGTAATGTTGTGTGTGTTGTGACATAAGACCTAATCGGTCTAACGGTCCTTTACGTAGCCATGTCGGCATGTGAAGTGATGCATTGTTTTGTATTTAGCCTGGTAGATCCTCGCGGAGAGGGTCTGCGGCGCTGTAATATTCCCGAATGGTCTGGGGGTGTTACAGTGGGCCCGTGGTTCCTTCGAATTTGCAACAGCACCGGTATTATCACAATAAAGTGTAATACTCCTAAGCAAATTAGGAATCACATCCAAATCCTTTGGGAAGTACTTGAGCCATACCGCCTCTTTAGCTGCCTCTGAGGCTGCTATATACTCAGCTTCTATGGTAGAGTCGCTATGTATGCTTCACACTCCTCCAACTGATGGATCCACCTCCCAAAGTGAAAACATATCCGGAAGTTGATTTCGTCTTTTCTTTGTCCGCACTGAAATCAGAATCAGTGTAACCCAAAGACAAAGTGTATCCGATTGATATACAAGCATATGCTCCTAAGTCCTTCTAAGGTACTTGAGTATATGCTTGACAGTAATCTAATGTCCCGGTCCTGGGTTCGACTGATATCTCGCCACCATGCCTACAACATGACAGATATCAGGCCTAGTGCAAAGCATAGCATACATGAGGCTTCCCACTGCCGAAGCATAAGGTGTAATACCCCGATTTTTCGGATATATTTTTCGTTTATATATTGGATATCGTGGATGGTTAATTATGCTCAAGGACGTTGTGAACGTTTGATAATGTTATTGGATTCAGTATATGTATTCAGTATGTGTATATGTGTTTTCGATGTGTCGAGACAGGCGGTAACAGTTGAAATTGGCTAAGTATAGAATACTTAGCGTACGCTAATGTTGAAGACTTACGTACGCTAAATTGGTTGTGTTACGTACGTTATGGCCAAAGCATCACGTACGTAACGAGGGAATCGGACAGGACCGAGTCATGGTCGGCAGGTGGGACCCGATGTCGGCGGCGGATGTGGACAGGCGAGTCAACCCCGGCCATTACGTACGCTACGATAAGTGTATAACGTACGTTAAATAGAATTTTACTGTAGCAAGTCAACGTACATGTTACGTACGTTATGAAGGAAACATTACGTACGTAAGCATGTTAACAAAACGGGACAGTTAGTTTTGGGATTAGCATTACGTACGCTATCAAGGATGGCTAACGTACGTAATGTGTGTTACGTACGTTAACCTTGGTGTGTTACGTACGTAACGAACAGAAATGTTTTATAAGTAGATGCCCGTCTTTCATTTCCTTCGACGTTTCTTTTCGTTTTTCGTCTTCAAACTTTGAGAGAGAGAGATGTTGGCCTTCCTAAGTCGATTTTGAGCTTGAGGACTTGGATTTGAGGCTTGGATATGGAATTATGGATGATTCTTGAAGGGTTTGATTGGGTTATTCATGTTCTTGAGGTATGTTGTTGAATTCTTCACTTTGATTTCGGATTTTGGTATTGTTTTCAGTATATGATTCGTATGAAGTTGATTGTGATGTTGTTGTTACGATTATTGAGGCTACATGAACTATATGTTGAAGGAAGATGGTATTATGATGGGTTATACCTTGATTATGATGATTATGATTATGGAATCATAGAGTTCTTGATGTTCTTGAGGCCATATGATGACTATGATGATTTGATAATTTGTTTAACCGATTTAAGATGATATTCTAAATCATAGTGATGATAGTGGTTGATTTAGATGAGATGAATCTTGATATGAGGTTGAATTCCGGATTGAACATGTTATGATCATTGTTACCAAGTTGGTTCGATTATTGATATGATTATTGTTCTAGGTTGATTAACCAATAGGTATAATCATTTTGCCGCGGTGAAGAGCCGTAGTTTCCGTCCAGTCGGGGCTGAAGAGCTCGTAGACGAGGGCGATGAGTTCGGTGTTGGTTTTGTCGTGTTGGTATCCAGGCAAGTGTTTACTTGTTCGGTTGTAATGTTTTGATGAGTAATTCCATTTACATTTCATAAGTATTTTATGTTGTATTGCATATTGACGAATGTCCAGTGATGTTCTAAAAGGATTAGAATGCACAGTTGATGATTGTTGAGATACTTGGACAATCTTGGGAAGATTGTAGTATTCGGATATTGTTGATGTCATTTTTGGATATTCTTGGTCTGTGGTATGCATTCCGGAAGGAAGTCCGGATAGAGGTATGTTTTGTGGTAATGGTACACAGAGGATTGTGTACGGGAAAGTATCGGTATTGAGGTATTATATGGTATTATTGTGATATTGGGATTTTTATAGTATTATCGTGATATTGGGATTTTGACGAGAATCGTTGGATTACCGGAAGTGGTAGGGTTATCGTTGAGGTTATTATTCTCATGATGCATGGCATGTGAATATTTATGTTTATGTACTTGCGGTTATTTGTCGGGCATTATTGCTGACCCCGTGTGGGACTTGTTTTTCAGGTATTGAGGACTTTGATGGTTGCGGTCGTGAGGCGAGGATTCCGGACGATACTGGCTATGGCATATTGTTGGGGAATCGTGTGTTTTGTTTGTGTATATCTTTACCGATGTATATGTATCTTGAACCGTATTTCTATCCGCTGCGTGAGTTCTTTCAAATGGCTTTCGGCTTTATGCCAACTGAGTTTGATTTCGAAAACCGATTCCCCTAACCGAGTTTTTGGCCTTGATTGTCTTAACGGTAGTTGGTGTTTTCAAATGATTTTGTGAGTTTTGGAAAATACTACCGTCATCGGCCTTCTTGTCGCTTTTGTAAATGGTTTTTAGCTGGTGGGTTCCGCTGGCCCACGGCGTGTAATATTCCTTATTGATCTGGGGTGTTACAAATATGGTATCGAGCCCATGGTTTTGTGATAACCGGCATGTGTGTTATGTGGCTCTACCGGTGTGGTGGTTGCGTGATTTTTGTGTATCTGGATTTCTCGGCTATTTTGATCGTGTTGTTTTGGTTACGTGTGATTTTCTCGAGTACCGCCGTGGTGATGTGTGGGTTTGGGGATTGTTGGTGTTTCCGAGACCGACGAGGCAGGGAGTGAACGCCGGTGCCGTGGTCATGTGCAATGTGCGGCTCCAATCGGGAAGTGAACGCCGGTGCGAGGCACGTGCAATGTGCGGCTTTCGATGTGGAGTGGAACGCCGGTGATACGTGCATGTGACAAGGAGCGGCTCATGCGCTTTAGGTGAGGAGACACAGCGTCACAGATCCCACAAAACTCGACAGTGCTCTAAACTTGGTGTGGTCTTGGCGGAGACCAATCGTTTTCAAATTGTGATTATTCCTGTTTTGGCAATCTTGTTGTGTCGAGATTTTTGAAATGGTGCCATATGCTAGTATCACGGGAGATCTTCGTCTTCACTGACCTGTAAGTATGTTGTTCGGATTATTCGATAATTCTTGGTTATCTTGGTGATTTTGGATTTTCCGTTGAAATGTTGTTTGTGCGAGTGATTGCAAGTTTCGAGGACGAAACTTATTTTTAAGGGGGGTAGAGTGTAATACCCCGATTTTTCGGATATATTTTTCGTTTATATATTGGATATCGTGGATGGTTAATTATGCTCAAGGACGTTGTGAACGTTTGATAATGTTATTGGATTCAGTATATGTATTCAGTATGTGTATATGTGTTTTCGATGTGTCGAGACAAAGCAGAATTGATTGAAATTGGCTAAGTATAGAATACTTAGCGACGCTAATGTTGAAGACTTACGACGCTAAATTGGTTGTGTTACGACGTTATGGCCAAAGCATCACGACGTAACGAGGAATCTGACAGACCGAGTCATGGTCGGCAGTGGGACCCGATGTCGGCGGCGGATGTGGACAGCGAGTCAACCCGGCCATTACGACGCTACGATAAGTGTATAACGACGTTAAATAGAATTTTATCAGCAAGTCAACGTACATGTTACGACGTTATGAAGGAAACATTACGACGTAAGCATGTTAACAAACGGACGCTTAGTTTTGGGATTAGCATTACGTACGCTATCAAGGATGGCTAACGTACGTAATGTGTGTTACGTACGTTAACCTTGGTGTGTTACGTACGTAACGAACAGAAATGTTTTATAAGTAGATGCCCGTCTTTCATTTCCTTCGACGTTTCTTTTCGTTTTTCGTCTTCAAACTTTGAGAGAGAGAGATGTTGGCCTTCCTAAGTCGATTTTGAGCTTGAGGACTTGGATTTGAGGCTTGGATATGGAATTATGGATGATTCTTGAAGGGTTTGATTGGGTTATTCATGTTCTTGAGGTATGTTGTTGAATTCTTCACTTTGATTTCGGATTTTGGTATTGTTTTCAGTATATGATTCGTATGAAGTTGATTGTGATGTTGTTGTTACGATTATTGAGGCTACATGAACTATATGTTGAAGGAAG
Organism: Orobanche coerulescens; assembly: GCA_033398695.1. Taxonomy (NCBI): domain Eukaryota; kingdom Viridiplantae; phylum Streptophyta; class Magnoliopsida; order Lamiales; family Orobanchaceae; genus Orobanche; species Orobanche coerulescens. Next base: position 116,275,860 of record CM065807.1, on the reverse strand, counting down.
ATGGTATTATGATGGGTTATACCTTGATTATGATGATTATGATTATGGAATCATAGAGTTCTTGATGTTCTTGAGGCCATATGATGACTATGATGATTTGATAATTTGTTTAACCGATTTAAGATGATATTCTAAATCATAGTGATGATAGTGGTTGATTTAGATGAGATGAATCTTGATATGAGGTTGAATTCCGGATTGAACATGTTATGATCATTGTTACCAAGTTGGTTCGATTATTGATATGATTATTGTTCTAGGTTGATTAACCAATAGGTATAATCATTTTGCCGCGGTGAAGAGCCGTAGTTTCCATTCAAATGGGCTGAAGAGCTCGTGAGACGAGGGCGATGAGTTCGGTGTTGGTTTTGTCGTGTTGGTATCCGTGCAAGTGTTTACTTGTTCGGTTGTAATGTTTTGATGAGTAATTCCATTTACATTTCATAAGTATTTTATGTTGTATTGCATATTGATTGAATGTTCGGTGATGTTCTAAAAGGATTAGAATGCACGATTGATGATTGTTGAGATACTTGGACAATCTTGGGAAGATTGTAGTATTCGGATATTGTTGATGTCATTTTTGGATATTCTTGGTCTCAGGTATGCATTCCTAAGGAAGTCCGGATAGAGGTATGTTTTAGTGGTAATGGTACACAGAGGATTGTGTAATGGAAAGTATCGGTATTGAGGTATTATATGGTATTATTGTGATATTGGGATTTTTATAGTATTATCGTGATATTGGGATTTTGACGAGAATCGTTGGATTACCTAAGTGGTAGGTTATCGTTGAGGTTATTATTCTCATGATGCATGGCATGTGAATATTTATGTTTATGTACTTGCGGTTATTTGTCGCATTATTCTCGACCGTGTGGGACTTGTTTTTCAGGTATTGAGGACTTTGATGGTTGCGGTCGTGAGGCGAGGATTCCGGACGATACTGGCTATGGCATATTGTTGGGGAATCGTGTGTTTTGTTTGTGTATATCTTTACCGATGTATATGTATCTTGAACCGTATTTCTATCCGCTGCGTGAGTTCTTTCAAATGGCTTTCGGCTTTATGCCAACTGAGTTTGATTTCGAAAACCGATTCCCTTAACCGAGTTTTTGGCCTTGATTGTCTTAACGGTAGTTGGTGTTTTCAAATGATTTTGTGAGTTTTGGAAAATACTACCGTCATCGGCCTTCTTGTCGTTTTTGTAAATGGTTTTTAGCCTGGTGGGTTCCGGCGCGGGGCCCACGGCGTGTAATATTCCCGGTTGGATCTGGGGGTGTTACATAAGGGACCAGCTTCATGTCATCTATCTCCTTCTGTGTCCTAGGACACATAGCCTTGGATAGTTGAATTCGATGTCTATAACGTAAGAAACCTTTCAGGTAATTCTCCATATTAAACCGCTTTAGCACCGTATCGATATAGGATGCCTGAGATAAGCACAAGCAACTCTTCGTTCCTTTATGATATCCTACAAACACTCGTACTTCTGTACGAGATGCCAACTTACCAGCTTCCTTATTCAGCACATGTGCTGGAGTACCCCAAATCCGAACATGTCCTAGATTGGGATTTCGCCCACTCTACAGTTCTGTGGGTGTTTTTGGAACTAATTTCGAAGGCACCAGGTTTAGAATGTATGCCGCTGTTTCTAAGGCGTATCCCCAAAATGAAATAGGTAAATCCGAATAACTCATCACTGATCTAACCATTTCTAAAAGAGTTTTGTTCCTTCTCAGCAACACCATTTTGTTGTGGAGTTTCTGGCACAGTGAGCTGGGACAAAATCCCCTCATTTGCCAAGAAATCCAAAAACTCTCCATTAAGGTATTCGCCACCACAATCAGATCGTAGTGACTTGATACTCTTCCCATGACGCTTCTCCGTTTCATTCTTGAAGTCTATAAACTTATCAAAGGCTTCAGACTTACGTCGCATCAAATATATGTATCCATATCTCGAATAATCATCTATAAACGTAATGAAGTATTCGAAACCACCCCTAGTCTGGACGTTCATTGGACCACATACATACGTATGAACCAATTCCAACACATTATGGGCAAGGTTTTCCTTGGTCTTAAAAACCCTCTTGGTCATCTTACCTTCGAGACAGGATTCACAAATTTGAAATGACTCAACTTGGAGGTCATCTAACGGGCCATCATCTACCAATCTTTGAATCCTCCGAAGGTTTACATGACTTAACCTTAAATGTCACATATATGTTTGGTTTATGCTCGAATGTTCTCACTACTAGAAAAAACGGCTTTAGTGACACTCAATAGTGTCACAATATGTGGTGTATTGTGACGCTTTTCGAAAGCGTCACCTGATTTGGCGTTTCAATAGACCGTTGTTGTGACACTTAAAAGGCGTCGCAACAGATATCTAATGTGACGCTTTCTTACATATTGTGACGCTTTTCATGCATCACATGAGTAAGCTTTCGTGACGCTTTTTGCCATTTTTTGTGACATTTTTTGGCGTCATAAAATTGAATTGTAGTGACACTTTTTAATTGAATGTTGTAGTGACACACCTCTTTTAGTGACGCATTTTTGTGTCACAAAAATCCATTAATTTCTAATTACAAGCTTCACTAAACATATCTCATTTTCAATAAATTTTTTATGTAATATAAACTTGAAACTACAAAATGAAAGAATTGCAATCTTGAAAAATCCAGTTACATTGATTAAATCAACTTATATCCATTACCTTAATTGGAGTACAATCAAATAAGAATATAGTAAACAAAATTTTCCAATAAAACAAGCTTTAACGTAACCAAAAAATGTACGAGAAAACTAACTATACCTATCTTGACAAGTTTTTAAAACCTAGAATATGGTTATTGACAATTCTATCAGAGAAAAGCCACCATGATCTTGTCTAAAGACTTTTTACAGTAACTCCCACTTCTTCGAAAGGTCTTGTATGAATAATTCCTGCAATTTTCAAGCAATATGCAAAATTAAAGCAAAAAGAGAAACTGGATTCCAAATAATATCATGAAGCACTACAATACAAGCTACAAATCAATTCGCTCTTTGCAAAACCTGAATCAACATATATCAATATGGTATGAAAATAATTATATTCTCTCAAAAAAATTAGTTGATAATATTGAAAAGTTCAAAGGCACTGACCATAAGGGGGTGGAAAAGATCCCATCATGCCCAGCTTCTCAATCAGAAACTGGATTAGAACTCCACCAAAGTAGATCACGTACAAAATGCAAGGTAAAAGGGCTATGATGTAACACGCAGCTGACCTGCCAGAAACAGTGAACAATTTATGTGTTTAACCTGGTTTAGATACAAACCTTCATAGATTCATTGAAGCGTATGGCCAAACAAGGTCATAATTTTTGAAAACATGAAATAACATAATTTACTGATATGACTAAATATAGGAAGCCTAAATATAGGAAGCAACAACTATATGCATATAAAACCACATGTACGGATGCACACAATTTTCTGTATGCTATCTTAGTGTATGAAAAAATAAGTACTGATACAAGTTCCTTGTTAATTGACCTATGCAAATTAGCTCAGGTCTCTATAGCTTATCCGCGATATATCTTGTCGTGTGATCGACAATGTTGCAAGAAGAGTAGCACCAGCTGCTAAAAGGTCTCCCCCACGCTTTTCAGCTTAAACCAATTAAAGTTTGTACTACCAACTAATGAAAGTCGTTATAACAATCACATCAAAAAGTAGATGCTGGAATATCTATAAACTTAAGTCTGAAGGAAATTTGAAGTATATGAGATGAGAGATAAACCGACTAAATGTATTAAGGAACACGGGGAAATTGGGGTATCACCAAGGACACAAACCAATTCACCATGGATAATCTAGAAAATTGAAAGTAAAATAACTCAAACAAGCCATACAGACCAAATTCAAGTATTCAACCCATAAATAATCCAGAAAATTAAAAAAAAATACAAAAACAGAACTCACACAGCGAAAATAAGGCAAAATGACAACTGCTCCTCTCCTCGCCACATGTATAAAAGATTGCAATCAATATATTGTAACTGAAATAGCAAAGCAATATCATGTAAAAGTATAGGTGAATGTAATCTACAAACCTTGTAATCGAATTGGGGGTTAGGTCTCGTCGGAATGACCCACTCGTTCTAGGGTTCTTGTTTTGGGCGGAGTTCTGGGGAGAAATTTAATTGGGGAGAAATTGAACTAATGACTTTGAGCTACATAAACTTTAAACCACTTTGACAAAACCAACTTCTGGATACACAAATTACCGAACCTGTAAAAAATGGAGGTAAAACAAGTTAATAAACATAAGTTAGCAGTTGGCACCTCAATGGACATGCATAGCCTATTAGTAAACAACAGTCATAAATTAGAAGCACCAATTTTCTAAGATTTTCAATGAGAAGCTAAGCATTCTTTCGTATAGCCAAGATATTTCAAGATACCCAAATGAATGATGCCCCAAAAATTAATATGAGTGATCAAGGAATGTTTACCTGTTCAAGACTTCTACAACTGCAAATTTATTTATACAAATAATATTATAGAAAATCCACTTATTAAAATCATACTTTTAGCATAAAATGTCATTCTATCAAATTATGAACTGAAAAAAAAAAGTCAAAACATAATTCTTGACAGTCTAAATTGAAAAACAAAAAAACTTCCACAAACTTCACGTCACAAAATAACAAAATTCTTATATAGCAAGCATTTAAAGAGAGGCATTAAAAAGAACTGATATCCAACCTCCAGTATATCAAATCATCAGAAAAGATCTTTCATGTGCAAGTACAACTTATTTTGATCTTTCATTTACAACTTATAAGGAGAAGCCAAATTGAAGTAAATTCAATTCCAATCTCCAGCAGTATATAATTAACAACTTAAAAAAGATTATGCATGCAAGTCAACATCGCTGGAAGAGGTACAACAAAAAATGAACACAACATATCAAATAATATTTTTTATACAGGTTAGTTCTGCATTACGAAAATAAAATTGAAAAGCATTGACCAATTGCTGAAAAAACATCCAAGAATACAAGCACACTAAAATACCAACAGAAATATAACCAAATAAGACTCATTTCCATGTTTAAATTGAAGTGTAAGTTAATAACTTACCCATTGCTTACATTAGGAAAAAGCTTGAATGTACCTCTTATGCTTGTGCTAATAGTCCTATGTACTCACTCCAGATGTGAACCCTGCAAAAAGAAGATATTAAAGTTCAATTTTAGAAGAAAAAGGTTAAAAGTTACAGAATAAAGTTTTGTATGCAGGTATCCAGTTGTGATCAAATCTATTACATTTGAAATCCATATATTCATTCCTCGTATCTACCTGTTACTATACATAAGTTTGAAATTTTGGTTAATGCTCTAGTAATCTACGAAAGATTTTTACGATGAAAGCAAACCTAGACAAAAGTTTGATATATTCACATAAAAAAAGATAATTGACAGTCCATAATTTTTCGTCTCAAGCTCTAGTAGAGATTACAATTTAGACAATAGTATTTTCCAAAAAAACTAAATGTCAACTACAATCTAAATCTCTACAATTTAACTTGAAGGAAATTCAGAAACATACTCTTTAGCCCAATGCCCAAATCATTAGTACAATAAAGTTGATAAACTTCAGATATTCACTGAAGTCTATTTTTCTATTTACCAAAGTCTAGGCGCGTGAAGTAATCGGTGTACTTTTTTACTTCGCTGAAAAACCGAAGTGTATTGCTTATATTTACCGAAGTCTATCACAGCTTTATTTGACGAACCCGGCCGGGCTTTTTAAATCACTGAAGTAAAAACATCTTTACTACTTCGGTTATTTATTTTTTTCGAAGTAAAACATATACTTTATTCTTTGTTTGTATAAAATTTACTGAAGTAAAAGGATATCATTTACTTCGTTCTCTTTTATCATATTAGAAGTTAAAACCAACAAACCAAGCCAACAAAATACTGAAGGGCCAAAACCAACAAACCAACCAAGGAATGTAATCATACAAATACTGAAGTAATACTTAAACAATTTCTTAGCAATATGTACTAAAATATGTACTAAAACGAAGCGCATCCTGCTAATCTATTATATCAAACATACCATTGCTCCGTTGGATGTAGATCAACCGATCTCACTCTTTCTGCCTTTGTACAAGTGTTTTCTGATGCAAAACATCAAAAATTCAGCATCCAATAATAAATCTCTTACTCAGCACAACGAAATTATTAAAATAAAATGATTGAAGTACCTTGACTTCTAGTATGAGCCGCTGCAGCACAATAGCAGAAAAATTCAATACAAAAAAAAAAAATCAAAAGATAGGTTAGCAAAAGATCAATAGCAGCACCAGATACCAAGTACTGCCAATGAATCCAAACAAAATCCAAAACTTCGAGTGAAATCCCAAGCAACCAAAATGTCGGATCTCCCCACAACACAGGAAGCAAAACAAATCTGAAAAAAAAAGAACACGAAATTAAATCCCACCGAAAAAAGATGCGGTCGTCGGTCGAAGCACGGAATCGCCGTCATCGAGGGAAGGTGACATGAGTCATCGCCGTGAATATCCGCCTCGTGCCTCAGCACCGATGTTCTAGCCATGGCCGATCTGGAGAGAAGTGAAAAAAAATCTTAGAAAATAAAAAGGTCCGGCGAAGAGAGGAAAGGAGCTGCGAAAAAATGAAGGGAAAAGAGAGTACAATAGTGAAAATAAAATGTCTTATCACTTTAGGATGCGAGGGAGCAAAACAAAATTATGGAGCGTGATTAAACATAAATGTTTATTAAAAGTGTCATTATAAGGAGATATTGTGATGCTTATTGAAAAGTGTCATTAAAAAAGTGTTACTGTAGGGGGTATTTTTTAGTAGTGTCTTTTCTCTTTTTAGGTTTAGACAAAGAGTTAAGCGATTTATGTTTATACATCGGATTTTGTGCAGTATTAATGACATACAATCCATCAGTAAAATTACCTTTGCAAATATATTCACCGTTTCTTCTTCGAATAATAGCATCATCATCAAAAGAAACTGAATAACCATCACATTTTAATTTAGAAACCAAATTCATTCTAAAATATGGTACTAATAATACATTATTAAGGACTAAAATTTTGTCATTAGTCATCAACTGCACGACTCCCACTGCAACAGCCATAAGCCTAGAATAATCGCCCCAGTTGATGGTGATCTCGCCCGCACTAAGTTGCTTGGTTACCTGAAAACCATGCGAGTCAAAGCAAACATGATCAGTCAAGCCTAAATCAACTATCCACGAAGTGGAAGAATAACCTGCCAAACATGTTTTGACTACTAGTGCACGAGACATACATTTCTTAAGAGCAGGAGACTCCGCTTTAAAATGTCCTTTGTGACCGCACTTATAGCACTTTCCCTTTGGCATTTTGTTCGCCTCAGGCTGAGGAGCCTTGCTCTTTACCTTGAGAACTGCCACTTGCTTCTAGCCTATTTGTTTCTTCTTCTTCCCCCACTTGGGTTTAGAAGTTCAAACACCAGTAGCCGCAAGAACTTGATACCCTTGCCGAAAGATACAATCTGCAGCTAGAAGCCCTATCAGCAATTCCGCCAAGGTATACTCCCTACGATTCATATTGTAGTTTAGGCGGAACTGCTCAAAGCTCCTAGGTAAGCTGCCTAGGATGATATCGAACTACGTTTCCACATCGATAGTGTAACACCCCCAACCCGTTTTGGGAACATTACAGCGCTGCAGACCCTCTTAAGAGGATCTACTAGGCTGGATACCAACACAAGACATCATATCTAATGCCAACATAGCCAAAAAAATGAAGCAGTATACTGATTTGGTCTTTCATCAATACATACAACGTAAACATCATATACAACTCTGTCAAGAAACTCATACCTGCACAGGGGTCAAAATACATCAACACCCCCAAAAGACGGGAGAACAATACAGCATAAAGAATAATACCATTCTACCATGTCGAATACCCAATACTGGCCCTCATGTGATTAAAATCATTTAAATTCCATTATCCTTCATACCGATCCCGTGGTTTTGCTTCCCAAGAAAATGCACGTACCTGAATGCAATACAGACATCACCCCCCGAATACTCAAGGGTTAGCAAAATTCCACTATTTTGCTAGTACAAGTATAAAGTGCAATTATGAGCCTTACAAATCATATTCCAAGAATATACTAATTTAAATAATCACCGAGTCAAAACACAGCGAAAGTCTACCCGAGATGTTTTCTTTGAAAGAGATAGTCCAAAGCCTTGAAAGGCAGTAATAAAACAAGTAAACAACTTGTAAAGCGTTTTAAAGATCTCGAGAGTTCTCAGAAAAATACATTTAGGATTTAGGAATCCTCATCTTTACAAAACCCTTCTTTAGGGTCATAACCCAAAGGTTTGTTTTCCCAAATTAATAATCCGACAATAAATTACGGTGTCCACGACCCAAACATCCATATAAGTCATAACAATAAATTATGGGGTCCATGACCCAAACATCCATATCAATCATACCTCCAAAGGTTATTCTCGTCCCATGCTAACAAGCATGAACCTCGGAGCTTCCTCGTGCATACCCGAGTGAATAAACCAATGGTAAGCAAACAGAATATCCATACCTCATGATTAACCGTGGGTTCGCACTATAAGATACGATCCCTTAGAGGACTCGAAGTCCCATCCTTGAGTGATTGACACACATCATCATGACAACCGTCAAACAAACAACTCAATAATTAGAATTCCACAAAGGACATATAACATACACTCATAGTTATCCTGGCATCGTGCTAGCAAGCATGAACCTCGGAGCCTCGCGACGAAATACCCGTTTTGGATAACCCATGACGAGTATGCAACATATCCAAATATACGCCCATAAGTTATCCTGGCATCGTGCTAGCAAGCACGAACCTCGGAGTCTCCTCGAGACATACCCGGTTTAGATAAGCCTATGGTAAAACTCGACCCGTACTAACAAGGACGGATCCCGGAGGTCTCAACGAACCCTACCTGGTAGAACATCACTTATATATGATCGCATACTACGAGGAGATACACCTCTCGAACAATACCGAATAATACCACCTTTTACCAATGGGTCAATAAACATTACAAACACAACAATTCGCACTCATCAAACGAATACATATTCAGACATACAACCCTTAACAAGGGAAAAGAGCTTTTATAATCACATAGTACGAAGGCAATGTAATAACCTCGCCTTTAATATTGTATTTCATGATTTAAGTTAAGTATTTTCGCACCATATCTGTGATGTTGTAGCAAGTATCGACGAATTATGTTAAGTTGGATTCATGGTCATTCATACTATATTAGTTGTTGGGTGATATGGGGAGAATTCCATTTATGCTTGTTATAGTACTTAACGTACGTTAACATGTAATCATAACGTACGCTATGTATGTCACCTTACGTACGTAACATCAATGCGTTAACGTACGTAATGCGGAAGATCCTCCAGCAGTCCGCCTTTCGACGGGTGGGGCCGAGCAGGGGTAGGTGGTCGGGAGTCGATCGCGACAGCCAAGTCAACGGCTATTACGTACGTAATAGCTACATAGTTACGTACGTAACGAATTACGTGTTTTGAGGCAGTGAGATTTGATGAAATTGGTTACGTACGTAATGATCATGAGATTACGTACGTAAAGGCTATAACGTACGTTAACCACGTTCGTTAACGTACGTCATGTCAAGTTCAGATTATAAAAGTATGACTTGCCATTCACTTCCTACTCGACCCTTTTCAACCTCCCAACTGAGGAACGATTCCTTTCCCTTCCAACTTCGTTTCTAAGCCTTTCTAACTTGTGTTGGAGCCTCAACACTTGATTGGTGACTTGGAGAAGCTAGAGATTGAAGTGTATCCCTTGAAGTGTTGGTGTTGTTCTTCATTTTAAGGTTGGTCTTTCTTTAACTCATATCAATTCCATGCTTATGATGATGTTAGTAGATAAATACTTCACATAAAGTTAGTTTAAACTAGTGTAAACATGATAAGTTAATTGAATCATGCTCAAACTAAGTGAAGATTAACATTGAAGGTATTAGTGTTACTTCTTGTTGTAAATAACTTCATAATGTGATTGTGTTGATAATGATATACTTAAAACCTGATGTATAACATGATAATTGGAAGTTAATTATAGTCTCAACACTAGGAACATGTTAGGGATGATATCCTTAATGATTAAAAGTGAGAAATGTTAAATTTGCCTTGAACATTCTATTGATTCTTGAAGGTAGTATGGAACCATGATTTTTGGCCTCTAAAACCTTTGTAATAAAATTGTTGGGAAGATTATATTAACCCTTTGAAGATGATCTTCGCTAGATGGGTTGAAGTTACTTCCAAAATTTCAAGTATCCAATGATATAACTAGGCTTTTAATAAATTCTTCAAAGTAAATCAATGAATGTTGATAGAAGGAAGTTGTAATCTTCATATGTTCGAATTTATCGATTTCATTAAAGGGTGTTAATCACTACATTATTAGGTTGATAATGTTCTTAAGAGGATTGTGTTGAATATGATGATACAAATGCGGTAGATGAGTAGCCGAATTCCATTTCATTAATCCGTGCGTGTTAAGAAACGTAAGTTAAGATGATGTTCTTAGTTCACTAAAAACTTAAACTTATGTTTCATATAGTAATCAAGTTTTGAATGTAATCGTTGGTAAAATAATGAAGAACGTAATTAAACACAAACTTATATCGTAATTGGAAGTGTCGATGATTTGAAAAGATATTTTCACGATATTACATTGATGATAAACTAGACATCAAGTATTTGACATTAAGGTTAGAATATGTGAATGAACATGATAAACATACGATGATTTGTAATAAGAACATTAAAATGATCAATAGGATAATCGATTTATTCAAGTAAATTTACGAATATTGTTTATGCGATAATACCATTATCGTACGAATGTGTTGTTGAATGAATTATATTTCATTCAAGGTTGCTTGTTCACGTGAGTATTGTTAGACGAGGATACCGTTTGTTTGACCATTCAAAGAAGGATTATTCGTCTACGGAATTGAGGCAAGTTATCTTGCTTGGTTATAATGATGTGTGGATTCTTATGATGATTATGCATTTCGTGTATATGAAACACCTATAAACTTGTGTCTTGTGACTTGAGGTTGTTCTTAATGATGTCCCGTTTTCATCGTGGGATTGTATTCCCAAGTTCGTTACTTTTGGACCCTTGATATCGTTGAGCTTTGTTGACACTTCGGTGAGTTGTTCGATTCCTTAGTAAAAGTGTAATTCGTTGAATTTCGTTGTCATGTTGTATCGTGACATCTCTGGAGTCATATCTGCGCGCCGATTGGTTATGTGTAGGATTTTTAGCCGGGCACTTGATGATCATGCGTGGAGGTTTTCCGCATTTAGATCGTGCACACGAGACGTAGTTCGTGAGGCTAATTAGGTACATCGTCCCACGTATATTCTGGATTCCGTATACGGGGTGGACATGTGCACGGACACATTTCCGGATCGGGCGTACTGTGATGTCCGTCTTGAGCCATAGTATATGGTCGTTCGTATATTTGGTTATGTTCGACAGTTGGGACTGATTGTTTATACGCCTTCGGGGTATATTCAGTAGTCGGTGGATTTCTTTGAGATCAGTATATATGAATTGTATAATGTCATGAGAATTATTATCATGTATAGCTGACCTTGTGGTTTGGGGCGAAATACTTGTATTTCAGGGCGAGGAAAGGGCAAGGCACAGGAGGAGCACAACGGCGACGGAGGATTCTGATGTATGCTATTTCGGGGGCCTCGAGTCTTTTGGTTGTTCGGTTATGTTTTATTGTGACTTTCATTTTTATTTTGTGTCGGATGAATGTACTAAGATTTGTTAGGTACTGCCCATCGTCATATGGTCTGTACCGAATTTGGATCCTGTGTTTTATTTCCCGTATTTAAAGATATGAATAACTCATGCTCCACACCGAGGTTTTTATAAATGTTGTGGTCTGGTGCCACGTTGTCAGATTTTAAATGTATATTGTGATATCGCCTGGTGGGTCCCAGTAGGGGTCCACGGCACTGTAATAGCCACTGTTTTTGGGCTGTTACAGAAGATGGTATCAGAGCGTGTGTTTTTATTTTGAGTCATTGTAGAATCGAAATAGCATCAAGAAACCTTCGTGCCACGTCTAACCTGTGCAAGCGCCTGACCCGTCGAATACGGTATGTTCTCATGAACCATAATTTGATTACTGGCATGATATTGACGATGTATTGGTCTCCTTACTTATCTTGGCATCTTGCTATCATGAGGCAAAATTCATCTGTTTGAGGTGAACCTAAATTAATTATGTGATTGGAATTGTTTCGACTTGATGTTGATATGATATTGAGTGTGTAACACTTGTAGTGCCAGTGATTCTTTACAAACTGCTTTGTTGGATAGGAAATTCCCTGTTGCTATTAACTTAGCATGAATTATGATTGATAAATCGAACTGTACTCGTGACTTGATTCTTTCAGTATGGAAAAGAACCCGAGAGGCCATGGCAGAGGGGGACGAGGCCGCAGAAGAGGCCGAATTCCGATACCACGAGCTAACAGACGCGTGAATGTGGAACAGAGTTCCGCATGCAGTGATTCGCCTTCTAGGGACCAATCACACCACACCGAAGAGAATGCACGTGTCGATCCTTACACCGTGATGCAGGGCATGATGGCCCAGATGACCCAAATGGGTCAGCTAATGGAAACTATGCAGAGGAATACTACTGGTCAACAGCAGGGGCAACAGCCTCCGCCTCTGGTGCCTGGCGGGATCGTGAGCCGGATTATTAGCGACATATCACGACAGTGACCTCCGACTTTTGAAGGCTCATCTGAGCCTGCTGACATTGTACACTGGATAGAGCATTTCGAGAAACTGTTCGAGATGGTGGAGTGCCCAGAGGAAAATCGAGTTGCTGTGGCAGCCTACTACCTTAGTAAGAGTGCCCATACTTGGTGGCTTTCTGTGAGGCCTGCCGAAAGTGCGAGTACTTGGGAGGAATTCAAGAATCTTATGCTAGATCGTTACTATCCTGCACCCCTCCGTGAAGCCAAACTATCCGAATTACTAAACCCCGACCCATCGGAAGACGAGGATGTGTTAGCGATTGCCGAAAAATTCCAAGCACTTCTCCGTTTTGCTACGTCAGTTGTCCGTTCGGAAGCTGATAAGATCAAATATATCCTCAAGAGGATTAAACCCCGAATGAGGATGCAATTACTCAATCACCACTGTACGACCTTACCGGAGTTTATTGAGAAGGCTTTGGAGTATGAACTTACTGCGAAGGAGATTTCTAAGAAGCAGCCTCAGTTTTCCAACAAGAGATCCAGGAACTGCACCCAAGGAGACAAGAATCGGGGTATACAAGAAACCCCAGCCTGTACCACATCCTGCAGAGCGGCCACCGATGGCACCGAAACCGGCAGGAATGCACTCTCGGGCAATCAGCTCACACGTCGGGTCTTAAAACAGTGCGGACCAGGGGCATATAAGCACCAAGTGTCCGGCCGTTACTGTCACACTTGCGGTAAGAACGGTCATCGTGCTCGCTATTGCCGGGGTGGACTCGGGCGTGCTCCAGTAGCGTCTCTTGCTCCAGTACAGTCTTCTGTTCAGGAACGTGCTCCTCCATCCGCTTCTTACCAGACTACCGGGGCGAACAAAGGGATGGGCCGTGGAAATCAAGTTGGTACACCTGCTTCCGGGGTTGCAAAACCCAGAGTCTACGAGATGAAGAAAGCCGATGATCCCGAAGCCAGCATGATTGCAGGTACTCTCGAGATCCACTCTCAGCCCGTTTGTGTTCTTTTTGATACTGGTGCTTCACACTCCTTTTTGTCTAGTTCTTGTTTGAGTCGTTTGCGTTTGAATCATGTTACCGATTGTGAACCTTATGTAATTGGTCTACCCGATGGTAGAAGAATTATTGGGAGTCGTGAGGTACAGAACTGTCCGATTAGCATGAACAACCGTGAGTGGTTGTCCGACTTGATTGTAGTTGATTTAGCTAAAGATGATGTAATCTTGGGTATCGACTGGATGGATCGTCACGATGCCATGCTTAGCGTCCGTAAGCGAATGGTGACTGTCACATCGGATGATGGCGTCGAGTGTATCTTTCGGGGTGATAATCCCAATCATTCTGGGAGAGTCATCAGCGCTATGAAGGCTATGAGATTACTGAACCAGGGATGCATTGGTTATTGGTGTTACATGACTAAGACAGCTGACCGGCCAGTCAAATTGATTGATATTCCAGTAGTTCGAGATTATCCAGATGTATTTCCAGACGAGCTTCCAGGAATACCCCCACAGCGAGAGGTAGAATTCACCATTCAGTTGGAGCCAGGGACGTCCCCGCTTTCGAAAGCACCATATCGTGTGGCCCCGACTGAGATGCAGGAGTTGAAAAGACAACTCGAAGAATTAACTGAGAAAGGATATGTTCGGCCCAGTGCATCCCCTTAGGGAGCGCCGGTGTTATTCGTACGGAAGAAGGACGGATCGCTGCATTTGTGTATTGATTACCGGGAGCTGAACAAAGTAACAATTAAGAACAAGTATTCTTTACCTCGCATCGATGATCTATTGGATCAGCTCCAGGGAGCCGCTGTATTTTCCAAGATCGACTTGAGGTCCGGGTACCACCAATTGCGGATTCGAGAGTCTGACGTCCCGAAGACAGCTTTTCGCACTCGCTATGGGCATTATGAGTTCGTTGTCATGCCATTCGATCGACTAATGCACTGCAGATTCATAGAATTGATGAATCGGGTTTTTATTAATTATCTGGATCGCTTTTGTAGTCGCTTTTATTGACGACATCTTGGTCTACTCTCGTGATCATGAGGAGCATGAGTGTCACCTCCGCTGTGTTCTCGACGCATTAAGGCGAGAACAACTCTATGGAAAATTTTCTAAGTGTGAATTCGATATCCAAGTTATTTTTCTAGGTCATGTGATATCAGCGGAGGGAGTGAGAGTAGACCCACAAAAGACGGAAGCTATCCGAGATCGGCTACCCCAAGAACGTGAAGGAAGTTCGTAGTTTTCGGGTCTAGCAAAGCTATTACATGCATTCGTGGAATGATTTTCCAAAATTGCTCAACCGATGACTAATCTGTTGAGAAAAGATAAGAAGTACTTGTGGTCGGAAGCATGTCAGCAAAGTTTTGATGAACTCAAAGGTCGATTAATTTCAGCACCTGTTTTAGTACTACCTAGAGGAACGGAAGGATTCGTGGTATATAGCGATGCATCGAGGCAGGGCCTTGGCTGCGTGTTAATGCAGGACGGGAAAGTGATCGCCTATGCGTCCAGACAGTTGCGTCCTTACGAGGTCAACTACCCGACTCATGACTTGGAGTTAGCAGCCGTAGTGTTTGCTTTAAAAATCTGGCGCCACTATCTGTATGGAGTTGCCTGCCAGATTTTTGCGGACCACAAGAGCCTGAACTATATTTTTACCCAGAAGGAGTTGAATATGAGACAAAGGAGGTGGTTAGAGCTAATCAAGGACTATGATATCGAGATCATTTATCATCTAGGCAAGGCAAATGTGGTTGCCGATGCCTTGAGCCGCAAGACGGTGCAGGAGCAGATACTAGCTCGTTTGACCGCCCAGAGGGAGTTGCAATTAGAGTTCATGAGACCAGAGATTGAGGTCTGGATACAACGCATTCAGGGACAACTGTGCATGCTTGAGATTTCACCATCCCTTGATGAGACGATCAGGACGAAACAGATGACGGACCCATTCTTATCCAGAGTTCGAGGAGAAATCGATCAGGGGAAGGCCCCTGGATTTGTGGTTCACGAGGATGGACTGTTACGCTTTAAAAATCGAGTGTGTGTACCAGCAGACGAAGAGTTGAGGAATACTATTCTGAAGGAGGCTCATGCTACCCCGTATTCCATACACCCGGGATCAAACAAAATGTATAAGGATTTGAAGCCGTATTATTGGTGGGGTAACATGAAACAGGAGGTTGCCGAATTCGTTTCGAAATGTTTGACCTGTCAGCAGGTCAAGATTGAGCATCAACGACCAGCTGGCATTATGAAACCGCTTCCGATTCCCGAGTGGAAGTGGGAAGACATATCGATGGACTTTATTACTAGTTTGCCGACGAGCCGTCGAGGCATGAATACGATTTGGGTGGTTGTGGATCGATTGACTAAATCAGCCCACTTCTTGGAGATCAAGGATACTTGGGGCCCTGAGAGATTGGCCGAATTATTCATCAAAGAGATTGTGAGACTGCATGGGACCCCTAAGAGTATTGTATCAGATCGGGATGGACGGTTCGTGTCGCACTTCTGGAAGGCGATTCATCGTGCTATGGGTACACAGTTGAACTTCAGTACGGCTTTTCATCCTCGCATCAAGGTCACCGAGAGGACAATTCAAACTCTAGAGGATATGTTGAGGGCATGTGCTCTCGATTAGAAGCCTGACTGGGAAGCCCAACTGCCGTTGGTAGAATTCACGTATAATAACAGCTGGCACGCCTCGATCATGATGGCACCTTATGAGGCATTATATGGTCGTCGTTGTAGGTCCCCTTTGTGCTGGGACGAATTATCTGAATCTATTGGTACGGAACCTGATATGTTATTGGCAGCCCGCGAGAAGATTTCCCTGATCAAGAGCCGTCTATTAACAGCCCAAAGCCGCCAGAAATCATATGCAGATAATTGTCGACGACCACTCGAGTTTGAGGTTGGTGACCATGTACTAGTCAAAGTATCTCCTACTAGAGGTGTTTTCCGATTCGGGAAGAGAGGCAAATTGAGCCCAAGGTACATTGGTCCGTTTGAGATCCTGGAACGAGTAGGCGACCTAGCCTATCGTTTAGCATTACCACCAGCTTTGAGCCGGATTCACAACGTATTCCATGTATCTCAGTTAAGGAAGTATGTTGCTGATCCAAGTCACGTTATTCAATTCGACGAGGTCGAAATAGCCGACGACCACGTTATTCAATTCGACGAGGTCGAAATAGCCGACGACCATTCGTATGAAGAACGGCCTGTGCAGATACTCGAGAGAAGAATTAAACAGCTGAGGAACAAGACGATTCCCTTATTAAAAATTCAGTGGTCGAGACATGGAGTCGAGGAATCTACGTGGGAGACCGAAGATAGCATGCGAGAGAAATACCCCGAACTGTTTACCCCTTAGTTTCGGGGACGAAACTCCCTTTAAGGGGGGGAGTATGTAATACCCTCGCCTTTAATATTGTATTTCATGATTTAAGTTAAGTATTTTCGCACCATATCTATGATGTTGTAGCAAGTATCGACGAATTATGTTAAGTTGGATTCATGGTCATTCATACTATATTAGTTGTTGGGTGATATGGGGAGAATTCCATTTATGCTTGTTATAGTACTTAACGTACGTTAACATGTAATCATAACGTACGCTATGTATGTCGCCTTACGTATGTAACATCAATGCGTTAACGTACGTAATGCGGAAGATCCTCCAGCAGTCCGCCTTTCGGCGGGTGGGGCCGAGCAGGGGTAGGTGGTCGGGAGTCGATCGCGACAGCCAAGTCAACGGCTATTACGTACGTAATAGCTACATAGTTATGTACGTAACGAATTGCGTGTTTTGAGGCAGTGAGATTTGATGAAATTGGTTACGTACGTAATGATCATGAGATTACGTACGTAAAGGCTATAACGTACGTTAACCACGTTCGTTAACGTACGTAATGTCAAGTTCAGATTATAAAAGTATGACTTGCCATTCACTTCCTACTCGACCCTTTTCAACCTCCCAACTGAGGAACGATTCCTTTCCCTTCCAACTTCGTTTCTAAGCCTTTCTAACTTGTGTTGGAGCCTCAACACTTGATTGGTGACTTGGAGAAGCTAGAGATTGAAGTGTATCCCTTGAAGTGTTGGTGTTGTTCTTCATTTTAAGGTTGGTCTTTCTTTAACTCATATCAATTCCATGCTTATGATGATGTTAGTAGATAAATACTTCACATAATGTTAGTTTAAACTAGTGTAAACATGATAAGTTAATTGAATCATGCTCAAACTAAGTGAAGATTAACATTGAAGGTATTAGTGTTACTTCTTGTTGTAAATAACTTCATAATGTGATTGTGTTGATAATGATATACTTAAAACCTGATGTATAACATGATAATTGGAAGTTAATTATAGTCTCAACACTAGGAACATGTTAGGGATGATATCCTTAATGATTAAAAGTGAGAAATGTTAAATTTGCCTTGAACATTCTATTGATTCTTGAAGGTAGTATGGAACCATGGTTTTTTGCCTCTAAAACCTTTGTAATAAAATTGTTGGAAAGATTATATTAACCCTTTGAAGATGATCTTCGCTAGATGGGTTGAAGTTACTTCCAAAATTTCAAGTATCCAATGATATAACTAGGCTTTTAATAATTTCTTCAAAGTAAATCAATGAATGTTGATAGAAGGAAGTTGTAATCTTCATATGTTCGAATTTATCGATTTCATTAAAGGGTGTTAATCACTACATTAATAGGTTGATAATGTTCTTAAGAGGATTGTGTTGAATATGATGATACAAATGCGGTAGATGAGTAGCCGAATTCCATTTCATTAATCCGTGCGTGTTAAGAAACGTAAGTTAAGATGATGTTCTTAGTTCACTAAAAACTTAAACTTATGTTTCATATAGTAATCAAGTTTTGAATGTAATCGTTGGTAAAATAATGAAGAACGTAATTAAACACAAACTTATATCGTAATTGGAAGTGTCGATGATTTGAAAAGATATTTTCACGATATTACATTGATGATAAACTAGACATCAAGTATTTGACATTAAGGTTAGAATATGTGAATGAACGTGATAAACATACGATGATTTGTAATAAGAACATTAAAATGATCAATAGGATAATCGATTTATTCAAGTAAATTTACGAATATTGTTTATGCGATAATACCATTATCGTACGAATGTGTTGTTGAATGAATTATATTTCATTCAAGGTTGCTTGTTCACGTGAGTATTGTTAGACGAGGATACCGTTCGTTTGACCATTCAAAGAAGGATTATTCGTCTACGGAATTGAGGCAAGTTATCTTGCTTGGTTATAATGATGTGTGGATTCTTATGATGATTATGCATTTCGTGTATATGAAACACCTATAAACTTGTGTCTTGTGACTTGAGGTTGTTCTTAATGATGTCCAGTTTTCATCGTGGGATTGTATTCCCAAGTTCGTTACTTTTGGACCCTTGATATCGTTGAGCTTTGTTGACACTTCGGTGAGTTGTTCGATTCCTTAGTAAAAGTGTAATTCGTTGAATTTCGTTGTCATGTTGTATCGTGACATCTCTGGAGTCATATTTGCGCGCCGATTGGTTATGTGTAGGATTTTTAGCCGGGCACTTGATGATCATGCGTGGAGGTTTTCCGCATTTAGATCGTGCACACGAGACGTAGTTCGTGAGGCTAATTAGGTACATCGTCCCACTTATATTCTGGATTCCGTATACGGGGTGGACATGTGCACGGACACATTTCCGGATCGGGCGTACTGTGACGTCCGTCTTGAGCCATAGTATATGGTCGTTCATATATTTGGTTATGTTCGACAGTTGGGACTGATTGTTTATATGCCTTCGGGGTATATTTAGTAGTCGGTGGATTTCTTTGAGATCAGTATATATGAATTGTATAATGTCATGAGAATTATTATCATGTATAGCTGACCCTGTGGTTTGGGGCGAAATACTTGTATTTCAGGGCGAGGAAAGGGCAAGGCACAGGAGGAGCACAACGGCGACGGAGGATTCTGATGTATGCTATTTCGGGGGGCCCGAGTCTTTTGGTTGTTCGGTTATGTTTTATTGTGACTTTCATTTTTATTTTGTGTCGGATGAATGTACTAAGATTTGTTAGGTACTGCCCATCGTCATATGGTCTGTACCGAATTCGGATCCTGTGTTTGATTGCCCGTATTTAAAGATATGAATAACTCATGCTCCACACCGGGGTTTTTATAAATGTTGTGGTCCGGTGCCACATTGTCAGATTTTAAATGTATATTGTGATATCGCCTGGTGGGTCCCAGTAGGGGTCCACGGCACTGTAATAGCCACTGTTTTTGGGCTGTTACAGGCAATATATATCAATTCGCATCCATAATGCACATACCCGTGGAACTCATTCGTTCGTAAAGTACTTGAGCGTTTTTGAAAGAAAGTCATTAATGGGATTATATCAATCCTTTTTGAACATTCATCATGACTACTCAAATAACACACATAGTCCATTACCAATTATCATATCTACAAAATACGAAAGGTATGGGCAAGATACTTGCCTTGATAATCAGCACCCGCTTACTCCTACGATCCCTGCTCAATCAGGTAGCCCCGAACACCTACAATCCTTGCGAACAACAATGATAACATAATTACTACGAGGACTAAACCAAAAATAGCGGAAATTGCCACAAACCAACGAAGGAAAACTCATATGAAAATTTAATCGAATATTAAATGTTGACGGTTCCTCAAGAACACTAAAATCGTCAATCGGGCCGAACAAATCGGGGATATGGATATACAATCCATAGAACATGTTTAACAATATCATTTAACACCAATCGGTTCATAAAAATTGCTTTGGATACGAAATCAATAACACATCTCCAAAGAGTCAACTCTAGAGAAATCAGGGAACTTACCTCGATCCGACGAAGAGCAATGGATTAGGTGATGTTACAATCATCTAGGATACTCTAAAACACCTTGGAATGGAACAAAATCAGCCCAGACTACGAACCCTAGTCGCCCTTGACTCACATCCGCGGAGGAAGGAAGAAATGAAGAGGAAATGAGAATATAAGCCTGTTGTCCGATTTATATACCAAACAGACTAGCGTGCACTAATCAACATATTCTAGCGTGCACTATCGAAGCCACAATACAAAGTGTTCTTCCAAATGTACAGTTAGTGTGCGCTAATCGCTAAGTACTAATATGCGCTAATGAGTCCCAATACCTGTCCAGTGCCTTCTGGACTACCCAATAACTACCAGTTAGCGTGCGCTACCCTCCTGTAGCGTGCGCTAACTGCTGCACCTTAGCTCGCTGTCACGGCCGAAAGTCGACGACGAGACATGTGCCGTAGACGGTCGCACAGGGTGCCGAGGGACCGGCACGAGCAGGATGCCAAGTATGGCATCGGGCTGCATGTAAAGATTCAGCCTTCAGGACGGCGTGATCGAACGAAGAGTCACGCGAGGAGACCGTGGAAGGAGCACGGACGCCGCTGTGGGAAGCGGATCGCCCAAGGGGCATTACAGACGGGACATGTTCGGGACTGTCCGGCAGCGCAGGGGGCGCGGGCAAGGCCGGACGAGCAAAGGTCGTGTGGGACAAGGCATGACGGGACAAGGCCAAGTCGGGGAACAAGACTCGAGCTGGGCGGCCAGACGCGGGCGTGGGATGCCGGGCGCAGCCGACGTGCGTGGGCGCGCACGCACGAGGTGCGAGAGAGACCCTCCCCCCTTATAATATGCTTAGAAAAATATTGCCTTGTGGGGGCAGTGGACATTGAAAGGCTGGGGAGTCACTCAGCATGGAAGACTCGACCGGAAGAAGCTAGAAGCGGACCATCATGGTCCAGGAGGTTCGGGAAGAGTCTGTAACATTGCAAAGATGGACCCAGATGGTCGGACCAGTGCGGTACGGGATGGGCCGATGTGGGCCGGGGCGCCCGGATGATGGAAGAACCTTCTAGGGGCCTCCTAGAAGGATGTAGTACTTGAATGATATAGAGTATTCTAGATGATTGTACTTAGCCTTGTACTTGGAATTATCTAGAATAGGGTAGAAGTATGTGGATGTGTGTAGATAAGTGTGGATGATTCTAGAATTAGGTTCTAGAATTGTAATGTTGTAGATAGGTCTAGAACCCTCCAAATGAGGAGGTGGAGTAGAAGATTCTAGTGCTTAGAAGTAGTATAAATAGGCTAAGGGGTGGCTCATTTGCAACCAACCCTCAAAGATTCAACATTCTTGTACTTGTAAAGTGATTGTGAAATAGTTAAGTGTTTCTCTCAACTCCCAAGTATTTAAACCCCTTCTTACACACTTAGCAACCAAGTGAGTTGGGCTTACTAGTTTGATCGAGGCAATTCTAGTATAGTGCCGCACGGGTCCGAAGAGCTTTCGAGTGCTCATAACCCAACGCCGTGACAGTGCGCTATTAATTTGCATAGCATGCGCTACCGAACTCCCAGATGAATGCAGTAACTACTGGACTATCTGGACTGTCTCAGCGTATTCAGGTAGCATGCGCTAATCATGAAAATGAGCGTGCGCTATCACCAAGTATTAGCGCATGCTAACTACAATACTTAGCGTGCGCTATGCCTACTACATAGGTATGCAGGACAGTTCCGGAAACTCAAAACAACACGGTATATCATACCGTACACAACATAGGAAAAACTTCCAAATAATCTTCAATGCAACAAAATAACTAGCACAACCGTCCAATAATTCAAAGTAGCCAGAAAAAGAAATCTTGGGTATTACAGATAGTAGCCCCTAAGATATCAAGTTCGTTTAAATAGGAAATCATCTTTAGAACATGGTCTATTACCGTGGTTCCTTCAGGAATTTGGGTCGTTATCAAGACCCTATAGCATTTTGCCTTGTCGCCCGGTTCTGATGAGCAAACATCTCGTCGATATTTTTCATCATTTCCGCGGTCGTGCCCATATTCTGATACTGATGCTGCAATACATTTGCTAAAGAAGCCAAGATGTAACAACGAGCCATCTCATCAGATTTCTTCCATCTGCGGAATCCTTTCACCTCATTGGGTGTTGAATCCGCATCTGGCTCTAATGGGCATTCCTCAGTTAGAACAAACTTGTGTTATTCAGCAGTCCGGACAATAGTAAGGTTACGTTTCCAAACAGCAAAACATATCATCCATACATTCATACATGTCATACATACATTCATACATGTCATTCATACATAGCCTTAAGGTTTTTAATTTTCTCATCCTAACATGCAAGAAACATATCATCCATACATTCATACATGTCACACATCAAAGCAGTAAAAACCAAAATAAACCATGGATAATTAAATTATCTAATTATCATGGTCTTCTTCCTTGGTTTGAATCCGAGAAAATCTTCGACTCGATTTCTCCCACTAGATCAAGCATCTCATCAGTCACTCTTGCCCGTCCGGGCCGTGGATTTTCAAAATTAAAGTTTCACTTTTATGCAAAATTAATTACATAAAAAAATTCAATTTTAAATCTCGACTCTCCAGTGGACGCAACGAACGGCGGTGAAAAGGACCGGGCTAAAAAATGGACGACTTGACCCGAACCGGCGAATGTGGCCGAGCAGTGCCGCGGCCTCGGCAGCAGGGCAGCGCCGCCGGAAATGCCAGCGTCTTGCTTTGTCGCCCAAGAATCCCGATTCTGCTCTACTTCTTCGTAAGTTAGTATTCTCAGAATTCGATTATAATTTTACACAAAATAAAATATATCGAATTTACATCAAGACTACACGTAAAAAATAAGATCCTAGATCTACCCGTGGATTTTCTCACGGGAAAAACCATGACATGCCTCAAAACCGGGCCAAACCAACAATTGCATCAATAATAAAAATAAATAAATAAACCATTCACATAACCATGATAATTGGATCATATTCCGTGCAAGAACACATCTAGCAAAATACTCCAACATCAAATTACATGAATATTTAAATTGCTATCAGTTAATCACCAAAATTAAATAATATAGCGAAAGCCTAAAAATCTTGTTCCGATACCAATTGTTGGAAATAAAATGCAGCAGAAGCGAAGTTGGGAAAAGTTTTATTAAAGCATTTTACGCATCCACGAGTACAAAACCTATTTAGACATGCTAATTAATTAACTACTAAGATTAATAAGCAATTTATATATTTATTTATTATTTATTAAATAAATATGTTGGTAAATTAAATATCCTAATCTAGATCAATGGTCATCGGATATTACCTTTTTAAGCGTAGTGGTTGCTTGCTTCTCGATCTTCTTGTATTTCTACCATTAGATCTTCTAGAGTATGATCCGCCTTAATCCGGACGTTGTGTGGGCAATGAGCTACCGAATCTTGCATGGACAAAAGTGGATCGGCCGAAATCTTCCAATCACAACTCTCGATTTTCTTTTCTTCAAGTAATTCCGATTTGCAATAAGAATTAAAGTGTTATCTCAATTGTGGAATCAAAGACACAAGTCAAGATCCACAATTAAACACTGAGAATAAAAATCGAAACCCTTGTTTAGGATTAGTGATGCCACGGTCGAACCCCCCCCCCCATGTGGGCTTTGGACTACTCTAGGGATCTTAAGGAGGATTAGGGTTAGGACTCCTAGTCCAACCCAACTTTCCATATTAGTCCCTTTCCTATCATGATTCAGTTCACCAATATCAATTCAGTCCACTAAAAAATTAATATTTCTCTTCCAACCCAAATCCCAATTTACGAAATCGGGCTCCTTATTTAAATATATTATTTTCCGTGTTTAAGATATGGAATGTCTATTAATTAATTATAAGCTAGTGACAGTTTTAATTAATTAATATATTATCCAAGAGTAGTACCACTCGAATCTTATTATTATATCAGAATTAAATCCACCGACAGGATTTAAATAATAATCATTATCGAGCTCCTCAAGGGGACATCATCAACCTACACGAGTCGGGACACGATAATAATAATAATAATAATAATAATAATAATAATAATAATAATAATAATAATAATAATAATAATAATATTGTTGCCCAAGATACGAAGTTTATTGAGTCAATCACTTTGACTCTCAACCCAAGGTAAATCAAAGAAATAAATATTATAAATACATAATTAAATATTATATACCTAGAATTAAGAAATAATAATTATCCGAGATTTACGTTCTTCTTACAGTCAGTACAGAAGAAACTATCTCACTTCGATCCAGTTTAATGTATGCAAATATGCTATGCATGCTAATAGTCAAGACCAACTAATCTCAAGCATACACTACAACCTTTCATATAATTTGTCTAATAATTACATAGGTTGTGAACTATTATATTATTTTATAAGGCACCGATAATGTGATCTTCTGGGTGACACCAACACACCATATTATGTACAATATAAAATAATTAGACATCTCATTTACATAATCATAACGTGAATAAATATGCAAAACATGTGATTAAATGTAATTAATATTCTCATAGGTAGTTACATGGAAATAATGAAATGCAAGCATAAAGTATGCTTTGCAGTATACAACCCTAACAATATCCTACTTATACTCAATGCATGCTTTTAAGTATACTACTCTATTACATAGTCTTCCATATCTCCCACTTATATTCAAAGCAATGCTGTCATACACAGTAATCTATTCCTTCCACATACCTTTCAAATACTTTTGAGGGTAGGTCTTTCGTGAAAGGATCAGCAAGATTATCTTCCGATTCAACCCTGGATACAACTACGTCTCCTTCCTTTACGAAGTGTCATATGATGTGGTACTTGCGGTTGATATGTTTACTTGCCTTGGGCTCGTGGCTCCCTCGAATTTGCAACTGCACCGGTATTATTATAATAAGTGTAATACCCTTTGGCAAATCGGGAATCACATCTAAGTCTTGTAGGAAGTACTTGAGCTATACCACCTCCTTGGCTGCCTTAGAGGCTTCCACGTACTCGGCTTCCATGGTAGAGTCCGAGATGAATTTCTGCTTCACACTCCTCCAAATAATGGCTCCACCTCCCAAGCTAAACACATAACCCGAACTAGACTTGGACTTTCCTTTGTCTGATGAAAAATCTGAGTCGGTATAACCCACTGGACACAGGTCGTCCAATTGATATATTAGCATATACTCCACAGTCCTTCTCAGGTACTTGAGTATGTGCTTCATAGCAATCCAGTATCCTGGTCCTGGGTTCGACTGATATCTAGCAGCCATGCCTACGGCATGACAAATATCTGGTCTAGTGCGAAGTGTTGGTCCCCAGAATAATGAAGACTATCCCCACTGTACCAACATGAGTCTTTTCTAGCGCGCTTTGTCCTCACTCACGCGTACCTCAGAAACTTCCCAGGGGGTCACCCATCACATAACTGATCCAGGCCAAGCACGCCTAACTTTGGAGTTTCTATGAGATGGATACCAGAAAAGAAGATGCATCTTGTTGGTATGAGCAGTCCAAATCAATTCATTTAACCACTTTCTAGTGCAGATCTCACAGGTCGAATCGCAAGCCGCGCCTCGCGCATTTTTAAGCTATTGCAGGCAGGATGCTGATCGAAGCCCAACAATCCCCCTCCCAGTATCTGCCAGCATTTTAGCACCATAGTATGGAAACCTCCGTGAACTAGATTTGATCACACAGACCTCTAGCGGCTAGACTCATTCACACAGTCCTCCAACACTTGACATCAGCATATGTTCCACCTCCGTTTTACTTCCGCTGCGCCAGTATCTCAGTTCCAGCATACTATATTTGATCACATAGCCCTCTAGCACCTGACAACCTCCACTGCACCAGCATCTCAGTTCCGAACAAGTGGCAATATCTGCTGCATGCCCGCCTCTCAGTTCCAACATTCTGGCAGCCTTTATTTTAGGATACTCCGAGGGAATCCGCACCCGTGACTTGCTCTGATACCAATTGTTGGTCCCCATAATGATGAAGACTGTCCCCACTGTACCAACACGAGTCTTTTCTAGCACGCTTTGTCCTCACTCACGCGTTCCTGAGAAACTTCCCAGGGGGTCACCCATCCCATAACTACTCCAGGACCAGCACGCTTAACTTTGGAGTTTCTATGAGATGGATACCAGAAAAGAAGATGCATCTTGTTGGTATGAGTAGTCCAAATCAATTTCTAGTGCAGATCTCACAGGTCGAATCGCAAGCCGCGCCTCGCGCATTTTTAAGCTATTGCAGGCAGGATGCTGACCGAAGCCCAACACAAAGCATAGCATACATGAGGCTTCCCACAGCTGATGCACAAGGAATTAGCTTCATCTCCTTTGGTGTTTTGGGACACATATCCTAAGATAGTTGAATACCATATTTATAAGGTAGAAAACCTTTCTTGGAATTCTCCATACTAAACCGCTTTAGCATTGTATCGATATAGGATGCCTGAGACAAGCACAACATCCTTTTTTTCCGATCATGAAAGATCCTTATTCTAAGAATGTGTCCTGCTTCTCCCAAATCCTTCATATCGAACTGCTCAGATAGCGATACCCGTAAGTCCGACAACTCCTTCATGTTGTTTCCAATCAGAAGGATATCATATACGTACCATACAAGAAACATCAACACATTTCCATCGCATTTATTATACATACAACTCTCACTCGGACATTAGTTGATTCTATATGACTGGACAACCTCGTTAAATCGAGTGTTCCAAGATATAGATGCTTGCTTAAGTCCATAAATGGATCTCTTAAGCTTGCACACTAAGTGCTCTTCTCCTTCAGTAATGAATCCCTCTGGTTGGCACATGTAGATTTCATTGTATAGACTTCCATTTGAGAATGCAGTCTTGACATCCATTTGACAAATCTCCAAATCTAAGTGTGCATCTATAGCTAAAAGAATCCGGATTGACTTAGGCATGGCAACCGGCAAAAAGGATTCATCATAATCCATACCCTCTTTATGAGTGTAACCTTTCGCTATAAGCCTCGCTTTGAAGGTTTCAACCTTCCGGTTACCTCCTTTATTTCGCATGTAGACCGACTTACTCCCAATGGCTTGTACCCCATCAGGTAGTTCTACTAGCTCCCACACTTGATTGGAATCCATAGATCCCATTTTGGATTCTATTGTTACTTGTCAGGAGTCAGCATCTTTATCTTGGATTGCCTCCTTGTAAGTCTAGGGATCTGATTCATTTTCGCCTGGGATTGAGTCTGAAGACTGTCCCAGGCCTACGAATCATTCCGGTTGACGAACAACCCTCTTACTATGATCAGGCAAATCCTGAGTTGGTGTAAATGTCTCAAAATTGACACATGGTGCAGTGTTAGTTAGCGCTTGTACGGTTGGTATAGATGGAGTCTCGCCCCTCAACTCTTCCAGAATTATTTCGCTCATGGGCTTGTAACTAATCATATAATCTTCTTCCAGGAATTGGGCATTGGTGCTAACAATGACCCTCTGATCCTGGGGACTATAAAACAAGCCACCCTTCGTTCCTTTAGGATATCCTACAAACACTCGTACTTCTGCACGAGATGCCAACTTATTAGCTGCTTTATTAAGCACATGCTATGGAGTACCCCAAACCTGAATATGTCCTAGACTGGGCTTTCGCCCACTCCACAGTTCTATGGTTTTTTTTGGAACTGATTTTGAAGGCACCAAGTTTAGAATGTACGCCACTGTTTCTAAGACGTATACCCAAAATGAAATAGGTAAATCCGAATAACTCATCATTGATCTAACCATTTCTAAAAGAATTTTGTTCCTTCTCTCAGCAACACCATTTTGTTGTGGAGTTCCTAGCTCAGTGAGCTGGGACAAAATCCCCTCATTTGCTAATAAATCCAAAAACTTTCCACTAAGGTATTCGCCACCACGATCATATCATAGTGACTAGATACTCTTCCCATGCACGAAGATCATATGATCATCGTTGCTTTACAAGCACACTTCCTGGATGATGATTTCTTTCAGGAAGGAGGCGCAGGTAGAAATATTTATTTATAAGAAATAAAAGAAACACCGATTGAGACACCTTTGCAAGATATTAGAACTGAAACTTCAGAAATACAAACACAACCTCGCAAGTCTAATAGAGCTTCTCAATTACCTGAGAGGTATGTCTATATGCATCAAGAGGAACTGGGTATCCATGAGATGACAAAAAGTAGTTTAGAGAATGATCCTTCTACATACGACCAAGCTATGGTAGATGTTGACTCCGCGAAGTGGCAAGAGGCTATGGAAGCTGAGATAGACTCAATGCATGCTAATCATGTCTGGACTTTAGTGGATCGTCCTAAGGGCACGGTGCCTATTTGAAATAAATGGATCTACAAAAGAAAGACCTGTGGAGATGTAAAGGTTGATACCTATAAAGCCAGGCTTTTGGCAAAGGGTTATTCAAAAAGAGAGGGAATCGATTACTTGGAGACCTTTTCGCCTGTAGCCATGATTAATTTTATCCACATGATGCTTGCCATAGCAGCCCACTTAGATTATGAAATATAGCAAATGCATGTGAAAACAGTATTTCTAAATGGATTCCTCCAGGAGGAGATTTATATGGAACAACCAAAGGGATTCATATATGAAACCGATATTCATAATGTATGCAAACTTCAGCGTGCCATTTGTGGACTGAAGAAATCTTCACAAAGTTAGAATCTTCATTTTAACGAGACAGTCAAAGAAGCTACCTTCACAAAGAAAGCTTTCTTCACATCATCGTGATGATGATTTGGTTGGAATAGAATCTTCACAGAGTTTGATTTTGTCCAAAACGAAGAGCAGCCCTGTATTTATAATAAGGTTAGTGGGAGAAAAATTTCGTTCTTAATACTATATGTGGATGACATTCTATTTATAGAAAACAACGTAGGAATGCTCAGATCTATGAAAGCTTGGCTTTCTCAAAGAGTTCTCAATGAATGACTTGGGAGAAGCTACCTATATTCTCGGTATTCGTCTCTACCGGGATAGAGCGAAAAGAATGTTAGGTCTTTCCCAAGCTCTCTATATAGAAAAGATCCTAAAGCGATTTAGGATGGAAGATTCTAAGAGAGGGTTCCTACCTATGCGACATGGCATAAGACTTTTCTTAGAAATGTGTCCTCAAAGTGAGGAATACATAAAGGAAATGAGTAATATTCCCTATGCTTTGGCAGTGGGTAGCCTCATGTATGCTCTGATTTACACCAGACCAGATATTACCTATGCTGTGAGCATAGTAAGTCAATTTCAGTCAAATATAGGGCAGGAATATTGGACTGCTGTAAAGAACATTCTTAAGTACCTCAAGAGAACTAAAGACTTGGTTCTTACGTATGGCGGTGGAGAACTAAAAGTGGAGGGTTATACAGATTCAGATTTTTTAGGAGATATAGATGCGAAGATGTCCACTTCAGGGTATATCCTTACTCTGAACGGTGGAGCAGTATCTCGGAGAAGTTCCAAGTTAAATGCGACTGCAATCTCTATATGTCAAGCCAAATATCAGGTAGCCACGGAGTCAGCTAAAGAAGCTTTTCAGATTAAGAAGTTCACTGAGGAACTTCAAGTGGTTCCTGACGCATAGAAGCCTGTGGCACTACTTTGCGACAATGACGGAGCTGTTGCACAGGATAAGGAGCCTAGGGCTCCAAACAACACCAAATATATTGAGAAAAAATATCATTTTGTTTGAGAAATGGTTCAGAAAGGGAATGTTATACTGCATAGAGTAGACACAGCAAATGACGTTGCTGATCCACAGACCAAGCCACTATCTCATTTGGTCTTAGAGCGACATCTTGAGAGTATGGGTATTAGATACCATAGTTTGTGGTATTGAGTGTAAGTGGGAGACTGTTAGGAATGTGCCCTCGAATGCCACTCAGAGGATGAGAGAGTGAGAGCATTGTATTGTAATTATGAACATTTATTAAATAAGGAATTTATTATTACTATATTATTGTATATCACTGGCATCGTGATTTGGTATATAAAATAATAGTCCTTGCATTTGAGAGAAAACATTCCACTCCTTATGGAGATAAGGAGGTAGTTAATGGAAGTTTTTAGGGCTCCAATGCTTAATTGGTTTACAAGTCGATAAAACCTAATTGGACAGTACGTTTAGACAAGGCTTGTATAACGTGTACTTTAACATGTAGAGTACTATATTCACTAATGGGTAGTGGGATCACATGTTATAGGTATGCTAATGGAATTAGTATACTCGAACACTACTTAACTCGATTCGGTCGCATGGATATCACTCAGTGTTGTCAATGACCGAATCAAAAGGTTGTGATAGGTATACGTGGACCTTTGACTTGAGATTTCAGTAGGATATGTGGTTGTGATATTAAGTTAGTCATTAGAGTAGTTCGATACAATCACCGGTTGGTGAGGTCAACCTCGAAATGCAACTTAGTGGGCAAGTAGCAGTCTCTACTGAATACCAGGATAAGATTCTTTCTCCTGTAAGTGAGCAGGTAAATGTCCTATGCGGCTAATGATAAATGAGATAGTAAGTCTTTGGCCAAAGCAATTAGAGCTAGTTGTATTTGATATACGAAAGCTCGGTGATCTCGGTTTGCATTAATAAATGCATAGAGTCAAGTTACAATAGGTTTGACTTTACCGTGACCCTAATACGTGACCGGAACATATGGTTGAAGGGTTTATACGTATACAGTATTCATGACATAATGGTTTTGGAATGATCCGATCATTCATTCTTAGTTAGGTTACGGTGCGGAGCACTAGACTGCCTAAGTGTATCCCGTACTCCTTGGTTCCTCCCATTACCGATTAAGACGGACCTATGGAGTCGCGCACAAGGATATTTGATGGATAAAATATGTATTTATTACCTCTTCATTAATATTGGATATTAGATATCTAATTTAATTTATTTGATAAATCATAGCGGTCTTGTGAATTAAAATTAATTACTGGGAGATTAATTCAATTCATAAATAATTATTTCTTGGAAATATATATTTTAATTTTGTATTTTATAAAATTAATTAATTGGATTAATTAATTAAGTATAAATACATTTGAGATAAATGAAGTGTACTTAACGGACTAGAGACGCCTACTTCCGGTACACGAACCGAGTGGCTCGGCTCGTTTTCTCACCAAACACCATGTGGCTGCCCCCTCCCCTTTCTCCTTACCCTCCATGTTACTTCCTAAGGTGTGGGGTGTGATTGATTATATAATGAGATGAGGATAAATGGATGTGATATGATATCTCATCATTTGATCTCATTTTATTTTATAAAAATGAGTAAGTCTTGAAAAAACACACAAAAATTGATAATCGATTCATTCTCTTTGGGTATAACCCTTAGCCACAAGCCCAGATTTGTAGGCTTCTGCGTTGCCATCCCCGTCAGTCTTCCTTCTGAAGATCGTTTATTCCCAATAGGCATTATGTCCTCTAGTCGATCTACCAATGTACAGACCTGATTGGTGTGCGTCGAGTCTATCTCTGCTTCCATGGCCTCACACCACTTCGCGGAGTCCACATCTACCATTGCTTGTTCGTACGACATAGGATCATCCTCTTGGGTACCATCTGTTTGGTGGATACTCGGTTCCTCCACATGATGTATCCATACCTCTCAGGTAGTTGAAATATCCGACCCGACCTACGCGGTGGACGAAGCAGCACGCGACTCGTTTTCGGACATATTTCTAAAATCTTATGATTTTTGACTTTTATAATATTAATATAGGTCATTTTACTAGAAAATTTTAATTTATATCATAATATAAAATCACGAAAAATATTACTACGACGAATAATTAAATATCTACCATTATCATATGATTCCAAATCATAAAAACACCAACAAATATGCATTCAAAATGCAAAAATTATCGTCTATACCATCGCATTGGCCTCACTCTAATACCACTATTGGAGTTCAGGCCATAAATCGAATAAGCAGCGGAAATAAAATCACACAAACCTTGCTCATCCGAACTCCTAAAGAGGATCGATTAAGGATCATATAAATGAATAAATAAAATAATCGAAATCATACCCTCGTAGACTAGAATTCTTTAATTTGATGATGACGAGCATGAAACCAATACGTGAAGCTTTCGAAAATTCAAACTCTGAAAATGCCGAATGTCTCTACGATTCACGCGTCAAAGAAATACATGGAATAAAACTCTACTCTTCTAGTTCTCCAAGAACACGACTATAGAAGATAGAGTAAGCCTTAACAAATAAAAATCTAAGTTGGAAACTTAGCTTTTCTTTATCTCTTTTCGTTTACTGGAGAACAAGTAGTAAAAGACTTTCTTTTCTTCTTCACTTATAGTTTCTCCGTAAGTCATGAGGACGTCACGTGCCCTGTTATAAATAACCAAGTCAACTCCACATAAAAGCCCATCATGTGAGGAAAGTTCTCATGCAAAGTGCATGTGCTAGCAAAATGTCTTCCAAAGACTTTTTAATAATTTTCCTACAATGGGATATGATGGGCATATAGTTTGACTATGTGGAAGCTTCCACCTAGTCCGCGTTCAAGACCCTATTGTATCTAGTCTGTTAGATAAACTTTCGTCTTTCAGAGTGTATTTATATTAATTGATTAATTAAATTAATTAATTATCAAATAAAATATAATTAATTTCTCCAAGAGATAATTATATTTGAATTAAATTAATTACCTAGGAATTATTTAATTCATCAGACTGATTTGATTTATCCAATAAATTAAATTCAATTAGACATCCAATATCCAATATATATTAAAAGAGAATAGACTTAATTTAATCCATAATTGATCCTGTATGCGCGACTTTGTTGGTTCGCCCCAGTCAGTAACGGGGGGATCCAATGTGTGTGAGGAACACTTACCACTTTGTGCCTCACACCATAACCCAACTGGGAATGAATGGTAGGAATCATTGCAAAATATGTTATGAATACCGTATACATATAAACCCTTCAATCATATGTCCCGATCAAGTTTTAGGGTCATGGTTAAGTCAAACATTGTCTATACTTGACACTATGGATGTGTTAGTGCAAATCAAGATCATAGAGCTCCCGTCTATCAAATACAACTAGCTCAATCGCTTTGGCCAAACACTTTTGATCTCATTTATCATTAACCGCAAAGGACATTATCCTGTTCGGTTACAGGAGATTCTTAATCCTTTCTTGGCATTCTGTACAGACTGCTACTTGCCTATTAAGTTGCACTTCGAGGTTGATCCCTACCGACAGGTAATTGGATCGAACTACTCTAATTACTAACTTAATTAAACAAGCACATCTTCTACTGAACCCTCAAGTCAAAGGTTCACGCATACCTATCATAACCTTATGATTCAGTCATTGACTATCCTAGACTGAAATCCATGTGACTGAATTGAGGTGGGTCATATCCAAGTATATTAATCCAGTTAGTATACCTATACCGAGTGCTCCGACTACTCCTGGGTGAAGACATGCACATGTCCAAGCATACGATATACAAGTCTTCATTAAAGTGTTAAAATTACGTCTCATCTACTTGCGGATAAGTTAAGCTTTGAGTTCTAAACAGTACCAGTGCAAGACTCTTTATCTCATTCGGAGTGGAATGTTCTACATAAGAGCACGAACATTATTTCAATTTATTTACCAAACCAATGACGTCAATGATATACAATAAATAAGAAATAATCATTATCTTTTATTAATAATTCATAATGACATATAACTGCCCTAACTCTCTTATCCTCAGAGCAACACTTGAGGGTATACTCTAACACCTTGAATTGTGTAAGAAGTTCTCTCATCTCATGCAAAGTAAATTTGAAATGAGTATGATGGGCGAACTTAGCTGTTTTTTATGGTTGCAGGTCAAACAGTTACGTACAGGTATATTCATCAACTAGGAAAAAGACAGCAATGAGCTGCTCAACAAATTTAGGATGAACACTTCAAAGTCATCATCTACCCCCATGAGCACTTCCACACAGATAAGCGCTGACGAAGCTGGAAAGCCAGTGGATTAATCACTCTATTGGAAGCGTATAGGCTCACTCCTGTACCTAACAGCCAGTAGGGCCGATATCCAATTTGCTGTCGGAGTGTGCTCGATATCAGGTTGCACCTAAGGAGTCACACTTCACCACAACCAAACGAATCCTTAAGTACGTCAAAGGAATAATTATGGTAGGATTGTGGTATCCTAAGGAATAAGGATTCAATTTGGTAGGCTACAACAACTCGGATCTCGAACGCTGCAAGCAGGATAAGAAGAGTACAAGTGGGACTTGTCACTTCCATGGACCTAGGCTTGTGTCATGGTTCAGTTAGAAGCAATTAGGCAACTCGCTTTCTACAGCTGAGTCAGAATAGCTGCTGGAAGTTTTTGTATGTCGATTATGTGGATGCAACAACAGCTACAGGACTATGCAGCGAGGCGAGGGAAACTCCCACCATGTGGGATAGCACGACTGCAATCGCAATCACGCACAATAATGTATTGCACTCGAGGACCAAGCACACTGACATGAACTATCACTTCATTAGGAATCATGCGGAGAATAAAGATGTTCGGATCGAAAAAATTCATGCAGACATTCAGTTAGCCAACATCTTTACAAAGCCTATCAATACAACGAGGTTCTGTATGCTGTGTCAGGAATTGGGAATGCGACAATTTGATTAAAATCCCTGTAAGTTTTTATTTACACTCATCAATTGAGGGAAATACTGTAAGACCCATGAACACAGTGTCCACACTTATTAATTATACACTCAGAACTACAAGTCATATTCTTACTATAGGAAGAAGAGGGTGCAGTTTACCTTCCTACATCTGTAGTGTGCATTAATTAAGGGGGAACACAATAGGACTCTTGAATACACTATTAATCATCGATTGTTGTAAGAATTGAATCATGTATGTATATTTTAAGGGGGAATATCGTACTTTCGCGGATTCAGTACAAATAGTGTAGGCTTTCAGTTTGTATTTTAATCGTATCTAGTTCCATACACTTAACCTTTTCAAAAGTCTATGTGCATAGTCTGAATTTAAAACGATTTAACTTTCAATGCTGAAACAATATATGTACTTTGAAGCCTTAAAACCCGCATTTTTAAAATTCCAACTGCCTAATCGTGCAATCGTGGAGGCTTCATTGTGTCAATGGTGGGACCAGGTATTTAATTCAAAATTAATGGATTAGACGTACCAGTTACGCATGGATTCATCTTGTAAGTCTATTAAAAAGACTATTTCCATCCCTTAAATCTGGTCGTTCACTGTAACCTAGCCTCTCTGCATACTATAAAATGGCCAGTATGTTGACCTATAGACTTTTTACGCTTTTCCAAATTAAATGAGCCTGCAGCAAACAACCAAAATACTTGGAATAATTTTCTGCAAAGTTTTCTATCTCAATTTCCATCTCATTTTTTGTGAAACATGACTTCATCTCAGACTTCATCCAAGTCCTTGAAGAAGAAGGAAACTATCATTAACGGAAGAATCTTCGCCCGCTCTATTTTTCAAGAATACATTATTTCAGAAAGAAGATATGGCTGGGATGAATCTGGTGAGCTCCTGGTGACAAGCAGCAAGGGCTTTACAGACTGTGTAGTCTACACCCAGAGAACTACGATGAATCGATTGCTGAAGAATTTTACCTCGACGCGGTATTTAATTATTCATCGGAGAAGAAAGATGCTCCCGTGGCTAAAATTGTGAGCACCATGTAGGAGAAGAAAATCTCAATTAATAGGGATCTTCTGGAAAAGTTGTACAAATTGCGCTGTGACGGACTTTCGTTGGAAGATCTTGAGATCTTTAGGTCTGAAAGTATGCTCAAGCATACTGGAAGCTGTTCACAGGAAGATACAACGCCGCAGACATTCATTCCCCATGCCACAAGAAGAGTTTCAGTCTTTATTATTTCTATCTGCACGATTTTTGTTGTCGGGTTGTGGAGAACAAAACTGATGCATTTGAATGTGCACAAATTTGAGGTTTAGAATGATGGTGGCCGTCATGAGAGAATAGAAGGTGAACTTATGAAGCACCTACAGGAGGAGGCTACCAAGCCAGAAATGCACGAAAGTCCTTTGGCCTAATGCTGAACTATATCCTGACAAGATGTGGCATCCAGCAGTCACCTGCAGTAAAGAAGATTCTTGCTGGAAAGTTTTTGGGTGGTTCCTAACCCACATTGTACAGCAAAGCGACACCTATTGCCGACATGCCTTATCCAAACTCTATGCGAACATCGAGTGATCCAAAAGATGCAAGTGGTCACTCCTCAAAGGCCAAAGCTGGTGACATCGATCAGAAGAAGAGGCCTGCCAGCAAGAAAAGGGCAACTCCCGACAGCAACTCCCCATCAGCTATCGAGAAGAAACAGAAGAAGCAACAGACTAAGGAGTCTTCAAAGATGGAAGCTATTCCTACATCACTCAGCCAGCTGGACACAGAGTATACAATAAACAGCTTAGATGGTAAAGATACAATAAGCTGTACGATTTTCGAAGTCAATTGCATAGTGGAAGTCAGTTTATTGAGTTGCTGTAATAAATATAGCAACTAAGTGTTCTCCTGTTTGCTTGATGTGTACAGGGTTTAACAATGTATACTTAATAAATCACAGTAGAATGAAAATAGTAAAAACAGAAGACAAATAATACACAATTTAAAGTGGTTCGAGGTAGACCCCTCTCCGTCCACTGGTCCTCCGCAATAGGAGTAGACAGTTTATTAAAATCACTACGTACACAACTACGTGACTTTAACTAAACCTGTCTCTGTATCATTCACACAAATTGATACAGGGACTGTAGCTTTGGGGCATTCACAGATATTGGCTTGAGCTCTTTCGACTCGCTTCTTCCCACACAGATCGAAGCTTCATCTTCAATGCTATTCTTTCCACACATGTCGGAATACGCAAGGACCTCTAGTCTACATAGGGCTAATGATAATCTCAACAATAAGGGTAGAACAATTCCAAACAGCAGTTTTATCTTTGATGAAAAATCGCTGTCTGCTGAGCTATTTACGTAAGGACTTAGTATATTTCTTCACTAGGATACTGCTGTATGCTCACGAAATATACTGCTCTTGTAATAGCTAGAATGTCAGAGTAATCTGTCAGAGTATGCACGACAATGAATAACTTCAGTGTTTAAGTCCTCTTGCTTGGGGGTATTTATAACCTTGGAAATGTATCCGTTATAAATATAGTCATAACTGGTTGGTGAGATGCTGAAATCTCTGATTGGCGGCTGCTGAATGTTTGAATTAAAGCAGATCGCATTTAATGCTTCAGACATCCTTTCTGTCTTTGCATTAAATGCTCTTCAGAGCGTTCAAACTTGTCTCTCTCCAGCTCCATTAAATGATGTCCTATCAGCAATAAATGCTACTTTAACCATGAATACTTTATGAATAAACAATGTTTATCTCAATGATTTAAATCTATATTTCTTTCAGTCCTTTTCCTAAGTAAAACATCTACAGCCTTACTGCTGTATCCAATGTATTCTCTTCTTGATGTATGAAGTAGGCTCTGTAGGATGGACTCTGTAGAAGATCTCTTTGCTGTATGGATGGGATGTATGATGAATCCTAACAGCTTCCATACTTAACGATATTCCGACATCTTTGAGACTTCTTTGCTATAAAAAACTTTCTTAGTTTTGGTGAGAACCAAAGCGTGAATGGATATTTTTTAATATACTCCTTCACACACACGCCGCCACTTCTCTCTTCATCCGCACCACCGTCCGGCCACCATCTCCGGCCAACTCACCCACCAGCCGACTCGCCATATCTGCCCGAACCTTCGCCTGCAACTTCCAGCCTGAACCGAAGCCGGCAGCAGCCTCCGCGGAGTAGACGGTCTTCACACACTCAAGGTGAAAATCGCATATCCGGTCGCCTGCACTTTCCGACTTGTTCTGCCGTCATCTTCTTCACACATAATCAGATCTGACATCGCATCTTCACCCGCAATCCAACAGTCATCAAGATTCATGACCACCATCGCCCCTCCCGTCGACTGAATCTCGGCATATATGATGAAGAAAAAAAGGGCTTCGCGTTCGCCCGAAAATAAAAAAGTCGCACCAAATACATCTTTCGATGTCGCCCGCGGCAACCTGGTTTCATCGTTGTCGCCACCTTCAGCGGAATCGCCATCGCTGCCAGTTTCGCCATTACCATCGCCAATGAAGGTTTCTGCAAATCTCCGCCGCCCGCATGATAGCTCCGTCGCTCCTCTCCACAGCAAAGGTGTACCTAACACTAGTCCTTTTGGAGACGAAGCTCCGATCACCCTCCATGTTGCAGCATCCGCGCCGTCGACCTTGCCCAAAACCCTAACGGCGGACGTACAAGAAAATAAAAAGGCTGTGAGGATTGAAGAGGAGCCATCGATCCTAGGGCCTTTTCCATATTACGGCCCAGATCTCCCGTCCCATGCAAATGGATCCTCCTCAGCGGGCCAAAACATCTCACCTAAGTTACGGGCCAAAATTTCTAATCATACTGGGCCAGCCATTATTTGGCCCACCTCTTATTTTAATTCCAGCCCAAATCCTATATCAAATAATAGCCCAAATTTAACCAATCCACTTACTTATAACCCTACACAATTAATTTCGGGCCATTTACCTTACCAGCCCGATTTAATTGGACCTCAGCCCACTCCTCTTGATCCCATATTTCCTCAAACCCAATCTCATAACATATTACTTCCCAAGCCCAACCCTTCACCTAAGCCCAATAACATACTAAATTATTTTCACCCAATTAACTTAAACCCAACCATCCAAAACAAACCCACTCGGCCCAAGCATGCCTCCTCATCTGATCCTAAACCTGACCCAACCGGCACCCAGCCAACCAAGCCCAACCGCAAACCTATCAACCCAACTTCAGCCCAACCACCCGACCAACCCCCTTCTCGGCCCAACGATGCAAAACTTTCAAACCCAACCCAACACCCTCGAGCAGCACCAACCGTTCACATTCCGGTCAGCCAGTCAGCACCGTGTTCAGCCACAACGAACCACCAGCCAAGCATAAGCTTGCAAGATACGACCCACCATCCAGACTCAGTTGCAACATATTCAACCCGTATGGCACACACTGATTCATCATGACCGACCGGTCCTGCCATGTATAATCCGACCCGACAATCTGACCCGGTTCCCAATGACCCACCCCGGCCGAGGAATACATATGCTCAAATGGTGAATAATTCGTCCGGTTCGGCACAACAGCCCGACTTTACCCAGCAGACCGGGTCGACAGTTAAAAGTTTCAATTTCGACGGAGCAAAGGTATGTTCGTTTGGTACTCTTTCCTCCGTAAATGAGAAGACGTGTATTACCTTTTCTTCTTCTGATATGATTTCTCTTGCTGCGTCATGGGAACGCTTTTCTGGATGTCCTGCCCGTGTTTTTAAGTGGTCACCTAGTTTTTTGGTTAGGACAGAGACTTCGATCTGCCCGGTTTAGATTAGACTTCCAGGTTTGCCTTTACATTTATTTCATCCACGCGCATTATACACGATTGCCAAGGCTGTTGGCAATCCCATCTTAGTTGATGCCCCGACGGCCACACATTCACGACTTTCAGTCGCCCGTGTGTGTGTGTCGAGATTGATCTTCTGGCGCCTAGAGTGCCCGATATTGAAGTTGAATTTGAGGATCACATTCTTACGCAGTCCATCATCTATGAGAGAGTTCCATTGTATTGCTCTCTTTGTTCTCATGTGGGGCATGACCCGTCCAGTTGCTACATAGTTGGCAACAAAGAACGGTCTCCTCCGCCCCAGCGTAAGAAGCCTGCTGTTGTCACATCTAGACAACAGAATGCGCAGCAGCCCCTGCTAAAGCCCCTAAGGCTAATACCTCTCAGGCTGCTCCTAAGACCGCTAAAGGGAAGGAGCCTGCCGTTTGGCAGGTTGTTACCAAAAAAGGAGCTAGAGAGACGGGGATGATCCCCAAGGGCACGGCTGCCACTGGCCAGCACTCGTACTTTGCATCGTTAGACTCCTCTGCTAGAGAGGAAGAGGATTTAGTAGGCACAGATGACATTATTAGCATGGGAAATAAAGATAGCGTGTTGGGTAGCGATGACGGTGGTTGAGATAGCGATATTGAGCGTT
The DNA here is from genome assembly GCA_033398695.1 of Orobanche coerulescens. Taxonomy (NCBI): domain Eukaryota; kingdom Viridiplantae; phylum Streptophyta; class Magnoliopsida; order Lamiales; family Orobanchaceae; genus Orobanche; species Orobanche coerulescens. Next base: position 116,234,812 of record CM065807.1, on the reverse strand, counting down.
TTTTAGAGGACGACACGGAATCCTCTACCGTCACACATTTTTCTAGACTCGTAGAGTCTACCTCCCCCCGCCATGACGGTGAGGGCTGCACGGATGATCCGAACATCGTGGAGCCTGAGACCCTTGCCATGGTGGTTTACGAGCCTCCCCCTCCTCCCCCTCCCTTTTCTTTTCCTTCTCTATCGCAGACTGAGTGTAGTCTTAAACGCACCCAATTTGAGATTTCTGAGTCCAGTATCTCTCCCTCGGTGATAGTGCCTCTTACGACGGCACCAAAGCCCCCAGTTAAGAGACGTCTGTTGTCTTCTACTGCTGCTCCCGGTGTCACCACTAGGGGCAAAGCTGCTTCCGACTCCTCGATTTCCACACGAGGAAGAACAGCTTCTCGTGGACCCTCCTCCCCCTCGAAGGGGCGATCTTCATCTCCCTTGAAAGGTGGAGCATCTGCCCGGCAGGATACAACTCGGAGATGGGGCCGCTCCAGTCAGCGTCCTAGGTGTTCGTCTGAGTTGGTTGGTTAGTTTATGTCGATACCCATTCTTACATGGAACGCTCATGGTCTGGCTAACACCGGAGCACAGAAGCGCATTCAACATCTCAACCGTGTTCATAGGTTTTCTTTTATTGGCATTTTAGAACCCATGGGTTCCAATGCTAATTTTGATTTTTATATTTGTTCTTTAGGTTTTGCGTCGGGACTTTATAATCGGTCTAACAAAATTTGGTTCTTTTCTTCCCCTCACTTCCAGCACCAAGTTTTGTTGGATACCGATCAAGTCCTCCATCTTTCTATTTCTTCCCCCCTTTTTCCTCAGTTGATTTATGTTACTTATGTCTATGCCAGCACTAACCGTGTTGGTCGTTACGCCCTTTGGGACACCCTCCGTGAGATTGCTTTGGAATTAGAGGGGTTGTCGTGGCTAGTCAGCGGTGACTTCAACATCTTCTTGCATTCACATGAGCGCGAGGGTAGTACCACAGACCGTTCTCCAGAGATTCTGGACTTCGCACAGGCTATTGCCGACTGTGAGTTGATTGATGCGGGCTGCGAAGGCGATATTTTCACTTGGGAGCGCAATGGTTTGAGGGAAAGGCTAGATCGTGCTTTATTTAATGAAGCATGGTCGAACGTGTTTGCGGTTTCTACCGTCACTCACCTGCCTATACTTCGGTCGGATCATGCACCCATTCTTATCCAGTGTCGCTTCTCCGCGACTCGTCACAAGTCGTCATTCCGTTTCCAGAGTATGTGGATCCGACATCACACATTCCTGGACACTGTTAGGGAGGTATGTCTTATCCTGACTGGATTATCTGGCATGTGTAACCTACAGGCCAAACTCCTTAGGGATAAGCACAGGCTGAAACAGTGGAACTGGTCTGTTTTTGGAAACCTTCATACGAAGTTGGCTGTGGCCTTGAGGGCTGCTGACGAGGCCGAGCGGCGATATGATTCGGATCCTACTTCGGAGAATAGAACCGCTATGCACCGTTTTCGTGCTGAGTACCATCTTCGTCTCTCTATGGAGGAAGATTTATGGAAACAGAAAGCCGCAGTTCGTTGGGTTACTGAGGGCGAGCGCAACACCCGGTTCTTTCAGGGTTTTGCAAAGCAGAAGCGTTGTCAGTCGCATATTCACAGCATTGAGGATGGTGGTATGACGATCGTTTTAGAGTCGGACATCCGATCATCCGCAGTGAATTTCTTTAGGACTCTGCTTACATCCGATGGTGATGTTCTCGTCCCCCCGGATGACACTTGTTTTCCCTCTATCCCCTGTTCTTTTGATTTTGATAGTTTGTGTGTCCCACCCTCTCCTCAGGAGATTCGTGCTGCGGTATTTGATCCTCACAGCGCTTCTGGTCCTGACGGGTTCTCATCTTTGTTTTTCTAGCATTGTTGGGAGATTGTCTCTTCCGACGTGGAGGGGGCTGTGCTTGAGTTTTTTGTGGGTCATCCTATGCCTCCGGCTTTCACGGCGACTACGGTCGTCTTGATCCCGAAGAAGCCTGTTCCGAGCAATTGGTCAGACTACCGGCCTATTAGTCTGTGTAATGTGACCAATAAGATTATCACAAAAATCCTCAACGCTCGGCTTGCTCCTCTCCTCCATCTGATTATCTCTCCGAACTAGAGTGGATTTGTTCACGGGCAGGTTATTACTGATAATATCCTTCTGGCCCAAGAACTTATTCACGACCTCCACGTTGCGGACATTTATGGTGTCCCGAACCTTGCGCTGAAGCTTGATATGGCTAAGGCATATGATAGGGTTCACTGGCAGTTTTTACGTGAGGTCCTGGTGAGGGTGGGATTCCCGGCTAGATGGATTCTATTCATCCGTCATTGCATCGAGAGTTGCACGTTCTCCATTTTGGTGAACGGCAGTCCGGCCGGCTATTTTGCCTATAGTCGGGGTTTGCGTCAGGGCGACCGTCGCTCTTCGTGCTTGCCGCTGATTATTTATCGTGCTGCTTGGACCGATTCATTCGAGACCATCCTTTGATGAGGTATAGGACGGCTGGACGGCCTTTCCCCATCTCGCACCTATACTACGCCGATGGCATCATTATATTCACACGAGCTGTCGATCATGGTCTCGTTGATCTTATGCGTCTCCTGGATCACTACTCTATGGCTTCGGTCCAGAGGGTTAGTATCCAGAAGAGCACTTTTATTCTTGCCCCTAAGCATGCGCCTCGTTGGCATCAGAGAGTTCACGATCTTACTGGTTTTCGCCAGGGTGATCTCCCCATCACCTATCTTGGTGTGCCCCTTTACAAAGGCTTTATGAGACGAGAGCTCTTTGCTGGGGTGAAGCAACGGATGTTGGATAGGATCTCTGGTTGGTCCCATCGCCACCTTGCTTTTGGGGGACGCTTGGCTCTTATTAAGAGCACTCTCTGCACGATTCCTCTACACCTGCTTCAGGTGTTGGACCCTCCACAGTACATTATCCAGGAGCTCGAGCAGATCATTGTGAAATACTTCTGGGGTGCTGTTGGTCCGAAGAGGAAGACGCACTGGGTCAGTTGGCGGCAGATTTGTCGTCCGGTCTCTGAGGGAGGCCTCGGGATTTGGAGCCTTTCGGATATGGCGAGAGCTTTTAGTTATAATCTCTGGTGGCGCCTTCGCGCGGGCACGTCTCTGTGGGCGCAGTTTATGCTCCGCAGAAACTACTTTGCTGGCCTCTATACGCCTATGCGTACCGCTCTTAAAGCTCATGCCGGCCACCCTTGGCGCCGTCTCCTCCGAGTGGGTATTGAGGCTCAGGAGTTCATACGCTGGACTCTTGGTTGTGGCCGCGGGGAGGTCAGCTTTTGGGACGATACTTGGATTGGGGATAGGCCTATTTCTTCTTTTCATCAGGTTACTGGTAGACCCCATCTTAGGATTCATGAGTTATGGGTTGATGGGACGTGGGACATGGGTAGATTGGAGTCTATTGTTGGAGAGGAGCTAGGATTTACCCCTCAGTTCATCCAGGAGATCTCCGAGATTCCCATCGTCGAGGAGGATTCGGATAGTATGTGCTGGACTCTTACCTCTTCGGCTTGGTCTCACATCAGGGTGAGGGGTCAGGCTAATCTTGTTTACGGGGCCATCTGGACTGCCTTACTTACACCGACCACTTTGGTGTTTATTTGGCGACTTCTCATGCGACGGATACCGACTGATGACATTCTACAGAGGAGGGGCGTTTCACTGGCTTCAAGATGTTTATGCTGCTCGCATACGCTTACCCATACCAACCATACTGAGACCATTGCCCACCTTTTCTTGGAGAGTGATGTGGCTCGTGACGTGTGGGAGTATTTTGGCGCATGGACACATTTATCCCTACCCCATACTCAGAATATCTTTGAGCTCCTCAGTTTTTTCGCACACGGCCCACACTTTAGGCACGCGACTTTCATTATTCCTTGTCTGATCCTTTGGTTCATCTGGACAGAAAGGAATAGTGCAAAGCATAGGGCGGTTACTTTTCTTTCGTCTCATGTTATTGTGCAGGTGGATCGCCATGTTGCTTTATTGGCTTCTGCGGGGCTTATTTAATCTGAGTTTTGGGCGGGTTGCTCGCCGCCTGATCATTTCCAGCGAGCTACATCTTCCCCCGCTCAGGCTTGTCGCCCCATCCCGGTGGTTTGGCTTCGACCCGAGACCCCTTGGATCAAGCTGAACACGGATGGTTCGTTTGATAGAGACACACAGATTGCGGGTGGGGGGAGGTCTGATTAGAGATCACCACGGAGAGCTTCTTCTTGCTTTCCATTCCTCTTTCCAGGCCTCTTCGAGTTTTGATGCTGAGGTTCAGGCATTGGCGATTGGATTGATTCTAGCTTCCCAGAGATTGAGACATGCTTGGATTGAGCTTGATGCTGCTGCTGCGGTGACCCTGCTATCATCTGGCCATCGGGGCTCTTGGATGGTTCGTCACACTCTTATGCGTATCCGACACATTCTCAGAGATATTCAGTTCAGAGTCACTCACATTTTCCGGGAGGGCAACAGGCCGGCCGACTATCTTTCTGAGCTCGGCATGTCGTCACTCGGCATTCAGACTTATACTTACGATACTGCTCCTCCGTTTCTTCTCTCCCTTATACGGATGGATCAGCTTGGTTATCCGTCTTTTAGATCTAGATAGTTTTTTATTTTATTGATTGCTTGCTTGCCTATTGGTCCGCACATTAGCCCACAGTTTTAGTGGTGCACCTTGTATTGATCTAGCGGGCCGTAGGCACTTTAGATTTCAGGTTCCGGAGTATGGTCCATTTTTGGTCATAATTCGGAGTTGACGATGTTTGGACCCGAATTATGGCTCATTTTTTGTCATAATTCGGGACTGATACTTTGTATTTCTTGATTTCTTCTTATCTACAGGTTGGTGGGTCCCGCCTCAACCCCCCGTCCACACTGGACGCTTTTTCCTTTAAAAAAAATGTTGGCAATTATCAAAACAGGAATATTTATCCTAACAATTTCCCCCTTTTTGATAATGCCAAAATTTCCTCTAGATACCTTCTTCTGGATACAGAGACGCAGTCTTCAAGTCTTCTGTCGATTGATCTGATCTTCATAACTTAGTCTAGAAATTTAAACTGCTCGTAGGCAAGGTCTAAAAATCAAAGTCCGACAGGACTTAAGTGTATTACAACTGATCTTATGATTGGCGCGTACGCACAATCTTACAGGGTAAAAACTAAATTGCATACAACTTAATCTATAAACTGTTCGCAGACAAGTTTGTTACAGCTTTGAGTATTAACAAGTTTGTACTTGTTGAAAAATAGCAAAACTAGATAATCAAATAGTAACAACAGTAGCATAGATTACAAGCTGTAATCTTTCAAGAAAACAAGTTTTATTGATACAAATGGGAAAAATTACAAGTTCTTGAAAAAGTAAAGATACAGATAAATGCATACTGCATTGGTAAGCATACAGAAGAAACAAATACAGCGAAAAGGTAAATAGGCCAGCTTCTATACTAAGAATGCCTCCAAGGCCTCCGGTCAGGATCATTTGCAGTTCCTTTCCACCAGTTGACTAGGGAGTCCTTGCCTCGATCCCTATATATGCTTCTTCTTTCAGGGGATTGATCGAAAGCAAGTATCCAATCTTCCGGGTGGGTGAGCCGTTCACCTTTCTGGTGCCTGGACTTCATCAGCATTTACAGAGGGAGCCTTCCTTCCGCTAACTGCCTCGAGAATTTATTTGCGACATCATATAGCGTATTGAATCAGTTGAAGAGGGCAAACTCCCTGATGAGCGTACAGAAGTAACTCATCAGTTCATTTTTCTTCTAATTCTTCATATCATTGGCTAAAGGCTGCCGGTCAGTAGGCAGCAGAATTTCGAATGGATTTCGCACATTGTTCTTCTAGGAGATGTTGGGATCCTGGAACTCAGGTCAAGAGACATATATCCTGTATTCTCTTGTAGCTTGACTAGACCCGGGTGAGTCCAGTCGTCCAATCGCAACAGTAACACTCTCTTCTAGTGTTGCATATCTCTCTCTCTCTCTCTCTCTCTCTCTCTCCATTCTCCATCTTCGGGTAGCCTCTCTCGACTCTTCCCCCTTTTTGGCATCATCAATATCTGGTACCTTGGATGAATCTCCTGTAGGAGCTTCATAGACTCGTCATGCTTGGTCTTCAGATCATTGACGCTTTGAACCAGATTACCAACTACTATACACATATCATCGATATTATGATCGTGCTCAATGAGTCTGGTCCCAGTATGTTGAAGGGTGGCAACCGTTTTGGCCTCGAAAACTCATAGATTCTCTTGTTCCTGACGCAGGATCTGCTCCTAGTGCTATTTTAGCTAGTTGAGCGCCTTCCATAATGCTATAGGCATCAGGTGGAACCCGTCTTCCACAGTGTTGATAGCAGATTTCAGTTTGGGGATCTCATCCTGGGCAGTCTCTCTCATCCAGTTGAGTTCTTTTCCGATGTCATACAGTTCCTTTACGGCCTCTTGCAAGAAAACTATCTGTCGATTGATGGCATAGAGTTTCTCTATGTGGGCTTCGGTACGCGGGGAGCCAGGGTGAGCAATTCTAGAATCCTCCGGTTCTTCAAGTTGATGAAGAACCACATGATGATGGGGTCTTCGTGGTCTGTCGTCGGGCAGAAAATCATCATCAGATTCTGATTTTGAGCTAACGGAGGTGGGAGATGCAGCGGCATCTGGAGTAGGAGCTTCAGACGCAGGGGCTTCGGAAGCAGGAGCTGTGGAAGCGGGAGCTTCAGAAGGAGGTGTTGTATGTTTAGTCTCGGAGACAGAAGGGACTGATTTCTCCTGTCTGTATTGGTCGTTGGTAGTCGGAAGTACATGAGGGATTGAATCCTCCTGCCGACTCTCAACTCCTGCCTGATTTGGAAGAGGGACTGAATCCTCTTGGCGGATTACTCGGGCATCGTCGTCAGGTTGCGGTAGCAGCTTGCTCTTTAGAGGTGACAGGAGGGACTGATTTCTCATGTTTCTGTTCTTGAGCAGCTTTTCATTGTGGGGGAGGGGACTGTTGTCTGTCAGATGTTCCCTGACCCTGTTGGTTCATGAATTTGGCCATTTCACCTTCCCTGACCTCTTTACGGCTGATCCTTAGACCGGCCTATAGGGCATCATCGTCGTCGTCCGAGTCAGGGTCGGAGTGGTGGCTTAGTGAAGGAGCTTCGTCCCTCGACTGTGACTTCCCTTTGATTATAGCCTTTTCCTTTGCCGTGTAATTTTCAGAGATAAGCTCGCAGCAAAAGTGATCCTCCTAGCGGATCAGGACTTCGACGTTCTGGGTGTACGTGACCTCCAGAGCAAATACTTCCTCATCCTTCCAGTCAGCCCAATGGTATAGGGTGTCGTATGGGGCGACCCTGTAGGACTTCCAGATTTTGAAGCATTTAAAAGCTTCCTCGATTTGAACCTAGAGGAGGGTTGTATTTATTATATCAGTTGTGGGCTTCGTACAGTAGGTGGGTCTACGGTCTGGATAGGATCCTCAACAGCTGTGGGAGCCTGTTTTGTAGAGGGATCTCGAACAGGGGATGGTACCCTGTGGGGAGAGGGACTCCGTACATGTGTGGGTGCCCTGTTAGGAGTAGCGGATTTCGGCTCCAAAGGGGCAACCGATTCGCCGGATCCTTCCAATTTGGAAAACAGTTGGTCATCCGCCATAGCTGCCATAGGCTCAGGATTTGCTGTTTCATCAGCAACTGCTTCTTCCATAGCGGTTGCACCCTATGGGATTGTTCATCTATAGGAGCAGTAGGAACATCTACAGTGACCGCTGTAGTCACTGTAGCCTAGGCCCTAGAAGACTTCTTGGTCCTCTTTTTCTTCTTCTCTACAGCATGAGGTGACCTGCTGTCACAGACACTCCTCTTCCTCTTCTTTTCCTCGCTCGAGATTCTTACAGTGACGTCCCTCGGGTCACCTGAGATCGGCATGTCTTAGGGATGCAACCTCTTAGCAATCAAGGGAGTCTTGTTGGTGCGGTGGCTTTCATCCCACCAATGAATTTTTCGGGGCCAATCTTCTTGGTATCGGCAGATTGCTTCACTCCGCAGTGGGTGAGGATGTAGTTCAGAATGAGTCTGAAAAATTTCTTGGCAGTTTCAGGTTTGGCAGCCTCTTCCTGAATCCTCTTTAGTGGTATTTGACACCATTTTACCTTCTCTCCAGACATGATGGCTACCATCATTATGAAGGATAGGTTAGTGCACATTTCGAAAGCTCCTGTCCGGTTCTCAACTACTCAGCAACAAAAGTCAAGAAGATAAACATACGGCAGGGTGAAAATTTTCTTGTGGCATGAGGGATGAACGTTCTTGGCATTCTCATCACCCCTGAATAGTTGCCAGTAGGCAGACAAGTAGGCTTTCCGACCCGAAGGTCTCTATCTCTTTCATTTTCAGGCCATCAGATGGCATCCTGTACAGTTTCTCAAACAGATCTCTGTTCACAGAGATCTCAAGCCCTTGAACAATTGCAGAAATATCAGAAATCTCACCTCCTCTACTCTGACATGAGTACTTGAATGAGGTGTCTAAGTAGAACTCTTCAACTATTTGCTCATCATACAACTCGGCATGGTGACTAGCAAGGCGGTACATCCCTTGCTGTTTCACCCTTGAAACGACTATCTCCATCCCGACAAAGTCTTTTCCTTCATGATTAATTCTCTACATCCCCATGGATCTGGCAAAGATACGTCATCGATGATTGATTCCTTCTTCTTCATTGATAGGGATGAAGTCTGAGAAGTCGACATTTTTGCAGAATAAAAGGGTGTGAAATAACAGAGAATCACACAGAAAAATGCAGAAAATGTATAAAATATGTAGACTATTTGCTTAAGACTCGTGTAAATTTGTAGAAAGCGTAAAGAGTCTATGGGAGCAAAATACAGTTCTTTTATAGGGTACAGGGAAGATTAGGATTTTAAACAGTGAGCAGTCATAAGGGATGGGAACCGTCTTTTTAGAAAAAACGTACAGGATGGATTCAGAGTAACTCGTATGTCTGATCCATCTGTTTTTAAAATGATAACTGGTCCCACTTCTGGCAGTTCGTCTCCCCATATTGCACGAAGCGACAGTTTGAAAATATTGAAATCGCGGGATTTGAGGCGATAAAGTCCAGGTATCTTTAAAACCATTAAAGGATAACACGTTTGAAGTATAAATAGGGCACGTGGACTTAAAATGTTTTATGATTAAATAAAATATAATTATGTTATTAATTGACATCCTACAGGGTATGTGTTGTATCCGCAAAAATACAGCGTTCCCCTAAAAGCTACATACAGGATTCAATTCTTACACCAATATCTCGATTAATATTGTATTCATGGGTCGTACTGTATTCCCCCTAAAATTAATGCAAACGTCAGTCGTAGGAAGGTTTGATGCCTTCTTTGTCCTACAGTACTATCTGACTTGTTCTGAATGTACTGTCAATTAAAGTGGATAATGTATTCTTGGGTCTTACAGCATTCTCCCTCGATTGATGAGTAAAATGTAAAAACTTACAGGAAGTCGGGTTGTAGCATTCCAAATTCTTAAAGAAGGATACAGAATCTGGTTGTGCTGAGACGTTTTGTAAAGATGTCGGCCAACTGAATATCTGTATGAATTTTCTCGGTCCGAACATCCTTATTCTCAACATGATTCCTGATGAAATTATGCTTCATATCAATATGCTTAGTTTGCGAGTGCAATAAAGGGTTGTGCGATATTTCAATTATACTCGTGCTATCACACATGATTGGCGTCTCTCTAGCACTGATTCCATAATACTATAGCTTCTGTTCCATCCAGAGAATCTGCATACAGCAACTTCCAGCGGCATAGTATTCTGACTCAATTGTATAAAGCGAGTTGGCTAATAGCTTCCTACTGAACCATGACACAAGTCTAGATTCAAGAAAGTGATAAGTATCGCTTGTGATCCTCCTATCCAGCTTACAGCCTCCAAGATCCGAGTCGCTGTAGCCAACCAAGTCGACTCCTCCTTCCTTAGGATACCACAGTCCTACATCAACTGTTTCTTTCACGTACTTAAGGATTCGTTTGGCTGTCGTGAAGTGTGACTCCTTAGGTGCTACTTGATACCAAGCACACACTCCTACAAAAAACTAGATATCGGGCATGCTCGCCGTTAGGTACAGGAGTGAGGCAATAAACTTCCGGTAGAGTAATTAATCAACCGACTTTCCATCTTCGTCAGCACTAATTTGCGTGGAAGTGCTCATGGGGGTTGACGAGGATTTAGAGTTTTTCATCCCAAACTTGTTGAGAAGCTCCTTGCTGTACTTCTCCTGGTTGATGAAGATTTCTGTAGGCAATTGCTTCACCTGCAATCCTAGGAAGTAACTAAGTTCTCCCATCATGTACATTTCAAACTTACTTTACATGATATGAGAGAATGTTTGACATAGAGCACAGTTAGTAGAACCAAATATAATATCATCATATATTTGCACCATCAACAGGTCATCTCCTTCATGTATCTTAAATAGAGTCTTGTCCATAGCACCTTTCTCAAATCCACTGTTGATAACGTACAGGGACAGGGTTTAATACCCTCTAGATGCTTGCTTAATTCCATACAGAGCTTTTCGTAGTCTGTATATTAGGTTTCCGCCTTCAGTGTTGACAAACCCTGGTGGTTGCTCAACATAGACTTCTTCGGAAAGATATCCATTCAGGAATGCACTTTTAACTTCCTTTTGATATACTATAAAACTCTTATGGGCGACAAAGGCGTAAAATATCCTGATGGCTTCTAGTCTAGGTACATGAGCAAAAGTCTCATCATAATCTATGCCTACATCTTGTCTGTAGCCTTGTGCGACTAGACGGGATTTGTTCCTAATAACAAATACATTCTCATCCTTCTTGTTTCTAAATACCTATTTGGTTCCAATTACAGCTTGATGTTCTGGCCTGGGTACTAGATGTTCACGACCTCTTCAAGCTCGATATCCAATATCCTAAAATTAAAGCCCACGACGGGGTCAGTCATAATACTCAACAATGGTAACCGTCACATCACGTCAATAATTACATACCAATGGGAATACAAAATAAGAATACGACCAATGTAATCTTATCGTCATAACTTTCCCAAACTCATAATAATTCCCATCAAAGTAACCATTATCACATTTCACATCTCGTAATCTCCATTAACTCAAACATAATATCCATACGGTACCTCAAGTAATACCCAAGATTCTCAAAATATCATCACAACTCGCTGATACTAAATATACCAACTCTGGCCAATTCAATCCATCGGATAACATCAACAACTATCAACACGATAATCGATTGTCCATCCCAGGACAAGAACCAAGAAGGAAAATACGGAATATACCTCAATGTACGAAATGCCACGACGAAATCATGTCAGTCTAATCCAAGATCAGATCAACACAAGATACAGACATGGTCCTAAAATAAGACCTACAAATGCATACTCATATGACAACGTCAATATTTTCACAACAATAACAACAACGTATACTCAATGGAAATCCGATGATCCAGCGCCCTCAGCATAGATCCCAAGATGATCCTATCAGATCAACACGAGGTGGGTAACCGACAATACACAAATATACGCAAAACATATGGTAAAACCAACTATGCGAATCCACATGATTCCATCAACACAACACAGGGTAATCCAATGATCCAGCGCCCTCAGCATAGATCCCAAGATGATTCCGTCGGACCAACACGAGGTGAAAACCCCATCCAATGATCCAGTGCCCTCAGTATAGATCCCAAGATGATCCCGTCGGACCAACACGAGGTGGACATCTGATCCAGTGCCCTCAGCATAGATCACACGATCCCATCAGATCAACACAACATAAATAATTCAATTATGCATACACATATGCAAATCAATATGTTCATCAACATGAACAACACATGACTCAATAACATGAATGACATTATGATAAAACAACTAGGAAGACCTCATGTTCAACAACATGAATGACAACATGCATGATCAACATCATTAACACTACACCGAAATCAAATTAAGATACTTGCCCCGAGTCCTTCGGGAGCAATCTCTATGTCAAACCATCACCGATGATTATCCTCAACACTCGGCGATCCAAACGTACCACGGACTATAGATAACTCGTATCTTCGTCTTTACCACGATGTATCCTCGATACCCAATTATGCCAATAACCAAAGTAATTCATATACATTATGATTTAGCTACCAAAATCGCAAAAACAACGTACAATACAAATCTCTAGAATTCATAATAACAATCATTGCTATATGCATTATAAACGGAATGAAACTGAAACCATTCATTAAATATTATAAACTGAGCAGGTAATAACTTGCCTCGATACCAATGAAGCCATTACCAATTCCTTGACATCGTATGCAAGTTCCTCGTCCCCGATCAATGCAATCCACGAGCATCCTCGAACTTGACCGTAAGGCACGGTTCTTGTCAATGATCAATTATCGCAACCTATTGCAATAATAAATTAAGAACAATCCGATAACAATCAACAACTGCACGACCAACCAATCAACCAAACGGTTCCACAATATCCCGATTAAACATAAATCCGAACAACCCGAATCAATCAATCACGAATTCATAACCACGATACCTTCCATAATCCGATAATCATATCAATGATCAACTCATCTCGATAACAAGGATTACACAACATACTCTATTCCGAATTCATACGAATTAACAAGATTCATCCTTGTTTATAATTGTAAATTTCATAGTAAGATAATACTATCGGCATAATCGAGAATCCGAACTACCCAAATAGTTCAATACCATTGAGAATCTTGTTATAAGATTAACTATAATCTTTCTGGATTCAAAATTGTTGTCATGATTCGTATTCCATCAGGAACATACGAATTCTACCACTACAATCAACATAACATTGGTTTCAATCCTCAAATCCATTATTATACTTAAAAACCATTAGGTATCCTATCACAATTTCCCTCTTTGATGTGATATATATACCAAGAACATCAAGAACATCAAGAACACCATGATTCCATAATCATGATTATAACAAATGACATAATCGAAGACATAAACCATCGTATCCTTCAACATATAATTCATATAGCCTCAAGAATCGTAACAAGAACACGATAATCATCTTCATACGAATCATTCATCAATAATAACATCAAAATACGAATTCAAGGTGTAGAGTTCATCAACATACCTCAAGAACATGAATAACACAATCAAACTCTGTAAGAATCATCAATATCTTGATATTCAAGCCTCAAATCCATGCTTCCAAGCTTATAACCAAGTTGGAAGAGGTTTATTTTTACTAACACACTCAGAAGGGCAAAGTTTGGAGGAAGGTATTGATTTTCTCTCGTGAAGAAATGAGGAACCGATCCTTATTTTATAAACTGTATCGTTCATTACGTACGTTATCACTCAACATTAACGTACGTAACGCTCTCTAGCGTACGCTACACATCCAACATAGCGTACGTAACACCATTCCAGAGCTCACTGACTTGTTTCATTCGATCGCTTATGTACGTAATGCATAGGCTATAGCGTACGTAATACATAGATTGACATGCTATAGTAAATGTCCAATTAACGTACGTAATGCACTAATCATAGCGTACGTTATCTAGGAGTTGACTCGCCCATGCATGTTCTTCGCCGAAAGCTGCCGACCACGGGACCCACCTGTCGGCCATAGCCTGATCCTGTCTGATTCCCCTCGTTATGTACGTAATGCGTTGTGCATAGCGTACGTAACACTTAACATTTTAGCGTACGTTATCTTATAAACTTACCGTACGTTAAGGACTCTGTACTTTGTTGACTCAAAGTGTTTTGATGATGATTATATTCAAAACATTTAACCAAAATCTATCTCATCGAGCTGTTACATTGAAGGAAAATTCTGTTCCTAGGGCACGCTACAGACTGAATGGTAGCGCACGCTATCGAGGGCAAGTCACCTGTAGTCGGGCAAGTAATCTGCAGTCAAGTTGGAGTCATCTGATGGATAGCACACACAAAGCCTACAATATCAGCACACGCTAAGTTGTCAAACTTAGCGCACGTTAACATCTATCTATAGCGCACGCTATCGCAATCAAGGCAGAGAGTCAATAAGGTCAAGACAGAAAAAGAGAAATTATCTGCGCACGCTACGGAAGTATGATTACGTACACTATTCAGAGGACTTAGCGCACGTTACATGCCAAACCTTGTGCACGCTACCGGAAATCATATTAGTAGTCCAATAGGCTCTGGACTCAAAATAAGGAAGGAATTACGTACGTTAAACATGCTAACGTATGTTATCTGGAAAATTTGTAGCGCACGCTACAATACATTTGTTGGCGCATGCTAAACGTTCGAAATCCTACCGTTAGTCAACTTATCCGTTGGAACGCAGAGGTTAAAAAGGAGATCCGAAAAATATGGAAATCTAATATTAAATAATACTAGCGCACGGTAAAGTATATGTACTAGCGCACGCTAAGTACAATTTTATCCATTGGAAAAGAGATGTTGGGGAGACAAACCGACAAGATTCAATAGTCAAAAGTGAAGACCTGTTGACCAACGCTAACGCACTCTACAGAAGACCGTCTAGTGCACGCTAGACTTGTATTATTAACATTGGTACAGTTTAATGACCGTTCAGTTCAGTCAAGTCAAATCTCGATAATGCACACTATGAAGGATTATTAGCGCACGCTAATAATATGTTTTTCAACATATGAAGAAGGCCTTGACACTATAAATACCCATATCACTTGGGTGTTTCATCACACAACTTCAAGCATTCAAGTATTCAAGCATTCAAAGCATTCTTGGGCTCAGATTTCTATTTATTATTGCATTCTAAGTTGTGAGGAGAAAAGATACAAAGAGTGATACACATTGTAATATTTATTATACTTTGTATTCTTTTCATTTGGTTGTGTGTGTTGCATTACTCATACATGAGCGTAAGAGAAACGAATTAAGAGTCACTAATCCGATGTTATTAGGATCTTTGATCCGGCATTGTTAGGATTACACTCCAACATTCGTAAGTGGGGATTGTCTAGTTCCGATAGAACACTAGATACAAAAAGTTTATTTTGAGAGTGGTTGTGCTTGGACCAATAGAAGACAAGGGGTTGTAACGGTTGTTGTGCTCGGACCGATCAAAGACGAGACAAGTGTGTGGTTGTTCTTTAGCTAATAGACAAAGAATTCGGAGAGAGGACGAAAGCAAGTTTCCGAACCTCTATAAATCTTTGAGTCTTTTACTTTCCGCACATTTTATCTTTATTCGCGAGAAAGTTCAATATTCCGCATTACCACTATTCAACCCCCCTTCTAGTGGTGAATTTATCTCTTCAGTTGGTATCGTAGCGGGTCTCTTTTTACGGGTTTAACCACCTAAGGGAAAAAGACCCGCAAATGGCTCTTCTTGGCCAAATCGAAGGAAATGCTCTCAACCGTCCTCCCTTCTTCGACGGTTCCAATTTCATGACATGGAAAAAGAAAATGGTTATATTCGTTCAAGCCTATGATATTGAAATTTGGAAAGTCATTGCCCTTGGTCCGAAATCGCCAAGAAAGAAGATGGATCATTGAAAAAGTTCGACGATTTCAACGACGAGGACTAGAGGAACACGCACATCAATTCACGTGCTACTCAACTTCTCTATTGCGCCCTTAATCCCGAAGAACTCAATAGGATATCCTCCTACGAAAGCGCAAAGGAAATTTGGGAAATCCTCGAAGTAACTCATGAAGGAACCACCCAAGTCAAGGAGACTAAAATCAACATGCTTCTTCATGACTACGAACTCTTCTCCATGAAAGACGAGGAAACGATCAAAAATATGTTGGATCGGTTCTCGGCTATAACCAATGGACTTGCATCTTTCGGAAAACCTATATCTAGTAGCGACAAAGCTAAGAAAATTCTTCGCTCGTTGCCACATGAATGGGATGCAACGGTTACTGCTATCATGGAGTCCAAAGATCGCAACAAACTCGAGTTTAGTGCCCTCATCGGGTCACTCATCAATTATGAGATCATTCTCAAGTCTAGAGGTACTAAACCAGCCTCGTGAAAAAGTAGTCGCATTCAATGTTGATAGCGATGTTGAGGAAGATGTTCCCGAAGATGAAGATGACGAGGAACTTGCTCTCTACGCCAATAACTTTAGAAGGTATAAAAATCTAATTCAAAGAAGGCGAAATTTCCTTAGTCGGGATGGTAAGGCGAAACAAAAGAAGAATGGCTATGTTCTTATAAAGAAGTTCGATAATAATTGTCGGAAATGCGGTCAAGCCGGTCACCATGCCAAGGAATGTCGAGGATCCTCTTCAAACCCTCAAATTGAAAGATTCAAAAAGAAGGAGGTTCTAATCGCTTTTTGGAGTGATGATGAGGAGGAGATTGAAAGATCCCTAGATGCTAATCTCGCGTTCATGGCACTCGACTCCAAAAGAAATATCGAGGTAAGTTCTAAACTTAATGATGATGAATATGATACATTCGATTTTTGTGATTCACAAGAAGTTTATCATGACGATGAGTTATTAAGTGCGTTTGAATCTTTGAACATAGAATACGACGAGATGGTTAAATTAAATATGTCTTTAAAAAGGAAAGTAAAATATTTAGAACTCGAGAAATCCTCTCTTCAAAATAAAGGCAAAACGATTGAACTCGACCATACCTTATGCCTTGAAAAAAGAAAACGTTTTGAAAATTGAGTTGACGAAAACTCAATAGGAGCTAAAATATATTTTGAACAAATTTATTCTCGGAAATGAGAAATTCGAAAAGTTCTTATCCATACAAAAATCCCCATTGTTAAAACACGGTCTTGGTTTCGACCCGTTTAAAAGGGAACAATCCCTTATTAATCTTGACAAAATAAAGAAAGCCGAAACCGAGAATTTAAAAACTCCTTTCAAACAACGAGTTCATGATTATGTTCGTTCAAAGTTTAGAACCATCAAAGTTAAACAATTATGGGTTCCAAAAGGGACAATTGTTCCGAATGCTATAAGTATCGTTAACTTTGGAGGACCCAAAAGGGCTTGGGTACCGAAACAACCGAGAAACACTATTTTTGTAGGTACCAGCACCAAGTAAAAGCAAGTGGTACATTGATAGCGGATGCTCAAGGCATATGTGTGGCTCCGAGGACTTGTTTGAGGACCTCGAATATAAAAAACAAGGACATGTGACCTTTGGCAACAATCAAAAGGGAAAGATTAAAGGCATCGGAAAAGTCAGTAAGGAACCTTCTCCCTCTATCAACAAAGTATTATTTGTTGAAGGTTTGCATCACAATTTACTTAGCATTTCACAACTATGCGATGAAGGTTTTAAAATTCTCTTTGAGCAAACTCATTGCACGGCGTTTAGAAATAATAAAATTGCATTCATCGGTTTGAGATGTGGAAACATTTATATTGTTGATCTTAATGGTAAAAGTTCATTTAATGAAAAGTGCCTTATTACTTTGGATGATAGTGCATATTTATGGCATCGTAAATTGGGGCATACATCTCTACCCATCATTTTTATTTTATCGAGACACGATCTTGTCCGTGGTTTACCCAAACTCAAATTTGATCGGAAACATTTGTGTAAATCTTGCATAAAAGGGAAACATACTCTAAAATCTTTCAAACCAAAATTCGAGGTTTCCACTAGCCGCATTCTTGAACTTGTGCATATGGATTTGATTGGACCATCTAGATATGTTAGTCTAAATGGTAAACTTTATACTTTTGTTATTGTTGATGATTATTCCTGTCTTACTTGGGTTAGATTTCTTGCTCATAAAGATGATATATTTTCCGAGTTTTCCAAATGGTGTCGTTTGGTGCAAAATGAGAAAAATCTCTCTATAATTTCTATTCACACCGATCACGGAGGTGAATTTGATTGCACTCCGTTTGAGCTTTTATGTGACAAATATGGTATTAATCACGATTTTTTGGCTCATAGAACGCCTCAACAAAATGGGGTTGTTGAAAGGAAAAATCGATCTTTGGAGGAAATGTCAAGGACTATGCTTAACGAATATTCTCTTCCACAATATTTTTGGGCCGAAGCAATTTTTATGGCATGCTGTGTGATTAAACGAGTTCATGTTCGTAGAACTCACCTTAAAACTCCGTATGAATTATGGAAGGACAAAAAGCGAAATATATCTTACTTCCATCCTTTTGGTTGCAATGTGTTTATCCTAAATAATGGTAAGGATAACTTGGGGAAATTTGATGCTAAATCCGACTCCAGAATATTTCTTGGGTATGCTATAGGGTGGCATTTCGGAACCGAAAATCGAAAATCGAACCGAAAAAACCCGAAAAAAGAACCGAAAACCGAAACCGAAGAAGACCGAACTGAAAAACAAAAAAACAGAACCGAACCGAACTAATTTGGTTCGATTCTCGGTTCGGGGTCGGGCGGAACTGAACCGGACCGAAATGGACCGAAGTCAAATTTCAACATACTAAAATGACCTTGTTTTTGTGATTTTGGTGTGTTTCGAATTTTAGTATAATTCGTTTTCCTTTTGTAAGACCCTCATGGGTCCAAGAAAGACCGATAATATGGTCATCTAATTTGTGATTCAATTAATTTAGGTTGAGAGAATGAGCTACTGTGATTTACGATTGTTATATGATTTGAGATATTTGTAAATTTCTATGCAACTCTACCTTTTATCTTGAACATATATATAACTCTTGTTGGCTTGTTGTTATATATAACTTATTCTACTGCATATAATATTTGAATTTATATTGTGAAGAATCGAAAGACATCAAACCAAATCGAAACCAAACCGAATATTTAAAAAACCAAACATAACCGAACCGAACTTCAAAAAGAACTGAACCAAACCGAAACCGAATATTTGGTTCGATTATCAGTTTCGGTCAAAAACCAAACCGAATGGAACCGAGTCCACCCCTAGTATGCTATGAATAGCAAAGCATATCGTGTTTATAACATTAGAACAAATAAAGTTGAAGAATCCATTCATGTTAAATTCAACGATATGATCTCACCCCCGAGAAAGGTAGAATGTTTTGATGATGTAGGTATTTTTCCGGATTCTCATCCCTCAAACTAAATGGAGAAAATTTCGGAAATACAAAAGAAGAAAATCGAGAGCTTACCGAAAGATTGGAGGCACATCAAAGACCATCCAAAAGATCTTGTGATTGGAAATATTGAAGACGGTGTACAAACTCGAAGGAGAACCACCGAATATATGGCTCATTGTGCTTTCGTATCCGAAATTATTCCCAAAAATATATCCGAGGCTTTTGATGATGAAAGTTGGATGATGGCAATGTAAGAGGAGCTCGTTCAATTCATGCACAATAACGTATGAAATTTAGTTCCCGCCCCTAAAGATAAAACTATTATCGGAACTAAATGGGTGCACAAAATCAAGTGCGACGAAGACGGTTACCCAATTCGAAATAAATATTGTTTCATCGCACAAGGGTATAATCAAGAGGAAGGTCTTGATTACGAATAAAATTTTAATCCCGTGGCTCGAATCGAAGCCATCCGTTTGTTATGTGCATTTGCGGCTCACAAAAAGATCAAGCTATTCCAAATGGATGTGAAAAGTGCATTCTTGAATGGCTATATTCAAGAAGAAGTTTATTTCAAGCAACCTCCCGGTTTTGAAGATGACCAATTCCCGGATCACGTCTACAAGCTCAACAAGGCGCTCTACGGTTTGAAACAAGCACTCCGAGCATGGTATGATCGTTTAAGTCAATTTTTAATTGCAAATGATTATAAAAGAGGTAAAGTCGATAATACCTTGTTTGTGAAAATATTGGATAATGATATACTTGTTTGCCAAATTTACGTTGATGACATTGTTTTTGGGGCTACTAACGAATCATTCTTCCAAGATTTTTCGAATCTTATGAAGGGAGAGTTCGAGATGAGTATGATGGGAGAATTAACATTCTTCCTCGGGTTTCAAATCAAGCAATGCGAAGATGGGATTTTTATTCATCAAACAAAGTACTCAAACGATCTACTCAAGAAATTCAAAATGGAGAGTAGCAAAGTGATTTCAACGCCAATGTCTTCATCATTGAAATTAGAAAAAGATGAAAATGGCAAATCCGTAGATCAAAAATTATGTCGAGGTATGATCGGGTCTTTGCTATATTTAACTGCTTCTTGGCCAGACATAATATTTGCTACTTGCTTATGTGCTCGATTCCAAGCTAATCCTAAGGAATCCCATTTAATTGCTTGTAAATGCATTTTTCGTTACTTGAATGGGACCATCGGTTTAGGTCTATGGTATCCTTCTTGCTTGGATTTTAATTTGATTGCATATAGTGACGCCGATTTCGGCGGATGTAAAATTGATAAAAAGAGTACTAGTGGTACATGCCATTTCATTGGCTCATGCTTAATATCTTGGGGAAGCAAAAAGCAAACCAGTGTAGCGTTGTCTACAGTTGAGGCCGAATACGCTGCTACAGGGAGTGCCTATGCTCAGGTATTATGGATTAAAAATCAACTCCGCGACTACGGCATTTATTTTGAAAATACCCCTATTTTATATGACAATACTAGTGCAATTAATTTGAGCAAAAATCCCGTGTTGCATAGTAGAACTAAGCATATAGACATTAGACATCACTTTTTATGTGATCATGTGCAAAAGAAAGATATTTGCTTAATTTTTGTCGGGACAAAGGATCAACTTGCTGATATATTTACGAAACCTCTTCCCAAGGAATCATTTAATACTATTCGTTTGGAATTTGGTATGAGACATCTTGACAATTTTGAAATCTCTTAGAAACGTTCCATTCGCTAGCGTGCGCTAGCTTTATCCTTTTAACGCGCGCTAACTTCCCATCCCTGTACAAATTTTTCTTTGATAGCGTACGCTAACCCCTTATCACTTGCGTACGCTAGCTAAAATCCTCTTATTCCGATATATGTTACTGAACAGTCCAGTAAGCTCCCTATATATTCATAGCATACGCTAATCCTACATTCTTTGCGTACGCTAATTAAACTTTTTCAGTTCCCTATATAAAACCTGAACAGCCCAGAAAATCATTCACCATTTCATAACGCACGCAATCGCTCAGATCCTCTTTCACAGCAAGAACCCTAGCCAAAATCTGATTCATATAATCCCGATTTCTTCCTTCAAATCCTTCAATTCCACTCATAATCATGTCAAGCAAGGGAAGAAAAGCTATGTAAAAGGCTTACAAAAGTACAAAACGTACCCGCGAACCATAATATGATGCATCTCGTTTCGTGTCTTATACCGCTTCAAATGTATTTTCGGAAATCCTCCCTCAAGAACACTTGACGGACTGCTACTACTTCAATTTCCACAGCCTGGAACAGGTGAATATTGTTATTTCGGGATTCTTCTATTCTATTGGTATCTCTCGTTTCATTGAATGTAAAGAACCTGTTTTTCCCGAGTTAGTTCGCGAATTCTACGCGAATCTTCATATTGCTTAAAGTTTGGTTGGAGGAACTGTGGTGAAAGTCTCTTCGGATATTTTGAGTCAATTATTCGGTTTGTCGTCGGATGGTTTCTCTTGTTCTGGGAAGTCCATTTCTGAAGAATCTGGTGTGTCTGAGATTGATGTCAAAGAATTCTTAAGCTCAAAAGCCGTCATCGACATCACCGATGAGGTCTTCGTGAACAACGACTTCGGCATTAACATTTGACTCCTTGTGGTCGCGCTCACCAAGTGTATAATGCCTAAGGTCAACACGCAGCATAAGTTGGTTGGAATCGACAAACATGTGGTGTACCGAGTGCTGAACGACGATTTGGTTGATTTCGCCGCGATTGTTACAAGCTGGATGAATGTCAAAGGTGACCTCTTTCGGTCGAAAAATTACACCTCACGGTCCCACAAGGATGGAATGCCATACGGCTCCATCCTAACGGCCATTTTCAAATTTCATCAAGTGGACTTGACGAAGGACAAAGCCGTTCCGGTGTCTATCGGCCATGAGATTTCCGACTACTCGCTCAAGGCCATGTACTATGGGCGAACCATCAACCGGGGCTGGATTCTCTTTCCGTACCTTAATGAAGATGATCAAGTGGAGAAAGGGACTAGATTGCCGACACCGGAAGAGCGGATCACTAGACGAGGGCCACACACCCTTCGATAAATGCAAACAGGAGAATTTGTGAGGAAGCACACTTCTAAGGGAAAACGTCCCATGAGAGAGACACTTACCGAGGACGAGGAGAGTGACCTCATTTCCCGGATGCGTAGCATCGAAACTTCACAGATGGAAATCTGTGAAGATGTTCGTTCTCTATGCTCGGAGGTTCAAGGAGTGCGCGGGCTGATTGTAGATTTTATTCGTTTCACTCATCCGTCTTTTCCGCTTCCACCCTCATCATCCGCCCAAGCACCTTAGTTTGTAGGACATTGATTCTCGTTGTAGCAAACTTTTATTTCACATGTTTTTGATGTCGTCTGCTTTGGATATTTCTGTGTAATGCTTGAATTATTTTCAATGAAATGTGCATTCCCTTCGTTTCCTTTACATGTACTTTGGCTCGTTAATGTTAATTATGTGTTTCGTTTTGACGCATGTTATTTGATTGGTATTTTGTTATATACGCAACAAAACAGGGGGAGTCCTTTTTGTTTATGTCAAAAGGGGGAGAAACACTCCAAAACCGAACGTACTAACATATCGAACAAATTACTTTGATTCGACATTTTTTAAATAGTTTTGCAGGTTTATATTAAATATTTTGACATCATCAAAAAGGGGGAGATTTTTGACTCAAAGTATTTATTGAAGGAAAATTCTGTTCCTAGCGCACGCTACAGACTGAATGGTAGCGCCCGCTATCGAGGGAAAGTCACCTGCAGTCAGGCAAGTAATCTGCAGTCAAGTTGGAGTCACCTGATGGATAGCACACGCGAAGCCTACAATATCAGCGCACGCTAAGTTGTCAAACTTAGCGCATGTTAACATCTATCTATAGCGCACGCTATCGCAATCAAGGCAGAGAGTCAGTAAGGTCTTGACAGAAAAAGGGAAATCATCTGCGCACGCTACGGAAGTATAATTACGTACGCTATTCAGAGGACTTAGCGCATGTTACATGTCAAACCTTGCGCACACTACCGGAAATAATATTGGTAGTCCAGTAGGCTCTGGACTCAAAATAAGGAAGCAATTACGTACATTAAACACGCTAACGTACGTTATCTGGAAAATTTGTAACGCACGCTACAATACATTTGTTAGCACATGCTAAATGTTCGAAATCCTACCGTTAGTCAACTTATCCGTTGGTACGCAGAGGTCGAAAAGGAGATCCGGAAAATCTGGAAAGCTAATATTAAATAATACTAGCGTACGCTAAAGTATATGTACTAGTGCATGCTAAGTACAATTTTATCCGTTGGAAAAGAGACGTTGGGGAGACAAACCGATAAGATTCAACAGTCAAAAGTGAAGACCTGTTGACCAATGCTAACGCATGCTATAGAATACCGTCTAGCACGCTAGACTTGTATTATTACCGTTGGTACAGTTTAATGACCGTTCAGTTCAGTTAAGTCGAAGCTCGATAACGCACGCTATGAAGGATTATTAGCACACGCTAATAATACGTTTTTCAGCATATGAAGAAGGACTTGGCACTATAAATACCCATATTACTTGGGTGTTTTATCACACAACTTCAAGCATTCAAGTATTCAAGCATTCAAAGCATTCTTGAGCTCAGATTTCTATTTATTATTGCATTCTAAGTTGTGAGAAGAAAAGATACAAAAAGTGATACACATTGTAATATTTATTATACTTTGTATTCTTTTCATTTGGTTGTGAATGTTGCATCACTCATACACGAGCGTAAAAGAAACGAATTAATAGTCACTAATCCGGTGTTATTAGGATCTTTGATCCGGCATTGTTAGGATTACACTCCAACATTCGTAAGTGAGGATTGTCTAGTTCCGATAGAACACTAGATACAAAAAGTTTATTTTGAGAGTGGTTGTGCTTGGACCAATAGAAGACAAGCGGTTGTAACGGTTGTTATACTCGGACCGATCGAAGAAGAGACAAGTGTGTGGTTGTTCTTTAGCCAATAGAAAAATAAGTCGGAGAGAGGACATAGGCAAGTTGCCGAACCTCTATAAATCTTTGAGTCTTTATTCGCGAGAAAGTTCGATATTCCGCATTACCACTATTCAACCCCCCTTCTAGTGGTGAATTTATCTATTCATACTTAGCCATTTTCAGCTATCCTTGTCCAACGTCTCAACATACTAGATACGAACATATGGCATAATGAATACGTATACTCAACACATTATATCCTCAAATGCAATTGTCGACCAAATACGACAATTATACCAATACTGACAGTCCTTAATTTATTTTATCCATACTGTACAGATTCCACGCTGTACAATATAACTCAGATAAAATAATATTAAACAATAGTAGTATGAATTCCAGATATTACATACTACACCTCTTAAAATAAGTTTCGTCCTCGAAACTTGCAATCCGTCATAAAAAAACAACCCGTTCGACCAAAATATCCCGAAATCATCTCGACAACGATCGATCATTATCATTAACGAATAACCAAAATAGTATACTTACAAATGCGTAAAGTCGATGGTCTCCAGTGATACTAGCAAGTGACTCCACTGTAAAGCCTAAATACGCGTACAGTCACGATTACACGAATTCCATAAAATGCCTCATCTCCGGATGAAATAATCTATTCGTGTCACATCCCGTCTGCCTGATTACACAATCAAGTCCCAATCCTGATACAAATGAATAATACACGATACGCCTGGGAGACAACTGTCCAAAACAATGGTAACAAATTCCGAAACGTCGACACAAAATTCAAACACTCATACGATCATTAACAATGATCAACCAGCAAATTACCCGAGAATACCATTGACATGATAAACTCTAAATCACCAACGAACGATCAACGATAATCGAGAATACCCCCACACGGTAAGCTCCAACATGATGAACATAGAATCACAGAGACAGATATACGGACGAATAAAGTTCTCAAAACGTTACACCAATCACATACAGTGGATCTCAAAGAAACACACCCGACTGGTGAACCTACTCCTCGGCGTATGAACAACAAGCGACAAACTGGCGAACATACTCCATCCTACACGGAGTGGGAACGACCAATCAATACCTAAAACAACCATCCTGGGGTCACCCAAATCCACACTTACAAAGGAATCATTCAAAAATCACTATGGTAAAATCGTACTACTACCATACCAATGGAATCACATAGCACATATGTCCCGGTTTCACAAAACTCATCGTTCCAAAATCACATCCTGTACATGAATCTACAACACGCAGTATATTTCTCTTATGTGATCAATCAACCGATCATCTATGGATAACCAAACTACCATACTAAAGTTCGAATCTCTTTTTCATCGTATCATACCGATGTATTATCCAGTTGTGAGTCACACTCATAACTTCACCATGATATGCACTATGCATTAAATGCGTATGTATATCAATCACATTTTCAAAACCAGTTTGAAATCATATAGTCTCGTAAATTTTCGAAATTTCTTTCAAGAGTTTCAAAACTCAAGACATAAATTTTCGTAAGATCACAAAATAAATTTTCGAAAAAATTAAGTCGGTTTGCTTACATCAAGTTCTCGATGATAATTCTTTTTTTGAATACACACGATTAAATAAAATGGAATTATGCAAATGCTTGACCACATCCATACTCATGTATACCAGTTCGGCTTGTCACCAAATCCACTGATATTCCATCGGATAACCACACGATATAATTCCAAAATCATAATATATATAGAATCCGATAAAAACTCCTTTTCCACATATGACTCGCACGTCAAATATTAACCCATCCAGGATCACCTCAAACATGATATGACAAAATATTGAAACAAATCAACACAGCGAAAGACTACCCGAGAAGTATCATTTTCAAATGTAAAACATCTGTTTTGAAACATTCATTTTGAAAAGTATCATTTTCAAATGCTAAAAAACAGTTCATATATCCAAACTAACATGACTACATGTTTTTCTCAACTATTCACAATATTTTTCCCAAATGTACAACTCCGTTCCAATATTTAACCGACATATTGATTTCCCAAAATCATAGCTTCTCAAGATCATCAATCCTGTCCCAACTCTGTCACTTCATACTGTGACGCATAATATCTTTCTGAACCTCAAAGCATATCAACTTAGAACGGCAATAAATCTCAATGCAATTCAAAAATCCAAATACTTACAGATCGTGAAGCCGACGATTCCCTGTGATACTGGCACATGTCTCAAGTCTAGAAAATACTCGATACCGATAATTTCAAAACACACATTTTGCAAACTCAGTTCAACTCGAAAACACAACACATCTCTAATAGAAGAAACACGATAATACCATTTGGAAAAGTTTACAACAATCCCAGTACTACACTGGTAAACCACATAATGCACAAGCCCGAGTGAACCACAAAAACCCAGGGCTTTATAATTCGTCAAATGACAACTCGAATGAAGTGATAAAAAAATGACTCGACTCGACCCAACTGCCTCGGTTTTCTCAACCTAAGCTCTGATACCATATTCTGTAACACCCCCAGATCCATCCAGGAATACTACAGCGCCGTGGGCCCCGAGACGGAACCCACAAGGCTAAAAGACATTTTCGCAAATATTTACAAACGCTAAAGAGGCTAACGATGGTATTATCTATTAAAAACACTCGAAGACTTTATAAAACTCATTTATCAAAACCGTCGTAAAGTCTCATTTGAAAGGACAAGGCCAAAGAACCGAAACTCAATAGTTTAGAAAATGATTTTCCAAAGTAATTCAAGTTGCCAAAAACCAAAGGACATATAAGAATACTCACGCAACGGAAAGGACAAATAATTAAAAATACTCTAGCAGTGGAATACAACATCAAATCAGAATACTCGATTCACAAACACATGCCACAGGCACTATCCCCCGGGAAGCTCATCTCTTCACGACCGCTTCAAGCTCGATATCTTGTATCCTAAAAATAAAGCCCACGACGGGATCAGCCATAATACTCAACAATGATTACCATCACATCACATCAATAGTTACATACCAATGAGAATACAAAATAAGAATACGACCAATGTAATCTTATCGTCATAACTTTACCAAACTCATAATAATTCCCATCAAAGTAACCATTATCACATTTCACATCTCGTAATATCGATTAACTCAAACATAATATCCGTACGGTACCTCAAGCAATACCCAAGATTCTCAAAACATCATCATAACTCGCTGATACTAATTATACCAACTCTGGCCAATTCAATCCATCGGATAACATCAACAACTATCAACACGATAATCGATTATCCATAACAGGACAAGAACCAAGCAGGAAAATATGGAATATACCTCAATATATGAAATGCCACGACGAAATCACGTCAGTCTAATCTAATATCAGATCACACAAGATACGGACACGGTCCTAACACAAGACCTACAAATGCATACTCATATGACAACGTCAATATGTTCACAACAATAACAACAATGTATACTCAATGGAAATCCAATGATCCAGTGCGCTCAGCATAGATCCCAAGATGATCCTATCAGATCAACACGAGGTGGATAACCAACAATACACAAATATACGCAAAACATATGGTAAAACCAACGATGCGAATCCACATGATTCCATCAACACAACACAGAGTAATCCAATGACCCATGTATATATAATATGGGTAGTGTGGTTGATACACCCCCTGGTATACACCAGGGGGTGTTTGATGTGAAAGGGTAGGGACAGGGACATAAAAGGGAGGGGTTGGCAGGGGTATGTCGGGGGTGGGGGGGGCGTGGGGTGGCGTGGGGGGGGGGGGGTGTACAGTAGTGTCAGGACAGAAGAAAAAAAATGGATTTGACATAAAGGGGGCGTGCTTGGTGGGGCGTGGGGTGCGTGCTTGGTTTGGTGGGGGGGCGTGCTTGGATTTGACATAAAGGGGGCAGCTACATTCAGCAAAAACGGATGGCGTGCTGATTATTAAATTTCACCCCTTATTTATTCCAGTTCAGTTTTCCCTATTTAATCATCAATTTTGTTTCCTCAAAAACCAAAATCTATTCCAGTTCAGGTTTATCTTTTTTCTTATTTTTTTGTTTATTTTCTGTCTCTTCATAAAATGGTATAAATATTTTTTTATTTTTTGGTAATATATGCTGATATTTTCTTATTGCAGGAAATTGTTTTGTTTTGACACAAAGATGTCATTTTTTTACGAAAATAACTCAAATTCAGGTGTTGATGACGCTCAATTTTTTTATGGAATCAAGAAGCTCAAGTTTCCACATGGACATCACCATTTTTACCGATCGGGTATAATAAATGTTAGATAATAAATATTTATAAGATTTTAATAAAATTAATATTCGTCACATCACCATTTTTTAAATTTAATTGTAGATTTTTGGGTCTCGTGAAGATATGATGAACTGGGTGAAAAACACGGCATACTCTCTTGGTTATGTCGTCGTCACACAAAGATCAAAGAAATGTAAAAATGGTTTAGTAAAAAAATTGTTTCTTATGTGTGACCGTAGCGGTAAACCTGACGGATTCGGATCAAGTAGAAATACTAGTACCAAAAAGACAGATTGTCCGTTTCAATTGGTAGGAAAATATTCACTGGAACATCATTATTGGACGATAAGAGTGGTATGCGATCAACATAACCACCCCCCTACAGTGCATCTAGAGGGTCATGCATATGCAAGGCGGTTATCTGATGATGATTTTCGTTTGGTAGAAGATTTGACGTGGAAGAGTGTCCCACCACGTGAGATTCTATCAACGCTAAAGGATCAAGATGAGACTAACTTGTCAACACTCCCGACAATATATGAGGCACAAAAAAAAATTCGCAACGACGAGAAAGTCGGTAAAACTCCAATGCAGGTTCTTATGTCCCTTTTGCATATTAATCGTTATGTTTATCAGACTTATACACACCCAATTACAAACGAGTTGCAAGCTTTGTTTTTTGTTCATCCTACATCTTATGAGATATGGCGTGCATTCCCACACGTGCTGATTATAGATGCCACGTACAAGACGAACATATATAATATGCCTTTTGTTCAAATTGTTGGTGTAACTTCAACCAACAAGACATTTTGCATAGATTTTGCTTTTTTGAGCGAAGAAAAGGTGGACAACTATAAATGGGCCTTGGAACAGCTAAAGTGGACGCTAAATGAGTGCATGCACCCATGTGTTATAGTCACAGATAGAGAGTTGGCTCTCATGAAAGCGTGTGAAATAGTTTTTCCGCACGCCAATCATTTACTCTGTAGATGGCACATTGGTCAAAATATTTTCAAGAATTGCAGGCCAACTATTAAGTCGCAACGTGATTGGGAACTTTTCCACTCGACGTGGACGTTACTAGAAGATTCTCCAACGTGGATATCATACACGGAAAACTACGAGAAACTTCGAACATTGTTGTCAAAATACCCCCGTAAGTATTTTACATTAATAGTTTTTTTAGGGTCCGAGATATTTTTTTTTCTTTACACAATATTTGTTTTTCTTTCTTTTCAGGTGTTTTAAGATAGATAAATGCTAATTGGTTGGACAAATATAAAAAACATTTTGTGTCTGCCTCGATTGACCAGTCCTTGAACTTTGGAAATCGCACATCCAACAGAGTTGAGAGCCAACATGCCAAGTTGAAAAAGTACATGTATACTCGAAATTATACTTTGGATAAATTTGTTCGTTGTATTGATAAGATTGCAAAGTCACAACTCACGGCGATCAAAGAAAGTTTTGGGAAAAGTGAAATTTCTCGTTATTATAAGCACAATATATCATGCTTCAATTTACTACGGGGTTTCGTCTCAAATGAAGCTCTCGATTTAATGGTGAAAGAGATTAATCGGTCGAATGATTTTCAACTAGATTCCTCAACTTGTGGTTGTCAACTACGTAACAGTTGTGGGTTACCGTGTGCTTGCAGACTTTCATTGTACATTACTTCAGGTCCGTATATACATTTACTCCTGATTGATTTAATAGTTGCTTACATACGAATTTTTTAAATGATGTATTTTTTTTCAAATATTTCTTTTTTAAAATGGTATATTTTGGGTTTGTGGTCTCATATTATTATTTTATGTATTCATTTATATTTTTATAACAACACATATACAAATATATTGTTAAATATATATATTAATATATTTTCATCGAAAATAATAATATCTTTACAAGAACGTTTAAATATATTAAGATAAAATAATATAAAATTGATTAAAAGAAAAAATAATAATAAATGGGGGGAGCGAAGGAGGGGGGGGAGGGGGGAGGGGCGGGAGTCGGGAGCAAAAAAGGGGGAAGGGGAGAAGGGTGTGTCAGGGAAAGAAAAGAAAAAAAAAAGTGTAAAAAAGGAAGCTGTCACCCTACCAACCTAGGGTGTATGGATCCTATATAGAGGGTGTATAAACCCACAACCCCATATAATATATACTGAATGCATTATTTACTCACCCCTCAACTATCATCATCATCCCTCACCCTCAATCATCAACATCATCATCCCTCACCATCTCTCATCTCTCTCGCCAGTCGACCCTCTCTCTCTCTTTTCTTTTTTTTTCTTCTTTTTCCGGCGAGTCGGAGCAGGCACCAGCTTCTCCATTTTTTTTTCCGGCGACCGGAGGTAGGGCCGACGTCTCTGGCGGCGACTGGAGCTCGGCGGCGGCCGATCGGAATTTCCGAACCGGAAGGCATTATAAATCCGGTCGATCTGAAGTATTCCGGCATTTTTTTTTCGGCGAGCTCGGGCGTCCGGCGTCTTCATGATTTCCGGCCATGGATGCGGTTCCGTTGATTCCGGCGACCGGAGATGGTGAAAACCGGCCATAGACGGAAACGGGCCGGAGTTGGACGAGGTCCGGCGGGTCATTTTTCCGGCGGCCGATTTACGGCATGGGAGTTTTTTTTTCTCTCTTTCTTCTTCCCGGCTCCTGGTAAGTTTTTGTATGTGTTTGGTGTGTGTTTTGTGTATATATATACATATATATAATGTATATATAAATCTGTTATATATATATATATGTTTAGATGTGTTATATATATTATATATATATGTAGCGAGTGTGTGTGTGTGTGTTGTGATGTGAACAGTGGCGTGTGTGTTGTATGTGTTGTGCAGTGATTGTGTGTGTGTGTGTTGTGTGTTTTATGTATATATATATATATATATATATGAGCAGTGTGTGTGTGTTGTGTGTTTTATGTATTTATATATATATGAGTTGTATATATATATATATATATGTAATATATATATATATTATATATATACGTATGTATACGGATAAATACGAGTATAGTATGTGTTCGTGTTGGAATCGGAATTATCTATTGTGTTGTTTTCGGTCGATATCGTGTTATCGAATGAATTGTATTTCATTCAAGGTTGTTCGAGTGCTTGTGATTGTCGGAGGACGCGTTGATCGATTCGTGGTAGGACGTTGATCGTGGAAGGTGTAACGCCCGGTTTTTCCCGGTACGTTAATTATTTTCATGGTATTTAGTTATTTTAAATGATGGGTTTAATTAATTAGCCAAGTTAGATTAAAATACAAGTTTTGGGCTAAGTTAATTGAAAGATTTAATTATATTGAAAAGTAAAAGAAATGAGTTTTGAAGCCCATTAGTGAAGTCATTAGGCTTTATCCTAAAATGATTTATAAAAATATCACAAAAACCCTAAACTTCCTCCTCCCTCCCTCCTTACGGCCGATCTCTCCCATCTCTCTCTCATTTTTTCTCTTCCAAAGCCACAATCATCTTTCTCTTTCACTTCCTTGTTGGTGTAACAAGCTTAGGTAAGATCTTTTAAGGTGTTTTAATCTTTTCTTTTGATTTATATTCAATTAATTGTTTTAAGTGTTGATTATCATCTAGAAATTTCATCACCATCTTCTATATGGTGTATGATGAGTCTAGATGATCATATTATGTAAAAGATCTATATGATTCAAAAAAAAAAAATCATCAAGTTGTAACTTGTGTGATTTAAAGAAGATAGATCTTATGGTTTTAACCAATGTTGTTATTGTTATAAGTTGTATGTTATCATCATCTCTAGATTATATCTACACCCTATACATGGTGTATGATGGATCTAGATGATTATATAAAATACAAGGTCTAAATGAACCATGGAAATCACCAAGTTTTATTTAGGTGATAAAATGTGATAGATCTTCTGAATGGTTATAATTCTTGTTAATTATTATTTTGATTCTCAACATATCCATATCAATATGTTTAGATCTAAGTATACAACTTTATGGCATCTTCTAAGATGTGTATATAAATGTTTGTGTATTTGAAAGATCAAGGAACCCTTAAAAAAGGGGAAAATTATGAGTTTAAGTGGTTTGTCATATATTATGTTGATTTGATTCTTTTCCTTGTGACTAAATGAAATGCCAATGACCCCTAGCCCTTTTTAGTGCCACCATGTTCATAGGGGACTGAATTTGGGTGATAAACACATCTAGGAATGTGTTTCAAAAGGGAGAGGAATGGATTGGTTAAAAAGATTAAGGGTTGGCTACGATTCTGTTTCCATCAGATTTGTAGTCATCTTACAAAAATCATAACTTGAATTCTATAACTCAAACGGATCTCAAACCTGTGCCAAAAGTTTACAAATTGTGTTGGGTAACTTTCTTATGAAGGTCACTCTCACTAATTAGGATTTCATCCATGGGCAAGAACAGCATCTTTGCTGGTAGGTCTGATCCGGGTCTGATCTGATAGGTCAATTTGTTTTATTCGTTTCTAGGGCTTGGGAAATGATCTGATGGGATTCCAAGTTCTCATATGTGTGTTATGACCTAAAGTTGTGATCTGGAGTTTATGGGATATTATCTCCAAGTATTTCTTGGTCATATTGAGTTCACACTCCAGATCAGTTTTCTGTCATCAGCTTTTAAGGGTTTTGTAATTAGTCATGTTGTGAATTTCATATCTAGAGTTTGGGAAACCCTTTTTGGTCGATTCCAACTCTGAGACTTTGGTATTTATGTCTATTATCTGTGTGATTTTTAGTTTGGACAATGTCTACCCACAAGTTGGGTAGAATTAGCCAACACTACTGATTCCTATGATTTGGGACTGCACTGCGATGTCTTTTTAAAAGCATCATAATAAATTCATATTTTGGAGTTAGAGTGAGTTCTTTACTGTTTTAAAAAGGGGAAAGACTCTAGTTTCTTAGAAAAATTTAATATTGATATGTTAATACTTAGGAAAATTAAGTAAATCCATCTTTAACAGCGGGTCTGTTTTTAGACCTTGCTGTCCAGATTTTTGTTTAAGTCTTTAAGCTTCATCTTTGGGTATATCCTAACTCCTAGTTTATAATAGGTGAAGTTTTGGCATTTGCTCAAGTGTGGTAGCCAGTTTTGATTTAGCAATCTCCCTTAAGTATTCAAGGTGAGTTCTCTCACTCCATTGTCTCAATATTTATGATTGCTAGGTTAGCACGTGAGTGTTAAATTATCATTATTGTATGATAGTATGAATGCATGCTTAAATTGTTAATTATACATGTGCACTGTATGTTTATTGTTGAAAGGATCATAGCAATTATCCGGCTTTTGTCCGGTGCGCGTGGTTAGGTATAATTACTCCAATACCCTCCGGGATGTGAGGTGAGGGTAAGATTAACCCAATACTCTTCGGTTTGTGAGATGCGGGTAACCTACTAGCCCTCCTCATAAGCTTTGATTTGTTCTTGGCTTATGTTTAAATGTTATAACTATATATTTTAATCTAGGTCTAGTGATTGTGGATATTGGTATAATGTTGTGTTTGAATTCACTAAGCTTTGTGCTTACGGTTTTACTTAACATTTTCAGGTATTACGATTAAGGAGGCTAAGGACTGACGGGAGCATTCGTGACACACTGTGATTTATTTTAAGTCAATGAACATTTTTAGTACTTCCGCTTTTGTCATTTCTATATTAGAAAGTTTTACTTATGTTGTTTTCTTTAGAAGTTTGATAACTTGATTGCCATTATTGGCTTATTAAATTAAATAAATGAAGTCCCTTTATGAATTGGTGTCAAACTTTATATTATTTCCACAAAAAAAAAAAAAGAAATAAATTTTGGGTGTTACAAGTTGGTATCGGAGCCTTTTCATTTGAGTGAACTAGGACTTCTTAGGATGTCTAGACTCAAATTTAAAACATTTTATTTCTCTTGCACAAAGTTTATTAAAAACTAGCAGTGAAGATGTCACGGTGTGCCGGTCAGCCAGCCAAGTAAGTTTTATTTACTAATTGAGTTTAAATTTTATTACTTATCAAACACAATAGTATGCTCCATTTATGACATATCCCAAAGACTAGCCTAGGAGGATAATTATATGCCTTTAGTGCTACTATCTACCATGTGAGAATTTAGGCCTTTTAGATCTACCATGAGTGTGAATTAAACTGTTACGGCTAGGAGCAAGCTGAAATTTTGAAACTAGACCTGAAACCGAAATTGGAACTTCTATATTGAATAATAGAAGGGCCCCTATTATTCAATATATTGGAGCCGGTTTTGGGGACGGGGCAAGGTTGAAAAGTTTTCAGCAAGCTGAGTGTTTTCGATTTCTTAGACATACATAGGTTGAATCGTTTTTCCTTTCTTATCAATTTTAGATGGCTCCGCCTGCTCGCCTCAATGCAATTCAAATAGCTCAAGTTAGGGAACTCGTTGCTGAGGAGTTCAATAATGCTTTTAACGAGATCATTCCGAATGTCACGGCTAACATCATTGATCAAGTTCGTGCTCTGCTAGATGAGCGTATGGCAGATGCACCTCCGCCCGGGGGCTCGATCCTCTGTTCGTGATCTTATGTACTACTACGAGAAGTTCGGCAAGTGCAGCCCACCTCATTGGGATGGGGAGGACGATCCAGTGGCGGCTAAGCACCGGTTATCCGACGTGGAGCGCCTTTATGACTATAGGGTGCCAGACCGATTTAGAGTGTTGGTAGCAAAGAACCCGGTGAGAGCGGGGTAAGACATGGTGGAACACCACCACGGGAAGAATGATGAAGAAGTCAGTAAGGGCGATTACTTGGGCCCGGTTGTGGAGTGGTTCGAGGCACGGTATGTGCCTAGGGTGGAGCAACAAAGAATGATGCAGAATTCATGGCGTTACAACAGACCCACCGAGTGCATTAGTGATCCGAACGCCAAGTTCATGGAGATGCTTTCTTTCTGTCCTACTTTTGCTGGAGATGAAGCATGGCTTGTTAGTCGGTACATCTCGATTTTACGTACCGAGATCCGGGAATTTGTGAGCATGCAAGACTTTACGACCTTGGGTGCAGTCATGGGGGCAGCCCGAAAGAGAGAGATTGAGCTGCAAACTCAATCTAAGAGGAAACTGGAGAGCACTTTTTCTAAAACTTCTAATGAGGCTCATAAGAATACAAAGTTTGGGGATAAACCAAGATATGAATACAAGCCATCTGCGAAGTAGGGTGATCGACCCCCATTGGTGTGTTATAACTGCAAGAAGGAAGGGCATCACTGGAAGAATTGCAAGGCTCCAAAGGCCATTACAGCCCCCCAGGTTACTACCACTGTTGCAGCGGTACCAGTTTGTTACAATTGCCAAGAGAAGGGGCACAAGAAGCCTGATTGCCCAAAGCTGAAGAAGAATGGGAATGCAAATACCAATACTGCTTCTACCTCTAACGGACCAACTATGTTGACACGAGGACGTGTCCACCAGCTTACGAGGGAGGAGCCTGCGAAGCCTGCGACTGTAGCAGGTAAACATCTCTTCCTTATCTTTTATCTTATGCTATGCCATAGAGTGATTGTTTTATTGCTTAAATATTATGAATCAGGCACTTATACATTAGATTCTCACCACGCCGTTATGTTTGATTCTCGCGCTACTCACTCCTTCGTGTCACGCACGTTCATAAATCGTTTGGGGCGTGGTGTCGGAAACTAGCACCCATGGTTATCGAAGTTGCCGACAATCGAACTATCTTCGTTCGATGTTTATCGGGGTTGTACCCTTGAATTTTCGGGAGTTGAATTCCCATTGATCTTATCCCTATTGCTATGAGGGAACTTTGCGTTATTGTGGGTATGGATTGGCTCGATGCATTCGATGCGTAAATTCTTTGTCGCAAGAGACAAGTTCGTGTTCAAAACCCTAGGGTGGAGAACTTATTATTCAAGGAGATATTCCCATTTGGATATTGCTTCTTGTACCTCTGCTATTGCACTCGATAATGTTCCATTGTTTCCGACTTTGGTGACG
This sequence comes from Orobanche coerulescens, assembly GCA_033398695.1. Lineage (NCBI taxonomy): Eukaryota > Viridiplantae > Streptophyta > Magnoliopsida > Lamiales > Orobanchaceae > Orobanche > Orobanche coerulescens. Next base: position 116,198,285 of record CM065807.1, on the reverse strand, counting down.
TCTTTCTGAGGAACTCCGGGTTTGCCACCTATTAGGCAAGTGGAGTTTCGCATTGATTTAGTACTGGCGCTGCTCCGATCGCCAAATCTCCTTATCGTTTGGCGCCACCTGAGATGAAAGAGCTTCAAGATCGATTCAGGAGCTTAGTGATAAGGGGTTTATACGGCCAAGTTTCTCGCCGTGGGGTGCTCCTATACTTTTCGCGAAAAGAAGGACGGTTCTCAAAGAATGTGCATAGATTATCGGGAGTTGAATAAACTCACGATAAAGAACCGTTATCCTTTACCTCGTATCGACGATCTTTTCGACCAACTCCAAGGAGCGTCTTGGTTTTCCAAGATTGATTTGCGTTCGGTTATCATCGATGCGAGTTCGTAGTGACATTGAGAAAACGGCGTTTCAACCCGATACGGACACTTTGAATTTGTGGTGATGCCTTTCGGACTCACTAATGCACCCACGCTTTTATGGATCTTATGAATCGGGTGTGTGGTCCGATGCTCGACTGCTCGGTCATTGTGTTTATTGACGATATTTTGGTCTATTCTAAGACCAGGAGGAGCATGAAAAGCACATTCGGGAACTTCTAGAGACACTACGGAGAGAACGGCTTTATGCTAAATTTTCTAAGTGTGAATTTTGGTTAGAAGAGGTTCAATTCTTGGGCCACGTGGTGAACAAGGAAGGTATCAAGGTCGATCCGGCCAAGATTGATGCGGTTAAGAAATGGGAAGCTCCTAAATCGCCTTCGGAGATTCGTAGTTTCTTGGGTTTGGCCGGTTACTATCGTAGGTTTATTGAAAATTTCTCAAAGATTGCTCTACCTCTTACGCGATTGACCAAGAAGTCGGAGAAATTTGTTTGGGGTCCGGAACAACAGTTTGCATTTGAAGATCTTAAGACGCGGTTGTGTAATGCCCCGGTTTTGACTTTACCGGAAGGAGTGGAGGACATGGTAGTGTACTGCGACGCATCCCTCCTGGGTTTTGGTGCTATGTTGATGCAACGGGGTAAGGTGATAGCTTATGCGTCTCGCCAGCTAAAACCTCACGAAAGGAACTACCCCACTCATGACCTGGAATTAGGAGTTGTTGTTTTTGCTCTCAAGATATGGAGGCACTACCTTTACGGGGTTAAGTGTATCATTTACACTGACCATAAAAGTTTGAAGTACCTTTTCGATCAGGATTTGAATATGAGGCAGGTTAGATGGTTAGATGTGGTGAAAGATTACGACTGTGAGATTCACTACCACCCCGGTAAAGCTAATGTGGTAGCTGACGCACTCAGTCGTAAGCAATCTGTCGAACCGATTCGAGCTAAATGCCTTCGGATGACAATGGAGACATCATTATTGGGTATGATTCGAGATGCTCAAGATGTGGCGACTCAAGAGGGAAACCTAAATCGTGAAAGGATTGTGAATGAGTTACCTAAGATGGAGCGAGATGGGCGTGGATTACTAACTCGTTATGGTAGGGTTTGGGTTCCATTTACTGGTGGGAACCGGAAAACTCTTATGGAAGAAGCTCACAGGTCCAAGTTTTCTATTCATCCGGGTGCTACAAAAATGTACCGAGATCTTCGTGAGGGTTATTGGTGGCACGGGATGAAGAATGATGTGGCTCGATGTGTAGAAGAATGCCTGACATGCCGGAAGGTCAAAGCCGAACACCAGAAACCTCATGGGAAATTGCAACCTTTGGAGATTCCTGAGTGGAAATGGGAGCACTTAACCATGGACTTTATTACAAAACTTCCTAAGACTGCAAAGGGAGCGGATACGATATGGGTAGTTGTGGATCGATTGACGAAGAGTGCTCATTTCCTGGCCATCAAGGAAAGTTCTTCAGCTGAAAAATTGGCCGAGATTTTTGTTCGGGAGATAGTTTCATTACACGGGGTGCCCGTATCTATTGCCTCTGATCGAGATACTCGATTCACCTCTCGATTTTGGCAGAAAGTCCAAGAAGAATTGGGTACCCGATTACATTTCAGTACTGCGTTCCATCCGCAAACTGATGGGCAGAGTGAGCGGACGATACAGAATTTGGAGGACATGCTTCGGGCATGTGCAATTGATTTTGGAGGCAGTTGGGATGATCATCTTCATTTAGCCGAGTTTTCATATAACAACAGTTATCATTCAAGCATCGACAGGCCCCCGTATGAAGCACTGTATGGTAGGAAGTGTAGAACCCCAGTGTGTTGGGGTGAGGTTGGGCAGAGGGTGCTCGGTAGCACCGATATTGTTTTCGGGAACTTCTAGAGACACTACGGAGAGAACGGCTTTATGCTAAATTTTCTAAGTGTGAATTTTGGTTAGAAGAGGTTCAATTCTTGGGCCACGTGGTGAACAAGGAAGGTATCAAGGTCGATCCGGCCAAGATTGATGCGGTTAAGAAATGGGAAGCTCCTAAATCACCTTCGGAGATTCGTAGTTTCTTGGGTTTGGCCGGTTACTATCGTAGGTTTATTTAAAATTACTCAAAGATTGCTCTACCTCTTACGCGATTGACCAAGAAGTCGGAGAAATTTGTTTGGGGTCCGGAACAACAGTTTGCATTTGAAGATCTTAAGACGCGGTTGTGTAATGCCCCGGTTTTGACTTTACCGGAAGGAGTGGAGGACATGGTAGTGTACTGCGATGCATCCCTCCTGGGTTTTGGTGCTGTGTTGATGCAACGGGGTAAGGTGATAGCTTATGCGTCTCGCCAGCTAAAACCTCACGAAAGGAACTACCCCACTCATGACCTGGAATTAGGAGTTGTTGTTTTTGCTCTCAAGATATGGAGGCACTACCTTTACGGGGTTAAGTGTATCATTTACACTGACCATAAAAGTTTGAATTACCTTTTCTATCAGCGGGATTTGAATATGAGGCGGAGTTAGATGGTTAGATGTGGTGAAAGATTACGATTGTGAGATTCACTACCACCCGGTAAAGCTAATGTGGTAGCCGACGCACTCGATCGTAAGCAATCTGTCGAACCGATTCGAGCTAAATGCCTTCGGATGACAATGGAGACATCATTATTGGGTATGATTCGAGATGCTCAAGATGTGGCGACTCAAGAGGGAAACCTAAATCGTGAAAGGATTGTGAATGAGTTACCTAAGATGGAGCGAGATGGGCGTGGATTACTAACTCGTTATGGTAGGGTTTGGGTTCCATTTCTTGGTGGGAACCGGAAAACTCTTATGGAAGAAGCTCACAGTCCAAGTTTTCTATTCATCCGGGTGCTACAAAAATGTACCGAGATCTTCGTGAGGGTTATTGGTGGCACGGGATGAAGAATGATGTGGCTCGATGTGTAGAAGAATGCCCGACATGCTTAGGAAGGTCAAAGCCGAACACCAGAAACCTCATGGGAAATTGCAACCTTTGGAGATTCCTGAGTGGAAATGGGAGCACTTAACCATGGACTTTATTACAAAACTTCCTAAGACTGCAAAGGGAGCGGATACGATATGGGTAGTTGTGGATTGATTGACGAAGAGTGCTCATTTCCTGGCCATCAAGGAAAGTTCTTCAGCTGAAAAATTGGTCGAGATTTTTGTTCGGGAGATAGTTTCATTACACGGGGTGCCCGTATCTATTGCCTCTGATCGAGATACTCGATTCACCTCTCGATTTTGGCAGAAATTCCAAGAAGAATTGGGTACCCGATTACATTTCAGTACTGCGTTCCATCCGCAAACTGATGGGCAGAGTGAGCGGACGATACAGACTTTGGAGGACATGCTTCGGGCATGTGCAATTGATTTTGGAGCCAGTTGGGATGATCATCTTCATTTAGCCGAGTTTTCATATAACAACAGTTATCATTCAAGCATCGACAGGCCCCCGTATGAAGCACTGTATGGTAGGAAGTGTAGAACCCGGTGTGTTGGGGTGAGGTTGGGCAGAGGGTGCTCGGTAGCACCGATATTGTTTTGCGAGACCACGGAGAAAATCAAAATGATCGGGGATCATTTGGTCACCGCTAGAGTCGTCGAAGAGTTATGCGAGATAAGCGACGCTCCGATCTTGAGTTTCGAGTTGGGGATCATGTGTTATTAAAGGTCTCCCCTTGGAAGGGTGTGATTAGGTTCGCAAGCGTGGGAAGCCGGGACCTCGGTTTATTGGACCTTATAAGATCATAGCTCGCGTTGGTAAGGTAGCGCACGGTTGGAGCCGCCTGACGAGCTTAGTTTGATTCATAACACCTTCCACGTGTCTCGGTTGAGGAAGTGCATTGTTGACGATACCGCCGTGGTACCTCTGGAAGACATCCAAGGTGTGACGGCTCAACTATGTTGAGAAACCTATCGCGGTTGTTGATCGAAAGTCAAAGACCCTTCGGAGCGGCAAGGCCCATTTATTCTGTTAAGGTTCGGTGGCGGCATAGGAAGGGATCGAGTGTACATGGGAACTGAAGACGAGATGAGGGCGCATTATCCCGAGTTATTCGGAGGAGTGACTTCGAGGCCAAGTCCCTTCTTAGTAGGGAGAGTTGTAACGCCCGGTTTTCGATACGTTAATTATTTTCATGGTATTTAGTTATTTTAAATGATGGGTTTAATTAATTAGCCAAGTTAGATTAAAATACAAGTTTTGGGCTAAGTTAATTGAAAGATTTAATTATATTGGGCTAGTAAAAGAAATGAGTTTTGAGCCTAGCCCATTAGTGAAGTCATTAGGCTTTATCCTAAAATGATTTATAAAAATATCACAAAAACCCTAAACTTCCTCCTCCCTCCCTCCTTACGGCCGATCTCTCCCATCTCTCTCTCATTTTTCTCTTCCAAAGCCACAATCATCTTTCTCTTTCACTTCCTTGTTGGTGTAACAAGCTTAGGTAAGATCTTTTAAGGTGTTTTAATCTTTTCTTTTGATTTATATTCAATTAATTGTTTTAAGTGTTGATTATCATCTAGAAATTTCATCACCATCTTCTATATGGTGTATGATGAGTCTAGATGATCATATTATGTAAAAGATCTATATGATTCAAAAAAAAAATATCATCAAGTTGTAACTTGTGTGATTTAAAGAAGATAGATCTTATGGTTTTAACCAATGTTGTTATTGTTATAAGTTGTATGTTATCATCATCTCTAGATTATATCTACACCCTATACATGGTGTATGATGGATCTAGATGATTATATAAAATACAAGGTCTAAATGAACCATGGAAATCACCAAGTTTTATTTAGGTGATAAAATGTGATAGATCTTGTGAATGGTTATAATTCTTGTTAATTATTATTTTGATTCTCAACATATCCATATAAATATGTTTAGATCTAAGTATACAACTTTATAGCATCTTCTAAGATGTGTATATAAATGTTTGTGTATTTGAAAGATCAAGGAACCCTTGGGAAAATTATGAGTTTAAGTGGTTTGTCATATATTATGTTGATTTGATTCTTTTCCTTGTGACTAAATGAAATGCCAATGACCCCTAGCCCTTTTTAGTGCCACCATGTTCATAGGGGACTGAATTTGGGTGATAAACACATCTAGGAATGTGTTTCAAAAGGGAGAGGAATGGATTGGTTAAAAAGATTAAGGGTTGGCTACGATTCTGTTTCCATCGGATTTGTAGTCATCTTACAAAAATCATAACTTGAATTCTATAACTCAAACGGATCTCAAACCTGTGCCAAAAGTTTACAAATTGTGTTGGGTAACTTTCTTATGAAGGTCACTCTCACTAATTAGGATTTTATCCATGGGCAAGAACAGCATCTTTGCTGGTAGGTCTGATCCGGGTCTGATCTGATAGGTCAATTTGTTTTATTCGTTTCTAGGGCTTGGGAAATGATCTGATGGGATTCCAAGTTCCCATATGTGTGTTATGACCTAAAGTTGTGATCTGGATTTTATGGGATGTTATCTCCAAGTATTTCTTGGTCATATTGAGTTCACACTCCAGATCAGTTTTCTGTCATCAGCTTTTAAGGGTTTTGTAATTAGTCATGTTGTGAATTTCATATCTAGAGTTTGGGAAACCCTTTTTGGTCGATTCCAACTCTGAGACTTTGGTATTTATGTCTATTATCTGTTTGATTTTTAGTTTGGACAATGTCTACCCACAAGTTGGGTAGAATTAGCCAACACTACTGATTCCTATGATTTGGGACTGCACTGCGATGTCCTTTTAAAAGCATCATAATAAATTCATATTTTGGAGTTAGAGTGAGTTCTTTACTGTTTTAAAAAGGGGAAAGACTCTAGTTTCTTAGAAAAATTTAATATTGATATGTTAATACTTAGGAAAATTAAGTAAATCCATCTTTAACAGCGGGTCTGTTTTTAGACCTTGCTGTCCAGATTTTTGTTTAAGTCTTTAAGCTTTATCTTTGGGTATATCCTAACTCCTAGTTTATAATAGGTGAAGTTTTGGCATTTGCTCAAGTGTGGTAGCCATTTTTGATTTAGCAATCTCCCTTAAGTATTCAAGGTGAGTTCTCTCACTCCATTGTCTCAATATTTATGATTGCTAGGTTAGCACATGAGTGTTAAATTATCATTATTGTATGATAGTATGAATGCATGCTTAAATTGTTAATTATACATGTGCACTGTATGTTTATTGTTGAGGGGATCATAGCAATTATCCGGCTTTTTTACGGTGCGCGTGGTTAGGTATAATTACTCCAATACCCTCCGGGATGTGAGGTGAGGGTAAGATTAACCCAATACTCTTCGGTTTGTGAGATGCGGGTAACCTACTAGCCCTCCTCATAAGCTTTGATTTGTTCTTGGCTTATGTTTAAATGTTATAACTATATATTTTAATCTAGGTCTAGTGATTGTGGATATTGGTATAATGTTGTGTTTGAATTCACTAAGCTTTGTGCTTACGGTTTTACTTAACATTTTTAGGTATTACGATTAAGGAGGCTAAGGACTGACGGGAGCATTCGTGACACACTGTGATTTATTTTAAGTCAATGAACATTTTTAGTACTTCCGCTTTTGTCATTTCTATATTAGAAAGTTTTACTTATGTTGTTTTCTTTAGAAGTTTGATAACTTGATTGCCATTATTGGCTTATTAAATTAAATAAATGAAGTCCCTTTATGAATTGGTGTCAAACTTTATATTATTTCCGCAAAAAAAAAAAAAAAAAAAAATAAATTTTGGGTGTTACAGAAGGACTTTCTCGCCTTTGGTTTGAGGCAAGTTTTATACTTGTACTGGTCAATGAGATTAATGTTATCATGTATGTGTATGAATGTGTGTATCATTTCGAGACTTAGTCTCTTTGTGATTTTGTTGATATCAGGGGATTGTTTGATACGATACCCTTCGGCAAATTATGCCAAATATTATTGTTGTTCGTAAATGGCCAATTTAAGGCATTGCGGTACTTGTTGGTAATATTGTTGTCGATAGCCGGTTCGCGGTATCGACATATCGATTGTTATTGTTGATTGATGTTCCTTTGAGATATTGTTATTGATAGCCGGTTCGCGGCATCGACGTATCGATTATTGTTATTGATTGATGTTCCATCAAGATATTTTTGTGTGAATCGTCATTATTGATATCAGTGTTTTTCTATTTATGTCGTTTTGGCCGATTGAAGGCATTGACGTATTCGATTATCATCTTCGTTGTCGGTAACCGATTAAAGGTGCCGAGACATCCGTTGTACAATTGTTATCGGTTAACCGTTCTGAAGGTAATCGATATATTGAATTGGGATTATCAAAGATAATTCCCATCCGTTATATAATTACTATCGATTGTCCGCTCTAACGGTAATCGATATATTGAATTGGGATTATCAAATATAATTTCCACCCGTTGTCAAAAAGATAATTCCCATCCATTGTATAATTGTTATCGATTGGCCATTCTACGGTAATCGAAGTATTGAATTGGGATTATCAACGATAATTCCCATCCGTTGAATTATTATTGTCGTGTTGACCGATTCAAGGCAGCACACTATTATTCTTGTGAACTTAGTAATTTTGTGATCGTTGAAGGTTGAGGATTTTTCCCGAACTGTTGTGTTGTGATCGTTGTTCATTGGTCCTTAGGGATTTTGATCCCAGGATGGTTGTTTCGAATATTGTCGGTCGTGTCGATCTTTCATTATTCGTGTCATCGTTCACTTGGTGAGTCGTATGATTTGTTTTGGATGTCTTATCCTTTGAGTTTCGTTGTCATGTTGTATCGTGACATATCCGGAATCATATCTGCGTGCCGATTGGTTATTGTGTAGGATTTTTAGCCAGGCACATGATGGTCATGCGTGGATGTTTCCGCATTGGACCGTGCACACGAGACGTTACTTCGTGAGGCTAATTAGGTACATTGTCCCACGTATATTTCTGGATTCCGTATACGGGGTGGACATGTGCACGGACACATTTCCGGATCGGGCGTACTGTGATGTCCATCTTGAGCCATAATGTTAATCGTTCACAGACCATGTATGATTGGATGTGTTCGATATTTTGTGACTGATTGTTTCATACGCCCGAGGGGTATGTTCGACAGTCAGGTTTATTTCTTTGAGATCTGTATTGTGATGATTTACAGCTTCGGGCTGTTCGGCTTTCGAGCCATCATGATATTTTTACGGCTTCGGGTGTTCGGCTTTCAGCCATCGTGATATTTTGGCGGCTTTGGTGAGGGCTTTCAGGCCATTGTGATGTAACGGTATTTCCGTTTGAGCCTTGAGCATTGTGATCCTTATTTATTTCGGCGTTGGATTGATTTACCTTCGGGTAATGTATTGTTGTGTTCTATATTGATGATTCGCCGTTGGGCACTTATGTTCTAACCTATTGAGCGGTATTGATCGTATGCCGTGGGCATAATATTCCACGAATGCTCGATTCTTACTTTGGTTTGTGAGCATCTCGTACTACCATTGTTGTACTATTTATTACGCCTTTGGATGCATATCATGTTGTGCATGTACTTGATATTCATTATCTTGGATGGTGACCAGTAAGTGGAACATGTTTTCATGTTTTAGGTACTTGCGAGGAGAGAGTTGAGACACAGGGGCATGACGATGGCGACGAGGCATTCGAGCGATACTAGTCCGAGATATTTTGGTGTTCATGTTGGTCAGACAGTTGGAGTACTCCATTTTTGTTCAGTCGTTGTCGTTTTGTATTATCCGAGCAAGACTCGTGTATGTTGTTGTATTTTATTTTGGCCATGTAGGCCCATTCTTGTCGTTGAAATTCCATATCGGGATAGTATGTCGGACGTCATGGTAGGGTCTGTGATTTCCTATTTTGGTCAGTTTGTTGTATTTTAGTCGTGTTCGCCTGGTGGATCACCTGAGGTGGGGTCCACGGCACTGTAATAACCCAATGGGATTTGGGGGTGTTACAGAAGATGGTATCAGAGCCTTTGGGTTGTGAGAAACCCTGGCTTGTGTGTTATGTGGCTCTACCAAGGCGGTAGTAGCGGAGCTGTCAGGTTATGACAATCTGGACAGTCGGGTTTTGTGAGTCGTGATAGTTGGACGACTGTATGAGTCATTCTTTCATCGAGTCGTCGTCAGTGAAGACTAGTATCGCAAGACCTCGAAGCTTCGTATGACTTGTGTAAGGACTCTATTCTCTTTTATGTGCATACATGCATTATGTCATTGATTAAACCTGTCTTGTTGACACTTGTATGTGACGATCGGGTGCGATTGATTTATGATTAATTGCTTTGGAGCATGTGGGCTCTGTATCGACTATGATTACCGTGATCGATGTGATCGTTTATCTGTTGAGTATGTATACTCGTGTTTTGCGTTGACCTAGCATTCTGGCCGCTAAGTCGTAATTGTGTTGTGGTCATGATCGAACGTTATTCTTTCAGTCTGGAAAGAGGGCGTGTGAGAGGGTAGAGGCCGCAGAGTGGGCCGACACCGAAACCTCGTACCAATAATTTGGTGGCTGACGAATCATTTTCGGAGTTGTGCTCGAGAACCCACCGATCGTGATTGTGTTTGGATCGAGTTCAAGACTCTCATGTTAGAGAGGTATTATCCGGCTCCACTTCGTGAAGCCAAGTTGTCGGAGGTTTTGAACCCCGAATCTGTCGAGAACGAGGGTGTTATTGTTATTGCTGAGAAGTTTCAAGGACTTTTTCAGTTTACTTCATCTGTTATCCGTACTGAGGCGGATAAGATCAAGTATTTTAACAAGATGTTGAACCCGCGGTTGAGAATACAGTTGTTCAATCACAATTGTAGTTCACTTGGCGAATTCATCGAGAAGGCTCTTGGAGCAGAACTCTCGATCGAGGAGCTTACTCAGAAGGATCCTTCAGTATCTTCTGGTGAGAGGACTAGGATGCCGATTCGTTCAGAGGGACATCGAGCTCCGACGTCCAAGAAGTCTTTTCCTAGTCGGCTTCGTACTGGGAAAGCATTTTCTTCTCAGACGACGAGTTCGACTGTTATTTGTTTTAATTGTGATTCAGCGGGGCATGTTAGTACTCTATGTACAGTGCCAGCTATTATTTATTTTTCTGTGTCAGAGGTAGGGACACCTTCAGAATACTGCATGAGTTCTAGTGCCAGTAGGTCTCGAGAGAGCTCATGGGCCTCGAGAGATTTTGTCACCTCAGTCCGTACTTCATCCAAGGGGTCATATCGGGCTTCGGGAGCCAGAGGTATGGACACCCGAGGGGGAGTAGCGAGTTCAGATTTGTGTTTTCCTCGAGTCGATGGGATCGAGGAACTCGATGATCTGGAGGATGTGGATTCCGGGTACATTTGAGATGTAGCCTTGATCGGTATTTTTCTTGTCTCTCGGATTGATGTTTGACTCGGTCTGTATTTTAATATTGCGGTTGTGAACCATTTATTATTGATCTATCTTGTAATCATTGTATCTGAGAATCTTGACACTTGAGTCATTTGATGTGATTTTCTTTCCCTTTGGTCCTGTGCGAGATTTTTGTGATGATCTGGGTAATCGTTCATTGGGATTCGAGACGTCAAGTCGAGAGGACACAGGCGTGCGTTCGATATAGTCAGGGACTATGTCTGTATTGTTATTATCCTTTGTGGTGCGACTTCCTGGCTGGTCTCTGGCGGAGGAGTCATGATTCGGCTAACCTCGCTTTTGGGTGAGTGTCTTTATCACTTGATTTTTTCGCCTTGTTCAGGCAGAGGAGACGTGGGGACCCGTGGGGTCGGCCCAGTTGCTTAGGCGGAATTGCTCGTATTGAGGAGTATTCCTGGAGATGTTGTTTTCTTATCCTGATGGATAGTCCGTGCCCCAACTTGTGCACCCTGAGTTTCGAGGACGAAACTATTTTTAAGGGGAGAAGTATGTAATATCCGGGGGTAATTTTTTTTTTCGTGTTACTGTTGAGTTGTACGTATTCATTTGGAATTGTACAAGTGTTGTTGTTTGGACCAATACAATTTATATTGTATTAAAATATTTCGGGATCGAAATATTTATTCTGGTCGACGGTTTCGTTTCGTCGTTGGGTTGTTGCTTGGCGAGTTTGGAATTTGGCTAAGTTTATAACCATAGCGTACGCTATCTGTGTAGCATTACGTACGCTAATTTGTTGCGACACGTGCGTACACTTCGAGGCATGCACGTAATGCACAGAGTGGGAACCTTCTTCGGCCAACTTTCTACGAATGTATCTTTATGGTATCATTTATATTTATATATATATATATTTTGACAACTTTTGTCTTCCCCTCACGTTCCTATCCCTTACCCACCATCCCTCTCACCTTACTCCTATATTATATATATATATATATATATATATATATAATACAATCATCACCATCAATCATCACTTCCCTCACGTTAATTTTCCCACTTTTATCCCTCATGGTGTATTATATATATACATATATATATATATATATAAAACTATCATCATCCCTCACCTCATCATCTCTCTCTCCCTCCCTCGCCAGTCGTCCCTCTCTCTTTATCTCCCTCACTTTATATATATATATATATATATATATATATATATATATAATATATACACAATCAATCATCAACATCATCATCACCTCTCTTATTCTCCCTCACGTGAATACATCTCACTTTATATATATATGTATATATAATATATACATTATTTACTCACCCCTCAACTATCATCATCATCCCTCACCCTCAATCATCAACATCATCATCCCTCACCATCTCTCATCTCTCTCGCCAGTCGACCCTCTCTCTCTCTTTTCTTTTTTTTTTTTCTTCTTTTTCCGGCGAGTCGGAGCAGGCACCAGCTTCTCCATTTTTTTTTCCGGCGACCGGAGGTAGGGCCGACGTCTCTGGCGGCGACTGGAGCTCGGCGGCGGCCGATCGGAATTTCCGAACCGGAAGGCATTATAAATCCGGTCGATCTGAAGTATTCCGGCATTTTTTTTTCGGCGAGCTCGGGCGTCCGGCGTCTTCATGATTTCCGGCCATGGATGCGGTTTCGTTGATTCCGGCGACCGGAGATGGTGAAAACCGGCCATAGACGGAAACGGGCCGGAGTTGGAAGAGGTCCGGCGGGTCATTTTTCCGGCGGCCGATTTACGGCATGGGAGTTTTTTTTTCTCTCTTTCTTCTTCCCGGCTCCTGGTAAGTTTTTGTATGTGTTTGGTGTGTGTTTTGTGTATATATATACATATATATAATGTATATATAAATCTGTTATATATATATATATATGTTTAGATGTGTTATATATATTATATATATATGTAGCGAGTGTGTGTGTGTGTGTTGTGATGTGAACAGTGGCGTGTGTGTTGTATGTGTTGTGCAGTGATTGTGTGTGTGTGTGTGTTGTGTGTTTTATGTATATATATATATATATGAGCAGTGTGTGTGTGTTGTGTGTTTTATGTATTTATATATATATGAGTTGTATATATATATATATATATATATATTATATATATACGTATGTATACGGATAAATACGAGTATAGTATGTGTTCGTGTTGGAATCGGAATTATCTATTGTGTTGTTTTCGGTCGATATCGTGTTATCGAATGAATTGTATTTCATTCAAGGTTGTTCGAGTGCTTGTGATTGTCGGAGGACGCGTTGATCGATTCGTGGTAGGACGTTGATCGTGGAAGGACTTTCTCGCCTTCGGTTTGAGGCAAGTTTTATACTTGTACTGGTCAATGAGATTAATGTTATCATGTATGTGTATGAATGTGTGTATCATTTCGAGACTTGGTCTCTTTGTGATTTTGTTGATATCAGGGGATTGTTTGATACGATACCCTTCGGCAAATTATGCCAAATATTATTGTTGTTCGTAAATGGCCAATTTAAGGCATTGCGGTACTTGTTGGTAATATTGTCGTCGATAGCCGGTTCGCGGTATCGACATATCGATTGTTATTGTTGATTGATGTTCCTTTGAGATATTGTTATTGATAGCCGGTTCGCGGCATCGACGTATCGATTATTGTTATTGATTGATGTTCCATCAAGATATTTTTGTGTGAATCGTCATTATTGATATCAGTGTTTTTCTATTTATGTCGTTTTGGCCGATTGAAGGCATTGACGTATTCGATTATCATCTTCGTTGTCGGTAACCGATTAAAGGTGCCGAGACATCCGTTGTACAATTGTTATCGGTTAACCGTTCTGAAGGTAATCGATATATTGAATTGGGATTATCAAAGATAATTCCCATCCGTTATATAATTACTATCGATTGTCCGCTCTAACGGTAATCGATATATTGAATTGGGATTATCAAAATAATTTCCACCCGTTGTCAAAAAGATAATTCCCATCCATTGTATAATTGTTATCGATTGGCCATTCTACGGTAATCGAAGTATTGAATTGGGATTATCAACGATAATTCCCATCCGTTGAATTATTATTGTCGTGTTGACCGATTCAAGGCAGCACACTATTATTCTTGTGAACTCAGTAATTTTGTGATCGTTGAAGGTTGAGGATTTTTCCCGAACTGTTGTGTTGTGATCGTTGTTCATTGGTCCTTAGGGATTTTGATCCCAGGATGGTTGTTTCGAATATTGTCGGTCGTGTCGATCTTTCATTATTCGTGTCATCATTCACTTGGTGAGTCGTATGATTTGTTTTGGATGTCTTATCCTTTGAGTTTCGTTGTCATGTTGTATCGTGACATATCCGGAATCATATCTGCGTGCCGATTGGTTATTGTGTAGGATTTTTAGCCAGGCACACGATGGTCATGCGTGGATGTTCCGCATTGGACCGTGCACACGAGACGTTACTTCGTGAGGCTAATTAGGTACATTGTCCCACGTATATTTCGGATTCCGTATACGGGGTGGACATGTGCACGGACACATTTCCGGATCGGGCGTCTTGTGATGTCCATCTTGAGCCATAATGTTAATCGCTCACGACCATGTATGATTGGATGTGATCGATATTTTGTGAATGATTTTTTCAAACGCCCGAGGGGTATGTTCGATGATGAGTTTATTTCTTTGAGATCTCAGTATTGTGATGATTTACACTTGGCCGTTTCGGCTTTGTGCCATCATGATATTTTTACAGCTTCGGGCTGTTCGGCTTTCAGGCCATCGTGATATTTTGGCAGCTTCGGCTGAGGGCTTTCAGGCCATTGTGATGTAACGGTATTTCCGTTTGAGCCTTCAGGCATTGTGATCCTTATTTATTTCAGCGTTGGATTGATTTACCTTCGGGTAATGTATTGTTGTGTTCTATATTGATGATTCGCCGTTGGGCACTTATGTTCTAACCTATTGAGCAGGTATTGATCGTATGCCGTGGGCATAATATTCCACGAATGCTCGATTCTTACTTTGGTTTGTGAGCATCTCGTACTACCATTGTTGTACTGTTTATTCTGCCTTTGGATGCATATCATGTTGTGCATGTACTTGATATTCATTATACTGGATGGTGGACCAGTGGGCGGAACATGTTTTCATGTTTTAGGTACTTGCGAGGAGAGAGTTGAGACACAGGGGCATGACGATGGCGACGAGGCATTCGAGCGATACTAGTCCGAGATATTTTGGTGTTCATGTTGGTCAGACAGTTGGAGTACTCCATTTTGTTCAGTCGTTGTCGTTTTGTATTATCCGAGCAAGACTCGTGTATGTTGTTGTATTTTATTTTGGCCATGTAGGCCCATTCTTGTCGTTGAAATTCCATATCGGGATAGTATGTCGGACGTCATGGTAGGGTCTGTGATTTCCTATTTTGGTCAGTTTGTTGTAATTTAGTCGAGTTCGCACAGTGGATCACCTGAGGTGGGGTCCACGGCACTGTAATAACCCAATGGGATTTGGGGGTGTTACAGAAGATGGTATCAGAGCCTTTGGGTTGTGAGAAACCCTGGCTTGTGTGTTATGTGGCTCTACCAAGGCGGTAGTAGCGGAGCTGTCAGGTTATGACAATCTAGACAGTCGGGTTTTGTGAGTCGTGATAGTTGGACGACTGTATGAGTCATTCTTTCATCGAGTCGTCGTCAGTGAAGACTAGTATCGCAAGACCTCGAAGCTTCGTATGACTTGTGTAAGGACTCTATTCTCTTTTATGTGCATACATGCATTATGTCATTGATTAAACCTGTCTTGTTGACACTTGTATGTGACGATCGGGTGCGATTGATTTATGATTAATTGCTTTGGAGCATGTGGGCTCTGTATCGACTATGATTACCGTGATCGATGTGATCGTTTATCTGTTGAGTATGTATACTCGTGTTTTGCGTTGACCTAGCATTCTGGCCGCTAAGTCGTAATTGTGTTGTGGTCATGATCGAACGTTATTCTTTCAGTCTGGAAAGAGGACGTGACAGAGGGGGTAGAGGCCGCAGAGTGGGCCGACACCCGAAACCTCGTACCAATAATTTGGTGGCTGACGAATCATTTTCGGAGTTGTGCTCGAGAACCCACCGATCGTGATTGTGTTTGGATCGAGTTCAAGACTCTCATGTTAGAGAGGTATTATCCGCCCCACTTCGTGAAGCCAAGTTGTCGGAGGTTTTGAACCCCGAACTGGCCGAGAACGAGGGTGTTATTGTTATTGCCGAGAAGTTTCAAGGACTTTTTCGCCATTTCATCCGTTATCCGCATCGAGGCGGATAAGATCAAGTATTTTAACAAGATGTTGAACCGCGGTTGAGAATACTTGTTCAATCACAATTGTAGTTCACTTGGCGAATTCATCGAGAAGGCTCTTGGAGCGTAACTCTCGATCGAGGAGCTTACTCGAAGGATCCTTCGCATCTTGGTGAGAGGACTAGGATGCCGATTCGTTCAGAGGGACATCGAGCTCCGACGCCCAAGAAGTCTTTTCCTAGTCGGCAGATCGGGAAAGCATTTTCTTCTCGGGCATTTACGAGTTCGACTTATTTGTTTTAATTGTGATTCAATGGGGCATGTTAGTACTCTATGTACGGTGCCAGCTATTATTTATTTTTCTGTGTCAGAGGTAGGGACACCTTCAGAATACTGCATGAGTTCTAGTGCCAGTAGGTCTCGAGAGAGCTCATGGGCCTCGAGAGATTTTGTCACCTCAGTCCGTACTTCATCCAAGGGGTCATATCGGCCGGAGCCAGAGGTATGGACACCCGAGGGGAGTAGCGAGTTCAGATTTGTGTTTTCCTCGAGTCGATGGGATCGAGGAACTCGATGATCTGGAGGATGTGGATTCCGGGTACATTTGAGATGTAGCCTTGATCGGTATTTTTCTTGTCTCTCGGATTGATGTTTGACTCGGTCTGTATTTTAATATTGCGGTTGTGAACCATTTATTATTGATCTATCTTGTAATCATTGTATCTGAGAATCTTGACACTTGAGTCATTTGATGTGATTTTCTTTCCCTTTGGTCCTGTACCCGAGATTTTTGTGATGATCTGGGTAATCGTTCATTGTGATTCGAGACGTCAAGTCGTGAGGACCTGGGCGTGCGTTCGATATAGTCCCGAGGACTATGTCTGTATTGTTATTATCCTTTGTGGTGCGACTTCCTGGCTGGTCTCTGGCGGAGGAGTCATGATTCGGCTAACCTCGCTTTTGGGTGAGTGTCTTTATCACTTGATTTTTTCGCCTTGTTCAGGCAGAGGAGACGTGGGGACCCGTGGGGTCGGCCCAGTTGCTTAGGCGGAATTGCTCGTATTGAGGAGTATTCCTGGAGATGTTGTTTTCTTATCCTGATGGATAGTCCGTGCCCCAACTTGTGCACCCTGAGTTTCGAGGACGAAACTATTTTTAAGGGGAGAAGTATGTAATATCCGGGGGTAATTTTTTTTTTCGTGTTACTGTTGAGTTGTACGTATTCATTTGGAATTGTACAAGTGTTGTTGTTTGGACCAATACAATTTATATTGTATTAAAATATTTCGGGATCGAAATATTTATTCTGGTCGACGGTTTCGTTTCGTCGTTGGGTTGTTGCTTGGCGAGTTTGGAATTTGGCTAAGTTTATAACCATAGCGTACGCTATCTGTGTAGCATTACGTACGCTAATTTGTTGCGATTACGTACGTTACACCCTGAGGTTACGTACGTAATGCATGGTAGGTGGTGGGAACCTTCTTCGTGGTCAACTTTCGGGGCGAAGGTATCTTTATGGTATCATTTATATTTATATATATATATATATATTTTGACAACTTTTGTCTTCCCCTCACGTTCCTATCCCTTACCCACCATCCCTCTCACCTTACTCCTATATTATATATATATATATATATATATAATACAATCATCACCATCAATCATCACTTCCCTCACGTTAATTTTCCCACTTTTATCCCTCATGGTGTATTATATATATACATATATATATATATATAAAACTATCATCATCCCTCACCTCATCATCTCTCTCTCCCTCCCTCGCCAGTCGTCCCTCTCTCTTTATGTCCCTCACTTTATATATATATATATATATATATATATATATATATATATATATATATATATATATATATATAATATATACACAATCAATCATCAACATCATCATCACCTCTCTTATTCTCCCTCACGTGAATACATCTCACTTTATATATATATGTATATATAATATATACATTATTTACTCACCCCTCAACTATCATCATCATCCCTCACCCTCAATCATCAACATCATCATCCCTCACCATCTCTCATCTCTCTCGCCAGTCGACCCTCTCTCTCTCTTTTCTTTTTTTTTTTTCTTCTTTTTCCGGCGAGTCGGAGCAGGCACCAGCTTCTCCATTTTTTTTTCCGGCGACCGGAGGTAGGGCCGACGTCTCTGGCGGCGAATGGAGCTCGGCGGCGGCCGATCGGAATTTCCGAACCGGAAGGCATTATAAATCCGGTCGATCTGAAGTATTCCGGCATTTTTTTTTCGGCGAGCTCGGGCGTCCGGCGTCTTCATGATTTCCGGCCATGGATGCGGTTTCGTTGATTCCGGCGACCGGAGATGGTGAAAACCGGCCATAGACGGAAACGGGCCGGAGTTGGAAGAGGTACGGCGGGTCATTTTTCCGGCGGCCGATTTACGGCATGGGAGTTTTTTTTTCTCTCTTTCTTCTTCCCGGCTCCTGGTAAGTTTTTGTATGTGTTTGGTGTGTGTTTTGTGTATATATATACATATATATAATGTATATATAAATCTGTTATATATATATATATGTTTAGATGTGTTATATATATTATATATATATGTAGCGAGTGTGTGTGTGTGTGTTGTGATGTGAACAGTGGCGTGTGTGTTGTATTTGTTGTGCAGTGATTGTGTGTGTGTGTGTTGTGTGTTTTATGTATATATATATATATATATGAGCAGTGTGTGTGTTGTGTGTTTTATGTATTTATATATATATGAGTTGTATATATATATATATATATGTAATATATATATATATTATATATATACGTATGTATACGGATAAATACGAGTATAGTATGTGTTCGTGTTGGAATCGGAATTATCTATTGTGTTGTTTTCGGTCGATATCGTGTTATCGAATGAATTGTATTTCATTCAAGGTTGTTCGAGTGCTTGTGATTGTCGGAGGACGCGTTGATCGATTCGTGGTAGGACGTTGATCGTGGAAGGACTTTCTCGCCTTCGGTTTGAGGCAAGTTTTATACTTGTACTGGTCAATGAGATTAATGTTATCATGTATGTGTATGAATGTGTGTATCATTTCGAGACTTGGTCTCTTTGTGATTTTGTTGATATCAGGGGATTGTTTGATACGATACCCTTCGGCAAATTATGCCAAATATTATTGTTGTTCGTAAATGGCCAATTTAAGGCATTGCGGTACTTGTTGGTAATATTGTTGTCGATAGCCGGTTCGCGGTATCGACATATCGATTGTTATTGTTGATTGATGTTCCTTTGAGATATTGTTATTGATAGCCGGTTCGCGGCATCGACGTATCGATTATTGTTATTGATTGATGTTCCATCAAGATATTTTTGTGTGAATCGTCATTATTGATATCAGTGTTTTTCTATTTATGTCGTTTTGGCCGATTGAAGGCATTGACGTATTCGATTATCATCTTCGTTGTGAACCGATTAAAGGTGCCGAGACATCCGTTGTACAATTGTTATCGGTTAACTGCTCAAGGTAATCGATATATTGAATTGGGATTATCAAAGATAATTCCCATCCGTTATATAATTACTATCGATTGTCCGCTCTAACGGTAATCGATATATTGAATTGGGATTATCAAATATAATTTCCACCCGTTGTCAAAAAGATAATTCCCATCCATTGTATAATTGTTATCGATTGGCCATTCTACGGTAATCGAAGTATTGAATTGGGATTATCAACGATAATTCCCATCCGTTGAATTATTATTGTCGTGTTGACCGATACAAGGCAGCACACTATTATTCTTGTGAACTCAGTAATTTTGTGATCGTTGAAGGTTGAGGATTTTTCCCGAACTGTTGTGTTGTGATCGTTGTTCATTGGTCCTTAGGGATTTTGATCCCAGGATGGTTGTTTCGAATATTGTCGGTCGTGTCGATCTTTCATTATTCGTGTCATCATTCACTTGGTGAGTCGTATGATTTGTTTTGGATGTCTTATCCTTTGAGTTTCGTTGTCATGTTGTATCGTGACATATCCGGAATCATATCTGCGTGCCGATTGGTTATTGTGTAGGATTTTTAGCCAGGCACACGATGGTCATGCGTGGATGTTCCGCATTGGACCGTGCACACGAGACGTTACTTCGTGAGGCTAATTAGGTACATTGTCCCACGTATATTTCTGGATTCCGTATACGGGGTGGACATGTGCACGGACACATTTCCGGATCGGGCGTACTGTGATGTCCATCTTGAGCCATAATGTTAATCGTTCACAGACCATGTATGATTGGATGTGTTCGATATTTTGTGACTGATTGTTTCATACGCCCGAGGGGTATGTTCGACAGTCAGGTTTATTTCTTTGAGATCTGTATTGTGATGATTTACAGCTTCGGGCTGTTCGGATTTCAGGCCATCATGATATTTTTACAGCTTCGGGCTGTTCGGCTTTCAGGCCATCGTGATATTTTGGCAGCTTCGGCTGAGGGCTTTCAGGCCATTGTGATGTAACGGTATTTCCGTTTGAGCCTTCGGGCATTGTGATCCTTATTTATTTCAGCGTTGGATTGATTTACCTTCGGGTAATGTATTGTTGTGTTCTATATTGATGATTCGCCGTTGGGCACTTATGTTCTAACCTATTGAGCAGGTATTGATCGTATGCCGTGGGCATAGTATTCCACGAATGCTCGATTCTTACTTTGGTTTGTGAGCATCTCGTACTACCATTGTTGTACTGTTTATTCTGCCTTTGGATGCATATCATGTTGTGCATGTACTTGATATTCATTATACTGGATGGCTGACCCCGTGGGGGCGGAACATGTTTTCATGTTTTAGGTACTTGCGAGGAGAGAGTTGAGACACAGGGGCATGACGATGGCGACGAGGCATTCGAGCGATACTAGTCCGAGATATTTTGGTGTTCATGTTGGTCAGACAGTTGGAGTACTCCATTTTTGTTCAGTCGTTGTCGTTTTGTATTATCCGAGCAAGACTCGTGTATGTTGTTGTATTTTATTTTGGCCATGTAGGCCCATTCTTGTCGTTGAAATTCCATATCGGGATAGTATGTCGGACGTCATGGTAGGGTCTGTGATTTCCTATTTTGGTCAGTTTGTTGTATTTTAGTCGTGTTCGCCTGGTGGATCACCTGAGGTGGGGTCCACGGCACTGTAATAACCCAATGGGATTTGGGGGTGTTACATATACTTTACATATTATATCCTCAAATGCAGCTGTCGACCAAATACGAAAATTATACCAATACTGACATCTCGGTCCTTAATTTATTTTATCCATACTGTAAAGATTCCATACTGTACAATATGCGGGCGAGATAACCATCAACTGGGGTGATTATTTCAGGCTTATAGCTATTGCAGCGGGAGTCGTGCAGTTGAAGATTAATGATAAATTATTAGTCCTCAATAATGTATTATTAGTATCGAATTTTAGAATGCATCTAATTTCGGTTTCTAAATTAAAATGTGATAGTTATTCAGTTTCTTTCGATGGTGATGCTATTATTAAAAAGACAAATGGTGAATATATTTGCAAAGTTAATTTTATTGATGGACCATATGTCATTAATACTTCACAAACTCCCATGCATAAACATAAATCGCTCAACTCTTTATCTGAACCTAAAAAGAGAAAAGAACCTTCGAGCATAAACCAAACATGTTTGTGGCTTTTACGGTTAGGTCATGTAAACCTTAGGAGGATTCAAAGATTGGTAGATGATGGCTCATTGGAAGACATCCAAGTTGAGTCATTTCCAATTTGTGAATCCTATCTGGAAGGTAATATGACAAAAAGGGTCTTTAAGACCAAGGGAAACAGTGCTCAGAATGTATTGGAATTGGTTCATACGGATGTATGTGGTCCAATGAATGTCCAATCTAGGGATGGTTTCGAATACTTCATCACATTTATAGATGATTATTCGAGATATGGATACATCTATTTGATGCAACGTAAGTCTGAAGCCTTTTCCAAATTCAGAGACTTTAAGGCAGAAATGTAGAAGCGTCATGGAGAGAGTAATAAGTCACTACGATCTGATCGTGGTGGCAAATACCTTAGTGGAGAGTTTTTGGATTTCTTGGCAAATGATGGGATTTTGTCCCAGCTCACTGCGTCAGGAAATCCACAACAAAATGGTGTTGCTGATACAAGGAATAGAACTCTTGTAGAAATGGTTAGATCAATGATTAGTTATTTGGATTTGCCTATTTCATTTTGGGATACGTCTTAGAAACAGCGACGTATATTCTAAACATGGTGCCTTCAAAATCAGTTCCAAAAACACCCATAGAACTATGGAGTGGGCGCAAGCCCAGTTTAGGACATGTTCGGATTTGGGGTACTTCAGCACATGTGCTGAATAAGGTATATGATAAGTTGGCATCTCGTTTAGAAGTACGAGTGTTTGTAGGATATCCTAAGGGGACGAAGGGTGGCTTGTTCTATAGCCCCAGGATCAGAAGGTCATTGTTATCACCAATGCCCGATTCCTGGAAAAGGATTACATGATTAGTCACAAGCCCAGGAGCGAAATAATTCTGGAAGAGTTGAGGGGCGAGACTCCGTCTATACCAATCGTACAAGCGCCAACTTACACTGCACCACATATCGACTTTGAGACTTCTACACCAACTCAGGATTTACCTCATCGTAGTAGGAGTGTTGTTCATCAGCCGGAACGACTCATAGGCATTGGACAATCTTCGGACTCAATCCCAGGCGAAGATGAATCATATCCCTGGACTTACAAGGAGGCAATCCAAGATAAAGATGCTGACTCCTGACAAGTAACAATAGAATCCGAAATGGGATCTATGGATTCCAATAATATGTGGGAGCTAGTAGAACTACCTGATGGGGTACAAGCCATTGGGAGTAAGTGGGTCTACAAGCGAAACAAATGAGGTGACGGGAAGGTTGAAACCTTCAAAACGAGGCATGTTGCGAAAGTTTACACTCAGAAAGAGGGTATCGATTATGATGAAACTTTTTTGCGGGTAGCCATGCCTAAGTCAATTCGGATTCTTTTAGCTATAGCTTTGCATTTGGATCTAGATATTTGGCAAATGGATGTCAAGACTGCATTCTTGAATGGAAGTCTAGACAAGGAAATCTACATGCATCAACCAGAGAGATTCATTGCTGAAGGAGAAGAGCACTTAGTGTGCAAGCTTAAGAGATCCATTTATGGACTTAAGCAAGCATCTATATCTTGGAACACTTGATTTGACGAGGTAGTCAAGTCATATAGATTCGTCCAATGTACGAGTGAGAGTTATGTGTATAAGAAATGCGATGAAAATGTTTTGGTGTTTCTTGTACTGTATGTAGATAATATCCTTTTGATTGGAAACAACGTGAAGGAATTGTCGGGCGTACGGGTATAGCTATCTGAGCAGTTCGATATGAAGGATTTGGGAGAAGTAGGACACATCCTTGGAATCAGAATCTTTCGTGATCGGAAGAAAAGGATGTTGCTTATCTCAGGCATCCTATATCGATACAGTTCTAAAGCGGTTTAGCATGGAGAATTCCAAGAAAGGTTTTCTACCTTAAAGACATGGAATTCAACTATCTAAGGATATGTGTCGCAAGACACAAAAATAGATAGATGACATGAAGTTGATCCCTTATGCGTCACCTGTGCGAAGCCTCATGTATGTTATGCTTTGCACTAGACCAGATATTTGTCATGCCGTAGGCATGACTACTAGATATCAGTCGAACCCAAGACCAGGACACTGGATTGCTGTCAAGCACATACTCAAGTACATGAGAAGGACTAGGGAGTATATGCTAGTATATTGATCAGACAACATGTGTCCAGTGGGTTATACTGACACAAATTTTTCATCAGATAAAGAAAAGTCCAAGTCTACTTCGGGTTATGTATTTAGCCTGGGAGGTGTAGCCATTAGTTGGAAGAGTGTGAAGCAGAAATTCATATCGGACTCTACTAGGGAAGTCGAGTACGTGCAGCCTCTGAGGCAACCAAGGAGGCGGTATGGCTCAAGTACTTCCTGCAGGACTTAGATGTGATTCCCGATTTGCCAAAGGGTATTACACCGTATTGTGATAATACCGGTGCAGTCGCAAATTCGAGGGAACCACGAGCCTACTATTGGGATTCCGGATACAAAATCGAATATGCAGCGGAATAATAAAACTCAATATAAAGAATCCCAAACAGGATTGATCAAGTAACGTATATACGAAAAATAAAACGAACGAAGACAAAGGATCAAAGTCCAATACCTTTGAAGCCTTTGATAATATTTTCGTAAGTTGATGATGTTCACGAACCCGAGCATGAGCACGAAATTCCTTCATCCCAAACACCGAAAGTACAATGTCTCTACTTCACATGCATCGGAAGTTGCCCGGAAAAATCTACAGTAATCCGTTCTTGATGGAACACGGCTAGAAATTACTATAAGAATTTTTCTCTCTATTTTTCTTATTTGTATTTCACCTCAAAGATGATGAACAAAAATGGAAAAATATTTCTCTCCCTCTCTCCTCTTTCTTCTCGGCCGAGTGATGGTGTTGGTGTTGGTGTTGGTGGAATGGTGTTAAAATTTTACTCTTAATTACCTCACAAGCCAAGGTATTAATTAAAAATTATATTTCCACATATTAAAGACTTAAAATAAGGCACCATATGGAAAAAACACCATCATCCGCCAACAACTAAAGACACCCCATGTGGAGTGGGGGGAGGGGGCGGCCATAAGGAAATTTCCAAGAAACGGGCCGAGTCACTCGGCTCGTATACTGGACGTTAGTCAAACGACTCTGTTAAATATACTCTGTTTTATCTCCAATGTATTTATACTTAATTAATTAATCCAATTAATTAATTATATCAAATTCAAATATATTTCTCTAAGAAATATTATTTATGAATTAAATTAATTACCCACTAACTTAATTTTAATTCATAAGACCGCTATTTTGATTTATCGAATAAATCATAATTAGATATCCAATATATAATATTAATAGAGAGATAATAAATTTATATTTATCCATCAACAATCCTGATGCGCGACTCTGTAGGTTAGTCTCAGCCGGCATTGGAAGGAACCAATGAGTGCGGGCAGCACTTAAACCCCGACTGAAAACGAATGAAGGGATCATTCAGAGTCATTATGACGTGAATACCATATACGTATAGACCCTTCATCAGATGTCCCGGTCAAGTCTTCAGGTCACGGTAAAGTCAAACCCTACTGTTGACTAGACATTATATATGTGTTAATGCAAATCAAGACCGACTGATTATTAGTGTATCCAATACGACTAGATCAGAATGCTTTGGCCAAAGACTTATGATCTTATTTGCCATAAACCGTATAGGACATTCTCCTGCTCACTAACAGGAGATAGAATCCTTTCTTGGCGTACATTAAAGACTGCTACCTGCCCGTATAGTCCGCACTTCGAGGTTGACCCAGTGATTAAGCAATTGGGTCTAACTACTCTAATAACAAACTAAATGTCACAGGCACATCTCTTACTGAACCCTCAAGTCAAAGGTCCATGTATACTATCACAACCTTTCGATTCATCATCGACTCTCCAAGAGTTAATACCGTGTGACTGAATCAAGTATGAGTCATGTTTGAGTACACTGGTCCCACCAATATACTTATAACTATGCACATGCCCTAGCATCACTTATACAAGTCTTACTCAAAACTTAATGCCCAATTAAGTTTATCGACTCATGAACAGTTTACGTAAATAAGCTTTAAACACTTCCAGTGCATTTTCTCTTATTCGATAACGAGAGTGGAATGTTTGCTCTTATTTACATGGACTTCACTTCAATGTTTACCAAATCAAGAATGCATTTGAAATACAATAAACAATGAATAAATCATATTGCCTTTTATTAATTATTCCATAATTACAAGTACAATGCCCCTTCTCTCTCATCCCCTGAGTGGCATTCCGGGCATATTCCTAATAATCTCCCACTTGCACTCAATGCCATACATCATGGTATCCAATACCTATGTTCTTCAGATGTCTTTCCAAGGCATCCTGAGATAACGGCTTAGTCAGCGGGTCAGAGACATTGTCTTCTGAGTCTACTCTTTGAAACGAAACATATCCTTTTTCAACCATTTCTCGAACGATGTGATACTTTCTCTATATATGCTTGGTGTTGTGGTGAGCCCTTGGCTCCTTGGCTTGGGTGACATATCCATCATTATTACAGAATAGTGATATAGGCATCTCCGCATTAGGCACCACTTGAAGTTCTTGCACAAACTTTTGCATCCAAAATGCTTTCTTGCTAGCCTCTGAGGCAGCTTGGTACTCTGTTTGGCAGGTGGAATCTGCAGTAGCACTTTTCTTGGAGCTTCTCCAAGATACTGCTCCTCCATTGAGAGTAAACAAATACCCATATGTCGACTTAGAGTCGTCCTTGTCTCCTTAAAAATCAGAATCGGTGAATCCAACCACCTCCAGTTCTCCACCACCGTAAGTAAGAACCGTATCTCTAGTCCTTAAGTATTTAAAGTCCGGTCTCGTGCACAACATAGTGTACATAAGGCTACCCACTTCCGAGGCATAGGGTACCTTTCTCATCTCTCTTTTGTCTTCCTCACTTTGAGGACACATTTTCTTGGTGAGATGAATTCCATGTCGCATGGGAAGGAACCGTCTTTTAGAATCATCCATCTTGAGTCTTCCTAGGATATTAGCTATATAGAGGGCTTGGGAAAGTCCTATCATTCTTCGGGGTCTATCTCTGTAAAGACGGATCCCTATAATATAGGAAGCTTCTCCCAAGTCTTTCATGGAGGACATTGTAGAAAGCCAAGCTTTCACAGTGCTGAGCATTGCTACATTATTTCCTATAAGTAGAATATCATCTACATATAGTACTAAGAACGCAATGTTGCTCCCACTGACCTTTTTGTAAACACATGGATCCTCCTCGTTTTGCACGAAATCAAAGTCCTTGACTGCTTCATCAAATCGAAGGTTTCAACTCCGAGAAACTTGCTTCAGCCCATAAATGGCTCGTTGCAGCTTACGCACCTTATGAATATTAGCTTTGGACACAAAACCCTTAGGCTGTTCCATATAGATTTCCTCCTCGAGGTATCCATTTATAAAAGCCATTTTGACATCCATTTGCCATATTTCATAATCATAATGGGCAGCAATAGCAAGCATCATGCGTATCGACTTGATCATAGATACAGGCGAGAAGGTATCATGATAATCGATCCCTTTCCTTTGGGTATAACCCTTTTCCACAAGCCTGGCCTTATAGGCGTCAACCTTTCCATCCCCATAAGTCTTTCTCTTATAGATCCATTTACTTTCAATAGGCTTCATGCCAGTTGGTAAGTCTACTAGTGTCCAGACCTGATTGGCTGCATCAAGTCTATCTCAGCTTCCATAGCTTCTTGCCATTTATTGGAGTCCACATTCATTATCACTTGGTCATAGGTGACAGGGTCGCCCTCACGGCTATCAGGTACATCATGGAGACCCAGTTCCTTAACATGTGTGTAGCCATACTTCTCAGGTAAGTGAGACACCCTATCAGACCTTCGAAGTGAAGTTTGTGTTACAATAGGTTCGGTTCGTGATCCCTGATCAGATGTCTCCTCAGGACTTTCATTATGCTCTTCCAAAGAGACATTTCTACCCGAGCCACCTTCTTGAATGAATTCATCCTCAAAGAAGTGAGCTTCAAAAGCCACAACGACCCTATGGTCTTCTAGCATGTAGAATAAATAGCCCATCGAGTCCTCTGGGTATCCAATGAAACGTCCCTTCACGGACCTTGCTTCCAGTTTTTCCACCTTAGCCTTCCTGACATAGGCTAGACATCCCCAAATCCTTATGTGATTAAGACTTGGTTTCTTACCCTTCCACATCTCATGCGGAGTGATAGGAACAGATTTAGAAAGACATCTATTAAGGATATAGGCAGCGGTAAGTAAGTCGTACCCCCATAGGTAAATTGGTAAATCAGTGTAATTCAACATGGAGCAGACCATGACAACAAAGCCTGATTTCTCCTTTCTCAAACACCATTTAACTGTGGGGTTCCCGGCGGCGTGAATTGTGAAACTATTCCATGTTCCTTAAGGAACTCATCAAACTCGGTGCTAATATACTCACCACTTCGGTCTGACCGAAGTTCCTTGATATGACATACAGTGTGTTTTTCAACTAGGCCCTTATATTCCTTGAATTTACTAAAGGCTTCGTATTTATGTTTCATCAAGTACACAATCCCATACCTGGTATGATCATCTGTGAACGTTATGAAATATATATATCCATCTCGGGCTGCTTCTAAAGCACAACAAACATCGATATGTACCAACCCAAGTTTCTGGGCAGCCATTTTAAATGTCCCTGTGAAGGGGGACTTAGTCATCTTGCCTCTAAGCCATGATTCACAAGTTGGATAGGGTTCTTCACCCAATGTACTTAAAAGTCCATCTTTTTCCATTTTGTGAACCTTGGTCTGACCAACATGACCAAGTCTAATGTGCCACTTAAGAGCTTGATTAGGATCATGCCTGCCACGTTTCCAAGTTATAGTGTTCACTGCTGATTTATTTTCTAAGTTCATATGATATAAACCATTCAACAATGTAGCTGTGCCAACCAATTTATTTCGAAAATAAATTTTACAACTACCATTGCCAATGAAGAAAGAAAATTCTTTCTGGTCCAAGAGTAGAATGGATACAATGTTTTTATACCCCTTGGGCAAAACCAGTACTTCATCTAACTTTAAAATAAAACCAGATTCTAAACCCAGTAGGAGTGATCCAATATCGGTTGCCTCGACACTTTGTCCGCTTCCGACAGTGACCATCACTTCCCTAGCTTCAAGCTGCCTACTTCGTTCCAGATCCGGATTCATAGTACAAATATGAGAAGTAACACCTGAATCCAGAATCCATGAAGCAGAATATACAGTAGCGGAACAATTGATTTAAAAAACAAAAAGTTTCGTACCTGATGTGCCATTGATCTTGGGACAAGTCCTACGCCAGTGTCCTAGCTCACTGCATTCAAGACATTTGTCGTAGGTTTGGGACCGCCTACCTTCTGACCCTTTAGGGCCTTGCCCTTGCCTTTTTGCACCCCTTTCTTGGGTTTACACTGCTCGTAGTTCTTTTTTCTTTTTGTTCTTGGACCTTCGAGGCCCAGAAGAAATCACAAGAGCAGTATCCCTCGATTTAATCTTCTTGTTAGACTGTGCCATCACCAGTTTGTTCATTAGCCCAGCTAATGTACACAAAATTTCATTACAGTTGAAATTCATTACAAACTGCATGAAGGAGTGAGGCAAAGATTGAAGGATGAGATCAATCTGAAGGGATAAATTCCATATGAAAGTTGAGCACCTCGAGCCTCTAAATCATAGAGATCATCTTGAGGACGTGGTCTCCTAATTTCTCCCCTTCCTTCATCCTAGCACTGAATAACTGCTTCGATATCTCATATCTAGCAGTCCTACAGTGCTCTCCATAAAGCTCAGTCAAGTTTGTGAGAATCTGCCTAGTAGAAGTCATTTTCTCGTGCGCTCTTTGCAGCTCATTAGTCATTGAGCCATCATAAAGCCACGGACCAGCACATCATCCTTGACCCATTTTTCATGGACGTCAATTTCTTCATGATTACCTCTAGTCCGGACTGGAGTCGATGGAATGTCCGCCTCCAAGACGTATCCCAGATACTCCATGCTGAGTACAATCATCAAGTTCCGCAACCAGTCAATGAAGTTGGGGCCAGTTAGGAGATTCTTTTCAAGTAGTATTGCAAGTGGGTTCTTAGCCATTTTAAGAGAGATATAGTTTCATTTCTCTGCATTGATTTAGACAATATTGAATTAGTGACTTGTTTTATTATGACCGAGTATATAATTTATGGGCTTGTATATTTTTTGTCTCGGCTCCCACTAATTTTATCGGAATTACACGCGCCCATGTTATAACCCGGAAGTCATGGTTAGATCGATTTCTTAGTGGTGATCGAGTTCTTTACAAATTTTAATAGACGCAACTGTCAGGTTTCTTGGCTATTAATTTCTGTAAAGTGGTGTCTAACACCAACCCGTCCAACGGATGATTCGATCTTCTTTTTGTAATATCCGTACCTTTTTATTTTTAGCAGTTTCTATTTTTGGTGCACGTCTATTTTCATGGACTCACTTGTAACTATTTTGACATTTTTAACCTATTTTGTTCTTGGTGTTTTTCCATTTGGACGAGTTTCGGAGGTGTTTTTACGTAATTTCGCTTTATGTTATGTTTTTTCACTTGTAGGTTTGATTCTCGTAAAACTCATTCGTTTGTGTTGTTTCTTTGCTCCCTTAAGTCTGTATGTTGAATTATTCGTGTTGCGGGTTTCGGTTCTTAAATCCGATGTCGTATCGTGATTTTCAGACGTTTCGGGCCGTTTTGTAATTTTCTATAAGTTTAGGGATCCTTTGTCGTAATTCGAATCTTCCGGTAGTCGGAATCGTACTTTCTTTCATCACTTAGATTTGTCGTTGCGAATACTTTGTATTTATGTTTTGGATTCTATCTTTGGTTGCATTTCAACTTCGTATTTTCCTGAGCAACGAACTGCATTCAGCAGTGTTGAACTGCTGCAGGAATAACGTACGTTATTCATGTTCTCTTGCGTACGCTATTGGTGCTTATATAACGTACGTTAAATCTTATGTTAACGTACGTTATGGTCCTCAGAATTTTGGATATAAGGTTCTACCAAGTTTCTGCTGAGATCTTACGTACGTTAACTCATGGACGTTACGTACGTAAGCTTCCTTACGTTAACTGTTAGATGTAACATACGTTATCGACTTCAGCGAATTTGGCAGAGTGTTCTACTGAGCTCTTACGTACATTAACTCATGGGAGTTACGTATGTAAACATCCTAACGTACGTTAACTCTCCGTGTTAACGTACATAATGCACTGTCAGGTATTTAAATCCTGAGTTGACCTCAAACGCATCACTTTTCCTTCTTCTTCTTTCCATTGTCCGCGACTTGAGTTCTTCGGAGGGTTTTGGAGCGATTTGTACAGAGCAGTCCGTAGAGCTCCTCTATAGATTGATTGTTTTATTCCAAATAAAGTTTATCATCATCTTAATCATCTTTCTCCATCCAAATCCAAGGTATTTAAGCTTAGAACCCTAACTTTGTTCATTTTAGGGTTTTTTCGGGATTTGTCTATTTAAACTCGAATTGTTCATTTATGTTGCTATATTTCCTATCAATTATTGTTATTAAGTGATTCACAATCCGTTTCTGTCGTGTTTAATCCATGGATTGTTGATTCTGGAAGGTTTTGTGAAAACCCTCGCCCATATTGAACATACACGTATTGTTAAGGTTGTAATCGGGGTTGTGGGCATATTCCGTTCGATTATTATTATCGGTTAGGACTGAGTTGTGTTAACCTTGCGTTTAGGAGAGGTCGTTGTCACTCTGGGTCATTCCTAGCCATCGTTTACATTCCATCTCGACAAAGATGTCTCAAAGGCAAGTACTTTACCTTGGTATGCATATTCTAGTATTTGATTTATGGCTTCCCGTGTATGTTGTGGATGTGAATGCATATGTTCACCCAGGGATGGCCTGACGGGGCCCCTGGGGATACGGAGTGCCGTGTGTATGCGTATCATGAACTGGGATTAACCACCCAGGAATGGTCATACGGGGCCTCTGCGGGGTGCGGTGGCCGTGAGTCTCGTACCAACGGTTAACCTTTGAAACGTTTTGTTGGAGAACTATGTTTTGTGCTCGTGCACCGTAATATTCTGGAATATAAAAATGTTTTCTAAAATGATTTTGGCACATATTTCATCTGATTAGAATGGTAGTTCAAATGGATTGTACTTGCACTAGCTATTGTCGCTAACCCCTTAAATGGGGGAAATACTTTTGTATTTCAGGTACGGGTCCTGGAGGCGAACGAGAATGCGGACAGTACGAGGATGATGGGCAAGAGTGATTCTGTTCAATGGTCATTTGTTTGGTGTCTTGTCTTTTTATTTTAACATTTATGTCATTTGTTCAGTACTCGAGTACTTTTCCTTTGAACTTGTATTTGCTTGTGAACCCGGTTTGGGAAGGATTTTGTTTGTTACTGTCGAGTTCGGTCCATTTGTCTTGAATGTCTTAAATTGTGGAATTTTTTGTATGTTGATGAAGTTTGTCATGGGTCATGATGTTGAGTTTGTACGTTAGCCTGGTAGATTCCAAAGGGTTGGATCCACGGCGCTGTAATATGTCCTGAAAATCTTGTGGGTGTTACACTTTTACCCCTAGTCTTCATGCCCTCAACCTATTAGGTTTCGTGGCAATCCAGACTATCTAAGTTGTTGACCATCAACGTCTATCAGTTTGACTATTGAATCTCGCCCGAAAACCTATCAGGTTTCTAGGAGCGAAATTTATCACCAACCGAAGGCATCTAATGCACTCAAGAATTTATCAACCTCCACCAAATATACTACCCCGATAACTCGGAAGCATAGCACACCGGCTCGGGTATCAATTTTCTACGAGTTTGATGGAGGGTAGGAAACCTCGTAACCTTTTTCAAGCTTAGTCTGTTTGTTTGTCGGGAGAATTTCGCGATTAATGTTACACTTTGCACATTAATTTATTTATAAGCGCGTTTGTGTTTGTCAATCATTCAAAATGAAAAACAGTAAATAGCAACCTAGTTACTACCAACATATAGCTCATGCATTTTTCCTAAGTACTGGGCCAAACGAATGACCCAATAAAGAAAAAAAACACAGTCTTCGATTCTTCGTTTTCTCGGTCAGTTGTCTTCGGTCTTCGTCATAGCCAAATAAATAATTACTTCATAGAAAAATGCATCATATTATACAAATATTCTAGTAAAAATAAATAGGCTCAAAATGGCTTTTACAACCCAATCAAATCGAGCAAATCAAAAACTAAGTCCATGAGCTATATCACCATCACATAAGGCATTCCATACAACATGTAACGACAATAAAATTAAATAATTAATTTAATATATTAATCCAATTAATATACAAAATTAATCTATTCAGTTTCTACAATATTAATCCAATTAATATATAGTGGCATTAAAATTAAATAATAAATTAATATATTATTCCAATTAATATAAAAATCAATCTATTTAATTTTAACGGTATTAATCCAATTAATACACATAATCGTTAGTTAATTCGTTCGAAGTAATCCGACCAAAAATAGTATTTTCGTTTAATATCTTTCCCATTTAAAAAAATATTCCAAATATACAATTTAATCAAATTAAATCCAATTTAAAATGTAAAAAATATGACAACGTAATACGCTGACTAAATGAAGTTTGGGATAAGTCGGAACGGGCCCAACCCGCAAATCGAGCCCGAAAAAGGGGGCTGGCCGAGGGTGACCCGCTGGAGCGAGTCACTTGCCTGCTACTATCCGGGTAGCAGGCCTTCTGTCCAGATAGCCTACCAGGCTCAGCATGGCAGTGACTTTGGCAGACCCGGGCTGCCGAGTTTGACCTTCGTTCGGCTAGTTTCCAAAACGTAAAAATTACAACGAACAATTAAATATCTCCTACTATACCAATTATGATACTAAATCATAAACATCATCCAAAAGCATTCAAAATGCGCATATAATCATATATATGGTATCATTGTCCTCGCTCTGATACTACTGTTGGGATTCTGGATACAAAATCGAATACGCAGCGGAATAATAAAACTCAATATAAAGAATCCCAAACATGATCGATCAAGTAACGTATATATGACAAATAAAACGAACGAAGACAAATGATCAAAATCCCATACCTTTGAAGCCTTTGATAATATCTTCGTAAGTTGATGATGTTCACAAACCCGAGCACGAGCACGAAATCCCTTCGTCCCAAACACCGAAAGCACGATGTTTCTACTTTACACGCATCGGAAGTTTCCCGGAAAAATCTACAGCAATCCGTTCTTGATGGAACACGGCTAGGAATTACTATAGGAATTTTTCTCTATATTTTTCTTATTTGTATTTCACCTCAAAGATGATGAACAAAAATGGAAAAATATTTCTCTCCCTCTCTCCTCTTTCTTCACGGCCGAATGATGGTGTTGGTGTTGGTGGAATGATGTTGAAATTCTACTCTTAAACACCTCACAAGACAAGGTATTAATTAAAAATTATATTTTCACATCTTAAAGACTTAGAATAAGGCAGCACGTGGAAAAAACAGCACCATCCACCAACAACTAAAGACACATGTGGAGAGGGGGGCGACCATAAGGAAATTTCCAAGAAATAGGCTGCGTCACTCGGCTCGTGTACTGGACGTTCGTTAAACGACTCTGTTAAATACACTCTGTTTTATCTCCAATGTATTCATAATTAATTAATTAATTAATCCAATTAATTAATTATATCAAATACAAATATATTTCCCTAAGAAATAATATTTATGAATTAAATTAATTACCCACTAACTTAATTTCAATTCATAAGACCGCTATTTTGATTTATCCAATAAATCATAATTAGATATCCAATATCTAATATTAATAGAGAGATGATAAATTCATATTTATCCGTCAACGATCCTGATGCGCGACTTTGGAGGTCCGTCTCAGCCGGCATTGGGAGGAACCAATGAGTGCGGGCAGCACTTAGCCAGCCTAGCGGGCCGCAATGTAAACCCCACTGAAAACGAATGAAGGGATCATTCCAGAATCATTATGTCGTGAATACCATATACGTATAGACCCTTCATCAGATGTCCCGATCAAGTCTTCGGGTCACGGTAAAGTCAAATCCTACTGTTGACTAGGCACTATACATGTGTTAATGCAAATCAAGACCGACTGATTATTAGTGTATCCAATACGACTAAATCAGAATGCTTTGGCCAAAGACTTAAGATCTTATTTGCCATTAACCGTATAGGACATTCGCCTTGTAAAACCCCACAAAAAAATCATGTAAGTGTTAGACTTAGTATATATAGTGTAATATATCATCTCATTGTTATGAATAAAATTTATTACGAACCCCTTTATGTTTCGATCGATTAATTGTTAATCGCCCAAATTTAAATTTTATTAAATATTTAGCACACATATTAATTAAGTAACATACTAAAATAACTAATGGGCTCAGCCCAACTCAATAAAATTCCTAAGACTTGAATTAACAATTTAAAGCCCAACCCAACTAATTAAATTACCAACTATTAGAATTATAATTATACTCTTAAATTAACAAAAAAAAGATGATACACACAAACACACACATATGGGCGGCCGGGGGGGGGGGGGGGGGGGGGAGAGGAATTCTAGAGTCTTCATGCAAGACTCTTGACACATGTTCCCATTCCACTTCCCAACCCTCATTATACTAACTTTAAATACCTACACTTAGCAATAGCCACCCTTTACACTTTCAACAACAACAAAAAATCTACATTTAGAGACTAGAGAGAGAGGAGATGGCCGAACCAAAGAGGAAGAAGGAGGACGAAGAAAAAAATTCAAGCAAAAATAGGTAATTCTTTTCCCACATTTCCTTTTGTAAATTATCGTTACTACCATCCTAATCTAACTAAATCTTAAAACATGCAAACAAAACATATATCTTGGATGCATGTCTCAACCGAACCTAGTAGTGGTGAAGGGGAAGATAGTCTTTCAACTTCTCAGACCTAGAATCGACTAAATTCGGCTAGATCGAGGTGGGTGAAACTCTTTCAAACTCTTAAATTAATAACTCTTGTTTTTGCTTGTGATGTAGTTCTTCATATTTAATGTTGAGGAATTTGTGAAAAACTTCATGTTAGAATTTATGCTATAAAATTTATATTAAAAATGCACATATATCGTTTTATTCATGAACTATGATTCTAAAGTTATGAAAAATATAGAGCATGCACTAATCTAAATTTTGCATATGAATGCATGTTTTAAAGATGTATTAGATGATTATATTAACATGCAAAATGATTTTAGTGAATTGAAATGACACGATTTGGTAGTCGGATTCCGATTATGTGAAAAATTGAAATTTCATGACTTCTTTGTAATTTCATGTAAACTCTATCAAAAATATGGAACTTGTGTTATATGACTAAGATATGGTATGTGGATAAATTATTTGCGGTCAAAATAGGACTTGAAACGAGTAAACGGAACTTTTGGGCATAATTCGTAATTTCTTAAAGTTTGGATACTAAACTGAAATTTACGAAAATAAAATATTCTGGACCTTGGACAGTTTATATTATATCATGTATGGGCTGTCCGTAATGTTTCAAGTGATTCGGAATTCGATATCTAAACTTATTAGTCCAAATTATAATTTTAAAATAAATTTGGGGGTCAAATGCAAGAAAACAAAAATTCTGGGCTAAGTCCAATTTTTTATGGAAATTTCACAAATCTTGAATTCCAGGTTCATCACGAGTCATCTCGTAAAATTTCGTTAAATTCCGAGCTAAATTGATAGCTCTATAAGCCTCAGAACGATTTCCTTAAGTTTTGGGGCGATACCGTAATTTCTGGAAATTTCAGTCCCGAAACTGGAAATTTTACCTTAAATCTGGAGTCGAGGAAGTATTTTTGGCTTCCTCATAAATTTTCATAACCATCCGATTTCGTTTCATACTCCAAACGCTTAGGCTCGAACCTAAGGGTAAAAACGTCTTTAATTTTTTTGATACCTGTTTAATTTTTTTGTTAATTTTTTAATATCACACAATGCACTAATTAAATTCATCATTTGTTCAAATTCATAAACAACACGCAAGTGTTCAAATTCATAAGTTACACACATAGTGTTCAAATTCATAAAAATACTTAACAAAAGTAAGACTTAACGCTCAAATTATTTTAGCAACCATATAAGCCATACCACCCAACTACCCTCGGTTTTCTTGATATTTGTGGCACACCCTTGACTATGTAGATGCAAACTTTGTCCCTCTTCTCTTGGAACGACATCAATTACTAGAACATTACGTTCAAAGTCCACCAATGCATGACCATGCAAAATCGTTCCCATAGTTGCACGAAACAACTATAAGGCGTGAGAGATGTTCTGGAATATAAGGCGTCTCTCTTTTCCCATGAAACACCCAGAACATGTAATCCTGTTGCATACCCCACTTAATCGAATGCAACTCAACCTCTATCCATCTCAAACGTTTACCGTTTCTGCAATGCACGCCTGGACACGAGATCTCTTCCCTATTTAGATTTTGCCTTGCAAATTTCACAAAGTCTTTGACCCCTTTAACATGCACATCCACGACCCTATTAACTTCACCGATCCACTCGTTATAAAGTGGAAACCCCATTGATTATACACAAAAAAAGGTCACAAAGGATCACTATGACTTACTTTTTCATTCATAAAAAATATGACTTTGGCTTTATAAAGAGAAATATCTTTATCGTGTTTAGTGGCGACCATTATGACTTTGACTTTGATTCCTACAAAACAATTTCTCAAATACAATGACCCTCCAAGCAAAAATATTTTTCAAGAAAAAAATATTATGCAATATGTCAATATGCACAGACCAGCCGCCGTGAGAGTAACTAACTATTATGCAACATGTCATTATGCACGGACCAGCCGTCGTGAGAGCATCTAACTATTATGCAGCATGCCAATAGCACGTACCAGCCGCCGCGAGAGCATCTAACTATTATGCAACATGACAATATGCACGGACCAGCCGCCGTGAGAGCATCTAACTATTATGCAGCATGCCAATATGCACGGACCAGCCACTATGAGAGCATCTAACTATTATACAACATGCCAATATGCATGGACCAGCCGCCGTGAGAGCATCTAACTATTATGCAACATGACAATATGCACGGACCAGCCGCCGTGAGAGCACCTAACTACCATACAAATAAATAAATACCTTGTTTCCTCACAAGAAACTTGAAGAATGGTCCCAACTAGTCCAAGAAATCAGTAGCAAGTTCTATTAAGCTATACGAAACAACACAACATTAATTAATTGGTAAGTTCACAAAAAATAGAAATATGAAAATCAATATTAAATAAAAAGTGCAGAACAACACTTAACAAACCTTCCTCCCCATGACTCCCTACATTCTGCATTTGAGAATTGAACTATCAACTAAAGCTATTTGCTATTTTATATATATACTTATTATAATGCAAAGAGTACACAAAGAATCCAAAATTGGGATCTCGGAACTCACATTGTTGGGATTAATTTTGGGACTAATTTGCTGAATTTTCAGAAATCAAGGAGTAAATCTAATGAGGAGCTGATTTCAATAACTCAAGTATGTTCGTTAGATTATCTAGATATTAGTGGACACCACCAAAATTGGGATCTCGGAATAATGACAACTGATTTTTACAACCTACAACTATAACAATGTCAAGATTTTCACTTAGTTATTTAACAAAAGGATGATAACAACACTAAGGCAAAATTCCAGCAGAACATACAACTTCAAACCATGAAATGAACTAGCAAATTCCAAGTTAATTGCCCAGCACATTATAAAAACTCAGCACCAATTCGTCTACATCCCACACAAGAAAAATTTCAAAAATGGTCATAAACACAGAAATCTAAAATGTGACCATACCTGGTGTCGGCAAACTTCGGCCTTCAGATAAAAGAAAATTGCGACAGCTCTTATATCTGAAAAAGATACAAATTAGATGAAATCCTATTAATTTATTGAAGAAGAAAAGATGAGAGTGGTTGAAGATAAAATGTATGAGAGACAGAGAAAGGATCCTGGCAGCAGGTTTCCTCCAATTCGATGGTCGGACGGAGATAGAGAGTAGTTTTCTTCCGCCTTTCTTACAGCCAACAGCCTTGAGAGAGTCGCGAGAAGGAGAGTGGGGGAGCAAGAGAGCGCGGTAGGTTAGGAGAGGAAGAGGGTGAAGTCGCGAAGAGAGAATAGAATATTTTGCTTTTGATTTTTAATATCTGGCCATAACCGATGCCTTTGACAAAATTTTTTTTAAACTTGTCACGGTACCAAGCCGTGACAAAAATTTCTTTAAACTTGTCACGGACTTGTCACGGTTAACAGCCGGGGTAAATATTTCTTTAAACTTGTCATGGTTAAGAGCCGTGACAAACATTTTAATTGTCATTTTTATCATTTGTCACCATCTTTAGCCGTGACAATATTTGTCACGGTCATTAGCGGTGACAAATAGCGCGGATAAAAAGGTGACAAATTGGCCATTTTGGTGTAGTGAAGTGCCGTGGACCCCACACTAGCGTAACACCCCCAACTTATTCAGGGTATATTACAGCGCCGTGAACCCCACCGTGGGACCCACAAGGCTAATCATACGCGGAACTATAAAACTTGACCGAGAAGGTCAAAACAAGGAAATGAAAGACGATACAAAGGGTATTCAAACCATGTCCCATGTATCCAAATACATCACAGTACAAAATCAAAACCTCGGCAATACAGGCCGGAACATCAAGGAAGACTGAAAACAAACAAACAATACTCGAGTCTTCAATAACCATTCCAGTACAACAACACTCAATGGAGGAACATAGAACATAACCGGAGATAAGACACAGTATCACACTTTCCCCTCATCTTGATGCCGATTCGATACCTGCCTATCTGCTCTCCTGGAACCTGAAATATATAAAAAGTATTTCCCCCATAAAGGGGTTAGCCGTCGAATAGCTAGTGCAAGTATATCAAGTATGAAATACAATACTCCTCGACAATAAAGTAAAGGTAACCGTCAATTCATCAATTAAAGACCAGTATTCCGGAATAACTAAATCTCATAGCATCACAACAATGCATGCATGTACAATCGTGGAACCGCACCAGAGGCTACGGAACCCTCAGGGGACCCGTCGGCCCACCCCATAGTGGTTAACACAAATTATCCGTGGAATCGCACCAGAGGCTACGAAACCCTCAGGGGACCTATCGGCCCCCCCAGAGTGGATATAAATAAACATTACATTCATATATCTTACTTTCAAAGTCGAGAACGTACAATCATAAATATATACTTGCCTTTGAGACATCGAGAAATTGAACGGAAAAGAGTATGAGTTCGGTAGGTCCAAGAACGCGCTTCCAGCACCTAAACGATTCATAAGGGATATGATAATCAAAAATCCATAGTCATAATTCACGAAGAAACTCCCAAAACCCGTCTACGATTCACGAAAATACAAGGGTAAACAACTAGAGTTTGGAAAATCACCCAAACCCTCACAAGTCCAAACACGGCACAAACCAATCGGTAAAATCGTAGTAAAAGCATGTATACGGGATAGATACATCCTAATCTCAAGGTTCTCAAGCTTCAAAATGGATAAATCGGACAAATCTAGGAAAAACCCCAAATTTCCCAAAATTTAGGGTTCTAAAGATTTTTACCTTGATTTGGACGATAGAATGGATTAGATGTTATTAAATCCTTGTTCTCCAACCAAAGATGTTGATATCTAAAGAAATATTGCTTCCAAACTCCCCGAATCGCCTAAATCCACTGCTCCCGGTCGGAAATTGAGTGATAGGATGAAAAATGATGAAAAGGAAGTCAACTGCCCAATATATACTCGCCCAGTCTAGCGCACGCTACGCCTCGATTATTTGCATGCGCTAGAAAGGTCACCGGGTAGTCCAGTGGCTTCTTCCAGCCCCATTAGCATGCGCTAATCGCCTTATCTTAGCATGCGCTAGCCAAAAATGGTGTCCAGAAACTGGAGTCCAGAACCTACTGTCCTCTGCCCTGCTAGAGTCTTAGCGTGCGCTACCGCTATGGCTTAGCGTGCGTTACACAACTCTGATAGCGTGCGCTATCCGAAGACTAGCGTACGTTATTT
The DNA here is from genome assembly GCA_033398695.1 of Orobanche coerulescens. Lineage (NCBI taxonomy): Eukaryota > Viridiplantae > Streptophyta > Magnoliopsida > Lamiales > Orobanchaceae > Orobanche > Orobanche coerulescens. The sequence goes on along the minus strand of CM065807.1, from coordinate 116,157,289 downwards.
GATAGTCCAGAAAACCTGACAACCTCACCGCCTCGGCCGACCAGCCCGTTAGCGTGCGCTACGGACGGATGTTAGCGCGCGCTACTGACTACGAATAGCGTGCGTTAACAAACTCCTAGCGCGTTAATCGCCATCCGAAGCGCATGAGTTCTCGGTTACGACTGGTCCCTTAGCGCACACTACGGCTCAAAGCTAGCATGCGCTACTGAAGCAGAATTAGCGTCGGTAGCTTAGGCTTAGCGTGCGCTATTTCTCTAACCCAGAACACTTCCGCAAGATCTAAACAACACGATTGTGATCCAAACAAGATACGAAACTCTATAACAATATCGACAACATCACCAAGAGTTTACAGAGTGATGACATAAGAAAAAAAAACGGCAAGGCCAAAGAGTCAATAAAAATACAGGTATTACATTCTCCCCCTCTAAAAAGAAGTTTCGTCCCGAAACTTAAGAAATAAAAAGTTCGGGGTACTCCGACCGCATTTTCTCTTCCGTTTCCCAAGTCGCCTCCTCGACTCCATGTCTCGACCATTGCACTTTAACCAGTGGAATGGTCTTATGCCGAAGTTGTTTCTCGCGACACTCCAGGATCTTCACGGGTCTCTCCGGAAAGGTAATATCCTCGGCTACGTCAATCTCACTATAGTCGATAACGTGGCTTGGATCCGGCACTTACTTTCTCAACTGAGACACATGAAAAACACTATATACGTGACTTAAAGCTGGAGGCAACACCAAGCGATAAGCTAAATCTCCAACCCTATCCAAGATCTCGAAAGGTCCGATATACCTCGGACTAAGTTTCCCCTTTTTTCCAAAGCGGAAAACCCCTCTGGTCGGCGACACCTTGAGTAAGAAATGATCCCCCACTTCGAACTCTAAGGGTAGATGATGAGTATTAGCATAAGATTTCTGACGGCTCTGGGCAGTCAGCAATCGGTCCCGGATAATATAAATCCTTTCCTTAGTCTCCATCAACATATCAGGTTCCGTTCCAATTAGCTCCGAAGCCTCGTCCCAACATAATGGCGACCTACATCGCCTACCATAAAGTGCCTCGAATGGTGCCATTTTGATCGACGCATGCCAACTATTATTATAGGAAAACTCGATCAACGGCAAGTGAAGTTCCCAATCATTACTACAGTCTAAGGCACAAGCTCGCAACATATCTTCCAACGTCTGAATCGTCCTCTCTGTCTGACCGTCCGACTGAGGATGAAAGGAAGTGCTCAATCTCAACTCAGTACCCAAAGCCTGATGAATGGCCTGCCAAAATGCGATACGAAACGACCATCTCGATCAGAAACAATGGTCTTGGGGGCACCGTGTAATCTTACGATCTCAGCTATAAAAGTTCGAGCCAATCTATCCGGTCCCCAAGTATCCTTAATACCCAAGAAGTGTGCAGACTTGGTCAACCAATCGATGATTACCCAAATCATATTCATTCCGGCCCTAGTTCTCGACATGCTAGTGATGAAATCCATAGAGATGTCTTCCCACTTCCACCCAGGAATGGGAAGTGGTTTCAACAACCCCGGTGGTCGTTGATGTTCGATCTTGACTTGTTGACACGTCAAGCACCGTAGTACAAATTCCGTGACATCCTTCTTCATGTTGTTCCACCAAAAATTGAAGAGATAAATTCACCATTAGAAAGGGGGTTGAATAGTGGTTATGCGGAATATCGAACTTTCTCGCGAATAAAAGAAAATAGTGCGGAAAGTAAAAGACTCAAATATTTATAGAGGTTCGGCAACTTGCCTACATCCTCTCTCCGACTTATTTTTCTATTGGCTCAAGAACAACCACACATTTGACTCGTCTTCGATCGGTTCGAGTACAACAACTGTTACAACCACTTGTCTTCTATTGGTCCAAGCACAACCACTCTCAAAATAAACTTTGTTTTTCTAGTGTTCTATCGGAACTAGATAATCCTTACTTACGAATATTGGAGTGTAATCCCAACAATGTCGGATCAAAGATACTAATAACACCGCATTAGTGACTCTTAATTCGTTTCTCTAACGCTCGTGTATGAGTGATGCAACACTCACAACCAAATGAAAGAATACAAAGTATAATAAATACTACAAGGTGTATCACTCTTTGTATCTTTCTCCTCACAACTTAGAATGCAATAATAGATAGAGATCTGAGCAAAAGAATGCTTTGATTGCTTATATACTTGAATTTTTGAAGTTGTGTGTGAGATACCCAAGTCCTATGGGTATTTATAGTATCAAGTCCTTCTTCATATACTGAAAAATGTATTATTAGCGTGCGCTAATAATCCTTCATAGCGTGGGCTAACGGCTTTGACTTGACTGATCTGAACGGTCATTAAACTGTACCAACGGTCATAATATACGTCTAGCGTGCGGTACTCGGTCTTCTGTAGCATGTGTTATCGTCGGTCAATAGGTCTTCACTTTTGACTGTTGAAACTTGTCGGTTTGTCTCCCCAACGTCTCTTTTCCAACGGATAAAATGTACGTAGCGTGCGCTAGTACATATACATTAGCGTGCGATAACATTATTTAATGTTAGCCTTCCATATTTTGCGGATCTCCTTTTTGACGTTTGCGTTCCAACGGATAAGTTGACCAACGGTAAGAGTTTGAACGCTTAGCGTGCGCTAACACATGTATTGTAGCGTGCGCTACAACTTTTCCAAATAATGTATGTTAGCTTGATTAGCGTACGTAATAGCTTCCTTTGATTTGAGTCCAGACCCTACTGGACTACCAAAATACTTTCCGATAGCGTGCGCAAGATATGATCTATAACGTGCGCTAAGACCTCTGAATAGCGTACGTAAGTGTACATCCGTAGCGTGCGCAAATGCTTTTCCTTTTTCTTTCCAGACCTTACTGTCTCTCTGCCTTGAGTGCAATAGCGTGCGCTATAAATAGATGATAGCATGCGCTAAGATTAACAGCTTAGTGTGCGCTGATATTTTGTATTTTGCGTGCGCTATCCATCAGGTGACTCCACTAGACTACAGATTACTTGCCTGACTGCAGGTGACTTTTCCGTCGATAGCGTGCGCTACCATACAGACTGTAGCATGCACTAAGAACAAGATTTTCATTCAATGTATCAGCTCGATGGGATAGATTTTGATAAATGTTTTGAATACAATCATCATCAAAATACTTTGAGTCAACAATCTCCCCCTTTTTGATGATGTCAAAACATTTAATATATACCTGCAAAAACGGTGTAAAAGAAATTTCGAATCAAGGTAACTTGTTCGATATGTTAGTACTGTCCCGTTTTTGGAGTGTTTCTCCCCCTTTTTGACATAAACAAAAAAGGACTCCCCCAGTCTCGTTGCGTATAAGATATGATACCAACCAAATGGAATTTGCCAAAACGAGAACATACAATTAACAAATACCAAACTACATAAATACCAAACGAAGAAAAATGCGTACTTCATTGAAAATAGTTCAAGCATTACACATAAATATCCAAGGCACGAGACATAAAAAACATATTAAATAAAAGTCGCTACAACGAGAATCAATGTCCTAAAACTAGGGTGCATGCTCGGATGAGGACGGTGGAAGCGGGAACGATGGATGAGTGAAGCGAATGAAGTCTTCAAGCAGCCCGCGCACTTCTTGAACCTCGGAGCAAAGAGAACGAACGTCTTCACGGATCTCCATTTGTGAAGTCTCGATGCTGCGCATTCGTGAAACGAGGTCACTCTCCTCTTCCTCGGTAAGAGTCTCTCGCATCGGACGCTTTCCCTTAGAAGTGGGCTTCCTCACGAATTCTCCAGTTTGCATTTCCCAAAGGGTGTGAGGCCCTCGTCGAGTGATTCGCTCTTTCGGTGTCGGCATACGAGTCCCTTTCTCCACTTGGTCATATTCATGAAGATATAGAAAGAGAATCCAGCCCCGATTGATCGTTCGGACATAGTGCATGGCTTTGAGCGAGTAATCCAAGATTTCATGGCCGAGTGAAACAGGAACGGCTTTGTCCTTTGTCAAGTCTACGTGATGAAATTTGAAGATCTCCGTTAGGATGGAACCATACGGCATTCCAGCCTTGCATGACCGTGAAGCATAATTCTTCGACCAAAAGAGGTCGCCCTTAACTTTCATCCAGCTTGTGAAGATCGTGTCAAAATCAACTTTGTCATCGTTTAGCACTCGGTACAAAACATGTTTATCGACTCCGACTAACTTATGCTATGTGTTAACTTTGGGCATTATGCATTTTGTGAGTGCAACCAAAAGAAGTTGAATGTTAATCCCGAAATCGTTGTTCTCAAAAGCCTCGTCGGTGATGTCTGTTGTTACCCAAAATATTATCCGAAGATAATGTTGCTGGAATGATCGAGTAATCAACAAGTGCGGGAGCACGTCCGTGAGAAATTAAATGACACAAGATTTGCCGGGGTTGTTAATCCCGGGCTTGAATGCTCTCGCGAGATTTTATTAATAAGTATACTGTTGAGTACAAATATTAATGTTAGAATCTATCACAAAGAGTGTAAAGGATTCTAGTTTTCTAAGCTGTGGAGCGTATAGAATGCCGGAAGAATCAGATATGGAGTTCTGTGAATTCTTGCTATGGATGTTCTATGTGTGAGAATGTCTTTCTCTTTTCTCTCTCTTGTTTGCTGTGTATTTCGAAGTCCCTGTTGTGTGTTATGGACCTTCTATTTATAGCAGACCAAGTTCCTGAGGGCCCCCCTGCGATCGCAGGCGATCGTCGTTATTTATATTATAATAAGACGGCCGATCATCTCGTTGCGTGGGGCTTTTCCCTTAAAGTCCGCGGTTGTTATTGACAGCCGGTTGTACGGTCTGACGGGGAACTCGCATGCGTCCTGAGCCGCTGTCACCCACCTTTTCGGCGGTACTGTTGGTAGGTGAAGTTGGTGACAGACTGTGAGCACAGGTCTTGTCTGTCAGCACTGTTCGCAGGTCTGCGGCCCTGTTGGTAGGTGAAGTAGGTGACAGGCTGTGGGCACCGATCTTGTCTGTCAACACCTTTTGAGATCTGCATGCAGGTCCCAGCCCGAGATTTGGGCTTTGATGACTTTTGACGGATGTTGGAGTAATACACGGCACGAGACGATCGCCAATCAACAAAAGACGATCGCCAATCAACAGAAGGCGATCGCCGTGGGTGCCGAGTTCAGGGTGTTTGCCCCGAGCATATCTCTCATGTTAGACTTCCCGACTTCTATGACGATCGCCTTCGGGGCGTGTTTAAATGCCGCACAACAATTGCCCCCCAGCTCGGCTCGATGTTGAAAACATGGGGTGAGGTGGCACTTTTGGCGATCGCCAATGTTTTAGATGACCGGGCGATCTGATTTCAAATTTGGACGATCTCCTTTTGCACTGGGAGCGGCGGGAAAAGAGACGCGGGCTCGCGAAACAATGCAAGGACACGCGTCGCGTTTCTATTGAGTGAGCCCGACGGTTCGTCAGACATTGTCGATTGGCGTGCCCTCGAAAAGACGCGTACGCGGGACTCGAGGGTTGCATTTATTGCGTCCTGGCTGTCGGTTGCATCCCAGCCCTCGGACTTTCGCCTATTTGCCCAGAGACCCCTCCCTCCATCTATAAAAGGGGCTAGGGCTACTCCATTTTCATCTTTTACGCGTCCTTGCCTTCCTGCTGAAGCTCTGCAAAAATTTCCGTAGCTTGTTGTGCCGACCGTCTTCCTTTCTTTAGGTAAGAAACCCAATTTTTCTCTCTCCCTTAACTTTTTGAGAATATGTCGGGAGGATCTAAGGCCTTCGAGGTCGGAAGCACTTCTGCCGCCGCGGCTTCACCGGACCGGGAGGAAATTCCTGTGGGAATCCCCGTGGAAACGGCCGCAGAGGCTATTCGTGCGGGGATTGCACCCGCAGAGCTTGAGGAGCTTTTCAAAGAGGCCGTAGTGGCGGGCTGCGCGGCGGAGGAGCGAGATGCGTCGCGGTGGAGGAAGACGAATCGATACGTTTGTCTTGGGAAAAAGACAGCGTCTCGGCCCGGTTTATAGGGCTTTTGCTAAACTTATGGAGGGGATTGCCGGGCCTGTCCGGAGTTTGATTGAAGCTTACTCCGCCGCTCATCCCTATGTACATGTGAAGCGGACGGAGTTTCGGCCGCCGAACCGTCTCAATGGACCCTTGGTCGATTCGAGCTCGGCGACTGAAGGACACGACCATTGGAGGGCCAAATATCATATCCTCTCGATGTGTCTTTGCACGTGCCCTCCGAGAACGAACGCGTGCCGACCAGCCTCCCGAGGGTATGGTCGCCATCAACGAAGCGACTTGCCGGATGCGGTTTCCCTTGCCGTCGCCGTTTCGTATCTGCGATCGCTGGAATTTGGCGCCTCTTGATTGACGCCGAACGCCTGTCGCAGATTATCAAAGACACCGACCCTATTTGGCGGACACAGTTGTTTCGCTTGCCTTCATACTGGAGATGAATTATCTTTTAAGCCGATCCGTGCGTAAGGGAACGATCGGCGGTACCATATCCAAGGTCGCCAGGGTAGGATGGTTATCGGGGTGCCGAGCAAGACTCGGGCGACACGAAAAGTGGTGGCCGGGTTGGTGGTGCATGGAGGTCGGCATCGAGCGAACCGCCGGAGGAGGAGTTGGATATCCCTACCAATTTTCGGGAGAGGAATCCAAGTAAGGGTTTCCTTTCTCCCTTTATTTGGATACTCCTTGGACTGATCTAATTTATTTCCCTTTTTGCAGGATCCCTTGTTCCCTCGATAGACGATCTCCCCTTTGATTTCTCGATCGTCTGGGAGCGGATTCGCGCATTGCCGGTCTCCTATAAAGACGTTCAATCAGTCAGCCACGAATCTCACCGGTTGGGAGCTCGACTGTTTCGCTACCCTCGCCACCTGAAAGCACCTGGTATGACTTTTCATCCACTCTTTTCTGCGAGGCGATCGTTTCCAAGAGGTCGCCATGTTTACGTAAGTGTCTGACTTGTTTTAGCTTCTTCTTTGGCAGAGATTTATTTTCCCCGTATCACCGAGCTACCTCAGGAGATCGCCATGTCTAACCCCGGTTTTCTCGGTCACCTTCATATGGGAAAGAAAACGGGTCGCGTTGCCGCGACGTCGTCTCGCCCTGCCCCTGTGGTGAAACCCGTTGCGGTGCCGGTCGCCGAACCGGAATCTCAAGGTGAGGAACAACTCCAGCGCAACCGCAAGAGGCGGAGGCCGGAGGCGTCCCTTCCGTCGGCTGAGGCGGATTTAGCTATTCTGGAGCCGCCGATCGCCGCTCCCCCCATTTCTTCTGTTCCGATGGCGGAGGGGGCTGGTCCCAGGCCGTCGGCGTCCAGCTCTAGGTCATCTTCCGGCTACTTGAAAAGGACGGCGATCGCTGACGCTGAGACTCCTCGGGGAAAACCCTTTTTCGGCCGTGATCCAGAGCTGGTCAACAGGTGAGAATGTTTTGAACTTTCCGAGCTAGGCGTTCTGAGTAAGTCTTAGGCTAACTCTTTTGGTTTCCTTGGTTTGCGCTGCAGGGTTCGTCTCGCCGATCCGGACGTTGCTCCCATGGTGCTGGACTTTCTGTCGAGCAAGGCTCCGCAACAACCTCTCGATGTCCCTGCTTACGTTCGTCAGGCCATCACCTCTTTGCCCAAGGCTTAGACGACCGACCTCGATGCGATCGCTCGTCGGCGATCTGGAGACGCCATGCAGGCGACCGTGGCCCTGGCTCTTCAGACGGCGACAATGGCCGTCCAAGCTGCAAGGGATTTTGAGGGGCGACCCTCCACTGCTCATCTCCATCGCGATCTCGAGGCCGCCCGGAACAAAAATATCGAGGATGCCAACCGGATCCGGGCCATGGAGAAGGAGTATGAGGAGACGGCCAAAAGGGCTAAGCGGGATGTGGATCGATTGATGCAGGAGCTGAGCCGCTCCAAGGAGGCTGCCGATCGGTCTCGTGACGAGGAGCGCGAAGCTCGCCAGAAGCTCGCTGCGTCGCAGGAGGAGGCGACCGGACTGAAGGCGACTGTTGATCGGCTTAGCGGTGAGCTGGACGTGGCAAGGAAAGAGCTGGAGAAGTCCCAGGGTGAGAATGCCGCCAAGGTTGCCGAGCTGGCGGAGGCTGAGAAGACGGCCGCGGAGTTGAAGGGCCAACTGAAGGCGATCGAGACCGATCCCTACCAAAGTGTGGCGCTCGCCGGCGAGTTTGCCTATTACTTGGCATATGCTGACGCTGTCCGAGCCGCAAAAGAGGCAGGGATCGAGATCGGTCCCTTGATGGAGAGCTTCAAATCTTACGCCCTCGCGCATCCTTTGCACCCGGAGTTCTCCTTGCCGATCCTAGACTTGGCCGACTTCGGGATCGACTTGAGTTGGTATACGGGTAAACTCATTCATCCCGAGGCCGAAACCGACCCGCAACCCGAGGGCGAAGACCAGCAGGCGGCGCCTTGAGAGGCATTTTTGTTTTCCTCCAGCACTTTGTACTTTTCGTTTTCCTTTTGTAATGCCTTCGGGCCTCGTGATGTACTAAACTTGCGTTGTGAATAAAATGTTCTTCTTTTCATACGATCACCTTTGAATGTTTGCGTGCAACTTTTACAAGTATGTGTATGATTGCTTTCGACGTTTTGTTCATCCGATCGATTGTCTGAGTGTTGAAAGTATTGATATGTTTTGAATCGGAATTCTTACTTGTAATTTTTGTTGGACGACTTCGATCGTCCTGCGCGTGTTTGAGCGAATGTGTTTGAGTGAGGACAATCGTGTGTGGTTCCTTTTGTTCGATCGTATTTGGGATTAGCTCGACCCATCTCTGCCCCCTTGTTTTTGTTTACTTATTGTAAGTAAGGAAACAAAAACTAGGTCGTCCGTGAGCTATCTTGACTTCGGTTCTGAAGAATTATGTATGGTTGGGGTGTTCGATGGATCGACCTCCCTTATCGTGTCTTTGTGTGCGAGGGATGTTGTGTATCCCGCGACTCACTTTTTGTGAGGGTCCTCCGTTAGACTACGCCTGCCTTGTGTTAAAATGAAAGGTGGGCGATCTTGGTCTGGAGGAAACCTTGCGCGGGGCGTCGTCGGTTTATTCGACTCCACGCCCGCGGCTTGTCAGCTCTGCTTCCAACTCGGCTCGCCATGAAGATGGCGACCCTCGACGGTGTATGTTGAGACGGGGGTAGTGGCACGTCGCATTGTCTGGGTTCACCAAGTTAGATGATGGACCATTGAGGGAGGGCGATCGTGTCCACTGATTAGTTTTGGAGGGTCCTTCGGCTACGCCGGCCTCGTATCCAAACGAAGGGCGGGCGATCTAAGCTCGAAGGAACCTTGCATGGGCGAAGCTGTTGGTTCCATCGACCTCCAGTGCCATGGCTGTATTGTTTTCTACCTCGGATTGTCATTCTTGAACGACGATCCTCGACGATATGTAATATGCTTGTGGGGCGATCGCCAGAATAGATGGGATAGAGAACAAAAATATTTCATTAAGCTCCTTGTACATTTGGTAGTTGAAAATGAATACAAAGTTATCATTGATAGTATTTCTTCAGATGTACAGCGTTCCAGGGATACCGGTCCGGAATACCGTCGGGGTGTTCCAGCTCGTAGGCTCCCTTAGTTAGCCATTTCGATATTCTGAAGGGGCCTTCCCAACTTGGTCCAAAGACACCTGTGTGGGTTTGGATCTTTTTGAGGACGAGGTCGCCCACTTGAAACCGTCTTTCCCTGACCTTCGAATTGAAGAACTTTTCGGATCTCCTTTTGTGGATAGTGTTCTTCATTTCCGAGGTTAGTCGACGTTCTTCGAGCATGTCGAGGTCGATCCGCCGGGCCACATAATTGTCGATCGTCATCTCTTGCTCGGTTCGATGGCTGAGGACGGCGATCTCCGAGGGAATCACCGCTTCTGTTCCGAAGGCTAGGGCGAATGGGGTTTCGCCCGTTGAATTGCGGGTCGTTGTTCGGTAAGACCACAAAACGTCTGGGAGATCGCCGCCCATCGTCCTAGCCTCGGATTCGAGTCGTGCTTTAATTGTGTGTTTGAGGATCTTGTTCACCGCCTCTACTGCCCGTCGTCCGAGGGTGATAGGGAGCCGAGAACAACCTTTGATTCCCCACTTATCACTGAATTGCATGACTTCTAAGCCGTCGAACCGCTTTCCATTGTCGGAGATGAAGGCATGGGGTAGACCGAACCGGCATATGATGTTTCTCCAGATGAACTTGATCACTTGCTCTTGGCCGATCTTGTTTAGCGGTTCGGCCTCTGCCCATTTTGTGAAATAGTCGACCCCGACGATGGCGAACTTACAGCCTCCTGGAGCCGTTGGTAGGGGACCTATAAGGTCGATGCCCCATTGAGCGAACGGCCATGGGCTGTACATTGAGGTGAGCTGCTCGGGGGAGATTTTAATACTTGGTCCCATTATTTGGCATCTATGACACGACCTGGCATAGGCGATCGCATCCTTCTGAAGTGACGGCCAGAAAAAACCTTGCCTGGTTGTCTTATGGACGAGAGCTCGTCCACCAGCGTGATTTCCACAGATTCCGTCGTGGATCTCGGCTAAAACGAGCTGTCCTTCCTCCGGTGTAATACACTTGAGGAGGGGAAGGCTGAAAGCTCGCTTGTAAAGACGATCGTCCAGTAGGGTGTATCTGGTCGCTCGGAGCTGGAGTTGGCGAGCTTTGATACGGTCGTCAGGGACCGTCCCGTCCTTCAAGTATGTGATGAACGGAGTCATCCAGCTTTCTTCGGCAACGGCAACTGTGGCCACCAGGTTTCTTTCGATTGCCGGCCTTTCTGACTTTGTAATTTGGATATTAGAGAAATCGGCTGCCCCATCCGACGACGCTAGCTTGGATAGGGCATCGGCCTGAGAGTTGTGCTCTCTCGGGACTTGTTCGATTTGTACTTCTTCAAATTTCGTGCACATCTCGGCGACCAGCTCTTGGTATTTGATCATCTGTTCGCCACGTGCCTCATATTCTCCTTTGACTTGGTTCACGACCAGGAGGGAGTCCATGAAGATATGGAGGCGACGAACGTCTAGGGCGAGAGCCAGGTCGAGCCCGCCTACCAAGGCCTCGTATTCGGCTTCATTGTTGGTCGCTCGAAACCCGAAACGCACGGCATTTGTGAAGCTTTGTCCGTTGGGGCTAATGAGGACGATCCCTGCCCCTGATCGCGAGTTGGTCGCCGAACCGTCAACGTACAGCTTCCAGGCAGGTCGACCGACATGGGTCGGACTGTGAGGGAATGTTAACTCCACCACGAAGTCCGCCAGAGCTTGGCCCTTGATCGCCGTGCGAGGAGCGTATGTGATGCCGTATTGGGCGATCTCTAGTGACCATTTGAGGAGTCGCCCGTTGGTGTCCGGTCGATGTAGAACTTGCCTTAGAGGGAGAGTTGTCAAAACCTCCACTTGATGGTCGAAAAAGTAGGCTCTTAGCTTACGGACACTCATGACTAGAGCGTAGGCGATCTTCTCCAAAGGTGTATAGCGTGTTTCAGCGTCGTGGAGCGCTTGACTGACATAGTAGATCGGCAGATGGACTAGTCCCTCCGCTCGCACCAAGACCGCACTCAGCGCGACCTCCGAGGCCGCTAGGTAAAGGAATAATTTCTCCCCGGGGATCGGCTTTGCCAGGATCTGGGGGTTGGATAAATATTCCTTTATTTTGGCGAACGCCATCTGACTCTCCCTCGTCCATGCGAACTTTTTGTTTTTGATGGTCGCGAAGAAAGGCTTGCTTTTATCGCCGAGCCGAGATATGAAGCGGTTGAGGGCGGCCAGACAACCTGTGAGGCGTTGTACCTGCTTGATGTTCCGAGGTTCCTGCATGTCGAGGATCGCCTGTATCTTGGTGGGATTCGCCTCGATTCCCCTCTGGCTGACAATGTGCCCCAGGAATTTCCCGGAGCCCACCCCAAAGTTGCATTTCTTGGGGTTCAGCTTCATGTTGAACTTTTCGAGGATGGCGAATGTCTCGGCGAGATCATTGAGGTGATCTTCCTTCTTGAGGCTTTTGACCACGATATCGTCGATGTAGACCTCCATGGTCTTGCCGATCTGATTAGCAAACATCCTGTTGACCAGGCGCTGGTAGGTCGCCCCCGCATTCTTCAAGCCGAACGGCATCCGGACCCAAAAGTATATGTCTTTTTCCGTGTGGAAAGATGTGTGTTTTATGTCTTTCTCCGCCATTGGGATTTGATGATATCCGGCGAAGGCATCCATAAACGACATCATTTCGCAGCCTGCAGTACTATCGACCAAGTGATCAATATGAGGCATCGGAAAGTGATCTTTTGGACAAGCCGCGTTGAGGTCGGTGAAGTCGATGCATAACCTCCAGGAACCGGTCGGCTTTTTGACGAGTACCGCGTTAGCGACCCATTGTGGGTCGTCCGTAGCTACCCCGATTAACTTGTTGTCGAGCAACTTTTGGACCTCTATGTCGAGCGCCGCGTATTTTTCGGGGCCGAATTTCCTACGTTTTTGATGAACAGGCTTCATCGCCGGGTCGATCTTCAGGTAGTGGCAAGTGTGCTCGGGACTTATGCCAACCATATCTTGATGCGACCAGGCGAAGACTCCGATGTTCTTACGTAGCAAATTGACCAGATCACCTTTCAGTGCGAGGTCGATGCTAGCGCCGATCTGTACTTCCCGCTCTGGACGAGCCGGATCTATGGCTATACTCTCCAACTCTTCGATGGGGACGGTCGCTTCTTGCTTGGAACGATTTCCGGACTCGATCCTTGGATCGACGTCGAGACTCGGCTCGAAACCGATCCTTGGCTCGATGTCGTCCGTTAACTGATCCGAGATGGCGTCCTCTGAGTTGGGTTGGTATGATGTGTTTGGTTCGTCGATCTCCATGGGTCGATCGTCGATCGTTTCAACGTTACACATATCGGGGGAAGTATTGAAAACAGTAACGACATAGGAGTAATTTAAACATCTTTTTGCCATTAGCTGGTCCCCCTTTACAGTACCGACCGTCCCATCGGCAGTGGGGAATTTGATACAATAAAAGAAGGACGAAGCGACCGCCTCAAAGGTTTCTAAGAATGGACAACCTAGGAACCCATTATAGATGCTGGGTCTATCTATTATTACAAAATTTAGGTTCCTAGTGATCCTAACCTTGGGATCGTAAATGCATATCAGCTCGACGGAGAGCTTGATCCTCCCATAGGCTTGGACAGTGCTGTCGCCGAATCCTTGGAGCACGGTGTCAAATGGCTTGATGAATTTGGTCAGGTTTCCGAGCTGATCCAGAGCTGTTTTGAATATGATATTGCAGAAGCTCCCGTTGTCGACCAGCACGCGGTCGACCGCCTTCCCCAGGATACAGGCAGAGATCACCAATGCATCCTCTTTGGGGCATTGTACCCCCTCCCTGTCTTTATTGGAGAAGGTGATGAGCGCGTTTCTAGCGATGGTCGGCTCTGGGGGCACCACAATATGGACTCCGGCGAATGCCCTCAGTTCGGCCTTCCGCTTCCTGTTTGACGCGGTGGAAACCGGGGAAAGGCCCACGAGGTTCCGCCCTCCTTCTAGCGCCAATTGTTGTTACCCAAAATATTATCCGAAGATAATGTTGCTGGAATGATCGAGTAACCAACAAGTGCGGGAGCACGTCCGTGAGAAATTAAATGACACAAGATTTGCCGGGGTTGTTAATCCCGGGCTTGAATGCTCTCGCGAGATTTTATTAATAAGTATACTGTTGAGTACAAATATTAATGTTAGAATCTATCAAAGAGTGTAAAGGATTCTAGTTTTCTAAGCTGTGGAGCGTATAGAATGCCGGAAGAATCAGATATGGAGTTCTGTGAATTCTTGCTATGGATGTTCTATGTGTGAGAATGTCTTTCTCTTTTCTCTCTCTTGTTTGCTGTGTATTTCGAAGTCCCTGTTCTGTGTTATGGACCTTCTATTTATAGCAGACCAAGTTCCTGAGGGCCCCCCTGCGATCGCAGGCGATCGTCGTTATTTATATTATAATAAGACGGCCAACCGTCTCGTTGCGTGGGGCTTTTCCCTTAAAGTCCGCGGTTGTTACTGACAGCCGGTTGTACGGTCTGACGGGGAACTCGCATGCGTCCTGAGCCGCTGTCACCCACCTTTTCGGCGGTACTGTTGGTAGGTGAAGTTGGTGACAGACTGTGAGCACAGGTCTTGTCTGTCAGCACTGTTCGCAGGTCTGCGGCCCTGTTGGTAGGTGAAGTAGGTGACAGGCTGTGGGCACCGATCTTGTCTGTCAGCACCTTTTGAGATCTGCATGCGGGTCCCAGCCCGAGATTTGGGCTTTGATGACTTTTGACGGATGTTGGAGTAATACACGGCACGAGACGATCGCCAATCAACAAAAGACGATCGCCAATCAACAGAAGGCGATCGCCGTGGGTGCCGAGTTCAGGGTGTTTGCCCCGAGCATATCTCTCATGGTAGACTTCCCGACTGCTATGACGATCGCCTTCGGGGCGTGTTTAAATGCCGCACAACAATGTCAATTACGGCTTTCGAACTCAGAAATTCCTTGACATCAATCTCCCTAACTCCAGACTCCTCAGTGATCGATTTCCCAAAACACAAAAAACCATCGGACGACAAACCAAAAAGTTGCGACAAAATCTCCGAAGAGACTTTCACTACCGTTCCTCCAACCAAACTTCCTAAAACTAGAGATGAGGAACCTTCACTCTCACCAATATGAAGGTTCGCATAAAATTCACGAACAAGCTCGGGAAAGATAGGTTCCTTACATTCAACAAAGCGAGCAACTCCAATGGAGGAGAAAAAATGAGAGATGACAACATTCGCCCGTTCCAAGCTTGGCAAAATTGAAGAAGTAACAATCCGTTAATTGTTCCTGAGGAAGAATTTCAAAAAAGACCTTCGACGCGGTATAAGACATGAAGCGGGATGCGTCGTATTCTGGCTCGCGAGGGCGTTTTACATTTTTGTAAGTCTTCTCCATAGCTTTGCGGCCCTTTCTCGACATAAATCTGAAAGGAATTGAAAGATTGTAGAAGGAATCGGGATTTGAATGAGTCGATTTTATGGCTAGGGTTCTTGCTGAAAGTGGATCTGGAGTGTTTGCGTATGTTATGAAATGATGGGAATGTTTCTGGGCTGAACAGGGTTTATATAGTGAACTGAGCCGGTTTAATTAGCGTACGCAAATGGTGTATAATTAGCGTACGTTAAGAATATATGGGTAGCTCACTGGACTGTCCAGTAGCAAATATCGAAATAAGGAGATTTTAATTAGCGCACGCAAGTGATAAGGGATTAGCGTACTCTATCGAAGACAAAATTTAGCGCGCGTTAAAAGAATTAATCTAGCGCGCGCTAGCGAATGGAACGTTTTAAAGATATTGATTTCTTGAGTAGAAGACTAATTTCAAAAATTGTCTAGATGTCGCATACCAAGTTGCAAACGAATAGTATTAAATGATTACTCGGGAAGAGGTTTCGTAAATATATCAGCAAGTTGGTCCTTCGTCCCAACAAAAATTAAGCAGATATCTTTCTTTTGCACATGATCGCGTAAAAAATGATGTCTAATATCTATATGCTTAGTTCTATTATGCAACACAGGACTTTTACTCAAATTAATAGCACTAGAATTATCACATAATATAGGGGTATTTTCAAAATAAATGTCGTAGTCGCGGAGTTGATTTTTAATCCATAGTACCTGAGCACAGGCACTTCCTGCAGCAATGTATTCGGCCTCAGCTGTAGACAACGCTCCACTTGTTTGCTCTCTACTTCCCCAAGATATTAAGCATGAACCGATGAAATGACATGTACGACTAGTACTCTTTTTATCAATTTTGCATCCGCCGAAATCGGCGTCACTATATGCAATCAAATTAAAGTCCAAGCAAGAGGGATACCATAGACCTAGTCCGATGGTCCCTTTCAAGTAACGAAAAATGCGTTTACAAGCAATTAAATGTGATTCCTTACGATTAGCTTGGAATCGAGCACATAAGCATGTAGCAAATATTATGTCTGGCCTAGAAGCAGTCAAATATAGCAAAGATCTGATCATACCTCGATATAATTTTTGATCTACGGATTTGCCATTTTCATCTTTTTCAAGCTTTAATGATGAGGACATTGGCATTGAAATCACTTTGCTACTCTCCATTTTGAATTTCTTTAGGAGATCGTTTGAGTACTTTGTTTGATGAATAAAGATTCCATCTTCGCATTTCTTTATTTGAAGCCCAAGAAAGAATGTTAATTCTCCCATCATACTCATCTCGAACTCTCCTTTCATAAGATTAGAGAAATCTTGGCACAATGATTCATTAGTAGCTCCAAAAACAATGTCATCAACATAGATTTGGCAAACAAGTATATCATTATTCAATATTTTCACAAACAAGGTATTATCGACTTTACCTCTTTTATAATCATTTGCAATTAAAAATTGACTTAAACGATCATACCATGCTTGGGGTGCTTGTTTCAACCCGTAGAGTGCCTTGTTGAACTTGTAGTCGTGATCCGGAAATTGATGATCTTCAAAACCGGGAGGTTGCTTGACACAGACTTCTTCTTGAATGTAGCCATTCAAGAATGTACTTTTCACATCCATTTGAAATAGTTTGATCTTTTTGTGAGCGGAAAATGCACATAACAAACGGATGGCTTCGAGTCGAGCCATGGGAGCAAAACTTGCTTCGTAATCAAGGCCTTCCTCTTGATTATACCCTTGTGTGACCAAACGAGATTTATTTCGAATTAGGTAACTGTCTTCGTCACACTTGATTTTGTGCACCCATTTAGTTCCGATAATTGTTTTATCTTTAGCAGCAGGAACTAAATTCCATACATTATTGTGCATGAATTGTACAAGCTCCTCTTGCATTGCCATCATCCAACTTTCATCATCAAGAGCCTCGGATATATTTTTGGGAACTATTTCGGATATGAAATCACAATGAGCCATATATTTGATGGTTCTCCTTCGAGTTTGAACACCGTCTTCAATGTTTCCAATCACAAGATCTTTTGGATGGTCTTTTATGTGCCTCCAATCTTTCGGTAGACTCTCGATTGTCTTCTTTTGGATTTCTGAAATTTTTACCATTTCGTTTGAGGGATGAGAGTCCGGAAAAATACCTGCATCATCAAAATATTCTACCTTTCTCGGGGGTGAGATCATATCGTTAAATTTAACATGAATGGATTCTTCAACTTTATTTTTTCTAATGTTATAAACACGATATGCTTTGCTATTTGTAGCATAACCAAGAAATATTCCGGAGTCAGATTTAGCATCAAATTTCCCCAAGTTATCCTTACCATTATTTAGGATAAACACATTGCAACCAAAAGGATGGAAATAAGATATATTTGGCTTTTTGCCCTTCCATTTCATACAGAGTTTTAAGGTTAGTTCTACGAACATGAACTCGGTTAATCACATAACATGCCGTAAAAATTCCTTCGGCCCAAACGTATTGTGGAAGAGAGAATTCATTAAGCATAGTCCTTGACATTTCCTCCAAAGATCGATTTTTCCTTTCAACAACCCCATTTTGTTGAGGCATTCTAGGAGCCAAAAAATTGTAATTAATACCATATTTGTCACATAAAAGCTCAAAGGGAGTGCAATAAAATTCACCTCCGTGATCGATGCGAATTGAAATTATAGAAAGACTTTTCTCTTTTTGCACCAAACGACACCATTTGGAAAACTCGGAAAATGTATCATCTTTATGAGCAATAAATCTAACCCAACTAAAACGGGAATAATCATCAACAATGACCAAAGTATAAATCTTACCATTTAGACTAACATATCTAGATGGTCCAATCAAATCCATATGCACAAGTTCAAGAATACGACTAGTGAAAACCTCGAATTTTGGTTTGAAAGATTCTCAAGTATGTTTCCCTTTTATGCATGATTCACACAAATGCTTCCGATCAAATTTGAGTTCTATAAACCACGGACAAGATCGTGTCACGATAAAATAGAAATGATGGGTAGAGATGTATGCCCCAATTTATGATGCCATAAATATACATTATCATCCAAAGTAATAAGGCACTTTTCATTAAATGAACTTTTATAATTAATATCAACAATATAAATGTTTCCACATCTCAAACCGATGAATGCAATTTTATTATTTCAAAATGCCGTGCAATGATTTTGCTCGAAGAGAATTTTAAAACCATCATCACATAGTTGAGAAATGCTAAGTAAGTTGTGATGCAAACCTTCAACAAATAATACTTTGTTGATAGAGGGAGAAGGTTCCTTACTGACTTTTCCGTTGCCTTTAATCATTCCCTTTTGATTGTCGCCAAAGGTCACATATCCTTGTTCTTAATATTCGAGGTCTTCAAATAAGTCCTCGGAGCCGCACATGTGCCTTGAGCATCCAGTATCAATGTACCAGTTGCTTTTCCTTGGTGCTGGTACCTACAAAAATAGTGTTTCTTGGTTGTTTCGATACCCAAGCCCTTTTGGGTCCTCCAAAGTTAACGATACTTATAGCACTAGGAACAATTGTCCCTTTTGGAACCCATATTTGTTTAACTTTGATGGTTCTTAACTTTGAACGAACGTTATCATGAACTCGTTGTTTGAAAGGAGTTTTTGAATTCTCGGCTTCGATTTTCTTTATTTTGTCAAGATTGATAAGGGATTGTTCCCTTTTAAATGGGTCGAAACCAAGGCCGTGTTTTAACAATGGAGATTTTTGAATGGATAAGAGCTTTTCGAATTTCTCGTTTTCGAGAGTAAATTTGTTCAAAATATATTTTAGCTCCTTTTGAGTTTTCGTCAACTCAATTTTCAAAACATTTTCTTTTTCAAGGCATGAGGTATGGTCGAGTTCAATAGTTTTGCCTTTGTTTTGAAGAGAGGATTTTTCGAGTTCTAAAGATTTTATTTTCCTCTTTAATCGCAAAAATAGAAATTATCATATTCATCATCATTAAATTTAGGGCTTACCTCGATATTGCTTTTGGAGTCCAGTGCCATAAATGCGAGATTAGCATCGAGAGATCTTTCAATATCCTCCTGGTTGTCACTCCAAGAAGCGATTAGAACCTCTTTCTTTTTGAATCTTTCGACTTGAGGCTTTGAAGAGGATCCTCGACATTCCTTGGCATAGTGACTGGCTTGACCGCATTTCCGACAATTATTGTCGAACTTCTTTATAGGAACATATCTATTCTTCTTTTGTTCCGCCTTACCATCTCGACTAAGGAAATTTCGCCTTCTTTGAAGTAGATTTTTATACCTTCTAAAATTCTTGGTGTAGAGAGCAAATTCCTCGTCGTCTTCATCCTCGGGAACATCTTCCTCAACATCGCTATCAACATTGAATACGACTACCTTTTCACGAGGCTTTTGTTTGGTACCTCTAGAATTGAGAACGATCTCATAATTGATGAGTGACCCGATGAGGGCACTAAACTCGAGCTTGTTGAGATCTTTGGACTCCATGATCACGGTAACTGTGGCATCCCATTCACGTCGCAATGAGCGAAGAATTTTCTTAGCTTTATCGCTAATAGATATAGGCTTTCCGAATGATGCAAGACCATTGGTTATAGCCGAGAACCGATCCAACATATTGGTGGTCGTTTCCTCGTCCTTCATGGAGAAGAGTTCGTAGTCATGAAAAAGCATGTTGATTTTAGTCTCCTTAACTTGGGTGGTTCCTTCATGAGTTACTTCAAGGATTTCCCAGATTTCCTTTGCGCTTTCGTAGGAAGATATCCTATTGAGTTCTTCGGGATTAAGGGCGCAGTAAAGAAGTTGACTAGCACGTGAATTGATGTGCGTGTTCCTCCAGTCCTCGTCGTTGAACTCGTCGAAATTTTTTAACGATCAATCTTCTTTCTTGGCAAGTTTCGGACTAAGTGAAATGATTTTCCAAATTTCAATATCATAGGCTTGAACGAATATAGCCATTTTCTTTTTCCATGTCATGAAATTGGAACCATCGAAGAAGGGAGGACGGTTGAGAGCATTTCCTTCGATTTGGCAAAGAAGTGCCATTTGCGGATCTTTTTACCTTAGGTGGTTAAACCATTAAAAAGAGACCCGCTCCGATACCAACTGAAGTGATAAATTCACCACTAGAAGGGGGTTGAATAGTGGTAATGCGGAATATCGAACTTTCTCGCGAATAAAAGAAAATAGTGCGGAAAGTAAAAGACTCAAATGAAGAGATCAATTCACCACTAGAAGGGGGTTGAATAGTGGTAATGCGGAATATCGAACTTTCTCGCGAATAAAAGAAAATAGTGCGGAAAGTAAAAGACTCAAAGATTTATAGAGGTTCGGCAACTTGCCTACGTCCTCTCTCCGACTTCTTTTTCTATCGGCTCAAGAACAACTATACACTTGACTCGTATTCGATCGATCCGAGTACAATAACCGTTACAACAGCTTGTCTTCTATTGGTCCAAGCACAACCACTCTCAAAATAAACTTTGTTTATCTAGTGTTCTATCGGAACTAGATAATCCTTAATTACGAATATTGGAGTGTAATCCTAATAATGCTGGATCAAAGATCCTAATAACACCGGATTAGTGACTCTTAATTCGTTTCTCTAACGCTCTTGTATGAGTGATGCAACACTCACAACCAAATGAAAGAATACAAAGTATAATAAATATTACAAGGTGTATCACTCTTTGTAACTTTCTCCACACAACTTAGAATGCAATAATAGATAGAAATATTAGCTCAAGAATGCTTTGATTGCTTGTATACTTGAATGCTTGAAGTTGTGTATGAGATACCCAAGTCCTATGAGTATTTATAGTATCAAGTCCTTCTTCATATATAGAAAAATGTATTATTAGAGTGTGCTAATAATCCTTCATAGCGTGCACTAACGAGCTTTTACTTGACTGATCTGAATGGTCATTAAACTGTACCAACGGTCATAATATACGTCTAGCGTGGGCTAGTAGGTCTTCTGTAGCGTGCGTTATCGTTGGTCAACAGGTCTTCACTTTTGACAGTTGAAACTTGTCCGTTTGTCTCCCCAACGTCTCTTTTCCAACGGATAAAATGTACGTAGCGTGCGCTAGTACATATACATTAGCGTGCGTAAACATTATTTAATGTTAGCCTTCCAGATTTTGCGGATCTCCTTTTTGATGTTTGCGTTCCAATGGATAAGTTGACTAACGGTGGGAGTTTGAACGCTTAGCGTGCGCTAACACATGTATTGTAGCGTGCACTACAACTTTTTCAAATAACGTATGTTAGCTTGCTTAGAGTATGTAATAGCTTCCTTGATTTGAGTCCAGAGCCTACTGGACTACCAACATGAATTCCGGTAGCGTGCGCAAGGTTTGATATGTAACGTGCGCTAAGACCTATGAATAGCGTACGTAAGTCTACGTCCGTAGCGTGCGCAAATGATTTTCCTTTTTCTGTCCAGACCTTACTGTCCCTCTGCCTTGAGTGCGATAGCGTGCGCTATAAATTGATGATAGCGTGCACTAAGATTAACAACTTAGTGTGCGCTGATATTTTGTATTTTGCATGCGCTATCTATCAGGTGACTCCACTAGACTGCAGATTACTTGCCTGACTGCAGGTGACTTTTCCCTCGATAGCGTGCACCATACAGACTGTAGCGTGCGCTAAGAACATGATTTTCCTTCAATATAGCAGCTCGATGGGATATATTTTGTTAAATGTTTTGAATACGATCATCATTAAAATACTTTGAGTCAACATCAAAGATTTATAGAGGTTCGGCAACTTGCCTACATCCTCTCTCCGAATTCTTTTTCTATTGGCTCAAGAACAACGACACACTTGACTCGTCTTCGATCGGTCCGAGTACAACAACCGTTACAACTGTTTGTCTTCTATTGGTCCAAGCACAACCACTCTCAAAATAAACTTTGTTTTTCTAATGTTTTATCGGAACTAGATAATCCTTACTTACGAATATTAGAGTGTAATCCTAATAATGCTGGATCAAAGATCCTAATAATACCGGATTAGTGACTCTTAATTCATTTCTCTAACGCTCTTGTATGAGTGATGCAACACTCACAACCAAATGAAAGAATACAAAGTATAATAAATATTACAAGGTGTATCACTCTTTGTAACTTTCTCCTCACAACTTAGAATGCAATAATAGATAGAAATCTTAGCTCAAGAATGCTTTGATTGCTTATATACTTGAATGCTTGAAGTTGTGTATGAGATACCCAAGTCTTATGGGTATTTATAGTATCAAGTCCTTCTTCATATACAGAAAAATGTATTATTTGTGTGCGCTAATAATCCTTCATAGCGTGTGCTAACGAGCTTTGACTTGACTGATCTGAACGGTCATTAAACTGTACCAACGGTCATAATATACGTCTAGCGTGCGCTAGTCGGTCTTCTGTAGCGTGCGTTATCGTTGGTCAACAGGTCTTCACTTTTGACAGTTGAAACTTGTCGGTTTGTCTCCCCAAAGTCTCTTTTCCAATGGATAAAATGTACATAGCGTGCGCTAGTACAGATACATTAGCGTGCGTTAACATTATTTAATGTTAGCCTTCCAGATTTTGCGGATCTCCTTTTTGACGTTTGCGTTCCAACGGATAAGTTGACTAACGGTGGGAGTTTGAACACTTAGCGTGCGCTAACACATGTATTGTAGTGTGCACTACAAATTTTTTAAATAACGTACGTTAGCTTGCTTAGAGTACGTAATAGCTTCCTTGATTTGAGTCGAGAGCCTACTGGACTACCAACATGATTTCCGGTAGCGTGCACAAGGTTTGATATGTAACGTGCGCTAAGACCTATGAATAGCGTACGTAAGTCTACGTCCATAGCGTGCGCAAATGCTTTTCCTTTTTCTGTCCAGACCTTACTGTCTCTCTGCCTTGAGTGCGATAGCGTGCGCTATAAATTGATGATAGCGTGCGCTAAGATTAACAGCTTAGCGTGCACTGATATTTTGTATTTTGCGTGCGCTTTCCATCAAGTGACTCCAATAGAACGCATATTACTTGCCTGACTGCAGGTGACTTTTCCCTCGATAGCGTGCGCCATACAGACTATAGCGTGCGCTAAGAACATGATTTTCCTTCAATATAGCAGCTCGATGGGATATATTTTGTTAAATGTTTTGAATACGATCATCATTAAAATACTTTGAGTCAACATCAAAGATTTATAGAGGTTCGGCAACTTGCCTACGTCCTCCCTCCGAATTCTTATTCTATTGGCTCAAGAACAACCAAACACTTGACTCGTCTTTGATCGGTCCGAGTACAACAACCGTTACAACTGCTTGTCTTCTATTGGTCCAAGCACAACCACTCTCAAAATAAACTTTGTTTTTCTAGTGTTCTATCGGAACTAGATAATTCTTACTTATGAATATTAGAGTGTAATCCTAACAATGCCGGATCAATGATCGTAATAACACCAGATTAGTGACTTTTAATTCGTTTCTCTTACGCTCGTGTATGAGTGATGCAACACTCACAACCAAATGAAAGAATACAAAGTATAATAAATATTACAAGGTGTATCACTCTTTGTATCTTTCTCCTCACAACTTAGAATGCAATAATAGATAGAGATCTGAGCTCAAGAATGCTTTGATTGCTTGTATACTTGAATGCTTGAAGTTGTGTGTGAGATACCTAAGTCATATGGGTATTTATAGTATCAAGTCCTTCTTCATATACTGAAAAATGTATTATTAGCGTACGCTAATAATCCTTCATAGCGAGCGCTAACGGGCTTTGACTTGACTGATCTGAACGGTCATTAAACTGTACCAACAGTCATAATATATGTCTAGCGTGCGTTATCGTCGGTCAACAGGTCTTCACTTTTGACTGTTGAAACTTGTCGGTTTGTCTCTCCAACGTCTATTTTCCAATGGATAAAATGTACGTAGCGTGCACTAGTACATATACATTAGCGTGCGTTAACATTATTTAATGTTAGCCTTCCAGATTTTGTGGATCTCATTTTTGACATTTGCGTTCCAATGGATAAGTTGACTAACGGTAGGAGTTTGAACGCTTAGCGTGCACTAACACATGTATTGTAGCGTGCGCTACAACTTTTCCAAATAACGTACGTTAGCTTGATTAGCGTACATAATAGCTTCCTTTGATTTGAGTCCAGACCCTATTGGACTACCAAAATACTTTCCGGTAGCGTGCGCAAGATATGATATGTAACGTGCGCTAAGACCTCTGAATAACGTACGTAAATGTACATCCGTAGCGTGTGCAAATGCTTTTCCTTTTTCTTTCCAGACCTTACTGTCTCTCTACCTTGAGTGCGATAGCGTGCGATATAAATAGATGATAGCGTGCGCTAAGATTAACAGCTTAGAGTGCCTGATATTTTGTATTTTGCGTGCGCTATCCATTAGGTGACTCCACTAGACTGCAGATTACTTGCCTGACTGCAGGTGACTTTTCCCTCGATAGCGTGCGCTACCATACAGACTGTAGCGTGCGCTAAGAACATGATTTTCCTTCAATGTAGCAGCTCGATGGGATAGATTTTGTTAAATGTTTTGAATACAATCATCATCAAAATACTTTGAGTCAACAAAAATTTCGTTTCAAGTCCTTATACATCTTACTCCGGGGTGGATTGAGTAAGGCGTAGCATGGGCTTCTCGGAGAATTCTCTGCCTCAACCTTAGATCATTCGGAACACAAAGCCTGCCCTGAAATCTCAGAATACTATCCTCGTGAACCATAAAGCCAGGAGCTTTTCCTTTAATTACATCTTCCTTGAGTTGAGAAATCATCGGGTCACTCCACTGTTTCCTTTTGATATCGTCAACCAAGGATGAAGTAATTTCGAGAGTACACAACTGTCCTTGTACTCGTTGAAGCCAAACTTCTATCCCTTGCTCGATTAAATCCTGACGAATCTTCGTCTGAGATGTAAGAACCTCGAGCATTTGAAGAGATGCCGATTTGCGGCTCAAAGCATCCACGACGACATTGGCTTTTCCGGGGTGGTAAAGAATTTCCAAATCATAATCCTTTATCAACTCTAACCAACGTCCCTGTCTCATATTCAGCTCTTTCTGACTGAAAATATACTTCAGGCTCTTGTGATCGGTATAAATCCAACACGGAGAACCATACAAGTAATGCCGCCAAATCTTGAGTGCGAAGACAATTGCGGCCAACTCCAGATTTTGAGTAGGATAATTCATCTCATACGGCTTTAATTTTCGTGATGCAAAAGCTATCATCTTATCATGCTACATAAGCACACAGCCAAGACCTTGACCCGAAGCGTCACTATAAACCGCAAATCCCTCACTACCATGTGGTAAAGCTAAAATCGGCACTGAAGTCAAAGGTCTCTTCAGCTCATCGAAGCTCTGTTGTCTCTCCGTCGTCCAAACAAACTTTTCCTTTTTCTGGAGTAATTTCGTAAGCGGCCGACCGAGTTTCGAGAACCCCTCGACAAACCGACAGTAATACCCAGCAAGGCCCAAAAAGCTACGAACTTCCTTAACATTTTTTGGCGGTGCCCAATCTAGAACTGCCTCAATCTTCTGTGGGTCTACACGAACCCCTTCGGCCGAAATCACATGGCCGAGAAACATAACTTCTTCCAACCAGAACTCACATTTTGAGAATTTTGCATAGAGGTGCTCGGTTCTCAAAATATCTAGTACCAAACGCAAGTGTCGGGCATGTTCTTCTTTATCTCGAGAATAGATCAAAATGTCGTCAATAAAGACGACCACACACCTATCGAGATACTCGATGAAAATCTTATTCATTAACTGCATGAATACTGCCGGTGCATTAGTCAGCCCAAAAGGCATAACTACAAATTCATAATGCCCATATCTCGTCCGAAATACCATTTTCGGAACGTCGGACTCTTTCACCCTGAGTTGATAATACCCTGATCTTAAATCAATTTTCGAGAAAACTGCATCCCCCTGCAACTGATCAACTAAATCGTCTATACGAGGCAAAGGGTACTTGTTCTTGATGGTTACTTTGTTCAGCTCACGGTAGTCGATGCACAAACGTAGTGAACCATCCTTCTTTCTCACAAAAAGAACAGGCGCGCCCCAAGGTGAAGCGCTCAGTCTTATGTACCATCTTTCCAGAAGTTCTCCCAGCTAATTCTTTAATTCTTGCATCTCGGAAGGTGCCATTCGATAAGGTGCCTTAGAAATCGGAGCCGCATCTGGCTCTAAGTCCATAGAAAATTCTATCTCCCGATCTGGCGGTAATCCCGAGAGATCATCCAGGAAAATATCGGGATACTCATTAACAACCGGAATCGAAGAGAAATAAACTTAGTTCCCTTCCGTTTTCAAGGCATAACATTAATAGCCCGTAAAACCTTTATTCAAAAGTTTTAAGGCCTTCATGGCGCTGATAAGTAACTTGGATTGGCCCGACTTACGTCCCAAAAATGAGTACTCAGATACGTCTTTAGTCATCATGGTGATAACCTTAGTACGGTAATTCAAAATCGCTTGGTGACTATCAAGCCAATCCTCGCCGAGGATCACGTCCTCGCCTACCATATCAACTACAATCAGATTCGATAACCATTCCATACCGGATATAATCACCGGAAAATATTTAATCTCCCGGTTCCCCATAATTCTATCCCCACTAGGTAGTTTCACAATGAAGGGATCGCAAGTACTCATACAAGTTATATTCAAACGGCGTACACACTCTAAAGAAATAAAAGAATGCGTAGCACCCGTATCAAAAAGCACACGGACTGGATGAGATAAAATATGAATGGTACCTGAAGCCACTGCCGCATCGGGTTCGTCTGTTCAACACATCTCATAGACTCGTTGTACCGAACCGACGCTAGAGTTTCCCCCTCCAGCGTTCTGACCCCGTCCCAAGCCCCTGCCATAATTCTGCTGAGATTGACCAGAAGATTGCCACTAATTAACGCCTTGGTCAAGTGGTGCTGGGGCAGAAGCCCGAGTGTCCAAATTCTGATTTGGTTCAGAACAATAAGCCACTCTATGTCCCATATGTCCGCAAGTGTGGCACTTTAACAGCGGAAAATTGCATTCCAAATTAACGTGGCCAGGACGACCACAATTATAGCAAGTTACCGTGCGATTTGTGGTGCCCGGAGCAGAACGGAAACCCCTCTTTCCTTTAGCAGAACGTGACGACTGTCCGGTAGAACGGTTAGTCGTCTGTGACCTCTGCAAGTTGCCACTCTTAGAGCCAGAAAAATTTCCCGCGATCTTCTGCTTCTTCGATTCTTCAGTGGTATCATTGTCGGGGCTTAACATATCATGGGCTAAAGCTCTGTCCTGATATTCCTTCAGTGTGGTGAAAGTAAATCCGGCCATGTACCACCATAAGTCCATATTCATCCGCATATCAAAATAACGGATCTTATCACGCTCGTTTCGCACTTGATCCTTCACGTGGATCAATTGTTGGTTGTACTCTACAATTGCTTGTGAAACGGGAATATTCTGCGGTTTAGCCTCGAAAAAGGCTCGAATTCGGCTCTCTCGCACCGGCCAAGGACAAAACTCGGCCTCCAAAAGCTCTTCAAATTCATCCCACGTGGCAACACGATCTTGTGGCTTGATGACTTTCCACCATGTAGCGGCCTCCTTGGTGAGGAAATACTAAGCAGTCGGTACTTTCATCACCTCGGGGCAATCAACCGCTTCAAAAATTTTCTCCAACTCCGCTAGCCAATCTTCCCAACCTAATGGGTCTGTGGCACTGCCAAACTGTGGAGGGTGCATCCGCGTTGGGGTTCGGATTATTCAGCTGAATGGTTTGGGCTAAAATGGTCACCTGGTTAGCCAATTGTTGAAGTACATTCGCAACTCCAACGTCCGCGCTGTTCCCCTAGCCAGTCGACTGGTCGTGCTGACTTTCGGTGTCCGGATGCACCGAGTTCGATAAACTGGGGTTGGCTGACCCTGCAACAGAACTGAGGGAGACGGCCGCGCCACGTCCTCGTCCATGTCCACGGCCACGACCCCTACCAGCTGAATACTGAAGAACACACAAGGCATGTAAGTTCAATTCAATCGCACGTCATCGAAGTGACCGATTCTCAAGAATACCAAAATGGAAGCAAAACGAATAAGGGAACACCAGAAGAGTAAGAGGTATTACAAGTACCGGTCGCACTGTGATGATGGCAGAGTAGTGATACTATGGACAAATGACGACTCAATCGACCCAAAAGACCGACAGCCTAGGTATCCATGGACCTAAGCTCTGATACCATATTCTGTAACACCCCCAAGTTATTCAGGGTATATTACAGCGCCGTGAACCCCACCGTGGGACCCACAAGGCTAATCATACGCGGAACTATAAAACTTGACCGAGAAGGTCCAAAACAAGGAAATGAAAGAGGATACAAAGGGTATTCAAACCATGTCCCATGTATCCAAATACATCACAGTACAAAATCAAAACCTCGGCAATACAGGCCGGAACATCAAGGAAGACTGAAAACAAACAAACAATACTCGAGTCTTCAATAACCATTCCAGTACAACAACACTGAATGGAGGAACACAAAACATAACCGGAGATAAGACACAGTATCACGCTTGCCCATCATCTTCATGCCGACCCGATACCTGCCTATCCGTTCTCCTAGAACCTGAAATACATAAAACGTATTTCCCCTATAAAGGGGTTAGCCGTCGAATAGCTAGTGCAAGTATATCAAGTATGAAACACAATACTCCTCGACAATAAAGTAAAGGTAACCGTCAATTCATCAATTCAAGACCAGTATTCCGGAATAACTAAATCTCATAGCATCACAACAATGCATACATGATCAACCGTGGAACCGCACCAGAGGCTACGGAACCCTCAGGGGACCCGTCGGCCCACCCTAGAGTGGTTAACCCAAATTATCCGTGGAATCGCACCAGAGGCTACGAAACCCTCAGTGGACCTATCGACCCGCCCTAGATTGGATATAAACAATCATACCATTCATATATCTTACTTTCAAAGTCGAGAACGTATAATCATAAATATATACTTGCCTTTGAGACATCGAGAAATTGAACGGAAAAGCGTATGAGTTCGGTAGGTCCAAGAATGCGCTCCGGCACCTAAACGATTCATAAGGGATATGATAATCAATAATCTATACTCATAATTCACGAAGAAACTCCCGAAACCCATCTACGATTCACGAAAATACAAGGGTAAACAACTAGTGTTTGGAAAATCACCCAAACCCTCACAAGTACGAACACGGCACAAACCAATCCGTAAAATCGTAGGAAAAGCATGTATACGGGATAGATACATCCTAATCTCAAGGTTCTCAAGCTTCAAAACGGATAAATCGGACGAATCTAGGGAAAAACCCAAATTTCCCAAAAATTAGGGTTCTAAGGATTTTTACCTTGATTTGGACGATAGAACGGATTAGATGTTGTTAAATCCTTGTTCTCCAACCAAAGAGGTTGATATCTGAAGAAAGATCGCTTCCAAACTCCCCGAATCGCCTAAATCCGCTGCTCCCGGTCAGAAATTGAGTGAGAGGATGAAAAATGACGAAAAGGAAGTCAACTGTCCAATATATACTCGCCCAGTCTAGCGCACGCTACGCCTCGATTATTAGCGTGCGCTAGCAAGGTCACCGGGTAGTCCAGTAGCTTCTGTCGGCCCTGTTAGCATGCGCTAATCGCCTTATCTTAGCGTGCGCTAGCCAAAAATGGTGTCCAGAAACTGGAGTCTAGAACCTAGTGTCCTCTGCCCTGCTCGAGTCTTAGCGTGCGCTACCGCTATGGCTTAGTGTGCGTTATGCAGCTCTGATAGCATGCGCTATCCGAAGACTAGCGTATGTAATTTGATAGTCCAGAAAACCTGACAACCTCACTGCCTCTGCCGACCAGCCCATTAGCGTGCGCTACAGACGGATGTTAGCGCGTGCTACTTACCACGAATAGCGTGCGTTAACGAACTCCTAGCGCGCGTTAACTGCCAGTCCAGAAAGCAGTATCAGTTACTAGTTCTGACCTGACTGGTCCCTTAGCGCGCGCTACGGCTCAAAACTAGCGTGCGCTACTAAAGCAGAATTAGCGTGCGGTAGCTTAGGCCTAGTGTGCGCTATTTCTCTAACCCAGAACACTTCCGCAAGGTCTAAACAACACGATTGTGATCCAAACAAGATACGAAACTCTATAACAATATCGACAACATCACCAAGAGTTTGCAGAGCGACGTAATAAGAAAAAAAAACGGCAAGGTCAAACAGTCAATAAAAGTACGGGTATTACAACCAGGAGATCCACCAGGCGAACACGATCAAAAATAAAAATATAACAACATCCACGAGCCTTGCTCGGATTATACAAAATGACAACAACTGAACAAAACTGGAGTACTCCAAACTGTCTGACTGACATGAACACCAAAACATCTCGGACTAGTATCGCTCGAATGCCTCGTCGCCATCGTCATGCCCCTTTGTCTCAACTCTCTCCTCGCCAGCACCTAAAACATGTAAACATGTTCCGCCCCCACGGGGTCAGTCATCCAGATCATGAATATCAAATACATGCACAACATGATATGCATCCAAATGCAGAATAAAATGGTACAACAATGGAAATATGAGATGCTCACAAATCAATGTAAGAATCGAGCATTCGTGAAACACTATGTCCACAGCATACGATCGGTACCTGCTCAATAGGTTAGAATACAAGTGCCCAACGACCAATCATCAATATAGAACACAACAATACATTACCCAAAGGTAAACCAAGCCAACGCTGGAATAGATACGAATCATAATACCTGAAGGCTCCAATAGAAATACCAAAACATCACAATGGCCTGAAAGCCCCTCAGCCGAAGCTGCCAAATATCACAATCACCTGAAAGTCACTCAACCGAAACTGCCAATCATCATAATGGCCCGAAGTCAAACAGCCCGCAGCTGTATCATATGTGGGCTGAAGCAACGGCACGAAGCCCTATCACAATGAGATCATCCAATGACCGTGACCTGCTGAATTGCAGGTGCTGGGAAACCAACCGCGAAGGTTAAAGCCACAGACTTACCCATAATGAGATCACCCAGTGACCATGACCTGCTGAACTGTAGGTGTTGGGAAACCAACCGCGAAGGTTCAAGCCCCAAACTTACCCATAATGAGATCATCAACATGACCGTGACCTACTGAACTGTAGGTGCTGGGAAACCAACCGCGAAGGTTCAAGCCTCAAACTTACCCATAATGGGATCATCAACATGACCGTGACCTACTGAACTGTAGGTGTTGGGAAACCAACTGCGAAGGTTCAAACGTCAAACTTACCCATCGAGCACTAGCCGAGACTAGCCTCCAAAACACAATTAATCACAAATGGCAACGATCCCAAGATTATCGAATTCACAAGAATAATAGTGTGTTGCCTTGAGTTGGCCAACACGATAACAATAACTCACGGATGGGCACCGTCCTCCGTGGTCCCAATTTCAAATACCTCGAATGCCTTAGGAATGGCCAATCGATCACCACGACATCAACGGATGGGATCCATCCTCGACAGTCCCAATTCAACACCTCAATTGTCTTAAAACAACTAATCAATAACAACGATGCAAAGGATGGGAATCATCTTCGATAATCCAAATTCAATACGTCGATTACCTTAGAACGGTCAATCGATATCAACGACATAACGTATGGGAATTATCTTCGATAATCCCAATTCAATACGTCAATTACCTTATAATGGTCAATCAATAAACAATGATACAACGGATGGGAATTACCTTCGATAACCCTAATTAAATACGTCGATTACCTTAGAACAGTTAATGGATATACAATGATACAACGGATGGGAATTACCTTCGATAACCCCAGCTGAATACGTCGATTACCTTAGAACGGTCAATCGATAAACAATGATACAACGGATGGGAATCATCTTCGATAATTCCCAATTCAATACCTCGATTACCTTAAAATGGCCAATCGATCCCACGAAACGATTAGAACAGATGTCCTGGTGCCTTAAATCGGTTACCGACGATGGAGATGATAATCGAATACGTCAATGCCTTCACTCGACCAATTACAATATCGAAAGCAAAGTACCAATATCAATAACAATGATCGCGACAAGGTCTTAAACTGACATCAATATCAACAACAACAACCGATACATCGATACCGTGAACCGGCTATTAACAATAACATCAACAACGAGTACCTCAAATCCCTTAACGGCTTTTATCGAACAACAACAACATTTGGCATAATTTCCCGAAGGGTATCGCATCAAACAATCCCCTAATATAAACAAAATCATAGAGAGACCAACTCTCGAAATGATACAACACATTCATACACATACATAATAACATTAATCTCATTGACTAGTACAGGTATAAAACTTGCCTCAAACCGAAGGCGAGAAAGTCCTTCCACGATCAACGTCCTCCCACGAAACGAGGAACGGCGCTTCCAACAGTTACAAGCACTCGAACAATCTTGAATGAAATATAATTCATTCAATAACACGAAATCAATTGGAAACAACATCAAAGACGATCCTGATTCAATCCCGAATCAGTTAAACTCCACAAACGAATATCATAGTCCCCAACTATGAATTCCAACATCTTCAAACACCTCAATAATCGATATGATAAAATGTTCTTAACACTTGTGAAAACAATTCAACAAGAATCACTTAAGAACAACATCAAATTGGTCCTCATAGAATGATAATATCATCAATATTATCACTGTCACCTCAAGAACATCATCAACAAAACAAGCATGATGTCTAAACAATAATCAATCACCAATTCATCATGAATTCGGATTAATCAACAAGATTAAACCAACCATGTCAAGATTATGATAATCATTACATAATTCATCATAATTCCGTACTAAAATGGTTAAAATCTCCCCCAAGAAACACAAACAACAACATCAATCATATCAAGACTATGTTAATCATATAACAATCTTAACATAATCCTTCCTAGACATGATTATAACCTCCAAACATACTAAAACATCAAGCACAACTCCTCCTGAAGACACAATAATCATGTTCTTCATCACAAGTTATAAAAACTCATCAAGAATCATGATATACTCCAACAATGAATCAATACACAAAATAAACAACAACAACAACAACATACTCGGAAATCACTTGAAGAACAAGAGATTAAGAAAACTTACCAATGAAGAACAAGAAGAACTCTCCAAACACCAAAGGAGCACCAACAAGCTTCCAACTGCAAGCTCCAAATCAAGTTATGATGATCAAAAACATGTTGGAAGAGTCTAAATATCAAGAACGAGTCCAGAGGGACGGTTCTAGGGAGAGAAAGGAAGTATTGGTTCGTGAAGAAATAAAATACAAAACCAAGATATATAAACTGACAAGATCATTACGTAGGCTATACACCAAGCCTAACGTACGTAAGGACCATTACGTACGCTATATCAGTAACTTAACATACGTAATGCTAGTCCAGAACCGACTGACCAAGCATATGAAGACCTTAACGTACGTAAACGACCACCTTTTACGTACGTTAACATGCTGCATGAATTACGTACGTAAATCTCACCTCCTAATGTATGTAAGGATCCGTTGACTGCAATAGTGAGATCTGATCGAAAGATACCCGGCCCTACCAGCCGAAAGTTAACCACGAGGAAGGTACCTCCAACCGACCACTCATTACGTACGTAACCCTATAGGTTTAATGTACTTAATACTCATCTCATAGCGTACGTAAATGTTACACATGTAGCGTACGTTATGTCTAGTATACTTAGCCAAAAATCCAAACTCTCCAAGCAACATCCAAATGATGAAACATTACTGACGACAAGTATAAATATTTCGATCCCGAAATATCCCAATACAATATACATTGTATCAGTCCAAAACAACAACACTTGTACAATTTCAAATGAATATGTACAACTCAACAGTGAAACGAAAAAAATTACCCCCGGATATTACAATAACGTTCTGAAAGTACTTTTGAAATCTCATATACTTTTACCGAAAACTATAAACCATAAAGCATACAAAGATATACCATTTTATTATGATTCCATTCTAGCATAGTACCAAGAATATATATATATATATATATATATATTTATATATATATATATATATATCAATCTCTAGAATATCACATTCAAATCGCAATTATTACACCAGTCAAATATCAATCATTCACCTCTGGGATACACAATACCGGGAACTAAGATTACAAACCCCCGGGGTGCACACGACCGAGGAACTACCTTTACAACCCCCAAGATACACACTGTGGAGGAACTATCATTACAACCCTAAGGATACACACTATCTGGGAACTACCATTACAACACCCGGGATACAAACTGTCGGGGAACTACCATTACAACCCCCAGGATACACAATGTTGGGTAACTATCATTAAAACCCCTCGGTATACACATTATTGGAAAACTATCATATCGGTATAGACACTCTGTCGATATTTATAAAGCGCTATCCCATAGTACATACTGCTGGTTCTATGGTCAATCACATTCATATTTACCAAATAGGTAAAATCACATTATAGTCTGAACAAGTAGCGAAGTTGCCTTAAGTTCGACGAACACAATATCCAAATCAATGTAACAATCGCCAGTACACGAAATAACACAAGCGCACAATTACCACAATCACACTTGTACTTAACAATCCCAACAACATGATCACACCAACAATTACATGCCAATATAATTAGTAAATAACACAGTTACATTAAACTAGGTCACTTAGAAGATACCACAAAACAATGACAAGCATACTTATATTAAAGAAAAATATGAAATGTATAGTCAAAATATTTGCCTTCACCGAAGGTGGCTTTACTCAATACAAGTCAAGCTTGATCATCCCGGTCGATCCATCAAAATCTCAACCTCCATTATAATCACGTGCTAGATAATATCATACAATGGTTCAATTTATTATCTTACAATCATAAACTAATTAATTATATGATATAACTCAATTGTGTTCAACAAATTATCAACCAGATCAAAGGACCAACGATACTCATTCCGAATTCACATCTCGATTTTCAAATACACACTCCGTTTGATGTCTAATTCCACACCATGCTACTACTATCCTAATGTTATTAGCAATAGGGATCATAATCCAAATTCCTAAATGACTGTCCTGAAAACACAAGTTCCAAACACGAACTCACCCTGTAGGTCTAGTTACACTAATTCGCTTGTTGACCAAATTATAAAAACTTTCTTATGCACCTCTGTCTTCCCCGCTGACGAATCCAACACAACCACATATACACATCCATGTTTACGCACACACACACACACACACACACACACACACACACACACACATATATATATATATACATTCAACCACAAGTACACACACACACACACACATATATATATATATATATTTGCATTGTTGGTCACGATAAACTTAAATAACAGCTTAAGAGGGGGGATGAATAAGTTGTGTTCTTTCCGAAGTTAAAAGGGTAGCGGAAGACTGTATGCTAGTTTATGTAACTAAAAAAACTAAGTATTTTCATGTAGTCTTGGTGCTTACAAGGTTTTATAGGGTAAGTGTACTAAAAAAATTGCTGGCAGTAAGCAGGAAGTAAATAAAGCAAGTAAGGACACAATATGTAATGTGGTTCAAGGCAACATTCTGTACGTCCATAGGTTCTATACACAGGAGGGATGTTTATTAAATTAAAGGCGTAACACAAATATAAGACTTTAACTAAACACGTCATTGTATCTTTCACACAGACTGATACACATGACTGTAGCTTAATCCGTTCACACAGATTGGTTGTTGGCTCCTTGCATGCTGACTTTTCTCACACAGATTGAAGCTTCGTTCTTATGAACTCTCTTCATCCCACATAGGTCGGAATGGTTCCTTCTTAGTTTAGACAGGGCTAGTTTACTCAACGTCAATTATGGGTAGTACAAATATCTGAACAACAGCTGTTGGCGTTTAATTTCCTTGCTCTAATGTGTTGTTTGCTTGGTTCAGGACTGTCTGTCTCTTCAACAGGAATGGCATTTTAGGCTTTAAGAGAGTGTTTGCCTTTTTGATATTATGTTATCACAATATTAGTTGTTCAGTCAGTTTTTCAGTTGATCAGTGAGTGAGAAACTCCTCAAGTTTGGGCTATTTATAACCTTAGATATCGATGTGTTATAAATGTAGTCGTTGACTGGTTGGTGAGATGTGGACACTTCAGATTGGTGGCTGATGAATGTTTGAATTAAAGTGTCACCATTAAATGCTTCATACATTCTTTTTGCCTTCATTAAATGCTCAGCAGTCCATTGTCTTCAGATGTATTAGATGTTGTCTCCATCAGCAATAAATGCACATTAAAATTTTGAATACTTTGTGAATAAAGAATGATTTATTTCACAACAGTTTAAAATCTAGGCATCTTCCTGTTGGATACTACACTTTACTTTTTCTAAGTAAAATGCATATAATATTTCTACTGTAGCCAACTAATTCCATAAGCTATTAACTGTTTTATTCAATACATTATAGAATGTAGGATTTGAGCGTTGTATGAAGAAGGTCGTCGGAGGATAGCTA
The DNA here is from genome assembly GCA_033398695.1 of Orobanche coerulescens. Lineage (NCBI taxonomy): Eukaryota > Viridiplantae > Streptophyta > Magnoliopsida > Lamiales > Orobanchaceae > Orobanche > Orobanche coerulescens. The sequence continues at coordinate 116,120,610 of CM065807.1, read as the reverse complement.
TATTTTGCTGTATTTCTTAAAAAGATAGTAATTTTCAAAATAATTTCCCCCTTTATGATAATGCCAGAACTCTGTTACATATTTCAGCTTCAAGTCTTCTTTCCGATGATCTGAGCTTCATAAGACTAAAAGATGAACAGCTTGCAGGCATGTTGTAAAAATTCATATCCTATAAGGCTAAGTGTTTCAGATCTTAAACTATGATTGGCTTGCAAGCACAATCTTACAGTGTGTAACTTTAGTGAATACAACTTAATATATAAATTGTTCGTCGACAAGTTCATATAGCTTAGTCTTAACTAGATTCATACTTAGAAATAATTTCAATATTTGTCAAGTATATAAAATTCACACAGTTACGAGCTATAATCGTTTTGAGAGAAAATGTGATCTCTCTATTGATGGATAATTTGGCTACAGTGCGGGAGTTATTGAAAGTTAAAATATAAAGTAAAGCAAGAAAAATGCATAAGTCATAACAACTGAGGACTTAGCGTCTTGGATGTTGTGGTCGGGTCGATCGTCTGAAGGGATCATTTTATGTCCCTTTCCACCAGTTGACTAGGATATCTTGGCCTCTGTTCCTATAGTGACTCTTTCCTTCAGGAATCTTGTCGTAGCCAAGAATTAAGTCCTCCAGGTAGGTTGGTCGATCACCCTTCATGTATCTCCCCTTAATAGCAATCTGCAGGGGCAATTTTACTTCAGCAAGAAGCCTTGAGAATTTTTTTGCTGCAGCATCCAACGTCTTCCAGTGGTTGAAGATGGGAAACTCCTTGATAAGTATGTAGAAGTACCATATGGGATCATTCTTCATCCAGTCTTTAAGTGTTGGAAATAAAATGCAATGGAAGCGAAGTTGGGTAAAATTTGATAAAAGCGTTTTATGCATCCACGAGCACAAAACCTATTTAGGCATGCTAATTAATTAACCACTAAGATTAATAAGTAATTTAAATGTTAATTACTATTTATTAAATAAATATGTTGGTAAATCTAATATTCTAATATAGATCAAAGATCATAGGATATTTACCAAGAGTAGTGGTTGCTTTCTTGATCTCTTCCTAAAAATCTTCTAGAGTATGATTCCGCCTTAATCCGGTCGTTTTGTGGGCAACGAGCTTCCGAATCTTGCTTGGACAACAAAGTGGATTGGCCGATTATACCTCTCACGACTCTCGTTTTCATTTTCTTCAAGTAATTCCAATTTGTAACAAGAATTAAAGTGTTATCTCAATTGTGGAATAAAAGACACAAGTCAGGATCCATAATTAAACACTAAGAAGAAAAATTAAAACCCTTGTGTATGAAGATGAAGTCACGGTCAAACCCCCCATTTGGTGCCTTATTTATAGGCTTTAGACTACTATAGGGATCTTAAGGAAGATTAGGGTTAGGACTCCTATTGCAACCCAAATTTCCATATTGAGCCCTTTCCTAATATGGTTGAGTTCACTAATATCAATTCAATCCACTAAAGAATTAATATTGCACATCCAACCCAAATCCCAATTTATGGAATCAGGCTCCTTATATAAATATATTATTTCCCATATTTAAGATATTGAATGTCCATATAGATAATAATAATATAAATAATTCTTTAGAATTGATAATAATTGTCATATAAATAAAATTATTGCCCAAAATACGAAGCTTATTGAGTCAATCACTTTGACTCTCACCCATGGTAAATTAAAGCAACAAATATTATAAATACACAATTACATATTATATACTTAGAATTAAGAAATAATAATTGTCCGAGATTTACGTTCTTCTTACAGTCAGTATAGAAGACACTATATTACTTCGATCCAGTTCAACGTATGTAAATATGCTAAAGCATGCTAATAGTCAAGACCAACTAATTTCAAGCATACACTACAACCTTTCTTATAATTTGTCAAATAATTATATAGGTTGTGAACTATTGTACTCCCTCCGTCCATAAAAAATTTTCCCTAGTTGGGATGGCACGGGTTTAAAGAAAAACTGATATAAAATGATTTTAGTGGAGAAAGGGTCACACTTTTGAGAAGAAAAAAAGAGAAAAACTTTCCTTTTATAACTGGGGCAAGTTTTTGGCGGACACCCCAATAAGGAAACTGGGGCAAGTTTTTGGCGGACGGAGGGAGTATTATTTTATAAGGCACCGATAATGTGATCTTCCGTGTGACACCAACACACCACATTATCTACAATATAAAATAAATAGACATTTCATTTGCATAACCATAACGTGAATAAATATGCAAAATATGTGACTAAATGTAAATAATATTCTCATAGGTAGTTACAGGGAAATAAGGTAATACAAGCATAAAGTATGATTTGCAGTATACAACCCTAACAATCTCTCACTTATAACCAAAGCATGCTTTTAAGTATACTACTCTATTACATAGTCTCTCATATCTCCCACTTATACTCAAAGCAATGCTGCCATACACCATAACCCCATTCCTTCCACAAGCCTTTCAAAAACTTTTGAAGGTAGGCCTTTCGTGAAAGGATCATCAAGATTATCTTCAGATGCAACCCTGGGTACAACTACGTCTCCTTCTTTTACAAAGTTTCGTATGATGTGGTACTTATGGTTGATATGTTTACTTACCTTGTGGGCTCGTGGTTCCCTCGAATTTACAACTGCACTGGTATTATCACAATAAATTGTAATACCCTCTGGAAAATCAGGAATCACATCTAAGTACTACATGCAGTACTTGAGCCATACCACCTCTTTGGATGCCTCGGAGGCTACCACGTACTCGGCTTTCATGGTAGAGTTCGAGTTGCATTTCTTCTTCACACTCCTCTAACTAATGGCTCCACCTCCCAGACTAAACACATAACCTGAAGTGGACTTGGACTTTTCTTTGTCTGATGAAAAATCTGAGTCAGTATAACCCACTGACATAGGTCGTCTGATTGATGTACTAGCATATACTCCCTAGTCCTTCTCAGGTACTTGAGTATGTGCTTGACAGCAATCTAGTGTCCTGGTCCTGGGTTTGACTGATATCTAGCTGTCATGCCTACGGCATGATAGATATCTGGTCTAGTGCAAAGCATAGCATACATGAGGCTTCCCAAAGCTGACGCATAAGGGATCATCTTCATGTCATATATCTCATTTTGTATCTTAGGACACATATCTTTAGATAGTTGAATTCCATGTCTGTAAGGTAGAAAACCTTTCTTGGAATTCTCCATGCTAAATCGCTTCAGCATTGTATCAATATAGGATGCATGAGATAAGCACAACATTCTTTTCTTCCGATCACGAAAGATCCTGATCCCAAGGATGTGTCCTGCTTCTCTCAAATCCTTCATATCAAACTGCTAAGATAGCCATACCCGTATATCCTATAATTTCTTCACATTGTTTCCAATCAGAAGGATATCATTTACGTACAATACAAGAAACACTAACACGTTTCCATCGTATTTCTTATACATGCAACTCTCACTTGGATATTGGACGAATCCATATGACTGGACAACTTCACAAAATCGAGTGTTCCAAGATCTAGATGCTTGCTTAAGTCCATAAATGGATCTCTTAAGCTTGCACACTATGTGCTCTTCTCCTTCAGCAATGAATCCATCTGATTGGCGCATGTAGTTTCCTTATATAGACTTCCATTCATGAATGCAGCCTTGACATCCATTTTCCAATCTCCAGATCCAAATGTGCAACTATAGCTAAAAGAATCCGGATTGACTTAAGCATGTTTACCGGCGAAAAGGTTTCATCATAATCGATACCCTCTTTCTGAATGTAACCTTATGCTACAAGCCTCGCTTTGAAGGTTTCAACCTTACTGTCACCTCCTTTATTTTGCTTGTAGACCCACTTACTCCCAATGGATTGAACCCCATCAGATAGTTCTACTAGCTCACACACTTGATTGGAATCCATAGATCCCATTTCTGATTCCACTTCTACTTGCCAGGAGTCAACATCTTTATCTTGGATTTCCTCCTTCTAAGTCCAGGGATCTGATTCAACTTCATCTGGGATTGAGTTTGAAGACTCTCCCATGCCTATGAATCGTTCCGATTGATGAACAACCCTCCTACTACGACGAGGCAAGTCCTGAGTTGGTGTAAAAGTCTCAAAATCGATACATGGTGCAGTGTGTAACACCAAACTAGGCGAATATTACAGTGCCGTGGACCCCCGACTGGGACCCACTAGGCGAATGAAAATTAATGAATTAAGTGATATAATTGTAGTACCGAACCACAGTATATCAATAATTACTCCGATGAGGAGTTCCAAGTACAACACACCCAGGATAAAACAGAATACATGTATATTTTATATGAAGATAAAATATACAACACCAGTTAAAATGCGTATTTAAAATGGAAGTCTGCAGAATAATACAAATGAAGGAAACATGAAGACTGAATGGACTGGGCCCCCCTACTAGTATCACTGGGACTCCTCGCCGTCAACGTTCTCTTCCCGTGCCTTAGCCTTGCCATGATCTGAAAACAATATTCCCCCAACGAAATCGATTACGTAACAACAATCCTCAAGAGTTGAATAAACACAATCATGATATATCTCAATTATGAAATTAAGCTGAAGAGGGGCATCATAGTACGCCCGTAATGGTATGTGCAAGTGCACAAGACGAGTGTCCGGACACACCCGCCCTTGTACCTAATTAGTCTCACGGAGGTACATTACCGTGTGCACAGTTCAATGTATCGGTGAACCCAACACATGACCATCACGTGCCCAACTAAAAATTCCACACATCCCCACCCGTCCACGCAATATGAACCCAGAAGGTCATATGGACAAGAAATCACCATGAAGAATAATAATGAATAACAATCCGACAAAGTCAAGAATGACTCACCGAGATGAAATGATAGTGAAATGAATGATAGCTCAATGAAATGATTGGAACCGTCGTTCCTCGTGAATGAAGTGATTAATTGACAATTACAAGTCTCTATACGGTTAATACATTATGAATGAATTATGATTATGAATGAACAACAACGAAAGGAATGAGAATCCTTTTAACCGAGTAAGAATTAACTTACTCAACACCGGTGAAGAATGTCCTTACTCGAACAACGTCCTAAAAGGGATGTCGGTCGTTCGAACAACCTTGAATGACAATTACCAACAAATGCTCAATACACATATCAAACACGATTAACCAATTCAAACGTCGATACAACAATATCCAGACTCATTGAGGCATTCTAACGGATACTTAGCAAACATACATCCTTTGATAATATCCAATACCAAATATATCGAAACCAACCCCAAAATGAGTATTTCAAACCAACAAAACACCTTCAATGATATCAATAATCCCATAGGAATCCACAAATCGAGTAAACGACAACATCTAATTGAAAACCCCCAAATATCAAAGTCAACTCTAATGTGTTCTTGAATCAAACCCCCAACAATACATGAAATCCGAAATATATGCTATTAAATCCGTGGGAATACATTTTGTTGGATACAGGGTCGGATATTTGCACCGTTTGCGGAAGCGTAAATATAAGTGCGGAAATAAAGAGCACACAAGGATTTATCGAGATTTGGCTATAAACGAGCCTACGTCCTCTCTCGGTATCTTTTTCAATAGGATCAAGATAAAAACCTCTACGCCTCTCTTCTATCGGTCGAGGGATAACCGTTACAATCACGTCTTTTATTGGTCCGTGATAAATCACTCGTACTTGTATTTGCGTCGGTCCAAGTTAAACCATTTTCCTTTTCTATCGGACAAGGAATCAACCGCTCTAGCTTTGTATGGGTACTAGATAAACCTCACTTAGATATCGATTGCGATTCTAATAATGTCGGATCCTTCATCCTAATAACACCGAATTCAATCGTATCTTTTCTTTTACCATTCTTGTATGTTTTCATGAATTCTCACTCAAACACTTACAATTAAGCTCAATATCAACAACAAGAATGTGTATAATAATATCACAAGAATAGACTATTTGCTCAAAGTTGTTGTTCTCAATCAATACCATAGGGATGGTATTTATAGGCTTCATCATCAAACTAGCCGTTAGCTGCCAGACTGCTCATTACGTATGCTATCATCTCCTTATTACGTACGCAAGCCTCGTTACGTATGTTAACCACAACGGGTTACGTACATAAGTCTCTTCCAGTTTCAGTCCAGGGAGTTTCGTCATTTGAGTTATGTACGTTAGCCATCTACCCATTACGTACGTTAACTTTAGTCAATATGTCAGTTGCTCGCTGACCTATGCCATGACATCATCTTCCAACGTTCTTCTTCTTTGAAATCGCAAACAACACATTACGTACGTTACATAACGTGTATTACGTACGTTAAGCATCCAATATTACGTACGTTAATCTATCTGCATAGCGTACGTTAATAGGCCTTCTGTCCAGCCTTTTGCACTTCGTTTTCCTTCGATGCTTGCTTCGCCTCTTCGTTGTTGTTGTTTTGTTTATCGCCTTTAATCATCAAAATGCTTTTAATATATGTATGGAACAAAATGTTCCAACAATCTCCCCCTTTTTGATGATTACAAAACAACAATTCACCAATGGGATTTACCTGCAAAAATACAAATATATGTATATCTTTACAGACCAAAGTTTTTGACTTTGTCCGTTTAGTTAGAATCTTCTCCCATTTCTTTTTCGACTCCTTCTATTCTTTTCCCCTTTTCTCATTTTTAAATTTTCATCGTCTTTTCGACGTCTCCTCATTTTTATTTTCCTTCATTTTCAACTTCTCCTTATTTTTGTTCAACTCCTTCGTTTTTCCAATTCTTTTTGTATGCTATCGATTTTCTTCGATTTTTCTCCCCCTTTCACGGTTAATCACATTTTGAACTTATTTCTCCATTCTCCTATTTCTTCCCCTTTTTGTATTCATCAAAAAATGCAATAAAGTACCAAAAAAATTCAATAAATAATGAAATATGCAAATAAATACAAGGGTATTAATTCCCCTTGAAAATATTATCCGTTTTAAAAAATAACTCCCCCCGAGTAAAATACCAAAAATCAATGTTTGGGGATCCAACCTATAGTTGGTTTTTGTTTAGATACGTAGACGATATTTGAAACGATTGTTCCTTTAGGAACCCAGATTTTCTTAATTTTTATCGTCCGTCTCGGGCTTTTGCAACTTGAAATATGATGCCTGATTTTTAAACACTTTTTGCAATGGGGTATCTTGAAATTAACGGATTCGTTTTTCGAACGTGTTTTGAATCCTAACCCCTCTTTATTCAAAGTAAATTTTTGAACACCAAGCATTTGTTCAAATTTCTCGTTTTTGCGTGAGAATTTCTTTGTCAAAGATTTAAGGTCGGTTTGGATTTTAGCGAGATCATTCTTCAAAATATTTTCATTTTGAATACACTTTGAATCATCGATTTCAACAAATTTCCCCTTTTCAATAATTTTGGAATTTTCAATTTCCAGATTTAATTTTAGACTTAAGGGATTTGATTTCCGATAATGCATTTTGAAAATCTGTATGAAGTAATTCAAATACATCAAAAAGTTCATCACTGGAGGATGTACTAACCTGGCTTTCGACGTCGCTGTCGTTGAACGAACTCTGGGCCATGAGAGCGAGATTATTTTGTTCGATAAATTCGTCGTCTTCGTCTTCATCGCTCCATGTTGCCACGAGGACCTCCTTTTGGGTTTAACACGGCAATATTTAGCGAAGTTGCCTGGTTTTCCACATTGTCGACAAGAGTTGTCGAATTTATTTGTTTCGCTCGAGATATCCTTCTTCCTCCGGTTTAATAAGGTTTGGAATTTATTAATATTCTTGGCATAATATGCCGCTTCTTCGTCGCTTTCTTCCACCGGGATTTCTTCTTTCTTTCTCGTTATCTTAGCCTTCATGGCTAACGATCATTCCTTCGGTTTTGGCTTGACACTTCGTGATTTTAACACGATCTCATAATTAATTAGCGACCCAACGAGGGCACTAAAATCAAGCGTGTTGAGATCTTTAGATTCCATAATCGCGGTCACTGTGCCGTCCCATTCGCTAGGTAGTGATCGTAATATTTTCTTGACTTTTTCACTACTAGACAATGGTTTTCCGAACGAAGCAAGTCCATTAGTGATAACCGAGAATCGGTCGAGCATATTGGTGATGGACTCGTCACCTTTCATCATGAATAACTCGTAGTCATGGAGAAGCATATTGATTTTTATTTCCTTGACTTGAGTTGTCCCTTCGTGTGTGATTTCGAGAATTTTCCATATTTCTTTCGCACTCTCACACGATGAGATTCGATTGACCTCTTTCGGATTTAAGACACAAAATAAGAGTTGAGTATCCTTACAATTTAGATGGCCATTTTTCCAATCGGCATCGTCGTATTCTTCGAATGATTTGAGCGTACCGTCGGATTTGAGAGGAACTTTTGGGCCGAGACAAATAATCTTCCAAATCTCTATATCGTAGGCACGAATAAAGATTGACATCTTTTTCTTCCATGTCAAATAATTTGAGCCATCGAAGAATGGTGGTCGGTTGAGAACAAGGCCTTCGACTGGAGAGAATTGAAACGCCATTTTTGGATCTTTTCTCCTCGGATGTTAAGCAGCGTATTGGAGTACCGCTCTGATACCAATTGTTGGATACGGGGTCGGATATTTGCGCCGTTTGCGGAAGCGTAAATATAAGTGCGGAAATAAAGAGCACACAAGGATTTATAGAGGTTCGGCTATAAACGAGCCTACGTCCTCTCTCGGTATCTTTTTCAATAGGATCAAGATAAAAACCTCTACGCCTCTCTTCTATCGGTCGAGGGATAACCGTTACAATCACGCCCTCTATTGGTCCGTGATAAACCACTCGTACTTGTCTTTGCGTCGGTCCAAGTTAAACCGTTTTCTTTTTCTATCGGACAAGGAATCAACCGCTCTAGCGTTCTATGGGTACTAGATAAACCTCACTTAGATATCGATTGCGATTCTAATAATTTCGGATCCTTCATCCTAATAACACCGAATTCAATCGTATCTTTTCTTTTACCATTCGTGTATGTTTTCGTGAATTCTCACTCAAACACTTACAATTAAGCTCAATATCAACAACAAGAATGTGTATAATAATATCACAAGAATAAACTATTTGCTCAAGGTTGTTGTTCTCAATCAATACCATAGGGATGGTATTTATAGGCTTCATCATCAAACTAGCCGTTAGCTGCCAGACTGCTCATTATGTATGCTATCATCTCCTTAATACGTACGCAAGCCTCGTTACGTACGTTAACCACAATGGGTTACGTACATAAGCCTCTTCCAGTTTCAGTCCAGGGAGTTTCGTCATTTGAGTTACGTACTTTAGCCATCTACCCATTACGTACGTTAACTTTAGTCAATATGTCCGTTGCTCGCTGACCTATGTCATGACGTCAACTTCCAACGTTCTTCTTCTTTGAAATCGCAAACATCACATTATGTACGTTACATAACGTGTATTACGTACGTTAAACATCCAATATTACGTACGTTAATCTATCTGCATAGCGTACGTTAATAGGCCTTCTGTCCAGCTTTTTGCACTACGTTTTCCTTCGATGCTTGCTTCGCCTATTCGTTGTTGTTGTTTTGTTTATCGCCTTTAATCATCAAAATGCTTTTAATATATGTATGGAACAAAATGTTCCAACAATCTCCCCCTTTTTGATGATTACAAAACAACAATTCACCAATGAGATTTACCTGCAAAAATACAAATATATGTATATCTTTACAGACCAAAGTTTTCGACTTGGTCCGTTTAGTTAGAATCTTCTCCCATTTCTTTTTCGACTCCTTCTTTTCTTTTCCCCTTTTCTCATTTTTAAATTTTCATCGTGTTTTTGACGTCTCCTCATTTTTCTTTTCCTTCATTTTCAACTTCTCCTTATTTTTGTTCAACTCCTTCGTTTTTCCAATTCTTTTTGTATGCTATCGATTTTCTTCAATTTTTCTCCCCCTTTCACGGTTAATCACATTTTCAACTTATTTCTCCATTCTCCTATTTCTCCCCCTTTTTGTATTCATCAAAAAATGCAATAAAGTACCAAAAAAAAATTCAATAAATAATGAAATATGCAAATAAATACAAGGGTATTTGTAGGGTATCTATCCGGAATACATAAAATTACACAACACAACAGTAAACGAATTACAAATAAATTTCCTATGTTTACGGGGATTAAGGGTTACACAACAAATTAAATAACACTGAAAAAACACACGAAATAAACTGGAAATACTGAACACGAAAAAAAATATTAAGGTCGAATAAATCTGACCAAACAGATCACTTAAGATCTGAAAGTACGAACGCAAGGTGGTGATACTCAGACACAAAGTCGGCTCAGTCCTCCGCTCTTGTGTACCCGCATCCAGGGCTCCAAAATCCGGCGTCTAGCCGTTCGATTCGAGCCACAAACCCAGGCGGTTTCGTTAAATCACAAAGACCCAGTAACAGAAACCCCAATAACCCAGATAAAACCCTCAGCCGTGTAGGATTCACAAAGAAATCAGGAATCTCACAAAGAATGAATATTTGCCTCAAGTACACTCAATTTCTCAGTCGTATATCTCGTATCACACCTCAAAATGGATCCCAGAATATATAGGGGTGGAAGTCACAACCCCAAAATCGGTCGCCCGGATTTAGAGCAACCAATCTTATCATTGAATTGATAATGGTTGCTATTAAATCGGAACCGATCAAAGGAATCAAGCAGCGGGAGAAACATAAGTGAGAGGAAACGGGAGAAGAGGAAGGGAGCGGCGCCGACTGGGAGAGGTGAGAAATGAGGTAGGTTTAGGGTTAGGGGGGTTTAAATACCCTGGGGATGGACGGGTGAGATAAATCCCACAAAGGGACGGTCCAGATCTGGTCAAAGGTTTTAATTAGAAACCGGGCCTGGGCTGATCAAATCGGACTGGGCTGCCAGATTTTAATTATTGGGCCCAATCAAAAAACTTATTTCATTTGGGCCTAAAAACCAACAAATCTCCACCCGGACCAAATGAGCCATCGGGGTACACTTATTTTGAGAGGGAGGTCATCATCGCCGAACGTCACACCACCTGCACACCACACAAAGTTAGTGCAAGTATAAAGACATCAACAATCACTAAGAAAGAAAAAACTAGAAATCACGAAGAAAACTAGAAGAGCTATCACAAAGATAGCAAACAGGAAGACTAGAGTGTCTTCAGTTAAGGGAGTCGATATTTAGTATCGACTTGCAAGATCTTGTTTTCTCGATCGGTAGGCACTTCGTGCCCATATCTGCAGGATTGGAATGTGAAGGGATTTTCTTCAAATCAATTATGCCTTTTTCAACGATATCACGGATGAAGTGACGCCTGACATCAATATGATTTGTACGATCATGGAAAACAGGATTTCTGCAAAATTTATGCTAGATTGACTATCAGAAAAGACCACAACATTATCATGAAGAACACCAATTTCAGTAAGTAAACCTTTCAACAAAATAGCTTCTTTAAAGGCTTCAGTGGTGGCTATATATTCAGCTTCAGTAGTAGACAGTGTAACTATATTCTGAAGTTGAGATTTCCAAGAAATGCACGAGCCACATAAGGTAAACACATATGAAGTTGTGGACTTACATTCATCCCGGTCATTGGCATAATTAGAATCAACATAACCTTTTAAATTAACCCCATCATCAGATTTAGAGAAAATAAGACCATCAGAAGCGTAATTTTTTAAGTACCGCAATAACCACTTAAGGGCCTCCCAGTGAGGTTATCCTGGATTAGCCATGTACCTACTTAAGCAACTCACAGCATAAGCAATATCTGGTCTAGTACTAACCATAAGGTACATGACATATCCAATGGCATTAGCATATGGGACAGATCTCATTTCACGAATTTCAGATTCAGTTTTAGGTGACTGAGTTTTGGATAATAAGAAATGAGAAGCTAACGGCACACTAGCAATTTTAGCATCAGTCATAGAAAATTTTTCAAGAATTTTACCAATGTAAGAGGACTGATTTAAAAATAAAGTGCTTTTAGATCTGTCCCGAACAATATTCATGCCCAATATCTTTTTAGCATCCCCCAAGTATTTCATGTCAAATTGTTCACCTAAGCGACTTTGAACATGATCAATAGATTTAATGCACGAACTGATCAAGAGCATATCATCTACATAAATAAGAAAGAACATAGGCACACCACAGTCATACTTGAAATAAAGGCATGGGTCATAAGCACTACGATGGAATTTGAAGGACAGCATGCAATCATTGAATTTTTTGTTCCATTCTCTAGGGGATTGCTTTAGGCCATATAGGGTTTTGTTGAGCAAGCACACATGATCTGGATGGTTACTATCTATAAAACCTTCTGGTTGTTTTATGTAGATAGTTTCTTTCAATTCACCATGCAAGAATGCTGTTTTAACATCTAATTGTTTCATCTCCCAATTATGATATGCAACTAATGCATGCATGATGCGAACAGTGGTGAATTTAACTACTGGTGCAAAAATCTCAGTATAGTCGATACCTTCACGTTGAGTAAAGCCTTTAGCTACTAACCTTGCCTTGAATCTGACATTATCCCCCTCCTTTTTTACTTTAAACAACCACTTACAGTCAATCAAAGAGCAATTTCTGGGTTTTGGAACAAGCTTCCAAGTATCATTCGCATGCAAGGATGTCATTTCTTCGTTCATTGCACTTAGCCATTCATTTGAATTATCAGACATCAAAGCATCATTGTAAGACTTAGGTTCATTACCATCAAGCATATCAAACACATTGGAAGCAAGAGAAGCCATATGGAAATCAACTAAGTGTATAGGTCTCCTAACATTCCTTCTAGGCCTATCCCTAGTTAATTGATAATCAGACAAGTCAGGAGCAGATTCAGATTCATCCCCATTATCAGATTGATTATTAGGTTCAGGATTTTCTATATTGTCAGATTCAGCAGATAATTCGTAATCACTAAGATGCTCCACCCTAATCTGAACAGGGTGGGGAGAATTTTCAGTAGCTAGCACAGGAGCAGGTATAGTATTATCAAGACATGGAAATTCAGTTTCATTAAAGACCGCATCCCTGCTAATAATCACCTTTAATCCGGGTTCAGATCTGACCCATAAACGATAACTCTTAATACCGTCAGGACATCCAAGAAAAACACATCTCAAGGATCTGGGTTCGAGTTTATCAACATTTTGATGCACATAAGTAGCACAACCGAACACACGAATGTTTGAAAAATCAGTAGCATGACCCGACCACACAGACTCGGGGTAATTGCCATTTAATGGTACAGAAGGTGATCTATTGATAAGATATGCAGCAGTTAAAAGAGCCTCACCCCAAAAACTTTTAGACAACCCAGAAGTAGCGAGCATGGCCCTAACCTTTTCAAGGAGGGTTCGGTTCATTTGCTCAACCACCCCGTTCTGTTGAGGGGTATAAGGGACAGTCTTATGCCTAAAGATGCCATTTTCAGAACACATAGTATCAAACTGAGTATTGCAAAATTCAAGGCCGTTATCGGTCCTTATCTTTTTAATCCGTTTTCCGGTTTGATTTTCCACCAAAGTTTTCCAAGTTTGGAATTTTTCAAACACGTCAGATTTTAATTTGAGTAAAAACACGAAAACTTTTCTAGAGTAATCATCAATAATGGACAAGAAATACCGGTTTCTGCCATGAGTCGTAACACTGGCAGGACCCCAAACATCAGCATGAACATAATCGAGCACATTCAAACTCTTACCAGATTTCTCAAAAATGGGATCAGGGGAATCGGGAGGTTTTGGAAATTGAGTTTTATGTTGTTTGCCATACATGCAAGAGTCACAGAAAGACAACTTAGAGATTTTATCTTTTCCAAAACACTTTTGTTTATGCAAGATGTCTAATCCCTTCATGCTCATGTGTCCTAACCTATTATGCCACAATTCGGTTTTATCCACACAGACCAGATTAGAACATGCAGCAGTTTCAGTTTGGCAAATGTATAGATTAAATTTCCGGATTCCTTTAAACAACATTAAGGATCCTCTGGAAATTATCATGCAACCATTCCCCCAAGACCCCCGAAGGCCGTCATCTTCCAAAGTGGTACAAGATATCAGATTATTAAATAAATCAGGAATATGTCTGACATTTTTTAGAGTAAATTGAGTACCATCAGCGAATTTCAAGCAGACATTTCCTATTCCGGCCACAACCCGTTTCACCTTATCAGGCATATAAACATACCGATCACCAAGATTAGTATAACTAGTAAAATGCTGTTTATAAGGTGTCATATGATGAGTGCATCCAGAATCCAGCAACCATTCATTTTCACACAGGCCAGAGAGCACAGAATTCAGAGAGAGATGCAAATCATCAGATACCATAAAGACATCGCCCATAGTCAAATTTGCCTGATCATTTTGCAAGTTCTTTTTAGGTTTGGTGCATTCTTGTATATAATGACCAGGTTCACCACAATTATAACATTTGCGATTCTTAGGCCGGAATTTGGTTTTATCCTTCCATTGCCCCTTTTTCTTATTAGACTTTTCAGAATCAGTTTTGACAAACGGTTTCTTTTTAATGGGATGCTTAGACCTTACAAAATTAACATCAGAGACAGGTTTAGAAACCTTGTTAAATTTCAAGTCTAATTCTTTACTCTTTAAGCCACTTATAACAGTGTCTAAAGTAACAGAATCCCTTCCATATTTTATAGCAGATTTCACATCATTATAAGCATCAGAGATAGCATTCAAGAGCACAATAGGGGAATAATCATCAATGTTCTTGTCACCCGTTTGTTTTATATCTTGTACTAACTTTGTAAAGGCATCCAGATTACCATCAATATCTTTATTCAAATCTAGCTTGTAGCGAAAAAACTTTTCAAGAAGAAATAACTTATTCGGCAAAGATGTTTCGGTAAACGTTTCCTCAAGTTTATCCCAAAGCTGTTTAGCATTATCAGTTTTGCCTATTCGTCTAATCACAGAATCAGACAAGTTCAAGATTATAGATGAATGTGCAAACTCAATCAATTCCTCACGTTTTTCAGGAGTCACATTAGACTAAAAAGAACCTTCAATGGCCTTAAAACATTTTTGTTGGACAAGTATAGATTTCATTTTTTGTTGCCAAATTTTAAAATCTCCTTTACCGTCAAAAGGTGCCATTGCAAATGAAGTAAGAGAGCCCATTTTAGTATTTGTAAAAATCACACAAGATTTAAAACAGCACAAGGTACTACTGTAAAAACTAAGATTACAGTTAAATATCACGCAGATACCACGAATAACAAAATCGCACCAGAATTTGTGATAAAATGAGCTGGAATAGAATACCAATATCACGCAGATATCACAAAGACCAAAATCACACCAGATTTTAAAATAAACTGAGCTGGAATTGAATCCCGGAGCCCCCACAAGATCCGAGGAACACTTGCGGTCCAGGCAATGGGGTTTGGTATGCTCGGAGATTACGACTGCAACAGTCTCAACACAAAACCAGTATAACGAAGCGGTCACAGAGACAGTACAGCAGACGGAAGCAGTAAACAAATTACTCCGGAGAAATAATATACTATCAATCACACAGAACAGTAAGAAAATATAGTAAAGTAGAGGAAGCAATACATGAGCGGATCCCTCGGCCAGAATCCGTATGCCCTTCCGAATAGAAACCCCGTTTAGAGGCTCCGATACCACTGTAGGGTATCTATCTGGAATATATAAAATTACACAACACAACAGTAAACGAATTACAAATAAATTTCCTATGTTTACGGGGATTAAGGGTTACACAACGAATTAAATAACACTGAAAACACACACACGAAATAAACTGGAAATACTGAACACGAAAACAAATATTAAGGTCGAAGAAATCTGACCAAACAGATCACTTAAGATCTGAAAGTACGAACGCAAGGTGGTGATACTCAGACACAAAGTCGGCTTAGTCCTCCGCTCTCGTGTACCCGCGTCCAGGGCTCCAAAATCCGGCGTCCAGCAGTCCGATTCGAGCCACAAACCCAGGCGGTTTCGTGAAATCACAAAGACCCAGTAACAGAAACCCCAATAACCCAGATAAAACCCTCAGCCGTGTAGGATTCACAAAGAAATAAGGAATCTCACAAAGAATGAATATTTGCCTCAAGTACACTCAATTTCTCAGTCGTATATCTCGTATCACACCTCGAAATGGATCCCAAAATATATAGGGGTGGAAGTCAGAACCCCAGAATCGGTTGCCCGGATTTAGAGCAACCAATCTTATCATTGAATTGATAAGGGTTGCTATTAAATCGGAACCGATCAAAGGAATCAAGCAGCGGGAGAAACAGAAGTGAGAGGAAACGGGAGAAGAGGAAGGGAGCGGCACCGACTAGGAGAGGTGAGAAATGAGGTAGGTTTAGGGTTAGGGGGGTTTAAATACCCTGGGGATGGACGGGTGAGATAAATCCCACAAAGGGACGGTCCAGATCTGGTGAAAGGTTTTAATTAGAAACCGGTCCTGGGCTGATCTAATCGGACTGGGCTGCCAGATTTTAATTATTGGGCCCAATCAAAAAACTTATTTCATTTGGGTCTAAAAACCAACACTATTAATTCCCCCTGAAAATATTATCCATTTTAAAAAATAACTCCCCCTGAGTAAAATACCAAAAATCAATGTTTGGGGATCCAACCTATAGTTGGTTTTTGTTTAGATACGTAGATGATATTTGAAACGATTGTTCCTTTAGGAACCCAGATTTTCTAAATTTTTATCGTCCGTCTCAGGCTTTTGCAACTTGAAATATGATGCCCGATTTTTAAACACTTTTTGCAATGGGGTATCTTAAAATTAACGGATTCGTTTTTTGAACGTGTTTTGAATCCTAACCCCTCTTTATTCAAAGTAAATTTTTGAACACCAAGCATTTGTTCAAATTTCTCGTTTCCGCGTGAGAATTTCTTTGTCAAAGATTTAAGATCGGTTTGGATTTTAGCGAGATCATTCTTCAAAATATTTTCATTTTCAATACACTTTGAATGATCGATTTCAACAAATTTTTCCTTTTCGATAATTTTGGAATTTTCAATTTCCAGATTTAATTTTAGACTTAAGGGATTTGATTTCCGATAATGCATTTTGAAAATCCGTATGAAGTAATTCAAATGCATCAAAAAGTTCATCACTGGAGGATGTACTAACCTGGCTTTCGACGTCGCTGTCGTCGAACGAACTCCGGGACATGAGAGCGAGATTATTTTGTTCGATAAATTCGCCGTCTTCGTCTTCATCGCTCCATGTTGCCACGAGGACCTCCTTTTGGGTTTAACACGGCAATGTTTAGCGAAGTTGCCTGGTTTTTCACATTGTCGACAAGAGTTGTCGAATTTCTTTGTTTCGCTCGACATATCCTTCTTCCTCCAGTTTAATAAGGTTTGGAATTTATTAATATTCTTGGCATAATATGCCGCTTCTTCGTCGCTTTATTCCACCGGGATTTCTTCTTTCTTTCTCGATATCTTAACCTTCATGGCTAACGATCGTTCCTTCGGTTTTGGCTTGACACTTCGTGATTTTAACATGATCTTATAATTAATTAGCGACCCAACGAGGGCACTAAAATCAAGCGTGTTGAGATCTTTAGATTCCATAATCGCGGTCACTGTGCCGTCCCATTCGCTAGGTAGTGATCGTAATATTTTCTTGACTTTTTCACTACTAGACAATGATTTTCCGACGAAGCAAGTCCATTAGTGATAACCGAGAATCGGTCGAGCATATTGGTGATGGACTCGTCACCTTTCATCATGAATAACTCGTAGTCATGGAGAAGCATATTGATTTTTATCTCCTTGACTTGAGTTGTCCCTTCGTGTGTGATTTCGAGAATTTTCCATATTTCTTTCGCACTCTCACACGATGAGATTCGATTGACCTCTTCCGGATTTAAGGCACAAATTAGAGTTGAGTAGCCTTACAATTTAGATGGTCATTTTTCCAATCGGCATCGTCGTATTCTTCGAAAGATTTGAGCGTACCGTCGGATTTGAGAGGAACTTTTGGGCCGAGACAAATAATCTTCCAAATCTCTATATCATAGGCACGAATAAAGATTGACATCTTTTTCTTCCATGTCAAATAATTTGAGCCATCGAAGAATGGTGGTTGGTTGAGAGCAAGGCCTTCGACTGGAGAGAATTGAAACGCCATTTTTGGATCTTTTCTCCTCGGATGTTAAGCAGCGTATTGGAGTACTGCTCTGATACCAATTATTGGATACGGGGTCGTATATTTGCGCCGTTTGCGGAAGGGTAAATATAAGTGCGGAAATAAAGAGCACATAAGGATTTATAGAGGATCGGCTATAAACGAGCCTACGTCCTCTCTCGGTATCTTTTTCAATAGGATCAAGATAAAAACCTCTACGCCTCTCTTCTATCGGTCGAGGGATAACCGTTACAATCACACCCTCTATTGGTCCGTGATAAACCACTCGTACTTGTCTTTGCGTCGGTCCAAGTTAAACCATTTTCCTTTTCTATCGAACAAGGAATCAACCGCTCTAGCTTTCTATGGGTACTAGATAAACCTCACTTAGATATCCATTGCGATTCTAATAATGCCGGATCCTTGATCCTAATAACACCGAATTCAATCGTATCTTTTCTTTTACCACTCGTGTATGTTTTCGTGAATTCTCACTCAAACACTTACAATTAATCTCAATATCAACAACAAGAATGTGTATAATAATATCACAAGAATAGACTATTTGCTCAAGGTTGTTGTTCTCAACCAATACCATCGGGATGGTATTTATAGGCTTCATCATCAAACTAGCCGTTAGCTGCTAGACTGCTCATTACGTACGCTATCATCTCCTTATTACGTATGCAAGCCTCGTTACGTACGTTAACCACAACGGGTTACGTACGTAAGCCTCTTCCAGTTTCAGTCCAGGGAGTTTTGTCATTTGAGTTACGTACCATAGCCATCTACCCATTACGTACGTTAACTTTAGTCAATATGTCCATTGCTCGCTGGCCTATGCCATGACATGACGTCAATATGAGATGTTTTTGAAACTAAGGACTCGAGGTCCATAAATATTTTCTATTTATAAAAGTGTTTGTTACATGATCGAGATTTGAGACGAGACTCTATTATTTTGGAAAAAGGTTTTATAATCTTGAACACGAAGTCCCAAAAGACTTTCTGTTGTTTTCTAAAACTCCCTAGTTGTTATATTATTTTTTAAGACCTGAGTTGCACCTTAAATATTGAAAACCTCTCGGGAACTTCTTTCACAATTCTTGTTATTTTAATATAACTGATATTGGCGTGATATGTTTTGTATACACTGAATACTTGTACTAGCCATTCAAATGCTAACCCCTTAAATGGAGGAAATGCGTCTCATGCATTTCAGGTATGCTTAGTTCGTTGGAGCAATCATTGGGATGGCACGGAAGAAGGCGAGCCGCGATACTAGTCAAGAATTAGAGTTCAGTATGATGTTATTGTATTATTGTGTTATCTCCAGTCTTCTGCTATATTGTCTTTTGACCCCTATGTGGGTAAGTTCAGTAATGAGTTGTTATTCGTATTTTTTTCTTGTCGTGTGACCTTATCGGTCGGTGTCTATTAATATTTGACCTTATCGGTCAGTGTCAGTATGTAGTTTCACCCCGGTCGGTCAGACATTTGACGTCTTGTGGTATTTAGCCTGGTACATCCCTCTATTAAGGGGTCTACGGCGTGTAATATTCCTGGTGGATTTTCTGGGGGTGTTACATAACTATTACTTAACAATCCCTAAATACTGAATCCATTTCTCGGCTCACACCCATAGGTGTGGATACTTCTAAGCTTATGGGTAGTGATTCCATACATATATTCAATTTTTGTGCATAATGGGGTGCAACAAAATAATGTGATGATCCTAGATATAACAATGCATGAGCAGCGTGGTTTGACACGACGCGTTAGGGGATTATTGACCAGCTAAGGCAAAAACTCTTGCTGGTTCCTTTCCCTTATTGCACTTGCGGTCATCTTGCTTAGCTGCATTTCTCTGCTGATTTTTGCCCGATGTCTCCCACTTTGGGCATTCCCTGGTAGGATGTTGATTGTATCCACAATGTAAGCATCTCCCTTATTTCTTCCACCAGTCCTCAGATTTATGTCCCATTTTATTGCAGTGGGAACATGGCGGTAGGTTATTCATAGGTCTCTTTCTGGTGTTTTGTCTAGTAGTCTTACGTTGAAATTTCTGGGGTGGTCTATATGATTGATTTGATGCAGATCTCTTGAATTTCCCAGTCGTGCGATCCTTCGCCTGTCCCAATCGGGTCATTTTGCTTTCGATTCGACTTGCAGCCTCGACTACTTCTGCCGTAGTCGTCACTCTAACTGGCAGCAAGCTCTGTTGTAGAGCAAACCTCAAACCTCGCGTAAACTTGTACAGTTTGTCCTCCTCTGTGCTCAATCATCCTAGTGCGTACTTAGAAAGTCGATTGAACTTATACTCGTACTGGGCTACAGTCATTTCCCCTTGCTTAAGATGGTAGAACTAATCACATCGAGCTTCACGATCGGCCTAAGAGATGTACTGGTCACGGAAGGCCTTTACGAAGTTCTCCCATGTTCAGTCAGTAGCTTCCCTTGTCCAGTTATCATTGGTGACTCTCCACCATTCGTGAGCCACCAACTCCAATAGAAAGGTAGTTAGTGTTAACTTCTGTTCCACTAAGTACTACAGCATAGCAAAGATACTTTCTATCCGCTCAAGCCAATGTTTGGCTTTTTGGTCATCAGGTCCACTAATGAAGGTATGGGAATTAAACCGGAGAAACCGTTCTAGAACTCGATCATGTGGCATAGGTGCGTTGGGTTTTGGAGCAATATGTTGTTGCAGGAAGGTTACCAATTGGGCAATTGCCTGAGCGGTGTTGTTATCCCCTTGTAATAGATTTTCGTCTCCTCCGTGTGGCTCTTCGTTGTCATCACGTTGGGTACGAGGTCTTCCACATCCACGACATTCAGCCATATATAGTTAGTGATTTTTGAAGTGAGTGTTAATTAAAGGTACTTGTATTCGGTTGTTGAATATAAAGAGACATTATCATTATTATATTTTGTAATATTGTTCCATAAAAATTGCAGTACTAAATAAGAAAAGGTAGGATTTTATTGCCAACTATTAATTATTAACGTTCAAGTTGAAACCCAACACTTAGTTTCATACGACACATATTGAACAAACTAAAGTAAAATAGATCACTCAATCCTCCCGAGGCTCTATCGGGTCCTACTTAGGGTCCTCCTCCTCAGAGCTAGAGGATGTATCAGTCGTCTCTCCTGGTGGTGCAATCGAGAGTCCTGGGATCAGCTCCACAAGCTCCGTCATCCGCACACGCGTCGCATCAAGAAACTCTCTCTCCTGAAGATGATCTGCATCCAGAGTACACTCCAACATCTCTATTCGAGAGCTCAGCTGAGATTGAATATGCTGGAGGCTCCTGATGGTGGCCTCTTGTCTCTCAGTGTATGCATTGGGCTGGTGCAGTGCCTGCTCCAGACTCATGCACTCCTCATTTCGGGACTCGAGTGCCTGGAACGCCTCATTTATCTACCCTCGGTATGAGATCGCCTCCTGCCTGCTCTATCTAGCTCTCTCGTCAGGGTCGATATCCTGCCTGGCCCTATCCAGCTCTCCTGTCAGGCCCTCGAAACTGGTCTGCACAGCTCTCTCGTCAGTAAGTAGCCTGCTCTTCTAAGAGCTTGACTTTTTCTATTAAACGCATGAGTTGTACGATCATCTTCATCTCAGAATCCATACCTACGAAATACAAGGTCTAATTTAATAATTAACAAAATTCTAATAGTAAGTAGCATCTCAGAGAGACAACTAAAATAGACAGATATAAATAGGCAATTATTAAGGAGATAAGTCTTTATAATTCAATGCGAATCTTTTGAGTTTTTGCAAGGGTTTCGCCCCATTCGAATTGGTAGAACATTTTGAATAATCCCTTGAAATAATAGCTTTACGCCTTCCAAACGAATAAAGTATCTATGTTTACTACGATGTATGTAGCAACACGGAACTTTAATAAGTTGAAATTAGCCATTACTATTCCAAATGAATAGTATAACGACTCAATTAATTAGGACAATACTGATTGGTGACGCTCGTTCTAGATGAATAGCGAATGGATTGAAATATATCCTAATGGACGACATGAATTAGACCTTAAGTTAGGTTCTAGAGATTCCTATCTGTACGAGTCTTGTTGTCCAATAATATTTACTTCGTACTAGGTGGGGATCCCAACTAAGTCCGAAGAATCTTATCTGGAAAAAGCTCGATGTAAGTGTCCTTACAAAGCGAGCTCTGATACAACTCCTGTCACGCCCCCACACCGGAGTTGGATGAGAACATGACAGTTAACGTAATAAATAACGCCGTGATAATAAATTCCAGTACAGCATACATGTGCCGGATCTTAGCCCGGTGAACTAAGACTGGTATTTGATTCGATAAAAGAAATATTCAAAAGTACAACGAAAATTAGAATACAGTTTTGACACAAGAATGAAAAAAATGTTAAAAGCACCATCATAAATCCTATGTCTTGGCAATACTTCGAGGACAATCTTCACTTTTTACCAGCATATGCCTCTTGTTCCTCTATGTCCTCTTCATCTAGTGGGGTTTTAGAAAATCAAAGCGTGGAGGGAATTGGATTCTCAGTGAGTTGGATTTGAGTATTTTGTGAGTTTATGTATATATATATCCTTTTGAAACATAATATATTTTCTCCCATATTTGAAAATAATATTGTTAATAAGTGGTGCAAGTTTTGAAAGAAATACAATGAATTGTAATATGAGTGTACAATCAATCTCCGTAGATTGCTATATTTAGATTCGGGATGTCGTGTATATGACTAAGTCCCTTAGCCTCCTTAGAACATCTTAGACCGTTATCAGTGTTTGGCCTTTGACCATCGCCACGACTTTTGGTTTAATAACTGTAGCCTTGGGCTTTTGTTGGACCGTCACTATAACATTGGCGTTTGAGCTTATCGCTCTCACACTTGGTGACGTGCTACCTTATCTCTTATCTGGGCTCGATATGTCCTTAGCTTGGGTCTATGCCCGGATCATATCATAATCGCGACTATACTCGAATTCTATGACCCAGTCACCTTAGGAACACTCCTTCCTTCGGCTTCAAGGGAATATGATATGACGGTAGTTTTGTCTAGAACTGCAGCCACACTGCTCGATTCATGACTTAGACTAACAGCCTCTCAATACAGATAGATATAAAAGGGACTCTAGAGGTATTCGTACGGACTCTAGCGGTGGCTTCCGCCCAAAGGTCGTAGCACTTAGCTCCGCACAGTACTTACTTCCGATTTCCATTGAACAACAGTTAATGTCGTGATTAACAATGATCATGCATATTATGAAATGTAAATATATTTATTTGATAATAACTGGACGTAGATTAGAGGAATTAGTTCAGCCGGTTGGTGATCAGATGGCCTATTATGAGATTTTTAATATATATTTATGATAATTTCATAAATTTGATAGTTCGGTACGGAATATTTGTACGTCCAAAAATTTCGACTTGATTACAAAAAGTCCGTTACGATATTGGGATTTGAGGTAAGTTTCATGAAAGTGGTACCTTTCGAAATTTATAATTTTGACTCTTCCCAGTTTTTAAGTACTATTATTATTATTAGTAAATCATGTTAAGTTTGTTTAAGTAGAAACAGGATGATTATACGTCCAAAAACGATGAAGTTTATTGCGAAAGGTCCGTTATAATATAAGAATTAAAGGTCATAAGTTGTATGGAAGTTCCATCCTTCAGGAATTACACTTCTGCCCTTCCAAATGTTAGGTATTATTTATTATTCTTAAAAAATATTATTAAGACGAAACGTACTGATTAGACGTCCGAAAATTACGAACTTTATTGCGAAAAGTCCGTTATCATATGAGGATTAGAGGTCAGAAATCGCATGAAAGGCTTACCTTTCAGAAATTACAATTCTACCCTTACGACTTTTAAGTATTATTATTATTATTATTATTATTATTATTATTATTATTTCTATTTAGTTTTGTCTTATAACTTTGATTAATTCGTTTGGATTCATTTTGACTCCGAAAATTATAAATCCAGTTGTGTTTTTAGCCTTAAGACTCGTACTTTTAGATTTTGTTCAGTTTCAATTTTTGGTTTTTTTAGAATTTATACTTTTAGCCCTTCATTTTGCCTTAATTGAGATTTTAGTATTCGGGTCATATATTTTTCGTTTCTTGTCGGTTTGATCTCCAATTCTTGGGGTAAGTTCTTTATGTTATTACGAGTCCAAAAAGCTCAACTTCTCTGGAAATTTTATTTTCGAAATAGTAAGTTTTTATAAATTATAGTTTATAAGTCCAGAATTAAGAGTTTTATCAATAATCCATTAATTATTCATTTTGACCGATTATTTCAAGTTTAATTCGATTACTGAAATTTTCCGGCAATTAATCAATATTTTATCCTAGTCCAGTATTATACTTATATATTACTTTTGAGAATTTTAATTCCCAAAGGTCAGAATTGACATTTTCAACCAAAGTTCCATCAATGACATAATTTGCTCAAATAATCAAAGTATGTCAAATAAAAATTCAATAAATACCAAGATCATTACATGCATGGTAGAAAAATGTTATTTTCATTCAAGCATTGATATTTGAAGTTATAATATTTTGCATGCATCATAATATAAATTTAACTTGTATTATTTTTGAATAAAAAAGAATAATTTTACCCACTTGAATGTGTCTTATAGGTTAAAAGGAACCTCTCTTCCTCTTCCTCTATATTTTGGACCATGAATCATCACACCATGGATGATAATTTTATTTTCATGTTAGTTTTCTAAGTTAGAAAGAGAAGAAGAAAGAAATATTAACTAAGTTTTAAGGTGCGATTCTTACCATTTTCCTTCTTTCTCCTTCCTCTTCTTCTTCTTCTTCTCTTTTTTTCTCCCTCCTCACTTCGTCCCTCTCTCTCTTAAGTGCAGATTTTTTTTTTTGTATTGTGAAATGGGAAGGAGTTTTCAAGGTGGAAGTATTTATATAGGTGGGGTGTTATGGTTGAGGTGTGATCAAGGCTTGCATGGGCTGAACATGCGTCATGAGATGAAGTAGAAGAATGACATCTCATCCTCCTCCCTTATCCTCACTTGGCCGAAAATACATATATTTATACATGTATTGTAATTTTCCTATGTTATACTATAGTATTAAATAAAATGTTTGATGTGTTTTTATGTTGGGTTGGGTTATGTGTGATTTGGGCTATGTGTAGTATTTTAAGTGATATATGGTTTATTCCTTAGGTGGTCATTAGCCCATAATGCCTCTAAGTTCAAATTTTTAATAATAAGGCCACTACTCAAGTTGTACAATTAAATTAAATAGCCTATGTAGCTAATAAATTAAAATCCTATAAATAATTAAGTTAATTAAACTTATAGGATATTATTTAGCTAACGAGACTATACATACGGTAAGAATTAAATTAATTCTACAATGAAATAATGTAAAACTTTACTTTATTTACTGAGAATTAATAATATAATCTACTTACAAAAGAATGGGGTTTCACATAAGCGGCTCTAGCAAGACATTACGACTATTCAAATAATATAACTTTATAGTTCATTAAACCATTTAACGTGTTAAACTCCTTTGTCGAGTGATATCATATTTGAACTAACTCATGGAAATTGTCATACTTATTATGTTTAAAAGCTTTCTCGATCTTAAGTAGACTTATTGAATCAAATGAATTTTCATTTGAACATGGTCATGCATTTTCTTTAGTCCTACTTATCGAGGGACCCAACAGATATCTCTCTCCCTAAAGAGAGGGACAAATCCTCATATTGATTATTCATTGCCCTCTACATGACTCCCACTAATCTCGATTGCTAACCTTTATGATCACCATGTTTCAAATGACGTTGGATTACGTCAAGGCATAGCAGTTATCATGTTGGACTCATGATAATCTCAGGTTCAAGGATTTATTGTCATACTGTTATATTGAGATTCACTTATGATATTTCCATGCAATGATCTCAATGCGGGTCTGTCTAGTATTGCGTTCTCCAACCAATACCAATAAGTTCGATCTATACCATACGCATAATCGTCCGATGATTATCAATCAAACTTATACTAGTATATTAATCACTTGAGTCTCCACTCTACGTGATTGGACCCGGGACATTTGAATAATCTTATTATTCGTAAATAACTATATTCAATTATTATAATATTAAAATATGCACGTATTATAATAATCAACGAGAAGTAAATGATATCAAATAACTTTATTTAGATGTGACAATTTTAAATCTAGACACATCGAATGTCCTAGGGTACAGCGTCATGGATCCCTTGTTGGGTCCACTAGGCTAGGTTATTCATCTTACATCATAAGGACTTTTAATAAAAATAAGCAATGTTGGAAAAAAAATGCGAGTAAATATTCTCTATACAAATAGGAAAGTCGAAGTACACACGATTTTAGAATTATTACACACTCTTTATTTTCAAAATAAATTCCAAGAAAAATTAAACTTGTTCTAGTTATTGTTGTCAAGCATGACCCGTTCCTTCACATTCCCAAGCCTATACTGCCGAAGTTCCTGCCACTCGCAAGTATAAAATACTAGCCCATACCCGGACCAGTCATAACATATTATACTTCACCTGTTCACACATATTGATTTTGCAATTCCAAAAGCACCAGCATCCAACATATATCACATATCCACAAATATACAACACACAGCACCTATCCACAATATTCAGATAGTGTATTTTTACCACCATAAATATCCGGGTGCACACCTCCACTACCTAGGTGCGGAATGAACAATCGTTAAACTTTCATTTTGTTCCCACTGGAACGGCAAAACTTTTCATCTCTTTGCGTAACCATAAATTCACAACATTGGTAGCATCACAATCGGTATAGCATAAACAATATATCATGAACACATAAAAATTGTAAAACACTAAGGCGGAGCAAGTCAACAAATTGGTCTCAAAAGTTGATGGTAGTGTGATTCCGAATAAGTCTCGAAAGTAAGATCGCCCAAGTCTACACAAGGTTTCGATCTCCTAATAATAAAACGCTATTAGTATTTTTATTAAGATGTCTCCATTTAATTTAACGGTTCGTCCTTTTACCAATTCTTAACAAATGTTCGTCTAAAAATTAAACGACTTGGTAAAGAGCTCTTAGATATCATCCTTGAATATTTGAAATTATATTCACACCTTGAATGTTCAATTTATAACATAAATATTACTTATGTGATTTTAAATCAAATATTAATCTTTTTAATTTTTTTAACATTGTGAATAATTTTAGTTTATTGACATCAAATATTCACAAAGACAATACTTAATATTTTGAGTCGAAATAAATGGTTCATTTCTTTTATTTTAAATGAATGAATATTTTTAATCATCTTGTTACCAATATTTGCAAAATAATGTCCAATATTTTCATACATGAAGAATTCTCTATTTTCTTTACTTTGAATAATCTTACAACTAGCACTGATTATTTTTGTCATAGCACAAGGTCCATTCGTTTCATTCAATTATTAGTTCTTATATTTATACAGTTAGATAAAAATAATAATCATTATATCTATCTAAGATAAAAATATGTTTTCTTCATCCAATTATTTGTAGAGATAATGCTGAATATTTTTGTATAAGGTTATGAGTTCGTTCATTCCGGTTTAATCGAATAATTATTTATAGTCTAATATTTAAGTTCGATTACGGAAAAATAAACTGAAAATTTCTATATGCTCCAAAAATTGAAAGGAAAATTGCAATGTGTAGAGGAATAAACAGTTCAAAACGAATGAAGCGGAATCAAAAAATAATTTACGGAATAAAAGTTATATGTGTTTTAAAGTTTAACGGACTAGTTTTTAAGGACTAAAAATCAGCCCTGACTCGCTGAAAAATGGCTCGTTTACTCGTAGTATTTGAGGTCTAATCTAATATTTCAAATTTTACGTATTTATACATGTATTTAGAACATAATATTCGAAACAGATTTTAAAAAGGAGCTACGGATGGGAAGAAATCGAGCTCCAAAAACAGCACCTCAGTCTGATTTCCGAAGGTTCACTGGGAACTTTTGTTGGACACTTTGTGTAGTCGGAAGATTGTCCCGACTCGCTCGGAGTTGTAGCTTTTTGACGGGCTTAATAATATGAAAACTGGATCTTAAAGATATGGAGTGGAAGAGGTGTATCTTGTACATAGAATAAAGCAACCGGGATGAAAAAACACAAAGGGTAAGGGGTCCTTTTATATCCTTAAAGTTGGGTCTGTAGTAAAAAATGTGTGCTGGAAAAGTCACCCAGCCGCGTCCGCGTGCTGACTGCCGAGCACACCTGTCGGGCACGCCCGACAGTTGAACCACGTGTCACGCGCGCGGATGCCGGCCAATGCTTGCCAGCCTGGCCGGCGGTGCTCGGCTATTGGATGAAACTTTGGCCTGGCCGGTACAAGCAGTTTCTGTAACACCCCCAAATCCTATTGGGTTATTACATTGCCGTGGACCCCACGCCAGGAGATCCACCAGGCGAGCATGACTAAAATACATTAAATTGAACAAGGGAAAATTATAGTCCCTACCATGATATCCGACACAATATTCCGATAAGGAATTTCAACGACAACGATGGGCCTACATGGCCAAAAGTAAAAATACAACAACACCCACGAGCATCTGCTTGGGTAATACATGAGGACAATGACTGACAAACTGGATAACACTCCAACTGACTGACCAACATGAACAACTCGGACTAGTATCGCTCGAATGCCTCGTCGCCATTGTTGTGTCAAGAATTAACACCTTCCGACCGGCGATCGACTAGGAGGACGGGCGATCGACTTGCTGCCGAGCGGCCAAGGATGAAACTGCCGACCAGCGACCTGGCGACCGAGCCTTAACCCAGTGGACGAGCTCAATTGACCGACCGAAGGCCCCAGGACAAGTCCCGGTATCGAGCGATCAACCTCAGAGACGATCGCCTCTCGGTACTCGGCGACCGACCCCTGGCGATCTACTAATGGACGATCTCCTCTCGGTATCCAGCGACCGACTCATGATGACCGACAAACGGGCGATCCTCTCTCGGCATCTTGTCGACCGACCCTTGGTGACCTACCGAATGTCGACCTCCATCCACTGGCCGATGGCGACCTCGGATGATCAGCTAGAGACGATCGCCTCATGTCGATCTCCACCGATGGCCATCCAGTCGGAGAAGGCCGAGCCTCAGGACTGGCACCACGTGCAAGGACCGAGACAAGATCCACGAATCTCGGGCCATTGACCACAGCCTGGCAGAATCTCTCCACCAGCCGACAAGCCGCCGAAAGCTTGTCAGTAGGGCCGCATGTTGACTGATTCCGGACACGTGATGGCTCCTTATTGGACCGCCCAGCTGTGCCAGCCTCTTCCTTGGACTTTAGCCCGACAGCCAGCATCTTCCTTGGACTTTAGCCCGACAGCCCAGGAGATCGCCCCATTATAATATTGGCCGGCGGGAGATCGGCACATTATTATAATGGCCGGCAGGCGATCGGCCGCTACAGGACAGGACCCAGCTGCCCCTATATAAACGAGGCTCCCAGCACTTGGACACTTCTTCGACTCCTCTCGGATTTCATACAATACAGAAGCAAAATATACACACTTGGCTAATCTCCAACTCTTGGCAACAGCTATCATTCGGTCTTACTTCTCCCGGCCTATCTCATCCAACAGATTATCGGCGGGGACGAAGAACACCGAGCTTCGCTCAAGAGCCGGATTAACAGAGTCTTTTTACACTCATTGTATTTAGATTTCTCTCATTAATACTTGTATCCACGAATATTTGTATTAATAACATCTCGCGAGAGCATTCAATCCCGGGCCTAACAAACCCGGCAAATCTTGTATTATTTATCTTCTCTCGGAAGTGCTCCCGCAATTGTTGTTTGTTGTCCGTCTTCCAGCAGTATTAATCTTCGGATAAATATTTTGGGCAACAACAATTGGCGCTAGAGGAAGGGCATCCAACCCTCGAATTTTTATACCTACCGCCCCGAAGAACACTCACTGTTCTCGGGGCAGATACTTGAAGTGAAACTTACTGCACTTCAAAGAAATCCTTCAGAAATCATGTCTTCCGCCTCCGCGTCGAAGAAGGCCGCTGACCAGCCGGCCAGACCCCCTGTTCCGTTCCAGTCCGAGACGCAGCCGATGGTGGAAGGTAGCCGCCGCGGCCAGAGGCGCTCGACCCCGTCCCGGGATGGCGGCCCGAGCCTTTCGCTCGATCAGTTCCGAACCAATGAACAGATCGAAGAGGCCATAGCCGTCCTTCAGGAGCGACGGAGTGCTCTCGACGCGCCTCCTGCCGTCGCCCCCTCGGCCTCCCGACGGAAGTCCAAGCGGAAGCTCAAGGCGCTACTGGCCGAGCGATCGCTAGGAGGCTCTCGCCCGCAAGAAGAGGCGCTCGGCAGCCGGGGCACGTCTGTCTTCGATCGCACGGCGGTGACCCGACACAGCGGCCGGGCGATCCCCGGCTACGAGACGACGGAGTTGGTGTCCGTCACCAGGAGCTCGGCCTACCCAGCTCTCACAAGGCGATCCAGCCGCCTGGCTCCAGCTCGCCAAGTTCCCGAGGTCGGCAGCAGCGGAGTCCGGAGGTCGGTACACGATCGCCTCGGCCCCCGCTCCCAAAGCCGATCCGCAAGCAGCCGAGCCGCGGCGATTGCCGCGATGCAACGTCAGATCGACGACGTGAAGGCGCTCCTGCAATCCGGGGCAGGCGCCATGAAGACGATCGCCGCGCCGAGCGAGCCGCTCGCGATCGACATCGAGCTCGCCCCCGTGCAGCACAAGATCGCTCCTCCTCAGACACCCGTGTACCAGGGGCGATTGGACCCCCAAACACACCTGCACAAGTTCAACATCTACATGACCGGGTGTGGGGCATCAGACGCGACCCGGTGCCGAATGTTCCCTCTGACGCTGAACGACCTCGCCCACCGGTGGTACACCTCATTGCCACCTCGGTCCATAGGCTCCTTTAACGAGCTGGCGCATGTCTTCACAGAATACTTCGCCACCAGGGCCGCTCGGCCAGAAGGTCCCCATCGCATGTGGCGAATCAGGCAAGGGGAACAGGAGTCCGACTCGGACTACATCGACCGGGTTGACATGATCATCCTCAACGGCGAGCCCGTAAGCGATGAGACCGCCCTCTACGCGGTCCTAGGAGGTTTTCAGGGTTTCTCGCCTATGTTCAGGCATCTCACGAAGACCCTGCCGACGACCTACGCAGCCTTCCGGGCTAGAGCCGCAGATTTCCTGTCCAGGCAAAGGCTTCTTCTCAGCCTAGGAGTAGATCGATCGGCGCCCGTACGACGACCTCCAGTCTCCCAGCCCGATCGCTACTACCCAGCAGAGCCGGAGGACTCGATCCCCGCCTACAGTCCATTTTAAATGAGGGACTAGCCGCCGCCCGATCGCCAATATCGACCTACGAATAAAGCGATCGGCCGCCGAGCGACGATCGCGCCTTCCGGCGATCGCTACATCATCGGCAACCCGGTGGACACGATCGCCATCTACGATCCAAAGATATAACATGACGGACTAAGGCATAAGATCGCCTCCACCGCGCATCATAAAGCCATGGTCCTGGCAGTCGATGGAACCGGCTGCTTCGGCCATGCAAGGTCCCTTTCGGCCGAGATCGCCCGCCCTTCGTTTAAATATGAGGCCGGCGTAGTCTGAGGGCTCTCCAACATTAATCAGTGGACACATGCCACAACCCTGTCTCAACGTACACCGTCGAGGTCGGCCATCTACATGGCTGGCCGAGGTGGAAGCAGAGCTAACAAGCCGCGGGCGTGGAGTTGATTCATCCGACGCTGCCCCGCGCAAGGACTCCTCTAGACCAAGACCGCACGCCCTTCGTTTAAATACGAGGCGAGGCGCAGCCTAACATAGGACCCTCATAATAAAGTGAGTCACGAGACACTCATTGTTTTCGCGCACCAAGACACGGTCATGGAGTCGGTCCATCGATCTCCGCGACTGTGCACGATTCCTCAAACAAAGCGAAACCACCAAGTTTCCATGGGGGATCGGCCAATGTTGTTTTTGCAGGTACAAGACCGAAAGATAGCTAAGCCAATCGACCATGATAGCCCAAGTCCGAGTCCTAAGTCAGCTCAGATCGCCCGTCCTCATCCATACACGATCACCAGCAAGAACCACCTCGCCCCATGTCTTCAACATAGGAGAAAGCTGGGGGGCAATTGTTGTGTCAAGAATTAACACCTTCCGACCGGCGATCGACTAGGAGGACGGGCGATCGACTTGCTGCCGAGCGGCCAAGGATGAAACTGCCGACCAGCGACCTGGCGACCGAGCCTTAACCCAGTGGACGAGCTGCATCGACCGACCGAAGGCCCCAGGACAAGTCCCGATATCGAGCGATCAACCTCAGAGACGATCGCCTCTCGGTACTCGGCGACCGACCCCTGGCGATCTACTAATGGACGATCTCCTCTCGGTATCCAGCGACCGACTCATGACGACCGACAAACGGGCGATCCTCTCTCGGCATCTTGTCGACCGACCCTTGGTGACCTACCGAATGCCGACCTCCATCCACTGGCCGATGGCGACATCGGATGATCAGCTAGAGACGATTGCCTCATGTCGATCTCCACCGATGGCCATCCAGTCGGCGAAGGCCGAGCCTCAGGACTGGCACCACGTCCAAGGACCGAGACAAGATCCACGAATCTCGGGCCATTGACCACAGCCTGGCAGAATCTCTCCACCAGCCGACAAGCCGCCGAAATCTTGTCAGTAGGGCCGCATGTTGACTGATTCCGGACACGTGATGGCTCCTTATTGGACCGCCCAGCTGTGCCAGCCTCTTCCTTGGACTTTAGCCCGACAGCCAGCATCTTCCTTGGACTTTAGCCCGACAGCCCAGGAGATCGCCCCATTATAATATTGGCCGGCGGGAGATCGGCACATTATTATAATGGCCGGCAGGCGATCGGCCGCTACAGGACAGGACCCAGCTGCCCCTATATAAACGAGGCTCCCAGCACTTGGACACTTCTTCGACTCCTCTCGGATTTCATACAATACAGAAGCAAAATATACACACTTGGCTAATCTCCAACTCTTGGCAACAGCTATCATTCGGTCTTACTTCTCCCGGCCTATCTCATCCAGCAGATTATCGGCGGGGACGAAGAACACCGAGCTTCGCTCAAGAGCCGGATTAACAGAGTCTTTTTACACTCATTGTATTTAGATTTCTCTCATTAATACTTGTATCCACGAATATTTGTATTAATAACATCTCGCGAGAGCATTCAAGCTTGGGCCTAACAAACCCGGCAAATCTTGTATTATTTATCTTCTCTCGGAAGTGCTCCCGCAATTGTTGTTTGTTGTCCGTCTTCCAGCAGTATTAATCTTCGGATAAATATTTTGGGCAACAACAGCCATCATCATGCCCCTGTGTCTCAACTCTCTCCTCGCAAGCACCTAAAACGTGAAAACATGTTCCGCCCCCACGGGGTCAGTCATCCAGATAATGAACATCAAATACATGTATAACATGATATGCATCCAAAGGCAGAATGAAACGGTACAATGATGATAATAATACGAGATGCTCACAAACCAAGGTAAGAACCGAGCATTCGTGAAACACTATGTCCACGGCACACTATTAATACCTGTTCGACAGGTTAGAACATAAGTGCCCAACGGCGAATCATAATCACAGAGTACCACAATGAATTACACGACATGAACCAAATCAGAACTGAATTAATTAAGAATCACAATGCCTGAGGGATCCAATGAAATTATCAAGACATCATAAAGACCTAAAAGCCACTTAGCCGAAGCTGTCAAATATCACAATCACATGAAGCCAAAACAGCCCGAAGCTGTATCGATTAGGGCCGAAGCCACGGAACGAATCCGTATCACCATTAGGGCCGAAGCCACGGCACGAAGCCGTATCACCATTAGGGCCGAAGCCACGGCACGAAGCCGTATCACCATTAGGGCCGAAGCCACGGCACGAAGCCGTATCAAAATTAGGGCCGAAGCCACGGCACGAAGCCGTATCACAGTTAGGGCCGAAGCCACGGCACGAAGCCGTATCACAGTTAGGGCCGAAGCCATGGCACGAAGCCGTATCACAATTTGGCCTTCCAATGGCCGTGACCTACTGAATTGTAGGTGTTGGAAACCCAACCGTGAAGGTTCAAGCCCCAAACTTACCCATAATGAGCACTAGCCAAGACTAGCATCCAAAATATAATTAATCACAAGCGACACGATCCGTAGATTACCGGATTCAAGAGAATGATAGTGTGCTACCTTGAGTCGGCCAACACGATAATGATGACTCACGGATGGGCATCGTACTCGACAGTCCCAATTCAATACCTCGATTACCTTAGAATGTAACACCCCCAAGTTATTCAGGGTATATTACAGCGCCGTGAGCCCCGCCATGGGACCCACAAGGCTAAACATACGCGGAACTATAAAACTTGACCGAGAAGGTCTACATACAATGGAAAGAAAGACGATACAAATGGTATTCAAAACTATAACCAATGAAATCATATACATCACTACACAAATCAATACCTTGGCAACACAGGCCGGGACATCAAGGAAACTGAAATACAATACTCGAGTATTTAAAATCCATTCCAGAACAACAACACCGAATGGAGGAATCCAAAAAGATAACCGGAGACAAGACACAGTATCACACTTGCCCATCATCTTCATGCCGACCCGATACCCGCCTGTCCGCTCTCCTGGAACCTGAAATACATAAAAAGTATTTCCCCCATGAAGGGGTTAGCCGTCGAATAGCTAGGGCAAGTATATCAAGTATGAAACACAATACTCCTCGACAATAAAGTAAATGTAACCGTCAATTCATCAATTCAAGACTAGTATTCCGGGATAACTAAATCTCATAGTGTCACATCAAGACGTATGTGAATGCCGTAGAAACGGTTCATTCATATCATACGCCGTTACATGTATGAATGCCGTAGAAACGGTTCGTTCATTACATGCCATCAATACATATATGAATGCCGTAAAAACGGTTCGGTCATAATATGTCATCAATATATCTATGAATGCCGTAAAAACGGTTCGTTCATGATATGCCATCAATATATCTATAAATGACATAAAAACGGTTCGTTCATGATATGCCATCAATATTTCTTACTTTCAAAGTCGAGAACGTACAATCATAATTATATACTTGCCTTGAATAGTCGACGACGCAACGAACGGAAAGGAAAGTCACCGACGAATGCTAGGAACCATCGAAACCGAACCTAACGATTCGAAGAATACAATCACAACTAATTCTAAACGAATACGGAATTGGAATACACCCGGAAACCCACCTACGATTCATGTATATTCGTATAAAAACGACAACGAGGGCGGACCACAACCAAACCCTCTCGATTCCGTAAAAATCACGAAATATACCATGAATCCATAGGGAAACTAAGAATACCAACGAGATTAATCATATTCATCATGAATTAATCAACAAAACGGAATGAATCGGACGAAAACGCCAAAACCCCCAAATTTCCGAAATTAGGGTTCTAAGGAAGATTACCTTGATTCGCTGGATCAAAGGATGATAACGGATGATTGATTTATGATATAACCTAAAGAACTTCATGGATTTGTTGTTAAACAACATGGCTTCAAGCTTCTCACGACCACCTCCGCGGAAGAGAAAGGAAAGGTTGAGTGGCCAAAAACCCGTGTGCAGGGCCATAAATAGGCTGCACAGTGTGCCGCGGCCCAGCGGGAGTCTGCCGCGGCACAGGCCCAAAAATGGCTCCCAGTGGTCGGCAGTGTGCCGCGGCCCGGCCGGCGTGTGCCGCGGCACCCAGTACAGTCGGTTTGGCCGAAAAATGCCACAGAGTGTGCCGCGGCCCTGCCAGCATGTGCCGCGGCCGCAGTGCGGCTGCTCGGCAGCCGAGCACTGCCGGCCGTGACTCGGCCAGAAGCTGCTGAGCACTACCGGCCGTGACTCGGCCAGTGTCGGCCTGGGCCCAGGTTGCCCGGCCATGACTCGGCCGGGGCCAACTCCGACGGCCCGAACGACCCCGAAACCCGAACCTGAATACGAATCGATGATACGGTTACGACGTACTCGTAAAGACGAATCTAAGAGCTAAGAGAACACACAATTCCTACCACCCGAAGGCTCGGAATTCAACAACGGAAGTAATTACCCAGAACTTTGGGAAATTACGAAAATGGCCCAAAACGTCCGAAAATCACGATACGCGATCGAAACACCAACTCAAAGCTCGGAACATGAATAATAACATTAAATGAACTTACGAGAAACTCGAAACAACAGTTTCGGACGAGATTCGCAAGAATCGAACTCAAGTGCGGAAAAGTCGCTAAAAAGCTCGGAACTCAACAAAACGATACCGAAACGAACTCGGATGACAAAAAGTGCAGAATTAATCATTCTCGAAATGACGAAACGGTCATGAGCGAGTCGTCAAAACGGACCTCCGCCAGAAAAAATAAAAATTACCGGAAATCGAAATTGCGGATATTACATTCTACCCTCCTTAAAAGAAGTTTCGTCCCGAAACTTAAACAACTAGGGAGAGCAATATCCCGTCAGGAAAACTCAACGAGATACACAAGAAACGCGTAACTCACGCCCAACGGAGAAACGTTACAAGCAACACAACAATACATTACCCGAAGGTAATCCAAGCCAACGCTGAAGTAAATACGAATCATAATGCCTGAAGGCTCCAACAAAAATACCAATACATCGCAATGGCTTGAAAGCCCCTCAACCGAAGCTGTATATCACGATGGCCTGAAAGCCGAACAGCCCAAAGCTGTAAATCATCACAATACAGATCTCAAAGAAGCAAACCTGACTGTCGGACATACCCCTCGGCGTATGAACAACCAGTCGCAAATCGTCGGACATATCCAATACAACATGGACTACGAACGACCAAACAATAAGGATCAAAAGGGAACATCATAGTACGCCCGATCCGGAAATGTGTCCGTGCACATGTCCACCCCGTATACGGAATCCAGAATATACATGTGACAATGTACCTAATTAGCCTCACGAACTACGTCTCGTGTGCACGGTCCAATGCGGAAACATCCACGCATGACCATCGAGTGCCCGGCTAAAAATCCTACACATAACCAATCGGTACGCAGATATGATTCCAGATATGCCACGATACAACATGACCGCAAAACTCAAAGGATAACATATCCAATACGAATCACGCGACACACCAAGTGAACGATGATGCACGAATAATGAAAGATTGACACGACCAACAATATCCAACATAACCATCCTGGGATCAGAATCCCTAAGGACCGATTAACACGGCAATACCCACAACACCACAATTCGGGAAATCCTCCACCCTCAACGATCACAAAATTACCGAGTTTACCAGAATAATAGTGTGCTGCCTTGAGTCGGTCAACACGACAATAATAACTCAAAGATGGGCACTATCCTCGGCGATCCCCATTCAATATCTCGATTGTCTTCGAACGACCAATCGATAACGACTCGACGGATGGAAACTATCTTCGACAGTCCCAATTCAATATTTCGGTTACCTTAGAACGGCAACTCGATAACAACGGTACAACGGATGTCTCGGCACACTTAAATCAGTTACCGATAATGAAGATGAAATTCGAATACATCAATGCCTTCAATCGACCGTTTACGAACAACAATAACATTTGGCATAATTTGCCGACGGGTGTCGTATCAAACAATTCCCTGATATTAATACAATCATAAGGAGGCCAAGTCTCGAAATGATACACACATTCGTACACCTACACGATAACATTAGTCTTATTGATTAGTACGAGTATAAAACTTGCCTCGATATCAATACAACGAACTGTTACCAATTCAGTTGATTTCGTCTTACGAATTCCTCAGTCTCGACCAAGTTAATATACGAACCCTTCAACCTTAACCGCAACAAAACAGTCATAATTCACGATCAAACATCATATCTTATTGTAAAATGAAGGATTAATAATCAACAGGTTCGATGACGACCAATATCAATACCACCAAACCACAAACTCAATCGTTTCACCATATCTCGACTAATCACAGTCTGAACAATCCAACTCAGACACTTACAAATCCTGTCCACAATACGAGTCGAAATATGATGATCATATCAGCAACCAATTAGGACCAATAATAAGGGTCTAAATGTTCCAAACTCAATTCTTGAATACGAATTGATAAGGTTCCCTTCTCGTAAATCCATCGTTAAAATTTACTTATGACCGTCATCAATTCGAATCATCCGACTGGTTCAAAACAATAGATACTCCTATTAAAAAGGTTATCAAATAGTCCAATCATTCGACTTGAACATTTGCTCCATACGTATAGGCTTCCAAATTCAGAGATGAATAATAGTCTCATCAAACTCATAATCACATTCGTATTCCTATACGAATATTATTTCAATCACATAGTTTAGCTCTAGATATGAATATTCCATATTCATTTTCAAAACATCAACACTTCTTAAAAAAAATTTCATCACCTCGTATAATTCAAGAGTTCTTCAAGAACACGAAATATCCGAAATCCCGTTCAGAACAACATATCCGAGGTATATATATCCATGTTACCATTTTCTTCATCATGCCATTCATACAACCTTAAGAATCTCAACAATACCGTTATCATCATATGAAGAAGATCTCGATAATCATATCAACATCCGAAATCTCTTATTACAATTCCAATAAATCTTGTATAACATTATCACATGATACCATAATTGTAACACCCCAGATCCTCCTGGGAATATTACACGCCGTAAACCTGTAACACCCCCAGATCCGACCGAGAATATTACAGCGCCGTGGGCCCCGAGATGGAACCCACAAGGCTGAAGAAAATTTTCGCAAACATTTACAAACGCCCAAGAGTCTAACGACGGTATTATCTATTAAAAACATTCGAAGATTTATAAAACTCGTTTATCAAACCGTCGTAAAAACTCATTTGAAACCACAAGGCCCCAAATGCCAAAACTCAACAGTTTAAAAAAAACATACGTTAAGCTATAAACACACGTGCGTAATAGATTTAGAAAATGATTGCCAAAGTAACCTAAGTTACCGGATACCAAAAAGGCCATTTAAAAATACTCACGCAGCGGATAAAGACAAACAATTAAAATACTCTAGCAGCGGAATACAACAACTGATCAGAAACTCAAAACACAAATACATGCCCTTGCCAGTATCCTCCAGGAAATTCATCTCTCCACGACCGCTACAAGCTTGATAATCCAAGAACCTAAAAAGAAAGCCCACGACGGGGTCAGCCATAATATCCAACAATGATAACCATCACATCTCGTCAATAATTACATATCAATGGAAATACTAAGTAAGAATACGATCAATGTAATCTTACCGTCGTAACTTTACGAGAATCCACGATTCGTATCCTTAACAACACATTAAAATAATACTGAAATATTTGTACGGTATCTCAACAATACTCAAGGTTCTCAAAACATTATCATAACTCGCGATACGGAAATTATACCAACTCTGGCCAATTCAATCCATCGGATAACATCGACAATTCCAATACAACAATCGATTGTCCATCAAAGACAAGTACCAAGGAAATACGGAACATACCTCAAGATTACGAAATACCATGACAATCACGTCAGTCTAATCCGAGATCAGATCAACATAACATACGGACATGGTCCTAACACAAGACCTACAAATGCATACTCATATGACAACGTCAATATGATCACAACAA
The DNA here is from genome assembly GCA_033398695.1 of Orobanche coerulescens. NCBI lineage: Eukaryota > Viridiplantae > Streptophyta > Magnoliopsida > Lamiales > Orobanchaceae > Orobanche > Orobanche coerulescens. Next base: position 116,080,474 of record CM065807.1, on the reverse strand, counting down.
TTACGACAATGTATACTTATGGCAAACCCATAATATACATATGCACAACAACAATACATGGCAATCCGATGATCCAGCGTTCACTGCCTAGATCCCCCGATGATCCCGTCAGACCAACCCGAGGTGGAAAACCCGTCCGTTGATCCAGTAAGACGCTAGCATAGATCCCCCGATGATCCCGTCGGACCAACCCGAGGTGGACATACAACAACAATGCACAAATGCATATAACAATGATACACAATGCATGACAATAACGATACACGCATGTATCACAACATGATCGACATGAAATGACAAAAATGATTAGAGTACTTGCCCCGAGTCCTTCGAGAGCAATCTCGATGTCCAGACCATCACGAACCATTATTCTGAATATTCGACGATCCGAAATGTCACGGATGGTAAATAATTCACGCCTTTGTCTATACTATGATGTATCCTCGATACCAAGTATGCCAACAAGAATGTAAATCATATACATTATGATTTAATTCCCAAAACTCAAATACAACTTATAATCTCAACTCTCCTGTGATTACGATTTATAAACATTGCTATACGAATTATAAACGAATGAAACTGAAACCATTCATTAAATATTATAAACTGAGCAAGTAATAACTTACCTCGATACCGATAAAGCCGTTACCAATTCCTTGTCGTCGTCTACAAATCCCTCGGCCCTGATCAAAGCAATCTACGAACATTCTTGAATACGACCGCAAAGCATGGTTCTAAACATCGATCAATAATCTCAACCTATTACAATAATCGATTTAACATACATTCGATAACAATCAACAATCGATATACCTAATCCACAAACCCAACGATTCCAAAATAACTCGATTAAACACAAGTCCGAACAATCTAACTCAAACAATTACGAATTCATTCCCATGATTCCACAAAGCCCATATATCGATTCGATAAGGCGAGTATACAAACTTAACCAAAATATTCCAATCAATTTCTCTTTCAAAACTTCAATCAAACACCTTGAAGGCGGAATTCAAAGGTATATTCGAATCATCAATCAACAAACACCAACCACATCAAGAACACGAAGAACATAATCACAAACATATATATCCTTCAACATTACATGATTCTAGCCATCGATACGAACTAAACTACCAACATATATCAAAAATCTCAAACATCCCAAAATATTAGAGTTCAAGCCAATTACCTTCAATCTGGCGAAAGAATCAATAATGATGTTATAATCCTTGTTCCAAGCTTTCCTAGATGTTATCACTTGATAAACCAACTCAAAAGCTGAGGTTTAGGGGTTAAAAACCGAGTTTGGGTGATTTGGGACGAAAGGGGATCGTGTAGGATGGGTTGGGAAATGAAATTCCCGACTGCTTTACGTTTTTATACGCCCAGGCATGTTAGCGTACGCTAACTTCATCACTAGCGTGCGCTACCTGTTCCCAGAATACAGACAGTATAGTTTTTGCCATTTTGAGCATAACTCACTCATCCGGACTCCGATTAACTCACCGTTTGAACCATTAGAAAGCTAACTCAATGCTCTATTATACTGTTATGTTTCAGAATTTTTGGAGTTTTCAAGAATCAGTGGTGATTTTCCAAAGTCGAACCTTATACACATTACTTTCCAAACAAGTGTCCAAATCTTATTTCCACTAACATTTCAACATATAGTCTTCTTAATCATATCATATACACGAAGAATCATAATCACTTGCATGTTCATCATCACATAAAGTAAACAATAACAACAACATTAAAAACCCAAAATGAAGGGAGATATTAACCAACATATCTCTTGAAGAAAAACAACACCGTTCAAAACCACACGAATCATATCAATATCCGCATATCAACCATATTATCAACATAACTCAGTAATCCATCTCATAACCATACTCATCAACTCATAAACATGACGATCATCAACTCAAGAACATCATATACAATCCAAAATGAAATCCCAAAGTGGAGAGTAATTACCTCTTTGAAGGAATGGATTGAATCCCAAGGTTGAATCCGTTTTCAATCACTTCCAAGCTTCAAATGTTGTTAGGATTGATCAACTCAAGTGTTTGGAACCTCAACTTCTCTCTAAGACCTCTCTCTATCGGTTCACATGAAGAAATGGACGGAAATGATGAATAATGGCCAACTGCACTTATATATATACTGTACATTACTAACGTACGCTAACATCTTCAGTTAACGTACGTTACACACTTAGCATGCGCTAACTGTCTTTGTTAGCGTGCGCTATCGAAGTCCAGAGGCAACTGTCTTACTGCATGAAGTGATTTACGTACGCAATGTCCATGCAATAGCGTACGTAAATGCCTCTATTTAGCGTACGCAAGTGTCCTACCTTAGCGTGCGCTACTCATAGTTGACTCGTTTATCTGTATGCTTCCGAAGACAGGTCCACACGCCGAAAGTGCTGACGAGGATAAGATTCCTTTTTGTCCGATATACAGTTAGCGTGTGCTAATCAACATGCATTAGCGTGCGCTATCACTACATTACAACATCCGTTGACTTATCAGAACGTGCGTCAAAAGTGGCCTGGTCCACACGCAGATTCCTTCCGATCTGACTGCATTAGCGTGCGTTATCTTTTATCCGTAGCGTGCGCTAAACCTGCACGATAGCGTGCGCTACTCATGATTATTAGCGTGCGCTAATAATGTTACACTCAACCATTTTCAGCTATTCTTGTCCAACGTCTCAACATACAGAATACGAACATACGGCATACTGAATACATATACTTCTTACATCCAATTGTCGACCAAGTACGACAATTATACCAATACAAATGTCTCGGTCCTTTAATTATTTTACCCATACTATACAGATTCTACGCTGTACAACATAACTTGGATAAAATAATATTAAACAACAGTAATAGAATTTCCGGATATTACAAAACCCTTCTCACAAGGATTTACCAGGCTAAGCACAATTTTCCACGTCATTTCAAAAATGCCAAAAAGACCGATGATGGTAATATTTTTCAAATACTAAAAAAAAAATCATTTTCCAAATACCGTCATAAAAATACCGTCAAAAACGATCAAGGCCAAAATGCCAAAAACTCAGTTTAGGGAATCGGTTTTACAAGATACAATTAAGTTGGGCAAAATACCAAAATCCATTTCAAAATACTCACGCAGCGGATAAAAGTACAGTCCAATATATGCATTTACATTGAAATAAAAACGAACATCAAAATACATGATTCCCAACATGCTCCCTCCTAAGTAGTAATCCTTTAAAAACGAACCACTATCAAAGGGATACAAGGATTACCTTGTATGGACGAACCACGAAGAAGAATAATTGAACTTCATTCCAAGAATCATCAAAAACTTCAAGAACAATACTTAAATCCGAGCTCTCCATCTTAATCTTGTTTAAGAGAATCATCTCTCAATGTTTAGGAACTTCAAGTACTTCCCAAGGTTCTCTCTATTGACTGACGGAAGGAGAATGGACAAAATGCCTCTCAGCACTCGTCTATCCTCTCTAAAAAACACATCACTAGCGCACGCTAGACCTTATATTTAGCGTGCGCTATCGGGCAGTCCAGAAGCTACTACATTGCTTCGAAATTCATCTAACATACGTAATGCCCATGCATTAACGTACGCAAATAAGCGTTGACTTGCTACAGTGAAATGCTCAGTAGCGTGCGCTATTCTTCAACCTTAGCGCGCGCTAATCGTCGTTGACCCGACAACATGTACCTTCCGAGAAGATGCCCGGGTCCTACACGCCGAAAGAAACCAATAAAGTCAAGATTCCATGTTGACGATCTGAAATTAGCGTGCGTTACTAACATGCATTAGCGTGCGCTAATCGCCGATAATAAACAGTCTGGGCCTACCTGTCGGCCACCTTCCGGAACTAACCCAGCAAGTCATTACATACGTTAGGGGTCCTCCTTAGCGTCCGAAACTGAACCTCTTAGCGTGTGCTGTGTAATATCCGCATTTTTCCCTTCTCTTATTATTCTCATTTTGGTGCATTTTCGTTTTTTTAGCAACTCGCTTGTAACCGTATTGACATTTTGAGGATATTTAATATTGAACTTTTGTCGTTCGAGCTTGTTTCGGACTCGTTTTACTCGAGTCGGTGTTTCATGTTGTTTTCATCGCTATTTGGTGTGTTATCATAATTGTCGTTCGGAACCGCCGTTTCGGGGTTGCCGAAGATCGATCTCATGTTATTGTGGGCGTTGTGAGCTTTTGTTGGTGTTTCGACCATGTATCGTACATTTCGGATGTTTGGACCGTTTTGTAAATTTCCCAAACTTTTGGGAAAATTACGTTTGATGTTGCTTTTCTGAACCTTTGAGTAGTCGGGAATATGTTTTCCTTCGGCACTTAAGTTCGCTGCTTGTGCCCCTTACGTCCGTACCATCGTGAATTGTTCACCGTTGTATTTCAATTCTTTTTCGGTACCTCCCTTTTTCATTTCTGGCCTGTACTCCACAGAAAGGAATGTTACGTACGTAACACCCTTTTGGTTACGTACGTAATGTCCTAGTGTAATTCGGTACAGGCACTTCTGCCTATTTTGTTACGTACGTAACACCCTTTTTGGTTACGTACGTAACGTCCTAGTGTAATTCGGTACAGGCACTTCTGCCTTTTTGGTTACGTACGTAACACCCTTTTTGGTTACGTACGTAACGTCCTAGTGTATTTCGATATAGGCTTTCCTGCCTTTTTGGTTACGTACGTAAGGCCCTTATGGCTTACGTATGTAATACAACTTACGTACGTTAGCATGTGGTTGCTAACGTACGTAACGAGGCCTGGGTTTATAAACCCAGGAGTTGACCGATTTCGGTCATTCTTCATCCTTCTCCCCTCCTCCGACTCGTGGGCGATTTCCTTGGTGTCTTCCGGCGATTTTAAGCTTAGCAACTCCGATCCATCATCTTCTTTGAGTTTTTGGAGTATTTTATCAGCATCTAATCGTGTTCTTCGTCTTTAATTCGAGGTAAACTCCTAAAACCTTCTTTTAGGTAAATTTGGGGGTTTTCTTGTGTTCATCCGATTCGTTCCGAATGATAGATTAATTCATAGTGAATATGATTAATCTTGTTGATATTGTCGGTTCTCCTACGGATTCATGTATATTTTCATAGTTTTGCGGAATCGAGAGGGTTTGGTTGTGGTCCGCCCTCGTTGTTGTTTATATACGAATATACATGAATCGTAGGCGGGTTTTCGGGTGTATTCCATTTCCGTATTCGGCTAGAGTTGGTTGTAATTATGTTCTTCGAATCGTTAGGTTCGGTTCCGTTGATTCCTAGTGTTCGTCGGTGATTATCCTTTCCGTTCGTTGCGTCGTCAATTATTCAAGGGCAAGTATTTTTGGAAACCTTTATGCTTAACGTGAAAAAGTAATGTATATTGTGTGTGATTGCTCACCTCGGGAGGGTCCGACGGGATCACAGATGGAATCCAATGGTATAGCCCTGGATTCACGAGTTTGTTTCGCTAGCCAGCTCGGGAGGGTCCTTAGGGATCACGGAGCGGGATCAATGGTATAGCCCTGTTCCCAAGGCGATGCGTGTGCGTGATTTGTTTTATAATATGGCCAGCTCGGGAGGTCCATAGGGATCACGGAGCGGGATCAATGGTATAGCCCTGTTCCCACGGCAAATTGTTTGACTGTTTATTTCCGGAAAAGACATGTCTGGTTTTGGTTTTCGAAATGATATTGGTGCATGTACTATGAAATGTGTAAGCAATTGGTTTGCCCTGATTACTTGTACTAGCGTAATTGCTAACCCCTTTGGGGGACCCGTTTTGGGGAAATTCTTGTTATGGATTTCAGGTTACGATCATCCGGACGAGCGAGCGCTGGGACAGTACGAGGATGCTGGCCAGGGTCGTTGACATGTGCACTTGGATTTACTTATTTCTTTTGTCCACTTCGATTTGGTTGTTTTCTATATTTATAAACTGATAGACAGTACTCGCGAGTACTTAGGCTTTTCAATTCAAACCCCGTGTTGTATTATTTTAAATTGCTACATTGTCGATGGTTGCTCATTTCGTCGGTTGCTTCGGGTGTATTTTTCACATGATGTATTATTTGATTGTGTATCCTCACTAACCGAGATGGTTAGTCGAGGGGTACCCGCTTGTTGTAGCCTGGTGGGTCCCATGTAGGGGTCCACGACGCTGTAACATACTCCGAATATCTTGGGGTGTTACAGAAAATGGTATCAGAGCACTAGGTTTATGGATACCTAGGCTTGTCGGTTATTTGGGTCTAGTCGTGTTTTGTTTTGCACATTGTCACACCGCCGCCGGTATCTCAGTACTTCCAGTGTTCGTAAGTTTCCTTACCCGATTGTTTACTTTCTCATACTGTATTCCGTTTCTTGAACTGTGGTTATTCTCCCTCTTTTGCTTATCATCGTAGTTGCTTTTTCCTTCCTTACTCATCCTCGATATGCTCCTGTTATCTTTTAACACCAGTATGGATGCCGGAGGAAACCGTGGTCGTGGTCGTGGTCGTGGTCGTGGGCGCGGCCGAGGACGTGGGGCACCCAGTGGGGCAGCCACGTCGCATTCTTCAGGAGCCGGCAGTACCGGCGACCGTCATAGTCATGCTTCTTCTCAGGAGCGCGCCGATCTTGGTATTGCGGCTGTTATGCAGCAAATAGTTAACCAGATGGCGGCTATAGCTCAGGTGGTCCAGAACCCCGATCACGCCCATGTTAATCGGGGCGGAGCGGATCGCTGGCTTCAGGATGTCATCAAGATGCATCCTCCTCAGTTTTTGGGAGCTTCGGACCCGATCGGCTGGGAAGGGTGGATCAAGGAGATATCCAAAGTCTTCACTGCTACCAACTGCCCTGAGGACCGTAAGGTCCCTATTGCTCAATACTTTCTCACGGGAGATGCTACAGATTGGTGGGAGGCCGTTGGTCCCAAAGATCATGTTGCTTCGTGGGCCGAGTTTCAGGAGTTGATGGAGACCGAGTATTGTCCATGGCCGGTCAGACAGGCTCGAGTGCATGCTTTCTATGATGCTCAACCACGGGATATCCCCGTATCCCAAGCTATTGCCGATTTTAACAAGGAGTTGGGTTATGTGAAGACCCAAGTTGTCGCTGAGAGCGACAAATTTTTCCATTTTTCCAGGAGGATGAAGCTGCCCATTCGGGACTATATGTCTGGGCTTGTCTGCACTACCTTGAAGGATTATCAGAGTAGGGCCCTCACTTATGATATGTCAGTGACGGCGAGTGATTTGGCTCGTGAGAGCAAGAAGCATAAGTCGGTCGGAAACTTTTCTGGTCCCAAGAGTGGAGGCCAGCAGAAATCTCGAGCTGCGAATATTTCTACGGGCGGTTCGGCTCGTTTCTCTGGGAGCTTTCGAGGTGCCGCCGGAACCCCCGCTCGTGAGCCCACATGCTTTAACTACGGCTTTTCGGTTCATAAGAACCGGGACTGTCCTCGTCCGCCTTTAACTTGTCATACTTGTGGTCAGTCGGGCCATAAGGCTTCTTTTTGTGAACAGCTCAGACAGCTTCGCGGTGCCCGTTCTTCTCACCCAGCACCTATGGAGCCGAGTGTGAACCAGGGCTCATTTGCTCCGCCGCCTCCACCGAGTGCCGGCCGAGGTAGGGGTCGGGGTCAGCCCGCTAGGGGTGGAGCTTCCAGTGTCGGCTCTGCTCAGCCGCGTATCTATGAGATGAGGAGGGCCGATGATCCAGCAGCTACTGTGGCGACAGGTACCGTTCATATTCATTTCCATCCTGTCAGTGTGCTTTTTGATTCGGGTTCTACGCATTCATTCATTTCTCTAGAGTGTGTACACCGTTTGAGTCTCGACTGTTTGTCACCTTGCGAGCCTTTCATCGTTAAACTTCCTAGCGGTGATAGAATTGTCGGTGATCGAGAGGTCCGAGACTGCTCTGTGTTTATTTGTGAGAGAGCTTGGCTCTCTAATCTTATTGTCGTTAATATTGAGGGTGAGGATTTGATTCTCGGGGATGATTGGCTCGAGCGGCATGGCGCAATCATGAACTACCGCACGAGGATCATCACCATGTTAGCCGAGGATGGCACCGAGCACTCCTTCGCGGGGCGAAGGAGGGGAAATCAGAAATTTGTCATTAATGCCTTGAAGGTGATGAGTCTCCTGCGAAAGGGGTGTACTGGTTATTGGTGCTATGCCTTGAAGGCGGAGGATGATGGAGTCGAGCTTTCATCGATTCCAGTCGTTAATGAGTTTCTTGATGTATTTCCTGACGAGTTACCGGGATTGCCACCGGATCGTGAGGTTGAGTTTGCTATAGAGTTAGAGCCGGGCGCGGCTCCGATTTCGAAGGCGCCGTATCGCATGGCACCTTCAGATATGGCAAAGTTGAAGAAGCAGTTGAGTGAGCTTCTTGAGTCAGGGTATGTTCAACCGAGTGCCTCGCCTTGGGGCGCACCGGTCCTGTTTGTGCGGAAGAAGGATGGTTCACTATGTTTGTGTATCGACTATCGCGAACTAAACAAGGTGACCATCAAGAACAAATATCCTTTGCCGAGAATTGATGACTTGTTCGATCAGTTGCAGGGAGCTGCGTTATTCTCGAAGATTGATTTGAAGTAGGGGTACTATCAGCTTCGGGTGAAGGAGTCCGACGTGCCGAAAACAGCTTTTCGGACGAGATACGGACACGATGAGTTCGTAGTTATGCCTTTCGGGCTAACTAATGCGCCGGCGGTGTTCATGCAGTTGATGAACAAAGTCTTTATCGAGTATTTGGATAAGTGTGTCGTCGTCTTCATTGATGATATTCTTATCTATTCGAGGAATGAAGAAGAGCATGCCCATCATTTGCGGATAGTGTTAGACATTTTGAGGACCGAGCAACTCTATGCGAAGTTCTCGAAATGCGAGTTCTGGCTGAAGGAAGTGATGTTTTTGGGTCACGTGATTTCAGCCGAGGGAGTTCGTGTGGATCCGCAGAAAATTGAGGCAGTGTTGGATTGGGCACCGCCCACAAATGTGAAGGAGGTCCGTAGTTTCTTGGGTTTGGCTGGCTACTATCGTAGGTTCGTCGAGGGTTTCTCAAAACTAGCTCGGCCACTTACACAGTTGCTCCAGAAATCCGAGAAGTTAAATGCAGGATGACGAGAGACAGTCGAGTTTTGAGGAACTGAAGAAGCGTTTGACTTCAGCTCCGGTTTTGGCGTTGCCATGTGGCAACGAGGGATTCGCCGTTTATAGCGATGCTTCGGGTCAGGGTCTTGGGTGCGTATTGATGCAGCACGGCAAGACCATTGCTTATGCATCGAGACAGTTGAGGCCGTATGAGCTGAACTACCCTACTAATGATTTGGAGTTAGCGGCAGTTGTGTTCGCACTCAAGATCTGGCGTCACTATCTTTTTGGCTCTACATGTCAGATTTTTACCGATCATAAGAGCCTGAAATACATATTTAATCAGCGGGAGTTGAATATGATACAGAGGAGGTGGTTAGAACTGATTAAGGATTATGACCTCGAAATCCTTTATCATCCGGGCAAGGCGAACGTCGTGGCCGATGCCTTGAGTCGGAAACCGATTGCATTGCGAAAGCTTGAGGTGCTTACGCCTCAGTCTGAGCTTCGACGGGCTTTGATCGGGTTAGATGTTGAGGTTTGTTGCCTGGAGCTGTCGGGCAACTTTGTGCTTTAGAGTTTTCGTCGTCTTTGATCGATGAAATTAAGCTGAAGCAATTAGAGGATCCGATGATTGCTCAGATCCGAGAGAACGTTCTTAAGGGAAAGTCTCCTGGGTTTGTGATTCACGAGGATGGTGTTCTGAGATTCCAGAGTCGGCTTTGTGTGCCGAACGATCCAGAGTTGCGACAGAGTATTTTGCGTGAGGCCCATGCTACACCTTATTCCGTTCATCCTGGTTCGAGTAAGATGTACAAGGACCTGAGGAGGAATTTACGTGGAATGATATGAAGGAGGAGGTCGCACGGTTTGTAGCGAGATGTTTGACTTGTCGTTGTGTCAAAATCGAGCATCAGCGACCGGCTGGGTTATTGCAGTCACTTCCCGTTCCGGAATGGAAATGGGAAGATATATCGATGGATTTTGTTACGAGTTTGTCGAGATCGGGGTCGGGCATGAATATGGTATGGGTGGTTGTTGATCGTCTGACCAAGTCGGCACATTTTCTGGGCATCAAGGACACTTGGGGCCCGGAGAAGTTGGCTCGTGTGTTTATCGCGCAGATTGTGAGACTTCACGGTACTCCGAAGTCTATTGTTTCGGATCGTGATGGCCGTTTTGTATCGCACTTTTGGCAGGCGGTGCATAAGGCGTTAGGTACCCGTTTTCATTTCAGTACCTCTTTTCATCCCCAGTCAGATGGACAGTCGGAACGCACTATCCAGACATTCGAGGACATGTTGCGAGCTTGTGCCCTCGATTGGAGTAGCGACTGGGAGGAGCATTTGCCATTGATCGAATTCACGTACAACAATAGTTGGCACGCGTCGATTCGGATGGCACCGTATGAGGCACTTTATGGGCGGCGATGTCGATCGCCGATTTGTTGGAATGACGCGTCCGATTTGGTCGGGACCGAACCGGATGTCGTTTTAGAGACGAGGCGGAAGATAGAGTTAATTCGGGAACGGATGTTGACTGCCCAGAGTCGACAGAAGTCATATGCCGATGTCCGTCGTCGAACTTTAGAATTCGAGGTGGGAGACCACGTTTTGCTGAAGGTGTCGCCGACGAGAGGAGTTTTCCGTTTCGGGAAGAAGGGGAAGTTGAGTCCGAGATTTATTGGACCCTTCGAGATTCTCGAGCGAGTAGGTGGGTTAGCATACCGTTTGGCGTTACCCCAGGCCCTAAGTCATGTTCATAGCGTTTTTCATGTTTCCCAGCTGAGGAAATATCTCCCGGATCCTAGTCACATCATCGACTATGGGGAGATTGACGTTGCCGAGGATATTACTTTTGAGGAGTGTCCTTTGAAGATTTTAGAGCATCGGGAGAAACGACTGAGGCATAAGACCATTCCCTTGGTCAAAGTGCAGTGGTCGAGACATGGTGTCGAGGAGGCGACTTGGGAAACCGAGGATAGCGTGCGTGCTAAGTATCCCGAGTTGTTTATTTCTTAATTTTCGGGACGAAACTTGTTTTTAGAGGGGTAGAATGTAATATCCGCATTTTTCCCTTCTCTTATTATTCTCATTTTGGTGCATTTTCGTTTTTTTTAGCAACTCGCTTGTAACCGTATTGACATTTTGAGGATATTTAATATTGAACTTTTGTCGTTCGAGGTTGTTTCGGACTCGTTTTACTCGAGTCGGTGTTTCATGTTGTTTTCGTCGCTATTTGGTGTGTTATCATAATTGTCGTTCGGAACCGCCGTTTCGGGGTTGCCGAAGATCGATCTCATGTTATTGTGGGCGTTGTGAGCTTTTGTTGGTGTTTCGACCATGTATCGTACATTTCGGATGTTTGGACCGTTTTGTAAATTTCCCAAACTTTTGGGAAAATTACGTTTGATGTTGCTTTTCTGAACCTTTGAGTAGTCGGGAATATGTTTTGCTTCGGCACTTAAGTTCGTCGTTTCAGGCCCCTTACGTCCGTACCATCTTGAATTGTTCACCGTTGTATTTCGATTCTTTTTCGGTACCTCCCTCTTTCATTGCTGGCCTGTACTCCACAGAAAGGAATGTTACGTACGTAACACCCTTTTGGTTACGTACGTAACGTCCTAGTGTAATTCGGCATGTGCACTTCGCTTTTTGGTTACGCACGTAACACCCTTTTTGGTTACGACGTAACGCCCTAGTGTAATTCGCATGCACTACGCTTTTTGGTTACGTACGTAACACCCTTTTTGGTTACGTACGTAACGTCCTAGTGTATTTCGATACAGGCTTTCCTGCCTTTTTGGTTACGTACGTAAGGCCCTTATGGCTTACGTACGTAATACAACTTACGTACGTTAGCATGTGGTTGCTAACGTACGTATCGAGGCCTGGGTTTATAAACCCAGGAGTTGACCGATTTCGGTCATTCTTCATCCTTCTCCCCTCCTCCGACTCGTGGGCGATTTCCTTGGTGTCTTCCGGCGATTTGAAGCTTAGCAACTCCGAGCCATCATCTTCTTTGAGTTTTTGGAGTATTTTATCAGCATCTAATCGTGTTCTTCGTCTTTAATTCGAGGTAAACTCCTAAAACCTTCTTTTAGGTAAATTTGGGGGTTTTCTTGTGTTCGTCCGATTCGTTCCGAATGATAGACTAATTCATAGTGAATATGATTAATCTTGTTGATATTGTCGGTTCTCCTACGGATTCATGTATATTTTCATAGTTTTGCGGAATCGAGAGGGTTTGGTTGTGGTCCGCCCTCGTTGTTGTTTATATACGAATATACATGAATCGTAGGCGGGTTTTCGGGTGTATTCCATTTCCGTATTCGTCTAGAGTTGGTTGTAATTATGTTCTTCGAATCGTTAGGTTCGGTTCCGTTGATTCCTAGTGTTCGTCGGTGATTATCCTTTCCGTTCGTTAAGCGCCAATTATTCAAGGCAAGTATTTTTGGAAACCTTTATGCTTAACGTGAAATGGTAATGTATATTGTGTGTGATTGCTCACCTCGGGAGGGTCCGACGGGATCACGGAGGGAATCCAATGGTATAGCCCTGGATTCACGAGTTTGTTTCGCTAGCCAGCTCGGGAGGGTCCTTAGGGATCACGGAGCGGGATCAATGGTATAGCCCTATTCCCAAGGCGATGCGTGTGCGTGATTTGTTTTAAAATATGGCCAGATCGGGAGGGTCCTTAGGGATCACGGAGCGGGATCAATGGTATAGCCCTGTTCCCACGGCAAATTGTTTGACTGTTTATTTCCGGAAAAGACATGTCTGGTTTTGGTTTTCGAAATGATATTCGTGCATGTACTATGAAATGTGTAAGCGATTGGTTTGCCTTGATTACTTGTACTAGCGTAATTGCTAACCCCTTTGGGGGACCCGTTTTGGGGAAATTCTTGTTATGGATTTCAGGTTACGATCATCCGGACGAGCGAGCGCTGGGACAGTACGAGGATGCTGGCCAGGGTCGTTGACATGTGCACTTGGATTTACTTATTTCTTTTGTCCACTTCGATTTGGTTGTTTTCTATATTTATAAACTGATAGACAGTACTCGCGAGTACTTAGGCTTTTCAATTCAAACCCCGTGTTGTATTATTTTAAATTGCTACATTGTCGATGGTTGCTCATTTCGTCGGTTGCTTCGGGTGTATTTTTCACATGATGTATTATTTGATTGTGTATCCTCACTAACCGAGATGGTTAGTCGAGGGGTACCCGCTTGTTGTAGCCTGGTGGGTCCCATGTAGGGGTCCACGGCGCTGTAACATACTCCGAATATCTTGGGGTGTTACATGCTGAGTATGCACCGTAGCGTACGTTAAGTATATATCTCAGCGCGCGCTAGGCATACCCTGTAGCGTGTGTTAACGTAGTTGTACTTAGCCATTTCCGCTATTCTCGACCAACATCTCGACATACCAAACGATCATACGGCACAATGAATACATATACGCATTCAACAACATTGTCATACGTTCACATCATCCTCAAGCACAATTATCCATCAATGACATCCAACATATAAACGAAAAAAAATATATCCGAAAAAATCGGGGTATTACACTCTACCCCCTTTAAAAAATAAGTTTCGTCCTCGAAACTTACAATTACTCGCACAAACAACATTTCAACGGGAATTCATATTCACCAAGAATTATCGAATAATCCGAATAACATACTTACAAGTTTGTGAAGTCGAAGATCTCACGTGATACTAGCATGCGACTTCTAAACAAAGTCTCGACATAATACCGATACACACCAATATCGCAATTAGCAACTTAACAAAATCTCAAGGAAGAGTTCACGTCCGTGACCACGGCCACGATTCTTCCTACTTTCAGCCAACCTTCTGAAGGGCACACACGTGCGTAAGTATAATCCAAATCGCACATTCTCGAAGTGACCAATTCCCAAGAATACCAAGCTATAAACGAAACGATTAAGAAAAATACAAGAAGAGTGAGAGGTATTACAAGTACTGGTCACACTATGATGATGGCAGAGTAGTGATACTGTGGGCAAATGACGACTCAATCGACCCAAAAGACCGACAGCCTAGGTATCCATAAACCTAAGCTCCGATACCATATTCTGTAACACCCCCAAGTTATTCAGGGTATATTACAGCGTCGTGAGCCCCGCCATGGGACCCACAAGGCTTAACATACGCGGAACTATAAAACTTGACCGAGAAGGTCTACATACAATGGAAAGAAAGACGATACAAATGGTATTCAAAACCATAACCAATGAAACCATATACATCACTACACAAATCAATACCTCGGCAACACAGGCCGGGACATCAAGGAAACTGAAATACAATACTCGAGTATTTAAAATCCATTCCAGAACAACAACACCGAATGGAGGAATCCAAAAAGATAACCGGAGACAAGACACAGTATCACACTTGCCCATCATCTTCATGCCGACCCGATACCCGCCTGTTGTAACACCCCCATGATTTACGGAGATATTACAGCGCCGTAGATCCTTTTTGGAGAACCTACCAGGCTTAGACCCGAATAAAACACATTAAATACGACAAACATAAACGTTCATACATTCAAAACCAACTTCAATTTCAACATGACATACATCACAATACCAAACAACATATCATCTCGTGGGATCATAACCAATATGACCGTTCACAACTGGAATTCAACAACATCATTAACCATTAATAATGACATGACATACAACACCGGACAGTACCTGCGCGAGTACAAAACTAAAACACGACTTTGGCCATGACCATACGACCACCAACTCAAAATGATGTACGATATCAATGCTGCCCACCGAGCTCGTGTCCGTCCTGTGCTAGTCCTCCCACTGGACCTGTACCTGAATACACAAAAGTATATCCACCCCAGAAGGGGTCAGCAAGAAGCCGGTGCAAGTACAATGATTCTAGAATATGTACAACAAGTGAATAATCAACAAAACCCATAGAAAATCATAGTGCCATCACAGATATTCCGGAATACCACATCACAATCATCATCACAAACAACCTCCCGAGCTATACTGGCCCTGTACCTCTCAAGCAAGATACACACCCCAAAGATATCTCGTCAGGCCCTCCCTGGTGTATAGCCCAACCGAGTGATCCGTAGGGATACGCAGCCTACCGGACCCCAGGGGACCCTCACTGGTTTTACTCAGCTCACACACACTCGATCAACAATTGGCACAAATTCCATTTTTACATATTCACACGAAGTACATTAAACACAATCAAAGTACTTGCCTCAATTTGAACGACACGAGAAACGGTGAACGGATGAATGTACGGTCCGAATTTCCTTCAACGATTCGATCCTAACACATCGAAATACCGAATCAAAACAAAACACCACGGAAATGGAAAGATTCACCCTAAGTTCTACCCTTATGGACATTTATTCAAACATTACGAAGGCAACGTAGCTCGAACCCAAACTATGAAAGGTAACTTAGGGTTAAATCCGTGAATCTTGGAGAAAAAATGAAGGATTATGATTACAACATCACAATCTAGCACAAATCGGAGCTAGGATAGATTAGAATCAAAGATCTCAACAAAAACCCCAAAATATGAAGAACTAGGGTTCCAACGGTTTTACCTTGATTTGGATGGTGAAAGTTGATAAGATGCTGATAACTTGGTGTTAGGAGCTCAAAATTATCGTTGGATGAAGAAATCCGATAAAAATCTGCACTCTCCAATGATCAAGTATGCCCAGCCGCCGAAGAGAAGAGGAAGAGGTGAAAAATGACATTTCTAGAACCTACCCCCCCATATATATACTGGGAGGTATTAGCGCACGCTACGGCTACAGGCTTAGCATGCGCTAACGAGCTGAGGGCGGTGCACTGCTGAAGAAAAAGGCAGTCCAGAACTTTCTGCCAGACTCCGGTAGCGTACGCTGAACTATCTGTTAGCGTGCGCTATCGATTGCTACTAGCGCGCGCTAAATCCATACAGTAGCATGCGCTACCTGCAAGTACCTGCAGTCTAGAAACGTTTCTGTCCTCACTGACCTGACATCCTAGCGCACGCTATCATACAAGTAACGTGCGCTAGTACATCGAAATAGCGTATGTTAGTCCGTCCATAGCGTACGCTAACGCCTCATTCCAGAGTCCAGAAAGCTTACTGTCCAGCGGGCCTAACGCACGCTATTGTACAAGAGTAGCGTGCGCTACTCGAACTTGGCTAGCGTGCGCTAGACATACAGTCTTAGCGTGCGCTGACTGCTATTTTCCAAATTTAAATTCGCAAGAAGTCCGGCTAAAACGAGCACAATCCGAGAATCACAGAACCCAACAATTATCAGCCATGAATATGCCAAGGTCAATCATCAATATATACGGTCCAAATAACCACAATACCACAAAATACATCCAAAATAACACTCATAAAATACACGGGTATTACACCCTTACCCCCTAAAAAGAAGTTTCACCCCAAAACTTAAGATACAAAAAGTTCGGGGTATCGGGCACGCATACTATCCTCGGTCTACCACGTGGCCTCCTCAATTCCATGCTTAGACCATTGGACCTTTACTAACGGAATCACTTTCCGTCGCAATTGTTTCACTCGTCGCTCTAGTATGGTTAACGGTTGTTCTTCATACGTAACATCGTCACTAACCTCAATCTCTTGATAATCAATAACATGGCTGGGATCGGGAACATACTTACGCAGTTGTGAAACATGAAACACATTATGAACATGACTAAGCGTCGGAGGTAATGCTAGTCGATAAGCTACATCGCCTACCTTGTCCAGGATCTCGAAGGGGCCAATATATCGAGGACTAAGCTTCCCCTTCTTACCAAACTGAAGAACTCCACGAGTCGGCGATACTTTTAACAACACATGGTCTCCCACCTGGAACTCTAACGGTCGACGACGAACGTCGGCATATGACTTTTGTCGACTCTGAGCAGTCAACAACCTTTGTCGAATAATTGCGACTTTTTCCCGTGTTTAAACCACCAAGTCCGGTTCTACTCCAAGTAACTCGTACGGCTCGTCCCAACAGATTGGCGATCTACACCGTCTTCCATATAATGCTTCAAACGGAGCCATCCCAATCGAACTATGCCAACTGTTATTGTACGCAAATTCAATCAATGGTAAATGAGTCTCCCAATCTTCTTTCCAGTCTAACGCACAAGCCCTCAACATATCTTCCAGTGTTTGGATCATCCTCTCCGACTGTCCGTCTGTCTGGGGATGATAAGCGGTGCTGAAATTCAGTTTGGTACCGAGTGCTCGATGTATTGCTTGCCAGAAATGCGACACAAAACGCCCATCGCGATCAGACACTATACTTTTTGGGGTACCATGGAGTCTTACAATCTCCGCAATAAATAACCGAGCCAACCTCTCCGGTCCCCAAGTATCTCTAATGCCCAGAAAGTGTGCGGATTTGGTTAGCCGATCAACGATTACCCAAATCATATTCACTCCAGTTCACGTCTTTGGCATTCCCACAATAAAATTCATCGCTATATCTTCCGACTTCCATTCCGGAATTGGTAGCGGTTGCAATTTACCCGTAGGTCTCTGATGCTCCGCTTTAATCCGCTGACAAGTCAAGCATTTTGACACGAATTCTGTTACATCTTTCTTCATGTTCGACCACCAAAATTTTTTCTTCAAGTCCTTATACATTTTACTCATACCCGGATGAATCGAGTACGGAGTAGAATGTGCTTCATTCAAAATTACCTGTTTGAGATCATCCCGATTAGGTACACAAGTTCTACCTCGGAATTGAAGAACTCCGTCTTCATCGATTAAGAATCCAGGAGATTTTCCTCTAACACTGTCTTCCCGAAGCTGCACAATTGAGAGATCATCTAATTGTTTGGACTTAATATCTTCCATCACGGAGGACGTAATCTCAAGGAAACGCAACTGTCCTTGAGTTCTGTGAGGCTAAACTTCAATTTCCATATCAATAAACTCTCGTCTAAGCTTCGGTTGAATGGTAAGTAGTTCCAACTTCTGCAGCACGACTGACTTGCGGCTTAACGCATCGGCAACGACGTTCGCTTTACCTGGATGGTAAAGAATGTAAAGATCATAATTTTTAAGCAGTTCCAACCATCGCCGCTGACGCATATTTAGCTCCTTTTGCGTAAATATGTACTTCAAGCTCTTATGATCCGTATACACTCGACAAGAAGAACCATACAAGTAATGTCTCCAAAATTTCAACGCAAACACCACAACGGCTAACTCAAGATCATGAGTAGGATAATTCATCTCATATGACTTTAATTATCGAGATGCATAAGCTACTACTCTCTCATTTTGCATCAATACACATCCCAATCCTTGTTTAGAAGCATCACTATAAATAACGAAACCTTTCGTTCCTTGTGGTAAGGCTAGGATCGGAGACGTAGTCAACCGCTTTTTCAACTCGTCAAAACTCTTCTGACACTCATCACTCCACTCAAATTTCTGTGTCTTCTGCAATGATAGGGTGAGCGGTCGAGCAATTTTCGAGAATCCTTCGACAAATCGACGATAATAGCCCGCTAATCCTAGAAAACTCCGAACTTCCTTAACATCCCGTGGGGGCTCCCAAGCTAAGACTGCTTCAACCTTTTGAGGGTCTACTCGAATACCATCGGCTGAGATGATGTGTCCCAGAAAAGAAACTTCTCTAAGCCAGAACTCGCACTTAGAAAATTTAGCATAAAGCTTATCAGCTCTCAAGATACTCAACGCGATCCTCAAGTGTTAGGCATGCTCCGACTCACTTTTGGAATAGATTAATATATCGTCGATAAACACCACTACAAATTTATCGAGATATTCGATAAAGGTTTTGTTCATAAGCTGCATAAAGGCTGCCGGAGCATTTGTTAAACCAAATGGCATAACTACGAATTCGTAATGCCCATACCTCGTTCGAAATGCTGACCTAGGGATATCCGAATCTCGAATTCACAGTTGGTAATATCCTGACCTCAAATCAATTTTGGAGAAAACCGTAGCCCCTTGTAATTGATCAAATAGATCATCGATTCTTGGCAACGGATACTTGTTCTTAATAGTGAGTTTATTCAACTCACGATAATCAATACATAGCCGTAAGGACCCATCTTTCTTTCGTACAAACAATACCGGTGCACCCCATGGAGACACACTAGGCCGAATATAACCTTTGTCCATCAATTCACCCAATTGTTTCTTCAATTCTAACATTTCCGATGGGGCCATTCTGTACGGTGCCTTGGATATTGGCGCCGCATTGGGCTCTAGTTCGATGACGAACTCCACTTCACGATGTGGTGGCAATCCCGGCAAATCATCCGGAAATACGTCTGGAAATTCATTCACAACTGGAACAGAGGATAACTGTACCTCGCCAACTTCCGACTTCAACGTGTAACACCAATAACTGGTACAACCTTGTCGCAATAATTTCATCGTTTTCATGGCTCGAATAATCTTCCCAGAAGTACCAGGTTTCTGCCCTTCAAAAACGTGTTCAGTACCATCCGGCGCGACTATCGAAATTATTCTCCGACGATAATCTACTATCGCTCCATGCCGATTTAACCAATCATCACCAAGGATTAAATCCTCTCCTATCATATCGATCACAATCAAATCGGATGACCAATCTTTACTGCCAATGGTTACAGGACAATTGGCAATCTCTTGATCCCCAACTATCCTTTCCCCACTTGGCAGCCCAACTGTAATATCCTAGAATTTCACTATGAATTTTTCGCATTATTTTATCTGGGATGTATTGTACAGAGTGGGACCGACACGATATGAGCGGATAATTTTGGAAACCGTGACAGTTGTGCCAGTATGTCATCGAGGTTATTTTGATTCTAGGATATTACATGCTTGGTGTGTTTTTCGATGTCGGATATACCGTATGAGTATTTGTATGATTTCCGTACTTGGTCGACAGTTGTAATTGAGGATATCGTGCATCAGACGTACCGTATGAGAATATTTTGGGATTCCGTATATGTGTTCAGTATGTCGTATGTTCACATTTGTTATGTCGAGATGTTGGACAGGAATTGCTGGAAATGGCTAAGTATGGAAGCCATTACGTACGTTATGTGTTGAAGCTTACGTACGTTAAATTGGTAGAGTTACGTACGTTATGGCCGAGACATTACGCACGTAACATGGGAATCAGACGATCGAGTCGTGGTCGGCAGGTGGGACCCTGTGTCGACAACTTTCGGCGGAGGATGTTGACAGGTGAGTCAACCTATGTGTTACGTACATTATACAGGACGTGTTACGTACGTAACACGACAATTGTACTGTAGCAAGTCAACGTACTTATTACATACGCAACGGAATAAGTGTTACGTACGTTACGGGGCGGCTGGCCGAGTTGTGGCCGAGATGACCTGGATGGCCGAGCATGGCCGGCCGTGACTCGTTGGGATGGCCGAGCATGGTCGGCAGTGACTCGCTGGGTGCTAGGACTGGCCGATTACGTACGTAGGCAGTGGCCGGTTACGGCCGTAATGGCCGATTACGTACGTAAGGGAGCTGCCGGTTACGTACGTAAGGGTGCCGAACGAACTGGACAGTGAGGTAGGCCACGGCCGGCTACGTACGTAAGGACCCGCCGGTTACGTACGTAACTGGCCGGCAGGTCTCGGCCTATATAAGGCCTGGACCGAGTCACCCTTATCATTTTCCATTTTTCTCCGTTCCTTTTGCGATTTCTTCAGCAAAGTTGATGGTTTTGAGTAGAATCAACTTATAACAACATGTTTTGGAAGTTGGAATCATGGATTAACATCATCTTCCACCCGGATCGAAGGTAAGAACACATGAACTTTTGGTTTTTGGATGTTCTTGAGGTTTCTTGGTGTTTTGGCCGATTTGCTTCGTTTTGATTCAGATTATTGATAGAACTTGATTGTATACTCGTAATCATTCAATACTCTTGAACTTTTGTGGAACAAATTCGAGTATTTCTTCGTTAAAATGATTAAATTGGATTATGACTTCAAAGTGTTCGATGAAATGCCTCAATGAGTTGAACTTGGGAAATTCTATACGTTTTCGTATGAATGATGGTTGAATTGACATTGTTGTGATGATTCTTCGTATTTACGAGAATTTTGTTAAGGGAAGATAATGAATTGGTGATCAAATGATTCGATTATGTTGTTATGATTATGGAATCGTAATATTCTCGATGTTCTTGGTAGTTTTTTGCGATTCGTGATGTTATGGGAAGTATGTATGTTGAAGACGTTGTTAGGACCATTGAACACCAAATTTCGGCTTGTGTTCGTATTGTTAAGAGTTGATACGGTTTGGTTTCGTATGATCGAGATGTCGTTGAACCATCGAGTTTGATTAGTTGGTCATTTCGATTGATTGTTATTGAACGTATCGTTAACTAATTATTGCATTAGGTTGCGTTTAGTGATCGTTGAAGTTAACCGTTGTGCTGCGGACGAGCTGGGGCTGCAGATCTTGTAGACGAAGACGGCGGGATTGATAGTGGCTTCGTCGAATTGGTATCAAGGCAAGTTATGCTTGCTCAGTTCATAATGTTAATAAATGATCTCATTTTCATTTCATTTATGATTCATATAGCAATGGTATTATGGAATATATGAATTGTCGGAATGGTGGTATGTAAGATAAATCATAATGTATATGATTTTAAGGATGTCTAGTGGAAATGGGAACGTGAATTATAATTTGGTCTATTGCATGAGAAGTTGGATATCAAGGTTAGTTATCGTGTCGATGTTGAACTCGGGATGGTGGTTTGGTATTAGTTATGGACTGTACTTCATTTTGGATTGTCGGATAAACCGTGTATTCGTTCAGGGCGGTTGGTCGTGGAAAGGTTAGCGTCTCCAGCTTGAGGTAAATTAATATTGTTAGATTATGATAATCATCATGTTGCATTATTGCATGTGTGTGTTGATATTCCATGCGGTGAATGTGCACCATTGTTTGTTACGTTTGTGAAGTGCTCTTTCTTGAGCCGTAACTGGGGCCGATGTGTTGGGGATAAAACACGTATGGTACCCGAATGGAAATGTGTTAGGGATAACACCAAAATGGCACCTATGTCCGAGTATTCCCGAGTAGATGCTTAGTGACCCTCATTTGTTGCCTTGGGAGTTTATGTGATATTGTCCGGAGTATTCCTGAGTAGATGCTTCCGTGACCCTTGGCTGCTGCCTTGGGAGTTTATGTGTCATTATTATATGCATTGTTGAGCATGCTGTGGACTATTGTCTGACGGAATATGACATTGTGGTCGTGTCGGTCTTTCATGATCGAGTTATTGTTGCCCTCTTGGAAAATCTTCTGATCCTTGTTGGATATGCGTTTCTTCGAGATCTGTTGTCATGTTGTATCGTGGCATATCTGGAGTCAGATACGTTCTGATCGTTCGTGTGTAGGATTTTCGGGATGGGCACGTGTAGCATATGTTGGTTTTGACCTCATATTGAACCGTGCACACGAGACGTACTTCGTGAGGCTGATTAGGTACGAGACCAGACGTGTATTGATCAATACCCGTGGTTGGCTTGTACACGGACACATGTCCAGATCGAGCGTATCGTGACGTCCATCTTGAGTCTTATTGATTGGTCATTCACAGTCCATGTATAATTGGGTCTGTTCGATATTCGGGTTGTCTTTGAAACCCCGTATATATGATTTGTATATGGTTGACGATTTTATTCTCTCGTGTATCTGTCGCCGTTGAACCTTTACTAATCTCGTTCGGAGTTACCATATCGATAGTCAACTCATTGATATCGATCCTTTATAAATCTCATTTGGAGTTCACCCTGTCATTGGTAATCTCATTCGTTATTGATCCTTGTTGATTCCGTTTGGGAGTTGTCTCACCGTTGGTATTCTTGGTTATTAGTCTTTGATTGATGTTATTGGAGTTTACTGTATCGTTGGTATTCCCGGTTGTTGGTCCTTATTGATCTTGCTAGAGTTTACTGTGTCGTCAGTATTCTCGGTTATTGACCCTTTATTGTTCTCATTTAAGTTTATCGTACCGTTGGTAATTCTGGTTGTCGACTCTTATTGACCTTGTTAGAGTTTACCGTGTTGTCGGTATTCTCGGTTACTAACTCTTCATTGATCCTTACCGTGTCGTCGGTATTCTCGATTATTGATTCTTCGTTGATCCTTACTGTGTCGTCGGTATTCTCGGTTGTCGACCTTTTATTGACCTCGTTGGGATTTGCCGTATTGCCGGTATTCCCGGTTATTGATTCTTCATTGATCTTGTTGGAGTTACCACATCATTGGTATTCTCATTCGTGGTTGATCCCTTTGTCGATCTTGTGTGGAACTATCATGTCATTGATATTTCTGGTGTGATGCATTGATTGTTATCATTATTGATTGTGTGAGCATTCATGCTTTGTATTGATATCCGGGACTTGCCATTGTTTCGGGACAGTTGATTTGCAGATGTATCGTGTGATATCAGTTCCTATCAGTATTGGGTTCCGATTGTGCGACCCAGCCGACAGAATCGAACTTGACCAGATTATTCTATACTCGAGATATGTTTCTGTTTGGAAATCTTGGTAGTGTTTCGGATGCAGTACATGTGATTACATTTGAATTCGTTCATTACTTAAGGACACGAGGCGTGGGATATGGTAAGATTTTATTGTTATGGTTGTGACAGGTTGGTAAGGTTACTTCAGTGAGATCATATTGGAATTATTCTTACCTTGTAATTACATTGATATGTATTTTCTTTGTGATGTGATCGTTATCATTGTTGAGTATTATGGCTGACCCCGTCGTGGGCTTTATCTTTTAGGTAATCGGAGTTCGAGCTGGTAGCGGTCGTGAAGGGATGAGCTTTCCGGTGATACCGGCTATGGCGTAGTTGTTGGGATTCGAGTGTTCTTTCTGGTTTTTATAATTCCGCTGCAAATGTAATTAATTGTGTTTTTATCCGCTGCGTGTGTATATCTAAAATGGCTTTCGGTATTCTTTGAACTGTGTTTTTATCCGCTGCGTGTGTGTGTTTACTTTCAAAGGGCCTTTTTGCATTTTTAAACGTTTGTGAAAATGATTTTAGCCTTGTGGGTTCCAATATGGGGCCCACGGCGCTGTAATATTCCCAGTCGGTTTTGGGGGTGTTACAGAAAATGGTATCGGAGCTTGGGTTTCGTAAAACCCGGGCGTGTGTGTTATGTGGCTCTACCGGTGCGGTAGTAGCGTGACTTTTGAAAATGATTTTCTTACTTTTGGGTCAAACCGATTTTGGAGGTTTCAAAATTTTTGAAATATTTTCAAATTATTGTATTTGCGATGCCTGTGTGTGAGACTTTTTATGGGAGTCGTATGCTGGTATCACGGAAGATCATTGACTTCACGGACCTGTAAGTATGTTCTTTCAGTTATCTCAATTTTGATGATGATTATTTGAGCATGGTGTCGTGATTTTGAGATATTTCGGGATTGAGATACTGATTATGACAGGTGTTGAGTTTCGAGGACGAAACTTATTTAAGTGGGTGTATATGTAATATCCTAGAATTTCACTATGAATTTTTCGCATTATTTTATCTGGGATGTATTGTACAGAGTGGGACCGACACGATATGAGCGGATAATTTTGGAAACCGTGACAGTTGTGCCAGTATTGCATCGAGGTTATTTTGATTCTAGGATATTACATGCTTGGTGTGTTTTTCGATGTCGGATATACCGTATGAGTATTTGTATGATTTCCGTACTTGGTCGACAGTTGTAATTGAGGATATCGTGCATCAGACGTACCGTATGAGAATATTTTGGGATTCCGTATATGTGTTTAGTATGTCGTATGTTCACATTTGTTATGTCGAGATGTTGGACAGGAATTGCTGGAAATGGCTAAGTATGGAAGCCATTACGTACGTTATGTGTTGAAGCTTACGTACGTTAAATTGGTAGAGTTACGTACGTTATGGCCGAGACATTACGTACGTAACATGGGAATCAGACGATCGAGTCGTGGTCGGCAGGTGGGACCCTGTGTCGACAACTTTCGGCGGAGGATGTTGACAGGTGAGTCAACGACGTCGTGTTACGACGTTATACGGACGTGTTACGACGTAACACGACAATTATCTTGTAGCAAGTCGGCGACGTTACGACGCAATGGAATAAGTGTTACGACGTTACGGGCGGCCGCCGAGTCGTGGCCGAGATGACTGGATGGCCGAGCATGGCGGTCGTGACTCGTTGGGATGGCCGAGCATGGTCGCGGTGACTCGGGGGCTAGGATCGCCGATTACGCACGTGGCGGGCGTTACGGCCGTAATGGCCGATTACGTACGTAAGGGAGCTGCCGGTTACGCACGTAAGGGTGCCGAACGAACTGGACAGTGAGGTAGGCCACGGCCGGCTACGTACGTAAGGACCCGCCGGTTACGTACGTAACTGGCCGGCAGGTCTCGGCCTATATAAGGCCTGGACCGAGTCACCCTTATCATTTTCTATTTTTCTCCGTTCCTTTTGCGATTTCTTCAGCAAAGTTTATGGTTTTGAGTTGAATCAACTTATAACAACATGTTTTGGAAGTTGGAATCATGGATTAACATCATCTTCCACCCGGATCGAAGGTAAGAACACATGAACTTTTGGTTTTTGGATGTTCTTGAGGTTTCTTGGTGTTTTGGCCGATTTGCTTCGTTTTGATTCAGATTATTGATTAGAACTTGATTGTATACTCGTAATCATTCAATACTCTTGAAGTTTTGTGGAACAAATTCGAGTATTTCTTCGTTAAAATGATTAAATTGGATTATGACTTCAAAGTGTTCGATGAAATGCCTCAATGAGTTGAACTTGGGAAATTCTATACGTTTTTGTATGAATGATAGTTGAATTGATATTGTTGTGATGATTCTTGGTATTTACGAGAATTTTGTTAAGGGAAGATAATGAATTGGTGATCAAATGATTCGATTATGTTGTTATGATTATGGAATCGTAATATTCTCGATGTTCTTGGTAGTTTGTTGCGATTCGTGATGTTATGGGAAGTATGTATGTTGAAGACGTCGTTAGGACCATTGAACACCGAATTTCGGCTTGTGTTCGTATTGTTAAGAGTTGATACGGTTTGGTTTCGTATGATCGAGATGTCGTTGAACCATCGAGTTTGATTAGTTGGTCATTTCGATTGATTGTTATTGAACGTATCGTTAACTAATTATTGCATTAGGTTGCGTTTAGTGATCGTTGAAGTTAACCGTTGTGCTGCGGATGAGCTGGGGCTGCGGAGCTTGTAGACGAAGACGGCGGGATTGATAGTGGCTTCGTAGAATTGGTATCAAGGCAAGTTATGCTTGCTCAGTTCATAATGTTAATAAATGATCTCGTTTTCATTTCATTTATGATTCATATAGCAATGGTATTATGGAATATATAAATTGTCGGAATGGTGGTATGTAAGATAAATCATAATGTATATGATTTTAAGGATGTCTAGTGGAAATGGGAACGTGAATTATAATTTGGTCTATTGCATGAGAAGTTGGATATTAAGGTTAGTTATCGTGTCGATGTTGAACTCAGGATGGTGGTTTGGTATTAGTTATGGACTGTACTTCATTTTGGATTGTCGGATAAACCGTGTATTCGTTCAGGGCGGTTGGTCATGGAAAGGTTAGCGTCTCCAGCTTGAGGTAAATTAATATTGTTAGATTATCATAATCATCATGTTGCATTATTGCATGTGTGTGTTGATATTCCATGCGGTGAATGTGCACCATTGTTTGTTACGTTTTGTGAAGTGCTCTTTCTTGAGCCGTAATCTGTGGGGCCGATGTGTTGGGGATAAAACCTGTATGGTACCCGAATGGAAATGTGTTAGGGGATAAGACCTAAATGGCACCTATGTCCGGAGTATTCCTGAGTAGATGCTTCCGTGACCCTCGGCTGTTGCCTTGGGAGTTTATGTGATATTGTCCGGAGTATTCCTGAGTAGATGCTTCCGTGACCCTTGGCTGATGCCTTGGGAGTTTATGTGTTATTATTATATGCATTGTTGAGCATCCTATGGACTATTGTCTGACGGAATACGACATTGTGGTCGTGTCGGTCTTTCATGATCGAGTTATTGTTGCCCTCTTGGAAAATCTTCTGATCCTTGTTGGATATGCGTTTCTTCGAGATCTGTTGTCATGTTGTATCGTGGCATATCTGGAGTCAGATACGTTCTGATCATTCGTGTGTAGGATTTTCGGGACGGGCACGTGTAGCATATGTTGGTTTCGACCTCATATTGAACCGTGCACACGAGACGTACTTCGTGAGGCTGATTAGGTGCGAGACCAGACGTGTATTGATCAATACCTGTGGTTGGATTGTACATGGACACATGTCCGGGTCGAGCGTATCGTGACGTCCATATTGAGTCTTATTGATCGGTCATTCACAGTCCATGTATAATTGGGTCTGTTCGATATTCGGGTTGTCTTTGAAAACCCCGTATATATGATTTGTATATGGTTGGCGATTTTATTCTCTCGTGTATCTGTCGCCATTGAACCTTTACTAATCTCGTTCGGAGTTACCATATCGATGGTCAACTCATTGATATCGATCCTTTATAAATCTCGTTTGGAGTTCACCCTGTCATTGGTAATCTCGTTCGTTATTGATCCTTGTTGATTCCGTTTGGGAGTTGTCTCACCGTTGGTATTCTTGGTTATTAGTCCGTGATTGATGTTATTGGAGTTTACCGTATCGTTGGTATTCCCGATTGTTGGTCCTTATTGATCTTGCTAGAGTTTACTGTGTCGTCAGTATTCTCGGTTATTGACCCTTTATTGTTCTCATTTAAGTTTATCGTACCGTTGGTAATTCTGGTTGTCGACTCTTATTTACCTTGTTAGAGTTTACCGTGTCGTCGGTATTCTCGGTTACTAACTCTTCATTGATCCTTACCGTGTCGTCGGTATTCTCGATTATTGATTCTTCGTTGATCCTTACTGTGTCGTCGGTATTCTCGGTTGTCGACCTTTTATTGACCTCGTTGGGATTTGCCGTATTGCCGGTATTCCCGGTTATTGATTCTTCATTGATCTTGTTGGAGTTACCACATCATTGGTATTCTCATTCGTGGTTGATCCCTTTGTCGATCTTGTGTGGAACTATCATGTCATTGATATTTCTGGTGTGATGCATTGATTGTTATCATTATTGATTGTGTGAGCATTCATGCTTTGTATTGATATCCGGGACTTGCCATTGTTTCGGGACAGTTGATTTGCAGATGTATCGTGTGATATCAGTTCCTATCAGTATTGGGTTCCGATTGTGCGACCCAGCCGACAGAATCGAACTTGACCAGATTATTCTATACTCGAGATATGTTTCTGTTTGGAAATCTTGGTAGTGTTTCGGATGCAGTACATGTGATTACATTTGAATTCGTTCATTACTTAAGGACACGAGGTGTGGGATAGATTTGATTGTTATGGTTGTGACAGGTTGGTAAGGTTACTTCGGTGAGATTATATTGGAATTATTCTTACCTTGTAATTACATTGATATGTATTGTCTTTGTGATGTGATCGTTATCATTGTTGAGTATTATGGCTGACCCCGTCGTGGGCTTTATCTTTTAGGTACTCGGAGTTCGAGCTGGTAGCGGTCGTGAAGGGATGAGCTTTCCGGTGATACTGGCTATGGCATAGTTGTTGGGATTCGAGTGTTCTTTCTAGTTTTTATAATTCCGCTGCAAATGTAATTAATTGTGTTTTTATCCGCTGCGTGTGTATATTTAAAATGGCTTTCGGTATTCTTTGAACTGTGTTTTTATCCGCTGCGTGTGTGTGTTTACTTTCAAAGGGCCTTTTTGCATTTTTAAACGTTTGTGAAAATGATTTTAGCCTTGTGGCTTCCAATATGGGGCCCACGGCGCTGTAATATTCCGAGTCGGTTTTGGGGGTGTTACACCAACAATAAAAGGTTCACATGAAGAGAGACCGTCTAGGCCCAAACGATTCACACAAGATAATGATATAAAAGAATGAGTAGCTCTAGAATCAAACAATATATCTACCGGGTGCATCGAAATATAAACAATACCTGACGTAGTGGCAGTCCCTACGTCATCAGTCCGCCTCATCTCATACAATCGGGGTGGGGCTGATCCAATGATAGATGCATCCTTATGCTCGGTTTTACCTATGCCGCTGCCACGTCCAACACTCGGAGTTGGCTGACCCGTAACTGTGCCAGCCGGAGTAGGGGACTGTTTAGAGAAGATTTTGCCCACTGACTCACAATATAATGCGCGATGACCGTGCTTCCCACACTTAAAACAATCAATGGGGCGAGAAGTGCAACGAGAACTGAAATGTCCCGGATTTCCACAATTAAAACAAACTCTCGGCACTCCTCCACTAGGTTGAGGGGAACCAACAGAAGATTGCATAGAAGATTGAGGCCTACGCCATCCACTGCCTCGGAAACTACCAGAAAATTTTGTTTCTTCAAGCTCGAAACTGCAGGAACCGGAACTGACACCATCTCATAGGCAAGTGCTCTATCCTGATATTCTCTCAAAGTAGTACACCCAAGGCCCGCCATATACTTTCGGACCTCCGGTTTCATCCTTGCATCGAAATGAAGTATTTTGTCTATCTCATCCTTAACTCGATCTTGGACATACACTAACTGCTTGTTGTATGTCTTGATTGCTTCAGAAATAGGAATATCTTCGGGTTGGGCTATGAAGAACTCACTGACTCTTGCTAACTGTACCGGCGCTGGACAATATTGAGCTTCCATCAATTCTTTAAATTCTTCCCAAGTGACATCACGGTCCTTGGGCTTAACATTCGCCACCGGTCAAGCGTCATCAAGCCGAGATATTGAGCAATCGGGACTCTCTTGGCTTCAGGACAACCAATACCGTCAAAGATCTTCTCCAGCTCAACTAACCAATGATCCCAATTGTTCGCATCACCGGAACCATCGAATCTGGGAGGGTTCATTTTCATAACCTCTTGAAGCCATCGATCCTCAACCGTTCTGCCAGTATTAATATTCTGCACCACTTGTGCCAGTTGGTGCACTTGTGTTACAACTTGTTGAAGAACGTTAGGCACTTCGGCCTCCGAGCCTCCATCTGAACCTCCCGAAGGGATCGGGTCCGACCTAGTCGCAGAACGAGATGACGATTCTGAAACGGACCTCTCGGACTCGGACACTACTACTCTGCCATGGCCTCGACCATGACCGCGTTGACGGAAAGATCTACCTCTCGGCATACTGAAGAATAAGAATGGTTCAACAAGGAAACGATTACAATAATAGATTGCACAATATTAAGGTAATTATTTCCGAAGGGAAGAAACAACCAACATCCGAAGAGTCTTCGGCCAAGAGTGACACGGGGTGGTAGCATGCCAATGATATCGTAGACAACAACCGACTCAATTTAACGGACCCAAAAACACAAGCGGCTAGGTATCCATAAACCTAGGCTCTGATACCATATTCTGTAACACCCCCATGATTTACGGAGATATTATAGCGCCGTAGATCCTTTTTGGAGAACCTACCAGGCTTAGACCCGAATAAAACACATTAAATACGACAAACATAAACGTTCATACATTCAAAACCAACTTCAATTTCAACATGACATACATCACAATACCAAACAACATATCATCTCGTGGGATCATAACCAATATGACCGTTCACAACTGGAATTCAACAACATCATTAACCATTAATAATGACATGACATACAACACCGGACAGTACCAGCGCGAGTACAAAACTAAAACACGACTTTGGCCATGACCAGACGACCACCAACTCAAAATGATGTACGATATCAATGCTGCCCACCAAGCTCGTGTCCGTCCTGTGCTAGTGATCGCTAGGATTCGCGTAGTACGGTTTTCAAATCCGATCAATTTTAAAATTTGTAAAACCTCGAAGTATTTCCAAGGTGTCGAACCCAAGGGAATTGATGTGTCGAAAATAAAGGAAGTAACTCTACTCAAAATTTGACTGCTATTTAGGAATCCGAAAATTTGGTTTGTTTCTAATTATCTAACTTCAAAAATCGAAAAATAAAAATAAAATAAAAGATGAAGTATCTAAATCAAGCAAATAAAGCAAATTAGCAAGATAAAATCACAAGTGAAAGCTAATTGATCCTGGGGTAGTATCATCTAATTGAGTTCACACAATCCATTCACTTGATTCCTTTTCCCCAAATTTTAATTCAATCCTAGAAATAATCACTCAGCCGATCTAGAATTCCGATCAAGGCAACCTAGAAAGATAGTTAATTTAAACCCTTTTCCCTGCCAGGGCTCAAAGAATTTAAATCACTTAAAAAGCGTCAACTTATTTATCTATGATTTATCTTTCTCCACTCAGGTCTTAAGATAAAATCATATTGTGCATCAAGTATTTCCACTAATTAATTAATCCTTCCGGGCAAAATCAATTAGCTAACATGCATCGATTAAGGGCCCTTTAATCTAGCATGAGATTTAACACATCTTGATCACAAGCCTAGGATGAAAGGTAAAAAGGTAATCAAAGGAACATCATGTGAACATCAAGTAAAATTACTAACCCTAGAATCAATCAATGAATTTAGCCAGACATAATTGAAATTAAACAAGAAATAGATGGAGAATGCATATTATTAATATGAAAAGAGAGATTACAACCCTTACGGATGAACTCTGAGTCTTCAATCTCCGAAAAACAATAATAATTGCTGCCTACAAAAAGTTCTAGTCTCCAAGGAATTAATCTTGCGAAAATATGTAAAAGAGTGCAAAAGATGATAAAGGATGATAAAAGATGGTGGAAGGTGATGAAAGATGGTAAAACTAGGGCTAGGAGGGGGTGTATATAGACTATGGGAGTTAAAATCCCGATTAGCCCTAATCTAGGAAACAAAAACTATCCAAAAGAGTCATAATCCGTCAAAATACAAGAACCCGCTGAGCAGCCTATCGGACGAACCTATCGGCCGATAGGTTGGCCCGATAGTTGGTTTGTCGGTCGACTTCACTTGATAGGGCTTGGAGCCTATCGGACGCACCTATCGGCCGATAGGCTGGCCCGATAGGTTTGTCTGTCTTTTGCAAAAATCCGTTTCTTCCGTCCGTTTGACTCGACTCTCGGTCCTTTGTCTCGTTTTGGGTCCTTTTGGCTCTAAAAACCTGCAAACACACTAAAACCAACCCAAACGCGTAATACGGCTCGACTAATCGTAAATAAGCCAAATACGAGCACATAAATCACGAAACGAGATAAAAACCTAGTATAAAATCCTAGAAAAATGTGGTAAAATTACCACTTATCAAACCCCCCCCAAACTTAAGCCTTGTTCGTCCCGAACAACAAAAAGAAAAGAAAAATAATGTCGTGAATCATCGTGCAACTCATAGTGTTCAACCTAATCAATACTATCCTGTAATTCTCTCTAAATAATCCGAGTGTCGTAAAAGCGAGCTGCACTCAGAATAATGATTCCGCAAAGTAGTCAAGTTCAGTCCTACTCATTCGTTCATGAAGAAAATCCAGCTCAAAGATTAACAAAACGTGAGTCAATTCGACCGTGAATATGAAAGGCTAAAATAAACAAGCTAGTTCGTCCCGTTACACAGTCTAGTGGCACAATTTTCACGAGTTTCATAACAAATAAACCTCGGACAGTATTCCCTTATATATATGTTCAAGAATTTGATTCGAGTTGACCACTAGGTTAGGATCTCGGGATGTTTCATCGGGGTAATCCTAGTGTGGAACTTCCATTCTCATGTATTAGGGAACCGTTTGACGTAAAAGACACTCATGGGGCACATGGATGCTTCTAGTTACTAAGTTCCCGTCTACAGCGGAGAAACAACTCGAATATATAATTTCCGCATGTCCGAATCAAGGTCGCCGTTTTGCGCGAGAGTAAACAGCGGGTCACGCGAATACCCCCGGTTACTAGGCTCCCTATCATTGGCACATGTGAAATATCTAAATCACTAGTCTAATCAGAGTCGTCGTTTTACGCGAGGGTAAACAGCGGGTCACGCGAATACCCCCGGTTACTAGACTTCTCTTCATAGAACAACATTATCTCGACTTTTGGGAAAAACTGACCGACTCTAAACTCAATCTAAGTGCCAACACGACTAAAGAAACAGTACGACTCACTATCCGGAAGATGTAACCAAACGTATTGACGGTGATTTTAAAACAAGTATGTATCGTCTCTTATCTGCCAAGACCTCTACAATCACGAAAAATTTTGGACCTAAATGAATACTATGCAAAACAGAAATAACTGACTACAACTCGACTAAAACTCGACCGTTTCTTCAAAGAGAAAAACAGTGTCGTAACATCTGTATCACACAAATAGAAGCACGAAAAATTCACGAATAAAGAAAAACTAAGACAAGCAAGGCTATCTAAAAAAAAAATTTACGCAAAGTAGACCAAAATCTAAAAAGCGAACAACGAAAAGCAAATAAAAGCAAACACGAAAGCAAAACACTACTACGACCTAAAAAATATAAACTAGCAAACACACCAAACGAAAATGAACATAAAAATCTAAAAACTAAGCAACAAAAGCCAAAACCACGCAACACCAATATGATAAGCACAAATAAAAACAACGGGCACCAACACAAGCAAATAATGATACAAGGCATACAAGGTACTCACACGTAAAGAAATTAACAAAGCCGCACTTCTCCCCCCCCAAACTTATTTCGCATCCCAAAGGAGGAATAAGTTTGAAAAGAGAAAGGAGTGGCTTTGTTAACGGAGTACCTAATCACTGTGGCGGAAATGGCGGGTTTATCGGCGAGCTCGGATCATAGCGGGCATGTGAATCGGGGAAAGGAGCAAAGTGGTACATCTCGTGTACCATTCGGTTGTAGTGGTCCTCCTGGGCCCACCTATCTTCCTGCCTCTTCCTCTCTTGCTCCCTCCAAGCAATATCCTCTTGTCGCCACACTCTGTCCTCCTCGGCTCGTTTCTCCACGAGCTCGTACAACTCATTGACCCGAGTGGCAACAACACCCACCCGAGTCTCAACCTCGCCCAGCCGAGTTCCCAAGGAACCAAACTCGGTTGTCAAAGAACGCATACTCGCCAAATGATAATTGTCTTGCGCCTGCATACTCTCTTCGTGCATCTCTCTCTCTCTCTCTCAAAAAATCTCGACTCAAAAGCCTCAAAATCCGGAGCTCTCATCTGAAAACGACTACCTCCACCGGTGGGAATCTCGTCACGGCTACCCCCCTCGGGTATATCATCCAGCTCCTCCTCGGCTCCCTCCAAGAACGGCTCATCAATGGTCACCTCCCGGCGTTGCCTCTTACGAGACGCATCCAACGGTTGGATAATTTCCAAATGAGCCTCGGAGCTCATACTCCACCTCGCATATACATCGGACGCGTCGCCCATCACAGAGGTCAATGTCGGAGAGGGAAGTCGGAAGAGGGACACGGTTTTGTTCCGACCGTGTAATTTCCAGTCGAACCCCTCGGTGAAGGCAAGCATCTCTTACCTCTGCAGTGTTGGTTTATCCAAATAGATGTCTCGGGACACCGGCTCTCCTCTAATGCGCACCCCGAGATGCTACGCGATAGGGGTCACGAACGCCCCAATACCAATCCTCTGCTTCCCAGTCAGCCGGGCTTGTTTCTCCATGTGCTCAATCAGAAAACATCCAGCGTGCTTCCGCGTACCGTTCAAGGCCGACCATAAAAGGTGAAGATCAGTGGACAAGCACATCCCCGAGTCGGTACGGCTCAAAATCATCGAGGTGAACAGACGGTGGACATAACGGAGAACTGGGTTCCTGATCGAGGAGGCCTTGGCATACGTCGGATTATAAATGAGAAGCGTCTCCTCCCTGCGGTAAATCATCTTGGACCACAGCTAAGTTTTCTTTGGCATGATCGCCCTGATGGAATGACCCGTCCTCGGCCCCGTTGATAATGGCATTAACTTCATCGGCCGAGAGCTCCCTTTCTGTGTTGTCGAGGTTGAAGCGAATAGATGCCGGAGTCCCGTGCTCCCTAAAAACCTCAAGTGTGGACAGAAACTCCACGGTGAGCACGTGGTAAGCGAGATAGTTTGCCCGAAAAATGTGCTCAAACCCGCACTGCCTCGCTAGTAACATAATATCACCATATATTCCCATACCCCGAGCCGTATCCTCATGCAAAAATCGGCAATGCTTGTGTGACATTCCAATAAGGTGCGACCACCTTCTTTTAGACTCAGGTCCAGTCAATCTTAGCTTAAACTTCTTCGGGTCGAGCGCAGCCGGGATCGGAATAGCCGGCACTACCTTCGTCGGAGCCCTTTCCTTCTCTGTGGTTGCCTTAGACTTTCCGGCCTTACTCGGCTTCGACTTCTTGCTTTGCTTTCCAGCCATTTCAAAGTTCCTACAAAACAACCATCCAATCAATATCCAATAAGCAACTCATAATGCAAACATTCAACAAGCGTCGACATAATCCAATAATCCCACAATATCAACTAAAAGCCCTATAATGTCCAATAAACATCAAAATCATAGACCCGACAGCCATATACTACGGTCAACAAATCACACAACCTCCCCCAAACTTCGACTCCCCCATTTCATATTCAAAGGATCAAAATCACAACCCACAATAACAAAACAACACACTACGATCATATTAGGGCAAATTCTCTCCAATCCAATCTAATTCATCAACAATTCAACTCATATCAATCCCAATTAACAATTCAATTCAACAAATTTACCCAATTTCAACAAAATGCGAAATTAGGGTTCTTCCAATTTGGGGGTTTTTTTCAAAATTCGTTCAATTTCATCAATTAATCCCCCAATTCGAAGTACCCATGAACAATCAAGCATAGATAACATGTTTCCCTCAAGATTCTATCAACAACCGGGCATAAAATTCAAAGAACATCAAAGTCTAACAAAAGCCCCCAAAAAGTGGATCCCCAATTCGAAATTCAACAAAACTCCAAAAAGAATCCGCCAAAGTGCTTCAAAACATGTATAGAATTGAAAAACAAGAGGATTAAGTGTCGAAATTAAGTACCTTGATCGAGTTTTGAAGGAAAAACAGATGCGAAAATTGCCCCTTATGTTCTATCGTCCGATAGGTGTGTGTGTGTGTGAAAAACGGGTGGGAGAAGTGTATAAAAGGGGTTATTAATCAACCGGGTCGAAGCGGATACTGGATCGGGTATGTCCTATCGGTCTGGCCTATCGGCCGATAGGCTGGGCCGATAGGAACTACTGAAACTTATGTACCTCATATCGGGTCATGATATCGGTCGATAGGGTCTGTCTATCGACCACTGCTTGTAACATTTAAATTTTTTTTTATTTTCCTCAGCCTATCGGCCGGGCCTATCGGCCGATAGGCTCGCCCGATAGGATCGTCTGTCTCAAAAAAAAATTTCAACTTTTTCTATTTCGCATACTTGGTCCGGTTTTTGCTTGGATATGGCGATTAAAGACCTGCAAGTATCCAAAACTCGGCGTGCATGGATTAGAACTTAACAAAACTAACAAAGCTACTACGAAACTAGAAACTACAAAAATCACGCAAACGAAAAATCGAAAACAAATGAATAAAACGAACTAATATTTCCTTCTCGTTCTCGGCTCCCGTTTCTAGTACATCCTCGTTTCCAGATTCCTTAACTTCAGCCCCATGATTACTGTACCTTGTCCCACTCCGAAGCTCGATTGCATTGCATTGTTGCGTCTTCGGGTTGGTCTCGGTACTGATCGGAAAATGGCCCGGCTTATGAAATCCGGCTTGGGCGTTCGCCATTTGACCCATTTGGGTCTCCACCATCGACATCTGCTTTGTCAAGTCTATCACTGAGTTTCCAATAGATGTCACACTATGCTCGAGAGCCCTGAACCTCTTGTCTGCTTTATAAATAAAATCTTTTTGACTCGTCTCTAACCGTTCCAACATTTCTTCCATCGGTGTTTTAGCAATCGGCTCTTGAATAACCCCGTTTTTCACGTTAAATCCCGGTGGTGGCCGAAGAGCATTGTTCGGGTTAGCATAGGAGAAATTAGGGTGGTTTCGATTGTTCGGATAATAGTTCCCCCTATTTCCCCCTTGCCAGAAGTTTCCTCCTTGCACGTAATTTACATCCTCCTCAATTGCAATAGGCTCGTTTAGCTCTTCAAAAACTGCATTGCCTCCCAAAGTCTTCTTTCTTAGCATCTCAAGCTCTTTTTGTTGTCTTTCAAATTTTGCCTTCAAATCACCGTAGGCGTCCTCGTCACCGGATGGAACCTTTCTTCTCGTCATCTTCCTATCAGTCACCTCCTCGTAATCATTGTTGACCGCTAGCTCGATGAGATTCTTGGCCTCTTCATAATCGTTAGCAAGAAATCCCCCTTTCGAGGAATAGTCCAACTCTCGTCTAGCCTTCCTCGTCAAACCCCGATAAAACCGAATGTAGATTTCCTCCTTGTCAATTCCATGCTGTGGGAATTTGCGAAGTAGTTTCTTAAATCGGATCCATGCCTCGTATAAGTATTCATCCTCATATTGCTCGAATTGCAAGATATCGTTGATTTGTTTTTGCACCTTCGAGGGAGGATAGAACTGTGCTAAGAACAACCGGGTCATCTCTCTCCAAGTACCAATTTCCTTCCGATCTAGGCTCTTGTACCAATCTAGCGCATCGTCTTCTAAGGAGAACCGGAATAGGCGGAGCTTAATGACATCCGGAGGCACTCCATTTTGCTTGATGGTGGCACATATGTCCAAAAACGACTCAAGATGAGCGTTTGGATCTTCATTAACTCCTCCTCCGTATGTTTGAGACTTCACCGTAGCGATGAGGGATGGCTTAAGCTCGAAGTTGTTGGCATCAATCTTTCCCCAACCTCCTTCTTGATAATCGTCCAGCTTAAGTCGAAAGCGGGCATTCAAAGGGATCTTCTCGGGACGAGCGAGTTCTCGTGGTGGGTCAACAATGCCGGCCATGGTATCAACGAAAGGTATAGAAATAGTCTCGGTTCTCGCTTCTTGCTTCTTCCTCCTCAAAGACTTCTCGATTTCCGGATCAAAAGGAAATAAGTCCTTTCCTTGGGATCTCGTGATCATGCACCGCCTACAAGGAAGAGAAAACAAGATGTGAGGAAACGAGATCGAATATTAATAATAATAGTATACAACCTAAAGTAACAATCTCTTCTTTTTCGAATTATCCCTTTAAGTTTTCTATGAATTCCCCGGCAACGGCGCCAAAAATTGATCGCTAGGATTCGCGTAGTATGGTTTTCAAATCCGATCAATTTTAAAATTTGTAAACCCTCGAAGTATTTCCAAGGTGTCGAACCCAAGGGAATTGATGTGTCGAAAATAAAGGAAGTAACTCTACTCAAAATTTGACTGCTATTTAGGAATCCGAAAATTTGGTTTGTTTCTAATTATCTAACTTCAAAAATCGAAAAATAAAAATAAAATAAAAGATGAAGTATCTAAATCAAGCAAATAAAGCAAATTAGCAAGATAAAATCACAAGTGAAAGCTAATTGATCCTGGGGTAGTATCATCTAATTGAGTTCACACAATCCATTCACTTGATTCCTTTTCCCCAAATTTTAATTCAATCCTAGAAATAATCACTCAGCCGATCTAGAATTCCGATCAAGGCAACCTAGAAAGATAGTTAATTTAAACCCTTTTCCCCGCCAGGGCTCAAAGAATTTAAATCACTTAAAAAGCGTCAACTTATTTATCTATGATTTATCTTTCTCCACTCAGGTCTTAAGATAAAATCATATTGTGCATCAAGTATTTCCACTAATTAATTAATCCTTCCGGGCAAAATCAATTAGCTAACATGCATCGATTAAGGGCCCTTTAATCTAGCATGAGATTTAACACATCTTGATCACAAGCCTAGGATGAAAGGTAAAAAGGTAATCAAAGGAACATCATGTGAACATCAATTAAAATTACTAACCCTAGAATCAATCAATGGATTTAGCCAGACATAATTGAAATTAAACAAGAAATAGATGGAGAATGCATATTATTAATATGAAAAGGGAGATTACAACCCTTACGGATGAACTCTGAGTCTTCAATCTCCGAAAAAACAATAATAGTTGCTACCTCCAAAAAGTTCTTGTATCAAAGGAATTAATCTTGCCAAAAAGATGTAAAAATGTCTAAAGAGGATAAAGGATGATAAAAGATGGTGGAAGGTGATGAAAGATGGTAAAACTAGGGCTAGGAGGGGGTGTATATAGCCTATGTGAGTTAAAATCCCGATTAGCCCTAATCTAGGAAACAAAAACTATCCAAAAGAGTCATAATCCGTCAAAATACGAGAACCCGCTGAGCAGCCTATCGGCCGAACCTATCGGCCGATAGGTTGGCCTGATAGTTGGTTCGTCGGTCGAATTCACTTGATAGGGCCTGGAGCCTATCGGACGCACCTATCGACCGATAGGCTGGCCCGATAGGTTTGTCTGTCCTTTGCAAAAATCCGTTTCTTCCGTCCGTTTGACTCGACTCTCGGTCCTTTGTCTCGTTTTGGGTCCTTTTGGCTCTAAAAACCTGCAAACACACTAAAACCAACCCAAACGCGTAATACGGCTCGACTAATCGTAAATAAGCCAAATACGAGCACATAAATCACGAAACGAGATAAAAACCTAGTATAAAATCCTAGAAAAATATGGTAAAATACCACTTATCAAACCCCCCCAAACTTAAGCCTTGTTCGTCCCGAACAACAAAAAGAAAAGAAAAAGAATGTCGTGAATCATCGTGCAACTCATAGTGTTCAACCTAATCAATACGATACTGTATTTCTCTCTTAATATTCCGATTTTCGTAAGCGAGCCGCACTCGAATAATGATTCCGCAAAGTAGTCAAGTTCAGTCCTAATCATTCGCTCATGAAGAAAATCCACCAAAGATTAACAAAACGTGAGTCAAATCGACCACAATATGAAAGGCTAAAATAAACAAGCTAGTTCGTCCTGCTACAGAGTCTAGTGGCACAATTTTCACGAGTTTCATAACAAATAAACCTGACAAGATTCCCTTATATATATGTTCAAGAATTTGATTCGAGTTGACCACTAGGTTAGGATCTCGGGATGTTTCATCGGGGTAATCCTAGGTGGAACTTCCATTCTCATGTATTAGGGAACCGTTGACGTAAAAGACACTCATGGGGCACATGGATGCTTCTAGTTACTAAGTTCCGTCTACAATGGAGAAACAACTCGAATATATAATTTCCGCATGTCCGAATCAAGGTCGCCGTTTTGCGCGAGAGTAAACAATGGGTCACGCGAATACCCCGGTTACTAGGCTCCTATCATTGGCACATGTGAAATATCTAAATCACTAGTCTAATCGAGTCGTCGCTTTACGCGAGGGTAAACAATGGTCACGCGAATACCCCTGTTACTAGACTTCTCTTCATAGAACAACATTATCTCGACTTTTGGGAAAACCGACCGACTCTAAACTCAATCTAAGTGCCAACACGACTAAAGAAACAAGACGACTCACTATCCGGAAGATGTAACCAAACGTATTGACGGTGATTTTAAAACAAGTATGTATCGTCTCTTATCTGCCAAGACCTCTACAATCACGAAAATTTTTGGACCTAAATGAATACTATGCAAAACAGAAATAACTGACTACAACTCGACTAAAACTCGACCGTTTCTTCAGAGAGAAAAACAGTGTCGTAACATCTGTATCACATAAATAGAAGCACGAAAAATTCACGAATAAAGAAAAACTAAGACAAGCAAGGCTATCTAAAAAAAAAATAAAAATTTACGCAAAGTAGACCAAAATCTAAAAAACGAACAACGAAAAGCAAATAAAAGCAAACACGAAAGCAAAACACTACTACGACCTAAAAAATAGAAACTAGCAAACACACCAAACGAAAATGAACATAAAAATCTAAAAACTAAGGAACAAAAGCCAAAACCACGCAACACCAATATGATAAGCACAAATAAAAACAACGGGCACCAACACAAGCAAATAATGATACAAGGCATACAAGGTACTCACACGTAAAGAAATTAACAAAGCCGCACTTCTCCCCCCCAAACTTATTTCGCATCCCAAAGGAGGAATAAGTTTGAAAAGAGAAAGGAGTGGCTTTGTTAACGGAGTACCTGATCACTGTGGCGGAAATGGCGGGTTTGTCGGCGAGCTCGGATCATAGCGGGCATGTGAATCGGGGAAAGGAGCAAAGTGGTACATCTCGTGTACCATTCGGTTGTAGTGGTCCTCCTGGTCCCACCTATCTTCCTGCCTCTTCCTCTCTTGCTCCCTCCAAGCAATATCCTCTTGTCGCCACACTCTGTCCTCCTCGGCTCGTTTCTCCACGAGCTCGTACAACTCATTGACCCGAGTGGCAACAACACCCACCCGAGTCTCAACCTCGCCCAGCCGAGTTCCCAAAGAACCAAACTCGGTTGTCAAAGAACGCATACTCGCCAAATGATAATTGTCTTGCGCCTGCATACTCTCTTCGTGCATCTCTCTCTCTCTCTCAAAAAATCTCGACTCAAAAGCCTCAAAATCCGAGCTCTCATCCGAAAACTACTACCTCCACCGGTGGGAATCTCGTCACGGCTACCCCCTCGGTATATCATCCAGCTCCTCCTCGGCTCCCTCCAAGAACGGCTCATCAATGGTCACCTCCCGGCGTTGCCTCTTACGAGACGCATCCAACGGTCGGATAAGTGCCAAATGAGCCTCGGAGCTCATACTCCACCTCGCATATACATCGGGCGCGTCGCCCATCACAGAGGTCAAGGTCGGAGAGGGGAGTCAGAAGAGGGACACGGTTTTGTTCCGACCGTGCAATTTCCAGTCGAACCCCTCGGTTAAGGCAAGCATCTCTTGCCTCTGCAGTGTCGGTTTATCCAAATAGATGTCTCGGGACACCGGCTCTCCTGTAATGCGCACCCCGAGGTGCTCCACGATAGGGGTCACGAACGCCCCAATCCCAATCCTCTGCTTCCCGGTCAGCCGGGCTTGTTTCTCCATGTGCTCAATCAGAAAACATCCGGCGTGCTTCCGTGTACCGTTCAAGGCCGACCGTAAAAGGTGAAGATCAGTGGACAAGCACATCCCCGAGTCGGTACGGCTCAAAATAGTCGAGGTGAACAGACGGTGGACATAACGGAGAACTGGGTTCCTGATCGAGGAGGCCTTGGCATACGTCGGATTATAAATGAGAAGCGTCTCCTCCCTGCGGTAAATCATCTTGGACCACAGCTCTATGTTTTCTTTGGCATGATCGCCCTGCTGGAATGACCCGTC
This sequence comes from Orobanche coerulescens, assembly GCA_033398695.1. Taxonomy (NCBI): domain Eukaryota; kingdom Viridiplantae; phylum Streptophyta; class Magnoliopsida; order Lamiales; family Orobanchaceae; genus Orobanche; species Orobanche coerulescens. The sequence goes on along the minus strand of CM065807.1, from coordinate 116,037,947 downwards.
CTCGGCCCCGTTGATAATGGCATTAACTTCGTCGGCCGAGAGTTCCCTTTCTATGTTGTCGAGGTTGAAGCGAATAGATGCCGGAGCCCGTGCTCCCTAAAAACCTCAAGTGTGGACAGAAACTCCACGGTGAGCACGTGGTAAGCGAGATAGTTTGCCCGAAAAATTTGCTCAAACCCGCACTGTCTTGCTAGTAACATAATATCATCGTATATCCCCATACCCCGAGCCGTCTCCTCATGCAAAAATCGGCAATGCTTGTGTGACATTCCGATAAGGTGCGACCACCTTCTTTTAGACTCGGATCCAGTCAATCTTAGCTTGAACTTCTTCGGGTCGAGCGCAATGGATCGGAATAGCCGGCACTACCTTCGTCGGAGCCCTTTCCTTCTCTGTGGTTGCTTTAGACTTTCCGGCCTTACTCGGCTTCGACTTCTTGCTTTGCTTTCCAGCCATTTCAAAGTTCCTACAAAACAACCATCCAATCAAAATCCAATAAGCAACTCATATTGCAAACATTCAACAAGCGTCGACATAATCCAATAATCCCACAATATCAACTAAGAGCCCTATAATGTCCAATAAACATCAAAATCATAGACCCGACAGCCATATACTACGATCAACAAATCACACAACCTCCCCCAAACTTAGACTCCCCCATTTCATATTCAAAGGATCAAAATCACAACCCACAATAACAAAACAACACACTACGATCATATTAGGGCAAATTCTCTCCAATCCAATCTAATTCATTAACAATTCAACTCATACCAATCCCAATTAACAATTCAATTCAACAAATTTACCCAATTTCAACAAAATGCGAAATTAGGGTTCTTCCAATTTGGGGTTTTTTTTCAAAATTCGTTCAATTTCATCAATTAATCCCCCAATTCGAAGTACCCATGAACAATCAAGCATAGATAACATGTTTCCCTCAAGATTCTATCAACAACCGGGCATAAAATTCAAAGAACATCAAAGTCTAACAACAGCCCCCCAAAAGTGGATCCCCAATTCGAAATTCAACAAAACTCCAAAAAGAATCCGCCAAAGTGCTTCAAAACATGTATAGAATTGAAAAACAAGAGGATTAAGTGTCGAAATTAAGTACCTTGATCGAGTTTTGAAGGAAAAACAGATGCGAAAATTGCCCCTTATGTTCTATCATCCGATAGGTGTGTGTGTGTGTGAAAAACGGGTGGGAGAAGTGTATAAAAGGGGTTATTAATCAACCGGGTCGAAGCGGATACTGGATCGGGTATGTCCTATCGGCCTGGCCTATCGGCCGATAGGCTGGGCCGATAGGAACTACTGAAACTTACGTACCTCATATCGGGTCATGATATCGGTCGATAGGGTCTGCCTATCGACCACTGCTTGTAACATTTAAATTTTTTTTATTTTCCTCAGCATATCGGCCGGGCCTATCGGCCGATAGGCTCGCCCGATAGGATCGTCTGTCTCAAAAATTTTTTTCAACTTTTTCTATTTCGCATACTTGGTCCCGTTTTTGCTTGGATATGGCGATTAAAGACCTGCAAGTATCCAAAACTCGGCGTGCATGGATTAGAACTTAACAAAACTAACAAAGCTACTACGAAACTAGAAACTACAAAAATCACGCAAACGAAAAATCAAAAACAAATGAATAAAACGAACTAATATACATACGTTGGGTTACCTCCCAACAAGTGCTACGTTTAACGTCTTTAGATAGATGATACCTCATTCATTCCGGGTCTTCAGTGATAACTCCCCCTTGAACGGGTTTGTTGACATCAAGATAGCATACGTCCCTCTCATTAGATCGAAACTCGTTCGCCTCCAACATTCGAACATACTCTGGCAGATCATCGGAAATTTCATCAACATCGGAATGTGAGTAAATGGAGTGTGAAATGCAATGCTCCAACAAGTCGGTCGGGGGCGGCATAACAGACTCAATTTCATAACATTCCTCGGGCGCATCCTCGGGCTTCTTCATCGCGTCATAGTCATAGATGGAAATTTTCAGATTTTGATCATTAACCCGGAAGGTAAGATCACCCTCTTGGACGTCGATAAGTGCTCTCCCCGTCGCTAGAAACGGTCTCCCAAAGTTCAATGGTTGATTCTCGTCCTCGGGCATGTCAAGAACTACGAAATCGGCCGGGAAAACTAAGTGTTGGACTCTAACGAACACATCCTCCACAACTCCCCTCGGATAAGAGATCGACCGGTCCGCCATGAGTAGAGAAATGGTAGTCGGCTTCATCTCCCCAATCTTCAACCTCTTAAAGATGGATAGAGGCATAAGATTGATGCTTGCCCCGAGATCACACAACCCATTACTGAACGTTTGGTCGCCAATCATGCATGTCAAAGTAAAACGTCCCGGATCCTTCTGCTTGAGCGGGAGCTTGTTTTGAATGATAGCGCTACACTCCTCTGTCAAATTTATTGTTTCAAACTTCGCCAACTTCCTCTTGCTTGCCACAGCGTCTTTCAAGAATTTAACGTACCCTGGCATGTCTCTCAAAGCGTCTAGAAGTGGAATGTTGATATTCACCTTTTGAAACATGTCGATAAACCGTTGAAGCTTTTCATCATATCTCGACTTGGCCATCTCGACTTGGCCAATCGCTGTGGAAATGGAGCTTTTACCTCAAAATCCTTCACATTCGAACCTACAGGAGCCTTTCGACCGATAGGGGGGTCGATAGGCTCAACTGCTGGCATTCTGTCTGGGTATCGGGTGGGTCTATCGGCCGATAGTCTTGGCCGATGGGCCTGCTGCATTTCATCTTCCTTCTCGTTCTCGGCTCCCGTTTCTAGTACATCCTCGTTTCCAGATTCCTTAACTTCAGCCCCATGATTACTGTACCTTGTCCCACTCCGAAGCTCGATTGCATTGCATTGTTGCGTCTTCGGGTTGGTCTCGGTACTGCTCGGAAAATGGCCCGGCTTATGAAATCCAGCTTGGGCGTTCGCCATTTGACCCATTTGGGTCTCCACCATCGACATCTGCTTTGTCAAGGCTATCACTGAGTTTCCAATAGATGTCACACTATGCTCGAGAGCCCCGAACCTCTTGTCTGCTTTATAAATAAAATCTTTTTGACTCGTCTCTAACCGTTCCAACATCTCCTCCATCGGTGTTTTAGCAATCGGCTCTTGAATAACCCCGTTTTTCACGTTAAATCCCGGTGGTGGCTGAAGAGCATTGTTCGGGTTGGCATAGGAGAAATTAGGGTGGTTTCGATTGTTCGGATAATAGTTCCCCCTATTTCCCCCTTGCCAGAAGTTTCCTCCTTGCACGTAATTTACATCCTCCTCAATTGCAATAGGCTCGTTTAGCTCTTCAAAAACTGCATTGCCTCCCAAAGTCTTCTTTCTTAGCATCTCAAGCTCTTTTTGTTGTCTTTCAAATTTTGCCTTCAAATCACCGTAGGCGTCCTCGTCACCGGATGGAACCTTTCTTCTCGTCATCTTCCTATCAGTCACCTCCTCGTAATCATTGTTGACCGCTAGCTCGATGAGATTCTTGGCCTCTTCATAATTGTTAGCAAGAAATCCCCCTTTCGAGGAATAGTCCAACTCTCATCTAGCCTTCCTCATCAAACCCCGATAAAACCGAATGTAGATTTCCTCCTTGTCAATTCCATGCTGTGGGCATTTGCGAAGTAGTTTCTTAAATCGGATCCATGCCTCGTATAAGTATTCATCCTCATATTGCTCGAATTGCAAGATATCGTTGATTTGTTTTTGCACCTTCGAGGGAGGATAGAACTGTGCTAAGAACAACCGGGTCATCTCTCTCTAAGTACCAATTTCCTTCCGATCTAGGCTCTTGTACCAATCTAGCGCATCGTCTTCTAAGGAGAACCGGAATAGGCGTAGCTTAATGACATCCGGAGGCACTCCGTTTTGCTTGATGGTGGCACATATGTCCAAAAACGACTCAAGATGAGCGTTTGGATCTTCATTAACTCCTCCTCCGTATGTTTGAGACTTCACCGTAGCGATGAGGGATGGCTTAAGCACGAAGTTGTTGGCATCAATCTTTCCCCAACCTCCTTCTTGATAATCGTCCAGCTTAGGTCGAAAGCGGGCATTCAAAGGGATCTTCTCGGGACGAGCGAGTTCTCGTGGTGGGTCAACAATGCCGGCCATGGTATCAACGAAAGGTATAGAAATAGTCTCGGTTCTCGCTTCTTGCTTCTTCCTCCTCAAAGACTTCTCGATTTAGGATCCAAAGGAAATAAGTCCTTTCCTTGGGATCTTGTGATCATGCACCGCCTACAAGGAAGAGAAAACAAGATGTGAGGAAACGAGATCGAATATTAATAATAACAGTAAACAACCTAAAGTAACAATCTCTTCTTTTTCGAATTATCCCTTAAGTTTTCTATCAATTCCCGACAGCGCGCCAAAAATTGATCGCTAGGATTCGCGTAGTATGGTTTTCAAATCCGATCAATTTTAAAATTTGTAAAACCTCGAAGTATTTCCAAGGTGTCGAACCCAAGGGAATTGATGTGTCGAAAATAAAGGAAGTAACTCTACTCAAAATTTGTTGCTATTTAGGAATCCAAAAATTTGGTTTGTTTCTAATTATCTAACTTCAAAAATCGAAAAATAAAAATAAAATAAAAGATGAAGTATCTAAATCAAGCAAATAAAGCAAATTAGCAAGATAAAATCACAAGTGAAAGCTAATTGATCCTGGGGTAGTATCTTCTAATTGAGTTCACACAATCCATTCACTTGATTCCTTTTCCCCAAATTTTAATTCAATCCTAGAAATAATCACTCAGCCGATCTAGAATTCCGATCAAGGCAACCTAGAAAGATAGTTAATTTAAACCCTTTTCCCCGCCAGGGCTCAAAGAATTTAAATCACTTAAAAAGCGTCAACTTATTTATCTATGATTTATCTTTCTCCACTCAGGTCTTAAGATAAAATCATATTGTGCATCAAGTATTTCCACTAATTAATTAATCCTTCCGGGCAAAATCAATTAGCTAACATGCATCGATTAAGGGCCCTTTAATCTAGCATGAGATTTAACACATCTTGATCAAAAGGCTAGGATGAAAGGTAAAAAGGTAATCAAAGGAACATCATGTGAACATCAATTAAAATTACTAACCCTAGAATCAATCAATGGATTTAGCCAGACATAATTGAAATTAAACAAGAAATAGATGGAGAATGCATATTATTAATATGAAAAGAGAGATTACAACCCTTACGGATGAACTCTGAGTCTTCAATCTCCGAAAAAACAATAATAGTTGCTACCTCCAAAAAGTTCTTGTATCAAAGGAATTAATCTTGCCAAAAAGATGTAAAAATGTCTAAAGATGATAAAGGATGATAAAAGATGGTGGAAGGTGATGAAATATGGTAAAACTAGGGCTAGGAGGGGGTGTATATAGCCTATGGGAGTTAAAATCCCGATTAGCCCTAATCTAGGAAACAAAAACTATCCAAAAGAGTCATAATCCGTCAAAATACGAGAACCCGCTGAGCAGCCTATCGGCCGAACCTATCGGCCGATAGGTTGGCCCGATAGTTGGTTCGTCGGTCGACTTCACTTGATAGGGCTTGGAGCCTATCGGACGCACCTATCGGCCGATAGGCTGGCCCGATAGGTTTGTCTGTCTTTTGCAAAAATCCGTTTCTTCCGTCCGTTTGACTCGACTCTCGGTCCTTTGTCTCGTTTTGGGTCCTTTTGGCTCTAAAAACCTGCAAACACACTAAAACCAACCCAAACGCGTAATACGGCTCGACTAATCGTAAATAAGCCAAATACGAGCACATAAATCACGAAACGAGATAAAAACCTAGTATAAAATCCTAGAAAAATGTGGTAAAATTACCACTTATCAAATCCTAGAAATAATCACTCAGCCGATCTAGAATTCCGATCAAGGCAACCTAAAAAGATAGTTAATTTAAACCCTTTTCCCCGCCAGGGCTCAAAGAATTTAAATCACTTAAAAAGCGCCAACTTATTTATCTATGATTTATCTTTCTCCACTTAGGTCTTAAGATAAAATCATATTGTGCATCAAGTATTTCCACTAATTAATTAATCCTTCCGGGCAAAATCAATTAGCTAACATACATCGATTAAGGGCCCTTTAATCTAGCATGAGATTTAACACATCTTGATCACAAGCCTAGGATGAAAGGTAAAAAGGTAATCAAAGGAACATCATGTGAACATCAATTAAAATTACTAACCCTAGAATCAATCAATGAATTTAGCCAGACATAATTGAAATTAAACAAGAAATAGATGGAGAATGCATATTATTAATATGAAAAGAGAGATTACAACCCTTACGGATGAACTCTGAGTCTTCAATCTCCGAAAAACAATAATAATTGCTGCCTCCAAAAAGTTCTAGTCTCCAAGGAATTAATCTTGCGAAAATATGTAAAAGAGTGCAAAAGATGATAAAGGATGATAAAAGATGGTGGAAGGTGATGAAAGATGGTAAAACTAGGGCTAGGAGGGGGTGTATATAGCCTATGGGAGTTAAAATCCCAATTAGCCCTAATCTAGGAAACAAAAACTATCCAAAAGAGTCATAATCCGTCAAAATACGAGAACCCGCTGAGCAGCCTATCGGCCGAACCTATCGGCCGATAGGTTGGCCCGATAGTTGGTTCGTCGGTCGACTTCACTTGATAGGGCTTGGAGCCTATCGGACGCACCTATCGGCCGATAGGCTGGCCCGATAAGTTTGTCTGTCTTTTGCAAAAATCCGTTTCTTCCGTCCGTTTGACTCGACTCTCGGTCCTTTGTCTCGTTTTGGGTCCTTTTGGCTCTAAAAACCTGCAAACACACTAAAACCAACCCAAACGCGTAATACGGCTCGACTAATCGTAAATAAGCCAAATACGAGCACATAAATCACGAAACGAGATAAAAACCTAGTATAAAATCCTAGAAAAATGTGGTAAAATTACCACTTATCAGCTAGTCCTCCCACTGGACCTGTACCTGAATACACAAAAGTATATCCACCCCAGAAGGGGTCAGCAAGAAGCCGGTGCAAGTACAATGATTCTAGAATATGTACAACAAGTGAATAATCAACAAAAACCACAGAAAATCATAGTGTCATCACAGATATTCCGGAATACCACATCATAATCATCATCACAAACAACCTCCCGAGCTATACTGGCCCTGTACCTCTCAAGCAAGATACACACCCCAGAGACACCTCGTCAGGCCCTCCCTGGTGTATAGCCCAACCGAGTGATCCATAGGGATATGCAGCCTACCGGACCCCAGGGGACCCTCACTGGTTTTCCTCGGCTCACACACACTCGATCAACAATTGGCACAAATTCCATTTTTACATATTCACACGAAGTACATTAAACACAATCAAAGTACTTGTCTCAATTTGAACGACACGAGAAACGGCGAATGGATGAATGTACGGTCCGAATTTCCTTTAACGATTCGATCCTAACACATCGAAATACCGGATCAAAACACAACACCACGGAAATGGAAAGATTCACCCTAAGTTCTACCCTTAGGGACATTTATTCAAACATTACGAAGGCAACGTAGCTCGAACCCAAACTATGAAAGGTAACTTAGGGTTAAATCCGTGAATCTTGGAGAAAAATGAAGGATTATGATTACAACATCACAATCTAGCACAAATCGGAGCTAGGATAGATTAGAATCAAAGATCTCAACAAAAACCCCAAAATATGAAGAACTAGGGTTCCAACGGTTTTACCTTGATTTGGATGGTGAAAGTTGATAAGATGTTGATAACTTGGTGTTAGGAGATCAAAATTATCGTTGGATGAAAAAATCCGACCAAAAATCTGCACTCTCCAATGATCAAGTATGCCCAGCCGCCGAAGAGAAGAGGAAGAGGTGAAAAATGACATTTCTAGAACCTACCCCCCCATATATATACTGGGAGGTATTAGCGCACGCTACGGCTACAGGATTAGCGTGCGCTAACGAGCTGAGGGCGGTGCATGCGAAGAAAAGGCGATCGAACTTTCGCCGGACTCGATGGCGTCTGTGAACTATCTATTAGCGTGCGCTATCGATTGCTACTAGCGCGCGCTAACTCCATACAGTAGCATGCGCTACCTTCAAGTACCTGCAGTCCAGAAACGTTTCTGTCCTCACTGACCTGAAATCCTAGCGCACGCTATCATACAAGTAACGTGCGCTAGTACACCGAAATAGCGTACGTTAGTCCGTCCATAGCGTACGCTAACGCCTCATTCCAGAGTCCAGAAAGCTTACTGTCCAGCGGGCCTAACGCACGCTATTGTACAAGAGTAGCGTGCGCTACTCGAACTTGGCTAGCGTGCGCTAGACATACAGTCTTAGCGTGCGCTAACTGCTATTTTCCAAATTTAAATTCGCAAGAAGTCCGGCTAAAACGAGCACAATCCGAGAATCACAGAACCCAACAATTATCAGCCATGAATATGCTGTTGTGTCAAGAATTAACACTCTCCGACCGGCGATCGCCTCGGAGATCGGGCGACCTAGCCACTGCCGAGCAGCCGAGGCAGAACTACCGATCAGCGACCAGGCGGCCGAGCCTTAACCCAGCGGACAAGCTAAATCGGCCAACCGAAGGTCCCAGGACAAGTCCCGGTGCCGAGCGATCGACATCAAAGGCGATCGTCACTCGGTACTCGGCGACCGACTCCTGGCGATCGACTAGTGGACGACCATCCCTCGGCACCTGCCGACCGACCCTGGTGACCGACCAATGCCGACCCTCAGCAACTGGCCGATGGCGACCTCTGATGACCAGCTAGGGACGACCGCCTCATGACGATCAGCGCCGATGGCCACCCAGTCGGCAAAGGCCGAGCCTCAAGACTGGCACCACGTGCAAGAGCCGAGACAAGATCCGCGAATCTCATATCATTGACCACAGCCTGGCAGAATCTTTCCACCAGCCGACAAACCGCCGAAAGTTGTCAAGTAGGGCCGCATGTGACTGACTCCGGATGTGTGCTGGCCCCTCATTGGACCGCCCAGCTGGCTGCCTGCTGGAGCTTTGGACTTTAGGCAGACTGCCAGCATCTTCCTTGGACTTTAGCCCGACAGCCCGGGTGATCGCCCCATTATAATATTGGCCGGTAGACGATCGCCCCATTATTATAATGGCCGGAAGGCGATCGCCCGCCAGAGGACAAGACCCGGCTGTCACTATATATACAAGGCACCCTGCACTTGGCCAACTCTCGGCATTATCGCGATTTCAGTATACAATACAGAAGCAAAACATCAAGCACTTGGCTATCTCCAACTCTTGGCAACAGCTATCATTCGGTCTTACTTCTCCCGGCCTCTCTCATCAGGCAGACGATCGGCGGGGACGAAGAACACCGAGCTTCGCTCAAGAGCAGGATTAACAGAGTCTTTTTACACTCATTGTATTTAGATTTCTCTCATTAATACTTGTATCCACGAATATTTGTATTAATATCATCTCGCGAGAGCATTCAAGCCCGGGCCTAACAAACCCGGCAAATCTTGTATTATTTCTCTTCTCTCGAAAGTGCTCCCGCAATTGTTGTTTGTTGTCCGTCTCCAGCAGTATTTAATCTTCGGATAGATATTTTGGGAAACAACAATTGGCGCTAGAAGAAGGGGATCCAACCCTCAAATTTTTACACCTACCATCCCGAAGAACACTCACTGTTCTCGGGGCAGATACTTGAAGTGACACTCACTGCACTTCAAAGAAATCTTTCAGAAATCATGTCTTCCGCCTCCGCGTCCAAGAAAGCCGCTGACCAGCCGGCCAGACCCCCTGTTCCATCCCAGTCCGAGCCGCAGCCGATGGTGGAAGGTAGCCGCCGCTGTCAGAGACGCTCGATACCGTCCTTGGACGGCGGCCCAAGCCTCTCGCTCGATCAGTTCCGAACCAATGAACAGATCGAAGAGGCCATAGCCGCCCTTCAGGAACGACGGAGTGCTCTCAACGCGCCTCCCTCTATCACCCCCTCGGCCGCCCGCCGGAAGTCCAAGAGGAAACTCAAGGCGTTACTGGCCGAGCGATCGCCAGGAGGCTCTCGTCCGCAAGAAGAGGCGCTCGCCAGCCAGGGCACCTCTGTCTTCGATCGTCTGGGCAGTGACCCGACCTAGCGACCGGGGCAGTCCGGCCCCAGCTATGGGACGACGGAGTTTGAGTCCGTCACCAGGAGCTCGGCCTACCCGGCTCCCAGAAGGCAACCCAGCCGCCTGGCTCCCGCTCGCCAAATTGCCGAGGTCGGTAGCAGCGGAGTCCGGAGATCGGTACACGATCGCCTCGGCTCCCGCTCCCAAAGCCGATCAGCAAGCAGCCGAGCCACGGCGATTGCCGCATTGCAACGTCAGCTCGACGACATGAAAGCGCTCCTGGAATCCAGGGCAGGCGCCATGAAGACGATCGCCGAGCCAAGCGAGCTGCTCGCGATCGACATCGAGCTCGCCCCCGTGCAGCACAAGATCGCTCCTCCGCAAACTCCCGTGTACGAGGGGCGATCGGACCCCCAGGTACACCTGAGGAAGTTCAACATCTACATGACTGGGTGTGGGGCATCTGACGCGACCAGGTGCCGAATGTTCCCTATGACGCTGGACGACCTCGCCCACCGGTGGTACACCTCATTGCCACCTCAGTCCATTGGCTCCTTTAACGAGCTGGCACACTTCTTCACGGAGTATTTCGCCACCAGGGTCGTCCGGCCAGAAGGTCGCCTTCGCATGATGCAAATCAAGCAGGGAGAAGAAGAGTCCGACTCGGACTACATCGACCGGGTAGACGGGATCATCCTCAACGGCGAGCCCGTAAGCGATGAGACCGCCCTCTACGCGGTCCTAGGAGGATTTCGGGGTTTTTCGCCTATGTTCAGGCATCTCACGAAGAACCAACCTACAACCTACGCAGCCTTCCGGGTTAGAGCCGCAGATTTTCTGGCCAGGCAAAGGTTCCTTCTTAGCCTATGAGCAGCGCGATCGGCGCCCGGACGACGATCTCCCGCCCGATCGCCGATATCGACCTACGAATAAAGCGATCGGCAGCCGAGCGACGATCGCCAGTCTTCCGGCCCGATCGCCGATCATCACGCTACATCATCAGAAACCCGGAGGACACGATCGCCATCTACAGTCCAGCATCTAACATGACGGACTAAGGCATAAGATCGCCTCCACCGCACATCATAAAGCCATGGTCCTGGTAGTCGATGGAACCGGCTGCTTCGGCCATGCAAGGTCCCTTTCGGCCGAGATCGCCCGCCCTTCGTTTAAATACGAGGCCGGCGTAGTCTTAGGTCTCTCCAAATTTAATCAGTGGACACGTGCCACAACCCCCGTCTCAACGTACACCGTCGAGGTCGGCCATCTCCATGGCTGGCCGAGGTGGAAGCAGAGCTAACAAGCCGCGGGCGTGGAGTTGATTTATCCGACGCTGCCCCGCGCAAGGACTCCTCTAGACCGAGACCGCACGCCCTTCGTTTAAATACGAGGCGGCGCGGCTATGAGAGGACCCTCATAATAAAGTGAGTCACGAGACACTCAATGTCTTCGCGCACCAAGACACGGTCATGGAGTCGGTCCATCGATCTCCGCGACTGTGCACGATTCCTCAAACAAGCGAAACCACCAAGTTTCCTAGGGGGATCGGCCAATGTTGTTTTTTGCAGGTACAAGACCGAAAGATAGCTAGCCAATCGACCATGATAGCCCAAGTCCGAATCCAAAGTCAGCTCAGCAAGATCGCCCGTCCTCATCTTACACGATCGCCAGCAAGAACCACCTCGCCCCATGTCTTCAATATAGGAGCAAGCTGGGGGGCAATTGTTGTGTCAAGAATTAACACTCTCCAACCGGCGATCACCTCGGAGATCGGGCGACCTAGCCACTGCCGAGCAGCCGAGGCAGAACTGCCGATCAGCGACCAGGCGGCCGAGCCTTAACCCAGCGGACAAGCTAAATCGGCCAAACGAAGGTCCCAGGACAAGTCCCGGTGCCGAGCGATCGACATCAAAGGCGATCGTCACTCGGTACTCGGCGACCGACTCCTGGCGATCGACTAGTGGACGACTATCCCTCGGCACCTGCCGACCGACCCTGGTGACCGACCAATGCCGACCCTCAGCAACTGGCCGATGGCGACCTCTGATGACCAGCTAGGGACGACCGCCTCATGACGATCAGCGCCGATGGCCACCCAGTCGGCAAAGGCCGAGCCTCAAGACTGGCACCACGTGCAAGAGCCGAGACAAGATCCGCGAATCTCGGATCATTGACCACAGCCTGGCAGAATCTTTCCACCAGCCGACAAACCGCCGAAAGTTGTCAAGTGGGGCCGCATGTGACTGACTCCGGACGCGTGCTGGCCCCTCATTGGACCGCCCAGCTGGCTGCCTGCTGGAGCTTTGGACTTTAGGCAGACTGCCAGCATCTTCCTTGGACTTTAGCCCGACAGCCCGGGTGATCGCCCCATTATAATATTGGTCGGCAGACGATCGCCCTATTATTATAATGGCCGGAAGGCGATCGCCCGCCAGAGGACAAGACCCGGCTGTCACTATATATACAAGGCACCCTGCACTCGGCCAACTCTCGGCATTATCGCGATTTCAGTATACAATACAGAAGCAAAACATCAAGCACTTGGCTATCTCCAACTCTTGGCAACAGCTATCATTCGGTCTTACTTCTCCCGGCCTCTCTCATCAGGCAGACGATCGGCGGGGACGAAGAACACCGAGCTTCGCTCAAGAGCCGGATTAACAGAGTCTTTTTACACTCATTGTATTTAGATTTCTCTCATTAATACTTGTATCCACGAATATTTGTATTAATATCATCTCGCGAGAGCATTCAAGCCCGGGCCTAACAAACCCGGCAAATCTTGTATTATTTATCTTCTCTCGGAAGTGCTCCCGCAATTGTTGTTTGTTGTCCGTCTCCAGCAGTATTTAAGCTTCGGATAGATATTTTGGGCAAGAACATATGCCAAGGTCAATCATCAATATATACGGTCCAAATGACCACAATACCACAAAATACATCCAAAATAACATTCATAAAATACACGGGTATTACACCTGTCCGCTCTCCTGGAACCTGAAATACATAAAAAGTATTTCCCCTATAAAGGGGTTAGCCGTCGAATAGCTAGTGCAAACATATCAAGTATGAAACACAATACTCCTCGACAATAAAGTAAATGTAACCGTCAATTCATCAATTCAAGACTAGTATTCCAGAATAACTAAATCTCATAGTGTCACATCAAGACGTATGTGAATGCCGTAGAAATGGTTCGTTCATATCATACGCCGTTACATGTATGAATGCCGTTGAAACGGTTCGTTCATTACATGCCATCAATACATATATGAATGCCGTAAAAACGGTTCGTTCATAATATGCCATCAATATATCTATGAATTCCGTAAAAACAGTTCATTCATGATATGACATCAATATATCTATGAATGCCGTAAAAACGGTTCGTTCATGATATGCCATCAATATTTCTTACTTTCAAAGTCGATAACGTACAATCATAATTATATACTTGCCTTGAATAGTCGACGACGCAACGAACGGAAAGGAAAGTCACCGACGAATGCTAGGAACCATCGAAACCGAACCTAACGATTCGAAGAATACAATCACAACCAATTCTAAACGAATACGGAATTGGAATACACCCGGAAACCCACCTACGATTCATGTATATTCGTATAAAAACGACAACGAGGGCGGACCACAACCAAACCCTCTCGATTCCGTAAAAATCGCGAAATATACCATGAATCCATAGGGAAACTAAGAATACCAACGAGATTAATCATATTCATCATGAATTAATCAACAAAACGGAATGAATCGGACGAAAACACGAAAACCCCCAAATTCCCGAAATTAGGGTTCTAAGGAAGATTACCTTGATTCGCTGGATCAAAGGATGATAACGGATGATTCATTGATGATATAACCTAAAGAACTTCATGGATTTGTTGTTAAACAACATGGCTTCAAGCTTCTCACGACCACCTCTGCGGAAGAGAAAGGAAAGGTTGAAAAAAATGGCCAAAAACCCATGTGCAGGGCCATAAATAGGCTGCACAGTGTGCCGCGGCACAGGCCCAAAAATGGCTCCCAGTGGTCGGCAGTGTGCCGCGGCCCGGCCGGCGTGTGCCGCGGCACCAGTGATCGGTTTGGCGAAAAATGCCACGAGTGTGCCGCGGCCTGCCCGGCATGTGCCGCGGCCGCAGTGCGGCTGCCGGCGAAGGCTGCCGAGCACCGCCGGCCGTGACTCGGCGAGAAGGCTGCCGAGCACTACGGCCGTGACTCGGCGATGTCGGCTGGGCGGTTGCCGGCCATGACTCGGCCGGCCAACTCCGACGGCCGAAACGACCCGAACCTAAATACGAATCGATGATACGGTTACGACGTACTCGCAAAGACGAATCTAAGAGCTAAGAGAACACACAATTCCGACCACCCGAAGGCTCGGAATTCAACAACGGAAGTAATTACCCAAAACTTTGGGAAATTACGAAAATGGCCCAAAACGTCCTAAAATCACGATACGCGATCGAAACACCAACCCAAAGCTCGCAAAATGAATAATAACATTAAATGAACTTACGAGAAACTCGAAACAACAGTTTCGGACGAGATTCGCAAGAATCGAACTCAAGTGCGGAAAAGTCGCTAAAAAGCTCGGAACTCAACAAAACGATACCGAAACGAACTCGGATGACAAAAAGTGCAGAATTAATCATTCTCGAAATGACGAAACGGTCATGAGCGAGTCGTCAAAACGGACCTCCGCTGGAAAAAATAAAAATTACCGGAAATCGAAATTGCGGATATTACATAGAATCGTCAATCAATAACAATGACACAACGGATGGGAACTATCCTTGACAGCCCCAATTCAATACCTCGATTACCTTAGAATGGCCAACCGATAACAATGATGCAGCGGATGATTGAATATCTCGATTGCCTTGCAACGGTCAATCGATAACAATGATACAACGAATGATTGAGCACCTCGATTGACTTAGAACGGCTAATCGATGACAATGATATAATGAATGATTGAGCACCTAGATTGCCTTAGAACGGCTAATCGATGACAATGATACAATAAATGCCTCGGTACCTTTAATCGGCTACCGATGACGAGGATGAGAATGAATACGACAATGCCTTCATTCGGCTAATACAACATGAATGACAAGACGCCAACATTAATAACAATGATTACACCAACGTCTTAGATCGACATCAATATTAACAACAACAACCGATACATCGATACCGCGAACCGGTGATCGATAATAACATTAACAACGAATATCTCAATGCCTTACCGGCCATTAATGAATGATAATAAACATTTGGCATAATTGCCGAAGAGTATCGTATCGAACGATCCCCTAATATCAATGAACTTATGAAGAGACTAAGTCTCGGAATGATACAACACATTCATACACATATATGATAACATTAATCTCATTGACTAGTACAAGTATAAAACTTGCCTCAACCGAAGGCGATGAAATCCTTCCACGAACAACGAACGGCGTTCTACGATAAATACAAGCGCTCGAACAACCTTGAATGAAATACAATTCATTCAATAACACAACATCAATCGAAAATAACACAACGATCGAAAGAGACTCTTTGAGACATTTAATCGAACACTAAATGTTCAAAGTTCCTCAAGAACCTAATAATCATCAATCGGGTTGAACGAATCGAAGATATGGATATACAATCCATATAATATGATTAATAATGTTTATTAACATCAACTGATTCATCAAAATCGGACGGAAAATGAAATCAAAGCCAAAACCCAAAATGGACAATTTTAGGAAAACCAAGAGAATTACCTTGATTCGACGAAGAAGAAGGATTAGATGTTGATATCATCACCTAGAGCCTCCTCAAAACATTATTGGATGGAGTAGAATCGATCATAACCCCAAACCCTAGTCGAATCGCCCGACTACTGCGAGAAGGAGAGAAAGTGAGAAATGAGGTGAAAACCCGTCTGATCCCCCTTATATACTCCAGTGACGCACGACCAAAACGCACGACCAATTATCTCGTATGCAGTCGATGCGCCGGTCTGCCACCCGCGATCTCACGCCTGGCAAAGACGCACGAGCACGTGCTCGTGTGTCTTGCTCGTGTGTCCCTGATGGTCGACAAAGTAAACTGTCCAAACCTGATACCATGCACGAGCAGCACGTACGAGCAGCTGCTCGTGTGTCATGCTCGTGCGTTCCTGCTGAGTGCCAAATGACAAGGGAACACGAAAGTGACAGGACACACATGTCTACACACGACCTGCACGACTTACACGATAATAAGTCACGTCCAATCGGTGAAACAATCATGGAACTCCCAACACAAAGCGACCAATCATGATGATGATGAAAATATTCTCGTATCGATCCCCGAACAGAGATGAGTGATGAATAAAAACTGATACACGACTCCAAGATACGCTGAAATATGAACATGAAATGAATGAATACGAATGATGAATGATTATTACTGAGTAAAAAAAATTCTGATGGGCAATTACTGAATGATAATTAATGAATTCACAACTGGGTATTACATACTCCCCCCCTTAAAAAGAGTTTTGTCCTCGAAACTAAGGGTAAACAACACGGGATATGAACTATCCATCAGGATCTGAAAACAAGATCTCGAGGAATGCTCCTCAACGCGAAACACACTTCGCCTGAACAACTGGGCCAACCCCCCATAAGTACTGACTCACGCCTCAAAAGGAAAGCGACAAGGCACATATAGTCCTCGGGACAAACTCAATCACACGCCCAAGTCCCCATGGCTTGATGTCTCAAATCACAATGAATAATTACCCTGATTATCACGAAATCTCGGGTACAACACAAAAAGAATGCATCAAATGACCCAAATCTCAAGATTGTCAAATACGATCATTATAATATAGATCAACAATAAATGATTCACAACCACGATACATTAATACGGATTAAGTTACACATTAATCCGAAAACAGAGAAAGGAATATACAAAAACTAAGGCTACATATCAAATGTACCCAACACCGATATCCTCCAGATAATCGATCTCCTGGATCTCATCGGTTTACGGAGACCCAAATCTGAAATCATTTCTCAATATGATCCCGGGAGGTCACAAGAACAAGAATGATCACAATGAATGATAATGAACCGAAATCTAACAAGGATCAAGAATGACTCATCGGGGTGAAATTATAATGTAATGAGTGATAGCTCAAATGAAATGATTGGAACCATTGTTCCCCGTGAAGTGAATGATTAGTTTGATAATTATAAGTCTCAACGTGATTGATATATGATGAGTGAATTATATGAATGAATGAACGACAATGAAATGAATGATTATCCTATTACCGAGCAAGAATTAACTTGCTCAAAACCGGTGATGAATGTCCTTACGTTGGGCTCTCGAAGCCTGGTAGGACCCCTCGAATGAAACCCGGGCTGGAGTAACAAAGTCCCTCGAGGCCCTTGAGCTCTCTCGAGATCTATCGGCCCTAGAACTCCTGCAGTATTTCTGAAGGTGTCCCTGATTTCCACACAGAAAACAGACAATAGCTGGCACCGTACACCGAGTACTCACGTGTCCTGCTGAATCACAGTTAAAGCAAACAACAGTCGAATTCATCGTCTGAGAGGAAGATGCTTTCTCAGCACGAAGACGACTGGAAAACGACCTCTTGGACGTCGGAGCCCGATGTCCCTCAGAACGAACCGTCATCCTAGTCCTCCCACCAGAAGAAACTGAAGGGTGCTTCTGAGTAAGCTCCTTCATCAAAAGCTCTACTCCAAGAGCCTTCTCGATGAACTCACTAAGTGAATTACAATTGTGATTGAACAACTGCATCCTCAACTACGGATTTAGCCTCTTGCTAAAATATTTGATCTTATCCGCCTCAGTACGGATAACTGACGAAGCAAACTGAAGTAGTCTCTGAAATTTCTCAGCAATGACAATAACACCCTCGTCCTCGACGGATTCGGGGTTCAAAACCTCTGACAACTTGGCTTCACGAAGTGGATCCGGATAATACCTCTCTAACATGAGAGCCTTGAACTCACTCCAAATACAATCACGATCGATGGGTTTCACAGAAACCCACCACGAATAAGCACCCTTACTCAAGTAATAAGCCGCTACTGCCACTTTACTCTCTTCCGGACACTGAACCATGTCGAAGAGTTTATTAAAATGCTTGAGCCAATGAACAATATCAGCTGGTTCCGACGAACCCTCAAAAGTAGGCGGCCTCTGACGAGAGATATCGCCAACAATCTGATTCACTACTCCAGTCTATCCATGAAACGGCACCTGGAATCCCTGTTGCGGTGGGCCACGAACCATCGAGGTCTGCATGGTCTCCACTATCCGCGTCATCTGAGTCATCTGGGCCATCATGCCCTGCATAAATATGAATGGGTCAACCCGAACACCTTTCGAGTGAGATGCCTATCGGGTACGACTCCCTGATAACGACTGATTATCTGCTGATGAATGAGTAGCCTCGCTATTTGATGAATTAATGAGATCCCTCGCGTTCACGTGGGCATGCACACGAGATCCCGGGTTTCGGCTCGCACCGCGGCCTCTGCCCCTGCGTCCTCTGACAATTCTATCCATACTAAACAGGAAAGCCACATGATAATTATAGATCCTGCATGAACATCGCATTATGATTGCGTGACGGAATGATAACAATGAGCATACACGCTATAACACAATGAATGCATTAATAATGCAATAAAATGATCGTCGACATAACGTCGGAATATGATAAGATCGCATGAACGATCAAGTGAGGTGACATGATTATTTGATGAAATTCCTGAAATGATTGCCTTGAACAGGTTAACAAGGTTGAAGATTTGATTCACAAGATCAACAACTGAATCGTGAGATGGACTGGATGATTAATGAATTAATCTGAACAATGAGATTGACTAAGTGATGAAGGAATTAACTGAGTGATGAATGAATTAACTGAGTGATGAATGATATTGACTGAGTGATGAATGAATTAACTGAGTGATGAATGAATTAACTGAGTGATGAATGAATTAACTGAGTGATGAATGATAATTAACTGAGCGATGAGATCGACTGAGTGATGAATGAATTAACTGAACAATGAGATTGACTGATTGATGAATGAATTAACATGATCGACAAGATCAAAATGATATTGAGGATTATTAACTGATGAATGAGTTGATCCTTAGCACCTACACAAGTCACACGTGCTCCAAAACAATTAGTCATGCACATCAATCGTAACAATAATATCACATATAGGTTTCAACAAAGCATGAATAATTAATGACATGATGAATATATGAACATAAAGAGAATCGAGTCCTTACACAGGTCATACGAAGCTTCGAGGTCTCGCGATACTAGTCTTCATTGACGACGAATTGATGAATGAATGACTCGTGCAGTCGTACTAATATTACGACCCACAAAACCCGACTGTCCAGATTGTCATAACCTGACAATCCCACTACTACCGCATCGGTAGAGCCACATAACTCACATATCAGGGTATCTCACAACCCAAAATCTCTGATACCATCTTCTGTAACACCCCCAAATCCTATTGGGTTATTACAGTGCCGTGGACCCCACGCTAGGAGATCCACCAGGCGAACATGACTAAAATACAATAAATTGAACAACAAGGGAAAATCATAGTCCCTACCATGATATTCGACACAATATTCCGATAAGGAATTTCAACGACAACGATGGGCTACATGGCCAAAAGTAAAAATACAACAATATCCACGAGCATCTGCTCGGGTAATACATGAGGACAATGACTGACAAACTGGAGAACACTCCAACTGACTGACCAACATGAACAACTCATACTAGTATCGCTCGAATGCCTCGTCGCCATCATCATGCCTCTGTGTCTCAACTCTCTCCTCGCAAGCACCTAAAACATGAAAACATGTTCCGCCCCCACGGGGTCAGTCATCCAGATAATGGACATCAAATACATGTATAACATGATATGCATCCAAAGGCAGAATGAAACGGTACAATGATGATAATAATACGAGATGCTCACAAACCAAGGTAATAAGCGAGCATTCATGAAACACTATGCCCACGGCACATGACACGTCCGTAGTGTAACTATCGCAAGTGCACGATATCGTATCAAGTAGTAAGTGGACTTTTTGAGTCCGGCTTATCGATCCCACAAGGAAGTTTGGTTATAATTTGAATTATACACTATTTAGTCTATTTTTATAGATACTAAGATGAGTGAAACACACAATTAAAGAGTTTGGTTTAATAATTGCAAACAAAATGCAATAATAGTTCTAATATTTTAAGGAAATAAAAAGATTGCAATAATAATAGATTGATTAACGATAAAATGAAATAGTTGGGATTACAAACTTAGTTCGTCATTAGTTATAGAAGATGTATAGGAGATCATAAGATGAATTTACTTATTATGTTGTGTAGATTCGGTTTTTCTTAAAAAGATGGTTTCTCTTTCGAACTACAAAACGCCCCTTACATATTGAATCAATCACCTATATTTCTATGTTGATTGGCTTCAATACATAGCATTAGGATTTATGAAAATAACTCAAAGAATCATCTAAGGTCTAGAGGTATATTTCTATCCCCTAGAACAACTTAGAGTGAAGATCATTTGATCTAATCAAACATATTTTCTTTCGAAACATATGAAGACCATAAATATCGTCATTTATTGGCCAAATAAATAAAGATTATTAAAACAATGAAAATCACACACAATAATAAGTAGTTCACAATATATCTTTATACAAACATAAATAACATGACTAACCTTGTTTATAATCCCAACTAAAGGTAACTTAGCCCATGAAGGGTTTAATATACATAATACAAGCTTTGGTGGTCATTATTAGTTGAATCAAGAGAAAGAATTGATCCTCACTCCCTTAGTAGATAAAGGAGAAAGAAGCAATAAACTCTCTGAACAACATATGATATACCACAGTTGCACAAATCACTCAAGAATACAAGTGTGTTCTTCACACAAAAAGAAAATATTACAAAAAGTGGAAAAATTATATGATGAATGATGATTGATGAAGGATCTAAGGGGTCTATTTATACACCTAAAGTCATCTAATAGCTCCAAAACTCCAGCATTATTACAATAGATCGGATCAATGCCAGCCATCCCCTCAATAATACACAAAAAGTATAAAAAATTAGACAAATTATCACAATCTGTCAAGAGTTACGGCCGTAACATTAAGGAGTTACGGCCGTAACTTGGATGACTTACGGCCGTAACTTGGCTTTGTCAATTTGCTCACTGGTTGTTTTGAGAGTTACGTTTTCAGCCCAGAATTTCTCAGACTTTGTGTTTTTGCCCCAAATCTTCTTCGGATGATAACTTTTGATATATAACTCTGATTTTGAATCCGGAAAGACCGCCGAATTCGTCTCGGAAAGCCCTACAACATGAATATATCAAAATTCAACAAAGAGAATATTTAATAAACATGTTATTTCTTGAGTAAATCAGTTATTCAATCCGATTGAGACTAGATTTACATCATCATCCGATAAAAATAAAATTATTAAAAACTAATTAATTAAAAGCAAAAAATGAGTAGACTTGCTCAATTATGGGTGATATTTATCGATACAAACCATGGATAAGTGTATAAAACTGACACTTATCACACCCCCAAACTTGAATTCTTGCTAGTCCCGAGCAAGACTCTTTATTATTCACGCTCCAAAAATAAAAATAAGAAAAATTAATACACACATAAATTAAAATATAAAAAGAGAAAAGGAGATCAAAATACCATTAATACATAACAACCAGCTTTATACAGTAGATAGAAATGAATCAAGATTCAAAATAAATCTACTAATGATTTTGAAGTTAAAACACGGTTTATTTTGTAATTCCAAAATGCAAGGTTTCCCTCCAAAAGGCTGATTATTTCTTTCCCACTCGTGATACACACGACTCCCTTTAATGGTTTCTCTCGATCACTCGTTTATTTTTCGACTCAATATGAAGAAGAATTTCATTAGCGTCATCAAATATTATGATTTTTTACGAAATTGAGTGTATTGAAATTCAGCCGCTAATTAATTCAGATCTGCTCATAAACTACATCCCTTAGTGATAGCTTTCACACCCTTATTTGCTAACATGTAGCTCTTTTCACCAATACAATTTTTATCTTTTTTTTAAAAGGTGATAGCTTTCACACCGTTATTTGCTAACGTGTAGCTCTTTTCACTAATTTTTCTGTGAGACGGCAGCTACGCACCAACAATGGTTAGTCCTTTATTTTTCGCAAAATTTAAGACCCCCAAAATTAGGCAGCTGTCGCTGCTCAACACTTCTCCTTTTTGTCATTTTTATTTTTTTCAGGTGATAGCTTTCACACCGTTATTTGCTAACGTGTAGCTCTTTTCACCAATGACTCCTTTTTTTAGGGAATAGAATTTTTTGCAGAAAATCATTTCTTAGTTAAGCATGGTAATTCAACAACTCCACAAATTAAGTAAATTTCAGTTCTATTTTTCATCAACCGACTGATTCTTCTTTTCTCAAGGTAACGAATGACTTGATTTTATATGATAACTACAAGGCTGGGAAAGAGAGATTAAGGCTCAAAAATTTTGGAATATACAATTTTTTTAACCGGTTTAAAACGATTTTAGAAGCTTGTATATAGCTAACTTGTTGGTGTTATGGCCAGATCTAGAAATCTCACAGATCAAAATAATATATATATATATATATATATATATATATAAATTAAGGCAAATAACCAAAATAATCAAAACACACCAAAATTCAAACACACCAAAATAATTAAAGAAACCACCCCCAAACATGAAAATAAAACTGTCCTCAGTTTAAAAAAAAAACAATGCAGAAAAGCAGAATACTCCCTGTTAAGAAAGTTGATGCTTGAGCTAACGCCTTTTAGAATCTGCAAGAGAATAAATATACGAGGCACACAACAAAATAAAATAAAATATACTCGGAAGTATAACACAATTTTTAAGATGCGCATCAAGAAAGTCCGAAGAGTCGCCTTACGCTGCCATCAATGCTTTTATAAAAAAAACACACAATAAAAATTACAGCAATAAAATAACAATACATAAATCGCGAATAGATGCGCGTCAAGAGATCAAGAAGAAACTCCTTAAGCTGCCACCATTTAGCACGATTATTACACACGACAGAAAAAAAATACAAGAGGTCCGACATGGGTTATCAAAGGGAGAGGAATGAATCCACTTTTCGTTTTCTCACGGTAAAATCTTCCATCCAGACAATTTTAGCTAGAGCTGGATCTGGTTGAGGAACAAATTCATTGAGTTTTTTGATTAGTTCTTCTGGTGTTGTTGCAACGACTATTATTCGTTTAGCACGCTCGGGAATAAAACCCTTTTCAGCAGAGTAGTCGATGAAAGATAGTAAACCATCAAAGAAACCATTGACATTAAGCAGACGTATTGGTTTTTGATGAACATTTAGCTGGGCTCTGGTAACCACATGAAAAAGTTCCTCAAGAGTGCCAAAACCACCGGGAAGGGTGATAAAGGCACCAGAATTATTTGTCATGTGAGTTATGCGATCTTGCATATTTACAGATCTAAACTCATCTCCAATAGTTGACCCGGTGATTTTACTTTCAACTAGAGGTTTTGGAATTATTTCCAACACTCTTACTCCTTCCATATAGGCAGAAGCAGCAGCTCGTCCCATTAATCCTAGACTTCCTCCTCCGTAAACTACATGAATGCATTTTTCTCCTAATGTACGACCCAAGTTGTGGGCTGCTTCAGTAAAGCATGCCTCTTTTCCATAACTAGCTCCACCAAAAATGCAGACTGTGCTAAATTTTTTTGTGGAAGATGATGACTCCATTTTTGAAAAGAACAATTATTTAGAGAGAAAAAGATAAAAGTACAAGTTTGAGGGATGAATAAAAAAACAATCACAAAGTTTATTTATAGAAGAAAAATGATGAAAAATTGCTAAACAAGTTTGTGATTGCGTTGATTACGTTTGTACTACTCAATAGAATAATGAATGCATTTATCGCGTATCACATTTTTTTATTCAGAAAATCTCACCTCACGACAAAAATAAAAGATACTTACGCGTATGTACAGTAGTTGTGATTGTGGCTCACATATTCCTCTGATTTTACGTTCAGAAATGGCCTAAACGCCTTCTATGAGTCGGGGAGAAGCTTCCCATCCAATTTTCTTACAAATTGGCAAACAGGGTCTTTTAACGTCAGATTCCCAAGACGTTGTTCATATTCTGGTTTGAATTTATTCCACAAACATCGAATTCCGTGATGTACGAGTCCACTAGGATGCGTGTCAAGAGAAATTTCGATATCATCTAAATTCTCTTTATTCAGACCATCCTTAATGAATTGAATTTTATCTTCTCTGTTTGTAGATGGAATTCCCAAAGATCGACATTTTAAATTACAGTTCAATCTAGCACATTTATAGCAAACGGCTATTATCTTTGCTCGTCGTTTCTTTGCATATGAACTTTTTCCTAGCCCTGGTAAAAATCTAGTAGGTATTTCTGTGAATTCACCTGCTATTCTTACTTTGGATTCAATTATGAATCTTATGTCAAAAGGTATGCTTTTATTCATAAGCAACATCATCCTTTCAAGTCTCATCTTATAGATTTTTAAAATGACATTTTTGCTCAGAAAGGGAAATCTTTTTTCGATTTTATACAATGTTTCTTCCATGATAAAAAAAAAAGACAATGAAAATAATTGAAGAAAATATCGACAAATATCAGTTGTTGTGGGAAACTGAAAAATCCGACTTTAATAGTCACGGAGTACCGTTATCCGCCACTTGACCGGACAAACACAATTGAGTACTAAGTTATAACGTCGAGAAATTTGTACCTATAAAAATAGTTTACAATGTAAGATTTCAAATATAACTTATACTTCCCCGGCAACGATGCCAAAAACTTGACACGTTCTTAGTGTAACTATCGCAAGTGCACGATATCGTATCAAGTAGTAAGTGAACTTTTTGAGTCCGGTTTATCGATCCCACAAGGAAGTTTGGTTATAATTTGAATTATACACTATTTAGTCTATTTTTATAGATACTAAGATGAGTGAAACACACAATTAAAGAGTTTGGTTTAATAATTGCAAAGAAAATGCAATAATAGTTCTAATATTTTAAGGAAATAAAAAGATTGCAATAATAATAGATTGATTAACGATAAAATGAAATAGTTGGGATTACAAACTTAGTTCGTCATTAGTTATAGAAGATGTATAGGAGATCATAAGATGAATTTACTTATTATGTTGTGTAGATTCGATTTTCCTTAAAAAGACGGTTTCTCTTTCGAACTATAAAACGCCCCTTACATATTGAATCAATCCACTATATTTCTATGTTGATTGGCTTCAATACATAGCATTAGGATTTATGAAAATAACTCAAAGAATCATCTAAGGTCTAGAGGTATATTTCTATCCCCTAGAACAACTTAGAGTGAATATCATTTGATCTAATCAAACATATTTTCTTTCGAAACATATGAAAACCATAAATATCGTCATTTATTGGCCAAATAAATAAAGATTGTTAAAACAATAAAAATCACACACAATAATAAGTAATTCACAATATATCTTTATACAAACATAAATAACATGACTAACCTTGTTTATAATCCCAACTAAAGGTAACTTAGCCCATGAAGGGTTTAATATACATAATACAAGCTTTGGTGGTCATTATTAGTATCCTCACTCCCTTAGTAGATAAAGGAGAAAGAAGCAATAAACTCTCTGAACAACATATGCTATACCACACTTGCACAAATCACTCAAGAACACAAGTGTGTTCTTCACACAAAAAGAAAATATTACAAAAAGTGGAAAAATTATATGATGAATGATGATTGATGAAGGATCTAAGGGGTCTATTTATATACCTAAAGTCATCTAATAGCTCCAAAACTCCAGCATTATTACAATAGATCGGATCAATGCAAGTCATCCCCTCAATAATACACAAAAAGTATAAAAAATTAGACAAATTATCACAATCTGTCAAGAGTTACGGCCGTAACATTAAGGAGTTACGGCCGTAACTTGGATGATTTATGGCCGTAACATTCAGTAGTTACGGCCGTAACTTGGCTTCGTCCATTTGCTCACTGGTTGCTTTGAGAGTTACGTTTTCAGCCCAGAATTTCTCAGACTTTGCGTTTTTGCCCCAAATCTTCTTCGGATGATAACTTTTGATATATAACTCTGATTTTGAATCCGGAAAGACCGCCGAATTCATCTCGGAAAGCCCTACAACATGAATATATCAAAATTCAACAAAGAGAATATTTAATAAACATGTTATTTCTTGAGTAAATCAGTTATTCAATCCGATTGAGATTAGATTTACATCATCATCAGATAAAAATAAAATTATTAAAAACTAATTAATTAAAAGCAAAAAATGAGTAGACTTGCTCAATTAGGGGTGATATTTATCGATACAAACCATGAATAAGTGTATAAAACTGACACTTATCAGCACACTATTAATACCTGTTCGACAGGTTAGAATATAAGTGCCCAACGGCGAATCATAATCACAGAGTACCACAATGAATTACACGACATGAACCAATCCAGAACTGAATTAATTAAGAATCACAATGACCGAGGGCTCCAATGAAATTATCAAGACATCATAAAGACCTAAAAGCCACTCAGCCGAAGCTGTCAAATATCACAATCACATGAAGCCAAAACAGCCCGAAGCTGTATCGATTAGGGCCGAAGCCACGGCACGAAGCCGTATCACCATTAGGGCCGAAGCCACGGCACGAAGCCGTATCACAGTTAGGGCCGAAGCCACGACACGAAGCCGTATCACAGTTAGGGCCGAAGCCACGACACGAAGCCGTATCACAATTTGGCCTTCCAATGGCCGTGACCTACTGAATTATAGGTGTTGGAAACCCAACCGTGAAGGTTCAAGCCCCGAACTTACCCATAATGAGCACTAGCCGAGACTAGCCTCCAAAATATAATTAATCACAAACGACAACGATCCGTAGATTACCGGATTCACGAGAATGATAGTGTGCTACCTTGAGTCAGCCAACACGATAATGATGACTCACGGATGGGCATCGTACTCGACAGTCCTAATTCAATACCTCGATTACCTTAGAATGGTCAATCGATAACAACGACACAACGGATGGGAACTATCCTTGACAGACCCAATTCAATACCTCGATTGCCTTAGAATGGCCAACCGATAACAATGATGCAGCGGATGATTCAATATCTCGATTGCCTTATAACGGTCAATCGATAACAATGATACAACGAATGATTGAGCACCTCGATTGCCTTAGAACGGCTAATCGATGACAATGATACAATAAATGCCTCGGTACCTTTAATCGGCTACCGATGACGAGGATGAGAATGAATACGACAATGCCTTCAATCGGCTAATACAACATGAATGACAGGACGCCAACATTAATAACAATGATTACAACAACGTCTTAGATCGACATCAATATTAACAACAACAACCGATACATCAATTCCGCGAACCGGTGATCGATAATAACATTAACAACGAATATCTCAATGCCTTACCGGCCATTAATGAATGATAATAAACATTTAGCATAATTGCCTAAGAGTATCGTATCGAACGATCCCCTAATATCAATGAACTTATGAAAAGACTAAGTCTCGGAATGATATAACACATTCATACACATATATGATAACATTAATCTCATTGACTAGTACAAGTATAAAACTTACCTCAACTGAAGGCGATGAAATCCTTCCACGAACAACGAACGGCGTTCTCCGATAAATACAAGCGCTCGAACAACCTTGAATGAAATACAATTCATTCAATAACACAACATCAATCGTAAATAACACAACGATCGAAAGAGACTCTTTGAGACATTTAATCGAACACTAAATGTTCAAAGTTCCTCAAGAACCTAATAATCATCAATCAGGTTGAACGAATCGAAGATATGGATATACAATCCATAGAACATGATTAATAATGTTTATTAACATCAACCGATTCATCAAAATCGGACAGAGAATGAAATCAAAGCCAAAATTCCCATAATGGACAATTTTAGGAAAACCAAGAGAATTACCTTGATTCGACGAAGAAGAAGGATTAGATGTTGATATGATCACCTAGAGCCTCCTAAAAACATGATTGGATGGAGTAGAATCAATCATAACCCCAAACCCTAGTCGAATCACCCGACTACCGCGAGAAGAAGGAGAGAAAGTGAGAAATGAGGTGAAAACCTGTCTGATCCCCCTTATATACTCCAGTGACGCACGACCAAAACGCACGACCAATTGTCCATCTGTCTGGTCGTGCGCCAGGCCACTTCCCGGCCACTGATCTCACGCATGAGCAGCATGCACGAGCACCTGCTTGTGTGTCTTGCTCGTGTGTCCCTGATGGTCTCCAAAGTGAACTGTCCAAACCTGATACCACGCACGAGCAGCACGCACGAGCAGCTGCTCGTGTGTCATGCTCGTGCGTCCCTGCTGAGTGCCAAATGACAAGGGAACATGAAAGTGATAGGACACACATGTCTACACATGACCTGCACGACTTACACAATAATAAGTCATGTCCAATCGGTGAAACAATCATGGAACTCCCAACACAAAGCGACCAATCATGATGATGATGAAAATATTCTCGTATCGATCCCCGAACAGAGATGAGTGATGAATAAAAACTGATACACGACTCCAAGATACGCTGAAAGATGAACACGAAATGAATGAATACGAATGACGAATGATTATTACTGAGTGAAAAAAATTCTGAGGGGCAATTACTGAATGATAATTAATGAATTCACAACCGGGTATTACATACTCCCCCCTTAAAAAGAGTTTCGTCCTCGAAACTAAGGGTAAACAACACGGGATATGAACTATCCATCAGGATCTGAAAACAAGATCTCGAGGAATGCTCCTCAACGCGGAACACACTTCGCCTGAACAACTGGGCCAACCCCCCATAAGTACTGACTCACGCGTCAAAAGGAAAGAGACAAGGCACATATAGTCATCGGGACCAACTCAATCACACGCCCAAGTCCCCATGGCTCGACGTCTTGAATCACAATGAATAATTACCCAGATTATCACGAAATCTCGGGTACAGCACAAATAGAATGCATCAAATGACCCAAATCTCAAGATTGTCAAATACGATCATTATAAGATAGATCAACAATAAATGATCCACAACCACGATACATTAATACGGATTAAGTTACACATTAATCCGAAAACAGAGAAAGGAAGATACAAAAACTAAGGCTACATATCAAATGTACCCAACACCAATATCCTCCAGATAATCGATCTCCTGGATCTCATCGGTTTATGGAGACCTAAATCTGAACTCATTGCTCAATATGATCCCGGGAGGTCACAAGAACAAGAATGATCACAATGAATGATAATGAACCGAAATCTAACAAGGATCAAGAATGACTCATCGGGGTGAAATGATAATGTAATGAGTGATAGCTCAAATGAAATGATTGGATCCATTGTTTCCCGTGAAGTGAATGATTAGTTTGATAATTATAAGTATCAACGTGATTGATATATGATGAGTGAATTATATGAATGAATGAACGACAATGAAATGAATGATTATCCTATTGCCGAGCAAGAATTAACTTGCTCAAAACCGGTGATGAATGTCCTTACCTCGGGCTCTCGAAGCCTGGTAGGACCCCTCGAATGAAACACGGGCTGGAGTAACAAAGTCCCTCGAGGCCCTTGAGCTCTCTCGAGATCTATCGGCCCTAGAACTCCTACAGTATTTCTGAAGGTGTCCCTGATTCCCACACAGAAAACAGACAATAGCTGGCACCATACACCGAGTACTCACGTGTCCTGCTGAATCACAGTTAAAGCAAACAACAGTCAAATTCATCGTCTGAGAGGAAGATGCTTTCTCAGCACGAAGACCACTCGAAAACGACCTCTTGGATGTCGGAGCCCGATGTCCCTCAGAACGAACCGGCATCCTAGTCCTCCCACCAGAAGAAACTGAAGGGTGCTTCTGAGTAAGCTCCTTCATCAAAAGCTCTGCTCCAAGAGCCTTCTCGATGAACTAACTAAGTGAATTACAATTGTGATTGAACAACTGCATCCTCAACTGCAGATTTAGCCTCTTGCTAAAATATTTGATCTTATCCGCCTCAGTACGGATAACTGACGAAGCAAACTGAAGTAGTCCCTGAAATTTCTCAGCAATGACAATAACACCCTCGTCCTCGACGGATTCGGGGTTCAAAACCTCTGACAACTTGGCTTCACGAAGTGGAGCCGGATAATACCACTCTAACATGAGAGCCTTGAACTCACTCCAAATACAATCACGATCGATGGGTTTCACAGAAAGCCACCATGAATAAGCACCCTTACTCAAGTAATAAGCCGCTACTGCCACTTTACTCTCTTCCGGACACTGAACCATGTCAAAGAGTTTATCAAAGTGCTCGAGCCAATGAACAATATCAGCTGGTTCCGACGAACCCTCAAAAGTAGGCGGCCTCTGACGAGAGATATCGCCAACAATCTGATTCACTACTCTAGTTTGTCCATGAAACGGCACCTGCAATCCCTGTTGTGGTGGGCCACGAACCATCGAGGTCTACATGGTCTCCACTATCCGCGTCATCTGAGTCATCTGGGCCATCATGCCCTGCATAAATATGAATGGGTCAACCCAAACACCTTCCGAGTGAGATGCCTCTCGGGTACGACTCCTTGATAGCGACTGATTATCTGCTAATGAATGAGTAGCCTCGCTATTTGATGAATTAATGATATCCCTCGCGTTCGCGTGGACATGCACACGAGATCCCGGGTTTTGGCTCGCACCGCGGCCTCTACCCCTGCGTCCTCTGACAGCTCTATCCATACTGAAGCAGGAAAGCCACATGATAATTATAGATCCCGCATGAACATCGCATTATGATTACGTGATGGAATGATAACAATGAGCATACACGCTATAACACAATGAATGTATTAATAATGCAATAAAATGATCGTCGACATAACGCCGGAATATGATAAGATCGCATGAACGATCAAGTGAGGTGACATGATTATTTGTTGAAATTCCTGAAATGATTGCCTTGAACAGGTTAACAAGGTTGAAGATTTGATTCACAAGATCAACAACTGAATCGTGAGATGGACTGGATGATTAATGAATTAATCTGAACAATGAGATTGACTAAGTGATGAAGGAATTAACTGAGTGATGAATGATATTGACTGAGTGATGAATGAATTAACTGAGTGATGAATGAATTAACTGAGTGATGAATGATATTGACTGAGTGATGAATGAATTAACTGAGTGATAGAATGATATTGACTGAGTGATGAATGAATTAACTGAGCGATGAGATTGACTGAGTGATGAATGAATTAACTGAACAATGAGATTGACTGATTGATGAATGAATTAACATGATCGACAAGATCAAAATGATGATTGAGGATTATTAACTGATGAATGAGTTGATGCTTATCACCTACACAAGTCACACGCGCTGCAAAACAATTAGTCATGCATATCAATCGTAACAATAATATCACATATAGGTTTCAACAAAGCATGAATAATTAATGACATGATGAATATATGAACATAAAGAGAATCGAGTCCTTACACAGGTCATACGAAGCTTCGAGGTCTCGCGATACTAGTCTTCACTGACGACGACTCGATGAATGAATGACTCGTGCAGTCGTACTAATATTACGACTCACAAAACCCGACTGTCCAGATTGTCATAACCTGACAGTCCCATTACTACCGCATCGGTAGAGCCACATAACTCACATATCAGGGTATCTCACAACCTAAAATCTCTAATACCATCTTCTGTAACACCCCCAAATCCTATTGGGTTATTACAGTGTCGTGGACCCCACGCCAGGAGATCCACCAGGCGAACATGACTAAAATATATTAAAATGAACAACAAGGGAAAATCATAGTCCCTACCATGATATCCGACACAATATTCCGATAACAAATTTCAACGACAACCATGGGCCTACATGGCCAAAAGTAAAAATACAACAACATCCACGAGCATCTGCTCGGGTAATACATGAGGACAATGACTGACAAACTGGAGAACACTCCAACTGACTGACCAACATGAACAACTCGGACTAGTATCGCTCGAATGCCTCGTCACCATCATCATGCCCCTATGTCTCAACTCTCTCCTCGCAAGCACCTAAAACATAAAAACATGTTCCGCCCCCACGGGGTCAGTCATCCAGATAATGAACATCAAATACATGTATAACATGATATGCATCCAAAGGCAGAATGAAACGGTACAATGATGATAATAATACGAGATGCTCACAAACCAAGGTAAGAACCGAGCAATCGTGAAAAACTATGCCCACGACACACTATTAATACCTGTTCGATAGGTTAGAACATAAATGCCCAACGGCAAATCATAATCACAGAGTACCACAATGAATTACACGACATGAACCAAACCAGAACTGAATTAATTAAGAATCACAATGCCCGAGGGCTCGAATGAAATTATCAAGACATCATAAAGACCTAAAAGCCACTCACCCGAAGCTATCAAATATCAAAATCACATGAAGCCAAAACAGCCCGAAGCTGTATCGATTAAGGCCGAAACCACGACACGAAGCCGTATCACCATTAGGGCCGAAGCCACGGCACGAAGTCGTATTACCATTAGGGCCGAAGCCACTATACAAAGCCGTATCACCATTAGGGCCGAAGCCATGGCACGGAGCCGTATCACAGTTAAGGCCGAAGCCACGGCACGAAGCCGTATCACAGTTAGGGCCGAAGCCACGGCACGAAGCCGTATCACAATTTGGCCTTCCAATGGCCGTGACCTACTGAATTATAGGTGTTGGAAACCCAACCGTGAAGTTTCAATCCCTAAACTTACCCATAATGAGCACTAGCCGAGAATAGCCTCCAAAATATAATTAATCACAAACGACAACGATCCGTAGATTATCGAATTCACGAGAATGATAGTGTGCTACCTTGAGTCGGCCAACACGATAATGATGACTCACAAATGGGCATCGTACTCGACAGTCCCAATTCAATACCTCGATTACCTTAGAATGGTCAATCGATAACAACGACACAATGGATGGGAACTATCCTTGACAGCCCCAATTCAATACCTCGATTGCCTTAGAATGGCCAACCGATAACAATGATGCATCGGATGATTCAATATCTCGATTGCCTTATAACGGTCAATCGATAACAATGATACAACGAATGATTGAGCACCTCGATTGCCTTAGAATGGCTAATCGATGACAATGATACAATAAATGCCTCGGTACCTTTAATCGGCTACCGATGACGAGGATGAGAATAAATACGACAATGCCTTCAATCGGCTAATACAACATGAATGACAGGACGCCAACATTATTAACAATGATTAAAACAACGTCTTAGATCGACATCAATATTAACAACAACAACCGATACATCGATACCGCGACCCGGTGATCGATAATAACATTAACAACGAATATCTCAATGCCTTACTGGTCATTAAAGAATGATAATAAACATTTGGCATAATTGCTGAAGAGTATCGTATCGAACGATCCCCTAATATCAATGAACTTATGAAGAGACTAAGTCTCGGAATGATACAACACATTCATACACATATATGATAACATTAATCTCATTGACTAGTACAAGTATAAAACTTGCCTCAACCGAAGGCGATGAAATCCTTCCACGAACAACGAACGGTGTTCTCCGATAAATACAAGCGCTCGAACAACCTTGAATGAAATGCAATTCATTCAATAACACAACATCAATCGAAAATAACACAATGATCGAAAGAGACTCTTTGAGACATTTAATCGAACACTAAATGTTCAAAGTTCCTCAAGAACCTAATAATCATCAATCGGGTTGAACGATCGAAGATATGGATATACAATCCATAGAACATGATTTATAATGTTTATTAACATCAACCGATTCATCAAAATCGGACGGAAAATGAAATCAAAGCCAAAACTCCCAAAATGGACAATTTTAGGAAAACCAAGAGAATTACCTTGATTCGACGAAGAAGAAGGATTAGATGTTGATATGATCACCTAGAGCCTCTTCAAAACATGACTGGATGGAGTAGAATCGATCATAACCCCAAACCCTAGTCGAATCGCCCGACTACCGCGAGAAGACGGAGAGAAAGTGAGAAATGAGGTGAAAACCCGTCTGATCCCCCTTATATACTCCAGTGACGCACGACCAAAACGCATGACCAATTGTGCGTGCCGGTCGTGCGCTGTGCCACGCCTGCCACTGATCTCACGCACGAGCAGCACGCACGAGCACCTGCTCGAGTGTCTTGCTCGTGTGTCCCTGATGGTCGCCAAAGTGAACTGTCCAAACCTGATACCACGCACGAGCAGCTGCTCGTGTGTCATGCTCGTGGGTCCCTGCTGAGTGCCAAATGACAAGGGAACACAAAAGTGACAGGACACGCATGTCTACACACGACCTGCACGACTTACACGATAATAAGTCACGTCCAATCAGTGAAACAATCATGGAACTCCCAACACAAAGCGACCAATCATGATGATGATGAAAATATTCTCGTATCGATCCCCGAACAGAGATGAGTGATGAATAAAAACTGATACACGACTCCAAGATACGCTGAAAGATGATCACGAAATGAATGAATACGAATGACGAATGATTATTACTGAGTGAAAAAAATTCTGAGGGGCAATTACTGAATGATAATTAATGAATTCACAACCGGGTATTACAGTTTCCGTCCGATTTTTTCTAGTTTCCGACCAGTTCCTGACTCCTTGGACAGAATACTACAAATTATCCGAAACAAATTATTTAAAATAATAATAAAATAATCCATAAGTCTGTATATAGAATTATTGATTCAATGACGCAATTTCGACTGAGTCAAAGTAATCCAATTTTGCTGAAATATATTCAAACAAATTCCAAAAATATGTTTTAAAATTTATTATGTAATAATACCATAAGAGTCCTATAATCATGATGTCACTTTTTTTACTACTGTACCCGAAAGTATCCGAAATGGTATTTAAAAGTAAATCTTCATCGCTAAAGTTATTCAAATACTATGAAGTCATTTTTAGAAATAACTTCACTAATTATTGGCATGTAATAGTACTTACTTTATAATTTTTATATAATGTAAAATACTGGGATTTTATATACTCTCCCTCTAAAAAAAGGTCATCATCATTAAGTCATTCTCGAGTACATTTCCCAATCTTCACTAAAAAAATATTACCGTAGAATATGATGTTGTGCACCGCCTGGTTCTATCATTGATTTTCCAATGATTAATGGATAATGTTATTCGATTCCTTTAAAATATCAAGTACAACATCAATAGCGGTGCACATCAATTATCACATAAATAGCAAAGACATCAAGTATACCATCGATAACAGTAAACACACCAAGCATATTATCACATTGCGTCCTTCGAAATTATTTCATCCATTCTTGAAATGGTAACAATATGGGTATTAAATACTCTCCCTCTAAAAATTAAGTTTCGACCCGAAACTTATGTTTGGAACAACTCGGAGTACCGGTTACGCATTTCTTCTTTGGTTTCCCAAGTGGCGTCTTCAACTCCATGGTGTGACCACTAGATTTTAACTAGAGGAATCGATTTATTTCTTAATTTCTTTATACGATAATCTAAAATAGTTGTAACACCCCCAAAACCGTATGGGAATATTACACGCCGTAGACCCTTTCCACAAGGATCTACCAGGCTAAACATCCATAAACAACCAAATGCTTGCCCGACCAGGGTCAAACAATATAATAATACAGACCGTTAAGGTCACTTACACACGAATACACAGACGGATGAGGTCACACAACTCCATCAACAGAACTGACTAAAACAACATTACCCACACAGGGGTTGAAACACAATACAGCGGAAGACTGAAATCAACTCTGACAACACTACAAGAACCAAAACATCTCTCAACTCTTGATTAGTATCGCAGCTCGTCATCCACTTGTGCCAATCCTGTGACTGCTCCCCCGAACCTGCATGTACCTGGACGCAAAACAGACATCCACCCCCCGATTACTCGGGGGTTAGTAAAACTCCACTGTTTTACTAGTGCAAGTATAATACGATACGAAATGCAACAAGTAAATAGCAACTACGAATTAATACGGAAATCAATCATCAAATGTTCCCGAGAAGTTTTAAAATTTCAAACTCAAGAAAGAGATATTTGAAAAGGAACTCATCATCTCGGGGATTTTTGAAGTAGAAATTCTTTTGGACCTCGAGTCCCAATTTACAAAACCTTTTCGTAAACATTAGGGCCTCAGCCCGATTCTCATTTCAAAACACACTAGATAAGGTATCATTATGAGTCCAAGACCCATATATAAAATGTTATCCAAACAGTCACTGTTATTCAATCATTGTTCGTACACATCATGTACCGAACTTCGGAGGCCTCGACGGACCTTACCCGGACCACACGCACTGTTCGTACACATCATGTACCGAACTCCGGAGGCCTCGACGGACCCTACCCGGCCACAAACATCATTCGTACACATCATGTACCGAACTCCAGAGGCCTCGTCAGACCCTACCTGGATCACACACCTTTGTTCGTACACATCATGTACCGAACTCCAGAGGCCTCGTCAGGCCTTACCTGGAACACACACACACACATCGACACGACACAACTCATAATCATCAAATGTCAAGCCAATCTACATTACACTGAAATGTATAACCAAGTATGTAAATCGAAACGACACAAGTATCATAACCATCACGACAACTCAACAATGACCAAACACGCCCGTCACAAACTTAGATGATTAACATGACCAACACAATTCCACGAAGTTGTCTAAGTGAGGGTATTATCGCTACCATCAATTGTTCATAATAATCAATTCATACGAAGCATATTCACGAAAGTAAACCAATGCATCACAATCATAACACGACGTCCCTATTCACAAGACACAATTCGTATAGTAAAATACTTGCCTTAATAACCGCTACCGAATACTCCGAAGAACACGGTTCGACCGGGAAGCTCGGACCCCGAAGAAGACAACGAATGGAAGGGTTCCGGCTCGAGTTCTTCACAAGAATTTCGTCCCTAAGTCATACAAATGATAAATCAACAATCGTACGATGGATAATAATCACACAACGCCCAATCCCCCCTCTAAGACCTTTCATCGGACACCTTCAAGGTGTCGATTAAGAACTCGATCGAAACGACGAATTGATACGATCCAACCATGGAATAACAAGGGAAATGATGTAATACATCTAAATAATCACCAATCCATCACAATCCTAAGTTAAATCGGATTAAACGGGCGAAATCCAACAAAATCCCCAATTTCCCAAAACTAGATTTGTAGAAAATCTAACCTTGATTCGGTCGATCAGAGGAGGTTATGGAATGATTAATCGATGTTATAAGCTCAAGAACTTCGTGGATTCACCGCCTAACAACATGCCTTCGACCTCTCCAAGCTTCCAGCCGCGGAAGGAGAAGAACGAAATGAAAAACGGGTGAAGAAGTAGCCTGCCCGAAAATATATATACTGCCCAGCGACGCACGAGCAGGCACGCACGAGCGGCCGGTCGTGCGCCGGGTCGTGCGCGCCCACTGCCAGCAATCTGCCGGGACGCACGAGCACTGGGCACGAGCACTCGCTCGTGCGTGTGCAGTCAGGGCCGCACGAGCACCGGATCGTGCACGCAGCTCGTGCGCCACGCTCGTGCGCGCCTGGTCGGTCCCTGCCGCACGTGGCCGGCCCGTGCCTAGCCGCCATGACTCGACGACTCGAATTCCCGAAAACATACGGAACGAACACGATGAATAGTATAACATTCAAAACACGAGTGAAGCACTAAACAAACACATGGTTCCGACAACCCGAAGGTTGAAAGGACGATACGAAGGCATACACCCCAAAACTTTGGGAAATTACGAAAATGGCCCAAAACGTCCGAAATACACGATACACGATCGAAACACCAAACCAAAGCTCGCAACATGAATAATAACATTCAATGAACTTACGAGAAACTCGAAACAACAGTTTCGGACGAGATTCGCAAGAATCGAACTCAAGTGCGAAAAAGCCGCTTAAGAACACGGAATTCAACAAAACTATACCGAAACGAACTCGGATGACAAAAAGTGAAGAATTAATAATTCTCGAAATGACGGAACGGTCACAACAGAGTCGCTAAGATGGACTTCCGCCAAAAAAAAGAAAATTACCGGAAATCGAAATTTCGGATATTACATACTACCCTCCTTAAAAGAAGTTTTGTCCCGAAACTTAAAACAAGTAGGGAGAAGCAATATCCCGCAAGGGAAACTCAACGAGATACACAAGAAATGCATAACTTTCGCCTATCGACGAAACATTACAAGCAACGAAAAGGAAAATACGGCGTGAAAACACGCTCCACGACGACTAACACAACGCCACCGGCTAAGATTCAAATATTAACGAGTAAATAACGACACATCACATACCGCATCACATGCACACATTAATAAAAGAAATGCACACAACGAAAAGTCTCGCTCGTCAAACACTACAACAGAGTATACCAAACCATTCCCGACAGAAAAACGAATTCCATATAATCATAACGGCACGAAATAACCGACACCAACCGACACATAATAAATTGCTAATTTCATGACTCCATGGTCCACTATCACGTCTCCGTAGGTTCAGCAACCATACGAAACTTATTCAAAACAAATATCAGTCGTCAAGCTCCAAACATAAAAATGTCAAAAAAATGCATCTCTACACGAGAAACAATCCACGTAATGAGTACGAAAACACCATCACTGGACATCACTGAGCCCTCCAGGAGTAGGGATGGAACTCCGGTTCCCTACCATATTGGCAACAACCTCGCAATACTGAACTCGATGCCCCTCGCGTCCACAATTATAACAAGTCACCGGCGGTTTCTTACAATGCGCACATTCATGGCCCAGAACGTTACAGTTGAAACACCTAGGAGCATTACCAGAACTCAAAGACACCGGCTTGGGTCTTTTAGATTCTCTAGCTGACCGAGAAGGTCCCATACTTGACTGATACGAGGGTCGAGGTTTAGGAATCCCAATTCCCTCACTTCCCAATGCGTCATCGGAAATCTTCTGCTTCTTCGCTACCGATACAGACTCTGTAGACATCATAGCCATTTCAAATGCTAAGGCTCGATCTTGATAGTCCTTCAACGTCGTACACATAAAAGGGGCCATACACTGCCGAACCTGAGGTTTCATACGCATATCAAAGTAATGGACCTTATCTGTCTCACTTCGCACTTGATCTCGAACGTAACATAGCTGTCGATTGTAATCAACTATTGCTTGAGATATCGACACATCTCAGGGCGTAGCAGAGAAAAACTCGACAATTCTACGTTCCTTAACAGGCGGAGGGCAATACTCGGCCTCCATAGTGGTCTTGAATTCATCCCAAGTAGCAGTACGATCGTTAGGCGCTACGGCCTCCCACCAGTCTGCAGCTTCCCTATCGAGCAGGTATTGAGCAATAGGCACTCTTCTCTCATCGGGACAAGCTATGGCATCAAATGTTCTGTCCAACTGGAAGAGCCAGTTCTCCCAACCTAACGAGTCCGAAGAACCTACAAAACGGGGCGGGTACATTCTCATCACACCTCGTAACCACTTACTAGCTCCATTATCTTCATCTTGGATCCCATCCCGGCGTATGGTCTGAATCATATGTGCCAACTGGTCAACCACGTGACGAAGAATGGTGGCGGCGCCAATGACAGCATTTTCCCCAGTTGATTGCCTCTGCTCATGCGATTGGTCATCTCGACCACCTGTACTGAGCTCATTGGCGCTCGACAACGAGCGAGTCGCCCTCTCATGCTCCTGGTTCCGACCTCTACCACGACCACGCGCTCCACCTCTACCTCTCAGCATACTAAACGGCCACCGATCAAAACAACAAAACAAATATAACATAATCAACATAGGGCAACAAACAACAGCACAACAAAGTATTCACTCCAAATCATCACACGAGTACACGAACTACACTGCAATAATAGAATTAAATTCATAAGTAATTCGCACGGTTACACCAACAGAGGTGCACGACTTTTACCAAAGTAAACACAGTCAAGACCACATACATGTCATTGAAATCAGGCACTTGTCACATTCTTTAAAAATAATTTTTTTTCGAGGTATTTGTTCGAATGATAATATTTTAAAATTTGTGAGTTTAAAAGATTTTGCTGAAATGAAATTTTTGAAAACATTTTTAATACCTCGTCATTTAACCAAAACCACAAACTCATTATCAAAACTGTTTTGCTTGAAGTTATTTACAAAACAACATGTTGAAACTTCAATCTTCTCGATAAACGATATCCTCAAAATGGCCTTGCCAATACATATATTATTATTATCATCGTTAACTACATACAGGATATTCACAGTCGTCCCTGGTGGACCATACGACTATATCTACTGAAATCAATTAATTGGTAGAGGGCGCGGATACAACTATAACAACAAGGTTATTACCGCGACAGTCAAAAACTTACGGCCGTAACATCTATGTGCTTACGACCGTAATGGAAAACATCTTACGGCCGTAATCACTAGCTGCAAGATAGCAGGATTGTCCTAGCAGCCCCAACACGGCTCCAAAGGTTAAGGATCGACTCCTAACAATGTACTCCAACCTATAAAAAAAACTATAACATTCTCCGACAAGTATAACAACGTAACAAACTTGTCGTAACGACTTAGTCCCAACACACAAACACATAACCTTTAAATTCCGAAAATTAGATTCATTTTGCAAAACAGAAATTTTCCAAAAAATCCTTTCGATCGTAATAAAAATGACGGTGGTATTTTGCAATGTCCGAAGTATTTTAAAACACATTTTTCAAATACCGTCTGATGGTGTCATTTGAAAATACGCGGCCCATTTGACAAAATTTAACCGATTTTAGAATCCATACAAACCGTGGTTGGACCAAACCACCAAAATATTTTCCAAAAATTGATTTCTACAAAAATACTCAAACCGTAAAGTCCTTCAGAAAACATTCTCAAACCTACACTTAGCGGGCAAAATTACAACATTCCAAAAACAGTCGAATTTAAAATCACCTGCTCAAACGGCAACCAGGGTCGCCAATTCAATCAAATGCATCTCGTGGCACCAAGTTTAAACACACAACAAAATCATTCATCGGAGTTTCTCACAAATTCTACCGTCGATACCTTTTCGAAACCCATCAAGGTTTACAACTTTCACCCCATACCACCCCATATGGTGGTTCATGTAATATCCGAAATTTCTACTACCGTTGTTTAGTATTATTTTATCTGAGTTATATTGTACAGCATGGAATCTGTACAGTATAGATAAAATAAATGAAGGATTGAGATGTCAGTATCGGTATAATTGTCGTACTTGGTCGACAATTGTATTAGAGGATATAGTACGTCATGTATACGTATCTGATATGTCGAGACGTTGGACAAAAATAGCTAAATATGGCTAAGTGTAACATTATTAGCGCACGCTAATAATCATGAGTAGCGCACGCTATCGCGTGTTTAACGACGCCACGGATATAAGATAACGCACGCTAATGCAATGATCGGAAGGAATCTACGTGTGGACCGTGCCACTTTCGCGACGCTCGATAAGTCAACGGACGTTGTAATGTAGTGTTAGCGCACGCTAATGCATGTTGATTAGCGCACGCTAACTATATATCGGACGAAAAGGAATCTTATCCTTGTCAGCACTTTCGGCGTGTGGACCAGTCCTCGGATCATACAGACAATCAAGTCAACTATGATTAGCGCACACTATGGAAGAACACTTGCGTACGCTAAATATAGGCATTTACGTATGCTAATTCATGGGCATTACGTACGTAAGTCATTGTACGAAGCCAGACAGTAGCCAATGGATTGCGATAGCGTACGCTAACAAAAGTCGGTTAGCGCACGCTAAGGCCGTAGCGCACGCTAAACATAAGGTTTAGCGCACGCTAGTAATACACTTTATAAAAAGGGACAGGAGGGTGTTTTGAAGCATTTCGTCCACTTCTTTCCTTTCACTCGATAGAGAGAGCCCTGGGAGGTACTCGAGGTACAGAAACACTGAGAGATGATGATCTTTAACAAGATTAAGCTGGGGATCATGAATTAAAGTCCTGTTCTTGAAGTTATTGATGATTCTTGGAATGAAGTGATTGTTCTCCTTCATGGTTCGTCTATACAAGGTAATAGTTCTTCACCTTTGGATTTTGTTTTGGATTGAAGATTGATGTTCTTGAGTTAATGATTATCATATAAACAATTTGATAAGTATGATTATGAGATTGGTTACCGAGTTATGAGTATTGATATGATTTGGATGGTTTCGAATGTGTTGTTTATCTTCAAAGAGATATGTTGGCCAATGTCTTCCTTCAATTCGGATCTTTGATGTTGTTGTTGTTGGTTTCTTCATATGATGGTGATCATGGCATGATTATGAGTTCTTGGTGTTTAGGTTGTTGATATTAAGGAAGATAAAATATGAATATATGACTTGAATTAAAAGTCGGATGATTACCTATATGTTAAAAGATATTGGATTTCGTTGTTTGATAGCTATGTACATGGTTCAGAATCACTTAGAGTTTTTGATAATCGCCATATATTGATCGGTATCCGAAATGCATGTAACTGCACGTCATTAGCGCACGCTAAGCCTACCGCTAGCGACGCTTATCGGGAACAACTTAGCGCACGCTACGGTAAGAGATTAACGTGCGCTAAGTCAACAGCAGGTAATATATTCTGCTTTATGAATTCGTGATCATTTAAGTTGGTTTGATCAGACTTGTGGTTAACTGAGATATTGTTGAGCCGTTGGGTTTGTGAATTGGTTTTAACGGTTGTTGATTATTATCGGATTGTTGTTTAATCGATTATTGTAATAGGTCAAGTTTATTGATGGGTGTTTATAACCGTATGATGCGGTCGTGTTCGAGGATGTTCGTGAATTGCTTTGGTCGGGACCGAGGAACTTGTAGATGACGACAATGGATTTGGTAACGACTTCATCATCGTCGTATCGGTATCGAGGCAAGTTATTACTTGCTCAGTTTATAATATTTAATGAATGGTTTCAGTTTCATTCGTTTATAATTCGTATAGCAATGTTTATAATCGTAATCACAAGAGATTTGGGATTATAAATCGTATTCGAGTTTTGAGAATCTAAATCATAATGTATATGATTTACTTTTGTTATTGGTATACTTGTATATCGAGGATATATTGTGATAAAGATGAAGATATGAATTATCAGCAATCCGTGATACTATGGACCGTCGAATATTGAGGATAATGGTTCGTGATGGTTTAGACATTGAGATCGTTCTCGAAGGACTCGGGGCAAGTACTCTAATCATTTTTATCATTTATGTCGATCATGTCATGATATATTCGTGTATCGTTGTTGTCATGCATTTGTGCATTGTTGTTGTCGTGTATTGTGTACTGTTGTTTTGTGCAGTTGTGCATTGTTGTCATATGTCCACCTCGTGTTGGTCCGAAGGGATCATCGGGGGATCTATGCTAGCGTGCGCTGGATCATCGGACGGGTTTTCCACCTCGGGTTGGTCTGACGGGATCATCGGGGGATCTAGGCAGTGAACGCTGGATCATCGGATTGCCATGTATTGTTGTTGTGCATATGTATATTATGGGTTTGCCATAAGTATACATTGTCATTATTGTTGTGATCATATTGACGTTGTCATATGAGTATGCATTTGTAGGTCTTGTGTTAGGACCATGTCCGTATATTGTGTTGATCTGATCTCGGATTAGACTGACGTGATGGTAATGGTATTTCGTATCTTGAGGTATGTTCCGTATTTCCTTGGTACTTGTCTTTGATGGACAATAATTATCGTATTG
This sequence comes from Orobanche coerulescens, assembly GCA_033398695.1. Taxonomy (NCBI): domain Eukaryota; kingdom Viridiplantae; phylum Streptophyta; class Magnoliopsida; order Lamiales; family Orobanchaceae; genus Orobanche; species Orobanche coerulescens. The sequence continues at coordinate 115,993,576 of CM065807.1, read as the reverse complement.
GAATTGTCGACGTTATCCGACGGATTGAATTGGCCAGAGTTGGTATAATTTCCGTATCGCGAGTTATGATAATGTTTTGAGAACCTTGAGTATTGTTGAGATACCGTACATATATTTCGGTATTATCTTAATGTGTTGTTAAGGATACGAATCGTGGATTCTAGTAAAGTTACAACGGTAAGATTACATTGGTCGTATTCTTACTTAGTATTTCCATTGATATGTAATTATTGACGAGATGTGATGGTTATCATTGTTGGATATTATGGCTGACCCCGTCGTGGGCTTTCTTTTTAGGTTCTTGGATTATCAAGCTTGTAGCGGTCGTGGAGAGATGAACTTCCCGGAGGATACTGGCTAGGACATGTATTTGTGTATTGAGTTTCTGATCAGTTGTTGTATTTCCGCTGTTAGAGTATTTTAAATTGTTTCTCTTTTTCCGCTGCGTGAGTATTTTTAAATGGCCTTTGGTATCTGGTAACTTAGGTCACTTTGGCAATCGTTTTCTAAATTTATTCTGTCGATACGTGTAAGCAATAGCTTAACGTATGTTTTTAAACTGTTGAGTTTTGGCATTCGGGCCTTGTGGTTTCAAATGAGATTTTACGACGGTTTGTTAAACGGATTTTATCGAGTCTTCAAATATTTTTAAAAGACAGTACCGTCGTTAGCCTCTTGGGCATTGATAAATGTTTGCGAAAATTTCCTTCAGCCTTGTGGGTTCCATCTCGGGGCCCACGGCGCTGTAATATTCCGGTCGGATGCGGGGTGTTACGAATATGGTATCGGAGCTTAGGTTGTGAAAACCTAGGCAATCGGGTCGAGTTAGGTCGTGCTTTTGTCGTGTCATTCGAGTTGTCGGTTGACAAGTGTTTGAGCTCGGGTTTTTTCGGGCTTGTGCGTTATGTGATTTACCAAAGGTGGTAATCGGGATTGTTGTAACTTTTTCAAATAGTGTTAACGTGCTTCTTCAGATAGAGCTGTGTTGTTTTCTCGAGTTGAACTGAGTTTGCAAAATGTGTGTTTTGAAAATATCCGTGTCGAGTATTTTCTAGAGTCGAGACATGTGCCAGTATCACGGGGAATCGTCGGCTTCACGATCTGTAAGTATTTGGATTTTTGAATTTCATTGAGATTTATTGCCCTTCTAAGTTGATATGGTTTGAGATTCAGAAAGATATTATGCTTCACAGTATGAGATGACAGAGTTGGGACAGGATTGATGATCTTGAGGAGTTATGATTTTGAGAATCAGTATGTTGGTTAGATTTTGGAACAGAATTGTCTATTCGGGAGAAGGAATATGGATTGTTGAGAGGAACATGTAGCATGTTAATTCATTTTGAGATATATGAACTGTTTTGAGCATTTGAAAATGATACTTTTCAATATGAATGTTTTACGGATGTTTTACCGTAAATGATTTTTAGGCCGAGACCCAATCGATTTTGAAATGGTTTTATAACTCAGGACTTGGGGTCCGAAAAAGGGTTTTCTAGTTTTTTTAAACTTCTTATAATGCAGAACGAGATGTGGGCTGAGACCCTATTGTTTCAAAAAAGACTTTTTAGTTTTCATAAAACTCCCGAGATTTGTAAAGCTCTTTATCAATCGTTTATTTATTTCGTTCCTACCTTTCGAGGTTTTGGTTTACTTGTTCAAATAAAACCTCTCGGGAAGTCTTTCGCTATGTTGATTTGTTTCAATGTTTTGTCATAGCATAATTGAGGTGATCCAGGATGGATTAATGATTGACGTTGTGAGCCATATGTGGAAAAGGAGTTTTTATCAGAGCCTATGCGTTGAGATTTTGGATTCTATCGTGTAGTTTTCCGACCGAATGTCAGTGGAATTTGTGACGAGCCGGACTGGTATACAGGGGTATATATGTGGTCAATCATTTGCATAGTTTTCATTTTTAAACTTCGAAATCGTGTGGATTTGGAGGACACTGTTATTGAATACTTGGCATTAGCGAGCCAGTTAATTTTCCGAAAATTGATTTCGTGATCTTACGAAAATTTATGTTTTGAGTTTTCAAACTCTTGAAAGAATTTTCGAAAATTTGTCTTTCGATAAGACTATATGATTTCAAACTGGTTTTGAAAATATGATCGATATACATACGCATTTAGTGCATAATGCATATCATGGTGAAGTTCTGAGTGTGACTCACGAACTGGATAAGACGTCAGTATGGAACGATGAATAAAGATTCGAGCTTCAGTATGGTAGTTGGTTATCCAGGGATGATCGGTTGATTGATCGGATAAGAAGAATATACTGCGTGATGTAGAATTCATGCACAGGATGTAAATTTGGAACTTCGGGTTTTGTGAAACAGGGACGTATGCGCTACCATAATGTTTTTGAATGGATTCTCTGTAAGTGTAGATTCGGGGATGGTGCCCCCATGCTGGTTGTTTTGGATATTGAGTGGTCGTTCCCACTCCATGTATGATTGGATATGTCCGTCGGTGTGTGATTGGTGTGTCGTTTTGTGAACTTTATTTGCTCATATATCGGTTTCTGTGGTTCTGTGTTGATCGTGTTGAAGTTTACTGTGTGAAGGTATTCTCGATTTTAGTTGATCGTTCGTTGCTCATATTGGAGTTTATCATGTTGATGATATTCTCGATTGTGTTTTAACCTCTGGTTGGTCAGATTGGAATTTATCGTGTCGATGATAAATTCGGTTGATTGTTGATCATTGTTGGTGATCATCTGAGCGTTCAGATTGTCTGTCGATGTTTCGGAATTCGTTGCCATTGTATTGAGCAGTTGTTTCACAGATACATCGATATTATTCGTTTTATCAGAATTGAGACCTGATTATGTAATCAGGCAGACAGGATTTTATTCGGGCAGATTGTTTCATCCGAAGATGATATATTTGGTTGGGACTTATGGAATTGTTATTGTAAGCGTGTTGAGGCTTTACAGTGAAGTCACTTGCTAGTACCTCAGGAGATCGTCGACTTGGCGCATATATAAGTGTACTGTTTTGATTATTCGTTATTAATGATGATTGATCGTTGTCGCGATGGTTTCGGAATATTTCGGTTGAACGGTTTGTTGATTTTTCTATGACCGATTGCAAGTTTCGAGGACGAAACTTATTTTAAGTGCTGTAGTATGTAATATCCGAAATTTCTACTACCGTTGTTTAGTATTATTTTATCCGAGTTATATTGTACAAAGATGGAATGCATGCAAGATAGATAAAATAAATGAAGGATTGAGATGTCAGTATCGGTATAATTGTCGTACTTGGTCGACAATTGTATTAGAGGATATAGTACGTCATGTATACGTATCTGATATGTCGAGACGTTGGACAAAAATAGCTAAATATGGCTAAGTGTAACATTATTAGCGCACGCTAATAATCATGAGTAGCGCACGCTATCGTGCAGGTTTAACGCACGCTACGGATATAAGATAACGCACGCTAATGCAGTCAGATCGGAAGGAATCTACGTGTGGACCAGGCCACTTTCGGCGCACGTTCTGATAAGTCAACGGACGTTGTAATGTAGTGTTAGCGCACGCTAATGCATGTTGATTAGCGCACGCTAACTATATATCGGACGAAAAGGAATCTTATCCTCGTCAGCACTTTCGGCGTGTGGACCAGTCTTCGGAGCATACAGACAATCAAGTCAACTATGATTAGCGCACGCTATGGAAGAACACTTGCGTACGCTAAATATAGGCATTTACGTATGCTAATGCATGGGCATTACGTACGTAAGTCATTGTACGAAGCCAGACAGTAGCCTATGGATTGCGATAGCGCACGCTAACAAAAGTCGGTTAGCGCACGCTAAGGCCTTAGCGCACGCTAAACATAAGGTTTAGCGCACGCTAGTAATACACTTTATAAAAAGGGACAGGAGGGTGTTTTGAAGCATTTCGTCCACTTCTTTCCTTTCACTCGATAGAGAGAGCCCTGGGATGTACTCGAGGTACAGAAACACTGAGAGATGATGATCTTTAACAAGATTAAGCTGGGGATCATGAATTAAAGTCCTGTTCTTGAAGTTATTGATGATTCTTGGAATGAAGTGATTGTTCTCCTTCATGGTTCGTCTATACAAGGTAATAGTTCTTCACCTTTGGATTTCGTTTTGGATTGAAGATTGATGTTCTTGAGTTAATGATTATCATATAAACAAGTTGATAAGTATGATTATGAGATTGGTTACCGAGTTATGAGTATTGATATGATTTGGATGGTTTCGAATGTGTTGTTTATCTTCAAAGAGATATGTTGGCCAATGTCTTCCTTCAATTCGGATCTTTGATGTTGTTGTTGTTGGTTTCTTCATATGATGGTGATCATGGCATGATTATGAGTTCTTGTTGTTTAGGTTGTTGATATTAAGGAAGATGAAATATGAATATATGACTTGAATTAAGAGTCGGATGATTACCTATATGTTAAAAGATATTGGATTTCGTTGTTTGATAGCTATGTACATGGTTCAGAATCACTTAGAGTTTTTGATAATCGCCATATATTGATCGGTATCCGAAATGCATGTAACTGCACGTCATTAGCGCACGCTAATCCTACTGGCTAGCGCACGCTATCGGGAACAACTTAGCGCACGCTACGGTAAGAGATTAACGTGCGCTAAGTCAACAGGCAGGGTAATATATTCTGTTTCGGTTATGAATTCGTGATCGTTTAAGTTGGTTTGATCAGACTTGTGGTTAACTGAGATATTGTTGAGCCGTTGGGTTTGTGAATTGGTTTTAACGGTTGTTGATTATTATCGGATTGTTGTTTAATCGATTATTGTAATAAGTCAAGTTTATTGATCGGTGTTTATAACCGTATGATGCGGTCGTGTTCGAGGATGTTCGTGAATTGCTTTGGTCGGGACCGAGGAACTTGTAGATGACGACAATGGATTTGGTAACGACTTCATCATCGTCGTATCGGTATCGAGGCAAGTTATTACTTGCTCAGTTTATAATATTTAATGAATGATTTCAGTTTCATTCGTTTATAATTCGTATAGCAATGTTTATAATCGTAATCACAAGAGATTTGGGATTATAAATCGTATTCGAGTTTTGAGAATCTAAATCATAATGTATATGATTTACTTTTGTTATTGGTATACTTGTATATCGAGGATATATTGTGATAAAGACGAAGATATGAATTATCAGCAATCCGTGATACTATGGACCGTCGAGTATTGAGGATAATGGTTCGTGATGGTTTAGACATTGAGATCGTTCTCGAAGGACTCGGGGCAAGTACTCTAATCATTTTTATCATTTATGTCGATCATGTCATGATATATTCGTGTATCGTTGTTGTCATGCATTTGTGCATTGTTGTTGTCGTGTATTGTGTACTGTTGTTTTGTGCAGTTGTGCATTGTTGTCATATGTCCACCTCGTGTTGGTCCGACGGGATCATCGGGGGATCTATGCTAGCGTGCGCTGGATCATCGGACGGGTTTTCCACCTCGGGTTGGTCTGACGGGATCATCGGGGGATCTAGGCAGTGAACGCTGGATCATCGGATTGCCATGTATTATTGTTGTGCATATGTATATTATGGGTTTGCCATAAGTATACATTGTCATTATTGTTGTGATCATATTGACGTTGTCATATGAGTATGCATTTGTAGGTCTTGTGTTAGGACCATGTCCGTATGTTGTGTTGATCTGATCTCGGATTAGACTGACGTGATGGTAATGGTATTTCGTATCTTGAGGTATGTTCCGTATTTCCTTGGTACTTGTCTTTGATGGACAATAATTATCGTATTGGAATTGTCGACGTTATCCGACGGATTGAATTGGCCAGAGTTGGTATAATTTCCGTATCGCGAGTTATGATAATGTTTTGAGAACCTTGAGTATTGTTGAGATACCGTACAGATATTTCGGTATTATCTTAATGTGTTGTTAAGGATACGAATCGTGGATTCTCGTAAAGTTACAACGGTAAGATTACATTGGTCGTATTCTTACTTAGTATTTCCATTGATATGTAATTATTGACGAGATGTGATGGTTATCATTGTTGGATATTATGGCTGACCCCGTCGTGGGCTTTCTTTTTAGGTTCTTGGATTATAAAGCTTGTAGCGGTCGTGGAGAGATGAACTTCCCGGAGGATACTGGCTAGGACATGTATTTGTGTATTGAGTTTCTGATCAGTTGTTGTATTTCCGCTGTTAGAGTATTTTAAATTGTTTGTCTTTTTCCGCTGCGTGAGTATTTTTAAATGGCCTTTGGTATCTGGTAACTTTGGTCACTTTGGCAATCGTTTTCTAAATTTATTCTGTCGGTACGTGTAAGCAATAACTTAATGTATGTTTTTAAACTGTTGAGTTTTGGCATTCGGGCCTTGTGGTTTCAAATTAGATTTTACGACGGTTTGTTAAACGGATTTTATCGAGTCTTCAAATATTTTTAAAAGACAGTACCGTCGTTAGCCTCTTGGGCATTGATAAATGTTTGCGAAAATTTCCTTCAGCCTTGTGGGTTCTATCTCGGGGCCCACGGCACTGTAATATTCCCGATCGGATCTGGGGGTGTTACAGTTCAAAGGTAATACAACAATAGGCCCAGTTTTATACATATACTATATGTCACACGTATTAAATACAACTATATTCACAACACCGTGCAAATAAAATTATGCACCACAATTAACTCATTTAGATAAAATCATGATATGCAGGTACTTCGCATAAAAGAGGAGACTTACGTCCACATGCCGCACGGAGATGACGGTCGCCCACGATACTAATCTCATCTGACAACATACCCGACACGTTGTGACTATGCACAACTCAACTTGTCACTCGACATCTCGAATGACAAAACCACACCATACTCGACAACTCACGACTCGACTTGACCCGACAGCCTAGGTTTCCGCAACCTAAGCTCCGATACCATAAATGTAATACCCCCAAAACTGTATGGGAATATTACATGCCATAGACCCTTTCCACAAGGATCTACCAGGCTAAACATCCATAAACAACCAAATGCTTGCCCGACCAGGGTCAAACAATATAATAATACAGACCGTTAAGGTCACTTACACACGAATACACAGACCGATGAGGTCACACAACTCCATCAACAGAACTGACTAAAACACCATTACCCACACAGGGGTTGAAACACAATACAGCGGAAGACTGAAATCAACTCTGACAACACTACAAGAATCAAAACATCTCTCAACTCTTGATTAGTATCGCAGCTCGTCATCCACTTGTGCCAATCCTGTGACTGCTCCCCCGAACCTGCATGTACCTGGACGCAAAACAGACATCCACCCCCCGATTACTCGGGGGTTAGTAAAACTCCACTGTTTTACTAGTGCAAGTATAATACGATACAAAATACAACAAGTAAATAGCAACTATGAATTAATATGGAAATCAATTATCAAATGTTCCCGAGAAGTTTTAAAATTTCGAACTCAAGAAAGAGATATTTGAAAAGGAACTCATCATCTCGGGGATTTTTGAAGTAGAAATTCTTTTGGACCTTGAGTCCTAATTTACAAAACCTTTTCGTAAACATTAGGGCCTCAGCCCGATTCCCGTTTCAAAACACACTAGATAAGGTCTCATTATGAGTCCGAGACCAATATATAAAATGTTATCCAAACAGTCCCTGTTATTCAATCATTGTTCGTACACATCATGTACCGAACTCCGGAGGCCCCGACGGACCTTACCCGGACCACACGCACTGTTCGTACACATCATGTACCGAACTCCGGAGGCCTCGACGGACCCTACCCGGCCACAAACATCGTTCGTACATATCATGTACCGAACTCCAGAGGCCTCGTCAGACCCTACCTGGATCACACACCTTTGTTCGTACACATCATGTACCGAACTCCAGAGGCCTCGTCAGGCCTTACCTGGAACACACACACACATCGACACGACACAACTCATAATCATCAAATGTCTACCATTCCACATTACACCGAAATGTATAACCAAGTATGTAAATCGAAACAACACAAGTATCATAACCATCACGACAACTCAACAATGACCAAACACGCTCGGCACAAACTTAGATGATTAACACGACCAACATAATTCCACGACGTTGTCTAAGTGAGGGTATTATCGCTACCATCAATTGTTCATAATAATCAATTCATACGAAGCATATTCACGAAAGTAAACCAATGTATCACAACCATAACACGACGTCCCTATTCACAAGACACAATTCGTATAGTAAAATACTTGCCTTAATAACCGCTACCGAATACTCCGAAGAACACGGTTCGACCGGGAAGCTCGGACCCCGAAGAAGACAACGAACGGAAGGGTTCCGGCTCGATTTCTTCACAAGAATTTCGTCCCTAAGTCATACCAATGATAAATCAACAACCGTACGATGGATAATAATCACACAACGCCCAATCCCCTCTCTAAGACCTTTCATCGGACACCTTCAAGGTGTCGATTAAGAACTCGATCGAAACGACGAATTGATACGATCCAACCATGGAATAACAAGGTAAATGATGTAATACGTCTAAATAATCATCAATCCATCACAATCCTAAGTTAAATCGGATTAAACGGGCGAAATCCAACAAAATCCCCAATTTTCCAAAACTAGATTTGTAGAAAATCTAACCTTGATTCGGTTAATCAGAGGAGGTTATGGAATGATTAATCGATGTTATAAGCTCAAGAACTTCGTGGATTCACCGCCTGACAACATGCCTTTGACCTCTCCAAGCTTCCAGCCGCGGAAGGAGAAGAACGAAATGAAAAACGGGTGAAGAAGTAGCCTGCCCGAAAATATATATACTGCCCAGCGACGCACGAGCAGGCACGCACAAGCGGCTGGTCGTGCGCCGGTGTAACACCCCTAACTAGGTGGGTATTACAGTGTCGTAGACCCCCGACTGGGACCCACTAGGCAGATGAAAATTAATGAATTAAGTGATATGATTGTAGTACCGAACCACAGTATATCAATAATTACTCCGATGAGGAGTTTTATTACAACACACCCAAGAAAGTAACTGAATACAAGTATATATTATATGGAGATAAAATATACAACACTGAATGAACTCAAAATCCAAACGGAAATCTGCAGCGGAAATAAAATAAGGAAACACGGTGAATGAAAGGGCTGGGGCCCCCTACTAGTATCACTGGGACTCCTCGCCATCAACGTTCTCTTCCCGTGCCTTAGCCTTGCCATGACCTGAAAACAATATCCCCCAACGGGGTCAGTTACACAGAATAACAATCCTCAAGAGTTGAATAAACACAATCATATATGTTGTATAAACCACAAGTTCGATCAAAATCTCAAACCGTCGAACACATGCGATCAAAAGTGAATCGGTCAGATTAACCCAATCCTGTTGAAAACATACGCAATCAAACATGCTGTATGAATCAACTAACGGTACGGCTCAAAGGGTGGCGCCACACTACGCTCGGGATGGAAATGTGTCCGTGCACAAGCCACCAACGAGTATCGATCGAATACACGTGTGGTCTTGTACCTAATCAGTCTCACGAAGTAATTCTTCTCGTGTGCACAGTCCAATGTGAGGCCAACAACCAACACACGACTTAATATGTGCCCGACATGAAAATCCTACACATACCAACCGGCACAACAGTATGACCCGGAATGCCACGAGATAACAAAAGTGACATCGAAATCAATAATGACTCACCGAGATGAAATGACAGTGAAATGAATGATAGCTCAATGAAATGAGTGGAACCGTCGTTCCTTGTGACTGAAGTGATTAACTGACAATTACAAGTCTCAATACGATTAATACATCAAGAATGAACTATAGTTATGAATGAACAACAACGAAAGGAATGAATATCCTTTTAATCGAGTAAGAATTAACTTACACAACGCCGATGAAGTATGTCCTTCCACGAACAATGTCCTAAATGAAATGTTGGTCGCTCGAACAACCTTAAATGACAATACCAACAATGCTCGATATATGAATCAAACATGATTATAACCGACTCAAACATCGATACAACAATATCCAAACTCATTGAGGCATTCTAGCGAACATTTAGCAACAAACATCCTTTGATAATATCCAAATCCCGAATATATCAAAACCAACTCCAAAATGAGTATTTCAAACCAATAACAACTTCAATGATATCAATAATCCCATAGGAATCCACAATTCGAGTTAACGACAACATCTAAATCGAAACCCCCAAAAATATCGAAGTCAACCCCAAAGTGTTCTTGAATCAAACCCCAAACAATTCATGAAATCCGAAATATATGCCATTAAATCCATAGCAATACATTTATCCAAGATAGATAATCCATATCTATCATATTCCAACAACAATCCAAGCTCATACGAAGAAAACGGAAGGAAAACCCCAAATATCTGAATTTCTAGATTCAATAAATCATTACCTTTGATTTCATGTGTTGGGGATGATGAAATGATGATTACTCCGGATTATAAGCTTGATGGTGATGATGTAATATCCGGAATTTCCACTACTGTTGTTTAAGATTATTTTATCCGAGTTATGTTGTACAGCGTGGAATCTGTACAGTATGGGTAAAATAATTGAAGGACCAAGACATCTGTATTGGTATAATTGTCTTACTTGGTCGACAATTGGATGTAAGAAGTATATGTATTCAGTATGCCGTATGTTCGTATTCTGTATGTTGAGACGATTGGACAAGAATAGCTGAAAATGGCTAAGTGTAACATTATTAGCGCACGCTAATAATCAGGAGTAGCGCACGCTATCGTGCAGGTTTAGCGCACGCTACGGATATAAGATAACGCACGCTAATGCAGTCAGATCGGAAGGAATCGGCGTGTGGACCAGGCCACTTTCGGCGCACGTTATGATAAGTCAACGGATGTTGTAATGTAGTGTTAGCGCACGCTAATGCATGTTGATTAGCGCACGCTAACTGTATATCGGACAAAAAGGAATCTTATCCTCGTCAGCACTTTCGGCGTGTGGACCAGTCTTCGGAGCATACAGACAAATGAGTCAACTATGAGTAGCGCACGCTAAGGTAAGACACTTGCGTACGCTAAATAGAGGCATTTACGTACGCTATTGCATGGGCATTGCGTACGTAAATCACTTCATGCAGTAAGACAGTTGCCTCTGGACTGCGATAGCGCACGCTAACAAAGGTCAGTTAGCGCACGCTAAGGCCGTAGCACACGCTAAACATAAGGTTTAGCGCACGCTAGTAATGTATTCTATATAAGGGACAAACGGGTATATGAAGCATTTCGTCCATTCTTTCACCTTCAGACGATAGAGAGAGGTCTTAGAGAGAAGTTGAGGTCCCAAACACTTGAGTTTATCATTCCTAACAACATTTGAAACTTGGAAGTGATTGAAAACGGATTCAACCTTGGGATTCAATCCATTCCTTCAAAGAGGTAATTACTCTTCATCTTTGGATTTCGTTTTGGATTGAATGTTGATGTTCTTGAGTTGATGATTATTACATAAACAAGTTGATAAGCATGATTATGAGATGGATTACCGGATTATGATGATGTTATTGTTGACATGAAGATATTGATATGATTCTTGTGGTTTGAATAGTGTTGTTCGTTTTCTTGAGATAAGTGGATTAATCCTTCTCCTAAGTTTCGGATGTTGATGTTATTTCGATGATTACTCCCTGTAATGATAGATTATGAAAGTGTTGTTACGTTCTTAATGTTTCATGACGTTGATATTGAGGAAGATGATATATGGATATAGAACTTGGATTATAAGTTGGATGATTGTTTATATGTTAAAGGATATCAGATTTCGTTGTTTTGATAGCTTTGAACATGATTCAGAATCACTTGGTGTTCTTGAAATCGCCATAAGTTGATCGGTATCTGAAAAACATGCATCCAGACAAAGATTAGCGCACGCCACGCCATCGCCTAGCGCGCTAACGGAGCAACTTAGCGCACGCCACGTTAGGTGATTAACGTGCGCTAAGAAGGCGTAAAGTGCGATTTTCGTGTTGTGGTTGTAAATTCGTGCTGGTTTGAGTAGGATTGATCCGACTAGTGTTTAATCGAGATATTGTCGAGTTGTTGGGTTTGTAAATTGGTTTTATTGATTGTTAATTGTTGTCGAACTTGTTGTCTATCGATTACTGTAATAGGTTGAGAATATTGATCAGTGATTACAACCGTGTGTTGCGGTCGAGCTCGAGAATGTTCGTTGATTGCTTTGGTCAGGACCGAGGAACTTGTAGATGATGGCAATGGATTTGGTAACAGCTTCCTCGTCATTGTATCGGTATCGAAGTAAGTTATTACTTACTCAATTTATAGTATTTAATGAATGATTTCCGTTTCATTCATTTATAATTCGTATAACAATGTTTATAATTGTAATCACAGGAGACTTGAGATTATAAATCATATTCCAGTTTTGGGAATCTAAATCATAATGTATATGATTTGCCTTTGTTATTGGTATACTTGTATATCGAGGATATATCGTGATAAAAATGGAGATATGAATTATCTGCAATCCTTGATACTTTGGACCGTCGAGTATTGAGGATAATGGTTCGTGATGGTTTAGGCATTGAGATCGTTCTTGAAGGACTCGGGGAAAGTACTCTAATCATTTTTATCATTTGAGTCGATCATGTTGTGATACATTCGTGTATCGTTGTTGTCATGCATTTGTGCATTGTTGTTGTCGTGTATTGTGCACTGTTGTTTTGTGCAGTTGTGCATTGTTGTCATATGTCCACCATGCGTTGGTCCGACGGGATCATCATGGGAATCTATAGCTGTGTGCGCTGGATCACTGGATAGGTAATGCCACCATGCGTTGGTCCGATGGGATCATCATGGGAATCTATAGCTGTGTGCGCTGGATCGTTGGATTACCATATGTTGTTGTTATTGTGCATATGTATATTATGGGTGGCCATAAGTATACATTGTCGTTATTGTTGTGATCATATTGACGTTGTCATATGAGTATGCATTTGTAGGTCTTGTGTTAGGACCATGTCCGTATGTTGTGTTGATCTGATCTCGGATTAGACTGGCGTGATGGTAATGGTATTTCGTATCTTGAGGTATGTTCCGTATTTCCTTGGTACTTGTCTTTGATGGACAATCGATTATCGTATTGGAATTGTCGATGTTATCCGATGGATTGAATTGGCCAGAGTTGGTATAATTTCCGTATCGCGAGTTATGATAATATTTTGAGAACCTTGAGTATTGTTGAGATACCGTACAGATATTTCGGTATTATTTTAATGTGTTGTTATGGATACGAATCGTGGATTCTCGTAATGTTACGACGGTAAGATTACATTGGTCGTATTCTTACTTAGTATTTCCATTGATATGTAATTATTGATGAGATGTGATGGTTATCATTGTTGGATATTATGGCTGACCCCGTCGTGGGCTTTCTTTTTAGGTTCTTGGATTATCAATCTTGTAGCGGTCGTGGAAAGATGAACTTCCCGGAGGATACTGGCAAGGGCATGTATTTGTGTTTTGAGTTTCTGATCAGTTGTTGTATTCCGCTGCTAGAGTATTTTAATTGTTTGTCTTTATCCGCTGCGTGAGTATTTTTAAATGACCTTTTTGGTATCTGGTAACTTAGGTTACTTTGGCAATCATTTTCTAAATCTATTCTCGCACGTGTGCTTATAGCTTAACGTATGTGTTTTTAAACTGTTGAGTTTTGGCATTTTGGGCCTTGTGGTTTCAAATGAGTTTTTACGACGGTTTGATAAACGAGTTTTATAAATCTTCGAATGTTTTTAATAGATAATACCGTCGTTAGCCTCTTGGGCATTTGTAAATGTTTGCGAAAATTTCCTTCTGCCTTGTGGGTTCCATCTCGGGGCCCACGGCGCTGTAATATTCCCGTTCGGATCTGGGGGTGTTACAGAATATGGTATCGGAGCTTAGGTTGAGAAAACCTAGGCAGTCGGGTTGAGTTGGGTCGTGTTTCTGTCGCGTCATTTGAGTTGTCGATTGAAAAATATTGGAGCCGTGAGTTTTGTTGTTCACTCGGGCTTATGCGTTGTGCGATTTGCCAGTGTAGTACTGGTCTTGTTATAAACTTTTCCAAATAGTATTAACGTGTTTCTTCAGATAGAGCTGTGTTGTTTTCTCGAGTTGAACTGATTTTGCAAAAAGTGTGTTTTGAAAATATCTGTGTCGAGTATTTTCTTGAGTCGAGACATGTGCCAGTATCACGGGGAATCGTCGGCTTCACGATCTGTAAGTATTAGATTTTTGAATTGCATTGAGATTTATTGTCGTTCTAAGTTGATATGTTCTGAGGTTCAGAAAGATATTATGCCTTACAGTATAAGATGACAGAGTTGGGACAGGATTGATGATCTTGAGAAGTTATGATTTTGGAAATCAATATGTCGATTAAGTTTTGGAACGGAGTTTTGCATTTGAGAGAAATATTGTGGATTGTTCAGGAGAACATATAATCATGTTAGTTCATCTTGAGATATATGAACTGTTTTTGAGCATTTGAAAATGATACTTTTCAAAATGAATCTTTTACAGATGTTTTACCGTAAACGATTTTTGGGCCGAGACCTAATAGATTTTTGAAATTGTTTTATAACTGAGGACTTGGGGTCCGAAAAAGAGTTTCCTACTTTTTAAACTTCTTGTAATGCGGAACGAGATACGGGCTGAGACCCTAATATTTCAAAAGACTTTTCTGTTTTCTTAAAAACTCCCGAGACTTGTAAAACACTTTATCAATCGTTTATCTATGTCGTTCCCGCTTTCGCGGTTACGGATTACTTGTTCAAAAGAAACTTCTGGGAAGTCTTTCATTGTGTTGATTTGTTTCAATGCATTGTCATAGCATAATTGAGGTGATCCAGGATGGAAAATGATTGACATTGCGAGTCATATGTGGAAAAGGAGTTTTTGTCAAGTTTATACATTGAGATTTTGGATTCTATCGTGTAGTTTTACGATGGAATATCGGTGGGATTTGTGACGAGCCGGATTGGTATATAGGAGTACGGATGTGGTCAATCATTTGCATAGTTTTCATTTTAAAACTACGAAATCGTGTGGATTCGAAGGAAATCATTATCAAATACTTGGCACCAAAGGAGCCGCTTTATTTTTCGAGAATTGATTTGGTGGTCTTACCAAAATTTATGTTTTGAGTTTTGAAATTTTTGAAAGAACCTTCAAAATTTGTCTCCTTGACAAGATTATATGATTTCAAACGGTTTTGAAAATGTGATTGATGTACATACGCATTTAATGCATAATGCATATCGTGGTGAAGTTCGAATGAGATTCACGAATCGGATAAGACATCGATGGTACGAGGAAAAGAGATTCGAACTTTAGTATGGCAGTTTGATTATCCGGTGATGATCGGTTGAGTTATCGGATAAGAGAAATATGTTGCGTGTTGTAGATTCATGCACATAATATTATTTTGGAAACTTGGGACATTGTGAAACCGGAACATATGTGCTATGTGATTCCATTGGTGCGGTAGTAGCGCAATTTTAACATAGTGATCTTTGATTGATTTCTTTGTAAGTGTAAATTTGTGGATGGTGACCCCATGCTGGTTGTTTTGGATATTGAGTGGTCGTTCCCACTCCTTGTATGAATTGGTATGTTCGTCGATTTGCGATTTGTTGTTCGTATGCCTAGGGGAATGTTCACCAGTCGGTTGTGTTTCGTTGAGATCCACTGTATGTGATTGGTGTGTCGTTTTGAGAACTCTATATCGGTTTCCGTGGTTATGTGCTGATCGTATTGGAGTTTATCATGGTGATGATATTCTCGATTGCGTTTCGACCTTTGGATTGGTCATATTAGAGTTCATCATGTCAATGATATTCTCGATTAATTTATGAGTTGATCATTGCTGGTGATCATCTGAGCGTTCAGATTTTGTGTTGATATTTCGGGATTCGTTGCCATTGTGTTGGCGCTTGTTTCACGATGTATCGTATTATTGATTTGTATCAGGATTTGGACTTGATTGTGTAATCAAGCAGACAGGATTTGAAACGGATAGATTATTTCTTCCGAAGATGTTATATTTTTGTTGAGATCCATGGAATTGTGATCGTAAGCGTGTTGAAGCTTTACAGTGAAGTCACTTGCTAGCATCTCAGGAGAGCGTCGACTTGGTGCATATGTAAGTATGCTATTTTGGTTATTCGGTAATAATGATGATTGATCGTTGTCGTGATGGTTTCGGGATATTTTGGTTGAACGATTTGTTTGTTTTTATGACGGATTGCAAGTTTCGAGGACGAAACTTATTTTAAGTGGTGTAGTATGTAATATCCGGAATTTCCACTACTGTTGTTTAAGATTATTTTATCCGAGTTATGTTGTAAAGCGTGGAATGCATGCAGTATGGGTAAAATAATTGAAGGACCAAGACATCTCAGATTGGTATAATTGTCGTACTTGGTCGACAATTGGATGTAAGAAGTATACGTATTCAAGATGCCGTATGTTCGTATTCGTATGTTGAGACGATTGGACAAGAATAGCTGAAAATGGCTAAGTGTAACATTATTAGCGCACGCTAATAATCGGGAGTAGCGACGCTATCGCGGTGTTTAGCGACGCTACGGATATAAGATAACGCACGCTAATGCAATGGACGGAAGGAATCGCGTGTGGACCGAGCCACTTTCGCGCACGTTATGATAAGTCAACGGATGTTGTAATGTAGTGTTAGCGCACGCTAATGCATGTTGATTAGCGCACGCTAATCGTATATCGGACAAAAAGGAATTTTATCCTCACAAGACTTTCGGCGTGGACCAGTCTTGAGCATACAGACAAACGAGTCAACTATGAGTAGCGCACGCTAAGGTAAGACACTTGCGTACGCTAAATAGAGGCATTTACGTATGCTATTGCATGGGCATTGCGACGTAAATCACTTCATGCAAGAAGACAGCTTGCCTCTCGATGCGATAGCGCACGCTAACAAAGGTCGGCTTAGCGCACGCTAAGGTCAGAGCACACGCTAAACATAAGGTTTAGCGCACGCTAGTAATGTATTCTATATAAGGGACAAACGGGTATTATGAAGCATTTCGTCCATTCTTTCACCTTCAGACGATAGAGAGAGGTCTTAGAGAGAAGTTGAGGTCCCAAACACTTGAGTTGATCATTCCTAACAACATCTGAAACTTGGAAGTGATTGAAAACGGATTCAACCTTGGGATTCAATCCATTCCTTCAAAGAGGTAATTACTCTTCATCTTTGGATTTCATTTTGGATTGAATGGTGAGGTTCTTGAGTTGATGATTAATACATAAACAAGAAGATAAGAATGATAATGAGATGGATTACAGGATGATGATGATGTTATTGTTGACATGAAGATATTGATATGATTCTTGTGGTTTGAATAGTGTTGTTCGTTTTCTTGAGATAAGTGGATTAATCCTTCTCCTAAGTTTCGGATGTTGATGTTATTTCGATGATTACTCCCTGTAATGATAGATTATGAAAGTGTTGTTACGTTCTTAATGTTTCATGACGTTGATATTGAGGAAGATGATATATGGATATAGAACTTGGATTATAAGTTGGATGATTGTTTATATGTTAAAGGATATCGGATTTCGTTGTTTTGATAGCTTTGAACATGATTCAGAATCACTTGGTGTTCTTGAAATCGCCATAAGTTGATCGGTATCTGAAAAACATGCATCTCAGACAAAGATTAGCGCACGCTACGTTTACTGCCTAGCGCGCGCTAACGGGAGCAACTTAGCGCACGCTACGTTAGGTGATTAAAGTGCGCTAAGAAGGCAGAAAGTGCAGTATTTTCGTGTTGTGGGTGTAAATTCGTGCTGGTTTGAGTAGGATTGATCCGACTAGTGTTTAATCGAGATATTGTCGAGCCGTTGGGTTTGTAAATTGGTTTTATCGATTGTTAATTGTTGTCGAACTTGTTGTCTATCGACATCGTAATAGGTTGAGAATATTGATCGCTGATTACAACCGTGTGTTGCGGTCGAGCTCGAGAATGTTCGTTGATTGCTTTGGTCGACCGAGGAACTTGTAGATGATGGCAATGGATTTGCAATGACTTCCTCGTCATTGTATCGATCAAGTAAGTTATTACTTACTCAGTTTATAGTATTTAATGAATGGTTTCCGTTTCATTCGTTTATAATTCGTATAACAATGTTTATAATCGTAATCACAGGAGACTTGAGATTATAAATCATATTCGAGTTTTGGGAATCTAAATCATAATGTATATGATTTGCTTTTGTTATTGGTATACTTGTATATCGAGGATATATCGTGATAAAAATGGAGATATGAATTATCTGCAATCCTTGATACTTTGGACCGTCGAGTATTGAGGATAATGGTTCGTGATGGTTTAGGCATTGAGATCGTTCTTTAAGGACTCGGGGCAAGTACTCTAATCATTTTTATCATTTGAGTCGATCATGTTGTGATACATTCGTGTATCGTTGTTGTCATGCATTTGTGCATTGTTGTTGTCGTGTATTGTGCACTGTTGTTTTGTGCAGTTGTGCATTGTTGTCATATGTCCACCATGCGTTGGTCCGACGGGATCATCATGGGAATCTATAGCTGTGTGCGCTGGATCGCTGGACAGGTAATGCCACCATGCGTTGGTCCAATGGGATCATCATGGGAATCTATAGCTGTGTGCGCTGGATCGTTGGATTACCATATGTTGTTGTTATTGTGCATATGTATATTATGGGTGGCCATAAGTATACATTGTCGTTATTGTTGTGATCATATTTGTAATACCCGGTTGTAATTCATTAATTTTCATTCAGTAATTATCAGTCTGTAATTGTCACTCAGTAATTCTCACTCGTTAATAATCACTCATCATTCTTGATTCATTCATTTGTGTTCACTGTTGGCATGTTGTAATCGTATATCAGTTACCGATCGGCATGTCATCTCCATTTAGAGACCGACGGGAGTATTATTATTTTCATCGTGATTGGTAGTCGTATACTGGGAGAATCATCTGTGGCTTGTGTTAGACTTGTTCATTTTCACATTCGTATGATATGTCAGATCATTCATCAGTCGTAGCGAGGAATCGGAGTTGTCGGATTTTCTTTCAAATTTGGCCAGCATCGAGTTACGGCCATTTGGACGAAAGGGACTTACGGCCGTAAGGTCTTGTGATACGGCCGTAACAAGGGTTCGTGTTTTCAGGCCATTTGGACGAAAGGGACTTACGGCCGTAAGGTCTTGTGATACGGCCGTAAGTTGAGCGGATGCCGTAAAGGTGGCCGATTCTACGGCCGACGTGGTCCAAAGAGCCGCCTGCATTTTGGCCGAAGGCAAGTTACGGCCGTAAGGAGGGATAGTTACGGCCGTAAGTGGTGTTCGTAAATTTTGGGTGTTGTCGACCAAGGGTGACTTACGGCCGTAAGGGTTGCGGCATACGGCCGTAAGTCGAGGAAGGTACGGCCGTAAGGCTTGGCCGGTTACGGCCGTACGCGGCAGGCAAGGTGCCTGGTCGTTTTCGATGAAGAGGGCTTACGCCCGTAAGTTTGGCCGGATACGGCCGTATCATCCGAGTTACGGCCGTAAGGTGCGCGGTTACGACCGTAAGGGTGTCGACGGATGTGTTTGACGAAGGCGGGTTACGCCCGTAACTCAGGAGCGGTTACGGCCGTAAGTCTGTCGGCGAGCTTTGACGGGCCGAGTTACGACCGTATGAGTTGGCCGGTTACGGCCGTAAGGCCGTTGACCTGGGATGTTACGGCCGTAAGAGGGCCGAGTTACGGCCGTAACTTCCGGCAGTATTTAAGGACTTGGCCGGGTCATTTTTGCTCACTTCTTCATTTTTCCATCTTTATCCGAGAGAGAGGGTTGAGGGAGAGATTTTATCATCATCAATCACTTGAGTGTGTAATCTTCATCATCTTCATTCCTTTGGGAAGCTTGGATACTCGTTTTAACTCGTGTTCATCGGATCGAAGTGGTTGGATCTTCAAGAGGTAATTTCTTCAACACCTTGGATTTCGATTTTGTGTTGAGATATGATGTTTTGGACGTTATAATCATGTTATATGAAGGGATATGTATATGATTATGAGTTTGTATAAGGATTCATTGGATTATTGAGGGATTATTCAAGAACACTTTGAATATCGAGTCGATTTGGGGATTTTCGATTAATTGTTGTTATAATCACGTTTTGGATATTCATAACGGATTATTGATCGTATTGGAGATGTTTTGTTGATTTGAAACACTTCTTGGGGATTTGAAGTTGGTATTGTTGAGGTTTAGTTGTAATCAATCGAAGTTGGCCTCAAAGTGTTCGATATAATGCCCCAATGAACTTGGTTTAATCGTATCGACGTCTTGAGTTCGTTATATTCGTGTTTAATTCGTTTATTGATTGGATTGTTGGTAATTGTATTGAATTAAGGTTGTTCGAGCGACCGACACTTCATTTAGGACATTTGTTCGTGGAAGGACTTTCTTCATCGGTATTGTGTAAGTTGATTCTTACTCGGTTAAAAGGATATTCATTCCTTTTGTTGTTGATCATTCATAATCATAACTCATTCATCATTGTATTAATCATATTGAGACTTGTAATTGTCGAATAATCACTTCATTAATAAGGAACGGCGGTTCCAATCATTTCATTGAAACTATCAATCACTTCATTATCACTTTCATCTCGGTAAGTCATTCTTGACGTTGTCGGATTATTATTATTCATTGATATTCATTATGGTCATTCTCGTTCATATGACCTTCGGGTTCATATTGCGTGGCCGGGTGCGGATGTGTGGAATTTTTAGTCGGGCACATGATGGCCATGTATTGGGAGTGATACATCGACCTGCACACGGTAACGTTTACCTCCGTGAGACTAATTAGGTACAAGGACGGGTGTGTCCGGTCATCCGTCTTGTACACTTGCACGAGAATACTACGGGCGTACTATGGTACTCCTCTTCAGCGTAATTCATAATTAAGGATATTTCATAACTCGGTTAATTCATGATTGTGTAATTTCAACCCTTGAGGATTGTTGTTCAGATAATCGACTCCCGTTTGGGGATATTGTTTTTCGTGTCATGGCAAGGCAAAGGCGCAGGAGAGCACGTTGACGGCGGGAGTCCTGATACTAGAAGGGGGCCCCAGTCTTTCAAATACCATTCATGTTTTCTTTATTTATTCAGCTGCAGACATTCCGTTCGAATACTCATTTCATTCAGTGTCGTGTATTTTATCGTCACATAAGATACACATGTATTCTATATTATCCTAGGTGTGTTGTATGAAACAACTACTCGGAGTAATTGATGTTATAATGTGGTTCGGTACTACATTTACCCTGTGTAATTCATCCTTTTTCATTCGCCTGGTGGGTCCAAATGGGGTCCACAGACCGTAATATCCGCCTAGTTTGGGGTGTTACGAGTTGGTATCGAGCGTGGTTTTGAATACTACCCTCCAAGTCATGTCTCATTTGAAATCATCGTCATCGGACTAGTATCATTGGACTTTCGTCACGTGTGACTGTGCAAATGCCGAGCCAATCGGACCAAGAAGCGTAAGATTTCTAATGCCATGGTATAATTTCTCGCAATAATCATTCATTCATAATTCATCGATTAACAATCCTCAATCATCATTGTCTTTTTGACCGTGACGGTCGATTAACTCATTAATCACTCAATTCATTTCACTATTGATTGTTGATCGTGAAGATCAAATCATTAATCTTGTTAACTCGTTCAAGATAATCCTTTCAGTAATTTCATCAGATAATTTGTCACCTCAGTTAATCATTCATTTAATCACTGTATTAAAGCGTGTATGCTCATTTTCATCATCCTATATCATAATCATAACGTGATATTCATGCGGGAAATATAATCATCATGTGACTTTCCTACTTCAGTATGGAAAGAGCTGGCAGAGGACGAGGAGGACGAGGCCGTGGAGCGGGCCGAATCCCGAGAACTCGCGTGAACACACGTGTAAACGCGAGAAATAATGCCGATTCATCGAGCAGCGACGCTGCCACTCATTCACCTGGACGCGATCATTCACTAACGGGGAGTCGTACCCGGGACACGGCTCAGTCAGAAGGTGTCCGGGTTGACCCACTCGCTTTTATGCAGGGCATGATGGCCCAAATGACCCAGATGGCACAGCTGATGGAGACGATGCATAACTCCGTCAATCAAAATCAACAGGCTCCTCCGCCGCCACCTCAGAGGCAAGAGAGGAATGTGAGCAATATCATCGGCGATATCTCTCGCCAGAGGCCGCCGACTTTCGAGGGCTCGTCTGAGCCGGAAGATATTATTCATTGGCTCGAACACTTCGAGAAGTTGTTTGCTATGGTAGAGTGTCCCGAAAGACACAAAGTTTCTGTTGCAGCTTACTACTTGGGCAAGAGCGCGCATTCTTGGTGGTTGTCGTTGAAGCCCACCGAAGGATCATGTACATGGGATCAGTTCAAAACTCTCATGATAGAGAGGTATTATCCGGCCCCACTCAGAGAGGCCAAGCTGTCAGAGTTACTCACTTCCGACCCCTCATCAGACGAGGATGTTCTCGCCATTGCCGAGAAATTTCAGGAACTTCTTCCGTTCGCCTCATCTATCATTCATTCCGAGGCAGATAAGATTAAGTATTTCAGCAAGAGGCTGAAACCCCGTATGTGACCACGTTGCTTAATCATAATTGCACCACGTTGGTGAATTCATTGAGAAAGCTCTTACCTATGAGCTTATCGCTAAGGAGATTGCTAAGCAAAGAACCTTCATCTCGCTAGCAAGAAGTCCAAGAACCGTGTCGATCGGCACACGGTGCTACTTTCAAGAAACCCCGTGCGGGCTCTGCTTTACGAGCGACCTCTGTGTCGTCTAAACCCGCGGAATCTCGCCTCGAGCGGCCTCGCCATCACTGTTATAACCGTGAGATCTTGGTCATGTCGCACTAAGTGTCCGAGACATCTGTCACTTGTCATAATCAGGAATTGTTGGGCATAAGGCCCGTTTTGCCGTAGGGACTCCAAACCTACTCGACGTCATCTCAAGCCCCGGCAACAGTGCCGTTGAGAATCAGGCCACTCAATCGGGCTCGTTTAAAACGACAGGGAGCGACTAAAGGGGAGCCTATAGCCGCAGACAGAGCGTCGGTCGGGACTAGTAAGCCCCGGATTTATGAGATGAAGAAGACCGATGATCCCGAGGCCCGAATGATCTCAGGTACACTCGATATTCTATCTCAACCTGTGTGTACCCTTTTTGATACTGGTGCATCGCATTCATTCATTTCCGAGTCATGTTTGAGTAGACTACGTCTGGGTAGTGCTACTAGTTGTGAGCCTTATGTCATTGGCCTACCTGATGGTAGAAGAATTATCGGTAATCGTGAGATTCAGAATTGTCCGATTCAGTTTCATGGTCGTGTATGGCCAGCGGACCTAGTCGTAGTAGATTTGCCAAGGGACGACGTCATCTTGGGTATTGATTGGATGGATCGTCATGATGCCATCATTAGTGTCCGTAAGCGTATGATCACTATCATTTCAGATGATGGGGTGGAATGTGTGTTTCAGGGAGGTAATCCCGGCTGTTCGGGTAAGGTAATTAATTTGATGAAAGCAGTGCGATTACTCAGTCAGGGATGTGTTGGTTATTAGTGCTTCATGACCAAAACCGAGAAGTCATCAGTAATGTTGACGGATATTCCGGTAGTGAGGGAGTATGCCGACGTTTTTCCAGACGAGTTACCTGGTTTGCCTCCACAGAGAGATGTGGAATTCACGATTGAGTTGGAGCACGCACGTCTCCGATATCAAAGGCACCGTACCGGATGGCCCCGACCGAAATGCAGGAATTAAAGAACCAACTTCAGGAGTTGTTCGAGAAGGGTTATATCCGACCGAGTGCGTCTCCGTGGGGAGCACCCGTGTTGTTTGTCAAGAAGAAGGATGGTTCATTTCGTTTGTGTATCGATTATCGGGAGTTGAACAGAGTGACAATCAAGAATAAGTATCCCTTACCCCGTATTGATGATCTTTTAGATCAACTTCAGGGAGCTTCAGTATTTTCCAAGATCGACTTAAGATCTGGATATCACCAGTTGCGGATTCGAGAATCGGATATCGCGAGGACGGCGTTTCAAACACGCTATGGTCATTATGAGTTCGTAGTTATGCCGTTCGGGCTAACTAATGCACCTGCGGTATTCATGGAATTGATGAATCGGGTTTTCATCGACTTTTTGGATCAGTTTGTTGTTGTCTTCATCGACGATATTTTGATTTATTATCGTAGCCGAGAGTATCACGAGGTTCATCTTCATCAGGTTCTCGACGTGTTGAGACGAGAGCAACTTTTTGGAAAGTTTTCCAAGTGCGAGTTCTGGATGTCCGAAGTGACTTTTCTCGGACATGTAATTTCGTCAGACGGAGTTCGTGTTGACCCTCAGAAGACGGAGGCTATCCGAGACTGGTTACCTCCGAAGAATGTTAAGGAAATCCGAAGTTTTCTCGGATTAGCGGGCTATTATCGGCGATTTGTGGAGGGGTTTTCTAGGATCGCTCAACCCTTGACGAACCTTTTGCGAAAGGATAAGAAATACACGTGGTTCGACGCGTGTCAGCGGAGTTTTGAGGAACTCAAGAGCCGATTAATGTCAGCACCTGTACTTTCCTTGCCGCAGGGGGCGGAGGGATTTGTGGTTTATAGCGATGCGTCCGGACAGGCTCTCGGATGTGTACTCATGCAGAATGGGAAGGTTATTGCTTATGCTTCACGGCAATTGAGACCTTACGAGGTTAATTATCCGACCCACGACCTGGAGCTAGCAGCCGTGGTGTTCGCTTTGAAGATATGGCATCATTATCTTTATGGCGTTACCTGTCAGATATTCACCGATCATAAGAGTTTAAAGTATATATTTACTCAGAAGGAGTTAAATATGCGACAGAGACGGTGGTTAGAATTAATCAAAGATTACGATATCGAGATCCTTTACCACCCGGGCAAGGCAAACGTTGTTGCCGACGCCTTGAGTCGCAAGTCCGTTCAGTAGCAGATGCTTGCTCGTCTAACAATTCAGAAGGAGCTTCAGCAGGAATTCCTTAGACCCGAGATCGAGGTCTGGCTTCAGCGAGTTCAGGGACAACTTTGTATGTTAGAGATTTCATCGTCACTCGAGGAGGCAATCCGAGAGAATCAGAGTTCAGACCCTTCATTGTTGCGCATCCGTGAGGATGTGACTCAGGGGAAAGCCCCTGGATTCGTGGTCCACGAGGATGGACTTTTGAGATTTAAGAATCGGTTGTGCGTACCGGCAAATGACGAGTTGAAAAACTCGATTTTGAAATAAGCTCATGCTACCCCTTATTCTGTTCATTCGGGGTCCAGCAAGATGTACAAGGACTTGAGACAAAATTACTGGTGGAGTAATATGAAGCGAGAAGTCGCAGAATTTGTTTCGAGATGCTTAACCTGTCAACAAGTTAAGAATGAACATCAGCGGCCGGCGGGTATGCTGAAACCTCTTCCTATTCCCGAGTGGAAGTGGGAAGACATTTCTATAGATTTCATCACGAGTTTGCCGACGAGTCGTCGTGGCATGAATACGATCTGGGTGATCGTGGACCGCTTAACCAAATCAGCTCATTTCCTTGAGATCAAGGATACGTGGGGTCCCGAGAGACTGGCTCAGTTGTTCATCAAGGAGATAGTGAGACTGCACGGTACTCCTAAGAGTATCGTTTCTGATCGTGACGGACGATTTGTGTCTCATTTTTGGAAGTCAGTTCATCGTGCTATGGGAACCCAGCTCAATCTCAGTACCGCCTTTCATCCTCAGTCCGACGGACAATCAGAGAGGACTATTCAGACATTAGAGGACATGTTGAGGGCATGCGTCCTCGATTGGAAGGACAATTGGGAAGCCCAACTACCATTGATCGAGTTCACGTATAATAATAGCTGGCATGCTTCCATTAAGATGGCACCTTACGAGGCCTTGTACGGTCGTCGTTGTCGATCTCCTTTGTGTTGGGATGACTTGTCAGAATCAATCGGCACTGAGCCCGATATGCTTATAGCCACCCGGGAGAAGGTAGCTTTGATCAAGAGTCGTATGTTGATGACTCAGTCGGCGTAAATCATACAGATAATCGTCGTCGACCACTAGAGTTCGAGACGGGTGACCACGTTTTGGTCAAGGTATCCCCGAGTCGAGGTATTTTCCGTTTCGGAAAACGGGGGAATTTGAGTCCGAGATTTATTGGACCGTTTGAAATTTTGGATCGAGTAGGCGAGTTAGCTTATCGATTGGCTTTACCTCCGGAATTGAGTCGAATTCATAATGTGTTTCACGTCTCTCAGTTGCGGAAGTATGTTGCCGACCCGAGCCACGTACTTCAGTTTGACGAAATCGAGATCACAGATGATCATTCGTACGAGGAGCGTCCTGTACGAGTGTTGGAACGGCGAATCAAACAGTTGAGGAACAAGACGATCCCTTTGGTCAAGATTCAGTGGTCCAGACACGGAGTCGAAGAGGCCACTTGGGAAACCGAGGAGAGTATGCGGGAGAGTCATCCCGAGTTGTTTGACCCTTAGTTTCGGGGACGAAACTCTTTTTAAGGGGGGGAGTATGTAATACCCGGTTGTAATTCATTCATTTTCATTCAGTAATTATCAGTCTGTAATTGTCACTCAGTAATTCTCACTTGTTAATAATCACTCATCATTCTTGATTCATTCATTTGTGTTCACTGTTGGCATGTTGTAATCGTATATCAGTTACCGATCGGCATGTCATCTCCGTTTAGACACCGACGGGAGTATTATTATTTTCATCGTGATTGGTAGTCGTATACTGGGAGCATCATCTGTGGCTTGTGTTAGACTTGTTCATTTTCACATTCGTATGATATGTCAGATCATTCATCAGTCGTAGCGAGGAATCGGAGTTGTCGGATTTTCTTTCAAATTTGGCCAGCATCGAGTTACGGCCGTAAGGACTTTAGGTTACGGCCGTAACAAGGGTTCGTGTTTTCAGGCCATTTGGACGAAAGGGACTTACGGCCGTAAGGTCTTGTGATATGGCCGTAAGTTGAGTGGGTACGGCCGTAAGGCTGGCCGGTTACGGCCGTACGTGGTCCAGCAGGCCGCCCAGGCATTTTGGCCGAAGGCGAGTTACGGCCGTAAGGAGGGATAGTTACGGCCGTAAGTGGTGTTCGTAAATTTTGGGTGTTGTCGACCAAGGGTGACTTACGGCCGTAAGGGTTGCGGCATACGGCCGTAAGTCGAGGAAGGTACGATCGTAAGGCTTGGCCGGTTACGGCCGTACGCGGCAGGCAAGGTGCCTGGTCGTTTTCGACGAAGAGGGCTTACGCCCGTAAGTTTGGCCGGATACGGCCGTATCATCCGAGTTACGGCCGTAAGGTGCGCGGTTACGGCCGTAAGGGTGTCGACGGATGTTTTTGACGAAGGCGGGTTACGCCGTAACTCGGGAGCGATTACGGCCGTAAGTCTGCCGGCGAGCTTTTGACGAAGCCGAGTTACGGCCGTATGAGTTGGCCGGTTACGGCCGTAAGGCCGTTGACCTGGGATGTTACGGCCGTAAGAGGGCCGAGTTACGGCCATAACTTACGGCAGTATTTAAGGACTTGGCCGGGTCATTTTTGCTCACTTCTTCATTTTTCCATCTTTATCCGAGAGAGAGGGTTGAGGGAGAGATTTTATCATCATCAATCACTTGAGTGTGTAATCTTCATCATCTTCATTCCTTTGGGAAGCTTGGATACTTGTTTTAACTCGTGTTCATCGGATCGAAGTGGTTGGATCTTCAAGAGGTAATTTCTTCAACACCTTGGATTTCGATTTTGTGTTGAGATATGATGTTTTGGACGTTATAATCATGTTATATGAAGGGATATGTATATGATTATGAGTTTGTATAAGGATTCACTGGATTATTGAGGGATTATTCAAGAACACTTTGAATATCGAGTTGGATTTGGGGATTTTCGATTAATTGTTGTTATAATCACGTTTTTGGATATTCATAACGGATTATTGATCGTATTGGAGATGTTTTGTTGATTTGAAACACTTCTTGGGGATTTGAAGTTGGTATTGTTGAGGTTTAGTTGTAATCAATTGAAGTTGGCCTCAAGTGTTCGATATAATGCCCCAATGAACTTGGTTTAATCGTATCGACGTCTTGAGTTCGTTATATTCGTGTTTAATTCGTTTATTGATTGGATTGTTGGTAATTGTATTGAATTAAGGTTGTTCGAGCGACCGACATTTCATTTAGGACATTTGTTCGTGGAAGGACTTTCTTCATCGGTATTGTGTAAGTTGATTCTTACTCGGTTAAAAGGATATTCATTCCTTTTGTTGTTGATCATTCATAATCATAACTCATTCATCATTGTATTAATCATATTGAGACTTGTAATTGTCGAATAATCACTTCATTAATAAGGAACGGCGGTTCCAATCATTTCATTGAAACTATCAATCACTTCATTATCACTTTCATCTCGGTAAGTCATTCTTGACGTTGTCGGATTATTATTATTCATTGATATTCATTATGGTCATTCTCGTTCATATGACCTTCTGGGTTCATATTGCGTGGCCGGGTGCGGATGTGTGGAATTTTTAGTCGTGCACATGATGGCCATGTATTGGGAGTGATACATTGACTGCACACGGTAACGTTTACCTCCGTGAGACTAATTAGGTACAAGGACGGTGTGTCCGGTCATCCGTCTTGTACACTTGCACGTAACACTACGGGCGTACTATGGTACTCCTCTTCAGCGTAATTCATAATTAAGGATATTTCATAACTCGGTTAATTCATGATTGTGTAATTTCAACCCTTGAGGATTGTTGTTACGTATAACCGACCCCGTTTAGGGATATTGTTTTTCGTGTCATGGCAAGGCAAAGGCGCAGGGAGAGCACGTTGACGGCGCGGAGTCCCAGTGATACTAGAAGGGGGCCCTGATCCTTTCAGTCATGTATTGATCATTCATGTTTTCTTTATTTATTCCATGCAGACATTCCGTTCGAATACTCATTTCATTCGGTCGTGGTATTTTATCGTCACATAAGATACACATGTATTCTATATTATCCTGGGTGTGTTGTATGAAACTCCTACTCGGAGTAATTGATGTTATAATGTGGTTCGGTACTACATTTACCCTGTGTAATTCATCCTTTTTCATTCACCTGGTGGGTCCTAGTCGGGGGTCCACGGCACTATAATATCCGCCTAGTTTGGGGTGTCACAGAGTTGGTATCAGAGCGTGGTTTTGAATACTACCCTCCAAGTCATGTCTCATTTGAAATCATCGTCATCGGACTAGTATCATTGGACTTTCGCGTCACGTGTGACCTGTGCAAATGCCGAGCCAATCAGACCAAGAACTGTAAGATTTCTAATGACATGGTATAATTTCTGGCAATAATCATTCATTTATAATTCATCAGTTAACAATCCTCAATCATCATTGTCTTTTTGACCAGGACGGTCAGATTAACTCATTAATCACTCAATTCATTTCACTATTCAGTTGTTGATCAGGAAGATCAAATCATTAATCTTGTTAACTCGTTCAAGATAATCCTTTCAGTAATTTCATCAGATAATTTGTCACCTCAGTTAATCATTCATTTAATCACTGTATTAAAGCGTGTATGCTCATTTTCATCATCCCATATCATAATCAAACGTGATATTCATGCGGGAAATATAATCATCATGTGACTTTCCTACTTCAGTATGGAAAGAGCTGGCAGAGGACGAGGAGGACGAGGCCGTGGAGCGGGCCGAATCCCGAGAACTCGCGTGAACACACGTGCAAACGCGAGAAATAATGCTGATTCATCGAGCAGCGACGCTGCCACTCATTCACCTGGACGCGATCATTCACTAACGGGGAGTCGTACCCGGGACACGGCTCGATCGAGAAGGTGTCCGGGTTGACCCACTCGCTTTTATGCAGGGCATGATGGCCCAAATGACCCAGATGGCACAGCTGATGGAGACGATGCATAACTCCGTCAATCAAAATCAACAGGCTCCTCCGCCGCCACCTCAGAGGCAAGATAGGAATGTGAGCAATATCATCGGCGACATCTCTCGCCAGAGGCCGCCGAATTTCGAGGGCTCGTCTGAGCCGGCAGATATTATTCATTGGCTCGAACACTTCGAGAAGTTGTTTGCTATGGTAGAGTGTCCCGAAGGACACAAAGTTTCTGTTGCAGCTTACTACTTGGGCAAGAGCGCGCATTCTTGGTGGTTGTCGTTGAAGCCCACCGAAGGATCATGTACATGGGATCAGTTCAAAACTCTCATGATAGAGAGGTATTATCCGGCCCCACTCAGAGAGGCCAAGCTATCAGAGTTACTCACTTCCGACCCCTCATCAGACGAGGATGTTCTCGCCATTGCCGAGAAATTTCAGGAACTTCTTCCGTTCGCCTCATCTATCATTCATTCCGAGGCAGATAAGATTAAGTATTTCAGCAAGAGGCTGAAACCCCGTATGAGACCACAGTTGCTTAATCATAATTGCACCACGTTGGCTGAATTCATTGAGAAAGCTCTTACCTATGAGCTTACTGCTAAGGAGATTGCTACAAAGAACCTTCATCCGCTAGCAAGAAGTCCAAGAACCGTAATCGCCCGACGGCAGTGCTACTTTCAAGAAACCCCGTGCGGGCTCGCTTTTACGAGCGACCTCCCGTGTCGCCTAAACCCGCGGAATCTCGCCTCGAGCGGCGATTCGCCATCACCTGTTATAACTGTGGAGATCTTGGTCATGTCAGCACCAAGTGTCCGAGACAGTCTGTCACTTGTCATAACTGTAGAATTGTTGGGCATAAGGCCCGTTTTTGCCGTAGGGACTCCAAACCTACTCAGACGTCATCTCAAGCCCCGAAGCAGTCAGCCGTTCAGAATCAGGCCACTCAATCAGCGTCGTTTAAAACGACAGGAGCGACTAAAGGGGGAGCCTATAGCCAGCAGATGGGAGTGTCCGGTGCCGGGACTAGTAAGCCCCGGATTTATGAGATGAAGAAGACCGATGATCCCGAGGCCCGAATGATCTCAGGTACACTCAATATTATATCTCAACCTTTGTGTACCCTTTTTGATACTGGTGCATCGCATTCATTCATTTCCGAGTCATGTTTGAGTAGATTACGTCTGGGTAGTGCTACTAGTTGTGAGCCTTATGTCATTGGCCTACCTGATGGTAGACGAATTATCGGTAATCGTGAGATTCAGAATTGTCCGATTCAGTTTCATGGTCGTGTATGGCCAGCGGACCTAATCGTAGTAGATTTGCCGAGGGACGACGTCATCTTGGGTATTGATTGGATGGATCGTCATGATGCCATCATTAGTGTCCGTAAGCGTATGATCACTATCATTTCAGATGATGGGGTGGAATGTGTGTTTCAGGGAGGTAATCCCGGCTGTTCGGGTAAGGTCATTAATTTGATGAAAGCAGTGCGATTACTCAGTCAGGGATGTGTTGGTTATTGGTGCTTCATGACCAAAACCGAGAAGTCATCAGTAATGTTGACGGATATTCCGGTAGTGAGGGAGTATGCCGACGTTTTTCCAGACGAGTTACCTGGTTTGCCTCCACAGAGAGATGTGGAATTCACGATTGAGTTGGAGCCTGGTACGTCTCCGATATCAAAGGCACCGTACCGGATGGCCCCGACCGAAATGCAGGAATTAAAGAACCAACTTCAGGAGTTGTTCGAGAAGGGTTATATCCGACCGAGTGCGTCTCCGTGGGGAGCACCCGTGTTGTTTGTCAAGAAGAAGGATGGTTCATTTCGTTTGTGTATCGATTATCGGGAGTTGAACAGAGTGACAATCAAGAATAAGTATCCCTTACCCCGTATTGATGATCTTTTAGATCAACTTCAGGGAGCTTCGGTATTTTCCAAGATCGACTTAAGATCTGGATATCACCAGTTGCGGATTCGAGAATCGGATATCGCGAGGACGGCGTTTCAAACACGCTATGGTCATTATGAGTTCGTAGTTATGCCGTTCGGGCTAACTAATGCACCTGCGGTATTCATGGAATTGATGAATCGGGTTTTCATCGACTTTTTGGATCAGTTTGTTGTTGTCTTCATCGACGACATTTTGATTTATTCTCGTAGCCGAGAGGATCACGAGGTTCATCTTCATCAGGTTCTCGACATGTTGAGACGAGAGCAACTTTTTGGAAAGTTTTCCAAGTGCGAGTTCTGGATGTCCGAAGTGACTTTTCTCGGACATGTAATTTCGTCAGACGGAGTTCGTGTTGACCCTCAGAAGACGGAGGCTATCCGAGACTGGTTACCTCCGAAGAATGTTAAGGAAATCCGAAGTTTTCTCGGATTAGCGGGCTATTATCAGCGATTTGTGGAGGGGTTTTATAGGATCGCTCAACCCTTGACGAACCTTTTGCAAAAGGATAAGAAATACACATGGTCCGACGCGTGTCAGCGGAGTTTTGAGGAACTCAAGAGCCGATTAATGTCAGCACCTGTACTTTCCTTGCCGCAGGGGGCGGAGGGATTTGTGGTTTATAGCGATGCGTCCGGACAGGGTCTCGGATGTGTACTCATGCAGAATGGGAAGGTTATTGCTTATGCTTCACGGCAATTGAGACCTTACGAGGTTAATTATCCGACCCACGACCTGGAGCTAGTAGCCGTGGTGTTCGCTTTGAAGATATGGCGTCATTATCTTTATGGCGTTACCTGTCAGATATTCACCGATCATAAGAGTTTAAAGTATATATTTACTCAGAAGGAGTTAAATATGCTACAGAGACAGTGGTTAGAATTAATCAAAGATTACGATATCGAGATCCTTTACCACCCGGGCAAGGCGAACGTTGTCGCCGACGCCTTGAGTCGCAAGTCCGTTCAGGAGCAGATGCTTGCTCGTCTAACAATTCAGAAGGAGCTTCAGCAGGAATTCCTTAGACCCGAGATCGAGGTCTGGCTTCAGCGAGTTCAGGGACAACTTTGTATGTTAGAGATTTCATCGTCACTCGAGGAGGCAATCCGAGAGAATCAGAGTTCAGACCCTTCATTGTTGCGCATCCGTGAGGATGTGACTCAGGGGAAAGCCCCTGGACTCGTGGTCCACGAGGATGGACTTTTGAGATTTAAGAATCGGTTGTGCGTACCGGCAAATGACGAGTTGAAAAACTCGATTTTGAAAGAAGCTCATGCTACCCGTTATTCTGTTCATTCGGGGTCCAGCAAGATGTACAAGGACTTGAGACAAAATTACTGGTGGAGTAATATGAAGCGAGAAGTCGCAGAATTTGTTTCGAGATGCTTAACCTGTCAACAAGTTAAGATTGAACATCAGCGGCCGGCGGGTATGCTGAAACCTCTTCCTATTCCCGAGTGGAAGTGGGAAGACATTTCTATGGATTTCATCACGAGTTTGCCGACGAGTCGTCGTGGCATGAATACGATCTGGGTGATCGTGGACCGCTTAACCAAATCAGCTCATTTCCTTGAGATCAAGGATACGTGGGGTCCCGAGAGACTGGCTCAGTTGTTCATCAAGGAGATAGTGAGACTGCACGGTACTCCTAAGAGTATCGTTTCCGATCGTGACGGACGATTTGTGTCTCATTTTTGGAAATCAGTTCATCGTGCTATGGGAACCCAGCTCAATCTCGATCGCCTTTTCATCCTCAAAGACGGACAATCAGAGAGGACTATTCAGACATTAGAGGACATGTTGAGGGCATGCGTCCTCGATTGGAAGGATGATTGGGAAGCCCAACTACCATTGATCGAGTTCACCTATAATAATAGCTGGCATGCTTCCATTAAGATGGCACCTTATGAGGCCTTGTACAGTCGTCGTTGTCGATCTCCTTTGTGTTGGGATGACTTGTCAGAATCAATCGGCACTGAGCCCGATATGCTTATAGCCGCCCGGGAGAAGGTAGCTTTGATCAAGAGTCGTATGTTGACAGCTCAGAGTCGACAGAAATCATATGCAGATAATCGTCGTCGACCACTAGAGTTCGAGACGGGTGACCACGTTTTGGTCAAGGTATCCCCGAGTCGAGGTATTTTCCGTTTCGGAAAACGGGGGAAGTTGAGTCCGAGATTTATTGGACCGTTTGAAATTTTGGATCGAGTAGGCGAGTTAGCTTATCGATTGGCTTTACCTACGGCATTGAGTCGAATTCATAATGTGTTTCACGTCTCTCAGTTGCGGAAGTATGTTGCCGACCCGAGCCACGTACTTTAGTTTGACGAAATCGAGATCACAGATGATCATTCGTACAAGGAGCGTCCTGTACGAGTGTTGGAACGGCGAATCAAACAGTTGAGGAACAAGACGATCCCTTTGGTCAAGATTCAGTGGTCCAGACATGGAGTCGAAGAGGCCACTTGGGAAACCGAGGAGAGTATGCGGGAGAGTCATCCCGAGTTGTTTGACCCTTAGTTTCGGGGACGAAACTCTTTTTAATGGGGGGAGTATGTAATACCCGGTTGTAATTCATTCATTTTCATTCAGTAATTATCAGTCTGTAATTGTCACTCAGTAATTCTCACTTGTTAATAATCACTCATCATTCTTGATTCATTCATTTGTGTTCACTGTTGGCATGTTGTAATCGTATATCAGTTACCGATCGGCATGTCATCTCCGTTTAGAGACCGACGGGAGTATTATTATTTTCATCGTGATTGGTAGTCGTATACTGGGAGCATCATCTGTGGCTTGTGTTAGACTTGTTCATTTTCACATTCGTATGATATGTCAGATCATTCATCAGTCGTAGCGAGGAATCGGAGTTGTCGGATTTTCTTTCAAATTTGGCCAGCATCGAGTTACGGCTGTAAGGACTTTGGGTTACGGCCGTAACAAGGGTTCGTGTTTTCAGGCCATTTGGACCAAAGGGACTTACGGCCGTAAGGTCTTGTGATACGGCCGTAAGTTGAGCGGGTACGGCCGTAAGGCTGGCCGGTTACGGCCGTACGTGGTCCAGCAGGCCGCCCAGGCATTTTGGCCGAAGGCGAGTTACGGCCGTAAGGAGGGATAGTTACGGCCGTAAGTGGTGTTCGTAAATTTTGGGTGTTGTCGACCAAGGGTGACTTACGGCCGTAAGGGTTGCGGCATACGGCCGTAAGTCGAGGAAGGTATGGTAGTAAGGCTTGGCCGGTTACGGCCGTACGCGGCAGGCAAGGTGCCTGGTCGTTTTCGACGAAGAGGGCTTACGCCCGTAAGTTTGGCCAGATACGGCCGTATCATCCGAGTTACGGCCGTAAGGTGCGCGGTTACGGCCGTAAGGGTGTCGACGGATGTTTTTGACGAAGGCGGGTTACGCCCGTAACTCAGGAGCGGTTACGGCCGTAAGTCTGTCGGCAGGCTTTCGGACGAAGCCGAGTTATGGCCGTATGAGTTGGCCGGTTACGGCCGTAAGGCCGTTGACCTGGGATGTTACGGCCATAAGAGGGCCGAGTTACGGCCGTAACTTCCGGCAGTATTTAAGGACTTGGCCGGGTCATTTTTGCTCACTTCTTCATTTTTCCATCTTTATCCGAGAGAGAGGGTTGAGGGAGAGATTTTATCATCATCAATCACTTGAGTGTGTAATCTTCATCATCTTCATTCCTTTGGGAAGCTT
The DNA here is from genome assembly GCA_033398695.1 of Orobanche coerulescens. Taxonomy (NCBI): domain Eukaryota; kingdom Viridiplantae; phylum Streptophyta; class Magnoliopsida; order Lamiales; family Orobanchaceae; genus Orobanche; species Orobanche coerulescens. The sequence goes on along the minus strand of CM065807.1, from coordinate 115,957,787 downwards.
GGATACTCGTTTTAACTCGTGTTCATCGGATCGAAGTGGTTGGATCTTCAAGAGGTAATTTCTTCAACACCTTGGATTTCGATTTTGTGTTGACATATGATGTTTTGGACGTTATAATCATGTTATATGAAGGGATATGTATATGATTATGAGTTTGTATAAGGATTTATTGGATTATTGAGGGATTATTCAAGAACACTTTGAATATCGAGTTGGATTTGGGGATTTTCGATTAATTGTTGTTATAATCACGTTTTTGGATATTCATAACGGATTATTGATCGTATTGGAGATGTTTTGTTGATTTGAAACACTTCTTGGGGATTTGAAGTTGGTATTGTTGAGGTTTAGATGTAATCAATCGAAGTTGGCCTCAAAGTGTTCGATATAATGCCCCAATGAACTTGGTTTAATCGTATCGACGTCTTGAGTTCATTATATTCGTGTTTAATTCGTTTATTGATCGGATTGTTGGTAATTGTATTGAATTAAGGTTGTTCGAGCGACCGACACTTCATTTAGGACATTTGTTCGTGGAAGGACTTTCTTCATCGGTATTGTGTAAGTTGATTCTTACTCGGTTAAAAGGATATTCATTCCTTTTGTTGTTGATCATTCATAATCATAACTCATTCATCATTGTATTAATCATATTGAGACTTGTAATTGTCGAATAATCACTTCATTAATAAGGAACGGCGGTTCCAATCATTTCTTTGAAACTATCAATCACTTCATTATCACTTTCATCTCGGTAAGTCATTCTTGACGTTGTCGGATTATTATTATTCATTGATATTCATTATGGTCATTCTCGTTCATATGACCTTCTGGGTTCATATTGCGTGGCCGGGTGCGGATGTGTGGAATTTTTAGTCAGGCACATGATGGCCATGTATTGGGAGTGATACATTGGGCTGTGCACACGATAACGTTTACCTCCGTGAGACTAATTAGGTACAAGGACGGGTGTGTTCGGTCATCCGTCTTGTACACTTGCACAGAACACTACGGGCGTACTATGGTACTCCTCTTCAGCGAAATTCATAATTAAGGATATTTCATAACTCAGTTAATTCATGATTGTGTAATTTCAACCCTTGAGGATTGTTGTTCTGTATAACTGACCCTGTTTGTGGATATTGTTTTTCAGGTCATGGCAAGGCAAAGGCGCAGTGAGAGCACGTTGACGGCGGGGAGTCCCAGTGATACTAGAAGGGGGCCCTAGTCCTTTCAGTCATGTATTCAGTCATTCATGTTTTCTTTATTTATTCCGCTGCAGACATTCCGTTCGAATACTCATTTCATTCAGTGTCGTGTATTTTATCGTCACATAAGATACACATGTATTCTATATTATCCTGGGTGTGTTGTATGAAACTCCTACTCGGAGTAATTGATGTTATAATGTGGTTCGGTACTACATTTACCCTGTGTAATTCATCCTTTTTCATTCGCCTGGTGGGTCCCAGTCGGGGGTCCACGGCACTGTAATATCCGCCTAGTTTGGGGTGTTACAATATTGACGTTGTCATATGAGTATGAATTTGTAGGTCTTGTGTTAGGACCATGTCCGTATGTTGTGTTGATCTGATCTCGGATTAGACTGACGTGATGGTAATGGTATTTCGTATCTTGAGGTATGTTCCGTATTTCCTTGGTACTTGTCTTTGATGGACAATCGATTATCGTATTGGAATTGTCGATGTTATCCGATGGATTGAATTGGCCAGAGTTGGTATAATTTCCGTATCGCGAGTTATGATAATGTTTTGAGAACCTTGAGTATTGTTGAGATACCGTACAGATATTTCGGTATTATTTTAATGTGTTGTTATGGATACGAATCGTGGATTCTCGTAAAGTTACGACGGTAAGATTACATTGGTCGTATTCTTACTTAGTATTTCCATTGATATGTAATTATTGATGAGATGTGATGGTTATCATTGTTGGATATTATGGCTGACCCCGTCGTGGGCTTTCTTTTTAGGTTCTTGGATTATCAAGCTTGTAGCGGTCGTGGAGAGATGAACTTCCCGGAGGATACTGGCAAGGGCATGTATTTGTGTTTTGAGTTTCTGATCAGTCGTTGTATTCCGCTGCTAGAGTATTTTAATTGTTTGTCTTTATCCGCTGCGTGTATTTTTAAATGACCTTTTTGGTATCTAGTAACTTAGGTTACTTTGGCAATCATTTTCTAAATCTATTTTGTCGGTACGTGTAAGCGATAGCTTAACGTATGTGTTTTTAAATTGTTGAGTTTTGGCATTTTGGGCCTTGTGGTTTCAAATGAGTTTTTACGACGGTTTGATAAACGAGTTTTATAAATCTTCGAATATTTTTAATAGATAATACCGTCGTTAGCCTCTTGGGCATTTGTAAATGTTTGCGAAAATTTCCTTCTGCCTTGTGGGTTCCATCTCGGGGCCCACGGCGCTGTAATATTCCCGTTCGGATCTGGGGGTGTTACAGATGATAGATGATTGCACCTCGAAGAACACTCTCCAATTCATCCAAAATCGCCTAAAACTGCCGAATAAACGAAGAGAAATGACAAAAGACGCTAAAGGACTGGACTGTCCTATATATAGAAAATCCCAGTTAGCGTGCGCTAGCTCCTGTGCATAACGTGCGCTAATGGGTGTACTGGGTAGTCCAGTACCCTCTGATCGCAACGGTAGCGTGCACTATGTACCTCATGTAGTGTGCGCTACGACCATGTACTTAGCGTGCGCTAACTCAAAATGTTAGCGTGCGCTAACAAATTATCTGATGCCCAGTACTGGAGTCCAGAACCTTGTGTCCTCTGACCTGATCGCGGTAGCGTGCGCTACAATCAATATTTAGCACGCGCTACTACACCATTTGTGTATGCTAAAACCACTCGTAGCGTGTGCTATGAATTAATCTCGTTCAGTCCAGTAGCCACTGGACTCAACCTGATCCGACCTTAGCGCGCGCTACACCGACAGTATAGCGTGCGCTACACCGACCTAATAGTGCGCGCTACTTACCATTCGTAGTGTGCGCTACTTACAATCCCAACTGCAATCCAGTGCCTTCTGGACTGCCTGCTGAACTACATTAGCGTGCGCTAGTGTTGAGAGGTAGCGTGCGCTACCCGTACTCAATTAGCGCACGCTAAAGAGAGTACGTAGCCTGTGCTACTCTTCACACATAGCACACTATGAAGATGACAACGGTGATAAACACGGCACGAAACTTCATCTAGGTGGATGATGAATGACGATACAATTACTCTGAACAGTGAATACAATGATTAAATATGAGTGACAAACGATCATTAATGAGTGAAATTTACTGAGTGACAATTACATAATGATAAGTACTGAATGATAATGACTGAATTGCAACCTGGTTTTACATACACCCCCCCCTAAAAGAGTTTCGTCCCCGAAACTAAGGGTCAAACAACTCGGGATAACTCTCCCGCATACTATCCTCGGTTTCCCAAGTAGCCTCTTCGACTCCGTGTCTAGACCACTGAATTTTAACCAAAGGAATCATCTTGTTCCTCAACTGTTTGATTCGCCGCTCCAAGACTCGTATAGGACACTCCTCATATGAATGATCATCGGCGATCTTGATTTCATCGAACCGAAGTATGTGGCTCGGGTCGGCAACATACTTCCGTAACTGAGATACGTGAAATACATTATGAATTCGGCTCAACGCTGGAGGTAGGGCCAATCGATAAGCTAACTCGCTTACTCGATCCAAAATTTCAAACGGTCCAATGAATCTCGAACTCAACTTTCCCCTCTTCCCAAAACGGAAAATACCACGACTCGGGGATACCTTGACCAAAACATGGTCACCTGTCTCGAATTCTAATGGTCAACGACGATTATCTGCATATGATTTCTGTCGACTCTGAGCGGTCAACAAACGACTCCTGATCAAAGCTACCTTCTCACGGGCGGCTATAAGCATATCGGGCACGGTGCCGATTGATTCTGATAAGTCGTCCCAACACAAAGGAGATCGACAACGACGACTGTACAAGGCCTCGTAAGGTGCCATCTTAATCGAAGCATGCCAACTATTATTATACGTGAACTCGATCAATGGTAGTTGGGCTTCCCAATCGTCTTTCCAATCGAGGACGCATGCCCTCAACATGTCCTCCAATGTCTGAATAGTCCTCTCTGATTGTCCGTCGGATTGAGAATGAAAAGTTGTGCTGAAATTAAGCTGAGTTCCCATGGCACGATGAACTGATTTCCAAAAATGAGACACGAATCGCCCGTCACGATCAGAAACGATACTCTTAGGAGTGCCGTGCAATCTCACTATTTTTTTGATGAACAACTGGGCAAGTCTCTCGGGACCCCAAGTATCCTTAATCTCGAGAAAATGAGCTGACTTAGTTAGACGATCCACAATTACCCAGATTGTATTCATGCCACGGCGACTCGTCGGAAAACTCGTGATGAAGTCTATTGAAATATCCTCCCATTTCCACTCCGGAATAGGGAGCGGTTTCAGCATACCTGCCGGTCACTGATGTTCTATCTTGACTTGTTGACAGGTGAGACATCTCGAAACAAACTAGGCGACTTCACCCTTCATATTACTCCACGAGTAATTTTGTTTCAAGTCTTTGTACATCTTGCTGGACCCCGGATGAATAGAATAAGGGGTAGCATGGGCTTCTCTCAAAATCGAGTTTTTCAACTCGTCATTCGCCGGTACACATAACCGATTCTAAAATCTCAAGAGTCCATCCTCGTGGACCACAAAGCCAGGGGCTTTCCCCTGTGTCACATCCTCTCAAATGCGTAACAGAAATGGGTCCGAAACCTGATTCACCCTGATCGCCTCTTCAAGTGGCGATGAAATCTCCAGCATACAAAGCTGTCCCTGAACATGCTGTAACCAAACCTCGATCTTATGCCTAAGTAATTCTTGCTGAAGTTCCTTCTGAACTGTTAATCGAGCAAGCATCTGCTCCTGAACGGACTTACAACTCAAGGCATCGGTGACAACGTTCGCCTTGCCCGGGTGGTAAAGTATCTCAATATCATAATCTTTGATTAGTTCCAACCACCATCTCTGTCGCATATTTAACTCCTTCTGAGTAAATATATATTTTAAACTCTTATGATCGGTGAATATCTGACAGGTAACGCCATAAAGATAATGACGCCAAATCTTCAATGCGAATACCACGGCTGCTAGCTCCAGGTCGTGGGTCGGATAATTAACCTCGTAAGGTCTCAATTGCCGTGAAGCATAAGCAATAACTTTCCCGTTCTGCATGAGTACACATCCGAGACCCTGTCCGGATGCATCACTATAAACCACAAATCGTTCCGACCCTTGCGGTAAAGAAAAGACAGGTGCTGAAATTAACCGGCTCTTGAGTTCCTCAAAACTCTGTTGACACGCGTCGGACCACATGTATTTCTTATCTTTCCGTAAAAGGTTCGTCATGGGTTGAGCGATCTTGGAAAATCCTTCCACAAATCGCCGATAATAACCAGCTAATCCGAGGAAACTTCGGATTTCCTTAACATTCTTCGGAGGTTGCCAATCTCGGATAGCCTCTGTCTTCTGAGGATAAACACGAACTCCATCTGATGAAATTACATGTCCGAGAAACGTCACTTCGGACATCCAGAATTCACATTTGGAAAACTTTCCATAAAGTTGCTCTCGTCTCAACACGTCGAGCACCTGATGAAGGTGAAACTCGTGCTCCTCCCGGTCACGAGAATAAATTAAAATGTCATCAATGAAGACAACCACGAACCGATCTAAATAGTCGATGAAAACCCGATTCATTAACTCCATGAATACCGTAGGTGCATTAGTTAACCCAAACGGTATTACCACAAACTCATAATGACCATAGCGTGTTCGGAATGCCGTCCTAGCAATATCCGACTCTCGGATCTGCAACTGATGATACCCAGATCTTAAATCGATCTTGGAAAATACTGAAGCTCCCTAAAGTTGATCCAAAAGATCATCAATACGGGGTAGGGGATATTTATTTTTGATCGTCACCCTGTTCAGCTCTCGGTAATCAATACACAAACGAAAAGAACCGTCCTTTTTCTTGACAAATAATACCGGTGCTCCCCACGGAGATGCACTCGGCTGGATATAGCCCTTCTCGGTCAAATCCTCCAATTGATTCATTAGTTCCAGCATTTCGGTCGGGGCCATCCGATACGGTGCCTTCGATATTGGAGATGTACTAGGCTCCAACTCAATCGTGAATTCCGCATCTCTCTGTGGAGGCAAACCAGGTAACTCGTCTGAAAATACGTCGGCATATTCTCTCACTACCGGAATATCTGCCAACATTATTGATGATTTCTGGGTCTTAGTCATATAACACCAATAACCGACACACCCCTGATTGATTAATTTCATTTCTTTCATCAAGTTGATGACTCTCCCGGAACAGCTGGGATTACCTCCCTGAAAAACACATTGACCCCATCGTCTGAAATGATAGTGACCAAACGCTTACGGACGCTAATGACGGCATCGTGACGATCCATCCAATCAATACCCAGAATGACGTCGTTTCTCGGCAAATCTACCACGATTAGGTCTGCCAACCAATCACGGCCATGAAGCTGAATCGGACAATCCTTAATCTCACGATTCCCGATAATTCTTCTACCATCAGGTAGACCGATGACATAAGGCTCACAACTAGTAGCACTACCCAGACATAGTCTACTCAAACATGATTCGGAAATGAAAGAATGTGATGCACCAGTATCAAAAAGGGTACACACAGGTTGAGATAGAATATCGAGTGTACCTGAGATCATCCGGGCCACTGGATCGTCGGTCTTCTTAATCTTGTAAATTCGGGGCTTGCCTGCCCCCGAACCGGACGCTCCCGTCTGATAACTCTTGGCTCCGCCTTTGTTAGCTCCTGTCATCTTAAACGATGCGGACTGAGTGGCCTGATTCGGAACCGCTGACTGTTTTGGGGTCTCATATGTCGCCGGAGTGGGTTTGGAGTCCCTTCAGCAAAAACGGGCCCTATGCCCCGCAATTCCACAGTTATGGCATGTGACAGTCTGCCTCGGACACTTGGTACTGAAATGACCCTGTTCTTCACAGTTGAAATAGGTGATGGCCGAACTGGCCGCTCGGGACTGAGATTCTGCGGGTTTAGGCGTCATAGGAGGTCGCTCGGAAACAGTGGAGCCCGCACGTGGTTTCTTGAAAGTGGCCTGGCTGCCGCCAGACTGATTACGATTTTTAGACTTCTTGCCAGTAGATGAAGTTTGATTCTTAGCAATTTCCTTAGCGGTAAGCTCATACGTAAGAGCTTTCTCAATGAATTCGGCCAGGGTGGTGCAATGATGATTAAGCAACTGAAGTCGCATACGAGGCTTCAACCTCTTGCTGAAATATTTGACCTTGTCCGCCTCAGAATGAATAATGGACGAGGCGAAAGGAAGTAGCTCCTGAAATTTCTCGGCGATGGTGAGAACATCGTCGTCCGCTGATGGGTCGGGAGTGAGTAATTCGGATAACTTGGCCTCTCTGAGTGGGGCCGGATAATACCTCTCCATCATGAGAGTCTTGAATTGTTCCCAAGTACAAAATCCGTCGGTGGGCTTCAACGATAACCACCATGAATGAGCGCTCTTACCCAGAAAGTAAGCCGCGACTGAAACTTTGTGTCCCTCAGGACAGTCCACCATAGCAAACAGTTTCTCGAAATGCTCAAGCCAGTGAATGATATCCGCCGGTTCAGATGAACCCTCAAAGGTAGGTGGCCTTTGGCGAGAGATGTCGCCAATGATACTGCTCACACCCCTCTCTTTCCTCTGAGGTGGCGGCGGAGGAGCCTGTTGATTCTGCGTAGCTGAATTATGCATCGTCTCCATCAGTTGTGCCATCTGCGTCATTTGGGCCATCATGCCGTGCATAAAAGCGAGTGGATCAACCCGAACACCTTTTGACTGAGCTGTGTCCCGGGTACAACTCCATGATAATGAATGATTACGCCCGGGTGAATGAGTGGCAGCATCACTGCTCGATGAATTAGCATTATTCCTAGCATTCGCACGCGTATTAACACGAGGTCTCAGGTTTCGGCCCGCACCGCAGCCTCTTCCCCCGCGTCCTCTGCCAGCTCTTTCCATACGGAAGTGGGAAAGTCACGAAGTGATTATATATCTCGCATGAATATCACATTATGGTTACGTTATGAAATGATGAAAATGAGCACACGCGCTCAAACACAATGATTACATGAATGCTCAACTGAGGTGACGTGATTATCTGATGAAATTCTTGAAATGATTATTTTGAACAAGTTAACACGATTAATGATACGATCCTCAAGATCAACAACTGAACAGTGAAGTGAACTAATTGATTAATGAATTAACATGATCGACTTGATTACAAATGAAAATGATAAATGAGGAAATCTTATTGTTCTTTGGTCTGAAGGGCTCGGCTCTTGCACGGGTCACACGTGATGTGAAAGTCCAATGATACTAGTCTGATGAATGATGATTTCAAATGAAACATGACTCGGAAGGTAGTATTCAAAACCACGCTCCGATACCAACTCTGTAACACCCCTAACTAGGTGGGTATTACAGTGCCGTGGACCCCCGACTGGGACCCACTAGGCAGATGAAAATTAATGAATTAAGTGATATGATTGTAGTACCGAACCACAGTATATCAATAATTACTCCGATGAGGAGTTTTATTACAACACACCCAAGAAAGTAACCGAATACAAGTATATTTTATATGGAGATAAAATATACAACACTGAATGAACTCAAAATCCAAACGGAAATCTGCAGCGGAAATAAAATAAGGAAACACGGTGAATGAAAGGACTGGGGCTCCCTACTAGTATCACTGGGACTCCTCGCCGTCAACGTTCTCTTCCCGTGCCTTAGCCTTGCCATGACCTGAAAACAATATCCCCCAACGGGGTCAGTTGCACAGAACAACAATCCTCAAGAGTTGAATAAACACAATCATATATGCTGTATAAACCACAAGTTCGATCAAAATCTCAAACCATCGAACACATGCAATCAAAAGTGAATCGGTCAGATTAACCCAATCCTGTTGAAAAGATATGCAATCAAACATGTTGTATGAATCAACTAACGGTACGGCTCAAAGGGTGGTGCCACACTACGCCCGGGATGGAAATGTGTCCATGCACAAGCCACCAACGAGTATCGATCGAATACACGTGTGGTCTTGTACCTAATCAGTCTCACGAAGTAATTCTTCTCATGTGCACAGTCCAATGTGAGGCCAATAACCAACACACGACTTAATATGTGCCCGACATGAAAATCCTACACATACCAACCGGCACGCCAGTATGACCCGGAATGCCACGAGATAACAAAAGTGACATCGAAATCAATAATGACTCACCGAGATGAAATGACAGTGAAATGAATGATAGCTCAATGAAATGAGTGGAACCGTTGTTCCTTGTGACTGAAGTGATTAATTGACAATTACAAGTCTCAATACGGTTAATACATCATGAATGAACTATAATTATGAATGAACAACAACGAAAGGAATGAATATCCTTTTAACCGAGTAAGAATTAACTTACACAACGCCGATGAAGTATGTTCTTCCACGAACAACGTCCTAAATGAAATGTCGGTCGCTTGAACAACCTTAAATGACAATACCAACAATTCTCAATATACGAATAAAACATGATTATAACCGACTCAAACGTCGATACAACAATATCCAAACTCATTGAGGCATTCTAGCGAACATTTAGCAACAAACATCCTTTGATAATATCCAAATCCCGAATATATCAAAACCAACTCCAAAATGAGTATTTCAAACCAATAACAACTTCAATGATATCAATAATCCCATAGGAATCCACAATTCGAGTTAACGACAACATCTAAATCGAAACCCCCAAAAGTATCGAAGTCAACCACAAAGTGTTCTTGAATCAAACCCCAAACAATTCATGAAATCCGAAATATATGCCATTAAATCCGTAGGAATACATTTATCCAAGATAGATAATCCATATCTATCATATTCCAACAACAATCTAAGTTCATACGAAGAAAACGGAAGGAAAACCCCAAATATCCGAATTTCTAGATTCAATAAATCATTACCTTTGATTTCATGTGTTGGGGATGATGAAATGATGATTACTCCGGATTATAAGCTTGATGGTGATGATAGATGATTGCACCTCGAAGAACCCTCTCCAATTCGTCCAAAATCGCCTAAAACTGCCGAAGAACCGAAGAGAAATGACAAAAGACGCTAAAGGACTGGACTGTCCTACATATAGAAAATTCCAGTTAGCGTGCGCTAGCTCCTGTGCATAGCGTGCGCTAACGGGTGTACTGGGTAGTCCAGTACCCTCAGATCGCAACGGTAGCGTGCGCTACGTACCTCTTGTAGTGTGCGCTAAGACCATGTACTTAGCGTGCGCTAATGAATTATGTGATGCCCAGTACTGGAGTCCAGAACCTTTTGTCCTCTGACCTGATCGCGGTAGCGTGCGCTACAATCAATATTTAGCGTGCGCTACTACACCATTTGCGTACGCTAAAACCACTCGTAGCGTGCGCTATAAATTAATCTTGTTCAATCTAATAGCCACTGGACTCAACCTGATCCGACCTTAGCGCGCGCTACACCGACAGTATAGCATGCGCTACACCGACCTAATAGCGCGCGCTACTTACCATTCGTAGCGTGCGCTACTTACAATCTCAACTGCAGTCCAGTGCCTTCTGGACTACCTGCTGAACTACATTAGCATGCGCTAGTGTTGAGAGGTAGCGTGCGCTACCCATACTCAATTAGCGCACGCTAAAGAGAGTACATAGCGTGCGCTACTCCTCACACACAGCACACTATGAAGATGACAACAGTGATAAACACGGCACGAAACTTCATCTAGGTTGATGATGAATGACGATACAATTACTCTGAACAGTGAATACAATGATTGAATATGAGTGACAAACGATCATTAATGAGTGAAAATTACTGAGTGACAATTACATAATGATAAGTACTGAATGATAATGACTGAATTACAACCGGGTTTTACAGCCGGGTCGTGCGTGCCCACTGCCAGCAATCTGCCGGGATGCACGAGCACTGGGCATGAGCACTCGCTCGTGCATGTGCAGTCAGGTCCGCACGAGCACCGGATCATGCGCGCAGCTCGTGCGCCACGCTCGTGCGCGCCTGGCCGGTCCCTACCGCACGTGGCCGGCCCGTGCCTAGCCGCCATGACTCGACGACTCGAATTCCCGAAAACATACGGAACGAACACGATGAATAGTATAACATTCAAAACACGAGTGCAGCACTAAACAAACACATGGTTCCGACAACCCGAAGGTTGAAAGGACGATACGAAGGCATACACCCCAAAACTTTGAGAAATTACGAAAATGGCCCAAAACGTCTGAAATACGCGATACACGATCGAAACACAAAACCAAAGCTCGCAAAATTAATAATAACATTCAATGAACTTACGAGAAACTCGAAACAACAGTTTCGGACGAGATTCACAAGAATCGAACTCAAGTGCGGAAAAGGCGCTTAAGAACACGGAACTCAACAAAATGATACCGAAACGAACTCGGATGACAAAAAGTGCAGAATTAATCATTCTCGAAATGACGAAATGGTCACAACTGAGTCACTAAGATAGACTTCCGCCAAAAAAAGAAAATTACCGGAAATCGAAATTACGGATATTACAATAGCGACAGGTATATCTTCGAATATAATATCTTCTGAAATCTCCAGAGATTCGTGATTTAGCTTGTGTCTGGGATCGGGAACATATCGCCTTAGCTGGAATATTTGAAATACATTGTGGACTTCTTCTAGAGATGGTGGTAGACCTAAGGATAAGCCATATCTCCAACACGTTCGACAAACTCAAAGGGTCTAATAAAACGTGGGCTCAACTTGCCTTTCTGTCGGAAGTGGCGAATGCCTCGAGTAGGGGACACCTTGACCCATATGTGGTCCCCTACTTCAAATTCTAATAGCCGTTGGAGGTTCTCCACATATGCTTTTGTCGACTTTGAACAGCTAGCATGTGGTTGCGCACCATTGCTATCTTATCAATTGATTCTATGATCAAGTCTAGTTCTGTAGCCACTACATCAGAAGTATCGTCCCAACATAAGGCTGATCCACATTTCCTACCATATAATGCTTCAAATTGTGCCATGCCAATACTAGCATGCCAATTGTTATTATAGGCAAACTCCACGTCCAAGACGATTGATCTAATTTTTACCCTCATCAAGGACACAAGCTCGTAGCATTTCCTCTAGGGTTTGGATAGTACGTTCAGTTTGTCTATCGATTTGAGGATGGTAAGCAGTGCTAAATTTAGTCATGTGCCAAATATCCCGTTACTCCTTTCGATATGGTCCTTCTCGCCTTCGTAGCTGATATGGTTGGGGCCAAGCTAACTCTAGTGTTACCGTGTAGTTCAATTACTGGGTGGTCGGGTTTGCAGAATCAAACTATCTTAGAGTGGCAATCGAGTTGCGTATAGTGTTTAGATAACCAATCCATCCCAGGTATGAGGTCATACTCAAGTATAGGGAGAAGAATTAGGTCAGCAGGAAAAAAATGACCCTTAACTATTACTTAGAAATCTCTAAATACTGAATCTGTTTCTCGGCTCACACCCATAGGTGCGGATACTTCTAAGCTTATGGGTAGTGATTCCATACAGAAATTCAATTTTTGTGTATAATGGGGTGCAACAAAAGAATGTGATGATCCTGGATCTAACAATGCATGAGCAGCGTGGTTTGACACGACGCATTAGGGGATTCTTGACCGGCTAAGGCAAAAACTCTTGCTGGTGCCTTCCCCTTATTGCCCTTGTGGTCATCTTGCTTAGCTGCATTTCTCTGCTGATTTTTGCCCGGTGTCTCCCACTTTGGGCATTCCCTAGTCGGATGTTGATTGTATCCACAATGTAAGCATCTCCCTTGTTTCTTCCATCAGTCCTCAGATTTATGTCCCATTTTATTGCAGTGGGAACATGGCGGTAGGTTATTCATAGGTCTCTTTCTGGTGTTTTGTCTAGTAGTCTTACGTTGAAATTTCTGGGGTGGTCTGTATGATTGGTTTGCTGCATATCTCTTGAATTTCCTAGTCGTGCGATCTTTCGCCTGTCCCAATCGGGTCATTTTGCTTTTGATTCGACTTGCAGCCTCGACTACTTCTGTCGTAGTCGTCACTCTCACTGGCAGCAAGCTCTGTTGTAGAGCAAACCTCAAACCTGGCGTAAACTTGTACAGTCTGTCCTCCTCTGTGCTCACTCATCCTAGTGCATACTTAGAGAGTCGATTGAACTTATACTCGTACTGGGCTACAGTCATTGTCCCTTGCTTAAGATGGTAGAACTCATCACATCGAGCTTCACGAGTGGCCTAAGAGATGTACTGGTCACGGAAGGCCTTTACGAAGTTCTCCCATGTTCAGTCAGTAGCTTCCCTTGTCCAGTTATCGTTGGTGACTCTCCACCAGTCGTGCGCCACCAACTCCAATAGAAAGGTAGCTAGTGTTAACTTCTATTCCACTAAGTACTATAGCATAGCAAAGATACTTTCTATCCGCTCAAGCCAATGTTTGGCTTTTTTGTCATCGGGTTCACTAAGGAAGGTATGGGAATTAAACCGGAGAAACCGTTCTAGAACTCGATCATGTGGCATAGGTGCGTTGGGTTATGGAGCAATATGTTGTTGCAGGAAGGTTACTAATTGGGCGATTGCCTGAGCGGTGTTGTTATCCCCTTGGAATAGATTTTCGTCTCCTCCGTGTGGCTCTTCGTTATCATCATGTTGGGTACGAGGTCTTCCACATCCACGACGTTCAGCCATATATTGTAATACCCGCAATTTCGATTTCCGGTAATTTTCTTTTTCGACGGAGGTCCGTTTCGACAACTCACTTGGGACCGTTTCATCATTCTAAGAATGATTAATTCTTCAATTTTTGTCATCTGAGTTCGTTATGGTATTGTTTTGTTGAGTTCCGTGTTTCTTAACGACTTTTCCGCACTCGAGTTCGATTCTTGTGAATCTCGTTCGAAATTACTGTTTTGAGTTTCTCGTAAGTCCATTTAACTTTGTTAGACGTGTTGTGAACTTCGGTTTGGTTATTCGATCACGTATCGTGATTTTCGGACGTTTTGGGCCGTTTTCGTAATTTCCCAAAGTTTGGGGTAATTACTTCCGTTGTCGAATTCCGACACTTCGGGTGGTCGGAATCGTGTGTTATCTAAGCTCTTAGATTCGTCTTTGCGAGTAATTCGTAACCGTATCTTCGATTCGTATTCAGGTTCGGGTTTCGGGGTCGTTCGGATCATCGTTGTGGTTCTATCATAATTTTCAGTTTGTATCGGAATCATTTTGCAACTGGAGGTTGCTGGACAGACCTGTGAAAAACGGCGCTGAAAACGGCACTGCCGAGCGCCGTGTCTTGCGCCGGGTCGGCCAGGACCAGCAAGTCTGCTGAGACACGGCCGAGAACCCGCACAAGATTTGCACCGGGTGATGCGCCGTGTCGGATATGGCCGAGTCATACGCGCAGGCACCTTGCGCCGGGTGTTGCGCCGTGTCGGTCAGGTCGCGCACTGACCCGCAACCCGGCGGTAGACACGGCGCTGGTGTGGGTCGTTTGCTGCGCCGTGTTCGGCAGGAGTATATATATGGCAGGACAGTCGGGTTTACACCCATTTTTTCCATTTCTTCACTTCCTTTCCTCGGTTGGGACTTGGAGGGCACGAGTAGATGATGTTCCACTCTAAATCCATGAAGTTCCTGAGTCCATAACATCGATTAATCCTTCCATAACTTGCTCCGAACGGCCGAATCAGGGTAAGTTTTCTTTTTTTTTGGGTAAAAGGGACGATACCCCGGTAAATTATATTACACCAAAAAATCATTAAGTACAATGGAATGTGACTGAATGTCACATTAACCTCAAGCATATGCTTGAACAACCACTAAATCATATGACATGCCATATGATACCTACCAAGAATACATAGCCAATAACCCCTATTGGAAAAAACTATCTAATAATACATAAACAAAACTTATGCATAATTAAATAAAACAAGAATCCGGCAAGTTCCACCTTGAAGCCCAAGGACCACCTCTAGATCTCTTAAATCGACAAGAAAGCAACTTCAATCTGACATTCATGAATATACAATCACAAACCTGCTGCACCGATCTCTTTTTGCTATTAAACATCCTCCAATTCCTTTCTTGCCAAATGTAAGTTTTCTTAAAATCTAGTTTTGGGGATTTTGTTCGATTTGTCCGTTTAATCCGTTTTAACTCAGAATAGTGATGGATTGAGGATTGTTAAGCTGTATTATGTCGAATTCCGTGTTGTTCCATGGTTGGATTGCCTTGGATTTGTCATTTTATTGAGTATCTTATCGACGCCTTGAAGGTGTTCGATAAAATGTCACAGAGAGGATTCGAGCGTTCTACGATTATTCTTCCTCGTTCTTTCGTTAATTTATTGATGGTATGATGTTAGGGTCAGATTCCTCGCAAAGAACTCGAGTCGGAACCCTTCTGTTCGTTGCCTTCTTTGGAGTTCGAGCTTCCCGGTCGAACCGTGTTCTTCGGAGCGTTCGGTAGCGATTATGAAGCCAAGTATCTTATTATACGACTTGTATCTTGCGACTAGTAATCACGTATTAGATTTATGATGATTTTGCTTGCCTTCATAAATATGTTCCGTTTGAATTGGTCGTGTATTCCGCAATTTGAAGGCTTTGTGATAATGGTGTTGTATTGGTATACGTGTTAGGTGTTGTGCCATTTGTGCAGGATTGCGACGTACATAAGGGATGGTTGTACACTTGGTTGTGCAATGTATTGTGTACCGATCGTGTGTTATGTTGGTTGTGTGTCGTTGATTGATGATAGTTGTTGTGAGCGTCGAGGTTGTGTTATGTGCAAGTGATGTACGATTTTGTGGTGATCAACATGATTGATTAACTGTGCTCATTGTCGTATGTAATGTGAATGTGAATGTGAATATGTGTGTGACTTCTAAATTCACTCGTGTTGGTTCGACGGTGTAACACCCCCAGAATCAAACCGGGAATATTACACACCGCAGACCCTCTCAGTGAGGATCCACCAGGCTAGACATCGAAACCACACAATAAATTACATACCGACATGATAAAATACCAAATCCGTAGACCAACTTGTTTTGATTTTTGTTGTGTGGTTAGAGTTGATTTCAGTCTTCCACTGTATTGTATTTCGACCCCTGTGTGGGTAATGTTGTTTAAGTCAGTTTGTTGATTGAGTTGTGTGACCTCATCGGTCCGTGTAATCACGTGTAAGTGACCATAACGGTCTGTACTATTTTATTGTTTGACCCTGGCCGGGCAAGCATTTGGTCGTTTTGTAAGGTATAGCCTGGTAGATCCTCGTGAAAAGGGGTCTACGGCGTGTTATATTCCCATATGGTTTTGGGGGTGTTACATTTATGGTATCGGAGCTTAGGTTGCGTAAACCTAGGCTATCGGGTCAAGTCGAGTCGTGATTTGTCGAGTATTGTGTGGTTTTGTCATTCGAGATGTCAGGTGACAAGTTGAGTTGTGCGTAGTCACAACGTGTCGGATATATTGTCGGATGAGATTAGTATCGTGGGCGACCGTCATCTCCCTGCGGCCTGTGGACGTAAGACTCCTCTTTTATGCGAGGTACCCGTGTATCATGATTTTATCTTAGTGAGTTAATTGCGGTGCATAATTTTACTTACACGGTGTTGTGTAATATAGTTGTGTATAATACTTGTGACACACAGTATATGTATAAAAACTGGGCGTATTGTTGTTTTACCTTTGAACCACCGTATGGGGTGGTATGGTGTGAAAAATTGAGAACCTTGATGGGTTTCGAATAAGGTATCGACGATTGAGTTCGTGAGAAACTCCGAGGAATGGTTTTGTTGTATGTTTAAACTTGATGCTGTGAGATGTATTCAATTGGATTGACGACCCTATTTGCCGATTGGGTATATGATTTTTAGTTTGATTGTTTTTAGATTGTTATGTTTATGCCGTTACGGGTAGGTTTTAGAATGTTCTTCCTGGAGGACTTTACGAGTTTGAACATTTTGTGGAAATCGTTTGCTACTGTTTAAAATATTTTGATATATGGATTTTGAAATTGGTTAAATTTTTGACAAATTGGTCGTGTATTTTCAAATGACATCATCAGACTGTATTTAGAAAATGTGTTTTGAAGTACTTCGGATATTGTGAAATATTACTGTCGTTTTGGTTATGAACCAAAGGATTTTGGAAAATTTCTGTTTTGCAAAACAACTTTAGCTTTCGTAAATTAGAACGTTATGTGTTTATATATTGAGGTTAAGTCGTGCAGTGAGTTGCTATGTTATTATTCTCGTCAGAAAATCTGGATTGTATGCCCAAGTGGCGGGATACGTTATTAGGTATCGTTCCCCACTTCAATGACCGAGGTATTAAATAAAGTGTTTTCAAAATTTCATCCCAGCAAAATCTTTCGAAACTCGCGAATCTTAAAATATTAATATTTGAATAAATACCTCGGAAAAATTTTATTTTTAAAGAATGTTACACGTGTTTAGTCTCAATGACATGTATGTGGTCTCAACCGTGTTTATTTTGGTAAAAGTCGTGCACCTCTGTTGGTGTAACCGTGCGAATTACTTATAAATTTAAGTCTATTATTGCATTGTTAGTTCGTGTACTCGTGTGATGACTTGGAGTGAATACTTTATTGTGCTACTGGTTGTTGCCCTATGTTGATTATGTGGTATTTATTTTGTTGTTCTGAATGGTTGCCCGTTCAGTATGCTGAGGGGTCGAGGCCGAGGCCGTGGTCGTGGTGGTAGTCGTAATCAGGAGCATGAGAGGGCGACTCACTCCTTGTCGAGTACCAATCAGCTCGGTATATATCAGGGACATTCTCATTCAGCCAGCGTTAACGTTGACGTTGGCGCCGCCACCATCCTTCGTCAGGTGGTTGACCAGTTAGTACAGATGAATCAGGTCGTACGTCGGAATGAGAACTCAAATGAGGATAACGGAGCCAGTAAGTGGTTACGAGATGTGATGAGGATGTAGCCGCCCCGTTTTGTGGGTTCGTCTGACTTGTTAGGTTGGGAAAACTGGGTCTTCCAGTTGGATAGAACATTTGATGTTGTAGCTTGTCCGGATGAAAGGAGGGTACCCATTGCTCGATGCACCTTTCGACAAAGAAGTGCGGTGGTGGCGGTGTAGTGCCTGCAGATCGTACACCTACATGGGCTGAGTTTAAGACCGCCATGGAGGCAGAGTATTGCCCGTTGCCTATTCGTGAACGCAGGATCGTTGAGTTTTTCTCGGCTACGCCCCAGGATGTGTCAATATCCAGGCGATAGTCGATTATAATCGACAGTTGGCTTATGTTCGTGATCAAGTGAGAAGTGAAGCGGACAAGGTTCGATACTTCAATATGCGCATGAAACCTCATATCCGTGAGAGTATGGCTCCATTTATGTGTACCACCCTGAAGGAATATTAGGACCGATCTTTAGCCATTGAGATGGCCGTTTCTGTGACGGAATCTGGTTCACAGAGTAAGAGACAGAAGACCTCGAGTATTTTTTCAAGAGGCCAGAGAAGTGAGATCCGTGAGCCTGTTGCTTCGCAGTTTCCTTTTGGGAGCACTCCTCGTTAGGTTGACCAGTCTAAGAACCTTACTCCAGAGACGAGTAAGACGATCGGTGTGAAGACCTCTTTAACTGCAGCCGTGTAGGCCATGCGAGATAGAATTGTCGTTCGCCTACGGTTAATTGTTTTAAGTGCGGCCAACTGGGGCACCAAGCGGTGCATTGTGAGACCGTTGCCAAGATTTTCGGTAATCGGGTTTTCGTTCCTACTCGGGGAGTTCTCGGTGGTGCCCAGTGATGTAGTTGTGTATCGTACTTCGTGCTGTAATTCGTGTAGAGATTGATATTTATTGCGTGAACTTTTTGGTTTTGTTTGTATTCTACCATGATGTTTTATTTTAAGTTTCGGGACGAAACTTATTTTTAATAGGATAGAATGTAATATCCGGTATTCTCGTTTTCTGTTATCTTGAATTGTTTGTGTCTTGACGTTGGACATTTTCTTGTTGACGAGAATCGGAGTGACTTCTATCGTAATACTATATTTGTTTCTACCGCATAGTCGTTGTGGTCGGGTACGACTTGTTGTCGCGTGCGTTTCTTTGATTAAATGTGTGTATGTGATGTGTTGTTAATTACTCGTTGTTGTTTTGAATCATAGTCGGTGGCGTTGTGTTAGTCGTCGTGGGTCGTGTTTTCACGTCGTATATTCTTTTGCGTTGCTTGTAACGTTTCGCCGTTGGGCGCGATTTTTTTTCGGTTCTTGTGTATTTCGTTGAGTTTTCCTGGCGGGATATTTCTTCTCCCTACTTGATTTAAGTTTCGGGACGAAACTTCTTTTAAGGAGGGTAGTATGTAATACCCGCAATTTCGATTTCTGGTAATTTTCTTTTTCGGCGGAGGTCCGCTTCGACGACTCTCTTGGGACCGTTTCATCATTCTGTGAATGATTAATTCTGCACTTTTTGTGATCCGAGTTCGTTTCGGTATTGTTTTGTTGAGTTCCGTGTTTCTTAACGACTTTTCCGCACTTGAGTTCGATTCTTATGAATCTCGTTCGAAATTACTGTTTCGAGTTTCCCATAAGTCCGTTTGACTTTGTTTGATGTGTTGTGAACTTCGGTTTGGTTATTCGATCACGTATCGTGATTTTCGGATGTTTTGGGCCGTTTTCGTAATTTCCCAAAGTTTGGGGTAATTACTTCCGTTGTCGAATTCCGACACTTCGGGTGTTCGGAGTCGTGTGTTCTCTTAGCTCTTAGATTTGTCTTTGCGAGTACTTCGTAACCGTATCTTCAATTCGTATTCAGGTTTGGGTTTCGGGGTCGTTCGGATCGTCGTTGTGGTTCTGTCGTAATTTTCAATTTGTGTCGGAATCATTTTGCAACTGGAGGTTGCTGGCCAGACCTGTGCGAAACGGCACTGAAAACGGCGCTGCCGAGCACCGTGTCTTGCGCCGGGTCGGCCAGGACCAGCAAGTCTGCCGAGACACGGCCGAGAACCCGCGCAAGATTTGTGCCTGGTGATGCGCCGTGTCGGATACGGCCGAGTCATACGCGCGGGCATCTAGCGTCAGGTGTTGCGCCGTGTCGGTCAGGTCGCGCACTGACCCGCAACCCGGCGGTAGACACGGCGCTGGTGTGGGCCGTTTGCTGTGCCGTGTTCGGCAGGAGTATATATATGGCAGGACAGTCGGGTTTACACCCATTTTTCCCATTTCATCACTTCCTTTCCGCGGCTGGGACTTGGAGGGCACGAGGAGATGATGTTCCACTGTAAATCCATGAAGTTCTTGAGTCCATAACATCGTTAATCATTCCATAACTTGCTCCGATCGGCCGAATCAGGGTAAGTTTTCTTAAAATCTAGTTTTGGGGATTTTGTTCGATTTGTCCGTTTAATCCGTTTTATCTCACAATAGTGATGGATTGAGGATTGTTAAGCTATATTATGTCGAATTCCGTTTTGTTCCACGGTTGGATTGCCATGGATTTGTCGTTTTATTGAGTATCTTATCGACGCCTTGAAGGTGTTCGATAAATTGTCACAGAGAGGATTCGAGCGTTCTACGATTATTCTTCCTCGTTCGTTCGTTAATTTATTGATGGTATGATGTTAGGGTTAGATTCCTCGCAAAGAACTCGAGTCGGAAGCCTTCCATTCGTTGCCTTCTTTGGGGTTCGAGCTTCCCGATCGAACCGTGTTCTTCGGAGCATTCGGTAGCGGTTATTAAGGCAAGTATCTTATTATACGACTTGTATCTTGCGACTAGTAATCACGTATGATATTTATGATGATTTTGCTTGCCTTCGTAAATATGTTCCGTTTAAATTGGTCGTGTATTCTGCAATTTGAAGGCCTTGTGATAATAGTGTTATATTGGTATACGTGTTAGGTGTTGTGCCATTTGTGCAGGATTGCGACGTACATATGGGATGGTTGGACACTTGGTTGTGCAATGTATTGTGTACCGATCGTGTGTTATGTTGGTTGTGTGTCGTTGATTGATGATAGTTGTTGCGAATGTCGAGATTGTGTTATGTGGGAGTGATGTAGGATTTTGTGGTGATCAACGTGATTGATTAACTGTGCTCATTGTCATATGTAATGTGAATGTGAATGTCAATATGTGTGTGACCGCTAAGTTCACTCGTGTTGGTTCGACGGGACCTACGAGGACTCGTGGCAGTGGACTACGGGTCAGAACTTAGTGAGGTACTGAGGTCCAATCATGCTGGTCTGATGAGGCCTACGATAACGCATGGCAGTGGACCATGAGTTTCGGACACAGTGCGTCCAACCGGGTGAGCTCGACGGGGCTTACGGTGATACGTGGCAGTGGACTACGGTGTTAGGACTATGTGTGGGATTGTTGTGATTGGAATAGTCCGTGTGGGTTGTTGAACCTACGGAGACACGTGACAGTGGATCACGGTGTCGGAATTGATTATGTTTGTTTATTTGTGCGTGGTGTAGTCCGTGCGGGTTGTTGAGACACGTGATAGTGGATCACGGTGTCATGAACATGTTTATTTTCAAATCAAAGTTTTGAAAGGAAAAGTTTTATGAAAATGAATGTTGGACCGAGTCCTAAGCTTGAGTAAATGTTTTCCGTATTGTGAACTGTTGATTTATGAAACAAGATTTGGGTTAAAGCCCTCAACCCTTCTTTTGAAAGGCATGGTGAACCAGGACTCAAAGTTTTAAAGGTTTTGAAAATATAAAATTCCCGAGGTGATGAACTTATTTTCGAAATTCTTCATAGCTTAAATTCCCTTATTGAAACCCCCAGGAATAATTTGATACTTGAATATTGTGTTTGATTCTTGATTAATATTTGCTCGTTACTTTTCGTATGATTTGATACTTGCACTAGTAAAACAATGGAGTTTTACTAACCCCCGAGTAATCGGGGGTGGATGTCTGTTTTGCGTCCAGGTACATGCAGGTTCGGAGGAGTAGTCACAGGATCGGCACAAGTGGATGACGAGCTGTGGATACTAATCAAGAGCCGAGAGTTGTTTTGATTTTTGTTGTGTGGTCAGAGTTGATTTCAGTCTTCCGCTGTATTGTATTTCGACCCCTCTGTGGGTAATGTTGTTTAAGTCAATTTGTTGATTGAGTTGTGTGACCTCATCGGTTTGTGTAATCATGTGTAAGTGACCATAACGGTCTGTACTATTTTATTGTTTGACCCTGGCTGGGCAAGCACTTGGTCGTTTTGTAAGGTATAGCCTGGTAGATCCTCGTGAAAAGGGGTCTACGGCGTGTAATATTTCCATATGGTTTTGGGGGTGTTACATATATAGTTAGTGATTTTTGACGTGAGTGTTAATTAAAGGTACTCGTATTCGGTTGTTGAATATCAAGAGACATTATCATTATTATATTTTGTAATATTGTTCCATAAAAATTGCAGTACTAAATAAGCAGAGGTAGGATTTTATTGCCAACTATTAATTATTAACGTTCAAGTTGAAACCCAACACTTAGTTTCATATGACACATATATGTCGATGATATTATATTTGGTTCTTCTAACCTTGCTTTATGTCAAAAGTTCTCTCATCTCATGCAAACAAATTTGAAATGAGTATGATGGGGGAGCTTAGTTATTTCCTAGGATTGCAGGTGAAGCAATTGCCTATAGGAATCTTTATCAACTAGGAGAAGTACAACAAGGAGCTACTCAACAAATTTGGGATGAAGAACTCCAAATCCTCGTCAACCGCCATGAGCACTTCCGTGCATATTAGTGATGACGAAGCTGGAAAGCCGGTTGATCAATCACTCTACAGGAAGATTTTTGGCTCACTCCTATACCTAACGGCTAGCAGGCCCGATATCTAGTTTGTTGTAGGAGTGTGTGCTCGGTATCAAGTAGAACCTAAGGAGTCACACTTCACGACAGCCAAACAAATCCTTAAGGACGTGAAAGGAATAATTGATGTAGGATTGTGGTATCCTAAGGAAGGAGGATTCGATTTAGCTGGCTACAGCGACTCGGATCTCGGTGGCTGTAAGTTGGATAGGAAGAGTACAAATGGTACTTGACACCTCCTTGGATCAAGACTTGTGTCATGGTTCAGTAAGAAACAATTGGCCATCTCGCTTTCTACAACTGAGTCGGAATATTATGCCGCTAGAAGTTGCTGTATGCAGATTCTCTGGATGCAACATTAGCTATAAGATTATGGAATCAGTGCCAGAGAGCGCCAATCATGTGCGATAGCACGAGTGCAATTGCAATAATGCACAATCATATATTGCACTCGCGAACTAAGCATATTGATATGAAGCGTCACTTCATGAGGAATCATGTCGAGAATAAGGATGTTCGGAACGAAAGGATTCACAAAGATATTCATTTGGCCCATATCTTTACAAAACCTCTCAGCACTACCAGATTCTATATGCTTCGCCACGAATTGGGAATGCTACAGTCTGACTCCATGTAAGTTTTTACGCCTTTACTCATTAATTGAAGGGGAATGCCGTAAGATCCAAGAATATAATATCCACATTAATTAACTGTACACTCAGAACTCTTCAGATAGTACTGTAGGACAAAGAAGGCATGAAACCTTCCCACAGCTGACGTGTGCATTAATTAAGGAGGAATACAATACCACCCATGAATACAGTATTATAATCCAGGTATTGGCGTAAGGACTGAATCATGTATGTACCTTTTGAGGAGGAACACTGTATTTTCGCAGATACAGCACATACACTGTTGGATGTCAATTAATATTATATTACAACTCTATTCATATAGAAAACATTTTAAGTCCACGTGCCCTGTTTACATTTCAAACGTTTTAGCCTTTAATGTCTTAAAGACACCTAGACTTTAATGCCGCAAATACTGTGATTTTAATAATTTCAAAACCGCCGTTTCGTGCAATAAGGAAAGACGAACTGTCCGAAGTGGGACCGGTTACCATTTAAAAAACAGATGGATAAGACGTACCAGTTACTCTGAATCCATCCTGTACTTTCATTTTAAAAGACGGTTCCCATCCCTTAAATATGACCGTTCATTGTATGAAACCCTAATCTTCCCTGCACCCTATAAAAGGAGTGTTTTTTGCTCCCTTAGACTCTTTATGCTTTCTGCAATTTTAAACGAGTCTCAAGCAAACCAGTCTACATATTTCTCAGTATGTTCTGCGAGATTATCAGTTTATCTTCAAACTCTTTCTGCAAAATGTCGACTTCCCAAACTTACACCCTTTCCATGAAGAAAAAAGAAATAATCATCGACAGCCGCATCTTCGCAAGGTCCGTGGTGATGGAGAGAATCATCATAGAAGGATAAGACTTCGTCGGTATGGAATTGGTTGTTTCACGGGTGAAACAGCAAGGGCTGTACTGCCTTGCCAGTCATCATGCCGATTTGAATGATGAACATATTGTTGAAGATTCTATTTGGACACATCAATCGTATACTCGTCTAAAAGAAAATGAGATGACGTTTTTGAGATTTCTGCAACTGTTCAAGGGATTCAGGTCTCTGTGAACAGAGATTTGCTTGAAAAACTTTACAGGCTACCGTCTGATGGCCTGAAAATGGAAGAATTGGAGACCTTTGGGTCGGAGAAGTTGGTGACAGCCAACTAGAGGTTGTACACCGGTGATGAGGATGCCCAGAATGTTCATCCTTCATGCCACAAGAAGAATTTCTGCATGCCTATGTCTACCTGTATGACTTCTGTTGCCGGGTTGTTGAGAACCGTACATGAGCATTCGAGATGTGCACAAACCTTCGATTTCGGATGATGATGGCCATCATGTCAGTAGAAAAGGTTAGCTGGTGCCAAATTTTGTTGAAGAGGCTACAGGAGCTACCAAACCTGAAACTGCAAAGAAATCATTCGGCCTCATTCTGAACTATATCCTCACCAACTGTAGAGCATGCATTAATCTTCGTGGATGATTACTAAAGATACACTTGGATAGTTTTCCCCTACAAGAAGAGTGAAACTCTAACCAAGTTGCCTGAGCGTATGTGAAAACTTCAAAATGAGAAATCCCTGTCCATTATAAAAATAAGATCAGACAAAGGAGGAGAATTTCTCAACAAATCCATAATTGAATGCTCTGATTAGAGTGGGATTCAGCATGAAGTGTCAGCTGCAAGAACACCACAACAAAATGGTGTTGCTGAAAGAAGAAATAGAACCCTCAAGGAAGCATCCAGGACAATGATTGCTGAGACTGATCTTCATAAAAGGTTCCGGGATGAAGCTGTCAACACAGCGTGTCATACTCAGAACAGAAGTATGATAGTAGAGAGACTGTAAAACTCATTGAGGTTTGGGATGGCAGATTACCAACCGTTTCATATTTTCATATATTTGGTTGTAAGTGTTTTTATCCACAACAATGGAAAAGCCCAACTTAATGCCTTTGATGGAAAAACTGATGATGGTCTCTTTATGGGATACTCACAGATAAGCAAGACAAATGATTTGGCTCTACTCGAAGCCAAAGTGAAAACTCTCGAGAAATGAGAAGGAGAATTGGAGACAATCTTGAAATCAGTCGATAAATCCTCTAAACAAATGGAAGAAAGTCTAAGCACCGAGAAACATGCTTATGATAAAGGTGGCTTAGGATACAACTCATTCTCCAACAAAGGAAAAACTAGTACGGTGTTCGTAAGGGGTGTGGAACCCTTTTCTGTACCTGAAGAGACTCCGAGTCCCATAAAGGTAATAGTTTCCTGTGATTCCGCCACCGTGTTCATGTCACAGACAGCAAAAACCTCAGCCTTCCAGACCTGTAAGGCGTAACCAACAGCATGCTCACCGAGCATATCAGAAGCGCCAACAGCCATTCAGAAAGAAGGTTGTATCTAAATATCAAAGGCCTGCACAACAGTACTTCCAACAGTACAGTGCGCCTAGATATTGGATACAAGAGCCCCGTTATCCATCAAGAAAGCAGGTCGCCGCGCAATATCAGCAACAACTTTGGGAATCCAACTGGAGACCCAAGAGGCAAGCTGTAAGGCCTAAGAAAATGGTTCCATCTCCGAGACGGCATTCGTACTGGAATAATAATGATAACCATCAATTTTACATGCATAATAATATGTTACAGCGACTACATACCTGCCCCACATAGACATCACAAAAATGGACCAAAAGCAACCTACAGCAAGCCAATTGTTTCCAGGAAAGTTTGGGTACCAAAAGGTTCTAACGTACAAGGACCCAACATTCAAAGGGGAACTAAATCTACTTAATTCCTTTGCTTACAGGACATCAAAGAGAAGGACATCTAGTACTTCTACAGCGGATGTTCTCAGCACATGACAGGAGATATCAGCAAGCTGTCAGATTATGTAGAAGGTCGCGGTCCAAAAGTGTGCTTCGGTGACAAGTCCAAAGGAAGAACAAGAGGGAAGGGAAACCTTCTTGTAGGAAAGTTCAAAGTCACTGATGTAGCTTATGTTGAAGGTTTACAGTACAATCTACTTAGTATTAGCAAGTTCTGTGACAAACAATTCTCGGTGAAATTTTATATAGACCACTGTAGAGTTAAGAACATTCTGACCAAAGAAGTTGTGCTCAGAGGAAGCAGGTCAGGTAACATGTATATTGCTGAATGGAAGCCTACTAGCTATACTATTCCATGTTTAGTTGCCAAAGGCACTGCATATCAAAGCTGGATATGGCACAAGAGGATGTCTCATATCAACTTCAAGACAATCAACAAGCTCGCCAGACAGGGAATGGTTAGAGGTTTGCCTGATGTATCATTCCAAAAATACAGCGTCTGTGGACCCTGTCAGAAAGGCAAACAAGTTAAAACCACCCTGAAAAGCAAATCATACCCGTCCACTCATAGAGTTCTGGATATGCTACATACGGATCTCTACGGTCCTGTAGACACTGTAAGTTTGGGAGGTAAGAAATATTTCTAGTTATTGTTGATGATTATTCTAGGTATGCTTGGACAATCTTTCTGAGCAAGAAGAAATAAACCACAACAAAGCTGCCCGAGCACCTGAGAAAGCTTCAAAATGAGAAAGGGTTGAGTATTGTGTCCATTTGTTCCGACAGGGGTACTGAATTTACTAACCGCTTTATAGAGCAATACTATTCGGACAATGGAATACAGCACGAACACTCAGCTGCCCGAACTCCTCAACAAAATGGTGTTTCCGAGCGAAAGAACAGAACACTCAAGGAAGCAACAAGAACCATGATCACCGCAAGCAAGTTGCCGCAGCGTTTTTGGGGCGAAGCAACAAATACAGCATGCTATACACAAAACCGCTGTATTATCAACAAGCATCACAACAAAACAGCATATGAGGTATGGAACAACAAAACTCCATTGGTTTCATATTTTCACATATTTGGATGATGATGCTATGTTATGAATAATGGGAAAGATCAACTCAAAACCTTCGACGAGAAGTCAGATGAAGGGATATTTGTAGGATATTCCTCTATCTGCAAGGCTTTCGGAAGCTTTAACAAAAGAAAGCTGACAATCGAGGAATCTATACATGTGGTGTTGGATGAACCTCACCATGATCCTACAGTAGTAGAAGATCTGACTCAGAATATCCAAACACTCTCCATTAATGACCCTCCAACTCCAAAAGAACCTGTCGTAGACTTAGAGATCAACTCCGTAGTTGTAACATCAGAAGTAGTTGAAGCCGATGCTATACAAGCTGAAGCTGAAACTATAGCCCCTCAAGATACAGTACGGGATGCCGAACCAGAACCCGACAGATGATGGTTGAAAGATCACCCACAGGAGTTAATCATAGGAGACATTGATGCTGGAGTATCCACTGGTAGGAGAATACAGAATACACAAGGAACTGTACTGTGTGCGCAAGAAGAACCCGATTCTAAGAAATCTCCATTTCCTATATGGAAATCTCAAGTAGAACTTAGAAGACTTTCCATGTGCACCCTAGCTGTATTCTTAGCTTAATCCGAACTTGTTTCTACCAATGAATCTCTGAATAACTCTCATTGGATCACTTCTATGGAAGAAGAGCTGAATGGTTTTGAAAGAAACAATATGTGGTATTTAGTACCCAGACCTGAGCATCAAGCTGTAATTAGAACCAAATGGGTATTTAGGAACAAGAAGGATGAGAATGGACTTGTTATTAGGAACAAATCCCGTCTAGTCGCACAAGGCTACAGACAGGAAAAAGGCATAGACTATGATGAAACATTTGCCCCTTTAGCCAGACTAGAAGCCATCAGGATATTTTTAGCTTCTGCCGCCCATAAGGGCTTTATTGTATACCAATTGGATGTTAAGAGCGCATTCCTGAATGGAGACCTCACCGAAGAAGTCTATGTTGAACAACCACCAAGGTTTGTCAACACTGTAGGCGGAGACCTTGTATACAGACTACGGATAGATCTGTATGGACTTAATCAAGAACCTAGAGCGTGGTATGAAGCCCTGCCCCTGTACCTTACCAATAACGGATTTGAGAAAGGTGTTGTGGACAAGACTTTATTTAAGATACAGGAAGGTGATGACCTGTTAATGGTTCAAATATATGTAGATGAAATTATATTTGGTTCCACTAACCTTGCTCTATGCCAAAGGTTCTCTCATCTCATACAAAGTAAATTTGAAATGAGTATGATGGGGGGACTTAGTTATTTCCTAGGATTGCAGGTAAAGCAGTTGCCTACAGTAATCTTCATCAACCAAGAGAAGTACAGCAATGAGCTACTCAAAAAGTTTGGGATGAATAACTCCAAATCATCGTCAACCCCCATGAGCACTTCCGTGCAAATTAGTGCTGGCGAAGCTGGAAAGCCGGTTGACGAATCACACTACAGGAAGCTAATAGGCTCACTCCTGTACCTAATAGCTAGCAGACCTGATATCCAGTTTATTGTAGGAGTGTGTGCTCGGTATCAAGTAGCACCTACAGAATCACACTTCACAACAGCCAAACGAATACTTAAGTACGTTAAGGGAACAATTGATGCCAGACTTTGGTAACCTAAAAAAGGTGGATTTGATTTGGTTGGCTGCAGCGACTCAGATGTCGGAGGCTTTAAGCTAAATAGGAAGAGTACAAGCGGTACTTGTCACTTTCTTGGACCTAGACTTGTGTCCTGGTTCAGTAAGAAGGAATTGGCAAACTCGCTTTCAACAGCCGAATCGGAGTACTATGCTACTGGAAGTTGCTGTATGCAGATTCTCTAAATGAAACAACAATTATCAGATTATGGAATCATTGTCAAAGAAACACCGATCATGTGCGATAGCATGAGTGCAATTGCAATAATGCACAATCCTGTATTACACTCGCGTACTAAGAATATTGATATGAAGCATCACTTCATCCGGAATCATATTGAGAATAAGGATGTTCGGATCGAGAAAGTTCATACAGACATCCAGTTAGCCGACATATTTACAAAACCTCTCAGCACAACTAGATTTTGTATGCTTCGACAAGAATTGTGAATGCTACAGCTTGATTCCCTGTAAGTTTTATGCTTTTACTCATCAATTGTGGGGGAATGTTGTAAGATCCAAGAATACAGTATCCATCATTAATTAACTGTACACTCAGACAGTCAGACAAAACTGTAGGACAAAGAAGGCATTAAACCTTCCTACAACTGACATGTGCATTAATTAAGGGGGAGTACAGTACGACCCATGAATACAGTATTAATCCAAACATTGTTGTAAGAACTGAATCCTATATGTACCTTTTAAGGGGGAACGCTGTATTATTCGTGGATATAGTACATACACTATGGAACGTCAATTAGGATATCTTATTATTCTATTCATACTGAAAACAGTTTTAGTCCACATGCCTTGTTCTAAAATTCAAACGTTTTATTTTAATGCTTTACACGACATCTGGACTTCACTATCTTAAATACCACGATATTAATGATTTCAAAACCATCGTTTCGAGCAATGAGGGAGTACGAACTGTTAGAAGTGAGATCGGTTGTCATTTTCAAAACAGATGGATAAGATGTACCGGTTACTCTAAGTTCATCCTGTTCGTTCTTTTAAAAGACGGTTCCCATCCCTTAAATCTGATCGTTCACTATATGTAACCCTAATCCTCCGTGCACACTATAAATGGACTGTACATTGCTCCCTTTGACTCTTTATGCTTTCTGCAAAATTAAACGAGTCCAGAGCAAACATCCTACATACTTTACAGATTTTCAGCACTCTTTTTCTTTATTTCTTCAAATCCTTTCTTTGCAGAACAATGGCAACTTCACATACTTCATCTCAATCTCTGAAGGAGAAGGAATCCATCATCGATGGGTGAATGATTCGTCGTCATGGAATGTGTCAATCTTGAAATTGGAGACACTGATGGTATGGAAAGAGTCATTTCCAGAATCAAACAACAAGGCATATCTCGCCTTGGAAGCCAACACACGGAGCTCTACGACGAGCGCATTGTTGAAGAATTTTATCTTGATGCCTCCATCAAGTTCTTTTCCCAGAAAAGAGTAGGAGATCTCTCTGACATCACGGCTATAATTCGCGGAATCGAAGCTTCGGTGAACCGGGAGCTTCTGCAAAACTTGTTCAGGCTGCAGTCCGATAGACTGAGAATGGAGGAAATCGAATCATTCGGGTCGGATGAACTGTTGACGACCTACTGGGGGCTGTTCACAGGTGACGGTTCCGACAAGAATGTCCACCCCTCAAGTCCTAAGAAAAATTTTTGCCTACCGTATATGTGTATATTCATGATTTATGCTGTCGGGTTATTGAAAACCGGACTGGCACATTTGAGATGTGGACTAACCTTCACTTTAGGATGATGGTAGTCATCATCTCTGGCGAATGGGTTAACTGGTGCCAAGTTATTCTGAAGAGGTTACAGGAAGAGGCTGCCAAACATGTGTAACAGAAGAAATCCTTTGGCCTCACCCTTAACTACATCCCAACCCACTGTGGTGTCCCTCAGTCTAGAGATGCCAAGAAAATTCGACCAGGCAAATTCATAGGTGGGAGCAAGCCCTCTGTATTCAACAGATCCGAACTATTCTAAAACAGGCCTCATCCCCAGACCATGCCTATATCTGACGATCCCAGGGATGTTACAACCAAGGCCGTGTGCGAGGAGAAAAAGAGAGAAAAAGAAGTATCTCTGACAGCAAGTCACTTGAGGCTGCAGAGAAGCCAAAGAAGAAGCTGAAGAAAGATTCCAAAACCAAGCCTACAACGACTACAGAGGCCACTTGTAGAAGTCCCAACGGTTCAATCCGTTGTTGTTCAAATCCCAAAGGGTGCAACCCCTGCGGAAGAAATAGTTGCTGCAAAAACTGCAGATCCAGAACCTGTAGCGGATATGACGGATGATCAACTATTTTCCAAGTTGGAAGGCACTGGCGAATCTGCTGTCCATTCGGATCTGAGATCCGCCTCTCCTGTAATGGAAGCCAAACCCATACAGGATCCATCTCCCATCAGGGTACCAACCCCTGTTAGGATCCCCTCTCCAATACAGGATTCCACACCTGTTGCGGATTCCATCTCTACAGTAGACCCAATCACTGTAAGGAGTCCCTCCCCGACAGTACTCATAAATGAAACTCTTCTCTAGTTACAAATTGGTCAAGCCTTTGAGCTCTTTGTATCTTGGAAAAACTACAGGGTTGCCCCTTACGACGTATTGTATAACTGGGTAGAGTGGAAAGAAGAATAAAATTTTGTTCTGGAGGTGACTAATACCCAGAACATCAAAGTTCTAATTCAATGGGATAATAACTTTTTCCGTGAGCTGATTTCAAAATTCTATCTGGAAAAAGAAAAGGCTCGATTGAAAGAGAAATCCAAATCTAATGACAAAACTCCCTCTTACGGCAATCAGTCAGACTCGGACTCAGATGCCAACGACAATGCTCTTCAAGTCGGTCTGAGGATCAGCCACGAAGAATCACGGGAAGGAGAAATGTCCCGTATGCAAAACCAATAGGGTCAGGGGACCTCAGAAATACATCAGCCCCCCATCCCTCAACAGGAAGCCACTCAGGACAAACAGGAGGAATTAGTCCATCCTGTATAGCAAGCAGTTCCTGATCATGGAGACAAGCCCTTCTCTGACCAAGAAGAAGAATCTCGTGCCATCTGACAAGAGGAATCAGTCCCTCTGCCGGAGCTGGAGGAAGCTGAGAGTCAACAGGAGGATTTAGTCCCTCCTGTACGCCCAACTACATAAAATCAAACAGCTCAGGAGGAATCAGCCGCTCCTATTCCCGAGACTAAAGAAACCACACATCCTTTCGAAGCACCTACTTCCAAAGCACCTGCTGCTGACGAGCCTACGCAAGGTGCCCCTTCATCTCCCTGGAAGTTCGAATCCGATGACGGATTCTTGCTGGACAATAGACCACGACGCCCTCGTAACCATGTGGTTCTACGTCAACTCAATGATACCGAGGATGAAAAGCTAACTGTAACACCCCCAAGACGTTCAGGGAATATTACAGCGCCGTGGACCCAACCCTTTAAAATCCACCAGGCTAACGCACAAACTCGACATCATGACCGATGACAAATATCATAAACATACAAATGATTACACAATTTTAAGACATTCGAAATAATAGACCGAACCCGACAGTAATGAATGAAATCTTTCCCAAACCGGGTCCACAGACAAATATAAGTCCAAAGGAAGAAAGTACACGAGTACTGAAACAAATGACATAATTAATAAAACTAAAAGACAAGACGCCAAGCAAACGACCATTGAACAGAATCACTCTTGCCCATCATCCTCGTACTGTCCGCATGCCCGATCGCCTCCATGACTTGTACCTGAAATACAAAAGTATTTCCCCCATTTAAGGGGTTAGCGACAACCGCTAGTGCAAGTACAATCCATTTGAACTACCATTCTAATCAGATGAATTATGCACCAAAAATCATTTTAGAAAACATTTATATTCTGGAATATGAAGGTGCACATGCACAAAACATAGTTCTCCAACAAAACATGTCAAAGGTTAACCGTGGGTACGAGACTCACGGCCACCGCACCCCGCAGAGGTCCCGTCGAACCATCCCTGGTGGTTAACCCCAGTTTACGATATGCATACACAAGGAACGACGTATCCCCAGAGACCCCGTCAGACCATCCTTGGGTGAACATACGCATTCACATCCATAACATACACGGGAAGCCATAAATCAAATACTAGAATATGCATACAAATGTAAAGTACTTGCCTTTGAAACATCTTCGACAAGACAGAAATTAAACGACGAATAGGAATGACCCAGAGTGAACACGTCCACTCCTAAACGAGAGATTAACACGAATCAGTCCTAAACGACATCAATAACTGAACGGAATACGCCCACAACCTCGATTACCAACCATAACAATACATGTACAATCAATACGGGCGAGGGTTTTCACAAAACCTCCTCGAATCAACAATTCACGGACTTAACTCGACGGAAACGGATTGGGAATCACCTAATAACAATAATCAAAAAGAAATATCACAACATAAACGAACAACTCGAGTTTAAATAGACAAATCTGGACCCCCCCCCCCCCAAATTGACAAAGTTAGGGTTCTAAGCCAAAATACCTTGAATTCGGGCGAAATGGGATGATTAGGATTATGGTAACTTCGGTCAGAGTACTACAATCGGTAAACTAAGGAACTCCATGGATTAATCTTCACAAATCACCCAAAATAGCCGGAAATCGCCCAAGGGATGAGAAGATATAAAAAATGACGAAAAGTGTACTGCTAAGTCCTATTTATACTAAGTATAATTAGCGTGCGCTAATTCTTGAAAATAACGCGCGCTAACGGGATCGCCGGTAGTCCAGTAGCTTCTGCCCGATGTCGTTAGCGTGCGCTACTATAGCTTAGCACACGCTACCTGCTAGTCTTTAGCGTGCGCTACGAAAGCTTAGCGCGTGCTACCTGCTAGTAAGAACCCAGAATTCCAAGTCCAGAACCTACTGTCCCCTGCAATACCCGGACATTGGTGCGCGCTACTGAGATGCTAGCGGGCTCTACTGAAGTACACTAGTGTGCGCAATGAATCATGAATAGCGTACGTTATTCATGCAGCAGTTCAGTACTGCTGAATGCAGCCCACTACTGAGGAAGGCGCGAAACCGAACACAATTAAAGTTGGAATTCAAAGGCACATTTACGAAGTATTCACAATGACGAATCTAAGTGCTAAAAGAAGGCACGATTCCGACCACTCAACGGCTCGGGATACAGAAATGGAAGTAAGTTCCCTAAACTTTAGGAAATTACAAAATAGCCCAAAACATCCGAAAATCAAGATACGACATCGGATTATAAAACCGAAACTCACAACATGAATAAAACAATCATACGGACTCGTGAGAACAAAGAAACACCGAAATAGAATGAGTTTTACGAGAATCGAACATACTTGCGACAAAAACATAACATAAAGCAAATTACGTAAAAACACTTCCGAAACTCGTCCAAATGGAAAAATACCAAGAACAAAATAGATTCACAGCATCAAAACGGTTACAAGTGAGTCGTTAAAATAGACATGTGCCCAAAAAATATAAACTGCTAAAAATGAAAAGTACGGATATTACAAAAGCACCCTGGCTCCCCGCGCACGGAGGCCCGGATCGAGCAACTCCATGCAATTAGCCGACAGACTATATTCATGCAAGACACAGTGAAGGTGCTGTACGATGTCGGAAAAGAGATCGATTGGATGCGAGAGACTGCGCGGGATGAGCTCTATGGCCTGAAGAATGCAATCTCTAACATTGAGGACGTGTTCCGTCTAATGCCTAATGCATTATGGAAAACGCTCAGTCAACTACAGGTGTATCAGGAGAGACTCCTTGCGCAAGAACGGGAGAAGCTCAGAGTATCCAAAGCCAAGACTATCTCCGCCCTTCAAGAGACTGGATCCAAACTGTCAGGACATGACCAGAAAATTCCTGTAATGTCTCTGGTGCTCGGTACTCTTGTTGACAAAATCACGAATCTAGAGACGAAACAGGACAAAGCTATAAAGATCCTAGAATGGATTAATACAAAGGTCATAGATCTTGATGATGCCAAAAAGGGGGAAGAAGCAAGAGAGGCTGGTCGTAAATGGAGGATAGAGAGAGAGAAAAAAAAATCGACACTGCAATGGAAGAAAGTGTCGCTACTGCAATAAGCCGTCTGGCCTCGCCTGGAAGAGGATACAAGGTATATAGTTCTCGTTCGGAGTTCCATTATCCCAATGTTCCCTGGAAGAACAACGTGCAAAGACCACCCAAGATTCGTCTGCCTGCTAACCGATAGCCTACAGCTGATGAAGTGAAGGACTGGAGGAAAAACAAACTGATGAGATACTTTGTTAAACTCATCAGGGAATCCACCATGTTCAATAGGTTCAAGACCCTGGCGGAGGCTGCAGATGAATTTCCGAGGCTGTTAGCAGAAGGAATGCTTCCCTTGAAATTCACGATGAAATCAAGGCACCAAAAAGGTGATCAGCTCACCTATCCCGATGACTGGATACTTGCTTTCGACCAATCCACTGTAGGAAGAGCAATCTATAAATATCGAGGCAAGGATTCACTAATCAATTGGTGGAGAGGAACCGAGAATGATCCGGACAGGAGACCTTGGAGGCATTCTCAGTACAGGAGTTAGCCTATCTGAACCTTCTCACTGTATTTGTTCTTTAGGCTAGAAATTTTAGTATGCATTTTGTTTTATTTTATAACTTGTAATTTTTCCCATATTATCAATAAAATTCAATTTCTCTTGAAAGATAATAACTCGTAATCTACGCTTATTGTTTTTATCATTTGATTACGAATTTACCTTATTTGCCAAGTATAAAACTTGTTAAGCTTAAAGTTGTAAGAACTTGTCTGCGAACAGTTCATAAGTTAAGTTGTATTCAACTTAGATCACACTGTAAGATTATGCCTACGCGCCCATCATAAGTCTAAAGTTGTAATACACATCACTGTAGATGTTACGAATTCTTAGAACTTGGCTGCGAGCAATTCACATTTTTAGACCAAGTGCTGAAGATCAGATCATTTTACGGAAGACCAAGAGTCAGCCTCTCTGGATCAAGAAGTTATTTTAAAGAGGTTTTGGCATTATCAAAAATGGAAAAATTGTTGGGATAAACAATAATGTATTCTGTTTTGATAATGGCCATCATACAGCAAAGGATTTGAAATGCCGCTAAGTATGGAAGGTGTCTAGAATCTCCATACATCATTGAAGATCTCACAGTATAGTCTACAGCTACAGCAATAAAGGCATAACATGTTGGATACAACATACAGGCTGAAAGTGTTGGGAAAACAAACACTTATCCAACAGGACTGAAGACCGTTGCGACAGAATCAAGTTTATTGACAAAAGTCAAAACACCATTTTGAAAGATGTATTTAAATACTGATTGGATAAAGTATTTAAATCCAACCGACAAGGAATCTTCAGACAAGGAGCAAAATCCGGATCAAGCATCTTAAAAGTCAAATAGCCAATCAGAATGGACTTTTGCTCACCAACCAGCCAACGAACATATTTATAACGGATCAATTCCAAAGTTATAAATAGTCCATGCAAGAGGATATTGCAAGACACACGACAAGAACAAGATATACAAGTAACAACAATCGAAAAGTGGAGAAAGATTGAATACTGAAATTCATACGTGAACAAACATAGAAAACAGTATATCAAGCTTGCAAGAGAAAAACATATTTCTTCGAGCGTACTGCAATACCTGAGAGAAAAAATATACTAGTCCTCAACATGAACATCACATCATCAGCCTAAGCTCATCAAGCATTCAAGCTGCTGTTCAAAACTATGATTTTACCTTTTCCGTTGAAGAAAACCATCAGCCCTGTGTGGACTGAAGATCCTTGCTTATTTGGACCCGTGTGTGAAGAATAGCATTATAGACGAAGCTTCAAACTGTGTGTGAAGAAGCAAGTCAAGAAAGAGCTCAAGCCAATCTGTGTGAATGGCCCAAAGCTTCGGTCCTTTTATCAATCTGTGTGAACGATACAGAGACAGGTTTAGTTATAGTCACGTAGTTGTATATGTAGTGCTTATAATAAACTTTTTACTTCAATGTGGAGAACCAGTGGACGTAGAGGGGTTTACCTCGAACCACTTTAAAACTCTGTGTTATTTAGCTTCTGCCTTTATTGTTTTCCTTACTGTGATTTATACAAGTATACACTGAAAAACCCTGTACACACCAAGCATACAGTACAAAGCCTAGTTGTTGTATTTACATCAACTCATTTAAACGAACTTCCGCTATGCACTCATATTCGAAAACCGTACTGCATGTTTACTATTACTTTCCAAGTTGTATGCTATATACTTAGTGGCCAACAAATACAAAAACATCCACAACCTAAATCTACCAACATACAGTTCATGGGTCGTTCCTAAGTACCGAGTCATCATTGACTCGATAAAAATAAAAGTAATCAAATCACATGTCCTGAATATTCTTCTTCATGGCAGTTCCTTGGCTCTTCGTCATAACTAATTTATTACATCAAAAAATTGCATCATATACAAATTTACTAATAAAAATAAATTGGCTCAAACCGGCTTTTAAAGCTCCATCGAATAAAGATTTAAAAACTAAGTCCATGAACTACATCACCATTCCAATAATAATGAAATAAATATATTAAAACATGGCATAAATATTTAATATAAATGTTGATCCAATCAATATAAAATTAATCTATCTATTAAAATTAATCCAATTAATTCACACAATCGATAATTTTAATTTATTCCGGACGAAAATAAATATTTCATTAAATTAATTCTCTTAAAAATAGAAATACCATATTTATATTTTAGTCAAATTAAATATAGGTTAATTTACGGGAAATCAATTTACCAAATATAAAATACCAAAACAGAGTCAGAAAGAAATTGCTCACGCTAAGCCCACGACCAACACAACTGCCAGGCCTGGGCCGAGAGGGTCACTGCCTCTCGGCCACTGCCTTCCGAGAGCAGGAAGCTCACTGCTGGCTGCTGCCGGCAGTGTCCCGATAGCTTCGAGTAGCTGGGTCCGGCCACTTTTCTCGCTTGTCTTTTCGTTCCGAATTCAAAAATAATATTTTTCTAATTTTTGTATTACACATGTAAATCAGTTTTTTAAAATAAAAATATATTTATATTATAACATAAGATCATAAAAAATAATTATTAGATGAAAAATTAAACGTTAACGATTAAAGCAATTATGATTCCAAATCATAAAAACATTCAAACAAACATTTCAAATATAAATATCGTATATACGATCGCGTAGACCTCTCTCTGATACCACTGCTGGGATTTAGTGACAAAAAACAAAGTGCACAGCGGAAATATAAATGGATCAAATCAAATAAATTTGAACCCCTAATAGGATCGATTAAGCATCGTATATACAAATATAAAATTACACCAAGCTATAGAAAAGTCTCGAACACCAAAAACAACGTGCACGCGTCGGAAGATGACAGTAAAATATTTTTATCAACCTATTCTCCAATAATACGGCTATAAGTTGATGGAATTAGCTTATATTTATTTTTATAAATACTTTAAGTATTTTATAAAATATCTTGTCTCAAAATTACACTTAGAATATAAGTGTAAAAACGTAGAAAAAAAATTCTCTCCCTCCTTCTAATGTTCCCGGCCGAAGTTGTCATGTGGGAATGAGGATGATGTTTGTTTTATAACACAACACCACCTCATTTCATACATTATGCCAAAAACCATAACTTAATTATACACTAAGTGTATAATTAAATATCCCACCAAATATCACCAAATCAATACCAAGACAAAAATTGAAATATACCAAATTAATAGCAAGAAAAATAATATTGGTTCGTTTCAGTCTGTGAAACAAACCCTCGTGTATATGTCTAATAGATAAACCTTGGTACGTTTCAATATTAGTACAGTTAATTACTCCAGATAATTAATTATATTAATCAGAAATTATCTAAGAAATAATATAAATGAAATAAATTTCCCATTAATTGATTTAATTCACTAGAGCACTTTAATTTATTCAGAAAATTAAATTAGACATCCAATTTCTAATATTAACTATGAGAGAATAGGCTAAATAAAATCCATCGTCAACTCCTGTCCCGTAACTCCGTAGGTTCATCTCGATTAGTATTAGGAGGATCCAATAAGTGTTAGCACCAACTAGAATGTCCCGTGGCCTACACCGTAACCCAACTGAGAATGAATGATAGAGATCATTACGAAAACTTTACGTTATGAATACCATATATGTATAAACCTTTCAATCATATGTCCCAATCAAGTATTAGGGTCACAGTAATGTCAAACCCGATTGTAACTTGACTCTATGCATTTGTTAGTGCAAACCGAGATCATCAGGTTCTCATTTGTCAAATACAACCAGCTCTAAATGGTTTGGCTAAAGACTTATGATCTCATTTACCACTAACCGCATAGGATATTTACCTGCTCACTTATACGAGAAATAATCCTATCTTGGTATTCAGTAGAGACTATTACTTGCCCGCTAAGTTCCGCTTCAAGGTTGACCCCACCAATCGGTGACTGGATCGAACTACTCTAATGACTAACTTAATGTCACAATCACATCTCCTACTGAATCCTCAAGTCAAAGGTTCATGTATTCCTATCACAACCTTTTGATTCAGTCATTGACTATTCTAGAGTGACATCCATGTGATCGAATCGAGATGAGTCGAGTTCAAGTATACTAATCCCATTAGCATACCTATAACGTGTTATCTCACTAACACTAAATGAAAACAGGCACTCTCCATGTCAAAGTATACATTATACAATTCTTGTCTAAACTTAATGCTCAGTTAAGTTTTGTCGACTTGCGAACCGATTAAGCATTCCACCCTAAATACTTCCAGTGCATATCTCCTTACGTTCATAAGGAGTGGAGGGTTCGCTCTCAAATGCAAGTACTATTATTCTCTATACCAAGTAATGATGCCAATGATATACAATAATCTAGCAGTAATAAATTCCTTATTCAATTGATGTTTATAACTACAATATAATGCTCTCACTCTCTCATCCTCTGAGTGGCATTCGAAGGCATATTCCTAACAGGATCTTGCACACTTTATGAATATCACTAGTGGACGCGAAGCCTATAGGCTATTCCATATATGTTTCCTCCTCGAGTTATCCATTTACGAATGTCTTCTTTACGTCCATATGCTATATCTCATAATCATAGTGTACAACTATGGAAAGCATCACACAAATAGACTTGATCATGGCAACTAGTGAGAAGGTCTCCTATCGATCCCTTTTTTTGGGTAAAAACTGTAGCCACAAGCCTAGCTTTGTAGGCTCCCACGTCGCCACCTCATCGGTCTTTATTTTGAAGATCTATTTGTTTTCAATGGGCACTATAACCTTGGGTCGATCTACCAAAGTGCAGGCCGGCTTTGTATTCATCGATTCTATCTCAGCTTTCATGGCCTCTTGCATTTCACGGAGTCCACATCCACAATTCCTTGGTCATACGATGTAGGATAATTCTATTGGCTACCATGTGTTTGGTGCAGATCTAGTTCGTCCAGATACATGTAGCCATATCTTTTTTGTAATTGATAAGTCGTACTCGACCTATGCGGTGATAGTTGTTGTGTCTTAAATGGTTCAGTTCTTTCTTCTTGCACAGGTGTCTCTTTAGGAGTTTCTCTATGTTCTTCCAAAGAAACATATCTACATGCTCCACCTTTCGAAATGAACTCGTCTTCGAGGAAGTGTTCTTATAAAGCAACAACGATCCTATAACCCTCGAGCATGTAGAATAGATAACGCGCCGATTCACTAGGGTATTGTATGAAATGTCCCTTGGTGGACCTAGCTTCCAATTTCTCCGCCTTTATCTTCTTGACATAGGTGGAGTGTCCCCAAAGCTTAATGTGATTAAGACCTGGTTTCCTACCTCTTCAACGTCTCATGTGGTGTTGTAGGAACAGACTTGGAAGGATATATGTTCAAGATGCGTGTAGCAGTATGTAATGTGTGTTTCTACAGATAAATCAGCAAATCAATATACTTAAGTAAGATCATGCCATGTCAAACACGGTTTAATTCCTTCTTTCTGAAACACCATTTAACTGGGGGTCGCTGGTGTAACACCCCGAGATATTCGGAATAATTACAGCACCGTAAACCCTTTAAGTAAGGATTTACAAGGCTAATTTAAAAGAAATGCAAATATGATCCAACCGTACAACTGAAGTTCAAAATACAGAATTGGTTCAACTGATCGAATGAGTTAACTTATACAAACATATCGAAAATGACATTAATAAAACGTACGTACTCGAGTACTTAATGAACCAAGAAGACAAATCACAAAAACAATAAACATCAACCACATCACTGAGTCATTTCATCGTCCTGTCGGTACTGTGGTTGCTTGCCCGCTCCTCGGGTACCTGAACATCAAAACAATGTCCACCCCCGAAGGGGTTAGCAAAACAATGCCAGTACAAGTATCATAATACATAAATCATCAGTGCATCATAAAACATGCAAAACGGACTTCCGTCATCGGAATCCAACGATGTGAATCCTCACGATTCCATCAACACAATACAGGGTAATCCAGCGATCCAGCGCCCTTGGTATAGATCCCCATGTTGATCCCGTCGGACCAACGCATGGTGGAAAACCCGTCCAGCGATCCAGCGCCCTCAGCATAGATCCCCATGATGATCCCGTCGGACCAACGCATGGTGGACATTCGATCCAGCGCCCTCAGCATAGATCCTCATGATCCCCTCGGATCATTTATACCATAAACCAATCAATTATGCAAACATATATGCATTTCAATATGTTCATCAATACGAACAATTAACAACGAATACCACGAGAAATTACAGAAATACATCTCATATTCGACAACATGAACAAAACCATAAGCATGATCAAAGTTTCAATATATATCAAACTCAACATACGATACTTGCCTCGAAAATGGCAAGAATGGAAATACTCCAACAAATGACACGCGTCCGTATGTCACCGCCCCTCGATCGTCCCCTATGAAAGGCTCGGACCTAAGAAATAATAAAGAATTCCTCTCAAGTCGTACGAATGTCTAACAATCCAGTTTTCGGCCGAAAGGTCTGAAAAAAATGAATTCTGTCTGAACTACTTAGCGCGCGCTACGTACTCTACGTAACGTGCGCTAAGCCTGCCCGTTAACGTACGCAAATGACCAAGTTTAGCGTGCGCTAGCTGTGTACTGACAGTCTTCTCTGAACAGCCGGCTGCCCTGCCTAATGATATAACGTACGTTACGTAGCCAACGTAGCGTACGTTACTCATTCCCGATAGCGATCGTTAATATATACATCTTAGCGTGCGCTAATCGTGCATGGCAGTCACTACTGGGTAAAAACTTGAGCTAAAGGTGATGAAAACTCATGAAATCCTCAGTGTTAATACATGCCAACTCCGTGCATATCATGCTCATACGGTTTATGAAAGATCTTTATGGATTAAATGACTATGAGACACCAGGATACGTATCATCATTACTACACCATAATTCATCTTGATCTTCAAGAAAATATTCTAAGTTCAATTCATTCCAAGACCCAAAACATATGATTCCTTACGTAAAACATAAGAACTAAGTAATCTCCATATACTGGTCATAATCGGTTTTGAAGATACATGAATATGCTTAGGAGTCCATATACTAAAAAGGTTCAATGGATTATACGATGAATAAGTGCCGAAACGTCAAAAATATCCTTCTAACACACGATGTTCGACTACTAACGAATTTAACTGACTAGATAATCATGATCAAAACGTCCTACATACTAGTACTTAGTATTGGTGAAGAATCACCTACCTCAAAGTAGTGAAGAACAAGGAGGAATTCGAAGTAACCCAATGCCGAAGGCTTGAACACCAATCCCCAATGATCTACAATCTTCAACACGAGCTAGGATGCTGATATTAAGTGTTTAAGATGAAGAGAGTAATTCTCTAAGTATAAGGATTCGGATGAGGAAAGTGAAAAGACTGAAAATACGAAAAGGGATGCTGTCCTATTTATAGAAAATGGTTATTAGAGCACGCTAGTCTATATTCATAGCGTGCGCTAACGGCTATTTGAAATTTACTGATTTCACTGTGCTCAGCCTTTAGCGTGCGCTACCATCATGCGAGTAGCGTGCGCTAACGCGTTGACTTGGATTTTTCCCGAAAGCCATCCAGGTTCATCCCGACATAATCCAACCAAGATCCCCGGCCTGATCTCACCTACAAACACGTCTCAATCATATTGACCATGTATAGTGTGCGCTAAGGTTCCTTCGTAGCGTGCGCTATGGATCCAAGTTAGCGTACGCTACACTTAGACGATAGCGTGCGCTACATGGGCAGAATCACAATTTTTAAATCACATTCATGAAATCATACGCTCAACAACATGGAATATGAAATACGGAGAATAATACTCAGATCAAAGTGCAACAATTACAATATCACAAGTTCCAAATACATATCAGAAATCTCGGGTATTACATCCTTCCTCCCTAAAAAGAAGTTTCGTCCCGAAACTTAAGATGAAAACAACTCTGGATATCTAGTCTTCATACTGTCCTCCATTTCCCAAGTGGCCTCTTCAACTCCGTGTCGTGACCATTGTACTTTAACCAAGTGTATTGGTTTATTCCTCAATTGTTTGATCCGACTCTCAAGTATCTTGATTGGTCTCTCTTCGAAGGTGCCGTCATTAGCTATCTCGATCTCGTCGAAATCAATGACGTGGTAGGGTCAGTACATACTTCCGCAATTGGGATACGTGAAACACATTGTGA
This sequence comes from Orobanche coerulescens, assembly GCA_033398695.1. Classification (NCBI taxonomy): domain Eukaryota; kingdom Viridiplantae; phylum Streptophyta; class Magnoliopsida; order Lamiales; family Orobanchaceae; genus Orobanche; species Orobanche coerulescens. Next base: position 115,913,644 of record CM065807.1, on the reverse strand, counting down.
ACGTGACTCAGCGATGGCGGTAAGGCCAACCTGTATGCTAAATCCCTAACTCTCTCTAGGACCGCAAATGGTCCGATATACCTCGGACTTAGCTTGCCTTTCCTCCCAAAATGGAAAATTCATCGTGTAGGAGACACCTTCAATAGTACGTGGTCCCCAATGTCGAACTCTAGAGGGCGACGACGTACATCTGCATAAGACTTCTGTCGACTCTGGGCAGTCAACAGTCTCTCTCGAATCAAAGCTATCTTCTCTTGAGTTTGAACTATCAATTCCGGTTCTGTCCCGATCAAATCCGAAGAATCATCCCAGCACAGGGGTGACCGGCATCTTCTCCCGTACAAAGCTTCAAACGGTGCCATCTTAATAGAAGCATGCCAACTATTATTGTAGGTGAATTCAATCAACGGCAAATGAACTTCCCAATCAGTCGACCAATCTAAGGCACAAGCTCTAAGCATGTCTTCTACTGTTTGTATAGTCCTTTCGGACTGACAGTCCGTTTGGGGATGATAAGCCATGATAAAGTTGATCTCAGTCCCCAAAGCCCTGTGAACTGCCTTCCAGAAGTGCGACACGAAGCGACCATCTCGATCTGAAATAATGGTCTTCGGCGTCCCATGCAATATGACTACCTCTACAATAAATACTCGCGACAATCTCTCGGGTCCCCAAGTATCTTTAATTCCTAGGAAATGAGCCGACTTGGTTAGTCGATCAACTATAACCCAAATCATGTTCATTCCTGTTTTGGTCCTTGGCATACTGGTGATGAAATCCATCGAGATATCCTCCCACTTCCACTCAGGGATCGGACGCGGCTTTAACATTCCAGCAGGTCGCTGATGTTCAATCTTAACCTGCTGACAAGTCAAACACTTCGAAACGTACTCTCCTACATCCTTCTTCATATTCCCCCACCAGAAGTTTTGTTTTAGATCCTTATACATCTTACTGCTGCCTGGGTGAATAGAATAAGGTGCGCTATGAGCTTCCTTCAGAATTGTCCGTCTCAAATCATCATCATCGGGAATGCAAAATCGACTCTGAAATCTCAGAACTCCATCATCTTGTATCACGAATCCTGGGGCCTTTCCGTTCTTTACTTCGTCACATAACCGAAGGATCAGAGAATCATTTAACTGATTAGATTTGATCTCCTCGACTAGTGATGAAGTCAGTTCCATCATATATAGTTGCCCTTGGATTCCTGGTGCCCATACTTCAATCCCTTCACGGATCAGTTCCCGTTGAATGCTGGTTTGGGATGTAAGTGCTTCCAACACTCGAAGAGAAACAGGTTTACGGCTCAAAGCATCAGCTACTACGTTTGCTTTCCCCGGATGATAGAGAATCTCTAAGTCGTAATCCTTGATCAATTCCAGCCACCTTCTCTGCCTCATGTTTAATTCTTTCTGACTTAAAATGTACTTGAGGCTCTTATGATCTGTAAAGATCTGACAATGAGTGTCGTACAAATAATGTCTCCAAATTTTCAATGCAAAGACTACAGCTGCTAGCTCCAGATCATGAGTCGGGTAATTAACCTCGTACGGTTTCAATTGCCGAGAAGCATAGGCAATCACCTTATCCCTTTGCATCAACACACATCCCAGACCCTGATTTGAAGCGTCGTTGTATACCATGAATCCATCAGTCCCATCTGGTAATGCTAATATAGGTGCTGTCGTTAGTCTCTTCTTAAGTTCATCAAAACCAGCCTGGCATTTCTCATCCCACATAAACTTTTGAGTTTTCTGTAACAGCTGAGTGAGCGGACGAGCAATTTTGTAAAATCCCTCTACAAAGCGGCGATAATATCCAGCAAGTCCTAAGAAACTCCGGACTTCTTTCACGTTATTAGGAGCTTCCCATTCCAAGATCGCTTCGACTTTCTTCGGGTCCACCTGAACTCCGTCAGCTGATATCACATGCCCAAGGAAAGTTACTTCCCTAAGCCAGAACTCGCATTTGGAAAGCTTTGCATACAACTGTTCCTTACTCAAGGTGCTCAAAACCACACGCAAATGTTCGGCATGCTCCTCGGTGTCCTTCGAATATATCAGGATGTCATCAATGAAAACGACCACAAATTTATCCAAGTATTCTAAGAATACCCGATTCATCAATTGCATGAATACCGCAGGAGCATTTGTAAGTCCAAATGGCATCACTACAAATTCATAATGCCCGTACCGGGACCTGAAAGCAGACTTTGGTATATCCGATTCCTTAATTCTCAACTGATGGTATCGTGATCGCAAGTCAATCTTCGAGAATACCCTTGCCCCTTGCAGTTGATCAAACAAGTCGTCGATCCGAGGTATAGGATACTTATTCTTGATTGTCACTTTGTTGAGCTCCCTGTAATCAATACACAGTTGGAGGGATCCATCTTTCTTCCGGACAAAGAGAACGGGCGCTCCCCAAGGAGAAACGCTAGGTTGAATATAACCCTTCTGTAACAATTCCTCCAGTTGCTTCTTGAATTCATACATCTCGGTTGGCGCCATGCGGTATGGTGCTCTGGAAATAGGAGCTGCTCCAGGCTCTAATTCTATAGTGAACTCCACTTCTCTCTGCGGAGGTAACCCAGGTAGTTCGTCAGGAAATACATCTGAGAACTCATTCACAACTGAAATAGACGAGAGCTCTACTCCTTCCTCTTTCTTCATGGCATAGAACCAAAGTCCATGACATCCCTGCTTCAGTAATTTCACGGCTTTCATTGCTTTGATCAATTTTCCCGAACTTCCCGGTCTCCATCCTCGGAATAAGTGTTCAGATCCGTCATCAGCAATGATAGAAATGACTCTCTTTCGGTAATTCAGAATAGCTCCATAACGGTTGAGCCAATCGTCTCCGAGAATTAAATCGTCACTGTAGATGTCAACTACAATAAGGTTCGATGGCCAATCTCTCTCTCCTATAGACACTGGAAAATCTCTAGCTTCTAGGGTTCCCACAATTTTCTCTCCGCTCGGTAATCCCATAACATAAGGTTCACAATCATACAAACATGAGATTTTCAAACGATTAACACAGTTCAAAGATATAAAAGAATGCGTAGCCCCTGAATCGAATAAGACACTAACTGGTTGCAAAAGGATCTGAATCGTACCTGATGCAATAGCTGTGTTCTGATCGTCTGACTTCTTCATTTCATAAATACGTGGAGGGACGGACCCAGCGCTAGATGCTTCTCTTTTCCCGACATTCTGCTGCTGGAAACCGCTTTGCTGCGTCTGGTTTACACTAGTGTCCTTCGGAAACAGTACAGGAGTGCGAGTGCCAAAAGATCGAGTCGCATTCCCACAAAATGTTGCGCGATGCCCTTCCTGTCCACACTCGAAACAGGTCACAGCAGGCGCGGAACAGTCACGTCGAACATGTCCCGCTTTGCTACAGTTATAACATTTCTTCCCTGCGTCTGAAACAGTTGGTGCTGCCCGGAACTTCTTTCCTCCTCGAGAAGGATGCGGAGGCCTCTTGGATGAATGAAAAGAGGACTGGCCCCTACGAGGCCCACTACTCTTATTCTCCGTGAAGTTGCCAGCCACTTTCTGCTTCTTTGCTTCCGTTGATTTCTCTACTGCCGCCTCTTTCATATCATAGGCGGCGCCTTGTCACGATCTTGTCGCAAAGTGGTACATTCAAATCCGGACATATATTGCTGAATTTCCGGCTTCATTCGCATGTCAAAATGGAAAATCCTCTCCGCCTCGGTCCTGAACAAGTGGCGCACATAAGTCAGCTGGTGATTAAAGGTCTTAATCACGTCTGTCACTGATGCCTCTGAATTTTGTGGTGAGAAAAACTCCCGGACTCGGGCCTCTCTAACTGGGCGAGGACAATACTGCACTTCCATCATTAATTTGAACTCCGTCCAGTCGACATTATGCTCCTCAGGTCGAATGGCCTCCCACCAGTCGAAAGCCTCCCCCGTCAGAAGATACTGGGCGACCGGAACCTTTCTGTCGTTGGGACAGTTAATCCCCGCAAAAATCTTCTCTAACTCCTTCAGCCAGTAATCCCAAGAAAGCGTCTCAGCAGAACCGTCAAATTTCGGAGGTTGCAATTTGATCACCTCAGTAAGCCATTTATCTCCCCGATTATCCACGTTATGCTGTTGTCCCATCGCCGTCTGCATGCGATCCACAACTTGAGCAAACTGGTTTATCTGAGAAAACACCTGGTGAAGCACTCCCGGCACGTTAGGATCTGCATTATTATTTGCTGATCCCTGTTGTCCCCTGGAATGGGAATCCGTTCGGCTAGCGGTTATTTCTGGGGTAGACACCGAATCTTCTTGTCTCGCATTTCCACGTCCGCATCCACGACCGCGTCCGCGTCCACGACCTCCCCTCAACATACTGTAAACACAGATACTCAATATCCAGGGCAATCTTTCTAAAAGTAAGTCCATCACGGTCCACATGACGATGCTGGCTCAGCAGTGATGTTACAAACGACCAATAATCAAATAACGTAAACAGACCCAACTAACCCGACTGCCAAGATATCCATGAATCTTAGCTCCGATACCATATTCTGTAACACCCCGAGATATTCGGAATAATTACAGCGCCGTAAACCCTTTAAGTAAGGATTTACAAGGATAATTTAAAAGAAATGCAAATATGATCCAACCGTACAACTGAAGTTCAAAATACAGAATTGGTTCAACTGATCGAATGAGTTAACTTATACAACCATATCGAAAATGACATTAATAAAACGTACGTACTCGAGTACTTAATGAACCAAGAAGACAAATCACAAAAACAATAAACATCAACCACATCACTGAGCCATTTCATCGTCTCAGTCGATGCGTGGTTGCTTGCCCGCTCCTCGGCTACCTGAACATCAAAACAATGTCCACCCCCGAAGGGGTTATCAAAACAATGCTAGTACAAGTATCATAATACATAAATCATCAGTGCATCATAAAACATGCAAAACGGACTTCCGTCATCGGAATCCAACGATGTGAATCCTCACGATTCCATCAACACAATACAGGGTAATCCAGCGATCCAGCGCCCTTGGTATAGATCCCCATGATGATCCCGTCGGACCAACGCATGGTGGAAAACCCGTCCAGCGATCCAGCGCCCTCAGCATAGATCCCCATGATGATCCCGTCGGACCAACGCATGGTGGACATTCGATCCAGCGCCCTCAGCATAGATCCTCATGATCCCCTCGGATCATTTATACCATAAACCAATCAATTATGCATACATATATGCATTTCAATATGTTCATCAATACGAACAATTAACAACGAATACCACGAGAAATTACAGAAATACATCTCATATTCGACAACATGAACAAAACCATAAGCATGATCAAAGTTTCAATATAAATCAAACTCAACATATGATACTTGCCTCGAAAATGGAAAGAATGGAAATACTCCAACAAATGAAACGCGTCCGTATGTCACCGCCCCTCGATCGTCCCCTATGAAAGGCTCGGACCTAAGAAATAATAAAGAATTCCTCTCAAGTCGTACGAACGTCTAACAATCTGGTTTTCGGCCGCAAGCTCTAAAAAAATGAATTCTGTCTGAACTACTTAGCGCGCGCTACGTACTCTACGTAACGTGCGCTAAGCCTGCCCGTTAACGTACGCAAATGACCAAGTTTAGCGTGCGCTAGCTGTGTACTGACAGTCTTCTCTGAACAGCCGACTGCCCTGCCTGATGATATAACATACGTTACGTACCCAACGTAGCGTATGTTACTCATTCCCGATAGCGCACGTTAATATATACATCTTAGCGTGCGCTAATCGTGCATGGCAGTCACTACTGGGTAAAAACTTGAGCTAAAGGTGATGAAAACTCATGAAATCCTCAGTGTTAATACATGCCAACTCCGTGCATATCATGCTCATACGGTTTATGAAAGATCTTTATGGATTAAATGACTACGAGACACCAGGATACGTATCATCATTACTACACCATAATTCATCTTGATCTTCAAGAAAATATTCTAAGTTCAATTCATTCCAAGACCCAAAACATATGATTCCTTACGTAAAACATAAGAACTAGGTAATCTCAATATACTGGTCATAATCGGTTTTCAAGATACATGAATATGCTTAGGAGTCCATATACTAAAAAGGTTCAATGGATTATACGATGAATAAGTGCTGAAACGTCAAAAATATCCTTCTAACACATGATGTTTGACTACTAACGAATTTAACTGACTAGATAATCATGATCAAAACGTCCTACATACTAGTACTTAGTATTGGTGAAGAATCACCTACCTCAAAGTAGTGAAGAACAAGGAGGAATTCAAAGTAATCAAACGCCGAAGGCTTGAACACCAATCCCCAATGATCTACAATCTTCAACACGAGCTAGGATGCTGATATTAAGTGTTTAGGATGAAGAGAGTAATTCTCTAAGTATAAGGATTCAGATGAGGGAAGTGAAAAGACTGAAAATACGAAAAGGGATGCTGTCCTATTTATAGAAAATGGTTATTAGAGCACGCTAGTCCATATTCATAGCGTGCGCTAACGGCTATTTGAAATTTATTGATTTCACTGTGCTCAGCCTTTAGCGTGCGCTACCATCATGCGAGTAGCGTGCGCTAACGCGTTGACTTGGCTTTTTCCCGAAAGCCATCCAAGTTCATCCCGACACAATCCGACCAAGATCCCCGGCCTGATCTCACCTACCAACACGTCTCAATCATATTGACCACGTATAGCGTGCGTTAAGGTTCCTTCGTAGCGTGCGCTATGGATCTAAGTTAACGTACACTACACTTAGACGATAGCGTGCGCTACATGCGCAGAATCACAATTTTTAAATCACATTCATGAAATCATACGCTCAACAACACCGGACTATGAAATACGGAGAATAATACTCTGATCAAAGTGCAACAATTACAATATCACAAGTTCCAAATACATATCAGAAATCTCGGGTATTACAGCTGGAGGTGTGAGTTGCAATATTATTTCATTTTCCTCTAAGAACTCGTCAAAATTAGTGCTCATATCTCGCTTCCCGATTTGACTGAAGTGCCTTAATATAGTTACCGGTTTGAATTATGACTAGTGCCTTAAATTCCTTGAAATTTTTAAAAGGGTTCAAATTTGTGTTTCATCAAGTACACAATCGCAATGGACCCATAAGTCCATCTTATGAATCTTGGTATGACCAATATGACCAAGTCGAAGATTACACTTTAACACTTGGTTAGTTTCATATCTACCGCGTTTTCTAGTCACATCATTAATAATAATTTTATTTTTAAATTTAGAAGATATAGACCATTCAACAATGTGGTTGAGCCAACCAATTTATTTTTAAAATAAATCTTGCAACAACCATTTCTAATGAAAAAAATAGTATCCTTTTTGATCCATAAGTGAAATTGAAATAATGTTTTTGTGCCCCTTGGGAAACACTAACACATCATCAAAACATAAAATAAAATCAAATTAGAAATCTAAGAGAAGTGATTGGATATTGGTAGCCTCAATGCTTTGTCCGCTTCCAACCATCACCATCACTTCCCCAACTCCAAACTGCCTACTTCGTTTCATAACCTGATTCATATTGCAATTGTGAGAACTAGCACCTGAATCCAGGATCCAAGAAGTAGAAAAAGTAGTAGTAGAATCATTCAACTTTTGAAACTAAGAGTTAGCTGTTTCGCCATCAACATTGGGACAATACTTTCTCTAATAGCCCAGCTCACCGCATTTAAATCATTTGTCTATTGGTTTAGCCTTACTTGCTTGCTGAATCATGGGGGCCTTGTCATTCCCTTACTGACCACGACTTTGGTCCCCAACTTCTTCTTATTCTTCTTCTTATTATTATTGGACATCCGATGCCCGTAAGAGATGCAGACTCCTCCGCCCTCGACGTCTTCAGCTAGGACTGAGCGGTGGACAACTTGTTCGTCAACCCTGATAGATTTCAAGTAATCTCATTGCAGTTGAAATTCATAACAAACTGTGAAAAGGACTCAGATAGAGACTGAAAGATGAGATCGGTATGGAGAGAAGCGTGCATCTTAAAATCGAGAGATTCCGATCTTTGGATCATAGAGATCATTTTGAGGATATGGTCCCCAACTATAACACCCTAATTCAAAAAAACCATCATTCTCCTCTGACCGAAACTATATTTTTACCAAAACTTCCAATGACACTCTTTTATTGTCTAAGAAAAACTTGATCAACATAAACATATATATCTCGTAAAATTTTAGAATTTTACCTTCTTAGTGAAAGTATAATTTTACCTTCTTGTAAAATTTTAGAATTTTACTTTCTACAATGGTATTCAAGAAGATGGCGTCAAAGAAAGCAAAAGGACCAGATGGTATACCTATTGAACTTTGGAGGTGTTTGGGAGAGAGAGGGATCGAATGGGTAACTATGCTTTTCAATAAGATATAGAGAAGCAATAAGATGCCATCAGCATGCAGGAAAAGTATTCTCGTCCCTTTGTGTAAGAACAAAGGTGATGTTCAAGATTGTTCTAATTAATGCAGAATTAAACTAATGAGTCATACCATGAATTTGTGGGAACGAGTGATTGAACAAAGGATCAGGAAATGTGTGAAGATAACAAAAAATCAGTTTGGATTTATGTCTGGAAGATCGACCATGGAAGCAATTTATCTTATTCGTCAGTTGATGGAACATTATCGAGATAAAAATAAATATCTACATATGGTTTTTATTGATTTAGAGAAGGCATATGATAAAGTACCAAGGGAAGTACTTTGGTGGGCATTAGCAAAGAAGGGTGTATCATGGAAATATATTGATATTATAAAGGACATGTATGAGGGAGCTAGTACAAGTGTACATACTAATGTTGGGAGGACAGAAGAATTCCCTATTAAAATTGGGGTACATCAAGGATCTGCTCTTAGTCCTTTTCTCTTTGTCATTGTCATGGACGAATTAACAAGAGAAATTCAAAATGACGTTCCGTAGTGTATGATGTTCGCAGATGATATTGTGTTGATTGATGAAACGAAGGTTGGAGTGCAACAGAAATTAGAACTTTGGAGGGATACTTTGGAAGCTCGAGGCTTTAGGCTGAGCAGAAGTAAGACTGGATATATTGAGTGTAGGTTTAGCGAAAACAGTGATAGAGAGGCGGGGATGATCACATTTGATGGGAAAGTTGTTCATGGATCCACTTTCTTTCGGTATCTTGGATCTATTATCCAAAAGGATGGAGAGCTAGATGTTGATATGGCTCACAGAATAAAGGCAGGGTGGTTGAAGTGGAAAAGTACCACAGGGGTTTTATGTGATCCTAACATGCCTCAAAGATTAAAGGGTAAATCTTACCGCACGGCAATTAGGCCTGCACTATTATATGGCACCGAGTGTTGGGCTGTAAAGTAGTGTCATGTTCAAAAGATGAATGTAGCAGAGATGCGTATGCTACGATGGATGTGTGGTCATACAAAAAAGGATCGGCTCAGAAATGAGGTGATTAGAGAGAAGGTAAGAGTTGCGTCTATAGAAGACAAGATGATGGAGAATCAATTACGATGGTTTGGTCATGTGAAAAGAAGACTTGTTGATGCCCCAGTGAGGAGGCTAGAAAGTTGGGGAACAAGTAATATTTTGAAAGGTATAGGAAGACCCAAGAAAACTTAGATAAAGATGATTGAAAATGATATGCGGCTTCTTGGAATTGGAGAAAGTATGGTGATGGAGAGGCAAATGTGGCGGGAAAGAATACGGATGGTGGATGGAATCTGATTCCTTTTTTTTCCAGTTTTCTTTTATTTCATGTTATCTTTTAATTTATTTTTCAGGATTTTTCTTTTTTTTCTTTTTTTTTTATTTTTTTTAACATTCATTCTCTCTCTTTTTTTTTTGCTTTTTTCTATACTTTATTCCCTCTCTTCTTTTTCTTCTTTTTTTCTTCTCCTTTTATGTTATTTTTGTAACGATCATTGACGGTTTCAAAGTTTGATTCATGTTAGCTGACCCCAAATCATTTTGGGACTAAGGCTTAGATGTTGTTGTTGTGAGAGTATAAAAAACCCCATAGAGTTTCCCTTTTGAAATGCATCACTGGGATGGTATTCCTCTTCTTCGAGGTGCAAAATATGAGAAACATATGTTTTACTACTTCTGGTCAACTATTCCGAACCAACTACACCTAGTCAAACACTATTTTCCTCCACTTATCACGTACCACACCTCATCATAAACCATAAAAACTTCATCGAATGGATGTCTACAACATCAATTCTTCATTCACACTTTATCCATATTCCCATGAATAATTTCAGCAATACTAGTAATCATAACTTGATTGATCTGTAAATGTAGTTATGTTGGTCCCGAGAATGATGAATACTGTCCTCACTGTACTAACACGAGTCTTTTCTAGCACGTTTTTCCTTACTCGTGTGCACCCTAACAAACTTCCTAGGGGTCACCCATACCATAACTACTCCAAGCCAAGCACACTTAACTTTGGAGTTGTAATACCTAAGAATCTAGTTTCTGTTGTCTAGAATTGTTTATCATTTTATGCCGTATATTTTTATTCTCGACAATGATTTCGTGGAATTTCTTCTCCATTATATACTTTATGGTGTGTCATGTTATCCCTCGGGAAGCTGCATCATTGTACCAACTTCAGACTGTGTTGCTGTCAGAACAAGTTACATATACTAACAAGTGCATTACGTACGTAACAGGTGAAGGTTAGTGTACGGTATGCACATAGATAACGTACGTTAACAAACCTGTTGGTTGAGACAGAAGTTTCTGGAGAGGCATTAGCGTACGCTACTTTGGGCACATAGCGTACGTTACCCTTTGATTGTGTACATAACCTTGAGAGGGTTGTGTACGTTAACTCGCATGTAGTTTGGGGTTGTGGGCTCTGAGTAGAGGATTACATACGTAATATTTTGTCTGTTACGTACGTAAGGCCTGTTACGTATGCTAACCTTGTAGTGTTGCGTACGTAACATGTTGCGGCCTATATATAGGCAGGCAGCACACTTCATTTTGCGTTTTTCATCATTTCTTTCTCCTTCTCCTTCTTTCTGTCGACGGGATTGATTCGTGAGGCTAGAGTTGGTCGAGATTTTATCATCCATCAACCTTCTTGAGTTCCTATATAAATGATTAACACCATCTAATCCATCGTTCTTCGTAGGATCGAATGTATTGCCTTGATTTCCCAAAGTTGACCGTTTTGGGCTTTTGATCTTGATTCTCATTCTTGTCTGTTTTTTATATTTAATTAGTATTTTATAATCTTGTTAAACATGTTATGTATTGTATATCCATATCTTCGGTTCGTCCAACCCAGTTGATGATTTTAGGGTTCGTGGTAAACTTTGAACATTTAATGTTTGACTAAATGTTTCAATGGGTTTTCTTCGGGCATTGGACGTGTTTTCTATCATTATTAACCCTTATTATCATAGTAATTGTGTTTTTGTTGATTTCTCGCGAAGGATATAGGTGTTCGGAGCTGTTCGGTGGAGCCGTGTTCGTCGAGTCATCCAAGAGTCGGTGTTGAGGCAAGTGTTTTTTACTATACAGTTTATATCGTGTGAATTGAAGTTGTTAAATGAATTTGTGATTGTTGTTCATTTTGTCGATTGTCCAATATATGAATTGTCGTAGGTGTTAAGTTATTGTGTTAAGTTAGCATTGGTCTGTTACTTGTTATAGATACTTGACAATAGAGGCATGATATTAGATAGATAGTACACATAGACGTGTGTCGCTATGTCTTGAGGATCACTGTGTCGGGTGGACTAATTTGTGTAAAGTCATCATTCATAGTTAGATGGTGATAGTCTGTAATTGTGAAAAGGAGTTGAGTTGGTTGATTATAATTGTCGATGTGTAGTAATGCGTCTAGGATTGTTAGGTTGTTGTGAAGTCGTGTCAGTTGTGTCGAAGGTGCTGTTTGTGGTGATTGTTGTGTGTTGACATATACTAGGGATTGGTTTATAGTTGGGTCGGTCTTTGGTCGTAGTCATGTGTCAGTGAGTGGTCATTCTAGCAAGTTCCATAACAATATATATATATATATATTATATTCAACATTGGAAATTGTGAGAGTTGTGAACGCTAGTGTGCGTGAGTTGTTTTTTCACCTGGGGACGGTTCGACGGGACCTATGGGGCCGATACTAATGAGTACGGCCGCAGAAGTGGTTTCCCACCTGGGCATGGTTCGACGGGACCTATGTGGGCTGATACTAATGGGTACGGCTGTTGGTTACCAAGTGTGGTTTTCGTGATGTTGATGTTGATATTTTCAATAATAGCGATATGTCCGGAATATCACAACGTTTATCCTTGATGTTGAGATACATTATATATAGGGTCTTAGTACTTGGCTAGAATGGCACTAGAATATGTGTTGCATGTGTTTTGTTCCTTGGTTGTAATGTTTTGGTGTCGAAATGTGGGCATTATTACTATTCCCGTGCCTTGTGGTTTGAAGGAAATTTGGGTTGAGACCCTAATGATTGTGTAAATGTTGTTTTGCGGAAAATGACTTTGGGCCGAGACCCAATTGTCTTGAAATAGTTTTATGACTAAGGACGTGAGGTCCATCAGGATTTCCTATTTACACAAATATTTGTTACATAAAACGCGATTTGGGACGAGACCCTATTGTTTTCGAAGAAGGTTTTATAATCTTGGACATAAAGTCCAAAAGACTTTTTGTTGTTTTCTAAAACTCCCTAATTGAAGGACTTGAGGTTGTATTTTAAACATTGAAAACATCTCGATAACTTATTTTATAGTTGTCGTTGTTTTATTATAACTGATATTTGCGTGGTATATTTTGTATGACTTGAATACTTGCGCTAGCAAATTCGAATTGCTAACCCCTTAAATGGGGGAAATATGTTTAATGCTTTTCAGGTGTACTTTTATCGAGGGAGCATTCACAAGATTGGCATGGAGAATGATAGACCGCGAAACTAATCAAGAGCTAAGAATTCAGTTAATGTTGTTAAATTGTTGAGTTAAATTCTATCATCCGTTGTATTTTATTTTGACCTCTGCGTGGGTAGGTACAATAATGAGTTTATTTTTGGATTGATTTGGTCTTGTGACCTCATAGGTCAGAATAATTTAATATTTGACCTTATCGGTTCGTGTCAGTATGGGTTTGACCTTGGCCGGTCAAACATTATTCGTCTTGTGGTGGTTAGCCTGGTAGATCCTTGTGGAAAAAGGGTCTACGGCGTGTAATATTCCCGATGGATTATTGTGGGGTGTTACATTTATGGTATCAGAGCTTAGGTGGTGGAAACCTAGGATGTCGGGTTGAGTCGAGTCGTGATTAGTCGAGTCGTGTTTTCTCGCATCGTCTGAGTTGTCGGTTAACAAGTCGACTTGTGTGTTGTCATATCATGCCGTTTGTGTTGTTCATCAAGATTAGTATCGTGGGCGACCATCATCTTCATGCGACCTGTGGATGTAAGTCTCCTCTTTTATATATTATATTTGGTAATACATGACTTTGTAAGTGGTAAGATGGAAACCGTGTTTGATACTTGTGGTATAATACGTGTATAACGATTCAGATATAATGATAAATTAAATTTTGAGTGGTATAATGTGTTTTGAAAGTTTTTGAACACTAATTTGTTCCAGAAGGCGTATTGACGGCATAGATTGTTGGGAACATAGATAAATGGTTTCGATGCATGTTTGAATTTAGGATTACATTCATGAGTTTTGTCAGCTAGTATGGTGATTTAAATGCCACATGAACATGTGTTTGTGAATTGGGTGTGTTTGGCTAATTGTTGCTATTTGTTATAGATATGTTCATATTGATAATCGTATTCGCTGCGCGTGTATATGAAAATAATTTTTTTTTTCGAAAATTTCATAGACTCGAGTATGTTGTGGAAAAATGGATTTTCTAAAACATTTTATCGGTGCGGTTAATTGGCGGTCTAGTGTGGATTTTGAAAATATTTAAATATTGGCGAGCTGGCCTTATATTATCAAATAAAACCTTATAACTGTATTTAAAATATGTATTTTGAAGTATTTTAAACATTTTGCAAAATGATACCGTCGTTAATCTTTTGTCATGTTCGAAAGATTGTTAGAAATGATTTTATCCTATTGATGTTAATTTCAAATAACTCGAGTATATGATTTTAAAAATCTTTCACACCATAAAACTTTTGTATTTTTAAACAAAAATGTGATTTTAATTTTCAAAAATAAATAAATAGCGAAAGGTGAAAAATCTTACTTGACTTGAACTTTTAATTCGGATTTCTGAGATAAGTCAGTTAGCGCATGCTAACTCCCTCATTAGTGCATGCTAACGAGACTTATCGGACAAAATGCTTGGTTGTAACAACTCATTAACGCACGCTAATCGTAGACTTAGCGCGCGTTAAGTGTGTGCGTAATGAGAATTTATTGCTTAAAGCGAGAGACTAGAGTGGGAACTAACGTGATTGCATGTGAAGCCGGGTTGTTTTGATATAATTGTCGTGTTACCCTTCTCATCGGAGAATTTTGGTTGTGTGCCCAAATATCGTGTTGTGTGGTTTAGGTTTGCTTTGTAGCTCATTTGATGTTATTCCGGTGGGATTGTGGATATGTGGAAATATTTAATACGAGTATGAATGGTAAGGGGCATGGCCGCGAGATAACCTTGTGTATTGTTACTTGTAATGGTGTTGCGTGGTAACATGTGATTACCTTGTGTGTTGTTAATGGTGATGATGATACGTAGTGGCATGGTCATCTTGATGATGTTGTTTACGAGGAAAATTGATATTCCGGAATACTGTTTCGCAAATGTTCAAAATGAGACGGTTAAGATCTTTTGTTTGCACTTTTGGTAAAATAGCCCGAGGTATCAAAACTATTTCAAATCTTATTTAAGAAAATTTTATGAACTTAAGGATTTTAAAATGTTGTTATTTAAATGAATACCTCGTGGAATTTTAAAAAGGATGTTATCAATGATTGGCTATCATGATGTGTGGTTTGTTATAGCAGTATTTTTATCAGTAATGGTCATAAGTTTTCAGTTGATACGGTCGTGTGACTCATTAGTTATGACCGTAAGTTCCCTTTATTGCAGTTGTAGTTATTGCGATGCTACTTGTTGCCTTACGTTGATATGTTGCACTGAGTTGGCATTTTGGTGTATTATTATGCAACGTTGTATTCCATGGTGCTGAATGGTTGCATGTTCAGTATGCCGAGAAATCGAGGCCCAGATCATGGTCGAGGCTGTGACCATGAGCATGGTGAGATGACTCGTTCATTATCGAGTGCTGGTCAGACAAGATCAATGCTTGTAAGGACCAGTCCCGTCTCAGAGGCTAGTTCGGGAAACAAGAGGTAGAGGACCTCAGACGATTTTTTTGTGGTGAGTAAGGTGAGAGGTGTAAAGACGTGTTTTAACTGTAGCCATGTTGGCCATACACGGAAGAATTGTCGTTCGCCACAGGTTGGCTTTTTTAAGTGTGGTCCAGTGGGTCACCAAGCGGTACATTGTGAGACCATAACATTGATGGTGACTCTATTGTTGACGAATCCAATGTCTATGGTGAAGAAGCAGAAGACTTCGGGTGATTCCTCTAAAAGTAAGAAAACTGGATTTTTAAACCTCAACCCGCACACCAACTGTTTATAGAACCTTCTAGGTCAGCTGGAGGATATAAAAGATCTAAGTCGGTAGTGTTGACTTCCGATGGTGCACCAAGGTGTTTCAATGTTCTGGGTCATGTACGTGCGAACTGTAAGAAGCCATTGGCGACTTGCTATAATTATGGACACGAGGGTCATCGAGTCCAGTACTGTGAGATAGTATCTGGTGTATTTCAGGCTCAGACTTCAGCACCGATGTCGAGGTCGACCAGTACAGATCTTTGACGATTGTTCTTCTTGTTAATTGATTGCGTTGTTCCTATTGACATTTGTGTTAGTTTCGAGTATGAAACTTATTTTTAGTGGGGTAGAATGTAATACCCGAGAATCTCGTTGCTGTTGTCAAAAATTATTTATCATTTTATGCCAGATATTTTTCTTCTCGCCATTGATTTTGTGGAATTACTTCTCTATTATATACTGTGTGGTGTGTCGTGTTATTCCTCGGGAAGTTGCATCATTATACCAACTCAGACCGTGTTGCTGTCATAACAGGTTACGTACACTAACAAGTACATTACGTACATAACAGGTGAAGGTTAGCGTACGTTATGGACATAGATAACGTACGTTAACAAACCTGTTGGTTGAGACAGAAGTTTCTGGAGAGGCCTTAGCGTACGCTACTTTGGGCATATAGCGTACGTTACCCTTTGATTGTGTACGTAACCTTGAGAGGGTTGTGTACGTTAACTCGCATGTAATTTGGGGCAATGGGCTCTGAGTAGAGCATTACATACGTAATATTTTGTCTATTATGTATGTAAGGCCTGTTACGTACACTAACCTTGTAGTGTTGCGTACGTATCATGTTGCGGCCTATATATAGGCAGGCAGCAGACTTCATTTCCCATTTTTCATCATTTCTTTCTCCTTCTCCTTCTTGCGGTTGACGGGATTGATTCGAGAGTCTAGAGTTGGTCGAGATTTCATCATCCATCAACCCTCTTAAGTTCCTATCAACGATTAACACCATCTAATATATCATTCTTCATAGGATCGAAGGTATTTCCCTTGATTTCCCAAAGTTGACCTTTTTGGGGTTTTCATCTTGATTCCAATTCTTGTCTGTTTTTTATGTTCAATTAGTATTTTATAATCTTTTTAAATATGTTCTATGTATGTATATCCATATCTTCGGTTCGTCCAACCCGGTTGATGATTTTAGGGTTCTCGGGAAACCTTGAACATTTGATGTTTGATTAAATGTTTCAATGGGTTTTCTTCGGGAGTTAGACGTGTTTTCCATAGTTATTAACCCTTATAATCATAGTGATTGTGTTGTTGATTTCTCGCGAAGGATATAGGTGTTCGAAATTGTTCGGTGGAGCCGTGTTCGTCGAGACATCCGATAATCGTGTGTTGAGGCAAGTGTTCTTGACTATACGGTTTATATCGTCTGAATTGAAGTTGTTAAACGAATTTGGGTCGTGCATTATATGAATCCTCATAGGTGTTAAGATATTGTGTTAAGTTAGCGTTGGTTTGTTACTTGTCGTAGAGACTTGGCAATAGAGGCATGATATTGGATAGATAGTACACTTAGACGTGTGTCTCTATGTCTTGAGGATCATTGTGTCGGGTGGACTAAATTATGTAAAGTCAACGTTCATAGTTAGATGGTGATAGTCCGTAATTGTGAAAAGGAGTTGAGTTGGTTGCGTCTAGGATTGTTAGGTTATTGTGAAGTTGTGTCGGTTGTGTCGAAGGTGCTGTTTGTGGTGATTGTTGTGTGTTGACATATACTAGGGATTGGTTTATAGTTGTGTCGGTCTTTGGTCGTAGTCATGTGTCAGTGAGTGGTCATTCTAGCAAGTGCCATAACTATATATATATTATATCCAACATTGGAAATTATGGAAGTTCTGAACGCTAGTGTGCGTGAGTTGTTCTTTCACCTGGGGACGGTTCGACGGGACCTCTGGGGGCCGATACTAATGGGTACGGCCACGGAAGTGGTTTCCCACATGGGGACGGTTCTACGGGACCTCTGGGGGGAGATACTAATGGGTACAGCTGCGGGTTACCAAGTGTGGTTTTCGTGATGTTGATGTTGATGTTCCCAATAATTGTGATATGTCCGGAATATCACAATGTTTATCCTTTATGTTGAGATACATTATATATAGGGTCTTGGTACTTTGCTAGAATGGCACTAGAACATGTGTTGCATGTATTTTGTTCCTTGGTTGTAATGTTTTGGTGTCGGAATGCGGGCTTTGTTACTGTTCCCGTGCATTGTGGTTTGAAGAAAATTTGGGTTGAGACCGTAACAATTGTGTAAAGGTTGTTTAGTAGAAAATGACTTTGGTCCGAGACCCCATTGTCTTGAAATGGTTTTGTAACAAAGGACGTGAGGTCCAGAAGGATTTCCTATTTACAAAAATATTTGTTACATGAAACGAGATTTGGGCCGAGACCCTATTGTTTTCGAAAAAGGTTTTATAATCTTGGACTTGAAGTCCCAAAAGACTTTTTGTTGTTTTCTAAAACTCCCGCGTTGATAAATTACTCTCAAGGACTTGAGTTTGTATTTTAAACATTGAAAACATCTCGGTAACTTCTTTTATGGTTGTCGTTGTTTTATTATAACTGATATTTGCATGGTATATTTTGTATGACTTGAATACTTGCACTAGCAAATTCGAATTGCTAACCCCTTAAATGGGAAAAATATGTTTCATGCATTTCAAGTGCACAGTTATCGAGGGAGCATTCACAAGGTCGGCATGGAGGATGATGGACCGCGATACTAATCAAGAGTTAAGAGTTTAGTTAATGTGGTTGAACTATTGAGTTAAATTCTGTCATCCGTTGTATAGTATTTTGACCCCTAGGTGAGTAGGTATAGTAATGAGTTTATTTTTGGATTGATTTGGCCGTGTGACCTCACCGGTCAGTATAATTTAATATTTGACCTTATAGGTTCGTGTCAGTATGTCGTTTGACCTCAGCCGATCAAACGTTATTCGTCTTGTGGTGGTTAGCCTGGTAGATCCTTGTGGGAAAAGGGTCTACGACGTGTAATATTCCCGTAGATTATCGGGGGTGTTACAGGAGTTTCTATGAGATAGCTACTAGAAACAAAGATGTATCTTGGTGGTATGAGTAGTCTAAATCAATTTATTTAACTACTTCCTAGCACATATCTCACGGGTCAAACTGCAAGTCGTGCCTCACGCATTTTTAAGTTCATGCAGGCAGGATGCTGGACCGAATCCCAACAAGTTCCATTACCAAACATCAGGATTTCAAATACTCGAACTCGATATATTAATCTGATATTCTCAACAATAACCTTTATTTCTGAATAGTTCATTCTAACATAGTAAAATCCTTGATTATATTTTTTCGTACAAGATCAATCAACAATTTTACGCATTCACTTCTTATCCAATAGCCTAGGTTTCCGCAACCTAATCTATTATACCATATTCCGTAATAACCCCGAGACTTTTGAGACGTATAACAGCATCGTGAACCCTCTCACTAGAGCTCGTCATGTTAAACACATGACAACATTACAATTATTGACTAATACGGACATTATATTTGATATATAACTCTAAATACTCAAACAAATAACTGATCAAGTATGACATTTTCAAAATAAAAACCACTGTGCAGAAGGTATCAACTTCTTCAAAAGTCACGAATTCTCGTTCATTTAGTTACAAACGACAATTCGAATATACAAAATGACATTATAACTCTCGGACATCTATTATCGTTTAGGATTATTTTCACTTTAGTGTCACCCCTATAATTGCACCTTAAATTGTATGTCCGTGAACATACGAGACATGTTCACCACCGAAGGGGTTATCAACTGAAATTTGCTAGTGTAAGTACATTAATGAATTACATTATGAATTCATAAGTTTAAAACATTTCAAGTAAACATTTCACATAATATTCTTGAATATTGCAATCATTTCAAGTTGATTAGTAAAATCACACTCATCATATTTCAGTGAATCAGTGCTCTCCCATAAGTCCCTAGAGGCCCCATGAGACCCTCCTCATATGGTAGATCAATAAGTTCATGACCCAACACTCTAGCATAGATTCCCGGACACCTCATCGGTCCTCCCTAAGTGAATATACAATCTCATAATCACTTGATTCATTGACAAACATTCGTAATGCATGAAAATATATAGGTACTGTTGGAAATAAAACGCAGCGGAAGCGAAGTTGGTAAAAAGTTGATTAAAGCATTTTACGCATCCACGAGCGAAAAACCTATTTAGGCATGCTAATTAATTAACTACTAAGATTAATAAGCAATTTAAAGATTGTTTATTATCTATTAAATAAATATGTTGGTAAATTAAATATCCTAATCTAGATCAAAGATCATAGGATATCACTTTTGAAGGGTAGTGGTTGCTTGCTCCTCGGGTTTCTTGTATTTCTACCTTTAGATCTTCTAGAGTATGATCCGCGTTAATCCGGATGTTGTGTGGGCAACGAACTACCGAATCTTGGTTGGACAAAAGTGGATCAGCCAAAATCTCCCTCTCGCAACTCTAGATTTTCTTTTCTCCAAGTAATTCTGATTTGTAACAAGAATTAAAGTGTTATCTCAATTGTGGAATCAAAGACACAAGTCCAGATCCACAATTAAACACTAAGAAGAAAAATAGAAACCCTTGTGTAGGATTAGTTATGCCGCGGCTGAACCCCCATGTGTCCTATTTATAGGCTTTGGACTACTCTCGGGATCTTAAGGAGGATTAGGGTCAAGAATCCTAGTGCAACCCAACTTTCCATATTAATCCCTTTTCTAATATGGTTGATCCACTAATATCAATTTAGTCCACTAAAGAATTAATATTGCACTTCCAACCCAAATCCCAATTTACGAAATCGAGCTCCTTATTTAAATATATTATGTTCGTATTTAAGATATCGAATGTCCATTAATTAATTGAATCTAATGATAGCTTTAATTAATTAATATCTTATCCATGAGTAGTACCACTCGAACTTTATTATTATATTAGAATTAAATCTACCTGCAGGGTTTGATACAATAATCATTATCGAGCACATCAAGTGGACATCATCAACCCGCACGAGTCGGGACACGATTTTAATTATAATAATTATCATATAAATAACATTATTGCCCAAGATACGAAGCTTATTGAGTCAATCATTGTGACTCTCACCCATGGTAAATCAAAGCAATAAATATTGTAAATACTTAGAATTAAGAAATAATAATTATCCGAGATTTATGTTCTTCTTACAGTCAGTATAGAAGACACTATTTCACTTCGATCCAGTTCAACGTATGCAAATACGTTAATGCATTCTAATAGTCAAGATCAACTAATCTCAAGCATACACTACAACCTTTCATATAATTTATCTAATAATTATATAGGTTATCATCTATTATATTATTTTATAAGGAACCAATAATGTGATCTTCCGTGCGACACTAAAACACCATATTATCTACAATATAAAATAATTAGACATTTTATTTGCATAACCATAATGTTCATAAATATGCAATGTAATACCCGAGATCTTCGCTCCAGTTTCGTTGAGTTTTTCTGCGGGTTATCGAATTGGCGTTGTCCATGTCCTCGGAATGTTGTGCCATGTTTGGGTGTGTCATGAGTAGACACTTGTTGGATTTTGTTTCAGATCATTGCATGAGTTTTTGGTTCATTATGGTGTAGCGCGCGCTACTGTGTTGCAGTTAGCGCACGCTACAGGGTGTGCAGTGCACGCTAACTGGCAGTTCAGAGGAAGTCCATGAGCTATTAGACTGGGACTGGAGTCTCGATAGTGCACGCTAAATTTAGTAGTTAGCGCTTGCTATCGTCCGTGTTAGCGCACGTTATTGTTGGCTTTGTGCACGCTACCTGGTAAGTGCGGAATCGTCCAAAAGCCACTGGACTGGTCACCAGCCTCGTTAGAGCGCGCTATGTTTCCTGGCTAGCGCACACTAACAGTGTTGTGGGTAGAATGTTCTGGAGCGTTGACCCTGTTAGCGCGCGCTAATTCAGTGCACTTAGCGTACGCTAATAACTGACTAGTATAAATACTGGACAACAGCCTTTATTTCGTCATTTCTCATCCTTCTTCGCCTCTTTCCATCTGGAGCGAATTCTTGGGGCGATTTTGGGTGATCTTCATCATCAAGCTTCATCTTGGAGTGTATTTGTGTATGTTCAACATCATCTAATCATCCTCTTTGATCGAATCAAGGTATTCTCTTCTTAGAACCCTAGTTTCTTGAATTTGGGGGTTTTCCTTTATTTTGTGATTCTTACCCGATATCATCCGATCGGTTGTGTATTCTTGTTGTCCTGGTTGCGATCTTCGGATTGGCGACTCGTTTATTAATTTTATGTCACTTGAATCATGACCCTCGATTTCTTTGGGAAACACCTAGATCCTTGTTGTTCTTAGTGTCAATTCGGATTTCGATTAGTGTTGTTGATTCATGATGGTATCGTTCTCGTAGTATTCGTGGGATTGTCGAGTTCTTGGTCGTTCTTAGAAGTGCAAGGGCTACCCGACCGTGTTTGTTCTCCATTGCTCGTGGTATCGAGGCAAGTATCTTGCCCATACACTTCGTGTTTCGTAGACGTGATAGTTGGTAACTAATTATATGTGGAACTTGAATGTTTTAATGAACTTTCAAAAAGGATCGGTATATTCTCGATAAAAGGTTTTCCTTCAAAGATAACTCGTATGCTTATTGAATAAATGTATTTTCGGAATATATGTGTTAGTGTCATATGTTGGAGGTTGTTATAATCGTATTTCGTGAATATAGTAGACCGTAATCACTTGTTGAGGATTGTGTATCGATACACGTACTTGTTTGGTGAATATGTGACATTGTATGATATTAGTTGTTACTCCTTTGAAAGGAGGTTGTGATGCTTGGTGTTGTTTGGCTTGGTATTTACTTATTGTTATGTGATTGTTGTAAGTGATGTGCCACCGGGTAAGATTGTTGAATCTCCGGGATCCGTCCTTGATAGTACGGATCGGGCGTGACCGTGGGGTTATCCAATCGGGTATGTCTTGCGAGGATTCCAAGGTTCGTGGCTTGCTATCCCGATGCCGGGATAACTTGTGGGGTTATCTAATCCGGGTATGTCTTGCGGGAACTGCGAGGTTCGTAGCTTGTTAGCGCGATGCTGGGATAACTCATGGTTGTGGTTTGGTTGTGCGACGTACGTGTCATGGGTTGTCTAATCGAGTATGTCTCGTGGAGGCTCTGAGTTTCATGGCTTGCTAGCCCGATGCCGGGATAACTATAAACGTATGTATGTTTGTGATGATGCATAAAAAGAGTGGGACTGGGGGTACCTAACCAGTCGGAAATGCGGCGATGGATAATCTTGGATGAACAAACGGAGGATCTGAAAAACAAACACCATTAGGGCGCGAGGGAGTTACCCCTGCGGAAACCCTCTAGTGTGAGAATAAGCATCGTGTATATAGATGATATAAACCGGAAGGAAAAGCGTATTATAGTATTGAGAGGGTATTTTTTTTTGTGTGTTTGTGTAAGGATTAGGAACTTTATTTATAGATTTGGGGTGGAGTGCCCACCAAGAAAAGGAGATCCATAATTGATCTGTGTTAGAAGATTGAGTCCTTGTATAATTTACTTTCCTTAGCCCGGTAGGAGTCCCTTCGTACACAAATTGTAGTAGGATTTTATTCCTTAATAATAGGAGAAAATATATTCCGTTCAGTGGCCCCCAACTTCCTGACTCCATCGTAGTAAGAGAAGGAAGTTTAGGTTTCCTTGTAAAAGAGGTCTCTCTGTTAGGTAAGGATTCTCTGTATCTTAGACTCCGGATTGCATTACGAGAGTTGGACTTAGTCACTGTAAAGTGAGCTAGGTCGGGTTATGTAACTCCAAAGACAATCCAACATCACTTTTATATGTCCAAAGACAATCCAAGTAGCAGGTCCTACTGAATACCAAGATAGAATTCTTTCTCCCATTAGTGAGCGGGTTATATGTCCTATGCGGTTATTGGCAGATGAGATCATAAGTCTTTGGCCAAAGCATTGGAGATAGTTGTATTAGATACACGAGAGCTCGATGATCTCGATTTGCATTAATGCATGCATAGCGTCAAGTACAGATAAGGTTTGACTGATCGTGACCTTATAACTTGATCGGGACATTTGAAAGAAGGGTTTATACGTATACTGGTATTCACGACAGAATGGCTCTTGAATGATCCCAATCATTCGTTCTTAGTTGGGGTACAGCAGGCCGCCAGTCGGCTAGGTGGTGCTACTACTCTTTGGTTCCTCCCATTGCCGATCGAGACGGACCTACCGAGTCGCGCAATAGGATTGACGAATAATAAATAAAGCTAAATTCTCTCATTATGAATATTAGATATTGGATATCTAATTGGGACATTGGATGTCTAAATCGATTTATTAGATAAATTGATTTAGGGCCTAATGAATTAAATAAATTACTGGGTGATTAATTTAATTCATAAATATAATTATTTCTTGGAGAAATTAATTATGTTATTTTGTATTTGATATGTTTAATTAATTGGATTAATTAAACGACACAAATATATCGGAACGGAATAGGAGTTTATCTGTTTGGACTCACGGGAGTCCGAAACGAACCGAACTCGTCCCGGCGCCTTCTAGATGGCCATCCCAATTTCCCTCCTCTTTCCTTTGGTCATAGTCTCCACCTTAGTTGGTGGATGACTTGAATAATCAAGGGAACAAGATCTTTTAATTAATTCATTTTAATTATTTGGTCTTGATTTGGGAGGATTTTATGGGGAATAAAATGAAGACTCTCCACACTTGTATTGCACAAGCTTCAAACGTGAGGATTGAGAGAGAGAGACAGACTTTGAGTTTAACACTCATTCTTCATCTTCTTCATTCACTTCTTCTTCATTTTTTTTGGAGAAAATTGAGAGAAAATTATTGAGAGATATATTATACACTTAGAGTGTAGTAATAAAAGCTTCATCACTTGATTCTAGCCGTAACCTTAGAGGTTAATCAAGTGTTGTTATTCCGGTCGTCTTTCCGGCGCGTGGCAAGTAGAGACGCGGTGCTTTCGGCGTTGGATCGTTCAAGGGCTTGGAGCGGATTGAACTCGTAGAGATCAAACTAAAGCTTGGGGAATAGCTCAAGAGAAGGTTACCATTTAATCAACGGACTTCGAGGGTTAGTTTCTTACAACTCTTGCTTTTCGTTTATATATTCGTATATACGTAGCTCGATCGATCCTCGTAGGGATTCGGATCGAATTAATTTTCGTTTTACCGCTTCCGCTGGGCCTTCGTTTTAGGCACCGAATCCCAACACCATCTTCTGTAACACCCCCAAATCCCAATGGGTTATTACAGTGCCGTGGACCCCACGCCAGGAGATCCACCAGGCGAACATGACTAAAATACATTAAAATTAAACAACAAGGGAAAATCATAGTCCCTACCATGATATCCGACACAATATTACGATAAGGAATTTCAACGACAATGATGGGCCTACTTGGCCAAAAATAAAATACAACATCCATGAGCATTTGCTCGGGTAGTACATAATGACAATGACTGACACACTGAAGAACACTCCAACTGACTGACCAACATGAACAACTCGGACTAGTATCGCTCGAATGCCTCGTCGCCATCATCATGCCCCTGTGTCTCAACTCTCTCCTCGCAAGCACCTAAAACATGATAACATGTTCCGCCCCCACGGGGTCAGTCATCCAGATAATGAATATCAAATACATGTATAACATGATATGCATCCAAATGCAGAATGAAACGGTACAATGATAATAATAATAATACGAGATGCTCACAAACCAAGGTAAGAACCGAGCATTCGTGAAACATTATGCCCACGGCATACTATTAGTACCTGTTCGACAGGTTAGAACATAAGTGCCCAACGGCGAATCATAATTATAGAGTACCACAATGGATTACATGACATGAACCAAACCAGAACTGAATTAAATATGAATCACAATGAATTACATGAAGATGAACCAAACCGGAACTAAATTAATTATGAATCACAATGCCCGAAGGCTCCAATGAAATTACCAAGACAATCACACAGGCCTGAAAGCCACTCAGCCGAAGCTGTCAAATATCACAATCACATGAAACCGGAACAACCCTGTAGTTGATGAGGGCTAATAAGGTCATAACCAAGACCGTGACCTACTAAGCTGCAGGTGTTGGGAAGCCAACCGCGAAGGTTCAAGCCCCAAGCTTACCCATAAGATCATAAACACGACCGTGACCTACTGAGTTGTAGGTGTTGGGAAGCCAACCGCGAAGGTTCAAGCCCCAAACTTACCCATAAGATCATAAACACGACCGTGACCTACTGAGTTGTAGGTGTTGGGAATCCAACCGCGAAGGTTCAAGCCCCAAGCTTACCCATAAGATCATAAACACGACCGTGACCTACTGAGTTGTAGGTGTTGGGAAGCCAACCGCGAAGGTTCAAGCCCCAAACTTACCCATAAGCACTAGCCGAGACTAGCCTCCAAAATATAATTAATCACAAACGACAACGATTCGTAGATTACCTAATTCACGAGAATGATAGTGTGCTACCTTGAATCGGCCAACACGATAATGATGACTCATGGATGGGCATCGTACTGGACAGTCCCAATTCAATACCTCGATCACCTTAGAATGGCCAACCGATAACAATGATGCAGCGGATGATTCAATATCTCGATTGCCTTATAACGGTCAATCGATAACAATGATACAACGAATGATTGAGCACCTCGATTGCCTTAGAACGGCTAATCGATGACAATGATACAATGAATGATTGAGCACCTCGATTGCCTTAGAACGGCTAATCGATGACAATGATACAATGAATGATTGAGCATCTCGATTGACTTAGAACGACTAATCGATGACAATGAGACAATGAATGATTGAGCACCTCGATTGGCTTAGAATGGCTAATCGATAGCAATGATACAATGAATGCCTCGGCACCTTTAATCGTCTACCGACGACAAAGATGAGAACGAATACGACAATGCCTTCAATCGGACAATACAACATGAATGACAGGACGCCAACATTAATTACAATGATTACAACGTCTTAGATCGACATCAATATTAACAACAACAACCGATACATCGATACCGCGAACCGATGATCGATAATAACATTAACAACAAATATCTCAATGCCTTACCGGCCATTAATGAATGATAATAAACATTTGGCATAATTGCCGAAGAGTATCGTATCGAACGATCCCCTAATATCAACGAACTTATGAAAATACTAAGTCTCGGAATGATACAACGCATTCATACACATATATGATAACATTAATCTCATTGACTAGTACAAGTATAAAACTTGCCTCAAACCGAAGGCAAGAAGGTACTTCCACGATCAACGTCCTTAATGAAATTATCGGCCGCTCGAACAACCTTGAATAATACAATTACCAATAATCTGTTCAATATACGAATCAAACACGAATATAACGAACTCAAAACGTCGATACGATTTAACCAAGTTCATTGGGGCATTATATCGAACACTTTGTGGCCAACTTCGATTGTTTACAACCAAACTTCAATAATACCAACATCAAATCCCCAAGAAGTGTTTCAAACCAACAAAACATCTTCAATACGATCAATAATCCAATATGAATAACCAAATTCGTGATTTCAACCACAGTTAATCGAAAACCGCCCAAATCCAATTCAATATTCAAAGTGTTCTTGAATAATCCTTCAATAATCCATTGAATAATCAAACATATCCATAATCATGCGCATATCACTTCATACAACATGATCTTAACATCCAAAACATCATATCTCAATACAAAATCGAAATCCAAGATGTTGAATAAATTACCTCTTGAAGATCCAAGCACTTTGATCCGAAGAACACGCGATAGATCGACTATCCGGGCTTCAAGATCGAAAGGAAATGAAGAAAATCAAACCCTCAAGTGATAGATGATGAAAATTCTCTCCCTAAAGCCTTCTCTCTCGGACAAGGTGGATGAAATGAAAAAAATGAGTGAATCTGGCTGAAAAAATGCAATTATAGTCTCGATCGCCTTTGTGCCGCAAGACAGGGGCCATCCGCCCGGTGATCGGCGGCAGCCGCGGCCCGGACGAATGTGCCGCGGCAGTGACTCGGTAGTGTGCCGCGGCCCCGTCGGCATGTGCCGCGGCACACGATACAGACGGGTTGGCCGATAAGTTGCAACATGAGTGTGCCGCGGCCCGGACGAGTGTGCCGCGCATGACTTCAGAAGGTGTGCGCGCCCCGGGCATGTGCCGCGCCCACGCAGACAGCCGCCGGCCAAAATCGGAACATGTGTGTGCCGCGGCGCACACTCCTTGTGCCGCGGCCCACACCCCCTTTGGGTCCTAAAATGATGAAAAATGATTCGGGAAGAGAATAAAAGCAATAGGAATCAATATTTGGGAAACAATAACAAGAAATGGAAGTACGGAAACCCCAAAACGGTGGTTCCAAGTAATGATTCCAAGGGTTCGCCCAACCAAACACAATTTAAACAATGAGGAGATTAGAAATGACATAAACTCCAACGTCAACAACGACTAATGAATCAATTACAATAGTCAAGATAATACTCTTGTCTCGTTTCCCGAGTAAGGTTGAAACAATGAACGATATCGATACACAAATTGAAGTTATTCCGAACGATGAACACGGATGAATGATTATTATCAAGTGAAAAAATTTCATAGTGACAAATACCGAATGAAGTTATTGAATGATAATGACTGAATTATAACCGGGTATTACATACACCCCCCCTTAAAAGAGTTTCGTCCTCGAAACTAAGGGTAAACAACTCGGGATATGAACTATCCATCATGATCTAAAAACAATAATGTCCAAATAGTTATCGGGACCAAATCAATCGCACGCCCAAGTCCCCAAGACTTGACGTCTCGGATCACAGTGAATGATTTCCCAAATTATCACGAATTCTTGGTACAACACCAAAAGGAATGCATCAAACGATCTCAAAATTTCAAGATTCTCAAATACGATCATTATAAAATAGATCAACAATAAATGATCCACAACCACGATACATTATTACATATTGAGTTATACTGTCATCCAAAAGACAAGGCTTCATTTCAAATGTACCCAACATCGATATCCTTCAATCATCGATCTCCTCGATCCCAACGATTCAACGAAGATTCAAATCTGAACTCACCGCTTAATATGACCCCGAAAGGTTACCAAAAACGAGAGTGACTAAGATGAATGATAAATGATTAGAAATCCGACAAGGATCAAGAATGACTCACCGAGGTGAACTAATAATGCAATGAGTGATAACTCAAATGAATGATTGGAACCATTGTTCCCCGTGAAGTGAATGATTAGTTTGATAATTATAAGTCTCAACGTGATTGATATATGATGAATGACTTATGCGAATGATTGAATGGCGATGAAATGAATGATTATCCTATTACCGAGCAAGAATTAACTTGCTCAAAACCGGTGATGAATGTCCTATTGTATCACAGTTAAAGCAAACAACAGTCGAACTCGTCGTCTGAGATGAAGATGCTCTCCCAGCACGAAGACGACTAGAAAACGATCCCTTGGACGTCAGAGTCCGATGTCCCTCTGACAACTCTTTCCATACCGAGGCAGGAAAGTCACGTGATAATTACAGATCTCGTATGAAGATTGCATTATAATTACGAGATGGAATGATAACAATGAGCATACACGCTCTAACACAATGAATGCATTAATAATGCAATAAAACGATCGTCGACATGATGCCGGAATATGATAAGATCGCATGAAAGATCAAGTGAGGTGACAAGACTATCTGATGAAATTCCTGAAATGATTACCTTGAACAAGTTCACAAGGTTGAGAATTTGATTCATAAGATCAACAACTGAGCCATGAGATGGGCTGGATGATTAATGAATTAATTGAACAATGAGATTGACTGAGTGATAATGAATTAACTGAGCGATGAGATTGACTGAGTGATGAATGAATCAACTGAGCGATGAGATTAACTGAGTGATGAATGAATTGACTGAGGAATGAGATTGACTGAGTGATGAATGAATTGACTGAACAATGAGATTGACTGAGTGATGAATGAATTAACTGAACAATGAGATTAACTGAGTGATGAATGAATTGACTGAACAATGAAATTGACTGAGTGATGAATGAATTAATTGAACAATGAGATTAACTGAGTGATGAATGAATTGACTGAGCAATGATATTGACTGAGTGATGAATGAATTAACTGAGCAATGAGATCGACTGCGTGATTAATGAATTAATCTGAACAATGAGATTGACTAAGTGATGAAGGAATTGACTGAGTGATGAATGAATTAACTGAGCAATGATATTGACTGGGTGATGAATGAATTAACCGAGTGATGAATGAATTATCTGAGTAATGATATTGATTGGGTGATGAACGAATTAACTGGGTGATGAATGATATTGACTGAATGATGAGATCAAAATGATGATTGAGGATTATTAACTGATGAATGAGTTGATCCTTAATGCTTACACAAGTCACACGTGCTCCAAAACAATTAGTCATGAATCAATCATAGCACTAATATCACATATATGTTTCAACAAACATGAACAATTAATGACATGATGAATGTATGAACATAAAGAGAATCGAGTCCTTACACAGGTCATACGAAGCTTCGAGGTCTCACGATACTAGTCCCAACTGACGAAGACTCGATGAATGAATGACTCGTGCAGTCGTACTAATATTACGACTCACAAAACCCGACTGTCCAGATTGTCATAACCTGACAGTCCCACTACTACCGCATCGGTAGAGCCACATAACTCACATATCAGGGTATCTCATAACCCAAAATCTCTGATACCATCTGTTAGGAATATGCCCTCGCATGCCACTCAGAGGATGTTGAGTGAGGGCATTGTACTTGTTATTATGTAAACCATTTATATAAGGCAAATGAATGTTTCTTTATTTACTGGTAGTTACTGGCATTCCTAACTCGTAAATAAACATATAGAAACTAGTCCGTGTATTTGAGAGCAAAACGTTCCACTCCTTATTGGATAAGGGGGTCGGCACTGGAAAGGTTATAGCTCAAATACTTAATCGTTCGCAAGTCGATGAAACTTGACTGGGCGTTAAGTTTATGTGAAGACTTGTATGACGTGTTCTTTGACATGGAGAGTGCCTGTCGAACATTAATGGTTAGTGGGAGCACACGTTATAGGTATGTTAATTGGATTAGTATACTCGAACCGACTCACCCTTGATTCGTCACACGGATTTCACTCCGGGACAGTCAATGATGGAATCGAAAGGTTGTGATAGGTATTC
The DNA here is from genome assembly GCA_033398695.1 of Orobanche coerulescens. Taxonomy (NCBI): domain Eukaryota; kingdom Viridiplantae; phylum Streptophyta; class Magnoliopsida; order Lamiales; family Orobanchaceae; genus Orobanche; species Orobanche coerulescens. The sequence goes on along the minus strand of CM065807.1, from coordinate 115,882,496 downwards.
GTGAACCTTTGACTTGAGGATTTAGTAGGGATGTGCTTGTGACGTCAAGATTTTCATTAGAGTAGTTCGACCCTGTAAACCGGAAGGCGGGGGTCAACCTCGACGTGCATCTTGACGGGCAAGTAGCAGGTCCTACTGAATACCAAGATAGAATTCTTTCTCCCGTTAGTGAGCGGGTTATATGTCCTATGCGGTTATTGGCAGATGAGATCATAAGTCTTTGGCCAGAGCATTGGAGCTAGTTGTATTAGATACACGAGAGCTCGATGATCTCGATTTGCATTAACGCATGCATAGCGTCAAGTACAGATAGGGTTTGACTGATCGTGACCTTATAACTTGATCGGGACATTTGAAAGAAGGGTTTATACGTATACTGGTATTCACGGCGGAATGGTTCTTGAATGATCCCAATCATTCGTTCTCAGTTGGGGTACAGTGTAGGCCGCCAGGCTGGCTAGGTGGTGCTACTACTCTTTGGTTCCTCCCATTGCTGACTGAGACGGACCTACCGAGTCGCGCAATAGGATTGACGACGGAATAAATAAAGCTAAATTCTCTCATTATGAATATTAGATATTGGATATCTAATTGGGACATTGGATGTCTAAATCGATTTATTAGATAAATTGATTTACGGCCTAATGAATTAAATAAATTACTGGGTGATTAATTTAATTCATAAATATAATTATTTCTTGGAGAAATTAATTATGTTATTTTGTATTTGATATGTTTAATTAATTGGATTAATTAAACGACACAAATATATCGGAACGGAATAGGAGTTTATCTGTTTGGACTCACGGGAGTCCGAAACGAACCGAACTCGTCCCGGCTCCTTCTAGATGGCCATCCCAATTTCCCTCCTCTTTCCTTTGGTCATAGTCTCCACCTTAGTTGGTGGATGACTTGAATAATCAAGGGAACAAGATCTTTTAATTAATTCATTTTAATTATTTGGTCTTGATTTGGGAGGATTTTATGGGGAATAAAATGAAGACTCTCCACACTTGTATTGTACAAGCTTCAAACGTGAGGATTGAGAGAGAGAGATAGACTTTGAGTTTAACACTCATTCTTCATCTTCTTCATTCACTTCTTCTTCATTTTTTTGGAGAAAATTGAGAGAAAATTATTGAGAGATATATTATACACTTAGAGTGTAGTAATAAAAGCTTCATCACTTGATTCTAGCCGTAACCTTAGAGGTTAATCAAGTGTTGTTATTCCGGTCGTCTTTCCGGCGCATGGCAAGTAGAGACGCAGTGCTTTCGGCGTTGGATCGTTCAAGGACTTGGAGCGGATTGAACTCGTAGAGATCAAACTAAAGCTTGGGAAATAGCTCAAGAGAAGGTTACCATTTAATCAACGGACTTCGAGGGTTAGTTTCTTACAACTCTTGCTTTTCGTTTATATATTCGTATATACGTAGCTCGATCGATCCTCGTAGGGATTCAGATCGAATTAATTTTCGTTTTACAGCTTCCGCTGGGCCTTCGTTTTAGGCACCGAATCCCAACAGTGATATCAGAGCGTAGGTCTTGCGATCGTATATACGATATTGGCATTTGGAATGCTCGATTAGATGGTGAATGATTTGGAATCATTTTAGTCATAATCGTGGTACATGTTTTACGTTCGTTGTAGTTATATTTTTCGTAAGTTTATGTCCAAATATAAATCTTAAATTTCTGGGAAATATGATTTATATTGAAGATATGAATGTTGAAAAATATAGATATTGGATATCCGGTCGAAAATCGAGCTCCGAATCGTCGTCGGACGACTTTTCGGACAAAGGGCGTGAAGTCGCCAGGGTGACTCGGCCGTACCGTGACACGGGCCGTGTCCAAGCCTGGCCAAAGCACGCCGCAAACCCGACCGTGTCAGGCGACACGGCCCGTGTCTGGCGGCAGCTTCCGGAAGTGACTCGACCGTGTCAGGTGACACGGCCGAGTCTGGCAGGTAGGTCTAGGTCACTGCCGGCATGACCCAACCGTGCCATTCGGCACGGGCCGTGTCCGGCCGGCAGGCTGCCGGAAGTGACTCGGCCATGGCAGGCCATTTTTGCCCCGGCTCGATTTTTTCGTGTATTCTTGAAAATTAATCTCTCGCATGTTAAATTGGATTTAATATGATTAAAATGATTTATGGTACTTCATTTTATAAGGGAAATTTGATTAATTGGAATACTTGTGATCGAATCAATTATTTTGAACGCTTTTCATACATCGATTGTGTGAATCGATTGGATCGGTTCGTATTGTTGATTGGATCAATGTATCTCTACGCTTTCCATTTATATAGTATTTATTGGATGAATGCTTTTGAATGGGGATGTGGTTCGTGGACTTAGTTTTGAATCGTTCGTTTTATTCGATTGGGTTGTAAAGGCCGTTTTGAGCCTATTTATTTTACTAAAAATGTTTGTATCTAGGATGCAATTTCGATGTAAAATTTATATGTAATGACGAAGACCGGAGGAAGATCCATTTCGAGAAGACGAAGATTTAAGACGAAGACTTGTAATTAGATTACGGAGTTTTTGTTTTCTAGGAACGGTCCATGAACCACATGTTGGTAGGAACTAGGTTGTGAATGGTTGTTTCATATTGTATGAATGCCACAAACGCGCTAATATGATTAATGTGCAAAGCGTAACGTTAATCGCGAAAATTCTCCCACAACAAATTATTAAGTTTATAAGGTTTCAAGGTTTTCCTTCCCTCCATCGAGCTTTCGGGAAATTGAACTCCAAACCGGATGTGCTATGCTTCCGAGTTATCGGGGTAGTCGTTCGGGGAGGACGGATAAATTACCGGGAGCGCATTGGATGCCTTCGGTTGGAGCAAATTTTATCCCTAGAAACCTGATAGGTTGCCGGATAAGATTCAATTGTGAAACTGATTTGCGTCGATGGTATAAACTTAACTTGTTCACGAACTATAGAAATCGTATAGGTTGGGGGGAGTGAACAAGGGGAAAAAGAAGATCGAATCATCCATTAGATGGGTTGGTGTTGGACACCACTTTATGAAAATTAATAGACTAGAAACCTGTTCGGTTGCCCTCTATTAAGATTTATAAAGAACTCGATCACCACTATGAAGTAGAGCGATGATACTTCCGGATATCACATGGGAGTGTGTTATTAGATAAAAATAGTGGGAGCCGGGTAACAAGAATAGAAAAGACCTTAATTCTACACTCGTAACATAATTGAATGAGTCACTAATTAACTGCTATACTTAATGCATAAATCTCAATATGACAATGAATCCACTCGCAATTCTACTCGAAAAGAACACCTTAATGGGACCTAACTTTGTGGATTGGCTCCGCAATCTGATGATTGTCCTCAGTATAGAGGCATTGGGATACGTCTTGGAGACGGACATTCCGGCGCCTCCTGTGCGGACCCGAGCCAATCAGGAAGAGATTGAAAACCATGAAAAGTAGGTTAAGGATGACGTGAAAGTCCGTGCTTATATGATGGCTTCCATGTCTAATGAGCTTCAGAGAGCTCATGAGAAAATAACTTCTGCTAGGCAGATTCTATCTCACTTAACCGAGCTTTATGGTGAGCACAGCAGAACTGCTAGATATGAGATATCCAAGCAACTGTTCGGTGCAAGGATGAAGGAAGGTGAGAAGGTTGGTGAACACGTCCTCAAAATGATATCCATGATCGAGAGATTGGAGGCTCTTGATTTTAAAATGGATACTTCTCTCCAAACCGACCTTATCCTACAGTCTCTCCCTGATTCCTTCTCCCAGTTTGTTATGAACTTCAACTGCAATGAGATTGCATGTAACTTAGATGGGCTAATGAACAAACTTGTGACCTCTCAGTCTCAGATGAAGACTCCACGGATAAAGGAGTCTGCCCTTGTGATTTCTTCTAGACTTCGGAAGTCTAAGAATAAGAAGAAAAAGACCAAGAAGCAGATTGGGCCACATGTTAAGGACTTCAAGGGCAAGGGTAAGGCCCCAACAGTTCCAAAGAGCAAGAAGAAAGACGCCTGTCTCAAGTGCGGTGAGCTGGGCTACTGGTCTAGAGAGTGTCCGATTCTTCATGGCACTTCAGGTACAGAACTTTTAGTTTTGGAAACAAATTGTTCTGCTACTGTATTTTCTACTTCCTGGATACTGGATTCTGGTGCTAGTTTTCATATTTGTACCGTGAATCAGGATCTGGAACAAAGTAGGAAACTTGGAGCTGGAGAAGTTATGATCACAGTCGGAAGGGGGCATAGCGTCGAGGCGACCGACATAGGATCACTTCTTTTGGGTTTAGAATCCGGCTTTGTTTTGACTTTAGAAGATGTACTTGTTTTGCCCAAGGGGCACAAAAACATTGTATCCATTCCGGTCATGGACCAAAAAGGCTTTTCATTTTTCATTGGTGATGGTTCTGCAAAATTTATTTCGTAAATAAACTAGTGGTGCTGCTACATTGTTAAATGGATTGTATCATCTAAATCTCAGCAACAAAGTAGTTGTGAATACTATGACTAGAAAACGTGGTAGGAATGAAACCAATCAAGTTTTGAAATGGCATCTTAGACTTGGTCATGTTGGTCAGACCAAGGTTTACAAGATGGAAAAAGATGGACTTATGGGTCCATTGGGATCGGATCCCTTTCCTACTTGTGAATCTTGCCTTAAAGGCAAAATGACTAAGTCCCCTTCACAGGACATTTGAAAGAGCCGCTGATAAACTGGGATTAATCCATACCGACGTATGTGGTGCTTTGGAAGCAGCACGTGATGGATATCAATATTTCATTACGTTTACAGATGATCATACCAGGTATGGTTATGTATACTTAATGAAACATAAATCTGAGGCCTTTGAGAAATTCCAGGAATTCAAGGCCCTAGTCGAGAAACAAACTGGTAATCATATCAAAGCACTTTGGTCGGACCGAGGTGGCGAGTATATGAGTACGGAGTTTGATGAGTTCCTTAAGGAACATGGAATAGTTTCACAACTAACACCTCCAGGTACTGCTCAGTTAAATGGTGTGTCATAAAGAAGGAACCGGACCTTGTTGAACATGGTCCGTTCCATGCTGGGCTATACTGACTTACCAATTTACCTGTGGGGGTATGCACTCCTAACTGCCGCCTATATCTTAAATAGATGTCCTTCCAAATCCGTTCCTAAAACTCCACATGAGATGTGGGAGGGAAGGAAACCAAGTCTTAATCATATTAGGATTTGTGGATGTCCCGCCTATGTCAAGAAGACTAAGGTGGAAAAGTTGGAAGCTAGGTCTGCGAAGGGACGTTTCATTGGATTCCCGTCTGGGACGATGGGATATCTATTCTACATGCCCGAAGATCGAAGGATCATTGTTGCTTTACAAGCACACTTCCTGGAAGATGAGTTCATTCAGGAAGGCGGAGCAGGTAGAAGTATTTCTTTAGAAGAATACAATGAAACTCCTCGAGAGACACCTGTGCAAGAAACTGGAACCGAACTTTCTGAAACACAAGTACAACCACCTCGTAGGTCTAGTAGGGTGTCTCATTTACCTAAGAGGTATGGGCTTGTGCACTTGGAGGAGCTGGGTCTCCATGAGGTTCCAAGTGATAGCCAAGAGACCGACCCAACAACCTATGACCAAGCGATGGTGGATGTAGACTCCGCGAAATGGCGTGAAGTTATGGAAGCTGAGATAGACTCGATGTATGTCAATCAGGTCTGGACTCTAGTAGACCGCCCCAAGGGCATAGTGCCTATTGGGAACAAGTGGATCTACAAGAGAAAGACTGATGGTGATGGCAAGGTTGACGCCTATAAGGCCAGGCTTGTGGCAAAGGGTTATACCAAAAGGAAGGGATCGATTACCACGATACCTTCTCTCCCGTAGCCATGATCAAGTCTATTCGCATGATGCTTGCTATAGCTGCCTACCACGATTATGAGATATGGCAAATGGACGTAAAGACGGCTTTCCTTAATGGATTCCTCGAGGAGGAAATCTATATGGAGCAGCCTAAAGGCTTTGTGTCCGAAGTCGATATTCAGAAAGTGTGCAAGCTTCAGCGTTCCATTTATGGACTGAAGCAAGCGTCGCGTAGTTGGAACCTTCGTTTTGACGAGGCGGTCAAAGAGTTTGACTTCGTGCAAAATGAAGAGGAACCTTGTGTATACAAGAAGGTTAGTGGGAGCAAGATCGCATTCTTAGTACTATATGTGGATGATATTCTACTAATAGGAAATGATGTGGGAATGCTCGATTACGTAAAAGCTTGGCTTTCGAGTAATTTCTCCATGAAAGACTTGGGAGAAGCAACCTATATTCTTGGAATTCGACTCTACCGGGATAGAGCGAAGAGAACAATAGGCCTTTCCCAATCCCTCTATATAGATAAGATCTTAAAGCGATTTAAGATGGATGATTCTAAAAGAGGGTTCCTATCGATGCAACATGGAATAAAACTCACCTTGAAGATGTGTCCTCAAAGTGAGGAACAATGAAAGGAAATGAGTAATATACCATATGCTTCGGCCGTGGGTAGCCTTATGTATGCTATGTTGTGTACAAGACCTGACATCGCGCATGTTGTAAGCGTGGTGAGTAGGTTTCAGCAAACCTGTGTAGGGAACATTGATCGCCAGAAAGAACGTTCTCAAGTACTTAAGAAGGACTAGAGATATGGTTACGATGTATGGCGGTGGAGAATCGATGTGGTGGGATTCACCGATTCGGACTTCCAAGGACCGAAGGACGACTCGATGTCCACTTCGGCTACATATTTACTCTTAATGGAGGAGCAGTATCTTGGTGTAGTGCCAAGCAAAGCGCGACCGCGATTCCACTGTCAGCCGAGTATCAAGCCTCGGAGGCTTCCAAGGAAGGGTTCTGGATTAAGAAGTTTCTGGGAGAACTTCAAATGATACCATGTGCTGAGCTGCCTGTTCCGCTGTACTGCGACAACGACGGAGCTGTAGCATAGGCCAAGGAGCCGAGGTTTCACAACAGCACCAAACATATTGAGAGGAAGTATCATCTCGTAAGAGAATTTGTTCGCAAGGGATACATTGTGCTGCACAGAGTAGACTCGGCCGACAACGTCGCCGATCCACTGACCAAGCCACTTTCTCAGACTAGCTTGGAGCGTCATCTAGAGAACATGGGTATTAGATACCATAGTGTGTGGCATTGAGTGCAAGTGGGAGATTGTTAGGAATATGCCCTCGAATGCCACTCAGAGGATGTTGAGTGAGGGCATTGTACTTGTTATTATGTAAACCATTTATATAAGGCAAATGAATGTTTCTTTATTTACTGGTAGTTACTGGCATTCCTAACTCATAAATAAACATATAGAAACTAGTCCGTGTATTTGAGAGCAAAACGTTCCACTCCTTATTGGATAGGGGGGTCGGCACTGGAAAGGTTATAGCTCAAATACTTAATCGTTCGCAAGTCGATGAAACTTGACTGGGCGTTAAGTTTATGTGAAGACTTGTATGACGTGTTCTTTGACATGGAGAGTGCCTGTCGAACACTAACGGTTAGTGGGAGCACACGTTATAGGTATGTTAATTGGATTAGTATACTCGAACTGACTCACCCTTGATTCGTGTTAGGCGTATTTTTATACGTTTATTCATCATTATTTTGTAGTATTTTGGAGTGTGAAATCATCTAAATGAGCTTTTAATGCCTTAATTTTGTATGATTGACAGGAAATTGAAGTCCGGAAGCTTAAACGAGGCAAAACGGTAAACGGCAAAATCGACTATGAGCCGCAGACAAGGAAGCCGAGCCGCGGCAAAGGAAGACACCACCAAGGGCGAGTAAGTGTACTGTGTCGCGGCACACCCCATGTGAGCCGCGGCACGTAAGGATTTAATTACGCCTGTGTATTCAGATTTTGGCGATGTGCCGCGGCACAGTTGATGAGCCGCGGCACACTTAGCGGGTTTGGTACGTCTCATGCGGATTTTGGGCCGTTTCAAGCCGCTTTCAACCAACGAATACGGACGCGATTTATGGAGATGCTTGAGCTATAAATAGGGCTTAAGACCCTAATTTAATTATCTTGGATTTGATTGAATCTAGACCTAAGAGAGCTTAAGCTTGGAGACAGAGAAGAGGAGGAAAGCAGAGGAATTCAAGGGCGATATGAAGTCAAGAACGGAGGAATCCGAGCTTCATCTGCGTTGAATTTTATGCTTTCGTTTATTTACTTTGTATTTTCGCTTTTAGTATGTCGCTAAAGCCCTAATCTAGGGTTTTGATGAAACCTTTATTTTGACGAATTGATTGAGGTTATCCAATTTATTACCTTTTTATTGAGTTTTCCCAATTATGTTTTATGCTTGCAATTATCCGCCAATAGTTGTATTGATTTAATCATTCACTTGAATCGGGAGAGGAGATGTGGTGAGGAACTATTGGTGAGGACCGTTTATTCTGTGAGATAGGAATATACTCATAGGAACTACGTGGCCTTTAGGAGATTTCATGCTTTTGCCTAGCGACGAGATAATTCACCTAGGGATAGAGTGCGTTAGTCGCCGTTAGATAAATCTATTGACCTCGGGAGAGGCGGTAGAATATATTAGCAATCTCCGCCTTCAATAAATTGGGAAAATTATTTATTACGGATAATCAAGATTAAATTCGGATAAATTAAGGTGGATTCAGAACTCTAGACTTATTTATAATTTGATTCCTTTTATTCAAGCTATCGTTTCTGTTAGTCTTTCAAGAATTCTTTTAGTTATTAATCCAAAAACCCAACTTCGATTGTTCAAATAAAATTGGGATAAAACGTCGGTAGTTAGAGAGTCAATCCTCGTGGGAACGATACTCTACTTATCACTTTATTACTTGTAAACGATGACGTGCACTTGCGTGTAGGAAATATCGCAACAAGTTTTTGGCGCCGTTGCCGGGGATTGAAATTTTTCTAATATCGACTTAAGTATTTCCAGTCTTAATTTGAACGTTTGTTTTTATTTTTTTTTGCGTATTTAATTTCGTTTATTTGTTTTCCTTTTCAGGACCTTTCGTGTAGTGCATGAGAAGACTCTGCAGAACGGAGGCTTACTACCTTTGGACACCGAGCTCGAGCGCACTCTAAGAAGGAATAAAAAGAAAAAAGAGAGTTGCATTTACGGCGGTCAAGATGGCGAAAATATTGAAATCCAAGGAGGAGACAACCAAGTGCGGCAAGTTCAACCGAACTCGCTCTTCGAGATTATGCCATGCCGCAAGTCAACGCAAATTTTTCGAATTCGGCCCCACCGTCCAAGCTAATAATTTTGAAATCAAGCCCGCCATTATTCGGATGGTACAGCAGCCCTTTCGTGGATTGCCAAGGATGACCCGAATGCCCACATTGCTTCGTTCCTTGAGATATGCGACACATTTAAAACAAATGGTGTCACCGACGATGCCATCCGATTGAGGCTTTTCCCTTTTTCCTTGAGGGATAAAGCAAAGTTTTGGTTGAATTCCTTACCACGGGTCGATTACAACTTGGGAGAGGTTAGTGCAAGCCTTCCTTGCAAAATTTTTCCCACCCGCTAAGACGGCGCGGTTGAGAAACGAGATAACTACCTTTGCCCGATTCGATATGGAATCGCTCCACGAGGCGTGGGAGCGATATAAAGAATTACTTCAAGATGCCCTCATCACGGCATTCTGATTGGCTTCACCGCATACGTTTTATGGTGGTTTGAGTGCTTCTACACGCACTCTTGTCGATGCAGCCTCCGGAGGGACATTCATGGGAAAATCTATGGCCGAGGCTCACGTGCTTTTGGAGGATATGGCCGAAAACGCTTAACAATGGCGGCAGAAAGATTGGCACCGAAGAGGGTAATGGAAGTTTCGAGCAATGATCCGATCTCCGCCTTGTCAGCTCAAGTCGCCGCTTTGACACAACAGCTCCAGAACTTTTCGCATGCACCAGCCCCCGTTACCATTGAGACGTGTAATTGGTGTAACGGATCACACCCGAGTGCGGAATGTCAATTTGGAAATCCGTTCGAGCAAAATCATATGGAGCAGGCTCAATTCGTAGGAAATGGGAATCGACTGAATAACCCGTACTCCAATACTTACAATCCGGGGTGGCGCAATCACCCCAACTTTTCATGGAGAAACGGACAGAACGCACACCAGCCCCCTTTCACTCAGAATCAACAGCAGCCCACTTCCGCTCCTAAAGTGTCTCTCGAGGAAGCACTTGCAAAATTGGCGGCAAATACGAGTCAATTTATGACTCGGACAGAAGCTACACTACAAAATCATTCTGCTTCCATTCGGAATTTGGAGGTTCAGCTGGGCCAAATCGCTAATGTATTGACAGCTCGTCCGGAGGGAGCATTGCCGAGTACATGTAAACTAACCCTAGAGAGAGTCTAAACGCAGCTTAGCTTGAGAAGCGGAGAAAGTTCCGGATCAGCCCGAGCAGGTAAAGAGGAGAAGGTGATTGAGGAGTCGAAGGAATTTAAGCCGAGGAGTCGAAGAACTTGAAGGCGGAGATCTCGAAGACATGTGTCCCCCCTGCTCCGCTTCCGCAGACTACAGCAAAGGAGGGCGGACAAACAATTTTCTAAGTTCCTTGAGGTGTTCAAAAAGCTTCACATAAATATTCCGTTCGCCGAAGCATTGGAGCAGATGCCGAGTTATGTCAAGTTCATGAAAGAGATATTATCTAAGAAGAGAAAACTTGAAGAGTTTGAAACGGTTGCCTTGACAGAGGAGTGCAGTGCAATTCTTCAAAAGAAGCTTCCACCTAAATTGAAAGATCCGGGAAGCTTCAACATACCATGCACCATGGGGAATCTTTCGTTTGATAAGGCATTATGCGATCTTGGTGCAAGTATCAACCTCATGCCTCTATCGATTTTCCAAAAGCTGAATATTGGGGAAGCCAAGCCAACCACAGTCTCCTTACAATTGGCAGATCGATCGATTAAGTATCCGAGGGGAGTGATCGAGGATGTTTTAGTTAAAGTCGATAAGTTCATCTTTCCGGCTGATTTCATCATACTAGACATGGAGGAAGATGAAAATATTCCGATCATCTTGGGACGACCATTTCTAGCTACGGGCCGCACCCTTATAGACGTGGAAAAGGGGGAGTTAACTCTGAGGGTCCAAGACGAGCAAGTCACTTTTCAAGTGTTCAAATCGCTCCCATGTCCCGGAAGTGCTGATAAAGAGTCTCAAATTGAAAGCGTGGATGTTGTTGAAAGAGGAAAGCACCGAAAACATCGTCGGTGGAAAAATTCAGATTTTGTGTTGAATGGCCCAAGTTTTAAGAAGGATGTTGAACGAGTGGCATTCCTCGAGCATGAGGAAAAATCACTGCAATCGTGAGTTCGTTGGCAAAGGAGGAGAGTGAGCCGAAAGCCAAGAGAAAAATTAGTCATGGAGAAACCGGGTGTTTCGGGAAGTTTTTCAAGTCGAAACCTCTTCGCAAACACCATTTGATTACCGAACCGAGAATCGAATCGCAGATGACCGATGGTCATAATTTTAACCAAAATATAAACAGTTCGATAAACGGGCGAAGCCAAATGGAGTTTGCGAAAAGCAAACTAACGTTGTTCAATAGGTCCTACTGACGACTATAAACTTAGCGCTTCTGAGGCAACCCGAGCTCGTAGTTGTAGAATCTTGCATTTCTTTATTTTTCTTGTTTTTCGTGATTCTTAGTTTTCATCATTTTTGTGCTTCTATCTCGCTTCGTCCTCTCGTTTTAACGTCTTCTTTTCAAAATTGCGGCAGAAAGTCCTGTGAGAAATCGGAGTATGAGCCGCGCACCTATTGTGAGCCGCGGCACACATCATTCGCCAGTGGAAGGCAAAACCAATCAGACTTTGTGCCGCGCACGGCATAAATGAGCCGCGGCACACTTGAGCAATGAGCCAGGACACGGAATTTAAGCCGCGGCACACGATAAAACGAGACACGAGTAAAAGGGATCGTACTTTGTGCCGCGGCACGCTTATTGTGAGCCGCGGCACACTATGCGGAATTTGAAAGGCCAGGTAGCATATAACGAGCACTCGGCCGGCATTTCCGTAAGTTTTCCTATTTCATTGCCTTCCCTCCCCAGCGCGAACCGGCCGAAGCGATTCTTCAATTTTTTTCCTGCGATTTTTCTTGTAATCTTCAAAAAGGTACGCTTGAATCTTGAATTCTTATGTGCTTATGGTTGATATATGGAAGTGTCTATGCTTTAAATGATTGGAACATGTTTATTTTTCTTCATATAGTTTTGCGATTGTTCGAGAATAACAGGGGAGTTTCATCGATTTTTCTTGATTAAATTGGAACATAAATGAGTTGAATGTGTTAAGTTGTTGCTAATTGAATTGCATTTGTTTTGGGGGTTGAATCGAGCTAGAACTATGTTTATTCTTCAAGTAAACATGCACCCTCAAGGTGTCGATAAATTGCCCGAATGAAAATTTTCTTGAAAAAACAATTGTTTTGAAGTTTCTTGCAACGTATACGTTTTCAATCTACAAAGAAGCCCAACCCGTACATCCAGTTGAGATGTTTAAGTCCAAATTCATCTTTCTCTCTCGTATGCGCTAGTGTCTTAATTTTGGAATTTCGGTTTGATGTCTTTAGCCACGCATATATCATCGTTACTATTGTTGCGTAAATAAACCCTCGTGTTGTACTTCTCAGATCGATTATGGCGCGCACGAAGAAGTTGACCAAGCGTGCTAGGACCGAGTCATCCCCTACGCGAGGAGACCTCTCGGGTCGGGCCAAGCGGAGGGGCACCAATTTTCGGACCCGAGATCCACAAGATATTCAACGAAAAATCCGTCCGCGTCCTCTTATTCCCGAGAGAGGTTTTACTCCAGCTCCTCGTGACGGGAGTTGCTCATGATGATTGACGAGATGGGATGGGCTAGATTTACCGCACCTCCCGAGCGGTCATTTCGATCGTCCCAGAGTTTTATGCCGGCGCTTCTCAAGCACATCCGGCAGGCATACGTTGCCATCTCTAGAGTCTCGGACTCAGTGTCGACGTCCGAGGGGTCACAGTTGACTTCTCCCGACCGCTATTCGGAGGCTTTTGGGTTTCGGCGGTGGGCAGGACGAGACTATGACCGCGTGATGACCGGCCTCACTAAGGAGGCCCCGCTTGAGACGATTGCACGGCCGATCGATCGGGAGCAGCGAGCACAGAGCTCATCTACGTTTCACTTCAGAGCTCGCGCCTCGGCGAGCCCGGCTTTACTTTATTTGTGCCCGCATTGACCCCACCTCCCAGATCCGCATGCTTTTTCTCTCCCGCGCCGGATACTTTTGCTATCACCTCCGGGTTGCGTTTTGACGTGGCCCCCATTACGGTTCGATCTATCTTCCAGAGTATCCAGGGGGCCAAGACGGGTTGAAGCACCCTCCCTCATCTCGTGCTTTATGCCGGCAAATGGGCTGACGTGGTCAGTCGACGAGCCGATGCTTGCCCCACAGGCTCCGATCGACCACCGCATCATATCGCACTTTGAGCAGTGGGGCGGAGCGCCGGCACACGCTCGGGGGCGAGGATTTTTGCTCGAGGAGGCTCATGAGGGATCCCCTGAGCCACTTTTGTTGACGCACGGAGAGGCCGGCCCGCAGCCTGACAGAGGGAGGTTAGAGGAGCTGTTTGATGGGCTGCGGGAGGATTTGAGGAGACAGAGAGAAGAGCATAGGGAGGAGCTGAGGAGAGAGAGAGAGGAGCTGAGAGAGGAGTTGAGGAGAGAGAGAGACGAGATGAGGAGAGAGAGAGAGAGCTGGATGGCTGCCTTACGAGAGGAGCAGCGGGCGGCGCGGGAGAGTGTTATTGCCGCCGCGAGCCGAGATGAGAGAGCAGGCCCGCCGGGCTAGCCGACGAGCGGAGAGGCGTCTTGCTGCGAGGGAGGCTTATCAGCAGGAGCACCTCGCCGCATGGACGGCCCACATCATGCATCCCGACGGGCCATTTACTGCGCCCGCCCGGCCAGCCACACCACCTTCCTCACCGGACGATGCCGGCACCAGCTCTGAGCAGATGGAGGGGAGTACTTGACCTTTACTTTTCTTGCATTTCATTTTTGTCCATTGAGGTCAATGTACGTCCTAAGTTTGGGGGAGGGGTTTACTTTCGTCTACATTCACCTTTGTACTCTATTTTGTGTCGTACATTATATTTTGTTGCACTTTTCTTTCTTTGCGAAAATTTTTTTAATAGCCTTGCTTGCCGTAGTTTTTCTTTATTCGTGAATTTTCGTGCTTCTATTATGTGTGATACGATGTTACGACCTTTGTCTTTCTCTTTGAAGAAGCGGGCAAGTTTTAGTCGAGTTGTAGTCGATTATTTCGCTCGCTTAGTATTCAATTAGGTCCAAATTTTTCGTGATTGTAGAGGTCTTGGCGCATAAGAGACGATACATACTTGTTTTTAATCCCTATCAATACGTTTGGCTACATTTTCCGGATAGTGAGTCGTCTTGTTTCTTTAGTCGTGTTGGCACTTAAATGGAGTTTAGAGTCGGCCGCTTTTCCCCAAAAGTCGAGATAATGTGTTCTATGAAGGGAAGTCTAGTAACCGGGGGTATTCGCGTGACCCGTTGTTTACTCTCGCGTAAAACGACGACCCCGATTAGACTAGTGATTTAGTGAGTTCACATGTGCCAATGATAGGAAGCCTAGTAACCGGGGGTATTCGCGTGACCCGCTGTTTACTCTCGCGTAAAACAGCAACCTTGATTCGGACATGCGGAAATTTTGTATTCGAGTTGTTTCTCCGCTGTAAACGGGAACTTAGTAACTAGAAGCGTCCATGTGCCCCATGAGTGTCTTTTACGTCAAACGGTTTCCTAATACATGAGAATGGAAGTTCCACCCTAGGATTATCCCGATGAAACATCCCGAGATCCTAACCTAGTGGTCGACTCGAATCAAATTCTTGAGCATATTTATATAAGGGGATACTGTCCGAGGTTTATTTGTTATGAGACTCGTGAAAAATTGTGCCTCTAGACTGTGGAACGCGACGAACTAGCTTGTTTATGTTAGCCTTTCCTATTGACGGTTGATTTGACTCATGTTTTGTTGATCTTTGAGCTGAGTTTTCTTCATGAACAAATGACTAGGACTGAGCTTGATCTCTTTGCGGAATCATTATTCTGAGTGCAGCTCGCTTTTATGACACTCGTATTATTTAGAGAGAATGGCAGGATAGTATTGATTAGGTTGAACACTGTGAGTTGCACGATGATTCACGACATTCTTTTATTAACTTTAATTCTTTTTGCTTGAGGACAAGCAAAGGCTTAAGTTTGGGGGTATTTGTTAGGCGTATTTTTATACGTTTATTCATCATTATTTTGTAGTATTTTGGAGTGTGAAATCATCTAAATGAGCTTTTAATGCCTTAATTTTGTATGATTGACAGAAATTGAAGTCCTAAGCTTAAACGAGGCAAAGCGGCGTAAAACGGCAAAATGGACTATGAGCCGCGGCACAAGGAAGCCGAGCCGCGGCAAAGGAAGACACCACCAAGGGCGAGTAGTCAGATTTCGTGCCGCGGCACGCCCCATGTGAGCCGCGGCACAGAAGGATTTAATTACGCCCAGGTATTCAGATTTTGGCGATGTGCCGCGGCACAGGTTCAGTGAGCCGCGGCACACTTAGCGGGTTTGGTACGTCTGCGCGGATTTTGGGCCGTTTCGAAGCCAGTTTTCAACCAACGAATACGGACGCGATTTATGGAGATGCTGAGCTATAAATAGGGCTTAAGACCCTAATTTAATTATCTTGGATTTGATTGAATCTAGACCTAAGAGAGCTTAAGCTTGGAGACAGAGAAGAGGAGGAAAGCAGAGGAATTCAAGGGCAGAAGGCGGAAGCTGAAGAACGGAGGAATCCGAGCTTCATCTGCGTTTGAATTTTATGCTTTCGTTTATTTACTTTGTATTTTCAGATTTTAGTATGTCAGGCTAAAGCCCTAATCTAGGGTTTTGATGAAACCTTTATTTTGACGAATTGATTGAGGTTATCCAATTTATTACCTTTTTATTGAGTTTTCCCAATTATGTTTTATGCTTGCAATTATCTGGCCAATAGTTGTATTGATTTAATCATTCACTTCGAATCGGGAGAGGAGATGTGGTGAGGAACTATTGGTGAGGACCGTTTATTCTGTGAGATAGGAATATACTCATAGGAACTACGTGGCCTTTAGGAGATTTCATGCTTTATGCCTAGCGACGAGATAATTCACCTAGGGATAGAGTGCGTTAGTCGCCGTTAGATAAATCTATTGACCTCGGGAGAGGCGGTAGAATATATTAGCAATCTCCGCCTTCAATAAATTGGGAAAATTATTTATCACGGATAATCAAGATTAAATTCGGATAAATTAAGGTGGATTCAGAACTCTAGACTTATTTATAATTTGATTCCTTTTATTCAAGCTATCGTTTTCTGTTTAGTCTTTCAGTAATTCTTTTAGTTATTAATCCAAAAAAACCCAACTTCGATTGTTCAAATAAAATTGGGATACGAAAACGTCGGTAGTTAGAGAGTCAATCCTCGTGGGAACGATACTCTACTTATCACTTTATTACTTGTAAACGATGACGTGCACTTGCGTGTAGGAAATATCGCAACAATTCGTCACACGGATTTCACTCCGGGACAGTCAATGACGGAATCGAAAGGTTGTGATAGGTATTCGTGAACCTTTGACTTGAGAATTTAGTAGGGATGTGCTTGTGACGTCAAGATTTTCATTAGAGTAGTTCGACCCTGTAAACCGGAAGGCGGGGGTCAACCTCGACGTGCATCTTGACGGGCAAGTAGCAGGTCCTACTGAATACCAAGATAGAATTCTTTCTCCCGTTAGTGAGCGGGTTATATGTCCTATGCGGTTATTGGCAGATGAGATTCTTTGGCCAAAGCATTGGAGATAGTTGTATTAGATACACGAGAGCTCGATGATCTCGATTTGCATTAATGCATGCATAGCGTCAAGTACAGATAAGGTTTGACTGATCGTGACCTTATAACTTGATCGGGACATTTGAAAGAAGGGTTTATACGTATACTGGTATTCACGACAGAATGGCTCTTGAATGATCCCAATCATTCGTTCTTAGTTGGGGTACAGTGTAGGCCGCCAGGCTGGCTAGGTGGTGCTACTACTCTTTGGTTCCTCCCATTGCTGACTGAGACGGACCTACCGAGTCGCGCAATAGGATTGACGACGGAATAAATAAAGCTAAATTCTCTCATTATGAATATTAGATATTGGATATCTAATTGGGACATTGGATGTCTAAATCGATTTATTAGATAAATTGATTTAGGGCCTAATGAATTAAATAAATTACTGGGTGATTAATTTAATTCATAAATATAATTATTTCTTGGAGAAATTAATTATGTTATTTTGTATTTGATATGTTTAATTAATTGGATTAATTAAACGACACAAATATATCGGAACGGAATAGGAGTTTATCTGTTTGGACTCACGGGAGTCCGAAACGAACCGAACTCGTCCCGGCGCCTTCTAGATGGCCATCCCAATTTCCCTCCTCTTTCCTTTGGTCATAGTCTCCACCTTAGTTGGTGGATGACTTGAATAATCAAGGGAACAAGATCTTTTAATTAATTCATTTTAATTATTTGGTCTTGATTTGGGAGGATTTTATGGGGAATAAAATGAAGACTCTCCACACTTGTATTGCACAAGCTTCAAACGTGAGGATTGAGAGAGAGAGAGACTTTGAGTTTAACACTCATTCTTCATCTTCTTCATTCACTTCTTCTTCATTTTTTTTGGAGAAAATTGAGAGAAAATTATTGAGAGATATATTATACACTTAGAGTGTAGTAATAAAAGCTTCATCACTTGATTCTAGCCGTAACCTTAGAGGTTAATCAAGTGTTGTTATTCCGGTCGTATTTCCGGCGCGTGGCAAGTAGAGACGCGGTGCTTTCGGCGTTGGATCGTTCAAGGGCTTGGAGCGGATTGAACTCGTAGAGATCAAACTAAAGCTTGGGGAATAGCTCAAGAGAAGGTTACCATTTAATCAACGGACTTCGAGGGTTAGTTTCTTACAACTCTTGCTTTTCGTTTATATATTCGTATATACGTAGCTAGATCGATCCTCGTAGGGATTCGGATCGAATTAATTTTCGTTTTACCGCTTCCGCTGGGCCTTCGTTTTAGGCACCGAATCCCAACACCATCTTCTGTAACACCCCCAAATCCCAATGGGTTATTACAGTGCCGTGGACCCCACGCCAGGAGATCCACCAGGCGAACATGACTAAAATACATTAAAATTAAACAACAAGGGAAAATCATAGTCCCTACCATGATATCCGACACAATATTACGATAAGGAATTTCAACGACAATGATGGGCCTACTTGGCCAAAAATAAAATACAACATCCATGAGCATTTGCTCGGGTAGTACATAATGACAATGACTGACACACTGAAGAACACTCCAACTGACTGACCAACATGAACAACTCGGACTAGTATCGCTCGAATGCCTCGTCGCCATCATCATGCCCCTGTGTCTCAACTCTCTCCTCGCAAGCACCTAAAACATGATAACATGTTCCGCCCCCACGGGGTCAGTCATCCAGATAATGAATATCAAATACATGTATAACATGATATGCATCCCAAATGCAGAATGAAACGGTACAATGATAATAATAATAATACGAGATGCTCACAAACCAAGGTAAGAACCGAGCATTCGTGAAACATTATGCCCACGGCAAACTATTAGTACCAGATCGACAGGTTAGAACATAAGTGCCCAATGGCTAATCATAATAATAGAGTACCACAATGGATTACAAGACATGAAAAAAACCAGAAAAGAATTAAATATGAATCACAATGAATTACATGAAGATGAACCAAACCGGAACTAAATTAATTATGAATCACAATGCCCGAAGGCTCCAATGAAATTACCAAGACAATCACACAGCACGAAAGCCACTCACCAAGGCATCGGATATCACAATCACATGAAACCGGAACAACCCTGTAGTTGATGAGGGCTAATAAGGTCATAACCACGACTGTGACCTACTAAGCTGCAGGTGTTGGGAAGCCAACCGCGAAGGTTCAAGCCCCAAGCTTACCCATAAGATCATAAACACGACCGTGACCTACTGAGTTGTAGGTGTTGGGAAGCCAACCACGAAGGTTCAAGCCCCAAACTTACCCATAATATAATAAACACGACCGTGACCTACTGAGTTGTAGGTGTTGGGAATCCAACCGCGAAGGTTCAAGCCCCAAGCTTACCCATAAGATCATAAACACGACCGTGACCTACTGAGTTGTAGGTGTTGGGAAGCCAACCACGAAGGTTCAAGCCCCAAACTTACCCATAAGATCATAAACACGACCGTGACCTACTGAGTTGTAGGTGTTGGGAATCCAACCGCGAAGGTTCAAGCCCCAAGCTTACCCATAAGATCATAAACACGACCGTGACCTACTGAGTTGTAGGTGTTGGGAAGCCAACCGCGAAGGTTCAAGCCCCAAACTTACCCATAAGTACTAGCCGAGACTAGCCTCCAAAATATAATTAATCACAAACGACAACGATTCGTAGATTACCGAATTCACGAGAATGATAGTGTGCTATCTTGAATCGGCCAACACGATAATGATGACTCACGGATGGGCATCGTACTTGACAGTCCCAATTCAATACCTCGATCACCTTAGAATGGCCAACCGATAACAATGATGCAGCGGATGATTCAATATCTCGATTGCCTTATAACGGTCCATCGATAACAATGATACAACGAATGATTGAGCACCTCGATTGCCTTAGAACGGCTAATCGATGACAATGATACAATGAATGATTGAGCACCTCGATTGCCTTAGAACAGCTAATCGATGACAATGATACAATGAATGATTGAGCACCTCGATTGCCTTAGAACGACTAATTGATGACAATGAGACAATGAATGATTGAGCACCTCGATTGCCTTAGAACGGCTAATCGATAACAATGATACAATGAATGCCTCGGCACCTTTAATCGGCTACCGACGACAAAGATGAGAACGAATATGACAATGCCTTCAATCGGCCAATACAACATGAATGATAGGATGCCAACATTAATTACAATGATTACAACAACGTCTTAGATCGACATCAATATATTAACAACAACAACCGATACATCGATACCGCGAACCGGTGATCGATAATAACATTAACAACGAATATCTCAATGCCTTACCGGCCATTAATGAATGATAGGGGAAATTACAACCAACTACCCTATTAGATGACCTCTTTACACTTTAGTCCCTATTGTTTCATAAATTACAGCGAAGGACAAAAATCTGAATTGGTGTTGACTTCTATTAAAAAGACGAAAATGCCCCTTCTATTTACTTGAATAAAACATTTCTTTTAAAATACATTTCATATTAAACAAATAGCTTATAAGTTATTAAAGTGTTTGGCTAATACATTTCTTTTAAAAAATATTTTTTTTTCAGAAAATAATTTTTTTTTCGAAATATAATTTTTTTCCAGAAAATATATTTTTTTTTCAAAAATATTTTATTTTATTTTTTTCCAGAAAACAATTTTATTTTTTCAAAAAAATAATATTTTTTCAAGAAAATAATTTTATTTCGAAAAAATATTATTTTGTCAAAAAATATTTTTTTCCTCCAGAAAATATTTTTTTAATATTTTCGAAAAAATATTTTTTTTATTTTTTTCCAGAAAATAATTTTATTTTTTCGAAAAATAATATTTTTTTCCAGAAAATAATTTAATTTCGAAAAAAAAAATTATTTTGCCAAAAAATACCTTTTTCTCCAGAAAATATTTTTTTAATTTTTTCGAAAAAATATTTTTTTTATTTTTTTCCAGAAAATAATTTTATTTTTTTGAAAAAATAATATTTTTTCCAGAAAATATTTTTTAATATTTCGAAAAATATAATTTTTTCCCAGAAAATAATTTTTTTTTATTTTTTCGAAAAATAATTTTTTTGTTCCAGAAAATACTTTCTTTTTTGAAAAAAATATTTTTCTAGAAAGCTTGAAAATTTATTACACTGAAGTCCAAAAGTGTTATATATATTACAATGAGGTCCAGCATGTGCCACACACGTGAGGCGAAAAATAAATGAGTAAACAAGAAAAGGAAAAATAAAAGGGCAAATTCGGAATATCAGTACTCTCTCTCCAGTGACATCATCTGAAAATTTGACTTTTGTCCTTCGTTGTAAATATAGTTTCTGGACAGTGCAAAGTTTGTCCTTCATTGTAATATCTGAAACAATAGGGATCAAACTGTAATTAGACCATCTAAAAAGGTAGTCAGATGTAAATCGCCCATGAATGATAATAAACATTTGGCATAATTACCGAAGAGTATCATATCGAACGATCCCCTAATATCAATGAACTTATGAAGAGACTAAGTCTCGGAATGATACAACGCATTCATACACATATATGATAACATTAATCTCATTGACTAGTACAAGTATAAAACTTGCCTCAAACCGAAGGCGAGAAGGTACTTCCACGATCAACGTCCTTAATGAAATTATCGGCCCCTCGAACAACCTTGAATAATACAATTACCAATAATCCGTTCAATATACGAATCAAACACGAATATAACGAACTCAAAACGTCGATACGATTTAACCAAGTTCATTGGGGCATTATATCGAACACTTTGTGGCCAACTTCGATTGTTTACAACCAAACTTCAATAATACCAACATCAAATCCCCAAGAAGTGTTTCAAACCAACAAAACATCTTCAATACGATCAATAATCCAATATGAATAACCAAATTCGTGATTTCAACCACAGTTAATCGAAAACCGCCCAAATCCAATTCAATATTCAAAGTGTTCTTGAATAATCCTTCAATAATCCAATGAATAATCAAACATATCCATAATCATGCGTATATCACTTCATACAACATGATCTTAACATCCAAAACATCATATCTCAATACAAAATCGAAATCCAAGATGTTGAATAAATTACCTCTTGAAGATCCAAGCACTTTGATCCGAAGAACACGCGATAGATCGACTATCCGGGCTTCAAGATCAAAAGGAAATGAAGAAAATCAAACCCTCAAGTGATAGATGATGAAAATTCTCTCCCTCAAGCCTTCTCTCTCGGACAAGGTGGATGAAATGAAAAAAATGAGTGAATCTCGCTGAAAAAATGCAATTATAGTGCTGACTACACTGTGTGCCGCGGCACAGGGCTAAATCTGCCCCCAGTGATCGGCAGTGTGTCGCGGCCCGGACGAATGTGCCGCGGCAGTGACTCGGCAGTGTGCCGCAGCCCCTTCGGCATGTGCCGCGGCACACGGTACAGACAGGCTGGCCGATAAGTTGCAACATGAGTGTGCCGCGGCCCGGACGAGTGTGCCGCGGCAGTGTGCCGCGGCCCTGCCGGCATGTGCCGCGGCCCACGGTACAGGCTGCTCGGCCAAAAACTGGAACATGTGTGTGCCGCGGCGCACACTCCTTGTGCCGCGGCCACACCCCCTTTGGGTCCTAAAATGATGAAAAATGATCCGGGAAGAGAATAAAAGCAATAGGAATCAATATTTGGGAAACAATAACACGAAATGGAAGTACGGAAACCCCAAAACGGTGGTTCCAAGCAATGATTGCAAGGGTTCGCCCAACCAAACACAATTTGAACAATGAGGAGATTAGAAATGACATAAACTCCAACGTCAACAACGACTAATGAATCAATTACAATAGTCAAGATAATACTCTTGTCTCGTTTCCCGAGTAAGGTTGAAACAATGAACGATATCGATACACAAATAGAAGTTATTCCGAACGATGAACACGGATGAATGATTATTATCAAGTGAAAAAATTTCATAGTAACAAATACCGAATGAAGTTACTGAATGATAATGACTGAATTATAACCGGGTATTACATACACCTCCCCCTTAAAAGAGTTTCGTCCTCAAAACTAAGGGTAAACAACTCGGGATATGAACTATCCATCATGATCTGAAAACAATAATGTCCAAATAATTCTCGGGACCAAATCAATCGCACGCCCAAGTCCCCAAGACTTGACGTCTCGGATCATAGTGAATGATTTCCCAAATTATCACGAATTCTTGGTACAACACCAAAAGGAATGCATCAAACGATCTCAAAATTTCAAGATTCTCAAATACGATCATTATAAAATAGATCAACAATAAATGATCCACAACCACGATACATTATTACAGATTGAGTTATACTGTCATCCGAAAGACAAGGCTACATTTCAAATGTACCCAACATCGATATCCTTCAATCATCGATCTCCTCGATCCCAACGATTCAACGAAGATTCAAATCTGAACTCACCGCTTAATATGACCCCGAAAGGTTACCAAAAACGAGAGTGACTAAGATGAATGATAAATGATTAGAAATCCGACAAGGATCAAGAATGACTCACCGAGGTGAACTAATAATGCAATGAGTGATAACTTAAATGAATGATTGGAACCATTGTTCCCCGTGAAGTGAATGATTAGTTTGATAATTATAAGTCTCAACGTGATTGATATATGATGAATGACTTATGCGAATGATTGAATGGCGATGAAATGAATGATTATCTTATTATCGAGCAAGAATTAACTTGCTCAAAACCGATGATGAATGTCCTATTGTATCACAGTTAAAGCAAACAACAGTCGAACTCGTCGTCTGAGATGAAGATGCTCTCCCAGCACGAAGACGACTAGAAAACGATCTCTTGGATGTCGGAGTCTGATGTCCCTCTGACAACTCTTTCCATACCGAGGCAGGAAAGTCACATGATAATTACAGATCTCGTATGAATATTGCATTATAATTACGAGATGGAATGATAACAATGAGCATACACGCTCTAACACAATGAATGCATTAATAATGCAATAAAACGATCGTCGACATGACGCCGGAATATGATAAGATTGCATGAAAGATCAAGTGAGGTGACAAGACTATCTGATGAAATTCCTGAAATGATTACCTTGAACAAGTTCACAAGGTTGAAAATTTGATTCACAAGATCAACAACTGAACCATGAGATGGACTGGATGATTAATGAATTATATGAACAATGAGATTGACTGAGTGATAATGAATTAACTGAGCGATGAGATTGACTGAGTGATGAATGAATCAACTGAGCGATGAGATTAACTGAGTGATGAATGAATTGACTGAGCAATGAGATTGACTGAGTGATGAATGAATTGACTGAACAATGAGATTGACTGAGTGATGAATGAATTAACTGAACAATGAGATTAACTGAGTGATGAATGAATTGACTGAACAATGAGATTGACTGAGTGATGAATGAATTAATTGAACAATGAGATTAACTGAGTGATGAATGAATTGACTGAGCAATGATATTGACTGAGTGATGAATGAATTAACTGAGCAATGAGATCGACTGCGTGATTAATGAATTAATCTGAACAATGAGATTGACTAAGTGATGAAGGAATTGACTGAGTGATGAATGAATTAACTGAGCAATGATATTGACTGAGTGATGAATGAATTAACCGAGTGATGAATGAATTATCTGAGTAATGATATTGATTGAGTGATGAACGAATTAACTGAGTGATGAATGATATTGACTGAGTGATGAGATCAAAATGATGATTGAGGATTATTAACTGATGAATGAGTTGATCCTTAATGCTTACACAAGTCACACGTGCTCCAAAACAATTAGTCATGAATCAATCATAACACTAATATCACATATATGTTTCAACAAACATGAACAATTAATGACATGATGAATGTATGAACATAAAGAGAATCAAGTCCTTACACAGGTCATACGAAGCTTCGAGGTCTCACGATACTAGTCTTAACTGATGACGACTCGATGAATGAATGACTCGTGCAGTCGTACTAATATTACGACTCACAAAACCCGACTGTCCAGATTGTCATAACCTGACAGTCCCACTACTACCGCATCGGTAGAGCCACATAACTCACATATCAGGGTATCTCATAACCCAAAATCTCTGATACCATCTTCTGTAACACCCCCAAATCCCAATGGGTTATTACAGTGCCGTGGACCCCACGCCAGGAGATCCACCAGGCGAACATGACTAAAATACATTAAAATTAAACAACAAGGGAAAATCATAGTCCCTACCATGATATCCGACACAATATTACGATAAGGAATTTCAACGACAACGATGGGCCTACTTGGCCAAAAATAAAATACAACATCCATGAGCATCTGCTCGGGTAGTACATAATGACAATGACTGACAGACTGAAGAACACTCCAACTGACTGACCAACATGAACAACTCGGACTAGTATCGCTCGAATGCCTCGTCGCCATCATCATGCCCCTGTGTCTCAACTCTCTCCTCGCAAGCACCTAAAACATGATAACATGTTCCGCCCCCACGGGGTCAGTCATCCAGATAATGAATATCAAATACATGTATAACATGATATGCATCCAAATGCAGAATGAAACGGTACAATGATAATAATAATAATACGAGATGCTCACAAACCAAGGTAAGAACCGAGCATTCGTGAAACATTATGCCCACGGCATACTATTAGTACCTGTTCGACAGGTTAGAACATAAGTGCCCAACGGCGAATCATAATTATAGAGTACCACAATGGATTACATGACATGAACCAAACCAGAACTGAATTAAATATGAATCACAATGAATTACATGAAGACGAACCAAACCGGAACAAAATTAATTATGAATCACAATGCCCGAAGGCTCCAATGAAATAACCAAGACAATCACACAGGCCTGAAAGCCACTCAGCCGAAGCTGTCAGATATCACAATCACATGAAACCGGAACAACCCTGTAGTTGATGAGGGCTAATAAGGTCATAACCACGACCGTGACCTACTAAGCTGTAGGTGTTGGGAAGCCAACCGCGAAGGTTCAAGCCCCAAGCTTACCCATAAGATCATAAACACGACCGTGACCTACTGAGTTGTAGGTGTTGGGAAGCCAACCGCGAAGGTTCAAGCCCCAAACTTACCCATAAGATCATAAACACGACCGTGACCTACTGAGTTGTAGGTGTTGGGAAGCCAACCGCGAAGGTTCAAGCCCCAAGCTTACCCATAAGATCATAAACACGACCGTGACCTACTGAGTTGTAGGTGTTGGGAAGCCAACCGCGAAGGTTCAAGCCCCAAACTTACCCATAAGCACTAGCCGAGACTAGCCTCCAAAATATAATTAATCACAAACGACAACGATTCGTAGATTACCGAATTCACGAGAATGATAGTGTGCTACCTTGAATCGGCCAACACGATAATGATGACTCACGGATGGGCATCGTACTTGACAGTCCCAATTCAATACCTCGATCACCTTAGAATAGCCAACCGATAACAATGATGCAGCGGATGATTCAATATCTCGATTGCCTTATAACGGTCCATCGATAACAATGATACAACGAATGATTGAGCACCTCGATTGCCTTAGAACGGCTAATCGATGACAATGATACAATGAATGATTGAGCACCTCGATTGCCTTAGAACGGCTAATCGATGACAATGATACAATGAATGATTGAGCACCTCGATTGCCTTAGAACGACTAATCGATGACAATGAGACAATGAATGATTGAGCACCTCGATTGCCTTAGAACGGCTAATCGATAACAATGATACAATGAATGCCTCGGCACCTTTAATCGGCTACCGACGACAAAGATGAGAACGAATATGACAATGCCTTCAATCGGCCAATACAACATGAATGACAGGATGCCAACATTAATTACAATGATTACAACAACGTCTTAGATCGACATCAATATTAACAACAACAACCGATACATCGATACCGCGAACCGGTGATCGATAATAACATTAACAACGAATATCTCAATGCCTTACCGGCCATTAATGAATGATAGGGGAAATTACAACCAACTACCCTATTAGATGACCTCTTTAAACTTTAGTCCCTATTGTTTCATAAATTACAACGAAGGACAAAAATCTGAATTGGTGTTGACTTCTATTAAAAAGACGAAAATGCCCCTTCTATTTACTTGAATAAAACATTTCTTTTAAAATACATTTCATATTAAACAAATAGCTTATAAGTTATTAAAGTGTTTGGCTAATACATTTCTTTTAAAAAATATTTTTTTTTCTGAAAATAATTTTTTCGAAATATAATTTTTTTCGAGAAAATATTTTTTTTTCAAAAATATTTTATTTTATTTTTTTTCCAGAAAACAATTTTATTTTTTCAAAAAAATAATATTTTTTCAAGAAAATAATTTTATTTCCAAAAAATATTATTTTGTCAAAAAATATTTTTTTCCTCCAGAAAATATTTTTTTAATATTTTCGAAAAAATATTTTTTTTATTTTTTCCAGAAAATAATTTTATTTTTTCGAAAAATAATATTTTTTTCCAGAAAATAATTTAATTTCGAAAAAAATATTATTTTGCCAAAAAATACCTTTTTCTACAGAAAATATTTTTTTAATTTTTTCGAAAAAATATTTTTATTTTTTCCACAAAATTATTTATTTTTTTGAAAAAATAATATTTTTTCCAGAAAATAATTTTATTTCGAAAAAATATTATTTTGCCCAAAAATAATTTTTTCTCCAGAAAATATTTTTTAATTTTTCGAAAAAGATAATTTTTTCCCAGAAAATAATTTTTTTTTATTTTTTCGAAAAATAATTTTTTTGTTCCAGAAAATACTTTCTTTTTTGAAAAAAAATATTTTTCTAGAAAGCTTGAAAATTTATTACACTGAAGTCCAAAAGTGTTATATATTACAATGAGGTCCAGCATGTGCCACACACGTGAGGCGAAAAATAAATGAGTAAACAAGAAAAGGAAAAATAAAAGGGCAAATTCGGAATATCAGTACTCTCTCTCCAGTGACATCATCTGAAAATTTGACTTTTGTCCTTCGTTGTAAATATAGTTTCTGGACAGTGCAAAGTTTGTCCTTCATTGTAATATCTGAAACAATAGGGATCAAACTGTAATTAGACCATCTAAAAAGGTAGTCAGATGTAAATCGCCCATGAATGATAATAAACATTTGGCATAATTACCGAAGAGTATCGTATCGAACGATCCCCTAATATCAATGAACTTATGAAGAGACTAAGTCTCGGAATGATACAACGCATTCATACACATATATGATAACATTAATCTCATTGACTAGTACAAGTATAAAACTTGCCTCAAACCGAAGGCGAGAAGGTACTTCCACGATCAACGTCCTTAATGAAATTATCGGCCGCTCGAACAACCTTGAATAATACAATTACCAATAATCCGTTCAATATACGAATCAACACGAATATAACGAACTCAAAACGTCGATACGATTTAACCAAGTTCATTGGGGCATTAAATCGAACACTTTGTGGCCAACTTCGATTGTTTACAACCAAACTTCAATAATACCAACATCAAATCCCCAAGAAGTGTTTCAAACCAACAAAACATCTTCAATACGGTCAATAATCCAATATGAATAACCAAATTCGTGATTTCAACCATAGTTAATCGAAAACCCCCCAAATCCAATTCAATATTCAAAGTGTTCATGCGTATATCACTTCATACAACATGATCTTAACATCCAAAACATCATATCTCAATACAAAATCTAAATCCAAGATGTTGAAGAAATTACCTCTTGAAGATCCAAGCACTTTGATCCGAAGAACACGCGATAGATCGACTATCCAGGCTTCACGATCGAAAGGAAATAAAGAAAATCAAACCCTCAAGTGATAGATGATGAAAATTCTCTCCCTCAAGCCTTCTCTCTCGGACAAGGTGGATGAAATGAAAAAAAATGAGTGAATCTCGCTGAAAAAACGCAATTATAGTGCTGACGGCACTGTGTGCCGTGGCCCAGCCGAAGTATGCCGCGGCACAGGGCCAAATCTGCCCCCAGTGATCGGCAGTGTGCCGTGGCCCGGACGAATGTGCCGCGGCAGTGACTCGGCAGTGTGCCGCGGCCCCGTCGGCATGTGCCGCGGCACACGGTACAGACGGGTTGGCCGATAAGTTGCAACATAAGTGTGCCGCGGCCCAGACGAGTGTGCCGCGGCAGTGACTCGGCAGTGTGCCGCGGCCCTGCCGGCATGTGCCGTGGCCCACGGTACAGGCTGCTCGGCCAAAAACTGGAACATGTGTGTGCCGCGGCGCACACTCCTTGTGCCGCGGCCCACACCCCCTTTGGGTTCTAAAATGATGAAAAATGATCCGGGAAGAGAATAAAAGCAATAGGAATCAATATTTGGGAAACAATAACACGAAATGGAAGTACGGAAACCCCAAAACGGTGGTTCCAAGCAATGATTGCAAGGGTTCGCCCAACCAAACACAATTTGAACAATGAGGAGATTAGAAATGACATGAACTCCAACGTCAACAACGACTAATGAATCAATTACAATAGTCAAGATAATACTCTTGTCTCGTTTCCCGAGTAAGGTTGAAACAATGAATGATATCGATACACAAATCGAAGTTATTCCGAACGATGAACATGGATGAATGATTATTATCAAGTGAAAAAATTTCATAGTGACTAATTCCGAATGAAGTTACTGAATGATAATGACTGAATTACAACCGGGTATTACAATGATGATATTGTTGATGATTAGTTCATGTGTTGTCAAATTGTTGGAGGATAACATGATTATTGTTTGTTTTTATGAACATATGATGAAGAACATAATGATTATAACTTGGGGATGGGTATGTTCTTGATGTTTAGGAATACTTAGATGTTATAATCACATTTTGGAATGAGTATGTTAAGATTTTTAGATGATTAACATGGTTTGAAGGTGATTGTTGATACCATAGATGTTCTTGGGAGGTTATAATCATTAAATGAAAGATTGTGATGAGTTATGAGATAATTATCATAGTTTTGAAATGGTTAAGTTAAACCTGATGTTAAATCCAAAATTCCTGATGACTTGGTGATTGAGGATTGTTTAGAACATCATGTTTTAAGTGTTGGTAATGTTCTTGAGAGGATTGTGATGATAAATGATGATACTATCATAATAGGATGATTAACTGAATGTGGTTCTTGATAATCCACATGCAATGGATTATCATAAATATTGAAGAACATTATGAACATTTTAGTTTGATCATAGAGATAAATTGAGGAGGTTGAATTCATATTAGTACTTTGATATTCGTTTGAATAGCTTGAAACTATTCATGTTGAATCTAGGGTATCAATTTTTACGGATGTCGGTATTGTGAAATTGTGTTATTGATTAAATTGTACTTCATTCATGGTTGCTTGCTCGAGTGAGTGTTGTTTGTCGAAGGACGTCGTTTGTTCTTTAGAGGGAAGACTACTTTTCGCCTTCGAAATTGAGGCAAGTTATCTTGCTTGGTTATTATGATAAATTATTCTTGTAAATGTTGTACATTTTCATATATGTGTAATGCTTTATGAATCTATGATTCATATTGAGGATTTATTTTTGATCATGTCGATCGTATCGTTGTGGGATTGTAATACCAAGTTCACTATCGTTGATACCATTGATCTTTTGATCGTTGTTGTCACTTTGGTGAATTCCTTTGATCCTTGTCGGATATGTTGATTATTTGAGTTTTATTGTCATGATGTATCGTGACATCTCTAGAATCATATCTGCATGCCGATTGATTATGTGTAGGATTTTTAGTCTGGCATATATGGTCGTGTGTTGATGTTTCTACATTGGACCATGCACAAGATACGTTTACTTCGTGAGTCTAATTAAGTACATTGTCCCACGTATATCCTGATGATTCCGTATACAGGGTGGACATGTGCATTGACACATGGTCGAGCGTACTATTATGCCATCTTTGAGCCATATTTGATTGGTCATTCATACACCATGTGTGATTGGGTATGTCCGACTAGTTGCGCTTGGTTGTTCATATGCCCGAAGGGTATGTTTGACAGTGAGGTTTATTTCATTGAGATCTATTGGATGTGATTTGTGTAATCTTGAGATTTATTATTATGTATATCTGATCCTGTAGTTTTGGGCGAAATACTTGTTGTTGTATTTGAGGTCTAGCGAATGCTAAGGCACACGAGGAGCATGGTGACGACGAAGGCTTTGAAGGATACTAGCTTGGGACCCCGAGTCTTCTTTTCTCCCATTATGATTGAATAGTGTATTTTTACTTCCGCTTTATTGTATTTCTCTTAAGTTGTATTATTTTTGGTATACTCCATCTTCATATGGTTTATACTGGTATTTTAGATCCCGTGTACTTTGGCAATTTATAAAAGTATGATGTATAATTTCCTTGTCAGAGTGTTGGGTAATATTATGTGGTTCGGCACTTCAGTTATATTACGGTTGGTCAGTGTATTTGTATCGTCTGGTGGGTCTTAGTGTGTGGTCCACAGTAATGTAATAGCCGCCATTTTTAGGGTATTACAAGATATTGTGATTATCTACTTGGTATGTGAATTAATCATGACCATTTAATACAAATTAGATTTTTAGCCATAAAAATTAAACTAAAAAACTAGTTTTTCTGACGCAACCATTTCTTCTTTATGGCAATTTACTATTTTCTTAATCACGTTATGAAACATAAGCTCTCAAGAAAAATCCGAGAAAAAGAGAAAAAAATCGTGTGTGACATTTTTGAACTACGAGGGTACATGAAAATTACATCTTTTAATTCATTATCCGTCTGATTAGACTATTTTTGAACGCTCTGGATCGGGGTTGGCGTGTTTTATGATCTAGGTGTGATCATCAAGTAGTATACCCTTGCAAATATATCTTGTGCAACTTTTGTATTTTAATTGATTTGGGATATTCAGTTGTGTGATGAAGCTGAGATTTCGACAACAGCTTACCGACAGTTCTAAGTACTTAATGATGGAGATTACATTATGTAAAGTATTTGCAGTGAAATAAATGCTGGACAGAAGTAATTTTTTTCTGACCCATTGCTGCATTATCTTTTTGCGTTGCCTATCTCTATCTGTCGATCCTGATCCGCGAGCATATGATCCTATATTCACCCTGCTATGACCCTCTTATCCGAACTTCTACCTGACTTGCGACTATATCCGCCTCTATATATCGGCCCCATTTACAATCTACTGGTGACACTAAACTATCCAACCCATGTCCTCCAGATCTCTATTGCTAAGAGTTAGAAGGCCCCGTGATACCAACTATTGTAAAATATGTTGACCCAGTCTGGTTGCATGGTCCGACCTATTGAAGAGAATCAAAACAACTTGCAGTCAGTTCAACCTATTCCTACTCAACCCAGTCGTCGAACTTGGCCCATTTTATCCCGAGACCATAAAACTTTAGATCTAGATCCATCACTCGGCCCAACACATGTCCCTTTGTACGTTCTGCATCACACCCAACTCATGTTCTCCCCTACTCCTATTGGGTTTATGGGCCAATTGCCGAGCCAAGTAGCCCTTTTCGGTATCTTTTGACTATCTCATTTTTCCTAGTTCACCATTCATATAGTTAGTAATTTGTATGTCAACAAATATATCTGTGTTTTTCACATGCCATATAGTCGTATCATGACGATATATACACCATGGAGAGAAAGAATTTTTCTCCATTTCATTCCAGGATCGAA
Organism: Orobanche coerulescens; assembly: GCA_033398695.1. NCBI lineage: Eukaryota > Viridiplantae > Streptophyta > Magnoliopsida > Lamiales > Orobanchaceae > Orobanche > Orobanche coerulescens. The sequence continues at coordinate 115,849,724 of CM065807.1, read as the reverse complement.
GCAATTATTGGAACGAGTGTAAAGAACGGGACATCGTCCTCATGTAACATTTTCTAATTGTTCCCATTTTTTAATTCCTCAAAGTCAATGATTTTCATCATGGGGGAGTCGCTATTTTGTATCAGTTATTAAAATATAACAAACATCAATTGGTGACTGATTTATCGTGGTTAAAGACGACTTGTGGCAGATTTTTAGATGGCAAATAGGAATTATTAGGTGCTAACATGAATGATTTATAAATACGATGAGACTTCATTGAACACTTGATGATGACATAGAGTATATATATTTGATTTTGTAATATTTGTCAAGGGATAGTTCGTTTTCTTGAAAAGAAATGTCTAGAATCGAAATCCAAAATTTGTTATTTAATTTGAGTTCGGTTCTTGATCTTTTTTTTTCAGGAACCGAACTTCTAGGAACTGAAGTAATTTTCTCAAGAAATTAAAAATACCCGAACCAAAGTTCACATTTTAAATTTCTTAGAAAGAACCGAAAAGAATCGAATTTTTTTCTGTTACTTTGGTTCTTTACAAACTTCTCTGAGGAAGGCATAGTAAATTGAGGTGTTTTAGTAGGGTTTATATTTTGGGTATTACGAGTTATAATATATTGTTCGGTTATTGACATTAATTTCAGGTATTACGGTTATTAAAATTTTGAAACAATAGTAACCGAACTCAAACCTGAAGTTTATTTCATAACCTGAATCCGAAGTTTTTGATATTTTCTTTCTCAATACCCGAACCAAACCGGACCAAAATTGACAGTTCAATTTGAATTTTCGGTTATTCAGGTCCTAAATCCCGGTCATGGTCAATTTGATTTCACAATTAATATATAGGGTATTAAAGAGGATGTGCTAAGAATATTGATATAACTCAATAAATACAAAAAAGCATTTAGGTTTTTAAACAAATATTTGGAAAAAGAAAGATTTTTAAATAAAGAAAGCCCTTTAATAGATTGAGTAAAGTACCCTTTTGGTCACTCAACTATTTAAGTTTTAACTATTTCGTCACTAAACTATTTTCTTTTTCCTTTGCATCCTTGAACTATGTATTTCATGGACTAATACGTCATTCGATTACATCACTGTTTATTTTACCGTTAAACATGATGAGTTGGCAGATACGTGGAGTTGGTGAGGTGACTAAGCAAACAATTGTGAAATTGTTCGGTTTTTTTCTCACCAAAATCTCCAATCCCCTGAAATTCCATTAACCCTGAATAACCTAATATCTATTTGTGAACTCTACCATAGCGCGAGAAAGAGAGAAAACGGTCACTAGCGACATCGAAGAATCAGCAGAGATTCAAGACAAATCAGGTCAGAATTCACATGTTCTTGATGAAAAACAAGATAATGGTCAGAATAACCTAATATCTATTTCTGGCTAGGGTTTGCAATATTGGAGAAGAAAAACAAACTACAACTATTTCTATCAAGTAAGTATTCATAACCTAAATTGAATACACATGTTCTTGATGAGATGATAATGGTTTTTTTTCTTTTTCAAAATAATAGTTGGTGATTTCTTTTTACTTTAGTATATGGATGCTCATGAGAATATTCCCAATCCTATTGATGTTGAGGAAGACAATAATGAAATTGATAAATGGTGGTTTGATAATGAATATTTTATAGAGAACATGATTAGTCGGTCTCAAAATAAGAATATTGATGAGAATGTTCCCAATCCTATTGGTGTTGAGAAAGACAATATTGGAGATGATAGTGATGATAGTTTGGAGGGTATTGATCATATGATGAAGAGTATATCTCTAATAGGGTTATAGCTGAAGAAATTAGGAGAGTAATGGGACACATAAATGTTGAGAATGACATTGTTTATTTTCAGAATGAGGATGATGGGAATGGTGAGACGGTAGAGAGTGAAAATGTTGAAGTTGAATATGTTGGAAATGAAGAGGGTGAATATGTATGTGATGAGAATGGTGAGAATGCACAAACCGAAAATATAGATGGTGAGAATGTTTGGGAACAATCAGATTACTTTGACTTTGAGACAGGGGGTGAGTTTAAACCATGAAAAAAAGTGTAGATGATGGGGGGTTATCTGATGAATCTGACTTTGTTCCTAAAAGTAGTAGTGATGAAGATGATTAACTGTTAACAAACAAAAAAAGAAGACTAGTTAAGGAAGTGCATTTCAATCCTAAAATAAATATCAAAACTTTTGATTTTTGTGTTGATATGATTTTTGAAAGCCCTGCACAATTGAAGGATCAGATCATATGCTGCAGCCCATGGTTATCCTATTAGGTTTCAGAAAAATGATAAAAAGAGGTTGCAAGCCTAATGCACAGACTGTCCTTGGAGTTTATGGGCAAGTTATGAAAGAAAGGATACAACTTTCAAGGTCAAATCCTACCAAAAGAAGCATAAGTGTTCAATGAAGCCAAGCATTAGAATGGTGAATGCTAAGTGGTTGGCAAATAGATTGGGTGACAGAATTAGATTAACTCCATTTATGAAGTTTAATGTAATCAAGGATTTGGTGAAGAAAGAAGTTGGTAGAGAAGTTACTTTTAAAATGTGTCAAAAAACAAAACAGAGGGCCTTGAATGCAGTTAAACAATCAATGAAGGAACATTATGCTACATTTTGGAACTATGTATATGAGTTGGCAAGAACTAATCCAGGCAGCACTATTGTGTTAAAAGGGACAGGTAATGAGTGGGTTGGGGATCCACTGTTTAGAAGATTTTATATATGTTTTGATGCAAAGGAAGTATATGATAAAAAGATTGTCCGAGGGTAGGAGATATGGATATAGAGTGGTGGTTGGTTTGGAGGATTCAGTTAAAAAGTCTAGAGAATGCAGTGCTTTGTGGGTTGGGAATTTAGATTTTGAGGTGGGTGGTGTTGGGATTCGGTGCCTAAAACGAAGGCCCAGCGGAAGCGGTAAAACGAAAATTAATTCGATCCGAATCCCTACGAGGATCGATCAAGCTATTATATACGAATATATAAATGAAATCACAAGAGATATTAGAAACTCACCCTTGTAGTCCGTTGATTAAATGGATTCCTTCCCTTGAGCTATTCCCCAAGCTCTTGAAATCCCGAGCACCGAAAGAACCGTGCCTCTACTTGCGACGCGCCTAAAAAATGATCGGAACGGCTTCCACTTCGTTGTCCTCTAAGGACACGGATAGAACAAAGTGGTAGGAGCTTTCGAATATAATGTATATCACTCCAAGTGTATAGATATATTATCTCTCAATTTACTTTTAATTTTTCTCTAAGAAAAATAAGAAGAAGTATCAAGTAGATGAAAAAAACTTTTCTCTCTCCCTTTTCTTTTTGTTCTCCGCCGTGAGTGTCCAGTGGTTGGGAGAAAAATTTGTTTGTGACTTCACTCAATATTCCTCATATATCTCACAAAGTCACCTTACTGTTATTTAAAGAGATATCAAATCTCTTATTTTCCTTGGTCTTCCATTTAGAAAATGGAGACAAAGACCAAAGAAGAAAGTTGGTGAAAGGGGGGCGGCCTGTAGAAGAATCGGAACGAGTTTGGTTCGTTTCGGACTCCCGTGAGTCCAAACAGAAGAAACTCCATTCCGTTCCGATGTATTTATATCAATTAATTAATCCAATTAATTAATCATATCAAATATAAAATAATACTACCTCCGTTCTTTTATAGCTGCAACATCTGAACTTTCACGCTTGCCAATGCATAATTTTGATTATTAATATATTCAATTCTTTATTTTTAAAAATTATAAGAAGTTGATATTTGGAAAATATATTTCGAGATGAATCTAACAAGATCTCAGATGACTATATTTTTTCATATGTATAAATCACAAAAGATGGTCAAAAGAGAGTATGTGAAAAGTGTAAAAGTTAACATGTTGAAATAATAAGAGAACGGAGGAAGTATAATTAATTTCTCCAAGAAATAATTATGTTCATGAATTAAATTAATCACCCAGTATAATATTTAATTCATTAGGCCGTAAATTAATTTATCCAATAAATTAATTTAGACATCCAATGTCCCAAAATTAATTAGACATCCAATGTCCAATAAATTAGATATCCAATATCTAATATTAATAAAGAGAGAATAAGCACGATCATTCCGTCGTCAATCCTATTGCGCGACTCGGTAGGTCCGTCTCAGTCAGCAATGGGAGGAACCAAAGAGTAGTAGCACCACCTAGCAAGCCTGGCGGCCAACACTGTACCCCAACTGAGAACGAAAGATTGGGATCATCCAAGAACCATTCTGTCGTGAATACCAATATACGTATAAACCCTTCTTTCACATGTCCCGATCTAGTTATAGGGTCACGATCAGTCAAACCCTATCTGTACTTGACGCTATGCATGCGTTAATGCAAATCGAAATCATTGAGCTCTCGTGTATCCAATACAACTAGCTCCAATGCTTTGGCCAAAGACTTTTGATCTCATCTGCCAATAACCGCATAGGACATATAACCCGCTCACTAACGGGAGACAGAATTCTATCTTGGTATTTAATAGGACCTACTACTTCCCCGTCAAGATGCACATCGAAGTTGACCCCCACCTCCCAGTTTATAGGGTCGAACTACTCTAATGAAAATCTTGACGTCACAAGCACATCCCTACTAAATCCTCAAGTCGAAGGTTCACAAATACCTATCACAACCTTTAGATTCCGTCATTGACTGTCCCAGAGTGAAATCCGTGTGACGAATCGAGGGTGAGTCGGTTCAAGTATACTAATCCAATTAGCATACCTATAATGTGTGCTCCCACTAACCATTAGTGTTCGACAGGCACTCTCCATGTCAAATAACACGTCATACAAGTTTTCACATAAACTTAACGCCCAGTCAAGTTTCATCAACCTGCAAACGATTAAGTATTTGAGCTATAAACCTTTCCAGTGCCGACCCCCATATCCAATAAGGAGTGGAACCTTTTTCTCTCAAATACATGGACTAGTTTCTATATGTATATTTACGAGTTAGGAATGCTAGTAACTACCAGTAAATAAAGAAACATCCATTGCCTTATATTAATGATTTACATAATTACAAGTACAATGCCCTCACTCAACATCCTTTGAGTGGCATTCGAGGGCATACTCCAAACAATCTCCCACTTGCACTCAATGCCACACACTATGGTATCTAATACCCATGTTCTCCAGATGACGCTCCAAGCTAGTCTGAGAAAGTGGCTTGGTCAGTGGATTAGTGACGTTATCGGCCGAGTCTACTCTGTGCAGCACAATATATCCCTTGCGAACAAATTCTCTTACGAGATGATACTTCCTCTCAATATGTTTGGTGTTGTTGTGAAACCTCGGCTCCTTGGCCTGTGCTACAGCTCCGTCGTTGTCGCAAAGACAGTGAACAGAAGCTCAAAGACATGGTATCACTTTAAGTTCTCCCAGAAACTTCTTAATCCAGAACCCTTCCTTGGAAGCCTCCGAGGCTGCTTGTTACTCAGCCTGACAGCTGGAATCAGCAGTCGCACTTTGCTTGGCGCTACACCGAGATACTGCTCCTCCATTAAGAGTAAATATGTAGCCAGAAGTAGACATCGAATCGTCCTCCAGTCCTTGGAAGTCCGAATCAGTAAATCCCACCACATCTAATTCTCCACCGCCATACATCAGAACCATATCTCTAGTCCTTCTTAAGTACTTGAGAACGTTCTTTACGGCAGTCCAATGTTCCCTACCTGGGTTTGCCTGAAACCTACTCACCACGCTTACAGCATGCGCAATGTCAGGTCTTGTACACAACATAGCATACATAAGGCTATCCACCACCGAAGCATATGGTATATTACTCATTTCCTTTCGTTGTTCCTCACTTTGAGGACACATCTTCAAGGAGAGTTTTATTCCATGTCGCATCGGTAGGAACCCTCTTTTAGAATCATTCATCTTAAATCGCTTTAAGATTTTATCTATATAGTGGGCTTGGGAAAGACCTTTGTTCTCTTCGCTCTATCCCGGTAGAGCCGAATTCCAAGAATATAGGTTGCTTCTCCCAAGTCTTTCATGGAGAAATTAATCGAAAGCCAAGCTTTCACAGAACTGAGCATTCCCACATCATTTCCTATTAGTAGAATGTCATCCATATATAGTACTAAAAATGCGATCTTGCTCCCACTAACCCTCTTGTATACACAAGGTTCCTCTTCATTTTGCACGAAGTCAAACTCTTTGACCGCCTCATCAAAACGAAGGTTCCAACTACGCGACGCTTGCTTCAGTCCATAAATGGAACGCTGAAGCTTGCACACTTTATGAATATTGACTTCGGACACAAAGCCTTTAGGCTGCTCCATATAGATTTCCTCTTCGAGGAATCCATTAAGAAAAGCCGTCTTTACGTCCATTTGCCATATCTCATATTCGTGGTAGGCAGCTATATCAAGCATCATGCAAATATACTTGATCATAGCTACGGGCGAGAAGGTATCATGGTAGTCGATCCCTTCTTTCTGGGTATAACCCTTTGCCACAAGCCTGGACTTATAGGCGTCAACCTTGCCATCACCATCAGTCTTTCTCTTATATATCCACTTGTTCCCAATAGGCATTATGCCCTTGGGGCGGTTTACTAGAGTCGAGACCTAATTGACATGCATCGAGTCTATCTCAGCTTCCATAGCTTCACGCCATTTCGCAGAGTCTACATCCACCATCGCTTGGTCATAGGTCGTTGGGTCGGTCTCTTGTCTATCATTTGGAACCTCATGGAGACCCAGCTCCTCCAAGTGCACGAGCCCATACCTCTCAGGTAAATGAGACACCCTACTAGTGTAACACCCCGAGATATTCGGAATAATTACAGCGCCGTAAACCCTTTAGGTAAGGATTTACAAGGCTAATTTTAAAAGAAGTGTAAATATAATCCAATCGTGCAACTGAAGTTCAAATACAGATTTGATTCAACCGATCAAATGAGTTAACTTATACAACCATATCGAAATGACCTTATTAAAACAGACGTACTCGAGTACTAAATGAACCAAGAAGACAAATCACAATAACCATAAACATCAACCACATCACTGAGCCATTTCATCGTCCTGTCGGAACTGTGGTTGCTTCCCCGCTCCTCGGCTACCTGAACATCAAAACAATGTCCACCCCCGAAGGGGTTAGCAAAGCAATGATAGTACAAGTATCATAATACATAAATCATCAATGCATCATAAACAAGCAAATCGGACTTCCGTCATCGGAATCCAACGATGCGAATCCTCATGATTCCATCAACATAGTACAGAGTAATCCAGCGATCCAGCGCCCTTGGTATAGATCCCCATGATGATCCCATCGGACCAACGCATGGTGGAAAACCCGTCCAGCGATCCAGTGCCCTCAGCATAGATCCCCATGATGATCCCTTCGGATCAACGCATGGTGGACATTTGATCCAGCGCCCTCAGCATAGATCCTCATGATCCCCTCGGATCATTTATACCATAAATCAATCAATTATGCATACATATATGCATTTCAATACGTTCATCAATACGAACAATTAACAACGAATACCACGAGAAATTACAGAAATACATCTCATATTCGACAACATGAACAAAACCATAAGCATGATCAACATTTCAATATAAATCGAACTCGACATATGATACTTGCCTCGAAAATGGCAAGAATGTAAATACTCCAATAAATGACACGCGTCCGTATGTCACCGCCCCTCGATCATCCCCTATGCAAGGCTCGGACCTAAGAAATAATAAAGAATTCCTTTCATGTCGTACGAATATCTAACGATCCGGTTTACGGCCGAAAACTCTAAAAATGAATTTCGCTCGATCATGAAGGCGCTACGTACTCAACGTAACGTGCGCTAAGCCTGCACGTTAACGTACGCAACTAATCAAGTCTAGCGTACGCTAGATGTGTACTGACAGCCCTCTCTGATCAGCCGACTGCCCTGCCTGATGATATAACGTACGTTACATACCAAACGTAGCGCACGTTATTCATTCCCGATAGCGCACGTTAATAAGCCTATCCTAGCGTGCGCAAACTACGTATGGCAGTTTACTACTGGACAGAAACTAGAGCTAAAGGTGATGAAACTCATGAAATCTTCAATGTTAATACAAGCCATCTCAGTGTATATCATGCTCATACGGTTTGTGAAAGACTTTCTACGGATTAAACGACTACAAGATACAAGGGTACGTCTAATCATCACAACACCATAATTCATCTTTGATCTTCAAGAAACATCATAAGTCCAATCCATTTCATGTCCCAAACGTATGATTCTATCATGTCAAAACATAAGAACTTGATACTCTCCCCATACTGGTCATAAACAGTTTTGAAGATACATGAATATGTTTAGGAGTCCAACACTAAAAAGGTTCAAAGGATTATACGATGAATAAGTGCCGAACGTCGAAAATGTCCTTCTAACACATGATGATCGACTAATAACGAATCTAACTGACTAGATAAGCATAATCAAACATCCAAAGAACACTACTAATATTGGTGAAGAATCACCTACCTCAAAGTAGTGAAGAACAAGGAGGAAATCGAAGCAAATCCAACGTCGAAGGCTTGAACACCAATCCTCAATGATCTACAATCTTCAACACGAGCTAGGATGCTGATGGGAAGTGTTTAGGATGAAGAGAGTAATACTCTAAGTATAAGGATTCGGATATTGGAAGAGAAAAGACTGAAAATACGAAAAGGATGTTGTCCTATTTATAGAAAATGGTTATTAGCGCGCGCTAGTCCATACTCGTAGCGTGCGCTAACGTCTTACTGACTTCACTGTACTCAGCACTTAGCGTGCGCTATTCACATGCCAGTAGCGTGCGCTAAGGCGTTGACTTGGCTTTTCCCGAAAGCCGTCCAGGTTCATCCCGACACAATCCGACCAAGATCCCCGGCCTGATCTCACCTACCACACGTCTCAATCATATTGACCACGTATAGCGTGCGCTAATGATCCTTTGTAGCGTGCGCTATGGATCCACGTTAGCGTACGCTACACATAGACGATAGCGTGCGCTACATGCGCAGAATCACAAATCTTAAATCACATTCAAGAAATCATACGCTCAACAACACCGGACTATGAAATACGGAGAATGATACTCAGATCAAAGTGCAATAATTACAATATCATAAGTTCCAAATACATTTCAGAAATCTCGGGTATTACATCCTTCCTCCCTAAAAAGAAGTTTCGTCCCGAAACTTAAGATGAAAACAACTCCGGATATCTAGTCTTCATACTGTCCTCCATTTCCCAAGTGGCCTCTTCAACTCCGTGTCGTGACCATTGTACTTTAACCAAGTGTATTGGTTTATTCCTCAATTGTTTGATCCGACTCTCGAGTATCTTGATTGGTTTCTCTTCGAAGGTGCCATCATTAGCTATCTCGATCTCGTCGAAATCAATGACGTGACTGGGGTCCGGTACATACTTCCGCAATTGGGATACGTGAAACACATTGTGAACGTGACTCAGTGATGGTGGTAAAGCCAACCTGTATGCTAAATCCCCAACTCTCTCTAGGACCTCAAATGGCCCGATATATCTCGGACTTAGCTTACCTTTCCTCCCAAAATGGAAAACCCCTCGTGTAGGAGACACCTTCAATAGTACATGGTCCCCGGTGTCGAACTCTAGAGGGCGACGACGTACGTCTGCATAAGACTTCTGTCGACTCTGGGCAGTCAACAGTCTTTCCCGAATCAAAGCTATCTTCTCTTGAGTCTGAACTATCAATTCCGGTTCCATCCCGATCAAGTCCGAAGAATCATCCCAGCACAGGGGTGATCGACATCTTCTCCCGTACAAAGCTTCAAATGGTGCCATCTTAATAGAAGCATGCCAACTATTATTGTAGGTGAATTCAATCAATGGCAAATGAATTTCCCAATCAGTTGACCAATCCAAAGCACAAGCTCTAAGCATGTCTTCTACTGTTTGTATAGTCCTTTCGGACTGACCGTCCGTTTGAGGATGATAAGCCGTGCTAAAGTTGAGCTCAGTCCCCAAAGCCCTATGAACTGCCTTCCAGAAGTGTGACACGAAACGACCATCTCGATCCGAAATAATGGTCTTCGGCGTCCCATACAATCTGACTATCTCCACAATAAATACTCGCGCCAATCTCTCGGGTCCCCATGTATCTTTAATTCCTAGGAAATGAGCCGACTAGGTTAGTCGATCAACTATAACCCAAATCATGTTCATTCCCTTTCTAGTCCTGGGCATACTGGTGATGAAATCCATCGAGATATCCTCCCACTTCCACTCAGGGATCGGAAGCGGTTTTAACATTCCGGCAGGTCGTTGATGTTCAATCTTAACCTGCTGACAAGTCAAACACTTCGAAACGTGCTCTGCTACGTCCTTCTTCATATTCCCCCACCAGAAGTTTTGTTTTAGATCCTTATACATCTTATCACGCTCGGTGAATAGAATAGGGCGCGCTATGAGCTTCCTTCAGAATTGTCCGTCTCAAATCATCATCATCGGGAACGCAAAGTCGACTTTGAAATCTCAGAACTCCATCATCTTGTATCACGAATCCTGGGGCCTTTCCTTTCTTTACTTCGTCACATAACCGAAGGATCAGAGAATTGTTCAACTGTTTAGACTTGATCTCCTCGACTAGTGATGAAGTCAGTTCCATCACATATAGTTGCCCTTGGATTCCTGGTGCCCATACTTCAATCCCTTCGCGATCAGTTCCCGCTGAATGCTGCTTTGGGATGTAAGTGCTTCCAACACTCGAAGAGAAACAGGTTTACGGCTCAAAGCATCGGCTACTACGTTTGCTTTCCACGGATGATAGAGAATCTCCAAGTCGTAATCCTTGATCAATTCCAGCCACCTTCTCTGCCTCATGTTTAATTCTTTCTGACTGAAAATGTACTTGAGACTTTTATGGTCTGTAAAGATCTGGCAACGAGTGCCGTACAAATAATGTCACCAAATTTTCAAGGCAAAGACCACAGCTGCTAGCTCCAGATCATGAGTCGGGTAATTAACCTCATACGGTTTCAATTGCCGAGAAGCATAGGCAATCACCTTATCCTTTTGCATCAACACACAACCCAGACCCTGATTTGAAGTGTCGATGTATACCATGAATCCATCAGTTCCCTCTGGCAGTGCTAATATAGGTGTTGTCGTTAGTCTCCTCTTAAGTTTGTCAAAACCAGCCTGGCACTTCTCATCCCACGTGAACTTTTGAGTTTTCTGTAACAGCTGAGTGAGCGGACGAGCAATTTTGGAAAATCCCTCTACAAAACGGCGGTAATATCCAGCAAGTCCTAAGAAGCTTCGGACTTCTTTCACGTTATTAGGGGCTTCCCATTCCAAGATTGCTTCGACTTTCTTCGGGTCCACCTGAACTCCGTCAGCTGATATCACATGCCCAAGGAAAGTTACTTCCCTAAGCCAGAACTCGCATTTGGAAAGCTTTGCATACAGCTGTTCCTTCCTCAAGGTGCTCAAAACCACACGCAAGTGTTCGGCATGCTCCTCTGTGTCCTTTGAATATATCAAAATGTCGTCAATGAAGACGACCAAAAACTTGTCCAAGCATTCTAAGAATACCCGATTCATTAATTGCATGAATACCGCAGGAGCATTGGTAAGTACAAATGGCATCACTACGAATTCATAATGCCCGTACCGGGACCTGAAAGCAGACTCTGGTATATTCGATTCCTGAATTTTCAACTGATGGTATCCTGATCGTAAGTCAATCTTCGAAAATACCCTTGCCCCTTGCAGTTGATCAAACAAGTCGTCGATCCGAGGTATAGGATACTTATTCTTGATTGTCATCTTGTTGAGCTCCCTGTAATCAATACACAGTCGGAGGGATCCGTCTTTCTTCCGGACAAAGAGAACGGGCGCTCCCCAAGGAGAAACGCTAGGTTGAATATAACCCTCCTGTGACAATTCCTCCAGTTGCTTCTTGAGTTCATACATCTCGGTTGGCGCCATGCGGTATGGTGCTCTGGAAATAGGAGCGGCTCGAGGCTCTAATTCGATAGTGAATTCCACCTCTCTCTGCGGAGGTAACCCAGGTAGTTCGTCAGGAAATACATCGGAGAATTCATTCACAACTGGAATCGATGAGAGCTCTATTCCTTCCTCTTTCCTCATGGCATAGCACCAAAGTCCATGACATCCCTGCTTCAGTATTTTCACGGCTTTCATTGCTTTGATTAATTTTCCCGAGCTTCCCGGTCTCCATCCTCGGAATAAGTGTTCAGATCCGTCATCAGCAATGATAAAAATAACTCTCTTTTGGTAATCCAGAATAGCTCCATAACGGTTGAGCCAATCGTCTCCGAGAATTAAATCGTCACCGTAGATGTCAACTACAATAAGGTTCGATAGCCAATCTCTCCCTCCTTTAGACACTGGAAAATCCCTAGCTTCTAGGGTTCCCACAATTTTCTCTCCGCTCGGTAAACCCACAACATAAGGTTCACAATTATACAAGCACGAGATTTTCAAACTATTAACACAGTTCAAAGATATAAAAGAATGCGTAGCTCCCGAATCGAACAAGACACTAACTAGTTGCAAAAGGATCTGAATCGTACCTGATGCAACAACTGTGTTTTGATCATCCTTCTTCATCTCGTAAATATGCGGAGGAACGGACCCAGCGCTGGATGCCTCTCTTTTCCCAACATTCTGCTGCGGGAAACCGCTTTGCTGCGTCTGGTTTACACTAGTGTCCTTCGGAATCGGTACAGGAGTGCGAGTACCAAAAGATCGGGTCGCATTCCCACAAAATGTTGCGCGATGTCCTTCCTGTCCACACTCGAAACAGTCACGCAGAGCGCGAAACAATCACGTCGAACATGTCCCGCTTTGCCACAGTTATAACACTTCTTCCTGCGTCTCAAAGCAGCTTGGTGCTGCCCGGAACTTCTTTCCACCTCGAGAAGGATGCGGAGGCCTCCTGGATGAATGAAAAGAGGACTGACCCCTGCGAGGCCCGCTACTCTTATTCTCCGTGAAGTTGCCAGACACCTTCTGTTTCTTTGCTTCCGTCGATTTCTCTACTGCTGCCTCCTTCATATCATAGGCCAACGCCTTGTCCTGATACTGTCGCAAAGTGGTACATTCAAATCCGGACATATATTGTTGAATTTCCGGCTTCATTCTCATGTCAAAATGGAAAATCCTCTCCGCCTCGGTCCTGACCAAGTGGCGCACGTAAGTCAGCTGGTGATTAAAAGTCTTAATCACGTCCGTCACAGATGCTTCTGAATTTTGTGGTGAGAAAAACTCCCGAACTCGGGCCTCTCTAACTAGGCGAGGACAATACTGCGCTTCCATCATCAATTTGAACTCCGTCCAGTCAACATTATGCCCCTCGGGTCGAATGGCCTCCCACCAGTCGAAAGCCTCCCCCGTTAGAAGATACTGGGCGACCGGAACCTTTTTGTCGTTGGGACAGTTAATTCCCGCAAAAATCTTCTCTAACTCCTTCAGCCAGTGATCCCAAGAAAGCGTCTCAGCAGAACCGTCAAATTTCGGAGGATGCAATTTGATCACCTCAGTGAGCCATTTATCTCCCCGATTATCCACGTTATGCTGCTGTCCCATCGCCGTCTGCATGCGATCCACAACTTGAGCAAACTGGTTTATCTGAGCAACCACCTGTTGAAGCACTCCCGGCACGTTAGGATCTGCATCATTATTTGCTGATCCCTGTTGTCCCCCGGAATGGGAATCCGTTCGGCTAGCGGTTATTTCTGGGGTAGACACCGAATCTTCTTGTCTCGCGTTTCCACGTCCGCGTCCACGACCGCGTCCGCGCCCACGACCTCCTCTCAACATACTGTAAACATAAATACTCAATATCCAGGGCAAACTTTCTAAAAGTACATCCATCAATGTTCACAAACATGAATTAAATAAAACGGTAGTATTTGAGGTTTAGGAAACTTACAACCACGGTCCACACGACGATGCTGGCTCAGCAGTGATGTTACGAACGACCAATAATCAAATAACGTAAACAGACCCAACTAACCCGACTGCCAAGATATCCATGAATCTTAGCTCCGATACCATATTCTGTAACACCCCCAGATATTCGGAATAATTACAGCGCCGTAAACCCTTTAGGTAAGGATTTACAAGGCTAATTTTAAAAAAAGTGTAAATATAATCCAATCGTGCAACAGAAGTTCAAATACAGATTTGATTCAACCGATCAAATGAGTTAACTTATACAACCATATCGAAATGACCTTATTAAAACAGACGTACTCGAGTACTAAATGAACCAAGAAGACAAATCACAATAACCATAAACATCAACCACATCACTGAGCCATTTCATCGTCCTGTCGGAACTGTGGTTGCTTCCCCGCTCCTCGGCTACCTGAACATCAAAACAATGTCCACCCCCGAAGGGGTTAGCAAAGCAATGATAGTACAAGTATCATAATACATAAATCATCAATGCATCATAAACAAGCAAAACGGACTTCCGTCATCGGAATCCAACGATGCGAATCCTCATGATTCCATCAACATAGTACAGGGTAATCCAGCGATCCAGCGCCCTTGGTATAGATCTCCATGATGATCCCGTCGGACCAACGCATGGTGGAAAACCCGTCCAGCGATCCAGCGCCCTCAGCATAGATCCCCATGATGATCCCGTCGGACCAACGCATGGTGGACATTCGATCCAGCGCCCTCAGCATAGATCCTCATGATCCCCTCGGATCATTTATACCATAAATCAATCAATTATGCATACATATATGCATTTCAATACGTTCATCAATACGAACAATTAACAACGAATACCACGAGAAATTACAGAAATACATCTCATATTCGACAACATGAACAAAACCATAAGCATGATCAACATTTCAATATAAATCGAACTCGACATATGATACTTGCCTCGAAAATGGCAAGAATGTAAATACTCCAATAAATGACACGCGTCCGTATGTCACCGCCCCTCGATCGTCCCCTATGCAAGGCTCGGACCTAAGAAATAATAAAGAATTCCCTTCATGTCGTACGAATATCTAACGATCCGGTTTACGGCCGAAAACTCTAAAAATGAATTCTGCCTGGACTGCTTAGCGTGCGCTACGTACTCAACGTAACGTGCGCTAAGCCTGCACGTTAACGTACGCAACTAATCAAGTCTAGTGTATGCTAGCTGTGTACTGACAGCCCTCTCTGATCAGCCGACTGCCCTGCCTGATGATATATCGTACGTTACGTACCAAATGTAGCGCACGTTATTCATTCCCGATAGCGCACGTTAATAAGCCTATCCTAGCGTGCGCTAACTACGTATGGCAGTTTACTACTGGACAGAAACTAGAGCTAAAGGTGATGAAACTCATGAAATCTTTAGTGTTAATACAAGCCATCTCAGTGTATATCATGCTCATACGGTTTGTGAAAGACTTTCTACGGATTAAACGACTACAAGATACAAGGGTACGTCTAATCATCACAACACCATAATTCATCTTTGATCTTCAAGAAACATCCTAAGTCCAATCCATTTCATGTCCCAAACGTATGATTCTATCATGTCAAAACATAAGAACTTGATACTCTCCCCATACTGGTCATAAATAGTTTTGAAGATACATGAATATGTTTAGGAGTCCAACACTAAAAAGGTTCAAATGATTATACGATGAATAAGTGCCGAACGTCGAAAATGTCCTTCTAACACATGATGATCGACTAATAATGAATCTAACTGACTAGATAAGCATAATCAAACATCCAAAGAACACTACTAATATTGGTGAAGAATCACCTACCTCAAAATAGTGAAGAACAAGGAGGAAATCGAAGCAAATCCAACGTCGAAGGCTTGAACACCAATCCTCAATGATCTACAATCTTCAACACGAGCTAGGATGCTGATGGGAAGTGTTTAGGATGAAGAGAGTAATACTCTAAGTATAAGGATTCGGATATTGGAAGAGAAAAGACTGAAAATATGAAAAGGATGATGTCCTATTTATAGAAAATGGTTATTAGCGCGCGCTAGTCCATACTCGTAGCGTGCGCTAACGTCTTACTGACTTCACTGTACTCAGCACTTAGCGTGCGCTATTCACATGCCAGTAGAGTGCGCTAAGGCATTGACTTGGCTTTTTCCGAAAGCCGTCCAGGTTCATCCCGACACAATCCGACCAAGATCCCCGGCCTGATCTCACCTACCACACGTCTCAATCATATTGACCACGTATAGCGTGCGCTAATGATCCTTTGTATCGTGTGCTATGGATCTACGTTAGCGTACGCTACACATAGACGATACCGTGCGCTACATGCGCAGAATCACAAATCTTAAATCACATTCAAGAAATCATACGCTCAACAACACCGGACTATGAAATACGGAGAATGATACTCAGATCAAAGTGCAATAATTACAATATCATAAGTTCCAAATACATTTCAGAAATCTCGGGTATTACAAGTAGACCTACGAGGTGGTTGTACTTGTGTTTCAGAAGGTTTGGTTCCAATTTCTTGCACAGATGTCTCCCGAGGAGTTTCATTGTATTCTTCTAAAGAAATACTTCTACCTGCCCCGTCTTCCTGAATGAACTCATCTTCCAGGAAGTGTGCTTATAAAGCAACAAGATCATTCGATCTTCGGGCATGTAGAATAGATATCCAATCGTCCCAGATGGGAATCCAATGAAACGTCCCTTCGCGGACCTAGCTTTCAACTTCTCCACCTTAGTCTTCTTGACATAGGCCGGACATCCCCAAATCCTAATATGATTAAGACTTGGTTTCCTACCCTCCCATGTGGAGTTTTAGGAACGGATTTGGAAGGACATCTATTCAAGATGTAAGCAGCAGTCAGGAGTGCATACCCCACAGGTAAATCGGGAAGTTAGTATATCCCATCATGGAACGGACCATGTTCAACAAGGTCTGATTCCTTCTTTCTGACACACCATTTAACTGAGGAGTACCTGGAGGTGTTAGTTATGAAACTATTCCATGTTCTTAAGGAACTCATCAAACTCTGTACTCATATACTCGCCACCTCGGTCCGACCGAAGTGCTTTGATATGATTACCAATTTGTTTCTCGACTAGGGCCTTGAATTCCTGGAATATCTCAAAAGCCTCGGATTTATGTTTTATTAGGTATACATAACCAAACCTAGTATGATCATCTGTAAACATAATGAAATATTGATATCTGTCATGTGCTGCTTCCAAAGCACCACATACATCGGTATGGATTAATCCCAGTTTATCAGGGGCTCTTTCAAAAGTCCCTGTGAAGGGGAACTTAGTCATTTTGCCTTTAAGGCAAGATTCACAAGTAGGAAAGGAGTATAATCCCAATGGACCCATAAGTCCATCTTTTTCCATCTTGTAAACCTTGGTCTGACCAACATGACCAAGTCTAAGATGCCATTTCAAAGCTTGATTGGTTTCATCCCTACCACGTTTTCTAATCATAGTATTCACAACTACTTTGTTGCTGAGATTTAGATGATACAATCCATTTAACAATGTAGCAGTACCCACTAATTTATTTCTGAAATAAATTTTGCAGGAACCATCACCAATGAAAAATGAAAAGCCTTTTCGGTCCATGACCGGAATGGATACAATGTTTTTGTGCCCCTTGGGCAAAACAAGTACATCTTCTAAAGTCAAAACAAAGCCGGATTCTAAACCCAAAAGAATTAATCCTATGTCGGCCGCCTCGACACTATGCCCGCTTCCGACTGTGATCATAACTTCTCCAGCTCCAATCTTCCTACTTTGTTCCAGATCCTGATTCATGGTACAAATATGAGAACTAGCACCAGAATCCAGTATCCAGGAAGTAGAAAATACAGTAGCAGAACAATTTATTTCCAAAACTAAAAGTTCTGTACCTGAAGTGCCATGAAGAATCGGACAGTCTCTAGCCCAGTGTCCCAGCTCACCGCAGTTGAGACAAGTATCCTTCTTCTTGTTTTTCTTCGGAACCGTCGGGGCCTTGCCCTTGCCCTTGAAGTCCTTGACATGTGGTCCAGTCTGCTTCTTGGTCTTTTTCTTTTTGTTCTTAGACCTCCGAGGTCCAGAAGAAATCACAAGAGCAGACTCCTTCATCCGCGGAGTCTTCATCTGAGACTGAGCGGTCACAAGTTTGTTCATTAGCCCATCTAAATTACATGCAATCTCATTGCAGTTGAAGTTCATAACAAAATGTGAGAAGGAATCAGGGAGAGACTGTATGATAAGGTCGGTTTGGAGAGAAGTATCCATTTTAAAATCAAGAGCCTCCAATCTCTCGATCATGGATATCATTTTGAGGACGTGTTCCCCAACCTTCTCACCTTCCTTCATCCTTGCACCAAACAGTTGCTTGGATATCTCATATCTAGCAGTTCTGTTGTGCTCACCATAAAGTTCGGTTAAGTGAGAATCTGCCTAGCAGAAGTCATTTTTTCATGAGCTCTCTGAAGCTCATTAGACATAGAAGCCGTCATGTATGCATGGACTTTTATGTCATCCTTAACCCACTTTTTGTGGTTTTCAATCTCTTCCTGATTGGCTCTGGTCCGCACAGGAGGCGCCGGAATGTCCGTCTCCATGACATATCCCAGTGTCTCTATACTGAGGACAATTATCAGATTGCGGAGCCAGTCCACAAAGTTAGGTCCAATCAGGGTGTTCTTTTCGAGTAGAATTGCGACTGGATTCATTGTCATATTGAGAGTTATGTTTGCATTAAGTATAACAGATTAATTAGTGACTTGTTATATTATGTTCTCAGTATATAATTAAGGTCTTTTCTATTCTTGTTACCCAGCTACCACTATTTTTATCGGAATAACACACTCCCATGTGAAATCCGGAAGTATCGTCGCTCTACTTCATAGTGGTGATCGAGTTCTTTATAAATCTTAATAGAGGGCAACCGAACAGATTTCTAGTCTATTAATTTTCATAAAGTGGTGTCCAACACCAACCCATCTGATGGATGATTCGATCTTCTTTTTCCCCTTGTTCACTCCCCTCAACCTATACGGTTTCTATGGTTCGTGAACAAGTTAAGTTTATATCATCGACGCAGATCAGTTTCACAATTGAATCTTATCCGGCAACCTATCAGGTTTCTAGGGATAAAATTTGCTCCAACCGAAGGCATCCAATGGGCTCCCGGTAATTTATTCATCTTCCCGAGCGAATACCCCGATAACTCGGAAGCATAGCACATCCGGTTTGGATCTCAATTTCCCGAAAGCTCGATGGAGGGAAGGAAAACCTTGAAACCTTATAAACTTAATAATTTGTCATGGGAGAATTTTCGCGATTAATGTTACACTTTGCACATTAATTCATTTAAGCGCGTTTGTTGCATTCATACAATATGAACAACCATTCACAACCTAGTTGCTACCAACATGTGGTTCATGGACCGTTCCTAGAATAAAAAACTTAGTAATCTAATTACAAGTCTGCGTCTTGAATCTTCGTCTTCTCGAACGGATCTTCCTCCGGTCTTCGTCATTACATATAAATTTTACATTGAAAAATTGCATCCTAGATACAAATAATTCTAGTAAAATAAATAGGCTCAAAACGGCCTTTACAACCCAATCGAATAAAACCGAACAATTCAAAACTAAGTCAATGAACCACATCCCCATTTAAAAGCATTCATCCAATAAATACTAAATAAATGGATTACACATTAAATATATTGATCCAACCAATATAAAAAAATAACCATATATTAGAATTAATCCAATTAATTCACAAGGATGGTAGTTTTAATTCATTCGTATAAACCAGACGATAAATATTTCACAATAATAAATTTCCTCAAAATAAAACACCAAGTATTTTATTTAGTCAAATTAAATCTAATTTAATTTCCGGAAATTATTATAACGAAACATAAACACAAAACGGAGTCGAAATAAAATCGCCCGGGCCTAGCCCGTGGTCCGGCATCACATCCGGTCCTTTGCCGAGGGGCTAATCGCCTGCAGAAGCAAGCCGCCTGACAATGTCCAAAGACCTTTCTGGCAAAGACTCCCGGTAGGCGATTTTCCGACTCTTTTTCGTCCCGATTTCAAAAATTATATTTTTATAATTTTAATATTACCCATATAATTCAGTTTTAATAAATAAAACCGATTTATATAGTAACATAAAAACATGGAAAAAATAAATTTTCGGCGAACAATTAAAACAACGAATTAAACGATCATGATTCCAAATCACTAATCATTTAATAAAGCATTCCAAATGCTATATATTGTATATACGATCGCAAGACATACGTTCTGATACTACTGTTGGGATTCGGTGCCTAAAACGAAGGCCCAGCGGAAGCGGTAAAACAAAAATTAATTCGATCCGAATCCCTACGAGGATCGATCAAGCTAGTATATACGAATATATAAACGAAATCACAAGAGATATTAGAAACTCACCCTTGTAGTCCGTTGATTAAATGGATTCCTTCTCTTGAGCTATTCCCCAAGCTCTTCAAATCCCGAGCACCGAAAGCACCGTGCCTCTACTTGCCACGCGCCGGATAAATGATCCGAACGGCTTCCACTTTGTTGTCCTCTAAGGACACGGCTAGAACAAAGTGGTAGGAGCTTTCGAATATAATCTATATCACTCCAAGTGTATAGATATATTATCTCTCAATTTACTTTTAAATTTTCTCTAAGAAAAATATGAATAAGAAGAAGTATCAAGTAGATGAAAAAAACTTTTCTCTCTCCCTTTTCTTTTTGTTCTCTGCCGTGAGTGTCCAGTGGTTGGGAGAAAAATTTGTTTGTCAGTTCACTTAATATTCCTCATATATCTTACAAAGTCACCTTACTATTATTTAAAGAGATATCAAATCTCTTATTTTCCTTGGTCTTCCATTTAAAAAATGGAGACAAAGACCAAAGAAGAAAGTTGGTGAAGGGGGGCGGCCTCTAGAAGAACCGGAACGAGTTTCGTTCGTTTCGGACTCCCGTGAGTCCAAACAGATAAAACTCCATTCTGTTCCGATGTATTTATATCAATTAATTAATCTAATTAATTAATCATATCAAATACAAAATAATATAATTAATTTCTCCAAGAAATAATTATTTTCATGAATTAAATTAATCACCCAGTATTATATTTAATTCATTGCCGTAAATTAATTTATTCAATAAATTAATTTAGACATCCAATGTCCCAAAATTAATTAGACATCCAATGTCCAATAAATTATATATCCAATATCTAATATTAATAAAGAGAGAATAAGCTCGATCATTCCGTCGTCAATCCTATTGCGCGACTCGGTAGGTCCGTCTCAGTCAGCAATGGGAGGAACCAAAGAGTAGTAGCACCACCTAGCTAGCCTTGCGGCCTACACTGTACCCCAATGGAGAACGAATGATTGGGATCATTCAAGAACCATTCTGTCGTGAATACCAATATACGTATAAACCCTTCCTTCACATGTCCCGATCAAGTTATAGGGTCACGGTCAGTCAAACCCTATCTGTACTTGACGCTATGCATGCGTTAATGCAAATCGAGATCATTGAGCTCTCGTGTATCCAATGCAACTAGCTCCAATGCTTTGGCCAAAGACTTTTGATCTCATCTGCCAATAAATGCATAGGACATATAACCCGCTCACTAACGGGAGAAAGAATTCTAGCTTGATATTTAGTAGGACCTGCTACTTGCCCGTCAAGATGCATGTCGAGGTTGACCCCCACCTCCCGGTTTATAGGGTCAAACTACTCTAATGAAAATCTTGACGTCACAAGCACATCCCTACTAAATCCTCAATTCGAAGGTTCACGAATACCTATCACAACCTTTAGATTCTGTTATTGACTGTCCCGGAGTGAAATCCGTGTGAGGAATCGAGGGTGAGTCAGTTCAAGTATACTAATCCAATTAGCATACCTATAACATGTGCTCCCACTAACCATTAGTGTTCGACAGGCACTCTCCATGTCAAAAAAGACGTCATACAAGTCTTCACATAAACTTAACGCCCAGTCAAGTTTCATCGACTTGCGAACGATTAAGTATTTGAGCTATAAACCTTTCCAGTGCCGACCCCCTTATCCAATAAGGAGTGGAACGTTTTGCTCTCAAATACATGGACTAGTTTCTATATGTATATTTACGAGTTAGGAATGCCAGTAACTACCAGTAAATAAAGAAACATCCATTGACTTATATTAATGATTTACATAATTACAAGTACAATGCCCTCACTCAACATCCTCTGAGTGGCATTCGAAGGCATACTCCTAACAGGTGGTACAAGAGAGGGGACAGTAGTTGACCTCAAGAATTAGACTTGCACTTGTAGAGCATGGCAGTTGAGTGGTATTCCATGTTGTTATGCTGTTTCAGCTATTTACTGCATGAGAGAGGAGCCGGAAGTCTATGTGTATGAATGTTTAAAGGGTGAAACATATCTTAAGTGTTATCAACACATGCTGAAACCATTAAATGGAATAGAGTCATGGCCCCATTCTGATAAGCCAGTACTATTGCCACCACCTCCAAGAGTTGTGAAAGGAAGACCAAAATGGAATAGAAGAAATGATGCCATTGAATATGGAAAAGGGAGACCAACCGAAGAGATTCTGGTAGCTGAACATGTAGAAGAGGATCCATACAAAAGTGTTACAAAATCAAAGAAAGGGGTCAAAATGACTTGTAGTATTTGTAGAAAAGAGGGAGATAATAAGGTAAAATGCCCTGATAGGCCTTGAAGAGAATTCAGAACCACAAGCTCAGTCTACAGATAGAACAAAAAATCCAATACCTCATCCAAGGAGAGTCTAACAACCTGTAAGTAACTAATATTATGTATAAATATGTGTATAGCAGAAGTAGATTTTTTCTTGATTAACAAAATACTTTCCTGTTTCAAACAGATAAGGAAGAAAAGCTCTGGATCTGGTACTATAGCTGCAGCCATGAAAGGAAGAATAACTGAAGTTGTATGATATTATATTACTTTTGTTGTTTTATGGATTAGAAATATGTACTTTACCGATGGTTACATGGCTTTCTTTATTTCAGGAGACTGGGTCAAAAAATGGGGCTGTAAGTGGAAGGAGACAAGGACAAATGTCTCGAAATGATCAAACTGGAGTAAGTTTTGAATAAACGTTTTATTTTCGAAAAAAAACCATGTAATTTAATATCCTCTATCAACTAGCTTTTAATTGTTCATTTTGGATATTATAGGTGAACACAAGATCTGGTATAAGTGGCCTTCAATCTTCTTTCACGAGGAGGACTTTCATAACATCAGATTCACTTCAACAACAATCCAAAAGCAAGAACAAACAGGGGTTAATTTTTAGTTATTCTTAGACTGATGTTTTTTGGCTGGTAGATGTCATGGCTTTAAACACATACTTTGTGGATTTTGTTTACCTTTATAGTGCATCTTTTGGTAGAAAGCTCTTGTCAAAAGTGATGGATGGTACTATTTCGGTAGCTTTTATTTTACTGGTGATGGTTCCCAGTTATACATTTTTTTTGGTAACAATGGTTTGATCAGAATTTTATTATTCGATGAATTTTGTATACCTTTATTTTGGTAGCTTTTGTATAACTTTATTATATTTTTCTGTTCATTTCAAATGTGACATTTCTTATGAAACGGAGGGAGTGTTTTTTTTTTTCTTTCACCTAATAAATAGTTTTGGTCTGTTACGCAATCGGTAATCAAAATACTCCATTCATGCCATAAAAAATATTTAAATGAGATATTTATTATGGGACGGACGGATTTTTTTTCTTTTCGCGTAACTGCAGGCAGACCATATGCATGACTTTTTGAGCAATTGTTTGCTTAGTCAACTCCACATAGGTAATTGTCCATGTCACACCACCAACTCATCAAGTTTAACGGCAACAGCAATGTAAAAGAATGATTTATTAGTCCACGAAATATAAAGTTGGAGAATGCAAAAAAAAAGAAAATAATTTAGTGACTAAATAGTTAAAATTTAAAAATTTAAATAGTTGAGTGACAAAAGGCACTTTACTCTTAATAGATTGGAATAAGTTATGATCTAAAGCCCTTCGACTGGGCCATTTTTTAATTAACCCCCACGAGTCTATAAATTCAGGAATAGGCTGGGTATTTACTATTTACCGCACGATTTCATAATTGTTTAGTTCATTTGTGTTGCAAAGAGATGGTGGGAAGAGATGTAGAGAAGATGATGGTTGTGGGTCTCGTTTGGGGGGCTACAAACGCCCTCATGCGTAGAGGGGCAGACATATGGGACCGAGCACTCAAATCCAGTCCTCAAACAAACACGCGCCAGCTCAAGAAGTGGCTGAAGCTTTTATTAATCTGGCAGTACACTTTGCCTTTCTTAATAAATCTGTCTGCCTCAGCCACTTTCTTTGCCATTTTGAGTGACACTCCTATTTCTTTAGCTGTGCCCGTCACCAATGCCACTTCGTTTGCTGCCACTGCTGTATTTGGGTTCATTCTTGGAGAACAAACCCGTCTTGGCCTGTCATTGTTTGGTATTTTTGTCGTTGTTTACGGTGTCTGTATTTGTATAATGTAATGCTGTCTTGATATGGATGATACTATTAATTCTCTGTCTGCATTCCTTTCTCTTATATGGTGAACTGATTTTTGGATTGGTGAATGTACTGTGTTTGCTGAAATGATCCTTTAATTGCTGAGAAGTAAATTACTGTTTGAATGGTATCCTGCTTGTCACAAGTTGAGAAAACATTTAGAAGGTATTGGTTTTGAAGGTATTTACCACTTTTTTGATGATGTTTACCGAGTGATTTTTACATCTAAGCACACTGGTTATGATCATGCTTACTGGACTCTCTGTTTACTTCTAGACAATCTATGTAAGGACCCATCCCATGTCGAATAAGTGTGGAATTTATATCTTACTTATAAGATGCTCATCCACTACTATTGGGCACCAATATCATCCATGGACTTTTGGATGGGCTAGTGGTAGCCCCGTTGATCCAAGATGTTGTGTGTCTAGTTAGCAGTATGTGAGCTACATGTAACGGGTCGAACTTTCAGGCTCGGGGCGTTATAGTCTATTTGTATTACACTACTTTTAGTTTCTGTACACTGCAATTGGTTTCTGATGACTGAGCCGGTAATGCGTGACGATCATGTATGGTGTATGCAATTAAGAAACTAGAGTTTAGCTGACGATCATGTATGGTGTTTGTTTGGCTAAATTTTTGGGTTAGGAAAAACTCAAAATGTGATGACCAAACTAGAAGAAACTAGAGTTTAGCTGGCGTTCTTGTGAGATTTCTTTATTTTGCCGGGTGCTCTTATCATGGGTTTCCTAATCATTTTGTTGATGCATAGATATGACCGTTGGAGTTCATCACATACTAGGAGGTCTCACTCTGATTTTGATCTTTCATGGACAATTCATTTTAGTTCTTTAGCGTTGTGATCGTGAGTTTGTGAGTTTCATATCTTTTTTGTAGTTATTGAAGTTGATGCTGTCTTAACGTCTAAGGTTTCGCAGACTTTTTACATGATTGCTAATAGCCGTCTAAGAAGTAAATATGTGGAGATGAGCATTGAGAGTGTTTGCGCTTGAATACATAAAGATTTTTTAATGTTGAAATTGTCGAATCTGACAAAATTGTGTGGAAGATATAGAATCCAATGCACTGTACTGAAAATGTAGTGCATGTTTGGGAGAGATTGTGCTATAAAAGTTCATTTCGGAAATGAACTTTATATTTCCGAAAGTCCCTTCACATTATTGACATGTTCTTTTGTAACTGGCTTAAAAACAAAAGTGCTCTGAAATGAGAATAGTAAGAGAGAGGATAAAAGTGCTCTATAGAATCCCAACTTTAAGCATTGCTATTCTCTCAGGAAATGTGTTTCTTGATATCCATCATTTTGGAATTAATATTAGGGCATCATTAACTTCTTGATGAACATGACTAATTATCACACAGATGTCTGCAAGAAATGTTGTGGAAAAGATGAATAACCCTGTGCGCTTTGAATTGCATCTATTGATTACAAATACAAGTAAAGTTCTATAGAGGAGGTTCCAAATTTAGATGAAGATATCCGTTTAGAGGCGTTTAACTTGCTCGACACCAAAACGAAAAAGGATGGTTTCTTGAAAATGACTCCCGAAGAACGAGCTAAATGGATACTCAACGTGATGAGCAAAAAATAAAAATAATCGAATTTTCTTTGTTACAAGTATCGAATAAATTCTAGTAATCTATGTGAAGTTTATTTTAGAGAACTTTTATTTGCTTGTTTGTATGACTTTGGTATTGGTTTGGTTTAACTAAAAATATTTATGAATATTTATGAATATCTTGGTTTAATTTTCTTGGTATTTTTGGTAGCTAGACTATTGTCACTTGCATGTTGCTAGACTACAAATATATGGCTGCAGAGTGCAAACTATGCCAGTATGCCGATGTTACAAAGATAGTCCAGGGGGCCGATTAATTTGTCTCATGTCTCTATGCCCTTTTTTTTTTATTTTGATGCAGGTTTTACTATAATGGATAGCGAAAAGATACTGGAAAACAAAATAGAAAAAGAAATTTAAGAGGAAATTGATTTGGAGTTCTACGAAGTTTTTATTGATAATATTTGATGCAATAATGATTTTGTTAAGAGATTATCTAACTACGATGCATCAACCTATTAGTCGTGCACTAACATGACGACCAATAACGAACATTAGATATTCTTTTATAAATAATCTGATGAAAGAAGATCCAGAAAATTCTCGTGAATTGCATAGAGTGTATCCAATTGTGTTTTTCAAGTTGTGTGGTATTATAAGAGAGGGCACTTATTTGAAAGATACAAGATATGTGTCTATTGAAGTAATGGTAACTACATTTCTATTAATTGTTGGACACAACGATCGTTACTATAATGTTCGACAGAGGTTTGGTCGTTCACACTTACGACCAGTAGAAATTTCAATAAAGTTTTGAAGGCTTTGAATATTATAGCACCACAAATGATGGTAAAGCCTAGAGGCCTTTCCCCCAAAATTTCTGAAAGTACAAGATCTTACCCATACTTTAAGGTAAAAATTTGGATTAAAATGTATTAATTTGACTAGATTCTAGTTTTTTTCTAAGTACTAATGTTATCTTTTTATGAATGTTTTAATTTAGGATTGTGTTGGTGCTATTGATGAAACTCTTATTCCAGTTACAATACACCAAGGTCGACATTGAGCAGCTACCATAATCGTCATGAAATTAATTCTCAAAATATTTTAACTGCTTGCAACTTTGATTTGGAATTCATTTTTGTGCTTAATGGATGGGAAGGTTCATCACATGACTCAAAAGTTTTAAATGATGCACTATCAAAGAGAAATGGTGATACAAAAGCAACAGAAAATAACACAGGAGGAATAGAAAAGAAGTATCTGGATTTTGGTCAGATTGATTCAAGAATCTGGAACGATTCTGAAGTCCAAAAATTATGTACCATACATGGTTGGAAAGATGAAGGTTTCTAGTTTTTAGAACATCAAACGGATAGTTAATTGGATGTTTCTAGAGGAAGTTATGGCAGTTTGAATACAAGGTAGTTAAAAGGACATTTTGAATGCGAATATTGACCATGTTTGTTTGTTTTCTTCTGTATTGAATTTAATTACACTAATTACTGTAGTAATTTTCGTTTTCTTATCCTTGGAGGGATGTTCCAAGTGCCTATAAAAGCCCCCTAAGTCATGTTTTGGAAACACACTTGAAATTGAAGTAATATTATTTGAAGCTTTAAAGCTTATTGTGTTCTGTATCTCATTTGGTTCTTTTCCTTTGAGTGGTGAACTTGTATCAATTCTGTATCTCTTAGGTGGATTCCTAAGGTGGTGAATTGATTCCCTTCCTGTATCCTTTCGGTGGATTTCCGTTAGGTGGTGGAAGTTTTCATTGTCTCGCACTATCCCCGTGTCAAGTGGTATCAGAGCGCTTAGGTTCAATGACGGGTCGTGGTCGCCGAGGTCGTAATACTACTGGAACTCCTGTTCGTGAGAGAGAACTTCGGGATATTGAAGTTGACGATTTAAGAAGACAAGTGCAGCAACTTCAAGAAGAACTACAACGTTTAAAAACCGTAGATGAAGAGAGATCACGACGTAGTAGTCAACCAATCGTTGGGGACAGTGAAGATGATGAAGAAGTCAATCCTTTCTGTGAATACTCCAGTTCTGAAGAGAGCATGGTTAATCCAACTCATAATCGTGGAAGAAGAAATCAATTCAGGGAGTATGATATAAAGGTTGATATTCCAGAATTTGAAGGAAGAATGCAACCTGATGAATTTCTCGATTGGCTTCACACTATCGAGAGAGTTTTTGATTTCAAAGAAGTTTCTGATGAAAGAAAAGTGAAGCTAGTTGCATTGAAGTTTAGAAAATACGCTAGTCTATGGTGGGAGAACACGAAGAGACAACGAGTTCGAGATGGTAAGCATCCCATTCGTTCTTGGGAAAAGATGAAGAGAGAACTTAAGAGGAGATTTATGCCCGATAATTATAGGCATGATTGTTTTCTTAAGCTTCATAATCTCAAACAGAAGGAGTTATCTGCGGAAGACTACACTGCTGAGTTTGATCACCTGATGATTAAATGTGACGTGGTGGAACCTGAAGAGCAAACAATAGCTCGTTATCTTGGAGGTGTAAGGGATGAAATTAGCAATATTCTTGAATTACAACCTTACTGGAGTTATAGTGATGTGTGTAAACTTGCTGTTAAGATAGACAAACAACAAAAAGAGGGTCGTGATGCTCGCAAAGACGGATCTTTTAATCGAAGAAATTTCCCAACTTCAAAACCACCTGCTGAGAGTTCTTCATTTTCTAAGGCTCTAAAGAAGGAATCCTCTACAGCCCCAAAGCAACCAAGTTCATCTAATGCAGGCTCTAGAAAGTGCTTTAAGTGCCAAGGCTACGGTCACATTGCATCGGATTGTCGCAATCGGAGAATTATCTCCCTTGTTGAAGAGGAATGTGAAGAAGATTATAAACCTGAATCTGAGAATGAAGAAGTAGTATATGCGGACCAAGGAGAGCTTCTTGTTTGTAGAAATCTTAGCGTGCAACGAAAAAGTGAAGATGATTGGCTGCGACACAACATTTTTCACACAAGGTGCACCTCACATGGAAAAGTTTGTGATATTATTATTGATGGAGGAAGCTTTGAGAATGTGGTATCTTCAAATATGGTGGAAAAACTACAACTGAAAACGGAGGAGCATCCGCATCCTTATCATCTAACGTGGCTTGACAAGAAGAAGGAGTTTAAGGTGAGCAAACAATGCCTTGTGCAATTTTCAATTGGTGAAAAATATAGAGATGAAGTTATGTGTGATGTTGTGCCTATGGATGCATGCCATTTGCTTCTTGGTAGACCATGGCAATACGATAGAAAAACGATTCATGATGGTCATAAAAACACTTATACTTTTTACAAGGATGGATTGAGAATTATTTTGGCTCCATCTAAAATGGTCAGCAGCCCTATACCACTAGGAAAAGAAGGAAATACATTTTTATCCAAATCTGCCATGTTTAGGGAGGTTAAAGATGTGAAGAAATGTTATGCTCTTGTGATTTTTGAAGAAAATAAAGTAACTACTGATCATCCATCTACAGTACAACCTCTACTCAATGAGTTTGCTGATGTTGTTCCAGAAGAAATGCCACCTGGTCTTCCCCCTATGAGAGACATTCAACATGGGATTGATTTCATACCCGGGGCATCTATTCCAAACAAAGCCGCTTATAGAATGAGCCCCAAAGAACATGAAGAGTTGCAACGTCAAGTGGAGGAGTTGATGGCTAAAGGTTATTTGAGAGAAAGTAAGAGCCCGTGTCAGACTGGCTCTTCTTGGACCCAAAAAAGATGGTACTTGGCGTATGTGTGTTGATAGTAGGGCTGTGAACAAAATTACTATTAGCTACCGCTATCCAATTCCTCATTTGGATGAACTTTTAGATCAACTATATGGTGCCGTAGTATTTTCACGAATTGATCTTCGTAGCGGTTACCATCAAATCCGAATGAGACCGGGAGATGAATGGAAGACGGCTTTTAAAACAAGGGATGGCCTCTTTGAATGGCTTGTCATGCCTTTCGGCCTTTCGAATGCACCAAGCACTTTTATGCGACTCATGAATGACGTGTTCAAGTCACTAATCGGAAAGTTTGTTGTCGTCTACTTTGATGACATTCTTGTTTATAGCAAGAGTAAAGACCAACATTTGAGTCACCTTCGTGAAGTCTTTAGCACTTTAAGAGAGCAAAAGCTTTACGCAAATTTAAAGAAATGCGAGTTTTTCTCTAACAGCCTAGTGTTTTTGGGTTATGTCGTGTGTAGCAATGGAATAAAAATGGATGAAAGCAAGGTGGAGGCAATTCGGAGTTGGCCACAACCACAATCAGTCCATGACATCCGGAGCTTTCATGGACTAGCATCATTCTATCGTCGATTCATAAAAGGATTTAGCACTATCATTGCTCCTATTACCGAATGTTTAAAAGGAGGTACTTTTAAATGGGGTAAGGAAGCACAAAAAAGCTTTGAACTCATCAAAGAAAAGGTAACCCAAGCACCTATTCTTTCACTTCCGAATTTTGACAAACTTTTTGAAGTTGAATGTGATGCTTCTAATGTTGGCATTGGTGCCGTTCTTAGCCAAGAAAACAGGCCCATTGCATTTTTTAGTGAGAAGTTAAGTGAGTCTCGACAAAAGTATTCAACTTATGATAAGGAGTTCTATGCAATTGTTCGTGCATTAGATCATTGGAGTCAATATCTTCTTTCCAAACCATTTGTCCTTTATTCAGATCATGAAGCTTTGAAGTTTATAAATGGGCAACATAAATTGGATCGTCGTCGTGCTTTATGGGTTGAATTTTTACAAGCCTATACCTTTGTTATTAAGCATAAAGCAGGTTCTCAAAATCGAGTTGCTGATGATTTAAGTAGAAGTCATACTTTGTTGTCCACAATGCAAGTGAAGGTTGTTGGATTTGATACAATTAAAGATTTGTACAAGGAAGATCTATTCTTCGGAAAGATTTGGGCAGAATGTTTTAAAGGGCCATACAAGCAATTTTTGTTACAAGACGGATTTCTGTTCAGGAAGAATTGTTTATGTATTCCTCATTGCTCTTTGAGAGAGGCTATTCTCATAGAAGCTCATAGTAGTAATCTTGGGGGACACTTTGGTAAAAACAAGACTCTTGCTTTGATTCAAGAGAATTTTTATTGGCCGAAGATGGAAAGAGATGTGATAAGGTATGTTGAAAGATGTGGCACATGTCACATGGCAAAAATTCGGGCTCAAAATACAGGTTTATACACCCCACTTCCTTCTATCAAGCTCCTTGGCAAGATGTTAGTATGGATTTTGTCGTTGGATTACCAAGAACACAAAGACACAAAGATTCGGTCATGGTGGTGGTGGATCGTTTCTCAAAAATGGCTCACTTCATCTCATGTAGCAAGACCATAGATGCATCTCATGTTGCTGATTTGTACTTTCGTGAGATTGTGCGGCTACATGGTATTCCTTTAACCATTACTTCTGATCGAGATCCTAAGTTTATGAGTCATTTTTGGCGAACACTTTGGAGGAAACTTGGGACACAACTTCAATTTAGTACCACAGCCCATCCCCAGACGGATGGACAAACCAAGTTGTCAATAGAAGTTTGGGAAGCATGTTAAGATGTTTCGTGGGAAAGAACATTCGACAATGGGTTTATTGCTACCACAAATTGAGTTTGCATACAATCATTCCAAAAATCAATCAATTGGTTGCAGTCCATTTGAAGTTGTTTATGGAAAGAATTTAGTTAGCCCACTGGAGTTAGTTCCTTTGCCTACTAATATTTCTTTCAGTGGTGATGCAAGTGAAAGAGCCACCAAATTAAGAAGTTGCATGCACATGTCCGTGATCATATTAGTAAACAAAATGAACGGTATCGCAGGCAAGCTAATAAGCACAAGAAGCATGTTGAATTTAAAGAAGGTGATATGGTATGGATACACCTACGAAAAGAAAGGTTCCCACAAGGTCCTTATTCTAAATTAAAGTCCAAAACAGCTGGACCGTTCAAAGTACTAAAGAAAATCGGGGAAAATGCATACAAAATTGACCTTCCAGCAGAGTACGAGGTTTCAAACACCTTCAATGTGTCGGACCTTATTCCTTATCATGGAGAGTTTGATTGTGAGGACTCGAGGACGAGTCTTCTTCAACCAGGGGAGAATGATACAGAAGCAACAGAAAATAACACAGGAGGAATAGAAAAGAAGTATCTGGATTTTGGTCAGATTGATTCAAGAATCTGGAACGATTCTGAAGTCCAAAAATTATGTACCATACATGGTTGGAAAGATGAAGGTTTCTAGTTTTTAGAACATCAAACGGATAGTTAATTGGATGTTTCTAGAGGAAGTTATGGCAGTTTGAATACAAGGTAGTTAAAAGGACATTTTGAATGCGAATATTGGCCATGTTTGTTTGTTTGCTTCTGTATTGAATTTAATTACACTAATTACTGTAGTAATTTTCGTTTTCTTATCCTTGGAGGGATGTTCCAAGTGCCTATAAAAGCCCCCTAAGTCATGTTTTGGAAACACACTTGAAATTGAAGTAATATTATTTGAAGCTTTAAAGTTTATTGTGTTCTGTATCTCATTTGGTTCTTTTCCTTTGAGTGGTGAACTTGTATCAATTCTGTATCTCTTAGGTGGATTCCTAAGGTGGTGAATTGATTCCCTTCCTGTATCCTTTCGGTGGATTTCCGTTAGGTGGTGGAAGTTTTCATTGTCTCGCACTATCCCCGTATCAAATGGGCTTGAAGTTCCTCAAGGTAATACTTTCTTTATTTTTATTGATCATTTTTCTCGTATTTATGATCTTGTAATTTTCATCGTACATGTTAATAAGTTATAAAAAAATTAATTTGTGTTCAAGAAAATATTATCTTGTAGATTGTGGATTTGCTAATCGTCGCCAATTTTTAGCTCTTCTACGTGGTGTGTGATATCATCTAAAAGATTTTGGTGGTCAAGGTCGTCACCCTAGAAATACAAATGAGTTATTTAATCTCCGTCATTCGTCGTTGAGAAATGTGATTGAGAGAATTTTGGTATTTTCAAATCTCGATTCACGATAATTAAAGTTGCACCTCCATTTAAATTTCAAACACAGGTAGAGTTGGTATTAGCTTGTGCTGGAACCCATAACTTTTTTCAAAAAGAATGCCGCTCTGATGAATTTTCAACTGAAGTAGTAGATGAACAACCTTCTGACATGGAGGATGATAATTATGAATCAAGTTTTTCAAGTCAACAGCAACAAAGGGCTTAAGGCAATACTTGGGGAGCTAACATTACTAATGCTATGTGGAATGATAGGCCTTGTACGATAGGAAATGAAAACAATTATGAGGAGCGTGAGGATGAGGAACAGTGTGGATGATTGATTAACTAGATAAATAAGCATTATTTTGTATTTTTTTTAATTTGTAATTTGAATCTTGTTTTTTTTTTTGTTTTGGATTATATTATTTTAATTACTTACATATTTTTTTGATTAATTATTGTAATATATATATATATATATATGAAATAGAAAAATATTGAGAAATCAACCTAATAAAATGAGGGATTTTATTTAATCCACAAAAATTCATCAAAATCCTTAAGAATCCATCCATTGAAATCCAATAGAACCTCTATATAATTAAAAAAAAATATATAGAGTCTTGGTAGAATTCAAATCCATGGATATTTATATCTCCAACAAAATGGATGGATTATTATCAATCCATTAAAATCCTAATGAATACACACCTCTTAGCAAATACTATTCAATCTCCCTTTGAAACTTCACCAGCTGCATTCTATTAAATCTCTTCTTGCAGCCTTCTTTATTTCGTTTAAACCATCCACTGGTTCTTCCGGAGGAGGACTTGTGCTGTAGAATTCTTGCTTTCACATTCTGGCCATCTAAGTTGAGAGATGACCTGTTAGCATGCCAATTCATTCACTTGGACTGCATGTTGCAGCCTGCATTTTCTTTTTGGGCATCGATAGGAACATAATGAGGCATGGCTATTTGTTACAGATTTCTCAAGAATTTCCAAATTCAAAAAAGAAACGCAGGTGTACCCATGATTATTTGATCTATCCATACCTAACTCAGGTGTACCCCAAGATTATTTGGGATTGCGTAACATGAATCATTGTTTGAAACCGTCAACGACGAGTTACATAAATAAAATAAAAGCGGAAAGGAAAAAAAATACGGAGCCTGAAGAAAACTCAAATTGACTCGAGAGAAAAAATCGTTCAAATATGAGAATGATAGTAGAAGATTAGTGAAATTTATTGAAAAGTCAGATAAATAACCCAATAAATAATGTAAACTAAAATAAGAATAAGAATAAGAATAAAAAAAATCAAACTCCATCATCTACCATATATTTTCCATCCACATTGTCTTCCATCCTCATATTTTCTCCAATCACAAAGAACCTCGTATTATTTTCAATCATCTTTATCCAGGTTTCTTGGATTTTCCTCTAACCTTCACAATTTTATCTGTTCCCCAATTCCTAGTTGGGCATCAACAGGTCTCCGTCTCATAGTCAAACCATCTTAATCATCCACCATCTTATCTTATATAAGCACAATTCTTACTTTATCCTTAATCGCCTTGTTTCTGAGCCGATCTTTTGTATAGTCACACCTCTACCGTAGCATACACATCTTCAACAAATTTATATTTTGCCCAACATTCGGTGTCGTATATATTGGGTTTTACGTGTATTTAATAATGGGAAGGATCAGCTCAAGACCTTCGATGAGAAGTCTAATGAAGATATATTCGTAGGATATTCCAAAATGAGCAAAGCATTTAAGATATTTAACAAGAAAAAACTAACCATTGAGGTTCATGTTGTTTTTGATGAGCCCCATTGTGACCCTACAGGAATAGACGGCTTAACTCAGGCAGTTCAAACCTTAACCACCAAGGAAATCCCACAATTTCAGGGAGAACCTGTCACCTCATTGGAAATTAATCCTGCAGCTGTAAGACTAGAAGAAGAGGTTGTAGAAACTAAGGCTATTGAAGCCAAGCCTGAGCCTACAGACTAATAAAAGAAATACGGAATTAGAACCCAACATGAGATGATTAAAATATCACCCACAGGAGTTGGTAATTGGTGATATTGATGCTGGTGTTTCAACCAGAAGGAGAATACAAAGTGCACAAGAGAATGTCCTGTGTTGCACAAGAGGAAACAGAGTCAAAACCTGACATAACTCAGTTCCCTTTATAGAATTCTATGACTGAACTACATATACTTTTTATGGGTACAATAGCTGTATTGTTAGCTCAATCCAAATCAATTTCCACTAATGAAGCTCTCAAAAATTTTCATTGGATTACCTATATGAAGGAAGAGCTTAATAGTTTAGAAAGAACAATGTTTGGTACTTGGTTCCTAGACCAACCATGAAGCTATCATCGGGACAAAATGGGTATTTAGAACAAGAAGGATTAGAATGACTAGTTATTAGAAACAAGTCCAGGCTAGTCGCCCAAGGATACAAACTGAGGGCATTGATTATGATGAAACATATGCCATTGTAGCCAGAATAGAAGCTATTGGGATCTTCCTAGCATTTGCAGCTTACAAAAACTTCATTGTATATCAAATGGATGTTAAGAGTACATTCTTGAATGGAAATTTAGCTGAAGAGGTGTATGTCGATCAACCCCCTGGGTTTGCAAGTACTTGTTGGGGGTGGTACTGCACTACAAGGGGGGTTTGAATAATATAGTGAAGAGTAATGAACCATTTTTGTGCGGAAGCGATAAATTATTGTCTAATATAAATGACACAAGAGATTTATAGAGGTTCGGCCCTAATTGGCTTATGTCCTCTCTCCTTTATTATCTTTTTCAATAGGTTCAGGATAAACCTTTCCGCCTTGTCTTTAACCGGTGCGAGATAAACCGTACATCTCTTGTTTTCTATCGGTCCAAGATAAACCATTACAAATCTTGTCTTCATTGGTCCAAGATAAATAGTTTTTCATTTTCC
Source organism: Orobanche coerulescens (assembly GCA_033398695.1). Lineage (NCBI taxonomy): Eukaryota > Viridiplantae > Streptophyta > Magnoliopsida > Lamiales > Orobanchaceae > Orobanche > Orobanche coerulescens. The sequence goes on along the minus strand of CM065807.1, from coordinate 115,813,518 downwards.
ATCAGACAAGGAAATAACCTTTCTAGCTTTCTATCGATACTAGAAAAACCTCACCTATTTATATTGTAATTCTAGCAATGCCGGATCCACGATCTTAATAACTCTGAATCAAATATACAATTCTTTCTTTTCTTTCATGTATGAATGAATGAATCAAACACTCAAACTCTTATCAATTAAGCTCATTTACAACAACAAAGTGTGTGTATGAATATATCAGGTGAATGTGTAATATACTTGAAGTTGTATGTTGAATACCAAGTGAGGTGGTACTTTTAGGCTTTGGAGACTGAATAGCCGTTGTTCTCTGATGCCTTTAGTCTAACACCCCTAAGATTTATCAGGACGTTACAGTGCCGTGAATCCTGTGTGGGACCACAAGGCTAATTTTAAAGATTTTATAATTTCCTTTAAATAATTATTAAGAGAGTAAAACCACGATTACGAATACGAAAACAAAATACTTTAGGAAAATAAATTTGCAAATACAGTTATTACATAATTTTGGAATCTTCAAGAGTTAAATTCAAAAGAAATGAAATGATAAGACTCATTTCCAACACTTCTCAAGCTTGACCGGAACCTTCGGGAATATCCTGCACATATTCAACAAATTTACCTGGCACGAGGAATCGTGCCAGCCAACCTAGTCAGATAGTATAATTAAAAATTCATCGACAAAATAAGACAAATCCGTGGAACAATATCATAATTCGATTAGGCAAAAGTTCACATAATACTCAACATTTTCTTTTCTACCGGCACATAAACTCCCAAGGTCGCAACAAGGGTCATGGAAGTATCTACACAGGAATACTCTGGACGTGGGTACAATTCAGGTTTTATCCCTCAGCATATTTCCGTACGGGTACCATACAGGTTTTACCCCCAGCACATCGGCCCATCAATCTCAAATTTCTAAGAAGGTGAAAACACAAAACTCACAAATAACGACATACAATCAATCTCGGAATTTAAAGTAACATAGTCTGAGCAAGATATCACTTGCCTTAACTTCGGCGAGAGTAATTTCCTCGCTAACACAACAACTCAAACGTCCACAATCGAGAGCTCAACCTATTTACACATTCATCGATTAATTCCTCATAGTGATAATGACAAATATCGATAGTTACCTCTCCCCGATTGAGTTCTAAACCTAGTTCGATTCATAGCGTTGGAACCAAAATTCTACGTTTAATAATAATGTCAATTATTTACAATTCCCAGTTCCTTGATTATCAACTCATTACAATACGTTTCCGATACGATTTCAACTACGATCAATGTTATTATCTTGCTAACTACTTAGTTCGAATTTTCCCAATTCTGGAGCAGAATGATCGGACATGATTCTAGCAAAAGAAATTATTATGTGTATGATCGTCTTATCCAACTCGGCATATCGTGATTTAGTGTTAGGAGTATGCCCTCGAATGCCACTCAGAGGATGTTGAGTGAGGGCATTGTACTTGTTATTATGTAAATTATTATCATAAGGCAAATGAATGTTTCTTTATTTACTGATAGTTACTGGCATTCCTAACTCAGAAATATACATATAGAAACTAGTCCGTGTATTTGAGAGCAAAATGTTCCACTCCTTATTGGATAAGGGGGTCGACACTGGAAAGGTTTATAGCTCAAATACTTAATAATTCGCAAGTCAATGAAACTTGACTGGGCGTTAAGTTTACGTGAAAACTTGTATGACGTGTTATTTGACATGGAGAGTGCCTGTCGAACACTAATGGTTAGTGGGAGCACATTTTATAGGTATGCTAATTCGATTAGTATACTCGAACCGACTCACCCTCGATTCGTCACACGGATTTCACTCCGGGATAGTCAATGACAGAATCGAGAGGTTGTGATAGGTATTCGTGAACCTTCGACTTAACGATTTAGTAGGGATGTGCTTGTGACGTCAAGATTTTCATTAGAGTAGTTCGACCCTGTAAACCGGAAGGCGGGGGTCAACCTCGACGTGCGTCTTGACGCACAAGTAGCAGGTCCTACTGAATACCAAGATAGAATTCTTTCTCCTGTTAGTGAACGGGTTATATGTCCTATGCGGTTATTGGCAGATGAGATCATAAGTCTTTGGCCAAAGCATTGGAGCTAGTTGTATTAGATACACGAGAGCTCGATGATCTCGATTTGCATTAACTCATGCATAGCATCAAGTACAGATAGGGTTTGACTGATCGTGACCCTATAACTTGATCGGGACATTTGAAAGAAGGGTTTATATGTATACTGGTATTCACGATAAAATGGTTCTTAAATGATCCCAATCATTCGTTCTCAGTTGGGGTACAGTGTAGGCCGCCAGGCTGGCTAGGTGGTGCTACTACTCTTTGGTTCCTCCCATTGCTAACTGAGACGGACCTACCGACTCGCGCAATTGTATTGACGACGGAATGAATCGAGCTTATTCTCTCTTTATAAATATTATATATTGGATATCTAATTTATTGGACATTGATGTCCAATTAATTTTGGGACATTGGATGTGTGAATTAATTTATTGGATAAATTAATTTACGGCTTAGTGAATTAAATAAATTACTGGGTGATTAATTTAATTCATAGATATAATTATTTCTTGGAGAAATTAATTATATTATTTTGTATTTTATATGATTAATTAATTGAATTAATTAATTGATATAAATACATCATAACGGAATTGGAGTTTATCTGTTTGGACTCACGGGAGTCCGAAACGAAAAGAACTTTTTCATTCCTTCTAGATGGTCGCTCATTTCCTTCCCCTTTCCCTTAGTCCTTGTCTCCACCTTAATTGGTGGATGACATAAGGTTTCAAGGGGACAACATCTATTAATTTATCCTAATAGATGATTTGGTCTTGATTTGGGGAGGATATAATGAAGACTTAAGTGAAGACACAATCTCTCCTAACACTTCACTTCATTCGTGAGTTTAAGCAAGAGAGAGAAAGGAGTTTTTCAAAGTGTTCTTCATCTTCTTCATAGTTTTTCTTAGAGAAATATTGTGAGGATAAATTGAGAGATATAGATTAAACACTTAGAGTGTTGTGATCTTAATTTACAAGCTCCTATAATCTTGTTCTAGCCGTATCCTTAGAGGATAACGAGATTTGGTCATTCCGCTCGTTTCTCCAGCGCGTGGCAAGTAGAGACGCGGTGCTTTCGGAATTGGATCATCTAAGCGCTTGGAGCGGATTGGATTGTAGGAAAATCAACTAAAGCTTGGGGAATAGCTCAAGAAAAGGACACCATTTAAATCAACGGACTACAAGGGTATGTTTCTTGTATCTCTTGTGTTTCGTTTAATATTCGTATATACGTAGCTCGATCGATCCTCGTAGGGATTCAGATCGAATTAATTTTTATTTTACCGTTTCCACTGGGCCTTCGATTTAGTCACCGAATCCCAACAGTGGTATCGGAGCGAAGGTCTTGCGATCGTATATACGATATTGGCATTTGGAATGCTTGATTGGATGGTGAATGATTTGGAATCATTTATAGTCATAATCATGGTGTATGTTTTTCCGTTCGTTGTAGTCGTATTTTTCGTAAGTTTATGTCTAAATATAAATCTTTAATTTCTCAGAAATATGATTTATATGGAAGATATGAATGTTGAAAAATATAGATATTAGATATTCATTCGAAAATCAAGCCCCGAATTGCCGTTGGACGGCCCGGGAGTGGTCCGAACGAAAGGGGCTGCGGCCCAGGGCTGTTGCAGCCCTTGCGATGTTTTTGGACTGGGGGCCACGGCCCAGGGCTGCTGGGCAGCCCTGCTTGTTGCCCGACATGTTTCGGATGCGGTCCAGCCCCTTTCGGACCTGTTTCGGGCTCGTTTTCTTCGTGTATTCCTGAAAATTGATTTCCCGTATTTTAAATTGTATTTAATATGATTATAATGATATATGATATTTCATTTTATAAAGGAAAATTGATTCATTGGAATACTTATGATCGACCGAATTACTTTGAGCGTTTTCATATTACAGGTTGTGTGAATTGATTGGATCGATTCTATTTATTGTTTGTATGTTGATTAGATCAATGTATCTCTACGCAATCCATTTCTATAATATTTATTGGATGAATGCTTTTGAATGGGGATGTGGTTCATGGACTTAGTTTTGAATCGTTCGGTTTTATTCGATTGGGTTGTAAAGGCCGTTTTGAGCCTATTTATTTTACTAGAAATATTTGTATCTAGGATGCAATTTTTCAATGTAAAATTTATATGTAATGACGAAGACTGGAGGAAGATCCGTTTCGAGAAGATGAAGATTCAAGACGAAGACTTGTAATTAGATTACGGAGTTTTTGTTTCTAGGAAAGGTCCATGAACTACATGTTGGTAGCAACTAGGTTGTGAATGTTTGTTCATATGGTATGAATGCTACAAACGCGCGTAAGTGAATCAATGTGCAAAGTGTAATATTAATCGCGAAAATTCTCCCACGACAAATTATTAAGTTTATAAGGTTTCAAGGTTTTCCTTCCATCCATCGAGATTTCGGGAAATTGAAATCCAAACCGGATGTGCTATGCTTCCGAGTTATCGGGGTAGTCATTCGGGGAGGATGGATAAATTATCGGGAGCGAATTGGATGCCTTCGGTTGGAATAAATTTTATCCCTAGAAACCTGATAGGTTGCCGGATAAGATTCAAATGTGAAACTGATTTGCGTTGATGGTATAAACTTAACTTGTTCACGAACCATAGAAACCCTATAGGTTGAGGGGAGTGAACAATGGGAAAAAGAAGATCGAATCATCCATTAGATGGGTTGGTGTTAGACACCACTTTATGAAAATTAATAGACTAGAAACTAGTTCAGTTGCCCTCTATTAAGATTTATAAAGAACTCGATCGCCACTATGAAGTAGAGCGAATGATACTTCCGGATTTCACATGGGAGTGTGTTATTCCGATAAAAATAGTGGGAGCTGGGTAACAATAATAGAAAAGACCTTAATTCTATACTCAGATCATAATTGAACGAGTCACTAATTAATCTATCATACTTAATGCAGACATAACTCTCAATATGACATGAACCCACTCGCAATTCTACTCGAAAAGAACACCTTGATTGGACCTAACTTTGTGGATTGGCTCCGCAATCTGATGATAGTCCTCAGTATAGAGGCACTGGGATACGTCTTGGAGACGGACATTCCGGTGCCTCCGGTGCGGACAAGAGCCAATCAGGAAGAGATTGAAAACCACAAAAAGTGGGTTAAGGATGACATAAAAGTCCGTGCGTACATGATGGATTCTATGTCTAATGAGCTTCGGAGAGCTCATGAGAAAATGATTTCTGCTAGGCAGATTCTATCTCACTTAACTGAGCTTTATGGTGAGCACAGTCGAACTGCTAGATATGAGATATCCAAGCAACTGTTCGGTGCAAGGATGAAGGAAGGTGAGAAGGTTGGGGACCACGTCCTCAAAATGATCTCTATGATCGAGAGATTGGAGGCTCTTGATTTTAAGATGGATGCTTCTCTTCAAACCGACCTTATCATACAGTCTCTCCCTGATTTCTTCTCACAGTTTGTTATGAACTTCAACTGGAATGAGATTGCATACAGCTTAGCAGGGCTAATGAACAAACTGGTGACCGCTCAGTCTCAGATGAAGACTCCGCGGATGAAGGAGTCTGCCCTTGTGATTTCTTATGGATCTCGGAGGTCCAAGAATAAGAAAAAAAAGAACAAGAAGCGGACGGGACCACAAGTCAAGGACCTCAAGGGTAAGGGCAAGTCCGCGATGGTTCCAAAGAGCAAGAAGAAGGACGCCTGTCTCAAATGCGGTGAGCTGGGCCACTGGGCAAGAGACTGTCCGATTCTTCATGGCGCTTCAGGTACAGAACTTTTAGTTTTGGAAACAAATTGTTCTGCTACTGTATTTTCTACTACTTGGATACTGGATTATGGTGCTAGTTCTCATATTTGTAATGTGAATCAGGATCTGGAATAAAGTAAAAACCTTGGAGTTGGGGAAGTGATGATTACTGTTGGAAGCGGGCATAATGTTGAAGCAACTGACATAGGATCACTTCTTTTGGGTTTAGAATCCGGCTTTGTTCTAACTTTAGAAGATGTACTTGTTTTGCCCAAGGGGCATAAGAACATTGTATCCATTCCAGTCATGGATCGGAAAGGCTTTTCATTTTTCATTGGTGATGGTTCCTGCAAAATTTATTTTAGAAATAAACTCGTGGGCACCGCTACATTGTTAAATGGACTGTATCATCTAAACCTTAGTAACAAACTTGTTGTGAATACTATGACTAGAAAGCGTGATAGGGATGAAACTAATAAAGTTTTGAAATGGCATCTTAGACTTGGTCATGTTGGTCAGACTAAAGTTTACAAAATGGAAAACGATGGACTTACGGGTCCGTTGGGATCAGATCCCTTTCCTACTTGTGAATCTTGGCAAAATGACTAAGTCCCCCTTCACAGGGATTTTTGAAAGAGCCGCTGATAAACTAGGATTAATCCATACCGACGTATGTGGTGATTTGGAAGCAGCACGTGACGGATATCAGTACTTCATTACGTTTATAGATGATCATACTAGGTATGGCTACGTATACTTAATGAAACATAAATCCGAGGCTTTTGAGACATTCCAGGAATTTAAGGCCCTAGTCGAGAAACAAACTGGAAATCATATCAAAGCACTTTGGTCGGACCGAGGTGGCGAGTATATGAGTACGGAGTTTGACGAGTTCCTTAAAGAACATGGAATACTATCACAACTAACACCTCCAGGTACTCCTCAGTTAAATGGTGTGTCAGAAAGAAGGAACCGGACCTTGTTGAACATGGTCCGTTCCATGCTGGGCTATACTGACTTACCGATTTACCTGTGGGGGTATGCACTCCTAACTGCTGCATATATCTTGAACAGATGTCCTTCCAAATCCGTTCCTAAAACTCCACATGAGATGCAGGAAACCAAGTCTTAATCACATTAGGATTTGGGGATGTCCCGCCTATGTCAAGAAGACTAAGGTGGAAAAGTTGGAAGCGAGGTCCACGAAGGGACGTTTCATTGGATTCCCGTCTAGGACTATGGGTTATCTATTCTACATGCCTGAAGATTGAAAGATCGTTGTTGCTTTGCAAGCACATTTCCTGGAAGATGAGTTCATTCAGGAAGGCGGAGGAGGTAGAAATATTTCTTTGGAAGAATACAATGAAACTCCTCAAGAGACACCTCTGCAAGAAATTGGAACTGAACCTTCTGAAACACAAGTACAACCACCTCGTAGGTCTGGTGGGGTGTCTCATTTACCTGAGAGGCATGGCCTTGTACACTTGGAGGAGCTGGGTCTCATTGAGGTTCCAAGTGATAGCCAAGAGACTGACCCAACGACCTATGACCAAGCGATGGTGGATGTACACTCCACAAAGTGGCGTGAATCTATGGAAGCTGAGATAGACTCGATGCATGTCAATCAAGTCTGGACTCTAGTAGACTGCCCCAACGACATAGTGCCTATTGGGAACAAGTGGATCTACAAGAGAAAGACTGATGGAGATGAGAAGGTTGACGCCTATAAGGCCAGGCTTGTGGCAAAGGGTTATACCCAGAAGGAAGGGATCGATTACCACGATACCTTCTCGCCCGTAGCCATGATCAAGTCTATTCGCATGATGCTTGCTATAGCTGCCTACCATGATTATGAGATATGGCAAATGGACGTAAAGACGGCTTTCCTTAATGGATTCCTCGAGGAGGAAACCTATATGGAGCAGCCTAAAGGCTTTGTGTCCGAGGTCGATATTCAGAAAGTGTGCAAGCTTCAGTGTTCCATTTATGGACTGAAGCAAGCATCGCGTAGTTGGAACCTTCATTTTGACGAGGCGGTCAAAGAGTTTGACTTCGTGCAAAATGAAGAGGAACCTTGTGTATACAAGAGGGTTAATGGGAGCAAGATCGCATTCTTAGTACTATATGTAGATGACATTCTACTAATAGGAAATGATGTGGGAATGCACAGTTCTGTGAAAGCTTATCTTTCGAGTAATTTCTCTATGAAAGACTTGGGAGAAGCAACCTATATTCTTGGTATTTGGCTCTACTGGGATAGAGCGCAGAGAACAATAGGTCTTTCCCAAGCCCTCTATACAGATAAGATCTTAAAGCGATTTAAGATGGATGATTCCAAAAGAGGGTTCCTTCCGATGCGACATGGAATAAAACTCACCTTGAAGATGTGTCCTCAAAGTGAGGAACAACGAAAGGAAATGAGTAATATACCATATGCTTTGGCCGTGGGTAGTCTTATGTATTCTTTGTTGTGTACGAGACCTGACATTGCGCATGCTGTGAGCATGGTCAGTAGTTTTCAGGCAAACCCAGGTAGGGAACATTGGACTGCCGTAAAGAACATTCTCAAGTACTTAAGAAGGACTAGAGATATGATTCTGATGTATGGTGGTGGAGAATTGGATGTGGTGGGATTTACTGATTCAGACTTCCATGGACAGAAGGACGATTCGATGTCTAATTCTGGCTACATATTTACTCTTAATGGAGGAGCAGTATCTTGGCGTAGTGCTAAGCAAAGCGCGACTGCTGATTCCACCTGTCAGGCTGAGTATCAAGCAGCCTCGGAAGCTTCCAAGGAAGGGTTCTGGATTAAGATGTTTCTGGGAGAACTTCAAATGATACCATGTGCTGAGATGCCTGTTCCGCTGTACTGCGACAACGACGGAGCTATAGCGTAAGCCAAGGAGCCGAGGTTTCAAAACAGCACCAAACACATTGAGAGGAAGTATCATCTCGTAAGAGAATTTGTTCGCAAGGGATACATTGTGCTGCACAGAGTAGACTCAGCCGACAACGTCGCTGATCCACTGACTAAGCCACTTTCTCAGATTAGCTTGGAGCGTCATCTGGAGAACATGGGTATTAGATACCATAGTGTGTGGCATTGAGTGAAAGTGGGAGATTGTTAGGAGTATGCCCTCGAATGCCACTCAGAGGATGTTGAGTGAGGGCATTGTACTTGTTATTATGTAAATCATTATCATAAGGCAAATGAATGTTTCTTTATTTACTGGTAGTTACTGGCATTCCTAACTCGTAAATATACATATAGGAACTAGTCCGTGTATTTGAGAGCAAAATGTTCCACTCCTTATTGGATAAGGGGGTCGGCACTGGAAAGGTTTATAGCTAAAATACTTAATCGTTCGCAAGTCAATGAAACTTGACGGGGCGTTAAGTTTACGTGAAGACTTGTATGACATGTTCTTTAACATGGAGAGTGCCTGTCGAACACTAATGGTTAGTGGGAGCACATGTTATAGGTATGATAATTGGATTAGTATACTCAAACCAACTCACCCTCGATTCGTCACATGGATTTCACTCCGGGACAGTCAATGACGGAATCGAAAGGTCGTGATAGGTATTCGTGAACCTTCAACTTGAGGATTTATTAGGGATGTGGTTGTGACGTCAAGATTTTCATTAGAGTAGTTCGACCCTATAAACCAGAAGGCGGGGGTCTACCTCGACGTGCGTCTTTACGGGCAAGTAGCAGGTCCTACTGAATACCAAGATAGAATTCTTTCTCCTGTTAGTGAACGGGTTATATGTCCTATGCGGTTATTGGCAGATGATATCAGAAGTCTTTGGCCATAGCATTAGAGCTAGTTGTATTAGATACACGAGAGTTCGATGATCTCGATTTGCATTAACTCATGCATAGCATCAAGTACATATAGGGTTTGACTGACCATGACCCTATAACTTGATCGGGACATTTGAAAGAAGGGTTTATGCGTATACTGGTATTCACGACAGAATGGTTCTTCAATGATCCCAATCATTCGTTCTCAATTGGGGTACAGTGTAGGCCGCCAGGATGGCTAGGTGGTTCTACTACTCTTTGATTCCTCCCATTACTAACTGAGACGGACCTACCGAGTCGCGCAATAGGATTGACGACAGAATGAATCGAGCTTATTCTCTCTTTATAAATATTAGATATTAGATATCTCATTTATTGGATATTGGATGTCTAATTAATTTTGGGACATTGGATGTGTGAATTAGTTTATTGGATAAATTAATTTACGGCCTAATGAATTAAATAAATTACTGGGTGATCAATTTAATTCATAGATATAATTATTTCTTGGAGAAATTAATTATATTATTTTGTATTTGATATGATTAATTAATTGATATAAATACATCATAACGGAATTGGAGTTTATCTGTTTGGACTCATGGGAGTCCAAAACGAACCGAACTTTTTCATTCCTTCTAGATGGATGCCCATTTCCTTCCCCTTTCCCTTAGTCCTTGTCTCCACCTTAATTAGTGGATGACATAAGGTATCAAGGGTACAACGACATCTATTAATTTATCCTAATAGATGATTTGGTCTTGATTTGGGAAGGATATAATGAAGACTTAAGTGAAGACACAATCTCTCCTAACACTTCACTTCATCCGCGAGTTTAAGCAAGAGAGAGAAAGTAGTTTTCAAAGTGTTTTTCAACTTCTTCATAGTTTTTCTTAGAGAAATATTGTAAGGATAAATTGAGAGATATAGATTAAACACTTAGAGTGTTGTGATCTTAATTTACAAGCTCCTATAATATTGTTCTAGCCATATCCTTAGAGGATAACGAGGTTTGGTCGTTCCGATCGTTCTCCGGCGCGAGGCAATTAGAGACGCGGTGCTTTCGGCGTTAGATCATCCAAGAGCTTGGAGCGGATTGGATTTTAGGGAAATCAACTAAAGCTTGGGGAATAGCTCAAGAGAAGGACACCATTTAAATCAACGGACTACAAGGGTATGTTTTTTGTATCTCTTGTATTTCGTTTAATATTCGTATATACGTAGCTCGATTGATCCTCGTAGGGATTCAGAACAAATTAATTTTCGTTTTACCGCTTACGCTGGGCCTTCGATTTAGGCACCGAATTCCAAAATTTAGTTCATCTCAAAACTTCTAACGAGTTTAATCAACGAATAACCGAATTACCAATAGAATCTACTATACGACTAATACAATTACACTAACGTTTATATAGGTGTAATCATAAGCTTGTAATTAAATACATGATTTTTATGGCAGAATACACAAGTTGCTATCTCAAGATAGGTTTACATTCAATGATTGTGATTTAACATTAGTTTTCCCGGTTCGATTATCTTCAGGAGTTCAAAACTACCTAAGTGTCACGGGATGCCCGCGACCCCAGGCGGTATTACCTGATCAACGGCCATTCGTGGGGCCCACTTGCAGCTTTGTGGGACGCAGAGCCTCAATCGCACTTCAAGTTATCATCTATAGTGTAGGGCTTTACTTATCTTTCCTTGTAATAGATAGTTAGTGTTGTAATAGCTAGTTAGTGTTGTAATAGCTAGTTAGTGGTTGCTCAGCTTTTCAATATCCACTGTTGTCATTAGCCTTTATTTTTCTAAGCCTATTATAGGGGGGAAGAGTGTACTGAAGAGTTGTAGTACGAATTGGCTAGTTTGCTGAGACCCTCCTATCCGTGTATGCTTGTAATCATTGTTGCCTATTGTAATCGTGCATTGTATTAATACAAATCGATTCTCGTCTTCAATTTTGTGCCACTAAAACGCCTCGGCGTGATTGCGTCGCATTAGCACCGAAGCTCGAACGAGTTAGGCGGACGTAGTCGGGTAAATTGACTACTAGCCGCACGGTGCGCGTACATTATATACAAACTCTAAGCGCCCGTGATGTGGTATCGAGACCGGTCAAGGTCGAAAGAATGGAATCGGGTAACGAGACGGAAGTCCCTAGAAAGCGGGGCAAGAAAAAGGATGACGGAAAGAGGAAAGAGGCCGAGGCCTCTAAAGCCCAATTCGATAATCTAGAGCAAGAGTGCTCTAGATTGAGATATGTTGTCGAGACCTTGGAGGAGAAGGTCGAGACCTCGAGGCGGAGAATGAAGACCTCCGAGCCCGGTTGGGCGAATGCAGAAGTCTCGCCGAACCCTTGCAGAGGCAATGGGAGCCAACAATACGGCCGAAATGAGACGCGAGATGGAAGCAATGAGTATCCAGATTGATTGCTTCAAAGAGCAATGAACAACACACCCCATGTTGCTCAAGAACCTATTACGAGAATTGATCCCGAACCAAGTTCCTATAGTGGAACCCGAGATGCCAAGGAAGTTGAGAACTTCTTATTCGACATGGAACAATACTTCCATGCCGCTAATGTTTCGACGAAGCGAGAAAGGTGTCAACCGCCACAATGTATTTGATCGATGATGCCAAATTGTGGTGGCGCACCAAATATGCGGACATTCAGGCTCAACGAGTAAGAATTGACACTTGGGAACAACTGCGAGAAGCCATTAGGCAACAATTCTTCCCAGAGAATGTCGAGTACAATGCAAGAAGGGCCTTGCGAGATTTGAAGCACACCGGTCTTATTCGAGATTACGTGAAGGCATTTTCGACACATATGCTACACATTAGCGATATGTCGGAGAATGACCGGTTGTTTACGTTCTTGGAAGGGTTGAAACCATTTGCTCGTACGGAGATTCTGCGCCAACGAGTCACAGACCTCAGTACCGCCATGGGAGCGGCAGAAAGATTAATGGATTACACGTCGGAACCTCGAAAGGATCGTCCCGTAACAACAAACATGACACCGTCCCGAAGTGTAATGCCAAGACCGTTCAAACCTAACTTGAGTCGGAGTGTAGGGGATCGGCAAACCTATACTCAAGGAAGTTCATATGGGAGCACGAATCGTAGCAAACCTACAGAAGGCCAGCAGGCCCCTTCCCAACGGATCGTTAGATGTTTCCTATGTGATGGACCTCATTTTCTCACTAATTGTCCGAAGAGGCAACTTTTGAGCGCCATAACAAGCGCCGCAGAATCGAGTTCGCAACCGAAAGAAGAGTTGCAAGTTCCAGATGAGGAAGGAAGATCGGAAGATGAGGAAAACCTTGGGGCCATAAATCAATGGTGCAACTCGTTAACCCATCAAAGCACAACTAAGGCAAGAGTGCCGACAAAAGCTAGAAAACCCATACCGCTCTCACGACAGTGTGGTCCCGATAAGAAAAAGAAGGGATTAATGTTTGTTGATGTTAAAATCAATGGGAAAAATATTCGTGCTATGATAGACTCGGTGCCACCCATAATTATCTGGCGAGCACCGAAGTGGAGAGACTTGGACCGTTGTTAGAGAAAGGAGCGGGTCGAGTTAAAGCCGTAAACTCGCCGGCAAAACCAATAGCGGGGATTGCCAAGGCTGTTCGGATTAAGGTAGGAGCCTTCAAGGTAGGGCCGACCTATCTGTTGTGGAGATTGATGACTACAAGTTAATACTCTGGCTCGAGTATATGCGTGACACTCAAACCCTAGTCATGCCGAGTGCCGATGCACTCTTGGTTTTGGGGGATAAACCACATATTATCCCAACAATTAGCGCAACCCAAGGGCAAAGTAACCTATCCGCATTACAATTCAAGAAGGGATGCAGGCATGGGGAACCGTCCTTCCTGTGCGCCTTGCAATTCGACGAAGTAGAGGAGTTGTCAGGTCCTATCCCTGATGCGGTGAAGCACCTCCTAAACGAGTTTGAAGATGTTATGCCCGACGAATTGCCTCGGAAGCTTCCACCCAAGAGGGCGGTCGATCATGAGATCGAGTTGGTGCCGGGCACAAGACCTCCTGCCCGAGCCCCTTATCGTATGTCGCAACCTGAGCTTGTGGAGCTCAGAAAGCAGTTAAAAGAGATGTTGGAATGTGGTATGATCCAACCGGCGAAATCACCATATGGAGCTCCTGTTCTCTTTCAGAAAAAGTCGGACGGAACTCTGCGATTGTGTTGTGATTATCGTGCTCTAAATAAAATTACGGTGAAGAATGTGTATCCTATTCCGCTCGTAGCAGATTGCTTCGACCGTCTCAGTGGAGCGGAGTACTATACAAAGATCGATCTGAGATCAGGTTATTGGCAAGTTCGCATCAAGGAGGGAGATGAGGTAAAAACGACGATTGTCACACGTTACGGGGCCTTCGTATTCTTGGTCATGCCCTTTGGCCTAAGAAACGCCCCGGCAACTTTTAGCACCTTGATGAATCAAGTTCTCCAAGGGTTCTTGGACGAGTTTGTCGTGGTATACCTTGATGATATTGTTATATACAGCCGAACCTTGGAAGAACATGTGTAACATTTGAGAATGGTTCTTACTAGGCTTCGCGAGCACGAATTATATGTTAAGCTGTCGAAGTGCTCATTTGCCCAGAAGCGGATCAGTTTCTTGGGGCATATCGTTGAGTGTGGCAATATTCGTATGGACCCGAGAAAAATACGAGCAATCCAAGAATGGAAACCACCAACCGATGTACATGAAGTACGGTCATTTCTCGGGTTGGCGAATTACTATAGAAGATTTGTGATGGGGTATGCCGGAATAGCAAGACCCCTAACCGATTTGACGAGAAAGACGGAAGTTTGGAATTGGTCGCCGGAATGCCAAAATGCCTTCGACAACTTAAAGAAGGCCATCCTAATGCACCGGTCCTCGCACTACCGGATCTATCCAAACCTTTGTGGTTGAAACAGATGCTTGAGATATTGCACTAGGAGGAGTTTTGGTGCAAGATGGCCATCCTGTTGCCTTCGAGAGTAAGAAACTTAAGGATGTCGAGAGGCGCACACAGTGCACGAGAAAGAGCTTTTAGCAAAGGTGGTCCACCGCCTTCGACTTTGGAGACATTACTTATCGGGGTTGCCGTTTATTGTAAAACCGACAACACGGTTAGTCACTTTCTATCCCACCAAAGCTTATCGGGAAACAAGCGAGATGGCGGGAATTATTGTCCGAGTTCAACTTTGTGATTGAGTATCGCTCCGGTTCTAGTAATCGTGTGGCGGATGCCCCGAGCCGCAGATCCGACTCCGGCCGTTTCTACAAGTCCGGGCGGCGCTTTCCTCGAGTCAGGTGACCACTCTATTAAAAGATCGAATACGAGAACTGATGGGAGCCGACGCAGCGGCTCAATGTTTGGTAAATCTTATCCGCCAGGGTACAACACGAAGATTTTGGCTAGAGGATGGTCTCTTATGGACCAAGGGAAGACGACTCTATGTACCTATAGGCGGCGATATGAGGAAAACTATTATTGCGGAATGTCACGACACTCTCTGGGCGGGCCACCCAGGAGAGGAGCGCACTGTGGCCTTAGTTCAACGAGCTTACTATTGGCCCCAAATGCGGGACGACATTGAGATGTTTGTCCGCACCTGCTTGGTGTGCCAACAAGATAAACTCCGATCGACAAAAGAAGGCGGGCTTGCCGGAACCACTACTCATTCTGTCAGGGCTTGGGAAAGTGTTTCAATGGATTTTATCACCGATACCAAAAGTTGGGGATCTTGATGCCATTATTGTTGTGGTAGATCGGTTCTCCAAATACGCTACATTCATAGCAGCACCCAAGACAGCTTTCGGAAGAGACAATCGGCTCTTTTTCAAGCATATTGTTAAGTATTGGGACTGCCGAGGACATTGTTAGTGACCGAGACACCGGTTCACTAGTAGCTTTTGGACCGAGCTCTTCAAACTACTCGGCTCCAAGTTGAATATGAGCTCTAGCTTCCACCCACAATCGATGGCCAAACCGAAAGATTTAACTCAATGTTGGAGGAATATCTTCGACATTTTGTGAGCACTAATCAAGGACCGGGTGAAGCTTTTGGATGTTGCTCAACCGTGTTTCAATGCTCAAAAATGCTCTACCACCAATAAGAGTGCTTTTGAAATTTGTAATGGGCAAGACCACTCCTCCCGCACAATATTGATATTCCACAAAATGCCGTGCCTACTTGGCACAAACATTTTCCCTTGAATGGGAACAAAATCTTGATTTGGCCCGTGGCTACCCGGAGAAGGCTCAAAAGCGGATGAAAAATATGCCGATCTTAAACGCCGCTTTGTTGAATATCGTGTGGGTCACTGTGTGATGGTGAAGATCCCGAACTGAATTCCTCCAGGCAACACGGAGAGAGATTCACGGCTAATGCAAAAATATATTGGGCCCCTAAGCATTCTCAAAAGAGTCGGAAATGTAGCCTACAAGATTGAGTTACCCCAATGGTGGCGCATTCATAATGTCTTTCATGTCACCAACTCAAGCCATATCAGTGCATAACGAGGACACCACAGTAACCCGCCCAACCGCCCACAATCGAAACTACGCAACTTGGGGAAGAGGTTGGCCGAAGCTATTATCGACCACCGCGATGCAGGCCGAGAAAGAAGCTATACAAAGAATATCCGTGAAATGGAAGGGCTGCAGTATGGAGGAGAACACTTGGGAGAGGGCAATAGCACTTAAAGCTTTTCAACCCCTACTGGATGCTTATCTCACATCTATGGCGCCGGGGACGTCACCAACTCAGAGGGGGGAGTGCTGTCACGGGATGCCCGCGACCCCAGGCGGTATTACCTGATCAACGGCCATTCGTGGGGCCCACTTGCAGCTTTGTGGGACGCAGAGCCTCAATCGCACTTCAAGTTATCATCTATAGTGTAGGGCTTTACTTATCTTTCCTTGTAATAGATAGTTAGTGTTGTAATAGCTAGTTAGTGTTGTAATAGCTAGTTAGTGGTTGCTCAGCTTTTCAATATCCACTGTTGTCATTAGCCTTTATTTTTCTAAGCCTATTATAGGGGGGAAGAGTGTACTGAAGAGTTGTAGTACGAATTGGCTAGTTTGCTGAGACCCTCCTATCCGTGTATGCTTGTAATCATTGTTGCCTATTGTAATCGTGCATTGTATTAATACAAATCGATTCTCGTCTTCAATTTTGCTGTGCCACTAAAACGCCTCGGCGTGATTGCGTCGCATTAGCACCAAAGCTCGAACGAGTTAGGCGGACGTAGTCGGGTAAATTGACTACTAGCCGCACGGTGCGCGTACATTATATACAAACTCTAAGCGCCCCGTGACACTAAGGCACCCGAGATCAGATACAGCATGGCTAGAAATATCGAAATAGGTTCAAAGATTTGTTAGACTAACCTCAACTGATGAAGAACGACCGAGAACAATCAAGAACAATGAAGAACGTGGACAACACCTTCAAAAATCTTCTTCAGAACTTGAACAATCAACTCTACAACAATAATGCACGGGATAGGAAGGTTGGAAATCAATCAATGTAGCTGGGGGATGATTAGAGAGAGAGAGGGAGTGTATTTAGGTCGCGGGAAATGAAAGAGGAGATGTTATTTTATAACATCAGGATGTGCTTTACGTACGTTATGCCTTAAGGTCTACGTACGTAAGGCCTTTAACGTATGTTATGTTCAATCTGTTAATGTACGTAAGGCATGTTCAGAGGTTACTTCCCGGAATCATCCCCGTCATTATGTACGTAATACCGTGGCAACTTACGTAACATTCCTTACATAACATACGTAAGCTCTAAAGATTAACGTACGTTATGATCGGTTGACTCGATTGTATTCTAGTGCGCTGAAAGTTGATCTTGTTGACTCAACATGTATTTTGATGATTATTCCATTCAAAACATTTAATTAGATCAATCTCAGTTCGATATTATATTGAAGGAGCTAAATAATGTTAGCGCATGCTACTCATCTCATAGTAGCGCACGCTATCGAGAAATGCATGTACAGCCCAGTCAGTCAGCTGCAGCCAAGTGAAGTCATCTGATGGATAGCGCACGCAAGTCATTCAATATTAGCGCACGCTAAGTACCTCCAGTTAGCGCACGCTATACAATCAATATTAACGCACGCTATCGTATCATTCCAGAGGACAGTGAGGTTTGGAAGGAAATCGGAAATGGATTCTGCGCACGCTACATACATCAACTTACGTACGCTAAAACAAGGATGTAGCGCACGTTATTACTCACTACTTGCGCACGCTACCGATATCACGGTCAGTAGTCCAGTAGCTACTGGACTCAATATGTCAAGGACTTTACGTACGCTACACAGGGTAACGTACATTACTGAAAGAAATATTTAGTGCACGCTAAGGTATAGGCATTAGCGCACGCTAAAAGGAGTCAGCATATTACCGTTTGATTTTCTACCGTTGGAAGGCAAGAGTCAATGAAGATCCGTGAAATCTGGAAAAGTTGGAATTAATTAATGCTAGCGCACGCTATGCATACTTGCTAGCACACGCTAAGCTCAAATCTAGCCGTTGGATAAAGAGACGTTGGGGAGACAAACCAACTTTTTCAAAGTCAAGATTGAAGACCTGTTGACCAGTCGATAACGCACGCTACGGATTCATGACTAGCGCACGCTAGCCATACAATTTTACCGTTGCAACAGTCTTTGTGACCATTCAGAAAAGCCAAGTCAAGGTCGATAGCGCACGCTAATAATACGTTTTTCAGTATTTGAAGGATGGCTCTCACCTATAAATACCCAAAGGACTTGGGTATCAAATACACAACTTCAAGCATACAAGCATACAAGCATACAACCATTCTTGAGCTCAAATCGCTACTGATTACTATATTATAAGTTGTGAGAAAGAAAGATACAAGAGTGATTTTCTTTGTAATATCTATTATACCTTGTATTCTTTCATTTGATTGTAAGTGTTGCATCACTTACACTTGAGTGTAAAAGAAACGAATCAAGAGTCACTAATCCGGTGTTATTAGGATCTTTGATCCGACACTGTTAGGATTATACTCCCATATTCGTATAGTGAGGATTATCTAGTTCCTATAGAACACTAGATAAACAAACGTTTATATTGAGAGAGAGGTTGAGCTTGGACCGATATAAGACAAGCGATTGTAACGGTTGTGTACTCGGACCGATCGAAGACGAGTCAAGTTTGTGGTTGTTCTTGAGCCAATAGAAAAAGAAAAGTCGGAGAGAGGACATAGGCAAGTTGCCGAACCTCTATAAATCCTTGAGTCTTTATTTTCCGCACTATTTTTCATTTATTCGCAAGAAATTTTGTTATTCCGCATTCCCACTATTCACCCCCCTTCTAGTGGTAAATTTATCTCTTCAGATCTGATAATGCATGATTGAAGATTCTTGTCCATAGACTGAATATTGGATAACGTACGTAAGGCATACTCTTTAACATACGTAAAAGGAGGCGAGTAGCAAACATAATTTATACATTTTAACGTACGTAATACATTGCGTGTTGCGTACGTAGTTCCTACATCTAGCATACGCAATATATATTAAACCACTTAATCATTTTATCATATTTAACCACACAGTGTGACTTTCTTTAGACTCATCAAGTAATTTTCTCGGGGAACAAGACGTTGGCCACCGTCATATTCGCACCGATAATTGCTCAACGACATCAAGGTCCGTCACCGACATATCGTCAATATCATACAATTATATCACAATAATATTTAATAAATGTTGACAAGATTTGTTTTGTAAACAATCACAAAGAAAATAGAAGCATCGTGAGATAACAGCACAAAAATGGAAGCACATATTATTTAACAGCATGAAATACCTGTGGTATTACATACCACCCCACTTAAAATTTCATCCCGAAACTAAGAAAATAGCTCGGGGTGACTCTCTATCATGCTCAACTCGATCTCCCAAGTTGCTTCTTCAATGCCGTGATGCGACCACTGAACTTTCACAAGAGATATGGCTTTATTCCTTAGAGTCTTTATGCGTTGATCTAGAATCACGATTGACACTTCTCTGAAGGTAGCATCATTAGAAATCTCTACTTATTCGAAATTGATCATGTGACTCGGATCATAAACGTACTTTCTCAATTGGGAGACGTGGAAGACATTATGCACTCCGTCTAACAATGGCGGCAGTGTTAATCGATAAGCGAGTCTACCGACTAGGTCCAATATATCGAACGGGCCGATAAATCTCGTGCTCAACTTTCGTAGAAACATCGAATGCCCAGCATTGGTGATGCTTTGATCTAAACGTGATCCCCGACTAGAAATTCTAATGGCCGCTGGCGATCTGTAGCGTATGACTTCTGGCGGCTCTGCGCTGCTAGCATGTGTTTCTGAACAATGTAAATCTTCTTAATAGATTCATGGATCAGGTCTAACTCGGTAGCGATGACATCAGAAGCATCATCCCAGCATAGGGGAGACTTACATCTCCTACCGTATAAAGATTCAAAGGGTGCCATGCCTATGCTTGCATGCCAACTGTTGTTGTACGAAAACTCCGCTAAACAGAGGTGTTTAACCCAATCCTTTCCCCCGATCGAGTACATATGCTCTCAACATATCCTCCATGGTCTGTATCATACATTATGTCTGTCCGTCTATCTGAGGATGATAGGATGTGCTGAAATGCAATTGAGTACCCATGGCCTTATGGACAGCTTTCCAGAAACGGGACACATACCTGGTGTCTCTATCTGATATGATTGCTGAGGGAACGCCATGCAGCTTCACGACTTCCCGAATAAAAATGGTAGCTAACTGATACATTCCGGTGGTTTCCTGGATAGGAATACAATGTGCCGACTTCGTCACTAGGTCTACAATAACCCATATCGTGTCATTTCCTTCCATCGTCGCCGGTA
This sequence comes from Orobanche coerulescens, assembly GCA_033398695.1. Lineage (NCBI taxonomy): Eukaryota > Viridiplantae > Streptophyta > Magnoliopsida > Lamiales > Orobanchaceae > Orobanche > Orobanche coerulescens. The sequence goes on along the minus strand of CM065807.1, from coordinate 115,792,907 downwards.
ACTTGGTAACAAAATCCATTGATATGCTTTCCCATTTCTATTCCGGAATGGGTAAGGGCTACATGATTCCAGTCGGTCTGCGGTGTTCGATCTTTACTTGTTGACATGTCATACATCAAGCAACGAATCTTGCTACCTCTTGTTTCATGTTTTTCCACCAAAAGCTCTTCCGCATATTTGCTCGCTCTGGGATGAACGGAATAGGGAGTAGAATGAGCTTCCTTCAGTATAGTTTGCTTTAGCTCGTCATTTGGTGGAATACATATCCTGTTCTTAAATCTTACCAATCCCCCTGGATCATGTAGTCTGAAATAATTTCCTATTCGGCTCTTGCGCTGATGACATGTAGTTCGGGGTCTTCCATCTGCGCTAGATGTATCTCATCCAACAAGGATGAATGAATATTAATTGAGCATAACTGTCTATAGCGATGTGTATCCATACTTCAATACCACCCTTCATGAGGTCCTGTTGCAGTTCTGGCTGCATCGTCAAACCGGATAGCATCACCTCTTGCGAAGTCTTCCGACTAAGTGCATCTGCTACAACATTGGCCTTCCTAGGGTGATATAAAATCTCCACATCATAATCTTTGGTTAGATCCAGCCAACGCCTCTATCTCATGTTTAACTTATTTTGGATGAAGATATATTTTAAAATATTGTGGTCCGTAAAAATCTTACAGGTAACCCCGTAAAGGTAGTGCCTCCAAATTTTAAGAGCGTGGACCACTGCGGTAGTTCCAGGTCATGCGTTGGGTAGTTCACTTCATACGGCTTAAGTTGTCGAGAGGCGTATGCAACAACCTTGTCATTTTGCATGAAGACACACCCCAGTCCATGTTTAGATGCATCCGTGTATATTAAGAATCCTTCCGTGCCCTGTGGTTATACTAACACCGGGGCAGTAGTCAGTCTCCTCGTTATCTCATCGAAGCTCTCCTGACAATCCGTAGTCCAAACAAATTTGGCACTTTTTCTCAGTAGGTTCGTCAATGACCGAGCGATACAAGAAAAGGCCTCGACGAACCGTCAATTGTAACACCCCCACAATATTCAGGGTATATTACAGTGCCGTGGACCCCTACGTGGGAGCCACTGGGCTAAATAAGAAATAACACTCGTATAACCATCTCGGTTAGCGAGAAAACACACATCACTAAGACAAAAATTAAATAAAATGCCCGAAATAACTGGCAAAACATACATCACCGACAATCATAAATAACATTAATACTACAAACCATAATCCAACTAAAAATGCCTAGGTACTCGCAAGTACTATCTATAAGTTCACAAGCTTGGAAACAACCACAACAAAATGTACAACAGAAATAAGGGGGCTCATTTGCACACGTCAACAATCCTGGCCAGCATCCTCGTACTGCCCCAGTGCCCGCTCGTCCGACTGAACATAACCTGAAATTTATAACAAGAATTTCCCCAAAACGGGTACCCAAAGGGGTTAGCAATTACGCCAGTACAAGTAATCAAGGCAAACCATTCGCTTACACATTTCATAGTACATGCATCAAGTCATTTCAAAATCCAAAACCAGACATGTCTTTTCCTGGAAAACAAACAGTCAAATCAATTTGCCTAGGACCTGGGCGAAACAACTGGTCCTATTCGAGGCCTCTAAGAACCCTCCCGAACTGGCCATAATCATAAAACAATCACGCACAGGCATCTCTTAGGACCGAGGCGAAACCACTGATCCCATTTGAGGCCTCTAAGGACCCTCCCGAACTAGATAGTGAACAAGCTCGTGAATCCGAAGTGAAGTCACAGATTCTCCCGAGGCCTCGTCGGACCCTCCCGGAGTGAGCAAATCACACACATAATATACATCACCATTTCATGTTAAGCATAAAGGTTTCCAAGAATACTTGCCTTGAGTAATTAACGACGAAACGAACGGAATGGAGAATCAACCACGATCGCTAGGAACCGACAACCACGAACCTAACGATTCGAAGAATACAATCACAACCCATTCTACAGGAGTACGAAAATGGAATACACCCAAAAACCCACCTACGATTTATGTAAATTCGTACAAAACAACAACGAGGGCGGATCACAACCGAACCCTCTCGATTTCACAAATACCATGAAATTTACCATGAACTCGTAGGGAAAACATGAATACCAATAAGATTAATCACATACATCATGGATTAATCAACAACACGGAGCAAATCGTACATTAAATCGAAAATCCCCAAATTCCCCAAAATAGGGTTCTAAGAGTTTACCTCGGATCAGAGACGAAGAACACGCGTAGATGATGTTAATACACACCAAAAACTCCAAGAAGATGATGAATTGAATTTACAATGCTTCAAATCGCCTGGAAGTTGCTCAGAAATCTCCTGGGATTGGAGGGGAGGAAGAAAAGATGAAAATGGCCGAAATCGATCAACTCCTGGTTATTTAAACCTAGGACCGATTACGTACATTATCCCTGGACAACTAACGTATGTTAGCAGCTTAACGTATGTAAGCCTTCCAGACTCACGCACATAATGCATCTGCAGAACCTACTGCCCAAAAACACAAGGGTCGTTACGTACGTTATGAGTAGGCTCTTACGTACGTAACACCTTACGCTAACGCACGCAACAACATGCTCGTAGCGTACGCAAGGGCCGGCAGAGCCTGCTACCCGATTTCCTGAACACCATTACGTACGCAACAACAATGAAGTTACGTACGCTATACATGACACATAACGCACGTTAAGTATAGGCCGTAACGTACATTATGTCCTCCCAGAACAGGACTGACAAACAGGCAAGAGGTGAACCGGAAATCAAAACGCATCGATGAACAAAACATGAAGATACGAACACATAGGGTTCAAGACGATGAACCTAAGTGTTGAAAGAAAACATATTTCCGACTGCCCAAAGGTTCGGAAAACAACAACAAACGTAATTACCCCATAACTTTGGGAAATTACAAAACAGCCCAAAACATCCGAAACACACGAGACACGATCAAAACACCAAAAAAAAGCTCACAACACGTATAGTAACATAAGATGGATTTACGGCAACCCCAAAACGGCGGTTCCGAACAACGATTATGAGAATCGAACCAAATAATGACGAAAATGACATTAAACATGGAATTGAGTAAAACAGGTCCGAAACAAACTCGGATGACAAAAAGTATAGTATTAAATATTCTCAAAATATCAATACGGTTACAAAAGAGTCACTGAAAACGAAAAATACACCAAGATGAAAAATACCGGGAAAAGGAAAAAATGCGGATATTACATCAATAACCTGCCAATCCCAAGGTTATTCAGACTTATACATATGACACTGATCCTCCGTTTCTTCTCTCTCTTATACGGATGGACCAGCTTGGCTACCCTTCTTTTAGATTTAGGTAGTATTTTATCATCTGATTTATTGCTATGGGCCCGCATATTAGCCCACGTTTTTAGTGGTGCACCTTGTATTTCTCTAGCGGGCTGCTGGCATTTAGATTACTAGGATCTGGTTTATGGCCCATTTTTGCCCATAACTCGGAGGTGATTTTTTACCTATCGGTCCACACATTAGCCCACGCCTTTAGTGGTGCACCTTGTATTTCTTTAGCGGGCAGTAGATGTAACACCCTCAAGATATTCGAGGTATATTACAGCGCCGTGAATCCCTATATGGGACCCACCAGGCTGAACAGCATCATACTCATCGACTCACATAAACGACAGGACAATACCATGTCATAAAGACGCAAAACAGAACAAGCCACCCGGTTCAACCGGTCAATATAACACCATCATCCAACACAACATAATAAGCAACCATACAATCCAAACGAACAAGAACCCCTTAAGTACTCGAGTACAACTATTAGTTCAAAACCACAAAAGACAAAAAGGTAAAAGACACTAAAACATCACTCGTGCACCATCATCACGCACGGCCATCATCCGTAATCTTGGTCCAGCCATCGTCTCGATGAACTTGACCTGAAATTCATAAAACGAATTTCCCCAAAACGGGTCCCCAGAGGGGTTAGCAATTACGCTAGTACAAGTAACCAGATGAACGACTTACATCTTACACATATAGTAATGCATGCAATTCAAGAAAACATAGTTCCAAAATACTCATTTCCGGAAATGCCAATGATCAAACCACATTTGTAAAAATGCACCACAATTAACCGCGGACCCACAGCTTCGTGGATCCCTGCCGAGACCCCGTCGGATCTAACCCACAGTGGTTAAAAGCAAGCTCGCGGTCCCACAGCTTCGTGGAACCCTACCGAGACCCCGTCGAGTCTAACCCGCAGTGAGCATACACACACACACAATTTCTCATACAAAACTACTATGTCAAGATCGTAAGTTCATAAGGGTACTTGACTCGATTAAATAGACGATGACACGAACGGAACGGAAGGATCAAGCACAACCACGAGGAACCGACGAGAATGAACCTAACGATTCGAATAGCACAATCACAACCACTTCTAAACGATTATGGAAATGGAATACACCCGGAAACCCGCCTACGATTCATGTATATTCATACAAAAATAACAACGAGGGCGGACCACAACCAAACCCTCTCGAATCCTTATAAATCCACAAAATATCCATGAATCCGTAGGAAAACTAACGATACTAACAATATTAATCGTATACATCATGAATCCACCAACGAAACGGAACTAATCGGAAGAAAATCCCAAAACCCCCAAATTAATCGAAATAGGGTTTTAGAACATTACCTTTGGAGATTCAAGAACTAAGATCCGTAGAACACGCGTTAGATTGATTATCCGAGCCTCACAACCGAAAAGAAATGATGAAAATCGACCCCCGGATGAATAACTCTCCCCCTCTATATCCTCTCTCTCGCGATGCAGTGGAAAAATGGGGAAGGAGACGACCGATCTCGTCTAATAAGGACGAGTCTGCGCAATTACCGCTTCGTGTGCCGCGGCACGCAGGTGTGCCGTGGCACAGCCGAAAATCTACTCCTGTGTTTTGGCATTGTGCCGCGGCACGGCTGCGTGTGCCGCGGCACACGGTACTGTTGGGTTTTGGTCGCGGAAGACACACGAGTGTGCCGCGGCACCGACAGTGTGCCGCGGCCTTCGGCGCCGTGCCGCGGCACCGGATGGGTGTGCCGCGGCACACAGTACAGATCGCTCGACCAACATTTGGAGAAATTTGTGTGCCGCGGCGCACGCACCTTGTGCCGCGGCCCACACCCCTTTTTGGGTCCCAAAATGATAAAAATGATCCGGAAAGAGAATAAAACGATAGAAATCAATATTTGGGGACTAATAACACGAAATGGATCCACGGCAACCCCGAAACGGCAGTTTCTCACAACAATAACAAGAATATAGTTCAACAGTTTGACAGGAAGGACACGCTGAAAAGTACACGAGGGTCACTACGATCGAGAAATACACCAAAAACGAAAATACAAAGGAAAGAAAAATATGGATATTACATTCTACCCCTCTAAAAATAAGTTTCGTCCCGAAACTTAAGAAACAAACAACTCCGGGTACCTAGCACGCATGCTATCCTCGGTTTCCCAAGTTGCTTCCTCGACACCGTGTCTCGACCACTGCACCTTGACCAAAGGTATGGTCTTATGCCTCAATCGTTTCTCACGATGTTCCAAAATCTTCAAAGGACGCTCCTCAAAAGTAATATCTTCAGCAATATCAATCTCGCCATAATCGATGACGTGACTAGGATCCGGGACATATTTCCTCAACTGGGAAACATGGAAAACGCTATGAACATGACTCAAGGCCGGAGGTAACGCCAAACGGTACGCCAGTTCACCGACTCGCTCGAGAACCTCAAAGGGTCCAATAAATCTCGGGCTCAGCTTTCCTTTCTTCCCGAAACGAAAAACTCCCTTCGTCGGCGACACCTTTAGCAAAACGTGGTCTCCCACCTCGAATTCCAAAGGTCGACGACGGACGTCGGCATATGACTTCTGTCGACTCTGGGCAGTCAACATCCGTTCTCGAATTAACTCTATCTTCCGCCTTGTCTCTAAAACGACATCCGGCTCGGTCCCGACCAAATCGGACGCCTCATTCCAACAAATCGGTGATCGACATCGCCGCCCGTAAAGTGCCTCATACGGTGCCATCCGAATCGACGCGTGCCAACTGTTGTTGTACGTGAATTCAATCAGCGGCAAATGTTCCTCCCAGTCACTACTCCAGTCGAGAGCACAAGCACGCAACAAGTCCTCGAACGTCTGGATAGTGCGTTCCGACTGTCCATCTGACTGGGGATGGAAAGAGGTACTCAAATGTAAACGGGTACCCAACGCCTTATGCACCGCCTGCCAGAAGTGCGATACAAAACGGCCGTCACGATCCGAAACAATAGACTTCGGAGTACCGTGAAGTCTCACGATCTGCGCGATAAACACACGAGCTAACTTCTCCGGGCCCCAAGTGTCTTTGATGCCCAGAAAATGTGCCGACTTGGTCAGGCGATCAACAATCACCCATACCATATTCATGCCCGACCTCGATCTCGGCAAACTCGTAACGAAATCCATCGATATATCTTCCCATTTCCATTCCTAACGAAGTGACGCAATAACCTGCCGGTCCGATGCTCGATCTTGACCTGCGACAAGTCAAACATCTCGCTACAAACGTGCGACCTCATCCTTCATATCATTCCACCAGAAATTTCTTCTCAGGTCCTTGTACATCTTACTCGAACCAGGATGAACGGAATAAGGTGTAGCATGGGCCTCCCGTAAAATACTCTGCCTCAACTCTGAATCGTTCGGCACACAAATCCGACTCCGGAATCTCAAAACACCATCCTCGTGAATCACAAATCCAGGAGACTTTCCCTTAAGAACGTTCTCTCGGATTTGAGTGATCATCGGATCCTCTAACTGCTTCAGCTTAATCTCATCGATCAAAGACGACGAAATTTCCAATGCACAAAATTGTCCGACAGTTCCCGGCAACAGAACCTCAACATCTAACTCGATTAAAGCTCGCCGAAGCTCGGACTGAGACGTAAGGATCTCAAGCGATCGCAACGCAACCGGTTTCCGACTCAAGGCGTCGGCCACGACGTTTGCCTTGCCCGGATGATAAAGGATTTCGAGGTCATAATCCTTAATCAGCTCTAACCACCTCCTCTGCCTCATATTCAATTCTCGCTGGGTAAATATGTATTTCAGACTTTTATGGTCGGTAAAAATCTGACATGTAGAGCCGAAAAGATAGTGACGCCAAATCTTGAGCGCAAATACGACTGCCGCTAACTCCAAATCATGAGTAGGGTAGTTAAGCTCATACGACCTCAACTGTCTCAACGCAAAGGCAATGGTCTTGCCGTGCTGCATTAATACGCACCCAAGACCCTGACCCGAAGCATCGCTATAAACGGCAAAACCCTCGTTGCCACATGGCAACGCCAAAACTGGGGCTGAAGTCAAACGCTTCTTCAGCTCCTCAAAACTGAACTGCCTCTCGTCATTCCGCATTTAACTTCTCGGATTTCGGAGCAATCGTGTAAGTGGTCGAGCCGCGAGAAACCCTCGACGAACCTACGGTAGTAGCCAGCTAAACCCAAGAAACTACGGAGCTCCTTCACATTCTTGGGCGGTGCCCAATCCAACACGGCCTCAATCTTCTGCGGGTCCACACGAACCCCTTCGGCTGAAATCACGTGACCTAAAAACATCACTTCCTTCAGCCAGAACTCACATTTCGAGAACTTTGCATAAAGTTGTTCGGTCCTCAAAATGTCTAATACTACCCGCAAATGATGGGCATGCTCTTCCTCATTCTTCGAATAAATAAGAATATCGTCAATAAAGACGACGACGCACTTATCCAAATACTCGATAAAAACTTTGTTCATCAACTGCATGAACACCGCCGGCGCATTAGTTAACCCGAAGGGCATAACTACAAACTCATAATGTCCGTATCTCGACCGAAAAGCTGTCTTCGGCACATCGGACTCTCTCACCCGGAGCTGATAGTACCCCGATTTCAAATCAATTTTCGAGAATACCGTAGCTCCCTGCAACTGATCGAACAAGTCATCAATTCTCGGCAAAGGATACTTGTTCTTGATGGTCACCTTGTTTAGTTCGCGATAGTCGATACACAAACGTAGTGAACCATCCTTCTTCCGCACAAACAGGACCGGTGCGCCCCAAGGCGAGGCGCTCGGTCGAACATACCCCGACTCAAGAAGCTCGCTCAACTGCTTCTTCAACTCTGCCATCTCTGAAGGTGCCATGCGATACGGCGCCTTCGAAATAGGAGCCGCGCCCGGCTCTAACTCTATAGCAAACTCAACCTCACGATCCGGTGGCAATCCCGGTAACTCGTCAGGAAATACATCAGGAAATTCATTAACGATTGGAATCGACGAAAGCTCGACTCCACCACTCTCCGCCTTCAAGGCGTAACACCAATAACCGGTACACCCCTTTCGCAGGAGTCTCATCGCCTTCAAGGCGTTAATAACGAATTTCTGGCTCCCCCTCTTTCGCCCGGCGAAAGAGTGCTCGGTGCCATCATCGGCTAACATGGTGATGATTCTCGTGCGGTAGTTCATGATTGCACCATGCCGCTCGAGCCAATCATCCCCGAGAATCAAATCCTCACCCTCAATATCCACAACAATAAGATTAGAGGGCCAAGTCCTCTCACAAATAAGTACACAACTGTCTCGAACCTCCTGATCACCAACGATCCTATCACCGCTAGGAAGCTTAACGATGAAGGGTTCACAAGGCATCAAACAGTCGAGACTCAAACGGCGTACACAATCCAAAGATATGAACGAATGCGTAGCACCGGAATCGAAAAGCACACTGACAGGATGAGAAAGAATATAAACGGTACCTGTCGCCACGGTAGCCGCTGGATCATCGGCTTTCCGCATCTCATAGACACGCGGGTGGGCGGAGCCAACACCGGAAGCTCCTCTTGAGGGCTGACCCGACCTCTTCCCGACTAGCACTCGGCGGAGATTGAGGAGCAAACGACCCCTGATTCACACTTGGTTCCCTAGGCGCTGGAATGGAAGCCCGGGCACCAAGGATTTTCTCCCTCTCAGCACAGAAAGCAGCTTTGTGACCCGACTGGCCACACTGATTACACGTCAGCAAAGGGTTCGGACAAACACGACTGATGTGGCCTGCCGCCACGCTTAAAGCATTTCATCTCTCGAGAAGGGGCACTGCAGCCCTACGGGAAACCCGGAGATCGAGATGGGCCACCACCACGAAAAGTTAGCAGATCAAATTTCGCCGACCCCCACTTTTGTGGCCCGAAAATTCGGCGGACTTACGCTTACTCTCGCGGGCCGCCTCACTCGTCACTGCATATATCGTAAGCAAGGGCCCCGCTCTGGTAATCTTTCAATGTAGTGCATACAAGCCCCGACATATAGTCCCGAATCGGCAACTTCATCCGTCTGGAGAAATGGAAAATTTTGTCGCTCTCTCGATAACTGGGTCTTCACATAACCCAACTCCTTATTAAAATCAGCAATAGCTTGAGATACGGGATATCCCGCGGTTGAGCATCATAAAAGCATGTACCCGAGCCTCGTCTCGATCGCCACGGCAATATTCAGCCTCCATCAACTCTTGAAACTCACCACGGCAAAGATGGTCTTTGGGCCCAACGGCCTCCCACCAATCCGTAGCGTCCCCCGTGAGAAAGTATTGAGCAATAGGGACTCTACGTTCCTCGGCGATTAGTGGCAACGAAGACCTTAGATATCTCCTTAATCCACCCTTCCTACCCAATCGGGTCCAAGCTCCCAAACCGAGGAGGATGCATCTTGATAACATCTTGGAGCCAACGGTCCGCTCCGCCCGATTAGCATGGGCCTCGATCCGGCCTCAACCGCCCGAGCTATTGCCGCCATTTGGTTCACCATTTGTTGCATTACGGCCGCAATACCAAGATCGGCACGCTCCCGAGAAGAAGCATGGCTATGACGGCCGCTGCACGCGGCCTCGAAGACTGTGACGTGGCCGCCCCACCGGCTGCCCCACGTCCCCGGCCGCGTCCACGACCACGACCGCGACCACGACCTCTTCCAGCATCCATACTGGAGTTAAATAAGTAGCAAAAGCCGTACGAGGGTAAGTACGAGAGAAGAACAATCACAAGTCGAGAATCAAAGGTACGATACAAGGAAATAATGAACAGAGGAAGGAAAACTTACGGACACTGGTAGTACCGGAATCATGGCAGCGTGACGATGATGTGCAAAACAAAACACCACAAGACCCAATAAACCGACAAGCCTAGGTATCCATAAACCTAGAGCGCTCCGATACCATTTTCTGTAACACCCTCAAGATATTCGAGGTATATTACAGCGCCGTGAATCCCTATATGGGACCCACCAGGCTGAACAGCATCATACTCATCGACTCACATAAACGACAGGACAATACCATGTCATAAAGACGCAAAACAGAACAAGCCACCCGGTTCAACCGGTCAATATAACACCATCATCCAACACAACATAATAAGCAACCATACAATCCAAACGAACAAGAACCCCTTAAGTACTCGAGTACAACTATTAGTTCAAAACCACAAAAGACAAAAAGGTAAAAGACACTAAAACATCACTCGTGCACCATCATCACGCACGGCCATCATCCGTGTACTGGTCCAGCGCCCGCTCGTCTCGATGAACTTGACCTGAAATTCATAAAACGAATTTCCCCAAAACGGGTCCCCAGAGGGGTTAGCAATTACGCTAGTACAAGTAACCAGATGAACGACTTACATCTTACACATATAGTAATGCATGCAATTCAAGAAAACATAGTTCCAAAATACTCATTTCCGGAAATGCCAATGATCAAACCACATTTGTAAAAATGCACCACAATTAACCGCGGACCCACAGCTTCGTGGATCCCTGCCGAGACCCCGTCGGATCTAACCCACAGTGGTTAAAAGCAAGCTCGCGGTCCCACAGCTTCGTGGAACCCTACCGAGACCCCGTCGAGTCTAACCCACAGTGAGCATACACACACACAATTTCTCATACAAAACTACTATGTCAAGATCGTAAGTTCATAAGGGTACTTGCCTCGATTAAATAGACGATGACACGAACGGAACGGAAGGATCAAGCACAACCACGAGGAACCGACGAGAATGAACCTAACGATTCGAATAGCACAATCACAACCACTTCTAAACGATTATGGAAATGGAATACACCCGGAAACCCGCCTACGATTCATGTATATTGATACAAAAATAACAACGAGGGCGGACCACAACCAAACCCTCTCGAATCCATATAAATCCACAAAATATCCATGAATCCATAGGAAAACTAACGATACTAACAATATTAATCGTATACATCATGAATCCACCAACGAAACGGAACTAATCGGAAGAAAATCCCAAAACCCCCAAATTAATCGAAATAGGGTTTTAGAACATTACCTTTGGAGATTCAAGAACTAAGATCTGTAGAACACGCGTTAGATTGATTATCCGAGCCTCACAACCGAAAAGAAATGATGAAAATCGATCCCCGGATGAAGAACTCTCCCCCTCTATATCCTCTCTCTCGCGATGCAGTGGAAAAATGGGGAAGGAGACGACCGATCTCGTCTAATAAGGACGAGTCTGCGCAATTACCGCTTCGCAGCCGCGACGGCAAGAAGTGTGCCGCGGCACAGCAGGCGGTGCCGCGCACAGGTATGTGCCGCGGCACAGCCGAAAATCTACTCCTGTGTTTTGGCATTGTGCCGCAAGACACTGCGTGTGCCGCGCACACGGATACTGGGTTTTGGTCGCGGAAGACACACGAGTGTGCCGCGGCACCGACAGTGTGTGCGGCACTGCCTCGGCGCTGCATCGGCATCGGATGGGTGTGCCGCGGCACACGCATGATCGCTCGACCAACATTTGGAGAAATTTGTGTGCCGCGGCGCACGCACCTTGTGCCGCGGCCCACACCCCTTTTTGGGTCCCAAAATGATAAAAATGATCCGGAAAGAGAATAAAACGATAGAAATCAATATTTGGGGACTAATAACACGAACTGGATCCACGGCAACCCCGAAACGGCGGTTTCTCACAACAATAACAAGAATATAGTTCAACAGTTTGACAGGAAGGACACGCTGAAAAGTACACGAGGGTCACTACGATCGAGAAATACACCAAAAACGAAAATACAAGGGAAAGAAAAATACGGATATTACAGTAGATACTTCGTTTTTAGATTTCAGATCTGGATTATGGCCCATTTTTGGTCATAATTCGGGTCAGATTGCTTGTACTCTCGTTATTTTCTTTATCTCACATGTTGATAGGTCCCGCCTCAACCCCCCGTCCACAATGGCCATCCCCCCCCCCCCCCCAAAAAAAACCCTGCCAATTCCAAGAAACTCTTTACCTCCTTGACGTTCTTTAGTGGTTACCAACTCATCACTGTCTCAATCTTTTGCGGGTCTATCCTGACGCCTTCTGCTGAAATAACATGTCCCAGAAAGGTCTCCTCCGACATCCAGAACTCGCATTTGGAAAGTTTTGCATAAAGTTGGTGTTGCCTCAAAACACTTAATACTTGCCTCAAGTGTTCCTTATGATCCTATCGGCTCCAGGAATATATTAAAATGTCGTAAATGAAAACCACCACACACTTATCGAGGAAATCCGTCAGAACCTTGCTTATCAATTCCATAAAAATGGTCGGGGCATTGGTCAGGCCAAACGACACCGTCATGTACTCATAGTGTCCATATCTTGATCGAAATTCAGTCTTGGGAATATCTTCCTCCAGAATCCTCAATTCGTGATATCCAGACCGTAATCTATTCTTGAGAACATTGTCGCTCCCTATAATTGATCCAGTAGCTCATCAATCCTCAGAAGTGGATAGTGATTCTTAATAGTGGCTTTATTTAGTTCTCTGTAGTCGATATACAAGCATAGGGAGTTGTCTTTTTTCTTCACAAAAAGGACCGGACGAAGTACTTGGACGGATCAGTCCCATCTTTAACAATTCTTCGAGTTGTATTTTTAATTCCTTCATATTTCAGATGGCGCCATCCTGTAAGGTGCTTTGGAGATAGGCGTCGTTCCCGGCTCAAGTTCAATCGAGAGATCGACCTCCCGTCGTGGCGACAGCCCTGGCAGTTCATCGGGAAAAACATCTGGAAATTCACTCACCACGGGAATGTTAACAACCGATAGCTATGATGTGTCCTCCTAGAGAACATAACACCAGTAATACATCTCTCGAGTGTCACAAGATACTTTCGATACAAGGAGGCTAAGAGATCCTTTTGTACTGAAGTGTTCTCGATCCCTGATTATGTGAGTGACACCGTCACAAGTCATAATGGATATGGTCAGGTGGTTGGTGTCTAATATCATCCTGTGCATGGTCATCTAGTCCATACCAAAAATGATATCCTCATTCTGAAGTGGAAAAACCATTAGATTCGCCGTCCAGCCCCGATCATTGATACGGATCAGACAGTCTCAGACTTCTAGATTACCTCCAACTCTGCTACCCTTGGGTAGTTTAACAGTAAAAGATTCACAAGGTACATAGGAAAGGTTCAAACGTTTAACACATTCCACAAATATAGACGAGTGTGTCGCTCCAGTATCAAACAGTACATGAACAGGCTGGGAATTAACAAGAAGTGTACATAAGACAGCAGGTGCGGGTTGGTCATCGTTAGCCCTCAATTCGAACACGCAGGATGGTAGTGTCCCATAGTATGGTTCAGTGCCTCCTCCGCGCCCACGTCCTCTTCCGGCACCGTGTGATGAGGGCTGAATTTGATAAGGTGGAGCTTGATAGTTGGAAACGGCAGGTGCCCTGGATGACTGTACAGAACCTTGCTAACTCTGAGAAGCTGTATTTGGTGCAGGATTGGCTTGCGAACAGTAACGAGACATGTGCCCATTCTTTCCACATGAAAAACATTTAGTAGCCATCTTATGAAATTAGCTCAGGTATGTCCAGCTATGCCACAATTGAAACAGTTCCGGCGGAGGAGTCGGTCGGTTGTGCCCTTTTGTTGGTACAAAACCACTGATTTAAAGGAGAAACCAGTCCCAGAGTTCATTATACTGGTACTCCCAGACTGGTTAGACGTATTCTGCTTCTTCTGATTATGTCCGGTGTCAGAATTAACAACAGTGCCGACATATGCTGTGACTACGTCCTCATATGCCCTCAGAGTTGTGCAGTGAAACCCAGCTGCGTAATGTTGGACGTCTTTCTACAACCGTTGTGCAAGGTGACAGATCCGTTGATCTTCGGATGTAACCATCTTCGAGACATAGCTTAGTTCGATTCTATAGGCTCGAATGATTTTTGGCACCGATAAATTCTATGGTCCAGCATTGAAGAAATTCCGTGCACAAGCATTTTGAGCTGATTTGGGGCAGTACTTGTCCCTCAACAGTTTGGAAAACTTGGCTCACCCGATTACCCTGTCCTACAGCTTATAGGTCCTCCAACATCGGGCAGCAGTGTCGCGGAGCTGGTTGATTCCCAGTGGCATCTTTAGGTTCCTTGGGCAACCGATTACCTCGAAAGCAGTCTCTATTTTGGAGATCCAGTCATCTACATGTTTATCTATCGAACCGTCGAACAATGATGGCCTAGCTTTCAGCATCTCTCCCAGTCATCGGTCCCTTCCGGCATTTTTTTCAACGTTAACGACTGGTACCCGTTCCGCTCGGTTAACCTGAGCGATCCCCATTGCAATGGCCTGGGCGAGAGTGTGAATGAAAGCCGGATTCATACCTTCGTTGTTCTGGTTTTCTGCCTCATGTTCATTCTGATTATTGGACGGTGGCTGGTTTTTGGCTGGAGCGTTTCAGCGGTGTTCCTATCTTTATTTTAGTTCACAGCGGAGCCCTGAGCGTCGTTCATGATTCTCCTAGCTCCATGACATGCCATTGTGATAAATGCTCGATCTAGAGAGTTAGTTCAGTACAATTATTCTTTGAGTTCTACTGAGTTCAAACATCATACCTGATTTTCAAGAAATATACGTGTTCCTCACTTTGACATTCCTCGGGGAGTTGCGGTCGCTTGGAGTGTTGGACTTTGAAAACCCTCGTACATTTTCAAAAACATTTTGGTAAAACCTTCCACGTGGATGTTTTTCTCTGATAGCATTTTCCGTAACACCGCCAAGATTTATCGGGACGCTACAGTGCCGTGAATACCGTGTGGGACCCACAAGGCTAATTTTAAAGATTTTATAATTTCCTTTAAATAATTATTAAGAGAGTAAAACCCCGATAGTACGAATACGAAAATGAAATACTTTCGGAAAATAAATTCGCAAAGATGGTTATCACATAATTTTGGAATCTTCAAGGGTTTAATTAAATAGAAACGAAATGACAAGACTTCTTTCCAACAGTGCTCAAGCCTGACTGGAACCTTCGGGAATGTCCTGCACATATTCAATAAATTTTCCTGGCACGACGAATCATGCCAGCCAACCTAGTCAGACAGTATAATTAAGAATTCATCGACAAAATAAAATAAATCCGTGGAACAATATCATAATTCGATTTGGCAAAAGTTCACAAAATACTCAATATTTTCTTTTCTACTGGCACATAAACTCCCAAGGTCACAACCAAGGGCCATGGAAGTATCTACAGAGGAATACTCCAAACGTGGGTACCATTCAGGTTTTATCCCTCAATACATTTTCGTACGGGTACCATACAGGTTTTACCCCGAACACATCGGCCCATCTATCTCAAACTTCTAAGGAAGGTGAAAACACAAAACTCACAAATAACGACATATAATCAATCTCGGAATTTAAACTATCATAGTCTGAGCAAGATATCACTTGCCTTAACTCCGACGAGAGTAATTTCCTCACTAACACAACATCTCAAATGTCCACAACCGAGAGCTCAACCTATTTACACATTCGTCGATTAATTCCTCATAGTGATAATGACGAATAGCGACAATTACCCCTCCCCGATTGAGTTCTAAACCTAGTTCGATTCATAGCATTGGAACCAAAATTCTACGTTTAATAATAATTTGAATTATTTACAATTCTCAATTCCTTGATTATCAACTCATTACAATACGTCTCCGATACGATTTCAACTACGATCAATGTTATTATCTTGCTAACTACTTAGTTCGAATTTTTCCAATTCTCGAGTAGAATGATCGTACATGATTCTAGCAAAAGAAATTCTTATGTGTATGATCGTCTTATCCTACTCGGCATATCGTGATTTAGTTCATCTCAAAACTTCTAACGAGTTTAATCAACGAATAACCGAATTACCAATAGAATCTACTACACGACTAATCTGATTACACTAACGTTTATATAGGTGTAATCATAAGCTTGTAATTCAATACATTATTTCTATGGCAGAATACACAAGTTGCTATCTCAAGATAGGTTTACATTCAATGATTATGATTTAACGTTAGTTTTCCTGGTTCGATTATCTTCAGGAGTTCAAAACTACCCAAGGCACCAGAGATCAGATACATCATAGCTACAAATATCGAAATAGGTTCAAAGATTTATTAGACTAACTCAACTGATGAAGAACTACCAGAACAATGAAGAAGGAGGATAATACCTTCAAAAATCTTCTTCGGAACTTGAACAATCGACTCTACTACGATAATGCATGGGCTAGGAAGTGTGGAAATCAATCAATGTAGCTGGAGGACGTTTAGAGAGAGAGAGAGAGAGAGAGAGAGAGAGAGAGGGAGAGAGAGAGAGAGAGAGACAGAGAGAGAGAGAGAGAGAGAGAGAGAGAGAGGGAGTGTCTCTAGGTCGTGAGAAATGAAAGAGGAGATGTTATTTTATAACATCAGGATGTGCTTTACGTATGTTATGCCTTAAGGTCTACGTACGTAAGGCCTTTAACGTATGTTATGTTCAATCTGTTAACGTACGTAAGGCATGTTCAGAGCCTACTACCCGGAATAACCCCCATCATTATTTACGTAATATCGTGGCAACTTACGTAACATTCCTTACATAACATATGTAAGCTCTGAAGATTAACGTATGTTATGATCGGTTGACTTGATTGTCTTCTAGTGCGCCGAAAGTTGATCTGATAATGCATGATTGAAGATTCTTGTCCGTAGACTGAATATTGGATAACGTACATAAGGCATACTCTTTAACATACATAAAATGAGGCGAGTAGCGTACGTAATATAAACATTTTAAGGCACGTAATACACTGCGTGTTGTGTACGTAGTTCCTACATCTAGCGTACGCAATATATATTAAACCACTTAATCATTTTATCATATTTAACCACACAGTGTGACTTCCTTTAGACTCGGCATGCAATTTCCTCAGGAAACAAGACATTGGCCACCGTCATATTCTCACCGGTAATTGCTGAACGACATTAGGGCCCGTCACCAACACATCGTCAATATCATACAATTATATCACAATAATATTTAATAAATGTTGACAAGATTTGTTTTGTAAACAATCACAAAGAAAATACAAGCATCGTGAGATAACAGCACAAAATGGAAGTACATATTATTTAACAATATGAAATACCTGTGGTATTACATTTAGCGTGCACAAATACCTTCATATAGCGTGTGCCAATGAACTCTGGTCAAATATGGCAGTTTTAAAACATTATGTTGACAATCTTGTTCAACAGTCATAATGCAAATCTAGCGTGCGTTAATAAGCACCATAGCTTGTGTTAGTAGTAGTCAATCCTTGAAAGTCCAGATCCGAAAAGATACACGTAATCTCCGTGTTTGGAAAATATGCAACGGTCATCTGATCAACAATCATAGTTTGAACTTTAGCATGCCAGTTAGCATGCACTAACTGTGCAGCAGAACAACTATCACATTTCCAATTTACCAGGCACTAGACTCCTGTATTGGCATGTATTAATAGTTCCTGCTTTCGCCATTTTCTATCTCAATATATTAGCGTGCGCTCTGCATCACTTGTAGCATGTTCTTTCTTCAGTATATTAGCGTGCGTTATGCATAACTTGTAGCATCCGCTATGTTTGAGTTTTGCTTTGATTTTCTGACCAACCCTTGTGCCTTCGACTGTTGTTAATTAATTATTATTTTTATTGATCATCAACACATCATCAAAATCTTCTAATATATTTGTGTGGAATGAAATGTTCCAACAATCTCCCCCCTTTTGATGATGACAAAACAACATTTCTTGGTTGGATTTATACTTGTAAAAATACACGTGAGAAATACAATCAAAGTTTTAATCTTTGTCTGTTATTGTTAGTTATCATATAGGAAGATATTCTCTCCCTTTACTCTAAGTTTTGATGTATAAATCTACATCTCTTCTTCACCTTTTCGTCATTAGTAAAACGTATATATATAAAAAAATATATGAATAAAATCAATAAAACTCATTTGACAAAAAAATGGGTGTACTTCCCGTGAATTTTATGATTAAATAATTTCTATAATAACTCTTCTCGAGTTTAATACCAAATTTTTGAAAGTTAAAAAAATAACAATAATAGGCAATTAATTTGATGTTTTAGGGATCCAACCAACTCTGGATCATTTTTTATTCGGCAGATAGACAATATTTGGAACTATGGTTCCTTTTGGAATCCATATTTTCTTAATTTTAATTGTTCTTCTCGGGCTTTTGCAATTTAAAATGTGATGCCCAAATTTTATACCACAATAGGTACTTTAAAATTTAATGTTTATTGGATTTATTTTTATCAAATTGTTCAAATCCAATTCCTTGTTTATTTAAAGAAAACCGTTGAAATTAAAGGGGTTTTACATATTTTTCATTTCCAAAATAAAATTTATTAGTTAAATTTTTAAGTTCGTTTGAACTTTTTGCAAATCATCTTTCAATTTATTCTCTTTCTAAGCAAAGAATGATCATTTTCAATTAATTTCTCTTTTCTCGTATTTTTAAATTCACCTTCCAATATTTTATTTCATTTTAAGGAAATTATTGTCTTTTGGCGAATTTTGATAGTCTGTATGTAAGAACTCGAAAGCATTAGAAAGTTCGTCCTTAGACGAGGTACTTACCTGGCTTACATTTTTGCTATCGTTTTAAGAGCTCATTGCCATGAGCACGAGATTATTATGAACTTTTTCATATTCTTCGTCATCGTCACTCCAAGTGTCTATATATACTTCTTTTGTGGAAGTTGAGCCACAACAGTTTTTCACAAAGTGACCATGTTTGCCGTAATTTCGATTATTATTTCGAACTTTTTGACTCATTCAGGCTTGCGAGTTGATGTCTTCTCTTCTCCAATTTAAGAGTTTTTGATATTTATTGACGTTGTTGGCATAAAATGTCGATTCTTCATCATTATCATCAACCGGGATTTCTTCTTCATTATCGAGCATTTTTTTTAGCTTTGAAAGCTATGGATTTCTGTTTTCGCTTCGGTTTGGCATTTCGTGAGTTTAACACAATCTCGTAATTTATTAACGAACAAGGGAGCTAAAATCTAAAGTGTTGATATCTTTTGATTCCATAATAGCCGTGATCATCACATCCCATTCACGAGATAGTAATCATGCTATTTTCATCACTTTTTAACTACTCGATAATGGTTTGCCAAAACATGGTAGTCCATTTGTGATGACTGAAAATCATTTGAGCATATTTGTTGTGGAGTTATCATTCTTTATCATAAATAACTCGTAGTTGTGCATTCATGAGTAACCTCAAGCATTTTTCAAGTTTCTTTGGCACTTTCACACGAAGAAATTCAACTATGTTCTTCTGGATTAACAGCGCAATATAGCAATTGTTTGACTTTACAATTATAATGAACACTTTTCCAATCCTCATTGTCAAATTCTTCAAAGGTCTTGAGTGAACCATCGGACACTGTAAGAATTTTTGGACCAAGACAAATGAACTTGCAAATTTCAATATCATATGCTCGGATAAAGATTGACATCTATTTCTTCCATGTCATATAATTTGATCCGTCGAAAAATGTTCAGTTTAAGGCAAGACCTTATACCGGAGCTAAATTAAATGCCATCAGATCTTTTCTCCTTGGATGTTAAGTCGACTACTATTAGAGACTGCTCTGATACAAATTGTTGGGTTGGTACCACCATTAGAAGGGGGTTTGAATATGCGGTGAAGCGTAATGAACTTTTTATGCGGAAGCGACTTGAGGAATATAAATGACATATGGGATTTATAGAGGTTTGGGCCTAACTGGCCTACGTCCTCTCTCTGTTGTTATCTTTTTCAATAGTTTCAATATAAATCTCCCCCTTGTTTTTTATTGGTCCAAGGTAAACTGTATAGATCTTGTCTTCTATTAGTCCAACATAAACCATTACAAATCTTGTCTTCTATCGGTCCAAGATAAACCGTTTTTCCATTTCTATTGGGCAAGAAAATAATCTTTCTAGCTTTCTATCGGAACTAGGAAAACCACATCGGATTTAGATTGTGATTCTAACAATGCCGTATCCACGATCCTAATAACACCGAATCAAATCTAGAGTCCTTCCTTTTCTCTTGTTTATAATGAATCAATCAAACACTCAAACTCTTATCAATTAAGCTCATTTACAACAATAATTGTGTGTATGAATATTCAGATGAATGTATAATATGCTTGAAGTTGTTTTATGTTGAATACCAAAAGAAGTGATATTTATAGGCTTTGGAGCATGAATAGACGCTGCTATCTGATGCCTTTAGCGTGCGTAACGAGCTTTGGTCATATATGGCAGTTTTGAAATGTTGTGTCGACAATCTTTTCCAACGGTGATAATTTAAATCTAGCATGCATTAATAAGCACCATATCGTGAGATCGTAGTACTCAATTCATGAAAGTCCAGATATGGAAACATACGTGTGATCTTCGTGTTTCAAAAGTGTGCAATGGTCATCTGATCAACGACATAATATGAACTTTAGCGTGTGCTAGTGTACCAGTTATCACGCACTAATTACGCAGTAGAAGAATGATCACATTTCCAGTTTAGCATGCGCTAGACTCCTGTACTGGCGTGTGTTAATAGTCCCTGCTTTTGCCACCATATGTCACAATACAATAACATGGGGTATGCATCACTTGTAGCATGCACTATCTTCAGTACATTAGCATCCGCTATGCATAACTTGTAGTGTGCTATGTTTGAGTTCTGCTTTGATTTTCTGACCAACTATTGCGCCTTCGACTATTGTTGATTAATTGTTATTTTTCTTGATCATCAACACATCATCAATCCTCTAATATTTGTGTGGAATAAAAATGTTCCAATAGCACCGAGAATGGAGATCTAGTCTATAGGCTTAGAAAAGCACTGTATGGACTTAAACAGGCTCCAAGAGTCTGGTACGAGACCCTGCCACTATATCTCATCATCAACGGTTTTGAGAAAGGTGTTTTCGATAAACACTCTTCAAAATTCAGGAAGGTGATGACCTTTTTATGGTTCAAATATATGTAGATGATATTATATTCGGTTCAGTAACCAAGATATGTGCAAGAAGTTCTCTCATCTCATCAAAGTAAATTTTAAATGAGTATGATGGGAGAACTTGGTTATTTCATAGGGTTGCAGGTCAAATAGTTACCTACAGGTATATTTACCAACCAGGAGAAATACAGCAAGGATTTGCTTAACATGTACAGGATGAACTCCTCATATTCATCACACCCAAAGGATGAAGAAGAGAAGAAGAAAAAGGATGTCAGTAAGAAGAGAAGTGTTCCCGACATCAGCTCACCAAAAGTTGTCAAGAAGAAGAAGAAACACAAGTCTCACAAGGAGACAGCAAAATCAGAACTGTTCCTACATCTCCTCAGCAGGCTATAACAGCCCCTGAGGTTCCACAAACGAACCCATTCCTACAGCTTCCTTGGCGATTGCAGAAGTCCCTAAGGATGTAGTGGTCGTTCCTGCTGAGGCTAATACTGCTGAAGTTGTGGAAATGGAGGAAATACAAGTTGTTCCTACAATAGATCCAGAGCCATATGCGGTTATGATGGATCAACAAGTTTTCATGAAACTTGAAGGATCTGCCGAATCGACTGCCCCCTCGGATCCGACAGCCGCCTCTACCCACAGGGCACCCACCTATGTCAGGAGTCCCTCTCTAAGCAAAGAATCCCATCCTAGGATCCCAACCATACATTAGCCCAAACTAATATAAGGAGTCTTTCCCCTTCGAAAGTCATAAACCAAACTCTCTTGGCAGTTCACGTTGATGCAGCAGTTGAATGCTTTGATGTTTGGAGAAGCTACATGGTAGCTGACTATGAAAACTTTATACAACTGGGAAGACTGGAAGGATGAAGAGTTATTTTTCTGGGGTGACTGACACTGATAACGTCGAGTCTTTGATAAGATGGGATGATCCGTTCTACCATAAATTAATTGCAAAATATTATGTGGAGAATGAAAAACTAGACTGAAAGGGAAGAAACCTTCTCATGAGAGCACTTGGAGCCCAAGCCATCACTCTGATCCTGATTCTGATAACGATGATGAAGCCATGCAGATAGGCCTCGAATGAGTCATGAATAGGCTCCTGAGAAAGAGTTTGCGGAAATCTAGGTCATGCAAGGCCATGGGACCTCTAGGAAATCTTTAGAATAGCCCAAGTCCCCCGCAAAGGAACAAGCTGCACCCATAAAGGAGGAATCAGTCCCTCATGTACCAGAAACTGATGTTGCCATGGGAGCTCAATAGGAGGAATCAATCCCTCCTGTTCCCATGCAGGGAGAAGAAGCACAAACCACCCTACACGAGGAATTAGTCCCTCTTGAGGAACCAGAACAAGCTGATAGCCAACATGAGGAATCAGTTCCTCCTGTACATCAAAATACAAAATCTGAATACATATAGGAAGAATATGTCCCTTCTGTCCAACTGACAAATGAACCTGCTTAGCGGACAGACGCTCTAGCACTAAAACAGGTAGAAACTTCTCTTCCTATAGGTTCATCTAAATCTGCTTCAAATGATGACTTCCTTAGGGAGGTCACTCCATCCAAACCTCAAAGAACTGCCGTCCTTGTTCAAGAAGGCGAATCCCCTCCCGCCCCTTTTGCCACTCCCGACTTCCTCGAACTGAAGATTACAAATTGCACATGAGAGCTCTTGTCGAATAGATAATATCCATAAAGGATACTGTCAAAGAACTCTACAAAGTAGGCAGGGAACTGGATTGGTTGCGAGGCACGACATAAATGAATTCACTTTGATGCGAGGCAGTAAAGGATGTCATTGAGCCATTCACGTTACTTCATAATTCCACTCTACCCTTGCCAAGTTCAAAGAGCATAAGGTGTTTATCCACAAGCAGGTACAAGAAAATATTGGTGTATCCAAACCCACAACAGCTGCCTCTCTCGAGCATACCAAAAACAAGCTGACCGGCTATGACTAGAAGATTAATAATCTGTCTACAACAGTCACCATCCTTGTCAGTTTGGTGAAAGACCTTTAATAGAAACAAATCGAGTTAATAGACATAATCTAAGATATCCATGGCAAAGTTACTGAACTTGACAATGTCAAAAAGGGGGAAGAGGCCCGGGAAGCTGCAAGGCGATGGAAATTAGATAAGGAAAAAGAGATTGAGTCCGCTCTGGAAGCTACAGTCGCTCAATTGATTGGCCATCTGGCAGGACCAAGACCAGCACATGGAGAAATGGGATACAAAGTAACTACACCAAGACCTGAGTTTTAAGACCCTAACATTCCCTGGAAGAATACAGTTCAAGAGCTTGCTGAGATCCCTTTTTGAAAGATAGGTAGCCAACAACGGATGAGCTTAATGTTTGGATGCAGAATGAGCTGATGAGGTAGTTCTGTGAATTCATCAGGGAGTCGCCCATCTTTAACCATTGTAAGACGCTAGAGGCTGCGACAAATGAATTCTCGAGGCTCCTTGGCTACAATCTGCCATAAAAGGGGAGATACATGAATGGTGATCGACCAACCCATCCAGAAGACTGGATCATTGTCTATAATCTGGCCCCGGAGAAAACTGTCACTACAGAGATAGAGGCAAAGATCTTATTATTAACTGGTGAAAAGGGACCATAAATGATCCCTACAAAAGATCAACCCGATAACAACATTGTACATGCTAAATCCTTAGTTGTTGTAATTTTATGTATTTTGTTTGCTTTCCTTCTGTAATCATATTTCTCATTCATAAAAAGATTCATTCTCTCTCAAAGGATTACATCTCGTAATCTATATTACTGTATGCATGCTTGACAAATATTGAAATTATTTCTAAGCATGAATTTTTCTAAGACTAATTTTTAAGAATTTGTCTACAAAAAGTGCATGAATTTAAGTTGTATTAACAAAAATTACATGCTGTAAGATTGTTCCTACGAGCCAATCATAGTTTAAGTTTTGAAACAGTTAGCCTTGTACAATTTGAATATTTAAGAACATGCCTTCAAGTTGTTCATATTTTAGTCTAAGTCTTATGGAGATCAGATCATCAAAAATAAGACTTGAAGATGGAATTTTTTTAAAGAAGGTTTGGCATTATCAAAATGGGGGAAATTATTTGGAATGCAGCATCCTACAGCCAGTATCCTATAGCCATCTTCATATAGCACTCAAAAGATATTCATCCTACAAAGTGTTGAAGAAACTAGCTTACAACAAACATACCTAGTTGGGTACATCATAAATGCTGCATGCATTTTACTTAGGAAAAGTAAAATGCAAAACTAACAAGAAGATTATTAGACTATAAACCATTGGGAGATAAGTCATTCTTTGTTCACAAAGTACTCATGGTTTTAAACGTTCATTTAATTTTGATGGAGACAATATTTAATGCGGCCGAAGACTTTGAACTGCAGAGCATTTAATGAAGGCCAAAGAATGTCTAAAGCATTAAATGCCGACAATTTAATCCACATATTCTTCAGACGCCAATCTAAAGGGTCCACATCTCAACAATCGTCCAATGGCTACATTAATAACAGATCTATTTATGAGATTATAAATCACTCAATCCAGAGGACTTGCTCACATACTGAAAAACTGATCAACTAAGTGAATAACTGATTGAACAAATCTTGAGATATCATAACAAGAGCAAACACTCTCTTAAAACCTACAACTCCATTTTTACTGAAGAGGTAGTCAGTCCTCAATAAGTGAACAACACAATACAGAATCATAATTGCCTACATCTGCTATTCGGATAATTGCACTAACCTATTTGACGTTAAGTAACTTAGCCTTGTGTGGATTAAGAATGAACCATTCCAACATTTGCGGGATGAAGAGAGTTCAGAATGAAGCTTATATCTATGTGAGATCAGGTCAGTTCAAGGATCCTACATCCAATATGTATGAACGGCTTAAGCTACAGTCAGGTGTATCAATTTGTGTGGAAGTTACAATGACTTATTTAGTTAAAAATCGTCCAGTTGTGTATGCCTTGATTTGAATAAACATCCCTCCTGTGTGGAGAAACTATGTGTTGGAATATTCTATTTCCCATGATCATATATTGGTTTTAATGATGAATTGATGATGAACTAATGATGAGTTGATGATGCTGTCAGAGAAAAAAACATTAAAACGAAGCAAAACAATAAAGAAATCAAAGAAACACAAGCTGGGAAAACAAGCAGCTGACGCACGCTAGTATGCAAGACTAGCGCACGCTAAGTTATGGACATAACCTACATAATATGCAGTATTAACGTACGTAAGACAAAGTCAGCTGAAAACTCACCTGAAGTGTCACCTGATGGTTAGCACACGCTACACATTAAAGTTAATGCACGCTAACGAAGAATATGACCGTTGTAAAGAATTTCAACGCGGAGATCACGGGGTCAGTCAACGAATTTGAAAAGTGAAGTTTGAACAAGATATATAATGCTATAAAGAATACTTAGCGCACGCTAAGTTTGAATTATGTCCGTTGGACAGAAGACTTTAAAGCATCAGACCGTTATAAGTGAAGACCAGATAGCGCACGCTAAGGGACAAAGTTAACACATGCTAACGATAAAGGCAGAAGCTACTGGACTGAAGCAATAAGCAGTTAACGTATGTAACCATGCAGACTAACGTACATAAGAAGGTTTAGCGCACGCTAAACAAGAGAAATAGCGCACGCTAATGAAGACATGCAGTAAGGGCTAGTTGAGAGAATTTCCCTATAAATACCAAATCATTTGGTATCATTCAACACAACAACTACAAGCAAATCACATATTGATCAAATATCATTGTATACACTATCGTTGTTGTATTTATGCTTAATTGATAAGTGTTTGAGTGTTCATACACGAAAACATACACGAGAGAAAAGATACGGATGTAGATTGATTCGGTGTTATTAGGATCGTTGATCTTGCATTATTAGAATCACATCTAAATCTAAGAGAGGCTTGTCTAGTACGAATAGAAATCTAGATAGGTTGCTTCCTTGTCCGATAGAAAAGCAAAACGGTTTATCTTGGACCGACATAAAGACAACAGTGTAACGGTTTATCTCGGATCGATAAAAGACGAGATTGTAATGGTTTACCTCGGACCAATAGAAGACAAGGATGAAAAGGTTGATCTTGCGCCTAAGGAGAAAGATACGGAGAGATGACGTAGGCACGTTTGGCCGAACCTCTATAAATATTGTGTCATTTACATTCCACAATTTAATTACGCTTCCGCAAAAAGAGTTTGAAAAACTCTACTCCGCACCATTCGAGAAGGTACCATATTACCAACAATTGGTATCGGAGAGGTATCTAAAACTTGGCTTTACATCCGAAGAGAAAAAGATCCTATGGCGCTCCAACTTTCACCGGTCGAAGGTCTTGCTTTAAATCGACCTCCATTCTTTGATGGATCGAATTTTATGACGTGGAAGAAGAAAATGTCTATTTTCATCCGAGACTATGACATCGAGCTTTGGAAAGTAATATGTCTAGGTCCCAAAATTCCCACGAATTCAAACGGTACTCTCAAAAGTTTTGAAGAGTATGATGATGCGGATTGGAAAAATGACCATTATAATTGCAAAGCAATGTAATTATTATATTGTGCTTTAAATTCGGAAGAATACAACTAGATATCCTCGTGTGAAAGTGCCAAAGAAATTTGGAAAATGCTTGAGATAACTTATGAAGGAACATCTCAAGTCAAGGAGACGAAAATAAATATGCTCCTCCACAAATAAGAGCTATTTATGATGAAGAACGAAGAGTCCATAAATAACATGCTCGACCGATTTTCGGTCATCACTAATGGACTGGCTTGTTTCGGAAAACCGTTGACAAGTAATGAGAAAGTAAAGAAAATCTTAAGATCACTACCTGTTGAATGGGACGAGATAGTTACGGCGATTATGGAATCGAAATATTTAAATAATCTTGATTTTAGCGCCCTCGTCGGATAGCTAATAAATTACGAGATAGTTCTTAAATCTCGAAATGCCAAATCGAAACCGAAAGAAAGATCAATAGCTTTGAAAGCTAATATGTCAAGAAGAGGAGAAGAAATCCCAGTAGATGAAAACAATGAAGAATTAGCATATTATGCCAAAAATATAAATAAGTACCAAAATTTATTAAATCGGCGACGAAATGACATCAACTCGAGCGAGTCAAAGAAATTCGACAATAATTGTCGAAACTGTTTTAAACCAGACGACTTTACTAGAAATTACCGAGGCTCGACTTCCTAGAAAGAAGTACTCATAGCCACATGGAGTGACAAAGGGGAAGATGATGAATATACTCAAAATAACCTCGCACTCATGGCAAGGAGTTCATTCGACGAAAGCGACGTCGAAATCCAGGTTAGTACCTCATCTCACGACGAATTATTTGAAGCATTCGAACTTTTATATACCAATTTTGAAAATGCTTTAATTGATAATAAACCCCTGAAATCGAAAAATAAATTATTGGAAGATGAAATCTCCAAAATTCAAAAAGGGAAATTTATTGAAACCGATCATTCTAAATGCCTTGAAAATGAAAATAAATTAAAGGATGATCTTTTAAAAGTTCAAAACGAACTTAAAAATTTAACGAATAAATTTTCTTGCGGAAATAACAAATTTTAACAATTGCTTTCCGTTCAAAAAATTTCATTAAATAAACAGGGGTTAGAATTCAAACCACTTCATAAAACCGAATCCTCAAACTTTAAAGTACCCCGATGTGATAAATATTTAAAAATTGGGTATCATATTTCAAATTTCAAAAGCCCACGACGGATGATGAAAATTAAAAAAGTTCGGATTCCAAAAGGAACCACTATACCGAATATCGTCTATGTTTCAAAAGAAAAACCAACTCTCGGTTGGATCCCCAAAAATCAAAATTGATATTTTCAAAATTAGTATTAACTCAGGGGGAGTTACCATTATTTTTAAAATAGGGAAATCTATTTTTCAGGAGGAGTTTTACCCGTTAATTGTTATATTTAATTTTTATTATCAATCAACGAAAGCAACAACAACTCCAAAAGCAGTGGTCTACTGATTATTATTGCAGTTTTTGATTATGACAAAAAGGGGGTGAAAATGTTGAGAAAAATCGGAGAATATGAGAATATGAGTCATGGAAGAATGACGATAAAAATAAAAATAATATCCCGATCAAGAAAGGGGGAAAAATGAAGGAGAAGAAAGTCAAAAATAAAAGAAGAAGTTGAAAAATTGAAAAGAAGAAAAAGAAAAGATGGGGAGAAGAAAACTAACGAAATGGACAAAGCCGAAAACTTTGATCTGTAATGTTTTATATTTTTGCAGGTAAATAATCCCATCGAAGGTTGTTGTTTTGTCATCATCAAAAAGGGGGAGATTGTTGGAATATTCTATTACCCATAATCATATATTGGTTTTGATGATGAATTGATGATGAGCTAATGATGAGTTAATGATGTTGTCAAAGAAAACAACATTAGAACGAAGCAAAACAACAAAGAAATCGAAGACACACAAGCTGGAAAAACAAGCAGCTAACGCACGCTAGTATGCAAGACTAGCGCACGCTAAGTTATGGACATAACGTACATAATATGCAATATTAACGTACGTAAGACAAAGTCAGCTGAAAACTCACCTGAAGTGTCACCTGATGGTTAGCGCACACTACACATTAAGTTTAGCGCACGCTAATGAATAATATGACCATTGTAAAGAATTTCAACGCGGAGATCACGGGATCAGTCTACGAATCTGAAAAGTGAAGTTTGAACAAGATAGCGAATGCTACAAAGAATACTTATCGCATGCTAAGATTGAATTATGTCCGTTGGACAAAAGACTTTAAAGCATCAGACCGCTGTAAGTGAAGACTAGATAGCGCACGCTAAGGGACAAAGTTAGCACACGCTAACGATAAAGGCAGAAGCTACTGGACTCAAGCAATAAGCAGTTAACGTACGTAACCATGCAGATTAACATACATAAGAAGGTTTAGTGCACGCTAAAGAAGAGAAATAGCGCACGCTAATGAAGACATGCAGTAACGGCTAGTTGAGAGAATTTGCTTATAAATACAAAGTCATTTGGTATCATTCAACACAACTACAAGCAAATCACATATTTATCAGATATCATTCTATACACTATCATTGTTGTATTTGTGCTTTGATAAGTGTTTGAGTGTTCATACATGAAAACATACACGAGAGGAAAGATACAGATTGTAGATTGATTCGGTGTTATTAGGATTGTTAATCCAACATTATTATAATCATATCTAAATCCAAGAGAGGTCTGTCTAGTACCAATAGAAAACTTGATAGGTTGCTTCCTTGTCCGATAGAAAAGGAAAATGGTTTATCTTGGACCGACATAAAGACAAGAGTGTAACGGTTTATCTCGAAATGATAGAAGTCGAGATTGGAGACTAGGCGGAAAAGGTTGATCTTGAGCCTAATGAAAAAGATACGGAGAGAGGACATAGACACGTTTGGCCGAACCTCTATAAATCTTTTGTCATTTACATTCCGGAATTTAATTACGCTTCCGCAACACAAAAGAGTTTGAAAAACTCTGTTAAGAATACTTGTTAGATTTTGATGATGTTATCCCTGTATTGTGATTTATTCAAATGTATGTTCTAAATACTTGGCATTGTAAAGAAGAACCAAATGAGTATCTTCTATAGGCCTTAAAATTTAGGCCAAGTCCTGATCAAGTGTTGATCAGTAAGAAAATCGACTAAGTATAGAACTACCAATATATCAGAGAAGTTCACAGACAAGTTCATTATCAGCCGAGTTTTTAGTCAACGCAAACATCAGAGAGGTTTGACCAAAACCCAGCTGCAGTTAAGTTATGAAGAAGGCGGTACATCAGACGAGTAATGGTCAAACAGGAATATCAGAGAGGTTTAACCAAAACCCAACTGCAGACGAGTTATCAGATGAGGTCTGGTCAGAACAAGTATCAGTTGAAGTTTGACCATCAGATCAGAGAACATCAATCAGGTCAGAGAACTTCAGTGAGATCAGAGGACTTTATCTCAGAGAACTTCTACACAGAGAAGTTTTACATCAAAGAGGGTTGACTGCATATCTGGCAGGTTTGACCAAGAGATATTAGATGAGTTCTCAAATAGGATATCATACAAGTTTAAGAAACTCAGTCCATGTCAGCAAGCGTTCAAAA
The DNA here is from genome assembly GCA_033398695.1 of Orobanche coerulescens. Lineage (NCBI taxonomy): Eukaryota > Viridiplantae > Streptophyta > Magnoliopsida > Lamiales > Orobanchaceae > Orobanche > Orobanche coerulescens. The sequence continues at coordinate 115,762,199 of CM065807.1, read as the reverse complement.
TTCAACAATAACAGAAATCCACATGTAGACGTAAGGAGACAAATCGAAATAATTCCCGGAAAGTTAGGAATAAAATATTCTTTGAGATCCGCATTCTGAAAACTTATGATATACAAATTAAGAAAAGCAGCGTGACCAAAAGAATTCTTTCCAACAGTTGGAATTAAAAAGGACTCAAGTCGTGCAAAGGAATGATAATATAAACAAAGAAGTTCACTCTCCAGCAGACCGATTTTTTACAGTGATGCAACATCTATGAAAAGAAGGTCAAGATTCGTACTATAAATCTGAAGATCAGAATTGAGCAAAGTACGATGCGAACAATACTTACAAGCAATCTGAACAAACAAAGCAATCAAAACTATCAAGAGAACTATAGCATCGTGAAGAGCAAAGTTTCAAAGATCATATTGTCATAAGCTCTTGCAGTTGGAGAAGACAAAAACTCTTGTCTTTAAAGCTGAGTATGGGGTACTTATGTGAACGAGGTTCTTCAGAAGTTTTGCGACTGATAAGGCATCTACGAGTTCTTGATTGGAAGGTGATAGACAACTCGAGAGTTGTTGAGGCATCCATGGGTTTTCAATCAGGAGGTGCTAGGCAGTCAAAGGAGTTGCAACGGCCACGAGTTTCCACTGGTTGGAAGCTGTTGTAACTGTGTGAATTCATTGTAACCTTTATCAATGGTTGACAGTTATAGTGAATTTATCTCCAAATGGTTTGGAGAGAAGTGGATTAGTAGAGGATTACCCCACCTCTGAGACCACTATAATTGCCTGTGTAGTTTTACTGCAAAATCAAACCAAACCAAACCAAACCATAATTATCTGCTGCATTCATATTTACTATTCCATTAGATAGTCAACTGTCTTCCGCATTGCTTAGTCTTTACAGTTGGCATAAGTCATCTGCAGTCGATTTTAGTCACCTGCAGTGTTACCAGTTGTGCTTCCGCACTACTCATCTGCAGCTAAGGTTTGTTAGTTGCATATTATACAGCTGAAGAAACTCACCTGAATTTTAGGAAAAGAGTTTAATAAGTCTATTCACCCCCCTCTAGACTTATTCCTGACGACTTGTGACCTACATGTGGTATCGGATAGGTTGATTCAATTTTTACAGAACCAGATCCATATATCTGAGCATATATATTAATCTCTCATTTAGAATGGAACAAAAGCAGCACATGCACTCTAGATTACCTGTTTTTTCTGTGGATGAATATGACCTCTGGAAAATAAGAATGCTGGCTCATATGTCATCCATTCATGATGACATGTGGTGTGTAATTGAAGATGGACCATTCATATTTGAGAAGGACAACACACCAGAAGAAATAGTAGCTGGGAAGACAGAGAAGATCCCCAAGAAAAGAACAGAGATGACTCCTGAAGATAGAAAGCTGGCCAACCTAGATAATCAAGCCAGAGATGTGCTATATCAGACCCTGGACAAGGCAACCATGGTCAAGATTAAAAATTGCCAGAAGGACAAAGAAATTTGGGACACATTGGCCGTAATGTGTGAAGGAACTGAGCTTATCGAAGAAAACAAGTTGTCGATAGCCACCCAAAAGTTTGACAACTTCAAGATGAAGAATGGAGAAACAATTGACCAGGTGGACACAAGATTCACTGAAATTATCAATGAAATAACCTCCCTTGGAAAGAGATATGGTAACAGGGAGATGGCTCTAAAAGGTTTAAGATCTCTCAACCCTGAATGGAGCATAAAAACTGTGGCCGTGCGAAAATCAAAGGATCTCAACAAAATAAAGATCCAGGAGCTGTTTTCTGATCTGAAGGCCTATGAGTTTGAACTGCCCTGTTCATCATCTAATGAACCACCTGAAAAAGGGATAGCATTTGAAATAAAATCATCTGCAAAGAGCCTAGCTGAAGTCACTCCCCTCAGCCCTCTGAATTTTGAAGAAGAGATGGCTTTCATCATGCAGCAGTTCAGTAACTTCAGGAAGAATTACTCCAAGTACAAGAAGAATTACAAGGACAATACAAGAAGGAACCAAAAGGCTGGCAACTGGAAGGTGGAATGCTACAACTGCCACAAAACCGGGCACATCCAGTTTGACTGTCCAGAACTCAAGAAGGATGAAGGCAAGAAAGAAGTGGGCAGAAAAGAGGACAAAAGAAAAGTTTTCATTGGAGAAGACCAAGAAAGAGTAGAATCTAGCAGTGGATTCTTATCTGATGATGATGAAGACTATAACTGTCTGATGGCCAACCTAGCTGATGAAGAGGTAATATCTAAACCCTCAATTTCAAATAATGACAGCTCAGACATGTCTCAAGATATTGAATTACATGAATCTGTCAATCATCTCCTTAAAGACTTTGAAAAATTAAAATCTTCACACTTGACTGTGACAGCCGAGAAAACACAACTGCAAGATGAGAATATGCAGCTGAAAAATAATTTTGAAAACTCAGCCTAGAGTTAACCAAAATCAAATATGAATCTGAATAACAGGCTGAAAACAAATTGAAAAATTGAGCTGATAGTACCACATCTGAGATTAAAAGGCTAACTGTTTTAAACAGCGAGAAATCAGCTGCACTTGCTCATGTCAAATTTGAGTTTGCTAAATTGACACAGCTAAGGAAATAACATCCTTAAAGGCATCCATAACCCTGGATGAGTTGTGTATGAACAAGAGGCCACTTTATTTGAGATCTGGCCTTGGATATGACCCTAACACTCCCTCTAGTTCAAAAGCCACTTTTGTCAAGGGAGAAACTTATGTCCCGACTACTCAGCCTATAAAACCCGTATTTCAAAATAGGCAGCAGCTCGGTCACAAGTTTAGGCAGCAGCCAAGGTTTACAAGGCAGCCACCTAGACAGGAGACTAGGAAATGGCCAAGCAGAAGCAGCAGCCAAAACATTATTCCAACTATTACAAAAGACTCCCCAAAAACATATTTCAAAATGGGAGAGGTAAGTGGAAACCTCCAGGTTATCCAAACTTTCAAAATGAACAGGTGTGGAGACCACAAAGATTTTACAAATCGTCTCAGCCAAGATTTAGGAATGGACCACACCACAAATTTTATGAGGCATATCCAGTATACAATACTAACTAGGGATATAGACCTAGGCAGCACACACCTTATAGGGGTAATCAACATAATTTTTATAACCCAAGGAGAAACCAATTCTCCAGGAAGCCTACTAACCCCAAAGGACCCACACAAATTTCAGAAGGTTGGGTTCTAATATCTTGCATAGGTGTCTCATTTGGTGTTTCTTTTATTTCTTCCAAAGAAATATTTCTACCTGCCCCTCCTTCCTGAATAAACTGATCTTCCACGAAGTGTGCTTGTATAGCAACGATGATCCTATGATCTTCGTGCATGTAGAATATATATCCCATGGAATCCCCTGGATATCCTATGAAACGACCTTTCACAGACCTAGTTTCTAATTTCTCTACTTTAGTCTTCTTGACATAAGCAGGGCATCCCCAAATCCTAATGTGATTAAGACTTGGTTTCCTACCTATCCACATCTCATGTGGAGTCTTAGGAATGGATTTAGAAGGACATTTGTTCAAGATATGCACAGCAGTAAGGAGCACGTAATCCCACAGATAAATCGGTAGATCAGTATAGTTAAGCATGGAGCGAACCATGTCCAACAAGGTTCGGTTCCTTCTTTCTGATACACCATTTAATTGTGGAGTAGCTGGAGGAGTGAATTGTGACATTATTCCTAGTTATTTTAAGAACTCATCAAATTCGGTACTCATGTACTCACCACCCCGGTCTGACCGAAGAGTCTTAACACGGTTACCTATTTGATTTTCAACTAGGGCTTTAAATTCCTTGAATTTATCAAAAGCTTCAGAGTTATGTTTCATTAAGTACACAAATCCATACCTGGTATGGTCATCAGTGAATGTAATGAAATACTGAAAGCCATCTCGTGCCACTTCAAAAGGGCCACATACGTCGGTATGGATCAATCCAAGTTTTTCAGCAGCTCTTTCAAAAGTCCCTGCGAAGGGTAACTTAGTCATTTTGCCTTGAAGGCAAGATTCACAAGTTGGATAGGGATCTAATCCCAATGGACCCATAAGCCCATCTTTCTCCATTTTATGAACCTTGGTCTGACCGATATGACCAAGTCTAAGATGCCACTTAAGTGCTTGGTTCGTTTCATCCCTACCACGCTTCCTAGTTATAGTGTTCATAGTTGTTTTATTCTTTAGATTTATGGTATAAACCATTTAATAATGTAGTAGTACCAACCAATTTATTTCTAAAATAAATGTTGGGATTCCGAAAATAAAACGAAATACGCAGCGGAAAATAAAAACGAATCCCAAACAGGATCGATCAAGTAACGTATATACGAAAAAAAATACGAAGATAAAAATCATACCCTTGAAGCCTTTGGAATAAATCTTCGTAAATATGGATGACGATCACGAACCCCGTCCCGAACACGAAATCCCTTCGTTCCAAGCACCGAAAATACGAAGCCTCTACTTCACACGCGTCGGAAATTGCCCGGAAAATTCGACGTAACTCCGTTCTCCAAGAACACGGCTAGGAAGTTACCGTAGGAATTTATATCTCTAATTTTCTTATTTGTTTTCACCTCTGAGATGATAACACTCAAGAAAATAAATATTTCTCTCCCTCAAAAGTTCTCTCACGGCTGAAGTCTCACCACCATATGCATGAAGGTGATTATATATATATATATATATAGTCTTTGAGATCATGTGAGTTGGTTATTATATAACATATAATAACAACTCATAATGTGATAATAATAATAATGAGAGAATCAAATGCATTATTATCAAGACTTCACCATAACATGCATGACTAATCAAGCCATGTAAGGGAGGGGGGCGGCCCATTGGAAATTTCCTAGAAACGAGCCGAGCCACTCGGCTCATGTACCGGACGTTCGTCAAACGACTCCGTTAAATACACTCCGTTTAATCACTAATGTATTTATATTAATTAATTAATCTAATTAATTAATAATATCAAATATAAATATATTTCTCTAAGAAATATAATTTATAAATTAAATTAATTACCCGGTAACTTAATTTTAATTCATAAGACCGCTATTTTGATTTATCTGATAAATCATAATTATATATCCAATATCTAATATTAATAGAGAGATAATAAATTTACATTTATCCGTCAACGCTCCTGATGCGCGACTCCGTAGGTCCGTCCCAGCCGGCATTGGGAGGAACCAATAAGTGCGGGCAGCACTTAGCCAGCCTAGCGGGCCGCACTGTAAACCCCGACTGAGAACGAGTGAAGGGATCATTCCAGAACCATTATGTCGTGAATACTATATACGTATAGACCCTTCATCAGATGTCCCGGTCAAGTCTTCGGGTCACGGTAAAGTCAAACCCTACTGTTGACTAAACTCTATACATGTGTTAATACAAATCAAGACCGATTGAATAATAGTGTATCTAATACGACTATATCATAATGCTTTGGCCAAAGACTTATGATCTTATTTGCCATTAACCGTATAGGACATTCGCCTGCTCACTAACAGGAGATAGAATCCTTTCTTGGCGTATAGTAAAGACTGCTACCTGACCCTATAGTCCGAACTTCGAGGTCTACTCAGCAATTAAGCAAATGAGTCTAACTACTCTAATGACAAACTAAACGTCACAGGCACATCTTCTACTGAACCCTCAAGCCAAAGGTCCACGTATACTATCACAACCTTTCGATTCGTCATCGACTCTCCGAGAGTGAATACCATGTGACTGAATCGAGTATGAGTCGTGTTCGAGTATCCTGGCCCCACCAATATACTTATAACTATGCTATAAAGACGTGCACACGTCCTAGCATCAGTTATACAAGTCGTATTAAAACTTAATGCCCATTTTAAATTTATTGACTTGCGAACAATTTACGTAAATAAACTTTAAACACTTCGAGTGCATTTTCTCTTATCCCATAACGAGAATGGAATGTTCGATTTATTTACATGGACTTCACTTCAATGTTTACCAAGTCAAGAATGCAATTGAAATACAATAAACAGTGAATGAATCGTATTGGCTTTTTATTAATTATTCCATAATTACAAGTACAATGCCCTTACTCTCTCATCCCCTGAGTGGCATTCGAGGGCATATTCCTAACAATCTCCCACTTGCACTCAATGCCACACATCATGGTATCCAATACCCATGTTCTTCAGATGTCTTTCTAAGACGGCCTGAGATAATGGCTTAGTCAGCGGGTCAGAGACATTGTCTTCTGACTCTACTCTTTGCAGTGAAACATATCATTTTTCCACCATCTCTCAAACGATGTGGTATTTTCTCTCTATATGCTTGGTGTTGTGGTAAGCCCTAGGCTCCTTGGCTTGGGCGACAGCTCCATCATTATCATAGAATAGTGTTATAGGCAGCTCCGCATTAGGCACCACTTGAAGTTCTTGCATAAACTTCTGCATCCAAAATGCTTCTTTGCTAGCCTCTGAGGCAGCTTGATACTCTGCTTGGCAGGTGGAATCTGCAGTAGCGGTTTTCTTGGAGCTTCTCCAAGATACTGCTCCTCTATTGAGTGTAAACAAATACCCAGATGTCGACTTAGAGTCGTCATTATCTCCTTGAAAATCAGAATCGGCGAATCCAATCACCCTCAGTTCTCCACCACCGTAAGTAAGAACCAAATCTCTAGTTTTTCTTAAGTACTTAAGAATGTTCTTTACGGCAGTCCAGTGTTCCCTACCCGGGTTTGCTTGAAATTGGCTTACCATACTCACAACGTAGGCTAAGTCTGGTCTCGTTCACAACATAGCGTACATGAGACTACCCACTATTGAGGCATAGGGTACCTTACTCATCTCTCTTGTCTTCCTCACTTTGAGGACACATTTTCGTGGTGAGATGAATTCCATATCGCATGGGAAGGAACCCTCTTTTAGATTCATCCATCTTGAATCTTCTCAGGATTTTATCTATATAGAGGGATTGGGAAAGTCCTATCATTCTTCGCGGTCTATATCTGTAAAGACGGATCCCTAGAATATAGGAAGCTTCTCCCAAGTCTTTCATGGAGAACGTTTTAAAAAGCCAAGCTTTCACAGTGCTGAGCATTGCTACGTTATTTCCTATAAGTAGAATATCATCTACATATAGTACTAAGAACGCAATGTTGCTCCCACTGACCTTTTTGTATACACACGGTTCCTCCTCATTTCATACGAAGTCAAAGTCCTTGACTGCTTCGTCAAATCGAAGGTTCCAACTCCGAGAAGCTTGCTTCAGCCCATAAATGGCTTGTTGCAGCTTACATACCTTATCAGACCTTCGAAGTGGAGGTTGTGTTACAATAGGTTCGGTTCCTTATCCCTGATCAGATGTTTCCTTAGGACCTTCATTATGCTCTTCCAAAGAGATATTTCTACCCGAGCCACCTTCCTGAATGAATTCATCCTCAAGGAAGTGCGCTTGTAATGCCACAACGACCCTATGGTCTTCTGGCATGTAGAATAGATAACCCATCGAGTCCTCTGGGTATCCAATGAAACGTCCTTTGATGGACCTCGCTTCCAGTTTGTCCACCTTAGCCTTCTTGACATAGGCTGGACATCCCCAAATCCTTATGTGATTAAGGCTTGGTTTCTTACCTTTCCACATCTCATGCGGAGTGATAGGAACGGATTTGGAAGGACATCTATTAAGGATATAGGCAGCGGTTAGTAAGGCATACCCCTAAAGGTAAATATCTAAATCAGTGTAATTTAACATGGAGCGAACCATGTCCAACAAAGTTCGATTTCTCCTTTCTGAAACACCATTTAACTGTGGGGTTCCTGGCAGCGTGAATTATGAAACTATTCCATGTTCCTTAAGGAACTCATCAAACTCTGTGCTTATATATTCGCCACCTCGGTCCGACCGAAGTGCTTTGATATGACATCCAGTCTGTTTTTCAACTAGGGCCTTAAATTCTTTGAATTTAGTAAAGGCTTCAGATTTATGTTTCATTAAGTACGCAATCCCATACCTAGTATGATCATCTATGAACGTTATGAAATATTGATATCCGTCTCGGGCTACTTCTAAAGCACCAAAAACATCGGTATGTACCAATCTAAGTTTATCGGCAGCCCTTTTAAAAGTCCCTTTGAAGGGGGACTTAGTCATTCTGCCTCTAAGGCAAGATTCACAAGTTGGATAGGGTTCTACACCCAATGGACTTAAAAATCCATATTTCTCCATTTTCTGAACCTTGGTCTGACCAACATGACCAAGTCTAAGGTGCCATTTAAGAGCTTGATTAGTATTTTGCCTACCACGTTTCCTAGTTATAGTGTTCACTGCTGTTTTATTTTGCATGTTCAGATGATATAAACCATTCAACAATGTAGCTGTGCCAACCAATTTATTTCGAAAATAAATTTTACAACTACCATTTCCAATGAAGAAACAAAATCCTTTCCGATCCAAGACTGGAATGGATACAATATTTTTATGCCCCTTGGGCAAAACATGTACTTCATCTAATGTCAAAATAAAACCGGATTCTAAACCCAGTAGGATTGATCCAATATCGGTTGCCTCGACACTTTGTCCGCTTCCGACAGTGATCATTATTTTCCCAGCTTCAAGTCTTCTACTTCGTTCCAGATCCTGATTCATAGTACAAATGTGAGAAGTGGCACCTGAATCCAGAATCCATGAAGTAGAATATATAGTAGCGGAACAATTAGTTTCAAAAACAAAAAGTTCCGTACCTAATGCGCCATTAATCTTGGGACAAGTCCTTCGCTAGTGGCCCAGCTCACCGCATTCAAGGCATTTGTCCATAGGTTTTGGACCGCCTACCTTTTGAACCTTTGGGGCCTTGCCCTTTCCTTTCTGTACCCCTACTGCTCGTAGGTCTTTTTCTTCTTGTTCTTTGACCTCCGAGGCCCAGAAGAAATCACAAGAGCAGCCTCTCTCGGTTTAGTCTTCATGTTAGACTGCGCCATCACCAGTTTATTCATTAGCCCAGCTAATGTGCATGTAATTTTATTACAGTTGAAATTCATTACAAACTGCGTGAAAGAGTCAGGGAGAGATTGAAGGATGAGATCTATTTGAAGGGATAAATCCATATTAAAGTTGAGCACCTCGAGCCTCTCAATCATAGAGATCATCTTGAGGACGTGGTCTCCCACTTTCTCTCCTTCTTTCATCCTAGCACTGAACAACTGCTTTGATATCTCATATCTAGCAGTCCTACTGTGCTCTCCATAAAGTTCAGTCAAGTGTGCGAGAATCTGCCTAGCAGAAGTTATTTTCTCGTGCGCTCTCTGCAGCTCATTTGTCATTGAGCCCATCATAAAGCCACGGACTAACACGTCATCCTTGACCCATTTTTCATGGACGTCAATATCTTCCTGATTACCCCTGGTTCGGATTAGAGTCGGTGGAATGTCCGCCTCCAAGACGTATCCCAGAGACTCCATACTGAGTACAATCATCAGATTCCGCAACCAGTCAATAAAATTGGGTCCATTTAGAAGATTCTTTTCAAGTAGTATTGCAAGTGGGTTTTTAGCCATTTTTAGAGAGATTCAGTTTCATTTTCTGCAAAGATTTAGATAAGATTCAATTAGTGACTTGTTTAATTATGACCGAGTATAGAATTTAAGGGCTTTCTTTATTCATAACTCGGCTCCCACTATTTTATCGGCATTTACATACTCCCATGTTAAATCCGAAAGTCTTGGGTGACTTCATAGTGGTGATCGATTTTTTTACAAAGTTTAATAGAGGGCAACCCATACGGTTTCTATTCTATTATTCTTTATAAAGTGGTGTCTAATACCAACCCATCTAATGGATGATTCGATCTTCTTTTACCCCTAGTTTACTTGCCCTCATCCCATTCGGTTTCTATGGCTCGTTGAACTATCTAAGTTTAAACCGTCAACTCCTATTAGTCTGACAATTGAATCTTACCCGGAAACCCATACGGTTTATAGGGGTTTGATTTGTCACAACCAAAGGCATCTAATGCACTCTAGGAATTTATCAACTTTCCCCAAAAATATTACCCCGACATACTCGGAAGAATAATATTCCGGTTTAGATTTCAATTTTCCATGAGTTTGACGGAGGGTAGGAAACCTCGTAACCTTTATAACTTAGTGTGTTTGCAGTCGGGAGAATTTCGCGATTAATGTTACACTTTGCACATTAATTCATTTATACACGCGTTTGTTGGTTTGTCAATCATTCAAAATGAAAAACAGAAAACAGTAACCTAGTTACTACCAACATATAGCTCATGGACCTAATTCCTAAGTACTGGGCCAAGCGAATGACCCAATAAAAAAAACACAGTCTTCAATTCTTCGTCTTCTCGGTCGGTTGTCTTCGGTCTTCGTCATACCCAAAATAATAATTACATCATTGAAAAATTGCATCCTATACAAATTTTTCTAGTAAATATAAATAGGCTCAAAACGGCCTTTACAACCCAATCGAATCGAACAAATCAAAAACTAAGTCCATGAGCTATATCACCATCACATAAGGATTCCATACAACATGTAACGGCAATGAAATTAAACAATTAATTTTAATATAAATTAATCCAATTAATCTATAAAATTAATCTATTCAATTTCTACTATATTAATCCAATTAATATAAAGTGGCATTAAAATTAAATAATCAATTAATATATTAATCTAATCAATATAAAATTAATCTATTCAATTTTAATGGTATTAATCCAATTGATACTAATAATCGTCATTTTAATTCGTTCGAAGTAATCCGGCCAAAATAATATTTTCGTTTAATTTATTTCCCTTAACTAAAAATATTCCAAATATTAATTTAGTCAAATTAAAATCCAGTCTAAATTTATTGGGAAATAATTACAACGAAATATAAACTTAAAACGGAGTCCCGGACAATCCGGTTTTAGTCCCAGCCCGCGGCCCGATTCAAAATCGGGCCAAAAACTCGAGGGCTGCCTGGCCTAGCCATGCTTGGCAGCGTGGCCGAGTCCTGACCGGCAGGCATCGGCTGCCTATCGGCAGCTGCGGCCGAGAAATGGCCAAGCATGCTCGGCAACTGGGCAGTAACAGCAAGGTCGCCAAGACCACCGCCGGCGACCGTTTCTTCGTTTTTCGACCCGTTTCCAAAAACGTGATACTACAACGAACAATTTAAAATATAAGATTATTCCAAACATGATTCTAAATCATAATCATCAACCAAAAGCATTCAAAATGCACAAATAATCGTATATACGGAAACATTGACCTCGCTCCGATACCACTGTTGGGATTCCGAAAATAAAACGAAATACGCAGCGGAAAATAAAAACGAATCCCAAACAGGATCGATCAAGTAACGTATATACGAATAAAAAATACGAAGATAAAAATCATACCCTTGAAGCCTTTGAAATAAATCTTCGTAAATATGGATGACGATCACGAACCCCGTCCCGAACACGAAATCCCTTCGTTCCAAGCACCGAAAATACGAAGCCTCTACTTCACACGCGTCGTAAATTGCCCAGAAAATTCGACGTAACTCCGTTCTCCAAGAACACGGCTAGGAAGTTACCGTAGGAATTTATATCTCTAATTTTCTTATTTGTTTTCACCTCTAAGATGATAACACTCACGAAAATAAATATTTCTCTCCCTCAAAAGTTCTCTCACGGCTGAAGTCTCACCACCATATGCATGAAGGTGATTATATATATATATATATATAGTCTTTGAGATCATGTGAGTTGGTTATTATATCACATATAATAACAACTCATAATGTGATAATAATAATGAGAGAATCAAATGCATTATTATCAAGACTTCACCACAACATGCATGACTAATCAAGCCATGTGAGGGAGGGGGGCGGCCCACTGGAAATTTCCTAGAAACGAGCCGAGCCACTCGGCTCATGTACCGGACGTTCGTCAAACGACTCCGTTAAATACACTCCGTTTAATCACTAATGTATTTATATTAATTAATTAATCTAATTAATTAATAATATCAAATACAAATATATTTCTCTAAGAAATATAATTTATGAATTAAATTAATTACCCGGTAACTTAATTTTAATTCATAAGACCGCTATTTTGATTTATCTGATAAATCATAATTAGATATCCAATATCTAATATTAATAGAGAGATAATAAATTCACATTTATCCGTCAACGCTCCTGATGCGCGACTCCGTAGGTCCGTCTCAGCCGGCATTGGGAGGAACCAATGAGTGCGGGCAGCACTTAGCCAGCCTAGCAGGCCGCACTGTAAACCCCGACTGAGAACGAATGAAGGGATCATTCCAGAACCATTATGTCGTGAATACTATATACGTATAGACCCTTCATCAGATGTCACGGTCAGGTCTTCGGGTCATGGTAAAGTCAAACCCTACTATTGACTAAACTCTATACATGTGTTAATGCAAATCAAGACCGACTAAATAATAGTGTATCTAATACGACTATATCATAATGCTTTGGCCAAAGACTTATGATCTTATTTGCCATTAACCGTATAGGACATTCGCCTGCTCACTAACAGGAGATAGAATCCTTTCTTGGCATATAGTAAAGACTGCTACCTGACCCTATAGTCCGCACTTCGAGGTCGACTCAGCAATTAAGCAAATGAGTCTAACTACTCTAATGACAAACTAAACGTCACAGGCACATCTTCTACTGAACCCTCAAGTCAAAGGTCCATGTATACTATCACAACCTTTCGATTCGTCATCGACTCTCCGAGAGTGAATACCATGTGACTGAATTGAGTATGAGTCGTGTTCGAGTATACTGGCCCCACCAATATACTTATAACTATGCTATCAAGACGTGCACACGTCCTAGCATCAGTTATACAAGTCGTATTAAAACTTAATGCCCATTTTAAGTTTATTGACTTGCGAACAATTTACGTAAATAAACTTTAAACACTTCGAGTGCATTTTCTCTTATCCCATAACGAGAATGGAATGTTCGATTTATTTACATGGACTTCACTTCAATGTTTACCAAGTCAAGAATGCAATTGAAATACAATAAACAATGAATGAATCGTATTGCCTTTTTATTAATTATTCCATAATTACAAGTACAATGCCCTTACTCTCTCATCCCCTGAGTGGCATTCGAGGGCATATTCCTAACAATAAATACGACAGGACCCATCTCCAATAAAGAAGTGAAATCCCTTTCGGTCCATGACCGGAATTGATATAATATTTTTGTGCCCCTTGGGCAAAACAAGTACATCATCTAAAGTAAGAATAAAACCAGATTCTAAATCCAACATAAGGGATCCAATATAAGAAGCCTCGACACTATGCCCACTTCCGACGGTGACCATCACCTCCCCTGAATCCAGCTTCCTACTTCGTTCCAGATCCTGATTCATTGTACAAATGTAAGAACTCGCACCGGAATCAAGTATCCAAGAAGTAGAATATACAGTTACAGAACAATTTGTTTCTAAAACCAGTAGTTCCGTACCTGAAGGCGCATTACGGTCAATCTTTGGACAGTACCTCTTCCAGTGGCCTAGCTCACCGCAGTTGAGGCATACATCCGTTTTCTTGGCCCCCTTGCTCTTTTGAACCATTAGGGCCTTTCCCTTTCCCTTGTCGATCTTGACTATTGGACCTAACTACTTCTTATTCTTTTTCTTCTTATTCTTGGACTTCCAAGTCCCAGAAGAAATCACAAGTGCAGCTTCCTTTCCCTTTGTCTTCATCTGAGACTAGGTAGTCGTTAGTTTGTTCATTAGCCCAGCTAAGTTACATGCAATCTCATTGCAGTTGAAGTTCATGACAAATTGTGAAAAGGAGTCAGGAAGTGACTGCAGGATAAGGTCAGTTTGGAGAGATGCATGCATCTGAAAATCAAGAGCTTCCAATATCTCAATCATCGAGATCATCTTGAGGACATGGTCCCCAACCCTCTCTCCTTCCTTCATCCTGGTGCCGAATAATTGCTTCGATATCTCATATCTAGCAGTTCGGCTATGCTCTCCATAGAGCTCAGCCAGGTGCGATAAGATGGAACTCGAAGACGTCATCTTTTCATGGGCTCGTTGAAGCTCATTGGTCATTGAGCCTAACATGTACCCTCGCACTCTTATGTCGTCTTTTACCCATTTCTCATGGGCATCGACATCTTCCTGATTGGCTCGGGTTCTTGCAGGAGCCGCTGGGATGTCCGCCTCCAACACGTATCTCAGCATTTCCATAGTTAGGACAATCCTCAAGTTCCAAATCCAGTCTACATAGTTCGACCAATCAGGACGTTCTTTTCAAGTAGTATAGCAAGTGGGTTCATTGTCATATTGAGAGTTTTATTAACTGCAGAGAATAATTTAAGATTCGTTAGTGATTGTTTAATCATGATCCGAGTAAAGAATTTAAGGACTTTCTTTATTCATAACTCGGCTCCCACTTTTTTATCGGCATTTACACACTCCCATGTTAAATCCGGAAGTCTTGGGTGACTTCATAGCGGTGATCGATTTCTTTACAAAGTTTAATAGAGGGCAACCCATACGGTTTCTATTCTTTTATTCTTTATAAAGTGGTGTCTAATACCAACCCATCTAATGGATGATTCGATCTTCTTTTACCCCTAGTTCACTTGCCCTCAACCCATTCGGTTTCTATGGCTCGCTGAACTATCTAAGTTTAAACCGTCAACTCCTATTAGTCTGACAATTGAATCTTACCCGGCAACCCATACGGTTTATAGGGGTTTGATTTGTCACAACCAAAGGCATCTAATGCACTCTAGGAATTTATCAACTTTCCCCAAAAATATTACCCCGACATACTCGGAAGAATAATATTCCGGTTTAGATTTCAATTTTCCATGAGTTTGACGGAGGGTAGGAAACCTCGTAACCTTTATAACTTAGTGTTTGTAAGTGGGAGTATTAACGCGATTATATGTTACACTTTGCACATTAATCCGTTTATAAACGCGGTTTGTCGGTTTGTTTGTTTGTTTGTCATACAATATGAAAACATACACAATCTAAAACTAACAACATGCAGTTCATGGACCGTTCCTAGAACGAAAACATCGTAATCTAATTACATGTCTTCGGTCTTGAATCTTCATCTACTTGAGCGGATCTTCCTCCGGTCTTCGTCATTACATATAAATTTTACATTTGAAAAATCGCATCCTATACAAATTTTCTAGTAAAATAAATAGGCTCAAAACGGCCTTTACAATCCAATCGAACAAAACAAACGATTCAAAACTAGGTCCATGAACTACATCCCCATTCAAAATTAATGCAACAATTACATTAAAATAAATGGCAATAATGATTAATCTAAAATTGATCTAATCAACAAAAATTAATCCAACAATTAGAATTAATCCAATTATTTCACTTAACCGTTAATTTTAATTTGTTCCGGATAAAATAAATATTTCATTAAATTAATTCCCTTAAAATAAAATTACCATAATTATATTTTAGTCAAATTAAATCCAACTTAATTTGCGAAAAATTAATTTACGACGAAATATAAGCGGAGTCGGAAAACACAAGGCCGGGCCAAGCCCATGGCCGGCAAAGCACCCGGCCAGCCCGGCCAATGACCAGCCATTGACCCGGCCAGCGGCCCTTCCCAGAGCTCTGGGTCCACCAATTTTCCGGTTCATTTTTTCGTCCCGAATCAAAAAATAATATTTTTCTAATTTTTATATTATACAATTAAATCAGTTTTTCAAAAGAAAAATAGATTTATATTGTAACATAAAATAATGAAAAATAATTTTTAGATGAACAATTAAACATCAACAATTAAAACGATTATGATTCTAAATCATAAAAAATAATCAAGCATTCCAAATGCAAATATCGAATATACGATTGCATAGACCTCGCTCCGATAACACTGTTGGGATTCAGTGATTAAAATTGAATTACGCATCGGAAAATAAACCGGTCCAACCGGATAAAACCAAACCCCAAATACGGACCAAACAAGCATCATATAAACGAATATAAATAACGAGGAAGAGAATCAAAAAATACTTACCCTCGTAGTCCTTCGATAATATAATCTTCGAAGGAAAAAAAACCTGAGCAAGCCTTTTCTCGATTACCAACACGAACACGAATCCAATTCGTTGTAGCTTGTTGAATGATCCAACACCGAAAATGCCGAATGTCTCTACGTTATCACGCGTCGGATATTGATCGGAAAAATAAAATATCAATTCGTTCTCCAAGAACACGGCTAGGAATTGATACGGTATTTTTCTTCTCTTCTCTTCTTCCTTTTCTTTCACTCAAAAATGAACAAGAAAAAGAAAATAAATTTTTCTCCTCCTCCTCTCTTCTCTCACGGCTGAACAAGTCTTTGTGGGGGTGTGTTTTTCAACTCATCTATGAGGTGTGAAAGACATCTCAATATATAATACAAATTGATATCAAAATGATTAGATTCCAAATCTCATGCATTTTGTCCTCAACTTTGTAAAATATGACTAACACACCCCACACAACACATGGTGAATTTCCAAGCATGAGAGGGGGCGGCCCACTTGAGTCTAGGTGAGAAAACGAGCCGAGCCATTCGGTTCGTGTACCGGACATTCGCTAGTCTAGTCCGTTAAATACACTTCGTTTTATCCCAAATGAATTTATACTTAATTAATTAATCTAATTAATTTATCAAATGCAAAATTATAATAATATATGTCCAAGAAATAATTATTTATGAATTAAATTAAATACCCGGTAATTAATTTCAATTCACTAGACCGCATGATTGATCAAATAAATCAAATTAGATATCTAATATCCAATATTAATGAAGAGATAATAAATACATATTTATCCATCCAATATCCTTGTGCGCGACTCCGTAGGTCCGTCTTAGTCGGCAATGGGAGGAACCAAGGAGTACGAGTAACACTTAACTAGTCTAGTGCTTCGTACCGTAACCCAACTAAGAACGAATGATCGGATCATTCCAAAACCATTATGTCGTGAATACCGTATACATATAAACCCTTCAATCATATGTATCGGTCAAGTATTAGGGTCACAGTAAAGTCAAACCCTACTGTAACTTGACTTTATGCTTTCTGTTAATGCAAACTGAGATCATCGAGCTCTCATGTATCAAATACAACTAGCTCTAAATGCTTTGCCCAAAGACTTATAATCTCATTTGCCATTAACCGCATAGGACATTTACTGCTCACTTACAGGAGAAAGAATTCTATCTTGGTATTCAGTAGAGACTACTACTTGCCCACTAAGTTGCATTTCGAGGTTGACCCCACTCACCGGCGATTGGATCGAACTACTCTAATGACTAACTTAATGTCACAAGCACATTTCCTACTGAAACCCTAAGTCAAAGGTCCACGTATACCTATCACAACCTTTCGATCCAGTCATTGACAATCCCTGAGTGATATCCATGTGACTAAATCGAGGTGATTCGTGTTCGAGTATACTAATCTCACTAGCATACCTATAACGTGTGCTCCCACTAACCCTTAGTGAATACCGGCACTCTACATGTCAAAGTACACGTTATACAAGTCTTGTCTAAACTTATTGCCCAGTTAAGTTTTATCGACTTGCGAACGAGTTAAGAATTCGAGCTCTAAACACTTCCAGTGTCTATCTCCTTATCTCCATAAGGAGTAGAATGTTTGCTCTCAAATGCAAGGACTATTATTCTATATACCAAATCACAATGCCAGTGATATACAATAATATAGAAATAATTATTGCCTTGTTAAATATTCATAATTACAATACATATGCTCTCACTCTCTCATCCTCTGAGTGGCATTCGAGGGCATATCCCTAACACCTTTCTCAAATCCATTATTAGTGAGGTACAGGGATAGGGTTTTGTACCATGCTATATGTGCTTGCTTAAGTCCATATAGAGCTTTTCGTAGTCTGTATGCTAAGTCTCCGCCTTTAGTGTTGACAATCCTGGTGGTTGTTTAACATAGACTTCTTCAGCAAGGTCTCCATTCAGGAATGCGCTCTTAACGTCCATTGGATATATTATAAATCCCTTATGGGCGGCAAAAGTTAGGATATCCTGATGGCTTCTAGTCTGGCTACAGGGACAAAAGTCTCATCATAGTCTATGCCTTCTTCCTGTCTGTAGACTTATGCGACTAGACAGGATTTGTTCCTAATAACAAGTAAATTCTCATCCTTTTTGTTTCTAAATACCCATTTGGTTCCAATTACAACTTGAGATTTCCATACAGGAAAAGAAGATTTCCCAGAATTAGATTCTTCTTGCGCACATAGTACAGTTCCTTGTGTACTATGTATTCTTCTTCGGGTAGATCCACCAGCATCAATATCACCTATAATTAACTCCTGCATGTGATCTTTCATCCATCTCCTGTCAGGTTCTAGTTCGGCATCCCGTAATGTATCTTGTGGTGCCGTAGTGTCAGCTTCACCTTGCATTACATCAGCTTCGATTTCTTTTGATGTTACAGCTGCGGGATTGATCTCTAAGTCTACGACAGGCACTATGGGAGTTTTAGGGTCATCAATGGAGAGTGTTCAGATATTCTGGGTTAAGTCTTGTACTCCTATAGGATCAAAGTGGGGTTCATCGAACACTACATGTACAATAGCAGGGTTCATCAAACTGGGGTTCATTGAACACTACATGTACAGTCTTCTACTCTTGAAAGATTTGATGACAGAGGAGTATCCTACAAATATCCCTTCATCTGATTTTTCATCAAAGGTCTTGACTTGATCTTTCCCATTATTCAGAACATAACACCGGCATCTAAAGATGGGAAAATACGAATCTAATGGAGCTTTATTATTCCATACCTCATAGGCAGTTTTGTTGTGATCTTTGTTGATGATATAGCGGTTTTGTGTATAGCATGTTGTAGTTGTTGGTTCGCACCAGAACCACTGTGGGAACTTGCTTGCTACAATCATGGTTATTGTGGCTTCCTTGAGCGTCCTATTCTTTTGCTCGGCAACACCATTTTGTTGAGGAATCCAGGCTGCTGAGTATTTGTGCTGTATTCCATTGTCCGAACAGTATTGCTCTATCAAGCGATTTGTGAATTCAGTACCTCTGCGAAACGAATGGACACAATACTCAACCATTTTTCATTCTGAAGCTTTCTTAGGTGCTCAGGAAACTTCATTGTTGTTTTTTTCTTCTTGCTAATAAAGATTATCCAAGCATACCTGGTATAATCATCAGCAATAACGAGATAATATTTCTTACCTTCCAAACTTACAGGGTCTATAGGGCCGTAGAGGTCCATGTGTAGCATATCCAGAACCCTGCGGGTGGACATGTATGATTTGCTTTTTAGGGTGGTTTTAACTTGTTTTCCTTTCTGACAGGGTCCACAGACGCTGTCTTTATGGAATGGAACATTGGGCAAGCCTGTTGGGCACTAAGTATATAATATACTGCTTTGAAAGAGATAGTACCACAAGATGTACGGTTTTCTAAATTAAGTTTGCATAGTGGAAGTTTAAGTGTGAGTTGCTGTAAATACAGCAACTAGGCGTTCTCCCGTGTGCTTGGTGCGTACAGGGTTTTGCAATGTATACTTTTATAAATCACAGTTATGAAAAAAATAAGGTCAGAAGGCAAATAATACACAATTTAAAGTGGTTCGAGGTAAACCCCTCTACGTCCACTGGTCCTCCACACAGGAGAAAAATGTTTATTATAATCACTACGTACACAACTATGTTACTATAACTAAACCTTGTCTCTGTAACGTTCACACAGATTGTTACAGGGACTGAAGTTTTTTGCCGTTCACATAGATTAGCTTGAGCTCTTTCTTGACTTGCTTTTTCACACACAGTTTGAAACTTCGTCTACAATGCTATTATTCCCACACAGGTCGGAATACGCAAGGATTTACAGTCCACACAGGGCTGGTGATTATCTCAACGGTAAAGGTAGAATTCTCTGAACAACAGCTTGATCTTTGATATATGTTTGTTGTATGCTGTGCTGTTCGCGTTGAGGACTTGTATATTTCTTTGTTGAATACTTGTTGTATGCTCACGAGATATACTATATTGTAATCGCTAGAATGTCAGACTGATTTGTCAGATCTTTTGTGATATATGATCTTTGTGTGTATGTGCCCTCAGCTTGGGGATATTTATAACCTTTGGAAATGCATCTGTTATAAATGTAGCCATTGCAGGTAGGTGAGATGTTGATATCTCTGATTGGTAGCTTGCTGAATATTTAAATTAAAGCAGATCTCATTTAATGATTCAGACATTCTTTTTGACTCTGCATTAAATGCTCTTCAGCGCTTTCAGACTTGTCTCACTTCGGCTGCGTTAAATGCTGTCCTATCAGCAATAAATGTTGCTTTAACCGTGAATACTTTATGAATATACAAAGTGAATTTGACAACGGTTTAAATCTTTCTTTAATCAGGTCTGTCAGATGTGTCTTACTTTTCCTATGTAAAACATCTTACAGCCTGACTGCTGTATCCAGCAGTCTTTTGCTGTAGTTATAGGCTCTGTAGGATAGACTGTATGAGATCTTCAGTGCTGTATGGAGGGGGTTGTATGGAGATTCCAGACAGCTTCCTTAGCGGCATTTCAGCTCTTTCAACTCCTTTACTGTATGATGGCCATTATCAAAACAGGATACATGATCGTTTATCCCAACAATTTCCCCCTTTTTGATAATACCAAAACTTCTTCAAGATAACTTCTTGATTCAGAGAGGCTGACTCTTGGTCTTCTGTCGAATGATCTGATTTTCAGTATTTAGTCTAAAAATGTGAAATGCTCGCAGGCAAGTTCTAAGAAATTGAGAACATCTACAGGGATGTGTATTACAACTTGAAACTTATGATTGGCGCGCAGGCACAATCTTACAGTGTTTGTCTAGGTTGAATACAACTTAAATTATAAAGTGTTCGCAGACAAGTTCTTACAGCTTTAAGACATGTTCTATACTTGTTCTTTTGCAGTGAATAAGTTCATAATGAAACATTAAACAAGTAAGATTACGAGCTGTAATGTTTCAAGAGAACAGTTTTTTTTATTGATAATCTGGAAAAATTACAAGTTCTCGAAATAGAAAATACATAGAAAGTGCATACTGCAATAATGAGATTAGTGAACAGATATAATGAGAAGAGTCAGACAAGCTAATTCCTATACTGAGAATGCCTCCAAGGTCTCCTGTCAGGATCATTCTCGGTCCCTTTCCACCAATTGACTAGCAAATCCTTGCCTCGATCCCGGTAGATAGTTCTTCCTTCATCAAATTGGTCGAAAGCAAGTATCCCGTCATCTGGGTCGTGAGCCAATCACCTTTTTGGTGCCTTGATTTCATCTGTAATTGCATAGGAAGCTTTCCTTCTGCTAGCATCCTCGTGAATTCATCTGCAGCATCCGCCAGCGTCTTGAACTTGTTGAACATGGAGGACTCCCTTATGAGTTTAACGAAGTATCTCATTAGTTCATTTTTCCTCCAGTCCTTTATCTCATCATCTGTAGGCTGTCGGTTGGTGGGCAGAGGAATCTCGAATGGTTTATGCATGCTGTTCTTCCAAGGAACATTGGGATCATAGAACTATGGACGAGAACCAGATACCCTGTATCCTATTGTAGGCGCGACCAGACGGCCTATTGCAGTAGCAACACTTTCTTCAAGAGCAGCCTCCATCTATTTCTGTCTTTCCAGCCTCCATCTCCTTCCATCCTCTCTGGCTTCTTCCCCCTTTAGGCATCATCAATCTCTGACACCTTAGAATGAATCTCCTCAAGGATTTTCATTGCATTGTCCTGTTTGGTCTCTAGAGAATTGATTTTGTCGACAAGAGTACCGAGCACCAGAGACACATTATCAATATTAGTATCATGGTCTGTTAGTCTGGTACCGATCTCCTTAAGGGTAGAGACTGTCTTGGCTTCAGCAATTCTAAGCTTCTCCTGGTCTTGCTTAAGGATTCTCTCCTGATGCACCTATAATTGATTAAGCGCTTTTCACAATACATTAGGCATTAGGCGGAATGCGTCCTTGACGTTAGATATTACATTCTTCAGGCCAGAGAGATCATCCTGAGCTATCTCTCACATCCAATCGAGCTCTTTTCCGACACCGTACAGTGCCTTCACTCCGTCTTGCATGAATATAGCCTGTTGTCTGATTGCATGGAGTTGTTTGATCCAGGCCTCGGTGCGCGGGGATCCAGGACGTGCGATCTTGGAATCTTCTAGTTCGTTGAGTTGATTAAGAACCACATTGTGATGTGGGCGTCGTGGTCTGTTATGTGGCAGAAAACTGTCATCCGAACCAGATTTCGAGTTTGCAGAGGAGGGAGATGCTGGGGCATCTTGGGGTGGAACAGCAGAGGGTGCTGTAGGTTCAGTCTTGGGGATAGGAGAGTTCGGCTTGATTTTATGTAGTCAGGGTTACAGGAGGGATTGATTCCTCTTGGCGGATGGCGCGGGCTTCTTCTTCATGGTCCAAGACAGGCTGGGCTTCCTGTTTGGGAATTTTTTGCTGTACATCTTGAGCAGCGTCCTTTTGAGGGATAGGGAATTGATGACCTACGGAGTTCCCCTGACCCTATTGACCTTACATACGAGCCATTTCTCCTTCCCGTGCCTCTTCGTGGATGATCCGTAGATCGGCCTGTAGAGCATCGTCATCGGCGTTAGAGTCGGGGTCGGATTTGTAGCTGTTAGAAGGAGCTCTGTCATCGGATTGGGACTTCCCTTTCAATTGAGCCTTCTCTTTTGCCAGATAGAAATTTGTAATTAGCTCTCGGCCAAATTAATTCTCCCACTGAATCAAGACTTCGATATTCTGGGTGTCCGTGACCTCCAAAATGAAAATTTCTTCCTCTTTTTACTCTTCCCAGTTGTATAGGTCATCGTACGGGGCGACCCTGTATCTTTTCCAAGTTACAAAGCGCTCATAGGCTTGTCCAATTTGTACCTGTAGAAGAGTTTCATTGATTAGCACCGATGGGGAGGGACTCGTTACAGTAGTTGGCTCTATTATATGGATTGGATCGCCAACAGGTGTGGAAGCCTGTATTGCAGAGGGAATCCTAACAGGGGTTAGTACCCTGATGGGAGAGGAATGCCTAACAAGGGATGGAACCCTATTGGGAGAGGGATCCTGTATGGGTGTGGGTTCCCTTACAGGAGAGATGACCTTTAGCTCCATAGGGGCAGCCGACTCGCCAGAGCCCTCTATCTTGGCAAATAGTTGTTAGGTCATCATAGCTGCCACTGGCTCGGGATCTGCTGTATGTGAAACAACTATTTCTTTCGAAGGTGTTGCGCCCTTAGGTAATTGAACAACGGTGAACCATTGGTACATCTACAGTGACCGCTGTAGCCACTGTAGGCTTAGTCTTGGAAGCTTTCTTGAGCTTCTTCTTTGCCTTCTCTCCAGCATGTGGTGACTTGTTGTTTGATACACTCCTCTTTTGCTTCTTCTTCTCCTCACGCATAGCCTTGATAGTAACATCCCTGGGATCATCAGAAATAAGCATAGTCCGATGACCTGCTTTCTGAACGGCTGTTGTCGTTTTTCATGTGCTCGGGGAGCATGCTGTTGATCACGCCTTACAGGTTTGGGAGGCTGAGGTTTCCGCCGTCTGTGATATGAACTTGGTGACGTAATCGCAGCCTTAGCTGTACGAGGGGCAGCCGTAGCTGTTGCAAGGCTTGGAATTTCTTCAGGTACAGGAATGGGTTCCACACCCCTGACAAATATCGTACTAGATTTTCCCTTATGGGAGAATGAGTTATACCCTAACCTACTTTTATCATGAGCATGTTTCCCATTGCTTAGAATTTCTTCCATCCGTTTAGATGATTTGGCGAAAGATTTCAGGATGCTCTCTAATTCTCCTTCTTGCTTCTCGAGAGTTTTTACGTTGGCTTTGAGTAAAGCAGAACCATTTGTCTTGCTCTCATTATGAGACTTAGCCTCATATAGATCGTGGGCAAGTTGATGATTGCTTTGCATGAGGTTTTCAAATGTGACCTTGCTATTTTCGCAATCAATAGACATATTTTCATAATTGTTTTTCAGCAATTCATTTTCATCTTTCAGCTCTAGATAGAAATTTAGAGCTGTATGTTTTCTCATTATAAAGTCTCATGGGACTTTTGAATGTTTTTAAATGCATTCATCATGTTTTCAAAGGTATGCGATGCATTTACAAGAATAGTTGAAGTTGAGCTCACTTCATCATCGCTATCCTCATCGTTCTGTATTTCTTTGGCCATAAAGCATACATATGCTTTATCTTTGATCTCATCATCAGAGGAGTCATTGTAATTGAGTGCCTAAAGGCACTCCTCCGTCTTGTTCGACGCTGGCGAGGCTTCTGATTCACCAATCAGGGCCTTGAGCTTGTTTTTCATGACACGTCTTCTTTCATCCTTTTCTTGTTGCTCAGCTTTCTTGTTTTAGTTTCTACTTTCAAGGCTTGAACTATTATTAATTAATCAAAATATCTCGGGAAGTCTTTTGTTGTATTCTCGGAATGTGTTATGTATGGCTCGTAATTGCACTTTATACTTGTACTAGCAAAACAGTGGAGTTTTGCTAACCCCCGAGTATTCGGGGGTGGATGTCTGTCTTTGCATCCAGGTACATGCATGTTTGGGGAGCAAAACACAGGATCGGTGCGAAGGATGATGGAAGGCGAATGAGCCTAATCACATGAAGGCCAGTTTTGGATGCAGTTAGTCGGAGTTCGTGTATGGTCCTTTACGCTGTCATATTTTTGTTTGTGAGTGTGTTTTACCCTTGCATGGGTATGAGTCGAGATAGAAATGTGCATTTTGACTTGTATGTTTGTGATGAAAGGCCAAGTTAGTATGTTGATTTGGTATTTTATCATGTCGGTATGTAATGAGTTGTGTTGTTTGGATGTCGAAGATGCTAGGAGATCACTCGCATGAACCTGGACGGCTTTCCAGCTATACAAGTCAACGGACTTAACGTACGCTAAGGGGTAGTTTTAACGTACGCTAAGGTGTAGTTTTAACGTACGTAAAACCTCTAAGCTAACGTATGTAAGCCAATACCAGAAACAGTCCAGTGAGCTCTGGCCAGACGTTAACGTACGCTAATGTTCGAGTATAGCGTACGCTAATAAGGTTACGTACGTAATAGACTTCTGGTAACGTACGTAATGGCTCATAATTCTATTTATAGAACTCGACCCCCACTTCATTTCTCACTTCTACCTTGGCCGATTTTCATGCTCTGAAGATTTTCCCTCACCATATACCTCTCATATCATCATCCTAGCTCGAGTTTGAAGATCATAGACCATTGGGGATTGGTGTTCAAGCTCTCGGTGTTGAGTTTCTTCAAGTTTCTCCTTGTTCTTCACCATTTCGAGGTAGGTGATTCTTCACCAACTGGATTACGTATTCTTAGGGATGTTTTGAGCATGTTTTGAGATTATCAATTAAGTTATATTCAGGCATAGTCGAACATCATGTTGTCGGAAGTATAATTTCGGTTATGTTTCGGCTCTTCTTCGTTGTTTAGGATATTAATCGAACCTTGTAGTGTTTGGACTCCTAAACATGGTATCATGAGTCTACGAACCTGATTATGGGATGTTTATGGATATTATAAACTTCTTACATGATGAGATAATGCGTATTGGGACATTAATGGATTGAACTTAGGATTTATTTCCTTGAAGAAGAAGATGATAATCAAGTGAACCTAGTAAATAAGTTCTTACGGTGTTCTTTGGGGTAATTCTGATATCATGCTGCTTTGGATTAATGAAGAGTATGATTAGAATCATTGTAAGAAGAATTATCTTGTGGTATATTGAAGAATCCGACCGTAGGATGCATTTGATCTTAGATGGGATACTATGAGCTTTTGTCGGGTTAGTATCCTAATGTTGATTCAACTCCGAAATGGTATAGGGCATATTAGTAAGGTTGTATGATTGGAGATATTACGCCCTTTTGATGTTCTTATGATGATTAAAACGATTATCTGGAAACGTTAGTTATACCGAGGTGTTATTGTTCGTTGAAGGTTCGGTTTTGATGGATTGATCGAGTGAGAGTTCTTCGAGCTGGTTGAAGATTTCTTTTTCGTAGTAGCAACCCTTATCGCCATTTATAAGGCAAGTATCGTATTTTGAATATTGGTTTAATATCAAGGATTTTGATAATACATATTGTTTTTCATGTTGTTGGACATGAGGTCATTCCAGTTGAATTGTCATTATATTGTTATTGATTGATTTTATGTTCATGTGGATGGACATATCGAGTTTTGCATATGTGTATGCATAGTTGTGTTCGTGTATGTTGTGTTGATCTTGTGAGATCACGTGATCTATGCTGAGGGCGCTGGATCGTTGGAAGGGTTTTCCACCACGCGTTAGTTCGACGGGATCATCATGGGGATCTATAATGAGGGTACTGGATCGTTGTATTACCCTTTGTTATGTTGATAGAATCATGTGGATTCGCATTGTTGGATTCCGGTAGCGGAAGTCCGTATTATGTGTTTTATTATGCATTGTTGTTGCATATTCGATTTGTGTATTATGATACTTGTACTAGCAATGTTTTGCTAAACCCTTCGGGGGTGGACATTTGCTTTGATGTTCAGGTAGCCGAGGAGCGGGGAAACAGCCACAGTATCGACATGACGACGAAGGGGCTCAGTGATGTTAATTGTCGTTACCTTGTCTTTCTGGTTTACTTTCAGTACTCGAGTACGCGTGTGTTATTGATGTTTTGAGATGGTTGTAATAATGGACTCATTTGAACTATTCGAACTGGTTTTGTATTTTGAATTTTTATGGTAATGTTATAATCTTTCTACATTTTTTTTAAATTATCCTTGTAAACTCTTATAAAAAGGGTTTACGGCACTGTAATTATTCCGAATATCTCGGGGTGTTACAGAATATGGTATCGGAGCCAAGATTCATGGATATCTTGGCAGTCGGGTTTAGTTGGGTCCGTATACGTTATTTGATTTATGGGTCGTTTGTAACATCACTGCTCAGCCTGCGTCGTCATGTGGACCGTGGTTGTAAGTCTCCTAATCTCTTATACTACCGTTTAACATAATTTATGTTTTATGAATATTGACGGACTTTCTTTTAGAAATTTTGCCCCGGATATTGAGTAATTGCATTTTCAGTATGTTGAGGGGAGGTCGTGGATGCGGACGCGGTCGTGGACGCGGACGTGGTAATGCAATACAGGAGGATTCGGCGACTACTCCAGAATTATCGGCTAGTCGAACTGATTCCCATTCTATAGGACAATAGGGATCAACAAATGATAATGCAAACCCTAACATGCTAGGGGTGCTTCAGCAGGTGGTTACTCAGATGACCCAGTTCGCTCAGGTGGTTGACGGCATGCAGACCGCGATGGGCCAGCAGCGCAACGAGGATAATCGGGGAGACAAGTGGCTTATGGAGGTGGTAAAATTGCACCCGCCAAAATTTGATGGTTCTGCTGATACGATTACTTGGGATCACTGGCTGAAGGAATTGGAGAAGATATTTGTGGGGATCAACTGTCCCGATGACCGAAAAGTTCCTATCGCCTAGTATTTTCTGATCGGGGAAGCTTTCGACTGGTGGGAGGCTGTTCGACCTGAGGACCATAATGCTGACTGGACGGAATTCAGATTAATGATGGAAGCATAATATTATCCTCGTCCCGTTGGAGAGGCTAGAGTCCGAGAGTTTTTCTCCCCACAGAGTTCGGAGGCATCTGTGACAGATATAATCAAGACTTTTAATCACCAGCTGACTCGTGTGTGACACTTGGTCAGAACCGAGGCAGAAAGGATTTTTCATTCCGACATGCGGATGAAACCCGAGATTCAGCAATATATGTCTGGATTTGAATGTGCTACCTTGCGACAGTATCAGTACAAAGCATTGGCCTACGACATGAAAGAGGCAGCGGTGGAGAAATCGACGGAGGCAAAGAAGCAGAAAGTGTCTGGCAACTTCTCGGAGAACAAGAGTGGTGGGCCCCGCAAGTGCCAATCTTCATTTCATTCATCTAGGAGACCTCCGCATCCTTCCCGAGGCAAAAAGAAGTTCCGGACAGCATCAACAGTTTCAGACGCAGTGAAAAAATATTATAACTGTGGTAAATCAGGGCATGTCCGGCGTGATTGCTACGCACCTTCTGTGACCTGTTTCGAGTGCGAACAGGAAGGCCATCGTGCAACTTTTTGTGGAAATGTGACTAGATCTATTGGTACTCGCACTCCTGCGCCGGTTCCGAAAGAGGCAAGTGTGAACCAGACACAACAAAGTGGATTCCAGCAGCAGAATGTTGGAAAAAGAGAGGCATCCAGTGCTGGGTCCGTTCCTCCATGCCTTTACGAGATGAGGAGGTCAGACAATCAAAACACCGCTGTTGCATCAGGTACAATTCAGATACTTTTGCAACCAGTTATTGTCTTATTCGATTCAGGAGCTATGCATTCTTTCATATCATTGAACTATATTAATCATTTGAAAATCTCTTGTTTGTATAATTGTGAGCCTTATGTTGTGGGATTACCGAGCGGAGCGAGAATTGTGGGAACCCTAGAAACTAGAGATTTTCTAGTGTCTATAGCAGGGATAGACTACCATAAAATCTTATTGTAGTCGACATCCATGGTGACGATCTAATTCTCGGAGACGATTGGCTCAACCGTTATGGGGATATTTTAAATTACCGAAAGAGAGTCATTTCTATCATTGCTGATGACGGATCTGAACATTTATTCAAAGGATGGATACCGGAAAGCTCAGGAAAATTGATCAAAGACATGAAAGCAGTGAAATTACTGAAGCAGGGTTGTCACGGATTGTGGTGTTATGCCATGAAGAAAGAAGAAGGAGTAGAAATCTCATTTATTCTAGTTGTGAACGAATTCTCAGATGTATTCCCTGATGAACTACCTGGGTTACCTCCGCAGAGAGAAGTAGAGTTCAATATCAAATTAGAGCCTGGAGCCGCTCCTATTTCCAGAGCACCATACCGTATGGCGCCAATCGAGATGTATGAACTAAAGAAGCAGCTGGAGGAATTATTGCATAAGGGTTACATTCAACCTAGCGTTTCTCCTTGGGGAGCACCCGTTCTTTTTGTCCGGAAGAAAGATGGATCCCTCCGATTATGTATTGATTACAGAGAGCTAAACAAGGTGACGATCAAGAACAAGTATCCTATACCGCGGATCGATGACTTATTTGACCAACTGCAGGGGGCCAGAATTTTCTCGAAGATTGACTTGCGATCAGGATACCATCAGTTGAGAATTAAGGAATCGGATATACCGAAATCTGCTTTCAGATCCCGGTACGGGCACTGTGAGTTCGTAGTGATGCCATTAGGACTTACCAATGCTCCTGCGGTATTCATGCAATTGATGAATCGAGTATTATTATAATACTTGGATAAATTTGTGGTCGTTTTCATCGACGACATCTTGATCTATTCTAAAGACACCTAGGAACATGCAGAGCATTTGCGTATCGTTTTCAGCACTTTGAGGAATGAACAACTTTTTTCGAAACTTTCTAAATGCGAGTTATGGATTAAGGAAGTAACCTTCCTTGGGCATGTGATATCAGCTGACGGAGTTCAGGTAGATCCGAAGAAAGTCGAAGCAATCTTGGCATGGGAATCTCCTAGTAATGTGAAAGAAGTTCGATGTTTCTCAGGACTTGCTGGATATTATCGCCGTTTTGTTGAAGTATTTTCCAAAATTGCTCGTCAGCTTACTCAACTGTTGCAGAAGACTCAGAAATTCCTGTGGAATGAGAAGTGCCAGGCTAGTTTTGATGAACTTAATAGAAAACTAACGACAACACCTATACTAGCATTACCAGATGGAACCGAGGGATTCATGTTATACAGTGACGCTTCAAATCAGGGTCTAGGATGTGTGTTGATGCAAAAGGATAAGGTGATTGCCTATGACTCTCGATAGTTGAAACCTTACGAAGTTAATTACCCGACTCATGATCTGGAGTTAGCAGCTGTGGTCTTTGCTTTGAAAATTTGGCGACATTATTTGTACGACACTCATTGTCAGATCTTCACAGACCATAAGAGCCTTAAGTATATTTTCAATCAGAAGGAATTAAATATGAGGCAGAGAAGGTGGCTGGGATTAATCAAGGATTACGACCTGGAGATTCTTTATCATCCAGGCAAAGAAAATGTGGTAGCTGATGCACTGAGCCGCAAACCTGTTTCTCTTCGAGTGTTGGAAGCGCTCACATCCCAAACCAACATCCAACGAGAACTGATCCGTGAAGGGATTGAAGTATGGTCACAAGGAGTCCAAGGGCAACTATACGTGATGGAACTAACTTCGCCACTAGTCGAGGAAATCAAATCTAAGCAGTTGAATGATTCTTTGATTATTCGATTATGTGATGAAGCAAAGAAAGGGAAAGCCCCAGGATTCTTGATACAAGATGATGGAGTTCTGAGATTTCCGAATCGATTGTGTGTTCCCGATGGTGATGTTTTGAGGTAGACAATTCTAAAGGAAGCTTACAGCGAGCCCTATTCTATTCACCTGGGCACCAGTAAGATGTATAAGGATCTAAAACAAATTTTCTGGTGGGGAAATATGAAGAATGACGTAGCTGAATATGTTTCGAAATGTTTAACTTGTCAGGAGGTTAAGATTGAACACTAGTGGCCTGCCGGGATGTTAAATCCACTTTCGATCCCTGAGTGAAAGTGGGAGGATATATCGATGGACTTCATTACTAATATGCCAAGGACCAAGACGGGAATGAATATGATTTGGGTTGTAGTTGATTGCCTAACCAAGTCGGCTCATTTCCTAGGAATTAAAGATACTTGGGGACCCGAGAAATTAGCTCGAGTGTTTATTGCGGAAATAGTTTGATTGCATGGTACTCCGAAGACCATTATTTCGGATCTAGATGGTCGCTTCGTGTCGCATTTTTGGAAGGCAGTTCATAAGGCCTTGGGAACTGAGCTTAACTTTAGCACGGCCTATCATCCTCAGACGGACGGTCAGTCCGAGAGGACTATACAGACAGTAGAGGATACGCTTAGAGCTTGTGCCTTAGATTGGTCAACCGATTGGGAGGTTCATTTACCATTGATTGAATTCACCTATAACAATAGTTGGCATGCTTCCATTAAGATGGCACCGTTTGAAGCGTTGTACGGGAGAAGATGCCGATCGCCCCTGTGTTGGTATGATTCTTCCGACTTAATCGGGACGGAAACAGAATTGATAGTTCAGACGTAAGAGAAGGTAGCCCTGATTCGCGAAAGGCTGTTGACTGCCCAGAGTCGACATAAGTCTTATGCAGATGTGTGCCGTCGCCCGTTGGAGTTTGAGATTGGGGACCATGCATTATTGAAGGTTTATCCTACTCGGGGACTTTTCCGATTTGGGAGGAAAGGAAAGCTGAGTTCGAGATATATCGGGCCACTCGAGATCATTGATAGAGTTGGGGAATTGGCATACAGGTTGGCTTACCGCCATCACTGAGTCACGTTCATAATGTATTCCACATATCCCAGTTGCGGAAATATGTACCGGATCCCAGTCATATCATTGATTTTGGCGAGATTGAAGTGGCTAATGATGGCTCATTCGAAGAAAAGCCAATCAAGATACTTGAGAGTCGAGTCAAGCAATTGAGGAATAAACCGATCTCCTTGGTAAAAGTTCAGTGGTCTCGACATGGAGTCGAAGAAGCAACTTGGGAGACTGAAGATAGTATGAAATCGAGATACCCGGAATTGTTTTCGTTTTAAGTTTCGGGCCGAAACTTCTTTTTAGAGGGGTAGTATGTAATGCCCGTATAATTAAGGTGTATTTATCCTGTATTCGATCTTGTAAGATTCGACTTTGTGACATATTAATCGATGATCAGTTTCCCGTATTCGTATCCCTATGTTTTTGTATTCCTTTCCCATGCATGCATGCATAATCCTGCACGTCTTAACGTACGCTAAAGGATGACCATAATGTACGCTACGACTGTAGTATAACGTACGTTACATGTGCAGCTTAACGTATGTAAACATTGTCAACTCGGAATCAGACAAGGGTCGGCGTGTGGGGCCTGACTAAGATGCGATGAGATCACTCGCATGAACCTGGACGGCTTTCCACCTATGCAAGTCAACGGACTTAACGTACGCCAGGGGGTAGTTTTAACGTATGCTAAGGTGTAGTTTTAATGTACGTAAAATCTCTAAGCTAACGTACGTAAGCCAATACCAGAAACAGTCCAGTGAGCTCTGTCCAGACGTTAGCGTAGGCTAATGTTCGAGTATAGCGTACGCTAATAAGGTTACGTACGTAATAGACTTCCAGTAACGTACGTAATGGCTCATAATTCTATTTATAGAACTCGACCCCCACTTCATTTCTCACTTCTACCTTGGCCGATTTTCATGCTCTGAAGATTTTCCCTCACTATAAACCTCTCATATCATCATCCTAGCTCGAGTTTGAAGATCATAGACCATTGGGGATTGGTGTTCAAGCTCTCGGTGTTGAGTTTCTTCAAGTTTCTCCTTGTTCTTCACCATTTCGAGGTAGGTGATTCTTTACCAACTGGATTACGTATTCTTAGGGATGTTTTGAGCATGTTTTGAGATTATCAATTCAGTTATATTCAGGCATAGTCGAACATCATGTTGTTAGAAGTATAATTTCGGTTATGTTTCAGCTCTTCTTCATTGTTTAGGATATTAATCGAACCTTGTAGTGTTTGGACTCCTAAACATGGTATCATGAGGCTACGAACCTGATTATGGCAAGTTTATGGATATTATCAAGTTCTTACATGATGAGATAATGCGTATTGGGACATTTAATAGATTGAACTTAGGATTTATTTCCTTGAAGAAGAAGATGATAATCAAGTGAACCTAGTAACTAAGTTCTTACGGTGTTCTTTGGGGTAATTCCGATATCATGCTGCTTTGGATTAATGAAGAGTATGATTAGAATCATTGTAAGAAGAATTATCTTGTGGTATATTGAAGAATCCGACCGTAGGATGCATTTGATCTTAGATGGGATACTATGAGCTTTTGTCGGGTTAGTATCCTAATGTTGATTCAACTCCGAAATGGTATTAGGGCAGATTAGTAAGCTTGTATGATTGGGGATATTACGCCCTTTGATGTTCTTATGATGATTAAAACGATTTATACCGGTGTTATTGTTCGTTGAAGGTTCGGGTTTTGGTGGATTGATCGAGGGAGAGTTCTTCGAGCTGGTTGGAGATTTCTTTTTCGTAGTAGCAACCCTTATCGCCATTTCTAAGGCAATTATCGTATTTTGAATGTTGGTTTAATATCGAGGATTTTGATAATACATATTGTTATTCATGTTGTTGGACATGAGGTCATTCCAGTTGAATTGTCATTATATTGTTATTCATTGATTTTATGTTCATGTGGATGGACATATCGAGTTTTGCATATGTGTATGCATAGTTGTGTTCGTGTATGTTGTGTTGATCCTGTGAGATCACGTGATCTATGCTGAGGGCGCTGGATCGGATGTCCAATATGCGTTGGTCCGACGGTATTATCATAGGTATGTATGCTGAGGGCGCTGGATCGTTGGACGGGTTTTCCACCATGCGTTGGTCCGACAGGATCATCATGGGGATCTATACTGAGGGCGCTGGATCGTTGGATTACCCTTTGTTATGTTGATGGAATCATGTGGATTCGCATTGTTGGATTCCGGTAGTGGAAGTCCGTATTGTGTGTTTTATTATGCATTGTTGTCGCATATTCGATTTGTGTATTATGATACTTGTACTAGCATCGTTTTGCTAACCCCTTCGGGGGTGGACATTTGTTTTGATGTTCAGGTAGCCGAGGAGCGGGGAAACAGCAACAGTATCGACATGACGACAAAGGGGCTCAGTGATGTTAATTGTTGTTACCTTGTCTTTCTGGTTTACTTTCAGTACTCGAGTACGCGTGTCTTATTGATGTTTTGAGACGGTTGTAATAATGGACTCATTTGAACTATTCGAACTGGTTTTGTATTTTCAATTTTTATGGTACTGTTATAATCTTTCTACATTTTTTTTAAATTAGCCTTGTAAATTCTTATAAAAAGGGTTTACGGTGCTGTAATTATTTTGAATATCTTGGGGTGTTACAAAGATCTCCGAGTCAATTTGTGGAAATAGACGGAAAATGATCCTTACAGAAGAATGACTCAATAGCAACATTATAGTTGCTGTAATCTTATGTATTTTACTTGCTTTCTTTCTGTACTTTAAATTTCACTATGTCTCACATTGTAATCAAATTATCATTCAATAAATAGATTTATTTTCTCTTAAAAGATTAGAGTTCATAATCTATACTACTGTGTGCAATTTTATATGCTTGAAAAAGTGTTGAATTCATTTTACTAAGACTAAGCTGTAAGCACAGATCATGGATTAAGTTGTATTCATTAAACTACATATTATAAGATTGTGCTTGCGAGCCAATCAGAGATTAAGTTGTAAAACACTTAGCATTGTTAGTTATGAATTTTTTAAATATGCCTGCAAGTTGTTCATATTATAGTCCAAGTCTTAGGCAGACAGGTCATCAGAAAGAAGACTCAAAGCTGGAAAATTTTTATAGAGTTTTGGCATTATCAAAAAGGAAGAAATTATTGGGATAAACCCTCCTAGAATTTTGATAAATGTAGTAAAATACAGCTATCATCCTGCAGCCTTATTCATACAGCGCTCTGAGCCAATCATCTTACAGTATATTGAGGAAATCAGCTTATAGCATATTGATCCAATTGGCAATAAAGAAAATATTGTATGCTTTTTACTTAGGAAACATAAAATGTGTTATCCAACATGAAGATACTTAGACTTTAAATCGTTGTGAGATAAGTCATTCTCAAGGTGAATTTAATGCTGACAGAGACAACATTGAATACGGCCAAAAACTATGGACTGCTGGGCATTTAATGAAGGCCAAAAGAATATCTGGAGCAATGCTGACACTTTAATTGAGACATTCATCAGCTGTCAATCTAAAGTTTCCATATCTCACTAACCGACCAACGGCTACATTAATAACAAATCTATTTTTGAGGTTATAAATAGCACAATTGCTCACTTATTGATTGAACACTTTAGTTATTGAACAAATCTTACAATATCATAAAAAGAGCAAACACTTTATTGAAGCCGACATCGCCATTCTTATTTAGAAGAGTTCTGAAGAACGAAGCTTCAATCCATCTGAGAAGAAGTTAGAGTTCAAGGATCCATTTTGGGAGAATATGTTAAGCTACAGTTAGGTGTATCAATCCGTGTGAAAGATAAAATGACTTATTAGTTAAAATCATCTAATTGTGCACGTCTTAATTTTAAGAAACATCACTCCTGATTGGAGAACCTATGGATGTAGAGGACGTTGCCTCAAACTACATTACATATAATGTTATTACTTGCTTTATTAAATTCCTACTTACTGTTAGGAGTATGCCCTCGAATGCCACTCAGAGGTTGTTGAGTGAGGGCATTGTACTTGTAATTATGTAAACCAATTATATAAGGCAAATGAATGTTTCTTTATTTACTGGTAGTTACTGGCATTCCTAACTCGTAAATAAACATATAGAAACTAGTCCGTGTATTTGAGAGCAAAACGTTCCACTCCTTATTGGATAAGGGAGTCGCAGACCGGAAAGGTTATAGCTCAAATACTTAATCGTTCGCAAGTCGATGAAACTTGACTGGGCGTTAAGTTTAGACTTGTATGACGTGTTCTTTGACATGGAGAGTGCCTGTCGAACACTAATGGTTAGTGGGAGCACACGTTATAGGTATGCTAATTGGATTAGTATACTCGAACCGACTCACCCTCGATTCGTCACATGGATTTCACTCGGACACCAATGACGGAATCGAAAGGTTGTGATAGGTATTCGTGAACCTTAGACTTGAGGATTTAGTAGGGATGTGCTTGTGACGTCAAGATTTTCATTAGAGTAGTTCGACCTGTAAACCGGAAGGCGGGGTCAACCTCGACGTGCATCTTGACGGCAAGTAGCAGTCCTTGAATAGCAAGATAGAATTCTTTCTCCCGTTAGTGAGCGGGTTATATGTCCTATGCGGTTATTGCGAGATGAGATCATAAGTCTTTGGCCAAAGCATTGGAGCTAGTTGTATTAGATACACGATACCGATGATCTCGATTTGCATTAACGCATGCATAGCGTCAAGTGAGATAGGGTTTGACCGACCGTGACCCTATAACTTGATCGGGATATTTGAAAGAAGGGTTTATACGTATACCGGTATTCACGAGAATGGTTCTTGAATGATCCCAATCATTCGTTCTCGATCAGGGTGCAGTGTAGGCCACCAGTGGCTAGGTGGTGCTACTACTCTTTGGTTCCTCCCATTCCGATCGAGACGGACCTACCGAGTCGCGCATTAGGATTGACGACGGAATGAATCAAGCTAATTCTCTCATTATGAATATTAGATATTGGATATCTAAATTTAGGACATTAGATGTCTAAATCGATTTATTGGATAAATTGATTTACGGCCTAATGAATTAAATATATCCTGGGTGATTAATTTAATTCATGGATATAATTATTTCTTGGAGAAATTAATTATGTTATAATGTATTTGATATGTTTAATTAATTAGATTAATTAATCAATATAAATACATCGATACGGAATCGGAGTTTATCTGTTTGGACTCGCAGGAGTCCGAAACGAACCGAACTTGTCCGATTTCTACATGGGCCAAACCCCACACTTCCACCCACTTTCATATGGACCCATGTTCCATTCTTTAATGCTTGATCATTGAGGTAGTGGGGCTTTGATTCTCATGATTATGAGATGTGCATGTGAAGAGTTGAATAAAAGGAAGTAGAAGACATCTCTCACTTATTAATTCCAATAGCATTCCTACGTGAGATATATTGAGAGAGAGAGAAAGTGAGACTTTGAGTTCAAACACTTATCTTCATCTTCTTCTTCAACTTGTTCTTGGTGATTCTTGGAGAAAAATCAAGAAATAAATGAGAGTTGTGAGTTATACACTTAGAGTGTGATAATCTCATATTGGAAGCTTCATCACTTAGCTCTAGCCGTATCCTCGGAGGATAGCAAGGTGATCGTCGTTCGGTCGTTTCTCGGCGGCGTGGCAAGTAGAGACGCGGTACTTTCGGCGTTGGATCGTTCAAGAACTTGGGGAATAGCTCAAGAGAAGGTTTCCATTTAATCAACGGACTTCGAGGGTTAGTTTCTTATGACTCTTGCTTTTCGTTTATATATTCGTATATACGTAGCTCGATCGATCCTCTTAGGGATTCGATCGAATTAATTTTCGCTTTACCGCTTCCGCCGGGCCTTCGCTTTAGGCATCGAATCCCAACGGTGGTATCGAGCGTAGGTCTTGCGATCGTATATACGATATTGGCATTTGGAATGCTTGATTAGATGGTGAATGATTTGGAATCATTTTAGTCATAATCGTGGTATATATTTTTACGTTCGTTGTAGTTATATTTTTCGTAAGTTTATGTCTAAATATAAATCTTAATTTCTTGGAAATATGATTTATATTGAAGATATGAATGTTGAAAAATATTGATATCGATATCCGGTCGAAAATCGAGCTCGAATCGTCGTCGGACGACTTTTCGGACAAAGGGCGAGAAGTGCCAGGTGACTCGGCCGTGTCGTGACACGGGCCGTGTCGAGCACCCCAGTGCCGCTGCAGACCCGACCGTGTCGAGACACGGGCCGTGCCTGGCCGGTAGCTGCCGAGCGTGACTCGCCATGCCAGCCGATCGGCGGAAGGCTGCCGGCGATGACTTCGGCCATGGCAGCCATTTTCGCCCGGCTCGATTTTTCCGTGTATTCTTGAAAATTAATCTCCGCATGTTAAATTGGATTTAATATGATTAAAATGATTTATGGTATTTCATTTTATAAGGGAAATTTGATTAATTGGAATATTTATGGTATCAATTATTTTGAACGTTATTATATTACCGATTGTGTGAATCGATTGGATCGGTTCGTATTGTTGATTGGATCAATGTATCTCTACGCTTTCCATTTATTTAGTATTTATTGAATGAATGCTTTTGAATGGGGATGTGGTTCGTGGACTTAGTTTTGAATCGTTCGTTTTATTCGATTGGGTTGTAAAGGCCGTTTGAGCCTATTTATTTTACTAGAAAAATTTGTATCTAGGATGCAATTTTCAATGTAAAATTTATATGTAATGACGAAGACCGGAGGAAGATCCATTTCGAGAAGACGAAGATTCAAGACGAAGACTTGTAATTAGATTACGAAGTTTTTGTTTTCTAGAACGGTCCATGAACCACATGTTGGTAGCAACTAGGTTGTGAATGGTTTTTCATATTGTATGAATGCCTCAAACGCGCTAATATGATTAATGTGCAAAGTGTAACGTTAATCGCGAAAATTCTCCCACTATAAATAATTAAGTTTATAAGGTTTCAAGGTTTTCCTTCCTCCATCGAGTTTTCGAAATTGAAATCCAAACCGGATGTGCTATGCTTCCGAGTTATCGGGTAGTCGTCGGGAGGATGGATAAATTACCGAGAGCGCATTGGATGCCTTCGGTTGGAGCAAATTTTATCCCTAGAAACACGATAGGTTGCGGATAAGATTCAATTGTGAAACCGATTTGCGTCGATGGTATAAACTTAACTTGTTCACGAACCATAGAAATCGTATAGGTTGAGGGGAGTGAACAAGGGGAAAAAGAAGATCGAATCATCCATTAGATGGGTTGGTGTTGGACACCACTTTATGAAAATTAATAGACTAGAAACCTGCTCGTTGCCCTCTATTAAGATTTATAAAGAACTCGATCACCACTATGAAGTAGAGCGACGATACTTAGGATATCACATGGGAGTGTGTTATTCCGATAAAAATAGTGGGAGCCGGGTAACAAAATAGAAAAGACCTTAATTCTACACTCGAACATAATTGAATGAGTCACTAATTAACTGTTATACTTAATGCATAAATCTCAATATGACAATGAATCCACTCGCAATTCTACTCAAAAGAACACCTTAATGGGACCTAACTTTGTGGATTGGCTCCGCAACTGATGATTGTCCTCGCATAGAGGCACTGGGATACGTCTTGGAGACGGACATTGGCGCCTCTGTGCGGACCCGAGCCAATCGGAAGAGATTGAAAACCACGAAAAGTGGGTTAAGGATGACGTGAAAGTCCGTGCTTATATGATGGCTTCCATGTCTAATGAGCTTCAGAGAGCTCATGAGAAAATGACTTCGCTAGGCGATTCTGTCTCACTTAACCGAGCTTTATGGTGAGCACAAAGAATCGCTAGATATGAGATATCCAAGCAATCGCTCGTGCAAGGATGAAGGAAGGTGAGAAGGTTGGGGAACATGTCCTCAAAATGATATCCATGATCGAGAGATTGGAGGCTCTTGATTTTAAAATGGATACTTCTCTCCAAACCGACCTTATCCTACGCCTCTCCCCGATTCCTTCTCACGCTTTGTTATGAACTTCAACCGCAATGAGATTGCATGTAACTTAGCCGGGCTAATGAACAAACTTGTGACCGCCGCCTCGATGAAGACTCGCGGATGAAGGAGTCTCGCTCTTGTGATTTCTTACGGACCTCGGAGGTCTAAGAACAAGAAGAAAAGGACCAAGAAGCAACCGGACCACAAGCTAAGGACCTTAAGGGTAAGGGCAAGGCCCCGATGGTTCAAGAACAAGAAGAAGAAGGATGCTTGTCTCAAGTGCGGTGAGTCGGGCCACTGGGCTAGAGACTGTCCGATTCTTCATGGCACTTCGTGCAGAACTTTTAGTTTTGGAAACAAATTGTTCTCGCCATCGTATTTTCTACTTCTGGATCTGGATTCTCGTGCTAGTTCTCATATTTGTACCGTGAATCGGGATCTGAACAAAGTAGGAAGCTTGGAGTGGAAGTTATGATCACGGTCGGAAGCGGGCATAGTGTCGAGGCGACCGACATAGGATCACTTCTTTTGGGTTTAGAATCCGGCTTTGTTTTGACTTTAGAAGATGTACTTGTTTTGCCCAAGGGGCACAAAACATTGTATCCATTCGGTCATGGACCGAAAAGGCTTTTCATTTTTCATTGGTGATGGTTCTGCAAAATTTATTTTAGAAATAAACTAGTGGGTACTGCTACATTGTTGAATGGATTGTATCATCTAAATCTCAAAGAACAAAGTAGTTGTGAATACTATGACTAGAAAACGTGATAGGGATGAAACCAACCAAGTTTTGAAATGGCATCTTAGACTTGGTCATGTTGGTCAGACCAAGGTTTACAAGATGGAAAAAGATGGACTTATGGGTCCATTGGGATCGGATCCCTTTCCTACTTGTGAATCTTGCCTTAAAGGCAAAATGACCAAGTCCCCCTTCACAGGGACTTTTGAAAGAGCCGCTGATAAACTAGGATTAATCCATACTGACGTTTGTGGTGCTTTGGAAGCAGCACGTGACGGATATCAATATTTCATTACGTTTACAGATGATCATACTAGGTATGGTTATGTATACCTAATGAAACATAAATCCGAGGCCTTTGAGAAATTCCAGAATTCAAGGCCCTAGTCGAGAAACAAACCGGTAATCATATCAAAGCACTTCGGACCGAGGTGGCGAGTATATGAGTACGGAGTTTGACGAGTTCCTTAAGGAACATGGAATAGTTTCACAACTAACACCTCCAGTACTCCTCGGTTAAATGGTGTGTCGTAAAGAAGGAACCGGACCTGTTGAACATGGTCCGTTCCATGCTAGGCTATCTTGACTTGCCGATTTACTGTGGGGGTATGCACTGATCGCGCGTATATCTTGAGCAGATGTCCTTCCAAATCCGTTCCTAAAACTCCACATGAGATGTGGGAAGGAAGGAAACCAAGTCTTAATCATATTAGGATTTGGGGATGTCCCGCTTATGTCAAGAAGACTAAGGTGGAAAAGTTGGAAGCTAGGTCTGCGAAGGACGTTTCATTGGATTCCCATCTCGGGACGATGGGATATCTATTCTACATGCCCGAAGATCGAAGGATCATTGTTGCTTTACAAGCACACTTCTGGAAGATGAGTTCATTCGGAAGGCGGAGCGGTAGAAGTATTTCTTTAGAAGAATACAATGAAACTCCTCGAGAGACACTGCAAGAAACTAGAACCGAACTTTACGAAACACAAGTACAACCACCTCGTAGGTCTAGTAGGGTGTCTCATTTACTCGAGAGGTATGGGCTTGTGCACTTGGAGGAGCCGGGTCTCCATGAGGTTCCAAGTGATAGCCAAGAGACCACCCGACGACCTATGACCAAGCGATGGTGGATGTAGACTCGCGAAATGGCGTGAAGCTATGGAAGCCGAGATAGACTCGATGCATGTAAATCAGGTCTGGACTCTAGTAGACCGCCCCAAGGGCATAGTGCCCATTGGGAATAAGTGGATCTACAAGAGAAAGACCGATGGTGATGGCAAGGTTGACGCCTATAAGGCCGGGCTTGTGGCAAAGGGTTATACCCAAAAGGAAGGGATCGACACACGATACCTTCTCGCCCGTAGCCATGATCAAGTCTATTCGCATGATGCTTGCTATATTGCCTACCACGATTATGAGATATGGCAAATGGACGTAAAGACGGCTTTCCTTAATGGATTCCTCGAGGAGGAAATCTATATGGAACGACCTAAAGGCTTTGTGGTCAAGTCGATATTCGAAAGTGTG
The DNA here is from genome assembly GCA_033398695.1 of Orobanche coerulescens. Taxonomy (NCBI): domain Eukaryota; kingdom Viridiplantae; phylum Streptophyta; class Magnoliopsida; order Lamiales; family Orobanchaceae; genus Orobanche; species Orobanche coerulescens. The sequence goes on along the minus strand of CM065807.1, from coordinate 115,720,307 downwards.
CAAGCTTCACGTTCCATTTATGGATGAAGCAAGCGTCGCGTAGTTGGAACCTTCGCTTTGACGAGGCGGTCAAAGAGTTTGACTTCGTGCAAAATGAAGAGGAACCTTGTGTATACAAGAAGGTTAGTGGGAGCAAGATCGCATTCTTAGTACTATATGTAGATGACATTCTACTAATAGGAAATGATGTGGGAATGCTCGATTACGTGAAAGCTTGGCTTTGAGTAATTTCTCCATGAAAGACTTGGGAGAAGCAACCTATATTCTTGGTATTCGGCTCTACCGGGATAGATCGAAGAGAACAATAGGCCTTTCCCAAGCCCTCTATATAGATAAGATCTTAAAGCGATTTAAGATGAATGATTCTAAAAGAGGGTTCCTACCGATGCAACATGGAATAAAACTCACCTTGAAGATGTGTCCTCAAAGTGAGGAACAACGCAAGGAAATGAGTAATATACCATATGCTTCGGCCGTGGGTAGCCTTATGTATGCTATGTTGTGTACAAGACGACATCGCGCATGCCGTAAGCGTGGTGAGTAGGTTTCGAGCAAACCTGTAGGGAACATTGGATCTTTGTCAGAAAGAACGTTCTCAAGTACTTGAGAAGAACGAGAGATATGGTTCTTATGTATGGCGGTGGAGATTTAGATGTGGTGGGATTCACCGATTCGGACTTCCAAGGACGAAGGACGACTCGATGTCCACTACGGCTATATATTTACTCTTAATGGAGGAGCAGATCTTGGCGTAGTGCCAAGCAAAGCGCGACCGCCGATTCCACTGTCAGCCGAGTATCAAGCAGCCTCGGAGGCTTCCAAGGAAGGGTTCTGGATTAAGAAGTTTCTGGGAGAACTTCAAATGATACCATGTGCTGAGCTGCCTGTTCCGCTATACTGCGACAACGATGGAGCTGTAGCGCAGGCCAAGGAGCCGAGGTTTCACAACAGCACCAAACATATTGAGAGGAAGTATCATCTCGTAAGAGAATTTGTTCGCAAGGGATACATTGTACTGCACAGAGTAGACTCGGCCGACAACGTCGCCGATCCACTGACCAAGCCACTTTCTCAGACTAGCTTGGAGCGTCATCTAGAGAACATGGGTATTAGATACCATAGTGTGTGGCATTCGAGGGCATACTCGCCTAAAACGAAGGCCCAGCGGAAGCGGTAAAACGAAAATTAATTCGATCCGAATCCCTACGAGGATCGATCGAGCTACGTATATACGAATATATAAACGAAAAGCAAGAGTCATAAGAAACTAACCCTCGAAGTCCGTTGATTAAATGGAAACCTTCTCTTGAGCTATTCCCCAAGTTCTTGAACGATCCAACGCCGAAAGTACCGCGTCTCTACTTGCCACGCGCCGGAGAAATGACCGGAACGACGATCACCTTGCTATCCTCCGAGGATACGGCTAGAGCTAAGTGATGAAGCTTCCAATATGAGATTATCACACTCTAAGTGTATAACTCACAACTCTCATTTATTTCTTGATTTTTCTCCAAGAATCACCAAGAACAAGTTGAAGAAGAAGATGAAGATAAGTGTTTGAACTCAAAGTCTCACTTTCTCTCTCTCTCAATATATCTCACGTAGGAATGCTATTGGAATTAATAAGTGAGAGATGTCTTCTACTTCCTTTTATTCAACTCTTCACATGCACATCTCATAATCATGAGAATCAAAGCCCCACTACCTCAATGATCAAGCATTAAAGAATGGAACATGGGTCCATATGAAAGTGGGTGGAAGTGTGGGGTTTGGCCCATGTAGAAATCGGACAAGTTCGGTTCGTTTCGGACTCTGCGAGTCCAAACAGATAAACTCCGATTCCGTATCGATGTATTTATATTGATTAATTAATCTAATTAATTAAACATATCAAATACATTATAACATAATTAATTTCTCCAAGAAATAATTATATCCATGAATTAAATTAATCACCCAGTGATATATTTAATTCATTAGGCCGTAAATCAATTTATCCAATAAATCGATTTAGACATCTAATGTCCTAAATTTAGATATCCAATATCTAATATTCATAATGAGAGAATTAGCTTGATTCATTCCGTCGTCAATCCTAATGCGCGACTCGGTAGGTCCGTCTCGATCGGCAATGGGAGGAACCAAAGAGTAGTAGCACCACCTAGCCACTGGTGGCCTACACTGCACCCGATCGAGAACGAATGATTGGGATCATTCAAGAACCATTCATCGTGAATACCAAGATACGTATAAACCCTTCTTTCAAATATCCCGATCAAGTTATAGGGTCACGGTACCAAACCCTATCTCGTACTTGACGCTATGCATGCGTTAATGCAAATCGAGATCATCGAGTGTCGTGTATCTAATACAACTAGCTCCAATGCTTTGGCCAAAGACTTATGATCTCATCCGCCAATAACCGCATAGGACATATAACCCGCTCACTAACGGGAGAAAGAATTCTATCTTGCTATTCAAGAGACTCGCTACTTGCCCGTCAAGATGCACGTCGAGGTTGACCCCGCCTTCCGGTTTACGGTGGTCGAACTACTCTAATGAAAATCTTGACGTCACAAGCACATACCTACTAAATCCTCAAGTCTAAGGTTCACGAATACCTATCACAACCTTTCGATTCCGTCATTGATCGTCCTGAGTGAAATCCATGTGACGAATCGAGGGTGAGTCGGTTCGAGTATACTAATCCAATTAGCATACCTATAACGTGTGCTCCCACTAACCATTAGTGTTCGATGTGCACTCTCCATGTCAAAGAACACGTCATACAAGTCTAAACTTAACGCCTACCAAGTTTCATCGACTTATGAACGATTAAGTATTTGAGCTATAACCTTTCCAAAGGCCGACTCCTTATCCAATAAGGAGTGGAACGTTTTGCTCTCAAATACACGGACTAGTTTCTATATGTTTATTTACGAGTTAGGAATGCCAGTAACTACCAGTAAATAAAGAAACATTCATTTGCCTTATATAATTGGTTTACATAATTACAAGTACAATGCCCTCACTCAACAACCTCTGAGTGGCATTCGAGGGCATACTCCTAACACTTACTGCCTATGATTTTTAGTATACTTACTCTATAAGACCTTGTAAGCATCAAGCCTACATGAGAACACTTAGTTGTTGTAGCTACAACAACTTGCATACAGTCTTCCGCTATACATTTAACTAAAAAAAGAGTACATCTTATTCACCCCCTTCTAAGCTGTTATTAAGTATACCGTGACCAACAAACAACTTCAGCTGGGATGGTTTCAGGGGATGTTGTAGCCACCTGAGTATTGGTTTGAATAGGTGATTTCGAATTCTCCTTGTGAGGCTTGTGCTTTTTCTTTTTTTTTTTCTCTCGATCATTGTTGGTGGTGTGCTGTCGGGAATAGCCCTTTACTTGTTATGGGCTTTCTTTTTCTTCTTTCCTGCACCATTTTTTATGGATTGGCCACTCACATCTCGAGGATCACTCGACTGAGGCATGGAGTCTGGGTCGGAACAATTTTCAACATGAGTTTTATAAGGTTGGATTAGTTCCCCCCAGGAACCTGACAGCTTGAATTTTTTAATATAAGAGATTGTTGAACACCGTAATGAGATAGAATATAATTCAGAATCAATGTGAAGGATTTTCTGGCAATGTCTGGTTTTTTAGCTTCTTCGCATAATATTTGGAATAAATTTGACATTGGTTATCTTTCTGACGGCTCATGATCTCCATCATCTGCTTAAATCTCAAACCAGTACACATCTCAAATGCACCAGTTCGGTTTTCCAGAATCCTACTCACACTCCAGGAGTGTTCATGTCTTTACCATATAAGGTGGAGATGTATCTTAGAGATCGACAAAGCAAACATGTGTAGCCCAATCCACCATCGAATCAAAATTTTTAGCTTTGGACAAAGCTGGAGCGGAATCGCTTTACAATTCTCTTGAAGACATTCCATGCTAGGAAATGCCAATCTCATCACTCATGATGCATTTCAATAGCCAAGCAACTATCGGTAGGGCACGAAATGCCATGTATAACGGTAATTGTAGGCATAGATGCTGAAGATACAATACCATAAAGGACTTTATCTTAAGAGGAATAATCTCTATTGATTATATCAAATCAAAAGAGATAGCGAATCCGTTTACTAAAAGCATAAATGGAGATCAATTCCTTAAATTACTATAGGGAATAAGAATTAAATCCACAACTAAATAACTTTATTTAGTAGATACCCATCCATATGATGATCGGTGATCTCAAGATCTTGGTTCAATGGAAAAAACATACTTTGGGATATTCAGTAACAATTGGTACTCAACCACATTCTAACCATGTCATAATGTAGCAAACCAAGTGACTAATTTACTGGAAGGTGGTAAAGGTTAAGTCTATCACTTTCAACCATCTTTATCTTATATAATGGAGCATTATAGAGTACTTCCGGTAGGTAAGGTCACATATATAAGGTCACATATATAAGTGCAGAGGAGTGGCCACCTAGATCTGAGCACTTATAAATCCCAAATGTATTCCAAGGCAATACGGAAACAACCTTAAGAACTTGAGAAATTATGTTAAGCATGTCATGTGAATACAATTGTCTTTTTATATTCATAAGCACAATAGTTCAAGGCACCACCTAGTGAGCCGCGAGTATATCCAATAGTATTTTGCTAGAGAGGGTTCGAAACAACAAGCTGCATATCCTCATGTGACAAGGTTTAATTGGAAGCTGCACAACAGAGTCTGGGTAATGCTCAAATGAGTGGAACCAAATCTCATATAGGAAATGTTTCCTTGTGGGAAGCACTTGATAATAGAAATTATGATAAGAGAGAGTACAAAACTCTTGTTAGAGTGCCTAGGTGGAAAGGGCCGCACACGAGCGTGCACACTTCTGTTCGTCCATCGACCAACCATCTTCGCTCAGCCCAAACTGTCCTGGCCCTTGGCCATCCCGATGGGGCTGGGGCCGCCTGATCATGGCTCGTGGCCATTCCTGGCTGTACTGGGGCTGATTTTGCTTCGATTTTAATTATTCTCCTGAATTGATTAAGTTTAGGATTCCTCCTATTCGATAACCTTCTAGGCTGCTTGGGAAGAAAGTTAAGCAATCATAATCTAATAAGGGCTACCTTCTACTGGACCTAACATACACGTATAAATACAACCTCATACATGGAGGAAAATTACACCTCATAACATATTGCATAAAATGATTTTGACGCCTAATTGCATAAGAAAAATTGCGCAACTTTCTCTCCAGATTCTTCTCCATACTAGAATTTTAGGGTACGTTACTTAGTTGTCCGGCCAGAACTCATTCGCTAGGGTGATTATTTTCAAAGCTTCAATATAATATTAGTTGTATCTCGGGTGGTTCATTGCTATAAGCTATAAATATGTTGTATGGGGCAACAAGAATTTTAAAGAAAGAGTTCACTCTCCTCAACCATCATTTATGTTGATTACTTACTTACTTTTATTTAATTTTTGGATTTGTTATTAGTTCAAATTATCCCTTGTGTTCAATTATTCTGCTACATCCCCAACAATTTTAAGAATCTTATTGAAATTTGAGTTAATGGCAGTCAATGATGAGGTCTTGAGGTTTCGAGGTAGGCTTTGTGTTCCTTCTGATGTTTTGCTGACAAAGATGATATTGAAGGAAGCTCAAACTGCACCTTATTCCATTCATCCCGGTACAAGTAAAATGATAATGATGTGAAGAGTAACTTCTGGTGGGGTAATTTTAATAAGGATGTTATTGAGTTTGTGTTGAGGTGTTTGACTTGTCAGATGTCAAGATTGAGCATCAATGACCGGATGGGATGTTGAGGCCACTTCTTATTCCTGAGTGAAAATGGGAAGATATCTAGATGGACTTTATCACTAGTATGCCGAAGATCCAGACTCGAATGAACATGATTTAGGTCATTGTTGACCGACTAACCAAATCATCTCAGTTCATGGGTATTAAGGATACTTGGGGACCTGAGAGATTGGCTCGCGTGTTTATTGAGGAGATCATGAGGTTGCACAAGATTCCGAAGATTATTATTTATGATGGGGATGAACACTTCATATCATATTTTTGGGAGTCTACTCACCGAGCGTTGGGTACTAAGTTGAGACTGAGTACATCATATCATCCTCATACCGACGGACAGTGAGAGCCAACTACTTAGACTATTGAGGATATGCTGAGAGCATATGCACTAGACTCGAAGGATGATCGAAGTCTCATTTACCATTGATTGAGTTTATGTACAACAACAGTTGGCACGTTTCAATGAAGATGACACCATTTGAGGCCCACTATGTTCAGATGATTCATCCGAGTTGATTAGAAGTGATCCGGATAACAATTGAGACAAGGTAGAAGGCCGCTTTGATTTGTCATAGGTTGTTAACTACTCAGAGTCGTCATTAACCATATGCAGTTGTCAATCATTCTCCGTTAGAGTTTATTACTGAAGATCAAGTTCTGGGGAAATTTGTTGCAATATTTATTCCACATATTAATAAATTATGTTTTGATGATTAAGTTGCTAAACAAAACAAAACAACATAAAGGCGAAGCAAAACGACGAAGCAGACGAAGACGCAAAAAGTTGCAATCTGGACTGCATTAGCGCACGCAAGTCATCACACGTTATCGCATGATAATGGGAAGTCATATGCATGTCAGCCAAGTTCGAAGTAACCTGAAGTGAAGATTGCTGATGAGGTAGCGCATGCTACACATAGTCATTAACGCACGCTATCGAAGGATTGTTACCGTTGTGAAGATATTCAAACACAGAATGACGTATGCAATGAAGTCAGTATTAGTGCATGCAAGAGATGATATTTAGCGCACGCTAAATATCAGTTTGAATCAAGTCAATCCGAACATTGGAAAGATTCAGCGGAAAGTCAAGTATCAAACGGATAGTTTGAGAAGTGAAGGCAACGGATATATTACGTTAACGCACCCTACTCAATCATGGTTAATGTACGCTAAGTTAGTTAGATAAAGTACGTAACACAAAGTTCATAACGTACGCTAAAGGAGAAACGAAGCTACTGGACTGAAACTGGAACAGACTAGCGCACGCTAAAGAGAAAGCCTAGCGCACGCTAATTAGTCAAAACAGACTAACGGCTAGTTTGGTGGATGAAGGCTATAAATACCACATCTTTGGTATTATTCCTTACAACAACTCCAAGCAATCAAGACATTGATCTTATATTCATATACTTACACTGTTGTTGTGATATTGAGCTCATATTGTTAGTTTGAGTGTTTATACATTCAACATTATACACGAGAGGTAAAAGAAAAGATACGATTGGATTCGGTGTTATTAGGATCAAGGATCCGGCATTGTTAGAATCACAATCGCTATCTTAGTGAGGTTTATCTAGTACCAATAGAAAGCTAGAGTGGTTGATTCCTTATCCAATAGAAAAGGAAAAATGGTTTTACTTGGACCGATAGAAGACGAGCTTGTAACAGTTATCCCTCGACCGATAGAAGAGAGGTGCAGAGGTTTTGATCTTTAGCCTATTGAAAAAGATACATCGAGAGAGGACGTAGGCTTCATTAATAGCCGAACCTCTATAAATCCTTGTGTGATTTATTTTCCGCACAAACGACGCAAATACCGATTTTATACCAACAATTGGTATCTGAGCGGTTACTCCAGTACGTGGCTTAACATTCGAGGAGAAGATCCAAAATGGCGTTTCAAATGGCTCCAGTCAAAGGCCTTGCTCTCAACCGACCACCATTTTTTGATGGATCGAATTTCATGACTTGGAAGAAGAAAATGTCTATTTTCATCCGAGCTTACGATATCGAATTATGGAAGGTGATTTGCCTCGGTCCCAAAATTCCGACGAACTCAAACAGAACTCTCAAAACCTTTGAAGAGTATGATGATGCGGATTGGAAAAACGACCATTATAAATGCAAAGCTACGTAATTATTATACTGTTCTTTAAATCCGAAAGAACACAACCGGATATCATCGTGTGATAGTGCCAAATAAATCTGGAAAATGCTTGAGGTAACACATGAAGGTACGTCTCAAGTCAAAGAGACGAAGATAAACATGCTCCTTCACGATTATGAATTATTCCAAATGAAGGACGACGAATCCATCTCGATTATGCTCGACCGATTTTCGGTCATCACTAATAGATTAGCATGTTTCGGAAAACCACTTTTGAGTAGTGAGAAAGTAATGAAAATTCTCCGATCACTACCTCGAGAATGGGACGGTACGGTTACGGCAATAATTGAATCTAAAGATTTAAATAATCTTGATTTTAGTGCTCTCGTTGGTTCTCTTATCAACTACGAGATTGTTCTAAAATCTCAAAATGCCAAACCGAAACCGAAGGAAAGATCGATAGCCATGAAGGCTAAGATGTCGAGAAAGAAAGAAGAAATCCCGATGGACGAAAGCGACGAAGAATCGGCATATTATGCCAGGAACATTAATAAGTTCCAACACTTATTAAACCGTAGAAAGAAGGACATCCAAGCGGGCGAATCTAAGAAATTCGACAACACCTGTCGATTATGTGGTAAACCAAGCAACTTTGCTAAGAACTGTTGAGTAAAACAAAAGGAAGTCTTAGTTGCAACATGGAGTGATGAAGATCATGATGATGATTTCATGGATCAAAATAATCTCGCGCTCATGGCCCGGAGTTCATTCGACGATAGCGACGTCGAAAGCCAAGTAAGTAACTCTTACGACGATTTTTGAAGCATTCGAGTTATTACATACCGATTATCAAAATGCTTTAAAAGAAATTAAATCCATTCAATTTAAAAATAAATCATTGGAAAATGAGAATTCCAAAATTCTAGAAAAGGAAAAATTTGTTGAGATCGATCATTCAAAATGCGTTGAAAATGAGAATATTTTAAAGAATGATCTTGTTAAAGTTCAAACCGAGCTCAAAAATTTAACGAAGAAATTTTCACTCAGAAACGCGAAATTTGAAAACATGCTCTTGGTTCAAAAATACACATTAAATAAATAGGGGTTAGGATTCAAACTGCGTTCTAAAAACGAATCCGTAAATTTCAAAATACCCCGGTGTGAAAAGTGTTTGAAATTTGGGCATCACATTTCGAATTGCAAAAGCCCAAGACGGACGATTAAAGTCAAGAAAATTTGGGTTCCTAAAGGAGCAACTGTTTCAAATATCGTCTACGTCTCGAAAGAAAAACCGACTTTTGGTTGGATCCCCAAAAACTAATTTTAACAATTGGTATTATACTCAAGGGGAGTAATATTTTTAAAGGGGAGATATTAATTTCAGGGGGAGTTTTATACCCTTGTATTACATATTTTTATACTATTGCATACATTTCATGCATATTTTTTATTTATTGGTATCCTCTATATTTTATACTTTTTGCTGTATACAAAAAGGGGGAGAAGGAGTTGAATCGGATAAAAGCGTCATGAAAGATATGACGAGAAAAATAAAAAGTAAAAAGGAGGAGAAATAATAAAAATCGAAGAAGTCGAAAAGGAGAAGAAAGCATACAAAAAGGGGGAGAAACGACGGAGTTGAAAAATCACGTAGAAGTCGAAAAAGAAAGGATTGGAGAAACTAACGAAACGATCAAAGCCGAAAACTTTGATTCGTATAAATATAATATATATATATATGTATATATATATTTATCTTTCAGGTTTTATCCAATTCAAGAGTTGTTTTGTAATCATCAAAAAGGGGGAGATTGTTGGAATATTTATTCCACATATTAATAAATTATGTTTTGATGATTAAGTTGCTAAACAAAACAAAACAACATAAAGGCGAAGCAAAACGACGAAGCAGACGAAGACGCAAAAGGTTGCAATCTGGACGGCATTAGCGCACGCAAGTCATCACACGTTAGCGCACGCTAACGGGAAGTCATCTGCATGTCAGCCAAGTTCGAAGTAACCTAAAGTGAAGATAGCTGATGAGGTAGCGCACGCTACACATAGTCATTAACGCACGCTATCGAAGGATTGTTACCGTTGTGAAGATATTCAAACACAGAATGACGTATGCAATGAAGTCAATATTAGCGCACGCAAGAGATGATATTTAGCGCACGCTAAATATCAGTTTGAATCAAGTCAATCTGAACGTTGGAAAGATTCGGCGAAAATTCAAGTATCAAACGGGTAGTTTGACCAGTGAAGGCAACAGATATATTACGTTAACGCACGCTACTCAATCATGGTTAACGTACGCTAAGTTAGTCAGATAACGTACGTAACACAAAGTTCATAACGTACGCTAAAGGAGAAACGAAGCTACTGGACTGAAATTGGAACAGACTAGCGCACGCTAAAGAGAAATCTTAGCGCACGCTAATTAGTCAAAACAGACTAACGGCTAGTTTGGTGGATGAAGGCTATAAATACCACATCTTTGGTATTATTTCTTACAACAACTCCAAGCAATCAAGACGCTGATCTTATATTCATATACTTACATTGTTGTTGTGATATTGAGCTTATATTGCTAGTTTGAGTGTTTATACAGTCAACATTATACGCGAGAGGTAAAAGAAAAGATACGATTGGATTCGGTGTTATTCGGATCAAGGATCCGGCATTGTTAGAATCACAATCGCTATCTTAGTGAGGGTTATCTACTACTAATAGAAATCTAGAGTGGTTGATTCCTTATCCAATAGAAAAGGAAAAACGGTTTTACTCGGACCGATAGAAGACGAGCTTGTAACGGTTATGCCTCGACCGATAGAAGAGAGGTGCAGATGTTTTGATCTTTAGCCTATTGAAAAAGATACATTGAGAGAGGACGCATGCTTCATTAATAGCCGAACCTCTATAAATCCTGGTGTGATTTATTTTCCGCAATTTTATTTACGCTTCCGCACAAACGGCGCAAATACCGATTTTATATCAACAAAACTGTCACCGACTCGTGGGTTTTAGTGTTTTGGGAGTAAGGTAAACTCAATTCGAGGTTTATCGGACCGTTCGAGATTCTATAATGGGTCGGGGACCTTGCCTATCATTTACACTACCACCATAATTAAGCTATGCGCATAACGTATTTACATTTCTTGATTGAGGAAATACATTCCGGACCCGAGTTAAATTATTAATTTAGTGGATATTGAGGGTTGGAATATTATATTATAAATATTCATTATTGAGTTTTGATGATTAGTTGTTAAATAATGTAAAACAAAAAAAAAAAGCAAAACAAAACAACGAAGAAGTTGAAGACGTAAAAAGCTGGACATAACATGAATAACGCACGCTATATGCCAGGAATAGTGCACGCTATGCAGCGTCAATAACGTACGTAAAAGGCTATGTCTAAGGTACATAATGAGAATTCAAACAGGACACCCGTTGGAAGATTCCGGGACAAAGTCAAGTGCACAACGGACACTTTGACAAAAGCATGCAACGGATATAAGTGATTAACGTACGCTACGAGGAATGAATAATGTACGCTACTGACCGTGGTTAACGTACGTAATGTTGAAGTATTAACGTACATAAAAGAAGAAACGAAGCTATTGGACTGATCTGCATAGATCTTAATGAACGTAACAATATGTTGTTAACATACGTAACACACTTAACGTATGCTACAGAAGAAGCATAACGTATGCTAAGGAGTCAGAAGAGGCTAACGGCTAGTTGGAGGAAAATGCCTATAAGTAACAAACCATTTTGTATCAATCAACACAACAACTCTGAGCAAATCATCTATACTTGTGATATCATTGTAAACATTCTTGTTGTTGTCTTTGAGCTTATGTTGATAAGTGTTTGAGTGTTATACACGAAAACATACACGAGAGGAAAAAGAATGGATAAGATTGGATTCGATGTTATTAGGATCAAGGATCCGGCATTATTAGAATCGCAATCGATATCTACGTGAGGTTTGTCTAGTGCCCATAGAAAGCTACATAGGTTGATTCTTTATCCGAGAGAAAAGGAAAACAGTTTAACTTGGATCGACAAAAAGATAAGTGAGTGAACGGTTATCTCGGACCGATAGAAGACGAGATTGTAATGGTAATCCCTCGATCGATAGAAGAGAGTTGCATAGGTTGATATTTATCCTATAGAAAAAGATACGGAGAGAGGACGTAGGCACGTTTGGCCGAACCTCTATAAATCTTGTGTCAATTTACTTTCCGCACTTTATTTAGGCTTCCGTACAATAGCGCGTATACCGAATCTTGCTCCAACAATTGGTATCAGAGCGGGTACCCATATATAAATTGGCTTAACATCCAAGGGAGATCCGATGGCGTTTCCGCTTGCCCCGATCGAAGGTCTTGCTCATTCTTCGCTGGATCAAACTTCATGACATGGAAAAAGAAGATGTCAATATTCATTCGAGCCTACGACATCGAGCTATGGAAAGTGATATGTCTTGGACCGAAAATTCCAATGAATTCAAATGGTACGCTTAAAACTTTCGTAGAGTATGATAATTAATGACCATTATAATTGCAAAGCAACACAATTATTATATTGTGCGTTTAATTCGGAAGAACACAACCGGATATCATCATGTGATAGTGCTAAAGAAATATGGAAGATGCTAGAAGTCACACACAAAGGCACAAATCAAGTCAAGGAGAGGAAAATTAACATGCTTCTCCACGACTACGAGCAATTCCAAATGAAAGATGACGAATCCATTACAATCATGCCCGACCGATTTTCGGTTATTACGAATGGATTAGCTTGTTATGGAAAATCCCTTTCGAGTAGTGAAAAAGTAAAGAAGATCATACGATCAATACCTCGGGAATGGGACGGCACGGTGACAGCGATTATGGAATCAAAAGATTTGAAAAATCTTGATTTTAGCACCCTCGTTGGTTTGCTAATTAACTATGAGATTGTCCTAAAATCTTGGAACGCAAAGCCGAAGCCTAAGGAAAGATCGATAGCTTTGAAAGCTAAGATGTCTCGGAAAGAAGAAACCCCGATCGATGAAAGTGATGAAGAATATGCATATTATGTAAAGAATATTAATAAATTTCAAAACTTATTAAACCGGAGAAAGAAAGACATCAAATCGGGCAAATCTAAGAAATTCGACAACAACTGCCGAATCTGTGATAAACCGGGCCACTTTGCAAAAAATTGCCGGAATGTAAATCCTAAGAAGGAAGTACTCATTGCAACATGGAGTGATGAAGACGAAGATGATGATTTCAATCAAAATAATCTCGCTCTCATAGCACGAAGTTCATTCGACGACAGCGACGTCGAAAGTCAGGATAGTACATCCTCTCAAGATGAATTATTTGAAGCATTCGAATTATTGCATACATATTTTCAAAATGCTTTATCCGAAATAAAATCCCTTCAATCGAAAAATAAATTATTTGAAACCAAAATTTCCAAAATTCTTGAAAAAGGGAAAATTATCGAGACCGATCATTGAAAATGTCTTGAAATAGAAAATAATTTAAAGAATGATCTTTTGAAAGTTCAAAACGAACTTAAGGTTTTAACAAATAAATTCTCTTGCGGAAATGATAAATTTGAACAAATGCTTTCCGTGCAAAAATATACTTTAAACAAATAGGGATTAGGATTCAAATCGAATAATAAAACAGAATTCTTAAATTTGAAATATCCCTATGTGAAAAAATATTTAAAAATTGGGCATCATATTTCAAATTGCAAAAGCCCACATCAGATGATAAGAATTAAAAAGAATTGGATTCCTAAAGGAACTGTTATTCCAAATATCGTCTATGTTTCGAAGGAAAATCCAACTATCGGTTGGGTCCACGAAAATCAAAATTAAGTATTTCATCAATTGGTATTTTTATTTTTGATATTTTCAAAATTGATATTTTACTCAGGGGGGGGGGGGGGGGGCGTTTATTATATTTTTTGGGGAGATATTTTTGTTCGGGGGAGTTTACCTTTTTTTTTGCATATTTATCTTATCATAATTTTTTATCGATTTTATTCTATTATTATATATACACTTTTTGCTGACAACAAAAAGGCGGAGAAGAATGGAATAAAAGAAGAATAGTATAAGGGGAGAAAAACGAGAAAAGCGTCATGGAAGAATGACGAGAAAAATAAAAATACATGAATCAAGTCGAAAGTCGAAAAGAAAAGAAAAGAAGAAGTTGAAAAATAAGAAGAAGTTGAAAAGGAGAAAAGAAAAGATGGGGGTCGGAAACTAACGAAACGCAAAAAGTCGAAAACTTTGATCTGTTTATATATATTTTATATTTTGCAGGTTTATCCCATTCAAGAGTGTTGTTCTGTAATCATTAAAAAGGGGGAGATTGTTGGAATATTTTATTCCAAATATTCATTATCGAGTTTTGATGGTTAGTTGTTAAACAAAGTAAAACAACAAGAAAGCAAAACAAAACAATGAAGAAGTTGAAGACGCAAAAAGCTGGACAGAAAATGAATAACACACGCTATATGCCAGGAATAGCGCATGCTATGCAGCGTCAGTAACGTACATAAAAGGCTATGTCTAACGTACGTAATGAGAATTCAAACAAGACACCCGTTGGAAGATTCCGGGACAAAGTCAAGCGCACAATGGACATTTTGACAAAAGCATGTAACAGATATAAGTAATTAACGTACGCTACAAGGAATGAATAACGTACGCTACTGAACGTGGTTAACGTACGTAATGTTGAAGTATTAACGTACGTAAAAGAAGAAACGAAGCTACTGTACTGATCTACATTGAGATTAACGTACGTAACATTATGTTGTTAACGTACGTAACACACTTAACGTATGCTACAGAAGAAGTGTAACGTACGCTAAAGAGTCAGAAGACGCTAACGGCTAGTTGGAGGAAAATGCATATAAATACCAAACCATTTGGTATCAATCAATACAACAACTCTGAGCAAATCATCTATACATGTAATATCATTGTAAACATTCTTGTTGTTGTATTTGAGCTTATATTGGTAAGTGTTTGAGTGTTATACACGAAAACATACACGAGAGGAAAAAAAGGATAAGATTAGATTCAGTGTTATTAGGATCAAGGATCCGGCATTTTTAGAATCGCAAGCTATATCCACGTGAGGTTTGTCTAGTACCCATGGAAATCTAGATAGGTTGATTCCTTGTCCGATAGAAAATAAAACGGTTTAACTTAGACCGACAAAGAGACAATGTGTGAACGGTTATCTCGGACCGATAGACGACGAGATTGTAACGGTAATCCCTTGATCGGTAGAAGAGAGGTGCATAGGTTGATCATCATCCTATAGAAAAAGATACGAAGAGAGGACGTAGGCACGTTTGGATGAACTTCTATAAATCTTGTGTTGATTTACTTTCCGCACTTTATTTACGCTTCCGCACAATAGTGCGTATACCGAATCTTGCTTCAACATTGAGATGGGGACTGATATCACCTTCGAGGAAAGGATGTGTAACACCCCCGATATATTCAGGAACATTACAGCGCCGTAAATCCTTTACATAAGGATTTACAAGGCTGAAGATTTGCACAGACATTAAAAGGTACTAACGAATGGAAATAACGGAATTAAGATACAATAGTTCTTACCAAAAACTGAAAGTACAATTGTTCAACAGGAACTCAATAATACATCACCAAATTCAAATCCATCACAAATGACTTCGTACTCGGGTACTTATTGAAATAACGAATAAACAACATATAAATAAACCCGGCCGAAAACATCACTCTGCACCCTCGTCGTCATGCAGCTCCAGTGGTTGTTTTCCCGCTCTCCTGGATCCTGAACATAAACAAAATGTTCACCCCCGAAGGGGTTAGCACAACGATGCTAGTACAAGTACCACAACATATTATTCATATCTCACGAATAATGTAAACGACAAAAATACCAACGAGTCTTCTCCTACGAGAAACTCAAAAATAACATGCACAACTGATAATCACAACATGATATCATAACATACACATGGTAATTCCGTCGATCCAGCGTTCACTGCCTAGAACCCACGATGATCCCGTCAGACCAACCTGTGGTGGAAAAACCCGTCCGATGATCCAGCGCACGCTAGCATAGATCCCCCGATGATCCCATCAGACCAACACGAGGTGGACATACAATAACGACATACATGCACGACAATATGTATAACAACAATTCATAAAACAATTAAGGTACTTGCCTCGATTTGAAGACAAGAACAATAATTCCACGAAAATGAACACTCGAAGGTCGTCCTCCTCAATCAATCACGCAACAAGATCAAACCTTAACAAAAGAAAAGATATAGGATTTATCTCACGTCGTACGAATGTTTAACAATTCGATTTACGGCCAAAAGTTCATAAAATGAAATCTGTCTGAACTGCTTAGCGCACGCTAAGTGCTCTATGTAGCGTGCGTTAAGTCTGCTCGATAGCGCACGCAAACAACAAAGCCTAGCGTACGCTAACTATGCATGGTCAGTACTTCACTGACCAGCCGACTGACTCGTCTGATGGTCTAGCGTACGTTACGTACCAAACGTAGCGTACGCTAACTCGTGCTCGGTAGCGCACGTTAATATTCATAGCATAGCGTGCGCTATCTGTGCATGGCAGTTTACTGCTGAGCAGTAAACTGTTCTCGCCATGATCGAAACAATGAAATCTTTCGTGATACTTCCTGTTACCTCCATGAATATCATGTACATATGATTCTGAATGATCTTACGGATAACAACAACTTCGGATTCAAGGATATGCATACCATATAAACCATATTCCATTTCGACTACAATTCTTCATATGACGATTCGAAAAGCTTAACGGTTGATATCAACACCTTTATATCAATCAATATTATCATGCTGAAGTTGTTAAACGTTCCATCTATACTAGATAAATCTTTCCATGATCAATCCTTTAGATTTATCTAACAATAATGATGTTAAAGTCAAGTCCAAGATTATTATGAAGTCATCTTCTAGATTCGGATCACCAATGATAGAAGCTTCCTTTACTTGTTCAATGTAATAAGATTCGAATTATGATGATCATAATCAAGGTACTTAAGGCTTAATCATCACAACATTCCAAACATGATATAGTTTGGATAATTCATCTATGAAAATCCATATCTTGTTAACATGATCATCCAAATCGTTAGAATCCAAATCTAAGCCTGGAAATAGATTGAACATACCTTAATATGATGAAAATCACTGAACCGTAAGGTAGAATCCGACTCCGGTTGGTTGTATGCCACTCCAAGGTGCTAATCCACTTCAATGATTACTCCCAAGTGATAACCAATATATAAACACCAACAATATATGTTCTAAGTATGTAGGAGGGTTATCTCAGCTCTCTGGCCTCTCAAGAATGCAGAAGGAACGAGTAAAATATAAGTCAAAACGGGTTGTTGTCCCATTTATAACATTCTGCATTTTAACAAGTTAGCGCATGCTACTAAGAATTCCTTAGCGTGCGCTAATAATGGTTGACTTCAGAATTGTCCGGGTGCGTCCGCGGGAATCTTATCCGGACCCATGTCCCGGCTGGCGCATGTGCTAGCCGTCCCGCTCAATAATTGAGTTCTTAGCGCACGCAACCCCTATCTGCATAGCGTGCGCTAATGGTAGCCCGATAGCGTGCGTTAAGATACATTCTTAGCGTGCGCTAACACGAATTTGCATGAGAAATTTTGCATGCTTCGATACTTATGCACAATGATATCAATGCAAGAAATATCATACTCCAATAATCAAAATCACCAATCCGAATAATACAGAGTTGAATACAGATGAAATACACCGTAATAAATCCAGATATTACATACTCTCCTACTAAAAAGGAGTTTCGTCCCGAAACTCAAGACGAAAATAACTCGGGATATCTAGACTTCATATCAGCTTCCGTTTCCCAAGTGGCTTCTTCCATTCCGTGACGTGACCATTGAACTTTGACCAAAACGATTGGTTTGTTCATCAGCTGCTTAACTCGACTCTCGAGTATCTTGACCGGTCTTTCTTCAAACGTCCCATCCTGCGCGACTTCGATCTCGCCGAAATCAATCATATGACTGGGATCCGGTATATACCTCCGTAACTGGGATACGTGGAACACGTTATAAACATGGCACAATGACGGCGGCAATGCCAATCTGTATGCCAACTCCCCAACTCTCTCGAGGATCTCAAATGGTCCGATACTCGGACTCAGCTTTCCTTTCCTTCCGAAACGAAAGGTTCCCCGAGTAGGAGAAACCTTCAAAAGTACGTGGTCTCCAGTACTGAACTCCAATGGGCGGCGGCGTACATCTGCGTAAGATTTCTGACGACTATGGGCGGTCAACAGCCTTTTACGAATCAAGGCTATCTTCTCTCGAGTCTGCACAATCAACTCTGGTTCTGTTCCGATCAAGTCCGATGAATCGTCCCAGCATAGGGGCGATCTGCATCTCCTTCCGTATAATGCCTCAAATGGTGCCATCTTAATGGATGCATGCCAACTATTGTTGTAGGTAAATTCAATCAACGGTAGATGAACTTCCCAATCGTTTGACCAATCTAAGGCACAGGCCCTTAGCATGTCTTCCACCGTTTGTATAGTTCTCTCAGATTGTCCGTCGATCGCGGTGATAAGTCAGACTAAAGTTCAATTCGGTCCCCAAGGCCTTATGAACTGCTTTCCAAAAGTGAGACACAAAACGGCCGTCTCGATCAGAAACAATGGTCTTCGGCGTACCATGCAATCGAACTACCTCCGAAATAAATACTCGTGCCAACCTCTCTGGTCCCCACGTATCTTTAATGCCTAGAAAATGAGCTGATTTGGTTAAACGATCAACTATCACCCAAATCATGTTCATTCCTGTCCCGGTTCTCGGCATATTAGTGATAAAGTCCATCAATATGTCCTCCCACTTCCATTCAGGAATCGGGAGTGGCTTCAACATTCTGGCAGGCCGTTGATGCTCGATCTTAACCTGCTGACATGTCAAGCATTTCGAAACATAGTCCGCTACGTCTTTCTTCATATTGCCCCACCAGAAATTCTGCTTCAAGTCCTTATACATTTTACTGGTGCCCGGGTGGATAGAATAGGGCGAACTGTGAGCTTCTTTCATAATCGTTTGTTTCAAAACATCATCATCGAGAACACAGAGTCGGTTCTGAAATCTCAAAACTCCATCATCATGAATTATGAATCCGGGGGCCTTTCCTTTGATCACTTCATCACGTAACCGAATCATCAGAGGATCATCTGCCTGTCTAGATTTGATTCCTTCGGTTAATGATGAATTATCTCCATCACGCACAGTTGTCCTTGGACTCTTTGTAACCACACCTCAATTCCTTCACGAATCATCTCTCGTTGAAGGCTAAGTTGGGAGGTCAGCGTCTCCAGCATCTGAATAGAAACAGGCTTGCGGCTAAGTGCATCGGCCACTACATTCGCTTTGCCTGGATGATATAAAATCTCCAAGTCATAATCCTTAATCAGTTCTAACCATCTTCTTTGCCGCATGTTCAATTATTTCTGACTGAATATGTACTTGAGACTCTTGTGATCGTGAAAGATCCGATGTGAGTCCCGCATGCATAATGCCTCCAGATCTTCAAAGCAAAAACCACTGCTGCTAGCTCCAAATCATATGTTGGGTAATTTACTTCATAAGGTTTCAGCTGTCGCGACGCATAAGCGATCACCTTATCATTCTGCATCAATACGCACCCAAGTCCGTGGTTCGAAGCATCACTGTAAATTATAAATCCTCCAGTTCCCTGTGGAAGTGATAGAATCGGTGCCGTCGTCAATCTCTTCTTTAATTCATCAAAGCTAATCTGACACAACTCATTCCACTCAAATTTTTGAGTTTTCTGCAGGAGTCGAGTAAGTGGGCGGGAGATTTTAGAAAACCCTTCCACGAATCGACGATAATATCCAGCAAGTCCTAAGAAGCTTCGAACTTCTTTCACGTTCTTTGGAGGCTTCCAATCCATAATTGCTTCGATCTTCTGAGGATCTACTCGGACTCCTTTAGCTGACACCACATGGCCGAGGAACATCACTTCTTTTAGCCAGAATTCACACTTAGAAAGTTTGGCGTACAATTGCTCGCTTCTCAAAAGTTCCAATACAATCCGCAAATGTTGCGCATGTTCTTCCGGGCTCTTAGAATACACCAGAATGTCATCAATGAACACGACCACAAATTTATCCAAAAATTCAATGAACACATGGTTCATCAATTGCATAAATACAAGAAAGTAGTGAGACCAAACGGCATCACTACAAACTCATAATGTCCGTAGCGAGTTCTGAACGCTGATTTCGGAACATCAGATTCCTTAATCCTCAGCTGATGATACCCTGATCTCAGATCGATTTTAGAAAATACCGTTGCCCCTTGCAACTGGTCAAACAGATCATCAATCCGTGGCAACGGATACTTGTTCTTAATCGTCATCTTGTTCAGCTCTCGATAGTCAATACACAGTCGAAGCGATCCATCCTTCTTTCGGACAAAAAGAACTAGCGCTCCCCAGGGTGAAACGCTTGGCTGAATATAGCCTTTGTCCAGTATCTCCTCCAGTTGCTTCTTCAGTTCGTACATCTCAGTAGGTGCCATACGATACGGCGCCTTAGAAATTGGTGTAGCTTCGGGTTCCAACTCAATGGTAAATTCCACATCCCTTCATGGAGGTAGCCCAGGTAACTCGTCAGGAAATACATCTGGAAATTCGTTCACAACAGGAATGGATGAAAGTTCCACAATTTCGTCTTCTTTCTTCATTGCATAACACCAGTACCCGATACAGCCCTGTTTCAACAATCTGACAGCTTTCATCGCTTTGATCAATTTTCCTGAGCTGCCCGGTTTCCATACCTCAAACAGAATTTCGGAACCGTCGTCAGCGATCAGCGAGATATTCCTCCTTCGGTAGTTTACAATTTCTCCATACCGATTAAGCCAATCGTCTCCGAGTATCAGGTCGTCTCCTTGCATTTCTATCACGATCAGATTTGAGAGCCATTCTCTGCCTCCAAATGATATAGGGAAATTTCTAGTTTCTAAGTTCCCAACAATCCTCTCTCTACTCGGTAATCCAACAACATAAGGTTCACAAGTATGAAAACCGGAAATATTCAAACGATTTACATAAGATAAAGATATGAAAGAATGAGTAGCTCCTGTATCGAATAAAACGCTAACTGGCTGGGAAAGGATCTGGACAAGACTGATGCGAGCAAGATCCGATCGTGTCCCTCCTCATCTCGCATGCACGTGGGGAGCAGATCCGGCACTCGATGTCCCCTCGGTCCCATTGTCCTCTCGCCCGCCTGGCCAAAATTCCGAGGCATCCGAACACTTTGCTGCGTCTGTTGATATCGGGCTTCTTCTCGACTCGGATGTGGCATACGGCTCTAAAAGACTTTGCACTGCTCACAAAACACCGCCCGATGTCCTCTCGTCCCACAATCAAAACAAGTCACGGCAGAAGGGGGCAATTCAGTCGATAGTGCCTGCCCGGCGTAGTTAAAGCATTTCCTGGTAACATCAGTAATAGTTGATGTCGTTCTGAAGTTCTTTCCGCTCCTAGCTGGGTGCGGAGGTTTCTTGAAAGAGTGAAAGGATGACTGGGCCTTACGGGCCCCACTGTTCTTGTGCTCTGTAAAAGTACCAGAGGCTTTCTGTTTCTTGGATTCCGAAAATTTCTCCATAGCTGCTTCCTTGATCTCATATGCCAACGCCTTATCCTGGTATTGACGGAGTGTGGTACATTCAAATCCGGACATGTACCTCTAGATTTCTGGTTTCATTCTCATATCGAAATGGATCATCATTTCTGCATCTGTTCTGACCAGATATCGAACAAATGCCAGCTGTTGGTTAAACGTCTTAATCGCCTGGGATACCGGCACATCAGAAGGCTGAGCGGAGAAAAACTCCCGAACTTTGGCTTCCCTCATAGGACGAGGGCAATACTGAGCTTCCATCATCAATCTAAACTTTGTCCAATCAGCATCATGGTCTGCAGGCCGGATGGCTTCCCACCATTCGGACGCTTCCCCTATCAGAAAATATTGAGCGATAGAGGCTCTCCTATTGCAGGCGCTTAATTCCGGCAAAGATTTTCTCCAGTTCCTTCAACCAACGATCCCAGGTGGCAGTCTCAGAAATACCGTCAAATTTGGGTGGTTGCATCTTCGCCACCTCTTGCAGCCACCGGTCACCTCGATTTCCCATGTCTGGGATCCCTTGCTGTCTCTCTCCCTGCTGTAGTCCCACCGCCACTTGCATTCGGTCTACGACTTGGGCGAACTGAGTCATCTGGTTCACCACTTGACGAAGGATCTCTGGTACAACAGGATCTGGTTCGTTATTAATAGATTGTTGCGGCTCGCCTGAGCTATGACTGGCCTGATTAGAAGGCGACGCTTCCCTTTCAGCATTTCTTCGTCCGCGTCCACGACCGCGACCACGTCCACATCCGCCTCTCAACATACTGTAAGCATAAATACTCAATATACAGGAAATAACATCATTCTAATATTCGAGTATAAAGAGACACAACATGTAAAGAACGAGATAGAGTTTAGGAACTTACAACCACCGTTCGCATGAAGACGTAGGCAGTGCAGTGATGTCGTTCACGGCCGGTTACCTCAAAAGTCATAAATGACCCCTATTTTAACCCAACGGCCAAGATATCCTTAATCTTAGCTCCGATACCATATTCTGTAACACCCCCGATATATTCAGGAACATTACAGCGCCGTAAATCCTTTACATAAGGATTTACAAGGCTGAAGATTTGCACAGACATTAAAAGGTACTAACGAATGGAAATAACGGAATTAAGATACAACAGTTCTTACCAAAAACTGAAAGTACAATTGTTCAACAGGAACTCAATAATACATCACCAAATTCAAATCCATCACAAATGACTTCGTACTCGAGTACTTATTGAAATAACGAATAAACAACAGATAAATAAACCCGGCCGAAAACATCACTCTGCACCCTCGTCGTCATGCAGCTCCAGTGGTTGTTTTCCCGCTCTCCTGGATCCTGAATATAAACAAAATGTTCACCCCCGAAGGGGTTAGCACAACGATGCTAGCACAAGTACCACAACATATTATTCATATCTCACGAATAATGTAAACGACAAAAATACCAACGAGTCTTCTCCTACGAGAAACTCAAAAATAACATGCACAACTGATAATCACAACATGATATCATAACATACACATGGTAATTCCGTCGATCCAGCGTTCACTGCCTAGAACCCACGATGATCCCGTCAGACCAACCCGTGGTGGAAAAACCCGTCCGATGATCCAGCGCACGCTAGCATAGATCCCCCGATGATCCCGTCGGACCAACACGAGGTGGACATACAATAACGACATACATGCACGACAATATGTATAACAACAATTCATAAAACAATTAAGGTACTTGCCTCGATTTGAAGACAAGAAGAATACTTCCACGAAAATGAACACTCGAAGGTCGTCCTCCTCAATCAATCACGCAACAAGATCAAACCTTAACAAAAGAAAAGATATAGGATTTATCTCACGTCGTACGAATGTTTAACAATTCGATTTACGGCCAAAAGTTCATAAAATGAAATCTGTCTGAACTGCTTAGCGCACGCAAAGTGCTCTGTGTAGCGTGCGTTAAGTCTGCTCGATAGCGCACGCAAACAACAAAGCCTAGCGTACGCTAACTATGCATGGTCAGTACTTCACTGACCAGCCGACTGACTCGTCTGATGGTCTAGCGTACGTTACGTACCAAACGTAGCGTACGCTAACTCGTGCTCGGTAGCGCACGTTAATATTCATAGCATAGCGTGCGCTATCTGTGCATGGCAGTTCATCGCCGAGCAAGAACTGCTTTCTCGCCATGATCGAAACAATGAAATCTTTCGTGATACTTCCTGTTACCTCCATGAATATCATGTACATATGATTCTGAATGATCTTACGGATAACAACAACTTCGGATTCAAGGATATGCATACCATATAAACCATATTCCATTTCGACTACAATTCTTCATATGACGATTCGAAAAGCTTAACGGTTGATATCAACACCTTTATATCAATCAATATTATCATGCTGAAGTTGTTAAACGTTACATCTATACTAGATAAATCTTTCCATGATCAATCCTTTAGATTTATCTAACAATAATGATGTTAAAGTCAAGTCCAAGATTATTATGAAGTCATCTACTAGATTCGGATCACCAATGATAGAAGCTTCCTTTACTTGTTCAATGTAATAAGATTCGAATTATGATGATCATAATCAAGGTACTTAAGGCTTAATCATCACAACATTCCAAACATGATATACTTTGGATAATTCATCTATGAAAATCCATATCTTGTTAACATGATCATCCAAATCGTTAGAATCCAAATCTAAGCCTGGAGATAGATTGAACATACCTTAATATGATGAAAATCACTGAACCGTAAGGTAGAATCCGACTTCGGTTGGTTGTATGCCACTCCAAGGTGCTAATCCACTTCAATGATTACTCCCAAGTGATAACCAATATATAAACACCAACAATATATGTTCTAAGTATGTAGGAGGGTTATCTCAGCTCTCTGGCCTCTCAAGAATGCAGAAGGAACGAGTAAAATATAAGTCAAAATGGGTTGTTGTCCCATTTATAACATTCTGCATTTTAACAAGTTAGCGCACGCTACTAAGCATTCCTTAGCATGCGCTAATAATGGTTGACTTCAGAATTGTCCGGGTGCGTCCGCGGGAATCTTATCCGGACCCATGTCCCGGCTGGCGCATGTGCTAGCCGTCCCGCTCAATAATTGAGTTCTTAGCGCACGCAACCCCTATCTGCATAGCGTGCGCTAATAGTAGCCCGATAGCGTGCGTTAAGATACATTCTTAGCGTGCGCTAATACGAGTTTGCATGAGAAATTTTGCATGCTTCGATACTTATGCACAATGATATCAATGCAAGAAATATCATACTCCAATAATCAAAATCACCTATCCGAATAATACAGAGTTGAATACAGATGAAATACACCGTAATAAATCCGGATATTACAGGATGATTCAGATTTTAGAACATCGGATCAAACAACTTTGGCACAAAACTATTCTTCTGGTTAAGGTTTAGTGGTCGAGACATGGAACAGAAGAAATACATGAAGTTGAGATAACCCAAGTTGTTCACTTTGTAAGTTTGGGGATGACACTTCTTTTAGAGGAGAAGAATGTAATGATCGCACTTATATTTTTTGATATATTGTGTATTTTTTGCCCGTTTTGCTCTTTCTCGGCTCACTTATGTTCATTTGTTGATTTATCATAGTAATCGGTATGATTGTTTATAATAACTAGTCTCAATAAGAATATCAAACAGTAATTGAACATTCTTGTCATTCGTGTTTTGTCTCATTGTAGGAGTCCGTCTATTGTTGTATTTGTCGTAGTGTGTGAATGAGGATGTTTAGGAATCAAGTTCACCATGTTATGACATTGTCCTTCAGATTCTTTGGATTTTGAGAGCACCATATTGCAGCCTGGATTTTTCTTGACTAACCAGAACAAAATTGCAAAAAGCACGACCATATCAGTCATATGTTGTGCAACGCTGGTCAAACAATACTGTTGAGATTGGGTCGATCACTGTATGATCACGTGGGTTACTCGAAGCTCTTTGTACATCGAACTGAGTCACGGTCGGGACACACGCACAAGGTATTCCAAATTTCTCTGGCCATTTCGCAAGACGAGATCCTGTTGAGATCTTCGGGATTAAGAGCAAAGTAAAGCAGTTGAGTGGCTTTACTACTCAAGTGATCGTTCTTCCAATCCGTTTCATCATACTCTTCAAAGCCTTTTAGAGAACCATTGATTTTCTTTGGAATCGTTGGACCAAGAGCGATGACTTTCGACATCTCAATCTCGTGAGCCCAGATGAAGATGGACATTTTCTTCTTCCAAGTCATAAAGTTTGAATTGTCGAAGAAAGGAGGGCGATTAAGAGTGTTACCTTCAAGCGAAGTATGAATGTAGGCCATATCTGGATCTTTTCTCTAGTGGGTGTTAGACCGGTGAAAAATATACTGCTCCGATACCAATTGTTGGATTGGTACCGCCACTAGAAGGGGAGTTGGATAATGGTAGGAAGAGTAATGATCTCTTTTCGTGCAGAAGCGATTAATCGGAGTAAAATAAGTGCGGAAAGGAAAGAACACAAGAAATTATTCGAGATGTCGGCTATTAAAAAGCCTACGTCCCCACCTAGTGTATCGACTAGGACTTTTCATCTTAACTAAATGCACTTCATAGTTTAGTGCCAACTCTATTACAGTAGCAATTTCTATCTTAGTGCTTAACTTCAATTTCTTGATTTCTTGGCTCAAGACCCGTTGGTCTTTAGTTTTTATAGATGAACCATGCTTATAAGGTGTCAGATTAATTATCTCAATGTGCTTTTTTTGGGTGGGGGGCGGGGGGTATCTATTTTCGACCATATCAATGTGTTGATTTTAGCATTATTATGTATCATGGTCAAGGGTTTTATGAAGAAGCCAGACCGAATCTTCCAATCTCGGCATCATAGCCGTTTCCTCCGTGTTTAAATTATCAAGACAAGTACTTATATTATATTTAATTATATTAATTGTTATTTCCATTCTGATATTGTGAAATGTGTAATGTGACATGAGATGTCCACCTCATGACGGTTCGACGGCACCTCAGGGAACCTGTGCTAAGGGGCCTGGTCATGAACATGATTTTCCCACCTCGGGATGGTGCGACAGGACCTTAGGGGATTTGTGATAAGGGGCCTGGTCACTGGAAGTTCCTTCGAGTGTTGTGTAACGTTAATGTCCTTGGTCAACTGACGAATATCTTGGAATATTAGATATGTTTATTTAGAAAAGGAGAAATGTTTATTTGGAAATAATGGTATATAATATTATGTAATTATATACTTGCATTAGCCATTAAATTGCTAACCACTTAAATGGGAGGAATGTCTTTTATACATTTCAGGTGATATTTCTGCTGAGGAGCCAACACAGGGGGCGCATTGTAGTGATGGGCAATAGATATGTTAAAAACTCAATACTCTTTGTTATTAGTCTAGGTCATTTTATTGTTGAAATATTTGTGTTTATCAAATAATTGTGGAATTCCGTACATGGATAAACTATGGTATTTTGTTTAAGTCTATTCTTATTACTTAACTGTTTTGGCCGAGGCTATAGCCTAACCATTTTTATATGTGTTCGCGATATTTTCAACTTCTGCAAGTATACGGGCTTTCGTACAATAGTGGCGATCAAGGTCATATTTCCACAGGGATTAATTGAATCATTATATCAAATACTAGATTGTAGTCTTCTGAATTTTATCAAGAAACTATGAACAGTTGACAGTCATCAAACACGACCGTGTCAAAATATGACACGATGATGTCGTACTCCGCACTAAAATGTTCTAGACAGTGACACGGCCAGACAAACGATTGTGTCGTCGATCGTGTCAAGCATGCTCGACAGGTCCTGAGCATACTCGGGCGTGTCCACGGCCGTGGCTGTTGGACACGGTCGTGTCTATGCCCGTGCCAGGGGCACCTGGATCCTTTTTTCCGCCTTTTTCGCCAGCTTCACATGCTCATGCCTTATTTTCGTGGTATTTAGAGTTAGGATAACTTACTTGGTGCCAATTGGCCTTAAAATACCTCAATATAATCCTGAAAAGACATAAAAACACCAAAGCATATTCGAGCCCAACAAAGTTACGAACTAATGAATAATATTGTACTTCTAAGACAATTGGATATATTTAAACTCTACAAAGACACATCAAATATATGCAAAATTACATGTTCACAAATTCCCCCAAACTTAAACATTGATCGTCCCGAGCAGTGCATCTATGCTCAAAATTTTCAAGACAACTCAAATTTAACCTTATCTCAAGGTATAATTGTAAACAATTATTTTTTTAGTGCACATCAAGTTATAAATAAGCCGAGTTCTACAAAATTTCCAAATCGCAGGGATGCTTCCTTGACATCTTGGTCAATACTTGAAAAATACGAACCACACTGGTTAAGTGTATCACTCACTCCCAAAAATGTATGCATGGATGTGTATGCTCTCAAAATATCATCCAACGAAATAAATACCACCATAAGCTTGCCTATCGGCTACCATCTCTACCACCAATTGTGCATGCAGCTTACTGAATCAAAAAGGTCTTATTTGGTTGTAATGTAGGCTCTATGTTCGGGATAGGATAAATATGACTAAGTGACTTGACATGAGCAATTATTCCTGCCTTATTCTGCAGTTTTTTTTGTGTTACTGTCTAGTTATTTGGGAAAATTCTCTGAGTAATCCCGATATAATCCTTCATTTAATAGACAACACAATTTTTTTCTTTGAAACTTATTTTGATATATCATATGAGTCAACCCCAATTTAAAATTAAAACAATCTTCCCCAATTGCCACCACAAAGTTTAAACTAATCTTTCCACCAATTAATTCTAGCAATCTCAAGTATAGGGAAAAAAGATATAATGGAAGGAAATGCTCAATATGTGGCTAAAAACAGGTTTTAAGCTCAAATGGGCTAAATAGGGAATTAAAAATTATCGGGCAAGCCAAAAGGATTGAACGCCTAAATAAAAAAACGCCTAAATAAAAAAACGCCTAAAATAATTTTCACTAATTTGCACACTTGTGGTTTCAATTAATATGCCAAGACAAGTTCTAGAGTCTTACAACACGAATGATATACTCAACAACAAATTCCATGATATCAAACCACTTAGACAACTCCAGAACCTATCAATTATCTAAAATTATTCGCTCGACAAACTTATCTCAATTTACACATCAAAATAACACCTCAAAAATACCCAAGATAAATATGACGATAGTTCATTCACCAAGTTTTTTTTTCAAACCAAACAAACCAACATAAAGAATCACCAAAACTAGACAAAACAAGTAAACCAAAACATGCTAAAGCAATAAACCTAAGATGCAAACTACATGCAATGCATAAATAACATAGTGTATTTCTTGACCCACAACCTCTCCCCCAAACTTAAACTAAACTATACACTAACCAACACGGAAGTATATAATTTAAGTACAAGAGGTAAAGAAATACTCACAAACACTCGCTGAGGGGTGGGGGAAATGAGCAGCAAAAACCGCTGGGACTATACTTATACCTACCGCAACATGGCCGTGTCCGGATATGACACGGCCATGTCTTACCTCGTTCAGTTCCAGATAAAGTTTTCGATAGTGACATGGCTGTGTCACATATTGACACGGCCATGTCTAGCATGATTTTGGTGATCTGTGCTCCAGACAAGTATCTACAATTTTAACCTCAAAATTCAACTAAATAGCTCAATTATCAAAACTAAAATAAAAATAAACAAAATTAAGACAATAATAACTAAGTAAATCTAGACTAAGCAAAACATGAAAATAAAAAGAAAGCAATAAAAATGTTCGGTTGCCTCCCAACCAGCGCTAAGATTAACGTCTCCAGCCAGACGTCTGTGAACAAAGATTCTTATGGCTCGATCAAAGTCATGATAGACATGTCTTCCTTCTGAGTAGGATAATAATAATGCTTGATTCGTTGTCCGTTGACTTTGAACAGCTCACCGTCTCTACTCATTAGCTCGACCACCCCGGGCGGAAGCACTTTCTTGATTACAAACGGACCCGGCCATCTTGATTTAAATTTTCCGGGGGACAATTTCAATCTTGAATTGTAAAGCAACACTTGTTGTCATGGCATAAATTCACGTCGCATGATCATCTTCTCGTGCCATCGTTTTGACCTTTCTTTATAAATTCGAGAATTCTTGTAACACTCGTCCCGAAATTCCTCCAATTCACTCAGCTCGAGCAATCTTTTCTTTCTAGCAGCCTTAAGATCAAAATTTATTTTCTTTACTGCACACGTTGCTCTATGCTCCAACTCTATGGTAGATGGCATGACTTCCCGATTAGGAGATGGTAAGGAGATGTACCTAAAGGAGTTTAGTATGCAGTGCGATAGTCCCAAAGACCATCTTCAAGATTTGATGACCAATCTTTCCTAGATGTGCTCACCGTCTTTTCCAAAATCAGTTTAATCTCATTATTTTTCGCTTCGGCCTACCCATTCATTTGTGAATGATAAGCCAATGACTTCTTCGATCGTACCCCATACTTCTGAAGAATCTTATTCATAATTTGTTGTCAAAGTGTGACCCTTGATCACTAATTAAGTCTCTTGGAGTTCCAAATCGGCTAAAGATAATTTTCTTAAGGAATTTCATTACCACATTAGCGTCATTTGTTGGAGAAGAAACTGTAACACCCCCAATTTATTCAGGATATATTACAGCACCGTGAGCCCCTCTTGGGACCCACAAGGCTATACATATGCAGAACCATGAATTTCGACCGATAAGGTCTAAACATAATCCAGTAGAAGGCGATAAAAATGACACCAAGGTAATAATAAATTAGACAGAAGACAATAAATCGGGAATTAAAACCCAGGGCAACACAGGCCAAAACATCAAGAACATCTGAAGCACAACTCGAGTGTTCATAACCATTCCAAGTACAATAATACCGAAAGGATAAAGTACAAAATACAGACAGAGACAAGACACAGCATCACTCTTGCGCATCAGCTTCATGCCGACCTGGTACATGCCTATCTACTCTCCTGGATCCTGAAATACATGAAAGGTATTTCCCCCAAAAGTGGTTATCCATCGAATAGCTAGTGCAAGTATATCGAATATGAAACACAATACTTCTCGACAATAAAGTAAACGTAATCCTCATTTCATCAAACTCAAGACTAGTATTCCGAATTAACTAAATCTCATAGCATTTCATTTCAATATATACGTTATTAAACATGGAATCGCACCAAAGGCAACAGAACCCTCTGAGGCCCCGTCGGACCCTCCTAGAGTGGTTAACCCCAAAATATTAGTGGAACCGCACCAATGGCAATAAAACCCTCTGAGGCCCCGCCGGACCCTCCCAGAGTGAATACATACAACCATACAATTCATATACCTCACTTTCAAAGTCGAGAACGTACAATCATAAACATATACTTGCCTTTGAGACATTAGAACCGAAGTAAAAATGGTAAGCTCGGGAGGTCCAAGAACACACTTCCAGGTTTAAACGATTCATAAGGAAATACGATAATCAATCATCAATACTCAATTCTCAAGGAGGACTCCCGAAACTCCCCTTTTTACGATTTATAAATCTTCAAAGTATTCACATAGAGTTTGGAAATCATCCAAACCCTCTCCACTTCAAGTAATACCCAAAGCATTCGTATAATCGTAAGGGAAACGTGGGGTATGGGGTAGATACATCATAATCTCAAGGATTTCAAGCTTCAAAATGGATTAACCTAACGAATCTAAGAAAAGACCCCAAAATTCCCCAAACTAGGGTTCTAAGGAATTACCTCGATTTGGAGAGAAGAAACATATTAGATGTTGTATAATCCTTGTTATCCATCCAAAGATGATGATGGATGATGAAAGGTTGTCCCAAATCGCCTCAAGATCGCCTCTCTTGCGTGCCATCGTCGGAAGTGTAAGAAATGAGGAGAAAATGACAAAGAACACGCTGACCAACCTTATATAGTGGGTTTAATTAGCGTGCGCTAATTCATAAGGATAACATGCGCTAACGGTGTTACCCGGTAGTCCAGTAGCTTCTGTCCTGCGTCGTTACCATGCGCTTCCAACAACATTGTGTGCGCTAACTGTTACCATGCAGAAATCCCGAACTCACTACCCAACTCATTAGCATGCGCTACAGGCGATGCTAGCTCGCACTACTCAACACCAATAGCGTGCGTTAGCTCACGCCTAGCGTGCGCTAACTAATCGTCCAGAGCACAGAAACCAACCTACTACTGTAACACCCCCAATCCACTCAGGGATATTACACGCCGTAGGCCCTCTCCTCGAGGATCTACCAGGCTGATAACTAAAATCAAACATCTAAACATCGCCTTTAAGGCTAAAATGACTCAGTAGACCGACTTGGTCTTTCAATAATAACATACAACTCAATTCCAAACACATACCCACGCAGTGGTCAAAATACGATAAACTCCCGTACAACGGGGAAAAGATACTGCAGCGGAAAAGAAAATACAACTAGACCAAAACGACATCAATAGATCCTCGTGTGATTAGTATCGTTCATCTTTCATCATCCTTCGTGCCGACCCTGTGCTATGCTCCAAAACCTGAATGCAAAAATAGACATCCACCCCCCGAATACTTGGGGGTTAGCAAAACTCCACTGTTTTGCTAGTGCAAGTACAAGTGCAAAAAAAATACGAGCCATACAATACCAGTTCCAAGAACAATAATAATCAGGAATCCTCAAAGATCCAAACGTAAAGAAAAGTACTTCCCGAGGCAAGAGTTTGGGTAAACATTTCCAAAACCGAAAGATCGCAAATAAGGGAAACAATTTACAAAACAGTTCAAAATGCCATCGAGAGTTTTAATAGAAAACAATTTAGGATTATAAAATCCTTCTCTTTCCAAAAATCAATAGGGTCACAGCCCAAATGTTTTGTTTTCACAAATAGAAAACCGACAATAATTCACAGGGCCAGAGCCCAACATCACGTGTCCTCGACGGACATAAAATCAACAAAACATAATCGCACACGCGCATCACCTAGGACCGGGACGAAGCCACAAATCCCACTCGAGGCCTCGAAAGACCCTCCCGAGCTGGCTAGCGAAACAAATCACACACATCTCACGGTTGGATCAATCGCTTGTTGCATCCTGGCCACATGATCGCATGCCATGTGCCACCGTAGATTATCTCAGGCTCTCACGGTTGGATCAATCACTTGTTGCATCCTGACCACATGATCACGTGCCATGTGTCACCGTAGACCTTCAACCGTATCCACACATTCACACAAATAACATATCACATCAAGGATATTCAAACAATTCACCCAGAGCATCAAACACTTAGCAAAACACCACGTCAAACCACAATGCACCGAAATGAAACAATATACGTCCACACGCAAATACCAAGTGCAACATCAACACCAAACATATACATAGAGTTCACATAGTCATTCTCAAACCACACCATTCACAAAACACACGCTTTTTGAAAGCAAGCCTTTAACAAGGCTAAACCGAATCTTTTGAAAACTCATTTCAAACAATCAAACAACCACATACAGACGATCACCAATTATCATATTCACAAAACAAGAATAGTATGGACAAGGTACTTGCCTCGAAATCACGATCGCAATAAGACGACGGATAGGACGCGGTCGAATAGCCCCGAACCCCCGGACAATACCAAGAACGTGATAGCACCACAAGTATTACGAGAATAACACCACGCGAATCATCAATCACCAAACGGGATTGAACATCGGAACCCTCGAACACCTATAAACCTCCGGAAGGAACAATAACACATGGTTACGACGAGAATCAAGGCCAAAACAACGGAAATCCCAACAAACTATCAAAGGGAACTCATTCGAACATTTAATCGAACATTAAATGTTCAAGACCCTTCAAGAACAAAGAAAACACCCCTCGGGTCGAACAAACCAAGGATACGAGTATCCAATCCGTAGAACAAGTTCAAAACAATGTTTATACAACAATTAATTGATCAAAAACGGATTGGAATCGAAATCAAAAAGGAAAATCCCCAAATCTACAAAAACAAGGGTTCAAGCCAAAATACCTTGATTTGGATGAAGGATTCAAGTAGAGGTCGAAAATCTACAACAAGACTTGAGGTGGATGATCTCTACAAGTTTGGGAGCACTCAAATCGCCCAAAAATCGCCCACAAATCGCCTTAGATGGAAGGAGGAAGAAGAGAGGAGAAAAATGAAGTTTTCTCCTCGAAAATCTGCTAAAAAACGCAGAAAAAGCCCGTGTGCCGCGGCACAGGATGAGTGTGCCGCGGCCCAGGGCCAAGAAAAATGCCCAGGAATTAGCTTAGTGCCGCGGCACAGCTGAAGTGTGCCGCGGCACACAGTACATCCCACTCCAACACGAAAAAGGCACATCGTATAGTCTTAGCTATTTCGACCATAACTCCCTCGTCTGGACTCCGATTGACTCACCGTTTGAACCATTGGAAATCTAACTTGATGTTCTATGAAATTGCAAAGATTCAGAATTTTTGGAGTTTCCAAGAATTAATGGTGACTTTACAAAGTCGAACTCCCACGTGAAAAAGTCGATTAAGGACACGGAACTCAACAAAACGACACCGAAACGAACTCGGATGACAAAAAGTGCAGAATTAATCATTCTCAAAATGACGAAACGGTCATGAGCGAGTCGTCAAAACGGACTCCGGACGAAAAAAGAAATTTACCGAAAATCGAAAATTGCGGATATTACATTCTACCTTCCTTAAAAGAAGTTTCGTCCCGAAACTTAAAACAAGTAGGGAGAAGCAATATCCCCTGCCAGGAAAACTCGACGAGATACACAAAAATCGAAAACTCGCGCCCGACGGCGAAAGGCTGCAAGAAACGCAAAGAGACAAATGGCGTGAAAACACGCTCCACGGCGACTAACACAACGTCACCGTTAGGGATATAATAAAACCAACAAATGACAAGCGTCATCAAATGGATAATATAGTCAAGTCAATTATCCGAACAATCACAAAATACAACGAATGAAAATCAATATGATTGACCGACCCAACGGTACATCAATCAAAACGCGAGCCAATCGCTGAACAAATACGTAATTCCACCGCCCAAGGGTTGGAAGATCGAAAACGAGACCAATTTCCCGAACTTAAGGGAATTAGGAAGGAGTCTGAATGCTCAACAATCACGAAACGAGATCAACAAAAATCGAACAATCAAACGATCGAACCACAAAGATCGAGACAACAAAAATCGAACGATCATGTTCGAATCACGAAGAACAATAAAAATTCAAACAACAACTCCAAGGTTCACATCTCGACTCAAGACAATATATGATCCGGTGAAAACAACAACATATGCATTCACATAAGATCCACATGAGAGGGAATAGAAATTGAAAAGTCACAACGACAAACGAGTTATTCCGAAACAATACCACGCTCGTTCGATCAACAAAAGCAAGGGGCAGGACAAGCTCAGAAAATGTCAACGAACATAAACGAGTCGACAGAGTCGAAAACACAGGAGTTCCAAATTCGATCCACTTCGAATAAAAGAACTAGTAGAACCAAAAGATGCTACTTCCGAACAAGGTTCACAAGAATCGAACCGAACTCGGAAAAGTCACAGCGATAACCAG
The DNA here is from genome assembly GCA_033398695.1 of Orobanche coerulescens. NCBI lineage: Eukaryota > Viridiplantae > Streptophyta > Magnoliopsida > Lamiales > Orobanchaceae > Orobanche > Orobanche coerulescens. The sequence goes on along the minus strand of CM065807.1, from coordinate 115,684,881 downwards.
ATCGACCCAAAACAAGATCACAGCTCGTTCGAACGATGAAACCGAAATACAGAACAAGCTCAGACAGTATCAACGAACACGGGCGAATCGATAGAGTGGAGAAAGAGAAAATATAGAAGCCAAAAATAATACGGGTATTATATTCGACCTCTTCTAAAAGAAAGTCGTCCCCGAAACTCACAACAACGAAATCAATGTGACAACACAACAAGCAACCGATAGAAACATCCTTCGAAGGCCTCTCAAAGCCGATTCTGATAACTGTGCTGAAGCGCGAACTCCGAAAGTCTCGGTAGTCAATTCGCAAAACTGAATTCGGTGTCCATCGAGTCCACACTTGAAATGTGTTACCGACGAGAAGGACAATCTACACGTGCATGCCCCGGCACATCACGGTTGAAACGTCTCGGCTCGGCATACCGAAAATACAAATGCTCGATACAATGGTACAAAACACCGCAAAACAACATACCGGAGATGCCAACTCAGCATAGCATATCAACGCATACAAAAATCACAACAACAACGGCATCGTTCGACGATTACAACATCCCGAACGATAGCCAGCACACAATCACAAACATCATGAAATAATCACCCATGTGTATAACGCACAAAAATCCAAGCTTTAACAACTCACACTAGTGCGACAACACGCAAATCACCACGAGGCGATAAACAGTAAACACCAGTTCACACCTCTCACAGAGGGCTAACAAAACATATGCGTGGCGAACGACTCAACGTTCACACCACCAATTCAATCACAATTCAGGGTTAACACCGTAACTAAAGTTCGAAAAACCATACACGCATTTCCGGTCCGCAAACAGGAATGATAGGTTTTAAAAACGAAAACCACCTTTTGAAAATAATTTAGAAGAACACCGATTGATCTTGAGTATCACCTTTCAAAAAGTACAAACGTGAAACATCGTTATCGAGACTTTGGAGAACCATTTCGCATTTGATAAAAATGAGGACACTTTCTCTTAGTGAAAACTTTCAGAATATTCGACCCTCGGGTCTAAATAAAAGTGTTTCTAAAACATTGAAAATATCTCAAAACATTTTGGTCCTCGAGGCAGAAAAATTTTGAAATATATTGTGGCACCTGGATGTACCACAAGAAAATAACTCATTTGAAAAAAAATATGTCTCAAAATTTATTTCTAAGATACTCAAGTTTTCGAAAATAATTCAATGCCAAAAAGGACGATGCCAAAAAGGCTAGAATGCCCAAAAATTTCAGGTAATCACACGGAACATCATAGCGCTGTGGGTCCCGCGTCGGAACCCCAGGCTAAAACCATTTACAAAAATGCCAAAAAGGTTGATGACGGTAATATTTCAAAAACTCACAGAAGCCATTTACAAAATGCTAAATACCGTCATAAGAATTTCGCCAAAATGATCAAGGCCATAATGCCAAAAACTCGGTTAAGGGAATCGGTTTTGGAAATAAAACTCGGTCGGTAAAATACCGAAAGTCATTGCAAAAGAACTCACGCAGCGGATAAAAGAAATATGGTTCAACATACACAATCGAGCAACACTACTCCTCATATGAACGAAATATGAGAGTCAAATAACCACATATCACAAAATCAAAATCCATAAGAGGATTCCGTCACTTAACCGATAATCATAAAAATGGCTCGTGTCACACGAGGCACAACACAAAGATGGGAGACTTACTTTCACAGGTCGCACGAAGATGATGATCGCCCCACGATACTAATCGCGACCAACAAACTCAAACGACGCGTCGCGACACGACTCAGTCAGACAAAATCCGACGAGACAAAACTCAACAGACACCACTGACCCGACAGCCTAGGTTTCCACAACCTAAGCTCCGATACCATTTATGTAACACCCCCAATCCACTCAGGGATATTACACGCCGTAGGCCCTCTCCTCGAGGATCTACCAGGCTGATAACTAAAATCAAACATCTAAACATCGCCTTTAAGGCTAAAATGACTCAGTAGACCGACTTGGTCTTTCAATAATAACATACAACTCAATTCCAAACACATACCCACGCAGGGGTCAAAATACGATAAACTCCCGTACAACGGGGAAAAGATACTGCAGCGGAAAAGAAAATACAACTAGACCAAAACGACATCAACAGATCCTCGTGTGATTAGTATCGTTCATCTTTCATCATCCTTCGTGCCGACCCTGTGCTATGCTCCAAAACCTGAATGCAAAAATAGACATCCACCCCCCGAATACTCGGGGGTTAGCAAAACTCCACTGTTTTGCTAGTGCAAGTACAAGTGCAAAAAAAATACGAGCCATACAATACCAGTTCCAAGAACAATAATAATCAGGAATCCTCAAAGATCCAAACGTAAAGAAAAGTACTTCCCGAGGCAAGAGTTTGGGTAAACATTTCCAAAACCGAAAGATCGCAAATAAGGGAAACAATTTACAAAACAGTTCAAAATGCCATCGAGAGTTTTAATAGAAAACAATTTAGGATTATAAAATCCTTCTCTTTACAAAAATCAATAGGGTCACAGCCCAAATGTTTTGTTTTCACAAATAGAAAACCGACAATAATTCACAGGGCCAGAGCCCAACATCACGTGTCCTCGACGGACATAAAATCAACAAAACATAATCGCACACGCGCATCGCCTAGGACCGGGACGAAGCCACAAATCCCACTCGAGGCCTCGAAGGACCCTCCCGAGCTGGCTAGCGAAACAAATCACACACATCTCACGGTTGGATCAATCACTTGTTGCATCCTGGCCACATGATCGCATGCCATGTGCCACCGTAGATTATCTCAGGCTCTCACGGTTGGATCAATCACTTGTTGCATCCTGACCACATGATCACATGCCATGTGTCACCGTAGACCTTCAACCGTATCCACACATTCACACAAATAACATATCACATCAAGGATATTCAAACAATTCACCCAGAGCATCAAACACTTAGCAAAACACCACGTCAAACCACAATGCACCGAAATGAAACAATATACGTCCACACGCAAATACCAAGTGCAACATCAACACCAGACATATCCATAGAGTTCACATAGTCATTCTCAAACCACACCATTCACAAAACACACGCGTTTTGAAAGCAAGCCTTTAACAAGGCTAAACCGAATCTTTTGAAAACTCATTTCAAACAATCAAACAACCACATACAGACAATCACCAATTATCATATTCACAAAACAAGAATAGTATGGACAAGGTACTTGCCTCGAAATCACGATCGCAATAAGACGACGGATAGGACGCGGTCGAATAGCCCCGAACCCCCGGACAATACCAAGAACGTGATAGCACCACGAGTATTACGAGAAAAACACCACGCGAATCATCAATCACCAAACGGGATTGAACATCGGAACCCTCGAACACCTATAAACCTCCGGAAGGAACAATAACACATGGTTACGACGAGAATCAAGGCCAAAACAACGGAAATCCCAACAAACTATCAAAAGGAACTCATTCGAACATTTAATCGAACATTAAATGTTCAAGACCCTTCAAGAACAAAGAAAACACCCCTCGGGTCGAACAAACCAAGGATACGAGTATCCAATCCGTAGAACAAGTTCAAAACAATGTTTATACAACAATTAATTGATCAAAAACGGATTGGAATCGAAATCAAAAAGGAAAATCCCCAAATCTACAAAAACAAGGGTTCAAGCCAAAATACCTTGATTTGGATGAAGGATTCAAGTAGAGGTCGAAAATCTACAACAAGACTTGAGGTGGATGATCTCTACAAGTTTGGGAGCACTCAAATCGCCCAAAAATCGCCCACAAATCGCCTTAGATGGAAGGAGGAAGAAGAGAGGAGAAAAATGAAGTTTTCTCCTCGAAAATCTGCTAAAAAACGCAGAAAAAGCCCGTGTGCCACGGCACAGGATGAGTGTGCCGCGGCCTGGGGCCAAGAAAACGCCCAGAATTAGCTTAGTGCCGCGGCACAGCTGAAGTGTGCCGCGGCACACAGTACAGCCCACTCCAACACGAAAAAGGCACATCGTATAGTCTTAGCTATTTCGACCATAACTCCCTCGTCTGGACTCCGATTGACTCACCGTTTGAACCATTGGAAAGCTAACTTGATGTTCTATGAAATTGCAAAGATTCAGAATTTTTGGAGTTTCCAAGAATTAATGGTGACTTTACAAAGTCGAACTCCCACGTGAAAAAGTCGATTAAGGACACGGAACTCAACAAAACGACACCGAAACGAATTCGGATGACAAAAAGTGCAGAATTAATCATTCTCAAAATGACGAAATGGTCATGAGCGAGTCGTCAAAATGGACTCCGGATGAAAAAAGAAATTTACCGAAAATCGAAAATTGCGGATATTACAACTACCACTAGCAAACTCGAGTAATTAGCATGCGCTACAGGCGATGCTAGCGTGCTCTACTAAAAACAATAGCATGCGTTACCTCACACCTAGCGTGCGCTAACGCTTGCCCAGATGACAGAACCCAGCTACTACCTCTGCCAAACTCGAACCATTATTGTGCACTACTGGCAAAGCTAGCGCGCACTACCAAACACAAATAGCGTGCGTTAGCTCACGCCTAGCGTGCGCTAACTGCTTCACTTAATAACACCACTGTGATGTCCGATCAATACGAACATGCTCCGAAATATACGAAACTTTAAATCAACAACATCTCAATAAGCGCTTATAAGAGCGACAAAAGTGAAAGAACATCAAGGTCAAAAATTCATGAAAAGTAGGGGTATTACATTTCCCCCTCTAAAAAGAAGTTTCTTCCCGAAACTTAAGAAATAAAAAGTTCGGGGTATCTCGATCGTATCTTCTCTTCCATCTCCCAAGTCGCTTCCTCGACTCCATGTCTCGACCATTACACCTTAACCAATGAAATGGTTTTGTGCCGAAGCTGCTTCTCACGACGTTCAAGGATCTTCACCAGTCACTCTGGAAAGGTAACATCCTCAGCTACATCAATCTCACTAAATTCAATAATATGACTTGGATCCTACACGTACTTTCTCAACTGAAAAACGTGAAAAACATTATGGACATGACTCAAAGCTGGAGGCAACACCAAGCGATAAGCTAAATCTCAAACCCTGTCCAAAATTTCAAACGGTCCGATATACCTCGGACTAAGTTTCCCCTTTTTCCCGAAGCGGAAAACTCCCTTTTTCGGCGACACCTTGAGTAGAACATGATCTCCCACTTTAAATTCCAAGGGTCGACGACGAGTATCAGCTTAAGATTTATGACGGCTCTAGGCAGTCAACAACCGGTCTCGAATAATAGAAATCTTCTCCTTAGTTTCCATCAACATATCCGGTTCCGTTCCGACTAACTCTGAAGCCTCATCCCAAGATAATGGTGACTTACACCGCTTGCTATAAAGTGCTTCAAATGGTGCAATTTTAATTGATGCATGCCAATTATTTATTGTAGGCAAACTCGATCAATGGTAAATGAAGTTCCCAATCATTATTCCAGTCTAGGGCACAAGCCCGAAACATATCCTCTAATGTCTGGATTGTCTCAACTTGGTGCCCAAGGCCTGATAGACCGCTTGCCAGAAATGTGACACGTAACGGCCATCTCGATCAGAAACAATGGTTTTAGGGGCACCATGCAATCTCACAATCTCAGCTATAAAGGTTCGGGCCAATCTATCCGATCCGCAAGGATCTTTAATACCAAGGAAATGTGCAGACTTGGTTAATCGATCAACGATTACCCAAATCATATTCATTCCAGCTCTAGATCTCGGCATCCCCGTGATAAAATCCATGGAGATGTCTTCCCACTTCCACTCGGGAATGGGAAGCGGCTTCAACAACCCCGCTGGTCGTTGATGCTCTATCTTGACTTGTTGACACGTCAAACATCGCAATATGAACTTTGTGACGTCTTTATTCATATTATTCCACCAAAAATTTTGCTTCAAGTCCTTGTACATCTTACTCCTTACAGGGTGGATTGAGTGAGGCGTAGCATGGGCTTCTCGAAGAATTCTCTGTCTCAACTCCAGATTATTCGGGACACGAAGCCTGCCCTAAAATCTCAAGCTACTGTCCTCATGGGCCATAAAGCCAGGGGCTTTTCCCTTAATTACATCTTCCTTCAGTTGAGAAACCATCGAGTCACTCCACTATTTCCTCTTGATGTCATCAACCAAGGACGAAGTTATTTCGAGGGTACATGCACTCTTTGAAGCCAAACTTCTATACCTTGCTCGATTAAATCCTGACGAATCTTCGTCTGGGGTGTAAGAACCTCGAGCATCTGAAGTGAAGCCGGTTTGCGGCTCAAAGCGTCCGCGCCGACAATGGCCTTCCCCGGATGGTAAAGAATTTCCAAATCATAATCCTTAATATATTCCAACCAACGTCGTTGCCTCATATTCAACTCTTTCTAACTGAAAATGTACTTCAAACTCTTGTGATCAGTATAAATCCGACACGAAGAGCCATACAAATAATGCCACCAAATCATAAGTGCGAAAACAATTAAGGCCAATTCCAAATTATGAGTAGGATAGTTCATCTCATACGGCTTCTACTACCGTGATGCAAAGGCTATCGTTTTATCGTGCTGTAAAAGCACACAACCAAGCCCCTATCCTAAAGCGTCACTATAAACTGCAAATCCTTCCCCACCTTGTGGTAAAGCTAAGATCAGCGCTGAAGTCAAACGTCTCTTCAGTTCATCAAAGCTCTGCTGTCTCACAGCAGTCCAAACAAACTTTTATGTCTTCTGAAGTAATTGTGTAAGCGGCCGAGAGAGTTTCGAGAACCCCTCCACAAACCGACGGTAATACCCAGCAAGACCCAAAAAGCTACGAACTTCCTTAACATTATTAGGCAGTTCCCAATCTAGCACTGCATCGATCTTCTGCGAGTCAACACGAACCCCTTCGGCCGAAACCACATGGCCGAGAAATGTAAGTTCCTTCAGCTAGAACTCACATATTGAGAATTTCGCATAAAGGTGCTCGGCTCTCAACACATCTAGTATCAAACGCAAGTGTTGGGAATGCTCCTCCTCATCTCGAGAATAAATCAAGATATCATCAATAAAGACGACCACACATTTGTCAAGGTATTCAATAAATATCTTGTTCATTAACTGCATGAATACTTCCGGTGCATTAGTCAGTCCAAAAGGCATGACCACAAATTCATAATGTTCGTATTTCATCCAAAAAGCGGTTTTCAGAACGTCGGACTCTTTTACGCGGAGCTGTTAGTACCCTGATCTCAAATCAATTTTTGAGAATACTGCGGCTCCCTGAAACTGATCAAATAAATCATCTATACGAGGCAATGGATACTTGTTCTTGATGGTCACTTTTTGTTGCTCACGGTAATCAATGCATAAACATAGTGAACCATTCTTCTTTCTCACAGAAAGAACAGGTGCGCCCCAAGGCGAAGCGCTCGGTCTAATGTACCTTTTCTCCAACAGTTCTCCCAACTGATTCTTCAATTCATGCATTTCTAAAGGTGCCATACGATAAGGCGCCTTAGAAATCGGAGCCGCATCAGGTTCTAAATCAATAGAAAATTCTCTTTCTCGATCTGGTGGTAATCCCAGAAGATTGTCTAGAAAAACATCTGGATATTCATTAACAACTAGAATCAAAGAGAAATCGACTCCATTCCCTACCGACTTCAAAGCATAAGACCAATAGCCCAAGCAATCTTTATTCAAGAGTTTTACGGTCTTCATGGCGCTGATAAGCAACTTAGGTTGGCCCGATTTATGTCCCATATGGAACCCTCTTTGGTCATTATAGTGATATCATTAGTGCGGTAATTCATAATCGCTTGGTGACTCTCAAGCCAGTCCTCACCTCTGATAAAATCCTCACCCTCAATATCAACCACAATCAAGTTCGATAACCAATAAATACCTGTTATGCTCACCGGATAATTTCTAATCTCCCGATTCCCCACGATTCGATCCCTACTAGGCACCACCGCATTAGGTTCATCTGCTCGACGCATCTCGTAAACTTGTGGGTGTGACAAATTGATGCTAGAATCTCCCTCTCTAACGAGCTGACCCCATCCCCAGCCTCTGCCATAACCCTGTTGTGACTGGCTAACTGATTGTCGCTGATTCATACTCTGATCTCTATGTGCTGGGGCAAAAGACCGAGTACCCAAAGTCTGATCTTGTTCAGGGCAATAAACTGCCCTGTATCCCATCAGACCACAAGTGTGACATTTAAGAGGTGGGAAGTTGCACTCAAGATTGAGGTGGCCTGGATGAACACAATTAAAACAGATCATCGGGTTAGTTGAGGTGCCCGAAGCAAAACGAAAACTCTTTTTCCCTTCAAAAGAACGCGACGACTGCCCGACAAAATAGTTAGTCGACTGAGGTCTCTGAAAGTTGCCGCTCTTAGAGCCAGAAAAATTACCGGTGGTCTTTAACTTATTTGGCTCGTCTGTGGTGTTATTGTTGGAACACAACATGTCATATGCCAAAGCCCTGTCTTGGTATTCTTTTAGAGTAGTGCAAGCAAACCTGGCCATATAACGCCGTAAATCCATATTCATACACATGTCTAAATGGTGGATCTTGTCACGCTAATCACGCACCCGATTCTTCACATGAATCAGTTGTTGGTTGTATTCCACTATCTCCTGTGAGACTGGAATGTTGTGTAGCTTAGCTTCGAAAAAGACTCGGATCCTGCATTCTTGCACTCGCCAAGGACAAAACTCAGCCTCCAGCAGATTTTTAAATCCGTCCCATGTAGCAGCATGATCTTGCGGTTTAATAGCTTTCCACCAAGTTGAGGCTTCCTTAGCAAGAAAATACTGAGCAATAGGTACCTTCCTCGTTTCCAGACAGTCAACCGCTTCAAATACTTTCTACAATTCAAATATCCAACTTTATGAACCCTCTGGGTCGGTAGCACCGCTGAACTGCGGAGGATGCATACGGACCACATTCTGGAGCAAAACATCCGCTGTCGAATTAGGATTTTTCAGTTGAACAGCTTGGTCCAGTATAGTCATCTGATTTGCCAATTGTTGAGGAACATTCGTAACCCCAACATCTACATTATTCCCTTGACCGGTCGACTAGTCATGCTGATTCTCGGTGATGCACTGAATTAGATACACTAGGGGTAGCCGACCCCACAACCGAACTGAGGGAAACAGATGGGCCACGCCCTCTCCCTCGCCCGCGGCCGCGTCCACGACCTCAGCGCCTGTCAACAGACATTCTGAAGGATACAGAAAGTGCATAAGTATAATTCAAATAACCCGTCCACGAGGTGACCGATTCCCAAGAATACCAAATCAAAAGCGGAGCGATTAGGAAAAATACAAGAAGAGTAAAAGGACTTACTAGTACCAGTCGCACCAAGATCATGGCAATATAGTGATACTGTATTCGAACGATAACTCAATTCGACCCAAAAAGACCGACATCCTAGGTATCCATAAACCTAATCTCTGATACCATATTCTGTAACACCCCCCAAGTTATTCAGGGTATATTACAGTGTCGTGAGCCCCTCCTTAGGACCCACAAGGCTATAATACGCAGAACCATGAATTTCGACTAATAAGGTCTAAACATAATCCAGTAGAAGGCGATAAAAATGACACCAAGGTAATAATCAATTCGACAGGATACAATACATCAGGAATTAAAACATAGGGAAACACAAGCCAAAACATCAAGAACATATGAAGCACTACTCGTGTAACACCCCCAAGTTATTCAGAGTATATTACAATGTCGTGAGCCCCTCTGTGGGTCGCACAAGGCTATATATATGCGGAGCCATAAATTTTGACCGATAAGGTCTAAACATAATCCGTTAGAAGGCAATAGAAATGACACCAAGGTAATAATCAATTCGACAGAGTACAATACATCGGGAACTAAAAACCCAGGGCAAAACAGACCAAAACATCAAGAGTATCTGAAGCACTACTCGAGTGTTCATAACCATTCTAAGTACAACAATACTGAATAGATCAAATACAAAATATAGACAGAGACAAGACACAACATCAATCTTGCCCATCATCTTCGTGCCGACCCGGTATACGCCTATCCCCTCTCCTGGAACCTGAAAAATATAAAAGGTGCCCCAAAAGGGGTTAGCCATCGAATAGCTAGTACAAGTATATCGAATATGAAACATAATACTTCTCGACAATAAAGTAAACATACTCCTCATTTCATCAGACTCATGTAACGCTCCGACTTTCTAGGGTAAATAATGGGGAAAAATAAATAAAAGGTAAATTTTGAGAAAAATAATTTTTCTTGAGAATATAAAAATTCTCGCCTACAAAGTTGAGTCGCTACACTGACATAAACATAAATACATTTAAATAAGGTAACATTTCATCATAAATACGAGGTAAAAATTTGCGGCGGAAGAAAATAAATTATAATTTAATATTTCTAGTCAAAGTTTTCCCAAAAGTTTCAAAATAGTTGACATAAAGAAACATCATATAATAATTTCATCTTTCATATGCCCTCTCGGCTCGCTCCTTCGTCCATCCGGCTCGGTTCAACCTGCAGGTTCAATAAAGGTGGGGGTGAGCTTCCTTCAGCTCGTGGAAATCACACTGATCACAGTAATATACAATCTCATGGAAACCATAACATGAATAATCTATCACATTTTTCCTCAACGTAATTGCATACTCACAATATTACGTATAGCATGAATCGAGCACGCATACACGAATATTGAGGTTGCGCAGGTGCCCCCGCAACAACATCAAACATAAACACAATACCACATAACATGAATCGAGCACGCATGTGAATATTGAGGTTGCGCAGGTGTCCCCGCAACAACATAAAACATAAACACAATACCACATAACATGAATCGAGCACGCATGTGAATATTGAGGTTGCGCAGGTGTCCCCGCAACAACATATATCTTAAGATAGCCTCTTACACGAAAACAGGTTAGCCTGAATTACAACGTGCATAAAATTTTTAAACATGAATAGAAGATCACATACACAGTCCAATTAAAGCAATTAAAGTGATAGTGAAAATTCCCACCTGAAAAAAAATGATGATGTCTGACTTGAAATGAAGATGCTCGACTCACAGTCCTAAGCCCGTAAATCCTTGACAAAGTCTACATATAATAATAATAATAATTAAAATCCTTACAATTTATTATTTATATAATAAATGAAAGGATACGAATATCACTATATAATAACTGAAAATAAATTACAATTGCTAATTAATATTAACTGAAGAGTTAACATTATTAGTGACTGAAATTAAAATATTTATGCCATAATTATTACTATTAATTTGGAAGTCAATATTTTGAATGTCTCGGTCAAAATTAGGATTAAATTGAGGTTTGAAAGTTGACTGGGGGTCAAATTGTAAGAGTTTGGAAGCTGATTGGGTTACAATCGAGTTAATTAAACTGCCTGAGACTGAATTGAAGGATACTGGAAAACGTGAGGACTAACATGCAAAGCCCTAATTTCTCGCGGGTATATAAACCCTATCCTTCCTTCAGCCGACAACTTCATTTCCCTTCACCATTTCTCACTTTGCCGTCGCCCCTCTCTCCCTGCCTCTCCAGAACTCTCTCTTTCTAAATCGTTCCTCTTGGCCGAAGGTAAATGGCAAAAAACACATACTCGCTGGAAAATCGCACACACTCACAAAAGCACACCTACGAGCATCAAAGCTCACTGTAAGGGTTCTATGCACCAGCCGCGAATGAGCTTCGGATGGCAGCGGCCATCTACAAAACATGGTGTTTGCGGCGGAGAGCTCGCGGCAAAGCTCCGATTCTGATCGGCGATAGGCTCGGCCCCTGGGCTTCCAGATTCGGGTAAGTTTGGGTATTTCGATTTTGGGTCGGATCGAATGAAGTAGGCTTAAGATTTGAGTAAGATGTAGCGGCGGCTCGATTGGGTTGGTCGGCCGGTGAAGGATTCTGACACAGCGATCGGTTCGATGCAGCCATGTTCACGGGTTCGGGCCGAGGGTTCTGAAAATCTGGGAGTTAAGTTCACGGTGAGGGTTGTATATTCAGGTTTCGAGTTTGATTTCGGGCTCGGCCCGGATTTTGATTTGTTGTTGTTAGTCAATTTCTGTAGATAAATTATGGATCGATGACGCATTTTAACAGATTTGGTTTGAGGGTCGAACTTGATTTCGGGTTGAGCTTATGGTACTGGGGTAATGGATTTGGGTATGCCGTACCTCTCTATATGTTAAATTCATATGGGCGTTGTTCTAATATTACTGCTTGTTTTGGTTGTGCAGGAGATATTCGAGGATGGATAAAAAGGAACTAATTGGGAGTAGAATAAATATTGTTAAATGAGTTCGTCATAAAATGATACGATTGATATTTGGGATACGAATCGGTGAACTCGATGAGTCGAGTAGGATGGATTCTAGGTAGATATGGGGAATTAAATTGTCTATGAAATTTCAGATTTTGATTCAAAATACACTAAGAAAATATTGGATGTTGAATATTGAGTTTTACCTCGCCGGAGAAACGTGGAGGTGTCGGATAAACAGGGGCAGGACAGGAACTTCGATTTGGTGTTGGATGCTGAATCTTCTTATTTTCAAAATTTCTTTTCTCCCATGAACTTTTGGCAGTAGAGTTGTGCAGATTAGTTTGATGAATACTGCCGCGAAGAACTATTCTGGACAGCTTCTCTTTTTTTTTTTTTTTTGTTGTGGAAGAAGAAGAAGAAGAAGAAGACGGCGCTGGGAAGAAAAGGTGTATTTGTGTTGTATGTGTTGTATTGTGTATTTGTACAGTAGAAGCTGAATATTTATACTGTAGGTTTAGGGTTAGGGTTAATTAATTTCTTTTTGGGCTTGTATTAATTTCCTGGGTTTGTAATATTATTATGGGTCAGCACAATGTGTATTTGGGCCAATGATAAAAACAATAATTATTATGATAATAATAATAATAATAATAATAATAATAATAATAAAATTAATAATAACAATGGTAATAATTAATAATATCGATACTAATAATAATATCGAAAGTAATATAAATGATGATATATAAATATAATGAAGATAAAAATATTAATACTATTAATATTTATATCGTTCCTATTATAAATATTATAATAATAATAATACCTTTAATTATCATAAAAATGACTAATATTAAATGTTTTGAAATTAACTTGAGAAATTGACTCGGGCTAGGACTTGTGATACGTCGAACTAAATGTTCATGATTCCTTAAATGAAATTAAATAACATGAAATGCATTATAATATTATTATAATTAATAATATTACATTATAAAAATGACGGGTATTACAACTCAAGACTAGTATTCCGGAGTAACTAAATCTTATAACAACTCATTTCAATACATACGTGATTAACCATGGAATCGCACCCACGACAACGGAACCCTCTGAGGTCCCATCGGACCCTCCTAGAGTGGTTAACCCCAAAATATTCGTGGAACCGCACCTACGGCAAAGGAACCCTCTGAGGCCCCGTCATACCCTCCTAGAGTGAATACATACAACCATACAACTCTTATACCTCACTTTCAAGGTCGAGAACGTACAATCATAAACATATACTTGCTTTTGAGACATTAGAACCGAAGTGAAAACTATATTCAAGCTCGGGAGGTCCAAGAACGCACTTCCGAGCCTAAACGCTTCATAAGGAAATACGATAATCAATCATCAGTACTCAATTCTCAAGGAAGACTCCCGAACCCCCCCTTTTACGATTCATAAATCTTCAAAGTATTCACATAGAGGTTGGAAATCATCCAAACCTTCTCCACTTCAAGTGATATGCAAAAATATTCGTATAATCGTAAGGGAAACATGGGTACGGGGTAGATACATCATAATCTCAAGGATTTCAAGCTTCAAAATGGATTAACCGGGCGGATCTAAGAAAAATCCCCAAAAATTCCCCAAACTAGGGTTCTAAGGAATTTACCTTAATTCGGAGAGAAGAAACAGATTAGATGTTGTATAATCTTTGTTATCCAACCAAAGATGATGATGGATGATGAGAAGTTGTCCCAAATCACCTCAAGATTGCCTCTCTCACATGCTCTCGTCGGAAGAGTAAGAAATGAGAAGAGAAATTACGCAAAACACGACTGACCAATCTTATATAATGGACCTAATTAGCGTGTGCTAATTTATGAGAATAGCGCGCACTAACGGGGTCACCCGGTAGTCCAGTAGATTCTGACCGGCATTGTTAGGGTGCGCTACTAACAGCATTTCGTGCGCTAACTGCTACCATGCAGAAATTCCAAACTCACTGCCCAATTCACTAGCGTGCGCTACAAGCTATAATATCCGGATAATTGTTGGGTATTTTCATCTGTATTTTGAATCTTGTAATATTCAACTTTGTGGTATCAACATTCATGATCATATGCAACTACATCATAACATACATTAGCAGGTTAGCATAACGTACGTTAAAGAGCTTCGGATAACGTATGCTATGGACGAAGAGTAGCGTACGTAATGGTAGTCAATGACAGACCAGTCTGGTGAGCACATGGGTCAGTTGGTGTTGGGTTCCGGATAAGATTCCCACGTGAACCTGGACGGCTTTTTAATAAAGCAGGTCAACGAGGCTTAATGTACGTTAGATGCGGGTGATAACGCGCGTTATGTTCATACGATTACATACATAAAGGTTCTGGATAGCGTGCATAATAGAAGACCAGGAACGAGACAGTGAGATATTGTCGGACGTTAACGTGCGTAAAGGATTTCAAATAGCGTACGTTAATACTATAACATACCTAAGGCTTTGAGGCTAACGTACGTAAATTTCAGAACTTTATAAATCGGATATCACCCCATTTCATTTCACTCTCGTTTTCTTTCATTTCCTATCCTATTTATACAAACCCAGAGAGCCCTCCTGCAACATAAACATTGTTTCTAGCATATGTACTTAGTCATTGAAGTTGGGAAGCATCTTGGATTGACACTCAAGCTTCAGGTGTTGGGTTTCACCAAGTGTTTCGTTGTTTCCTCCATATTAAGGTATGTTAATACTCTTCCAACCTCCGATTCTTGTTCTTAAGAATGCTATGAACATAATACTGAGACCATTGAGTTTGTTAATAACCTTTTAGGTTGTACACCATGTCTTAGAGAGTTTGAAGTAATCATGTTTAGAACTTCTATGAGTAAGAAGATTATAATCGAACCTTATTGAGTTGAAACCGAGTATGTAGTTTCTGAGATTTGTTGCATGTTTTGTATGGTGATTTCGAATTACTTGTATACCAATGACTTGTTAATATCATCACCTAAAATGGAGATATCCAAGAACATGAATTTTAGGGGTTTCACTAAGATTAATTCATGTTTAGTAAGAGGTGTTCTTCAAATGTAATTCCTGACTTTTAGGGACTTCTTGAGATGATAATCTTCATATTGATGTTTGGAACGAAGTGTTTTGATTGGTAACAATTTTTCATAACTTAAAACTTTAGCAAGAAGAATTGCTTGCGGAGGGACGAGATACCATGGAGCTGAACTAATTTGGAACTCGGTTGAAATGTGAATAATCGAACCAAGCATTGATTTGTTAATTAGAATTTGAGTATGGATTCGTGATGATTGAGTATCTCGAAGTTCGTAGAACATCAGCATTTCACCCCATGATCATCATTCGTTTTATGTATAGAATGGTATTAGTTTAGCTTAGTGATCATTGGGTGGTAAACCATGAACCGGCCATAGATGGAGTGTTAACTCGGCCACGGATTAGAACATTAGATGTTCGTAAGTTAGTTTTATTACATGAGTTGAGTTGTTGTTATTTTCTTTGGTAAGATTCGAGGTTTGCGAACGGTTGATCGAAGGAGCGGCCTTCGAGTTTGTTGAAGTCGTGAAGTGTTTATTTCTCGCCATCTTTCAAAGGCAAGTACTTTAATTATGCTTTATGTATTGATGTTATACATGTTGTCGTACATATGTGTCGTTGTTGTATGTCCACCTCGTGTTGGTCCCACGAGATCATCTTGGGATCTATGCTAGCATGCGCTGGATTCACTGGACAGGTTTTTCCACCTCGTGTTAGTGCGACGGGATCATCTTGGGATCTATGCAGTGAACGCTGGATCATAGGAATTACCATGTGTATGTTGTATCATGTTGTGTATGGTATTGTGAGTCTTCTCGTGGTAGAGACTCGTTGTTATTGTTGTTATTCTTCGTGAGATATTGAATAATATGTTGTTGTATAATTATCGTACTTGTACTAGCATCGTTGTGCTAACCCCTTCGGGGGTGGACATTTGTTTTATGTTCAGGATACATGAGGACGGGGAAGCAACCACTTGAGCTGCATGATGACGAGGGTGCGGAGTGATGTTATGGCCGGGATGGTTTGTCAGTTGCATTTTTTTTTAATAAAGTACTCGAGTACGCTGTCGTTTTGTTCTTCCTTTGAAATTTATATTCAGATTTTGGTCTATTTGTACTTTTCATACTCATGATGTAATAATAAACTTTACAGTTGGTATTTAATAATGTTGTTTTTAAATTCTTAGCCTAGTAAATCCGGACTTCAAGGGTTTATGGTGCTATAACAATCCTGAATATCTCAGGGAGTTACAGAATATGTTATCAGAGCTAAGGTTATGGATATCTCGTTCGTTGGGTTAAATTAGGGTTCAAATGTGTCATTTTGAGTTAACCGGCCGCGAATAACATCATTGTACTGCCTACGTCTTCATGTGAGAGGTGGTTGTAAGTTTCCAAACTCTAACTTATCCTTTACATGTTATACTTTTTGAACATTAGTACGATGTTGTTCCCTATATATTGAGTATTTATGCTTACAGTATGATGAGAATAGGACGTGGATGTGGTCGCGGTCGTGGACGTGGAGGTAGAGATGCAGAGAGGGAAGCTTCACCCTCTGTTCCTGATTTGCTGTCGAATCAGGCTAACTCCAATTCTGGAGAACAGCAAGAGTCCGTTAATAATGAACGAGAAAAGACGGTGGAGATAAATGTCAATCCATCCGTTCCCGACATACTACGCCAAGTGGTCACCCAGAAGATCCAATTTGCTCATGTAGTGGACAGAATGCAAGTGGTGGTAGGATTGCAGCCGAGGGAATGACAGTAAGGCATCCCAGACTTGGGAAATCGAGGAAACAGATGGCTTTAGGAGGTGGCGAAGATGCACTCACCGAAATTCAATGGTTTTTCTGAGACACCGGCATGGGATCATTGGTTGAGAGAACTTGAGAAAGTATTTGCCGAGATTAACTACCTAGATGACCGGAGAGCCCCCATTGCCCAGTATTTTCTAACAGGAGAATCATTCGAGTGGTGGGAATCCATCCGACCTGTTGATCATGATGCCGATAGGGGAGAGTTCAAACTTATGATGGAAGCTCAGTACTGCCCTCATCCGGTGAGAGAAGATAAGGTTCGAGAATTTTTCTCCACGCAGCATTTGGATGTGCCGGTGGCTCAGGCGATTAAGACATTTAATCAATAGCTGGCGTTTGTTCGACACCTAGTTAAAACCGATGCAGAAATCAAGATTCACTTTGATATGAGAATGAAGATGGAGATACAGAGGTACATGTCAGGTTTTGAATGAACCACTCTTCGCCAGTATCAAGACAAAGCTCTGGCGTATAAAATGAAAGAAGCAGCTATGGAAAAGTTCTCTGAGTCCAAGAAGCAGAAAGTCTCTGGTAGTTTCACATAACACAAGAGTAGTGGGCCCCGCAAATCCCAATCATCCTTTCATTCATTCAAGAGGCCTTCGCATCCATCCAAAGGTGGAAAGAACTCCAGAGCAGTATCAGCAATGGCCGATGCAACCAGGAAATGTTTTAACTGTGGTCGGACAGGACACTATCGACGTGATTGCTCCCTCCCTGCCGTGACTTGTTACGATTGTGGACGAGAAGGACATAATGCGGTGTTCTGTGAAGAGGCTATAAAATCTTTTTGAGCTCGTAATTCACAGCCAGTCCAGAAAGAGGCGAGCGTCCCTCATACGCAACAGAGCGTTCAGCCGCCCCAAAATTTCGGCCGAGGTAGAGGCAGAGGACAGTACAATCGAAGAGAGGCATAAAGTGCTGGATCCGATCCTCCACGCATTTATGAGATGTGGAGGGCAGCCGATACAGGAGCTACACATTCGTTTATATCATTGTATTGTGTTAATTGTTTGAACATTTCTTGTTTTCATGAATGTGAGCCTTATATTGTGGGTTTACCGAGTGGGGAAAGAATTATGGGGAACTTAGAAACTAGAGATTTTCCTGTATCAATTAGAGGTAAAGAGTGGCCGTCAAATCTGATTGTGGTAGAGATACAAGGAGACGATCTGATTCTTGGAGACGATTGGCTTAACCGATATGGAGCCATTGCAAACTGCCACGAGAGGAATATCTCGATGATAGATGAAGATGGTTCCGAATTATTATTCGAGGGATGGAGACCAGGAAGCTCGGGAAAAGTGATCAAAGCTATGAAAGTCGTCAACCTGCTAAAGCAGGGATGTACCAGGTACTGGTGTTATGCGATGAAGAAAGAGGAAGGAAGCATAGAGATTTCATATATTCCTGTTGTGAATGAATTTCCAGACGTGTTCCCTGACGAATTACCAGGACTACCTCCACAACGAGATGTAGAGTTTACCATCGAGCTAGAACCAGAAGCTACACCGATTTCTAAGGTGCCATATCGTATGGCTCCTACTAAGATGTATGAATTGAAGAAGCAACTGGAAGAGCTACTGGACAAAGGTTATATTCAGCCAAGTGTTTCGCCCTGGGGTGCACCAGTTCTTTTTGCTCGAAAGAAAGATGGATCGCTTCGATTGCGCATCAACTATCGAGAGCTGAATAAGATGATGATCAAGAATACGTACCCGTTGCCACGGATTGATGATTTGTTCGACTAGTTGCAAGGAGTGATAGAATTTTCGAAGATCGATTTGAGATCGGGATACCATCAATTAAGGATTAAAAAATCAGATGTTCCGAAATTAGCATTCAGAACTCGCTACGGACATTATGAGTTTGTGGTGATGCCGTTTGGTCTCACTAATGCACCTGCTGTATTTATGCAGTTAATGAATCGAGTGTTCATAGAGTATTTGGACAAGTACGTAGTTGTGTTCATCGATGATATTTTGGTTCATTCCAAGAGTCCGGAAGAACATACGCAGCACTTGCGGATCATTTTGAACCTCTTGAGAAGCGAGCAGTTATATGCCAAACTTTCCAAATGTGAATTCTGGCTAAAGGAAGTGATGTTCCTTGGTCACGTGGTATCAGCGGAAGGGGTTCGAGTAGATCCCCAAAAATTCGAGGCAATTTTGGAATGGAAGTCTCCTAAGAACGTGAAGGAAGTCACAAGTTTCTTAGGACTTGCTGGGTATTATCGTCGGTTCGTGGAAGGGTTCTCCAAAAGTACCCGTCCACTTACTTGATTGCTGCAGAAAACCCAAAAGTTTGAATGGAACGAAATGTGTCAGGCCAATTTTGATGAATTGAAGAAGAGATTGACGAGGCGCCAATTTTGAAGGATTCGTAGTTTACAGTGACGCTTCAAATCAAGGTCTCGGGTGTGTACTGATGCAGAATTAGAAGGTGATTGCCTACGCTTCATGGTAGTTGAAACCATATAAAGTAAATTATCCAACTCGTGATTTGGAGCTGGCAGCTGTTGTTTTCGCCTTGAAGATATGGAGACACTATCTATACGGAACTCACTGTCAGATCTTCACAGATCACAAGAGTCTTAAATATATCTTCAGTCAGAAGGAGTTGAACATGCGGAAGAGTAGATGGCTGGAATTGTTTAAGGACTATGATTTGGAGATTCTTTATCATCCAGGCAAAGTGAATCTAGTGGATGATGCACTGAGCCGCAAACCCAATTCTATTAGAATGCTGGAAATGCTCACGTCCCAGTCCAGCATTCAACGAGAGTTGTTTTGTGAATGAATTGAAGTATGGTTGCAAGGAGTCTAAGGGCAACTGTGTATGATGAAATTAACTTTGCCGTTAATCGAAGAAATCAAATATAAGAAATTGGATGATCCTCTGATGATTCGGTTACATGATGGAGTGAGCAAGGGAAAGGCCCCAGGATTTGTAATTCATGAAGGCGGATTTTTGAGATTTCAATGTCGTCTTTGTGTTCCCGATATTGATGCTTTGAAATAGACAATCATGAAGGAAGCTCACAATACATCCTATTCTATTCACCCAGGCACTAGTAAGATGTATAAGGATCTGAAGCAGAATTTTTGGTGGGGCAACATGAAGAAAGACGTGGCGGAATATGTCTCGAAGTGTTTAACTTGTCAGCAGGTTAAGATCAAACAACAGCAACCCTCCGGAATGTTTAAGCCACGTCCGATTCCTGAATGGAAGTGGGAAGATATATTAATGTACTTTATCATCAGTATGCCGAAGACTAGAACAGGGATGAACATGATTTGGGTGATAATTGATCGCCTAACCAAGTAAGCTCATTTTATGGGTAGTAAGGATACTTGGAGACCAGAGAAATTGGCATGAGTGTTTATTGCGGAGATAGTCCGATTGCATGGTACACCAAAGACCATTATTTCTGATCGAGATGGTCGCTTCGTGTCACAATTTTGGAAAGCGGTTCATAGAGCCTTGGGAACCGAGCTGAACTTTAGCACAGCTTACCATCCTCAAACTGATGGACAGTCTGAGAGAATTATTCAAATAATGGAAGACATGTTGAGAGCTTGTGCCTTAGACTGGTCGACTGATTGGGAAACTCATCTGTCGTTGATTGAATTCACTTACGATAATAGTTGGCATGCTTCTATTAAGATGGCACCTTTCGAATCATTGTACGGGAGAAGATGTAGATCACCCTTATGTTGGGACGATTTGTCTGATT
Source organism: Orobanche coerulescens (assembly GCA_033398695.1). Classification (NCBI taxonomy): domain Eukaryota; kingdom Viridiplantae; phylum Streptophyta; class Magnoliopsida; order Lamiales; family Orobanchaceae; genus Orobanche; species Orobanche coerulescens. The sequence goes on along the minus strand of CM065807.1, from coordinate 115,663,918 downwards.
TAATCGGGATGGAAACAGAATTGATAGTACAGACTCAAGAGAAGGAAGCTTTGATTCGTGAAAGGCTGTTGACTGCCCAGAGTCGACAGAAGTCTTATGCAGACATGCGACGTCGCCTATTAGAATTTGGAATTGGGGACCACGTACTTTTAAAGGTTTCTCCTACTCGGGGGGGGGGGGGGGGGGGTTTAGCTTTCGAAGGAAGGGAAAGTTGAGTCCGAGATACATCGGACCATTCGAGGTTCTTGAGAGAGTTGGAGAGTTGGCGTACAGGTTGGCCTTGCCGCCATCGCTGAGTCGTATTCATAATGTGTTTCACGTATCTCAGTTACGGAAGTACATACCAGATCCCAGTCATGTCATCGATTTCGGCGAGATCGAAGTAGCTAATGATGGCACGTTCGAGGAGAAGCCAATCAAGATACTCGAGAGTCGAGTCAAACAATTGAGAAATAAAGAGACCACCTTGGTTAAAGTTCACTGGTTGCGACACAGATTCGAAGAAGCTACTTGGGAGATGGAGGATAGTATGATTCAAGATACCCAAAATTATTTTCATCTTAACTTTCGGGACGAAACTTCTTTTTAGAGGGAGAGTCTGTAATATCTGGATAATTGTTGGGTATTTTCATCTGTATTTGAACCTTGTAATATTGGAATTTGTGGTATCAATAATAAAAGTGTGATTTTTCCCATATTCGTATTCCAGCATTCATGATCATATTATGAAGAGTTTGCAAAATTCATGCATGCAACTATGTCATAACATACGCTAGCAGGTTAGCATAACGTACGTTAAAGAGCTGTGGATAGCGTACGCTATGGACGAAGAGTAGCATACATAATGGTAGTCAATGATAGACAAGTCTGGTGAGCACATGGGCCAGTTGGTGTTAGGGTCCGAATAAGATTCCCGCGTGAACCGGGATGGCTTTTGAATAAAGCGGGTCAAGGAGGCTTAACGTACGTTAGATGCGGGTGACAACGTGCATTATGTTCATACGATTACATACGTAATGGTTTTGGATAGCGTACGTAAGAGAAGACCAGGAACGAGACAGTGAGCTATTGTCGGACGTTAACATACGCAAAGGATTTAAAATAGCGTATGTTAAAACTATAACGTACACAAGGCTTTGAGGCTAACGCACGTAAAGTTCAGAACTTTATAAATAAGATATTACCCCATTTTATTTCACTCTCGTTTTCTTTCATCCCTTGTCTGATTTCTGCAAACCTAGAGAGCCCTCCTGCAACATAAATAATGTTTTAGCATCTCTACTTAGTCATTGAAGTTGGGAAGCATCTTGGATTGGCACTCAAGCTTTTGGTTTTGGGTTTCACCAAGTGTTTCGTTGTTTCCTCCATATTAAGGTATGTTAATACTCTTCCAACCTCCGGTTCATGTTCTTAAGAATGCTATGAACATACTACTGAGACCATTGAGTATGTTAATAACCTTTAAGGTTGTACACCATGTCTTAGAGACTTTGAAGTAATCATGTTTAGAACTTCTATGAGTAAGAAGATTATACTCGAACCTTATTAAGTTGAAACCTAGTATGTAGTTTCTGAGATTTGTTGCATGTTTTGGATGGTGATTTCGAATTACTTGTATACCAATGACTTGTTAATATCATAACCTAAAATGGAGATATCCAAGAAGATGAACTTTAGGGGTTTCACTAAGATTAATTCATGTTTAGTAAGAGGTGTTCTTCAAATGTAATTCCTGGCTTTTAGGGATTTCTTGAGATGATAATCTTCATATTGATGATTGGAACGAAGTGTTTTAATTGGTAACAATTGTTCTGTACTTAAAACTTTGGCAAGAAGAATTGCTTGCGGTGGGATGAGAAATCGTGGAGTTGAACTAATATAGAACTCGGTTGAAATGTGAATAATTGAACCAAGCATTGAGTTTTTAATCAGAATTTGAGTATGGATTCATGATGATTGAGTATCCTGGAGTTCGTAGAACATCAGCATTTCACCCTGTGATGATTATTTGTTTTACGTATAAAATGGTATTGGTTTAGCTTAGTGATCATGGGGTGGTAAACTGTGAACCGGCCATAGATGGAGTGTTAACTCAGCCACAAATTAGAATGTTAGATGTTCGTACATTAGTTTTGTTACGTGAGTTATGTTGTCGTTATTTCCTTTTGTAAGGTTCGAGGTTTGCGAACAGTTGATCGAAGGAGCGGCCTTCAAGTTTGTTAAAGTCGTGAAGTGTTTATTTCTTGCCATTTTTCAAAGGCAAGTACTTAAATTACGCTTTATGTATTGATGTTATATATGTTGTCGTGCATATGTGTCGTTGTTGTATGTCCACTTCGTGTTGGTCCGACGGGATCATCTTGGGTTCTATGCTAGCATGCGCTGGATCATTGGACAGGTTTTTCCACCTCGTGTTGGTCTGACGGGATCATCTTGGGATCTATGCAGTGAATGCTGGATCATCCGAATTACCATGTGTATGTTGTATCATGTTATGTTTATCATGTTGTGTATGGTATTGTGAGTCTTCTCATGGTAGAGACTCGTTGTTATTGTTGTCATTGAGGATGTTGTTATTATTATTCGTGAGATATTGAATGATCTGTTGTTCTATAATTATCGTACTTGTACTAACATCGTTGTGCTAGCCCCTTTGGGGGTGGACATTTGTTTTATGTATAGGATACAGGAGGACGGGGAAGCAACCACTTAAGCTGCATGATGACGAGGGTGCGGAGTGATGTTATGGCTGGGATGGTTTTTCAATTGCATTTTGTTTTTAATAAAGTACCCGAGTATGCTGCCGTTTTGTTTTTCCTCTGAAATTTATATTCGGATGTTGGTCAATTTGTATTTTTCATACTCGTGATGTAATAATAAACTTTACAGTTGGTATTTAATAATGTTGTTTTTAAATTCTTAGCATAGTAAATCCTGACTTCAAGGGTGACGGCGTTGTAACAATCCTGAATATCTCGGCGTGTTACATAGGCGATACTAGCGCCCGCTACTCAACTCCTATATCGTGCATTAGCACATGCCTAGCGTGCGCTAACTGTTCGTCCAGAGAACAGAAACCAACCTACTGCTACTGCCAAACCCGAGTAATTAGCATTCGCTACAGGAGATGCTAGCGCGCACTACCAAACTTAAATAGCGTGCGTTAACTGCTTGCCCAGAGAACAGAACCCAGCTACTGCCTCTGTCAAACTCGGACCATTATCGTGTGCTACTGGAGAAGCTAGCACGTGCTACCAAACAGAAATAACGTGCGTTAGCTCACGCCTAGCTTACACTATCAGCTTTACCTAATAACACTGCTGCAAAGTCCGATCAATACGAACATTTTCCGAAAGATATGAAACTCTAAAATCAACAACATCTCAATAATCGCTTACAAGAGCGACAAAAGTGATAGAACGTCAAAGCCCAAAAATTCACGAAAGGTACGGGTATTACATTTCCCCATCTAAAAGATGTTTCGTCCCGAAACTTAAGAAATAAAAAGTTCGGGGTATCCCGATCGCATCTTTTATTCCGTCTCCCAAGTCGCTTCCTCGACTCCATGTCTCGACCATTGCACCTTAACCAACGGAACGGTTTTATGCCGAAGATGCTTCTCACGATGTTCTAGGATCTTTCCCGGTCTTTCTGGAAAGGTAACATCCTCGGCTACATCAAATGGTGCCATTTTAATCGACGCATGCCAACTATTGTTGTAGGCAAACTTGATCAACGATAAATGAAATTCCCAATCATTACTCCAGTATAGGGCACAAGACCGCAACATATACTCTAAGGTCTGGATTGTCTGCTCAGTCTGACCGTCTGACTGAGGATGAAAAGACGTACAACTCGGCGCCCAATGCTTGATGGACCGCTTGCCAAAAATGTGACACGAAACGGCCATATCGATCAGAAACAATAGTTTTAGGGGCACCATTCAATCTCACAATTTGAGCTATAAAGATTCGGGCCATTCTCTCCGGTCCCCAAGTATCCTTAATACCAAGAAAATGTGTAGACTTGGTTAAACGATTACCCATATCATATTAATTCTGGCTCTAGATCTCGGCATCCCCGTGATAAAATCAATAGAGATGTCTTCCCACTTCCACTCGGGAATGGGAAGCGGCTTCAACAATCCCGCTGGTCGTTGGAGCTCGATCTTGACTTGTTGACACATCAAACATCGCAATACGAACTCTGCGATATGTTTCTTCATATTATTCCACCAAAAGTTTCGCTTCAAGTCCTTGTACATCTTACTCGTTCCAGGGTGGATTGAGTAATACATAGTATGGGCTTCTCGGAGAATTCTCTGTCTCAACTCCAAATTATTCAGGACACACAGCCTGCCCTGAAATCTCAAAATGTTGTCCTCATGGACCATAAATCCAGGGGCTTTTCCCTTAATTACATCTTCCTTCAGTTGGGAAATCATCAGGTCACTATAATGTTTTCCTTTGATGTCGTCAACCAAGGACGAAGTAATTTCGAGGGTACACAACCGTCCCTGCACTCTCTGAAGCCTAACTTCTATACCTTGCTCGATCAAATCCTGATGAATCTTTGTCTGGTATGTAAGAACCTCAAGCATCTGAAGTGATGCCGATTTGTGGCTCAAAGTGTCCGCGACGACATTGGCCTTCCCTTGATGGTAAAGAATTTCTAAATCATAATCCTTAAGCAATTCCAACGAACGTCGTTCCTGTAATACCCGGTTGTAATTCAGTCATTATCATTCAGTAGTTATCATTCAGTAATTGTCACTCAGTAATTATTCACTCATTAATAATCATTCATCGTTCATATTTATTCATTATATTCACCGATCAGAGTATTTGTATCATACGTAAGTTATTATTCGTCTTCCTACCTGGTTGGAGGATTGAACCGTGGTTATCATCATTGTTATCTTTCATAGTGGGCTGTGTGTAAGGAATAGGGCATGCTACGTACTCTCTTTAGCGCGCGCTAATTGAGTACGGGTAGCGCACGCTACCTCTCCGTATTAGCACATGCTAATGTGGTTCAGGCCTGCAGTCCAGAAGGCACTGGACTGCAGTCGAGTTGGATTAGCGCACGCTACGAATGGTAAGTAGCGCACGCTAGTAATTTTTGGATAGCGCCCGCTATCCAGTCCGTGTAGCACGCGCTAAGGCCGATCAGGCAGAGTCCAGTGGGTACTGGACTAATTTTGGAATAATTCCTAGCGCACGCTATGAGTGGATTTTAGCGTACGCTAATGGGGCAGTAGCGTATGCTGATTATTGGGCGTAGCGCGCGCTATCGCGATCAGGTCAGAGGACATGAGGTTCTGGACTTCAGTCACTGGACATCAGGTATTTAGCTAGCGCACGCTAACATTTGGAGTTAACGCATGCTATCGGGAGGGCGTTAGCGCACGCTATCAAGTCGTAGCGTATGCTAACGAGGCAGTCAGAGTTCACTGGACTGTCCGGTTAACCCGTTAGCGCACGCTAAATAACAGGTCGTAGCGTGTGCTAATATGGGAATAGTATAAATTAGACAGTCAGGCCAAGTTTCTTCATTTCTCGTTCTCATTCGTTTGGGCGTTTCTGGGCGATTTCGGGCGATTCGGAGAGATCTTTTCGATCTGCACTCACCTATCATCATCATCAAGCTTATCATTCGGATTAATCATCATTTCATACTCTCCAACACATCAAATCAAGGTAATTATTTCTTGGATCTGGAATTTCGGATTTTGGGTATTTTCCTTCCAATTTCTTCGTGTAAGCTTGGATTGTTGTTGGATCATGTTAGATATGGATTATCTACCTTGGATAAATGTATTCCTACGGATTTATTGATATGTTTTTTTCTGATTTGATTAACATTTGGAGAATTAATCAAGAAGCCTTGATGTTGACTTTGGTTATTTTTGTGGGTTCCCGATTATAGTTGTCGTAACTTCGAGTTGTGGTTTCCTATTGGAATATTGATATCATTGAAGGTGCTTGTTGGGCTGAACTACTCATATTGGAGTTGGTTTCAATATATTTGGGTTTTGGTTGTAATCAAGGGTTGATGTTCGCTAAGTGGTTGTTTGAATGCCTCAATGAGTTTGGATATTGTTGTATCGACCTTTGAGTTAGTCGTAATTCATGCTTGATACGTATATTGAATGGATTATTGGTAATTGTGATATTCAAGGTTGTTCGAGCGACCGACATCTCATTTTAGGACGTTGTTCGAGGAAGGACGTTCTTCATCGGTGTTGTGTAAGTTAATTCTTACTTGGTTAAAAGGATACTCATTCCTTTCGTGGTTGTTCATTCATAAATCATAATCATAATTCATTCATAGTGTATTAATCGTATTGAGACCTGTATTTGTCAAATAATCATTTAATTCACGAGGAACGACGGTCCCAATCATTTCAATGAGCTATCTTTCATTTCACTATTATTTCATCTCGGTGAGTTATTCTTGACCTTGTCGGATTATTATTCGTTAATATTCATCATGGTCATTCTTGTTCATATGACCTTCTGGGTTCATATTGCGTGGCCGGGTGGGGATGTGTGGAATTTTTAGTCGGGCACGTGATAGTCATGTGATCGGGTTCACCGACACAATGGATTGTGCACACGATAATGTACCTTCGTGAGACTAATTAGGTACAAGGACGGGTGTGTCCGGACACTCGTCTTGTGCACATGCACATACCATTACGGGCGTACTACAATGCCCCTCTTCAGCTTAATTTCATAATTAAGATATATCATGATTGTGTTTATTCAACTCTTGAGGATTTTTGTTTTGTGTAACTGACCCCGTTGGGGCATGTTGTTTTCAGGTCATGGCAAGGCTAAAGCATGGGAAGAGAACGTTGACGGCGAGGAGTCCCAATGATACTAGTAGGGGGCCCAGTCCTTCCAGTCATTCGTGTTTTCTTCATTTTATTTCCACCACAGATTTCCGTTTGGATGTTCATTTTCATTCGATGTTGTATATTTTATCTTCATATAAAATATACTTGTATTCTGTATTTTCCTGGGGGTGTTGTACTTGAAACTCCTCATCGGAGTAATTAATGATATAATGTGGTTCGGTACTACAATTATATCACTTAATTCATTCGCCTAGTGGGTCCCAGTCGGAGGTCCACGGCACTGTAATACTCGCCTAGTTTGGGGTGTTACAGTTCCCTCATATTCAACTCTTTTTGATTGGAAATGTACTTCAAACCCTTGTGACGATGTAAATCTGACACGAAGAGCCATACAAATAATGCCGCCAAATCTTAAGTGCGAAAACAGTTGCGGCTAATTCCAAATCATGAGTAGGATAGTTCATCTCATATGGCTATCGTTTTATCATACTGCATGAGCACACATCCAAGTTAAAATCGGCACTGAAGTCAAATGTCTCTATAGCTCATCGAAGCTCTGTTGTCTCTCAGCATTCCAAACAAACTTTTCTATCTTCTGAAGTAATTGCGTAAGTGGCCGAACGAGTTTCGAGAACCCCTCGACAAACCAACGGTAATACCGAGCAAGACCGAAAAAGCTACGAACTTCCTTAACATTATTAGGCGGTGCCCAATATAGCACTGCCTCAATCTTCTGCGGGTCCACACGAACCCCTTCGGCCAAAACCACATGGCCAAGAAACATAACTTCCTTCAGTCAGAACTCACATTTTGAGAATTTCGCATAAAGACGCTCGGCTCTCAAGACATCTAGTATCAAACGCAAGTGTTGGGCATGCTCTTCCTCATCTTGAGAGTAAATCAAGATATCGTCAATAAAGACGACCATACATTTGTCAAGGTATTCAATAAATATCTTGTTCATTAACTGCATGAATACTATCGGTACATTAGTCAGTCTAAAAGGCATGACCCCAAATTCATAATCTCTGTATCTCGTCCGAAAAGTGGTTTTCGGAACGTCGGACTCCTTCACTCGGAGCTGGTAGTACCCTGATCTCAAATTAATTTTTGAGCTCCCTGCAACTGATCAAATAAATCATCTATACGAGGCAATGAATACTTGTTCTTGATGGTCACTTTATTTAGCTACGGTAATCTATGCATAAACGTAGTGAACCATCCTTCTTTCTCACAAAAAGAACAGGTGCGCCCCAAGGCGAAGCGCTCGCTCTAATGTACCCTTTCTCCAACAGTTCTCCCAATTGATTCTTCAATTCTTGCATCTCTGAAGGTGCCATATGATAAGGTGCCTTAGAAATCGGAGCTGCGTCAGGCTCTAAATCAACAGAAATTTCTCTGTCGACCTGGAGGTAATCCCGGAAGATCGTCTGGAAAAACATCTGGATACTCATTAACAACTGGAATTGAAGAGAAATAGACTCCATTCCTTTCCGACTTCAAAGCATAACACCAATAGCCCGTCCAACCTTTATTCAAGAGTTTTACAGTCTTCAAGGCACCGATAAGCAACTTAGGTTGGCCCGATTTACATCCCATAAACAAGTACTCAGAACCATCTTTAGTCATCATAGTGATAACCTTAGTGCGGTAATTCATAATCGCTTGGTGACTCTCAAGCCAGTCCTCACCGAGGATCAAATCCTCGCCCTCAATATCAACCGATAACCAATCAATACCTGTTATGCTCACCGGATAATTTCTAATCTCCCGATTCCCCATGATTCTATCCCCGCTAGGCAATTTCACAATGAAAGGATCGCAAGGAGTCATACAATTTATATTCAAACGGCATACACAATCCAAGGAGATGAAAGAATGTGTAGCACCAGAATCAAAAAGTACTCGAACTGGATGAGATATAATATGAATGGTACCGGAGGCCACCGCCGCATTGGGTTCATCTGCTCGACACATCTCATAAACTCATGGGTGTGCCAAATCGATGCTAGAATCTCCCTTTCTAATGGTCTGACTCCATCCCCGTCCTCTGCCGTAACAATGTTGTGACTGGCTAACTGCTTGTCGCTGATTCATATTCTGATCTGTATGTGCTTGGGCAGAAGCCCGAGTATCCAAAGTCTAATCTTTTCCGGGGCAATAAACTGCCCTATGCCCTATCTGACCACAAGTGTGACATTTCAAAGGTGGGAAGTTACACTCCAGACTGATGTGGCCTGGATGACCACAATTAAGACAGATCACCGGGCAAGTTGAGGTGCTCGAAGCAGAACGGAAATTCTTCTTCCCTTCAAAACAACGCGACAACTGCCCGATAGAACGGTTAGCCGACTGAGGTCTCTGAAGGTTGCCGCCCTTAGAGCTAGAAAAATTACCGGTTTTGCTTCTTCAGATTGTCTGTGGGGTTATTGTTGGAACACAACATGTTATATGCCAAATCCCTGTCTTGGTATTCTTTCAGAGTAGTGCAAGCAATCCCGACCATATAACACCATAAATTCATATTCATTCGCATGTCGAAATGACGGATCTTGTCACGCTCATCACGCCCCTGATTCTTCACATGAATCAGCTGTTAGTTGTATTCCACGATCGCCTGTGAAACTGGAATGTTCTGCGGCATAGATTCAAAAAATGATCGGATCCTGCTTTCTTGCACTGGACAAGGACAATACTCAGCCTCCAGAAGATCTTTAAACTTGTACAATATAGCCGCATTATCTTGCGGTTTGATATCTTTCCACCAAGTCGCAGCTTCCTTAGCAAGGAAGTACTGAGCAATAGGTACCTTCCTCATTTCCGGACATTGAAATGCTTCAAACACTTTCTCCAATTCAAATAGCCAACTTTCCCAACCCGCTGGGTCCGTAGCACCGCTGAACTGCAGGGGATGCAGATGGACCACATTCTAGAGCAAAACATCCCCTGTCAGATTAGGATTATTTAGTTGAACAGCTTGGGCCAGAATGGTCATCTGATTTGCCAATTGTTCAAGAACATTTGTAACCCCAACATCTGCATTATTCCCTTTACCGGTCGACTGGCTGTTGACTTTCGGTATCGGGACGCACTGAGTTGGATAAACTAAGGGTAGCCATCCATGCAATGGAACTGAGGGAAGCGGCTGTGCCACGTCCTCGCCCGCGTCCATGACCACGGCCTCGTCCTCACCCCCTATCAGCAGACATTCTGAAAGACACACAAAGTACATAAGTATAATTCAAATCGCCCGTCGTCATGGTGATCTGATTCCCAAGAATACCAAATCAAAAGCGAAGCGATTAGGAAAAATACAAGAAGAGTAAAAGGACTTACTAGTACCGGTCGCACGGAGATGATGGCAATATAGTGATAGTGTATTCGAACGATAACTCAATTCGACCCAAAAAGATGGACAACCTAGGTATCCATAAACCTAAGCTCTGATACCATATTCTGTAATACTCCCAAGTTATTCAGGGTATATTACAGCACCGTGAGCCCCTCTGTGGGTGCCACAAGGCTATACATACGCAGATCCATAAATTTCGACCGATAAGGTCTAAACATAATCCGGTAGAAGGCAATAGAACTGATACCAAGGTAATAATCAATTCGACAGAGTACAATACATCAGGAATTAAAAACCCAGGACAACACAGACCAAAACATCAAGAGTATTTGAAGCACTACTCGAGTGTTCATAACCATTCCAAGTACAACAATACCGAATGGATAAAATATAAAATACATACAGAAACAAGACACAGCATTACTCTTGTCCATCAACTTCGTGCCGACCCAGTACACGCCTATCCCCTCTCCTAGAACCTGAAATTCATGAAATGTATTTCCCCCCCAAAGGGGTTAGCCATCGAATAGCTAGTACAAGTATATCGAATATAGAACACAATACTTCTCGACAATAAAGTAAACGTACTCCTCATTTCATCAAACTCAAGAATAGTATTCCGGAATAACTAAATCTTATAACATCTCATTTCAATACATATATGATTAACCATGGAACCGCACCCACAGAAACGAAACCCTCTGAGGCCCCGTTGGACCCTCCCAGAGTGGTTAACCCCAAAATATTTGTGGAACTGCACCAACGGAAATGGAACCCTCTGAGGCCCCGTCGGACCATCCCTAAGTGAATACATACAACCATACAGTTCATATACCTCACTTTCAAAGTCGAAAATGTACAATCATAAACATATACTTGCCTTTGAGACATTAGAACCAAAGTGAAAATGGTATTCAAGCTCGGGAGGTCCAAGAATGCACTTTCGGGACTAAACTATTCGTAAGGAAATACGATAATCAATAATCAATACTCAGTTCTCAAGGAAGACTCTCGAACCCCCCTTTTACGATTCATAAATCTTCAAAGTATTCACATAGAGGTTGGAAATCATCGAAACCTTCTCCACTTCAAGTGATACACAAAAATATTCGTATAATCATAAGGGAAACATGGGTATGGGGTAGATACATCACAATCTCAAGGATTTCAAGCTTCAAAATGGATTAACCGGCGGATCTAAGAAAGATCCCCAAAATTCCCCAAACTAGAATTCTAAGGAATTTACCTTGATTCGGAGAGAAGAAACAGATTAGATGTTGTATAATCCTTGTTATCCAACCAAAAATGATGATGGATGATGAGAAGTTGTCCCAAATCGCCTCAAGATCGCCTCTCTTGCGTGCTCTCTTCGGTTGAGTAAGAAATGAGAAGAGAAATTACACAAAACACGACTGACCAACCTTATATACTGGACCTAATTAGTGTGCGCTTATTTATGAGGATAGCGCATGCTACCGGGGTCACCCGATAGTCCAGTAGCTTCTGACCTGCATCGTTAGGATGCACTACCAACAGCATTGCGTGTGCTAACTTCTACCATGTAGAAATTCTGAACTCATTGCCCAATTCACTAGCGTGCGCTACACGCAATACTAGCACGCGCTACTCAACACCAATAGCGTGCGTTAGCTCATGCCTAGGATGCGCTAACTGTTCGTCGAGAGAACATAAACCAACCTACTGCCACTGCTAAACCCGAGTAATTAGCATGCGCTACAGGAGATGCTAGCGCGCGCTACCAAACTTAAATAGCGTGCGTTAGCCCACTCGTAGCATGCGCTAACTGCTTGCCCAGAGAACAGAACCCATCTATTGCCTCTATCAAACTCGGACCATTAGCGTGCGCTACTGGCAAAGCTAGCGCGCACTACCAAACAGAAATAGCGTGCGTTAGCTCCCGCCTAGCATACGCTATCTGCTTTACCCAATAACACTGCTACAAAGTCCGATCAATACAAACATGTTCTGAAAGATACGAAACTCTAAAATCAACAACATCTCAATAAATGCTTACAAGAGCGACAAAAGTGAAAGAATGGTGAAGCCCAAAAATTCATGAAAGGTACGTGTATTACAACTCGAGTGTTCATAACCATTCCAAGTACAACAATACCGAAAGGATAAAGTGCAAAATACAGACAGAGACAAGACACAGCATCACTCTTGCCCATCAGCTTTGTGCCAACCTGGTACAGGCCTATCCACTCTCCTGGATCCTGAAATATATGAAATGTATTTCCCCCAAAAGGGGTTATCCATTGAATAGCTAGTGCAAGTATATCGAATATGAAATACATCACTTCTCGACAATAACGTAAACGTAATCCTCATTTCATCAAACTCGAGACTAGTATTATGGAATAACTAAATCTCATAGCATTTCATTTCAATATATATGTGATTAACCATGGAATCGCATCAAAGGCAATGGAACCCTCTGAGGCCCCGTCGGACCCTCACATAGTGGTTAACTTAAAAATATTCGTGGAACTGCACCAAAGGCAATGGAACCCTCTGAGGACCCGTCGGTCCATCCCATAGTGAATATATACAATCACACAATACATATACCTCACTTTAAAAGTCTAGAACGTACAATCTTAAACATATACTTGCATTTGAGACATTAGAACCGAAGTGAAAATGGTATTCAAGCTCGGGAGGTCCAAGAACGCACTTCCAGTCCTAAACGATTCATAAGGAAAAATGATAATCAATCATCAATACTCAATTCTCAAGGAGGACTCCCAAAACCCCCCTTTTTACGATTTATAAATCTTCAAAGTATGCACATAGATTTTGGAAATCATACAAACCCTATCCACTTCAAGTAATACCCAAAACATTCATATAATTGTAAGGGAAACGTGGGTACGGGGTAGATACATCATAATCTCAAGGATTTCAAGCTTCAAAACAGATTAACTGGACGAATCTAAGAAAAATCCCCAAAAATTCCCCAAACTACGGTTTTAAGGAATTTACCTCGATTCGGGGAGAAGAAACGGATTAAATGTTGTATAATCCTTGTTGTCCAACCAAAGATGATGATGGATGATGAAAGGTTGTCCCAAATTGCCTCAAGATCGCCTCTCTCATGTGCCCTCATCGGAAGTGTAAAAAATGAGGAGAAAATGACGAAGAACACGACTGATCAACCTTATATACTGGGTTTAATTAGCGTGTGCTTATATACTGGGTTGCCCCTTGAGGTTTCGTACCTTTTTGGATCATAATCGTGTTATTTGGACCTTTCAGCAGTATTGTTGGACAGGCAGATAGCGCGCGCTAGGCCTAGGCTAACGCACGCTATTTCAACTTGAGTAGCGCACGCTAGCTTTGAGCCTTAGCGCACGCTAAGGGTCCAGACTTGGCAAAGACAGTAGCTAATTCTGCTCTCTGGGCTAGCAGTTAGCACACGCTAGGAGTTCGCTAGCGCACGCTATTCGTGGTCCGTAGAGCGCATTAACATCGTCCGTAGCACACGCTAACGTGCTGGGTTGGCAGAGGCAGTGAGGTATTTCTACGTTCTGGACTAGCAGTAACGCACTCTAGGCAGCAGCTAGCGCACGCTAAAGGTGTTGCGTAGCGCGTGCTAATGCCCAGTCGTAGCGCACGCTATCAGAGTTAGGCAGTGAACTGGAACTTTTGCAGGACAATAGTTGGCGCACGCTAAGGTGTGGTAGCGTGCGCTAACGCCTCAGGACAGAAGCCACTGGACTACCGGGTGAGCCCGTTAGCACATGCTAGCCCCGATTCTTAGTGCGCGCTAACCTGGGATTTTATATAAGGGGCAGTCAACCCTTGAAATTGTCATTTCCACTTCTTTCTTACTCATTTCGACGGGAAGAGCGGGATTTGGGCGATTCGGAGCATTTGGAGGCAATCTTTCTTCAGATATCATCATCTTTGGTTGAATAACAAAGATTACACAACTTCCAATCCATTTCTATCTTCCAAATCAAGGTGAATTCCTTAGAACCCTAGTTTTGGGAATTTTGGGGTATTTTCTTAGATTCGTCCAATTTATCCATTTTACAGCTTGAAATCATTGAGAATATGATGCATCTACCCCGTACCCATGTATCCCCTACGATTATATGGATTGTTTTGTACCTTATTCGGATTAAGAGGGTTTGGTTGATTTTCAAACCTCTAAATGATTATCCTTGCAGTTTCGTGAATCGTAGGCGGGTTTCAGGAGTTTCTTCGTGTGATTTGACTATGGATTATTGATTATCGTATTCCTTTCAAATCTATTAGGTACCGGAAGTGCATTTTTGGACCTACCGAACATATACTCTTTTCCTTCCGATTCCCTGATGTCTCAAAGGCAATTATATGTTTATGATTGTACGTTCTCGACTTTGAAAGTAAGTTATATGATTAGCATGATTGTTTATATCCACTCTGGTACGGGCCGACGGGTCCTCTGAGGGTTTCATAGCCCCTGGTGTGATTCCGCGGATATTTCGGGTTAACCACTCTGGGACGGAGCGACGGGTCCTCTAAGGATTCCGTAGCCTCTGGTGCGGTTCCATAGTTAATCATGTATGTATTGATGTGATTCTATGAGATTTAGTTATTCCGGAATACTAGTCTTGGATTGATGAGATGATGATTACTTTTACTTTATTGTCGAGAAGTATTGTGTTTTATATTCGATATACTTGCACTAGCTATTCGACGGCTAACCACCTTGTTGTGTCGAGATTTACACTTTCCGACCGGCGATCGCCTCGGAGATCGGGCGACCAAGCCACTGCCGAGCAGCCAAGGCAGAACTGCCGACCGGCGACCAGGCGGCCTAGCCTTAGCCCCGCAGACAACATGAATCGGCCAACCGAAGGTCCCAGGACAAGTCCCGGTGTCGAGCGATCGACATCCAATACGATCATCTCTCGGCGCCTGGCGACCGACTTCTGGCGACCGACTTATGGACGATCATCTCTCGGTGCTTTGTCGACCGACCCTTGGTGACCGACCAGTGCCGACCCTCAGTGACTGGCCGATGACGACCCTCGGTGACCAGCTAGAGACGACCGCCTTATGTCGATCAGAGCCGATGGCCATCCAGTCGGCAATGGCCGAGCCACAGGACAGCACCCACGTGCAGATCCACAAAAGGCGCTGACAGACAAGACCTGTGACCACAGCCTGTCACCTACCTCACCTACCAACAGGGCCGCAGACCTGCAAAAGGAGCTGACAGACAAGACCTGTGACCACAGCCTGTCACCTACGTCGCCTACTGACGAGTCCGCCGAAAGTAACGAAGTGGGACCACCTGTGACAGTACTTCCGGACACGTGCTGGCTCCTCATTGGACCGCACAGCTGGCTGCCGGCTGTAGCTTTGGACTTTTGGCAGGCTGCCCATGTGACCTTTAGGACGATCGCCCTATTATTATAATGGCCGAAAGACGATCGCCCGCTAGGAGACAAGGCACCTCAGCCCCTATATATAGAAGGCAGCCTGCACTTGGACTCCCTCCTAGCATTCTCGCATTTCACACACCATACAATAGCAAAATACTCAGCACTTGGCTATCTCCAACTCTTGGCAACAGCTATCATTCGGTCCTTCTTCTCCCGGCTTCTCTCATCAAGCAGACGATCGGCAGGGACGAAGAACACCGAGCTTCGCTCAAGAGCCGGATTAACAGAGTCTTTTTACACTCATTGTATCTAGATTTCTCACACTAATACTTGTATCCACGAATATTTGTATTAATAACATCTCGCGAGAGCATTCAAGCTCGGGCCTAACAAACCCGGCAAATCTTGTATTATTTATCTTCTCTCGGAAGTGCTCCCGCAATTGTTGTTTGTTGTCCATCTCCAGCAGTATTTAATCTTCGGATAGATATTTTGGGCAAGAACAATTGGCGCTAGAGGAAGGGGGCATCTAACCCTCAAATTTTTATACCTACCGTCTCGAAGAACACTCACTGTTCTCGGGGCAGATACTTGAAGTGACACTTACTGCACTTCAAAGAAATCTTTCAGAAATCATGTCTTCCGCCTCCGCGTCGAAGAAAGCCGCCGGCCAGCCGGCCGGACGCCGCGTTCCGTCTCAGTCCGAGCCACAGCCGATGGTGGAGGGTAGCCGCCGCAGTCAGAGACGCTCGATCCCGCCCCTGGACGGCGGCCCAAGCCTCTCGCTCGATCGGTTCCGAACCAAGGAACAGATCGAAGGGGCCCTGGCCGTCCTATAGGAGCGACGGAGTGCTCTCGACGCGCCTCCCGCTATCACCCCCTCAGCCATCCGCCGGAAGTCCAAGCGGAAGCTCAAGGCGTTACTGGCCGAGCGATCGCCAGGAGGCTCCCGTCCGCAAGAAGAGGCACTCGCCAGCCGGGGCACCTCTGTCTTCGATCGCCTGGGCAGTGACCCGACCTGGCTGTTGGGATTCGGTGCCTAAAACGAAGGCCCAGCGGAAGCGGTAAAACGAAAATTAATTCGATCCGAATCCCTACGAGGATCGATCGAGCTACGTATATACGAATATCAAAAACGAAAAACAAGAGTCGTAAGAAACTAACCCTCGAAGTCCGTTGATTAAATGGAAACCTTCTCTTGAGCTATTCCCCAAGCTTTAGTTTGATCTCTACGAGTTCAATCCGCTCCAAGCCCTTGAACGATCCAACGCCGAAAACACCGCGTCTCTACTTGCCACGCGCCGGAAAAACGACCGGAACAACAACACTTGATTAACCTCTAAGGTTACAGCTAGAATCAAGTGGTGAAGCTTTTGTTATTACACTCTATGTGTATAATATATCTCTCTTAATGTATCTTGAATTTTCTCCAAGAAAACTCAAGAATAAAAGTGAAGAAGAAGATCAAGATGAAGACTTGAGAAAATGATTTTTCTCTCTCACTACTTCAAAACTCACGGCTGGACTTTTTTCCCTTGCAAGTGAGAGTTTGTCTCCACTTATATTCTTATTCAACTCCCATGATCTCCTACTTTAGACAATATCACCAAGGTGTGATATTTGTCCCCTTGTCTTGGTCACTAGTCCACCATCCTAGAAAGTGTAGACCAAGACAAAGTAAGGGAGTAGGTGATGGGGTGGCCATCTAGAAGGAATCAGATGAGTTCGATTCGTTTCGGACTCCCGTGAGTCCAAACAGATAAACTCCTATTCCGTTCCGATGTATTTGTGTCGATTAATTAATCCAATCAATTAATCACATTAAATACATAATAATATAATTAATTTCTCCAAGAAATAATTATATTCACGAATTAAATTAATCACCCAGTAATTTATTTAATCCATTAGGCCGTAAATCAATTTATCCAATAAATCGATTTAGACATCCAATGTCCCAAATTAGATATCCAATATCTAATATTTATAATGAGAGATTAAGCTCGATTCATTCCGTCGTCAATCCTAATGCGCGACTCGGAGGTCCGTCTCGCCAAGAATGGGAGGAACCAAAGAGTAGTAGCACCACCTAGCCACTGGCGGCCTACACTGTACCCCAACCGAGAACGAATGATTGGGATCATTCAAGAACCATTCTGCCGTGAATACCAAGAACGTATAAACCCTTCTTTCAAATGTCCCGATCAAGTTTTAGGGTCACGGTACCAAACCCTATCTCGTACTTGACGCTATGCATGCGTTAATGCAAATCGAGATCATCGAGTGTCGTGTATCTAATACAATGGCTCCAATGCTTTGGCCAAAGACTTATGATCTCATCTCGCCAATAACCGCATAGGACATATAACCCGCTCACTAACGGGAGAAAGAATTCTATCTTGGTATTCGAGGACTCGCTACTTGCCGTCAAGATGCACGTCGAGGTTGACCCCGCCTTCGGTTTACGGTGGTCGAACTACTCTAATGAAAATCTTGACGTCACAAGCACATCCCTACTAAATCCTCAAGTCGAAGGTTCACGAATACCTATCACAACCTTTCGATTCCGTCATTGGTGTCCGGAGTGAAATCCATGTGACGAATCGAGGGTGAGTCGGTTCGAGTATACTAATCTAATTAGCATACCTATAACGTGTGCTCCCACTAACCATTAGTGTTCGACAGCACTCTCCATGTCAAAGAACACGTCATACAAGTCTTTACATAAACTTAACGCCTACCAAGTTTCATCGACTTGCGAACGATTAAGTATTTGAGCTATAAACCTTTCCAAAGGCCGACCCCCTTATCCAATAAGGAGTGGAACGTTTTGCTCTCAAATACACGGACTAGTTTCTATATGTTTATTTACGAGTTAGGAATGCCAAGAACTACCAAAGAAATAAAGAAACAATCATTTGCCTTATATAAATGGTTTACATAATTACAAGTACAATGCCCTCACTCAACAACCTCCGAGTGGCATTCGAGGGCATACTCCTAACAATCTCCCACTTGCACTCAATGCCACACACTATGGTATCTAATACCCATGTTCTCCGATGACGCTCCAAGCTAGTCCGAGATAGTGGCTTAGTCAGTGGATCGGCGACGTTGTCGGCCGAGTCTACTCTATGCAAAGACAATGTATCCCTTGCGAACAAATTCTCTTACGAGATGATACTTCCTTTCAATATGTTTGGTCTTGTTGTGAAACCTCGGCTCCTTGGCTGCGCTACTCGTCGTTGTCGCAGCATAAATGGAACAGCCAAAGACATGGTATCACTTGAAGTTCTCCCGAAACTTCTTAATCCGTAACCCTTCCTTGAAGCCTCCGAGGCCGCTTGATACTCACCTGACAGTGGAATCGCGGTCGCGCTTTGCTTGGCACTACGCCAAGATATCGCTCCTCCATTAAGAGTAAATATGTAGCCGAAGTGGACATCGAGTCGTCCTTCACCCTTGGAAGTCCGAATCGGTGAATCCCACCACATCCAATTCTCCACCACCATACATCAGAACCATATCTCTAGTCCTTCTCAAGTATTTGAGAACGTTCTTTACGGCATCAATGTTCCCTACCCGGGTTTGCTCGAAACCTACTCACCACGCTTACGGCATGCGCAATGTCAGTCTTGTACACAACATAGCATACATAAGGCTACCCACGGCCGAAGCATATGGTATATTACTCATTTCCTTTCGTTGTTCCTCATTTTGAGGACACATCTTCAAGGTGAGTTTTATTCCATGTCGCATCGGTAGGAACCCTCTTTTAGAATCATCCATCTTAAATCTCTTTAAGATTTTATCTATATAGAGGGCTTGGGAAAGACCTATTGTTCTCTTCGCTCTATCCGGTAGAGTCGAATACCAAGAATATAGGTAGCTTCTCCCAAGTCTTTCATGGAGAAATTACTCAAAGCCAAGCTTTCACGTAATCGAGCATTCCCACATCATTTCCTATTAGTAGAAGGTCATCTACATATAGTACTAAGACTGCGATCTTGCTCCCACTAACCCTCTTGTATACACAAGGTTCCTCTTCATTTTGCACGAAGTCAAACTCTTTGACCGCCTCGTCAAAACGAAGGTTCCAACTACGCGACGCTTGCTTGACCATAAATGGAACGCTGAAGCTTGCACACTTTCGAATATCGACTTCGGATACAAAGCCTTTAGGTTTGCTCCATATAGATTTCCTCCTCGAGGAATCCATTAAGGAAAGCCGTCTTTACGTCCATTTGCCATATCTCATAATCGTGGTAGCGGCTATAGCAAGCATCATGCGAATAGACTTGATCATGGCTACGGGCGAGAAGGTATCGTGTGTCGATTCCTTCCTTCAGGTATAACCCTTTGCCACAAGCCCGGCCTTATAGGCGTCAACCTTGCCATCACCATCGGTCTTTCTCTTGTAGATCCACTTGTTCCCAATAGGCACTATACCCTTGGGGCGGTCTACTAGAGTCCGGACTGATTGACATGCATCGAGTCTATCTCGGCTTCCATAGCTTCACGCCATTTCGCGGAGTCTACATCCACCATCGCTTGGTCATAGGTCGTTGGGTCGGTCTCTTGGCTATCACTTGGAACCTCATGGAGACCCAGCTCCTCCAAGTGCACAAGCCCATACCTCTCAGGTAAATGAGACACCCTACTAGACCTACGAGGTGGTTGTACTTGTGTTTCGAAAGTTCGGTTCCAGTTTCTTGCACGGGTGTCTCTCGAGGAGTTTCATTGTATTCTTCTAAAGAAATACTTCTACTGCTCCGCCTTCCTGAATGAACTCATCTTCCAGGAAGTGTGCTTGTAAAGCAACAACGATCCTTCGATCTTCGGGCATGTAGAATAGATATCCCATCGTCCCAGACGGGAATCCTATGAAACGTCCCTTCGCAGACCTAGCTTCCAACTTTTCCACCTTAGTCTTCTTGACATAGGCGGGACATCCCCAAATCCTAATGTGATTAAGACTTGGTTTCCTTCCTTCCCACATCTCATGTGGAGTTTTAGGAACGGATTTGGAAGGACATCTGTTCAAGATATACACGGCGGTCAGTGCATACCCCACAGGTAAATCGGCAAGTCGGTATAGCCCGGCATGGAACGGACCATGTTCAACGGTCGGTTCCTTCTTTCGACACACCATTTAACGAGGAGTACTGGAGGTGTTAGTTGTGAAACTATTCCATGTTCCTTCAGAACTCGTCAAACTCCGTACTCATATACTCGCCACCTCGGTCCGACCGAAGTGCTTTGATATGATTACCGGTTTGTTTCGACTAGGGCCTTGAATTCTGGAATTTCTCAAAGGCCTCGGATTTATGTTTCATTAAGTATACATAACCATACCTAGTATGATCATCTGTAAACGTAATGAAATATTGATATCCGTCACGTCTCGCTTCTAAAGCACCACATACGTCGGTATGGATTAATCCCGATTTATCGGCTCTTTCAAAAGTCCTGTGAAGGGGACTTAGTCATTTGCCTTTAAGGCAAGATTCACAAGTAGGAAAGGGATCCGATCCCAATGGACCCATAAGTCCATCTTTTTCCATCTTGTAAACCTTGGTCCGACCAACATGACCAAGTCTAAGATGCCATTTCAAAACTTGATTGGTTTCATCCCTACCACGTTTTCTAGTCATAGTATTCACAACTACTTTGTTGCCGAGATTTAGATGATACAATCCATTCAACAATGTAGCAGTACCCACTAGTTTATTTCTAAAATAAATTTTGCAGGAACCATCACCAATGAAAAATGAAAAGCCTTTTCGGTCCATGACCGGAATGGATACAATGTTTTTGTGCCCCTTGGGCAAAACAAGTACATCTTCTAAAGTCAAAACAAAGCCGGATTCTAAACCCAAAAGAAGTGATCCTATGTCGGTCGCCTCGACACTATGCCCGCTTCCGACTGTGATCATAACTTCTCCAGCTCCAAGCTTCCTACTTTGTTCCAGATCCTGATTCACGGTACAAATATGAGAACTAGCACCAGAATCCAGTATCCAGGAAGTAGAAAATACAGTAGCAGAACAATTTGTTTCCAAAACTAAAAGTTCTGTACCTGAAGTGCCATGAAGAATCGGACAGTCTCTAGCCCAGTGGCCCAGCTCACCGCACTTGAGACAAGTATCCTTTTTCTTCTTGTTCTTCGGAACCATTGGGGCCTTTCCCTTACCCTTAAGGTCCTTAGCTTGTGGTCCAGTCTGCTTCTTGGTCTTTTTCTTCTTATTCTTAGACCTCCGAGGTCCAGAAGAAATCACAAGAGCAGACTCCTTCATCCGCGGAGTCTTCATTTGAGACTGAGCGGTCACAAGTTTGTTCATTAGCCCAGCTAAATTACATGCAATCTCATTGCAGTTGAAGTTCATAACAAGCGTGAGAAGGAATCGGAGAGACTGTAGGATAAGGTCGGTTTGGAGAGAAGTATCCATTTTAAAATCAAGAGCCTCCAATCTCTCGATCATGGATATCATTTTGAGGACGTGTTCCCAACCTTCTCACCTTCCTTCATCCTTGCACCGAACAGTTGCTTGGATATCTCATATCTAGCGATTCTGCTGTGCTCACCATAAAGCTCGGTTAAGTGAGATAGAATCGCCTAGCGAAGTCATTTTCTCATGAGCTCTCTGAAGCTCATTAGACATGGAAGCCATCATATAAGCACGGACTTTCACGTCATCCTTAACCCACTTTTCGTGGTTTCAATCTCTTCCCGATTGGCTCGAGTCCGCATAGGAGGCGCCGGAATGTCCGTCTCCAAGACGTATCCCGGTGCCTCTATACCGAGGACAATCATCGATTGCGGAGCCAATCCACAAAGTTAGGTCCCATTAAGGTGTTCTTTTCGAGTAGAATTGCGAGTGGATTCATTGTCATATTGAGTTATGTCCGCATTAAGTATAGCAGTTAATTAGTGACTTGTTATATTATGATCGAGTATAGAATTAAGGTCCTTTCTATTCTTGTTACCCGGCTCCCACTATTTTTATCGGAATAACACACTCCCATGTGAAATCCGGAAGTATCGTCGCTCTACTTCATAGTGGTGATCGAGTTCTTTATAAATCTTAATAGAGGGCAACCGAACAGGTTTCTAGTCTATTAATTTTCATAAAGTGGTGTCCAACACCAACCCATCTAATGGATGATTCGATCTTCTTTTTCCCCTTGTTCACTCCCCTCAACCTATACGGTTTCTATGGTTCGTGAACAAGTTAAGTTTATACCATCGACGCAAATCAGTTTCACAATTGAATCTTATCCGGCAACCTATCAGGTTTCTAGGGATAAAATTTGCTCCAACCGAAGGCATCCAATGCGCTCCCGGTAATTTATCCGTCCTCCCCGAACGACTACCCCGATAACTCGGAAGCATAGCACATCCGGTTTGGATTTCAATTTCCCGAAAACTCGATGGAGGGAAGGAAAACCTTGAAACCTTATAAACTTAATATTTTGTTGTGGGAGAATTATCGCGATTAACGTTACACTTTGCACATTAATCGTTTAAGCGCGTTTGTGGCATTCATACAATATGAAACAACCAATCACAACCTAGTTGCTACCAACATGTGGTTCATGGACCGTTCCTAGAAAACAAAAACTCCGTAATCTAATTACAAGTCTTCGTCTTGAATCTTCGTCTTCTCGAAATGGATCTTCCTCCGGTCTTCGTCATTACATATAAATTTTACATTGAAAATTGCATCCTAGATACAAATTTTTCTAGTAAAATAAATAGGCTCAAAACGGCCTTTACAACCCAATCGAATAAAACGAACGATTCAAAACTAAGTCCACGAACCACATCCCCATTCAAAAGCATTCATCCAATAAATACTAAATTAATGGAAAGCGTAGAGATACATTGATCCAATCAACAATACGAACCGATCCAATCGATTCACACAATCGGTAATGTAATAACGTTCAAAATAATTGATCGACCATAAATATTCCAATTAATCAAATTTCCCTTATAAAATGAAATACCATAAATCATTTTAATCATATTAAATCCAATTTAACATGCGGGAGATTAATTTTTAAGAATACACGGAAAAATCGGCGGGGTGAAAGCAGACGGCATGACCAAGTCACCCTCGGCGGCTACCGGCGATCACTCCCGGCTTGGCGAGTCACCCTCGGAAGATGCCGGCAGGACACGACCGAGTCACCCAGACACGGTCGGGTCGCTCAGCGATGACTTGGCGGTGCCGGACACGGCCGTGTCACCCAGGACACGGTCGAGTCACTTCGGCAGACACGCCGTGTCTCGGACACGGTCGGGTCTCGAGCGATGGCACAGCCACCTTGCCGGACACGGCCGTGTCACCAGACACGGTCGAGTCATCCTCGCCAAATTACCCTTTTTGTCCAAAAAGTCGTCCGACGACGATTCGGGGCTAGATTTTCGACCGGATATCCAATATCAATATTTTCCGACTTTCATATCTTCAATATAAATCATATTTCCCAGAAATTTAAGATTTATATTTAGACATAAACTTACGAAAAATACAATTATTACGAACGAAAAACATATACCACGATTATGACTAAAATGATTCCAAATCATTCACCATTTAATCGAGCATTCCAAATGCCAATATCGTATATACGATCGCAAGACCTACGCTCCGATTAAATGGTGATATCAAAAACGAAAAACAAGAGTCGTAAGAAACTAACCCTCGAAGTCCGTTGATTAAATGGAAACCTTCTCTTGAGCTATTCCCCAAGCTTTAGTTTGATCTCTACGAGTTCAATCCGCTCCAAGCCCTTGAACGATCCAACGCCGAAAACACCGCGTCTCTACTTGCCACGTGCCGGAAAAACGACCGGAACAACAACACTTGATTAACCTCTAAGGTTACGGCTAGAATCAAGTGGTGAAGCTTTTGTTATTACACTCTAAGTGTATAATATATCTCTCTTAATGTATCTTGAATTTTCTCCAAGAAAACTCAAGAATAAAAGTGAAGAAGAAGATCAAGATGAAGACTTGAGAAAATGATTTTTCTCTCTCACTACTTCAAAACTCACGGCTGGACTTTTTTCCCTTGCAAGTGAGAGTTTGTCTCCACTTATATTCTTATTCAACTCCCATGATCTCCTACTTTAGACAATATCACCAAGGTGTGATATTTGTCCCCTTGTCTTGGTCACTAGTCCACCATCCTAGAAAGTGTAGACCAAGACAAAGTAAGGGAGTAGGTGATGGGGTGGCCATCTAGAAGGAATCAGATGAGTTCGATTCGTTTCGGACTCCCGTGAGTCCAAACAGATAAACTCCTATTCCGTTCCGATGTATTTGTGTCGATTAATTAATCCAATCAATTAATCACATTAAATACATAATAATATAATTAATTTCTCCAAGAAATAATTATATTCACGAATTAAATTAATCACCCAAGAATTTATTTAATCCATTAGGCCGTAAATCAATTTATCCAATAAATCGATTTAGACATCCAATGTCCCAAATTAGATATCCAATATCTAATATTTATAATGAGAGATTAAGCTCGATTCATTCCGTCGTCAATCCTAATGCGCGACTCGGTAGGTCCGTCTCGATCGGAATGGGAGGAACCAAAGAGTAGTAGCACCACCTAGCCGGCTGGCGGCTACACTGTACCCCACCGAGAACGAATGATTGGGATCATTCAAGAACCATTCTCGTGAATACCAATGGCGTATAAACCCTTCTTTCAAATGTCCCGATCAAGTTTTAGGGTCACGGTCAGTCAAACCCTATACATGCTTGACGCTATGCATGCGTTAATGCAAATCGAGATCATCGAGTGCCGTGTATCTAATACAATCTGGCTCCAATGCTTTGGCCAAAGACTTATGATCTCATCCGCCAATAACCGCATAGGACATATAACCCGCTCACTAACGGGAGAAAGAATTCTATCTTGGTATTGATGGGACTGCTACTTGCCGTCAAGATGCACGTCGAGGTTGACCCCGCCTTAGGTTTACGGGGTCGAACTACTCTAATGAAAATCTTGACGTCACAAGCACATCCCTACTAAATCCTCAAGTCGAAGGTTCACGAATACCTATCACAACCTTTCGATTCCGTCATTGATGTCCGGAGTGAAATCCATGTGACGAATCGAGGGTGAGTCGGTTCAGTATACTAATCTAATTAGCATACCTATAACGTGTGCTCCCACTAACCATTAGTGTTCGACGGGCACTCTCCATGTCAAAGAACACGTCATACAAGTCTTTACATAAACTTAACGCCCGGTCAAGTTTCATCGACTTGCGACGATTAAGTATTTGAGCTATAAACCTTTCCAAAGGCCGACCCCTTATCCAATAAGGAGTGGAACGTTTTGCTCTCAAATACACGGACTAGTTTCTATATGTTTATTTACGAGTTAGGAATGCCAGTAACTACCAGTAAATAAAGAAACAATCATTTGCCTTATATAAATGGTTTACATAATTACAAGTACAATGCCCTCACTCAACAACCTCTGAGTGGCATTCGAGGGCATACTCCTAACACTGGCAACCGGGGCAGTCCGGCACCAGCTACGAGACGACGGAGTTTGAGTCCGTCACCAGGAGCTCGGCCTACCCGACTCCCAGAAGGAAGCCCAGCCGTCTGGATCCCCCTCGCCAAATAGCCGAGGCCGGCAGCAGCGGAGTCTGGAGATCGGTACACGATCACCTCGGCTCCCGCTCCCAAAGTCGATCTGCAAGCGACCAAGCCGCGGCGATGGCTGCGATGCAACGTCAACTCGACGACATGAAGGCGCTCCTGGAATCCAGGGCAGGCGCCAAGAAGGCGATCGCCGGGCCAAGCGAGCGGCTCACGATCGACATCGAGCTCGCCCCCGTGCAGCAGAAGATCGCTGCCCCGCAAACACCCGTGTACGAGGGGCGATCGGACCCCC
The DNA here is from genome assembly GCA_033398695.1 of Orobanche coerulescens. Lineage (NCBI taxonomy): Eukaryota > Viridiplantae > Streptophyta > Magnoliopsida > Lamiales > Orobanchaceae > Orobanche > Orobanche coerulescens. Next base: position 115,637,365 of record CM065807.1, on the reverse strand, counting down.
AGATGCACCTGAGGAAGTTCAACATCTACATGACCGGGTGTGGGGCTTCAGACGCGACTAGGTGCCGAATGTTCCCTCTGACGCTGGACGACCTCGCCCACAGGTGGTACGCCTCATTGCCGCCTCGGTCCATTGGCTCTTTTAACCAGCTGGCGCACGTCTTCACGGAGTACTTCGCCACCAGGGTCGTCCGGCCAGAAGGTCCCCTTCGCATGATGCAAATCAAGCAGGGAGAAGAGGAGTCCGACTCGGACTACATCGACCGGGTAGACGTGATCATCCTCAACGGCGAGCCCGTAAGCGATGAGACCCCCCTCTACGCGGTCCTAGGAGGATTTCAGGGCTTTTCGCCTATGTTCAGGCATCTCACAAAGACCCAACCTACAACCTACGCGGCCTTCCGGGCTAGAGCCACAGATTTTCTGGCCAGGCAGAGTATTCTTCTTAGCCTGTGAGCAGCGCGATCGGCGCCCGGACGACGATCTCCCGCCCGATCGCCGATATCGACCTACGAATAAAGCGATCGGTAGCCGAGCGACGATCGCCAGTCTTCCAGCCCGATCGCCGATCATCACGCTACATCATCAGCAACCCGGAGGACACGATCGCCCTCTACAGTCCAGCATCTAACATGACGGACAAAGGCATAAGATCGCCTCCACCGCACATCATAAAGCCATGGTCCTGGTAGTCGATGGAACCGGCTGCTTCGGCCATGCAAGGTCCCTTTCGGCCGAGATCGCCCGCCCTTCGTTTAAATATGAGGCCGGCATAGTCTGAGGGCTCTCCAAAATTAATCAGTGGACACGATCGCCCGCCCTCAAGGATCATCATCTAACTTGGTGAACCCGAACAAAGCGACACGTGCCACTACCCCCGTCTCAACGTACACCGTCGAGGTTCGTCATCTCTATGGCGGGCCGAGGTGGAAGCAGAGCTAAACAAGCCACGGGATTGGAGTTGATTCATCCGACGCTGCCCCGCGCAAGGACTCCTCTAGACCGAGACCGCACGCCCTTCGTTTAAATACGAGGCGAGGCGCAGCCTAACAGAGGACCCTCATAATAAAGTGAGTCACGAGACACTCAATGTCTTCGCGCACCAAGACACGGTCATGGAGTCGATCCATCGAATTCCGCGACTGTGCACGATTCCTCAAACAAGCGAAACCATCAAGTTTCCGAGGGGGATCGGCCAATGTTCTTTTTGCAGGTACAAGACCGAAAGATAGCTAGCCAATCGACCATGATAGCCCAAGTCCGAATCATAAGTCAGCTCAGCAAGATCGCCCGTCCTCATCCTTACACGATTGCCAGCAAGAACCACCTCGCCCCATGTCTTAAACATAGGAGCAAGCTGGGGGGCAATTGTTGTGTCGAGATTTACACTTTCCGACCGGCGATCGCCTCGGAGATCAGGCGACCAAGCCCGCTGCCCGGCGGCAGCGAAGCGCCGGCGACCAGGCGGCCTAGCCTTAGCCCCGCAGACAACATGAATCGGCCAACCGAAGGTCCCAGGACAAGTCCCGGTGCCGAGCGATCGACATCCAATACGATCATCTCTCGGCGCCTGGCGACCGACTTATGGACGATCATCTCTCGGTGCTTTGCCGACCGACCCTTGGTGACCGACAAGTGCCGACCCTCAGTGACTGGCTGATAACGACCCTCGGTGACCAGCTAGAGACGACCGCCTCATGTCGATCAGAGCCGATGGCCATCCAGTCGGCAAAGGTCGAGCCACAGGACAGCACCCACGTGCAGATCCACAAAAGACGCTGACAGACAAGACCTGTGACCACAACCTGTCACCTACCTCACCTAACAACAGGGCCGCAGACCTGCAAAAGGATCTGACAGACAAGACCTGTGACCACAGCCTGTCACCTACATCGCCTACTGACGAGTCCGCCGAAAGTAACGAAGTGGGACCACCTGTGTGATAAGATTTCTTTGGCTCCTCATTGGACCGCACAGTGTTGCCATTTGAAGCTGGACTTTTGGCAGGCTGCCCATGTGACCTTTAGGAGGATCGCCCCATTATTATAATGGCCGAAAGACGATCGCCCGCTAGGAGACAAGGCACCTCAGCCCCTATATATAGAAGGCAGCCTGCACTTGGACTCCCTCCTGGCATTCTCGCATTTCACACACCATACAATAGCAAAATACTCAGCACTTGGCTATCTCCAACTCTTGGCAACAGCTATCATTCGGTCCTTCTTCTCCCGGCCTCTCTCATCAAGCAGACGATCGGCAGGGACGAAGAACACCGAGCTTCGCTCAAGAGCCGGATTAACAGTCTTTTTACACTCATTGTATCTAGATTTCTCACATTAATACTTGTATCCACGAATATTTGTATTAATAACATCTCGCGAGAGCATTCAAGCCCGGGCCTAACAAACCCGGCAAATCTTGTATTATTTATCTTCTCTCGGAAGTGCTCCCGCAATTGTTGTTTGTTGTCCATCTCCAGCAGTATTTATTCTTCGCATAGATATTTTGGGCAACAACACACCTTATGAGGGAAATACTTTTCATGTATTTCAGGTTCCAAGAGAGTGGATAGGCATGTATCGGGTCGGCATGAAGATGATGGGCAAGTTTGATACTGTGTCTTGTCTCCGGTAATAATTTATGTTTCCTCCATTCAGTGTTGTTGTACTGGAATGTTTTTCGAGTAGTTGTGTACGGTTTTCGGTTTTCGGTTTTCCTTGATGTTCCGACCTGTGTTGCCGTGGTATTAATTTGTGATGTATTGTATTCGGATATATTGGATATGGTATTGAATACCATTTTTATTGTCTTCCATTACATTGTACTTGGATCTTCTCGGTCAAATTTTATAGTTCCGCGTAAGAATAGCCTTGTGGGTCCCACGGCGGGGCTCACAGCGCTGTAATATATCCTGACTACCTTGGGGATGTTACACTACATATAAAGCTTGACATCATGGTGGAATTTCTTGATAAAATTGCTTTTTTCGCCCTTAAGTTTGGGTGGGTGTGCACATTTGGTGCAACATTTTTGTACGGTAGCACCCTTAGTCCTTAGGTTTAATCATAGTGGTACATTTGGTCCTTTCTGTAAAACTAAAGGACCACAAAGCTGATTTCAACTGATTTTAATCCTAATCAGCAAAAATCAACCTATGTGGCCAACTCACTGTCCACGTTTATGTCTAGTCATCCTAAATACATGTTTTATACCCAAATATCTGTAATTGAAAGAAAAAAAAATGATTCATAAAAAAACCTAATCCCCCTCCCGCCCATCACTTTCAATAGTAGAATCCGGCAGTCATGTCCGAATTAGCTCCGGTGGAAAGGTACTGCGACTGTTGTATTCCGGCATGACGAACCACCTCTGGTACTAATAACAATCCCGGCCGGAGGTTTCTTCACTGCCCATATATGGTATATATATTAAACATGAGAATGGAATTGTTGGTCATTTTTTCCCACTTCCCGGTCGGAGGTCTCTTTTGTTCTTCCCTTACAAACTCATTTTGGAACATAAATACATGTTAGGGAAATCCAAATTGTTGCTCAATTTGGACATGGGAAGATCCTCCAATGTGCAGTAGGTCCAAGAAGATAATTCCATGGTTGCTTAGAAAACTATCTGCAAAGGAGGAAGAAATTATGAAACTGAAGATGGACATTGTGCATTTGAAACAGGGAATAAGAAGCTTAGATGGATTGTTATTATGTGCTGCGTTTTGTTGGTGTATCTCTGGCGGGTCTGAATGAACTGGACACAAAATATGTTTGTAATAGGCATACTTTTCTGGGGGGAACTGCATTTTGCATACTTTAGTGCATATTTTGTATTGTAGTAGGCACAAAATATGTTTTCTAACTTTAGTGCATCTTTTGTAACTTTTGGAGCCAAGATTAGTTGTACTGTTTGTAATATTTGAAAAGGCAATCTATGTTCCAATCCAGGTGTTTGTACCTAGTAACTAAGTTCCCAAAAAAGGCACTCAAACTTGACAATGAACAGGCATCCAAAACTCTGGGATCTAAAAAAAAGGCCAAAAATGTAGCACCAAACAATCATTATCTTTGACTTTGGTAAAAAAAAAAGTATATCTCCAAACAAGGAAAAATAGAGTTTGGTAATTAAGGCAACTATTGGCACCAAAGTAACATCTAATTGCCATCAATACAAGTCAATTAGTTGTTGGAACATTTTGTTCCATACATGCTTAAAAGTGTTTTGATCATTAAATTTGATAAACAAAGCAAAATAACAAAAAGACGAAGCAAAGCATCGAAGGAAACGAAGTGTAAAAAGCTGGATTTATGCAAGATTAACGTACGTAAAATGTTCTATATAGCGTACGTAATGCATGGAGATTAACGTACGTAAGCTATGATGGCTAACGTATGTAATGGAGTGTTCATGTAATACCCGGTTGTAATTCAGTCATTATCATTCAGTACTTATCATTCTGTAATTGTCACTCAGTAATTTTCACTCATTAATGATCATTCATCATTCACATTCGTTCATTGTATTCACTGTTCGGATGTAATTGTATCGTGTATCAATCGTCATTCATCATCAATCTAGATGGAGTTTCGTGTCGTGTTCTTCACCGTTGTCATATTCATAGTGTGTTGTGTGTGAGGAGTAGCGCACGCTACGTACTCTCTTTAGCGTTTGCTAATTGAGTACGGGTAGCGCACGCTACCTCTCAACACTATCGCACGCTAGTGTAGTCAAGCAGGCAGTCCACAAGGCACTGGACTGCAGTTGAGTTGTAAGTAGCGCACGCTACTAATGGTAAGTAGCGCGCGCTAGTAGGCCGGAGTAGCGCACGCTATGCAGTCGGTGTAGCGCGCGCTAAGGTCGGATCAGGTTGAGTCCAGTGGCTACTGCACTGAATTGGATTAATTCATAGCACACGCTATGAGTGGTTTTTAGCGTACGCAAATGGTGTAGTAGCGCACGCTAATTATTGAATGTAGCGCACGCTGCCGCGATCAGATCAGAGGACAGAAGGTTCTGGACTCCAGTACTGGGCATCAGATAATTCGTTAGCGCACGCTAACCATTTGTGTTAACGCACGCTAATTAAATGGTTGTAGCGCACGCTACAATAGGTACGTAGCGCACGCTACCGTTTTCGGACAGTGGGTACTGGACTACCCAAAACACCCGTTAGCGCACGCTAAGAACTGGTACTAGCACGCGCTAAACTTGGATTTCTATAAATATGACAGTTCAGCCCTTACTTCGTCATTTTCATTTTCACTTCGTTCTTGGGCGATTCCGGGAGATTTTGGACGATTTGGAGAGTGTTCTTAGAGCTACTATCACCTATCATCATCTTCAAGTCTTTGAGTTGGATTAATCATCACTTCATCTCCAATACATCAAATCAAAGGTAATGATATCTTGAATCTAGAATTTCGGATATTTGGGGTTTTCCTTCCGATTTCTTCGTATGAACTTAGATTGTTGTTGGAATATGTTAGATATGGATTATCTACATTGGATTAATGTATTCCTACAGATCTAATGGCATATATTCGGATTTCAAGAACACTTTGGGGTTGACTTTGATATTTTGGGGTTTTCGATTAGATGTTGTCGTTAACTCGAATTATGGATTCCTATGGGATCATTGATATCATTGAAAGTGTTTTGATGGCTTGAAATACTCATTTTTGAGTTGGTTTCGATATATTTGAGTTTGGATATTGTTGTATCGACGTTTGAGTCGGTTATGATCGTGTTTGATTCGGATATTGAGCGTTTGTTGGTAATTGTCATTCAAGGTTGTTCGAGCGACCCACATCTCATTGTAGGACGTTTGTTCGAGGAAGGACATTATTCACCGGTTGAGTAAGTTAATTCTTACTCGGTTAAAAGGATTTTCATTCCTTTCGTTGTTGTTCATTCATAATAATAATTCATTCATAATGTATTAACCGTATTGAGACTTGTAATTGTCAATTAATCACTTCATTCACGAGGAACGATGGTTCCAATCATTTAATTGAGCTATATCATTTCATCTCAGTGAGTCATTCTTGACTTTGTCGGACTGTTATTCATTATTATTCTTCATGTTCATTCTTGTTCATATGACCTTCTGGGTTCATATTGCGCCGCTGGGTGTGGATGTGTGGTATTTTTAGTCGGGCATGTGATGGTCATGTGTTGGGTTCACCGACGCATTGGACTGTGCACACGGTAATGTACCTCCATGAGACTAATTAGGTACAATGGCAGGTGTGTCCGGACATCCGTCTTGTGCACGTGCACATTCCATTACGGGTGTACTATGATGCCTCTCTTCAGCTTCATTTCATAATTAAGATATATCATGATTGTGTTTATTCAACTCTTGAGGATTGTTGTTACGTATGGCCCGACCTGTTGGGGATATTGTTTTCTGGTCATGGCAAGGCTAAGGCACGGGAAGAGAACGTTGACGGCGAGGAGTCCCAGTGATACTAGTAGGGGCCCCCAGTCCGTTTCAGTCATTCATGTCTTTTCATCTTTATTTCCGCTGTAGATTTCCATTTGGATATTCATTTTCATTTAATGTTGTATATTTTATCTTCACATAAAATATACATGTATTCGGTATTATCTTGGGTGTGTTATAATGAAACTCCTCATCGGAGTGATTAATGATATATTGTGGTTCGGTACTACAATTATATTATTTAATTCATTCATTTTCATTTGCCTGGTGGGTCCCAGTCGGGGGTCCACGGCACTGTAATATCCGCCTAGTTTGGGGTGTTACAGAGTTGGTATCAGAGCGTGGTTTTGAATACTACCTTCCGAGTCATGTCTCATTTGAAATCATCGTTCATCAGACTAGTATCATTGGACTTTCGCGTCACGTGTGACCTGTGCAAGAACCGAGCCCCTCAGACCAAAGAACAGTAAGATTTCTGACGCCATGGTATAATTTCTGGCAATAAGAATAACTCATTCATCATTCAACAGTCAACAATCCTCATTCATCATTTTCATTTGTGATCAAGTCGATCATGTTAATTCATTAATCACTCAGTTCACTTCATTGTTCAGTTATTGATCTTGAAGATCATATCATTAATCTTGTTAACTTGTTCAGGATAATCATTTCAAGAATTTCATCAGATAATCACGTCACTTCAGTTGATCATTCATGTAATCATTATGTTTGAGCGCGTATGCTCATTTTTATCATTTCATAACGTAATCATAATGTGATATTCATGCGAGATATATAATCATCATATGACTTTCCACTTCAGTATGGAAAGAGCTGGCAGAGGACGCGGGGGAAAAGGCCGTGGTGCGGGCCGAAACCCGAGATCTCGTGTGAATACACGAGCTAATTCTAGGAATAATGCTAACTCATCGAGCAGTGACGCTGCCACTCATTCACCTGGACGTAATCATTCACTATCAGGGAGTCGTACCCGGGACACAGCTCAGTCAGAAGTTGTTCGGGTTGATCCACTCGCTTTTATGCAGGGCATGATGGCCCAAATGACTCAGATGGCACAACTAATGGAGACAATGCATAACTCAACTACTCAAAATCAGCAGGCTCCTCCGCCACCACCTCAGAGGCAAGAGAGGGGTGTGAGCAGTATCATTGGCGACATCTCTCGCCAAAGGCCACCTACCTTCGAGGGCTCATCTGAGCCGGCAGATATCATTATATGGCTTGAACATTTCGAGAAACTGTTTGCTATGGTGGACTGTCCTGAGGGACACAAATTTTCAGTTGCGGCTTACTATCTTGGTAAGGGCGCACATTCATGGTGGTTATCGTTGAAGCCCACCGACGAATCTTGTACATGGGATCAATTCAGGACTCTCATGATGGAGAGGTATTATCCGGCCCCACTCAGGGAGGCCAAGTTGTCAGAATTACTCACTCCCGACCTCTCAGCGGACGATGATGTTCTCGCCATTGCCGAGAAATTTCAGGAGCTACTTCCGTTCGCCTCGTATATTATTCACTCCGAGGCGGACAAGATCAAATACTTCAGCAAGAGGTTGAAGCCTTGTATGCGGATGCAGTTGCTTAATCACAATTGCACCACCCTGGCCGAATTCATTGAGAAAGCTCTTACTTATGAGCTTACTGCTAAGGAAATTGCTAAGCAACAACCTTCATCTGCTGGCAAGAAGTCTAAGAATCGTAATCAGTCTGACGGCAGTCAGGCCACTTTCAAGAAACCACGTGCGGGCTCTACTTTTTCTGAGCGACCTCCTATGGCGCCTAGACCCGCAGAATCTCAGTCACGAGCGGCCAGCTCGGCCATTACCTGTTTCAACTGTGAAGAACAGGGTCATTTCAGCACCAAGTGTCCGAGGCAGTCTGTCACGTGCCATAACTGTGGGATTGCTAGGCATAAGGCCCATTTTTGCCGAAGAGACTCTAAACCTACTCCGGCGTCATCTCAGGCCCCGAGACATTCAGCGGTGCAGAATCAGGCCACTCAGTCCACGTCGTTCAAGACGACAGGAGCAAATAAAGGCGGAGCCAAGAGCTATCAGACGGGAGCATCCGGTTCGGGGGCCGGCAAGCCCCGAATTTATGAGATGAAGAAGACCGATGATCCAGAGGCCCGGATGATCTCAGGTACACTCGATATTCTATCTCAACTTGTGTGTACCCTTTTTGATACTGGTGCAACGCATTCATTCATTTTCGAGTCATGTTTGAGTAGACTACGTTTGGGTAGTGCTACTGGTTGTGAGCCTTATGTCATTGGTCTACCTGATGGTAGAAGAATTATCGGGAATCGTGAGATTAAGGATTGTCTGATTCAGATTCATGGCCGTGATTGGTTAGCAGACCTGATCGTGGTGGATTTACCGAGAGACGACGTCATCTTGGGTATTGATTGGATGGATCATCACGATGCCGTCATTAGTGTATGTAAGGGTATAGTCACTATGATTTCAGACGATGGGGTCGAATGTGTATTTCAGGGAGGTAATCCCAGTTGTTCCGGGAGGGTCATCAACTTGATGAAAGCAGTGAGATTACTCAATCAGGGGTGTGTCGGGTATTGGTGCTATATGACCAAGTCTGAGAAACCATCAGTAATGTTGACGGATATTCCTGTAGTGAGAGAATATGCCGATGTATTTCCAGACGAGTTACCTGGTTTGCATCCACAGAGAGATGTGGAATTCACGATTGAGTTGGAGCCCGGTACGTCCCCTATATCGAAGGCACCGTACCGGATGGCCCCGACCAAAATACAGGAGTTGAAGAATCAATTAGAGGATTTGACCGAGAAGGGTTATATTCGACCGAGTGCGTCCCCGTGGGGAGCACCAGTGTTATTTGTTAAGAAGAAGGATGGTTCGTTTCGCTTGTGTATTGATACCGGGAATTGAACCGGGTGACAATCAAGAATAAGTATCCTCTACCCCGTATCGATGATCTTTTGGATCAACTTCAGGGAGCTTCAGTATTTTCCAAGATCGACTTAAGATCTGGATATCATCAGTTGCGAATTCGAGAGTCGGATATCGCAAGGACGGCGTTCCGAACACGCTATGGTCATTATGAGTTTGTGGTTATGCCGTTTTGGTTAACTAATGCACCTGCAGTATTCATGGAATTAATGAATCGGGTTTTCATCGACTATTTGGAACAGTTCGTGGTTGTCTTTATCGATGACATTTTGATTTATTCTCGTGACCGGTAGGAACACGAGTTTCATCTTCATCAGGTGCTTGACGTGTTGAGACGAGAGCAAATTTATGGAAAGTTTTCCAAATACGAGTTCTGGATGTCCGAAGTTTCCTCAGATTAGCTGGTTATTATCGGCGATTTGTGGAAGGATTTTCTAAAATCGCTCAACCCATGACGAACCTTTTAAGGAAGGATAAGAAATATACGTGGTCCGACGCGTGTCAACAGAGTTTTGAGGATCTCAAGAGCCGGTTAATTTCAGCACCTGTTCTTTCTTTACCGCAAGGGACGGAAGGATTTGTGGTTTATAGTGATGCGTCGGGACAGGGTCTCGTATGTGTACTAATGCAGAACGGTAAAGTCATTGCTTATGCTTCACGGTAATTGAGACCTTATGAGGTTAATTATCCAACTCACGACCTGGAGCTAGCAGCCGTGGTTTTCGCATTGAAGATTTGGCGTCATTATCTTTATGGCGTTACCTGTCATATATTCACCGATCATAAGAGTTTAAAGTATATATTTACTAAGAAGGAGTTAAATATGCGACAGAGACGGTGGTTGGAACTAATCAAATATTATGACATTGAGATACTTTACCACCTGGGCAAGGCGTTGTCGCCGACGCCTTAAGTCGTATGTCCGTTCAGGAGCAGATGCTTGCTCGATTGACAGTTCAGAAGGAACTGCAGCAGGAATTTCTGAGACCCGAGATCGAGGTCTGGCTACAGCGAGTACAAGGGCAACTTTGTACGTTAGATATTTCATCGCCACTCGAGGAGGCTATCAGGGAGAATCAGGGTCCGGACCCACTTTTGTTACGCATTCGCGATGATGTGACTTAGGGGAAAGCCCCTGGATTTGTGGTCCATGAGGATGGACTTTTGCGATTTAAGAATCGATTGTGCGTACTCGCGAATGACGAGTTGAAAAACTCGATTTTGAGAGAAGCTCATGCTACCCCTTATTCCGTTCATCCGGGGTCTAGCAAGATGTATAAAGACTTGAAACAAAATTACTGGTGGAGTAATATGAAGCGGGAAGTTGCGGAATTTGTTTCGAGATGTTTGACCTGTCAACAAGTCAAGATAGAACATCAGCGACCGGAGGGTATGCTGAAACCTCTCCCTATTCCATAGTGGAAATGGGAGGATATTTCAATGGACTTCATCACGAGTTTGCCGACGAGTCGTTGTGGCCTGAATACAATTTGGGTAATTGTGGACCGCTTAACTAAATCAGCTCATTTCCTTGAGATTAAGGATACGTGGGGTCCTGAGAGACTTGCTCAGTTGTTTATCAAAGAGATAGTGAGACTGCACGGTACTCCTAAAAGTATCGTTTCCGATCGTGACGGACGATTCATGTCTCATTTTTGGAAATCAGTTCATCGTGCTATGGGAACTCAGCCTAATCTCAGTACAGCTTTTCATCCTCAGTCCGACGGACAATTAGAGAGGACTATTCAGACTTTGGAAGACATGCTGAGGGCATGTGTTCTCGATTGGAAAGATGATTGGGAGGCCCAACTACCGTTGATCGAGTTCACGTACAATAATAGTTGGCATGCTTCGATTAAGATGGCACATTACGAGGCCTTGTACGGTCGTCGTTGTCGATCTCCTTTGTGTTGGGATGACTTGTCAGATCAATCGGCACCAAGCCCGATATGCTTGTAGCCACCAGTGAGAAGGTAGCTTTGATCAGGAGTCGTTTGTTGACCGCTCAGAGTCGACAGAAATCATATGCAGATAATCGTCGTCGACCATTAGAGTTCGAGACGGGTGACCATGTTTTGGTCAAGGTATCCCCGAGTCGAGGTATCTTCCGTTTTGGGAAGAAGGGAAAGTTGAGTCCGAGATTCATTGGACCGTTTGAGATTTTGGATCGAGTAGGCGAGTTAGCTTATCGATTGGCCCTACCTCCGGCATTGAGCCGAATTCATAATGTGTTTCACGTCTCTCAGTTACGGAAGTATGTTTCCGACCCGAGCCACATACTTTAGTTCGACGAAATCGAGATCGCCGATGATCATTCATATGAGGAGCGTCCTATACGAGTCTTAGAGCGGCGAATCAAACAGTTGAGGAACAAGAAGATTCCTTTGGTTAAAATTCAGTGGTCTAGACACGGAGTCGAAGAGGCTACTTGGGAAACCGAAGATAGTATGCAGGAGAGTCATCCCGAGTTGTTTGACCTTTAGTTTCGGGGACGAAACTCTTTTAAGGGGGGTGTATGTAAAACCCGGTTGTAATTCAGTCATTATCATTCAGTACTTATCATTTTGTAATTGTCACTCAGTAATTTTCACTCATTAATGATCATTCATCATTCACATTCGTTCATTGTATTCACTGTTCGGATGTAATTGTATCGTGTATCAATCGTCATTCATCATCAATCTAGATGGAGTTTCGTGTCGTGTTCTTCACCGTTGTCATCTTCATAGTGTGCTGTATGTGAGGAGTAGCGCACGCTACGTACTCTCTTTAGCATGCGCTAATTGAGTACGGGTAGCGCACGCTACCTCTCAACACTAGCGCACGCTAGTGTAGTCAAGCAGGCAGTCCAGAAGGCACTGGACTGCAATTGGGTTGTAAGTAGTGCACGCTACGAATGGTAAGTAGCACGCGCTAGTAGGCCAGAGTAGCGCACGCTATGCAGTCGGTGTAGCGCGCGCTAAGGTCGGATCAGGTTGAGTCCAGTGGCTACTGGACTGAATTGGATTAATTCATAGCGCACGCTATGAGTGGTTGTTAGCATATGCAAATGGAGCAGTAGCTCACGCTAATTATTGAATGTAGCGCACGCTACCGCGATCAGATCAGAGGACAGAAGGTTCTGGACTCCAGTACTGGGCATCAGATAATTCGTTAGCGCACGCTAACCATTTGTGTTAACGCACACTAATTAAATGGTTGTAGCGCATGCTACAATAGGTACGTAGCGCACGCTACCGTTTTCGGACAGTGGGTACTGGACTACCCAAAACACCCGTTAGCGCACGCTAAGAACTGGGACTAGCGCGCGCTAAACTGGGATTTCTATAAATAGGACAGTTCAGCCCTTACTTCGTCATTTTCATTTCTCTCTTCGTTCTTGGGCGATTTCGGGAGATTTTGGATGATTTGGAGAGTGTTCTTCGAGCTACTATCACCTATCATCATCTTCAAGTCTTTTAGTTGGATTAATCATCAGTTCATCATCTTCAATACATCAAATCAAAGGTAATGATTCCTTGAATCTAGAATTTCGGATATTTGGGGTTTTCCTTCCGATTCCTTCGTATGAACTTAGATTGTTGTTGGAATATATTAGATATGGATTATCTACCTTGAATTAATGTATTCCTACGGATTTAATGGCATATATTTCAGATTTCAAGAACACTTTGGGGTTGACTTTGATATTTTGGGGTTTTCGATTAGATGTTGTCGTTAACTCGAATTATAGATTCCTATGGGATTATTGATATCATTGAAAGTGTTTTGATGGTTTGAAATACTCATTTTGGAGTTGGTTTCGATATATTCGAGTTTGGATATTGTTGTATCGACGTTTGAGTCGGTTATGATCGTGTTTGATTCGGATATTGAGCGTTTGTTGGTAATTGTCATTCAAGGTTGTTCGAGTGACCCACATCTCATTGTAGAACGTTTGTTCGAGGAAGGACATTCTTCACCGGTTGAGTAAGTTAATTCTTACTCGGTTAAAAGGATTTTCATTCCTTTCGTTGTTGTTCATTCATAATCATAATTCATTCATAATGTATTAACCGTATTGAGACTTGTAATTGTCAATTAATCACTTCATTCACGAGGAACGACGATTCCAATCATTTCATTGAGCTATCATTCATTTCGCTATTATTTCATCTCGGTGAGTCATTCTTGACTTTGTCGTGACCACCATTCTTTGATGGCTCAAATTTCATGATGTGGAAGAAAAAGATGTCAATATTCATCCGAGCATATGACATCGAGCTTTGGAAAGTAATATGTCTTGGTCCGAAAATTCCTCTCAAATCCGACGGTATGCTTAAATCTTTTGAAGAATATGATGACGCGGATTGGAAAAACGACTATTATAATTGCAAAGCTACGCAATTATTGTATTGTTCTTTAAATCCGGAGGAACACAACCGGATATCGTCTTGTGATAGTGCCAAATAAATTTGAAAACTGTTAGAAATTACACACGAAGGCACAAATCAAGTCAAGGAGACGAAGATCAATATGCTTCTCCATGACTATGAATTATTCATGATGAAGGGTGACGAGTCCATCTCCAACATGCTCGACCGATTTTTGGTCATCACAAATGGACTTGCTTCGTTCGGTAAACCATTATCAAGTAGTGAGAAAGTCAAGAAAATCTTAAGATCACTACCTGTTGAATGGAATGGAACAGTGACGGTGATTATGGAATCGAAAGATCTCAATAATCTTGATTTTAGTGCCCTCGTTTGTTTGAGATTGTCCTTAAATATCGAAATGCAAAGCCGAAACCGAAGGAAAGATCGATAGCCTTGAAGGCTAAGATGTCAAAGAGAGAAGAAATTTCGGTGGATGATAGCGATGAAGAATCGGAATATTATGCCAAGAATATTAATAAGTTCCAAACCTTATTAAACCGGAGAAAGAAAGACAACTCGGGCGAATCTAAGAAATTCAACAACAATTATTGATTATGTGGTAAACCAGGCCACTTTGCTAAAAATTGCCGAGCAAAATCCAAGAAGGAGGTTCTTGCTGCAACATGGAGAGATGAAGACGAAGATGATGATTTTATCAATCAAAATAATCTCGCACTTATTGCACGAAGTTCATTCGATGATAGCGACGTCGAAAGCCAAGTAATTCTTACGACGAACTTTTTGAAGCATTTGAATTATTTCATACGGATTATCAAAATGCTTTATCCAAAATTAAATCCCTTCAATCTAAAAATAAATTATTGGAAATTAAAAATTCCAAAATTCTAGAAAATGGAAAGTTTATCGAGATCGATCATTCTAAATGCCTTGAAAATGAAAATATTTTAAAGGATGATCTTGTTAAAATTCAAACTGAGGTCAAAAATTTAACAAAGAAATTTTCTCTCGTAAACGGGAAATTTGAAAATATGCTCTCGGTTCAAAAGTTCACTTTAAATAAACAGGTGGTCGGATTCAAACCTCATTCTAAAAACGAATCCTTAAATTTTCTAATACCCCATTGCGAAAAATGTTTGAAAATCGGGCACCATATTTCAAACTGTAAAAGCCCAAGACGGACGATTAAAGTTAAGAAGATTTAGATTCCTAAAGGAACCACCATCTCAAACATCGTTCACGTCTCGAAATAAATACCAACTATAGGTTGGATCCCCAAAATTTAATTTGTATTTTACTCAGGGGGAGTAATAATTTTTCAAAGGGGAGATAATATTTTCAGGGGGAGTTTATACCCTATTCATGCATATATCTATATTCATTATTTGGTATCACATATTTTTATCAATTTGGTATTTATTACTCATTTTATTTATTACACTTTTTGATGAAAACAAAAAGGTGGAGAAAGGAGAGAAGAAAAAGAATGGGATTAACCCTGAAAGGGGGAGAAAATCGAAGAAAAGTCGAAAAGACGAAAAGATGAAGTTGAAAAGAAAAATGAGGAGACGTCGAAAAGATGATGAACATTTGAAATAATTCGAAGAGAAAAAGAAAAGGAAAGAAGGAATCGAAAAAGAAATGGGAGAATAAACTAACGAAACGGACAAAGTCGAAAACTTTGGTCTGTACACATATACATATATTTGTATTTTTGCAGGTAAATCCCATTGACGAAGTGTTGTTTTGTAATCATCAAAAAGGGGAAGATTGTGGGAACATTTTGTTCCATACATGCTTAAAAGTGTTTTGATGATTAAAGTTGATAAACAAAGCAAAACAACAAAAAGACGAAGCAAAGCATCGAAGAAAACGAAGTGCACAAAGCTGGATTTATGCAAGCTTAACGTATGTAAAATGTTCTATATAGTGTACGTAATGCATGGAGATTAACGTACGTAATCTAGGATGGCTAACGTACGTAATGGAGTGTTTAGAGTTTAAATAAGAAGAACGTTGGAAGAGTCAAAGTCAGAAAAGCAGCAACAACGGATATATGACCTCAGCAATGACATATCCATAGCGTACATAATGGTGTTTTATTAACGTACGTAAAGGAGGAAACGAATGTTACTGGACTGAAACTAAACTAAGCTAATGTATGTAACACGGATGGAATAACGTACGTAACATGATCTAACGTACGTAATATGGGTACCTTAACATACGTAAGAGTGGCTCAGGGAGCTAACGGCTAGTTTGATGAAGATGCCTATAAATACCATTCCTATGGTATTGTTTCACTACAACAACTTCAAGCAAACAATACATTCATCAGAGATTGATATACATTCTATTGTTATTGTAATATTGAGCTTATATTGTTAGTTTGAGTGTTTATACATTCAACACATACACGAGAGCTAAAAGAAAAGATACGATTGGATTCGGTGTTATTAGGATCAAGGATTCGGCATTATTAGAATCGCAATCGATATCTTTGTGAGATTTATCTAGTACCCATAGAAAGCTAGAGTGGTATATTCCTTGTCTAATAGAAAAGGAAAATGGTTTAACTTGCACCGACACAGAGACAAGTACGAGTGGTTTATCACGGACCAATTGAAGACGTGATTGTGACAGTAATCCCTCGACCGATAGAAGAGAGGTGCAGAGGTTTATATCTTCAACCTATAGAAAAAGATACCGAGAGAGTACATAGGCTCGATTATAGCCAAACCTCTATAAATTCATGTGTCGTTTAGTTTCCGCACTTTATATTTACGCTTCCGCACAACGGCGCAAATTCCGATTCTGCTACAACATTATTGGCAGCCAAATAGCATCTAAATAGAGAATCCATACACAAAAGCAAAATAACATCTAAAACTTCGTCGCCACAATGACACAATAGTACCATCAACCAAGATGTTCAAATTACAACTTCATGACAAAAGTGCATCCAAAAAACTTCCCAATAAGAACATGTAAGAGTTATCATGCATTCTTCTTTCTCTTGTCACTCTTTTGAGCCTTAACTTGTTCCATTGCAGTAGATATGTTTGATATATTCACATATCTCTTTCAACCTCTCAAGAACATCAAATTATCCCTTGATGAAGCTTGGCTGTCTGGATTGAGCTGTTTGTACATAGAAGGACTTGGAACTAGCTTTTTTGGTTCATTGAGATTTAGGACCTACATTATCATTAATCTTGGATTAAAACCAACGGGACTTCCAAAATGATAATACTAAAATAGTCAGAAAAGGATACATTACATTGATTGGGCTTTGTGGTGGTGGAACTACAGAAGAAGACGCTGCATCATAATCAATTGTTGACACTTGAGGAGGCTACAGACATTGAGATAAATCAACCAAGGTGTTTAAAGTTACATAAATCAAATACATATGTTTTTAAGTACCAAAGAGTAAGCCTTACCAACACGTTAGTGTCATTAGTTGATTCAGTTACTGACATTCTTTTTCTACCATCATTGACCTTCCTCACCTCTCAATTGTTTAACTGTCAATATTATACTTAAGCAAAATATTGAAATAACTCTAATAAAAACTGTAATAATACCTTCATTTTTTTCACTGGATGTGAAAATCCCATGTCAGGTTCATCATTTGCTTCGACTGCAATTTGTTCCACTGAGATTTGACTTAAGGGCTCTTGTGTGGCCACATTTAATGCATATGTTGGTTGAACTGATTGAGTATTCTTCTTTTTTGGGCAGGTCATTTGATTATGTCCAACCATCCCACAGTGATTGCAACGGCACTTGTTTACATGTTGAGCCATCTTTTGTGCTGGTCTGCCTTTCTCTTTATTCAGTTTTGTTGCTTTTCCATCATTCCCTTTTTTTCTTGCAGTCTCATGCCTTCCAACTGGCTTTCCAAAATCAGGAGGCAATGGAGAAATGTAAAATGTTTCACTCACTCATAAATGGCTTCCTTGTACACCTTATTGTAAGCCTCAGCAATGTACCACTCACTCATATATTTGTAAGGATCTTCCTTCTTCCTTGCAATTGTACTGCAAGCATGTACACAAGGTATGCTGGTCAATTCCCACTTTCTACATGCACATTTCATCTCCTCCAAGTCAACATTGTATTTCCCACCCCTCTTGCCTGTCACTGAATAATGAAAATCATCAGGTTTTCTTGAAGTACATGAGTTGATATCCCGAATATTCTTGGAAGGTAAAATTACCAATTAGGGTATGAACTTTTCCAAATTTTACACTTATGGTAACAAACTTTTTTTTGTATCATTTAGGGGTATGAACTTGTTTCCGTCCAACCAAGTTAGGGTATCCGTGAAAATCCGTCAGTTAAATCTAACGGACTTGCAACTTTTGATTGGTCCATGTAATAATAATAAAAAATATAAAAAAATATAAAAAATAAAAAAATAAAAAAACCTCGAATTTTTTTGAAAAACTTTTTGTTAAATCTGAAATATTAATATTAAGAATTGGATGTTATTATTTAAAGTTCAAAAATAAAAAATAAAAAAATAAAAAAATGTTAGAAATTAGATGTTTTTATTAGTTTTTAATTTGTTTTAGATTCATTTTTAAAAATAAAGTAGTTTTTTATGAAAAGTAAAAAAAAAATTACGAAAACAAAAACTAGCAGGATTTTAGAAAAATATATAATAACAATTCAGTTTTTATTTATTTTTGGAAAATAATAAAAAATATAAAAATATATAAATCAAGAATTTTTTAAAAAATCCAAACTTTTTTAAAAAAATTTGATTTATTTATATTAAAAATCGCATGTTTTTATTTAAAGTATGAAAATAAGAAATAAAAAACAAAAAAAATTTAGAAGTCATATGTTTTTATTTAATCTATTTTTTAGATTTTTTTTAAAATAAAATAGTTTTTTGTGAAAAGTTAAAAAAAATACGAAAACAAAAACTAGTAGTTTTTTAAAAAAAATATAATAAATAATTCAATTTTTATTTATTTTTGGAAAATATATAATAAATAATTCAGGCTTTTTTTTAAAAATAGTTTATAAATCAGATCCAAATTTTTTAATTTTTTAGTTTTGAACTTTAAGTAAAATTATCCGATTCTTAATATTAAATTTAGATTTTTTTTTTAAAAAATAAAGTTTGGATTTTTTTAAAAAATTCCAGATTATTTATTTTTTTATATTTTTTAGACTTTTAAAGTTTTATTATTTTTTTATTATTATGTGGATCAATCAGACGGTGACATATGTCACTTAACGGACAGGTCAGCAAGTCCGTTAGATTTAACTGACGGATTTCAGGGATACTCTAACTTGGTTGAACGGAAACAAGTTTATACCCCTAAATGATACCAAAAAAAAAAAAGTTTGCTACCATATGTGCAAAATTTGCGAAAGTTTATACCCCTAATTGGTAATTTTGCCATCTTGGAAAGGATCTTCTCAGCTTCAGGACAGAACTTGCAGTTCTGCGATTGCTCTAATGCCTTGTCTCTATTTTTCTGAAGCCTTTTCACCATATATTCTCTCATCCATTCAAGCATTGTGAGAATAGGCTTTTTTCTTGCTCTCCTGATCACTGGATTAAATGACTCACACAAATTATTAAGAGTCATATCACATTTTGGTAAAGCATTGAAGTGTGCTTTACTCCAAAATTTGGGATCTTTGTCAATCGGCTATTCCAGTAGCTTTGGATCCAGCTCTTCAATCTCCTTTATGGCCTTCTTAAATCCCCCTCAGTTGTGCTGTTTGATGCTTTGAATATAGCATCTCTGTATGCATCTCCGATGAATCCTACCACATAAGAATTTTTCAACATGTACCTAACAGAGAATCTATGTTGCCCCATCCAACTTGAGATCAAATGCTTTGATTAGCCCTTTATGTTTGTCACTCATAATTGTGTAATCTATACAAGGCATTAGATCTAGATCTTTTTTCAACACACTGAAAAACCATTTCCATGTGTTAGCTGTCTCACTTTCAACCACAACCCAAGTAATTGGAAGTCCTTGTTGTTTGGATCAACTGTAACTGCTGTTAGTAGCACACCCTTGTGTGGACCCTTCAAATGTGCCCCATCTAAACCTATTATGGGCATGCATCCCCTTATTAAACCTTGCTTCAAGGCATTGAAACAAATAGATAAATATTTGAACTCTCCATTTGGATGAGAATCTATCAGCACAGTTGAACCAGGATTGCTCCTTCTAAGTTCCTCTGCGTAATCTCAAAGCTTGTTGTATTGTTGAGCTGGATCTCCTTCAATAATCATAAGAGCTTTCTTCTTTGCTCTTCTTTCTTGGTGCCAACTCACATCAACCTTAATCTCTTCCTCAACATCTAGCATGATACCCTCAATGTTTTTTTCAGGATCATTTCTAATCTTGTTAACAATTTTTGGAGCCAACCATGTAGAGGTAAGGTTCTTAACATCATACTGCTCTGACAAGTATGTGCATGAATATATCTAGTAACCTAAAAGGTTAAGTGATCAGCAACCTTATGTACATGCAATCTCCATTCACAAGTCTGTCCATGACCTTCACCTCTACATCTAGCAAACATTCTGATCTCGTAATTTTTCACTAACCCAAGGTTTCTCATGTTTGCTACAGCATGTGAGTGAACAACATTCCCAAAGTCTTTATTCGATGCAAAAGTCTGACCTGGTGCAAATTTAGGATTATATGTATCTTCAGTTCTCAAGGATAGTCTTGTTGGTCTATTTGAAGGCCTAGAGTTATCATCAGCATCAGACTCTAGTGCACTATCAAAATCATCATCACTTCCCCCAGCTATAGGAGCACTCTCAAAGCTAGTTTGTGTGTTCACTCCACTCTCAATCCCAGTACTTGGCCTACTTGTACCAGCACCACCAGAACCATCTTTGCTACACCCATTCCCACTAGAACACTTTTACTTGTCCCAGTACCACCAAATGACTTACTCTTTCCCTTCCCCCACTACTCTGTGGTACTTGTGCAGTCTCCAAAGGGTCTATACCGGCATCAGTAAGTGAATCTTCAGTCTCAACATAAATATCAACATATTTTTTGAACATAAAATCATCCACTTCTATGCCACAGTCTTCCTGGCCACTATATTCACCATCCTCACTTGAGTTCTCACTCGCAAGTAAATTCAACTTCATCTAGATCTATAACACCATCCGATTTCACCACAAAACAAACACAACAAAAAGAAAAAAAATCAGACAATAATATCTAAATAGAAAGTAGCAGACAAAAGGAATCAAAATTCAAATGGCGTTCTTTTACTGACTTACTCAACAAAAGAGCGGGCAACCTGTTCAACTTCTCATCACGATCGTTAATCAGGACCGCCGGATTCCGCTATTGATAGTGACGGGCGGGAGGGGGAAATTAGGGTTTTTATGGATCGATTTTTTTTCTTTCAATTACAGACATTTGGGTATAAAACATGTATTTAGACTGACTAGACATACACATGGATAGTGAATTGGCAAAAGAGGTGGAAAACAGGCGGGAAATTGGCCACATAGGCGGATTTTTGCTGGTTAGGATTAAAATCAGATGAAATAAGCTTCAGGGTCCTTTATTTTTATCAAAAGGACCGAATGTGCCACTATGATAAAATTTAAGGACTAAGGGTGCCACCGAACAAAAATGTTGCACCAAATGTGCACACCCACCCAAACTTAAGGACGAAAAAAACAATTTTCCCAGGAATTTCTTCTTTTAATGATGAGATAAGTCGTTAGGAAGTTCACCTGCAACCAGAAAAATAACAATGTCAACATACCAAAGAAATATAGCTTCAACTATAAAAAAATTACTCATCCAGAAACTCTTCTTTAATCCCCTCAAATCCAGGCATCTCCTCCTTGTATTCAAGGCGAGATTGGTGGTTCGCCACGACACTCTCACAACCCTTCTGATCTCGGATTTCCATATCAAACTCTAGCAAAAGTAGGATGCATCGAATCAAGCGAGGCTTCGAGTCCTTCTTATCAAACAGGTACTTGATGGCTGCATGGTCCGTATGTACTATTGTCTTTATCCCAATTAAGTACGATTAGAATTATCAAAGGCCAGGACCACGGAGAACATCTCTTTCTCCGTCATGGTGTAGTTATGTTGGTCTCCATCTAATGTCATGCTTGCATAGTAAATAGCTCAAAAGAGCTTCTCAGGATGTTGCCCCAGCACAGATCCAATTGTAAAATCACTTGCATCACACATGATCTCAAAAGATTGAGGCCAATCGGGTACTGCGAGGATAGGAGAATAATGCCTTCTTCAAAATTTCAAATACCTGCAAACACTCATTAAAAAAATGGAAGTAGTATCTTTTTCCAGCAATCTACTCAAAGGCTTAGTAATTTTTGAAAAATCAAATGAACCTCCTATAGAAACCGGCATAACCAAGAAAGCTCCTAGGGACTTTTTCATTCTTTGGAGGAGGAAATTTTTAAATGGCGATAATTTTGTTCCTATCCACCTCTAGCCCTGCAGCAGAGACTCTATGACCTAGGACAATGCCCTCTCGTACCATAAAATGGCACTTTTTCTAGTTAAGCACTAAATTAGTCTCTTCACAACACTGCAGTACCAAGGTTAGATTTTGTAAACAATGATCAAAAGATTCACCAATGACAGAAAAATCGTCCATGAGCACGTCCATAATTCTTTCAATCAACCTATGAAAAATAACCATAATTCAACGTTGAAAGGTAGCTGGGGCATTATATAAATCGAACGTCATTCTACGATAAGCATAAATTCTGTAAGGACATGTGAAACCCAATTTTTCTTGATCATCCGGTGCTATATAAATTTGATTATATCCCGAGTAGCCGTCAAGAAAACAACAAAAGTCATACCCCACTAACCTATCTAACATTTGATCAGTGAAGGGGAGGGAAAGTGGTCTTTACGAGTTGCAGCATTTAAAGCCCTATAATAAATACACATTCGCCAACCTGTAACTAATCTACTAACAATTAATTCATCTCTTTCATCCTTAGTAACTGTCATCCCCCTTTACTAGACACGACTTGGGTTGGACTCACAAACTCATATCCGATATAGCATAAATAATTCCCGCATCTAACAATTTTAGGACCTCCTTTTTAACTACCTCTTTCATAATAGGATTTAACCTTCTTTGATTTTGCACTTTAGGTTTAAACTTTTCGTCTAAGAGGATCATATGCATGCAAATGGATGGGCTAATACCTTTTAAATCAGTAATGGACCAACCTATAATGGAGTTGTAATCTCTTAACATCCGAAGTAATTTATCAAGTTGAGTATGGGTAAAAGAAGGTCATTTACGCCTAGAAACGCATACAAAAGATGATTCGGTAGAGGTTTTAGCTCACAAGTTGGCTTCGGGGGTCCAACGGGCACGAATTATGCATTCTGGCGCGATCTATCTCGCCTGACACGGCCAGCGGTATGGTCGTGATGCCAAACATGGGCAGAGACATGCCCGGGTGCTCAGACAAGGTCACGGAACTGTCGTGTTGTCGATCGTGTCACGGTCCAGTGAATTTTTCTTTGTATCATCGATTGTACACACAGTCGTGTCCTTATGCTACTGGTGTTCCTGCTTTTGTTTTTTCATTAATTCCTTAGACTTTTGGTTCTGTGGAGCCTCCTACATAGAATCCAATGCAAATATATCCTCAGTTAATTCCAAATCATCTAATGTAAACAATGGATTCGAAGAAGAACATGAATTATCAAGTCCAAATTCCATTGAATCGGATGATAATAAATGCTTAACATGCTCGATAACAAATAAATCAACACTATTAATAACTTTTCAATGTTCTATTTATTCATGAAATTGCATAGATATATAAATTTAATATAAAACATGTTCATCGTTGCCACGAAGTTCCAATTCTCCCTTTTCAACATTGATCAAGGCCATTCCCGTGGCCAAGAACGGACATCCAAGTATGAGAGGTATATCACCATCTTCCTCCATATCTAGCACAACAAAATCCACCGGGAATATAAATTTATCTACTTTCACCAACACATCTTTCAAGATGACCTTAGGATAAGTGATTGAACGATTTGCTAGTTGCAAAACTATTGTGGATGATTTCACTTCTCCAAGTCCAAGCTTCCTAAATATCGATAAAGGCATGAGGTTCATACTTGCGCCTAGATCACATAATTATTAAAGAAAACATCGTCAACAGTGCAAGGAACAGTAAAGCTCCTGGGATCCTTGAGCTTTTGAGGTAATTTGCGCTGAGACTACACTCCTCGGTCAAGTTCATTGTCTCTTGGTCTTTAATTCTCCGCTTCTTGGACATTATATCCTTCAAGAATTTTGTGTAGTTCATTTTTTGCTCTAAAGCTTCTGCAGAAGGCATATTAATGTTAATATTTTTGAAGATTTCTAGAAATTTAGTAAACTGAGCATCTAATTTATTTTTCTTGAAACGTTGAGGAAAGTGAAGAGGAATATTATAAATATGAGTAGAGTTAGAAGATATTTTAGGCTTCTGAATCCTTTTTTCTTGTGATTTGATTGTTTCTTCCTCTAGTAGCTTAGCTCCTTTCTCTTCAAGTTTCTCTCATTGATTTGACTCCAATTCATTTTTATGCTCGACGGGCATACTTGGACTTTCATAAAACGTGCAGCTCCTCAAAGTAGTGGCATGACTCCTTTGGGTTTACTTCGGTATTGCTAGGAAATTGACCTAGTTGATGTTGACCTCCCACCACATTGGATAGTTGGCCAATTTGAGTCGCAAGATTCTTCATTTGTGCCCCCATAGTCGTAGCTAATTGGGTGAGATAACCCTCAATTTTGTCTAATTTCCCTTCATCCCTATTGAATCAATTCTGACTCTCGCTCATAAAAGTACTGGTTTGGCTCATAAAGGATGCTAGAATATTCTCTAGATTAGAACTTGGCTTGGACTCTTCTATCACCTCACCATTCGACACTTTAAATCATGTCAGCAGTTGCAAGACGTTCTTTTATTTACATAGCTGAAATTTTCATGGTTGCGATTATTCAGATGTAGAACCCGAGAGGTAGATTACTCCAATAGTTTGAAAAATTCCGGGTATTGATGTAGTGAGCTTCCTCCAAAGGATCTATTGGAAACACACTTTCTTTCGGATCCGACATTATCTCACCTCCTTTTGTCAAGACATTGAGTTGAGTAGTTAAAATGCTCATTTGGGCTGCTAAAGCTTTGATTGGGTCAGAATCAATCACTCCGGCTACCTGTCGAATATTTGATCTCTCCGTCGTCCATTAGTAGCTATTCATATCCATTTATTCAAGTAAATTATAGGCATCCTCAGCACTCCTAGCTAAAAGAGCACCTCCCGCTGAGGCATCCACAAAGTTTCTTGTATCACCGACTAGATCATTATAGAAAAAGCATAATTGTTGGTCCTTAGGAGGGCCATGATGAGGTCATCTTCTCAATAGATCCTTGTATCTCTCCCACACCTCATATAATGGTTCTAAATCCATTTGTCTGAACTAAGTGATTTAGCCTTTCAATTTCATGGTCTTGTTAGGAGGAAATTTTGAACAAAAATTTCTCGCTGAGCTCGTTGCAAGTACTGATACTTCCATAAGGAATTGTACCCAACCAACTACATGCTTTCTCTCTTAGTGAAAATGGGAACAATTTAAAGCGAATAACATCATAGGGGACCCCATTCATTTTAATCGTGTCACAAATCTGCATTAAGTGAAATACATGCGGATGTGGGTCCTCTGTTGCAAAACCCCCAAACTGATTCTGCTGAACCATAGAGACTCTGTCCTGCTTCGGCTCAAAATTATTAGCATTAATTGGGACATTGAAAATTCCACCATAATTGCGATCAATACGGGGACGAAAATGATCACAAATTGCTTGGTACTTGTTGGCCACTAAGTATACAGAATACAACTTGGAAAGTATTTAAGCAAAAAGCTGTACGAATTACAAATTAGAGTGCGCAGGGGAAGTCTTGTTAATATAAGTTACTGTAAATACGGCAACTAGGTTTTCTCCTATTTGCTTGGCGCGTAGAGGGTATGCAATGTATACTTAAAAATAATCACAATAATGAAAACTATAAGTGCAGAAGGTAAATGACACGATATTTAAAGTGGATCGAGGTAAACCCCTATACGTCCACTGGTCCTCCACACAGGAGTGAAAATGTTTATTATAAATACTACATACATAACTACGTGTCTATAATCAAACATATCCTTGTATCGTTCACACATATTGATACAAAGACTGTCGCTTTCAATCATTCACACAGATTGTCAAAGCTATCACTTGACTTGCTTCTTCACACACAGTTCCAAAGCTTCGTCCTATTCTTTCCACACAAGTTGGAATAGCTTTGTTAGTTCATTGGGGTTGAGGATGATTTGGAGTTGTTCATTCCAAACTTGTTGAGAAGCTCCATGCTGTACTTTTCCTGGTTGATGAAGATTCCTATAGGCAACTGCTTTACCTGCAATCCTAGGAAATAACTAAGTTCTCCCATCATACTCATTTCAAATTTATTGCATGAGATGAGAGAACCTTTGACATAGAGCAAGGTTAGTTGAACCAAATATAATATCATCTACTTATATTTGAACCATCAGGAGGTCATCACCTTCCTGTATCTTAAATAGGGTCTTGTCCACAACACCTTTCTCGAATCTATTATTGGTAAGGTACATGGACAGAGTCTCATACCACGCTCTATGTGCTTGCTTAAGTCCATACAGTGCTTTCCTTAGCCTGTATACAAGGACTCTGCCTTCTGTATTGACAAACCCTGGTGGTTGTTCAACATAGACTTCCTCGGCAAGGTCTCCATTCAGGAATGCACTCTTAACGTCCATTTGATATACAATAAAGCTCTTATGGGCGGCAAAGGCTAGAAATATCCTAATGGCTAATAGTCTGGAAATAGGGGCAAATGTTTCATTGTAGTCTATGCCTTTTTCCTATCTGTAGCCTTGTGCGACCAGACGTGATTTGTTTCTGATAACAAGTCCGTTCACATCCTTCTTGTTTCTAAATACCCATTTTGTTCCAATTACGGCTTGATGCTCAGGTCGGGGTACTAGATACCATACGTTGTTTCTTTCGAAACCATTTAACTCTTCTTCCATAGATGTATTCCAGTGAGAGTTGTCTAGAGCTTCTTTGGTAGAAACAGGTTCGGATTGAGCTAAGAATACAACGATAGTGTACATATTAAGTCTTCTAAGTTCAGCTTGAGACTTCCATACAGGAAATGGAGATATCTCAGATTCGGGTACTTCTTGCGCACACAGTACATTTCCTTGTGTACTCTGTATTCTCCTATGGGTAGTTACTCTAGCATCAATATTTCCTATGATCAATTCCTGTGGGTGATCTATCAACCATCTTCTGTCGGGTTCTAATTTGGCATCCCGTACTGTATTGTGGATTGTTGTAGTTTCAGCTAAAGCTTGTATAGCATCAGCTTCATCTAATTCTGTTCTTACAGCAGCGGGGTTGATTTCTAAGTCAACGACAGGCTCTATAGGAGTTGGAGGGTCATTAATGGTGAGGTGTTGGATATTCGGAGTAACATCTTCTACTCCTGTAGGATTACATGTACTGATTCCTCAATTGTCAGCTTCCGTTTATTAAAGATCCTGTAAGCTTTGCTGGCAGAGGAATATCATACAAATATCCCTTCATCTGACTTCTCATCGAAGGTTCTAAGTTGATCCTTCTCGTTGTTCAAATCATAACACCTGCATCCGAATATATGAAAGTACGAAACCAATGGAGTTTTGTTGTTACATACCTCGTATGCTGTTTTGTTGTGATGTTTGTTGATGATACAGTGCTTTTGTGTGTAGCACGCTGTATTGGTGGCTTCACCCCAAAAACGATGTGGCAACTTGCTTTCGGAAATCATGGTCCTTGTTGTTTCTTTGAGCGTCCTGTTCTTTCGCTCGGGAACACTATAACCAGCATTCGTCAGGCCATGTATGCCGATCACTTACGGCCGTAACCGGCACCTTACGGCTGTAACTCGGCCAGGCCAGTACCTGCTGCGGCCGTGTCTTGGTCGTGGCCACTCCGATGGTCCGAACGACCCCGAAACCCGAACCTGAATATGAATCGAAGATACGGTTACAAAGTACTCACAAAGATGAATCCAAGCGCTAAGAGAACACACGAATCCAAACTTTGGGAAATTACGAAAATGGCCCAAACCGTCCGAAATACACGATACACGATCGAAACACCAAACCAAAGCTCGCAACATGAATAATAAGATTAAATGAACTTACGAGAAACTCGAAACAACAGTTTCGGACGAGATTCGCAAGAATCGAACTCAAGTGCGGAAAAGTCGTTTAAGAACACGGAACTCAACAAAACGATACCGAAACGAACTCGGATGACAAAAAGTGCAGAATTAATCATTCTCAGAATGACGATACGGTCATGAGCGAGTCGTCGAAACGGACTCTCGCCGAAAAAATAAAATTATCGGAAATCGAAATTGCAAATATTACATATTACCCTCCTTAAAGGAAGTTTCGTCCCGAAACTTAAAACAAGTAGGGAGAAGCAATATTCCGACACGAAAACTGAACGAGATACACAAGAAATGCGCAACTTTCGCCCATTGACGAAACGTTACAAGCAACGCAAAGGAATATACGGTGTGAAAACACGCCCCACGGTGGTCAACACAACGCCACCGACTATGATTCAAAACAATAACGAGCAATTAACGTCACATCACATGCAAACATTTTATCAAAAAAACGCACGCGACAACAAGCCGCACCCGACTAAAATGGCTATGCGAAAGAAACAAATAGAATATCACGATAGAAATCACTCCGATACTCATCAACAAGAAAATGTCCGATGTCAAAACACAAACAACTCAAGATAATAGAAAACGAGAATACCGGATATTACATTCTATCATACAAAAAATAAGTTTCGTCCCGAAACTTAAACTAAGGTTATCACAGTGATACGAAACAAAATATAACGACATATAATAAAATACCATGTTCATGACTCCGCGGTCCACTGTCATGCCTCCGTAGGTTCAACAACTATACGGGAACTTATTCAAAACAAAATATCATTTAACAAGTTCCAAACGTAAAAACGTTACAAAATACATCCCTACACGAGAAACAATACGCGCAACGAGTACCAAAAACACTATCACTGGACATCACTGGGCCCTCCGGAAGTAGGAATGGAACTCTGGCCCCTTATCATCTCGGCAACAATCTCGCAGTACTGAACTCGATGCCCCTCGCGTCCACAATTATAACAAGTCACCAGCGGTTTCTTACAATGCGCGCGTTCATGGCCCAGAACGTTACAGTTGAAACACCTAGGAGCATTACCAGAACTCAAAGACACCGGCTTGGGTCTTTTTGGTCCCACAGTTGACCGAACAGGCCCCATACTCGACTGAAACAAGGATTGAGGTGTGGGAATCCCAATTCCCTCACTTCCCGATGCGTCATCGGAGATCTTCTGCTTATTCGCTACCGATACAGACTCGGTAGACATTATAACCATCTCAAATGCCAAGGCTCGATCCTGATAGTCTTTCAAGGTTGTACACATGAAATGAGCCATACACTGCCGAACCTAAGGTTTCACACGCATAACGAAATAACGAACTTTATCTGCCTCACTTTTCACCTGCTTGAGACATCTCGTAACCACTTACTAGTTCCGTTATCCCCATCTGGGATCCCATCCCGGTGCACGTTCTGATTCATCTGCGTCAGTTGGTCAACCATCTGACGAAGGATGGTGGCGGCGCCAATGTCATCATTACCTCTGGATGATTGTTGTTGATCACGTGATTGGTCATCATGACCGTCCGTACTGAGCTGATTGGCACTCGACAACGAGCAAGTCACCCTGTCACGCTCCTGATCACGACCACGACTACATCCACGTCCTCGGCCTCTCGGCATACTGAACGGACGACTAATCAGAATAACACAACCAAACAAACATCACAACGCCAATGTAGGACAATAAATAGCAGCACGATATAACATCAACCCCAAGTCATCACACAAGTGCACGAACTAACACCATAATGTTAGGACTTAAATCAAAAGTAATTCACACAGTCACATCAACAAAGATGTTTGGATTTTACCAGATCAAACATGGTCAAAACCACACACGTATCATAGCGATCAAGCACTAGCAACAAAAATAAAATGTTTCCGGGGTATTGTTCAGATGATAAAATTTTAAAATTCGCGAGTTTGAAAGATTTGATGAAATGAAGTTTTTGAAAACTTTTAATACCTCGGTCGTTTAATCAAAACTATGTATCTCATTATCAGAACTGTTTTGATTTGAGATCACTTGCAAAATAACACTTTGAAACACCAACCTACTCGATAGATAATATCATCAAAGTGATCTTATATATATATATATATCATTACCATTACTAGCGATATAGATGGTAACAACATGTTACCACACCAACCATCACGAATATATCAACAGAGATTAAATAATCAGTAAAAGGGCACAGATGCAACCATAACAACAAATTACTACCAGATCAGTCAAAAGTTTACGGTCGTAACAACATGCAGTTTACGGCCGTAACAACTCTGAGCTTACGGCCGTAATGGAAAACATCTTACGGCCGTAACAACTAGCTGCAGGACTGCAGAATTTTCACAGCAGCCCCCAACAGGGCTCCGAGAGTTAGGGAACAATTCCTATCAACGTATCCCAACATTTAGAAAACACTGAAACATTCTCCGGCGAGCACAACAACACCAAAAACTTAACGCAACCCCTTAGCCCCAACGTGAACATATGAAGTTTAAAATTCCAAAAAACCAAAAAAATCATTTTGCAAGATAAATTTTTTTTCAAAATCCTTTCGTTGATAACCAAAAACGACGGTAGTATTTTACAATGTCCGAAGTACTTCAAAATATATATTCCAAATACCGTCTGATGGTGTCATTTGAAAATACATGACCAATTTGTCAAAAATTTAACCGATTTTAAAATCCATATAAAACGTGGTTTTAACCGTACCATCAAAATATTTTAAACAATAGGAAACGATTCCCACAAAAATGTTCAAACTCGTAAAGTCCTCCAGGAAGAACATTCTAAAACCTACCCGTAACGGCATAAATGTAATATCCGAAATTTCTACTACTGTGGTTTAATATTATTTTATCCGAGTTATGTTGTACAACATGGAATCTGTACAATATGGATAAAATAAATGAAGGACTAAGACATCTATATTAGTATTATTACCGCACTTGGCTGACAGTTGTATTGGAAGACATTGTGTGTCGGGCTTATCGTATGAGAATGTTTTTGGAAGATGTATATGTATTCAGTATGCCGTATGTTCGTATTCTGCATGTCGAGACGTTGGACAAGAGTAGCTGGAAATGGCTAAGTATAGCCTTATTATCGCATGCTAATATGCATGTATAGCGCACGCCACGGGCATAGGTTAGCGTACGCTAGTGCGGAACAGCTCAGGGGGAATCTACGTGTGGACCCGGCCACTTTCGGCGCATGTGCCGACGAGTCAACGGATATTGGAATTTAGTACTAACGCACGCTAAACACTAAGGACTAGCACACGCTAACTGCAGATCGGACAAAAAGGGAATCTTATCCTCGTCAGTACTTTCGGCATGTGGGGACACAGGGGTAGGTGCTGACTGTAGCAAGTCAACTACAATCAGCGCACGCTAAGGTCCAAGAAATTACGTGTGCTAGACAGTGTAATTTACGTACGTTATTGCATGGGCATTACGTACGTAAATCAGTGTACGAAGCAAAACAGTCGCCTCTGGACCACGATAGCGCACGCTACTAAGGAAAAGTAGCGCACGCTAATAACAGTCAGTATATATATGATTGCAGACGTGAATTATGTTCATTCGGCTATTCCTTCCTTTATTTCGAGAGAGAGAGAGAGTTTTTAGAGAAAAGTTTGAGGTTCCAAACACTTGAGTTGATCGTCCTTAACAACATTGGAGTTTGGAAACGATTGGAAACGGATTCAACCTTGGGATACAATCCATTCCTTCAAAGAGGTAATTACTCTTCACTTTGGGATTTCGTTTTGAATTGTATATGATGTTATTGAGTTGATAATCGTCATGTATATGAGCTGATGAGTATATGATTATGAGATGGATTACTGAGTTATGTTGATGATATTGTTGATATGCGGATATTGATATGATTCGTGTGGTTTGGAATGGTGTTGTTCTTCTTCAAGAGATATGTTGGTTAATATCTCCCTTCATTTCGGGTTTTGATGTTGTTGTTATTATTTACTTCGTATGATGATGATCATGCAAGTGATTATAATTTTTGGTTTATATGATATGATTAAGAAGATTATATGTTGAAACGTTAGTAGAAATGAGATTTGGACACTTGTTTGGAAAGTAATGCGTATAAGGTTCGACTTTAGAAAATCGCCACCGATTCTTCAAAACTCCAAAAATTCTTAAACATAAGAGTATTATAGAGCATCGAGTTATCTTTCTAATGGTTCAAACGGTGAGTTAATCGGAGTCTGGATGAGTGAGTTATGCTCAAAATGGCAAAAACTATACTGTCTGTATTCTGAGAATAGGTAGCGCACGCTACTGATGAAGTTAGCGTATGCTAACGTTCCTGGACGTATAAAAACGTACATCAGTCGGGAATTTCATTTTCCAACCCTTCCTACACGATTCCCTTTCGTCCCAAATCACCCAAACTCGGTTTTTAACCCCTAAACCTTAGATTTTGAGTTGGTTTATCAAGTGATAACGTCTAGGAAAGCTTGGAACAAGGATTATATCATCATTCTTAATTCTTTCGCCAGATTGAAGGTAATTGGCTTGAACTTTAATATTTTTGGGATGTTTGAGATTCTTGATTTATTTCGTATCGACGGCTAGAATCATATAATGTTGAAGGATATATATGTTTGTGATTGTGTTCTTCGTGTTCTTGTTGTGGTTGGCGTTTATTGATTGATGATTCGAATATACCTTTGAATTCCGGCTTCAAGGTGTTTGATTGAAGTTTTGAAAGAGAAATTGATTGGAATATTTTGGTTAAGTTTGTATACTCGCCTTATCGAATCGATATATGGACTTTGCGGAATCATGGGAATGAATTTGTAATTGTTTGAGTTAGATTGTTCGGACTTGTGTTTAATCAAGATATTTTGGAATCGTTGGGTTTGTGGATTGGTTATATCAGTTGTTGATTATTATCAAATGTGTGTTAATCAATTATTACAATAGGTTGTGATAATTGATCGTTGATTTGACCGTTGTGTTGCGGTTGAGGTTGAAGAGTTCGTAGATTGCTTTTGGTCGGGGCTGAGGAGATTGTGAATGAAGATAATGGGATTGGTAACGGCTTCGTGGTATCGGTATCGAGGCAAGTTATTACTTGCACAGTTTATAATATTTAATGAATGGTTTCCATTTCATTCGTTTATAATTTGTATAAGCAATGTTTATAATCGTAATCACAGGAGATTTGTGATTATAAGTTGTATTTGAGTTTTGGGAATTAAATCATAATGTATATGAT
This sequence comes from Orobanche coerulescens, assembly GCA_033398695.1. NCBI lineage: Eukaryota > Viridiplantae > Streptophyta > Magnoliopsida > Lamiales > Orobanchaceae > Orobanche > Orobanche coerulescens. Next base: position 115,603,979 of record CM065807.1, on the reverse strand, counting down.
TTACATTGTCGTTGGCATACTTGGTATCGAGGATACATCATGGTATAGACAAAGGCATGAATTATTTACCATCCGTGACATTTTGGATCGTCGAATATTCAGAATAATAGTTCGTGATGGTCTGGACATCGAGATTGCTCTCGAAGGACTCGGGGAAAGTACTCTAATCATTTTTGTCATTTCGTGTCGATCATGTTGTGATACATGCGTGTATCATTGTTGTCATGCATTGTTTATCATTGTTATATGCATTTATGCATTGTTGTTGTATGTCCACCTCATGTTGATCTAACGGGATCATCTTGGGATCTATGCTAGCGTGCGCTAGATCATTGGACGGGTTTATCCACCGCGTGTTGATCTGACGGGATCATCTTGGGATCTAGGCAGTGAACGCTGGATCATCGGATTACCCATGTATTGTTGTTGTGCATATGTATATTATGGGTTCGCCATAAGTATACATTGTTGTTATTGATGTGAGCATATTGATGTTGTCATATGAGTATGCATTTGTAGGTCTTGTGTTAGGACCGTGTCCGTATGTTGTGTTGATCTGATCTTGGATTAGACCGAAGTGATTGTCATGGTATTTCGTATCTTGAGGTATGTTCCGTATTTCCTTGGTACTTGTCTTTGATGGACAATCGATTATCGTATTGGAATTGTCGACGTTATCCGATGGATTGAATTGGCCAGAGTTGGTATAATTTCCGTATCGCGAGTTATGATAATGTTTTGAGAACCTTTGGTATTGTTGAGATACCGTACATATATTTTGGTATTATCTTAATGTGTTGTTAAGGATACGAATCATGGATTTTCGTAAAGTTACGACGGTAAGATTACATTGGTCGTAATCTTACTTAGTATTTCCATTGATATGTAATTATTGACGTGATGTGATGGTTATCATTGTTGGATATTATGGCTGACCCCGTCGTGGGCTTTCTTTTTAGGTTCTTGGATTATCAAGCTTGTAGTGGTCGTGAAGACATGAGCCTCCCGGAGGATACTGGCTAGGGCATGTATTTGTGTTTTGAGTTTCTGATCAGTTGTTGCATTCCGCTGCTAGAGTATTTTAATTGTTTGTCTTTATCCGCTGCGTGAGTATTTTTTGGCCTTTTGGTATCTGGTAACTTAGGTTACTTTGACAATTATTTTCTAAACTATTTTGTTGGTACGTGTAAGCGATAGCTTAATGGATGTTTTTAAACTGTTGAGTTTTGGCATTTCGGGCCTTGTGGTTTCAAATGAGATTCTTACGACGGTTTTGGATAAACGGATTTTATTAAATATTCAAATGTTTTTAAAAGATAGTACCGTCGTTCGCCTCTTAGGCGTTTGTAATGTTTGTAAATCTTTCTTTCAGCCTTGTGGGTTCCATCTCGGGGCCCACGGCGCTGTAATATTCCTGGATGGCTCTGGGGGTGTTGCAGAATATGGTATCGGAGCTTAAGTTGTGAAAACCTAGGCAGTTGGGTCGAGTTGGGTCGTGCTTTTGTCGTGTCATTCGAGTTGTCAGTTGACAAGTGTTTGAGCTCTGAGTTTTGTTGTTCACTCGGGCTTGTGCGTTATGTGATTTACCAGTGTAGTACGGGGGTTGTTGTAAATATTTTCAAATGGTGTCAACGTGTTTCTTCAGATAGAGCTGTGTTGTGTTCTCGAGTTGAACTGAGTTTGCAAAACGTGTGTCTTGAAAATATCTGTGTCGAGTATTTTCTAGAGTCGAGACATGTGCCAGTATCACGGGGAATCGTCGGCTTCACGATCTCTAAGTACTTGGATTTTTGAATTTCATTGAGATTTATTGCCGTTCTAAGTTGATATGCTTTGAGAGTCCGCATAATATTATGCATTACAGTATAAGGTGATAGAGTTGGGACAGGATTGATGATCTTGAGAAGTTATGATTTTGGAAATCAATATGTTGGTTAAGTTTTGGAATGGAGTTGTGCATTTGGGAGAAATATTGTGGATTGTTCAGGAGAACATGTAGTCATGTTAGTTCATTTTGAGATATACGAACTGTTTTTGAGCATTTGAAAATGATACTTTTGAAAATGAATGTTTTACGGATGTTTTACGGAAAATGATTTTTAGGCCGAGACCCAATCGATTTTGAAATGGTTCTATAATTCAGGACTTGGGGTCCGAAAAAGGGTTTTCTACTTTTTAAACTTCTTGTAATGCGGAACGAGATACGGGCTGAGACCCTAATGTTTCAAACGGCTTTTCCGTTTTCTTAAAACTCCCGAGATTTGTAAAATGCTTCACCAATCATTTATCTATTTTCTTACTGCCTTTCGCGGTTTTGGATTACTTGTTCAAATGAAACTTCTCGGGAAGTGTTTTGCTGTGTTTGAGTTGTTGGTCATTCAATGTTTTGTCATAGCATATTAGAGGTGATCCAGGATGGATTAATGGTTGACGTTGCGAATCATATGTGGAAAAGGAGTTCTTATCGGAGTCTATATATATTGAGATTTTGGATTCTACCGTGTGGTTTTAAGACCGAATGTCAGAGTTGGTGACGAACCGAACTGGTGTACAAGAGTATGGCTGTGGTCAATCATTTGCATAGTTTTCATTTTAAAACTTCGAAATCGTGTGGATTCGAAGGAAACTGTTATCGAATACTTGGCATTAGAGAGCTAGTTTAACTTTTCGAAAATTGATTTTATAGTCTCACTAAAATTTATGTTTTGAGCTTTGAAATTTGTTTTTTTGAAAGGACTTTCGAAAATTTGTCTTCTTGACGAGATTATATGATTTCAAACTGGTTTTAAAAATGTGATCGATATACATACGCATTTAGTGCATAGTGCATATCATGGTGAAGTTGTGAGTGTGACTCACAAACTGGATATCATATCGATGGTACGATGAAAAGAGATTCGAACTTTGGTATGGTAGTTTGGTTATCCAGGAATGATCGGTTGATTGATCAGATAAGAGAAATATACTGCATGTTGTAGATTCATGTACAAGATGTAATTTTGGAATTTTGGATTTTGTGAAACCGGGGCACATATGCTATGTGGCTCTATTGGTGTGGTAATAGCGCAATTTTATCATAGTGATTTTCAAATGATTTCTTTGTAAGTGTAGATTTGGGGATGGTGACCCTAGGATGATTGTTTTGGATATTGATTGGTCGTTCCCACTCCATATATGATTGGGTATGTTCGTCGGATTGTGATTGGTTGTTCGTATGCCGAGGGGTATGTTCACCAGTCGGGTATGTTTATTGAGATCCATTGTACGTGATTGGTGTGTCGTTTTGAGAATTTTGTTCGTTCGTTTATCGGTTTATGTGGTTCTATATTGATCGTGTTGGAGTTTGTCATTTTAATGATATTCTCGATTGTGTTTTGACCTTTGGATAGATCATTGTTGCGATGGTTTCGGAATATTTTGGTTGAACAGTTTGTTGGTTTTTCTATGATGGATTGCAAGTTTTGAGGACGAAACTTATTTTAAGTGGTGTAGTATGTAATATCCGAAATTTCTACTACTGTGGTTTAATATTGTTTTATCCGAGTTATGTTGTACAACATGGAATCTGTACAATATGGATAAAATAAATGAAGGACTAAGACATCTATATTAGTATTATTACCGCACTTGGGTGATAGTTGTATTGGAAGACATTGTGTGTCGGGCTTATCGTATGAGAATGTTTTTGGAAGATGTATATGTATTCAGTATGCCGTATGTTCGTATTCTGCATGTCGAGACGTTGGACAAGAGTAGCTGGAAATGGCTAAGTATAGCCTTATTATCGCATGCTAATATGCATGTATAGCGCACGCCACGGGCATAGGTTAGCGTACGCTAGTGCGGAACAGCTCAGGGGGAATCTGCGTGTGGACCCGGCCACTTTCGTTGCATGTGCCGACGAGTCAACGGATGTTGTAATGTAGTACTAATGCACGCTAAACCCTAAGGACTAGCGCACGCTAACTGCAGATCGGACAAAAAGGGAATTTTATCCTCGTCAGTACTTTCGGCATGTGGGGACACGGGGGTAGGTGCTGACTGTAGCAAGTCAACTACGATTAGCACACGCTAAGGTCCAAGAAATTACGTGTGCTAGACAGTGTAATTTACGTATGTTATTGCATGGGCATTACGTACGTAAATCAGTGTACGAACCAAAACAGTCGCCTCTGGACCACGATAGCGCACGCTACTAAGGAAAAGTAGTGCACGCTAATAACAGTCAGTATATATATGATTGCAGACGTGAATTATGTTCATTCGGCTATTTCTTCCTTTATTTTGAGAGAGAGAGTTTTTAGAGAGAAGTTTGAGGTTCCAAATACTTGAGTTGGTCGTCCTTAACAACATTGGAGTTTGGAAACGATTGGAAACGGATTCAACCTTGGGATTCAATCCATTCCTTCAAAGAGATAATTACTCTTCACTTTGGGATTTCGTTTTGAATTGTATATGATGTTCTTGAGTTGATAATCGTCATGTATATGAGTTGTTGAGTATATGATTATGAGATGGATTACTGAGTTATGTTGATGATATTGTTGATATGCGGATATTGATATGATTCGTGTGGTTTGGAATGGTGGTGTTCTTCTTCAATAGATATGTTGGTTAATATCTCCCTGTGTCCTCAAAGTGAGGAACAACGAAAGGAAATGAGTAATATACCATATGCTTTGGCCGTGGGTAGCCTTATGTATACTTTATTGTGTACGAGACCTGACATTGCGCATGCTGGGTGCGTGGTAAGTAGGCTTCGGGCTAACCCAGTTAGGTAACATTAGACAGCCATAAAAGAACATTCTCAAGTACTTTAGAAGGACTAGAGATCTTGTTCTTAAATATAGTGGTGGAGAACTGAATGTGGTGGGATTTACTGAATTGGACTTCCAAGGATAGAAAGACGATTCGATGTCTACTTCTGGCTATATATTTACTCTTAATGGAGGAGCAGTATCTTGGCATAGTGCCAAGTATATCATGACTGCTGGTTCCACCTGTTAGTCTGAGTATAAAGCGGCCTCAGAGGCCTCCAAAGGAAGGGTTAAGAAGTTACTGGGTAAACTTCACGTGACACCATGTGTTGCGCTGCCTATTTTCATTTTTTATACGATAACAATAGAGCGGTAGTACAGGCCTAGGAGCCGAGGTTTCATAACAGTACCAAACATATTGAGAGAGAGTATCATCTCGTAAGAGAATTTGTTCGCAAAGAGATACATTGTGCTACATAGAGTATAGTCAGCCGACTACGTCGCTGATCCACTAACCAAGCCACATTCTCAGATAAGCTTGGAGCGTAATCTGGAGAACATGGGTATTAGATACCATAGTGTGTGGCATTGACTGCAAGTGGGAGATTGTTAGGAGTATGCCCTCTGTTGTATCGAGCACCTCGACAGGCGATCGACTACAAGGCCGAGTGACGGAGTCCACTATCAATCAAGCTATGGCAAACTCACCTATTCGAAGATACCAGACCACCATCAAGTACATAGCGATTGACTCCCAAGGAGATCTCCCTTTGGCGTCTGGCGATCTAATCTAGTGCCCGGCTAAGGACAACTGACCTACGCCCCGAACAGAGATGATCGTCCATCAAAGTCTACGAAGACGGGATCTCAAAACAGCACCCATGTGCAGATCCGAAACAAGATCCGCGTTTCGCGGATCATTGACCACCAACAGCTGTCTCTGACAAGGACGGATTTACCTACCGACAAGCCCGCCGAAAGGCACAAGGTGGGACCGTTCGTGACAATGACTCAGACGCGTGCAGGCTTCTCATTGGACCGCACGACTGACTGCCAGCAACTCCTGCAGACTTTGAGAGGACAAGCCCATGTGCTAAAAGATGATCGCCCGCTTATTATAATACAGCAAAGGCGATCGTCCGGCATATCCAAGTCCTATAAATAGAGAACCTACTCCTACTGGAAAAAGGTTCCCAATTCGTTCACTTACATTCCGAATTCATTCACGGAAATACAAGAAGAATAGACATACTTCCAAGCTCCCAGCTTTCTCCCCAGAATCTATCTCAGGATTTCTCTCTCAGCACCTCTCAACCAGGAGACGGTCGGCAGAGGCAAGAAGTCTCCACTGTGCAGATTCTAAGAGACATACAAGTCCAGGAGCATAAACATACAGCTAATACACGCCGTGAGAGACCCTTGATCTCTCATCACCGTCACAGCTCATCAACGTTGTTACAAGAACTCACAGAGCATCATATCTGGTTCTTCCGGCAATCTACGCGCTCACTAGCTAAGATAACAAGAATCTTTACACTCATTGTAATTGTATTCTTACATTAATACTTGTATCCCCGAATATTTGTATTAATAATATCTCGCGAGAGCATTCAAGCCCGGGACTAACAACCCCGAAAAATCTTGTGTTATTTATTTTTTCCACGGAAGTGTTCTCGCATTTGTTTGCTATCCACTCATCCAGCAATATCTATCTCCGGATAATATTTTGGGTAGCAACAATTGGCGCTAGAAGGAGGGCATCTATACCTTCATTTTTTCATTCCTACCGCCCCGAAGAACACTCACTGTTCTCGGGGCATAGACTTGAAGTGACACTCACTGCGCTTCAAATAAAGCCTTCAGAATCATGACATCCGCCGGTACATCGAAGAGAGCCACTCTCCAAACCGCCGGACACCATATCCCGGCTCAATCCGAACCTCAGCCGACGGCCGGGGGAAGCCGCGGCAACACGAGACTCTCAATCCCGCACCTGAGGGATGGCCCCAACCTCTCACTCGACCAGTTCCAAACCGAGTAACAGATCGAGGAGGCTATGGCCATCCTAGAGGAGCGACGGAGAGCATGCGCGTCGCCCGCAATAACTCCCTCGACCATCCGCCGCATGGGAAATCGGAAATTCAACGGGCTACTGGGCGAGCGATCGTCAGAAAGCCCCGATTCGCGAGAAAAGGCTCTCGCACGACCGGACGGATCGGTATTCAATCGCCTGGGACGTGACCCGTCATGGCGACCGGGGCACTCTGGTCCCAACCACGAATAGACGGAATTCGAATCCATCACCAGGAGTTCAGCCTACCCAACTCACAGCCGAACGCAAATCAACCGTTTGGCTCCCGCTCCGATCGTCAAAGGATCAGTACTTGATCGCCTGGGCTCCAGCTCCGAGCGCCGAGCCGCGAGCAGCCAGGCCTCGGCGATCGCCGCAATGCAACGACAGCTCGACGAGATGAAAGCACTCTTGGATACTGGGGCAAGCACCAGCAGAAAGATCATCGGGCCGACCGAGCCACTCGCGGTCCACATCGAGCTCGCCCCCGTGCAACCAAGGATCGCTCCTCCCAAAACACCTTTGTATGAAGGGAGATCGGACCCCGTCCGAATTTACATGACCGGGTGTGGGGCAACAGATGCGACCAAGTGCCGAATCTTCCCATTAACATTGGGCAAGTTGGACCATAGGTGGTACGTCTCACTACCACCACGATCGATCATCTCCTTTGAGAAACTGGCGAATGACTTCACATCATACTTGGCCACCAAGGTCGCCAGACCAGAAGGCCACCACCGCGTGATGAAAATCAGGCAGGGGGAAGATGAAACCGACACAGATTACATCGACCGAGTAGACGAAATCATCCTCACCGGCGAACCCGTCAGTGACGAGATCGCTCTCTATTCGGTCCTGGGGGGATTCTACGGTCATTCGCCCATGTTTAGACATCTCACCAAGGATATTCCCGCAACCTATGTGATCTTCCGTGCTAAGGCTGCCGACTTTCTGGCCAGGCAAAGGCTACTCACCCTCCACCTAGGCGAGGAAATGCCTCCTCCTGCATGAAAGACGGCGATCGCCAAAGCCAAGAAGACGGTCGCCACGTCATCCGACGGCCTCAGGGCCATCAAGGATGTGGAAGCCCATCTCTTCCACAAGTTCAACCGAACTCTGGCCCACATTTTCTATGCCATCAAGGGGCACGAACCGCTAAACAAGCCAAAGGTGATAATGGACCACGGTCACCTGGACCACAATCAATATTGTGCCTACCATAAGAGTCCCGGCCACAGCACCAAACAATGCCGCGACCTCCTCAAACAGCTCTGGAGATTGTTCGAGGAGGGCAAGTTGGACAGCTTATTGGCTTAGCCGGAGCCCCTACCAATCTCTAGACAAGATCGACCGAGTCGAACGCGAACAGGCTGGGAAGCTCATACGAGCTGACCCCTCGATCAACCTCGGCGGCCATCTCTACATGCTTCAATCAAAAGAAGGAAACCTCGGAAGTCTCTCCCCGATTTCCCTCCTCAATAAAAAACTGGAGGACTCGCTCGCCATCTACAGTTCATCATCTAACATGTTGGACTAAGGCACGAGATCGCCTCCTCCACACAACGTACACCGTCGACGGTCGACATTTAACATGACGATCCGAGGTGGAAGAGTGTAGCCATGGTCCTGGTGGTCGATGGAACCGACTGCTTAGGCCATGCAAGGTCCCTTTGGGCCAAGATCACCCGCCCTTCGTTTAAATACGAGGCCGGCGTAGTCTGAGGGCCCTCCAAAACTAATCAGTGGACACGATCGCCCGCCCTCAAAGGTTCATCATTTAACGTGGTGAACCCGAACAATGCGACGCGTCACTACCCCCGTCTCAACGTACACCATCGATGGTTGCCATATTCATGGCGGGCCGAGGTGGAAGCGGAGCTAACAAGCCGCGGAGGTGGAGTTGATTAATCCGACGACGCCCCGCGCAAGGACTCCTCCAAGCCAACACCGCACGCCCTTCGTTTAAATACGAGGCGAGGCGCAGCCTAACGGAGGACCCGCACAATAAAATGTGTCATGAGACAGACAATGTCGCTCGCGCACAAGACATGGTCATGGAGTCGGTCCATCGAACTCCGCGACTATGCGCGGTTCCTCAAGATGGACGACAGTCCTCGAGGATTCGACAAAGCTGAAGACCACTCACTCAATGAATTATTTTTATCCCCTTACTTTCACTAAGTGAACAAAAAAAAGGGGGAAGAGTGCGGACTACCTATACGACAATCGTCCCTATTCAATCACATACGGAGATCGCCAAGATCGCCATTTTTCAGATGTTCGTGCAGCGATCGAATTTGTTGTAAAAGTTATCTATATGAGTTTATCAATTCACGTAGACCTACACTTGCAACGATCTCTCCTCACATATTTGCACAAAGTCAAGCAAAAGACTCAAAAATAGCAATCATTCAAGTGAAAAATCAAGGGGATCAAACGTTCATTTCATTACTTGAAAGATCAGAGTACATGGTCGCCCGAAGGCCTAAATGCTATAAAAAGAAAGCTACGAATTACAAGGCAATAAGCTAAAACATTAAAAAATGAAGTGCCTCAGGCCCCTGCCTGGCCTTCGCCTTCAGCATCCGGAGCGGCCTCCCCATCTTCCGGAGCGTCGGGATGAACAAGATTCGCCGGAGTCGGATACCAGCTCAAATCCACGCCAAGCTCCGAGAGATCCAAAATTGGCAAGGAGAAAGCAGGATGGAGAGGATGCTCCAGCGCATACGCCTTGAAATTCTCAGCAAGAGGGCCAACCTCCAGCCCTCCCTTCTTAGCAGCTCGGATTGAGTCAGCGAACGCCATATAATAGGCAAACTCGCTGAACAAGTCCAAGTTGAGGAAGGGATTGGCCTTGGTCGCCTCTACCTCCCCTTTCAGCTCCGCCATCGCCTGTTGCAATCCTTGGATCTCGGCCTCCCTTGCAGCTATCTTCTCCCTCGACTCTGCCAGCTCGCTAGTTAGCCGAGCGACGGTCACCTTCAGTCGATCGGCCTCCATCTCAACGGCCTTCTGCGAGCGTACAACATTTGTCATTCGGTCCCGGAATCGGTCAACCGTCAACCGAGACATCTCGAAAACTTTCTTCGCCAGCTCAAGCTCTTGGCTCGCCCGCTTAGCTGCCTCCAAGGAGTCCTTCTCCATTGCCACAATCTTGTCGACGAACTCAGCGTTTTCTTTCCGAGCCGCCTCGAGATCCGCCTGCAGGCGAACAGTGGAGGGACACCTCTCAAACTCTTGCGCAGCCTGGGCAGCCATGGTCGCCGTCTGGAGAGAAAGGGTGAGAACAGCCTGCATTGTACTCCCAGATCGCTGACGATCGATCGCATCTAGATCGGTCGTCCAGGTCTTCGGTACAGCAGAAACGGCCCGGTTGACGTATTGCAGGATGTCACAGGACTGGCGAGGAGATCGGCTCGCTAAGAAATCCAACACCATCGGCGGGCAAGACGGATCAGTGCTACGGATCCTGCATCAAAACACAAAGTTAGCCCATCTCCCACGCAAATGACAAGTTTCAACTCAGCAAGCAAAGTCTACCTCTCGGCTCTCTCAGGATCGCGACCGAAGTATGGCTTCCCGCGAGGGGTCTCAGCTTCGGCGATCGCCATCTCCCGTAGGAAAGCCGCAGAGGGAGCAGGCTCATTCTCTGGAGGAACAACGGTGATCGGAGGCACGGCGATCGGCACCTCACTGGCAGGGGCAGAAACTGGAGTTTCTCCCGACCTCTGCCGTTTGCGATTCATCCGAAGCCCCTCCTCCCGGACTTTCTCCTCGGCCACGATCGGCTCCACGCGAGGCTCCGCCTCCGGGAGGATAGGTAACGCCACAGGAGGAGCCCGCGATGAATTCGTTTGGCGGAGACGACCCAGAACTCCAGGGTTCGACATAGCAATCTCCGGTGGGGGCTCCAAAAGCGAGGAAAGCGAACCTCTACAAATGAGAATGATCGAGCCACAGTTAGTCATATTCCTCCAAAATGACGATCGCCCAGCAAATGGAAATCGTAGAAATTCGTACCTGAGAGTGAGAGATGTCTCGGAAAACGGAATAGGCGAGCGGACAACCAACGACTCTCCTTATTGATCTGGTTAGCGTTCAGGTCGTCGTCCGACAAACTTCGTATCCGCTCCCAGACGACCAGGAAATCAAAAGACAATTCCTCGATCACCGGAATGTGGAAACCTGCAAAAACAAAATCAAATTAGATCAATTCAGAACATATCCGAACTAAGAGAGAGTCTGAACCCTTACCGGGATTTCTCTCCCGAAAACCAGTTGGAATCTCCAGCTCTCCAGTAGGGTTGTCGCTCGTTGAGGCCTTCCAGGCACCAGCGACCCAGAACCACTTCGTCGAATCGCCACGCGCCTTGTTCGGGACTCCAAGGATCACCCGACCGGATCGGCCTTGTATATGATAGCCTCCGACCGACCCTTTCTGAACCGTCAGCTTGAACAGGTGGTTCATCTCCGACGGCGAAGGGAGGCGGTATAGTCGGTGACCGCCGAACAAGGTGAGGGTACAAATTATCTGGAGCCAAGCATTTGGCGTCAGCTGGAGGGGCGCCACGTTCCAGGCAGCCAGCAGATGGGAGACAGCGAACGACAAAGGAAATCGCAACCCTGCCTCCCTGATCGCTTCGTTCACAGCGACCATCCCCTCCGGAGGCTAATCGGCTCTCTCATTCTCGGACGGCACAAAGAGATCCACGTCTGAAGGGATATGAAACCTCGTCCTCCAGAAGGCCAGGTCTTTCCTGGTCGCCAAACTCCTGATTTGGCCAAGCGACCACAGAGATCGGTGAGCAGCCCGAAATAGCGATCGCTTGGGAGGTTGATAAGGGTGAGAGATCAAATACTCCAGGAAGTCAAATCTTGGAGACGGGCCGTCCAACCTCTCCATTATATCAGCAAATGCCACATATGCCTGGCCAAAGGCACTGTGCCGCTCCCAGTAGGCCCTGACCGCAAGATCTCTCTCCATCTGCGAGCGCCTATGTTCGACGGCCGCCTCCTTAGCCACGTCGGCCTCGTTGAATAGCGCCTCGACCTCCGCAGGGTCAATTCCGGCCCGAATAGCCTCAGCGGCCGTCTCCAGATGGAACTCAGCGGAGGATCCTCCCCGGACATCTGAAGTCCCAGCGGAGGAGGAAGTGCCCACTCCGGATGAAGAAGATGTTCCAGCCATTTTTGAAGAAAAGAGGAGATAAGGAGTGTTCGTCTTACCCGAGATTGAATCGATCGACGATCGGCAGCAAAGTCTCCAGAAAAATCTGCAGCAAAATCCTTCTTTCTCCAATAAGTGCGCATAAGAATGAACACTGCCACCCTGCCCCTTTTTATAAAAGATGGCAGGGACTCAAGAGCAATTAAGGAGAGTCCCAGGGGTAGAAGTGCAACCGTCGCATTTATTGACCCCCTTGAAACCCACGTACGCGTCTTTTCAAGGACGCGTCAGTCGAGGAGTCATAAATGACCATCGGTCTCCCCCAACAGGAACCCGACACGTGTTCCAGAGACCTTTCCGCATCCGCTGCCGTTTCCCGCTCTTTTCAGTGACCTACCAGATCGTCCAAACTCAGAATCTATCAGCTCAAAGACAATCGCCTGTTCAGTGAAACGCAGAGTCGCTCGTCGAAGTTCAGCGATCGCCAGCAGAACCACCTCACCCCACGTTTCTAACATAGGAGCGAGCTGGGAGGCAATTGTTGTATCGAGATTTATTCACCTCGACAGGCGATCTACTACAAGGTCGAGCGACCGAGTCCACTATCAATCAAGCTATGGCAAACTCACCTATTCGAAGATACCAGACCACCATCAAGTACCTAGCGATTGACTCCCAAGGCGATCGCCCTTTGGCATCTGGCGATCGACTCTAGTGCCCGGCTAAGGACAACCGACCTACGCCCCGAACAGAGACGATCGTCCATCAAAGTCTACGAAGACTGGATCTCAAAACAGCACCCATGTGCATATCCGAGACAAGATCCGCGTTTCGCGGATCATTGACCACCAACAGCTGTCTCTGACAAGGACGGATTTACCTACCGACAAGCCCACCGAAAGGCACGAGGTGGGACCGTCCGTGATAGCGACTCAGATGCGTGCAGGCTTCTCATTGGACCGCACGACTGACTGCCAGCAACTCCTGCAGACTTTAAGAGGACAAGCCAATGTGCTAAAAGACGATCGCCCGCTTATTATAATACAGCAAAGGCGATCGCCCGGCATATCCAAGTCCTATAAATAGAGAACCTCCTCCTACTGAAAAAAGGTTCTCAATTCGTTCACTTACATTCCGAATTCATTCACGGAAATACAAGAAGAACAGACATACTTCCAAGCTCCCAGCTTCCTCCCCAAAATCTATCTCAGGATTTCTCTCTCAGCACCTCTCAACCAGGAGACGGTCGGCAGAGGCAAGAAGTCTCCACAGTGCAGATTCTAAGAGACATACAAGCCCAAGAGCATAAACATACAGCTAATACACGCCGTGAGAGACCGTCGATCTCTCATCGTCGTCACAGCTCATCAACGTTGTTACAAGAACTCACAGAGCATCATATCTGGTTCTTCCGGCAATCTACACGCTCACTAGCTAAGATAACAAGAATCTTTACACTCATTGTAATTGTATTCTTACATTAATACTTGTATCCCCGAATATTTGTATTAATAATATCTCGCGAGAGCATTCAAGCCCGGGACTAACAACCCCGGCAAATCTTGTGTTATTTATTTTTTCCACGGAAGTTTTCTCGCATTTGTTTACTATCCACTCATCCAGCAATATCTATCTCCGGATAATATTTTGGGTAGCAACACCCTCGAATGTCACTCAGAGGATGTTGAGTGAGGGCATTGTACTTGTTATTATGTAAATCATTAATATAAGGCAATGGATGTTTCTATATTTACTGGTATCGGATAACGTCGACAATTCCAATACGATAATCGATTGTCCATCAAAGACAAGTACCAAGGAAATACGGAACATACCTCAAGATATGAAATACCATGACAATCACTTCAGTCTAATCCAAGATCAGATCAACAAAACATACGGACACGGTCCTAACACAAGACCTACAAATGCATACTCATATGACAACATAAATATGCTCACATCAATAACAACAATGTATACTTATGGCAAACCCATAATATACATATGCACAACAACAATACATGGGTAATCCGATGATCCAGCGTTCACTGCCTAGATCCCAAGATGATCCCGTCAAATCAACACGAGGTGGATAAACCCGTCCAATGATCCAGCGCACGCTCGCATAGATCCCAAGATGATCCCGTCAGATCAACACGAGGTGGACATACAACAACAATGCACAAATGCATATTACAATAATACACAATGCATGACAACAATGATACACGCATGTATCACAACATGATTGATACGAAATGACAAAAATGATTAGAGTACTTGCCCCGAGTCCTTCGAGAGCAATCTCGATGTCCAGACCATCACAACACACCTAGGATAATACAGAATACATGTATATTTTATATGAAGATAAAATATAAAACACTGAATAAAATGAGTATTCAAACGAAAGTCTGCAGTGGAAATAAAATGAAGAAACACGAATGACTGAAAAGGACTGGCCCCCCCTACTAGTATCACTGGGACTCCTCGCCGTCAACGTTCTCTTCCCGTGCCTTAGCCTTGCCATGACCTGAAAATAACATCCCCCAATGGGGTCAGTTACACAGAACAACAATCCTCGAGAGTTGAATAATATAGAACAATCACATAAATGAATTAATGAATTAAGTTGAATGATGAGCATCAATGTACGCCCAAATGAAATACGTAAGAGCACAAATAGCCGGGTGTCCAGAGTCCCGCATATACACCCGCTATTGGCTTAATTAGTCTCACGGTCCAATATGTCGGGAGTCCCGCGTATACACATTACCATGCGTACAGTCCAATATGTCCGGAGTCCCGCGTATACACATGACCATAGTGTGCCCGACTAAAATTCCACACATGCGCCAACGGGCCATGCAATATAATTCCGGAAGATCACCAGAACAAAAATTACCAAGGTGAGGAGTAATGAATAGAATGCGATAAGGATCAAGAACGACTCACCGAGATGAAATAATGATACAACGAGTGATAGCTTCAATGAAATGATATCCTCGTGAGTTACGTGATGAGTTGATAAATACAAGTCTCGACATGAACGATATATTATGAGTGAATTACATGTATGAAAGAACAACAACGTAAGGAATGAATTTCCTTTTAACCGAGTAAGAATTTACTTACACAATACCGGTGTTGAAATGTCCTTCCTCGAACAACGTCCTAAAAAGAGATGTCGGTCGCTCGAACAACCTTTAATAACACAATTACCAATAATCCGCTCAATATACGTATCAAGCATGAATTACGACTAACTCAAAGGTCGATACAACAATATCCAAACTCATTGAGGCATTTAAACAACCACTTAGCGAACATTAACCCTTGATTATAACCAAAACCCAAATATATCGAAACCAACTCCAAAATGAGTAGTTCAATCCAACAACACACCTTCAATGATATCAATATTCCAATAGGAGACCATAACTCGAAGTTACGGCAACTATAATCAGAAACCCCCAAAAACAACCAAAGTCAACATCAAGGGTTCTTGATTAATTCTCCAAATGTTCATCAAATCCGAAAAACATATCAATAAATCCATAGGAATACATTTATTCAAGGTAGATAATCCATATCTAACATATTCCAACAACAATCCAAGCTTACACGAATAAATCGGAAGGAAAATACCCAAAATACGAAATTCTAGATCCAAGAAATAATTATCTTGATTTGATGTGTTCGAGAGGATGAAATGATGAGAAATCCAATTGATAAGCTTGAAGATGATGATGGATGAGTGCAGCTCAAAAACATCTCTCCGAATCGCCCAAAATCGCCCGGAATCAAAGTGAGAAGTGAAAATGATGAATCTGAGCCGGACTGTCCTATTTATAGTAATTCCAGTTTAGCGCACGCTACGACCTGATATTTAGCGTGCGCTAACGGGTTAACCGGACAGTCCAGTGAACTCTGACCGCCTCGTTAGCATACGCTACAAACTTGATAGCGTGCGCTAATGCCCTCCCGATAGCGTGCGTTAACTCCAAATGTTAGCGTGCGCTGGCACTACGCCACAAATGGCCTTTAGCAACGTTTATTTCGATGTTACGAGCAAAAGTGTTAGCATAGATGCCTTGAAATTGATCTACGCTAACACTTTTTTTTAGCGTTACAGTTGATAGTAACAGGTGTTGCCATAGTATCTATGGTAACACCAAATTCGCTGTTACCGTTGATCTTTAAAAAAAGCGTTACCAGGAAAGAAAAAAATAGGGAGGCTTACACTTAATATTTGGGCGGGTCAAAATCAATCTTCAATTTTTGCCCTAACAAATGAGCGACTATTTTATCCAAATAATTCACTCTGAAACCATAGCCCACTCAGTTATTATTTTATTTAAAAACTAAAAAACAAAATACTTAGGGGGCATTTGGTTCGTCGGATTCCGATGTAATTGGAATGGTCGATTCCATTGACTGAATTCCATTGTGATGTTTGGTTACCTAAGAAATGGAATTGAAATCTCAACATTCCTTCAAATAAGGATTTGATCATTCCTTCTCAAAATGGATGGAATTGAAATCCATTCCATCCCAAAATTTACAAACGACAAATATACCCTCATTAAATATAATGATCGGAAGAAGAAAAAACGGTGCTGTGATTGTTGCCGGAAAAAATAATTTTATTATAATTTATTTGTAAAAATATTACATATTAATATTAATATTAAAAATATATTGAGAAATATTAATATTAAAAATATTAAATATTTATATTAATATTAATATTAAAAATATTAAATATTAATATTAATATTAATATTAATATTAATATTAATATTAAAAATAATGTTTTCCAACCTAACACTCAATTTTGGTTCAAAAAAAATCATAAACCACCTACTTTCTCTTCTCCACGACGCATACAACCTCCTCCATCTGCAATTAGGGTTCACAACGCAGCTTCCTCCACCTCTTTTCCACGATGCAGCCGGAGCTCCAATCGATGGTTAGCGTTATCTCTCCCGCCTAATTGTTGTCTCTCTCGCTTAATTGTTATCTCCTACTGCTTGTATTTTTCCATGTGTGTGTATCTTTGATGTCGGAGCTTCGTTGTTATCTCATTGTTTGTGGGTGTCTGAAAAGAAAGTGAGGCGGACAGTATGAGGTATGGGATTTTTTTATTTTCCAAAGGATGGTTTTCACCTGGACCATCTTGTAGTAGTCCACGCTCATGCTTTTTTCACCTCTATGTATATGTAATTATGTATCACCAGCACCTCCAATTTCACACCATTTTTCTTCCTTTAAGTTTGTATGGATTTGGGATTTAGTAGGTTAGGTTCCCAATTCAGTTTTACTTGTGAATAAGAACAGCCCTTTCGTTTGTAGGATAACTGTGCCCTTTTGTAATTATGTTAAACCTCAAGGGTAACTTTAGTGTTTTCTCTATTCTTCTTTTCCCCATCTCCTCTTGTTTTATTTTTGATTCCAGCTGCCACCACCACCGCCATGACGGACCACCGCCATTGGCTGCCTTAGGCCCGCCGGTAATCACCAAACACAAACACCAACACCAACACCATTCTCATTATTTTATTTCCGATTTCTCTTGATCCTGCTCTGGCGAAGCTCCGCGGTGCGCCACCACCTTCACACGGCTAAGAATAGCTGTTTGAGCAGCCGAGGTGAGGGGTGATCGAATCGATTGCTCGAGGAATTATGTATTTTGATTCCGTTTGGATGAGGTTTCTTTAAAAATAACACTTAGGTTCAAACCCCTAGGTTGAGGGAGATTGCTAAAATCCCTTTTCATGTGTTAGATTCTTGTAGATCTCAAAGTCTTTTGCTTGGAATGTAAATTTCGAGTGATCTTTTTTATTTTCGGAATTTTGGAGTGATTCTCCAAAAGTAAAATTTGATTAGCTGGTGTGAAATTGGATAAAACTAGACAAACAATTTTTGGTAACTTTTTGAAATTATCGTACCAATTTTTCGGTAACTTTTAATAATAATTAATAATTAATAATATCTAATAATTACTGTACTGCAAATGTGAATATGGTCATAGACTCACTTATGATTCTGTTATTTATAGTTATTTCATTTTAATTTTTTGAAACAAGCTTCTTGATTAGTTCAATGTTTGCACTTTGCATTACTTTTCTGGAAGCGTATGTGTTTTTTTTTATTGACACTCTTTTACTCTATTGCCTCCGCTGTGTTTTTAACCTTTTCTTTTCATTATTATTTTTAAATTTGAATGGAGGTAGCAGGCAAGTTCTCTAGACCTGTCATGAAGAAACTTTTTAACCTTTCCCTTTCTTTTTCATTATAGTAAAATTTAATGCCTTTTCCTCTATCCCAGGAAGTGTATTTCCACTACAGCTCTCCCATGCAAGAGAACTCCCCCAAGCTGGCTCAAAACCTCATCCCAAGATGTACCATCTCCTCTGATCCCAAATCTAATAAAGTACATTTAGAGACTGGTAAATTGACTGATTTTATGTTTTGGCAAATTTTGTTTAACATGCAAGGTTGAGGAGCATATATGCAAGTTCGCGAAGAAGGGACTGACGCCATTACAGATCGGTGTGATTCTCCGTGATTCCCACGGTATTGCTCAGGTGAAGAGTGTCACAGGAATCAAGATCCTTCGCATTCTGAAGGCCCACGGTATTATTCCATTTTTTTGTTTTTTCTGCTGATTTGTTGTGAAAGTGATATTGAGAATCTTACTTTATAATTCCAAACATGTCAGGAGTTCTTTCTACATAGACTACAAGGTCCCTCGAATCAGCTATAGTCTTTTCATAGATTTGGCGTGTGATTTCACAATTACAGAAGCATTCGAGATTAGTATTGCAGTAAGTTTGCAATAAAACTCACAACAATTTTGGTTATTGGTGCGTGATAAGGGAAATTAATTCAGTCAGCTAGCCTTTAAAATATTACACTTCCAGTAGAAACTTCCATCAATCATTACCAATGTATTAGAAAATAGTAAAATGTCAGGAACTCGTGGTATGGTAAGTGTCCCAAGTAGAGCAAAGGCCATCACCAATGTTAGACAATTCCAGCCAACCTACCTTAAGTTTCTTAGAAGCAGCTTGCATCTTACTTTTGAATGCATTAATATTCTTTTCTAAATCCTTAAGCCTACTTTCTCTGTTTCCATCATGGTCATAGATTGACTTTTCAAGATATGTCACTTTAGCTACACATTCTTCATAGAGAAGTTTCTTCTCTTTGATGGTTGATTTTGCTTCTCCAAGCTCCTCCTCAATCTTCTTTACCAACTCGCTTAGCTGCATCACAAACAAAATTATTGCTCATGATTGTGATAGAGAATAAAGATAATGCTGGAGTTCTGAAAAAAAGAAGCGTGGCTTAAAAATGAAAATATTCAGTGCTCAAAGGTTTCTACATAAAGTTGCACAGAACAGAAATAAGGGTCAACCTTATGATGCTCATTTTGCTTAGCTCTGTTTTAGATGTACAAACTTAGCCTCTGAAATAAGAGAAATGCACTTCTCTTGGTTTTTCATTTATTATTCTTTTACTTCCGCAGGACCCTACCGATACGTGGTCTGAAAATTTGAAAAACCTTCAGTTGCAACATGGGATGTGCATTGAATCATAGAAAGACTCTTCGTGAGGTATGATATGGGCCATTCTTATTTTGTTTGTAATCATCCTATATGGCAGTCATTTTTCTCGATCTCCTAAACTTTCCCGCAACAGTAAGTATTCGTATTTCACCTTCGATTATTTGAATGTTCTTTTTTAAATGCATAGTTGCCTAACAAACTCACGTATTACCAAGCTCGAAAGAAATGTCTTGCACTTGATTATTATTAGTGATGATTCTCTCTTCTTTGGCTGTGTAGCTAATAAGGTTTGGTAAATTGACGAGATTTTTCTGCTCGTCTATTCTACTTTCAACTAATCGATTTTCCCTTCAACTCGATCTCAAGGGTATTTGCTACAAATCCTGTAACTTAAAGGCTGTATACTTCAAATTTTGTTAATGTTTTACCATCCAAATGGGTATTTTCGTAGAAGGCTAAACTTCAAAGGTAGAAGTTGTAATTATTGTTTTCAATGTGCATTAGACTTGTTCCAAATCAAAAACCTTCAGAACTATAATAACCGTTTTGTTATCTTTTCCTTTTTTCTGTGCTGGTAGAACGAAATACCTTATGAAAGTCGGCTTCCCTAACAAAACATGTCTTCTTTTCTCATTCTCATCATTTTACCACTAGGTCCAATTCACCATCGTGTTTCTTCATCTGTCGATTCTTTTGCCTCTCCTCATCTGGTGTTTATTCCCTTCCTTTACCGGCCAACGATTTTGATTTATCTGTGGTTTCTGAGGGCAATAAAGGTTTTGTGATTTCTTTTAATTTATTTGTGGGTTTTTTCCTAGGGATCTCTATTTATCGTTGATATGGTGTTTTTGGTTTGATTTCGCAACTTCTTTTTGAGATTGTCGTTGATGTCGAAGGGGTGTGTCTCTGCCAGAGCAACCCTTCACCGGCGCCACTCAAAAACAGGTATTGTGTGCTTATTGGTGGTGTGTTGTTGATTTCACAACTTGCTCAGGGTTAATTTTATAATTAGTCCGTAAGCTTATAAACTAATATTTTCTCATGTTAAAAATATTTGTATTTATCATTGTAGATTTCATTACCAGACTTCTTGCTATCAATTTACAAGCCATGTATCCTATTTTATTTTTTTCTTCTTATTTTCGAGTTGTTTTCAGAAGTTTAAAATTTTACATTTGCTACTATGGTTGGGGAGACTACAAACTGAGGCAGAACAACTGCTGAGAAAACGACGTGTTCAAGACTTTCTCTTACATTATAGCAGCAATACCATACTGGTGGCGCTTTCTTCAGGTGCACGTAAATCAAACATCTGAAAAGAGACTTGTTATAATTGCAGATAGTACACTTGAAGTATAGCCTAATTACAAAAAGAGTCCTATTATATTAAAAATTACAAATATTGTCTAACTATGTTTTTCTAAATTACAAACATGATTGTATAGTGTCTAAGGCGTCTGTTCGAAGAGAAAGACGCGATGCAAGGGTTCAATAGGTTGAGGGACAAACTGCTCGTCCCCCACAAAGGCGTTTACTATGCAGCCATTGTATGTAATTTGTCAAGCGCAAAATAAAAAATCAGACATTCGTAAATTGTTTATCAATACTAGAAATTTAGCACATTCATCGTTTTAGTTTTCAAAATTCAAGATTTCGGAATTGGAATTGAGATTCTGTTTGATAAACAGACACTAAACGGCAATTTTTTTCTGCTGCCGGGTTTGAATGTGTTGTTGAGATTAGCATGGATGCAAACTGTGATGAGTATCACCATTTTTTGTAACGGGTGGATATACTCGGCCCTTTGGTGATTCGAATCATTGCGATAGGATCCTTAACATCCTTGTGTTCATTTTGGATTTATGTAGTTATTTTGGATGGTTTATGTATTTGGATGGTTGTTTGATAACCTTTTATGTATTGGGATGTTTGAATTTATTTTTAATGGGTAACTCTATTTTTAAATACCATATGTTGATTTTTAGCATTTACAGTGTTGATAAAATACCTGCGAAAATGTAGTCATTGACCCCAAAAATATACTCTTTACGTGTTGGCAAAAGAATAACATTGTGTAGCCAAAGATATTAAATTGTTTAAGAAACAAGTGTAGCCATAATGATAAAGGGTGTTGCCAACAATATCGAAGTGTTTCACAATTTTATGTTACAGTAGTACTAAACAGGTGTAGCCATAGGTCTACAGCTATACTTTTAATGGTGTCACCACATAGATAACGGTGTTGGCGTAGGTCTACAACAACACCTCTTAAGGTGTAGGAACAGAACCAAAAAGTGTTGGCATAGGGGTCTACAGCTACACCTTTCTGCATTGTTACGAGAAACTATAAAAGTGTTAGCGTAGACCCCTATGGTAGCGGCCATTTTTGTAACACCCTCAAATTTGGTCAAAGTGTAGTCGTAGCCTATTTTTTTTCTTTTGCCAACACTTTTTGGGCTGTGAACACACTTTTTTAGGTGTGACTGAAGCCCATATATGGCGTAGTGTGGCTAAATACCTGATGTCCAGTGACTGAAGTCCAGAACCTCCTGTCCTCTGACCTGCTCGCGATAGCGCGCGCTACGCCCAATAATCAGCGTGCGCTACTGCCCCATTAGCGTACGCTAAAATCCACTCATTGCGTGCGCTAGGAATTATTCTAAAATCAGTCCAGTACCCACTGGACTCTGCCTGATCGGCCTTAGCGCGCGCTACACTGACTGCATAGCGGGTGCTATCCAAACTTACTAGCGTGCGCTACTTACCATTCGTAGCGTGCGCTACTCCAACTCGGCTACAGTCTAGTGCCTTCTGGACTGCAGGCCTGAACCACATTAGCGTGCACTAATACGGAGAGGTGCGCGCGCTAAAGAGAGTACATAGCGTGCGCTACTCCTCACACACAGCCCACCATGAAGATGGCAATGATGACGACCACGGTTCGATCCTCCAACCAGGTAGGACGACGGGTAATAACTGATGTACGAAACAATTACTCTGATCGGTGAATACAATGAATGAATATGAACGATGAATGATCATTAATGAGTGAATAATTACTGAGTGACAATTACTGAATGATAATTACTGAATGATAATTACTGAATTACAACCGGGTATTACAGCGTGATCACAGTGTAGCGTGCGCTACTAAAGCAATGTAGCGCGCGCTATCATACGGCGTAACGTGCGATACCTGTTTAGTCTGTCCTGAGTCCAAAACCTTAAAAACCATTCTGCCCTTACTGGAGTACTGGATTAGCGCGCGCTAGATATGTTTGGTAGCGCGCGCTAATCCACCAACATAGCGTGCGCTAATCTGCAGACTTAGCATGCGCTAAGCTTCCCATGCACAACACAACCATCTGAACCAAACGAAACATTACACAACAACCGATCCATTACATAGTAGTTCTCGACCAAACGACAAAATGGAAATTACTAATAATATCAGAAAAACGTGAATATTACATTCTCTCTCTCTCTAACAAAAAGTTTCATCCCAAAACTTAAGATACGAATAACTCCGGTTACCTCGACCTCATACTATCTTCGGTCTCTCATGTAGCTTCCTCCATTCCATGTCTTGACCATTGTACCTTCACAAAAGGAATGGTTTTGCGTCGAAGCTGTTTTACTCCACGCTCCAAAATCTGGATTAGTTTCTCCTCAAATGTGATGTCGGAACCTAACTCAATCTCCCCAAAATCGATAACATGTCTGGGGTCTGACACATATTTCCTCAACTAGGAGACATGGAACACATTATGCACGTGACTTAACAATGGCGGAAGACCTAAACGATAAGGGAGTTCTCCGATTTGCTTTAAAATTTCAAAAGGACCAATATACCTCGGGCTAAGTTTACCCTTCTTACCAAAGTGATAAACTCCTCGAGTTGGTGATACTTTTAACATCACATGTTAGCTGACTTCGAACTCCAATGGATGACGTCGATTGTCGGCGTATGAATTTTGTCTGCTTTGGGCAGCTAAGAGTCTCTCACGGATTAAAATAATCTTCTCTATGGTTTCCACTAACATGTCCGGCTCTGTTCCGATCAATTCGGACGAATCATCCCAACATAGTGGTGATTTACATCAACGTCCATATAATGCCTCAAATGGTGCCATCTTAATCGACGCATGCCAACTATTGTTATATGCAAATTCAATTAGCGCAAGTGCGATTCCCAATCATCTTTCCAATTTAATGCATATGCTGGTAACATATCCTCAAGGGTTTGAATCGTCCGCTCGGATTGCCCATCGTCTGAGGGTGGTACGATATACTGAGCCTCAGTTCTGTCCCCAAAGCTTGGTGAACGGACTGCCAGAAATGTGACACAAATCTACCATCTCGACCAGAAATAATACTCTTTGGAATCCCATGCATCCTAAAGACTTCTTCAATGAACACACGGGCCAATTTCTCGGGTCCCCACTTATCTTTAATTCCCAGGAAATGGTCTTATTTGGTTAGTCGATCAACGATAACCGAAATCATGTTCATCCTTGTTCGTGTCTTCAGCATGTTAGTGACAAAATCCATCGTAATATCCTCCCATTTCCATTATGGAATTGGAAGTGATTTCAGCAACCCTAGTGGTCGTTGATGTACAATTTTGACTTGCTGGCATGTCAAACATTTCAACACAAACTCCTTGACATCATTCTGCATATTACTCCACCAATAATTACTCCCCACATCCTTGTACATTTTGCTTGTACCAGGGGGGATAGAATATGGTGTAGTATGAGCTTCTCTCAGTATGGCCTGTCTAAGCTCTGCGTCTGACGGTACGCAAAGTCTACCTCGAAATCTCAGAAGTCCATCATCCTGTACCACAAATCCGGGAGCTCTTCCTCTAACTACATCCTCTCTTAGCTGGACTAGTAACAGATCCTCCAATTGTTTCACTTTAATGTCATCGACTAAGGATGAAGTGATTTCCAAATTGCATAATTGGCCCTGAACTCTCTGAAGCCAAATCTCTATATCCTGCTTGACGATCTCTCGACGGATCTCCGATTGAGATGTAAGTACTTCCAGCATTTGAAGTGATATCGGCTTTCGGCTTAGCGCGTCCGCTACCACATTAGCCTTCCCCGGATGGTATAATATCTCAAGATCATAATCCTTGATCAATTCTAACCATCAACGCTGTCTCATGTTTAGCTCCTTCTGGCTGAATATATACTTTAGGCTCTTGCGATTAGTGTAAATTTTACACGTAGAACCATGAGGTAATGTCTCTAAATCATCAGAGCAAAAACGGTAATTCATCTCATACGGTTTCAATTGTCGGGACGCATAAGATATCACCCTTCCTCTCTGCATTAGAACACAGCCCAACCCAAGCCCTGAAGCATCACTATAAACTTAAAAATCATCGGTACCTTGAGGTAATGCTAACACTGGCGCCGAAGTTAGCCGTCTCTTCAACTCATCAAAGCTATTCCGCCTCTCGATATTGCATTCGAACATCTGGGATTTCTTGAGCAACTGAATAAGTGGTCGAGCGACCTTCGAAAATCCCTCGACAAATCTACGGTAATATCCATCCAGTCCCAAGAAACTCCGTGTCTCTTTCACATTCCTAGGTGGTTCCCACTCAAGAATCATCGCTATCTTCTGGGGATCCATTCGAAATCCATCATCCAAAGTTACATGCCCAAGAAAGGTTACCTCCTTAAGCCAAAACTCACACTTAGAAAACTTTGCGTAAAGTTGCTGCCTTCTCAATGTAATATCCGCAATTTCGATTTCCGGTAATTTTCTTTTATTTCGGCGGAAGTCCATTTTGATAACTCTTTCATGACCATATCGTCATTTCGAGAATGATTAATTCTGCACATTTTGTCATCCGAGTTCGTTTCGGTATCGTTTTGTTGAGTTCCGTGTTCTTAAGCCGCTTTTCCGCACTTGAGTTCGATTCTTGCGAATCTCGTCCGAAACTGTTGTTTCGAGTTTCTCGTAAGTTCATTTAATGATATTATTCATGTTGCGAGCTTTGGTTTGGTGTTTCGATCGTGTATCATGTATTTTGGACGTTTTGGGCCATTTTCGTAATTTCCCAAAGTTTGGGATAATTACTTTCCGTTGTCGAATTTCGAGCCTTCGGGTGGTCAGAATCGTGTGTTCTCTTATCAATTGGATTCATCTTTGCGAGTACTTCGTAACCATATCTTCGATTCGTATTCAGGTTCGGGTTTCGGTGTCTTCCGTGCCATCGGAGTGGCCACGGCCGAGTCACGACCGCACTTCTTGGAGCAGGGCCTGGCCTGGTCGAGTTACGGCCGTAAGGTGCCGGTTACGGCCATACGTGCTCGGCAGACATGGATGGACGAATGCTTGTTACGGCCGTAAGGGCCGAGAGTTACGGCCGTACGTGTGCGAGGCAGCTTCCGGACCAATGGCGGTTACGACCGTAAGGACCTGCCGGGTACGGCCGTAAGTGCCGAGTTACGGCCGTAAGGCCCCTTCGGTTATGGCCGTAAGCGATTGGCAGGCGCTGGGCATATTTGGACAAATGCCGGTTATGGCTGTAAGGCACTGCCGGTTACGGTCGTAACCCTGTCGGCCTATATATGCCTGGGCTCGGCCAGACTTCATTTTTTACCCCTTTTCTCACTTCTTGCGGCGGCTGGCGACGGGAGGCTCGAGGGCTCGAGTCCTTAGTCGATTCTAATCGTTTCGAAGGTGTTTTGGAAGATCCTCTTCGATTATATCATCATCCAATCCGTGTTCTTCGTCGGATCGAGGTAAATTCTTGAAACCTCCTAAAGTTAACTTTCGGGATTTCTTCTTGATTTTCGCTGTTCGTCTGAATTTGATGAACCGGTTGATGTTAATGAATATTATTAATCGTATTATATGGGTTGTATATCCATATTTCGAGTTTGTTCAACCCGATTAGTGATTCGAATGTTCTTGGGAGTTATCGAACATTGAGTGTTCGATTAAATGTCCCAATGAGTTTCCCTTCGATAGTTTGGTGGGATTTCCATTGTTTTTTACCTTGATTCTCATTGTGATCGCATCTTCGTGTTCTTGGCCATTTTGGGGGAACCCCTTGAACTTTTGTCGTTCGTTCCTTAAATTCAACGACTTTAGGTTGTGCTTTGGAATTCATTATCATTGTTGTTATTGTCCTTCATAGTTTATTATCACGAGTTAGCGTTCGGTGGAGTCGGCGGGTTCGTAGTCAGTTCGTGCCAATCTACTTCAGTCGATTCTTCGCGTTGGGGTTATTCAAGGCAAGTATTCTTGTCTATACGATTTATATTGTGTGAATTGAGGTTGCATATGAAATTGTGTTGGTTTGTGCATTTTTATTGATTATGCCTTATGTGAATTATTGCAGTCGTATGTGGTTATGTGAAATTAGAGTTGGTTCATTGCTTGCCATAGAGATATGTCAATAGAGATGTAGTGCCAGGTAGATAGTACACATAGACATGTGCTATAATGTTTTGGTGATCACGGGGTTGCGTGGGTTAAGTGGTGTGTTATGAGTTAGGTTAGTCGTGATGGTTGATCGGTTGTTATTCCATTGATTGTGGAGATGCGTTTAGGATTGTTAGGTTGTAATATAGCTAGGTCGGTGTAGCTATGTGTCGGATAATTGGACATTTCTAGCAAGTGCCTTGATTATATATATTGTGATTGACCTTCGAGGCTTGTGGTTTGCAACTGTTATTTTGGAACGTGTGTGTGTGCTAATGTACCTCCACTCGGAGCGGTCTACGGGACGTCTGGGGGCCGATACTAAGGGGTATGGCCGCAGATGTGCCATTGCGTGCGTGTGTTGTTCCTTCCACCCGGAGTGTTCGACGGGATGTCTAGGGGCCGATACTAAGGGGTACGGTCGCGGAAGTGAACTTGGGTGCGTGCGTTGCTGACCTTCCACCTGGAGCATTCGACGGTATGTCTGGGGGCCGATACTAAGGGGTACGGCCGCGGAAGTGGTTTCCCACTCGGAGCGTTCGACGGGACGTCTCGGGGTCGATACTAAGGGGTACGGCCACGGGTTACCAAGTATGGCTTCGTGATTTTGGTGATGTTTTTCGATATTTGTGATATGTTCGGAATATCACAATGTTTTGATTCTCGATGTTGATGTACATTATGTATTGAATCTTGGTACTTTGCTAGAATGGCACTAGGATTTATGTCGTAAGTGTTTAACTCCTTGACTGTGAGGTTTTGGTGTTGGATAACGAAATTGTTATTGTTTTCGTGTACTGTGGTTGAGGAAATCATGGGATGAGATCCCAACGGTTGTGTTAAGATTTCTTTTGCGTAAAATGACTTTGGGTCGAGACCCATTTGTTTTGAAATAATTTTGGAATTTAGGACGTGAGGTCCAGAAGAATTTACTATTTATGAAAATGTTTGTTTCACAAAGAGATTTGGGCCGAGACCCCATTATTTTCGAATAATTTATAATCTTGAACTTGAAGTTCCAAAGGACTTTTTGTCGTTTTCCAAAACTCTCGAGTTTATATATATCTCATCTTCAAAGACTTGAGTTGTACCTTAAATATTGAAAACCCCTCGGGAACTTCTTTCACTACTGTTGTTATTGTATTATAACCGATATTGGCGTGATATATTTTGTATAGACTGAATTACTTGTGCTAGCCATTCAAATGCTAATCCCTTAAATGGGGGAAATGCGTATCATGCATTTCAGGTGTGCTTAGCTTGTTGGAGCAACCACAGGGATGGCATGGAAGAAGACGAGCCGCGATACTAATCAAGAGTTAAGAGTCCAGTTTGATGTCGTTGTATTGTTGAGTTATTTTAAGTCTTCCGCTGTATTGTGTTTTGACCCTGCGTGGGTATGTACAATAATGAGTTTATTTTTGGGTTGATTTAATCGTGAGACCTCATCGGTCAGTGTAATTAATATTTGACCTTATCGGTCTGTGTTAGTAAGTTGTTTGACCTCGGCCGGTCAAACATTGTTCGTATCGTGGTGGTTAGCCTGGTAGATCCTCATGGAAAAAGGGTCTACGACGTGTAACATTCCCGGTGGTTTCTAGGGGTGTTACATTTATGGTATCAGAGCTTAGGTTGTGGAAACCTAGGCTGTTGGGTCGAGTCGAGTCATGTTTTGTCGAGTCTTGCTTTGTTGCGTAGTCCGAGTTTTCAGTTAACAAGTCGACTTGTGCGTTGTCATATCATGTCGTTCATGTTGTTCATTGATATTAGTATCGTGGGCGAACGTCATCTTCGTGCGACCTGTGGACGTAAGTCTCGCTTCTTTATTTTTGTGCCTCGTCTGACGCGAGCTACTGGTATGATTATGTGTTAAGTGATGGAATCTTTATGCATATTCTTGGTTTCGTGATTCGTTTATGTGACTCTCATGTTTCGTTTATATGAGGAATGTGTTGAGATTCGGTGCCTAAATCGAAGGCCCAGCAGAAGCGGTAAAACGAAAATTAATTCGATCCGAATCCCTACGAGGATCGATCGAGCTACGTATATACGAATATCAAAAACGAATTCACAAGAGATATAGAAACTCACCCTTGTAGTCCGTTGATTAGATAGATTCCTTCTCTTGAGCTATTCCCCAAGCTTTAGTTTGATCTCTACGAATGCAATCCGCTCCAAGCCCTTGAACGATCCAACGCCGAAAGCACCGCGTCTCTACTTGCCACGCGCCGGAGAAACGACCGAAATGACAACACCCGGGTAACCTCTAAGGTTACGGCTAGAATCAAGTGACGAAGCTTTTATTATTTCACTCTAAGTGTATAATATATCTCTCTCAATGTATATTGAATTTTATCCAAGAAAACTCAAGAACAAAAGTGAAGAAGATGATGAAGACTTGAAAAAATGATTTTCTCTCTCACTTTCCAAAGTTCACGGCTGGAATCCCTTGGTATCAAGTGAAGTGAGTCTTCATTATATTCTTATTCAACTCCCCAAGATCTCCTACTTTAGACAATATCACCAAGGGGTGATATTTGTCCCCTTGATTGGTCACAAGTCCACCACCCTTGAAAGTGTAGACCAAGACCAAGTAAGGGAGTAGGTGATCGGGTGGCCATCTAGAAGGAATCGGATGAGTTCGATTCGTTTCGGACTCCCGTGAGTCCAAACAGATAAACTCCTATTCCGTTCCGATGTATTTGTGTCGATTAATTAATCAATCAATTAATCACATTAAATACATAATAATATAATTAATTTCTCCAGGAAATAATTTATGAATTAAATTAATCACCCAGTAATTTATTTAATTCATTAGGCCATAAATTAATTTATCTAATAAATTAATTTAGACATCCAATATCCCAAAATCAATTAGACATCCAATGTCCAATAAATTAGATATCTAATATCTAATATTTATAATGAGAGAATTAGCTTGATTCATTCCGTCGTCAATCTTATTGCGCGACTCGGTAGGTTCGTCTCAGTCAGCAATGGGAGGAACCAAAGAGTAGTAGCACCACCTAGCCAGCCTGGCGGCCTATACTGTACCCCAACTGAGAACGAATGATGGAATCATTCAAGAACCATTCTGTCGTGAATACCAGTAAACGTATAAACCCTTCTTTCAAATGTCCCTATCAAGTTATAGGGTCACGGTCAGTCAAGCCCTATCTGTACTTGACGCTATGCATGCATTAATGCAAATCGAGATCATCGAGCTCTCGTGTATCCAATACAACTAGCTCCAATGCTTTGGCCAAAGACTTATGATCTCATCTGCCAATAACCGCATAGGACATATAACCCGCTCACTAACGGGAGAAAGAATTCTATCTTGGTATTAAGTAGGACCTGCTACTTGCCCGTCAAGATGCACGTTGAGGTTGACCGCTGCCTTCCGATTTATAGGGTCGAACTACTCTAATGAAAATCTTGACGTCACAAGCACATCCCTACTAAATCCTCAAGTCGAAGGTTCCCGAATACCTATCACAACCTTTCGATTCTGTCATTGACTGTCCCGGAGTGAAATCCGTGTGACGAATCGAGGGTGAGTCGGTTCGAGTATACTAATCTAATTATCATACCAATAACGTTTGCTCCCACTAACCATTAGTGTTCGACAGGCACTCTCCATGTCAAAGAACATGTCATACAAGTCTTCACATAAACTTAACGCCCAGTCAAGTTTCATCGACTTGCGGACGATTAAGTATTTGAGCTATAAACCTTTCCAGTGCCGACCCTCTTATCCAATAAGGAGTGGAACGTTTTTCTCTCAAATACATGGACTAGTTTCTATATGTATATTTACGAGTTAGGAATGTCAGTAACTACCAGTAAATAATGATACATCCATTGCTTATATTAGTGATTTACATAATTACAAGTACAATGCCCTCACTCAATCATCCTTTGAGTGGCATTCGAGGGCATACTCCCAACAATCTCCCACTTGCACTCAATACCACACACTATGGTATCTAATCCCCATGTTCTCCAGATGACGCTCTGAGCTAATCTGAGAAAGTGGCTTGGTCAGTGGATCAGCGACGTAGTCGGCTGACTCTACTCTATACAGCACAATGTATCTCTTTGCGAACAAATGCTCTTATGAGATGATACTCTCTCTCAATATGTTTGGTAATGTTGTGAAACCTCAGCTCCTAGGTGTAACACCCCCAAGTTATTCAGGGTATATTACAGCGCCGTGAGCCCCGTCGTGGGACCCACAAGGCTAAACATACGCGGAACTATAAACTTGACCGAGAAGGCCTACATACAATGTAAAGAAAGACGATACAAATGGTATTCAAAACCATAACCAATGAAACCATATACATCACTGCACAAATCAATACCTCGGCAACACAGGCCGGAACATCAAGGAAACTGAAATACAATACTCGAGTACTCAAAAATCCATTCCAGTACAACAACACTGAATGGAGGAATCCAAGAAAATAACCGGAGACGAGACACAGTATCACACTTGCCCATCATCTTCATGTCGACCCGATACCTGCCTGTCCGATCTCCTGGAACCTGAAATACATAAAAAAGTATTTCACCCATAAAGGGGTTAGCCGTCGAATAGCTAGTGCAAGTATAACAGTATGAAACACAATACTCCTCGACAATAAAGTAAAAATAATCCGTCAATTCATCAATTCAAGACTAGTATTCCGGAATAACTAAAATCTCATAAGACGTATGTGAATGCCGTAGAAACGGTTCGTTCACCTCATACGCCGATACGTATGTGAATGCCGTAGAAACGGTTCGTTCACCTCATACGCCGATACATGTAGGAATGCCGTCAAAACGGTTCGTTCATTACATGCCAACAATATATCTATGAATGCCGTAAAAACGGTTCGTTCATGATATGCCATCAATATTTCTTACTTTCAAAGTCGAGAACGTACAATCATAAATGTATACTTGCCTTTGAGACATCGAGAAATCGAATGGAGGAAGGGTATGAGTTCGGTAGGTCCAAGAACGCGCTTCCGGCACCTAAACGATTCGCAAGGAAATGATAATTAATTATCCATACTCAAATTACACGAAGAGACTCCCGAAACTCGTCTACGATTCAAGAGAATACACGGGTGAACAACTAAAGGTTGGGAAATCGCCCAAACGTTCTGTAACACCCCGAAATAATCGGAATAATTACAGCGCCGTAAATCCCTTTTAGTAAGGATTTACAAGGCTGATTAAAAGAAATGTAAATGTAAAGCAATAATATCACCGAAATCCAAATAGCAAAATTAATTCCAACAGTTATATTACAACCACATCGAAATGAATTTTTTTTAAAAAAAAAAAACACGCGTACTCGAGTACTAAAAAAAAAAGACCAAGAAGACAAATCACAAAGACGACAAAACGACTAACATCACTGAGCAACTTTATCGTCATGATGGTACTGTGGCTGCTTCCCCGCTCCTCGGCTACCTGAACATCAAAACAAATGTCCACCCCCGAAGGGGTTAGCAAAACAATGCTAGTACAAGTATCGGAACACACAATATGCAACGACAATGCATAAAATCATACACAATAAGGACTTCCGCTACCGGAATCCACCAATACGAATCCACGAGATTCAATCAACACAACATGGGTATTCCAACGATCCAGCGCCCTCAGCATAGATCCCAAGATGATCCCGTCGGACCAACACGAGGTGGAAAAACCCGTCCAATGATCCAGCGCCCTCAGCCTAGATCCCAAGATGATCCCGTCGGATCAACACGAGGTGGACATTCGATCCAGCGCCCTCAGCATAGATCGCTTGATCCCATCGGATCATCACAACTTACACATAAACACAACTATGCATATACATATGCAAGAAAATCGACATATTCATCAATATGAACGTACGTTAAATCGATAGCAATTGTAATGATAATCTCATATCAACAATATGAATAAGCCATATGCATAATCAAATTCATCAATTGTTTACAGACTTTTAAATACGATACTTGCCTCGACAAAGGCGACAAGAATTTCTACTTTCAACAGTCTTCAATCCGTTCGGAGAACTCTCACTCGGTCGGCTCACCGGAATGCAAACCTTCATTGAACAATAATGTCGGTATGACCCACAATTCCGGATAATCGTTGAAATCATCAAATGAATCATAAGAAGGCATGATGCATCTATCATGGCGATGGACTATTCTGTCCTAACACAATTCCTTCGGTTGATTGTTACTACATAATATGGAATTCATCCTAGGAGGATTCTAATCATGTTTTATAATAGCAAGATATCCGAACTTCGATGAATCATCGAAAAGACTAGTTTCAATATCATCTCCTTCTACGAATTAATCCTTAAGTTCAATCCATTAATTCTACACCGAAATGTTCGATCAAAACATTCTCCTGAACTAAGATAATCTTCGAAAACTAGATATGATTCGGTTTATAAGTCTCAAGATACACTAATCAATAGTCTAATCATTAGAGGTTGCTAAACGATTACTACAATTAAGAGGAATCGAAAATAATTGAATTCAATCTTATAAACCAGGATGAAAGGCTCCTCAAAAGAAAACTGGTTTGGCCTACTCAAAACAGGTCCTAAACATTATTAAGGTCATGCTAAAATTAGTTGGTGAAGGATCACATACCTCAACAAATGGATGAACAAGGAAGAACTTGAACAAACTCAACCACTGGAAGTTTGAACACCAATCTACAAGCCTATGCTTCCCAAGAATCGTCCCAAAAGATGATAGGGAGGATAAGAGGTGATGAAAGATCTCCAAAACACGAAAAATCGGCCAAAGGAAAGGTGAGAAATGAAATAGGGTCGAAGTCTATAAATAGAATTCCGGACATTACGTACGTTATGCAATAAACCTTACGTACGTAATAAGCTTAACGTACGTTATACTCTAACTATAGCGTACGTAGTCGTCGACCCGAGAACTCACCGGCCCGATTTCGCCATTTCCTTACGTGCGTAATCGCAAGGGTTTTACGTCGTAATATCCATGTCCTTAGCGTACGTTAAACATGCACCATAGCGTCGTAACACCTATGTCCGTGTTCATTCGGAAATCACACGGATCTTCCCGGCCCCTTCCTCGGCCCCACACGCCGACCCTTATCCGATCCCAAGTTGACTTAGCTTACGTCGTTAACCACTTAAGATAACGTCGTATCTGCGATCTTAGCGTGCGTTATGACCGTATGATAACGTGCGTTAACACGTGCGAAACATGCATGCGAGAATCGTAGATACCAAAAACATAAGGATACGAAATACGGAAAACCAGTCTATGATTTATAACATCATGAAGTCGAAATAATACAAGGTCGAGTACAAGGTAAAATACATCTTTTATCCGGGCATTACATACTACCCCTCTAAAAAGAAGTTTCGGCCCGAAACTTAAAACGAAAACAATTCCGGGTATCTCGACTTCATACTCTCCTCTGTCTCCCAAGTGGCTTCTTCGACTCCATGTCGAGACCACTGAATTTTTACCAGGGAGATCGGTTTATTCCTCAACTGCTTGACTCGTCTCTCGAGTATCTTGATTGGTCGCTCTTCGAAGGTGCCGTCATTAGCTATCTCAATCTCGTCGAAATCAATAACATGATTGGGATCTGGCACATATTTCCGTAATTGGGATACGTGAAACACACTGTGAACGTGACTCAGCGATGGCGGTAAGGCCAACCTGTATGCTAAATCCCCAACTCTCTCGAGGATCTCAAATGGTCCGATATATCTCGGACTTAGTTTGCCCTTCCTCCCAAAACGGAAAATCCCTCGTGTAGGAGACACCTTCAATAGTACGTGGTCCCCAATGTCGAACTCTAGAGGGCGACGACGTACATCTGCATAAGACTTCGCCGACTACGGGCGATCAATAGTCTTTCTCGAATCAAAGCTATCTTCTCTTGAGTCTGGACTATCAATTCCGGTTCCGTTCCAATCAAGTCTGAAGAATCATCCCGGACACGGGGTGATCGACATCTCCTTCCGTACAAAGCTTGAACGGTGCCATCTTAATAGAAGCATGCCAACTATTGTTATACGTGAATTCAATCAACGGCAAGTGAACTTCCCAGTCAGTCGACCAATCTAAAGCACAAGCTCTAAGCATGTCTTCTACTGTCTGAATAGTCCTTTCGGACTGACCGTCCGTCTGAGGATGATAAGCCGTGCTAAAGTTTAGCTCAGTCCCCAAAGCCCTGTGAACTGCCCTCCAGAAGTGCGACACGAAGCGACCATCTCGATCCGAAATAATGGTCTTCGGCGTTCCATGCAACCTGACTATCTCCGCAATAAATACTCGCGCCAATCTCTCGGGTCCCCATGTGTCTTTAATTCCTAGGAAATGAGCCGACTTGGTTAGTCGATCAACTATAACCCAAATCATGTTCATTCCCGTCTTGGTCCTAGGCATATTGGTGATGAAATCCATCGAGATATCCTCCCACTTCCACTCAGGAATCGGAAGCGGCTTTAACATTCCGGCAGGTCGCTGATGTTCAATCTTAACTCACGACAAGTCAAACACTTTGAAACATACTCTGCTACGTCCTTTTTCATATTCCCCCACCAGAAGTTTTGTTTTAGATCCTTATACATCTTACTGCTCCCCGGGTGAATAGAATAAGGCGCGCTATGAGCTTCCTTCAAAATTGTCCGTCTCAAATCATCAGCATCGGGAACGCAAAGTCGATTCTGAAATCTCAGAATTCCATCATCTTGTACCACGAATCCTCGGGCTTTTCCTTTCTTTACTTCGTCGCACAATCGAAGAATCAGAGAGTCACCAATTGCTTAGATTTGACTTCTTCAACCAACGACGAAGTTAGTTCCATCACCCACAATTGTCCCTGGACTCCTTGCGACCACACTTCAATTCCTTCACGAATTAGCTCTCGTTGCAAGTTGGTTTGGGATGTAAGTGCTTCCAACACTCGAATAGAAATAGGTTTTGGCTCGGTGCATCGGCTACCACGTTTGCTTTGCTGGATGATAAAGGATTTCCAAATCGTAATCCTTGATCAATTCCACCACCTTCTCTGCCTCATATTTAATTCCTTACATTGAAAATATATTTAAGGCTCTTGTGATCGGTAAAGATCGACAACGAGTGCCGTACAAGTAATGTCGCCAAATTTTGAGCAAAGACCACAGCTGCTAGCTCCAAATCATGAGTCGGGTAATTAACTTCATACGGTTTCAGCTGCCGAGAAGCATAGGCGATCACCTTACCCTTTTGCATCAACACACATCCCAGACCCTGATTTGAAGCATCGCTATATACCATGAATCCATCAGTTCCGTCTGGTAACGCTAGTATGGGCGCTGTCGTCAGTCGCCTCTTGAGATCATCAAAACTAGCCTGGCATTTCTCATTCCACTCAAACTTATGAGTTTTCTGTAATAGCTGAGTGAGTGGACGAGCAATTTTGGAAAATCCTTCTACGAAACGACGATAATATCCAGCAAGTCCTAAGAAACTCCGGACCTCTTTCACATTATTCGGAGATTCCCACTCCAAGATTGCCTCGACTTTCTTCGGATCTACTTGAACTCCGTCAGATGATATCACATGCCCAAGGAAAGTCACTTCCTTAAGCCAGAACTCACATTTAGAAAGTTTCGCATATAACTGTTCATTTCTCAAGGTGCTCAGAACAATACGCAAATGCTCAGCATGTTCCTCGGGGTCTTTCGAATAGATCAAGATGTCATCAATGAAAACGACCACGAACTTATCTAAGTATTCTAAGAATACCCGATTCATCAATTGCATAAATACCGCAGGAGCATTGGTAAGTCCGAATGGCATCACTACAAATTCATAATGCCCGTACCGAGATCTGAAAGCAGATTTCGGTATATCCGATTTCTTAATCCTCAGCTGATGATATCCGGATCGCAAGTCAATCTTAGAGAATACTCTAGCCCCCTGTAGTTGATCAAACAAGTCGTCGATCCGAGGTATAGGATACTTGTTCTTGATCGTCACTTTGTTTAGCTCCCTGTAGTCAATACATAATCGGAGGGATCCATCTTTCTTCCGGACAAAGAGAACGGGTGCTCCCCAAGGAGAAACGCTAGGTTGAATGTAACCCTTCTGTAATAATTCCTCCAGTTGCTTCTTTAGTTCATACATCTCGGTTGGCGCCATGCGGTATGGTGCTCTGGACTTAGGAGTGGCTCCTGGCTCTAATTCGATGTTAAACTCTACTTCTCTCTGCGGAGGTAACCCAGGTAGTTCGTCAGGGAATACATCTGAGAATTCGTTCACAACTGGAATAGATGAGAGCTCTACTCCTTCTTCTTTCTTCATGGCATAGCACCATAATCCGTGACAACCCTGCTTCAGTAATTTCACTGCCTTCATAGCTTTGGTCAATTTTCCCGAGCTTCCTGGTCTCCATCCTTTGAATAAATGTTCAGATCCGTCATCGGCAATGATAGAGATGACTCGTTTTCGGTAATTTAAAATAGCTCCATAACGGTTGAGCCAATCGTCTCCGAGAATTAAATCGTCACCATGGATGTCGACTACAATAAGATTTGATGGCCAATCTCTCCCTCCTATAGACACTGGAAAATCTCTAGTTTCTAGGGTTCCCACAATTCTCTCTCCGCTCGGCAAACCCACAACATACGGTTCACAATCAAATAAGCACGAGATTTTCAAACGATTAACACAGTTTAATGATATGAAAGAATGTGTAGCTCCTGAATCGAATAAGACACTAACTGGTTGCAAAAGGATCTGAATCGTACCTGATGCAACAGCAGTGTTCTGATCGTCGGACTTCCTCATCTCGTATAGGCGCGGAGGAACGGACCCAGCACTGGATGTTTCTCTCTTCCCAACATTCTGCTGCTGAAACCCACTCTGCTGTGTCTGGTTCACACTCACCTCCTTCGGTGCTGGCGCTGTATTGCGAGTGCCATAAGATCTATTCGCAGCTCCACAGAAAGCCGCACGGTGCCCTTCTTGCCCACAATCGAAACAAGTCACAGAAGACGCGGGGCAATCACGTCGAACATGCCCTGCTCGACCACAATTATAGCATTTCTTTGATGCGTCCGAAACTACTGATGTTGTCCGGAACTTCTTGCCACCTCGAGAAGGATGTGGAGGTTTCCTAGATGAATAAAATGAAGACTGCCCCTTGCGGGGCCCACCATTCTTGTTTTCCGAGAAGTTCTAGGACACTTTCGCTTCTTTGCTTCGTTGACTTCTCATTGCCGCCTCTTTCATATCATAGGCCAACGCCTTGTCACGATATCGCCGTAGGGTGGTGCATTCAAATCCGGACATATATTGTTGAATCTCCGGCTTCATCCGCATGTCAAAATGAAAAATCCTCTCTGCCTCGGTCCTGACCAAGTGGCGCACATAAGTCAACTGGTGATTAAAAGTCTTAATCACGTCTGTCACAGATGCCTCTGAATTTTGTGGTGAGAAAAACTCCCGGACTCGGGCCTCTCTAACTGGGCGAGGACAATACTGCGCTTCCATCATCAATTTGAATTCCGTCCAGTCAACATTGTGCTCCTCCGGTCGAATGGCCTCCCACCAGTCGAAAGCTTCCCCTGTCAGAAGATACTGGGCGATCGGAACCTTCCTTTCGTTGGGACAGTTAATCCCCGCAAAAATCTTCTCTAATTCTTTCAGCCAGTGATCCCAAGAAAGCGTCTCAGCAGAACCGTCAAATTTCGGAGGATGCAATTTGATCACCTCCGTAAGCCATTTATCTCCCCGATTATCCATGTTATGTTGCTGTCCCATCGCCGTCTGCATGCGATCAACAACTTGAGCAAACTGATTTATCTGAGCAACCACCTGCTGAAGCACTCCTGGCATGTTAGGATCTGCATCATTATTTGCCGATCCCTGCTGTCCCCCGGAATGGGAATCTGTTCGACTAGCGGTTATCTCTGGGCTAGATACCGACTCTTCTTGCCTCGCATTTCCACGTCCGCGTCCACGACCACGTCCGCGTCCACGACCTCCTCTCAACATACTGTAAACATAAATACTCAATATCCATGGCAAACTTTCTAAAGATACATCCGTCAATGATTACAAGACATGAATTAAATAAAACGGTAGTATTCGAGATTAGGAAACTTACAACCACGGTCCACACGACGATGCTGGCTCAGCAGTGATGTTACAAACGATCAAAAATCAAATGACGTAAACAGACCCAACTAACCCGACTGCCAAGATATCCATGAATCTTAGCTCCGATACCATATTCCTGGCGAAATATTTCTTCTCCCTGCCTGTTTTAAGTTTCGGGACGAAACTTCTTTTAAGGAGGGTAGAATGTAATACCCGTAATTTTGTTTCCCGGAAATTTTCTATTTTTGGCGGAAGTCCGTTTTTGACAACTTGCTTGGGACCGTTTCGTCATCCCGAGAATGATTAATTCTACACTTTTTGTCATCCGAGTTCGTTTCGGTATCGTCTTGTTGAATTTCGTGTTCTTTAGCGACTTTTCCACGTATGAGTTCGACTTTGTTAAATCACCGTAAATTCTTGGAAACTCCAAAAATTTTGAATCTTTGCAATATTATAAAGCATCGAGTTAGCTTTCCAATGGTTCAAACGGTGAGTCAATCGGAGTCCGGACGAGGGAGTTATGGTCGAAATAGCTAAGTCACTCTCATTTTCCAGATTCGTCCAAAGCGCATGCCGGTGCCGCGGCACACCTGGGCTGAGCCGCGGCACACTGCCGAGCCCTGGGAGCGAATTTTGGGCCTGTGCCGCGGCACACATATACTGAGCCGCGGCACACATGACAGATTACCCCTATATCTGCGTTTTTCTGCGCGTTTCAACCGATATTCCTCATTTCTTCACCATCACACGAGAGGAAAGGCTTGAGAGAGGAAGGTTTCTTCACCTATCACTTGAGTATATGATTTCTCTTCATCTCTTTACGATTTTGAAGCCCGGATCATCGTTCTATCGTGTGCTCTTCGAATCATAGTGCTTGGATCTTCAAGAGGTAATTTCTTCAACATCTTGGATTTCGATTTTGTATTGGGTAATAATGTTTTGGATGTTAAAATCATGGGGTATGAAGTGATATACGCATGATTATGGACTTGTTGGTGTATTCATCGGATTATTGAAAGATTATTCAAGAACACTTCGAATTTTATGTTGGAAATTGGGGATTTTGTTTGACTTCATCCTTTTAATCCGTAGTAATTTAGATTAGTGATGGATTGATGATGATTTAGGTGTATTCTATCATTCCCATCGTTATTCCTTGGTTGGAGTGTATTGATTCGTCGTTTTGGTTGAGTTATTAGTCGACGCCTTCAAGGTGTCCGACAAAAAGTCTAAGATAGGGGGGGTTTTTGTGCGTTGTACGATTATTATTCATCGTACGATTGTTGATTTATCATTGATATGACTTAGGGACGGAATCCTTGTGAAGAACTCAAGTCGAAACCCTTCCGTTCGTTGTCTTCTTCGTGGTTCAAGCTTCCCGGTCGAACCGTGTTCTTCGGGATTTTTGGTAACGTTTATTAAGGCAAGTATACATTTATGATTGTACGTTCTCGACTTTGAAAGTAAGAGGAATTGATGGTATGATATGAACGAACCGTTTTTACGGCATTCATAGAAATATTGATGGCATATCATGAACGAACCGTTTTTACGGCATTCATAGATATATTGATTGGCATGTAATGAACGAACCATTTTGACGGCATTCCTACATGTATCGGCGTATGAGGTGAACGAACCGTTTTGACGGCATTCACATACGTAACGACGTATGAGGTGAACGAACCGTTTCTACGGCATTCACATACGTCTTATGAGATTTTAGTTATTCCGGAATACTAGTCTTAAATTGATGAATTGACGGATATTGATGAATTGACGGATATTGATGAATTGACGGATTACATTTACTTTATTGTCGAGGAGTATCATGTTTCATATTGTTATACTTGCACTAGCTATTCGACGGCTAACCCCTTTATGGGGGAAATACGTTTCATGTATTTCAGGTTCCAGGAGAGCGGACAGACGGGTACCGGGTTGACATGAAGATGATGGGCAAGTGTGATACTGTGTCCTGTCTCCGGTTATTTTCTTGGATTCCTCCATTCAGTGTTGTTGTACTGGAATGGATTTTTAATACTCGAGTATTGTATTTCAGTTTCCTTGTTGTTCCGGCCTGTGTTGCCGAGGTTTTGATTTGTGCAGTGATGTATATGGTTTCATTGGTTATGGTTTTGAATACCATTTGTATCGTCTTTCTTTCCATTGTATGTAGACCTTATCGGTCAAGTTTATAGTTCCGCGTATGTTTAGCCTTGTGGGTCCCGCGGCGGGGCTCACGGTCGTAATATACTGAATAACTTGGGGGTGTTACGGAATATGGTATCGGAGCTTAGGTTTATGGATACCTAGGCTGTCGGTCTTTTGGGTCGATTGAGTCGGCATTTGCCCACAGTATCACTACTCTGCCATCATCACAGTGCGACCGGTACTTGTAAGTCCTCTCACTCTTCTTGTATTCTTCTTAATCGTTTCGTCTATAGCTTGGTATTCTTGGAAATTGGTCGCTTCGAGAATGTGCGATTCGGATTATACTTACGCATGTATGTGCCCTTCAGATTGTTGGCTGAAAGTAGGAAGAATCGTGGCCGTGGTCACGGACGTGAACTCTT
This sequence comes from Orobanche coerulescens, assembly GCA_033398695.1. Taxonomy (NCBI): domain Eukaryota; kingdom Viridiplantae; phylum Streptophyta; class Magnoliopsida; order Lamiales; family Orobanchaceae; genus Orobanche; species Orobanche coerulescens. The sequence continues at coordinate 115,562,227 of CM065807.1, read as the reverse complement.
CCTTGAGATTTTGTTAAGTTGCTAATTTCGATAATGGTGTGTATCGGTATTATGTTGAGACTTTGTTTAGGAGTCGCATGCTAGTATCACGGGAGATCTTCGACTTCGCGGACTTCTAAGTATGTTGTTCGAATTATTCGATAATTCTTGGTGAAATTGAATTCCCGTTGAAATGTTGTTTGTACGAGTGATTGTAAGTTTCGAGGACGAAACCTAGTTTTAAGGGGGGTAGAGTGTAATACCCCGATTTTCCGGATATTTTTTTTTTTCGTTTATATATTGGATATCGTGGATGGTTAATTATGCTCGAGGACGTTGTGAACGTTTGAAAATGTTATTGAATTGAGTATATGTATTGATTTTGCCGTATGCTCGTATTTGGTATGTCATGACTTTGGACAGGAATTGTTGAAATTGACTAAGAATGGAATTATTACGTACGTTAATAAGGTGAGATTACGTACGTAAGATTGGCATGGTTACGGCTAAGGTATTACGTACGTAACGAAGGCATCGGACAGAACCGAGTCCTGGTCGGCAGGTGGGACCCTGTTTCGGCACTTTCGGCGGAGGATGTTGACAGGTGAGTCAACGTACGTTTTACGTACGTTATACAGGACGTGTTACGTACGTTATACAGGACGTGTTACGTACGTAACACAACCATTGTACCGTAGCAAGTCAACTGGTATATTACGTACGTTTTATGGTATGGGTTACGTACGTAATGGACTGCACGGAATGAGACAGTGAGTTGGTTACGTACGTTATGGATTTTGGATTGCGTACGATAAAGTTGTTACGTACGTTAAGAAAGGACACTTACGTACGTAATGAGAGTGCAATTTATATATTGAAGTGTTGCCTTTCATTTCTCTCACGATCCTTTGAGATATTTCTATCCAAAACTCGTCCCTCTTTACTTTTAAGAGTGTTCTAAACGCTTTTAACATGATTGTGAGCTTGGAATCATGGAATTAGAGCTTGGTTATGGAACTATTGTTGATTCTTGAAGTGATTTCTTGTGTTATCCATATTCTATGAGGTTTATGTTGAAGGAAGATAATGATATGCTTTGAATATGTTGATTATGATTATGGAATCATAGAGATCTTGATGTTCTTGAGGCCATATGATGACTATGATGATTTAATGATTCTTGGAATGGAGTTCAATTATTCTTCCTTCGTGGTTCGTCCATACAAGGTAATCCTCGTATCCCTTTGATAGTGGCTCATTTTTTTTCTTTTTGGATTACTACTTGGGAGGGAGTGTGTTGGGAATCGTGTATTTTGATGTTCGTCTTATTTCAATGAAAATGCATAAATCGATGTACTTTTATCCGCGGCGTGAGTATTTTTAAATGGATTTTGGTATTTTGCCAATCAAATTTTATTTTGTAAAACCGATTCCCTAAACTGAGTTTTTGGCATTTTAACCTTGATCGTTTTGACGGTATTTGGAAAATGATTTTTTTTTTAGTATTTGAAAAATATTACCGTCATCAGTCTTTTTGACATTTTTGAAATGACTTGGAAAATTGTGCTTAGCCGGGTAAATCCTTGTGAGAAGGGTTTACGGCGTGTAATACTCCCGTAAGGTTTTGGGGTGAAGATTGTAGTATTCGGATATTGTTGATGTCATTTTGGATATTCTTGGTCTATGGTATACATTTCGGAAGGAAGTCCGGATAGAGGTATGTTTTGTGGTAATCATACATAGAAGATTGTGTACGGGAAGGTATTCGGTATTGAGGTATTATATGGTATCATGTGATAATGCTATACGAGATTCATTGGAATTGTAATAAGAGATTTCGGATGTTGATATGATCATTGAGATCTTCTTCATATGGTGATAAGGGTTTTGTTGCGATTCTTGAGATTGTATGAATGACATGATGAAGGAAATGATAACATGGAGCAAATATTCAAATCGAATGATTGGGTTGTTTGATAACCTTTCTAATATGATTATCTATTGTTTTGAACCAGTCGGATGATTCGAATTGATAACGGTCATAAGTAAATTTTAACGATGGATTTATGAGAAGGGAACCTTGTCAATTCGTATTTAAGAATTGAGTTTGAAATATTTAGACCCTTATTATTGGTCCGAATTGATTCGATATGATCATCGGATTTCGCTCGTATTGTGGACATGGATTCGTGAGGGTCGAGTTGGGCCGATTCAGACTATGATTGGTCGAGATATGGTGAAACGATTGAGTTCGCGGTTTGGTGGTATTGATATTGGTCGTCATCGAACGGTTGATTATCAATCCTTCGTTTCTGAAGAGATATGATGTTTGATCATAGATTATGACTTTTGTGTTGCGATTAAGGTTGAAGGGTTCGTAGATTAACTTGGTCGAGACTCGTAAGACGAAATCGTGAATTAATGTGATTCGTTGTATTGATATCGAGGCAAGTTTTATACTCGTACTAATCAATGAGACTAATGTTATTGTGTAGGCGTACGAATGTGTGTATCATTTCGGGACTTGGCCTCTTTATGATTGTATTGATATCAGGGGATCATTGATACGTCGCCCGTCGGAAAATTATGCCAAATGTTACTGTTGTTTGTAAAAGGCCGGTTCGAGGCATTACGATACTTGTTGGCAAGTTGCTGTCGATAGCCGGTTCGCGGTATCGATGTATCGATTATTATTGTTCGCGATTAATGTCGTTCTGAGACATCGTTGAATCTTTATCGTCGAATTGGAACTGTTGCTATGATGTTGCGTTAACCGATTGGGGACGTTTGATATATCCTTTTGTCATCTCCGTTTCGGTGGTCGGTTTAAGACACCGGGACATCTATTCTATCGTATCATTGATTATCGGTTGACCGTTCTAAGGTAATCGAGTTATTGAATTGGGATTATCGAAGATAATTCCCATCCGTTGTCAAAGATATTCTCATCCGTTGTATCGTTGTTATCGATTGGCCATTCTACGGTAATCGAAGTATTGAATTGGGACTGTCGAGGAGAGTTCCCATCCGTTGGATTATTATTGCCGTGTTGGCCGACTCAAGGCAGCACACTATTATTTTTGTGAACTCGGTAATTTTGTGATCGTTGAAGGTTGAGGATTTTCCCGAACTGTTGTGTTGTGATCGTTGCTCGTATTAATCGGTCCTTAGGGATTCTGATCCCAGGATGGTTGGTTTTGATTATCGTTGATCGTGTTGATCTTTCATTATTCGTGTGTCATCGTTCACTTGGTGAGTCGTATGATCCGTATTGGATGTTTTATCCCTTGAGTTTCGTTGTCATGTTGTATCGTGGCATATCTGGAATCATGTCTGCGTGCCGATTGGTTATGTGTAGGATTTTTAGCCAGGCACTCGATGGTCATGCGTGGATATTTCCGCATTGGACCGTGCACACGAGACGTAGTTCTTGAGGCTAATTAGGTACATTGTCACACGTATATTCTGGATTCCGTATACGGGGTGGACATGTGCACGGACACATTTCCGGATCGGGCGTCTGTGATGTCCCTCTTGAGCTTTATTGATTGATCGCTCGTAGTCCATGTTGTATTGGATATGTCCGACGGTTTGCATGGTTGTTCATACGCCGAGGGGTATGTCCGATGTCGAGTTGGTTTCTTTGAGATCTATTCTGTGATGATTTGACTTTGGGCTGTTCGGCTTTCGTGCCATTGTGATGTATCGGTTTTCCGTTGGAGCCTTCGGGCATTGTGAATTCGTATCTTTTCGGCATTGGTTTGGTTTACCTTCGGGTAATGTATTGTTGTGTTCTATATTGATTATTCGCCGCTTGGGCGTAAGTTTCGCTCTTGTGTATCTCGTTGAGTTTTCTGGCGAAATATTTCTTCTCCTCGCTGTTTTAAGTTTCGGACGAAACTTCTTTTAAGGAGGGTAGAATGTAATACCCGTAATTTTGTTTCCCGGAAATTTTCTATTTTTGGCGGAAGTCCGTTTTTGACAACTTGCTTGGGACCGTTTCGTCATCCCGAGAATGATTAATTCTACACTTTTTGTCATCCGAGTTCGTTTCGGTATCGTTCTGTTGAATTTCGTGTTCTTTAGCGACTTTTCCACGTATGAGTTCGACTTTGTTAAATCACCGTAAATTCTTGGAAACTCCAAAAATTCTGAATCTTTGCAATATTATAAAGCATCGAGTTAGCTTTCCAATGGTTCAAACGGTGAGTCAATCGGAGTCCGGACGAGGGAGTTATGGTCGAAATAGCTAAGTCACTCTCATTTTCCAGATTCGTCCAAAATCGCCAGTACCGGTGCCGCGGCACACTGGCTGAGCCGCGGCACACCGCCGAGCCCCGGGAGCGAATTTTGGGCCTGTGCCGCGGCACACATATACTGAGCCGCGGCACACATGACAGATTACCCCTATATCTGCGTTTTTCTGCGCGTTTCAACCGATATTCCTCATTTCTTCACCATCACACGAGAGGAAAGGCTTGAGAGAGGAAGGTTTCTTCACCTATCACTTGAGTATATGATTTCTCTTCATCTCTTTTCGATTTTGAAGCCCGGATCATCGTTCTATCGTGTGCTCTTCGAATCATAGTGCTTGGATCTTCAAGAGGTAATTTCTTCAACATCTTGGATTTCGATTTTGTATTGGGTAATAATGTTTTGGATGTTAAAATCATGGGGTATGAAGTGATATACGCATGATTATGGACTTGTTGGTGTATTCATCGGATTATTGAAAGATTATTCAAGAACACTTCGAATTTTATGTTGGAAATTGGGGATTTTGTTTGACTTCATCCTTTTAATCCGTAGTAATTTAGATTAGTGATGGATTGATGATGATTTAGGTGTATTCTATCATTCCCATCGTTATTCCTTGGTTGGAGTGTATTGATTCGTCGTTTTGGTTGAGTTATTAGTCGACGCCTTCAAGGTGTCCGACAAAAAGTCTAAGAGAGGGGGGGTTTTTGTGCGTTGTACGATTATTATTCATCGTACGATTGTTGATTTATCATTGATATGACTTAGGGACGGAATCCTTGTGAAGAACTCAAGTCGAAACCCTTCCGTTCGTTGTCTTCTTCGTGGTTCAAGCTTCCCGGTCGAACCGTGTTCTTCGGGATTTTCGGTAACGTTTATTAAGGCAAGTATACATTTATGATTGTACGTTCTCGACTTTGAAAGTAAGAGGAATTGATGGTATGATATGAACGAACCGTTTTTACGGCATTCATAGAAATATTGATGGCATATCATGAACGAACCGTTTTTACGGCATTCATAGATATATTGATTGGCATGTAATGAACGAACCGTTTTGACGGCATTCCTACATGTATCGGCGTATGAGGTGAACGAACCGTTTTGACGGCATTCACATACGTAACGGCGTATGAGGTGAACGAACCGTTTCTACGGCATTCACATACGTCTTATGAGATTTTAGTTATTCCGGAATACTAGTCTTAAATTGATGAATTGACGGATATTGATGAATTGACGGATATTGATGAATTGACGGATTACATTTACTTTATTGTCGAGGAGTATCATGTTTCATATTGTTATACTTGCACTAGCTATTCGACGGCTAACCCCTTTATGGGGGAAATACGTTTCATGTATTTCAGGTTCCAGGAGAGCGGACAGACGGGTACCGGGTTGACATGAAGATGATGGGCAAGTGTGATACTGTGTCCTGTCTCCGGTTATTTTCTTGGATTCCTCCATTCAGTGTTGTTGTACTGGAATGGATTTTTAATACTCGAGTATTGTATTTCAGTTTCCTTGTTGTTCCGGCCTGTGTTGCCGAGGTTTTGATTTGTGCAGTGATGTATATGGTTTCATTGGTTATGGTTTTGAATACCATTTGTATCGTCTTTCTTTCCATTGTATGTAGACCTTATCGGTCAAGTTTATAGTTCCGCGTATGTTTAGCCTTGTGGGTCCCGCGGCGGGGCTCACGGTGCTGTAATATACCCTGAATAACTTGGGGGTGTTACAGAATATTTCTTCTCCCTGCCTGTTCCTTGATAGCGTGCGCTATCGGGCAGTCCAGAAGCTACTACATTGCTTCGAAATTCATCTAATATACGTAATGCCCATGCATTAGCGTACGCTAACAGGCGTTGACTTGATACAGTGTCGTGCCCCCACATGCCGAAAGCATCCGCGATTATCGGGATTCCTTTGACCGATATGGAATTAGCGTGCGCTAATCATACGGTTTTAGCGTGCGCTAGCTCTACACGACAAACACTCATTGACCTTATCTGGACACGCGTCGAACATGGCCGGGTCCACCCGCCGAAAGCTAAGGTTCCATTATTAGTGATCTGGTGTTAGCGTGCGCTAACCAACATGCGTTAGCGTGCGCTAACTGAATATAAAAATCAACCTGGGCCTACCTGTCGGTCGCCTTCCGAAACTAACCCAGCAAGTCGTTACGTACGTTAGGGGTCCTCCTTAGCGTACGTAACTGAACCTCTTAGCGTGCGCTAAGTATGCACCGTAGCATACGCTAAGTATATATCTTAGCGCGCGCTAGTGATGTGTTTTATAGAGGGGATAGACGAGTGCTGAGAGGCATTTTGTCCATTCTCCTTCTTCCAGTCAATAGAGAGAACCTTGGGAAGTACTTGAAATTCCTAAACATTGAGAGATGATTCTCTCAAACAAGATTAAGATGGAGAGCTCAGATTTGAGTATTGTTCTTGAAGTTTTTGATGATTCTTGGAATGGAGTCCAAGTTATTCTTCTTCGTGGTTCGTCCATACATGGTAGTCCTCGTATCCCTTTGATAGTGGTTCATTTTTTTTAGGATTACTACTTGGGAGGGAGTATGTTGGGAATCGTGTATTTTGATGTTCGTCTTATTTCAATGAAAATGCATAAATTGGACTGTACTTTTATCTGCTGCGTGAGTATTTTGAAAGGACTTTTGGTATTTTGCCAACTGAAATTTTATTTTGTAAAACCGATTCCCTAAACTGAGTTTTTGGCATTTTGGCCTTGATCGTTTTGACGGTATTTTTATGACGGTATTTGGAAAATAATTTTTTTTAGTATTTGAAAAATATTACCGTCATCGGTCTTTGGCATTTTTGAAATGACGTGGAAAATTGTGCTTAGCCTGGTAAATCCTTGTGAGAAGGGTTTACGGCGTGTAATATTCCTGGGAGGATGCAGGGTGTTACAATTATGGTATCATGTGATAATGTTATACGAGATTTATTGGAATTGTAATAAGAGATTTCGGATGTTGATATGATTATTGAGACCTTCTTCATATGATGATGACAGTATTGTTGCGACTCTTAAGGTTGTATGAATGGCATGATGAAGAAAATGGTAACATAGAGATATATACCTCGGATATGTTGTTCGAATGGGATTTCGGATATTTCGTGTTCTCGAAGAACTCTTGAATTATACGAGGTGATGAATTTTTAAGAAGTGTTGATGTTTTGAAAATGAATATGGAATATTCATATCTAGAGCTAAACTATGTGTTTGAAATAATATTCGTATAGGAATACGAATGTGATGATGAGTTTGATGAGACTATTATTCATCTCGAATTTGGAAGCCCATACGTATGGAGCAAATATTCAAATCGAATGATTGGATTGTTTGATAACCTTTTTAATATGATTATCCATTGTTTTGAACCATTCGGATGATTCAATTGATGACGGTCATAAGTAAATTTTAACGATGGATTTACGAGAAGGGAACCTTGTCAATTCGTATTTAAGAATTGAGTTTGGAACATTTAGACCCTTATTATTGGTCCGAATTGGTTGCTGATATGATCATCATATTTCGACTCGTATTGTGGACAGGATTTGTAAGTGTCTGAGTTGGATTGTTCAGACTGTGATTAGTCGAGATATGGTGAAACGGTTGAGTTTATGGTTTGGTGGTGTTGATATTGGTCGTCATCGAACCTGTTGATTATTAATCCTTCGTTTTACAATAAGACATGATGTGTGATCATGGATTATGACTGTTGTGTTGCGGTTGAGGTTGAAGAATTCGTAGATTACCTTGGTCGGGACTGAGGAACTCGTAAGACGAAATCAACTGAATTGGTAACAATTCTTTGTATTGATACCGAGGCAAGTTTTATACTTGTACTAATCAATGAGATTAATGTTATCATGTAGGTGTACGAATGTGTGTATCATTTCGAGACTCGGCCTCTTTATGATTGTATTAATATCAGGGGATTGTTTGATACGACACCCGTCGACAAATTATGCCAAATATTATTGTTGTTCGTAAATGGACGATTTAAGGCATTGCGATACTTGTTGGTAATATTTGTCGATAACCAGTTCGCGGTATCGACGTATCGATTGTTATTATTGATTGATGTTCCATCAAGATATTTTTTGTGAATCGTCGTTATTGATATCAGTGTTTTTTCTATTGATGTCGTTTTGGCCGATGAAGGCATTGACGTATTCGATTATCATCTTCGTTATCGGTAACCGATTAAAGGTGCCGAGACATCCGTTGTATAATTGTTATCGATCGTCCGCTCTAAAGGTAATCGATATATGGAATTGGGATTATCAAAGATAATTCCCATCCGTTGTCAAAAATATTCTCATCCGTTGTATCGTTGTTATCGATTGGCCATTCTACGGTAATCGAAGTATTAAATTGGGACTGTCGAGGATAGTTCCCATCCGTTGAATTATTATTGTCGTGTTGGCCGACTCAAGGCAGCACACTATTATTCTTGTGAACTCGGTAGTTTTGTGATCGTTGAGGGTTGAGGATTTTCCGAATTGTTGTGTTGTGATTATTGCTCGTGTTAATCGGTCCTTAGGGATTTTGATCCCAGGATGGTTATGTTGGATATTGTTGGTCGTGTCGATCTTTCATTATTCGTGCGTCATCGTTCACTTGGTGAGTCGCGTGATTCGTATTGGATATGTTATCCTTTGAGCTTCGCGGTCATGTTGTATCGTGGCATATCTGGAATCATATCTGCGTGCCGATTGGTTATGTGTAGGATTTTTAGCCGGGCACACGATGGTCATGCGTGGATGTTTCCGCATTGGACCGTGCACACGAGACGTAGTTCGTGAGGCTAGTTAGGTACATTGTCACACGTATATTCTGGATTCCGTATACGGGGTGGACATGTGCACGGACACATTTCCGGATCGGGCGTACTGTGATGTTCCCTCTTGAGCCTTATTGTTTGGTCGTTCGTAGTCCATGTTGTATTGGATATGTCCGACGATTTGCGATTGGTTGTTCATACGCCGAGGGGTATGTCCGACAGTCAGGTTTGCTTCTTTGAGATCTGTATTGTGATGATTTGTAGCTTTGGACTGTTCGGCTTTCAGTCCATCGTGATATACAGCTTCGGTTGAGGGGCTTTCAAGCCATTGCGATGTATTGGTATTTCTGTTGGAGCCTTCAGAAATTGTGATTCGTATTTACCTCGGTGTTGGCTTAGATTACCTTCGGGTAATGTATTGTTGTGTTACTTGTAACGTTTCGCCGTTGGGAGTAAGTTACGCGTTTCTTGTGTATCTCGTTGAGTTTTCCTGGCGGGATATTGCTTCTCCCTAGTTGTTTTAAGTTTCGGGACGAAACTTCTTTTAAGGAGGGTAGAATGTAATATCCGCAAATTCGATTTCCGGTAATTTTTCTTTGTTGGCGAAAGTCCGTTTTGACGACTTGCTTGGGACCATTTCGTCATCCTGAGAATGATTAATTCTACACTTTTTGTCATCCGAGTTCGTTTCGGTATCGTTCTGTTGAATTCCGTATTCTTTAGCGACTTTTCCGCGTATGAGTTCGACTTTGTTAAATCACCATTAATTTTTGGAAACTCCAAAAATTCTGAATCTTTGCAATATTATAAAGCATTGAGTTAGCTTTCCAATGGTTCAAACGGCGAGTCAATCGGAGTCCAGACGAGGGAGTTATGGTCGAAATAGCTAAGTTACTCTCATTTTCCAGATTCGGCCAAAACCGTCTGTACCCTGTGCCGCGGCACACTTTGGCTGAGCCGCGGCACACGATGCAGTCAACTGTATAATTACGTTTTTTTTCAGCAAAATCCGATCATTTCTCCATTTTCTTCAACCCACACGAGAGAGAGAGCTTGGGAAGAGAACTTTGCATCATCTACCTCTTGAGTATTGAAATTTTATCATTTTCATTTGGTGGGGAAGCTCGGATCATCAAGCTATCGTGTATTCTTCGAATCGTAGTGCTTGGATTTTGAAGAGGTAATTTCTTCAACATCTTGGATTTCGATTTTGTATTGGGTAATGATATTTTGGATGTTAAAATCATGGGGTATGAAGTGATATACGCATGATTATGGACATGTTTGAGTATTCATCGGATTATTGAAAGATTATTCAAGAACACTTTGAATTTTGTGTTGGATTTTGGGGGTTTTCGTAGATTCGTCCGATTTATCCGGTTTGAAGCTTGAGAACCTTGAGATTATGATATAGCTATGCCGTATGCGTGTTTTTCTTACGATTTTACGGGTTGAAGTGTGCCGTTTTCGAACTTGTGGGAGTTTGGGCGATTTCCCAACCTTTAGTTGTTCACCCGTGTATTCTCTTGAATCGTAGACGAGTTTCGGGAGTCTCTTCGTGTAATTTGAGTATGGATAATTAATTATCATTTCCTTGCGAATCGTTTAGGTGCCGGAAGCGCGTTCTTGGACCTACCGAACTCATACCCTTCCTCCATTCGATTTCTCGATGTCTCAAAGGCAAGTATACATTTATGATTGTACGTTCTCGACTTTGAAAGTAAGAAATATTGATGGCATATCATGAACGAACCGTTTTTACGGCATTCATAGATATATTGTTGGCATGTAATGAACGAACCGTTTTGACGGCATTCCTACATGTATCGGCGTATGAGGTGAACGAACCGTTTCTACGGCATTCACATACGTATCGGCGTATGAGGTGAACGAACCGTTTCTACGGCATTCACATACGTCTTATGAGATTTTAGTTATTCCGGAATACTAGTCTTGAATTGATGAATTGACGGATTACATTTACTTTATTGTCGAGGAGTATTGTGTTTCATACTGTTATACTTGCACTAGCTATTCGACGGCTAACCCCTTTATGGGGGAAATACTTTTTTATGTATTTCAGGTTCCAGGAGATCGGACAGGCAGGTATCGGGTCGACATGAAGATGATGGGCAAGTGTGATACTGTGTCTCGTCTCCGGTTATTTTCTTGGATTCCTCCATTCAGTGTTGTTGTACTGGAATGGATTTTTGAGTACTCGAGTATTGTATTTCAGTTTCCTTGATGTTCCGGCCTGTTGCCGAGGTATTGATTTGTGCAGTGATGTATATGGTTTCATTGGTTATGGTTTTGAATACCATTTGTATCGTCTTTCTTTACATTGTATGTAGGCCTTCTCGGTCAAGTTTATAGTTCCGCGTATGTTTAGCCTTGTGGGTCCCACGGCGGGGCTCACGGCGCTGTAATATACCCTGAATAACTTGGGGGTGTTACACTAGGCCCGTACTACCGCTCAGGCAGCGCAGCACAAGGAGTCACGTGAAGTTTACCCAGCAACTTCTAAATTCTTCCTTTGGAGGCATCCGACGCCGCTTTATACTCAGCCTAACAGGTGGAATTAGCAGTCGCGCTATACTTGGCACTATGCCATGATACTACTCCTCCACTAAGAGTAAATGTAGCCAGAAGTAGACATAGAATCATCTTTCTCTCCTTGGAAGTCCAATACATTGAATCCCATCACATTCACTTCTCCACCACCATATATAAGAACCAGATCTCTAGTCCTTCTAAAGTACTTGAGTACGTTCTTTATGGCGGTCTAATGTTCCCGAACTGGGTTAGCTCGAAACCTACTTACCACGCTCCCAGCATGCGCAATGTCAGGTCTCGTACACAATAAAGCATATGTAAGGCTACCCACTACCGAATCATATGGTATATAACTCATTTCCTTTCATTGTTCCTCACTATGAGGACACATCTTCAAGGTGAGTTTTATTCCATGTCACATCGGAAGGAACCCTCTTTAAGATCTAATCTATATAGAGGTCTTGGGAAAAACTTATCATTCTCTTCGATCTATCCCAGTAGAGTCGAATCCCAAGAATATAGGTTTCTTCTCCCAAGTCTTTCATGGAGAAATTACTCGAAAGCCAAGCTTTCACAGAACTGAGCATTCCCACATCATTTCCTATTAGTAGAATCTCATCTACATATAGTACTAAGAATGCGATCTTGCTCCCACTAACCCTCTTGTATACACAAGGTTCCTCTTTATTTTGCATGAAGTCAAACTCTTTGACTGCCTCGTCAAAACGAAGGTCCCAACTACATGAAGACTGCTATAGTCTATTTCATGGACTCTACATCCACCATTGCTAGGCCATTAGTCGTGGGTCGGTCTCTTGTTTATCACCTGGAACCTCGTGGAAACCCAGTTCCTCCAAGTGCATAAAATTATACCTCTATGGTAAATAAGACACCCTACTAGACCCACGAGGTGGTTGTACTTGTGTTTCAGAAGGTTTGGCTCCATTTTCTTGCACAGTTGTCTCCTGAGGAGTTTCAGTGTATTCTTCCAAAGAAATATTTCTACCTGCTCCGCCTTCCTGAATGAATCTCTTCTTCCAAGAAGTGTGCATGCAAAGCAATAATGATCTTTCGATCTTAGGGCATGTAGAATAGATAACCCATCAACTCAGATGGGAATCTAATGAAACATCTCCTCACGGACCTCGCTTCCAATTTTGTCCACCTCAGTCTTCTTGACATAGGCGGAACATCCCCAAATCCTATTGTGATTAAGACTTGGTTTCCTGCCCTCCCACATCTCATGTGGAGTTTTAGGAACGGATTTGGAAGGACATCTGTTCAAGATGTAGGCGGCAGTCAGGAGTGCATATGCCCACAAGTAAATCGGTAAGTCAGTATAGCCCAACATGGAACGGACCATGTTCAACAAGGTCCGATTCCTTCTTTTTGACACACCATTTAATTGAGGAGTACCTGGATGTGTTAGTTGTGAAACTATTCCATGTTCCGTAAGGAACTCGTCAAACTCTGTACTCATATACTCGCCACCTCGGTCCGACCGAAGTGCTTTGATATGATTACCAGTTTGTTTCTCAACTAGGGACATGAATTCCTGGAATTTCTCAAAAGCCTCGGATTTATGTTTCATTAAGTATACATAACCATACCTAGTATGATTATCCGTTAACGTAATGAAATATTGATATCCGTCACGTGCTTCTTCCAAAGCACCACATACGTCAGTATGGATTAATCCTAGTTTATCAACGACTCTTTCAAAAGTCCCTGTGAAGGGGGACTTAGTCATTTTGCCTTTAAGGCAAGATTCACAAGTAGGAAAGGATCCGATCCCAATGGACCCATAAGTCCATCCTTTTCCATCTTGTAAACCTTGGTCTGACCAACATGATCAAGTCTAAGAAGCCATTTCAAAACTTGATTGGTTTCATCCCAACCACGTTTCTAGTCATAGTATTCACAACTACTTTGTTGCTGAGATTTAGATGATACAATCCATTTAACAATGTAGCAGTACCCACTAGTTTATTTCTGAAATAAATTTTGCAGGAACCATCACCAATGAAAAATGAAAAGCCTTTTCGGTCCATGACCGGAATGGATACAATGTTTTTGTGCCCCTTGGGCAAAACAAGTACATCTTCTAAAGTCAAAACAAAACCGGATTCTAAACCCGAAAGAAGTGATCCTATGTCGGTCGCCTCGACACTATGCCCGCTTCCGACTGTGATCATAACTTCTCCAGCTCCAAGCTTCCTACTTTGCTCCAGATCCTGATTCATGGTACAAATATGAGAACTAGTACCAGAATCCAGTATACGGGAAGTAGAAAATATAGTAGCAGAACAATTTGTTTCCAAAACTAAAAGTTCTGTACCTGAAGCGCCATGAAGAATCGGACAGTCTTTTGCCCAGTGGCCCAGCTCACCGCACTTGAGACATGCGTCCTTTTTCTTCTTGTTCTTCAGAACAATTTTGGCCTTGCCCTTACCCTTAAGGTCCTCGACTTGTGGTCCCATCTGCTTCTTGGTCCTTTTCTTCTTGTTCTTGGACTTCCGAGATCCAGAAGAAATCACAAGGGTAGACTCCTTCATCCGCGGAGTCTTCATATGAGACTGATCAATCACAAGTTTGTTCATTAGCCAGCTAAGTTACATGCAATCTCATTGCAGTTGAAGTTCATAACAAACTGTGAGAAGGATTCAGGGAGAGACTGTAGGATAAGGTCGCTTTGAAGAGAAGTATCTATCTTAAAATCAAGAGCCTCCAATCTCTCGATCGTGGATATCATTTTGAGGACGTGGTCCCCAACCTTCTCATCTTCCTTCATCCTTGCACCGAACAGTTGCTCGGATATCTCATATCTAGCAGTTCAACTGTGCTCACCATAAAGCTCGGTTAAGTGAGATAGAATCTGCCTAGCAGAAGTCATTTTCTCATGAGCTCTCTGAAGCTCATTAGATATGGAAGCCATCATATAAGTACGGACTTTCACGTCATCCTTAACCCACTTTTCGTGGTTTTCAATATCTTCCTGATTGTATCTTGTCCGTGCTGGAGGCACTAGAATGTTCGTCTCCAAGACGTATCCCAGTGCCTCTATACTAAGGACAATCATGAGATTGCGGAGCCAATCCACAAAGTTAGTCCCATCAAGGTGTTCTTTTCGAGTAGAATTGCGAGTGGATTCATTGTCATATTGAGAGTTATGTCTGCATTAAGTATGACAGATTATTAGTGACTCGTTTAATTATGTTCTAAGTATAGAATTAAGGTCTTTTCTATTCTTGTTACCTAGCTCCCACTATTTTTATCGGAACAACACACTCCCATATGAAATCCGGAAGTATCGTCGCACTACTTCATAGTGGTGATCGAGTTCTTTATAAATCTTAATAGAGGGCAACCGAACAGGTTTCTAGTCTATTAATTTTCATAAAGTGGTGTCCAACACGAACCCATCTAATGGATGATTCGATCTTCTTTTTCCCCTTGTTCACTCCCCTCAACCTATACGGTTTCTATGGTTTGTGAACAAGTTAAGTTTATACCATCGACGCAAATCAGTTTCACAATTGAATCTTATCCGGCAACCTATCAGGTTTCTAGGGATAAAATTTGCTCCAACCGAAGGCATCCAATGCGCTTTCGGTAATTTATCCGTCCTCCCCGAATGACTACCCCGATAACTCGGAAGCATAGCACATCCAGTTTGGATTTCAATTTCCGGAAAGCTCGATGGAGGGAAGGAAAACCTTGATACCTTATAAACTTAATAATCTTTTGTGGGAGAATTTTCGCGATTAATGTTACACTTTGCACATTAATCATTTTAGCGCGTTTGTGGCATTCATACAATATGAAAAAACCATTCACAACCTAGTTGCTACCAACATGTGGCTCATGGACCGTTCCTAGAAAACAAAAACTCCGTAATCTAATTACAAGTCTTCGTCTTGAATCTTCGTCTTTTCGAAATGGATCTTCCTCCGGTCTTCGTCATTACATATAAATTTTACATTGAAAATTGCATCCTAGATACAAATATTTCTAGTAATATAAATAGGCTCAAAACGACCTTTACAATCCAATCGAATAAAACGAACGATTCAAAACTAAGTCCACGAACCACATCCCCATTCAAAAGCATTCATCCAATAAATACTATATAAATGGAAAGCGTAGAGATACATTGATCCAATCAACAATACGAACCGATCCAATCGATTCACACAATCGGTAATATGAAAACATTCAAAATAATTCGGTCGATCACAAGTATTCCAATTAATCAAATTTCCTTTATAAAATTAAGTACCATAAATCATTTTAATCATATTAAATCCAATTTAACGTGCGGGAGATTAATTTTCAAGAATACACGAAAAAATCGAGTCGTGGCGAAAATGGCCTGCCATGGTCGAGTCACTGCCGGCAGTGTCCTAGACCTTCCTGCCAGACTCGGCCGTGTCGCCTGAACGGTCGAGTCACTTCCGGAAGCTGCCAGCGAGACACGGCCCGTGTCGTCTGACACGGTCGGGTCTGCCTGGCAGTGGTCTGGCCAGACTGCCGGACATGGCCCGTGTCACCAGACACGGCTGAGTCACCCTAGCAGCTTCCTGCCCTTTGTCCGAAAAGTCGTCCGACGATGATTCGGAGCTCGATTTTTGACTGGATATCCAATATCAATATTTTTCAACATTCATATCTTCAATATAAATCATATTTCCCAGAAATTTCAGATTTATATTTAGACATAAACTTACGAAAAATATAACTACAACGAACGTAAAACATGTACCACGATTATGACTAAAATGATTCCAAATCATTCACCATCTAATCGAGCATTCCAAATGCCAATATCTTATATATGATCACAAGACCTACTCTCCGATACCACTGTTGGGATTCGGTGCCTAAATCGAAGGCCCAGAGGAAGCGGTAAAACGAAAATTAATTCGATCCGAATCCCTACTATTGTGCGGCGATTTGTACGCCTCGACGGCGATCGGATCTAGGGCCGAGCGACCGAGTCCACCACCAAAGGAACTATGACGAGCTTGCCTAAACGGAGATAACAGTCCACCTTCGAGTATCTGGCGACCGACACTCAAGGCGATCGCCTTTGGCACCTAGCGATTGACTCTGGTGCCCGACCTAAGACGACCGTCCTGTGCCGCAAACAAGACCTTCATCCGTCAAAGTCTACGAAGACTGGATCTCGAAGCAGCGCCCATGTGTAGATCCGCGAAAGGCGCCGCATAACATGGATAGTTGACCACAGCCTGTCACCACCTTATCACCTACCGACAAACCCGCCGAAAGGTACAAGGTGGGACCGCCCGTGACAGCGACTCAGACGCCTTCTCATTAGACCGCACAGCAGACTGCCAGCAACTCCTGCGGACTTTAAGGAGACCAGCCCATGTGCTAAAGACGATCGCCCACTTATTATAATACAGCAGAGGTGATCTCTCGGCATCTCCCAGTCCTATAAATAGAGAACATCCAACAACTGGAAAAAGCTTCTCCTCTCAGTTCAGAGAAAATGCTCAAATACATACACATTCCTTCAGGCTCTCGGTTTCCTCTCTTGGATCTACCTCAGGATTTATCTCTCAGCACCTCTCATCCATAAGACGGTCGGCAGAGGCAAGAACTCCCTGCAGTACAGATTCAACGAGACTCACAAGCCTAGGAACTCAAACATACAGCTAATACATACCGTGAGAGACTGTCGATCTCTCACCTTCGTCACAGCTCATCAATGTTGTTACGAGAACTCGCAGAGCATCATATCTGATTCTTCCGGCAATCTTCATGCTCAATAGCTAATATAACTAGGGTCTTTACACTCATTGTAATTGTACTCTAACATTAATACTTGTACCCCATAATATTTGTATTAATAACATCTTGCGAGAGCATTCTAGCCCGGGACTAACAACCCCGGCAAATCTTGTGTTATTTACTTTCCCACGGAAGTGCTCTCGCACTTTGTTTGCTACCCATCCATTCCAGCAATATCTATCTCCGGATAATATTTTGGGTAGCAACATTGGCGCTAGAAGGAGGGCATCTTAACCTTCATTTTTATTCCTACCGTCCCGAAGAACACTCACTGTTCTCAGGTCATATACTTGAAGTGACACTCACTGCGCTTCAAAGCAAGCCTTCAGAATCATGACGTCCACCACTACATCGAAGAGAGCCGCTCTCCGAACCGCCGGGCACCATATCCCGGCTCGATCTGAGCCCCAGCCGACGGCAGAGGGAAGTCGCCGCAACGCGAGACTCTCGATCCCGCACCTGAGGGGTGGCCCCAGCCTCTCACCCGACCAATTCCAAACCGCGGAACAGATCGAGGAGGCTATGGCCATCCTAAAGGAGCAACGGAGAGCATGCACGGCGCCCGCTATAACTCCCTCGGCCATCTGCCGCGTGGGCAAACAGAAATTGTAACGCCCCTAAATAAACCGGGACGCCACAATGCCGTGGATCCCATGAGGGACCCACAAGGCAAGTTTTTCGAAAATATTTTCTAAAACAATTTATTCAACTGGTAGTATGCGAAAGTATTTAAGAAAGCATTCGTACAACTCAAGTACAAAAGAGAATGGTGTCCGTACATACGGTTATTACACAACGTGGAAAGCTCAAATTTAGTTTAAGAAATTAACAGGCCTTCTTCCCAACACAGCTCACGCCTGGCCGTAACCTTCGGCAATGTCCTGCATAAATTCAACAAATTTACCTAGCACGACGTATCGTGCCAGTTAGCCTAGGTCAGAAAATCCGAACCAAACTCAAAGATAAAATCTGATAATTTCAAAGAACAAAGTTATCACCGAATATTCAATGTTATTCCTTTTTATCAGCACATAAACTCCCAAGGTCGCAAACAAGGGTCACAGAAGTATCTACACAGGAATACTCCGGACGTGGGTACTGTTCAGGTTTTATCCCGCAACACGGTTCTACAAGAAAACTCCAAGGGCCTCGGCCAAGGGTCACGGTAGTATCTACTCAGGAATACTCCGGACAAGATAATCGAATGGGCACTATTCCACAAATAGTATCACATACATTGTATTGAAATTACAAGACGTAAAGTCTGAGCAAGATTCACTTGCCTCAAATCCGACGAGAGTTACTTCTTGACAAAGCAACGGCTCGAACGATCACACTCGGAAGTCCGACCTATTACATGTTTGTCGATTAACATCTTATGGTAACAATGATGATCAACTACGGTTCCCCCCCCCCCCCCCCCGCCTGTTAGAACCCTAACCTAGTTGCTTATGTTGTTGAGATCGAAATACTCTGTTTTTAACCACAATGCGAGCCACTAAATTCTTAGTTCGTCAACATTTCTTTATAAGTTATCCTTCCGTTGAACAATAGTGTTCTAACACAACATTCCTATGTTAATTATGACTATCAACCACCGAGATTTCATCGTTTGTCTTAATACGAAAGTCTAGAACGATTAATCCGTCATCTTAACATGTTTCGGTATCTATTCGACTAGAAATTTGTTGGTAAGTTCATCAAGGATTTATTAACGGGTTTTCAATATGATAATACGGTTATACATGAAATCCTTAACAAGATGATTCCTAGAAATTGGTGATCAGCAATCCGATTATGAGTTCTCCCATCCGATTACGAGTACTACTATTATTCATTCTAATTTCTAGCTTTGATAGATATCGATTAACAATTGTGATGGTTATATACCAGTCCGATCATTACTGAGAATTCTAAACTACCCAAGGCATCCGAATTTACTATAACTTGCTAAACAACACTGAAATGAGTTCCAGGTTGGATAAACTTACCTTTATTGGCAAACGATGATGAAGAACGACAGAGGACGATGAAGAACGAGAGGATAACACCTTCAAGACCTTCCCCGAAGCTTGATTAATGACTCTAATAGGATATCACTTGAATTGGGAGGTTAAAATTGGTTCAAGGATGGTGGAGAGCAGTGTACATGAGAGAAGGTTGATTTTTGGGACGAGAGAAATGAAAGGCAAAGTGTTCTTTTATAATCTCAGATTGCTCTTACGTACGTTATGCCTGACGACTTACGTACGTAAGGGATTTTACGTACGTTACGAAAAAGTATTAATGTACGTAAGGAAACTCACTGGGCTAATTTACACACATCGTTACGTACGTAACAAAAGTAGGTTAACGTACGTAACACTTCGTTGACTTGCCTGTTGCAATCACGCCGAAAGTTGGTCGGCAACGCGTACTACCCGATGAAGATTCATGTCCGAAGACCAAAGACTGTTGTTACGTATGTAAGTACCAATCTTTAACGTACGTAATGACTGAAATATAGCGCACGTAATATTTGGCGGGTAACGTACGTAAGGACTGGTTTTGTTTACCAAGTTATTATCACATTAATTTCTTATGACGCGACTCCCTCTCAATATCGTTAGGTAATTCCTCGGGGAGCAAGACGTTAGACACCGTCATATTCGCACCGATAATTACCTAACGACATCAAGGAATGTCATTGAAAGTTCATCAATCATCACACCATCACAATACACGAATAACAGATGCGAACAATACAGTACAACCATATCATACAAAAGTACGTTTATCGCTATGGAGTACATTTATTTATCAAATAGAAGAAAC
Source organism: Orobanche coerulescens (assembly GCA_033398695.1). Lineage (NCBI taxonomy): Eukaryota > Viridiplantae > Streptophyta > Magnoliopsida > Lamiales > Orobanchaceae > Orobanche > Orobanche coerulescens. The sequence goes on along the minus strand of CM065807.1, from coordinate 115,541,991 downwards.
GGACGTGAGCGCCCAACGTGAAACAGCATGTAATACTGGTGGTATTACATACCACCCCCCTTAAAATAGTTTGGTCCCGAAACTAAGAAAATAATTCGGGATGATTCTCCCTCATGCTCGCCTCGGTCACCCAAGTCGCTTCTTCCATGCCGTGGTGCCACCACTGAACTTTAACAAGGGGTATGGCCTTGTTCCTTAGTATCTTTATGCGTCGATCCAAAATCGCTGTTGGAACTTCTCTAAAGGTAGCATCATTGGAAATCTCTACTTCTTCGAAGTTGATCTTGTGGCTTGGGTCGTACACGTACTTTCTCAGCTGGGAGATGTGGAAGACATTATGCACTCTGTCTAACGATGGTGGAAATGCTAACTGATAATCGAGTCTATCGACTTGGTCCAGTATTTCGAACGGCCCAATAAATCTCGGGCTTAGTTTGTCTTTCTGGCCGAAGTGTCGAATGCCCCGCATTGGCGACACTTTAACCCAAACATCATCCACAACTATAAATTCCAACAGTCGCTGTCGGTCCGCAGCATATGACTTTTGGCGGCTCTGTGCTGCCAACATGTGTTTTCGAACAATGGATATCTTCTTAATAGATTCCTGGTTAGATCCAACTCGGTGGCGACGACATCGGATGCATCATCCCAACATAGGGGAGACTTGCACTTCCTACCATACAAGGCCTCAAAGGGGGCCATGCCTATGCTTGCATGCCAGCTGTTGTTGTATGAAAATTCCGCTAAGCAGAGATGTTTAGCCCAATCCTTGCCCCAATCGAGTACACATGCTCTCAACATATCTTCCAGGGTCTGTATGGTGCGTTCTGTCTGTCCATCCGTTTGAGGGTGATAGGCTGTGCTGAAATGCAGTTGAGTACCCATGGCCTGGTGGACCGCCCTCCAGAAGTGGGACACATATCTAGTGTCTCTATCCGAAATAATTCACGAGGGAACGCCATGTAGTCTCACGATTTCCCGAACAAAGATGGTGGCCAACTGTTCTGTTCCGATGGTCTCCTGATTTGGAATGAAATGTGCCGACTTCATCAGTCGGTCTACAATGACCCATATCGTGTCTTTTACCCCCGCCGTCACTGGTAACTTGGTGACAAAATCCATTGATATGCTCTCCCATTTCCATTCCGGAATGGGTAAAGGCTGCATGATTCCGGACGGTCTACGGTGTTCAATCTTCACCTATTGACATATTATACATCGAGCGACAAACCTTGCTACCTCTTGCTTCATATTCTTCCACCAGAAACTCTTCCGCAGATCTTTATACATTTTTCTCGCCCCGGGATGTATCGAATAGGGAGTAGAATGAGATTCCTTGAGTATAGTTTGCTTAAGCTCGTCATTAGGTGGAATGCAAATCCTGTTCCTGAATCTAACTAAGCCCCCTTGGATCCTATAGTCTGAAATAATTCTCCCTCCGGCCTTTGTGCCGATAGCACGAAGTTCTGGATTCTCCATTTGTGCGAGGCGTATCTCGTCCAGCAATGATGAGTGAATATCAATCGAGCACAACTATCCCTGGCGGTGTTGTATCCACACTTCAATGTCATTTCTCTTGAGATCTTGCTGCAAATCCTGCTGTACTGTCAAACCAGATAGTGTCATCTCCTGCGCAGTTTTCCGACTCAGTGCGTCTGCTACGACGTTGGCCTTTCCAGGCTAATATAGAATCTCTACATCGTAATCCTTGATTAACTCCAGCCAACGCCTCTGCCTCATATTTAACTCTTTCTCTGTGTAAATATACTTTAAACTCTTGTGGTCCATAAAGATCTTACAGGTAACCCCATATAGGTAGTGTCTCCAAATCTTAAGAGCGTGGACCACTGCAGCTAGTTCCAAGTCGTGTATCGGGTAATTCACCTCATAAGGTTTAAGTTGTCGAGAGGCGTAAGCGATAACTCTATCATTTTGCATGAACATACATCCAAGCCCGTGCTTAGATGCATCGGTGCATATTACGAATCCCTCCGTGCCCTGCGGTAGTACCAATACTGGGGCGGTAGTAAGCTTTCTTTTTAGCTTATCGAAACTCTCCTGACAATCTGTTGTCCAGACAAACTTGGTGTCCTTCCTTAGCATATTTGTTAATGGCTGAGCGACACGGGAGAAGGTCTCGACGAACCGTCGATAATATCCTGCCAACCCCGGGAAACTCCTCACTTCCTTGACGTTTCTTGGTGGTTCCCAACTCAAAACTGTCTCGATCTTCTGGGGGTCTACTTTAACGCCTTCTGCTGAAATCACATGTCCCAAAAAGGTTACCTCTGGCATCCAGAACTCGCATTTAGAAAGTTTAGCATAAAGTTGGTGTTGCCTTAAAACGCTCAACACCTGCCTCAAATGTTCCTCATGCTCCCAACGGCTCCGGGAATAAATTAAAATGTCGTCAATAAAAACCACCACGCACTTATTGAGAAACTCTGACAGAATCCTGTTCATCAATTCCATAAAAACGGTCGGGGCATTAGTCAAGCCAATCGACACCACCATGCACTCGTAGTGTCCATATCTTGATTGAAATGCCGCCTTAGGAATATCCTCCTCTCGAATTCTCAATTGGTGATATCCAGAACGTAAATCGATCTTTGAAAACACAGTCGCTCCTTGCAGTTGGTCCACCAAATCATCAATCCTCAGAAGTGGGTAACGGTTCTTAATAGTGACCTTATTTAGTTCTCTGTAATCGATACACAGGCGCAGGGAGTTGTCCTTTTTCTTCACAAAAAGAACTGGCGCACCCCATGGCGAAGTACTTGGACAAATGAGTCCCTTCCTCAGCAATTCTTAGAGTTGTAACTTTAGTTCCTTCATTTCGGCTGGTGCCATCCTGTATGGTGCCTTGGAGATAGGCGTCGTTCCTGGCTCAAGTTCAATCGAGAGATTGACCTCCTTTCATGGTGGCAATCCCGGTAGTTCATCGGGAAATACGTCCAGAAATTCGTTCACTGCAGGAATGTTAGCAACCGACAGTTGCGATGTGTCCTCCTGAAGAATATAACACCAATAATACGTCCCTCGATCATCATGATATGCTCCTGCGGTAAGGAGACTGAGGGACCCCTTAGTACTGAAGTGTTCTCGGCCTCTGATTGTATGAGTGGCACCGTCTTGGGTCGTAATAGAAACCGTCAGGTGATAGGTGTCCAATACCGTCTTGTGCATCGTCATCCAGTCCATACCCAAAATCACATCTTCGTTTTGGAGTGGAAAGACCATGAGATTGGTTGTCCAGCCCAGATTATTGATGCGAATCGGACAGTTTGGAAATTCCAAGTTACCCCCCACCCTGCTACCCTCTAGTTTAACAGTAAAAGATTCATAAGGTACACAAGGGAGATGCAAATGGTTAACACATTCCACGGATATAAACGAGTGGGTTGCTCAAGTATCAAACAGTACATGAACAGGCTGGGATTTAATAAGGAGTGTACCTGAGACAGCAGGTGTAGTCTGGTCATCAGTAGCTCTTAGTTCGAACATGCGGGATGGCAGTGTCCCCGAGGAGGGTGCAGTGCCTCCCCCGCGGCCACGTCGTCTTCGGGCACCATGCAGAGGAGCTTGGTGAGGTGGGGATCGATAATCGGACATGGCGGATGCTCTGGATGTCTGTACCGAGCCTTGCTGACTCTGAGGAGCTGGATTTGGTTTAGGTTTGATCCGTGAGCAGTAGCGAGACATGTGCCCACCCCTTCCGCATGAAAAACACTTTGTCGACGCTTTACGACACTGACTCATGGTATGCCCTGCTATGCCACAATTGAAACAGCTACGGCGAGAAGGCCCGTCAGATGCTCCTTTCTGTTGGGATGAAGTTGCTGATTTGGAAGGGAACCCAATTCCCGAGTTCACTTTGTTGGTGCCCCCGGACTGATTTGTTGTCTTCTGCTTCTTTTGGTTATGCCCGGCATCCGAACTGGCAACCGTACCAGTGTATGCTGTGACCACGTCCTCATATGCCCTCAAAGTGGTGCAGTGAAACCCCGCCGCGTAACGTTAAACATCTTCCGGCAACCGTTGAGCAAGGTGGCGAATTCACTGGTCTTCGGATGGAACCATCTGTGCGACATAGCTTAGTTCAGTCCTGTAAGCTCGAATGATTTCTGGTACTGGCAAATTCTGAGGTCCTGCGCTGAAGAAGCTCCACGGTCGTGCAATTTGAACTGATCGGGGACAGTACTCGTCTCTCAATAGTTTGGAAAACTCGGGCCATCCGACTATTCTGTCCTCCGGCTTATAGATCCTCCACCATCGGGCTGCGGTGTCGCGGAGCTGGTTGATCCTGAGTGGTACTTTTCGGTTCCCTGGGCAGCCGATCACCTCGAAGGCAGTCTCCATCTCTGAGATCCAATCGTCCACGTGCTTATCCCCTGATCCGTCAAATAATGGCGGTCTGGCCTTCAGCATTTCTCCCAGCCAACGGTCCTTCTCGGTATTCTCTTCTATGTTAATGACTGGTACTTGTTCTGCCCGGTTGACCTCAGCGATTCCCATAGCAATGGCCTGGGCGAGGGTCTGAACGAAGGCTGGATCAAATCCCCCGTTGTTCTGGTTTTCCACCTCCTGTTCGTTCTGATTAACGGGTGGTGGTTGATTACCGGCTGGATTAGTTTCACCGGTGTTCCTGTCTCCCTGCTGGTTCATAGCGGTACCCTGTGCATCATTTACGTTTCTTCTAGCTCCACGACGTGCCATTGGTGATGTTTGTTCGATCTAAAAGGTTAGTGTAATGCAAACATTCTCTGAGTTCTTGCTGAATTCAAACATCATACTTGATTCTTAAGAATTTTACGTGCATTTTACCTCGACATCCCTCGAGGAGTTACGGTCGCCAGAAGTGTTGGATTTTTGAAGGCAAAACGTTTTCAAAATATTTTGATAAAACTTTCCACGTGAGTGTTTCGCTCCGATACCATTTTCTGTAATGCCCCCAAATAAACCGGGACGCCACAGTGTCGTGGATCCCATGAGGGGCCCACAAGGCAAGTTTTTCGAAAATATTTTCTAAAACAATTTATTCAACTGGTAGTATGCGGAAGTATTTAAGAAAGCATTCGTACAACTCAAGTACAAAAGAGAATGGTGTCCGTACATACGGTTATTACACAATGTGGAATGTTCAAATTTAGTTTAAGAAATTAACAGGCCTTCTTTCCAACACAGCTCACGCCTGGCCGTAACCTTCGGGGATGTCCTTCACAAATTCAACAAATTTACCTGGCACGACGTATCGTGCCAGTTAGCCTAGGTCAGAAAATCCGAACCAAACTCAAAGATAAAATTTAATAATTTCAAAGAACAAAGTTAACACCGAATATTCAATGTTATTCCTTTTATCAGGACATAAACTCCCAAGGTCGCAACCAAGGGTCACAGAAGTATCTACACAGGAATACTCCGGACGTGGGTATCGTTCAGGTTATATCCCGCAACACGGTTCTACAAGAAAACTCCCAGGGCTGCGGCCAAGGGTCACGGTAGTATCTACTCAGGAATACTCCGGACAAGATAATCGAATGGGCACTATTCCACAAATAGTATCACATACAATGTATTGAAATTACAAGGCGTAAAGTCTGAGCAAGATTCACTTGCCTCAAATCCGACGAGAGTTACTTCTTGACAAGGCAACGGCTCGAACGATCACACTCTGAAGTCCGACCTATTACATGTTTGTCGATTAACATCTTATGGTAACAATGATGATCAACGACGGTCCCCCCCACCTGTTAGAACCCTAACCTAGTTGCTTATGTTGTCGAGATCGAAATTCTCTGTTTTTAACCACAATGTGTGCCACTAAATTCTTAGGTTCGTCAACATTTCTTTATAAGTTATCCTTCCGTTGAACAATAGTGTTGTAACACAACATTCCTATGTTAATTATGACTAACAACCACCGAGATTTCATCGTTTGTCTTAATACGAAAGTCTAGAACGATTAATCCGTCATCTTAACATATTTCGGTATCTATTCGACTAGAAATTTGTTGGTAAGTTTATCAAGGATTTATTAACGGTTTTTCAATATGATAATATGGTTATACATGAAATCCTTAACAAGATGATTCCAAGAAATTGGTGATCAGCAATCCGATTATGAGTTCTCCCATCCGATTACGAGTACTACTATTATTCATTCTAATTTCTAGCTTTGATAGATGTCGATTAACAATTGTGATGGTTATATACCGGTCCGATCATTACTGAGAATTCTAAACTACCCAAGGCATCCGAATTTACTATAACTTGCTAAACAACACTGAAATGAGTTCAAGGTTGGATAAACTTACCTTTATTGACAAACGATGATGAAGAACGTCGGAGGACGATGAAGAACGAGAGGATAACACCTTCAAGACCTTCCCCGAAGCTTGATTAATGACTCTAATAGGATAGCACTTGAATTGGGAGGTTAAAATTGGTTCAAGGATGGTGGAGAGCAGTGTACATGAGAGAAGGATGATTTTTGGGATGGAAGAAATGAAAGGCAAAGTGTTCTTTTATAAACTCAGATTGCCCCTACGTACGTTATGCCTGACGACTTACGTACGTAAGCGATTTTACGTACGTTAAGAAAAAGTATTAACGTATGTAAGGAAACTCACTGGGCTAATTTACACACATCGTTACGTATGTAACGAAAGTAGGTTAACGTACGTAACACTTCGTTGACTTGCCTGTCGCAATCACGCCGAAAGTTGGTCGGCAACGTGTACTACCCGACGAAGATTCATGCGTGAAGACCGAAGACCGTTGTTACGTACGTAAGTACCAATCTTTAACGTACGTAATGACTCAGATATAGCGTACGTAATATTTGGCGGGTAACGTACGTAAGGACCGGTTTTGTTTACCAAGTTATTATCATATCAATTTCTTATGACGCGACTCCCTCCCAATATCGTCAGGTAATTCCTCGAGGAACAAGACGTTGGCCACCGTCATATTCGCACTGATAGTTACCTAACGACATCAAGGTATGTCATTGAAAGTTCGTCAATCATCAGACCATCACAATACACGAATAACAGATGCGAACAATACAGTACAACCATATCATATAAAAGTACATTTATCGCTATAGAGTACATTTATTTATCAAATAGAAGAAACGGACATGAGCGCCCAACGTAAAATAGCATGTAATACTGGTGGAATTACAGAAATTCAAGGGGCTACTGGGCGAGCGATCGTCAGAAAGCCCCGACTCGCGAGAAAAGGCTCTCGCAAGGCCGGACAGTTCCGTATTCAGTTGCTTGGGAAGCAATCTATCATGGCGACCGGGGCATTCTGGCCCCAACCACAAGACGACGGAATCCATGTCCGTCACCAAAAGTTCGGCCTACCCAACTCCCAGCCGGATACAGGTCAGCCGCCTGGCGCCCACTCCGAACGCCAGGGGGTCAGTACTTGATCGCCTCGGCTCCCGCTCCGAGCGCCTAGCCGCGTGCAGCCGGGCCACGACAATGGCCGGTATGCAACGCCAGCTTGACGAGATGATAGCACTCTTGGATACTGGGGCAAGCACCAATAAAAAGATCATCGGACCGACCGAGCCACTCGCGGTCCGCATCGAGCTTGCCCCCGTGCAACCAAGGATCGCTCCTCCCAAAACACCTCTGTACGAAGGGAGATCGGACCCCGAGACCCACCTAAGCAAATTCCGGATATACATGACTGGGTGTGGGGCATCAGACGCAACCAGATGCCGACTCTTCCCATTAACATTGGGCGAGCTGGCCCATAGGTGGTACGTCTCGCTACCACCGCGATCGATCATCTTCTTTGAGAAACTGGCGAGTGACTTCACGTCATACTTCGCCGCCAAGGTCGCCAGACCAGAAGGCCGCACCACATGATGAAAATAAGGCAGGGGGAAGACGAATCCGATGCAGATTACATCGACCGAGTAGAAGAAATCGTCCTCACCGGCGAGCCCATCAGCGACGAGCTAGCTCTCTACTCGGTCCTGGGGGGATTCTACGGTCATTCACCCATGTTTAGACATCTCACGAAGGACATCCCCCCAACCTACGCGATCTTCCACGCTAAGGCTGCCGATAAAGCGCATAAGGGTCTTAACACTGCAACCCAGCGCCTTTTTATAGGAGATGGCAGGGACTTGTATGCAATTATGGAGAATCTCAGGGGTTGGAGCGCAACCGTCGCAATTAAATGAGTCCCTTGAAACCCGCGATGCGTCGTTTCGAGACACGCTAGACGAGGAGTCGCAGCTAACCGTCGGTATCCCCCAACAGGAACCCGACACGTGCCCCGGAGACTTTTCCACGTCCATTATCATTTCCCGCTCATTTCAGCGACCGACCAGGTCGTCCAAGTCCAAAATCAATCCGCTCAAAGACGATCGCCAGTTCCGTAAAATGCAGAGTCACTCGTCATAATTCAACGATCGCCAACAGAACCACCTCACCCCATGTTTCCAACATCGGAGCGAGCTGGGGGGAAATTGTTGTATGGCGATTTGTACACCTCGACGGCAATCGGATCTAGGGCCGAGCGACCGAGTCCACAACCAAAGGAACTATGACGAGCTTGCCTAAACGGAGATAACAGTCCACCTTCGAGTATCTGGCGATCGACTCTCAAGGCGATTGCCTTTGGCACCTAGCGATCGACTCTGGTGCCTGACCTAAGACGATCGTCCTGTGCCACGAACAAGACCTTCATCCATCAAAGTCTACGAAGACTGGATCTCAAAGCAGCGCCCATGTGCAGATCCGCGAAAGGCGCCGCATAACATGGATCGTTGACCACAGCCTGTCACCACCTTATCACCTACCGAAAAACCCGTCGAAAGGTACAAGGTGGGACCGCTCGTGACAGCGACTCAGACGCGTGCAGACTTCTCATTGGACCGCACAACAGACTGCTAGCAACTCCTGTGGACTTTAAGGAGACCAGCCCATGTGCTAAAGACCATCGCACGCTTATTATAATACAACAGAGGCAATCGCTCGGCATATCCCAGTCCTATAAATAGAGAACATCCAACAACTAGAAAAAGGTTCTCCTCTCAGTTCAGAGAAAACGCTCAAATACATACACATTCCTTGAGGCTATCGGTTTCCTCTCTTGGATCTACCTCAGGATTTTTCTCTCAGCACCTCTCATCCAGAAGACGGTCGGCAGAGGCAAGAACTCCCTGCAGTACAGATTCAACGAGACTCATAAGCCTAGGAACTCAAACATACAGCTAATACACACCGTGAGAGACTGTCGATCTCTCACCATCGTCACAGCTCATCAACGTTGTTACGAGAACTCGCAGAGCATCTTATCTGATTCTTCCGGCAATCTTCACGCTCAATAGCTAAGATAACTAGGGCCTTTACACTCATTGTAATTGTACTCTAACATTAATACTTGTACCCCAAAATATTTGTATTAATAACATCTCGCGAGAGCATTCAAGCCCGGGACTAACAACCCCGGCAAATATTGTGTTATTTACTTTCCCACGGAAATGCTCTCGCATTTTGTTTGCTATCCATCCATTCCAAAAATATCTATATCCGGATAATATTTTGGGTAGCCACACCTACGAGGATCGATCGAGCTACGTATATACGAATATCAAAAATGAATTCACAAGAGAAATAGAAACTTGCCCTTGTAGTCCGTTGATTAGATGGATTCCTTCTCTTGAGCTATTCCCCAAGCTTTAGTTTGATCTCTACGAATTCAATCCGCTCCAAGCCCTTGAACGATCCAACGCCGAAAGCACCGCATCTCTACTTGCCACGCGCTGGAGAAATGACCGAAATGACAACACCCGATTAACCTTTAAGGTTATGGCTAGAATCAAGTGATGAAGCTTTTATTATTTCACTCTAAGTGTATAATATATCTCTCTCAATGTATCTTGAATTTTATCCAAGAAAACTCAAGAACAAAAGTGAAGAAGATGATGAAGACTTGAAAAAATGATTTTCTCTCTCACTTTCCAAAGCTCACGGCTGGAATCCCTTGGTAGCAAGTGAAATGAGTCTTCATTATATTCTTATTCAACTCCCCAAGATCTCCTACTTTCGACAATATCACCAAGGGGTGATATTTGTCCCCTTGATTGGTCACAAATCCACCACCCTTGAAAGTGTAGACCAATACCAAGTAAGGGAGTAGGTGATAGGGTGGCCATCTAGAAGGAATCAGATGAGTTCGATTCATTTCGGACTCCCGTGAGTCCAAACAGATAAACTCCTATTCCGTTCCGATGTATTTGTGTCGATTAATTAATCCAATCAATTAATCACATTAAATACATAATAACATAATTAATTTCTCCAAGAAATAATTATATTTATGAATTAAATTAATCACCCAGTAATTTATTTAATTCATTTGGCCGTAAATTAATTTATCTAATAAATTAATTTAGACATCCAATGTCCCAAACTCAATTAGACATCCAATATCCAATAAATTAGATATCCAATATCTAATATTTATAATGAGATAATTAGCTTGATTCATTCCGTCGTCAATCCTATTGCGCGACTCGGTAGGTTCGTCTCAGTCATCAATGGGAGGAACCAAAGAGTAGTAGCACCACCTAGCCATCCTGGCGGCCTACACTGTACCCCAACTGAGAATGAATGATGGGATCATTCAAGAACCATTCTGTCGTGAATACTAGTAAACATATAAACCCTTCTTTCAAATGTCCCGATCAAGTTATAGGTTCACGGTCAGTCAAACCCTATATGTACTTTATGATATGCATGCATTAATGCAAATCGAGATCATCGAGCTCTCGTGTATCCAATACAACTAGCTCCAATGCTTTGGCCAAAGACTTATGATCTCATCTGCCAATAACCGCATAGGACATATAACCCGCTCACTAACAGGAGAAAGAATTATATCTTGGTATTCAGTAGGACCTGCTACTTGCCCGTCAAGATGCACGTCGAGGTTGACCCCCGCCTTCCGGTTTATAGGGTCGAACTACTCTAATAAAAATCTTGACTTCACAAGCACATCCCTACTAAATCCTCAAGTCGAAGGTTCACGAATACCTATCACAACCTTTCGATTCCGTCATTGACTGTCCCGGAGTGAAATCCATGTGACGAATCGAGGGTGAGTCGGTTCGCGTATACTAATCCAATTAGCATACCTATAACGTGTGCTCCCACTAACCATTAGTGTTCGACAGACACTCTCCATGTCAAAGAACACGTCATACAAGTCTTCACATAAACTTAACGCCCAGTCAAGTTTCATCGACTTGCGAACGATTAAGTATTTGAGCTATAAACCTTTCCAGTGCCGACCCCCTTATCCAATAAGGAGTGGAACGTTTTGCTCTCAAATACACGGACTAGTTTCTATATGTATATTTACGAGTTAGGAATGCCAGTAACTACCAGTAAATAATGAAACATCCATTGCCTTATATTAATGATTTACATAATTACAAGTACAATGCCCTCACTCAATCATCCTCCGAGTGGCATTCGAGGGCATACTCCCAACAGAATGTTGTCATTAATTATATCCTTTGGACTATGATATTTGACTGCTTGTTTCTGGTAAAAGACAGGTGTTGTCTTGGTTTTAAACGAGTTGATGCGTGTATTATGATGTATGTAAGTGAATATCGATACGTGTGAGTTTTGGGCATTCTGGCCTATTAGATTTTCGAAAACCTTGAGTATCTTAGAAAATAAAATTCGAGACGTACTTTTAAATGGATTGTATTTTCGAGGCGCCTACTGGCGCAACTATCTGTTTCAAATTCTTCTACCTTGAGGACCAAAATATATTTTTTTTTATTCCAGTAATTTTGGAAATGCTTTGCTTAGACCCGAGGGTCGAATATTTCTGAAAGTTTTTTGCTAAAAGAAAGTGTCCTCATTTTTTACCAAACACGTGATGGTTTTCAAAGTCTCGACAATGATGTTTGCTCAACTTTTTGTAAGGTGATACTCATGATCAACTAGTATTTCCGAAATCATTTTATTTCAAAGGTGGTTTTCGTTTTTAAAACCTATCATTCCTGTTTACAGTCCGGGAATGTACATATAATGTTCGCACTTTCGTTAGGGTGTTAACCCCCGAGTTGTGATTGAATTGGTGGTGTGAGCGCTGAGTCGTTTGCCACGCAATTGTTATATTAGTCCTCGGTGAGAGGTGTAATGTTGATCTTTATCGTTGTCATTTTGTGGTGATTTGCGTGCTATCGCACATGTGCGAGCTGTTACAGCTTAGGTTTGTACGTTTGTGTAAACATGTGATTGTTCATGATGTTTTGTGATTATGTGCTGGTTATCATTCGGGCCGTTGAGATCGCCAAACGGTGCCATCGTTGCTATGATGTTGATATGTGTGTTGCTTTATGATAATAATCATCGTATGTGTTGCGTGTTATGATTTTTGGTTGTGCCGAGTTGGCATCTCCGGTTTGTTGTTTTGCGATGTTATATATATTCCATTGTACCTAGCAGTTGTATTTTCGGTATGCCAAGCCGAGGTGCTTCAAACGTATTGTGTCGGGGGCATGTACGTGCAAATTGTCCTTCACGTCAGTAACGCTTTTCAAGTGTAGACTCGAGGGACATGAGATTCAGTTTTACGAATTGGTTACCGAGACTTCCGGAGTTCGCGCTTTAGCACAGATATCAGGATCGGCTCTGAGAGGCCCATGGGAGATGTTTCTGTCAGTTGCTTTTTGTGTTGTTACCTTGCTTCCGTTGTTGTGAGTTGCGGGGACGACCTTTATTTTAAGAGGTCGAATGTAATACCCGTACTATTTTCGACTTCTGCATCTTCTCCTTCTAAATTCTATCGACTTGCTTGTGTTCGTCGATACTTTTTGAACTTGTTTGGTATCTCGGTTGTCATCGTTTGAACGGGTTGTGACCTTGTTTCGGATCGATCTATTTATCGTTGTGACTTTTTCGAGTTCGGTTCGAAAGTAACATCTTCCAGTTTCTACCAGCTCTTTTAATGTCTTGAGTTTAATTGTGAACTTCGGTGTTATTTTCCGACCGTTGTTGTTCAATCATTGTTATCTGATCGTTGTTGTTCGATCGTTGTTGTTCTATCATTGTTGTTCAGTCATTGTTGATCGATCGTTGTTGTTCGATCGGGGTTGTCTGACTGTTGTTGCCTGATCGCGTACCGCGAAGAATCGTCGTTCACCGTTAGTTGTTGTTTCGGGTGTGGCCAGATGGGTCACCGAGCCGTGCAATGCGAGACGGTAACTGAGAGATTTGGGGGATCGAGATTGCATCCCTGCTCTGAAAGGACACGTAGATGCCTATTGTGGTTTTGAGGATTTCGGCGTAGTCGGAATTGTTTGTGATTGTCCTTGTGGATCGTTTTGTGTTTATTTCTATTTCCACGACTATGCGTGTTTCCTTGTGATAAGTGCTTTGTATTTTGGGATTGTTCGGATAATCGACTTGATTATATTATCTGTTTGATGACGCTTGTCACTTGTTGGTTTTATTATGTCTCTACCGGTGGCGTTGTGTTGGCCGTCGTGGAGCGTGTTTTCACGCTGTACATTCCTTTGCGTTGCTTGTAACGTTTCGCCGATGGGCGTAAGTTATGCGTTTCTTGTTTTATCTCGTTGAGTTTTTACTGGCGGGATATTGCTTCTCCCTACTTTTTTTAAGTTTCGAGAAGAAACTTCTTTTAAGGAGGGTAGTATGTAATAATCGCAATTTCGATTTCCGATAATTTTCTTTTATTTCGGCGGAATTCTGTTTTGATGACTCTCTCATGACCGTATCGTCATTCCGAGAATAATTAATTCTGCACATTTTGTCATCCGAGTTCGTTTCGGTATCGTTTTGTTGAGTTCCGTGTTCTTAAGCGGCTTTTCCGCACTTGAGTTCGATTCTTGCGAATCTCGCCCGAAACTATTGTTTCGAGTTTCTCATAAGTTCATTTAATGATATTATTCATGTTGCGAGCTTTGGTTTGGTGTTTCGATCGTGTATCATGTATTTCGGACGTTTTGGGCCATTTTCATAATTTCCCAAAGTTTGGGGTAATTACTTTCCATTGTCGAATTTCGAGCCTTTGGGTGGTCGGAATCATGTGTTCTCTTAGCGCTTGGATTCGTCTTTGCGAGTACTTCGTAACCATATCTTCGATTCATATTCAGGTTTGGGTTTCGGTGTCGTCCGGGCCATCGGAGTGGCCACGGCCGAGTCACGGCCGCACTTCTTGGAGCAGGGCCTGGCCTGGCCGAGTTACGGCCGTAAGGTGCCGGATACGGCCGTACGTGCTCGGCAGACATGGCTGGACAAATGCCGGTTACGGCCGTAAGGGCCGAGAGTTATGGCCGTACGGGTGCCAGGCAGCTTCCGGACGAATGCCGGTTACGGCCGTAAGGACCTGCCGGGTACGGCCGTAAGTGCCGATTTACGGCCGTAAGGCCCCATAGGTTACGGACGTAAGCGATCGGCAGGCGCTGGGCGGATTTTGACGAATTCCGGTTACAGCCGTAAGGCACTGCCGGTTACGGGCCGTAACCCTGTCGGCCTATATATGCCTGGGCTCGGCCGGACTTCATTTTTTACCCCTTTTCTCAGTTCTTGCGGCGGCTGGCGTTGGGAGGCTCGGGGGCTCGAGTCCTTAGTCGATTCTAATCGTTTCCAAGGTGTTTTGGAAGATCCTCTTCGATTATATCATCATCCAATCCATGTTCCTCGTCGGATCGAGGTAAATTCTTGAAAACTCCTAAAGTTGACTTTCGGGATTTCTTCTTGATTTTCGTTGTTCGTCCGAATTTGAAGAATCGGTTGATGTTATTGAACATTATTAATCGTATTCTATGGGTTGTATATCCATATTTCGAGTTTGTTCAACCCGATTAGTGATTCGAATGTTCTTGGGAGTTATCGAACATTGAGTGTTCGATTAAATGTCCCAATGAGTTTCCCTTCGATAGTTTGGTGGGATTTCCGTTGTTTTTTACCTTGATTCTCATTGTGATCGTATCTTCGTGTTCTTGGCCATTTTGGGGGAAACCCTTGAACTTTTGTCATTCGTTCCTTCAATTCAACGACTTTAGGTTGTGCTTTGGAATTCATTTACATTGTTGTTATTGTCCTTCGTAGTTTATTATCGTGAGTTGGCGTTCGGTGGAGTCGGCGGGTTCGTAGTCGGTTCGTGCCAACCTACTTCGGTCGATTCTTCGCGTTGGGGTTATTCGAGGCAAGTATTCTTATCTATACGATTTATATTGTGTGAATTGAGGTTGCATATGAAATTGTGTTGGTTTGTGCATTTTTATTGATTGTGCCTTATGTGAATTATCGCAGTCGTATGTGGTTATGTGAAATTAGAGTTGGTTCATTGCTTGCCATAGAGATATGTCAATAGAGATGTAGTGCCGGGTAGATAGTACACTTAGACATGTGCTATAATATTTTGGTGATCATGGGGTTGCGTGGGCTAAGTGGTATGTTATGAGTTAGGTTAATCGTGATGGTTGATCGGTTGTTATGCCGTTGATTGTGGAGATGCGTTTAGGATTGTTAGGTTGTAATATAGCTAGGTCGGTGTAGCTATGTGTCGGATAATTGGCCATTTCTAGCAAGTGCCTTGATTATATATATTGTGATTGACCTTCGAGGCTTGTGGTTTGCAATTGTGATTTTGGAACGTGTGTGTGTGCTAATGTACCTCCACTCGGAGCGTTCTACGGGACGTCTGGGGGCCGATACTAAGGGGTACGGCCGCGGATGTGACATTGGGTGCATGTGTTGTTCCTTCCACCCGGAGTGTTCGATGGGATGTCTGGGGGTCGATACTAAGGGGTACGGATGCGGAAGTGAACCTGGGTGCGTGCGTTGCTGACCTTCCACCCAGAGCGTTCGACGGGATGTCTGGGGGCCGATACTAAGGGGTACGGCCACGGAAGTGGTTTCCCACTCGGAGCGTTCGACGGGATGTCTGGGGGTCGATACTAAGGGGTACGGCCATGGGTTACCAAGTATGGCTTCGTGATTTTGGTGATGTTTTTTCGATATTGTGATATGTTCGGAATATCACAACGTTTTGATTCTCGATGTTGATGTACATTATGTATTGAATCTTGGTACTCTGCTAGAATGGCACTAGGATTTATGTCGTAAGTGTTTTAACTCCTTGACTGTGAGGTTTTGGTGTTGGATAACGAAATTGTTATTGTTTTCGTGTACTGTGGTTGAGGAAATCATGGGATGAGATCCCAACGGTTGTGCTAAGATTGCTTTTGCGTAAAATGACTTTGGGTCGAGACCCATTTGTTTCGAAATGATTTCGGAATTTAGGATGTGAGGTCCATAAGAATTTACTATTTATGAAAACGTTTGTTTCACAAAGAGATTTGGGCCGAGACCCCATTATTTTCGAATAAGGCTTTATAATATTGATCTTGAAGTTCCAAAGGACTTTCTGTCATTTTCCAAAACTCTCGAGTTTATATATATCTCATCTTCAAAGACTTGAGTTGTACCTTAAATATTGAAAACCCCTCGGGAACTTCTTTCACTACTGTTGTTATTGTATTATAACTGATATTGGCGTGATATATTTTGTATAGACTGAATTACTTATACTAGCCATTCAAATCCCAACCCCTTAAATGGGGGAAATGCGTACCATGCATTTCAGGTGTGCTTAGTTCGTTGGAGCAACCACAGGGACGGCATGGAAGAAGACGAGCCGCACTGCTAATCAAGAGTTCAGAGTCCAGTTTGATGTCGTTGTATTGTTGAGTTATTTTAAGTCTTCCGCTGTATTGTATTTTGACCCCTGCGTGGGTATGTACAATAATGAGTTTATTTTTGTGTTGATTTAATCGTGAGACCTCATCGGTCAGTGTAATTAATATTTGACCTTATCGGTCTGTGTTACTAAGTTGTTTGACCTCGGACGGTCAAACATGGTTCGTATCGTGGTGGTTAGCCTGGTAGATCCTTATGGAAAAAGGGTCTACGGCGTGTAACATTCCCGGTGGTTTCTGGGGGTGTTACACTCAAAGTGCTCAATACAAAGTGGAGATGTTCAGCATTGTCCCCCTCGTCCCGTGAGTAGATAAGGATGTCATCGATGAAGACGACCATGAACTTATCAAGATAATCAATAAAGACTTTGTTCATCAGCTGCATGAACACGGTAGGAGCATTAGTTAACCCAAACGGCATGACTACAAACTCGTAGTGGCCATAACGACTACGAAAATTAGTCTTCGGGATGCCAGAAGCTGATCGAACAAGTAATCTATACGGGCAATGAATACTTGTTCTTGATGGTTAGCTTATTCAATTCCCGATAATCAATACACATACAAAACGATCCATCCTGAAGCACCCTGAAGCTGATCGAACAAGTCATCTATATGGGCAACGAATACTTGTTCTTGATGGTCAGCTTATTCAATTCCCGATAATGAATACACAGACAAAATGATCCATCTTTCTTCTTAACAAAGAGAACTGGTGCACCCCAAGGCGAAGCACTCGGACGAATATATCCTTATCAAGGAGTTCACCCAACTGTTTCTTCAGTTCCAACATCTCGGCAGGTGCCATACGATATGGCGCACGAGATACATAAGCATCACCCGGCTCGAGGTCGATGGAAAACTCTAAGTCTCTAGATGGAGGTAATCCCGTAAAATCATCCGGAATCACGTCAGGATACTCATTTACAACTGGAATAGACGATGGATCAATTACGTCGTCATCAGTACTCATGGCAAAGCACCAATAACCAATATAGTCTTGTTTCAACAATTTCATTGCCTTGACGGCTGAAATCACTCTGCCTGAACTACCCGTTTACGACCCACAAAAGTATGTTCGATACCATATTCGACTAATATCGAAATAGTTCGCGTCCGATAGTTCATAATAGCAGCATGCTGACTCAACCAATCATCTCCGTGGATTACATCCCCTCCCTTTAGATCTACCGCAATGAGGTCTGAAGGCCAATCCCGACTCCCAATATACACAAGATAGTTCTTAACCTCACGGTTACCAATCAAACGCTCCCCACTAGGAGTACCCACAACAAACGGTTCACACTCGATCAAACAATCAAGGCCCAAACATTTTACACAATCAAGAGAAATAAAGGAATGAGTAGCTCCTGAACAAAATAATATTGATACAGGTTGAGAAAGTATCTGCGTGGTACCTGCAGCTACTAGAGCCTCTGCGTCGTCCGCGCTTCTCATTTGGTACACTCTCGGCTGTACCGAACCCACACTCGATGCAGCCTGGCGGTATGACCGGCCTTGGCCTCTACCTCGTCCCGAAGTTTGATGTGGTGGATTAGCTGTAGCCCCTGGGTTCACACTTGGAGTTGGTGCCAAATTCTGATGTTTGGCGAACCTGGTGGCTGTAATATCTGGAATTTCTACTACTATTGTTTAATGTTATTTTATCCGAGTTATGTTGTACGACATGGAATCTGTATAGTATGGATAAAATAAATGAAGGACTGAGACATCTGTATTGGTATAATTGTCGTACTTGGTCGACAATGGTATTTGAGGATATAGTGTGTTGTGTATACGTATTCGGTATATTGAATCGACGAGCAAGATAAGTGTAAATGGCTGAGTATAGCCTTATTAGCGCACACTAATATTCAAGCATAGCGCACGCTATTGTGCAGGTTTAACGCATGCTAAAGGCAAAGGATAGCGCACGCTAGTGCAGAACAGATCAGAGGGAATCTATGTGTGGACCCGGCTACCTTCGGCGCATGTTCCGAAAAGCAACGGATGTTTTGCTATGAAGGATTAGCGCAGGCTAAGCATGAGGCTTGATGCACGCTAATTGTAGATCGGTCAAACGGAATCTTTGCTTTATTGGTTACTTTCGGCGTGTAGGACCCAGACACATTCAGGACATGTGCAGATTGTCGGGTCGACGAAGATTAGCGCATGCTAAGGTTGAATATTAGCGCACGCTAATGGTGTATTACTGTAGTAAGTCAACATCTCTATAACGTACGTTATGATCTTGGTGTTACGTACGTAATGCGAAGCAAGGCAGTAGCCTCTAGACCTTGGTAGCGCACACTAACAAGGTAAGTTAGCGCACGCTAAAGAATGTAATGTATGCTAAATGAATATGTTAGCGCACGTTATTCTTCATTTTCGTCCATTTCTTCCTTGCAACCGATAGAGAGTGTTCTTAGAGAGATGTTTGAGGTTCCAAACACTGTATTATGGTGGACTTAGTCGTCCATAACAACATTCGGAGCTTGGACGTGATTGAGAACGTATTCAATCTTGAGATTCAATCCATTCCTTAAAAGAGGTAATTACTCTTCACCTTTGGATTTCGTTTTGGATTGAATATTGATGTTCTTGAGTTGATGATTAACATATAAAAAAGTTGATAAGCATGATTATGAGATGGATTACCGGGTTGTGGTGATGTTGTTGATATATGGATATTGATATGATTCTTGTGGTTTGAATGGATTGAGGAAGAAGATGATATGATGAGATGTGTATATATATATATATAATTATGTTGTTTTGTTATGAACATGATTATGGAATCATGGTGTTCTTGGTGTTCTTGGTACATATCACATCATAGAAGAATGTGTGTTAAGATATGAATGGTTTTAGATATAAACTTGGATTGGATGATTAGAACTAGTATTATGTTGATTATAGTGGTCGATTTCGTATGTTCTTGATAAGGTATGGATCATGATGATGAGACTGAATCTGGAAAGGATGTGATTGATCTTGGAGTTTAATTTCCTTTACATTCGTATCCGTAATCGCAAGTTGTTAAGTCGAACTTGTAAGGCATGCAATTGTATAACATTAGCACACGCTAGCTGAACTGACTAACGCACACTAACGGAAATAACTTAGCGTACGCTACGGTCTATGATTAACATACGCTAAGTGGTCAGGCAGTGTAGTATATCGTGTTGTGGTTGTGAATTCGTGCTGGTTTGAGTTGGATTGTTCAGACTATGTTTTACCGAGATATTGTAGAACTGTTGGGTTTGTTGATTGGTTATATCAGTTGTTGATTATTACCGAATGTGTGTTAATCGATTACTGTAATAGGTTGAGATTATTGATCGGTGATTAGAACCATGCTTTGCGGACGTGTTCGAGAATGTTCGTAGATTGCTTTGGCCGGGGATGAGGAGCTCATAGACGAAGACAATGGAATTTGTAACGGCTTCCTCATCGTTGTATCGGTATCGAGGCAAGTTATTACTTGCACAGTTTATAATATTTAATGAATGGTTATAATCACCGATCAATAATCTCATTCGTTTATAATTCGTATAGCAATAATTAATGAATGGGATTTCGATTTCATTCGTTTATAATTCGTATAGCAATAATTACAATTGTGAACAATGGAATTTGGGATTTATATTGTTTTCGGATTTTGGGAATTTAAATCATAATGTATATGATTTACTTTTGTTATTGGTATACTTGGGTATCGAGGATACATTGTGGCATAGGTGAAGACATGAATTATCTACCGTCCGTGACATTTTGGACCGTCGAATATTGAGGATAATGGTTGGTGATGGTTTAGACATCGAGATTTCTCTCGGAGGACTCGGGGCAAGTACTATAATCATTTTTGTCATTTTGTGTCGATCATATTGTGATACATTGTGTATTGTTGTTGTCATGCATTTGTGTATTGTTGTTAATATACATTTGTGCATTGTTGTCGTATGTCCACCTCGTGCTGACGGGATCATCTTGGGATATATGCTAGCGTGCGCTGGATCATTGGACAGGTTTATCCACCTCGTGTTGGTCCGACGGGATCATCTTGGGATCTAGGCAGTGAATGCTGGATCATTGGATTACCCATATGTTGTTGCGCATATGCATATTATGGGTTATCCACCTCGTGTTGATCTATCAGGATCATCTTAGGATATATGTTGCGTGCGCTGGGTCATCGTATTTCCATAAGTATACATTGTTGTTATTGATGTGAGCATATTGACGTTGTCATATGAGTATGCATTTGTAGGTCTTGTGTTAGGACCATGTCCGTATGTTGTGTTGATCTGATCTTGGATTAGACTGACGTGATTTCATCGTGGCATTTCATATCTTGAGGTATGTTCCGTATTTTCTTTGGTATTTGTCTTTTGATGGATAATAGATTATTGTGTTGGGATTTGATGATGTTATCCGATGGATCGAATTGGTGAGAGCTGCTATTTTTCCGTATCATGAGTTAGTGATGATATTCTGATAATCTTGGGTATTGTTTAAAGAACAATACAAATGCTATGTTTGAGTTTATTGGTTAATCGAGATTACGAGATGTACAATATGATAATGGTTATTTTGATGAGGATTATTCGAGTAAGTAAAGTTACGGCAGTAAGATTACATTGGTCGTATTCTTACTTAGTATTTTCATTGGTATGTAATTATTGACGTGATGTTATTGTTAGTATTGTTGGATATTATGGATGACCCCATCATGGGATTTCTTTTTAGGTTCTTGGGATGTCGAGATTGTAGCGGTCGTGAAGAGATGAGCTTCCCGAAGGATACTGGCTATGGCTTGTGTTTGTGAATCGAGTCTTCTGCTTATATGCTGTATTCCGCTGCTAGAGTATTTTTAATTGTTGTCCTTTCCGCTGCATGAGTATTTCTTAAATGCCCTTTTGATTTTGGCAATTTGAGTTATTTTGGAAATGGTTTTCTAAACTATCGAGTTTCGGCTATTTGGCCTTGTCATTTCAAATGAGATGTTACGATGGTTTTTGATAAACGGATTTTATAAAGTCTTCGAATATTTTTAAAAGATAGTACTGTCGTTAGCCTCTTGGGCGTTTGTAAATATTTGCGAAAATGTCTTTTATCCCATGACGCTGTAATATTCCTAGATGGCTCAGGGGGTGTTACAGAATATGTTATCGGAGCTTAGGTTGAGAAAACCTAGGCAGTTGGGTCGAGTCGAGTCGTGTTTTTATCACTTCATTCGACTTTTCGATTGGCGAATATTAGAGCCCTGGGTTTTTGTTGTTCACTCGGACTTGTGCGTTATGTGATTTACCAGTGTGGTACTGGGGTTGTTGTAATTTTTTCAAACGGTGTTAACGTGTTTCTTCGGATAGAGATCTGTTGTGTTCTCGAGTTGAACTGAGTTTGCAAAATGTGTGTTTTGTAAATGTCTGTGTCGAGTATTTTCTAGAGTTGATACATGAGCCAGTATCACGGGAAATCGTCGGCTTCACGATGTGTAAGTATTTGGATTCTTGAATTGCATTGAGATTTATTACCGTTCTAAGTTGATATGCTTTGAGATTCAGCAGAATATTATGCGTTACTGTATAAGGTGACAGAGTTGGGACAAGATTGAGGATCTTAAGAAGTTATGATTTTGGAAATCAATATGTCAGTTAAATTTTGGAAACAGAGTTGTGTATTCGGGAGGAGGACTGTGGATTGTTGAGAAGAACATGTAGTCATGTTAGTTCATTTTGAGATATATGAAACTGTTTTTGAGCATTTGAAAATGATACTTTCCAAAATGAATGTTTTACGGATGTTTTACGGAAAATGATTTTGGGCCGAGACCCGATCGATTTTGAAATAGTTTTATAACTCAGGACTTGGGGTCCAAAAGGGCTTTCTACTTTTAAACTTCCTGTAATATGGAACGAGATACGGGCTGAGACCCTAATGTTTCAAAAGGCTTTTTGTTTTCTAAAACTCCCGAGATTTGTAAAACACTTTACCAATTGTTTATCTATTTTATTACTACCTTTTGGGGTTTTAATTTATTTGTTCAAATTAGACTTCTCGGGTAGTCTTTCATTGTGTTTGATTTATTGATTATTCAATGTTTTGTCATAACATGGTTGAAGTGATCCAGGATGGGTTGATGGTTGACAGTGCGAGTCATATGTGGAAGAGGAGTTTTTGTCGGGGTCTATACATTGAGATTGTGGAACTCTATCGGGTGGTTTTCTGATGGAATGTCAGTGGATTCGGTGACAAGCCGAACTGGTATACAGGAGTATGGATGTGGTCAATCATTTGCATAATTTCATTTATTTAATCGTGTGTATTTGAAAAGAATTTTCATCGAGAACTTGGCACCAGTGAGCCGGTTTAACTTTTCGAAAATTGATTTCGTGGTCCTACGAAAATTTTTGTTTTGAGTTTTGAAACTCTTGAAAGAACTTTCGAAAATTTGTCTTCTTGACAAGATTATATGATTTCAAACTGATTTTGAAAAGGTGACTGATATACATACGCATTTAGTGCATAGTGCATATCATGGTGAAGTTATGAGTGTGACTCATGAACTGGATAATACATCAGTATGGTACGATGAAAAAGAGACTCGAACTTTAGTATGGTAGTTTGGTTATCCAGGGATGATCGGTTGATAGATCAGACAAGAGAAATATGTTGTGTGTTGTAGATTCATGCACAAAATATGATTTTGGAACTTTGGATTTTGTGAAACCGGGACATATGTGCTATGTGACTCCATTGGTATGGTAGTAGTACGATTTTACCATAGTGATTTTTGAATGATTCCTTTGTAAGTGTGGATTTAGGGATGGTGACCCCAGGATGGTTATTTTAGATATTGATTGGTCGTTCCCACTCCCTGTATGATTAGGTATGTTCGTCGGTTTGTGATTGGTTGTTTGTATGCCGAGGGGTATGTTCACCAGTCGGGTGTGTTTCTATGATGTCCACTGTATGTGATTGGTATAACGTTTTGAGAATGTTATTCTTTCATATATCTGTTTCTGCGGTTCTGTGTTGATCATGTTGGAGCTTACCGTGTGAGGGTATTCCTGATTATCGTTGATCGTTCGTTGATGATATAGGAATTTATCATATTGATGATATACTCAGTTGTGTTTTGACCTTTGGATGGTCATATTAGAGTTTATCATGTTGATGATATACTCGATTGTGTTTTGACCTTTGGTTGGTCATATTGGAGTTATCATGTTGATGATATTCTCGGTTAAGTTGCTAATTGATCATTGTTAATTAACAAATGAGCGTTCGAATTTGGTGTCGATGTTTCTGGATTTGTGTCATTGTTTTGGCAGTTGTTTCATAGATGTATCGTGTATTATTCATTTTATCGCAATTGGGACTTGACTGTATAATCAGGCAAACAGGATTTGATACGGATAGATTATTTCATCCGAAGATGATATATTTTGTTGAGACTCACGGAATTGTGATTGGAAGAGTATTGAGGCTTTACAGTGGAGTCACTTGCTAGTATCTCAGGAGATGGTCGACTTGGCGCATATGTAAGTATACTATTTTGTTTATTCGTTAATGATGATGATTGATCGTTGTTGTGATGGTTTCGGAATATTTTGGTTGAACGGTTTGTTTGTTTTTCTATGATGGATTCCAAGTTTAGAGGATGAAATTTATTTTAAGTGGTGTAGTATGTAATATCCGGAATTTCTACTACTACTGTTTAATGTTATTTTATCCGAGTTATGTTGTACAGCGTGGAATCTGTACAGTATGGATAAAATAAATGAAGGACTGAGACATCTGTATTGGTATAATTGTCGTACTTGGTCGAGAATTGTATTTGAGTATATAGTGTGTTGTGTATACGTATTCGGTATATTGAATCGACGAGCAAGATCAGTGTAAATGGCTAAGTATAGCCTTATTAGCGCACGCTAATATTCAAGCATAGCGCACTCTATCGTGCAGGTTTAGCACACGCTAAAGGCAAAGGATAACGCATGCTAGTGCAGAACAGATCAGAGGGAATCTACGTGTGGACCCGGATACTTTCGTCGCATGTTCCGATAAGGTCAACGGATGTTTTGCTACGAAGGATTAGCACACGCTAAGCATGAGGCTTAACGCACGCTAATTGTAGATCGATCAAAGGGAATCTTGGCTTTATTGGTTACTTTCGGCGTGTAGGACCCAGACACACATTCAGTACATGTGTATATTGTCGAGTCAATAAAGATTAGCGCACGCTAAGGTTGAAGATTAGCGCACGCTAATGGTGTATTACTGTAGTAAGTCAACGTCTCTATAACATACTCTATGATCTGGGTGTTAAGTACGTAAACCATTATGCGAAGCAAGGCAGTAGCCTCTGGACCTCGATAGAGCACGCTAATAAGGTAAGTTAGCGTATGCTAAAGAATGTAACGTACACTAAATGAAGATGTTAGCGCATGTTAATAATGTACAGTATATATCTGTGCAGTTGGCCATTATTCTTCATTTTCGTCCATTCCTTCCTTGCAACCGATAGAGAGAGTTCTTAGAGAGATGTTTGAGGTTCTAAACCCTGGATAATTGTATGGTGGAGTTAATCATCCATAACAACATTTGGAGTGTGGAAGTGATTGAGAACGGATTCAACCTTGAGATTCAATCCATTCCTTCAAAGAGGTAATTACTCTTCCCCTTTGGATTTCATTTTGGATTGAATATTGATGTTCTTGCGTTAATGATTAACATATAAACAAGTTGATAAGCATGATTATGAGATGGATTACCGGGTTGTCGTTATGTTGTTGTTGATATATAGATATTGATATGATTCTTGTGGTTTGAATTGTGTTGTACGTCTTCTTGAGATTAGTTGGTTAATCCCTCTCCTCATTTTCTAATATTGATGTTATTGTTGATGATTACTCTCTGTAATGATAGATTATGGAAGTGTTGTTATGGTTCTTGGTGTTTCATCGAGTTTGGGTTGAGGAAGAAGATGATATGACGATATGTATGTATGTATATATATATATATATATATATATATAATTATGTTGTTTTGTTATTAACATGATTATGGAATCATGGTTTTCTTGGTGTTCTTGGTACATATCACATCATAATGTGTGATAAGATATGAATGGTTTCGGATATAAACTTGGATTGGATGATTAGAACTAATATTATGTTGATTATAGTTGTCGATTTCGTATGTTCTTGATAAGGTATGGATCATGATGATGAGATTGAATTTGGAAAGGATAAAATTTCCTTTACATTCGTATCTGTAATCACAAGGTGTTAAGTCGATACTTGTAAAGCATGCAATTGTATAACATTAGCACACGCTAGCTGAACTGGCTAACGCACGCTAACAGAAATAACTTATCGCACGCTACGGTATATGATTAATGTGAGCTAAGTGGCCAGGCAGTATAGTATATCGTGTTGTGGTTATGAATTCGTGCTGGTTTGAGTTGGATTGTTCAGACTATGTTTTACCGAGATATTGTAGAATCGTTGGGTTTGTTGATTGGTTATATCGGTTGTTGATTATTATCGAATGTGTGTTAATCGATTATTGTATTAGTTTGAGATTATTGATCGGTGATTAGAACCATGCTTTGCGGTCATGTTCGAGAATGTTCGTAGATTGCTTTGTCCCGGGATGAGGAGCTCGTAGACGAAGGCAATGGAATTTGTAACGGCTTCCTCATCGTTGTATCGGTTTCGAGGCAAGTTATTACTTGCACAGTTTATAATATTTAATGAATGGTTTCGATTTCATTCGTTTATAATTCGTATAGCAATAATTAAAATTGTCAACACGGGAGATTTGGGATTGTACGTTGTTTTCGGATTTTTGGAATTTAAATCATAATGTATATGATTTACTTTTGTTATTGGTATACTTGGATATCGAGGATACATTATGGTATAGGTCAAGACATGAATTATCTACCGTCCGTGACATTTTGGACCGTCAAATATTAAGGATAATGGTTGGTGATGGTTTAGACATCGAGATTGCTCTCAGAGGACTCGGGGCAAGTACTCTAATCATTTTTGTCATTTTGTGTCGATCATATTATGATATATTGTGTATTGTTGTTGTCATGCATTTGTGTATTGTTGTTAATATGCATTTGTGCATTGTTGTCGTATGTCCATCTCGTGTTGATCTGACGGGATCATCTTGGGATCTATGCTAGCGTGCGCTGGATCATTGGACGGGTTTATCCACCTCGTGTTGGTCCGGCGGGATCATCTTTGGATCTAGGCAGTGAACGCTGGAACATCGGATTACCCATATGTTATTGTGCATATGTATATTATGGGTTATCCACCTCGTGTTGATCTATCAGGATCATCTTGGGATCTATGCTGCGTGCGCTGGATTATCGGATTTCCATAAGTATACATTGTTGTTATTGATGTGAGCATATTGCCGTTATCATATGAGTATGCATTTGTAGGTCTTGTGTTAGGACCATGTCCGTATGTTGTGTTGATATGATCTTGGATTAGACTGACGTGATTTCATCGTGGCATTTCATATCTTGAGGTATGTTCCGTATTTCCTTTGGTATTTGTATTTTGATGGACAATTTATTATCGTGTTGGGATTTGATGATATTATCCGATGGATCGAATTGGTCAGAGCTGGTATTTTTCCATATCATGAGTTAGTGATGATATTCTGATAATCTTGAGTATTGTTTAAGGAACAATACAGATGCTATGTTTGAGTTTATTGGTTAATCGAGATTATGAAATGTACAATATGATAATAGTTATTTTGATGAGGATTATTCGAGTAAGTAAAGTTACGGCAGTAAGATTACATTGGTCGTATTCTTACTTAGTATTTTCATTGGTATGTAATTATTGACATGATGTGATTGTTATCATTGTTGGATATTATGGCTGACGCCATCGTGGAATTTCATTTTAGGTTCTTGGGATGTCTAGATTGTAGCGGTCGTGAAGAGATGAGCTTCCCAGAGGATACTGGCTGTGGCTTGTGTTTGTGAATCGAGTCTTCTGATTATATGTTGTATTCTGCTGCTAGAGTATTTTTAATTGTTGTCCTTTCCACTGCATGAGTATTTCTTAAATGCGCTTTTGATTTTTGGCAACTTGAGTTATTTTGGAAATCGTTTTCTAAACTATCGAGTTTCGGCTGTTTGGCCTTGTCCTTTCAAATGAGATGTTACGACGGTTTTTGATATACGGATTTTATAAAGTCTTCGAATGTTTTTAAAAGATAGTACCATCGTTAGCCTCTTGGGTGTTTGTAAATGTTTGCGAAAATATCTTTTAGCCTTGTGGGTTCCGTCTTAGGGCCCACGGCGCTGTAATATTCCTGGATGGCTCTAGAGGTGTTACAGTGGCGATCTCACAATAAGAAGCCTGGTGACCGGTCTGTCCGCACGTAAAATATATCACAGGAGGATGTGGACACTCTCGGGATAGATGAACTGTTTGATTGCAGTTATAACATTGCCCTCTACCAAATGTAGAAGACTGGCCCGGTCGGAAATTGGAGCACTATTAGCTTGATGAATCGGCTTCCCGATAATAGAATGAGAAGCCTGAGGTTTACGAAATCCACTACCATTGCTTCCCGAAAAACCAACAATCGTCTTCATCTTCTTACTCACGGTACTGGATCCTGATGCAGATTTAACCATCTCAATGGCCAAGGCACAATCATGGTATTGTTACAAAGTAGCACATCTTAAGCCCGCCATACTCTCTCGGATCCTGGGTTTCATCCTCAAATCAAAGTAATGGATCTTATCGGCTTCGGTCCTCACCTGCTCACGAACATGACTCAGCTGCTGATTATATGTAACAATGGCTTCAGTGATAGGTACATCCTGTGGAGTTGCAGTAAAGAAGTCTTCAATTCGTTTCTCTTTAACTCGCCAAGGACAATACTCCTCCTCTACTGCATCTCTAAACTCGGCCCAAGTGGCCACACGGTCACTAGGTCCAACAGCTTCCCACTAATCCGCGACTTCCTTGTCAAGAAAGTACTGCACAATAGGGACTCGTATCTCCTCGAGACATGCGATAGCATCGAAAATCTTACCAAACTAGAACAACCAACCCTCCCAGCCCAATGGGTCAGACGCACCCGCAAAACGGGGAGTTTGCATCTTCATCACTCTGTGGAGCCATTTAGTAGCCCCAGCAATCTCTTCTGCCGGCTGATCGCGGTTCCCCACCTGGTTTAACTGGACTAACTATGCTGCTACTTGCTATAGTATAGCAGCTATGCCGGCATCCACATTAGGGCAAGCTGACGGTCCTTGATTAACAGAAGGATCTGGATGGCCGCTAGAGCTCAAAGAAATGGTGTTCGGTTCCGTACGGGATGCCGAGTCAGATGCGACATTAGAAGGTGTAATGGATTCATTAGCGGTACCACGTCCATGGCCGCTGCCGCATCCACGTCCGCCCCGACCTCTCAACATGCTGAGAGTTAAAAGAATTAAAATTATCAGCACAGTTCATAAATCCATCATCATGAAAGCAATAAAACACACGAAGGGTTCAAGAAGTCTTACTACCACGGGTCACACGGTTCGACGGCAGCACACGATGTTAAGCTCGATTAGTATACACGACTCTCAGGACATGACAGACCCAATAACCAATGGCTTAGGTGTTCCCGAACCTAGGCTCTGATACCATAAATGTAACACCCCAATTTCATTGCGGGTAATTACACGTCTTAGGACCCACCAGGGCCTACCAGACTGACGTCACACACACAATACACAATAATAAAAGGTGTACATACAAAAACATAAGTTGGGCTCCGGCCGCGGCCAAAATGTACGAGTTTAACACCATTCAACCAAGTACACAAACATCACACGACATATTACAATGAAACCAAATACAACTTTAAATAAGAAAACCAACAACAACATTTCCCAAACAACTACTGACTTGAGCTCTTTAATATCCGGTCTGCCCGTCAGCTCCGTGTGCACTACGTGTAGGCTCCTAAACCCCGAGAGTACCTGAAATGTATCAAACATTCCACCCTAATAAGGGGTTAGCAACAACCGCTAGTGCAAGTATAATATTAAAATATTTTAATACATAGGCATTTCCAATATCATTTCAAAATCCAAAAATAGTTCATTTCTCACGATATTCCGGAATATCCAATACCAATCATCAGTAAAACATCACTCGAAGGTAATCCTCGTGACAAGGCCTCTGAGCCAAGTCCCTGTGTGCCCCGTCGAGCAATCCCCAGGTGAGAATACCACCACCCTGAGTTGTCCCCAAGTACCAGTCCGCGGAGGTCCCATCGAACCTTCCCCGAGTGGGCATCCTCACAACACACAAAAATTCACATCATCATCACAGAAATGCATGCCATGAACCATTGCAATAAGGTAATTGCCTGGATTTCTAACACACGAAGGAATGACGAACGAAGAAGGCTTCGGCCCAAATTATGTTCCAACTTCCATTCCTAGCAAGAGTCCAGACTCAATCAACTGCAATGCCACTGGAAATCCAAGAATCACCCTAAGTTCTACCCTTAGGAGCAATTTGTCGAACACCACAGAGGCATTCCAAATTATACTAGATATACGGAGGAAAACTCAGAATCAATCCATAAAACTTCAAGGAATACATGAAAATATGATTATACGACTATAATCTATCATCAATTCGAAGCTACATCCATCGGAAAAACGAAATCTACCAAAACCCCAAAATCCCCCAAATTAGGGTTCTAAGGAATATCACCTCAGATCTTTGGTGAAAGATGTTAGAAGGTGGATAAATACTTGCTAGGAATTGAAGGATGTTGATATCAAAAGAGGTTTGGACGAAATCCTCGAGTATACAGCCCTGGAACCGTCTAGATCGCCGGAGAAGAGAATGAGAAGTGAAAAATGAGAAAAAGTTGACTGCTCAAGCCTATATATACAACCACGCCTTAGCGTGCGCTAACGGCCTATAGTTAGCGTACGCTAACTGGCCAACCTTGGTCCAGAACCTTCGGCCAAGACCCGTTAGCATGCGCTAATGCTCTACGGTTAACATGTGCTGACTGCTTCCACCGACATAACATGAACTCTATGCCCAACTCCATAATGTTCTTCTCAGCCCTAATGGTGTACGTTACTCGATAAATAATGTGCACTACCAAGTGACATCAGCGCGCGCTATCGGCCTCAATAGCATGCGCTACCTGTTCCTTTCCAGTATCCATAAGCATTCTGTCTATACTGTCCAGCCGAAATAGCGTACGTTATCACAGTGTAGCATGTGCTACTAAAGCAACGTAGCGCGCGCTATCATACGACGTAGCGTGCGCTACCTGTTCAGTCTGTCCTGAGTCCAGAACCTTAAAAACCGTTCTGCCATTACTGGAGTACCAGATTAACGCGCATTACCAAACATATCTAGCGCGCGCTAATCCACCACCATAGCAGTCCAATGTTCATTTCCTGGATTTGCCTGAAACCTACTTACCATTCTCACAACGTGAGCAATGTCAGGTCTCGTACACAGCATAACATACATAAGGCTACCCACGGCCGAAGCATATGGTATAGTACTCATTTCCTTTCGTTGTTCCTCACTTTTAGAACACATCTTCGAGGTGAGTTTTATTCCATGTCGCATCGGTAGGAACACTCTTTTAGATTCATCCATCTTAAACCACTTTAAAATTTTATCTATATAGAGGGCTTGGGAAAGACCTACCATTCTCTTTATTCTATCCCGATAGAGCCGAATCCCAAGAATACATGTAGCCTCTCTAAAGTCTTTCATGTAGAACTTACTCAAAAGCCAAGCTTTCACAGAACTGAGCATTCCCATAACATTTCCTATTAGTAGAATAGCATCTACATATAGTACTAAGAATGCGATTTTGCTCCCACTAACCCTCTTGTATATATAAGGTTCCTCTTCATTTTGCACGAAGTCAAACTCTTTGACACCCTCGTCAAAACGAAGGTTCTAACTATGCGAAGTCTGCTTCAGTCCATAAATGGAACGCTGAAGCTTGCATACCTTATGAATATCGACCTTGGACACAAAACCTTTAAGGTGATCCATATAGATCTCCCCCTAGAGGAATCCATTATGGAAAGCCGTCTTTATGTCCATCTGCCATATCTCATAATCATGGTAGGCAGCTATAGCAAGCATCATTCGAATAGACTTGATCATAGCTACGGGGGAGAAGGTATCGTGTTAATCAATCTCTTATTTTTGGGTATAACACTTTGCCACAAGCCTGGCCTTATAGGTATCAATCTTGCCATCCCCATCAATCGCTCTTATAGATCCACTTATTCCCAATGGGCACTATATCCTTGGGGCAGCCTACTAGAGTCCACACCTGATTGACATGCATCGAGTCTATCTCAGCTTCTATTATTTCTCGCCATTTTATTAAGTCTACATACACCATCGCTTAGTCATAGATCGTGGGGCTGGTCTCTTGGCTATCACTAGGAACCTCATGGAGACCCAGTTCCTCCAAGTGTATAAATCCATACCTTTCAGGTAAATGAGACACCCTACTAGACCTGCGAGGTGGTTGTACTTATGTTTCAAAAGGTTTGGTTCCAAATTCTTGTACATGTGTCTCGTGAGCAATTTCATTGTATTCTTCCAAAGAAATAATTCTACCTGCTCCGCCTTCCTATGAATTCATCTTCCAAGAAGTGTGCTTGCAAAGGAATGACGATCCTCGATCTTCGGGCATGTAGAATAATACGGTAAAGCCACTGTGATGATGGTCTAGGATGCGCTCACGCAATGTCTGTGATTGACAAGAAGCTTGAAGCTCGCTCTATGTCGATAAAAGGACACTTGAATATCGATACCCGAATTTTGCCCTGAATGTATTGGTTTATCTCCCATATGACCTGTGTTAGGGTTGTATACTGCAAAGTATACTTTATGCTTGTATTACCTTATTTCCCATAACTACCTATAATAATATTAATTACATTTAATCACATGTTTTGCATATTTATTCACGTTATGGTTATGAAAATGAAATGTCTAATTATTGTATATTGTAGATAATGTGGTGTGTTGGTGTCACAAGGAAGATCACATTATCGGTACCTTATAAAGTAATATAATAGTTCACAACCTATATAATTATTAGACAAATTATATGAAAGGTTGTAGTGTATGCTTGAGATTAGTTGGTCTTGACTATTAGCATACATTAGCGTATTTGCATACGCTGAACTGGATCGAGGTGAGATAGTGTCTTCTGTACTGACTGTAAGAAGAACGTAAATCTCAGATAATTATTATTTCTTAATTCTAAGTATATAATATTTAATGGTGTATTTATAATACTTATTGCTTTGATTTACCATGGGTGAGAGTCAAAATGACCGACTCAATAAGCCTCGTATCTTGGGCAATAATATTATTTATATGACAGTTATTATTATTACTAGAAATCGTGTCCCAACTCACGGGTTGATGATGTCCCCTTGAGGAGCTCGATAATGATTATTATATTAAACCCTGCGGGTGGATTTAAT
Organism: Orobanche coerulescens; assembly: GCA_033398695.1. Lineage (NCBI taxonomy): Eukaryota > Viridiplantae > Streptophyta > Magnoliopsida > Lamiales > Orobanchaceae > Orobanche > Orobanche coerulescens. The sequence goes on along the minus strand of CM065807.1, from coordinate 115,508,658 downwards.
TCCGATATAATAATAAGATTCGAGTGGTACTACTCTTGGATAAGATATTAATTAATTAAAGCTGTCAGTAGCTTATAATTAATTAATGGACATTCGATATCTTAATCACGGGAAATAATATATTTAATAAGGAGCCCAATTTCGTAATTTGGGATTTTGGTAGGAAGTGCAATATCAACCTTTTAGTGGACTAAGTTGATATTAATAGATTCATTATATGAGGAAGAGTCCTAATATGGTAAGATAAAATCTATTGGGAGTCCTTCCATAATCCTCCTTAAGATCCCTAGTAGTAGTCCAAGAGCCTATAAATAGGATAATAGGGGGGCGATTTTGTACTCCTTTTGCAAGGTTGTGAGATCAATTTTTTCCTCTTGTGTTTAATTGTAGATCTAGACTTGTGTCTTTGATTCTACAATTTAGATAACACATTAATTTGCTAAGAGTGTTCATAAAATACTAGAAAGAAAAGAAAAATTGAGTGACCACATACAAAAGGAATTTCGGCCGATCCATATTGTGATATCAAATTAGACGAAAGCAACTAATTCGCTTCAAAGGTAATATCCTATGATCTTTTAGATCTAGATTAGGATATTTCAATTCCAACATATTTAATTAATAAATAATAAATAATATTTAAATTGCTTATTAGTTTTAGCAATTAATTAATTAGCATACCTAAATAGATCTTATGCTCGTGGATGCGTAAACCGCAATTATCAACTTTCCCAAACTTCGTCTCCGCTGCGTTTTATTTCCAATAATTGGTATCGGAGCCGGATTTTTAGGCTTTATGCTATTTTAATTAATTTTGGTGATTAATTGATTGCAATTTAAATATTCATATAATTTGATGTTGGAATATTTTGCTAGATGTGTTCTTTCAGGTGATATGATCCAATTATCATGGTTATGTGAATGGTTTATTTATTTATTTGATTTTATTATTTATGCAATTATTGGTTTGGCGTGGTTTTGAGGCATGTAATGGTATTTTTCCCATGAGAAAATCCGCGGGTAGTTGTAGGTGTTTTATTTTTCGTGTAATCTTGCTATAATTTCAATGTATTTTATTTTGTATAAAATTGTAATCGAATTTGGAAAAGATAGGATCACGAAGAAATAGAACAGTAACAAGCCGGGATCGCTGGCGGCCAAGCGAAGCGAGCTTGGCCGCCGAGCAGCGCCAGCACGCCGCAGAGCCGCGGCACTGGTCTGGGCCGGTTCACTAGTTCCGGTCGGGTCGTCCAGTTTTTGGTCCGTCCCGTTTCGTGCCGTTCGTTGCGTCCGTTGGAGAGTCGGGATTTAAAATTAATTTTTTTATGTAATTAATTTTGCATAAAAGTGAAATTTTAATTTTGGAAATCCACGGCCCGGCCGGGGAGGAGCGACGAGATGCTTGATTCAGTGGGAGAGATCGAGTCGAAGATTTTTTTGGATTCAACACAAGGAAGAAGACCTTGATAATTGGATAATTTAATTATCCATGCTTTATTTTTGGTTTTTATTGTTTTGATCTATGGCATGTATGAATGTGTGCGTGATATGTTTTCTGCATGTTAGGACGAGAAAATTAAAAACCTTAAAGCTAAGATAACTAAGTGATTAAATTGATTTATTTATTTTTAAATAAAATCAAATTGGCCTCCATAATTAATTTAAATTGCGAAATACGCGTTGACATTAGGGTCTTCCTCCATATCGGATGTGCTAATTATAGATTCACTTGTTTTAAATTTCAAAATGATAACATAAGGTAAATATTAGTATTTTTTATGATAGGACATCTCTATCTGTAGGACTATTATTTAAAAGATAATATTTTAAGGATGTTAAATTATGGTATTCACTTAGTGTATTAATTAATAAGCTCCCCATCAGAATCTATGTTAATTAATACATAGCCAAGAGGAACCAACTATTAATTTTACTTGTCATAACGTAAGTTGCTAGATAGTAAAATTAAATATGTAAAACTCTACTTGAAAAATGTGTGTGTAAACGTCCACACGATCGTGGCTTGCATATGCAGATTTTTGAGGTGTTGGTTGCTAGCATATATATTGTGTTTTGAGGTTTTTAGATATATTTTGCTATGCATTATGTGATGTATATTTTTAATTTTTATCTCAGATGTCTTTCAATCCACTAGATGTTATTCTCAAAGAAAATAAACTTGATAGCACTAACTTTGCCGATTGGAAAAGAAATCTTGACATTGTCCTGACTACTGAGGGGCATAAATTTGTCTTAACTGAGGAGTGCCCATTGGATCCGGAACCGGATGCCACTCCTAGAGAGTTGGATGAATTCCGAAAATGGAAGAAGTCTGATGAGATGGCTCGCTGTTACATTTTGGCTTCACTGACAAATGTACTGCAGCATCAGCATCAGACGATGGGCTCAGCCGCGGAAATGATAAAAAATCTCACCGAGATGTTTGGTCATCAGAACCGGGCGATTAGAAAAAATGCAATGAGGGTGTTGATGACAACCCAAATGTCTGAAGGGACCCCAATAAGGGATCATGTTCTGAAAATGATGTCTCATTTGAACGAACTGAGCATACTGAGGGCTACTATCGATGCGGAATCGCAGGTCGATATTATTTTGGGCAGCTTACAAAGAAGCTTTGAGCAGTTCCGCCTTAACTACAATATGAACCATATGACATATACTTTGGCGGAACTTCTGATAGAGCTTCAATCTGCTGAAGGTCTCTTCAAACAAGGTTATTATCAGATTCTTGCGGCAACTGGTGCTACTTCTTCCAAACCCTAATGGGGAAAGAAGAAAAAGCAGGTTGGCCAGAAGCAAGTGGAAACTCTCAAGGTTAGAAGCAAGGCTCCTCACCCTGAGGCGAACAAAAATCCAAAAGGAAAGTGCTACAAGTGCGGTCAGAAAGGACATTTTAAAATGGACTGCCCTGCTCTTAAGAAAGGTATGTCTCGTTCACTAGTAGTCAAAATATGTTTGACATCTTGTTCTTCCACTTCGTGGATAGTTGATTCAGGCTCCACTGATCATGTTTGCTTTCACTCGCTTGGTTTTCACGTAACTAAGCATCTTAGTGCAGGCGAGATTACCATCAACTGGGGCGATTATTCCAAGCTTATGGCTGTTCCAGTGGGAGTAGTGCAGTTGAAGATTAATGATAAATTATTAGTCCTCAATAATGTATTATTAGTACTGGATTTTAGAATGAATTTAATTTTGGTTTCTAAATTAAAATGCGATGGTATTCAGTTTCTTTTGGTGATGATGCCATTATTAGGAAAAGAAACGGTGAATATATTTGCAAAGGTATTTTTAATGATGGACTATATGTCGTTAATACTGCACAAACTCCTATGCATAAATCACTTAACTCTTTGTCTAAACCTAAAAAGAGAAAAGAACCTTTAAGCATAAACCAAACATATCTGTGGCATTTACGGTTAGGGCATGTAAACCTTGGGAGGATTCAAAGATTGGTAGATGATGGCCCAATGGATGATCTCCAAGTTGAGTCATTTCCAATTTGTGAATCCTGTCTAGAAGGTAAACCAAGGGAAACTGTGCTCAGAATGTGGTAGAATTGGTTCATATGGATGTATGTGGTCCAATGAATATCCAGACTAGGGGTGGTTTTGAATACTTCATCACGTTTATAGATGATTATTCGAGATATGGATATATCTATTTGATGCGACGTAAGTCTGAAGCCTTTTACAAGTTCAGAGACTTAAAGGCTGAAACGGAGAAGCATCATGGGAAGAGTATCAAGTCACTAAGATTTGATCGTGGTGGCGAATACCTTAGTGGAGAATTTTTGGATTTCTTGGCGAATGAAGGGATTTTGTCCCAGCTCATTGCGCCGGGAACTCCACACCAAAATGGTGTGGATGAAAGAAGGAATAAAACTCTTTTAGAAATGGTTAGATGAATGATGATTTATTCGGATCTACCTATTTTGTTTTGGGGATACGCCTTAGAAACAACGGCATACATTCTAAACCCGGTGCCTTCAAAATCAGTTCCAAAAACACCCGCAGAGCTGTGCAGTGGGCGAAAGCCCAGTCTAGGACATGTTCGGATTAGGGGTACTCCAACACATGTGCTGAATAAGGAAGCTAACAAGTTGACATCTCGTACAGAAGTGCGAGTGTTTGTAGGATATCCTTAGGGACTGAAGGGTGGCTTGTTCTATAGTCACCAGGATCAGAAGGTCATTGTTAGCACCCATGCCCGATTCCTGGAAGAGGATTATATATTTAGTGACAAGACCATGAGCGAGATAATTCTGGAAGAGCTGAGGGGTGAGACTCCATTTATACCAATCGTATAAATGCCAACTAACACTGCACCACGTATCGATTCTGAGACTTTTACACCAACTCAGGATTTGCTTCATCATAGTGGGAGGGTTGTTTGTTAGTCGGAATGATTCATAGGCATGGGAAAGTCTTCATACTCAATCCCAAGCGAAGATGAATCAGATTCGTGGACCTACAAGGAGGCAATCTAAGATAAAGATGCTGACTCCTGGCAAGTAGCAATAGAATCAGAAATGGGATCTATGGATTCCAATCAAGTGTGGGAGCTAGTAGAGCTACCTAATGGTGTACAAGCCATTAGGAGTAAATGGGTATACAAGCGAAAGAAAGGGGGTGACGGGAAGGTTGAAACCTTCAAAGCGAGGCTTGTTGCAAAAGTTTACACTCAGAAAGAGGGTATCCATTATGATGAAACCTTTTCACCGGTAGCCATGCTTAAGTCAATCCGGATTCTTTTAGCTATAGCTGCGCATTTGGATCTGGAGATTTGGCAAATGGATGTGAAGACTGCATTCTTGAATGGGAGTCTAGACAAGGAAATCTATATGTACTGTAGGAGAAGAGCACTTAGTGTGCAAGCTTAAGAGATCCATTTATCGACTTAAGCAAGCATATAGATATTGGAACACTCATTTTGACGAGGTTGTCCATTCATATGGGTTCGTCCAATGTCTGAGTGAGAGTTGTGTGTATAGGGAATGCGATGGAAACATGTTGGTGTTTCTTGTACTGTATATAGATGATATCCTTCTGATTGGAAACAATGTAAAGGAATTTTCGGATGTACGGGTATGGCTATCTGAGCAGTTCGATATGAAGGATCTAGGAGAAGCAGGACACATCCTTGGAATTAGGATCTTTCGTGATCGGAAGAAAAGGATGTTGTGCTTATCCCAGGCATCCTATATCGATACAGTGCTAAAGTGGTTTAGTATGGAGAATTCCAAGGAAGGTTTTCTACCTTACAGACATGGAATTCAACTATCTAAGGATATGTGTCCCAAGACACGAAAGGAGATATATGACATGAAGATAGTCCCTTATACATCTGCTGTGGGAAGCCTCATGTATGATATACTTTGCACTAGACCATGTATCTGTCATGCCGTAGGCATGGCTGCTAGATATCAGTCAAACCCAGGACCAGGACACTGGATTGCTGTCAAGCACATACTCAAGTACCTGAGAAGGACTAGGGAGTACATGCTTGTATATCAATCAGACGACCTGTGTCTAGTGGGTTACATTGACTCATATTTTTCATCGGACAAAGAAAAGTCCAAGTCTACTTTGGGTTATGTGTTTGGCCTGGGAGGTGGAGCCATTAGTTGGAGGAGTGTGAAGCAGAAATGCATCTCGAAATATACCATGAAAGCCGAGTACGTGGCAGCCTCTGAGGCAGCCAAGAAAGCGGTGTGGCTCAAGTACTTCCTCCAGGAGTTAGATGTGATTCCCGATTTACCAAAGGGTATTACACTTTGTTGTGATAATACTGGTGCAGTCACAAATTCGAGGGAACCACGAGCCCACAAGGCAAGTAAACATATCAACCGCAAGTACCACATCATACGACACTTCGTAAAGGAAGGAGGCGTAGTTGTATCCATGGTTGCATCAGAAGATAATGTTGCATCAAAAGATTTTGAAAGGCATGTGGAAGGAATGGGATTATTGTGTATGGCAGCATTGCTTTGAGTATAAGTGCGAGAAATGAGAGATTGTAATAGTGTAGTATACATAAAAGCATGCGTTGAGTATAAGTAGGAGATTGTTAGGGTTGTATATTGCAAAGCATACTTTATGCTTGTATTACCTTATTTCCTGTAACTACCTATGAGAATATTAATTACATTTAATCACATGTTTTGCATATTTATTCACGTTATGGTTATGCAATGAAATGTCTAATTATTTTATATTGTAGATAATGTGGTGTGTTGGTGTCACACGGAAGATTACATTATCGGTACCTTATAAAATAATATAATAGTTCACAACCTAAATAATCATTAGATAAATTATATGAAAGGTTGTAGTGTATGCTTGAGATTAGTTGGTCTTGACTATCATACATTAGCGTATTTGCATACACTGAATTGGATCGAGGTGAGATAGTGTCTTCTGTACTGACTGTAAGAAGAACGTAAATCTCGGATAATTATTATTTCTTAATTCTAAGTATATAATATTTAATTATGTATTTATAATACTTATTGCTTTGCTTTACCATGGGTGAGAGTCAAAATGATCGACTCAATAAGCCTCGTATCTTGGGCAGTAATATTATTTATATGAGAGTTATTATTATTACTAGAAATCGTGTCCCGACTCGTACGGGTTGATGATGTCCCCTTGAGGAGCTCGATAATGATTATTATATTAAACACTGCATGTGGATTTAATTTCGATATAATAATAAGGTTCGAGTGGTACTACTCTTGGATCAGATATTAATTAATTAAAGTTGTCAGTAGCTTATAATTAATTAATGGACATTCGATATCTTAAACACGGGAAATAATATATTTAATAAGAAGCCCAATTTCGTAATTTGGGATTTTGGTAGGAAGTGCAATATCAACCTTTTAGTGGACTAAGTTGATATTAATAGATTCATTATATTAGGAAAAAGTCCTAATATGGTAAGATGAAATCTATTGGGAGTCCTTCCATAATCCTCCTTAAGATCCCTAGTAGTAGTCCAAGAGCCTATAAATAAGACAATAGGGCAGGCGATTTTGTACTCCTTTTGGAAGGTTGTGAAATCGATTTTTTCCTCTTGTGTTTAATTGTAGATCTAGACTTGTGTCTTTGATTCTACAATTTAGATAACACATTAATTTGCTAATAGCATTCATAAATTACTAGAAAGCAAAGAAAAATTGAGTGACCACATACAAAAGGAATTTCGGCCGATCCATATTCTGTCCAAGCAAGATCCGGTAGCTTGTTGCCCACACAACGTCCGGGTTAAGGTGGATCTAGAAATACAAGGTGATCAAGACGAAATCAACCAATTCGCTTCAAAGTTAATATCCTATGATCTTTTAGATCTAGATTAGGATATTTCAATTACCAACATATTTAATTAATAAATAATAAATAATATTTAAATTGCTTATTAGTCTTAGTAATTAATTAATTAGCATGCCCAAATAGATCTTATGCTCGTGGATGCGTAAAACCCAATTATCAACTTTCCCAAACTTCGCTTCCGCTGCATTTTATTTCCAACATCATGACGGTACGAGTCAAGTTAAAGAGACGAAAATTAATATGCTTCTTCATGATTATGAACTATTCACAATGAAAGAAGAAGAAAGCATTACTACCATGCTTGACCGTTTTCTGTTATTACAAATGGGCTAGCCTCATTTGGCAAACCAATCTCAAGTAGTGATAAAGCTAAAAAGTTCCCAAGATCACTACCCAGAGAATGGGATGCTACGGTAACGGCTATTATGGAGTCAAAAGATCTTAACAATATGGAATTCAGTGCTCTTATTGGATCCCTTATCAATTATGAGACTGTTATTAAATCTCGAAACTCTAAGCCAAAGCTCAAAGAACGATAAAGGCCGATCGCCTTTAAAGCTAAAGAAGATAGTGATCCGGAAGATGAGCCTATCAAAGAAGATGATGAAGAAACTGCTTTCTATACAAAAAATATCAAAAATTTCAAAAATCTATTATAGAGGCGACGAAAAGATATGTTACGGGAACCTAGGGATGAATCTAAAAAGAATCATTTCCCTCAAAACAAAAAGTTTGACAATACTTGTTGAAGATGTGGTGTCCTAGGGAAATATGCAAAAGACTGTCGTGCTGCTTGTAATATCCGGATTTATTATTGAGTATTTCAGCTATATTTGAACCTTGTATTATTCGGGATTGTGATATCGATAATTGAAGTGTGATAGTTCTCATATTTGTATCCCTGTAATGAGTATGGAAATATGTAAATTTCCCATGCAAAATACGTGATAACGTACGTTAACATGGAACCTTAACGTACGCTATCTATCGGAGTTAGCGTACGCTACGAATGTAGCGTAGCGTGCGTTAACCAGCTAATAATTGAGCTGGGCGGCTAGCACATGCGCCAGCTGGACGTGGGTCCGGATAAGATTCCCTCGGATGAACCTGGACAATTTTGAAGTCAACGATTGTTAACGTACGCTAAGGATTGTGTCTAGCGTACGCTAATGTGTGTTACTTATGTACGTAACCTGATGGTGTAACATAAGTAATCAAGGTCAGAATCAAGACAGATAACTATTAGGACGATAGCGTATGCTAAATTATGCTATGTAGCGTACGCTAAGAGGCTAACGTACATTATTCATGAAGGCTAACGTACGTTAAGGACAGAAAATTATAAATAAGACATCACACCATTTCATTTCAGCTTGTTCATTTCACCTATCCTTCAGCATACTTCATGCCCAGAGATATCCCAGCCCCCTTGAACACCTTTAGAACACCTTTTGTTGATCATTGAAGATTGGAGATTAGTCATTGAAGTGGAGAATCATTTTAGATTGACACACAAGCAACCGGAGTTGGATTCTACCTATTGTTACGGTGTTTCCTTCATCTTAAGGTATGTTATACTATCTCCAACCTTGGTTTCGAGTTCTTAAGGATATGATGATCATGCTATCAAGATATTAAGTTCTATTGATGAATTATTCGACCAAACATCACATTTTGAAGTTGAGATGATTATGCTTAAGATATCATTGTTATAAACATCATTGTAGAATCTTATTACGTCAAATGATGAGAGTAAGGTTCTGAGATTAATTAACCGTATTGAATAGCGTTGCCATATTGATTGTAGACTTGGAGATTGATGTCACTTTTGACAAACGGACTTAAGGAAGAATCATCGAAGGTTGTATCCTTTCTTATAAGTTGGATTTGTTAGTTCTTTTAAACGAAGTCTGAAAGTAATGATGATATTGGAATCTAGTGCATCGACCTTAGATCACCCGAACTTCACATGAGAATGATAATCGAGATTGAATATAAGTGTTGCGATGTTATACATTTCCTTAAATTCGAAGATGTTTGTATCCGTAAGATCATTCATAGTTTTGATGAACATTTTATGTAGAAGGATAACATACGTTAATCACTTAAGATTTCGTACGCTTCATCATCCATCTGAATAGTCGACTGACCAGTGAGAGACTGTCGGATGCTTGTTTAACGCACGCTATGCTCTGCAGTTTACGTATGCTAACGGACAAGGTCAACGTACACTACGTTTGGTACGTAACGTACGTTATGGCATCAGGCGAGTCAGTCGGCTGATCAGAGATGACTGTTGATACATGGTTAGCGTACGCTAGACTTCGTAGCTTATGTGCGCTAACGAGTAGGCTTAAGGTACGCTACCTAGGGTACATAATGTACGTTAAGCAGTTAAGGAAGTATACGTTTTATAAACTTCCGACCGTAATTTAGATTGTTAGATATTGCAAGCATAAATACTCAATATACAGGAAACAATATCATTCAATGTTCAAGTATAAAGAGATACAACATGTAAAGGACGAGATAGAGTTTAGGAACTTACAACCACCGTTCGCACGAAGACGTAGGCAGTACAGTGATGTTATTCACGGCCGGTTACCTCAAAAGACATATACGACCCCTATTTTAACCCAATGGCCAAGATATCCATAATCTTAGCTCTGATACCATATTCTGTAACACCCCCGATATATTCTGGAATATTACAGTGCTGTAAATCCTTTTCATAAGAATTTACAAGGCTGAAGAAATGAAATGATAATAACAAGGACCAACATATGGAAGTAACTGGATTAAATACAACAGTTCTGGACAAAAATACCGAAAATACAAGTATCCAAAGGAAGAATATTAATACATCACCAAAATCCAATCATCATAAACAACGTCGTACTCGAGTACTTATTAAAAATAACACAACAACAGACAATGAAACGCGGCCGGAACATCACTCTGCACCCTCGTCGTCATGCAGCTCTAGTGGTTGTTTTCCTGCTCTCCTGGATCCTGAACATACACAAATGTTCACCCCCGAAGGGGTTAGTACAACGATGCTAGTCCAAGTACGATAATCATATAACAATGATTTAATCAACAATAATCATGACAAATTTTTCCAACGAGAAAATAATAACAACACATATCACATCATAACAGTCTCAACATACTCATGGTATTATCCAGCGCACACAGCTATAGATTCCCATGATGATCCCGTCGGACCAAAATATGGTGGAACTACCTGTCCAACGATCCAGCGCACAAAGCTATAGATTTCCCATGATGATTCCCGTCGGATCAACACATGGTGGACAATTAATCACAACACATGTACACAGTACAATCATAATATAACCGACATAATTCGGACAATTCTAATAAGGTACTTGCCTCGATTCGAAGACAAGGATAATACTTCCACGAAAAATGAAACACTCGAAGGTCGCCCCTTCGATCAATCACGTAGCAAGCTCGAACCTTAAACAAAAGAAATAATATAGAATTCGTCTCTGACCGCAAATATGAAATGATAGATTTTAAAAATGAAAGCCACCTTTTTTGAAAAAAAAATCGGAAACACCAGTTGATCTTGAGTATCACATTTCGAAAAAGTAATACAACATCATTATCGAGATTTTGAAAAAAAATCTTCTTATACGTTCCTTCTAGCTCCACGACGTGCCATTAGTAATGATTGCTCGATCTAAAAGGTTAGTTTAGTACAACAGTCTCTGAGTTTTTACTGAACAATATCTAAATTATCCAATTAGCATACTAATCCAATTAGCATACCTAATTAGCATATCTAATTTGGGTAATCGTTGATTGGCTAACTAAATCCGCACACTTTCTGGGCATTAGAGATACTTGGGGACCGCAGAGGTTGCCTCGGTTATTTATTGCGGAGATTGTGAGACTCCATGGTACCCCAAAAAGTATAGTGTCTGATCGCGATGGGCATTTTGTGTCGCATTTCTGGCAAGCAGTACATCGCGCACTCGGTACCAAACTGAATTTCAGCACTGCTTATCATCCCCAGACATACGGACAATTGGAGAGGACGATCCAAACACTGGAAGACATGTTGAGGGCTTGTGCGTTGGATTGGAAAGAAGATTGGGAGACTCATTTACCATTGATTGAATTTGCGTAAAATAACAGTTGGCATAGTTCGATTGGGATGGCTCTGTTTGAAGCATTATATGGAATATTGTTTAGATCGCCAATCTGTTGGGATGAGCCGTACGAGTTACTTGGAGTAGAACCGGACTTGGTGGTTCAAACACGGGAAAAAGTCGCAATTATTTGGAAAAGGTTGTTGACTGCTCAGAGTCGACAAAAGTCATATGCCGACGTTCGTCGTCGACCGTTAGAGTTCCAGGCGGGAGACCATGTGTTGTTGAAAGTATCGCCGACTCGTGGAGTTCTTCGGTTTGGTAAGAAGGGGAAGCTTAGTCCTCGTTATATTGGCCCCTTCGAGATCCTGGACAAGGTAAGCGATGTAGCTTATCGACTAGCGTTACCTCCGACGCTTAGTTATGTTCATAATGTGTTTCATGTTTCACAACTGCGTAAGTATGTTCCCGATCCCAGCCATGTTATTGATTATCAAGATATTGAGGTTAGTGACGATGTTACGTATGAAGAACAACCGGTAACCATACTAGAGCGACGAGTGAAATAATTGCGACGGAAAGTGATTCCGTTAGTAAAGGTCCAATGGTCTAAGCATGGAATTGAACAAGCCACGTGGGAGACCGAGGATAGTATGCGTGCCCGATACCCCGAACTTTTTGTATCTTAAGTTTCGGGACGAAACTTCTTTTTAGGGGGTAAGGGTGTAATACCCGTGTATTTTATGAGTGTTTTTTTAGATGTATTTTGTGGTATTGTGGTTATTTAGATCGTATGTATTGATGATTGACCTTGGTATGTTCATGGCTGACAATTATTGAGTTTTGTGATTCTCGGACTATGCTCGTTTTGGCCGGACTTTGCGAATTTAATTTCTGGAGGATAGCAGTTAGCGCACGCTAAGACTATATGTCTAGCGCACGCTAACTAGGTTCGAGTAGCGCATGCTACTCTTGTGCAATAGCGTGCGTTGCCCGATGGACAGTGAACTTTCTGGACTCTGTAATGGGGCGTTATCGTACGCTATGGACGGACTAGCGTACGCTATTTCGATGTACTAGCGCACGTTACTTGTAGGATAGCGTGCGCTAGGATGTCAGGTCAGTGAGGGCAGAAACGTTTCTGGACTGCAGGTACTTGCAGGTAGCGCACGCTACTGTATGGAGTTAGCGCGCGCTAGTGGCATTCGATAGCGCACGCTAACAGATGGTTTAGCGTACACTACCGGAGTCTGACGGAAAGTTCTGGACTGCCTTTTCTTGAGTAGTGCACTGCCCTCAGCTCGTTAGCGCACGCTAAGCCTATAGCCGTAGCGTGCGCTAATACCTCCCAGTATATATATGGGGGGCAGGTTCTAGAAATGTCATTTTTCACCTTTTCCTCTTCCCTTCAGCGGTTGGGCGATTTGGAGTGTAGTTAGGCGTGGTTTTCGACCAGTTTTCACCATCCAACAACATTTTTGAGTTCCTAGTCTCAATCTAACAAGATTTCATCTGTTGTATCATCCAAATCAAGGTAAGATTGTTCAATCCCTAGTTTTTGGGAATTTTGAGGGTTTTGTTTAGATCTCATCCTTCTAGTCCGTTTTAAACCTTGAATTAGGTCAGATTATGATTGTGAGACCATAATCCCATGTTTTTCTTGAAGTCTACGGATTTTGTTTGAGTTCCCACCTATTTTGTTTGAGACCATAATCCCTAAGAGTAGAATTTGAAGGGAATCCTTCCGTTTCCGTAGTATTGTGTTTTGATTCGGTATTTCGATGTGTTAGGATCGAATCGTTGAAGGAAGTTCGGACCGTACATTCATCCGTTCGCCGTTTCTCGTGTCATTCAAATTGAGGCAAGTACTTTGATTGTGTTTAATGTACTTCGTGTGAATATGTAATAAATGGAATTTGTGCCAATTGTTGATCGAGTGTGTGTGAGCCGAGTAAAACCAGTGAGGGTCCCCTGGGGTCCGATAGGCTGCGTTTCCCTATGGATCACTCGGTTGGGCTATACACAAGGGAGGGCCTGACGAGGTGTCTCTGGGGTGTGTATCTTGCTTGAGAGGTACAGGGCCAGTATAGCTCGGGAGGTTGTTTTGTGATGATGACTGTGATGTGGTATTCCGGAATATATGTGATGGCACTATGATTTCTGTGGTTTTTGTTGATTATTCACTTGTTGTACATATTCTAGAATCATTGTACTTGCACCGGCTTCTTGCTGACCCCTTCTGGGGTGGATATACTTTTGTGTATTCGAGTGCGGAGTCCGGTGGGAGGACTAGCACAGGACGGACACGAGCTTGGTGGGCAGCATTGATATCGTGCATCATTTTGAGTTGGTGGTCGTATGGTCAGGGTCAAAGTCGTGTTTTGGTTTTGTACTCACGTGGGTACTATCCGGTGTTGTATGTCGTGTCATTATTGATGGTTAATGATGTTGTTGTATTCCAGTTGTGAACGGTTGTATTAGTTATGACCCCACGGGATGATATGTTGTTTGGTATTGTGATGTATGTCATGTTGAAGTTGAAGTTGATTTTGAATGTATGAACGTTTATGTTTGTCGTATTTAAGGGGTTTTACTTGGGTCTAAGCCTGGTAGGTTCTCCAAAAAGGATCTACGGCACTGTAATATCTCCGTAAATCATGGAGGTGTTACAGTTAGCGTACATTAAGGAGGTCAAAAAATGAGACAGTAGCTACTGTCGTACGATAACGCACGCTAAAGATTTCAGATAGCGTACGCTAAGACGATAATGTACGTAATATCGTAAGGCTAAGGTACGTAAAGATCTGAGTTTTATAAATAGGACATTACCCCATTTCACTTTCTACGATTTGCTCTTCTCGTTTCCTTCACGTTTTGAGAGCTTACCCAGCCTATGACTTCATATATCATCCACTTCGATCGATTTTGGAGAGCATTAACATTTTGGATTGTTGTTCAAGCTTCTAGAGTTGAGTTCTACCGATTGTTTTCATCATTATTCTTCATGAAAGGTGTTGGGAGTATGCCCTCGAATGCCACTCAGAGTGTAATATCCGCAATTTTCGATTTCCGGTAAATTTTCTTTTTTCGGCGGAAGTCTGTTTTTACGACTCGCTCATGACCGTTTCGTCATTCCGAGAATGATTAATTCTGCACTTTTTGTCATCCGAGTTCGTTTCGGTATCGTTTTGTTGAGTTCCGAGCTTTTTAGCGACTTTTCCGCACTTGAGCTCGATTCTTGCGAATCTCGTCCGAAACTGTTGATTCGAGTTTCTCGCAAGTTCATTTAATGTTATTATTCGTGTTGCGAGCTTTGGTTCGGTGTTTCGATCACGTATCGTGATTTTCGGACATTTTGGGCCATTTTTGTAATTTCCCAAAGTTTGGGGTAATTACTTCCGTTGTCGAATTCCGACACTTCGGGTGGTCGGAATCGTGTGTTCTCTTAGCGCTTGGATTCGTCCTTGCGAGTACTTCGTAACCGTATCTTCGATTTTTACTCAGGTTCGGGTTTCGGGGTCGTCCGGGCCGTCGGAGTGGCCACGACCGAGTCACGGCCGGAGCAGGGCCTGGCCTGGCCGAGTTACGGACGTAAGGTGCGATTCTGGCCGTAGCGTGTGCCGATTATGGCCGTAAGGCGTGATCGGGTATGGCCGTATGGCGCTGGCGGCTTCTGACGAAGGCGATTCTGGCCGTAATGTGTGCGATTACGGCCGTAAGTGTTCCGGTAGTCTTTGGCGGATTTTTGACGAATGCGATTACGGCCGTAAGGCTCGCCGAAATCGGCCGTAAGGGACCGAGTTACGGCCGTAAAACCTTTGCCGATTCTGGCCGTAACCCTGCCGGCTATATATAGCCTGGGCTCGGCCAGACTTCATTTTTACCCGATTTTTTCCTTCTTTCGGCGACTGGCGACGGGTGCGACAGGAAATGGAGTTCTTGGCCGATTCTAATCATTCCCAAGGCATTTTGGAAGAACCTGGTTGATTATATCAACATCTAATCCGTGTATTTCGTCGAATCAAGGTATATTTCTTGATTATCCTTCAAGTTGACTTTTTGGAGAAATTGTTTTTGATTTCGTTTCTAATCCGATTTTGATACATCGATTGGTGTAGTATGATGTTATTAATCGTGTTCTATGGGTTGTACATCCATATATCAAGTTTGTTTAACTCGATTGACGATTCAAGTGTTCTTGGGAATTATTGAACATTTAGTGTTCGATTAAATGTCCCAATGAGTTCCTTTCGATAGTTTGTTGGGATTTCCGTCGTTTTTGCCTTAATTCTTGTCGTAATCATCTTTTGTTGTTCCTTCCGGAGGATTATAGGTGCTCGAGGATTTCCAATGTTGAATCCCGTTTGGTGATTGATGATTCGTGTGGTGTTATTCTCGTAGTACTCGTGGTGCTATTGCGTTCTTGATATTGTTCGGGGGTTCGGGGCTATTCGACCGTATTTCATCCGTCGTCTTGTTGCGATCGTGGTTTCGAGGCAAGTATCTTGCCCATACATTACGTGTTTTGTGGATATAATGGTTGCTAGGTGTCGATATGTGCTAAATAAATATTTTCAAAAGAATCGGTATATTTACCATCATGCTTTTCGTAAAGGTGAACCGTGCGTGTCGGGAATTAATATGCTTAGTTGGATATGTGTGTTAGTGACGAGTATAGGATCAC
Source organism: Orobanche coerulescens (assembly GCA_033398695.1). Lineage (NCBI taxonomy): Eukaryota > Viridiplantae > Streptophyta > Magnoliopsida > Lamiales > Orobanchaceae > Orobanche > Orobanche coerulescens. Next base: position 115,492,498 of record CM065807.1, on the reverse strand, counting down.
CTTACTTTCGTGTGATGTCATTATGTATGATTATGGCGTCGGTAAATGTACAGTGTAATTCTCTTGTGAAATTATGTGCTTGGAGTTACGTGGTTATGGATGAATATGAGAGTTCGTGTGATATTAGTTGTGTCGTTCGGTGCTGTTGAGATCTTGTACTCCCTTGTGAATTGTTATAGTCCTAGGTCGTGAGAACGTGTTGGATAATGTGGCCATTCTAGCAAGGTACCTCGACTATATATATTTTGTGTGTTTGACCTTTGAGAGTTGTGGTTTTGTAATATGTGAGTTGTTACTCTTCCACCTGGGGATGGCATGTGGTCTCTGGGGGCCGATACTAATGGGTACGGCCACAGAAGTGGACTTGGGTGAGTGTGTTGATGCTCTTCCACCTGGGGACGGTTCGACGGGACCTCTGGGGGCCGATACTAATGGGTACGGCCGCGGAAGTGGTTTCCCACCTGGGGACGGTCCGACGGGGCCTCTGGGGGCCGATACTAATGGGTACGGCCACGGGTTACCAAGTGTGGTTTCTGTGATATTGATGTTGATGTTTTGATGATTAATTGTGATATTGTCCGGAGTATCACAATGCTTTGCGCTCGGGGTCGAGAGACATTATATATCGAGTCTTGGTGCTTGGCTAGAATGCATAAGGTTAATGTGTTATGTGTAATGTGCACTTGTAAGTGAATTGAAGTGGATGATCGGGTCGTGGACCCTGTGTTTTGTGACCGTAATGGTTGGGGCGTGGACCCCGTGTTTCGTTAACGGATTTGTATTTTGGAAAATGAACTTTGGGGCTGTGACCCTAAATGACTTTCGAGGAATTAAGAACTTTTCGATTTCAAATGTTTTCAAAACTCCCGAGATTTCGAAATGTTTTCAAAGTGCTTACTTGCCTTGTTTCTGCTTTCAAGACTTAAACCATTTTTTTTTAACTAAATATATCTCGGGAAGTCTTTCGATGTATTCTCGGAATGTGTTGTGTATGGCTCGTATTTGCACTTTATAATTGCACTAGCGAAACAGTGGAGTTTTGCTAACCCCCGAGTAATTGGGGGGTGGAAATCTGTATTGTGTCCAGGTACATGCAGGTTTTCGGGAGCAAGACACAGGATCGGTACGAGGGATGATGAAAGACGAATGATACTAATCACACGAAGGCCAGTTTTGGGTTCAGTTAGTCGGAGTCCATTGTATTGTCTTTTCCGCTGTCTTATTGTTCGTTGTTGCAAGTATTTTACCCTTGCGTGGGTATGAGTCTGGATGAGTTATGTATTTTTATTTGTAAGTATGTGTCGAAAGACCAAATCGGTGTATTGGTTCGATATTTTGATTCGTCGGCATGTAATGTAATGTGTTGTTTTGATGTCTAGCCTGGTGGATCCTCGCGGAGAGGGTCTGCGGCTTGTAATATTCCTGGTTCGATCTGGGGATGTTACATTTATGGTATCAGAGCCAGGTTGAGGAAACCTAGGCTGTCGGGTCGAGTTATGTGTTGTGGAGTCTTGTATTGTCAGATTTTGTCTGACTGAGTCGTGTCGCGACGCGTCGTCTGGGATGTCGGCCGTGATTAGTATCAAGGTGCAGCCATCATCTTCGTGCGATCTGTGGATGTAAGTCTCCCTACTACATGTTGTACCACGAGCTATACGAGCCTGTATGATTCTGTGTTATGTAGTAGTATTTGAAGGTGCATCGTGAGTAAGTGACATATATTTGTTAATTCCCGTTTTGTGCTAGAATGAAGAATGTTATGGTCAAATGTATCCTTGTATGAACTGTTTTTCTTGCAAGAGCAACAACCTTGGAATTTTTAGTTTCGAAGGCTTCCGGGGAGCCACGTAAATTTTTAAAATGTTCTCCAAGGGAAAAAAAAAAATTTGATTTTTGTAGGATGACCTCAAGGTCGAAAATTTTTAGACTTCAAACTACCGATATTTCATTCTCATCTCATACTATAAGTTTTCAAAACTCGAGTTTTTAACTCAAATAAGGTCTTCAAAATATACTCAAGACGTGACTCTCGTTTGTAACTTTTCGGTTTCATGAATGTTGGTCAGAAGATGCGTATTGATGATGCTCTTGTTGTTGAGCAGTGGTGCCAGTTTTATGATTAAAATAGTAACGTGAATGTTGAGTCCATCGGTATGTATGTGTTGAGATAGTCCTCTTTATTGAGAAGTAAAATTTTTGTTTTTGTAGGATGATTTTCTTTTGATGGTTGCTTGTGAGATGTTATAATTATGTGAATCGATGACATTTAGACTCATATGTTGTTGCTTATTTGTAACCTTCGAGTCTAGTATTATCTCATATATGTTTGCAATCGTGTTGGTGATTAGAGCAGTTAGCACAAGCTTAATACGAGCCTAACGCGCGCTAACGTGGCGTGTTTAGCGCACGTTAATCTTTGTTGTAACGCGCGCTAATCAACCTGGGCAGAGACTATGGAACCGCATTATAGCCGTTAGGTCTAACTTTTACGGCCAATCACCTGTAGTTGTATTCTCTATGTGGTGTCTAGTGATAACAACTATTGTGCGTGAATGTGTGTTAAGACTTTTCGCATTGCTAGGTGATATTTGATTGTGTTTGATGAATTGATAAATTATGTCTGCCGTGTGTGTCAAAAACACTTTCCTGGAAACTTCACAAAGTTTTGACGGTTCGATTAATCGGCGGCTCCGTGTATACTTTGAAAATTATTTGGAATTGGCAAGCCGGCCTTGGATTCTCAAATAAAATCTCGATGGTATTTGAAAGAGTTGTTTTAAAGTACAAGTAGACATTTTGTAAAATATTACCATCATTGATGTTTGTGAAGTGTTGGGAGAATTTTCGAAAATGATTTTTAACGTATTGTTGTATTTTCAAATAATTCGAGTGAATGATTTTCAAAAATCTTTGACACCATAAAAATATTTTATTTCAAAAACCAATGCGATTTTTATTTTCAAAAATATATAGTGAAAGATGAAAAATCCTACTCGATGTAAAGTTCAAACTCGGATTGGGAAATGTTAGAGTATGTAAGAATGATTTGATGATCTTGCATGGTTAACTTGTTAGTTGTTAACGGTGATGATGATACGTAGAGGCATGATGACTTCAAATGATTTCAAACGAGACGGTTAAAGTACGTTGTTTACAAGTTTTGATGAAACAACCTGAGGTACCAAAAGTACTTTTAAAGTTTATTTTAAATAGCATACAAATCCAAGGATTTTCAAAAGATTTCCTTTAAAAGGATACCTCGTGGATTTTCTTTTCGAGTTGTTATTGGTTACCTTATGTGATATGTCGTGCTGAGTTGGTACTTTAGTATTATATTTTGCGAAGTTGTGCAATCGTATTGAGTGGGGATCCGCTTAGTATCTTTGATGGGCGAGAGGACGATCGTGACCACGATACTAATGGCCATGAAGATCGGATGTGGACCAAGAGGGTATAGTCGGGAAGGTTGCTATTCCGACCGCCGTTCGTTGTTTAGGTTTCGGGACGAAACCTCTTTTAAAGGTGATATGATGTAATACCCACATTTTTCTTTCTTTCTCTTCTGTTTCGTCCAACCGTAACGACTCGACTGTGTTCGTTGATGCTTCTGACCTGGTGTTGTTTCTCACCTTTGTCATTCGAACGAGTTCTGATATTGTCCTAAATTGATCTATATATCGTTGTGACCTTTCCAAGTTCGGAAAATTAGTCTCGTTTTCGATCTTCCAACCCTTGGGCGGTGGAATTCCGTATTTGTTCAGCGATTGGCTCGCGTTTTGATTGACGTACCGTTGGGATGGTCAATCGTATTGATTTTCGTCCGTTGTGTTTTGTGATTATTCGGATAATTGACTTGATTGTATTATCCATTTGATGACGCTCGTTACTTGTTGGTTTTGTTATATCCCTAACGGCGACGTCGTGTTGGTCGTCGTGGAACGTGTTTTCACGCCGTATATTCCTTTGCGTTGCTTGTAACGTTTCGCCGATGGGTGTAAGTTACGCGTTTCCTTGCGTATCTCGTTGAGTTTTCCTGGCGGGATATTGCTTTTGCCTACTTGTTTTAAGTTTCGAGACGAAACTTCTTTTAAGGAGGGTAGAATGTAATATCCGCAATTTTCGATTTCCGGTAAATTTTCTTTTTTTGGCGGAAGTCTGTTTTGACGACTCGCTCATGACCGTTTCGTCATTCCGAGAATGATTATATCTGCACTTTTTGTCATCCGAGTTCGTTTCGGTATCGTTTTGTTGAGTTCCGAGCTTTTTAGCGACTTTTCCGCACTTGTGCTCGATTCTTGCGAATCTCATCCGAAACTGTTGATTCGAGTTTCTCGCAAGTTCATTTAATGTTATTATTCGTGTTGCGAGCTTTGGTTCGGTGTTTCGATCACGTATCGTGATTTTCGGACATTTTGGGCCATTTTTGTAATTTCCCAAAGTTTGGGGTAATTACTTCCGTTGTCGAATTCCGACACTTCGGGTGGTCGGAATCGTGTGTTCTCTCAGCGCTTGGATTCGTCCTTGCGAGTACTTCGTAACCGTATCTTCGATTTTTACTCAGGTTCGGGTTTCGGGGTCGTCCGGGCCGTCGGAGTGGCCACGACCGAGTCACGGCCGGAGCAGGGCGCTTTGGCGAGTTCTGGCCGTAAGGTTCGATTCTGGCCGTAACGTGTGCGATTACGGCCGTAAGGCGTGATCGGGTATGGCCTTATGGCGCTTGGCGGCTTCTGACGAAGGCGATTCTGGCCGTAATGTGTGCGAAGTTCTGGTAGTAAGTGTCCATTTGGTCTTTGGCGATTTACAGCGAATGCGATTCTGGCCGTAAGGCTGCCGAGTTCGGCCGTTAGGGACCGAGTTACGGCCGTAAACCTTGCCGATTATGGCCGTAACCTGCCGGCTATACATAGCACTGGCTCGGCAGACTTCATTTTTACCCGATTTTTCCTTCTTTGGCGGCGGCGGAGTGCGGCAGAAATGGAGTTCTTGGCCGATTCTAATCATTTCCAAGGCATTTTGGAAGATCCTGGTTGATTATATCAACATCTAATCCGTGTATTTCGTCGAATCAGGGTATATTTCTTGATTATCCTTCAAGTTGACTTTTTGGAGAAATTGTTCTTGATTTCATTTCTAATCCGATTTTGATACATCGATTGGTGTAGTATGATGTTATTAATCATGTTCTATGGGTTGTACCTCCATATATCAAGTTTGTTTAACTCGATTGACGATTCGAGTGTTCTTGGGAATTATTGAACATTTAGTGTTCGATTAAATGTCCCAATGAGTTCCTTTCGATAGTTTGTTGGGATTTCCGTCCTTTTTGCCTTAATTCTTGTCGTAATCATCTTTTGTTGTTCCTTCCGGAGGATTATAGGTGCTCGAGGATTTCCGATGTTGAATCCCGTTTGGTGATTGATGATTCGTGTGGTGTTATTCTCGTAGTACTCGTGGTGCTATTGCGTTCTTGATATTGTTCGGGGGTTCGGGGCTATTCGACCGTATTTCATCCGTCGTCTGGTTGCGATCGTGGTTTCGAGGCAAGTATCTTGCCCATACATTACGTGTTTTGTGGATATAATGGTTGCTAGGTGTCGATATGTGCTAAATAAATATTTATAACCATTTTTCAAAAGAATCGGTATATTTACCATCATGCTTTTCGTAAAGGTGAACCGTGCGTGTCGGGAATTAATATGCTTAGTTGGATATGTGTGTTAGTGACGAGTATAGGATCACCTTACTTTCGTGTGACGTCATTATGTATGATTATGGCGTCGGTAAATGTCTGATGTAATTCTCTTGTGAAATTATGTGCTTGGAGTTACGTGGTTATGGATGAATATGAGAGTTCGTGTGATATTGGTTGTGTCGTTCGGTCTGTTGAGATCTTGTACTCCCTTGTGAATTGTTATAGTCTGGGTCGTGAGAACGTGTTGGATAATGTGGCCATTCTAGCAAGGTACCTCGACTATATATATTTTGTGTGTTTGACCTTTGAGAGTTGTGGTTTTGTAACTGTGAGTTGTTACTCTTCCACAGGGATGGCATGTGGCCTGCGGGGGCCGATACTAATGGGTACGGCCACCAAGTGGACTTGGGTGCGTGTGTTGATTCTCTTCCACAGGGACGGTTCGACGGGACCTCTGCGGGCGATACTAATGGGTACGGCGCGGAAGTGGTTTCCCACAGGGGACGGTCCGGGGCCTGCGGGGGCGATACTAATGGGTACGGCCACGGGTTACCAAGGTGGTTTCGTGATATTGATGTTGATGTTTTGATGATTAATTGTGATATTGTCAGGAGTATCACAATGCTTTGCGCTCGGGGTCGAGAGACAATATATATCGAGTCTTGGTGCTTAGCTAGAATGGCATAAGGTTAATGTTTTATGTGTAAATTTCACATGTAAGTGAATTGAAGTGGATGATAGGGACGTGGACCTGTGTTTTGTGACCGTAATGGTTGGGCCGTGGACCCCGTGTTTTGTTAACGGATTTGTATTTTGGAAAATGAACTTTGGGGCTGTGACCCTAAATGACTTTCGAGGAATTAAGAACTTTTCGATTTCAAATGTTTTCAAAACTCCCGAGATTTCGAAATGTTTTCAAAGTGCTTACTTGCCTTGTTTCTGCTTTCAAGACTTAAACCATTTTTTTTTAACTAAATATATCTCGGGAAGTCTTTCGATGTATTCTCGGAATGTGTTGTGTATGGCTCGTATTTGCATTTTATACTTGCAGTAGCGAAACAGTGGAGTTTTGCTAACCCCCGAGTAATCGGGGGGTGGATATCTGTATTGTGTCCAGGTACATGCAGGTTTTCGGGAGCAAGACACAGGATCGGTACGAGGGATGATGAAAGACGAATGATACTAATCACACGAAGGCCAGTTTTGGGTTCAGTTAGTCGGAGTCCATTGTATTGTCTTTTCCGCTGTCTTATTGTTCGTTGTTGCAAGTATTTTACCCTTGCGTGGGTATGAGTCTGGATGAGTTATGTATTTTTATTTGTAAGTCTGTGTCGAAAGACCAAATCGGTGTATTGGTTCGATATTTTGATTCGTCGGTATGTAATGTAATGTGTTGTTTTGATGTCTAGCCTGGTGGATCCTCGCGGAGAGGGTCTGCGGCGTGTAATATTCCCGGTTCGATCTGGGGATGTTACACAGAGGATGTTGAGTGAAGGCATTGCACTTGCTATTATGTAAATCATTAATATAAGGCAATGGATGTTTCTTTATTTACTGGTAGTTACTGGCATTCCTAACTCGTAAATATACATATAGAAACTAGTCCGTGTATTTGAGAGCAAAATGTTCCACTCCTTACTGGATAAGGGGGTCGGCACTGGAAAGGTTTATAGCTCAAATACTTAATCGTTCACAAGTTTATGAAACTTGACTGGGCGTTTAGTTTATGAGAAGACTTGTATGACGTGTTCTTTGACATGGAGAGTGCCTCGTCGAACACTAATGGTTAGTGGGAGCACACGTTATAGGTATGCTAATTGGATTAGTATACTCGAACTGACTCACCCTCGATTCGTCACACGGATTTCACTCCGGGACAGTCAATGACAGAATCGAAAGGTTGTGATAGGTATTCGTGAACCTTCGACTTGAGGATTTAGTAGGGATGTGCTTGTGACGTCAAGATTTTCATTAGAGTAGTTCGACCCTGTAAACCGGGAGGCGGGGGTCAACCTCGACGTGCATCTTGACGGGCAAGTAGCAGGTCCTACTGAATACCAAGATAGAATTCGTTCTCCCGTTAGTGAGCGGGTTATATGTCCTATGCGGTTATTGGCAGATGATATCATAAGTCTTTGGCCAAAGCATTGGAGCTAGTTGTATTATATACACGACATCTCGATGATCTCGATTTGCATTAACGCATGCATAGCATCAAGTACAGATAGGGTTTGACTGACCGTGATCCTATAACTTGATCGGGACATTTGAAAGAAGGGTTTATACGTTTACTGGTATTCACGACAGAATGGTTCTTGAATGATCCCAATCATTCGTTCTCGATTAAGTGCAGTGTAGGCCGCCAGGCTGGCTAGGTGGTGCTACTACTCTTTGGTTCCTCCCATTGCTGACTGAGACGGACCTACCGATTCGCGCAATAGGATTGACGACGGAATGAATCGAGCTCATTCTCTCATTATGAATATTAGATATTGGATATCTAAATTTGGGACATTGGATGTTTAAATTGATTTATTGGATAAATTAATATATGGCCTAATGAATTAAATAAATTACTGGGTGATTAATTTAATTCATGAATATAATTATTTCTTGGAGAAATTAATTATGTTATTTTGCATTTGATATGTTTAATTAATTGGATTAATTAATCGATATAAATACATCGAATCGAAATCGGAATTTATCTGTTTGGACCCACGGGAGTCCGAAACGAATTGAACTCGTCCGTTTTTCACCTTGGTCGCCCCCCATTATTTCCACCTACTTTTCTATTGTCTTTGTTTCCATTTCTTAATGGAAGACAAACACTTTAGTGGGGATCACTCATGTGGCATGAGTTGTTCAACATATGGGTAGAATTATAATAAGAAGGGAAGACTTCTATCTCAAATGAATTCCCAATTCATTTCATACGATTATTGAAGTGAGTTCAAGAGAGAGAAATGTTCTTTCTCAAAGTCTTCTACTTCATCTCATTTCTTGAGAGTTTTTCTTAGAGAAAAATCAAGAATTCAAAGAGAGATTGTGAGTTATACACTTAGAGTGTTATAATTTCATATTGGAAGCTTCATCACTTAGCTCTAGCCGTATCCTCGGAGGATAGCAAGGTGATCGTTGTTCCGGTCGTTTCTCCGGCGCGTGGCAAGTATAGACGCGGTACTTTCGGCATTGGATCATCCAAGGGCTTGGAGCGGATTGGATTCGTAGAGATAAATCTAAAGCTTGGGGAATAGCGCAAGAGAAGGACACCATTTAATCAACGACTACAAGGGTATGTTTTCTTGTATCTTTTGTGTTTCGTTTTTATATTCATATATACGTAGCTCGATCGATCCTCGTAGGGATTCAGATCGAATTAATTTCCATTTTACCATTTCCGCTGGGCCTTCGTTTTAGGCACCGAATCCCAACAGTTGTATCAGAGCGTAGGTCTTGCGATCGTATATACGATATTAGCATTTGGAATACTTGATTAGATGGTAAATGATTTGGAATCATTTTAGTAATAATTGTGGTATATGTTTTTCGTTCGTAATAATTGTATTTTTCGTAAGTTTATGTCTAACTATAAATCTTAAATTTATGGGAAATATAAATTATATTGAAGATATAAAAGTCGGAAAATAATGATATTTGATATCCGGTCGAAAATCTAGCCCCGAATCGTCGTCAGACGACTTTTTCGTCAAAAGGTGCATTCTGGCCGAGAGTGACTCGACCGTGTCCTAGGTGACTCGGTCGTGTCCATTGTCTGGCGAGCCGCTGAGCGGACCGGCCGTGTCAGGCGACACGGGCCGTGTCTGGCCGGCAGCTTCCGGAAGTGACTCGACCATGTCAGGCGACACGAACGAGTTTGGCAGGAAGGTCTAGGACACTGCCGGCATGACCCGATCGTGCCATTCGGCACGGGCCGTGCCCGGCCGGCAGGATGCCGGCAGTGACTCGGCCATGGCAGGCCATTTTCGCCCCGGCTCGATTTTTCCGTGTATTCTTAAAAATTAATCTCCCACATGTTAAATTGGATTTAATATGATTAAAATGATTTATGGTATTTCATTTTACAAGGGAAATTCGATTAATTGGAATAATTATGGTCGACCGAATTATTTTGAACGTTATCATATTACCGATTGTGTGAATCGATTGGATCGGTTCGTTTTGTTGATTGGATCAATGTATCTCTACGCTTTCCATTTATATAGTATTTATTAGATAAATGCTTTTGAATGGGGATGTGGTTCGTGGACTTAGTTTTGAATCGTTCGTTTTATTCGATTGGAAGGCTGTTTTGAGCCTATTTATTTTACTAGAAATATTTGTATCTAGGATGCAATTTTCAATGTAAAATTTATATGTAATGACGAAGACCGGAGGAAGATCCGTTTCGAGAAGACGAAGATTCAAGACGAAGACTTGTAATTAGATTACGGAGTTTTTGTTTTCTAGGAATGGTCCATGAACCACATTTTGGTAGCAACTAGGTTGTGAATGGTTGTTTCATATTGTATGAATGCCACAAACGCGCTTAAATAATTAATGTGCAAAGTGTAACGTTAATCGCGAAAATTCTCCCATGACAAATTATTAAGTTTAAAAGGTTTCAAGGTTTTCCTTCCCTCCATCGAGCTTTCGGGAAATTGAAATCCAAACCGGATGTGCTATGCTTCCGAGTTATCGGGGTAGTCATTTGAGGAGGACGGATAAATTATCGGGAGCGCATTAGATGCCTTCGGTTGGAGCAAATTTTATCCCTAGAAACCTGATAGGTTGCCGGATAAGATTCAATTGTGAAACTGATTTGCGTCGATGGTATAAACTTAACTTGTTCACGAACCATAGAAACCGTATAGGTTGAGGGGAGTGAACAAGGGAAAAAAGAAGATCGAATCATCCATTAGATGGGTTGGTGTTGGACACCACTTTATGAAAATTAATAGACTAGAAACCTGTTCGGTTGCCCTCTATTAAGATTTATAAAGAACTCGATCACCACTATGAAGTAGAGCGACGATACTTCCGGATTTCACATGGGAGTGTGTTGTTCCGATAAAAATTGTGGGAGCTGGGTAACAAGAATAGAAAATAACTTAATTCTATACTCAGAACATAATTGAACGAGTCACTAATTAATATGTCGTACTTAATGCAGACATAACTCTCAATATGACAATGAATCCACTCGAAATTCTACTCGAAAAGAACACCTTAATGGGACCTAACTTTGTGGATTGGCTCCGCAATCTGATGATTGTCCTCAGTATAGAGGCACTGGGATACGTCTAGGAGACGGACATTCTCGCGCCTCCAGTGCGGACAAGAGCCAATCAGGAAGAGATCGAAAACCACGAAAAGTGGGTTAATGTAATATCCTAGAATTTCACTATGAATTTTTCGCATTATTTTATCTGGGATGTACTGTACAGAGTGGGACCGACGCGATATGAGTGGATAATTTTGGAAACCGTGACAGTCGTGCCAGTATGTCTATCGAGGTTATTTTGATTCTAGGATATTACATGCTTGGTGTGTTTTCGATGTCGGATGTACCATATGAGTATTTGTATGATTTCCGTACTTGGTCGATAGTTGTAATTGAGGATAACGTGCATCAGACGTACTGTTGTGTCACGATTTATTCATCCCGACAGGCGATCGACTATAAGGCCGAGCGACCAAGTCAACTCCAGTCAAACTATGGCTAGCTCGCCAAGTCGAAGATATCAAGCCACCATCAGGTACCTAGCGATCGACTCCCAAGGCGATCGCCCTTTGGCAGCTGGCGATCTACTCTAGTGACCGGCTAAGGGTAATCGACCTACGCCCCGAGCAGAGATGATCGCCCGTCTAAGTCATCGAAGACTGGATCTCAGAAAAGCACCCACGTGCAGATCCATAAAAGGCGCTGACAAGATCTTTTGCTAACAGACAAGATCTTTGACCAAAGCCTGTCACCTACCCCACCTACCGGCATGTGCGCCGAAAGTTGTCAGTAGGGCCGCATGTGACTAACTCAGGACGCGTGTAAGCTCCCCATTGGACCGAGTAGTTGACTGCCAACAACTCCTGCAGGCTTTGAGGGGACAGGCCCATGTGCTAAAAGACGATCGCCCGATTATTATATTGCAGTAAAAGCGATCGCCCGGCGTATCCAAACCCTATAAATAGAGAACCTCCTCCTACTGGAAAAAGGTTCTCAGTTCCGAATTCATTCTGACTTACGCTCAGAGCCCATTCTCTCACATTCCGATACATTCACGGAAATACTGAAGAACATACACATCATCAAGCTCCCGGCTATCTCACCGGAATCCATCTCAGGACTTCTCTCTCCAAATCTCTCGTCCAGAAGACGATCGGCAGAAGCAGCAAGTCTCCACTAGACAGATTCCAAGGGATTCATAAGCCCAGAAGCCCAAACATCCAGCTAAATACTCGCCGTGAGAGACGATCGATCTCTCACCGCGCATTATTCATCTCCTTTGTTACAAGAACTCTCAGAGCATCAAATCTGGTTCTTCCGGCAATCTACACGCTCACTAGCTAAGATAACAAGAAACTTTACACTCATTGTAATTGTATTCTTACATTAGTACTTGTATCCCCGAATATCGGTATTAATAATATCTCGCGAGAGCATTCAAGCCCGGGACTAACAACCCCGGCAAATCTTGTGTTATTTATCTTTCTCACGGAAGTGCTCTTGCATTTGTTTGCTATCCCATCCATTCCAGCAATATCTATCTCCGGATAATATTTTGGGTAGCAACAATTGGCGCTAGAGGAAGGGGCCCCCTCTAACCCTCATATTTTTATTTCTACCGTCCTGAAGAACACTCACTGTTCTCGGGGCAAATACTTGAAGTGACACTCACTGCACTTCAAAGAAAACCTCCAGAATCATGACATCCGCCGGTCCATCGAAGAAAGCTGCTCTCCGAACCGCCGGACACCATTTCCCGGCTCAGTCCGAACCCCAGCCGACGACAGGGGGAAGCCGCGGCAACGCGAGACTCTCGATCCCGCATCCGAGAGATGGCCCCAACCTCTCACTCGATCAGTTCCAAACCGAGGAACAGATCGAGGAGGCTATGGCCATCCTGGAGGAGCGACGGAGAGCATGCGCGCCGCCCGCGATAACTCCCTCGATCATCCGCCGCATGGGAAAACGGAAATTCAATGGGCTACTGAACGAGCGATCGTCAAAAAGCCCCAATTCGCGAGGAAAGGCTCTCGCCGGCCGGGACGGATCCATATTCGATCGCAGGATGCGACCCATCCCGGCCAGGGCACTCTATATCCACCTTGAAAAGACGGAATCCGAATCCGTCACGGGAGTTCGGCCTCCTCACCTCACGGAACGCATATCGGCCATCGACTCCCGCCCGATCGCTGGGGACTCAGTACTCAATCGCCTCGGCTCCCGCTCCAATCGCCGAGCCGCTAACAGTCAGGCCACGGCGATGGCCGCCATGCAACGCCAGCTCGACGAGATGAGAGCACTATTGGACACTGGGGCAAGCACCAGCAAGGTCGCCGGGCCGACCGAGCCACTCGCGGTCCACATCGAGCTTGCCCCCATACAACCAACGATCGCTCCTCCTAAAACACCTCTGTATAAGGGGAGATCGGACCCCGAAACCCACCTGATTAAATTCCGAATTTACATGACTGGGTGTGGGGCATCTGATGCAACCAAGTGCCGGATCTTCCCGCTGACATTGGGCGAGCTGGCCCATAAGTGGTACGTCTCACTACCACCACGATCGGTCACCTCTTTTAAGAAACTGGCGAATGACTTCACGTCATACTTCGCCAGCAAGGTCGCCAGACCAGAAGGCCCCCACCGCATGATAAAAATCAAGCAGGGGAAGGACGAAACTGACGCAGATTACATCGACCGGGTAGACGAAATCATCCTCACCGGCGAACCCGTCAGTGATGAGCTCGCTCTCTATTCGGTCATGGGGGGATTCCACGGTCACTCCCCCATGTTCAAACATCTCTCCAAGGATATTCCCCCAACTTACGCGACCTTCCGCGCTAAAGCTGCCAACTTCCTGGCCAGGCAAAGGCTACTCACCCTCCGCTTAGACGAGGAAACGCCACCTCTTGCCCAGAAGATAGCGATCGCCAAAGCGAAGAAGGCGATCGCCAAGACACCCGGAGATTTCAAGGCTTTCGAGGACATGGAAGCCCATCTCCTCCATACGTTCAACAGAACTCCGGCACATATTTTCTATGCCATCAAGGGGCACGAAGAGCTCAAAAAGCCAAAGGCGATAAGGGACCACGGTCACCTGGACAACAATCAATATTGTGCCTACCACAAGAGTCCCGACCACAGCACCAACAAATGCCGCGACCTCCTCAAACAGCTCTGGAGATTGTTCGAGGAGGGCAAGTCGATGACTTATTGGTTTAGCCGAAGCCCCTACCAATCTCTATAGACGATCGCCCGAGTCGAACACAAAACAGGCTGGGAAGCTCATACGAGCCGACCCCTGGATCAACCTCGGCGATCGTCTCTATATGCTTCAAACAAGAGAAGGAGACCACGGAAGTCACCCCGATCTCCCTCCTTATTTAAGAAACTGGAGGACTCGATCGCCATCTGCAGTTCACCATCTAACACGATGGACTAAGGCACGAGATCGCCTCCCCCGCACAACGTACACCGTCGAAGGTCGGCATCTACATGACGATCCAAGGTGGAAGAGTGCAGCCATGGTCCTGGCGGTCGATGGAACCGACTGCTTAGGCCATGCAAGGTCCTTTTAGGCCAAGATCGCCCGCCCTTCGTTTAAATACGAGGCCGGCGTAGTCTGAGGGCCCTCCAAAATTAATCAGTGGACACGATCGCTCGCCCTCAAAGGTTCATCACCTAACATGGTGAACCCGGACAATGCGACGTGCCGCAACCCCGTCTCAACGTACACCGTCGAGGTCGGCCATCTCCATGGCTGGCCGAGGTGGAAGCAGAGCTAACAAGCCGCGGGCGCGGAGTTGATTCATCCGACGCTGCCCCGCGCAAGGACTCCTCTAGACCGAGACCGCACGCCCTTCGTTTAAATATGAGGCGAGGCGCAGCCTAATAGAGGACCCTCATAATAAAGTGAGTCACGAGACACTCAATGTCTTCGCGCATCAAGACATGATCAAGGAGTCGGTCCGTCGAACTCCGCGATCGTGCACGGTTCCTCAAGATGGACGACCGTCCCCGAGGATTCGACAAAGTTGAAGACAGCTCACTCAAGGAATTATTTTCATCCCCTTACTTCCACTAAGTGAATAAAAACAAGGGGCAATAAGAGTGCGGACTACCTACACGATTTATCGTCGCTATTCAACCACATACGGAGATCGTCATTTTTCCAGATGTAGTACAGCGATCGTATTTGTTGTAAAAAGTCATCTTTATGAGTTTATCAATTCATTTGGAACTACCCTTGCAACGATCTCTCCTCACACATTTGTACAAAGTCAAACAAAGACTTAAAAATAACCATTCATTCAAGTGATCAGTCAGAAAGACAAATGCTCATTTCATTACTTGAAAAATCGGAGTACATGATCGCCCGAAGGCCTAAGTACTACAAAAGAAAGCTACAAACTACAAAGAAAGTAAGCTAAAAACATCAAAAAGGAAGCGCCTCAGGCCCGCTCGCCTTCGCCATCGCATCCGGCGCGGTCCCCTCATCTTCGGAGCGTCGGATGAGCAAGACTGTCCGAGACGGATACTACTCAAATCCACGCCGATGTCCGCTGAGTCCAAGATCGGCAAGGAGAAAGCCGAATTGAGAGGATGCTCCAATGCATATGACTTGAATTTCTCGGCAAGAGGACCGACCTCCAAGCCTCCCTTCTTAGCCGCTCGGATCGAGTCGGCGAACGCCAAATAATAGGCGAACTCGCTGACATACTCCAAGTTTTGGAAGGGATCGGCCTTGGTCGCCTCAACCTCTCCTCTCAGCTCGGCCATCGCTTTTGCGACCCTCGAGCTCGGCCTCCTCGCAGCCGACCTTCGCCTCCGCCCCACCGGTCACCGAGCGATCGTCACCTTCGGGCGATCGGCCTCCTCTTCAGCAACGTTCCTCGCCTGGACGGCGTCCTGCATCTGGTCCCGGAATCGGTCGACCGCCATTCGATATTTCTCAGTCTCCTTCTTCTCCAGCTCAAGCTCATGGCTCGCCCGCTTGGCCGCCTCCAAGGAGTCCTTCTCCATCGCTGCGATCTTGTCAGCAAACTCGGCGTTCTCTTTCCGATCCGCCTCAAGATCCTCCCCAAGGCGAATAGTGGAGGGCCGCCTCAAACTCCCGAGCACTGACGGCCATGGTCGCCGTCAAGAGAAAGGGCGACAACAAGATTCATCGAACTCGACGATCGCGGCCGGCGATCGCATCCAGATCGCTTGTCCACGCCTTCGCAAAGCGTATGCCTTTGCTCACATAGGGAGGAATGTCGCAGGAATGGCGAGGAGATCGACTCGCCAGGAAATCCACGACCATCGGTGGACAAGACGGGTCTGCGCGACGGATCCTGCACCAAAACACCAAGGTCAATACAACTCCTATGCAGATGCAATTTTCAACACAAAAATGCTATCTACCTCTCAGCCTTCTCGGGATCCCGACCGAAAAACGGTTTCCCTCGAGGAGTCTCTGCATCCGCAATCGCCATCTCCCGCAGAAAAGCCGCAGAGGACGGCTCGCTCTCCGGAGCAACTATGGTGATCGGAGGCGCGGCGATCGGCACTTCATCGCCCGGGGCAGGAGACGAAGTTTCTTCCGGCCTCGGCCTCTTGCGATTGGCTCGAAGCCCCACCTCCGGAATTTCCTCCTCAACCACGACCTACTCCACGCGAGGCTCCGGCTCCACGCGAGGCTCCGCCTCCGGAACTATAGGCAATGCAACGGGTGGGACCCGAGTCGACCTCCTCGCGTGGAGGCGGCCTAGGACTCCTGGGTTCGACATAGCGATCTCCAACGGAGGCTCCAAAAAGCGAGGGAAACGAACCTCTGCAGTTAAAGACGATCGACTAACGGTCAGACACTGTCCTTAAAATAAGGCGATCGCCTAGTAAGTGAAGATCGCAGGACCACATACCTGGCACCGCGAGATGTCTCGGGAAGCGGAATAATCGAGCCGACAACCAGCGACTCTCCTTGTTGATCCGAGCGGCGTCTAGGTCGTCGTCCGACAAGCTCCTAATCCGCTCCCAAACAACGAGAAAGTCGAAAGGCAGCTCCTCGATCGCCGGGATATGAAAGCTTCGCAAAACAGTAAATCAAATTAGATCACCCAAAACGCATCCAAACGAAGGGAGAGTCTAAACCCTTACCGGGATTCCTCTCCCGAAATTCTGGGGATCTCCGGTCACAGGATTGTCGCCGAAGCTCTCCACTTGCCAGCGACCCAGAACCACTTCGTCTGATCGCCACGTATCTTATTCGGGACTCCATGGATCACCCGACCAGATCGGCCTTGAATATGGTAACCGCCGACCAACCCTCTGTGAGCCGTCAGTTTAAACAAATGATTCATCTCCAACGGCGACGGGAGGCGGTACAGGCGGTGACCGCCCAATAGGGTGAAAGTGCAAATGATTTGGAGCCAGGCGTTCGGCGTCAGCTGAAGTGGCACCACATTCCAAGCGGCCAACAGATGGGAGACCGCAAAGGACAGAGGGAAGCATAGCCCGGCCTCCATAACGGCCTCACTCACTGCGACCATACCCATCGGAGGCTGGTCGGCTCGTTCATTCTCCGCGGGCGCGAACATGTCCACATCTGAAGGAACATGGAATCTTGTCCTCCAGACGGCCAGATCTCTCCTGGTCGTCGAGCTCCGTATTTGGCCGAGCGACCACAACGATGGCCGCGCTGCACGACATCGCGACCGCTTGGGAAGCACATAGGGATAAGCGACCGAATATCCCCGGAAGTCGAATCTCGGAGTAGGACCGGCTAACCTCTCCATTATTTCAGCAAAGGCCCTATAGGCCCGACCAAAATCACTATGAGTAAGCCCTGATCGCCAGATCTCTCTCGATCTGCGATCGTCTCTCCTCAGCAGCCGACTCCCTAGCAACATCGGCCTCATTGAACAAAGCCTCAACTTCAGCCGGGTCGATTCCGGCTCGAATGGCTTCGGCCGCCGTCTCCAGGTGGAAGACGGAAGAAGTTTCTCCCCGGGCAGCCGATGTCCCGGCGGCAGAACTAGTTCCCGCTCCAAACGATGATGAGGTTCCGGCCATTTTCAGAGATAGGAAAGAAGAAAAGGATTTTTTCTTACCCTACAGTGAAATCGAACGACGATCGGCGCTAAGATCTTCAGAAAATTCGGCAGCAGGACCTTCTTTCTCCAATGCGTACGCGTGAGTGAGACTGCGGCCCCGCGCCCCCTTTTATAGGAGAAAGCAGGGACCCGATTGCAATAAGGGAAAACCTCAGGGGTCGGATCTCAAACGGCGCACTAGTTGACCCCCTCGAGACCCGCGTACGCGTCTTTTCGAGACGCGCGCCCGAGGAGTCATTAATGACCGTTGGCGTCCTCCAATAGAAGCCCGACACGTGCGCGAGACTTTTCAACGCCCGCTGCTTTTCTCTCACAGATTCGGGCCGCCAACCAGGTCGTCCGAAACTCGTGATATATCACTCAAAGACGATCGCTTGATTCAATAAAACACTTAGTCGCTCACAAAAATTCAGCGATCGCTAAGAAAGCCACCTCACCCCACGTTTCCAACGTATGAGCGAGCCGGGGCAATTGTTGTGTCACGATTTATTCATCCCGACAGCGATCGACTATAAGGCCGAGCGACCAAGTCAACTCCACCAAACTATGGCTAGCTCGCCAAGTCGAAGATATCAAGCCACCATCGTACCTAGCGATCGACTCCCAAGGCGATCGCCCTTTACCGGGCGATCTACTCTAGTGACCGGCTAAGGGTAATCGACCTACGCCCGAGCAGATGATCGCCGTCTAAGTCATCGAGGACTGGATCTCGAAAAGCACCCACGTGCGAGATCCATAAAGGCGCCGACAAGATCTTTTGCTACAGACAAGATCTTTGACCAAAGCTCGTCACCTACCCCACCTACCGGCATGTGCGCCGAAAGTTGTCGCAGAGGGCCGCATGTGACTAACTCAGACGCGTGTAAGCTCCCCATCGACCGAGTAGTTGATCGCCAACAACTCCTGCAGCTTTGAGGACAGGCCCATGTGCTAAAAGACGATCGCCCGATTATTATATTGCAAGAAAGGCGATCGCCCGCGTATCCAAACCCTATAAATAGAGAACCTCCTCCTACTGGAAAAGGTTCTCGGCCCAATTCATTCTCGACTTACGCCGTGAGCCCATTCTCTCACATTCCGATACATTCACGGAAATCTCAAGAACATACCCATCATCAAGCTCCGGCTATCTCACCTAATCCATCTCAGACTTCTCTCTCCAAATCTCTCGTCCAGAAGACGATCGGCAGAAGCAGCAAGTCTCCACTAGACAGATTCCAAGGGATTCATAAGCCCAGAAGCCCAAACATCCAGCTAAATACTCGCCGTGAGAGACGATCGATCTCTCACCGCCGCGACTGTTCATCTCCTTTGTTACAAGAACTCTCAGAGCATCAAATCTGGTTCTTCCGGCAATCTACACGCTCACTAGCTAAGATAACAAGAAACTTTACACTCATTGTAATTGTATTCTTACATTAGTACTTGTATCCCCGAATATCGGTATTAATAATATCTCGCGAGAGCATTCAAGCCCGGGACTAACAACCCCGGCAAATCTTGTGTTATTTATCTTTCTCACGGAAGTGCTCTTGCATTTGTTTGCTATCCCATCCATTCCAGCAATATCTATCTCCGGATAATATTTTGGGTAGCAACACGTACCATATGAGAATATTTTCGGGATTTCATATATGTGTTCAGTATGTCGTATGTTCATATTTGTTATGTCGAGAAGTTGGACAGGAATTGCTGGAAATAGCTAAGTATGGATCTTTTAACGTACGTTAAGACTTTGAGATAACATACGGCAGTGACTCGCTGGGGGCTAGGACTGGCCGATTACGTGCGTAGGCTGTGGCTTACGCCGTAAGGGCTCAAGCATGCACGTAAGGACCCGCCGTTACGACGTAAGGCCGCCGCCCAACCGACAAGAAGGTAGGCCAAGCCGTTACGTGACGTAACCCACGGCCGATTACGCACGTAAGGTGCCGCGTGTCTCGCCTATATAAGTCCTGGACCGAGTCATCCTTGTCATTTTTCGTTTTTCTTCGTTCCTTCCGCGATTTCTTCAGCAAAAATGATGGTTTTGAGTAGAATCAACTTATAACAACATGTTTTGGAAGTTGGAATCATGGATTAACATCATCTTCCACCCGGATCGAAGGTAAGAACACCTAAACTTTTGGTTTTTGGATGTTTTTGAGGTTTCTTGGTGTTTTGGCCGATTTGCTTCGTTTTGATTCAGATTATTGATAGAACTTGATTGTATACTCATAATCATTCAATACTCTTGATGTTTTGTGGAACGAATTCGAGTATTTCTTTGAATAATCGATTGAATTGGACTATGCCTACAAAGTATTCGATGAAATGTCTCAATGAGTAGAACTTGGAAAATTCTACACGTTTTCGTATGAATGGTGGTTGAATTGATATTGTTGTGATTGTAACACCCCAAACTAGGCGGATATTACAGTGCCGTGAATCCCCGACTGGGACCCACCAGGTGAATGAAAATGATGAATTAAATAATATAATTGTAGTACCGAACCACATTATATTACCAAATACTCCGATGAGGAGTTTAAGTACAACACACCAGGACAATACCGAATACTAGTATATTTTATATGAAGATAAAATACACAACACAGAATGAAACGGAATATCCAAATGAAAGTCTGCAGCGGAAATTAAAGGACAACAACATGAATAACTGAAAGATCAGGGCCCCTACTAGTATCACTGGGACTCCTCGACGTCAGCATGCTATTCCCATGCTTTTGCCTTGCCATGACCTGAAAAACAAAATCCCAAATGGGTCGCCATACGTAACAACAATCCTCAAGGGTTGAAAAATACACAATCATGATCTAACTGAAGTTATGAAATATCCTTAGTTATGAATTACGCTGAAGAGGAGTATCATAGTACGCCCGTAGTGTTCTGTGCAAGTGTACAAGACGAATGACCGGACACACCCGTCCTTGTACCTAATTAGTCTCACGGAGGTAATCTGTTACCGTGTGCACAGTCCAATGTATCACTCCCAATACATGGCCATCACGTGCCCGACTAAAAATTCCACACATCCGCACCCGGCCACGCAATATGAACTCAGAAGGTCATATGAACGAGAATGACCATAATGAATATCAATGAATAATAATAATCTGACAAACTCAAGAATGACTCACCGAGGTGAAATGATAATGAAGTGATTGATAGTTTCAATGAAATGATTGGAACCGTCGTTCCTCGTTAATGAAGTGATTATTCGACAATTACAAGTCTCAATATGATTAATACAATGATGAATGAGTTATGATTATGAAAGATCAACAACAAAAAGGAATGAATATCCTATTAACCGAGTAAGAATTAACTTACACAACACCGGTGACAATTATCCTTCCACGAACAACGTCCTAATTGATATATCGGTCGCTCGAACAACCTTGAATAAATACAATTACCAACAATCCGTTCAATATACGAATCAAACACGAATATAACGAACGCAAAATGTCAATACGATTAAACTAAGTTCATTGGGGCATAATATCGAACACCTTGTGGCCAACTTCGATTGATTACAACTAAACCTCAATAATACCAACACCAAATCCCCAAGAAGTGTTTCAAACCAACAAAACATTGTCAATACGATCAATAATCCGTTATGAATATCCAAATACGTGATTATAACAACAATTAATCGAAAACTCCCAAATCCAACTCGATATTCAAAGTGTTCTTGAATAATCCCTCAATAATCCAATGAATCTCTATACAAACTCATAATCATATACATATCCTTCTATATAACATGATTATAACGTCCAAAACATCATATTCCAATACGAATTCGAAATCCAAGATGTTGAAGAAATTACCTCTTGAAGATCCAACCACTTCGATCCGATGAATACGAGTTAAATCGAGTGTCCAATCTTCCCAAACGAATGAAGATGAAGAAAATCAAGTACTCCAGTGATTGATGAAGGAAAATCCCTCCCTCAAGCTCTCTCTCTCGGACAAGATTGAATAAAAGGGTGAAAATGAAGAAAAAGTCCCGGCCGGATCCTTATATACTGCCGGAAGTTACGGCCGTTGTAATATCCGCAATTTTCGATTTCCGGTAAATTTCTTTTTTCGGCGGAAGTCCATTTTGACGACTCGCTCAGGACCGTTTCGTCATTCTGAGAATGATTAATTCTACACTTTTTGTCATCCGAGTTCGTTTCGGTGTTGTTTTGTTGAGTTCCGTGCTTTTTAGCGACTTTTCCGCACTTGAGTTCGATTCTTGCGAATCTCGTCCGAAACTGCTGTTTCGAGTTTCCCGCATGTCCGTTTAACTTTGTTAGACGTGTTGTGAACTTCGGTTAGGTTGTTCGATCACGTATCGTGATTTCCGGGCATTTTGGGCCATTTTGTAATTTACCTAAAGTTACGGGTATCCGTATCTGTATTTGCTGTTTCGACCCGTTTCTTGGCCGCGTATGATTAATTGTTGTATTACGTTTTCATTTCGAGTCGTTGATGTCATCCGCGAACTTTTCGTCGTGTCCGTTCCGTGCGTTTTCGGAAATCGAGGCGTCGGGTCGTGGCCCGAGCACCGGCCGACCGGTGCGGCATCGGGAAGTCTTGGCATCGCCGAGCAGCACGGCAGAACCGGCGTAGCGCACGCTACGGCCGGACGCTGCGCGCTAGCTTCAGTTGTAGCGCACGCCGCCGAGCCGCCAGACGCTATCGGCCTCGGGCAGAGGGATTACGAGGTTCGACTCGGCCAGATCGGCGTAGCGCACGCCATCGTTAGCCGTGGCGCACGCTAACCGGCAGGTAGCGACGCCGCTTGGCACTGGTCGGTGGTGCCGGGTCATGCGGGCCATGGCCGAGAGTGCTCGGCCGATATCGGCCGATAGCGCACGCTAGTCCGGGAAGGCTAGCGACGCTAGTTCCGCCCAAGATATAAATGATGCATCACTGACTTTTTTCACCATTTTTCATTTCATTTCTCTTCGGTCCGAGGTCGGGTTTTGAGGAGACGAAACCATGTTGTTGGACAACAAATCCATGAAGTTTCTGAGTTTATATCACCGATCAATCATCCTATAACATCCTTCGATCCAGCGAATCAAGGTTAGATCTTTAGAACCCTACTTTTGGGTAGATTTGGGGGTTTTCGCGTTTTTGTCCGATTCGTTCCATTTTGTCGATTAATTCATGATGAATATGATTAATCTTGTTGGTATTCTTAGTTTCCCTACGGATTCATGGTATATTTCGTGATTTTTACGGAATCGAGAGGGTTTGGTTGAGGTCCGCCCTCGTTGTTGTTTATATACGAATATACATGAATCGTAGGCGGGTTTTCGGGTGTATTCCAATTCCGTATTCATTTAGAAATGGTTGTGATTGTATTCTTCGAATCGTTAGGTTCGGTTTCATTGGTTCCTAGCGTTCGTCGGTGACTTTCCTTTCCGTTCGTTGCGTCGTCAATAATTAAAGGCAAGTATTTTTGGAAATCTTTATGCTTAACGTGAAATGGTAATGTATATTGTGTGTGCTTTGCTCACCCTGGGAGGGTCCGACGGGGCCTCGGGGGAATCTATGACTTCACTCTGGATTCACGAGTTTGTTTCGCTAGCCAGCCCGGAAGGGGTCCTTAGAGACCTCGGGTGGGATTCATGGTGGCGTCCTGGTCCTAGGCGATGCCTGTGCGTGATTTGTTTTTATAAAGTAGCCAGCCCGGAAGGGGTCCTTAGAGGCCTCGGGTGGGATTCCTGGTGGCGTCCTGGTCCTAGGCAAATTGATTATTTGACTGTTTGTTTCCGGAAAAGACATGTCTCGTTTTGGCCCTTGAAATTGTTTGTTTTGGTACATGTACTATGAAATGTGTAAGCGATTGGTTTGCCTTGAATACTTGTACTAGCATAATTGCTAACCCCTTTGGGGACCCGTTGTCGGGGAAATTCTTGTTATGGATTTCAGGTTATGTTTAGCCAGACGAGCGGGCGCTGGGATGGTACGAGGATGACGGCCAAGGTTGTTGACATGTGCAATTGAGTCTTGTTATTTCCTACTGTCTCTTTTGATGTGGATGTTTGCCAAATTGTAAACTTATAGATTGTACTCGCGAGTACTTAGGCTTTTCCTTTCGGATTGTGTTTGGACTTCGTTGGAGTTACGGTATTTGTCGGTTGATGTTTATTATGCCGGTTGTACCGGACGTGTTGTTTTATGTTCTTGTTGTTAACAATTGTTTCCTTGCTAACCGAGACGGTTAGTCGAGAGGTGTTTTCTTGTGTTAGCCTGGTGGATCCCATGTAGGGGTCCACGGCACTGTAATACACCTCGAATATCTTGGGGGTGTTACAGAAATAGTATCGGAGCTCTAGGTTTATGGATACCTAGGCTTGTTGGTTATTTGGGTCTAGTTGTGTTTTGTTTTGCACATTGTCACACCGCTGCCGGCATCTCAGTACATCCAGTGCTCGTAAGTTTTCCTTACTCGATTCTCTTGTTTTCTCGTATTGAAATTTCACTTCTTGAACTGTGATTGCCTCTCTCGTACTTATCGTCGAGTTGTTTTTCGATCCATCCGGTTTGTGTACCTTTGATTCTAGTATTGCGCCGTCCTTTGTCTCTCTGGAGTATGTGCGCCGTTCTGGGCTTGACCGTTTGTCGTTTTGCGAGCCTTCCATCGCTAAACTTCCTAGCATTGGTGGGATCATTGGTGATCGAAAGATCCGAGTTTTGCTCCGTGGTATATTGTGAGAGGGCTTGACTCTCTAGTCTTTTGTTGTATGATGGAATCTGTGTTTGGTAATTGCGGTATACTAAATGTATGTTGAGCCGAATGTACTGATGGGTTGGACACCGAAGGGTGCGGTATGAAGTATAAGTTTCGAACATTGATATGTTCCGGTATAGATATTGATGGCAGAGTTTGTTGAGAAACTCACATAGCTGGTTTCGACATACGTCCAAATCGGTGACCTTTGGTTACGCTGTCAAACTTGAAGAGATAGTTTGACATATGCTTGGAATTAGTATTCCCGAGTTGCGCTTGTTGAACTGGTGATTTTTGAATGTCGTATATGCGTGTGTTCGGGAATTGTTGGTACTTGGCTAATTATTGTTATTTACAACTAATGTGTTTCTATTAATAGTAATACATGTGGCGTGCATGCTTGAAAATCTCTGAGACTTGATCGTATTGTGGGTTTTTGAAAAGTGACATGAATTTGGGCGAGCCAGCCTTGTATTTTCAAATAAAACCTTGTGTCGTATTTAAAGGTCGTGTTTAAAAGTGTTTAGGAAATTTTATAAAATGCTACCGCTGTTAAGCCCTTGTCGTGTTTAAAAGGGTCTTGAAAACGATTTTTAACTTATCGGTTTTATTTTCGAATAACTAGAGTGTACGATTTTAAAATCAGATTAGCCTGGGGAAACCTAGGCTGTCGAGTCAAGTTGTGTTGGTTGAGTTTTGTCTCGTCGGATTTTGTCTGACTTAGTTGCATCGCGATGCGTCGTTTGAGATCATTGGTCGTGATTAGTATCGAGGGGCGGTCGTCACTTATGTGCGACCTATGGTTGTAAAACTCCCTTCTTTATGTTGTGCCTCGTGTGACGCGAGTTATTTGTATGATTTGTTGCTAAATGAGGGAATCCTTCTGTGGATTTTGATTTCACGATATGTGTTTATTCGACTCTCGTATTTGGTTTATACGAGGAGTGTCGTCACTGTTGATGTATTTTCTGTAACACCCCCAGATTTAACCGGAAATATTACAGCGCCGTGGGCCCCGAGATGGAACCCACAAGGCTAAAGGAAATTTTCGCAAACATTTACAAATGCCCAAGAGGCCAACGGCGGTACTATCTTTAAAAATTCACAAAGATTTATAAAATCCGTTTATCAGAAACCGTCGTAAAATCTCATTTGAAATCTCAAGGCCAAACGGCCGACACTCAAAAGTTTAGAAAACGATTTCCAAGGCAATCTCAGTTACCAGATACCAAAAGAGCATTACAAAATACTCACGCAGCGGAAAAAGACCAACCATAAAGATACTCTAGCAGCGGAATACAAGAACCAATCAAGAACTCAAAGCACACAACATGTCCTATCCAGTATCCTCCGGGAAGCTCATCTCTTCACGACCGCTACAAGCTCGATACTCCGAGAACCTAAAAAGAAATCCCACGACGGGGTCAGCCATAATATCTAACAATGATAACCGTCACATCACATCAATAATACATACCAATGAGAATACAGAATAAGAATACGACCAACGTAATCTTACCGCCATAACTTTACTTACTCAAGAAATTCTCATCAGAAAAACCATTATCACATCCTGTACTCGATTAACCAATAAACTCGAACATAATATCTGTATTGTACCTTAAACAATACTCAAGATCCCCAAACTATCATAACCAACTCACGATACGGAAATCTACCATTTCTGACCAATACGATCCATCGAATAATATCATCAAATCCCAAGACGATAACCGATTGTCCACCAAAGACAAAACCAAAGAAAACATGGTACATACCTCGAGATATGATGTGCCACGATAATCATATCTGTCTAATCCGAGATCGAACAATGCAAACGGACAAGGTCCTAACACGAGACCTACAAATGCATACTCATATGACCACGTCAATATGATCACAACAATAACAACAATGTATACTCAATGGAAATCCCATGACCCAGCGCCCTCAGCATAGGTCCCCGTGATGATCCTACAAGATCAACATCAGGTGGAAAACCTGTCCAACGATCCAGCGCCCTCAGCATAGATCCCCGTAATGATCCTACAAGATCAAAATCAGGTGGAAAACCTGTCCAACGATCCAGCGCCCTCAGCATAGATCCCCGTGATGATCCTACAAGATCAAAATCAGGTGGACAACACATCCCAGCGATCCAGCGCCCTCAGCATAGATCCCCGTGATGATCCTACAAGATCAAGATCAGGTGGACGTTCGATCCAGCGCCCTCAGCATAGATCCTCATGATCTCACAGGATCAACACAACATAAACAACACAATATGCATACACATATGCAAATCAATATGTTCATCAACATGAACAACATAACATGCACGACAACATGACAATTTACTAGGACGACTTCATGTTCAACGACATGAAAGAAAATGTACAAGACCAAAATAAATAACACTAAACCATAATCAATATGGAATACTTGCCCCGAGTCCTTCTGAGCAACCCGATGTCCAAATCATCATCGACGATTATCCTCAATGCTCGGCGATCCAAACGCACAATGAACTATAGATACTCATATCCTCGTCTTTACCATAATGTAACCTCGGTACTCGAACATACCAATAAGCGAGATAAAGCATATACATTATGATTTACCTCCCGAATCGAAAGAACGATATGCGATCCGAATACCCGAGTTCATAATAATAATCATCGCTATATGCATTATAAACGAAATGAAATCGAAACCATTCATTAAATATTATAATCGAGCAAGTAATAACTTGCCTCGATCTTGTCGATGATGATGAAGCCGCTACGATCACAATGCCTTCGTCTACGAGCTCCTCGGCCCGACCAAGCAATTCACGAACATACTCGAACATGACCGCAACACACGGTTATAATCATCGATCAATAAACTCAACCTATCGAAGAAATCAAATAACACATATCCGATAACGGTCAACAATCGAGAAAACTAACCAATCGAACTCAACGGTTCAACACAACCTTGAATAAACACGGTAGAACCAACCAAGTCAAACCATCACGAATTCCTAATCAAAGCACAAAAATACCGCACCGCCGCCTACTTAGCGCACGTTAAACGCATAACATAGCGTGCGCTAAGTTGTCCCGTTAGCGTGCGCTAGCGGTAAGCTTAGCGTGCGCTAATGTCCGCATGTGGCATGCATTCCAAGCATCGACTATCATCTTGCAACTACGAATCCGAATGAAGGGAGACATAAATCTCCATATCTCTTGAAGATAAACGACACCATAACTATCACAAGGATCATATCAATGTCCATATATCAATAATAACATCAACAATCAAACCGACTCGATAACAAGGATCATATCATATTCAATCCGGAATTCAACCTCGTATCATGATTTAACTCCTCTAAATCGATCAATATAGTTAACAAGATTGAAATCTATCTTAGATCGGGTTAAACGAATCACCATCCTTATAGTGTGAAGAATCTTAACTAACATCCGAAACTCTTATCAAAATTCCATTGAATCTCATATAACATCATCATATGATTATCCAACATGCTCCTTACATGAAATCATCCAAGAAAAACGAACCATCATCAAGAGGATACGAAAATTACGGATTGGATGAACCAAGAATAAGAACACTAGACTCCATTCCAAGAATCATGAATAACTTGAAGAACGAGGCTAGAATCCATGCACTCCATCTAAATCATGAAAAAGATCATCAACTCTCAGTGTATGGGACCTCAAACCACTTACTAAAAACACTCTCTCTCGCTTACAAGGAAGCAAACGACGAAATGATTCATAACACCCTTGTCCCTTTTTATAATATACATCACTAGCGTGCGCTAAACCATTATGTTTAGCGTGCGCTAGCCTTAGCGTGCGCTAATCGACTTTGTTAGCGTGCGCTATCAGCCCGAGGCTACTGTCTTGCTTCGTAAACTACCTTACGTACGTAATGCCCATGCATTAACGTACGTAAATCATCATGTCTAGCGTACGCTAGTCCTTACTCTTAGCGTGCGCTATCCGAAGTTGACTTACTACAGCGTTCACCTACCACTCGCCCCCACATTCCGACAGCATCTGACAAGGATAAGATTCCTTGTTGACTGATATATAGTTAGCGTGCGCTAAACCTAATCTTTAGCGTGCGCTAATACTTCAGGACAACAACCGTTGACTTACCAGATCGTGCGCCGAAAGCAACCGGGTCCATACGCAGATTCCTTCCCATCTGATCTGCACTAGCGTACGCTAACCTATGAATGTAGCGTGCGCTAATCCTGCAGGATAGCGTGCGTTATGCATGAATATCAGCGTGCGCTAATAAGGCTATACTTAGCCATTTTCCGCAGTTCTTGTCCAACGTCTCGACATACCAATTACGGACATACGGCATACTGAATACATGTACTGAATCCAATAACATCATCATACGATATACCCAATATCAAAAGTACGACAACCTGATACACAATATCCTCAAATGTAAATGTCGACCAAATACGACAATTATACCGATACTGATATCTCAGTCCTTTATTTATTTTATCCCTACTGTACAGATTCCACGCTGTACAATATAACTCGGATAAAATAATATTAAACAACAGTAATAGAAATTCCGGATATTACATTTTCGTACCGCATTTTATCCGTTGCGTGAGTTCTTTCAAACGGCTTTCGGTATTTTGCAAACTGAGTTTTATTTCGTAAAACTGATTCCCTAATCAAGTTTTGGCATTTTGGCCTTGAACATTTTATGACGGTTTGACAAATGAGTTTGTGAGTTTTGGAAAATATTACCGTCATTGGTCTTTTTAGCATTTTCAAAATGACATGGGAAATTGTGCTTAGCCTGGTAAATCCTTGTGAGAAAGGTTTACGGCATGTAATTTTTCTGATGTGTTCTGTTATTGTCTCTGTGGGTCTTTAGCACACGCTACGCTTTGCAGCTAGCGCGCGCAAGAGTGCGTTGGTAGCACGCTAAGGGGAGGATAGCGCACGCTACCTGGTAGTTCAGGGCAGTCCAGAGCTCTTTGGTGAGTGCAAGTTCTCGTTAGCGCACGCTAACACTTGGGGTTAGCGCACGCTAACGGTGTATTTTTGGTCGAGTTTTGTTTGGTGCGTGATAGCGCACGCTAACCTTAATGATTAGCGCACGCTAATTGTGTCGATATAAATCTGGACACCGATCTAAGTTGCATTTTTCTTCATTTCTTCTTCTTCCTCTATGAGTTTGAGACGTAGCGACTCGGTTTCGCATCTGGGTTGATTTTTCTTCCATCCAAAGGTGTTTTGGAGTATCCTAGATTATTTTTAACATCATCTAATCCTTTGTTCTTCGCCGAATCTAGGTATTTTCTTGAATCCCTAGAGTGGACTTTTTGGAGTTTTGTTCTTGATATCGTTTTCCATCAAGTTTTGATAAACCGCTTGTTGTTTTAACGCTGTTGTTAAACATATCCTAAGGATTGTATATCACTATCATGATTTTGAGCGGTTTGATGCGTGTGATATGATGTGTTTAAGTGAATGTTGATACGTGCGAATTTTGGGCATTTTGGCCTATTGTACTTCTGAAAAAACTTGGGTATCTTAAAAAAAAAAAATATAAATCTCGAGACGTACTTTTAAAATGAATTATTTTCTCACAGTGCTCTCAAGATGCCTACTAGTGCCACGCTATGTTTCAAAATTATTCTACCTTGAGGATCAAAATATTTTGAGATATTTCTAATGATTTAGAAACGCATTCGCTTAGACCCGAAGGTCGAATATAGCTGAAAAGTTTTAATTTAACGAAAGGTGTCTTCATTTTTTTTATCAAACGCAAGATGATTTTTTTTTAGTCTCGATGACGATGTTTGTACTACTTTTGATATATGATACTCAAGATCAACTGGTGCTTGCAAATTATTTTTAAAAGATGGTTTTCGTTTTCAAAACCTATCATTCCTATTTGCGGTCCGGGAATATATGTGTAATGTTCGTACTTTCGTTAGGGTGTTAACCCTCGAGTTGTGGTTGAATCGGTGGTGTGAGCGTTGAGTCGTTCGCCACACAGTTTTCGTGGTAGCCTCTGTGAGGGGTGTGATGTTGGTATTAGATATTGTCGCCTCGTAGCGGTTTATGCGTTATCGCATATATGCGAGCTGTTAGAGCTCGGGTTGGTATGATTGTGTGCATCGGTGATTGTTCCGTGTTGTGTTGATTGCTTGTTGTATTGTTACCTTGGTTCCGTTGTTGTGAGTTTCGGGGGCGAGGTCAAAGGTAATACCCGTACTATTTTGACTTCTATATTTTCTCTTTCTCCAGTCTATCGATTCGCTCGTGTTCATTGATACCATCTGAACTTGTTCTGTACCTTCGTTTCATCGTTCGAACGAGCTGTAATCTGGTTTTGAGTCGATCTGGTTATCGCTGTGACTTTTCCGAATTCGGTTCGACTATTGTGAACCTTGTTCGGAAGTAACATCTTTTGGTTCTAATAGTTCTTTTATTCGAAGTGGATCGGATTTTTGAACTTCTGTATTTTCGGCTCTATCGACTCGTTTATGCTCGTTAACATTTCTGAACTTTCCTTATCCCTTGTTTTTGTTGATCGAATGAGGGTGGTATTGTTTCGGAATAACTCATCTGTCGTTGTGGCTTTTCAATCGCTATTCCCTTTCCTGTGGATCTTATGGGAATGCACGTCTTGCTGTTCTCACCAGGTCATTCTGGGAGTTGTTGTTTGAATTTTATTATCCTACGTGTTTCGGACATGATTGTTCGATTTTTGTTGTCTCAATCGTTTGTTTGTTCAGTTTTTGTTCTCGTTTCGTGATTGTTGAGCGTTCAGGCTTCTTCGTAATTCTCTTAAGTTCGGGAAATTAGTCTCGTTTTCGATCTTCCAATCTTTAGGCGGTGGAATTCCGTATTTGTTCAGCGTTTGGCTCGCATTTTGATTGATGAACCGTTGGGTTGGTCAATCATATTGATTTTCGTTCGTTGTGTTTTGTGATTGTTCGGATAATTGACTTTATTATATTATCCGTTTAATGACGCTTGTCACTCGTTGATTTTATTATGTCTCTACCGGTGACGTTGTGTTAGTCGCCCTAGAGCGTATTTTCACGCCGTATGTCTCTTTGCGTTCCTTGCAGCATTTCGCCGTCGGGCGCGAGTCTTCGATTTTTGTGTATCTCGTCGAGTTTTCCTGGCAGGGGATATTGCTTCTCCCTACTTGTTTTAAGTTTCGGGACGAAACTTCTTTTAAGGAGGGTAGAATGTAATATCCGCAATTTTCGATTTCCGGTAAAAAAAATTTTTGGCGAAAGTCCGTTTTGACGACTCGCTCAGGACCGTTTCGTCATTCTTAGAATGATTAATTCTACACTTTTTGTCATCCGAGTTCGTTTCGGTGTTGTTTTGTTGAGTTCCGTGCTTTTTAGCGACTTTTCCGCACTTGAGTTCGATTCTTGCGAATCTCGTCCGAAACTGCTGTTTCGAGTTTCCCGCATGTCCATTTAACTTTGTTAGACGTGTTGTAAACTTCAGTTAGGTTTTTCGATCACGTATCGTGACTTCCGGGCATTTTGGGCCATTTTGTAATTTACCCAGAGTTACGGGTATCCGTATCTGTATTTGCTGTCTCGACCCGTTTCTTGGCCGCGTATGATTAATTGTTGCATTACGTTTTCATTTCGAGTCGTTGATGTCATCCGCGAACTTTTCGTCGTGTCCGTTCCGTGCGTTTTCGGAAATCGAGGCGTCGGGTCGTGGCGGCCGGCAGTGGACCGGTGCGGCTTGTCGGAAGTCTTGAGTGTGGCACCGCCGAGCAGGCACGGCAGGAACCGGCGTAGCGCACGCTACGGCCGGGACGCTGCGCGCGCTAGCTCGGCAGTGTAGCGCACGCTGTCGAGTCAGCCAGCGTACGCTATCGGGTCTGGGCAGAGGGATTCTGAGGTTCTGGACTCGGTCAGGATCGGTAGGTAGCGCACGCTACTGTCGGTCGTGGCGCACGCTAACCGGCAGGGGTAGCGCACGCTCTCGGCCGACTAGCGTATGTTACCGGGATGAGTTTGTTAGTCCAGTGGCTACTGGACAGGTCGGCTAGCGCGCGCAGGCTTCCGGCCGTAGCGCACGCTAGCGGGAGTCGGGCGGTCGAGTCATGGTCGGCAGAATTGGTCGGTGGTGCCGGGTCATGCGGGCCATGGCCGAGTGTGCTCGGCCGATACTGGCCGATAGCGCACGCTAGTCCAGGAAGGCTAGCGCATGCTAGTTCCGGCCCAGTATATAAATGACAGACCAGCAACTTTTTCAGTCATTTTTCATTTCATTTCTCTTCGGTCCGAGGCTGGGGTTTTGGAGGAGACGAAACCATGTTGTTGGACAACAAATCCATGAAGTTTCTGAGTATATATCACCGATCAATCATCCTATAACATCCTTCGATCCAGCGAATCAAGGTTAGATCTTTAGAACCCTACTTTTGGGTAGATTTGGGGGTATTCGCGTTTTTGTCCGATTCGTTCCGTTTTGTCGATTAATTCATGATGAATATGATTAATCTTGTTGGTATTCTTAGTTTCCCTACGGATTCATGGTATATTTCGTGATTTTTACGGAATAGAGAGGGTTTGGTTGAGGTCCGCCCTCGTTGTTGTTTATATACGAATATACATGAATCGTAGGCGGGTTTTCGGGTGTATTCCAATTCCGTATTCATTTAGAAATGGTTGTGATTGTATTCTTCGAATCGTTAGGTTCGGTTTCATTGGTTCCTAGCGTTCGTCGGTGACTTTCCTTTCCGTTCGTTGCGTCGTCAATAATTCAAGGCAAGTATTTTTGGAAACCTTTATGCTTAACGTGAAATGGTAATGTATATTGTGTGTGCTTTGCTCACCCTAGGAGGGTCCGACGGGGCCTCGGGGGAATCTGTGACTTCACTATGGATTCACGAGTTTGTTTCGCTAGCCAGCCCGGAAGGGGTCCTTAGAGACCTTGGGTGGGATTCATGGTGGCGTCCTGGTCCTAGGCGATGCCTGTCCGTGATTTGTTTTTATAAAGTATCCAGCCCGGAAGGGGTCCTTAGAGGCCTCGGGTGGGATTCATGGTGGCATCCTGGTCCTAGGCAAATTGATTATTTGACTGTTTGTTTCCGGAAAAGACATGTCTCGTTTTGGCCCTTGAAATTGTTTGTTTTGGTGCATGTACTATGAAATGTGTAAGCGATTGGTTTGCCTTGAATACTTGTACTAGCGTAATTGCTAACCCCTTTGGGGACCCGTTGTCGGGGAAATTCTTGTTATGGATTTCAGGTTATGTTCAGCCAAACGAGCGGGCGCTGGGATGGTACGAGGATGACGGCCAAGGTTGTTGACATGTGCAATTGAGTCTTGTTATTTCCTACTGTCTCTTTTGATGTGGATGTTTTCCAAATTGTAAATTTATAGATTGTACTCGCGAGTACTTAGGCTTTTCCTTTCGGATTGTGTTTGGACTTCGTTGGAGTTACGGTATTTGTCGGTTGATGTTTATTATGCCGGTTGTACCAGACGTGTTGTTTTATGTTCTTGTTGTTAACAATTGTTTCCTTGCTAACCGAGACGGTTAGTCGAGAGGTGTTTTCTTGTGTTAGCCTGGTGGATCCCATGTAGGGGTCCACGGCACTGTAATACACCTCGAATATGTTGGGGGTGTTACAGCCGTAACTCGGCCTTCATACGGCCGTAACATCCCAGGTCAACGGCCTTACGGTTGTAACCGGCCAACTCGTACGGCCGTAACTCGGCTTCGTCCAAAAACCTGCCGACAGCCTTACGGCCGTATCTGCCCTGACTTACGGGCGTAACTCGCCCTTGTCTAAAACATCTGTCGACATCCTTACGGCCGTACCCGCACACCTTACGGGCGTAACTCGGATGATCCGTATCCGGCCAAACTTATGGGCGTAAGCCCCCTTCGTCGAAAATGACGAGGTACACTGCCTGTGACGTACGGCCGTAACTGGCCAAGCCTTACGGCCGTACCTTCCTCGTCTTACGGCCGTATGCCGCAACCCTTACGGCCGTAAGTCCCTCTAGTCCGACACATCCTGAAAAACACGAACACTCCTTACGGCCGTATCCTGCCCCTCTTACGGCCGTAACTCGCCCTTCGGCCAATAACATCCGGACACCCTGCTCGACTCGTACGGCCGTATCAGCCAAGCCTTACGACCGTACCTGCTCAACTTACGGCCGTATGCCGCAACCTTACGGCCGTAAGTCCCGTTCGTCCAAAATGGCCTGAAACCAAAGAACACCTGTTACGGCCGTAACCTACCATTCTTACGGCCGAAACTCATTGCTGGACAAGATGAAAATCCAACAACTCCGATTCCTCGCTACGACTGATGAATGATCTGACATATCATACGAATGTGAAAGTGAACAGGTCCAACACATGCCAAAAATGATACTCCCAGTACAAGACTACCAATCCCGATGAAAATGATAATATT
This sequence comes from Orobanche coerulescens, assembly GCA_033398695.1. Classification (NCBI taxonomy): domain Eukaryota; kingdom Viridiplantae; phylum Streptophyta; class Magnoliopsida; order Lamiales; family Orobanchaceae; genus Orobanche; species Orobanche coerulescens. The sequence continues at coordinate 115,457,273 of CM065807.1, read as the reverse complement.
CCCGTCTCAATCTATAAACGGAGATGAAATGACGATCGGTAACTGATATACGATTACAACATACCAACAATGAACGCAATGAATGAATCATGAATGATGAGTGATTAATAATGAGTGAAGTTATTGAATGATAATTACTGACTGATTAATATTGAATAAAAATGAATGAAATTCAACCGGGTATTACATACTCCCCCCCTTAAAAGGAGTTTCGTCCCCGAAACTAAGGGTCAACAACTCGGGATAACTCTCCCGCATACTCTCTTCGGTTTCTCAAGTGGCCTCTTCGACTCCGTGTCTAGACCACTGCATCTTGACCAAAGGGATCGTCTTGATCCTCAACTATTTGATTCGCCTCTCTAAACTCGTACAGGACGTTCCTCGTATGAATGATCATCCGCGATCTCGATTTCCTCGAACTGAAGTATGTGACTCGGGTTGGAAACATACTTCCGCAACTGAGAGACGTGAAACACGTTATGAATTCAGCTTAACGCCGGAGGTAAAGCCAAATGATAAGCTAGATCGCCTACTTGCTCCAAAATCTCAAACGGTCCAATGAATCTCGGACGCAACTTTCCCCGCTTTCCGAAACGGAAAATACCTCGACTCGGGGACACCTTGACCAAAACGTGGTCACCCGTCTCGAACTCTAGCGGTCGACGACGATTATCTGCATATGATTTCTGTCGACTCTGAGCAGTCAACAGACGACTCCCGATCAAGGCTACATTCTCACCGCGGCTGTAAGTATATCGGGCTCCATGCCGATTGACTCTGATAAGTCGTCCCAACACAAAGGAGATCGACAACGACGACCGTACAAGACCTCGTAAGGTGACATCTTAATCGAAGCATGCCAACTATTATTATACGTGAACTCGATCATTGGTATTTGGGCTTCCCAATCGTCCTTCCAATCGAGGACGCATGCCCTCAACATGTCCTCTAATGTCTGAATGGTTCTCTCGGATTGTCTGACGGACTGAGGATGAAAAGCGGTACTGAGATTAAGCTGAGTTCCCATAGCACGATGGACTGATTTCCAAAAATGAGACACAAACCGTCTGTCACGATTGGAAACGATACTCTTAGGAGTACCGTACAATCTCACTATCTCTTTGATGAACAGCTGGGCAAGTCTCTTGGGACCCCACGTATCCTTGATCTCAAGGAAATGAGCTGATTTAGATAAGTGGTCCACAATCACCCAGATCGTATTCATGCCATGACGAATCGTCGGCAAACTCGTGATGAAATCCATAGAAATGTCTTCCCACTTCCATTCTGGAATAGGGAGCGGTTTCAGCATACCCGCCGGTCGCTGATGTTCAAACTTGACTTGTTGACAGGTTAAGCATCTCGAAACAAATTCCGCGACTTCTCGTTTCATATTACTACACCAGTAATTTTGTTTCAAGTCCTTTTACATCTTGCTAGACCCCGGGTGAATAGAATAAGGGGTAGCATGAGCTTCTCTCGAAATCGAGTTTTTCAACTTGTCAGTCGCCGGTACGGACAACCGATTCTTAAATCTCAAAAGTTCATCCTCGTGGACCATGAATCCAGGGGCTTTCCCCTGAGCCACGTCCTCACAGATGCGCAACAATGCTGGTTTTGAACCCTGATTCTCCCTGATTTCCTCCTCAAGTGATGATGAAATCTCTAACATACAAAGTTGTCCCTGAACTCGCTGAAGCCGGACCTCGATCTTGGGTCTAAGGAATTCCTGCTGAAGCTCCTTCTGAACTGTTAAACGAGCAAGCATCTGCCCCTGAACGGACTTACGACTCAAGGCATCGGCGACAACATTCGTCTTGCCCGGGTGGTAAAGGATCTCGATATCATAATCTTTGATTAGTTCCAACCACCGTCTTTGTCGCATATTTAACTCCTCCTGAGTAAATATATACTTCAATTCTTGTGATCAGTGAAGATCTGACAAGTGACGCCATAAAGGGAACGACGCCAAATTTCCAACGCGAAAACCACGGCTACTAGATCCAGGTCGTGGGTCGGATAATTAACCAGCTAATCCGAGGAAACTTCGGATTTCCTCAACATCTTTCGTAGGTTGACAATCTCGGGTAGCCTCCATCTTCTGAGGGTCGACACGAACTCTGTCTGATGATATTACATGCCCGGGAAGAGTCACTTCGGACATCCAGAACTCACATTGAGAAAATTTTCCATAAAGTTGCTCGCGTCTTAACACGTCGAGAACCTGATGAAGATATACTTCGTGTTCCCCTCGATCACGAGAATAAAATCAAAATGTCATCGATGAAGACAACAACAAACTGATCCAAAAAGTCGATGAAAACTCGATTCATTAACTCCATGAATACCGCAGGTGCATTAGTTAGCCCGAACGGCATAACTACGAACTCATAATGACCATAGCGTGTACGAAACGCCATCCTTGCGATACCTGACTCTTGACTTCGCAACTGATGATATCCAGATCTTAAGTCAATCTTGGAAAATATTGAAGCTCCCTGAAGTTGATCTAAGAGATCAACAATACGGGGTAGAGGATACAAATCTTGATCATCAACCTGTTCAACTCCTGATAGTTAATACACACACGAGACGAGCCATCCTTCTCCTTGACAGATCACACTGGTGCTCCTCGCGGGGACGCACTCGGTCTGAGATAACCTTACTCGAACTATTCCTCAAGTTGAATCTTCAACTCCTGCATTTCGGTCGGGGCCATCCGATACGGTGCCTTCGATAACGGGGACGTACCGGGCTCTAACTCACTCCTGAATTCCACAACTCTATGTGAAGGCAACCAGATAACTCGTCTGGAAATACATCGTCAAACGATGACAATGATACCAGGAATGATTGAACATTTCGATTGCCCTAGAACGGTCAACCGATGAAAATGATACAATGAGTGATTGAACAACTCGATTGCCTTAAACGGCCAATCGATGAAAATGATACTATGAATGATTGAACAACTTGATTGCCTTAAAACGGCCAATCGATGAAAATGATACAATGAATGATTGGACAACTCGATCGCCTTAGAACGGCCAATTGATGAAAATGATACAATGTATGATTGAACAACTCGATCGCCTTAGAATGGCCAATCGATGAAAATGATACAATGAATGATTGAACAACTCGATTGAGGAATTTCTCTGCTTCCATCATAATAATAATTCTTCTGGAACAATGGGGATTACTTCCCTGAAGCACACATTCGACAACAAACTACGGAATGATAGTGACCAAACGCTTACAGCACTAAGGTTAGTATCATGACGATCTATCCAACTAATACCCAATATTACATCGTCCTTAGATAAATTCACCACAATTAGGTCCACCAACCAATCGCGGTCATTAAGCTTACCTCGGTATGATTTTCGAAAATTCTTCCATCGCCAGGTAGACCGATGGTATGAGGCCCACAAGCAATAGGACTATCCCAAAATAAGTCTATTCAAACATGATTCGAAAATGAATGAAAGCGGTGTACCAGTATCAAAAGGTACACACAAGTTGAACTAAAATTACGAGTATACCTGAGATCATTCGGGCCACCGGATCGTCGATCCTCTCCATCACATGAATCCGGGACTTGCCGGCCCCCCAAACCGAACGCTCCCGTCTGATAAATATGAGCTCCAACTTTATTTGCTTCCATTGTCTTAAACGACGTTGACAGAGCGATTCATCCCGAATCGGTGCTTGGGGCTCGAGATGCCGCCGGAGCCGACTTGGAGTCCTTTCGGCAAAAACGGGCCTTATGCCCAAAATTCCCACAATTATGGCACGTGATAGACGGTTTCAGACACTTAGTGCTGTAATGACCCGGCGCTCCACAGTTGAAGCAGGTGATAGCCGAACTGGCCGCTCGGGACTGAGATCCCGCATGATTAAGCACCATAGGAGGTCGCTCAGAAATGATAGGACTCACACGAGGCTTCTTGAAGGTTGACTGACCGCCTTCGGATTGATCACGCTTCGTTTATTTCTTGCTGACAGATGAAGGTTGTTGTTCAGCAATTTCCTTAGCATCCGACTCATACAGGAGAGTTCTCTCGATTAATCCGGCCAGAGTGGCGCAATGATGATTGAGCAATTGCACATCGGTCATCATGGCCTGCATAAAAGTGAGTGGATCAACCGGAACACCTTCTGATCGAGCCGAGTCCTGGGTACGATTTCCCGACAGCGAGTGATTATTTCCCGGGTTTCGGCCCGCACCGCGGCCTCTCCCCGTGCATCCCCTGACAGCTCTCCCCATACTGAAGTAGGAAGGTCGCATAATGATTATAATTCCCGCATGATTATCACGTTATGATTATGTCATGAGATGATGAAAATGAGTATACATGCTCTAACTTAGCGATTATATGAATGATTTACTGAAGTCACATGATTATCTGATGAAATTCTTGAAATGATTATCTTGAACAACTTAACAAGATTAATAATATGATCATCCAGATCGACAACTGAGTAATGAAATGAATTGAGTAATTAATGAGTTAACATGATCGTCCTGATCATTAACTGAGTAATGAAATGAATTAAGTGATTAATGAGTTAACATGATCGTCCTAATCACAATGAATGATGATGTTTGAGGATTGTTAATTGATGAATGATGAATGAATGAATATTTCCAGAAATTATACCATGGCGTTAGAAATCTTACAGTTCTTTCGGTCTAATTGGCTCGGCATTTGCACAGGTCACACGTGACGCGAAAGTCCAATGATACTAGTCTGATGACGATGATTTCAAATGAGACATGATTCGGAAGGTAGTATTCAAAACCACTCTCTGATACCAACTCTGTAACACCCCAAACTAGGCGGATATTACAGTGTCGTGAATCCCCGACTGGGACCCACCAGGCGAATGAAAATGATGAATTAAATAATATAATTGTAGTACCGAACCACATTATATTACCAAATACTCCGATGAGGAGTTTAAGTACAACACACCAGGACAATACCGAATACTAGTATATTTTATATGAAGATAAAATACACAACACGAAATGAAACGGAGTATCCAAAATTAAAGGACAACAACATGAATAACTGAAAGATCGGGGCCCCTACTAGTATCACTGGGACTCCTCGATGTCAGCATGCTATTCCCGTGCTTTTGCCTTGCCATGACCTGAAAAACAAAATCCCCAGCCGGGGTCAGTTACACAGAACAACAATCCTCAAGGGTTGAAAAATACACAATCATGATCTAACTGAAGTTATGAAATATCCTTAGTTATGAATTACGCTGAAGAGGAGTATCATAGTACGCCCGTAGTGTTCTGTGCAAGTGTACAAGACGAATAACCGGACACACCCGTCCTTGTACCTAATTAGTCTCACGGAGGTAATCTGTTACCGTGTGCACAGTCCAATGTATCACTCCCAATACATGGCCATCACGTGCCCGACTAAAAATTCCACACATCCGCACCCGGCCACGCAATATGAACTCAGAAGGTCATATGAACGAGAATGTCCATAATGAATATCAATGAATAATAATAATCTGACAAACTCAAGAATGACTCACCGAGGTGAAATGATAATGAAGTGATTGATAGTTTCAATGAAATGATTGGAACCGCCGTTCCTCGTTAATGAAGTGATTATTCGACAATTACAAGTCTCAATATGATTAATACAATGATGAATGAGTTATGATTATGAAAGATCAACAACAAAAAGGAATGAATATCCTATTAACCGAGTAAGAATTAACTTACACAACACCGGTGACAATTATCCTTCCACGAACAACGTCCTAATTGATATATCGGTCGCTCGAACAACCTTGAATAAACACAATTACCAACAATCCGTTCAATATACGAATCAAACACGAATATAACAAACTCAAAACGTCGATACGATTAAACCAAGTTCATTGGGGCATAATATCGAACACCTTGTGGCCAAATTCGATTGATTACAACCAAACCTCAATAATACCAACACCAAATCCCCAAGAAGTGTTTCAAACCAACAAAACATTGTCAATACGATCAATAATCCGTTATGAATATCCAAATACGTGATTATAACAACAATTAATCGAAAACTCCCAAATCCAACTCGATATTCAAAGTGTTCTTGAATAATCCCTCAATAATCCAATGAATCTCTATACAAACTCATAATCATATACATATCCTTCTATATAACATGATTATAACGTCCAAAACATCATATTCCAATACGAATTCGAAATCCAAGATGTTGAAGAAATTACCTCTTGAAGATCCAACCACTTCGATTCGATGAATACGAGTTAAATCGAGTGTCCAAGCTTCCCAAACGAATGAAGATGAAGAAAATCATGTACTCCAGTGATTGATGAAGGAAAATCCCTCCCTCAAGCTCTCTCTCTCGGACAAGATGAAAGAAAAGGGTGAAAATGAAGAAAAAGTCCCGGCCGGATCCTTATATACTGCCGGAAGTTACGGCCGTAACTCGGCCTTCATACGGCCGTAACATCCCAGGTCAACGGCCTTACGGCCATAACTGGCCAACTCGTACGGCCGTAACTTGGCTTCGTCCAAAAACCTGCCGACAGCCTTACGGCCGTATCCGCCCTGACTTACGGGCGTAACTCGCCCTCGTCTAAAATATCTGCCGACATCCTTACGGCCGTAGCCGCACACCTTACGGGCATAACCTACCATTCTTACGGCCGTAACCTACCATTCTTACGGCCGTAACTCATTGCTGGACAAGATGAAAATCCGACAACGTCGATTCCTCACTACGACTGATGAATGATCCGACATATCATACGAATGTGAAAGTGAACAGGTCCAACACATGCCAAAAATGATACTCCCAGTACAAGACTACCAATCCCGATGAAAATGATAATATTCCCGTCTCGATCTATAAACGGAGATGAAATGACGATCGGTAACTGATATACGATTACAACATACCAACAATGAACGCAATGAATGAATCATGAATGATGAGTGATTAATAATGAGTGAAGTTACTGAATGATAATTACTGACTGATTAATATTGAATAAAAATGAATGAAATTCAACCGGGTATTACAGTGATGATTCTTGGTATTTACGAGAATTTTGTTAAGGGAAGATAATGAATTGGTGATCAAATGATTCGATTATGTTGTTATGATTATGGAATCGTAGTATTCTCGATGTTCCTGGTAGTTTGTTGCGATTCATTATATTATGAGAAGTATATATGTTGAAGACATTATTAGAACCATTGAACACCGAATTTCGGCTTGTGTTCTTATTGTTAAGAGTTGATACGATTTGGTTTCGTATGATCGAGATATCTTTGAACCATCGAGTTTGATTAGTTGGTCATTTCGGTTGTTGATTGTTATTGAACGTATCGTTTATCGATTATTGCATTAGGTTGCGTTAGTGATCGTTGATGTTAACCGTTGCGATGCGGTTAAGGTTGGAGAATGCATGAATCGTCTTGGTCGTGGTTGAGGAGCTTGTAGATGAAGACGGCGGGATTGATAGCGGCTTCGTCGAATTGGTATCAAGGCAAGTTATGCTGGCTCAGTTCATAATGTTAATAAATGATTTCGTTTTCATTTCATTTATGATTCATATAGCAATGGTATCGTGGAATATGGATTGTCAGAATGATTGTACGTATATTATGATTGGACTGAGATAAATCATAATGTATATGATTTTAAGGATGTCTAGTGGAAATGGGAACGTGAATTATAATTGGTCTATTATATGAGAAGTTAGATATCAAGGCTAGTTATCCTGCCGATGTTGAACTCGGGATGGTGGTTTGGTATTAGTTATGGACTGTACTTCATTTTGGATTGTCGGATAAACCGTGTATTCATTCAGGGCGGTTGGTCGTGGAAAGGTTAGCGTCTCCAGCTTGAGGTAAATTAATATTGTTAGATTATGATAATCATCATGTTGCATTATTGCATGTGTGTGTTGATATTTCATGCGGTGAATGTGCACCATTGTTTGTTACGTTTTGTGACGTGCTCTTTCTTTGAGCCGTGATATGTGGGGCCGATGTGTTGGGGATAAAACCTGTATGGTACCAGAATGGAAATGTGTTAGGGGATAAGACCTAAATGGCACCTATGTCCGGAGTATTCCTGAGTAGATGCTTAGTGACCTCTACGCCGCCTTGGGAGTTTATGTGATATTATCCGGAGTATTCCTGAGTAGATGCTTCCGTGACCCTTGGCTGCTGCCTTGGGAGTTTATGTGCTATTATTATGTGCATTGTTGAGCATGCTGTGAACTGATGTCTGACGGAATACGACATTGTGGTCGTGTCGGTCTTTCATGATCGAGTTATTGTTTCCCTCTTGGAAAATCTTCTGATCCTTGTTGGATATACGTTTCTTCGAGATTGGTTGTCATGTTGTATCGTGGCATATCTGGAGTCAGATACGTTCTGATCGTTCATGTGTAGGATTTTCGGGACGGGCATGTGTAGCATATGTTGGTTTCGACCTCATATTGAACCGTGCACACGAGATGTACTTCGTGAGGCTGATTAGGTACGAGACCAGACGTGTATTAATCAATACCCGTGGTTGGCTTGTACACGGACACATGTCCGGATCGAGCGTATCGTGATGTCCATCTTGAGTCTTATTGATTGGTCGTTCACAGTCTATGTATAATTGGATCTTTCGATATTCGGGTTGTCTTTGAAATCCCGTATATATGATTTGTATATGGTTGACGATTTTATTCTCTCGTGTATCTGTCAACGTTGAACCCTTACTAATCTCGTTCGGAGTTACCATATCGATGGTCAACTCATTTGATATCAATTCTTTATTAATCTCGTTGGAGTTCACCCTATCATTGGTAATCTCGTTCGTTATTGAAACTTATTGATTCTGTTTGGAAGTTGTCTCACCGTTGGTATTCTTGTATATTAGTCATTGATTGATGTTATTGGAGTTTACCGTGTCGTCGGTATTCTCGGTTGTTGATTTCTTATTGATCTTGTTGGAGTTTATTGTATCGTCGGTATTCTCGGTTATTGATTCTTCATTGATCCTTACCGTGTCGTCGGTATTCTCGTTTATTGATTCTTCGTTAATCCTTACCGTGTCGTCGGCATTCTCGGTTGTCAACCTTTAATTGATCTTGTTGGGATTTACCGTATTGCCGGTATTCTCGGTTATTGATTCTTCATTAATCTTGTTGGAGTTACCACATCATGGTATTCTCGTTCGTGGTTGATCCTTTTTTGATCTTGTGTGGAAATATCATGTCATTGATATTTCCGTTGTGATGCGTTAATTGTTTATCATTATCGATTGTGTAAACATTCATGTTTTGCATTGATATTCGGGACTTGTTATTGTCTCGGAACAGTTGGATTACAGGTGTGCCATGTGATATCGGTTTTATCAGGATTGGGATCCGATTGTGCGACCCAGCCGACAGAGTTAGTCTTCGCCAGATCATTGTATAATTGAGATATGATAAGTTTGGGAATTTTGGTATCGTTTCGGTTACAGTACATGTGGTTACTTTTGAATTCATTCATCACTTAAGGACACGAGGCGTGGGTTATGGTAAGAATTGATTTGTTACGGATTGTGACAGGTTGATAATGCTACTTCGGTAAGACTACGTGGGGAATGTTCTTACTCTGTAGATTACATTGATATGTAATTATTTTTGCGATGTGATCGTTATCATTGTTGAGTATTATGACTGACCCCGTCGTGGGCTTTATCTTTTAGGTACTCGGAGTTCGAGCTAGTAGCGGTCGTGAAGGGATGAGCTTTCCGGTGATACTGGTTATGGCGTGATTGTTCGGATTGTGTATTTTTCTCTGGTTTTTCTAATTCCGTTGGAATGTATTTAACTGTATTTTTATCCGCTGTGTGTGTATGTGTCTAAATGGCTTTTCGGTATTCTTCTGAACTGTGTTTTTATCCGCTGTGTGTGTATGTACTTCAAAAGGGGCTTTTAGCATTTTTAAACATTTGCGAAAATGATTTTAGCCTTGTGGGTTCCAATATGGGGCCCACGACATTGTAATATTCCCGGTCGGTTTTGGGGGTGTTACAGAAGATGGTATCGGAGCTTCGGTTTCGTAAAACCCGGGCGTGTGTGTTATGTGGCTCTACCGGTGCGGTAGTAGCGTGACTTTTGAAAATGATTTTCTGACTTTTGGGTCAAACCGATTTTTGAGGTTTCAAAATTTTTGAAATATTTTCAAATTGCTGTATTTTCGATGCCGGTGTGTTGTTAGTGTCTTGAGACTTTGTATGGGAGTCGTATGCTGGTATCACGGAAGATCATCGACTTCACGGACCTGTAAGTATGTTCCTTCAGTTATTTCGGTTTTGATGATGATTATTTGAGTATGGTGTCGTGATTTTGAGATATTTCGGGATTGAGATATTGATTATGACAGGTGTTGAGTTTCGAGGACGAAACTTATTTAAGTGGGTATATATGTAATATCCTAGAATTTCTCTATGAATTTTTTGCATTATTTTATCTGGGATGTACTATACAGAGTGGGACCGACACGATATGAGTGGATAATTTTGGAAACCGTGACAGTCGTGCCAGTATGTTTATCGAGGTTATTTTGATTCTAGGATATTACATGCTTGGTGCGTTTTCGATGTCGGATGTACCGTATGAGTATTTGTATGATTTCCGTACTTGGTCGACAGTTGTAATTGAGGATAACGTGCATCAAACGTACCATATCAGAATATTTTCGGGATTTCGTATATGTGTTCAGTATGTCGTATGTTCATATTTGTTATGTCGGGACGTTGGACAGGAATTGCTGGAAATGGCTAAGTATGGATCTGTTAACATACGTTAAGACTTTGAGATAACATACGCTAAGTGGTACGTGTTACGTACGTTATGCGTAAGGTATTACGTACGTAATAAGAGGAATCGGACAGTTGGGCCCGGTGTCGGCAGCTTTCGGCGCGGATGTGGACAGGTGAGTCAACGGATGGAGTTACGTACGTTATACAGGGTGTATTACATACGTAATACGAGTATAATAATGTAGCAAGTCAACGTACGTATTACATACGCAACGGAATAAGCGTTACGTACGTTACGGGGCGGCTGGCCGAGTCGTGGCCGAGAGGACCTGTAGTGGCCGAGCATGGTCGGCAGTGACTCGCGGGGATGGCCGATCACGGTCGGCAGTGACTCGCTGGGGGCTAGGGATCGCCGACATTACGTAGCCGTGGGCTGGCGATTACGGCCGTAAGGGCTCGCATGCACGTAAGGACCCACCTTACGCATATAAGGTCGCCGCCAACCGACGATAAGGTAGGCCACGGACGGTTACGTACGTAAGGTGCCGGCAGGTCTCGGCCTCTATAAAGCCTGGACCCAGTCATCCTTGTCATTTTTCATTTTTCTTCGTTCCTTCCGTGATTTCTTCAGCAAAGATGATGGTTTTGAGTATAATCAACTTATAACAACATGTTTTGGAAGTTGGAATCATAGATTAACATCATCTTCCACCCGGATCGAAGGTAAGAACACCTAAACTTTTGGTTTTTGGATGTTCTTGAGGTTTCTTGGTGTTTTGGCCGATTTGCTTCGTTTTGATTCAGATTATTGATAGAACTTGATTGTATACTCAAAATCATTCAATACTCTTGAAGTTTTGTGGAACGAATTCGAGTATTTCTTTGAATAATCGATTGAATTGGACTATGCCTTCAAAGTGTTCGATGAAATGTCTCAATGAGTAGAACTTGAAAAATTCTACACGTTTTCATATGAATGATGGTTGAATTGATATTGTTGTGATGATTCTTGGTATTTACGAGAATTTTGTTAAGGGAAGATAATGAATTGGTGATCAAATGATTCGATTATGTTGTTATGATTATGGAATCGTAGTATTCTCGATGTTCTTGGTAGTTTGTTGCGATTCATGATATTATGAGAAGTATATATGTTGAAGACATTGCTAGGACCATTGAACAACGAATTTTGGCTTGTGTTCGTATTGTTAAGAGTTGATACGGTTTGGTTTCGTATGATCGAGATATCGTTGAACCATCGAGTTTGATTAGTTGGTCATTTTGGTTGTTGATTGTTATTGAACGTATCGTTAATCGATTATTGCATTAGGTTGCATTAGTGATCGTTGATGTTAACCATTGCGATGCGGTTAAGGTTGGAGAATGCATGAATCGTCTTGGTCGTGGCTGAGGATATTGTAGATGAAGACGGTGGGATTGATAGCGGCTTCGTCGAATTGGTATCAAGGCAAGTTATGCTTGCTCAGTTCATAATGTTAATAAATGATTTTGTTTTCATTTCATTTATGATTCATATAGCAATGGTATCGTGGAATATGGATTGTCAGAATGATTGTACGTATATTATGATTGGACTGAGATAAATCATAATGTATATGATTTTAAGGATGTCTAGTGGAAATGGGAACGCGAATTATAATTGGTCTATTTTATGAGAAGTTAGATATCAAGGCTAGTTATCCTGCCGATGTTGAACTCGGGATGGTGGTTTGGTAATAGTTATGGACTGTACGTCATTTTGGATTGTCGGATAAATCGTGTATTCGTTCAGGGTGGTTTGTCGTGGAAAGTTTAGCGTATCCAGCTTGAGGTAAATTAATATTGTTAGATTGTGATAATCATCATGTTGCATTATTGCATGTGTGTGTTGATGTTTCATGCGGTGAATGTGCATCATTGTTTGTTACGTTTTGTGACGTGCTCTTTCTTTGAGCCGTGATCTGTGGGGCCGATGTGTTGGGGATAAAACCTGTATGGTACCCGAATGGAAATGTGTTAGGGGATAAGACCTAAATGGCACCTATGTCCGAAGTATTCCTGAGTAGATGCTTCCGTGACCCTCGGCTGCTGCCTTGGGAGTTTATGTGATATTGTCCGGAGAATTCCTGAGTACATGCTTCCGTGACCCTTGGCTGCTGCCTTGGGAGTTTATGTGCTATTATTATGTGCATTGTTGAGCATGCTGTGAACTCATGTCTGACGGAATACGACATTGTGGTCGTGTCGGTCTTTCATGATCGAGTTATTATTTCCCTCTTGGAAAATCTTCTGATCCTTGTTGGATATACGTTTTTTCGAGATTGGTTGTCATGTTGTATCGTGGCATATCTGGAGTCAGATACGTTCTGATCGTTCATGTGTAGGATTTTCGGGACGGTCATGTGTAGCATATGTTGGTTTCGACCTCATATTGAACCGTGCACACGAGACGTACTTCGTGAGCCTGATTAGGTACGAGACCAGGCGTGTATTGATCAATACCCATGGTTGGCTTGTACACGGACATATGTCCGGATCGAGCGTATCCTGACGTCCATCTTGAGTCTTATTGATTGGTCGTTCACAGTCCATGTATAATTGGATCTTTCTATATTCGTGTTGTCTTTGAAATCCCGTATATATGATATGTATATGGTTGAGGATTTTATTCTCTCGTGATTCTGTCAACGTTGAACCCTTACTAATCTCGTTCGGAGTTACCATATCGATGGTCAACTCATTTGATATCGATTCTTTATTAATCTCGTTGGAGTTCACCCTCTCATTGGTAATCTCGTTCGTTATTTATCTTTATTGATTCCGTTTGGAAGTTGTCTCACCGTTGGTATTTTTCGTTATTAGTCATTGATTGATGTTATTGGAGTTTACCGTGTCGTCGGTATTCTTGGTTGTCGATTTCTTATTGATCTTGTTGGAGTTTACCGTATCGTCGGTATTCTCGGTTATTGATTCTTCATTGATCCTTACCGTGTCGTCGGTATTCTCGGTTATTGATTCTTCGTTGATCCTTACCGTGTCGTCGGCATTCTCGGTTGTCAACCTTTTATTGATCTTGTTGGGATTTACCGTATTGCCGGTATTCTCGGTTATTGATTCTTCATTGATCTTGTTGGAGTTACCACATCATGGTATTCTCGTTCGTGGTTGATCCTTTGTCGATCTTATGTGGAAATATCATGTCATTGATATTTCCGTTGTGATGCATTAATTGTTTATCATTATTGATTGTGTAAACATTCATGTTTTGCATTGATATTCGGGACTTGCTATTGTCTCGAAACAGTTGGATTACAGGTGTGCCATGTGATATCGGTTTTATCAGGATTGGGATCCGATTGTGCGACCCAGCCGACAGAGTTAGTCTTGGCCAGATTATTCTATAATTGAGATATGATAAGTTTGGGAATTTTGGTATCGTTTCGGTTACAGTACAGGTGGTTACTTTTGAATTCATTCATCACTTAAGGACACGAGGCGTGGGTTATGGTAAGAATTGATTTGTTACGGATTGTGACAGGTTGGTAATGCTACTTCGATAAGATTATGTGGGGAATGTTCTTACTCTGTAGATTACATTGATATGTAATTATTTTTGCGATGTGATCGTTATCATTGTTGAGTATTATGACTGACCCCATCGTGGGATTTATCTTTTAGGTACTCGGAGTTCGAGCTAGTAGCGGTCGTGAAGGGATGAGCTTTCCGGTGATACTGGCTATGGCGTGATTGTTCGGATTCTGTATTCTTCTCTGTTTTTTCTAATTCCGCTGGAATGTATTTAACTGTGTTTTTATCTTCTGTGTGTGTATGTGTCTTAATGGCTTTTCGGTATTCTTCTGAAGTGTGTTTTTATCCCCTGTGTGTGTGTACTTCAAAAGGGCCTTTTAGCATTTTTAAACATTTGCGAAAATGATTTTAGCCTTGTGGGTTCCAATGTGGGGCCCACGGCGCTGTAATATTCCCGGTCGGTTTTGGGGGTGTTACAGTTAAGGATGACGTGAAAGTCCATGCTTATATGATGGCTTCCATGTCTAATGAGCTTCAGAGAGCTCATGAGAAAATGACTTCTGCTAGGCAGATTCTATCTCACTTAACCGAGCTTTATGGTGAGCAATGTCGAACTGCTAGATATGAGATATCCAAGCAACTTTTCGGTGCAAGGATGAAGGAAGATAAGAAGGTTGGGGACCACGTCCTCAAAATGATATCCTTGATCGAGAGATTGGAGGCTCTTGATTTTAAAATGGATACTTCTCTCCAAACCAACCTTATCCTACAGTCTCTCCCTGATTCCTTCTCACAATTTGTTATGAACTTCAACTGCAATGAGATTGCGTGTAACTTAGCTGGGCTAATGAATAAACTGGCGACCGCTCAGTCTCAGATGAAGACTCCGCGCATGAAGGAATCTGCCCTTGTGATTTCTTCTGGACCTCGGAGGTCTAAGAATAAGAATAAAAAGACCAAGAAGCAGACTGGACCACAAGTTAAGGACCTTAAGGCAAAGGGCAAGGCCCCGATGGTTCCAAAAGGCAAGAAGAAGAAGGACGCTTGTCTCAAGTGCGGTGAGCTGGGCCACTGGGCAAGAGACTGTCCGATTCTTCATGGAACTTCAAGTACAGAACTTTTAGTTTTGGAAACAAATTGTTCTGCTACTGTATTTTCTACTTCCTGGATACTGGATTCTGGTGCTAGTTCTCATATTTGTATCGTGAATCAGGATCTGGAAGAAATTAGGAAGCTTGGAGCTGGAGAAGTTATGATCACAGTCGGAAGCGGGCATAGTGTCGAGGCGACCGACATATGATCACTTCTTTTGGGTTTAGAATCCGGCTTTGTTTTGACTTTAGAAGATGTACTTGTTTTGCCCAAGGGGTACAAAAACATTGTATTCATTCCGGTCATGAACCGAAAAGACTTTTCATTTTTCATTGGTGATGGTTCCTGCAAAATTTATTTCAGAAATAAACTAGTGGGTACTGCTACATTGTTAAATGGATTGTATCATCTAAATCTCAGCAACAAAGTAGTTGTGAATACTATGACTAGAAAATGTGATAGGGATGAAACCAATCAAGTTTTGAAATGGCATCTTAGACTTGGTCATGTTGGTCAGACCAAGGTTTACAAGATGGAAAAAGATGGACTTATGGGTCCATTGGGATCAGATCCCTTTCCTACTTGTGAAACTTGCCTTAAAGGCAAAATGAGTAAGTCCCTCTTCACAGGGACTTTTGAAAGAGCCGCTGATAAACTGGGATTAATCTATACCGACGTATGTGGTGCTTTGGAAGCAGCGCGTGACGGATATCAATATTCCATTACGTTTACAGATGATCATACTAGGTATGGTTATGTATACTTAATGAAACATAAATCCGAGGCCTTTGAGAAATTCTAGGAATTCAAGGCCCTAGTCGAGAAACAAACTCGTAATCATATCAAAGAACTTAGGTCGGACTGAGGTGGCGATTATATGAGTACGGAGTTTGACGAGTTCCTTAAGGAATAAAGAATAGTTTCACAACTAACACCTCCAGGTACTCCTCAGTTAAATGGTGTGTCAGAAAGAAGGAACCAGACCTTGTTGAAAATGGTCCATTCCATGCTAGGCTATACTGACTTACCGATTTACCTGTGGGGTATACACTCCTGAGTGCTGCATATATCTTGAATAGATGTCCTTCCAAATCCGTTCCTAAAACTCCATTTTTGGGATTGCAAGTCAAGCAGATGGATAATGGAATTTTCATCAATCAATCCAAATACACAAGAGACTTAATCAAGAGATTTGGAATGGAATCAGCCAAACCAGCAAGAGTACCAATGAGCATAAGCCTACACTTAGATGCAGATGAAGGAGGCATATCAGTGGACTCAACCAACTACAAAGGACTCATTGGATCATTACTATACCTCACTGCAAGCAGACCTGATATTTCATATGCAATGGGTGTATGTGCTAGATTTCAATCCAAGCCAAAGCAGTCTCACCAGGAAGCAGCTAAAAGGATTATCAGATACCTTAAGTCTACAGTCAATGTTGGACTATGGTATCCTAAAGATGACGAATTTGAGCTATCAAGATACTCAGATGCAGATTTTGCAGGATGCAAAATTAATAGGAAAAGCACCAGTGGAATGTGCCAATTCCTAGGAACCAGATTGATATCCTGGTTTAGCAAGAAGCAGGTATCTAACTCAATATCAACAACATAGTCAGAATACCTAGCTGTAGGTAGCTGTTGTCCCAGATTCTATGGATCAGACAACAACTAAGGGACTACAACATCATTGTAAATGAAGTCCCAATATGGTGTGACAACAACAATACAATTGCTCAACCAACAATCCAGTATTGCACTCAAGGACAAAGCACATTGATGTCAGACATCATTTCATCAGAGACCATGTGCTTAACAAAAGAGTTAGAGTGGAAAGAGTCAGCACTGAATAACATATCGTTGACATATTCACTAAACCTTTTCCAGAAGAAAGGTTTTTGGAGCTGAGCAGGGAACTTGGATTACTAGATTGGGAATCTAGTACAGACAAGAAATCTACCTGATGATCAGATCAGACGAGGCAAGGAAGTTACCTGATGCAGTCAAGGAAGAGCTACCTAAAGCAGTCAAGAAGGATCATTCTACCTGAGCAGATCAGACGAGAAGACGAAGAACGGACGAGTAAAACCTAGCTGATATTAACCACAGGCGACACATCTTACCTGATGCAGAGCAATCAACGAGTCAGACAGTCAACCAGCTAAGTTTTCCTATCCCTTACCGACTCTTAAATATAATATTACTATTTATTTATACGTGGAAACTACACGGTCACACGACCTCCACTATGTCTAATTAAAAATTCAATCGTCATTTTTTTTCAAATTCTGAAAACTTGAATCGCCACTTGAATTAATTATTAAACTCAAAATGTCTTTTCATATGGCTATTTAAGTCGGCGAACCCATTTCACAAGAACTTTACCTTCTTCAAACTCGATAAAACCCTAATTTTCAAAAGCAGAAAAACTCTTGAATATTCAATACACTCAGCAAAAAACTATTTTCTTGCATAAATGGAATCTTATTTTGAAGGAGTTAATATGAAGCTTGTCAAGGACCAGATTATTTCCAGTCTGGTAGTCGATTTTGAAGGATTGCTCGAGGCAAATCTGGAATCGGATATGCACTGCATGATCTGCTCAATGAAGAAAAATGGGATCTACCCATTCCTGGACATAAAGCCCAAATCTCTCTACAAGGAAGCAGTGAGCTCCTTCTTAAAGGAAGCTGATGTTACCGAAGCGGGCATCAAAAGTCAAATATTTGGAGAGGAAGTAACGATTTCACCTCAGACAGTCACGGAGGCGTTCAGAATGAAATCTAGAGGCGTTGTTGTTGAAGACATCAAATAGAGCACAGTTGAAACATGGTACGAAATCAAACTACCAGATAAGCCATCCAAGCTGAATCTCACGGCGAAGCGAGACGATTTAGAAAAGGAGTACAGATACGTATTGGATATCACAAACAAAATCGTGATTGGGATGGAAAGAAGTTATGACCAGCTATCATCTGCAAAATTTATGGTGAAGGGAGCTCTTCTCCAGAGTTAGAGGATTGATTGGGCCGACTATATTTACAGACAATTGATCCGTGAAGTTAATAAGGTTCAATGAAAGGAGGAAGAGAAGAAATCAAGACGAAGCTGGCTTTTGGAACACAAATAAGATGGATCTTGGTATTTCTCGGAAAAGCGAAAGGGACTGCAGAACCCTTTCATGTCAATAAGAGAATTGGTCACCTGGACCAAGAAACCTTGAAGAATCTGGGAAGCGAGAGGAAGGCTGCCCAAATATTGAAGAATATGTCAAGTGGACCTCCTCCCTACAGAGGACCTTCTGATTCAGATGAAGACCGATCTGATGCTGCCGACCAACCTGTAGCGCATATGTCACCTGCAGTAACCAAGCCATCTGCAGAGAAGGAGACATCTGCAGATCACTCAGACTCAGACTCAGACAACACTGCTCTGGCTCTGAGATTTAAAAGGAAAGCTCCAATTATAGAGGAGGTGATGCATGTCACGTCATCACCTGAGCCTTCTCCAAAAAGGCCTAGACGCCTTGACTTTGAAAATGCAGAGCAGACACCTCACTCACCTGCACCTGCTCCTATCCCTGATGAAGAGGATCAACCGGATCATCCACACCTGATGGCTGATATCATCCCTTTGCTGACCCTCCCAAGCATGATAGAGGAGGAAGAAGCAGACCTAATAATCAACATTCCTGAAGCAGGTTACTCCCTGAATCTGCTTGAGAACAATCCATTGGAGCTTACAATTGATCAATTACATCTGGTAAAACACCACTCCCTCAAGGTTTCTTTTACCAATGTTTCTGAAGAATGGAAGACCTTAAAATCTTTTCCATTTAATCAATTACAATCTTTTGTTGAGATGAGTAGCTGGGAATTTCCACAGGATATGGAGCAAGTGCTCATGCATTTTTCCCATGAGACAAATGTAGTTTTAATGCTCCAGGAGAACTGGTTCATGTCAAATTTCAAAACCAACCTGGACCAGTTCGTCCTTTTAGTGATGGAAGGTGTAGCGGCTGGAAAGGTAGATGAAGATGACGGAGAAGTTGAAAAAGAAAAAGGGATAAGAATATAAGAAATTGTGGAGGAATAGAGGGTAGAAGAAGCAGAAGAAAAAATAACAGTTGAAAAACAATCCGAAGAAGTTGAAGTCGAAAAAACAGAAGAGTTGGAAGAAGCTGAAGAAGGAGAAGAAGTTGATGAAGAGGAAAAAGAAGAAAAAGAAGAGGAGGAAGAAAAAGAAGATAATAAGGAAGAAGAAAATAAAGAAAAAGATGATAATGATGATAAAGGAGAAGAAGAAGAGAAAAAGGAGGATAAAGATGATGCAGATGAGCCTGGGGCACCTGATCAAGCCCCCGGCTCAGATCAGTCCGAAGAAGAGCCTGGGGACACCTGATAAAACCCCTTCTGATCAGCCTCCTGCAGACAGGAGTCTGCGGTCAGACAGGTCGGCCTATAAACGACCTGCAGATATAGAAGGCTATGGAGACCACTCTCCTCAGGCAACACCTATCTCATCTGAGATGGCTGACCTGTTCAGGCGCATAGTTGCAGAGTCAGTTGGCAACCTCATAGCCACTTAGATCAAACCTGACCTTCACTCCCTTAATACAAATATGGACACTTTACTGCAGAAGACTATCCCTCCACCTCCTCCTACCAATTCCAGAATGCATCTAGGCATGTCTGATTGGATGTCGAGAGTTTAATAGCAGTTAGCCATTCTGGTTGATGCTGGCAAAAAGGGGGAAGAGAGAGGACAATGGGAAGCAAGAGGTCAGGGGGAAGAAAAGCTGCAAGACCAAATCCAACATTCAGTTGAAGAAGTCAGAACGGAGCTAAGGACCAAGCATAGAAATGACCTCCCTCTGATTGAATCTGGGACGTCTAACCTGAAGAGGAAAGAGTTGGCTGTTCCTGCTCTTGCTGGTGACCAACCTGCAGCCAAGAAGAAGAGAATCAGAATAGGGGATGAACAGAGGTATGAATGGGAAGGCAAAGAGCTTTGGCATGTTGAGGAGTTATTACCTGCTGAACATTTTCCAATTTGGGGAGAAGCAAAGAAGCAGTTCATAGAGAAGTATTATCTTTTGGAGTTACTCCAAGATAAAGACTGCTCCCCACAGCAGACGTTCATCAACTACATGGACTCAACATGGCCAACGCTCTGGTCTATACAATTAAAACATGCAACCCCCATGATTCCCCCGTTCAGACCTGAAGAACCTCCTACATTGATGAACAATGAATTGGATGAGTTGGCCCTGCAGAAGGAGATAAGGAAACTCTGTGTAGAACTCAAATTCTCATCTACATAAGAACAAGAGTTTGCTTCTCTAGTCATCAGAAGGAAGTATGGCCTTGCACCTGTCAATAAGAGACCCATTGGTGCAAAACTGTTTAGACCTCCCAAGCAGCCTGTCAGAAGAGGCAGAGGAACAGGTAGATAAGATTTTGTAGTTTACTTGTAATTTTACTGTTTTGGAATTTACCAGTAAATTTTGCATTACTTGTAAAATTTTTATATTTTGTTCATTCAAAAAGCACTGTACTTGTAAACATCTCTGAAAAGTTTTATAACAATCATTTGAATGACAACCTCTAGTTGTCTCAAAACAAGAATGCTGATTTGTCTTTAACTTCATCATGTGCAGACTTGTTCTACATTTGAATACTTTGCTTAAGTTTTGCCATCATCAAAATTGGGGGAATTTGTTAGGAATACTTATTAGATTTTGATGATGTCATCCCTGTATTTATTTGATTATTCAAATGTATGTTTTAAATACTTGACAAAATGTAAAGAAGAACCAAATTAGTATATTCTGTAGGCCAGATTATGTATTGTTGAATACTTGGAAACTTGTAAAGAAGAACCAAATGAGTATCTTCTGTAGGCGATGTAAGTTATGCTAAAATCGGCTAAGTATAAGTCACAGAGAAGTCCAATTTCAGAGAAGTTTCAGTCAAAGGACCAAACAATGCAGAAAGCCTAGTTGCAGATAAGTTTAATCATAGAAGTCTCGGTTAACTCAACTATTCAGAGAAGGTTGACCACATACGACTTATCATCAGACAACGTTCTTAAGAAAGTGATTTATCAGAGAGGTCCTGGTCAAAATAATTATCAGAGAAGTTTGAACAAACTACAGTCAAGTGATCAGCGGAGTCCAAGTCAACTGAAGTTTGACCATCAGATCAGATAAGTTCACCAAGTCAAAAGACTTCAGATCAGAGAAGATTAGTCGGGATAGAGAACTTCATCTCAGAGAAGTCTGATATCATATAAGGATGATTGTACGAGATCAGATAAGCGATCATCCAAGTAATCCAGTCTACGTCAGCATTCGTTGAAAAGTCAATAATCACGGAAAGTCATATGTAGGCATAGAGAGACAGATTGGAGAGATTCCCGGAAAAGCAAATGAATTAAATATTCATCCAGACCCACCACTGAAGACTTTAATCATATTATAATCTAATGTTTCGGCGCCACAATGTGAAAGTCTTCACAACGGTCGGAAATGGATTAAACTGAGGGAATCAAGCCTTGCAACGTCCGGAAAGAAAAACAAAGAAGTCTATTTATCCAACGGATGGATTTGTTACAGGAAAATGCAACGTCTATGAAGGAAGCTCAAGGATCGACATATATAAATACCTGAAGATTGGAATTGAGCAAAGTACGATGCGAACAACATTTACAATCTAACAAAGCAATCAAAGCAAACAAAGCGAACAATAGCATCGTGAAGAGCAAGAATTCAAAGTTCTTATTTGAAAGAAGCTCTTAGTTTGAGAAGACAAACCACTCGTGTCTTTAAACCTAAGTTCGGGGTACTTTGCTGGTTGAAGTTTGCTAGACTGATAGGCATCCGAGGATTTTAGATCAAGAGGTGCTAGGCAGTCAAAGGACTTGCAACAACGGGATTTTCACTAGCTGGAAGCTGTTGTAGCTAAGGAATAATCACTGTAATATTTATCACTGGTTGAGAATTATAGTGAATTCATCTCGAACTGGTTTGGAGAAAAGTGGATTAGTATAGGATTACCCCACCTCTGATACCACTATAATTGCCTGCGTGTTTTACTGCTTTAATCATCATACTTACCTGCTGCATACATACTTACTGTTCCATTGTTTATTTGCTTTCATAATCAGCTGACTTCCGCATGCCTGTCTACAGACCACTTTAAGTCATATGTACCTATCGGCTGAGAAAATCCTAACCCTTCGTGGAAAAAGAGTTTCAATAAGTCTAGTCACCTTCCCTCTAGACTTATTCCTGACGACTTGTGACCTACAGCCTTTATAATATTGATCTAGATGAGTCCAATACTTTGGAAGTCTATAACATCACAACGAAGAAACCTAAGCTCAATGATTCTAATTCGACTTACTTATGACGCTGTCGACTTGGTCATATAAATGAGAAACATATTTTTAAACTCCATCACGATGGACTTTTAGTGGTAGCAATGAATTAGTTGCATTAGCCCACTTATCTTCAATCCACCTGGTATATAAATTCACTGTAACTTTTAATGGTTACAATGAATTAGTTGCATTAGCTTTCAACCAGTGAAAACCTTGGCTTCGGTAACTCCTTCCCTTTGAGATCTTCATCGTCATTGCATCTGTTGAACAAATTAGTCCATTAGAGAGTGACTTCTTTGTTTATCATTTTATCTCTTTGCACAGCTTTGTTGCTTTGTTCAAATTTGCCCGTTTGAAGATATAAGGTTGTCCGTCCTGTTTTTCCTGTTTTATTTGATTTTTATAATAAGAAAAGTCTTCTAGGTGCGAATCTCGAGGAATATTTTATTTCTTAACTTTCATGAATCGTTTAGATTGTCTCCTTTTATTTATTCCCGTCTGCATGCGGTTTGCCATCTTTGTTGACTTTTCAACGTTTGTTGAAGTGGACATAGCTAATTCAGACTTGTGGAATTTTGTCCAAGTATCAAGTGTTCTTTGTTGTCCATACTTGGCTGGCTTACTTGTCTTGATCATACTTGGCTGTCAGATTGACTTGGCAATACCCGACTGATATTTTGTATTGGCGATACCCGATGGATATTTCGTCTTGGCCATACCCGGCTGATATTTTGTCTTCGCCATACCCAGATGATATTTCGTCTTGGCAGAAGGAACTTAGATGAATGAACTTAGCTGAACGAACTTAGCTGATCAGAACTTAACTGAACGAACATAGCTGATCAGAACTTAGCTGAACGAACTTAGCTGATCAGAACATCACTAAAAAACATATATGATCAATACTTAGCCTCACTTTAAACTATTGGGATTCGGTGATTAAAATAATTACGTAGCGGAAAATAAATGGATAAAACCGAACAAACGGAACCCCTAAGAAGATCATTCATGCATCGTATATACAAGTATAAACCCAAAGTATTAATTAGAAACCATTCCCTTAGGTCCTTTGTTTCAAATGTTGAAAAAGTTTTCTACGAACCCAATCCGGAAAGCTTTACGAAAATTTCGAGCACCAAAAGCACCGTGCCTCTACGTATCACGCGTCGGATAGATGATCCAAAAAATATAATCGTCATTGCAAGACCTTCAAGGTCGACGGTTATATGAAGTGATTATAGGATAAATTTATTTTTTCTATTTTCTTACTCTCCAAGATAAGATTTGATGATATAAAATTTATCTCAAAATCAAAAAGAGTAAAAACAATTCTCTCCCCTTTTTCTTTCTTCTTCTTATTTGGCCGTGAACTATTCTTCACACAAAAGCCGTGAACTATTCTGCACACATAAGGCTTCTGCACACTTGAGCGTTTTTCTCTTATATTTGTCGTGGGTTTCTACTGCATTGCACATGCATGTGTAAAAAATAGAATTCATGACAAGTCATTCATTTACATAAACCGAATTTTAAATCCATTTTCAACTCAACATGTAAGAAGTGACTCACATGACAAGTAAGACTTCTGACATTATTCCATTGTATAATGTTGGTGTGTTTGAACGGACAAAAGAGAACAAATTAGAGTTGGTTCGTTTCAGTTCGTAAAACGGACCCTTGTATATCTAATCCAATAGATAAACTTTGGTACGTTTAAATATTAATACAATTAAATAATTCAATTAATTAATTATATTCAATATTAATTCTCTAAGAAATAATATGAATTAAATTAATTGCGTCGTAATTTATTTAATTGACAAGACGGATTTGATTTATCCAATAAATTAAAATGACAGTTATCCGATAATTTGAATTAGACATCTAATGTCTAATATTTATTAAGAGAGAATATCCTTAATTTAATCCGTCATCTATCCTGTGCCGCGACTCCATAGGTTCGTCTTAGTCCGCAATGAGAGGAACCAAATAGTGTGAGTAACACTTAGCTAGTCCCGTAGCTCAACCTAACTGAGAACGAATAAACCTCAAGACAACTAGACCCAAGGGCGATTTGCTCCGTTCACACACGCCGCCACACCTTTCTCCAATCGCACCCACTTCCGGCCACCTTCTCCGACCGCCGCCACCACCAGCCGACTCACCTCTTCCCCCCGACCACTCGCCTGCAACTTCTAGCCAGAACCGTCGTTGGCAGCCTGCTCCGAGAGTCCAGCGATTTACACACACTCAAGGTGTAAATCGCCCGTTCGGTCGCCTGCACTTTCCGGCCGTTCCCGCCGACGCCTGCCCCGTCTTCACTCAGATCCTGCATCTCCGTAGTAAACCGCACGCAATAGCAACATTTATTCATGCTCGTCGCCGGCCTCCTCCCACCGGCAACCGAAGCATAAGCTTTCATGTCAAAGAAAAAACGGGCGTCTCGAACGCCCGAAAGAACACCAGAATCAGAACTTAATGTTGACCGAGACAGGCCGGTTATCATCCGTCGCAGCCCGCCATCCCCGACGCTACCGGAAAAATCACAGTCGCCAACCATGAAATCCGTCGCTCCGTCATCTACAACTCCAACATTGATTCCAGTTTGCAAGGGTTATCCTACGTCTAGTCCGGACGTCTCAGCCAAAGTCCGGCGCCGCCATGCTGACCCCTTCGTCGCGCTCTACGAAAACCCTAGGTGCAGGGTTGTCTTCATCGTCTTTGGCCATTGCGGCGGATAACAAGCTGGTTTTAATCAATAAAATGGGCGGAGGAGAGCCGTCCATTTTAGGTCAGCCATCATCTTACGGCTGCAACCAATTGAGCCCGGTCAATGCATCTAATGTGGAAGTCCAGCCAGGTGAATTTGAGGTTAGGCCCAATCCTGTCTTAATTAATCATCACGGGCCCGCAATTCTTTGGCCCAACCATCATGTGCAACCCAGCCCAAAACCTACATCATCTAACCCATTACAATTGTGTAACACCCCCAAAATATATCGAGGTATTACAGTGCCGTGAATCCCACGTGGGACCCACAAGGCTAGTTAGAAAAATAGGCATTTTAAGAAAGTTGCGATAAAACATTAAGTTCAAGGTTTACATAACGTGAGTCGAAAGATTTAAGGAAAAATCTAATTTGAAGTCCAATTATTACACAACAAAAGTTTTTCCAAAGAAAACAATTTATTCCAATTTAAGCAGCGGCTAGAGATAATTCCAACACCGCGCAAGTCTGACCGGACCCCTCGGGAATGTCCTGCACATGATGAACAATTTTACCTGGTACGAAGAATCATACCAGGTAACCAGGGTCAGAGAATGCATACCAAATAACAGCTACTAACAACGATATACGTCATTTTTAAAATCACAGTATCTAATAATCACGAGGAATATTTCATCACTCAACCGACGTTGTCTCTCTCTTTTATCACATAAGCCCCAAGGTCGCAACCAAGGGTCACGGAAGTATCCACACGGGAATACCCCGGAACATAGGCGCCCAATTCGGGTCTTACCCCCTAACACATTTCCACATGGGTACCATACAGGTTTTATCCCCAACACATAATATTTTTAGAGAAAGACAAACGTCGACATTTATCAGAATGGCACATACGCACATACGGCATAACATTAATATTAGAAAATTCTCGAGCAAGATTTCACTTGCCTGTGATCCGATAGTAGGTGCTTTGTGATAACGGAGTCCCCACGCCCGCTCGAGCTTAACCTAGCCACGTAATATCCGATTAACACCTCGTACGGATTACGATGAATAAAACTAGTCTCCCTTTCCTAATCGGATTCCTAGTGTAGTTTTAATTGTCGCTATAAGTATCGTTTCTAAGTTTTTAAGTATTGTGTACCATTATCCCGTTCAATCCTATAATTAACATTAGGTAAATCGATTTACTCAAGAAGATAATCCAATCATTCTTTGGTTGTCAATGAATTATTATGGCGTAATCGAATCTCATGCTTTCTAATTCAATTCTATATTCCGAATACTACAATCGACGGATTCCATTGCACAATAACTTTGGTGGTTTGATATCCAATATTGATTATACTATCGAATTGTTTTCCTTAGTTTGCTAAGTGTCAAAAATCACAAGGTAAGGGTGGCTACGAACAATAGAACATACGGTGACGGATTACTACGAATTTTTCCACAATTGACTCGTCAAATTTTACATTCCTAGCGATGATTTGAAGTGAAATTTCGTATGATAGATATGATTTGCATGAAACGAAACATATGAGAAACGATAATTCCGGTTACTACAATCCCATCCGACAAGATTGTCTACGAAGTTTAGCAAAAATCTACCCAATACCCGCAATCTAATAAGTATAAATAAGAAAACATCGAAGATATAACTCCAGGGATTGGTGGATTACCTTATTGGAACAAGAATAATGAAGATAGTTGACGGATTCACAAGAACTACGAGGAGAACGAGAAGTGACTTGAACGACTTGGATAATCTTCACCGAAGCTCAAGAATCCACCTACTCAATGTTAATTCAAGTGTATAAGAGGCTTAAGAACCGGGTATAGGGCTAGGAATTTCTCCAAGGGTGATAGCTTATAATGTTGGGTCGTGCAAATGAAGAAGGGAATTTCCATTTTATAAAACTTGGTTTTGGTAACGTACGTTAATGATAGGAGTGTTACGTACGTAAGGTATATTACGTATGTAACAGTGTAATGACAACGTACGTAAAGAACTCACTGCCCGAAATGTGCCCAAGTGTTACGTACGTTAAATTTGGGACATAACGTACGTAACGAATAGTTGACTCGTTTGTCCTCTAGCCCGCCGAAAGTAGCTCTGTCCGTGTCAAAAGAAAGATTCTGGTCGGGAGACCGACCCACCCGTTATGTACATAATATAGATACCCTAATGTACGTAACAATCGAAATATAGCGTACGTTATGCATGAGTTATAGCGCGCGTTAGACAGAACTCTAACGCGCGTTAGATATAAATTCTTTAGCCTCATACCACATTCTAACCATCTCGGGGTGACCACCCTTCCACTCGTCAACAATTATTGGGGAACAAGACGTTGGCCACCATCATATTCGCACCGACGATCGTCCCACGGCGTCAAGGCACGTCACCCCCGTTTCATTTACATCGTACAATTATATAGCACTCAATGGAATACATAAATAGAAATGACGTCACATTACCAAACATTCACACAGTACAAAGTAATCAAGCATGGAATACCGGAGGTATTACATATCACCCCTCTTAAAAATAGTTTCGTCACGAAACTTAAGAAAATAACTCGGGATGACTCTCCTTCATGCTCGGCTTGGTTTCCCAAGTCGCTTCTTCCGTGCCGTGGTGCGACCACTGAATCTTCACGAGGGGTATGGCTTTATTTCTTAACATCTTCACACGCCGATCCAAAATGGCGGTCGGTATCTCTCTAAAGGTAGCGTCATCGGAAATTTCCACTTCTTTGAAATTGAGCTTGTGACTCGGGTCATAGACATACTTCCTTAACTGGGAGAAGTGAAAAACGTTATGCACTCCATCCAGATGCGGCGGTAGAGCTAATCGATACGCGAGTTTCCCCACCCGGTCCAATATCTCAAACGGACCTATAAATCTCGGGCTTAACTTGCCCTTCTGGCCGAAATGCCGGATACCTCGCATAGGTGATACTTTGACCCAAACATGATCCCCGATCAGAATTCTAACAGTGCCGGCTTTTTCGGCATAAGATTTCGCCGGCTCTGCGGCTAGCATGTGTTTCCGAACGATAGAGATCTTCTTAATGGACTCTGGATAAGATCCAACTCAGAATCGCGGTGTCGGAGGCATCATCCCAAAGATAATCTGACTTGCATCTTCGCCCATACAGGGCCTCTAATGGTGCCATGCCTATGCTTGCATGCCAACTGTTGTTGTACGAGAACTCCACTAATCCCAAATGTCTAGCCCAATCCTTTCCCCAATCGAGCACGCATGCCCTCAACATATCTTCCAAGGTTTGAATTGTACGCTCGGTCTGTCCATCTGTCTGAGGATGATATGCCGTGCTAAAGTGTATTTGGGTCCCCATAGCTTTATGGACGGCTTTCCAAAAACGAGACACATATCTGGTGTCCCTATCCGAAATGATGGATGAGGGAACACCATGTAGCCTTACGATCTCTCTGATGAAAATGACGGCCAACTGCTCTGTCCCGGTTCAACCAAGAATTCCGAAATCATTACGAAGACAAACAATCATCACCACAAGTGAATAACCGCAACAATATACTTACAGGTGCATGAAGTCGATGATCTCCCGTGATGCTAGCATACGACTCCATTTTCAAAGCCTCAACACAGATGCAAACACAACTGAAACAAGCCTCGACAAAATCCAACATAATGCCAATACCGCAACTATGGCAATTTTAAAACTATCTCAAAATTTTTGGTAATATCAAAGACAATTAATTCAAAAGTCAAGAAATCACTTTACCAAAAGTCAGGATACTACCACAGTGGTAGAGCCACATATGTCTGAGTTTCACAAAACCCATAATTTGTATTGAATCTACAACTCGCAACATATTTCTCTTAGCTGATCAACCAACCAGTTATCCCTGGATAATCCAAGTTACCACACTGAAATTTGAATCTTTTTTCATCGTACCGTATCGATGTATTATCCAGCTTATGTGTCTTGCTCAGAACTTCACCATGATATGTATTATGCACTAAGTTTATACATATACCAATCACATTTTAAAACGGCATTGAAATCATATAATCTTGTCAATAGAAACCCATTTTCAAAAGTTCTTTCAAGAATTTCAAAACTCAAAACATCTATATATATACATGTTCGTAAGTCTAAAAATCAATTTCCGAAAAGTTAAACCGGATCGCTTATGTCTAGTACTTGATGACAATTCTTTTCGAATACACACAATTAAATAAAATGAAAGTATGCAAATGATTAACTAGATCCATACTCCTGTATACCAATTCGGCTCCTCATCAGTTCTACTGACATTCAATCGGATAATCACATGATAGAATCCCAAAATTATTATATATGCTTTGATAAAATCTCCTTTTCCACAGATGACTCGCAATGTAGATCATTATTCTACTCTGGATTACCTCAACTATACCATGATAAAACATGTTTTAAAGACAACAATACTGTTTCTCAAAATAAATTTAAGAAAAATACATTTTCACAACAGCGAGCAAAATAGTTTATTCAAAGTATATTATTTTGAAAAGTATCATTTCTAAATGTTTCAAAAGCAGTATCGTGCATCCTAAAATGAACTAGCATGACTATAAGTTCCTCTTAACCATTCATAACAGTTCTCCCAAATTCACAACTCTATCTTCCAAGTTTACCCTACCCATTGATTTTCCATAATCATAGTTTCTCAAGATCGTCGATTTTGTTCCAACTATTATATTCTGCTACCTCATACTGTAACATATAATATTTTTCCGAAGGTTTCTCAAAGTACATCAACTTATAAATGCAAATAACCTCAGTGCAATCCAAAAATCCAAATACTTACAGATCGTGAAGCCGGCGATTCCCCATGATATTGACATACGTCTCAACTTCAGAAATATTCTCGATACAAATATTTTTCAAAGCATACGTTTTGCAAAAATAGTTTAACTCAAAATACAATAGATTTATTTCCAAAGAATCACGTTAATACCACTTAGATAATATTAAAACAACCATAATATCACATTGGTAAACCATATAACATATAAGCCCGGGTAATCAATAAAAACCCAGAGCTCTGATACCATATTCTGTAACACCCCCAGAGCTATCCGAGAATATTACAACGCCGTGGGGGCCGCACCAGACCCATAAGGCCTAAAAGACATTTTCACAAACATTTCAAATACCCTAAGCGGTGATGACGGTAATATCTTTTTAAAAATATTCCAAGACTCTTTAAAATCTATTTATCAATACCGTCGTAAAATCTCATTTGAAAGTACAAGGCTAGAATGCCAGAACTCATCAATTTAAAAATATACGTTAAGCCATCGCTTACACGTACCGACAAAATAGTTTAGAAAATGATCTTCCAAAATAAACCCAAATTCGTAAAATACTAGCAAGCCATTTTTAAACACGCTCGCAGCGGATATAACAAATAATTAAAAATACTTTTGCAGTGGAAAATAACGACTAGTCAAAGTACTCGATTCACAACCACACGCCATAGTTAGTATTATCCGGGAAGCTCATCTCTTCACGACCACTACAAGCTCGATCTCCGAGTACCTAAAAATAAAGCCCACAACGGGGTTAGCTATATTACTCAACAATGATAACGATCACATCACATCGATATTTACATATCAATGTACTTATAAAGTAGGAATATACTATGAAATCTTACCGTCATAACTTTACAAACTCGTGATAATCCTCATCAAGGTAATCCTTACAATATTTCACATCTTGTATTCTCAACAACATAATAAACTTATACCCAAACATCTGTACTGTATCCCAAACAATATCGAGATCCTAAACATCATCATAACTCACCAATACGAAATATACCAGCTCTGACCAATCCAATCCATCGAATAACATTATTAAATATCAACATGATAATCGGTCGCCAATCAAAATACAAGTACCAAGAAGGAAATACGGAACATACCTCAAGATACGTAATGCCACGACGAATCATGTCAGTCTAATTCGAGATCAGATCAATACAACATTCGGCATGGTCCTAACAAAAGACCTACAAATGCATACTCACATGACAACATCAATATGCTCATATCAATAACAAAAACGTATACTCATGGAAATCCGTGATCCAGGGTTCATTGCATAGATCTCAAGATGATCATGTTAGATCAACAAGAGGTGGATAACCAGTAATACACATGTGCACAACAACACATGATTATCCAACGATCCAGCGCGCACATCATAGATTCCCACGATGATCCCGTCAGACCAACACATGGTGGAAAACCCGTCTAATGATCCATCGCACACAGCGTAGATCCCAAGATGATCCCGTCGGACCAATACGTGCTGGACATACAACAACAATGCACAAATACATGATAACAACAATACACAAATGCGTGACAACAACAATACGCAACTGTATCACAACATGATCGATACTAAATGACAAAAATGATTAGAGTACTTGCCCCGAGTCCTTCGTGAGCAATCTCGATGTCAAAAACCATCACCAACGATTGTCCTCAATATCGACGATCCAAAATATCATGGACTATAGATAACTCATATCCTCGTCTTTACCACAATGTATCCTCGATACCCAGGTATACCAATAACGAATGTCAATCATATACATTATGATTTAACTCCCAAAAATAGGAAACAACATACAATCCAAATCTTCAGAATTCATAATTATATTCATTGCTATATGAATTATAAACGAATGAAACTGAAACCATTTATTAAATATTATAAACTGAACAAGTAATAACTTGCCTTAAATACCGATATGCCAACAAGCCAATTCGGATACACGAGTACTCCGATCTTGATAGTTCTTCAATAACGACCTAAACAACATCAATCTATCCAAATAATCATAAATATATAAAAAGTATTCTTGAATATATCAATATCGAATTCAAACAACAACATCCGAATTACTACGACCAAATCAATAAATCCAAGAACAAGAAAAGAGAAGGAATAAATATACCAAATTCAGGCCATGAACAAAATTTAAAGTACTAACACACCCTAGAATCTAAAGGGTTTTGCCAAGAAACATGGTACAAAATTACAATAAGATAAAATGAACATGTTCTTAAATAAGAAAATAAGAAACTTGGATAAGATAAACTTATTGTGTTCTTGGATCTTGAAGTTTGATCCTTGAGCTCCTCCTTCTTCTGTTCTCTTGAATCAGTTGATGATGAAAGGTGAATTTCCCCCTCTCAATTTCGTGCTCTGTTATGTCCCATATATAGGGGGAGTTCGGCCCTAACTTAACTTGTTGGCCAAGACAATTTAAAATAGGAAAGCAAATTTTCGCCTAAAAGTTTTTCTAAAATTTGGCTGAACTCTTGCATGTCTCGTGTGGCCAAATATACATATAATTAGACGTTGGACCATCTCATAGAAGTTGTAGAGTTTTCTCTTATCTTTCCACAGTCACTTGAATCATCTAAATCTGATTTTATATGTGTGAGTTATGAGCAAAATACGAAAACTGCACGCAGCAGAAAATTGTCCCAACAAGCAACACGGCTGTGTCGCAGGTAAATGACATTCAACACGGCCTGTGTTGCATAAACGGCCAGTTTTGAGCATCCGACACGGCCCGTGTCATGTGTAAATGACATCTGACTCGGCTGTTTCATATGTATGCATCCCGGAAGCTCATTTTTCTCAGCTTTTGGACCCGTTCGAACTTTGTATGCATTCCAACTGTATTTTTGATATATTTTCGCATGTTTTAAGTACAACTAGAGCAAAACACGTGACATATTATCCAATAACGAATTCACACAAAATGTCAAGTTTATGCATGAATTTTTTCTAAATATACAATAAAATGACCCCGATTAACGTGTGAAAAATATGTTTATCAGCGAGAAAGAATGCTTCTGCCTCGTTCTAGTAAGGTCCGGTTCATACGTTCCGCTACCCTATTTTTGCTGGGGTACATACAGAACAGTCAGGGCCGGTCCTGACATTTTGTTGGCCCTAGGCGAACTCTGATAAATAGGCCCCATTATCTAATATTAATAAACGTCAAAAAAATTTTGAAGCAAAATGGGAATGTGCAATGAGCCTCATTAAAACCTTATGGCGCGAAACCCAATTTGGGAAAACACCATTAAGGAAAGAGTACTCCACCCCAATTCATTAAAAGAAATAACAAAGAGAACAAAAAGTTAGGGCACATAAAATCAAACCCAAGTGAAAATGTAACAAAAATTCCTAACGTCCTTAAAAGCGGTTTCTTCGAGCATTTTGAGATGCAAAATCACATATAATCACATCAGCATCAATTTTCTCCACATCATTTGATATTTGACATATCATTAGCATTTTCCACATCATTGAGATTTGACATATCATTAGCATTTGGCATATCTATCTTTTTGAAAACAAATTTATCAAGAGCTCTGTATTGTGATTTTGTAAACTCTATATCTAGTTTTCTTTTTTTTCGTTTTTCAGCACCAGATTTGTATTTTTTAGGATACATCTTGATCAAAGTACAATACTGTAACCCCCCCAATCCATTAAGGGATATTACACGTCGTAGACCCTCTCCTCGAGGATCTACCAGGCTGATAACTAAAATCAAACATCTAAACATCGCCTTTAAGGCTAAAATGACTCAGTAGACCGATTTGGTCTTTCAATAATAACATTCAACTCAATTCCAACACATACCCACGCAGGGGTCAAAATACAATAAACTCCCGTACAACGGGGAAAAGATACTGCAGCGGAAAAGAAAATACAACTAGACCAATATGACGTCAACGGATCCTCGTGTGATTAGTTTTTTTCATCTTTCATCATCCTTCGTGCCGACCCTGTGTTATGCTCCAAACCTGAATGCAAAAACAGACATCCACCCCCCGAATACTCGGGGGTTAGCAAAACTCCACTGTTTTGCTAGTGCAAATACAAAGTGCAAAAATACGAGCCATACAACACAAGTTCCAAGAACAATAATAACCAGGAATCCTCAAAGATTCAAACGTAACGAAAAAAAAATACTTCCTGAGGCAAGAGTTTGGGTAAAACATCCTAAAACTGAAAGGTCACAAATCAAGGGAAACAATTTATAAAATGGTTTAAAATGCCATCGAGAGTTTTAATAGAAAACAATTTAGGATTATCAAATTCTTCTCTTTCCAAAAATCAATAGGGTCACAGCCCAAAGGTTTTGTTTTCACAAATAGAAAAAAAAACAACAATTCACAGGGTTAAAACCCACGTCACGTGTCCTCGACGGACATAAAATCAATACAATATAATCGCCCAAGATACGCAAACCTTAGTCACAAAAATACAACACCAACTCGTGAAGTTTTACTTGTGAATCCAGGGCGAGTACCATTGGATTCCCTCCGTGGCCCCGTCGAACCCTCCCGAGGTGAGCAAAATACATTCACAAAACATACACACCACTCGTGAAGTTTTACTCGTGAATCCAGGGAGAGTACCATTGGATTCCCTCCGTGGCCCCGTCGAACCCTCCCGAGGTGAGCAAACACATTCACAAAACATAAGCAACTGCACTCATGAATCCAGGGCTATACCATTGGACTCCCTCCGTGATCCCGTCGGACCCTCCCGAGGTGAGCGAAATAATCATGCACAAATATCATATCACACCAAGGATATCCAAACAATTCGTCAAGAGGCATCAAACACTTAGCAAAACACCACGTCAAACCATAACGCACCGAAAAGAGATAATATATGTACACACGCATTACCAAGTGCAACATCAACACCAAACATATCCAAAGGATTCACGTAGTCACTTACAACCCACACAATTTACAAAACACACGCGTTTTGAAAGTGAGCCTTTAACGAGGCTAGCCAAATCTTTTGAAAACTCATTTCAAACAAACAAACAAATACACCAAGACGATCACCAATTATCATATCCACAAAACAAGAATAGTATGGGCAAGGTACTTGCCTCGAATAAGAACAACGTGGAGAATCGACCGAAGTAGGTTGGCACGAACCGACTACGAACCCGCCGACTCCACCGAACGCCAACTCGCGATAATAAACTACGAAGGACAATAACAACAATGAAATGAATTCCATAACACGACTCAAAGCCGTTGAATTCAAAGAACGAATGACGAAAGTTCAAGTGTTTTCCCCAAAACGGCCAAGAACACGATTCGTCCCGAAAAAACACGAAAACAGAATTCCAAGTCGAAATATGGATATACAATCCATAGAATATGTTTAACAACATCATTTAACCACAATCGATCCAACAAAAATGGATGGAAAACGAGATCGAGAACAAATCCCCCAAAAAGTCGATTCGAAGGAAATCAAGAAATATACTTCGATTCGACGAAGAACAATGGATTAAATGATGTTAAACACAAGAATACTACCAAGATTAATCATACCCATCATGAATTAATCAACAATATGGAACGAATCGGACAAAAACGCAAAAAAACCCAAATTCAAGAATTTAGGGTTCTAAGAAGAGATTACCTTGATTCGCTGGATCAAAGGATGATAACGGATGATTAATCGATGATATGAACTCAAGAACTTCATGGATTTGTTGACAAACATCATGGCTCCAAG
The DNA here is from genome assembly GCA_033398695.1 of Orobanche coerulescens. Lineage (NCBI taxonomy): Eukaryota > Viridiplantae > Streptophyta > Magnoliopsida > Lamiales > Orobanchaceae > Orobanche > Orobanche coerulescens. The sequence goes on along the minus strand of CM065807.1, from coordinate 115,421,098 downwards.
ATCTCTAAGTCTCCAGCCGCGGAAGAGAAAGAGAGGAAATGAAAAAGAGAGGAAATGTGACTGCTCTGTCACATTTATACAAGTGCAACCTAGCGTGCGCTACGCTGCCGATCTAGCGTACGCTATCGGCCCAGGCCGCAATCCAGAGACACTGCTCGGACAGGTAGCGCGTGCAGCCTTCCAGTCGTAGAGTGCGCAGTGTCCGGCAGTAGCGTGCGCTACCTGCCGATCCACCGAGTCCAGTACCCCACTGCCCTACTGCCTCGGCAGCTTAGCTTGCGGCCAGCCCGGCCAGTAGCGTCGCAGCGCCTCCCGGCCATAGCGTGCGCTACCTTCCGGCCGTAGCGTGCGCTACGCCGGTTCCTGCCGCACCCGTCTGGCCGGTGCCCGCAATCGTCCGGCCAGAACCCGTAACCGTCCGGCCAGTGCTCGACCACCAGGGCTCGACGACTCGATTTCCGAAAACGTACGGAACGAACACGACAAAAAGTTCGTGGACAACATCAACGACCCGAAATGAAACACAATGCAATAATTAATCATACGCGACCAATAAAAGGGTCGAGACAACAAATACAGATACGGATACCCATAACTTTAAGGAAATTACAAAATGACCCAAAACGCCCGAAAATCACGATACGTGATCGAATAACCAAACCGAAGTTCACAACACGTCTAACAAAGTTAAACGGACTTACGGGAAACTCGAAACAGCACTTTCGCACGAGATTCGCAATAATCGAACTCAAGTGCGGAAAAGTCGCTAAAAACACGGAACTCAACAAAACGATACCGAAACGAACTCGGATGTCAAAAAGTGTAGAATTAATCATTCTCAGAATGACGAAACGGTCATGAGCGATTCGTCAAAACGGACTTCCGCCGAGAAAAAGAAATTACCGGAAATCGAAATTACGGGTATTACATTCTACCCTCCTTAAAAGAAGTTTCGTCCCGAAACTTAAAACAAGTAGGGAGAAGAAATATCCCGCCAGGAAAAACTCAATGAGATACACAAGAAGCGCGTAACTTATGCCCAACGGCGAAACGTTACAAGCAACGCAAAGGAATATACGGCGTGAAAACGCGCTCCACGGCGACCAACACAACACCACTGGTAGAAACATAATAAAACCAACAGGTGACAAGCATCATTAAACAGATAGTACAATCAAGTCGATTATACGAATAGTCACAAAACATAACGAACGAAAATCAATACGATTGACCAACCCAACGGTTCATCAATCAAAACGCGAGCCAAACGCTGAACAAATACGGAATTCCACCGCCTAAGGGTTGGAAGATCGAAAACGAGACTAATTTCCCGAACTTAAGGGAATTACGAAGGAGCCTGAACGTTCAACATTCACGAAATGAGATCAACAAAAACCGAACAATCAAATGATCAAACCACAACGATCGAGACAACAAAAATCGAACAATCATGTTCGAATCACGAAGGATAATAAAATTCAAACAACAACTCCCAGGTTCACGTCTCGGCTCGAGACAATAAATGATCCGGTGAAAACAACAAGATGTGCATTCACATAAGATCCACAGGAAAGGGAATAGCAATTGAAAAGTCACAACGACAAACGAGTTATTCCGAAACAATACCACACTCGTTTGATCAACAAAAGCAAGGGGCAGGACAAGCTCAGAAAATGCCAACGAACATAAACGAGTCAATAGAATCGAAAATATAGAAGTTCAAAATCCGATCCACTTCGAATAGAAGAGTTAATAGAACCAAATGATGTCACTTCTGAACAAGGTTCACAAGAATCGAACCGAACTCGAAAAAGTCACAGCGATAACCAGATCGACCCACAACAAGATCACAGTTCGTTCGGACGATGAAACCGAAATACAGAACAAGTTCATAAAGTATCAACGAACATGAGCGAATCGATAGACTGGAGAAAGAGAAAATACAGAAGTCAAAATAGTACGGGTATTACCTTCGACCTCGTCCACGAAATTCACAAAACGGGAGCAAGGTAACAAGACATTAAACAACCGACACATAACGGAACAATCATCGATGCACACGGTCATACCAAACCAAGCTCTAACAGCTCGCACATGCGCGACAACGCAGGAATCACTACGAGGCGGCAACATTCAACACCAACATCCCACCTCTAACAGGGGCTAACACAACAAATGTGTGGAAAATGACTCAACGCTCACACTGCCAATTCGATCATACTCGGGAGCAAACATCATAATGACAACACGAACATCATACATACATACCCAGCCCTCAAACGGGAATAGATAGGTTTTAAAAACGAAAACCTCCTTTTGAAAATAATTTAGAAAAACACCGGTTGATCTTGAGTATCACCTTTTAAAAAAGTACAAACGTGAAACATCGTTATCGAGACTTTAGAGAACCATTTCGCATTTGATAAAAATGAGGACACTTTCTCTTAGTGAAAACTTTCAGAATATTCGACCCTTGGGTCTAAATAAAAGTGTTTCTAAAACATTGAAAATATCTCAAAACATTTTGGTCCTCGAGGTAGAAGAATTTGGAAACATATTGTGGCACCTTGATGTACCACGAGAAAATAATTCATTTTAAAAGTACGTCTCGAAATTTATTTTCTAAGATACTCAAGGTTTTCAAAGATAATTCAATGGTCTATAATGCCCAAAAATTTCAGGTAATTACACGAAATATTATAGCGCCATGGGTCCCGCGCCGGAACTCACCAGGCTAAAAATCATTTACAACGTCAAAAAGGCCGATGACGGTAATATTTCAAAAACTTATAAAAGCCATTTACAAAATACTAAATACCGTCATAAGAATTTCGCCAAAACGATCAAGGCCAAAATGCCAAAAACTTAGTTTAGGGAACCGGTTTTCGAAATAAAACTCAGTCGGTAAAATACCGAAAGCCATTACAAAAGAACTCACGCAGCGGATTAAAGAAATACAGTCCAACATGCACAATCCAGCAACACTACTCCTCATATGAACGAAATATGAGGGTCAAATAACCATACATCACGAAATCAAAATCCATAAGAGGATTCCGTCAATTAATAAATAATCATAAAAATAGCTCGTGTCACACGAGGCACAACACAAAGAAGGGAGACTTACATCCACAGGTCGCACGAAGATGATGATCGCCCCACGATACTAATCACGACCAACAAACTCAGACGACGCGTCGCGACACGACTCAGTCAGATAAAATCCGATGAAACAAGACTCAAACAACACGACTTGACACGACAGCCTAGGTTTCCACAACCTAAGCTCCGATACCATTTATGTAACACCCCCAATCCATTCAAGGATATTACACTCCGTAGACCCTCTCCTCGAGGATCTACCAGGCTGATAACTAAAATCAAACATCTAAACATCGCCTTTAAGGCTAAAATGACTCAGTAGATCGATTTGGTCTTTCAATAATAACATTCAACTCAATTCCAACACATACCCACGCAGGGGTCAAAATACAATAAACTCCCGTACAACGGGGAAAAGATACTGCAGCGGAAAAGAAAATACAACTAGACCAATACGACGTCAACGGATCCTCGTGTGATTAGTATCGTTCATCTTTCGTCATCCTTCGTGCCGACCCTGTGTTATGCTCCAAACCTGAATGCAAAAATAGACATCCACCCCCCGAATACTCGGGGGTTAGCAAAACTCCACTGTTTTGCTAGTGCAAATACAAAGTGCAAAAATACGAGCCACACAACACAAGTTCCAAGAACAATAATAACCAAGAATCCTCAAAGATCCAAACGTAACGGAAAAAAAAAATACTTCCCGAGGCAAGAGTTTGGGTAAAACATCCTAAAACCGAAAGGTCACAAATCAAGGGAAAACAATTTATAAATCGATTTAAAATGCCATCGAGAGTTTTAATAGAAAACAATTTAGGATTATCAAATTCTTCTCTTTCCAAAAATCAATAGGGTCACAGCCCAAAGGTTTTGTTTTCACAAATAGAAAAAAAAACAACAACAATTCACAGGGTTAAAACCCACGTCACGTGTCCTCGACGGACATAAAATCAATACAATATAATCTCCCAAGATACACAAACCTTAGTCACAAAAATACAACACCAACTCGTGAAGTTTTACTCGTGAATCCAGGGCGAGTACCATTGGATTCCCTCCGTGGACCCGTCGAACCCTCCCGAGGTGAGCAAAATACATTCACAAAACATACACACCACTCGTGAAGTTTTACTCGTGAATCCAGGGCGAGTACCATTGGATTCCCTCCGTGGCCCCGTCGAACCCTCCCGAGGTGAGTAAAATACATTCACAAAACATACACACCACTCGTGAAGTTTTACTCGTGAATCCAGGGCGAGTACCATTGGATTCCCTCCGTGGCCCCGTCGAACCCTCCCGAGGTGAGCAAACACATTCACAAAACATAAGCAATCGCACTCATGAATCCAGGGATATACCATTGGACTCCCTCCGTGATCCCGTCGGACCCTCCCGAGGTGAGCCAAATAATCATGCACAAATATCATATCACACCAAGGATATCCAAACAATTCGTCAAGAGGTATCAAACACTTAGCAAAACACCACGTCAAACCATAACGCACCGAAAAGAGATAATATATGTACACACGCATTACCAAGTGCAACATCAACACCAAACATATCCAAAGGATTCACGTTGTCACGTACAACCCACATAATTTACAAAACACATGCGTTTTGAAAGTGAGCCTTTAACGAGGCTAGCCGAATCTTTTGAAAACTCATTTCAAACAAACAAACAAATACACCAAGACGATCACCAATTATCATATCCACAAAACAAGAATAGTATGGGCAAGGTACTTTCCTCGAATAAGAACAACGCGGAGAATCGACCGAAGTAGGTTGACACGAACGGACTACGAACCCGCCGACTCCACCGAACGCCAACTCGCGATAATAAACTACGAAGGACAATAACAACAATGAAATGAATTCCATAACATGACTCAAAGCCGTTTAAATCAAAGAACGAATGACGAAAGTTCAAGTGTTTTCCCCAAAACGGCCAAGAACACGATTCGTCCCGACAAAACACGAAAACGGAATTCCAAGTCGAAATATGGATATACAATCCATAGAATATATTTAACAACATCATTTAACCACAATCGATCCAACAAAAATGGATGGAAAACGAGATCGAGAACAAATCCCCCAAAAAGTCGATTCGAAGGAAATCAAGAAATATACTTCGATTCGACGAAGAACAATGGATTAAATGATATTAAAAAAAAGAATACTACCAAGATTAATCATACCCATAATGAATTAATCAACAATACGGAACGAATCGGACAAAACGCAAAAACCCCCAAATTCAAGAATTTAGGATTCTAAGAAGAGATTACCTTGATTCGCTGGATCAAAGGATGGTAACGGATGATTAATCGATGATATGAACTCAAGAACTTCATGGATTTGTTGACAAACATCATGGCTCCAAGATCTCCAAGTCTCCATCCGCGGAAGAGAAAGAGAGGAAATGAAAAACGAGATGAAATTTGACTGCTCTGTCACATTTATACAGGTGCAGCCTAGCGTGCGCTAGGCTGCCGAGCTAGCGTACGCTATCGGCCTGTGCCGCAATCCGAGACATCGCTCGGCCAGGTAGCGCGCGCAGCCTTACGGCCGTAGCGTGCGCTACTGTCGGCCATAGCGTGTGCAGTGTCCGGCATGGCGTGCGCTACTGCCGATCCACCGAGTCGATACCCCGCCCTCTTGCCTCGGCCGCCGCTTAGCCTTGACAATGGCCGGCCGTAGCGTGCGCGCCTCCGGCCATAGCGTGCGCTACCTTCCGCCGTAGCGTGAGCTACGCGGTTCTACCGCACCCATCCTACGGTGCTGCCAATCGTCGGCGAACCGTAATCGTCCCGATCCATAGCCGTCGGCGGTTGCTCGACCACCAGGGCTCGACGACTCGATTTCCGAAAACGTACGGAACGAACACGATGAAAAGTTCGCGGACAACATCAACGACCCGAAATGAAACATAATGCAATAATTAATCATATGCGACGAAGAAAAGGATCGAGACAATAAATACAGATACGGATACCCATAACTTTAAGGAAATTACAAAATGGCCCAAAACGCCCGAAAATCACGATACGTGATCGAAAAACCAAACCGAAGTTCACAACACGTCTAACAAAGTTAAACGGACTTACGGGAAACTCGAAACAGCAGTTTCGAACGAGATTCGCAAGAATCGAACTCAAGTGCGGAAAAGTCGCTAAAAACACGGAACTCAACAAAACGATACCGAAACAAACTCGGATGTCAAAAAGTGTAGAATTAATCGTTCTCATAATGACGAAACGATCATGAGCGAGTCGTCAAAACGGACTTCCGCCGAAAAAAAGAAATTACCGGAAATCGAAATTACGGGTATTACAAACATTAACACTAGCAAATTAGCAAATAACAATTAGCCACAAACCAAACAATACGAGATAGGAATTAAAAATCAAAACAACAGGTAGCAATTAGCAAACCAAACAAAACAAGTTAGGAATTAAAAATCAGAACAAAAACACCTCGGCCTCGCGGCGGCACGGCGACGGATGGCGGAGGGCAGAACAGATGGAGGCTTGGAGAGGAGACTTGGAGTTGGGGCACCTCGGGTCGGGCTTGGCAGTCGGACTCGCAGAACAAATTACAAACACCTCGCTCGGACAGTCACTTCGTCTTCCCACCTCGCGCAGCGCCGCAATAGTAAGAATAAGAAGAGGCAGCTTAGAGTTAGGGTTCACTGACCGTTCAGACTTTTTTTTGGGGGCTGGGGAGTGGGGACTTTTTCTTTCTTTTTGTTAGACTTTTTCTTTCTTCAGACTTTTTCTTTCTTTGTCGTGGGCTGCCTGCTATGCCTACAAGTATTAAAAAAAAAAAATTTGGGCCCCTTTACACTATGGGCCCTGGGCCGGCGCACCCCACGCCTACCCCCATGGCCGGCGCACCCCACGCCTTCCCCCAGGGCCGGCCCTGAGAACAGTCTTAGGTCTTTGGATTCCTGATTGGGCACACAACTCATGAAACAGCTAGTTGCAAAGTTCAAGACCATTGTGAGTCCTTAGAATTTTGATCTTCTTGCCTGTTTGGTTTCCAATCAAAGTTTTTCAATTTTTAAATATATCAAAGACATCAGACTTATTTTCCAAAAGAAACACAAAGACCTATGGGAATAACCATCAACTACAGATAAGAAGTATCTTTTCCCACCATTTCTGGGCTCACTAAAAGCCCCCCAAACATCAGCATGCAAGCAGTACAGCGTCTCAGAACAAGTAGGAGATATAGGGGAATGGGGATTGGAAAACTTAACACGTTATTGTTCTCCAATCACACAAGAGTCACAAAGCGGCACCACCATAAGTTTCTCTTTACCAAAACTGGCCTCTTTTTGCAAAATTTCCAGCCTCTTATTACTTACATAACCTACACATTTATGCCATAAATCAATTTGGTACAACTTGGACAGCATTCACAGAAGAATCAGATTTTGCAACATTCATATAGAGATTATTCAGTTTCTTCATCCTTGAAAACACATAAGTTTCCTTTCAAAACTTTTGACTCCATTACCTCACTTACCCTCATAACTCTCATCATCAAGGGTACCACAAGAAATGAGATTATGACATAGATCAGGTACATGCCTCACATTTTTAAATGTTAACAAATAACCAGTATCATATCTCAAATTAACATCACTTATGCCAATAACTTTACATCTTTTCTCATTAGCCATAGAGGCAGACAAATGTGTCACTTCTCTATAATCTAAAAATAGCATTTTGAAAGGCGACATGTGAAATGTATATGCAGAATCAACAAGCCATTTGTTTTCACAGAATGTAAGGGAATGCACGGTATTTGCATGTTCACGGATTTTAGACACCATGAAACCATCATCCACACTTTTATTTTCAGATACCATAACGGCACTGTCATTTTGCTGAGTTTTCTTTGGCTTAGTGCACTCATAAATGTAATGGTCGAGTCCACAACAATTATAGCACTTACGGTTTTAGGTCAAGATTTTGACCTACTCATCCATTTGCCTTTTTTCTTATCAGAAGTATTATTATGATGGTTTTGTCTAGGGGAATGTTTCTGTTTTTGAAATCCAACTCCTTTCTTTTTAAACCATTTATAATCGTATTAAGGGTCATCTGATCTCTGCCGTAATTAATGACGCATTTGACATTTAAGAGAATGATCAATGTGTACTCATCAATTTTTTATCATCGACCTGTTAGATATCTTAGATTAGTTTGGTAAAACCATCAAGAATATCATTTATATCTTTCAACAGGTCAAGTTTATATCAGAGAAAATTTTCAGGTAAAACCAATTTGTTGCTCAAAGAGGCTTCAGTGTAAATATCTTCCAATTTTTTCCAAACACTGCTACAAAACAGACATTTAACATCGGTTTTTTGGACATTTAACATCAGTTTTGGAACCGGTGTTAAATATTATGATGTTAAATTTAACATCGATTTCTAATATCCGATGTTAAACTTCGACTTTAAAATCGATTGTTATAACAATCGATGTTAATTTTAACATTATAAAATTTAACATCGGTTCTGGGACAACCGATGTTAAATTTCGCGATTCTAAAATTTTAATGGACCGTGGCTAACCCTGCTAGCCCAACCCAGCCCCAACCTAGCCGCTCGCCCAACCACCCGCACCAGCCACCCACCAACCTGCAACAAATACCATTAAATTTCGTTGTTGATGGGTTTCAAAATCATAACCTCTTCCTTGTGGAAGTGTGATATTACCACCCCGCCAGATGAACTTCTTGTTCATTTTTTGCTATGTATTATTTATATACTGTATATATTTATATAAATGTAACATAAGTTAGTATATATTTATGTGTTATATTATATACTATATATATATATATATATAAATTTATATAAATATAAGATAATTTAATATATATCATTTAACTTTATATATACTTGAATATGTATAATATAATTATATATGTATAAATATATATAAATTTAAATATAATTGAATATATATATATATAATATTTAAATTTTCATACACATATTATAATATAATTATATGTGTACAAAATATAATGTAACTTTAAATATATAATATAATATAACTGAATATGTAAATATATATTATTATATATATATATATTATATAACTTTATATATATAAATATACATATATATTATCATATAATTTTAATAATAATTGAGTATATATAATTAAATTTATATCTACATATCATAATATAAATTTAAATTATATATTACTATTATATATTAAAAGTCATAAAATATAAACTATTTACTGATAAAAACTCAATATATTTACTAAAATATAACTTAATATATATAAAAATATTATCTGATTATTTAAATATAACTAAAAATTAAAATACAATTTATGAATATATATTATAATATATATTACGTTATATTATATATTTAAAAAGTGATACAACATCGCACCGGAAAAAAACGATGTTAAATTAAAAATTAACATCCGTTTTCCTAAAACCGATGTTAAATTTTTCATTTTACGTTGGTTATTTCGAAACTGATGTGAAATTGAGGAATTTAACATCAATTCTCTCAGACCGATGTTAAATGAAAATTTTAACATTGGTTTTTACTAGAATCGATGTTAAATGACAATTTAACATCGGTTTTTAGAATAACCAATGTTAATTTGCTTTAAAATTTTCAACTATGCCACCGCGTCTTTTTAACATCGGTTTTTTCAAAACCGATGTTAAACGAGCGATGTAAAATATCTTTTTGTAGTAGTGAAAATGCCCTATCATTTTCATGTTAATCAATCATCCTAATCACATAATCAGACAAGCTCAAAAAAATAGACGAATAAGCAAATTAATCTGCCTCAGTCTTTCATCGGCGGAGATATTAGCGGGAAAAAATCTGAAGTATTCGCATCTCACCACTATATTTATAACCTATCTACCTCTGAAGTTATAAATAACCCAACCAGAGGACTTGCTCATACACGGATCGACACTTACAGTTCTAGCAGTTAAATAGAGCAATCTCTCTTCAAGGTGCGCTGATACTATTATTGAAGATATTGGAAGTCCTCAACCATATTAAATACTCCATCTTTGCTTGCTTAGTTACTTTTACTCAGTGTTTGTGATTTAATCATACTTACTCTGTAAAACTTGTTGGCCACACTATATAGTATAAACAATTTAGAAAGGGGGGGTGAACAAGCTGTATCTTTTTTCGAAGTTTATTTGCATAGCGGAAGTCTAAGATTACAGCAACTGAACGGTCTTCTATTAGCTTGGTGCTTAAAGGGTTTTTAGGATAAGTATACTAAAATCCCACAAACAATAAGAAAACAGTAAAGACAGTAAGTAAAGACACGCTGGTCCTCCACACATGAGTAAATAGTTTATTAAATCACGACGTATGCAATTGTATGATTTTAACTAAACTGATCGTTGTATCGTTCACACAGATTGATATAGACAACCGTAGCTTTATACGTTCACATAATGCTTGGGCTTCTTTGACTTGCTTCTTATCACACAGATTGAAGTTTCATCCTTAACACTATTCGTCCCACACAGGTCAGACATAGCTTTTCTTAGTCCACCACAAGGATAAGTAACTCAACAGAAAGATTGTGTTATCACGAGTTCGAACAACAGCTGTAGGCTTGATGAGCGTTTGTTGTAGATGTGTTGTTCGTGTTGAGGACTTGTATATTTCTTCACTTCAGATGTCGTTGTATGCTTGTAAAAATATCTTGCTCTTATAAGCTGTCATTATTTTCGCGTGTTCGTTTTATTCTCAAGTGTTCAAGTGAGCAATGTCATCTTGCTTGAGGCTATTTATAACCTTCGAAGTAGATCCATTATAAATGTAGCCATTGGTCGGGTGATGAGATTGAGACAGTTCTAATTAACGGATTCATAAGGTTTTGAATTATAGGAATTTCGAATTTAATGCTTCAGACATTCTCTTTAACTCGTATTAAATGCTCTTCTATCTATAGTCTCTTCAGTTGCATTAAATATTGAACTATGAGCATTAAATGCTACTTTAACCGTGAATATATTATGAATAAAGAATGTTTGTTTCACAACGGTTTAAAGTTTCTTCAGTCCTGTTGGTTTTGTATTTTACTTTCCTAAGTAAAACACCTACAGCATTGTTTGCTGTAGCCAACATCTCATTTTATTGTATCTTGAAGTCTAAGCTATATGATTTGAATCTTGGCTCGCTGTATGATCTTGCACTATATGGACAGGCTGTACGGACAAAGTGTATTTAGCATATTTCATATTTCTTAACAGCATCCATACTTAGCTGATATTCTAACTTGATGATTCTAGGCTGTATGAGACATTTATTAAAACATCAGGAAGATTTTTCCCAACAATATCCCTCTTTTTGATAATGCTAAAACTTATAACACATGAGGTTGTCTTCAAGTCTTCTGTCGAATTATCTGATCTTCGAGACCAAGACTAAAAATTTAAACTGCTCACAGGCAAGTTCTAAAATTATAAATCGTACAAGACTAAGTGTATTACATCTTGAATTATGATTGGCTCGTAGGAACAATCTTACAAGAAGTAATCCTATTTGATTACAACTTAATCTATGAACTATTCACAGACAAGTTCTTTCATCTTGAGACTTATCAAAGTAAGCATTGCAATATAAATCGTAATCAAAGAAGTAACAATAGATCACGGGCTGTAATCTTATGAGGTAAAATCTATCAGAAGTTATCCCCAATAGTACTGATGCTTCCAAGACTTCCGAGAGGGGTCATGCTCGGCTCTCTTCTACCAGTTGACTAGAGAGTCTCTACCTTGGTCCCTGTAGATGTTCCTTCCTTCCTGGGTGGCATCGTAGGAGAGAATCCAGTCTTCTAGATGAGTTAGCCGATCATCCTTCTGAATCTTATATTTCAGCATGATTTGCAAAGGGAGATTTCCTTCTGATAGGATGTAACACCCCCAAAATATCCCGAGGTATTACAGTGCCATGAATCCCACGTGGGACCCACAAGGCTAGTTAGAAAAATAGGCATTTTAAGAAAATCACGATAAAACCTTAAATTCAAGGATTACATAACGTGAATCGAAAGATTTAAGGTAAAATGTAATTTGAAGTCCAATTATTACACAACAAAGGTTTTTCCAAAGAAAACAATTTATTCCAATTAAAGCAGCGGCTAGAGATAATTCCAACACCGCTCAAGTCTGACCGGACCCCTCGGGAATGTCCTGCACATGATGAACAATTTTACCTGGTACGACGAGTCATACCAGGTAACCAGGGTCAGAGAATGCATACCAAATAACAACTACTAACAACGATATACGACATCTTTACAATCACAGTACCTAGTAATCACAGGGAATATTTCATCACTCAACCGACGTGTCTCTCTCTTTATCACATAAGCCCCCAAGGTCGCAACCAAGGGTCACGGAAGTATCCACACGGGATTACCCAGGAACATAGGCGCCCAATTCGGGTCTTACCCCATAACACATTTCCACACGGGTACCATACAGGTTTTATCCCCAACACATCGGCCCATTTATAACATCTTTAGAGAAAGACAAACGTCGGCTTTTATCAAAATGGCACGTACACACATACGGTATAACATTGATATTAGAAAATTCACGAGCAAGATTCCACTTGCCTGTGATCCGATAGTAGGTGCTTTATGATAACGAAGTCCCCACGCCCGCTCGAGCTTAACCTAGCCACGAAACATCCGATTAACACCTCGTACGGATTATAATGAATAAAATTAGTCTCCCTTTTCTAACCGGATTCCTAGTGTAGTTTTAATTGTCGGTATGAGTATCGTTTCTAAGTTTTCAAGTGTTGTGTACCATTATCTCGTTCAATATTATAATTAACATTAGGTATATCGATTTACTCAAGAAGATAATCCTATCATTCTTCGGTTGTCAACGAATTATTATGGCGAAATCGAATCTTATGCTTTCTAATACAATTCTATATTCCGAATACTACAATCGACGGATTTTATTCCACAACAACTTCGGTGGTTTGACAACCAATATTGATTATACTATCGAATTATTTTCCTTAGTTAGTTAAGTGTCAAAAATCACAAGGTAAGGGTGGCTACGAACAATGGAACATACGGTGATGGATTACTACGAATTTCCCCACAATTGATTCGTCAAATTTACATTCCTAGTGATGATTTGAAGTGAAATTTCATTTGCATGAAACGAAACATATGAGAAACGGAATTCCCGGTTACTACAATTTCATCCGACAAGATTGTCTACGAAGTTTAGCAAAATCTACCCAATACACGCAATATAATAAGTATAAATAAGAAAACATCGAAGATATAACTCCAGGGATTGGTGGCTTACCTTATTGGAAGAAGAATAATGAAGATAGTTGACGGATTCACAAGAACTACGAGGAGAACGAGAAGTGACTTGAACGACTTGGATAATCTTCACCGAAGCTCAAGAATCCACCTCCTCAATGTTAATTCAAGTGTTTAAGAGGCTTAAGAACCGGGTATAGGGCTAGGAATTTCTCCAAGGGTGGTAGTTTGTGATGTTGGGTCGTGCAAATGAAGAAGGGAACTATCATTTTATAAAACTTGGTTTTGATAACGTACGTTAACGATAAGGGTGTTACGTACGTAAGGTGTATTACGTACGTAACAGTGTGATGACAACATACGTAAAGAACTCACTGCCCGAAATGTGCCCAAGTGTTACGTACGTTAAATTTGGGACATAACGTACGTAACGAACAGTTGACTCGTTTGTCCTCTAGCCCGCCGAAAGTAGCTCTGTCCGTGTCAAAAGAAAGATTCTAGTCGGGAGATCGACCCACCCGTTACGTACGTAATGAAGCTGCCTTAACGTACGTAACAATCGAAATATAGCGTACGTTAGGCATGGGTTATAGCGCGCGTTAGACAGAACTTTTTAGCCTCAAAACACATTCTAACCATCTCGGGGTGACCATCCCTTCCACTCGTCAACAATTATCGGGGAACAAGACGTTGGCCACTGTCATATTCGCACCGATGATCGTCCCACGGCGTCAAGGTGTGTCACCCCCGTTTCATTCACATCGTACAATTATATAGCACTCAATGGAATACATAAATAGAAATGACGTCACATTACCAAACATTCACACAGTACAAAGTAATCAAGCATGGAATACCAGAGGTATTACATATCACCCCTCTTAAAATAGTTTCGTCACGAAACTTAAGAAAATAACTCGGGATGACTCTCCTTCATGCTCGACTCGGTTTCCCAAGTCGCCTCTTCCGTGCCGTGGTGCGACCACTGAATCTTCACGAGGGGTATGGCTTTATTTCTTAGCATCTTCACACGCCGATCCAGAATGGCGGTCGGTACCTCCCTAAAGGTAGCGTCATCGGAAATTTCCACTTCTTCGAAATTGAGCTTGTGACTTGGGTCATAGACATACTTCCTTAACTGGGAGACGTGAAAAACATTATGCACTCCATCCAGGTGCGGCGGTAGAGCTAATCGATACGCGAGTTTCCCTACCCGGTCCAATATCTCGAACGGACCTATAAATCTCGGGCTTAACTTGCCCTTCTGGCCGAAATGTCGAATACCTCGCATAGGTGATACTTTGACCCAAACATGATCCCCGACCGTAAATTCTAACGGTCGCTGTCGGTTTTCGGCATAAGATTTCTGCCGGCTCTGTGCGGCCAGCATGTGTTTTCGAACTATAGAGATCTTCTTAATGGACTCCTGGATAAGATCCAACTCGGTAACCGCGGTGTTGGAGGCATCATCCCAGCATAACAACGACTTGCATCTTCGCCCATACAGGGCCTCAAACGGTGCCATGCCTATGCTTGCATGCCAACTGTTGTTGTACGAGAACTCCACTAATCCCAAATGTCTAGCCCAATCCTTTCCCCAATCGAGCACGCACGCCCTCAACATATCTTCCAAGGTTTGAATCGTACGCTCGGTCTGTCCATCTTTCTGAGGATGATAAGCCGTGCTAAAGTGTATTTGTGTCCCCATAGCTTTATGGACGGCTTTCCAAAAACGAGACACATATCTGGTGTCCCTATCCGAAATGATGGATGAGGGAACACCATGTAGCCTGACGATCTCTCTGATGAAAATGACGGCCAGCTGCTCTGTCCCGGTTGTCTCTTGAATAGGAATGAAATGTGCTGATTTTGTCAATCGATCAACAATGACCCAAATCGTATCCTTTCCTCCCACCGCCGTAGGTATCTTAGTGACAAAGTCCATTGATATGCTCTCCCATTTCCACTCCGAGATGGGTAGGGGTTGCATAATTCCGGCTGGTCTGCGGTGTTCGATTTTCACTGTTGGCATGTCATACATCGGGCGACGAACCTAGCAACTTCCCACTTCATGTTCTTCCACCAAAAACTCTGTCGCAAATCCTTGTACATCTTGCTTGCTCCGGGGTGAATAGAATAGGGAGTGGAGTGCGCCTCCTTCAGTATAGTTTGCTTCAGTCCGTCATTCGGTGGAATACATATCCTGTTCTTGAACCTCACCAAATCACCCTGAATCTTATAGTCGAAAACATCTCCTTTCTCGATTCTTTCACCAATCGCACGTAATCCAGGATCTTCCATCTGTGCTAGACGTATCTCGTCTAGTAAGGACGAAAGTATATTGATTGAGCATAATCGTCCTTGCCTACGTTGTACCCATACTTCGGTGTTGCTTCTCCTGATCTCTTGCTGCAGTTTGGGCTGAATTGTTATGCTGGATACCATCACCTCTTGTGTAGTTTTCCGACTAAGAGCATCAGCTACCACGTTAGCTTTTCCGAGATGATAGGAAATTTCCACATCGTAGTCCTTGATTAGCTCCAACCAACGCCTCTGTCTCATGTTTAATTCTCTCTGCGTGATGATATATTTCAAACTCTTATGATCCGTGAAAACTTTGCAAGTAACTCCGTAAAGATAGTGCCTCCAAATCTTGAGGGCATGCACCACCACGGCTAGCTCCAAGTCATGTGTCGGGTAATTTACTTCGTACGGCTTCAGTTGTCGGGATGCGTACGCAACGATTCTGCCATTTTGCATGAAGACACACCCTAGTCCATGCTTGGATGCATCCGTGTATATAATGAATCCTTCTGTACCCTGTGGTAACACTAGTACTGGGGCAGTAGTTAGCCTACTCTTGAGCTCGTCGAAGCTCTTCTGGCAGTCTGCAGTCCATACAAATTTGGTGCTCTTTCTCAGTAGGTTCGTTAACGGTCGGGCGATACAGGAACAAGCCTCGACGAATCTTTGATAGTAACCCGCCAGTCCTAGGAAACTCCTAACCTCTTTGACATTCTTCGGAGGTTCCCAACTCGTTATTGTCTCGATCTTTTGTGGGTCGACCTTGACACCTTCTGCCGAGACAACATGTCCGAGGAAAATTACCTCCGGCATCCAGAATTCGCACTTGGACAGTTTCGCATAAAGTTGGTGTTGTCTTAACATGCCCAGCACTTGCCTCAAATGTTCCTCGTGTTCCTGTCAGCTTCGAGAATATATCAGGATGTCGTCGATAAAAACCACCACGCATTTATCGAGGAAATCAATCAAAACTCTATTCATCAGTTCCATGAAAACGGCTGGGGCATTAGTCAACCCGAATGATACCACGATATATTCGTAATGCCCATACCTCGACCGAAATGCAGTCTTGGGTATATCTTCCTCCCGAATCCTCAATTGGTGATATCCGGACCGTAAATCAATCTTTGAAAACACGACTGCCCCTTGTAACTGATCCAAGAGGTCATCAATCCTTGGTAGTGGATAACGATTCTTGAAAGTAACCTTATTCAGCTCCCTGTAGTCGATGCACAAGCGTAGAGAGTTATCTTTCTTCTTAACGAAAATGCGGCGCGCCCACGGTGAGGTGCTTGGGCGGATCAACCCTTTCTCCATGATTTTTTTGTATCTTTAATTCCTTCATCTCGGCCGGTGCCATTCTGTAAGGAGCTTTGGAAATAGGTCTCGTCCCCGGTTCGAGTTCAATGGAAAGGTCAACTTCTCGGTGCGGGGGCAGCCCTGGTAGTTCATCAGGAAAAACATCTGGAAACTCATTCACCACCGGAATGTTTGTGATTGCAAGTTGTGAAGTGTCCTCTCGAAGAACATAACACCAGTAGTATTCACTTCGAGAGCTGTAGGAGGCTTCCGATGCGATAATCTTTGAGAGATCCTTTTGTACTAAAGTGTTCACGTCCGCTGATGACATGTGTGGTACCGTCATGAGCCGAAATAGAAATAGTCAGGTGGTAGGTATCCAAGATTGTTCTGTGCAATGGCATCCAGTCCATTCCTAATATGATATCTTCATTCTGGAGTGGGAAGACCATAAGATTAGCGGTCCAACTATGATCGTTGATCTCGATCAAGCAGTCTCGAACCTTTTGATCGCCGCTTAATCTACTACCTCGGGTAGCTTAACGATAAAGGGCTCACAAGGTACACAAACAAGATTTAAGCGTTCAACACATTCCACAGATATAAATGAATGGGTGGCTCAGGTATCAAATAGTACATGCTTGGTGAGAGTTAACAAGAAGAGTACTCGAGATAGGCAGCGCAGTGACCATCCATAGCCCTCGGCTCAAATACACGAGGCAGTGACCGACTCCGAAAAGGACGAGGTACCTCCGCCGCGCCACGGCCTCGTCGGCACCATGCGGTGGTGGTTGGTTACAGTGGGATGGAGCTCGGTAGTTGGAAACACGGGCGTCTGAGGGATTGCACAAAGCCTTGTTGACTTGGTTGCGAAGGCTGGGCTCGAGTGGAATTGGCCCGCCGGCCAGTGAGACATGTGTCCACCCTTTCCGCAAGTGAAACATTTGGTAGCCGTCTTGACACCGATCCTTAGTATGCCGGTCATGCCACAATTGAAGCAGTCCCTACGGTAAGGCCGATCGGATACACCCTTCGTTGGTACGAAACCGCCGACTTAAAAGAAGATGCGGGCCCGAATTCGTTTTGTTGTTGCTCCTAGCCGTCGATGTCTTCGCTTCTTGAGTTATGCCCGATGTCGGTATTAACAATGTCTGCATATCTTGTGACTACGTCTTCGTATGCTCTCAAGGTCGTGCGGTGAAATCCGGCGGCATAGCGTTGTACATCCTCCGTAACCTCTGTGCAAGATGGCATATTCGTTGATCTTCCGATGGAACCATCAGGAGATGTAACTTAGCTCGGTTCGGTAGGCCGAATGATCTCTGAAATGGCATGTTACGAGGGCGGCGAAAAAGTCTCGTGCGCGAGCGGGCCGGGCTGATCTGGGGACGATGCTCGCTCATGCTTGATCGGGCAAATTCGGTCCACCCGACCACTCGGTCCTCGGCTGTAAGTCCTCCACCAACGTGCGGCGGTGTCACGGAGTTGATTAATTCGGCGGCACCTTTACATTTTCGGGCATCCGATTACTTCAAGGCGTCTCCATTTCAAATCCGATCGTCCACGTGTTTCTCTCCTGTCCCGTCAAATAATGGAGGCCTAGCCTTCAGCATCTCTCCCAACATCGATCTCTTCCTGCGTTTTCTTCCACATTGATGACCGGTATCCGTTCTGCCTGATTGACCTGAGCAATTCCCATGGCGATAGCCTGGGCAAGGGCCTGAACAAAAGGTGGATCCATGCCTCCAGGGTTGTTATTCTGGCGTTTCGCCTCTTGATCGTTTTGGTTAACTGGTGGCGGCGGGCCCCCAGCAGGATGGGTCTCGGCGGTGTTCCCGTGTGGTTCGCGGCGGAACCTTGAGCGTCATTCACCACCCTTCTAGCTCCTCGGCGTGCCATCACTAACAGTATCAATCTAAAGCCAGTTCCACGCATGGTTTACAATTAAATGTTGTACAAAAATAGAAACACACACATATCACTTACTTGCATTCCCACGAGGAGCTTCGATCGCTTGGGGTGTTGGATTTTGAGAGAAAAAAAATATAGGAGAAAGTTTTATTCAACCCAGGAGTTTAGCTCTGATACCATTTTCTGTAACACCCCCAAAATATCCCGAGGTATTACAGTGCCATGAATCCCACGTGGGACCCACAAGGCTAGTTAGAAAAATAGGCATTTTAAGAAAATCGCGATAAAACCTTAAATTCAAGGATTACATAACGTGAATCGAAAGATTTAAGGGAAAATGTAATTTGAAGTCCAATTATTACACAACAAAGGTTTTTCCAAAGAAAACAATTTATTCCAATTAAAGAAGCGGCTAGAGATAATTCCAACACCGCTCAAGTCTGACCGGACCCCTCGGGAATGTCCTGCACATGATGAACAATTTTACCTGGTACGACGAGTCATACCAGGTAACCAGGGTCAGAGAATGCATACCAAATAACAACTACTAACAACGATATACGACATCTTTACAATCACAGTACCTAGTAATCACAGGGAATATTTCATCACTCAACCGACGTGTCTCTCTCTTTATCACATAAGCCCCCAAGGTCGCAACCAAGGGTCACGGAAGTATCCACACGGGATTACCCCGAAACATAGGCGCCCAATTCGGGTCTTACCCCCTAACACATTTCCACACGGGTACCATACAGGTTTTATCCCCAACACATCGGCCCATTTATAACATCTTTAGAGAAAGACAAACGTCGGCTTTTATCAAAATGGCACGTACACACATACGGTATAACATTGATATTAGAAAATTCACGAGCAATATTCCACTTGCCTGTGATCCGATAGTAGGTGCTTTATGATAACGAAGTCCCCACGCCCGCTCGAGCTTAACCTAGCCATGAAACATCCGATTAACACCTCGTACGGATTATAATGAATAAAACTAGTCTCCCTTTTCTAACCGGATTCCTAGTGTAGTTTTAATTGTCGGTATGAGTATCGTTTCTAAGTTTTCAAGTGTTGTGTACCATTATCTCGTTCAATCTTATAATTAACATTAGGTATATCGATTTACTCAAGAAGATAATCCTATCATTCTTCGGTTGTCAACGAATTATTATGGCGAAATCGAATCTTATGCTTTCTAATACAATTCTATATTCGAATACTACAATCGACGGATTTTATTGCACAACAACCCGGTGGTTTGACAACCAATATTGATTATACTATCGAATTATTTTCCTTAGTTTGCTAAGTGTCAAAATCACAAGGTAAGGGTGGCTACGAACAATGGAACATACGGTGACGGATTACTACGAATTTCCCCACAATTGATTCGTCAAATTTTACATTCCTAGTGATGATTTGAAGTGAAATTTCATTTGCATGAAACGAAACATATGAGAAACGGAATTCCCGGTTACTACAATTTCATCCGACAAGATTGTCTACGAAGTTTAGCAAAATCTACCCAATACCCGCAATATAATAAGTATAAATAAGAAAACATCGAAGATATAACTCCAGGGATTGGTGGCTTACCTTATTGGAAGAAGAATAATGAACATAGTTGACGGATTCACAAGAACTACGAGGAGAACGAGAAGTGACTTGAACGACTTGGATAATCTTCACTGAAGCTCAAGAATCCACCTCCTCAATGTTAATTCAAGTGTTTAAGAGGCTTAAGAACCGGGTATAGGGCTAGGAATTTCTCCAAGGGTGGTAGTTTGTGATGTTGGGTCATGCAAATGAAGAAGGGAACTATCATTTTATAAAACTTGGTTTTGATAATGTACGTTAACGATAAGGGTGTTACGTACGTAAGGTGTATTACGTACGTAGCGGTGTGATGACAACGTCGTAAAGAACTCACTTGCCGAAATGTGCCCAAGTGTTACCTACGTTAAATTTGGGACATAACGCACGTAACTAACAGCTGACTCGCTTGTCCTCTAGCCCGCCGAAAGTAGCTCGTCCGTGTCAAAGAAAGACTCGGTCGGGAGACCGACCCACCCGTTACGCACGTAATGAAGCCGCCTTTAACGACGTAACAATCGAAATATAGCGACGTTAGGCATGGGTTATAGCGCGTTAGATGTAACTTTTAGCCTCAAACCACATTCTAACCATCTCGGGGTGACCATCCCTTCCACTCGTCAACAATTATCGGGGATCAAGACGTTGGCCACCGTCATATTCGCACCGACGATCATCCCACGGCATCAAGGTGTGTCACCCCCGTTTCATTCACATCGTACAATTATATAGCACTCAATGGAATACATAAATAGAAATGACGTCACATTACCAAACATTCACACAGTACAAAGTAATCAAGCATGGAATACCGGAGGTATTACATAGGAGCCTTGAGAACTCCTTGGTAGCATCTTCCAAAGATCTTTAAGTGATTGAACATGGCTGATTCCCTGATAAGAGTGAAAAAATATCTCATCAGTTCATTGTTCTTCCATGCCTTCAACTCTTCAGCTGGTGGCTGTCTATCTATCGGGAGTTGGGTCTCAGCAGGCTCTTGCACATTGTTCTTCTAGGGAAAGGTAGGATACTAGAACTCGGGACGAGAACAAATTACCCTGTATCCTCTAGCTCTTAGATCTGGTCCGAGTCGGCCATTCTTCCACTTGTAGTGGTAACACTGTCATCCAGGATGGCCTCATGATCCTTTTCCTTTTCCATCCTCTACCTCCTTCCAGCCTCTCTCGCCTCTTTCCCCTTTTGGCGTTATCAAGCTCAGAGACTTACCATGAATATCCTGAAGAATATCCATCGATTGGCCTGCTTGTCTTTCAGATCTTTGACTGCATCCACCAGACTCGCAACCACTGCTGTAAGGTCATCGATTTTCTGATCATGAGCAGTGAATTTCAATCAAGTAAGGTCGAGGGCAGTGACTGTCTTTGCTTCCGCAATGCACTGTTTCTCTTACTTGCTTCAGGATTCGCTCTTGATGCAGTTTCAGCTGATTGAGGGTCTACCATAGGGTGTTTGGCATGAGGCGGAATGCATCTTCGACACCTAGCATGGCACTTTGCAGCTTCGGGAGTTCATCTTGAGCAGTCTCGCGCATCCAGTCAAGCTCCTTGACGACATCATATAGGGCTTTGACAAAGATCGTGTAGGAATACGGCTTGGCAATCGATTTGCTGAAGTTGATCGATTTTGGCTTCTGTGCTGGGAGAGTGGGGGTGAGTAATTTTGGAGTCCGATGGCTCTCCAAGCTGTTTGAGAATGATGTTGTGACGAGGACTCTGGGGTTCATTGTCACCCTAGAAGTCCTTTTCTGATCCGAATGGATACTCTGTAGGGATATGAGTGGGTACTTGTTGAGGATTGGGAACCTCGAATGGTTCCACTATTGGTGTTGTTTGGGAGACAGAGGGACCGATTCCTCATGTCTATTCTCAATTTCGTAGCTTTGAGTACAGGAGGGACTTATTCCTCCTGCCGGCTTTCAACTTCCACATGTTCCTTGGAAGGGACTGAATCCTTCTGTTGGACAGCGCGGGATCCATCATCTCCAGTCGGAGGGACTAGTTCCTCCTGGGCGGGAGATGATGGTTTCTCTACATCAGAAGTCCTTTAGCCCTCGGCGGCCATGGACTTAGGAAATTCCTTCTTGCGAGAATCCTTGCATCTCATCCTCAGACCTATTTGGAGGTCATCATTGTCTCCATCTGAATCGGGATCTGAGTGATAGCTGTGGCTCTGAGTCTTGTCAATAGACTGAGATTTCCCTTTTAGTCGGGCCTTTTCCTTCGCCACATAGTAGGATGTGATCAGCTCATGGCAAAAGGGATCATCCCATCTGATCAAGACCTCAACGTTCTGGGTGTCTGTGACTTCCAGAACAAACAATTCTTCCTCCTTCCAGTCTTCCCAGTCATACAAAGAGTCATATGGGGCGACCCATATGCTTTACATATCCTTCGAATGCTTTGTCGATCTGGATTGGAGGAGTGTTTGACTAATTTTTTCCGTGGGAGAGGGACTCCGAATATTAAAGGGTTCTATTGTTCGGTTTGGATCCTCTACAGGTATAGGAGGGATTTCCTGTTGAGCGAGGGACTCCTTACCGGGATAGGGGCCCTGTGGGAGTGGTGACTGCTGGCTCTGAAAGGGCAGTCGAGTCACTGATTCCTTCTAACTTGACAAACGACTGGTCATCCTTCATAGCCTCTCAGTAACTGCTGTAGGATCAGCCGACATTTCTTCCATATGGGTTGCACCCTGTGGTGAGCTACTGCGGCAGACGGTGCAGTAGGCGGAACCGCCTCAGTGACCGCTGTAGCCATTGGAGTTGTTGTAGGAACAGCTTCCGACTTTGAAGATTTTCTAGTCTTCATTTTCTTCTTCTTCTCTACCGCTGTAGGGGAGCTGCTGTCAGGAACAGGTCTCTTTTTGTTGACCAGCTTCTTCTTGCTGTCAACAAATTTGGATTTCACCGAGTGATCAGTAACATCTCGGGGATCACTTGATGTGGGAAGGGAGAAGGGGCTTGGCATGTCGGCAAGAGGGGGCGACTTATTGAATACAGTGGGCTTGGAACCACTGAGAAATTTTCCACCAAGTATCTTCTTGGGATTGGGTGAATGCTGTATGCCACAGCTGGTCAGAATGTCGGTCAAGATCAAGCCTAAAGACTTCCTGACAGAGTCTGGTTTGGAAGCCTCCTCCTGAAGATGTTTCAAGATTACCTGACCCTCGTTGACATTCTCTCCAGACATGATAGCTACCATCATCTGAAATCTCCGGATAGTGCACATCTCGAACTCTCCAGTCCTATTCTCCAAAATTCTGCCGCAAAAATCATGCAGATAAAGATAAGGCAAAGTGAAATTCTTTTTGTGGTAGGAAAGATGAAATTGGGATGACTGAGAGTTGCTAGTGAATAAGTTCCAGTTGTCCTTCAGCAAGTCATCAGACCCAAATGATTCCAATTCCTCCAATGTCAGAGCATCAGAGGGCAGTTTGTACCGTCTTTCAAGGATTTCGCGGTTGATGAAGATCTCCTTCTCCGAGACAGTACTGACAATGGCAGTAAGAGCAGATCCCTTCTTCTCAAATGCATACATGAACTTACCATCAAGGGAAAATTATTCTACGATTTGTTCATCTTAGTTCTCCAGGTGCAGACTACCCAACCTGTAGAGACTGGCTTGTTTGACACGAGAGATGACTAAGTTCATCCCCGACATGTCTTCATCTTTCGAAATAATTCGCTCTTAAAGAACAGAACGAACAAATATACGACCGTCGATAATTATGTCCTTTTTTATAGAGAGAGATGAAGTTTGGGAAGAAGACATTATCGCAGAGAGAGAGAGAGAGGGAGAGTGAATAGGTTGAAAGATATGTAGGTTGTATGCTCTAGGCTTCTTAATTATGCAAAAAGCGTAAAGAGTCTGTGGATCAGCATACTGGCCCTTTTATAGTGTGCAGGAAAGCTAGGTTATAGTGAACGATCAGATTTAAGGCATGGGAACTGTCTTTGTATGAACGTACAGGATGAATTCAGATGTAACTGGTACATCTAATTCATTTGGTTTTTAAAGTAATGACCGTCCTGTAGCGACCACTTTTCAAAATGTCATTTTAAAATAATTTCAAGCTGGCACAACTTGTGCCTGGGTAGGAGCTGGCACATTATTATTGTGGTTATCTTGACCTCCGTTACCACCACCACCGGCTCCAGCACCAGGGTTGACATTCTCATCACCGATATTATCAGCACCTCGGTTAGCTGGGCATCCATGTTCACGAGTTGCCATGGTCCTAAGGTACATTATAGCTAATGACTACTTAGTAATCTCCTCACAAGGGATGGAAATAGGTATACATCGTGTTTAAGGGTTAACTGCTCCCAATAGACGTTCTAGCAGCGCTATACTAGCGCATCTACATGTGTTTGTGAATTTATAAGAAAGCACGTACATGTTCAACATTTATTATGATTCTCAATTGCATATCATCTCTACAATATAAACATGGTAGTGCAACATGATTCAAAAATGAGTTGAATCTCATAATCGTAAAATTTTGTTACGATTACAACATAAACATAACTTGAAATGTGTACGTTGGAGTTGACGTGGAGCGGCGACGGCGACTGATAATAATCATAAATGCCATTAAAGTTTTAACAACTTGCGAAAATGAAATTTAGTTTGAAAAAAAACCATTTTAACGAGTCTACAGAACCGTAGACCCGCTCTGATACCACTTACGTAGCGACCACTTTTAAAAATATCATTTTAAAATAATTTAAAGTGAGATGAAATATCTATAAGAAAAATATTTGAATAACTGCAGCGAAAATTGAAGTAAAGTCGACCATTTCACAAGTACCATATAATTAATTCCCAACATTTCAAAACATCCATAATATCCAACCATATTGAAGCCAAAGTTAAAATTTTTAACTAAACGAAAATGAAGGAAGAAGTAGATAGATATTATTATCATGCCACGCCTTTGCCCGCCACGTCTGTCTCCTCAACCTGAAAGGTTTAAAATAATGGGGTGAGCTTTCAACTCGCCAAGTGAAGAGGGAACGCTTTGTTAAATTTAACTACATACATGTTGTGAAGTAGATATGACATGCCTGAACCTGGTGGTTGCCCGAGGGCCATTCATATGCGAACTTTGAGTACATTATGCCTGCTACTCATTGGAGGCTAGAACATAATTAACATGCACATTTTGAGTACATTATGCATACTACTCATTGGAGGCTACAACGTAAATAATATGAAAATTTTGTGCATAATATTTTGGCAAGAAACAAGCAAATATACATGTAACATCATGCATTAAATAAAACAAGCGTAAAATCCCCACCTCGAACTATGATGATGATCCTTGAAATTGAGATGTGAATGCAGTTCAAGTCGTAGGCTCTAAATCCTCGTCTCCTTAAATAATAATTAAGATTCAATATTAACATAGCATCCAATATAAACTAATATAAATTATTGAATTTATATATTGAGTAGAAGAGATCTGATTTTTAAAATATTGAAAACTGGCTGAGGGTCAAATTAAAAGGATTGAGAAATTGAGGGACTCAAATTGAATACACTGAAAAGTTAACTTGGGGTCAAATCGAAAGGTCTGGAATATAGGGGGACTTAATTGAAATACTCTAAAAAGAAGGTTGGGTATAAAAACCCAGCTCTATATAATCGGCCGACATATCTCACTCTCACCTCTCCTCTTTCTCTCCTGAAGGACTCTCTCTCTACATATAAGGATTTGCAGCCTTTCTCTACGAGTGATGCTATATGTACACATATGTGTACACATATTTGTACACACATGCATCTCATCCATCCATTTAATGTGGGACTCATTCATTTATTGTGGGACCACATTAAATGGATGGATGAGATGCATGTGTACACATATGTGTACACATTATGTGTACATTTAGCATTGTTCTTTCTCTGTTACCGATGAGAAAACTGACCCCTCTCTCTCTCTCTCAATCAATATCGGCCTCTCTCTCTCTCACTGTAAAAACCCGTCCCTCTCTCCTTTCTATTCTTACTACGAAATTCATACATTAAATACACATGCACCACACATCCACTCGCGTACTAATTGAGTCACGACGGAGAAGCTCGTCGATTTACTCGGGTGAGGGGATGGTGTTACAGCGTACGAAGGTTCTTTGCCGCGGCGATTCAATATTTCTGAGATGGTTTATATTTTGCTGGTTTAGGGTATGAGAGCTGGACTGATTTAAGTTGGTGACGGACGAATTTTGAGATGAAACGGCAAATTCAGCATCAGCCATCGGGTATGTTTGGAGCGACCTGGTGGAGGCATTTGGATGTTGGAAAGGGTTTGTGTTGCCATAAATATAATAGATATATTGAAACCAACTTATGGAATAGATGATAGAGACTAAAATCAAGATGAGGAAAGACTCTGATTTACCTTTGCTGAAGTTTGGATCTGATGCTGGGAGAAAGGGTTGCAGAAATTTGATTCAGGAGCAGCCGTCCCTTTTCTTTTGTTTTTTTCCTCTTCAACGTGAAAGATAAGATTTGGGGAGTACCAAATACAGTATTTATACTGTATACATAAATTAGGTTTAGGGTAGAATATTAATTGGGATAGAAAAAAAGGACTTGGGCCAACTTATTAAATTGAACTTTAAATAAATATATTTATTCGTTGGGTCATTAAAAGATTTTGGACTATTTATAAAAATAGATAATATCGGACTATAATAATATGAGAGCTTGGACTTGAGCTTGAAGTGTAAACTAAAATCATGATATGCAAATAAGGAAAATTTGACATTATTTGATAATTGAAATAAAATTCGTAAATCAAATGTTGGACATTCAAAATTATTCATGCGCTTTCTATAAACTATAAAATAAATGCATGTGCGAAAATCAGGGCGTCACACGTCCCACCTCTAACACAGTTCAGCTTCCACTATTACACGATACTTTGGTTTGAATTTTGAAATCGCGGGTTTTAAAGCATTAAAGTCCACATGTCGTTTCAGTATTGAAAGATAAGTCGTTTTAAATTCAGACGACGTGGACTCTAACCAATTTTGAAAGGTTTAAGTATATGAATTTAGGAGCTTAAAGTATTAATTGAAATTCTACCGTATGTGTGTTGTATCCGCAAAAATACATCATTTCCCATTAAAAGGTACATACAGGATTCAATTCTTATGGCAATTTAGGATTAATGTTATATTATTGGATCATACTATGTTCTACCTTAATTAATGCACATATCATCTGTAGGAAGGTAATTATGCCTTCTTCCTCTTACGGTAAGGATATAACTTGTAGTTTTGAGTGTACAGTTAATTAAAGTGGACACTGTATTCATGGGTCTGATGCCAATTATTGGTCCCAAAATTCTAAGGACATATAGCTGTGGTCCTGAAAAGCTCAAGAAAGAGTTAAATACGGATGATTTTAAAAGGTACATTGTATGCATTTAAAGATGTTGCATACAACACATTGCTTAAGGTGCTATAGTTTAAATGCCTACAATAACAGTACAAAGTTTGTCAAAGTGATGTTTTTAAAAGAGTTTTATTTAGAGCATTGTTGTAATATAGAAATGGATATGCATGAAATAATAAATAAAGCAAGACAAGATTTATAGTGGATCGAAGGTGCGGTAATCCTTTTACATCCACTTTGCTCCATCATTTTACGTGTAAGCTATATCGTTCACACAGATTGCTACACGCTTGTATACACAGCAACACCATTCACACAGATTGGTGTTCACATGGATTTGGGTCAACACTCTCCCACACAGGTCAGTGTCCAACTCCCAACAGCTAACACCGCCCACACATGTTGGTTATTAGTCAAGCCAGACCTACACAAGATCGAACCCCTGTCAACACTTGATGCAACACCCCCAATCCACTCATGGATATTACACGATGTAGACCCGTTCCTCAAGGATCTACCAGGTTGGTAACTAAAATCAAACATCAAAATATCGCCTTCAAGGCCAAATGACGACCCAGTAGACCGATTAGGTCTTTCAATTAATACATATAGCTCAATCTCAATACATACCCACGCAGGGGTCAAAATACAACACGCTCCCATATGACGGGGAAAAATACTACAACGGAAATAACTACAACTAAACCAATACAACATCATACGGGTCCTCATGTGATTAGTATCAATCATCATTCATCATTCTTCGTGCCAACCATGTGTTATGCTCCCCAAAACCTGAATGAACCTGGACGCAAAACAAACATCGACCCCTCGATTACTCGAGGGTTAGCAAAATTCCACTATTTTACTAGTGCAATTACAAAGTGCAAATACGAGTCATAAAAATCATATTCCAAGAATAATAATAATCAGGAATCCTCAAGATTCAAACATAATGAAAAGAGATACTTCCTAAGGCGGAGAGTTTGAGTAAAACTTTCCAAATTCAAAAAATCACAAATCACGAGAATAATTTACAAAATGTTTTTAAAATGCCCTCGGGAATTTTAGCGGAAAACCATTTAGAATTTATCGAATCCTTCTCTTTTCAAAAATAAAAAGGGGTCGATCCCAAAGATTTGCTTTCTCAAATAAAAACCAACAATAATTCACGGGGTCCACAACCCACACCACGTGTCCTCGACGGACATAAAATCACCAAAACATAACCACCCTGCATACGAAATCTTGGTAACACGTCCAAGGTACTCGACCCTGGCAACATATACCCACAATCATATCCATGATACCGTGATCGCTTGCCACGTATCACCGTAAGTCTTCTTAGGATCTCACGGTTGGACCAATCACTCGCCGTGTCCTGACCACCATGATCACATGCCATGTGTCACCGTAGACCTCGTCCGGACATCACGGCTGGACTATCACCGCACATTCACAAATCACACAACACTACGGTACACATCACAATATCAAGCAACAAAACACATTCGTAATCATATCCCTCATACCGTGATCGCTTGCCATGTATCACCACAAGTCTTCTTAGGCTCTCACGGTTGGACCGATCACTTGCCGTGTCCGGACCACTCTGATCGCATGCCATGTGTCACCGTAGACCTCGTCCGAACATCACGGTTGGACGATGACCACACATTCACAAATCACACAACACAATACACCAAGGATATCACCATAATCCACCCAAAGGCAACAAACACGTAGCACGACAAAATTGTCAAATCACAACGTACCTAAGTGAGATAATATATGTAAATATGTATGTTATCAAATCACAACACCAACATCAAACATATCCATAGGATTCACTTAATCATTCACAAAATAAAACATTCACAAAATACACACACGTTTTGAAAGGGAGCCTTTAACAAGCCCAAACCGAATCCTTTGAAAGTTCCTTTCAAACAACCAAACAAACACACTTAGACGATCACTGATCATCATATCCACAAAACAAGATAGGTGTGAACAAGGTACTTGCCTCGAAACCACGATCGAAATGAGACGACCGACGGGATGCGGTCGAGCAGCCCCGAATTCCCGAACACAATCAAGAACACAATAGCACCGCGAACACTATGAGAATAACACCACACGAATTATCAACACAAAACGTAAATCAACTCTAATTAAGAACAACATGGATCCAAGGGTTTGGTTCCATAATAGCGAAATCATGATTGAAATCAAAGAGAACTGAAACATGGAATTACACTCCATAGAACATGATCAACAACATCCAATAACACGAATCAATTGGATGAATTCGGACAGGAATCACGAAATCAAGGGAAAACCCCCAAATTCAACGAAATTAGGTTTGAGTGAAAATACCTTAGATCCGAACAAAGAAGATGATTCGATGATGTTAGAATTGCACAAATTCACCCCAAGATGAGGCTTGAAGAATGGGACCACCTCAAATCACCCCAAAGGAACGGACCCGACGAATGGTGAAGGAAGAAATGAAAGTTGACTTCTAAAAGCTGTTGCCCGGATATATATATATATATATATATATATAAACATTACTAACGTGCGCTAGTACTATGGTTAGCGTGGGCTAACGGGGTACTCCAGTACCTACAGGTTTATGAATCTGATCTACGTTAGCGTGCGTTAGTGACATGATTAGCGTGCACTAACGGGACCTAATTCCAGGTACTGACTCCTGAATTCACTGCCCGATAGCATGCGCTAAGGAATCCATTAGCATGCGCTAATGCACCCAGAAACTACAGCAGTAGAGCTCTCAAGACGGGTTACAACGACGAACTACTCCGATCTAAATACCCAGTTCAAGATACGCACCGAAAGATCTAGAATATAATCATACTAAAAGATTGAGCTCCAATCCAACTCACATGTGACCATGAAAAGAGTCGAAACAACAAATACGAAGCCGGATACCCACAACTTTGGGAAATTACAAAATGGCCTAAAACGCCCGAAAATCACGATACGTGACCGAATAACCAAACCGAAGCTCACAACACGTCTAACAAAGTTAAACGTACTTTGAAGGAACACGAAACAGCATTTTCGAACAAGATTCGCAAGAATCAAACTCAAGCGCGAAAAGTCGCTTAAGAACACGGAACTCAACAAAAAGAACTCGGATGACAAAAATTGCAAAATCAATCATTCTTAGAATGACGAAACGGTCACAAGCGAGCCGTTAAAATGGACTCCTGCCAAAAAAAATAAATTTACCTAAAATCGAAATCGCGGATATTACATAGTACCCTCCTTAAAAGAAGTTTCGTCCCGAAACTTAAAATAAATCGGAAGGAGAAATATCCCACTAGGAACATCTCAAAGAGATACATAAGAACCAATTACTCAAAGAAACATACGGCGTGAAAGCACGCTCGATGATAACCATCACAATGTCACAAGCAGAGATTATCCAAAAAATCACAAAACAAAAGGTATCTATTACAAGTAAATACGCACAGTCGAAAAATAGAAATTAAACACACAACGATCCGCGAGGGTAACCACGAAGAGCTCCGACCACGCCGACATTCTCGAAAACCACACTAGGCATCTCGGTTTCCTTTCAGAGCAGAGTCGCAAACTCGGTCCCCAAACCTCTCAGCTACCATCTCGCAATGCACGGCTCGGTGTCCCAATTGATCGCATCGAAACAGCTGACTAACGGTGAACAACAATTCTTCGTGGTACGGCCCACTCGACTACAGTTAAAACACGTCTTCATGCTGCTCAAATTACTCACTGCAGGGGTAATACTCTTCCCATATTCACGCGATCGGAGAACCTTCTTAGGATGACGACACGAAGTCCCAGTCCCAAGAGGCCCACTACCCTGATTTCCTGAAGAGTTCCCAATATTTTTCAATTTCTTCGACTCGGACATATGCTCAGTCGATGATACAGATAGCTAATAGGCTAACGCCCTATTCTGATACTCTCTCAATGAATTACAAGTGAAACCCGCCATGTACTGACGAATCTCCGGCTTCATTCTCCTGATAAAATGATAGATCTTATCCTCCTCTGTTCTCACCTGATCCTGCACATAGCTGAGCTGTTTGCTATAATCAATAATAGCTTGAGACAGCGGTACATCTTGTGGTTTCGCCGAAAAGAATTCATTAATCCTCTGATTTCTGATCGGTTACGGACAAAACTTATCTCTCATGAATCTCGGAACTCGCCCACGTGACCATACGATCTCGATGCTTAACACCCTTCCACCAATTAGCGACATCTTTGTCAAGAAGATACTGAGCGACAGGCACCTTACTTTCTTCTGGACAATCAACTACCTCGAATATCTTTCCCAACTGGAAAATCCAACCATCCCAGCCCAATTCAAAGAAACGAGGGGGATTCATACGAACCACTTCTCAAAGCCACTGATTTGCGCCAATGTTCTAGGTCACATCTATATTACGTTAAACTGCTTGGGTCAACTGAGTCATCTGTGCAGCTGCCTACTGCAAAGTAATGGCAACACTGTTACCAACATCATCACCGGCACTACAATCCTGATCACGCGTCTGGTCGCCACGACCGCGACCGCTGACCCTCGGCATACTGAATAAGTAACCACTCAGCACCATAGAAAATCATAGCACAATCACATACAGCAAATACCATCCTAATGCAACTCACATAAACAAAATCACAGCAACGATGACATCCGTTTGGCGATTTCAACGGCCCGAAAGATAACCAGCACACAATTACAAAACATCATGAAACAATCACATATGTACACAATTATACAAACTCAATCTCTAACAGCTCGCACAGATACGATAACATGCAAATCACCACGAAGCGACAAATATTTAATACCAACATCACACATCTCACAGAGGGCTAACACCCTAACGACAAAGCTAACATCATACACACATTACCTGACCGCAAACAGTAAATGATAGATTTTAAAAATGAAAGCCACCTTTTTTGAAAAAAAAAATTGGAAACACTAGTTGATCTTGAGTATCACATTTCGAAAAAGTAATACAACATCATTATCGAGATTTGAAAAAAAATCATCTTACGTTTGTTAAAATGAGGACATCTCTCTTTTAGTTAAAAACTTTAAATATTTTGGTCCTCAAAGTGGAAGAATTTTGAAACATACAGTTGTACTAGTAGGCACCTTAAAAATACCGCGAGGAAATAATTCCATTTTAAAAGTACGTCTCGAAATTTATTCTCTAAGATACTCAAGATTTTCAAAAATCCATTAGTCCGGAATGCCCAAAAACTCACAAGTTATAAAGTATATGTTAAGCCTCTGCTCACACGTATCGATATTCGCTTACACATCTCATAGTACATGCATCAAATTGTTTCAAATTCAAGACATGTCTTTTCCCGGAAAACAAACAGTCAATAATCACAGTTGAGAATCGCCTAGGACCAGGGCTAAACCTGTAACATCCCAATTCACAAATGGGACATTACACGCCGTAGAACCCCCGTGAGGTCTACCAGGATAACTCGTGACACATGAACCACAATGATAACCCAAAAGATGCACCCAAAAAGTAAATAAGGCCGTGGCCTCGGCCAAAACATTTTAACGGAATACATGAGACATAAGTTAAATACCAAATTATTGCCCACTAGGGACTTAAACCATGTTTAAGAATAAGCCTAACTCCAAAGACTCAACGATGCAATGACAAAACAGAAAATACAGACTCGAGCCACATCATCATCATGCCAACCCATCCTTTGCATGCGCATCCTGCTCCTCCTCACTGATTCAAGACTAAATGCATAAGACGCATTTCCCCCATTTAAGGGGTTAGCATTCGAATAGCTAGTGCAAGTACATAATTACACAACATTATATACATACACGATTCAACGCAAATAAATCGTTAGGAGAAATCATTTTGAAATCAATATTCCGGAATATCACATTAACACCAAAACAGTATATCAACAAGTTTTCCACATCACAATTATCCACGCTTGGTAACTCGCGACCGTACCCATTAGTATCGGTCCCCAGAGGTCCCGTCGGACCGTCCCCAGGTGAGAAACCACTTCCGCGGCCGTACCCATTAGTATCGGCCCCCAGAGGTCCCGTCGAACCGTCCCCAGGTGGAAGAACATCAACACACGCACCCCAGTCCATTTCCATGGCCGTTCCCATTAGTATCGGCCCCCAGAGGCCACACGCCATCCCCAGGTGGAAGAGAAACAATCACATTCGTTCAATAACACCATTTACATCATTCGCATCAAAATCATACGCACATAACGAAATGTAATACATGTACTTGCCTGATCAATACTACATGAAGGAAAACGGCGAACGGAAAGGTTTTTGGCCCGAACAACCTTCACAAATCCGATCCTAACACAATAACGATGGACAACAATCTTAAAACTACGTAAATGATGGAATACATCCTAGTTCTACCCGCTGAAACCCTTAGTCGAACATAACTTGGGTATCGTCGACTATAAGTGACGAACAATGGTGAACTTGGAGGTTAAAACCACAAATCATCAATAAAATGAAGGATTACAAGTACACGATCGAAGTCTAGCGATAACCCAGTAATAATTCGGACTAAAAGAGTCAAATCCCAAGAAATCCCCAAAATTCCCCCAAAATCTCAAAACAAGGGTTTTGGGAATATTTACCTTGATTCGGATGGAGGAAAGTGATTAGGAACTTGAAGAATTCACGCAAGGAATGCACGGTGGTAGTGAATGATGATCTACAGTCGGAATCGGCCCTAACCCCCGTCTGGAATCGCTCAAAGCCGAGAAGGATAGGAAATGAAGAAAAAATGACGAAGTTGATCGTCATTGCCCTATTTATATTTAACAGACTTAGCGCACGCTACGCATAAGCATTAGCGTGCGCTAGCGGGGCATGGCGTAACAGTGCCTCTTCGTCCTCCCGTTAGCGTACGCAAGCTAGCATGGTTAGCGTGCGCTAGTACTAGGGATTAGCGTGCGTTAACGCTGATTAGCGATACGCTCGGTCCAAGATCTGGCATCAACCCACCGCCCTGCATCGAAATCGATAGCGCACGCTACGAACCCCGGGTTAGCGACGCTAACCACACAATGATAGCGCACGCAAGTCAATACCGAGTAGCGTGCGCTACTCAGTGCAGCTTCAAGACAAGACATCACGCCAACAGCCGCAAAAGTGCCAAAAACGGGCAAGACCGTAATCCGTAATCATAAACACGTAATAATCAAGACGACAAGGTTGAGCGCTGAAAGAGAATATAATCTCGATCACTAGAGAGTTTGAAACGAAGCAAATAAAGCGAAATTCCCCAAACTTATGAAAATTACAAAAACGGCCCAAGTGCCCGAAAAATCGCAATACAACGTCGGATTAACAAACCGAAAGTTCCCACACGACCAACTCAACCATACAAACTTATACGAATCGAGAAACAACGAAAACGAACAAGTTTTACAAGAATCGAACGCACATGCGGCAAGATATAATTCAAAATGAAATTATGCTAAAACATCCTCGAAACTCGACCAGACGGAAAAAATCCAAGAACAAAATAGATTCAGAATTCCAAAACAGTGCTAAGCGAGTTGTCTGAAACGAACATACACCAAAAATAGAAATCACCGAAAATAGAAAACACGGGTATTACAAAACCACTGGTCCCATTCGAGGCCTCTAAGGACCCTCCCGTACTGGCCATATTTAAAAATCATGCACATGACTGGCCTAGGACCGGGACGATTCCCATCCGAGGCCTCTACGGACCCTCTCGGACTGGCTATCCAAACAAGCTCGTGAATCAGGAGCCAAATCATAAATTCCTCCGAGGCCTCGTCGGACCCTCCTAGAGTGAGAAAATCACACACATATACATTACTATTCCATGTTAAGCATAAGGATGTCACGAGAATACTTACAAAACGAGCAAATCATCTTGGAAATCATTAGCAGCGGACAAAATCAACACTAAAAAATATATTAGGAGCGTCACCACTCCTCATATAAACAAAATATGAGAGTCAAATAAACATATATCACGAAATCAAAATATACATAAATATTTCATCACCTAACAAATAATCATACAAGTGGCTCATGTCACACGAGGCACAACTCAAAGACGGGAGACTTACATCCACAGGTCGCACGAAGGTGATGATCGCCCCATGATACTAATCACGGCCAAAAAAGTCAGATGACGCGTCGCGACATGACTCAATCAGGCACGAACTGACTAAAAACAACTCAATATTGCACACTCGACTCCATAGCATAGGTTTCTGCAACCTATTGCTCCGATACCATTTATGTAACACCCCCAATCCACTCAGGTATATTACACGCCGTAAATCCTTTCCTCAAGAATCTACCAGGCTGGTAACTAAAATCAAACATCAAAATATCGCCTTCAAGGCTAAATGATGACCCAGTAGACCGATTAGGTCTTTCAAATTAATACATACAACTCAATCTCAATACATGCCCATGCAGCGGTCAAAATACAACACGCTCTCGTACAACGGGGAAATACTATAGCGGAAATAACTACAACTTAACCAATACAACATCGTATGGGTCCTCAGGTGATTAGTATCGATCATCATTCATCATCCTTCGTGCCAACCTTGTGTTATGCTCCCCAAAACCTGAAAGAACCTAGACGCAAAACAGACATCCACCCCTCGATTACTCGGTGGTTAGCAAAATTCCACTATTTTGCTAGTGCAAGTACAAAGTGCAAATACGAGTCATACAAATCATATTCCAAGAATAATAATAATCAGGAATCCTCAAGATTCAAACATAACGAAAATAGATACTTCCCGAGGCGGAGAGTTTGAGTAAAACTTTCCAAATTCAAAAAATCACAAATCACGAGAACAATTTATAAAATGTTTTTAAAATTCCCTCGGGAGTTTTAGCGGAAAACTATTTAGGATTTATCGAATCCTTCTCTTTTCAAAAACCAAAAAGGGGCCACGTCCCAAAGATTTGCTTTATCAAATAAAAACCAACAATATATCACGGGGTCCACAAACCACACCATGTGTCCTCGACGGACATAAAATCAACAAAACATAACCACCCAAGATACGAAATCTTGGTAACATGTCCAAGGTACTCGACCCTGGCAACATATATCCACAATCATATCCATGATACCGTTATCGCTTGCCACGTATCACCGTAAGTCTTCTTAGGATTTCACGGTTGGACCGATCACCGCAAATCCTTGTACATCTTGCTTGCTCCGGGGTGAATAGAATAGGGAGTGGAGTGCGCC
Organism: Orobanche coerulescens; assembly: GCA_033398695.1. NCBI lineage: Eukaryota > Viridiplantae > Streptophyta > Magnoliopsida > Lamiales > Orobanchaceae > Orobanche > Orobanche coerulescens. The sequence goes on along the minus strand of CM065807.1, from coordinate 115,383,805 downwards.
TCCTTCAGTATAGTTTGCTTCAGTCCGTCATTCGGTGGAATACATATCCTGTTCTTGAACCTCACCAAATCACCCTGAATCTTATAGTCGAAAACATCTCCTTTCTCGATTCTTTCACCAATCGCACGTAATCCAGGATCTTCCATCTGTGCTAGACGTATCTCGTCTAGTAAGGACGAAAGTATATTGATTGAGCATAATCGTCCTTGCCTACGTTGTACCCATACTTCGGTGTTGCTTCTCCTGATCTCTTGTCAGCTTGGGCTGAATCATATCTTGGATACCATCACCTCTTGTGTAGTTTTCCGACTAAGAGCATCAGCTACCACGTTAGCTTTTCCGGGATGATAGGAAATTTCCACATCGTAGTCCTTGATTAGCTCCAACCAACGCCTCTGTCTCATGTTTAATTCTCTCTGCGTGAAGATATATTTCAAACTCTTATGATCCGTGAAAACTTTGCAAGTAACTCCGTAAAGATAGTGCCTCCAAATCTTGAGGGCATGCACCACCACGGCTAGCTCCAAGTCATGTGTCGGGTAATTTACTTCGTACGGCTTCAGTTGTCGGGATGCGTACGCAACGATTCTGCCATTTTGCATGAAGACACACCCTAGTCCATGCTTGGATGCATCCGTGTATATAATGAATCCTTCTGTACCCTGTGGTAACACTAGTACTGGGGCAGTAGTTAGCCTACTCTTGAGCTCGTCGAAGCTCTTCCGCGATCTGCACCCATACAAATTTGGTGCTCTTTCTCGCAGGTTCGTTAACGGTCGGCGATACAGAACAAGCCTCGACGAATCTTTGATAGTAACCCTTGATCTAGGAAACTCCTAACCTCTTTGACATTCTTCGGAGGTTCCCAACTCGTTATTGTCTCGATCTTTGTGGGTCGACCTTGACACCTTCCGCCGAGACAACATGTCCGAGGAAAATTACCTCCGCATCCGCACCCGCACTTGACAGCTTTCGCATAAAGTTGGTGTTGTCTTAACATGCCCAAAGACTTGCCTCAAATGTTCCTCGTGTTCTGCACTTCGAGAATATATCAGATGTCGTCGATAAAAACCACCACGCATTTATCGAGGAAATCAATCAAAACTCTATTCATCGGTTCCATGAAAACGGTCAGGGCATTAGTCAACCCGAATGATACCACGATATATTCGTAATGCCCATACCTCGACCGAAATGCAGTCTTGGGTATATCTTCCTCCCGAATCCTCAATTGGTGATATCCGGACCGTAAATCAATCTTTGAAAACACGACTGCCCCTTGTAACTGATCCAAGAGGTCATCAATCCTTGGTAGTGGATAACGATTCTTGAAAGTAACCTTATTCAGCTCCCTGTAGTCGATGCACAAGCGTAGAGAGTTATCTTTCTTCTTAACGAAGAGTACCGGCGCGCCCCACGGTGAGGTGCTTGGGCGGATCAACCCTTTCTCCAACAGATTTTCGAGCTGTATCTTTAATTCCTTCATCTCGGCCGGTGCCATTCTGTAAGGAGCTTTGGAAATAGGTCTCGTCCCCGGTTCGAGTTCAATGGAAAGGTCAACTTCTCGGTGCGGGGGCAGCCCTGGTAGTTCATCAGGAAAAACATCTGGAAACTCATTCACCACCGGAATGTTTGTGATTGCAAGTTGTGAAGTGTCCTCTCGAAGAACATAACACCAGTAGTATTCACTTCGAGAGCTGTAGGAGGCTTCCGATGCGATAATGCTGAGAGATCCTTTTGTACTAAAGTGTTCACGTCCGCTGATGACATGTGTGGTACCGTCATGAGCCGAAATAGAAATAGTCAGGTGGTAGGTATCCAAGATTGTTCTGTGCAATGGCATCCAGTCCATTCCTAATATGATATCTTCATTCTGGAGTGGGAAGACCATAAGATTAGCGGTCCAACTATGATCGTTGATGCTGATCCGACAGTCTCGAACCTTTTGATCGCCGCTTAATCTACTACCCTCGGGTAGCTTAACAGTAAAGGGCTCACAAGGTACACAAACAAGATTTAAGCGTTCAACACATTCCACAGATATAAATGAATGGGTGGCTCCGGTATCAAATAGTACATGCACTGGCTGAGAGTTAACAAGAAGAGTACCTGAGATAGCTGGCGCAGGCTGACCATCCATAGCCCTCAGCTCAAATACACGAGACGGTACCGACTCCGAAAAGGACGAGGTACCTCCGCCGCGCCCACGGCCTCGTCCAGCACCATGCAGTGGTGGTTGGTTCTGGTGGGATGGAGCTCGGTAGTTGGAAACAGCAGGCGTCCTAGGGGATTGCACAGAGCCTTGTTGACTTGGTTGCGAAGCTGGGCTCTGAGTGGAATTGGCCCGCCAGCAGTAACGAGACATGTGTCCACCCTTTCCGCAAGTGAAACATTTGGTAGCCGTCTTCTGACACCGATCCTTAGTATGCCCGGTCATGCCACAATTGAAACAGTCCCTACGGTAAGGCCGATCGGATACACCCTTCGTTGGTACGAAACCGCCGACTTAAAAGAAGATGCGGGCCCCAATTCGCTTTTGTTGTTGCTCCTGTGCCGAATCGATGTCTTCGCTTCTTGAGTTATGCCCGATGTCGGTATTAACCGTACCGGCATATGCCGTGACTACGTCTTCGTATGCTCTCGTGGTCGTGCGGTGAAATCCGGCGCATAGCGTTGTACATCCTCCAGTAACCTCTGTGCAAGATGGCATATTCGTTGATCTTGATGGAACCATCTCGGGAGATGTAACTTAGCTCGGTCAGAGGCCGAATGATCTCTCGGTACTGCATGTTCGAGGGCGGCCGAAAAGTCTCGTGCGCGAGCGGTTCGGGCCGATCTCGGGACGACTCGCTCCGTAGTGATCGGGCAAATTCGGTCCACCCGACCACTCGGTCCTCTGGCCTGTAAGTCCTCCACCAACGTGCAGCAGTGTCACGGAGTTGATTAATTCCGAGCGGCACCTTTCTGTTTTCTGGGCATCCGATTACTTCGAAGGCAGTCTCCATTTCCGAAATCCAGTCGTCCACGTGTTTCTCTCCTGTCCCGTCAAATAATGGAGGCCTAGCCTTCAGCATCTCTCCCAACATCGATCTCTTCCTGCGTTTTCTTCCACATTGATGACCGGTATCCGTTCTGCCTGATTGACTAGAGCAATTCCCATGGTGATAGCCTGGGCAAGGGCCTGAACAAAAGCTGGATCCATGCCTCCAGGGTTGTTATTCTGGCGTTCCGCCTCTTGATCGTTTTGGTTAACTGGTGGCGGCTGGCCCCCAGCAGGATGGGTCTCGGCGGTGTTCCCGTGTGGTTCGCGGCGGAACCTTGAGCGTCATTCACCACCCTTCTAGCTCCTCGGCGTGCCATCACTAACAGTATCAATCTAAAGCCAGTTCCACGCATGGTTTACAATTAAATGTTGTACAAAAATAGAAACACACACATATCACTTACTTGCATTCCCACGAGGAGCTTCGATCGCTTGGGGTGTTGGATTTTGAGAGAAAAAAAATATAGGAGAAAGTTTTATTCAACCCAGGAGTTTAGCTCTGATACCATTTTCTGTAACACCCCCAAAATATCCCGAGGTATTACAGTGCCATGAATCCCACGTGGGACCCACAAGGCTAGTTAGAAAAATAGGCATTTTAAGAAAATCGCGATAAAACCTTAAATTCAAGGATTACATAACGTGAATCGAAAGATTTAAGGGAAAATGTAATTTGAAGTCCAATTATTACACAACAAAGGTTTTTCCAAAGAAAACAATTTATTCCAATTAAAGAAGCGCTAGAGATAATTCCAACACCGCTCAAGTCCGACCGACCCTGGGAATGTCCCGCACATGATGAACAATTTTACAGTACGACGAGTCATACTGTAACTGAAATCAGAGAATGCATACCAAATAACAACTACTAACAACGATATACGACATCTTTACAATCACAGTACCTAGTAATCACAGGGAATATTTCATCACTCAACCGACGTGTCTCTCTCTTTATCACATAAGCCCCCAAGGTCGCAACCAAGGGTCACGGAAGTATCCACACGGGATTACCCCGGAACATAGGCGCCCAATTCGGGTCTTACCCCCTAACACATTTCCACACGGGTACCATACAGGTTTTATCCCCAACACATCGGCCCATTTATAACATCTTTAGAGAAAGACAAATGTCGGCTTTTATCAAAATGGCACGTACACACATACGGTATAGCATTGATATTAGAAAATTCACGAGCAAGATTCCACTTGCCTGTGATCCGATAGTAGGTGCTTTATGATAACGAAGTCCCCACGCCCGCTCGAGCTTAACCTAGCCACGAAACATCCGATTAACACCTCGTACGGATTATAATGAATAAAACTAGTCTCCCTTTTCTAACCGGATTCCTAGTGTAGTTTTAATTGTCGGTATGAGTATCGTTTCTAAGTTTTCAAGTGTTGTGTACCATTATCTCGTTCAATCTTATAATTAACATTAGGTATATCGATTTACTCAAGAAGATAATCTTATCATTCTTCGGTTGTCAACGAATTATTATGGCGAAATCGAATCTTATGCTTTCTAATACAATTCTATATTCCGAATACTACAATCGACGGATTTTATTGCACAACAACTTCGGTGGTTTGACAACCAATATTGATTATACTATCGAATTATTTTCCTTAGTTTGCTAAGTGTCAAAAATCACAAGGTAAGGGTGGCTACGAACAATGGAACATACGGTGACGGATTACTACGAATTTCCCCACAATTGATTCGTCAAATTTTACATTCCTAGTGATGATTTGAAGTGAAATTTCATTTGCATGAAACGAAACATATGAGAAACGGAATTCCCGGTTACTACAATTTCATCCGACAAGATTGTCTACGAAGTTTAGCAAAATCTACCCAATACCCGCAATATAATAAGTATAAATAAGAAAACATCGAAGATATAACTCCAGGGATTGGTGGCTTACCTTATTGGAAGAAGAATAATGAACATAGTTGACGGATTCACAAGAACTACCAGGAGAACGAGAAATGACTTGAACGACTTGGATAATCTTCACCGAAGCTCAAGAATCCACCTCCTCAATGTTAATTCAAGTGTTTAAGAGGCTTAAGAACCGGGTATAGGGCTAGGAATTTCTCCAAGGGTGGTAGTTTGTGATGTTGGGTCATGCAAATGAAGAAGGGAACTATCATTTTATAAAACTTGGTTTTGATAATGTACGTTAACGATAAGGGTGTTACGTACGTAAGGTGTATTACGTACGTAACAGTGTGATGACAACGTACGTAAAGAACTCACTGCCCGAAATGTGCCCAAGTGTTACGTATGTTAAATTTGGGACATAACGTACGTAACGAACAGTTGACTCGTTTGTCCTCTAGCCCGCCGAAAGTAGCTCTGTCCGTGTCAAAAGAAAGACTCTGGTCGGGAGACCGACCCACCCGTTACGTACGTAATGAAGCTGCCTTAACGTACGTAACAATCGAAATATAGCGTACGTTAGGCATGGGTTATAGCGCGCGTTAGACAGAACTTTTTAGCCTCAAACCACATTCTAACCATCTCGGGGTGACCATCCCTTCCACTCGTCAACAATTATCGGGGATCAAGACGTTGGCCACCGTCATATTCGCACCGACGATCATCCCACGGCATCAAGGTGTGTCACCCCCGTTTCATTCACATCGTACAATTATATAGCACTCAATGGAATACATAAATAGAAATGACGTCACATTACCAAACATTCACACAGTACAAAGTAATCAAGCATGGAATACCGGAGGTATTACATAGGAGCCTTGAGAACTCCTTGGTAGCATCTTCCAGCATCTTTAAGTGATTGAACATGGCTGATTCCCTGATAAGAGTGAAAAAATATCTCATCAGTTCATTGTTCTTCCATGCCTTCAACTCTTCAGCTGGTGGCTGTCTATCTATCGGGAGTTGGGTCTCAACAGGCTCTTGCACATTGTTCTTCTAGGGAAAGGTAGGATACTAGAACTCGGGACGAGAACAAATTACCCTGTATCCTCTAGCTCTTAGATCTGGTCCGAGTCGGCCATTCTTCCACTTGTAGTGGTAACACTGTCATCCAGGATGGCCTACAGATCCTTTTCCTTTTCCATCCTCTACCTCCTTCCAGCCTCTCTCGCCTCTTTCCCCTTTTGGCGTTATCAAGCTCAGAGACTTACCATGAATATCCTGAAGAATATCCATCGATTGGCCTGCTTGTCTTTCAGATCTTTGACTGCATCCACCAGACTCGCAACCACTGCTGTAAGGTCATCGATTTTCTGATCATGAGCAGTGAGTTTCAATCAAGTAAGGTCGAGGGCAGTGACTGTCTTTGCTTCCGCAATGCACTGTTTCTCTTACTTGCTTCAGGATTCGCTCTTGATGCAGTTTCAGCTGATTGAGGGTCTACCATAGGGTGTTTGGCATGAGGCGGAATGCATCTTCGACACCTAGCATGGCACTTTGCAGCTTCGGGAGTTCATCTTGAGCAGTCTCGCGCATCCAGTCAAGCTCCTTGACGACATCATATAGGGCTTTGACAGCATCGTGTAGGAATACGGCTTGGCAATCGATTTGCTGAAGTTGCTCGATTTTGGCTTCTGTGCTGGGAGAGTGGGGGTGAGTAATTTTGGAGTCCGATGGCTCTCCAAGCTGTTTGAGAATGATGTTGTGACGAGGACTCTGGGGTTCATTGTCACCCTAGAAGTCCTTTTCTGATCCGAATGGATACTCTGTAGGGATATGAGTGGGTACTTGTTGAGGATTGGGAACCTCGAATGGTTCCACTATTGGTGTTGTTTGGGAGACAGAGGGGACTGATTCCTCATGTCTATTCTCAATTTCTGTAGCTTTGAGTACAGGAGGGACTTATTCCTCCTGCCGGCTTTCAACTTCCACATGTTCCTTGGAAGGGACTGAATCCTTCTGTTGGACAGCGCGGGATCCATCATCTCCAGTCGGAGGGACTAGTTCCTCCTGGGCGGGAGATGATGGTTTCTCTACATCAGAAGTCCTTTAGCCCTCGGCGGCCATGGACTTAGGAAATTCCTTCTTGCGAGAATCCTTGCATCTCATCCTCAGACCTATTTGGAGGTCATCATTGTCTCCATCTGAATCGGGATCTGAGTGATAGCTGTGGCTCTGAGTCTTGTCAATAGACTGAGATTTCCCTTTTAGTCGGGCCTTTTCCTTCGCCACATAGTAGGATGTGATCAGCTCATGGCAAAAGGGATCATCCCATCTGATCAAGACCTCAACGTTCTGGGTGTCTGTGACTTCCAGAACAAACAATTCTTCCTCCTTCCAGTCTTCCCAGTCATACAAAGAGTCATATGGGGCGACCCATATGCTTTACATATCCTTCGAATGCTTTGTCGATCTGGATTGGAGGAGTGTTTGACTAATTTTTTCCGTGGGAGAGGGACTCCGAATATTAAAGGGTTCTATTGTTCGGTTTGGATCCTCTACAGGTATAGGAGGGATTTCCTGTTGAGCGAGGGACTCCTTACCGGGATAGGGGCCCTGTGGGAGTGGTGACTGTTGGCTCTGAAAGGGCAGTCGAGTCACTGATTCCTTCTAACTTGACAAACGACTGGTCATCCTTCATAGCCTCTCAGTAACTGCTGTAGGATCAGCCGACATTTCTTCCATATGGGTTGCACCCTGTGGTGAGCTACTGCGGCAGATGGTGCAGTAGGCGGAACCGCCTCAGTGACCGCTGTAGCCATTGGAGTTGTTGTAGGAACAGCTTCCGACTTTGAAGATTTTCTAGTCTTCATTTTCTTCTTCTTCTCTACCGCTGTAGGGGAGCTGCTGTCAGGAACAGGTCTCTTTTTGTTGACCAGCTTCTTCTTGCTGTCAACAAATTTGGATTTCACCGAGTGATCAGTAACATCTCGGGGATCACTTGATGTGGGAAGGGAGAAGGGGCTTGGCATGTCGGCAAGAGGGGGCGACTTATTGAATACAGTGGGCTTGGAACCACTGAGAAATTTTCCACCAAGTATCTTCTTGGGATTGGGTGAATGCTGTATGCCACAGCTGGTCAGAATGTCGGTCAAGATCAAGCCTAAAGACTTCCTGACAGAGTCTGGTTTGGAAGCCTCCTCCTGAAGCTGTTTCAAGATTACCTGACCCTCGTTGACATTCTCTCCAGACATGATAGCTACCATCATCTGAAATCTCCGGATAGTGCACATCTCGAACTCTCCAGTCCTATTCTCCAAAATTCTGCAGCAAAAATCATGCAGATAAAGATAAGGCAAAGTTAAATTCTTTTTGTGGTAGGAAAGATGAAATTGGGATGACTGAGAGTTGCTAGTGAATAAGTTCCAGTTGTCCTTCAGCAAGTCATCAGACCCAAATGATTCCAATTCCTCCAATGTCAGAGCATCAGAGGGCAGTTTGTACCGTCTTTCAAGGATTTCGCGGTTGATGAAGATCTCCTTCTCCGAGACAGTACTGACAATGGCAGTAAGAGCAGATCCCTTCTTCTCAAATGCATACATGAACTTACCATCAAGGGAAAATTATTCTACGATTTGTTCATCTTAGTTCTCCAGGTGCAGACTACCCAACCTGTAGAGACTGGCTTGTTTGACACGAGAGATGACTAAGTTCATCCCCGACATGTCTTCATCTTTCGAAATAATTCGCTCTTAAAGAACAGAACGAACAAATATACGACCGTCGATAATTATGTCCTTTTTTATAGAGAGAGATGAAGTTTGGGAAGAAGACATTATCGCAGAGAGAGAGAGAGAGGGAGAGTGAATAGGTTGAAAGATATGTAGGTTGTATGCTCTAGGCTTCTTAATTATGCAAAAAGCGTAAAGAGTCTGTGGATCAGCATACTGGCCCTTTTATAGTGTGCAGGAAAGCTAGGTTATAGTGAACGATCAGATTTAAGGCATGGGAACTGTCTTTGTATGAACGTACAGGATGAATTCAGATGTAACTGGTACATCTAATTCATTTGGTTTTTAAAGTAATGACCGTCCTGTAGCGACCACTTTTCAAAATGTCATTTTAAAATAATTTCAAGGGAGATTAAATATCTTTAAGAAAAATTTGAATAATTGCAGCGGAAATTGAAATAAAGTCGACCATTTCGCAAGTAACCATATAATTAATTCCCAACATTTCAAAACATCCATAATATCCAACCATGATATTGAAGCCGAATTTAAAAATTTTAAATAAACAAAAATGAATGAATAAGTAGATAGATATTATTATCACGCCACGCCTTTGCCCGCCACGTCAGTCTCCTCAACCTGAAAGGTTTAAAATAACAGGGTGAGCTTTCAACTCGCTCAGTGAGGAGGGAACGTTTTGTTAAATTTAAGTACATACATATTGTCAAGTAGATATAACATGTCTGAACCTGGTGGTTGCCCGAGGACCATTAATATGCAAAGTTTTGCCCGCTACTCATTGGAGGCTATAACATAATTAACATGCAAATTTTGAGCACATTATGCCTATTACTTATTGGAGACTACAACATAAATAATATGCAAATTTTGTGCGTACAAATATTTTGGCAAGAAACAAACATATATACAGGTAACATCATGCATTAAACAAAACAAACATAAAATCTCCACCTCAAAGTACGATGATAATCCTTGAAAATTTAGATGCGAATGCAGTTCAAGTCCTAGGCTCTAAATCCTCGTCTCCTAAAATAATAATTAAGATTCAATATTAATATAGCGTCCAAAATAAGCTAATATAAATTATTGAATTTATATATTGAGTAGAAGAGATCTGATTTTTAAAATATTGAAAACTTGCTAGGGGCCAAATTAAAAGGATTGAAAAAACTGAGGGACTGGAATTGAATACACTGAAAATTTGATTTGAGGTCAAATCGAAAGGTCTGGAACATGGGGGGCTCAAGTGAAATACTCTAAAAAGAAGGCTGGGTATAAAAAACCCAGCCCTAAATAATCGGCCGACATATCTCACTCTCACCTCTCCTCTTTCTTTCCTGAAGGACTCTCTCTCCTTGGCAGCCTTTCTCTACCTCTCTCTGTAACCGATCAGAAAATTGACCCCTCTCTCTCTCTCTCTCAATCAATCGGCCTCCCTCTCTCTCATTGTAAAAACCTTTCCCTCTCTCCTTTCTATTCTTACTGCGAAATTCATACATTAAATTCACATGCACCGCACATCCACTCACGTACTAATTGAGTCACGACGGAGAAGCTCGTCAATTTACTCGGGTGAGGGGCGACGGTTCTTTTCCGCGGCGATTCAAGATTTCTTATATTTTGCTGGTTTAGGGTTTGAGAGTCATTTCTGGACTGATTTAGGTTGGTGATGAACGAATTTTGAGATGGAACGGCAAATTCAGCATCAACCGTCGGGTATGTTTGGGGCGACCTGGTGGAGGTCATGGACTTGCAAGGTGGTGAAAATATTATAGATGAAAACAAGAACTGGTATTTGTTGGGAATAGTGCCCTAGGACATTCGATGTGCCTAGATTTGTAATTGTCACATTTAAATAAAGTTATTTGATATCATTTATTTCTCGTTGATTATTATAATGTGTGCATATTTTAATATTATAATAATCGAATAATAGTTATTCACGAATAATAAGATTATTCAAATGTTCCTGGTAAAATCGCGTTGAGTAGAGACTCAAATGATTAATATACTAGTATAAGTTTGATTGATAATCATCGGATGATTATGCGTATGATTTGATCAATCTTATGGGTATTGGTTGGAGAACTAATCTTTGATCGACCGCATTGAGATCACCTGCATGGAAATGTCATAAGTGAATCTCAATACGATGTCAATAAATCTGAACTCGAGATTATCAGAGTCCAACATGATAATCATATGCGCTGACGTAATCCAACGTCATCCGAAACATGGTGATCATAAAGGTTAGCGATCGGGATTAGTGAGTCATGTAGAGGACAATGAATAATCAAGATGGGGATTTGTCCTCTCTTAAGTGAGAGATATCTGCCCTCGATAAGAGGATGAAGCGAATGACGCCCACGCCAAATGAAGAGTCATTTGATTCAATCGCCTACTTAAGATCGAGAAAGATTTGAACATAAATAAGTATGGAGACTCCATGACTTAGTTCAAATATGATATCGCGTGACAAAGGGATTTGACACGTTAAAAGGTTTAATGGACTATTAACTTATATTATTTGGGTAATCATAATGCTCGCTAGAAGCCACATGATTTATTATTTAATAAGGTATTAAATAATTGCCAACATAATATAAGTTCTTTGGCCGCATACATACGACAATTATAGACAAGTAGGAATAAATATCAATGGGAATAATAAATATAATATTGGATATTATATTTATAAGGAGATTAAATAATAAAGTAATATATATAATATTGGATATTATATATATTGTATTATTTAATAAGTTGAGAATTCAAGCAAATACTAGATTATTGAATCTAGGTTTACTTAGTATAAATATAAGGTCTTGGACGAGGAGTTGTAACCGTAAAATAAGACCTAAAATCGGCCCTTCAAGAAGAAGAAAAATCGGCCATCTACATTATACCGTAGGAGAACGGAGTCGGTCGTTCCTCTTCCTTAGTTGATCTTGATCAATAGTACAATCCTTCTAGTAAGGAATTTGTGTTGTACTATTTATCAATATTATTCGTAAGGATCTAGCAATCCGCTTGTGGAATTGTTCGTGTGTGGATCACCGTAAGAGGAAGGAGATATTCATCCGCTTCTAGTGGGATCTAGATTTGTTCAATCGGATTAAGGTAATTCGATTAACTCTTTAATTAAACAATTAAATTCTCGCATGCGATCCTAAATTGGGTTTTCACTTTTATTGTTCCACGCTTTTACTCCGATTATTTTGTATTCGATACATAGAAAACCCAACAAAGGGTATCGAGCCAACTTGCATGTAATTTAATTGGTTATGTAGAACATATTTATGTGTAAATTATGTTCCCGATTATGTTTATAAAATATAGATTTTATAAAATATTTTTCTCGGTTTAATTTGATTAAATCGGATCGTCAAAAATAATTTTACGATCAAGCTGCAAAAATCGTTTGTCGAATCTGAACAAGATGCAGCAGTGTAGTCAGATTCGGTCCGGTCCGGTCGGGCTGGACATGGGTTGTATTAATTAGCAAAAATGATTTTGCATCACCAAGGGTTCGAACCCTGGAGGTCCAGGGCAGCGGCCTAGCGACTCACCATGTGCGCTGCGAGTTTGTTTTGGAAATAATACACGGAAAGTTTTTATTAAAGGCAGGAAATCTGTTTTAATATTGCAAAAATTTATTCCGCAAGACAAGGGATTCGAACCCGAGTCTTTTGCCATGAAATCCGGCGCTTTACCATCTCGGCTGGAAACTGTTTTGGTAGTTTCAAAGTAATCCTTTTCTTATAAGCCCTTTTAACATAAAAGTAAATTTGGAAATAATAGTTGCAAAATGTTGCAACCGCAACCGCCGGTTTCGAACCCGGCAAACCTGCCCAGATCGCTACTGGCACCATCTCGGCAGAGTCGAGCTTTTGTTCATGTGATGACTCAAATTTTAATTATTGTCGATTGTCGATAAATTGATTATTTAGTATATTACATGCTTTATTAATTATTTGATAATTATTTATGGTATGTGTGTGGTGTATGGCATGACCATAAATTGACCAATGTGATTGGATAATTTAATTTCTTATGGGTTGGTTTTACGGCTGCGTGTCGTTTAATTATAATTGGTTTTACGGCTGCGAGTCGTCTATTTAAATTGTTTATTATTTTACGGCTGCGTGTCGTTTGTACTTCTTGTAATTTAATTTATTAGTGTAGTATTAAATTTCATTAATGTAATGAAGACAAGAAGGACGAGATAGATGGACTCGAGGAGCAAATTGATCGCGTATGACGTTCCAAGGAGTTGGAAGATCAATGAAGACCATATTTAACCCTTTAGATGACCTTTGTGATTTTCATGTTGGCTCATGAAAATCACGTTAGATTATGGTCATGCTATACACGGTCCTATGCTTTATTGTCATGTGATGCGATGTATGTTTAAATTTATGCATGTATGTGATGCTATGTATGTTTAGATGTATGTTAGCAAACATAGACATTAACATAGATAAAAATCCTCGTTAAAATTTTAATGCCGTTCATTTGAAAAACACCTATCAAGACTTCGATCATCATGAGTGGGTCATGCCAAAGTGGGCACTCGGATTATCTTAGTAAGGTAGGATAGGTAATGGTGATACCTATCGTTTAATGAATTTGGAAATCAAAATAGTTTTGAACCTTAAGGCATAAGATGGGATTATAACATGCTTGGGCATACGATGCCAAATCCCATGACATAATCTAAGAGTTACATATGATGTAATCGATAAAGAGTTATCCACCTAAAGTAGTTCAATTCTAGCGTCATGCCAAAGCCGAGTTTAGGATTGTGCGAAATGGGATCTTAGCCCACTAAAATTACAAATGTTGTAAATTGAGGGTACTTTGTTTTAGTGGGAGTATTTTTCGAGAAATAAAATAATGTGACTAAATATTTTGCATATTGAATTTTGTAGAATGGCATCAAACAACACATCCACCATTTCATCGCGATCCGTCCTTGAGAAGGACAAGTGAAAGAAAATGGCAAAGAACTATCTGGATTGGATCCGAGCACGAGAATAGTTCTCAAGCAAGAAAGAAAGCTGTATGTTCTTGAGGAAGAAATTCGATGAGCCACCGACAATGCAAATAAAGCAACAAAAGACAAATGGAAGAAACATTGTGATGATTCCATTGATGTCGGTTGTCTTATGTTAGCCACCATTTGTCGAACTTGAAGAATCTGGAGGAAATGGAAGCTTATGAGCTAAATGCTCACCTCAAGGAAACTTTCTCGAAGCATGCTAGGCAAGAGAGGTATGAGACCTTTCAAGCCTTGTATGCTTGCAAGATGGTTGAGGGACATCTGTGCTCACGTGCTCAAGATGAAAGGATATATTGATCATCTTGAAAGGCTTGGTTTTCCACTTTCTAAGGAGCACTCCACGGATGTGATCCTAAACTCATTGCCGAAAGTTTCTGGCGATTCATTATGAACTATAATATGAATGAGATGGAGAAGTCCATTCTTGGTGCATGGGATGCTTAAAGCGGCCGAGAATATTAAGAAGAAACCAAACCATGTGTTGATGGTCAGCAAAGGGAAATCCTTTAAGAACAAAGGCAAGGGCAAGGGTAAGGCAAAAGTTGCCAAATCTAAAGACCCTACTAGGCCGGGTTTCAAGGCTAAAGCTCCCAAAGATGGAAATTGCCATCATTGCAATAAACCAGGATGTTGGAAAAGAAATTGCAAGATTTACTTGGAAGAGCTAAAGCGTACCAAAGCGGTGAGACCGCCAGGTATATTTGTTATAGAAGTTAACTTATCTACCTCTAACTCCTGGGTATTAGATACTGGATGTGGATCTCACATTTGTACAAATGTGCAGGGGTTGAGAAGCAGTAGAGAACTGAAGAAAGGGGAAGTAGATCTAAGAGTCGGCAATGGAGCAAGAGTTGTTGCACTAGCCGTAGGAACTTATGATCTAGTTTTGCCCAATGGGCTTTTGTTAGTTTTGAACAATTGCTATTATGTTCCTGCTATGAATAGGAATATTATTTCAGTTTCTACATTAGATTGTGAAGGTTACAGTTTTCTTATTAAGAATAAGATCATTCGTATTTTCTTTGATGACTTGCTTTATGGTACTGCAAAGTTATATACTGGCCTTTACAATATTGATCTAGATGAGTCCGACACTTTGGAAGTCTATAACATTGCATCCAAGAAACCTAAGCTCAATGATTCTAATCCGACTTACTTATGGCATTGTCGACTTGGTCACATAAACGAGAAACGCATTTCTAAACTCCATAATGATGGACTTTTAGACTCTTTTGACTATGAATCATATGGGACATGCGAATCTTGTTTATTGGGCAAGATGACGAAGAATCCTTTCACCGGTCATGGAGAAAGGGCTAGTGATCTATTAGGCCTAATACATACCGATGTATGCGGACCTCTTAGCACTCATGCGAGGCGGATACCAATACTTCATTACATTCACCGATGATTTTAGCCGATATGGATATGTTTATCTTATGAAGTATAAACATGAATCTTTTGAAATGTTCAAAATATTCCGAATGAAGTACGTAATCAACTTGGCAAGACAATTAAAGCCCTTCGATCGATCGAGGTGGGGAATACTTGAGCCAAGAATTCGATGATCATCTTAGGAGTTGTGGAATTGTTTCGCAACTTACTCCTCCGGCACACCTCAAAGATAACGGAGTGTCCGAGAGGAGGAATCGAACTTTATTAGATATGGTTCGATCCATGATGAGTCGAACAGCTTCCATTATCATTTTGGGGCCACGCCTTAGAAACAGCAGAAGATTCACCCTTAACCGTGTTCCATCTAAAGCGATTGAAAAGACACCATTTGAGAAATGGGTGGTAAAAGACCAAACTTGTCTTTTCTAAAGATCTGGGTTGCGAAGCGTCGTAAGGCGCCAAGTGTTTGACAAGCGGCACGGATACGAAAGATGTTTATTTGTGGGATATCTAAGGAAACTAAATGATATTACTTTTACAAGCCCGCAGAGAACAAAGTGTTTGTTGCTCGAAATCGTATTCTTAGAAAGGGAATTTATTTCCAAAAGAGACAGTGGGAGAAGAGTAATTCTCGAGGAAACTCGAGAACCACAAGAAGACATCGCTTCACCGATGGAAACCGAACAAGCTCAACAAACAGTTGAAGAGCCCATTCAAAGTACACAAGTCCCACGCAGATCGATAGGATGCGACATGAACCGGAGAGATATGGTTATCTCGTAATGCAGGATGATGATGCATCGCTCATAGATGATGAGCCTAGTACCTATAGAAGCCGCTTGGGACCGTAGTCCGAGGAATGGCTAGAAGCCATGAAGTCCGAGATGCAATCCATGTATGACAATCAAGTTTGGAACTTGATAGATCCACTGAGGGTGTTAAAACCATTGGGTGCAAATGGGTCTATAAAAAGAAGAAAGACATGGATGATAATATGCAAGCCTATAAAGCTAGACTAGTGGCAAAAGGTTATAGATGATTCATGGTGTTGACTATGATGAGACCTTTTCGCCAGAGTCATGCTTAAATCAATTAGAATTTTATTTGCCATTGCCGCATACTATGATTATGAAATATGGCAAATGGATGTCAAAACAAAGATTCCTTAATGGAAACTTACTCGAGGATGTGTATATGACACAACACGAAGGTTTTGTTCATCCGTAAAATTCTAAAAGGGTTTGCAAGCTTCAAAGATCCATTTATGGGTTGAAGCAAAGCTTCTGAGTTTGGAATCTTCGTTTTGATGAAATCACAAAGAGTTTGGGTTCATTCAAATGAAGATGAACCTTGTGTGTACAAGAAGGTTAGTGGGAGAATAGTTGTTTTCTTAGTCTTATATGTAGATGACATATTACTCATTGGAAATGACATTCCCACCTTGCAGCATACCAAGACTTGGTTGGGAAGTTGTTTCTCAATGAAAGACTTAGGAGAAGTCGCTTACATTCTTGGGATAAAGATCTATAGAGATAGATCAAAGAGATTGATTGTCCGAGTCAAAGTACATACATTAATAAAATATTGAAGAGGTTGATATGCAAGACTCCAAGAGAGGACTCTTGCCAATGTCACATGGCATTCATCCGAGTGAGACTCGAGTCCTAAGACTCCGATGAGCGAGCCCGTATGAGCAAGATACCATACGCTTCGGCTATTGGATCGATCATGTATGCCATGATTTGTACTCGACCGGATGTATCGTTTGCTCTTAGTATGACAAGTCGATACCAATCGAATCCGTGAAAGTCATCGACAAAAGTGAAAACCATCCTAAAGTACTTGAGAAGAACTAAGGATGATTTCCTAGTTTATGGAGGGTGGGAAACGAAATGTTTGTAAGAGGTTACGCCGATGCAAGTTTCAAACCGACAGAGACGATTTCAAATCGCAAGCTGGTTATGTGTTTGTATTGAATGGAGGTCTTGTGAGTTGGAAGAGTTCCAAGCAAAGCACGGTTCGATTATCTTACAGTGAGTACACGGCAAAGACGGATGCGGCTAAGGAAGCCGTATTGATCAAGAAGTTCGTTACCGAACTAGGAGTGGTGCCAACCATCCAGTGTCCCATAAGCCTTTAATGTGACAATAATGGTGCTATTGCACAAGCTAAAGAGCCTAGGTCCCATCATAATTCCAAACATATACTCAGAAAATATCACCAAGTCAGAGAGATCGTCGACGAGGAGATATTACAATATGCAAAGTAGCAACAGAAGAGAATGTTGCGAGATCCACTTACCAAGCCTCTCTCACAAGGAAAGCATGTTGAGCATGCTAGAGCGATAGGACTAAAAGTCATGTATGAATGGTCTAGTGCAAGTGGGAGATTGTTGGGAATAGTGCCCTAGGACATTCGATGTGCCTAGATTTGTAATTGTCACATTTAAATAAAGTTATTTGATATCATTTATTTCTCGTTGATTATTATAATGTGTGCATGTTTTAATATTATAATAATCGAATAATAGTTATTCACGAATAATAAGATTATTCAAATGTCCCCGTAAAATCGCGTTGAGTAGAGACTCAAATGATTAATATACTAGTATAAGTTTGATTGATAATCATCGGATGATTATGCGTATGGTACGGATCAATCTTATGGGTATTGGTTGGAGAACTAATCTGGACCGACCCGCATTGAGATCACTGCATGGAAATGTCATAAGTGAATCTCAATACGGTATGTCAATAAATCCTTGAACACGAGATTATCATAGAGTCCAACATGATAATGCTATGCCTTGACGTAATCCAACGTCATACGAAACATGGTGATCATAAAGGTTAGCGATCGGGATTAGTGGGAGTCATGTAGAGGGCAATGAATAATCAAGATGGGGATTTGTCCTCTCTTAAGTGAGAGAGATATCTGTTGGCCCCTCGATAAGTAGGATGAAGGAAATGCATGGCCATGCTCAAATGAAGAGTCATTTGATTCAATGATCTACTTAAGATCGAGAAAGCATTTGAACATAAATAAGTATGACAGACTCCATGACTTAGTTCAAATATGATATCGCGTGACAAAGGGATTTGACACGTTAAAAGGTTTAATGGACTATTAACTTATATTATTTGGGTAATCATAATGTCTTGCTAGAGGCGCTTATGATTTATTATTTAATAAGGTATTAAATAATTGCCAACATAATATAAGCCTTTTAAATCGCATATACGACAATTATAGACAAGTAGGAATAAATATCAATCGGGAATAATAAATATAATATTGGATATTATATTTATAAGGAGATTAAATAATAAAGTAATATATATAATATTGGATATTATATATATTGTATTATTTAATAAGTTGAGGGGCACTAAGCAAATACTAGATTATTGAATCTAGGGTTTACTTAGTATAAATATAAGGTCTTGGACAAGGAGTTGTAACAGAAAATAAGACCTAAAATCGGCCCTTCAAGAAGAAGAAAATCGGCCATCTACATTATACCGTAGGAGAACGGAGTCGGTCGTTCCTCTTCCCTTAGTTGATCTTGATCAATAGTACAATCCTTCTAGTAAGGAATTTGTGTTGTACTATTTATCAATATTATTCGTAAGGATCTAGCAATCCGGCTTGTGGAATTGTTCGTGTGTGGATCACCAGAAGAGGAAGGAGATATTCATCTGCTTCTAGTCCGGATCTAGATTTGTTCAATCGGATTAAGGTAATTCGATTAACTCTTTAATTAAACAATTAAATTACTGCATGCGATCCTAAATTGGGTTTTCACTTTTATTGTTCCGCTGCGTTTTTACTCCGATTATTTTGTATTCGATACATAGAAAACCCAACAGTATTCATAGAGGAATTTGGATGTTGGGAAGTGTTTGCATTGCCATAAATATAACAGATAGATTTAAACCAACAGATGGAATAGATGATAAGAGACTAAAATCAAGATGAGGAAAGACTCTAATTCACCTTTGCTGAAGTTTGAATCCGATATTGGGAGAAAGGGTTGCAGAAGTTTGGTTCTGGAGCAGCCGTCCCTTTTCTTTTCTTTTTTTTTCCTCTTCAATGTGAAATAAGATTTAGGGAGTACAAAATACAGTATTTATATTGTATACAAAAATTAGTTTTAGGGTAGAATTTTAATTGGGTTAGGAAAAAAAGAATTTGGGCCAACTTATTAAATAGGACTTTAAATAAAATATATTTATTAATTGGGCCATTCAGAGATTTTGGACTATTTATAAAATAGATATTATTGGTCTATAATAATATGAGAGCTTGGACTTGAGCCTGGAGTGTCAACTAAAATCATGATATGAAATAAGGAAAATTTGACCTTATTTGATAATTGAAATAAAATTCATAAATAAATTGTTGGACATTCAAACTTATTCATGCGCTTTAATTATAAAATAAATGCATGTACGAAAATCAGGGCGTCACAACCTACCCCTCATAAATGAATTTTTGTCCTCAAAAATTAAATCATGTACCTTCAATGGCAAACATCGGATACTTAGAACGGATCTCATCTTCACGTTCCCAAGTCGCTTCGTTCGGACCATGACGGCTCTATTGAACTTTCACCAGTTTAACCAGTGTCAAATAAAGTGAAACCAGGCACATTACAGATCATAAGCATACTTGATACTGTCTCGGGACTATTATCAGTCTGATTCATTGAGTAGACTCGAGCTTGACCTCCCAATGCTTGTCCTTTGCCCTTAGATTGTGGACAATGTCGGCTTGAGTCTCCTGGCTTCCCGCGGTTATAGCAGACACCCTTTCTATAAAAACTCTCCCTGCCATGATTCTTACTATACTTTGGGCACGCAGGCCTAGTGATCGGCGCACCCAGTCCAGATTTCTCAGCTACCTTCTTCTATTTATTTAAAGCCGCCGACTTAGAGTGATCACCATTCCAACCTCTCTTCCCAGAAGATGACTTAGCAACTGGTTTAGGACTCAAGTTTAGACTAGCTTCAACCTCTTGAGCTCTGAATAAGGTATCAGTATAGGGCAATACTCCAAGACCAGCCACAATATGGCGAATACTCAGACGGAACCCACTACGAAACTTGAGGGCTCTCTTGCAGTCAGTGTCCACCATGTGCTCCACAAAGAAGCTGATTTGGTTAAAATTTTCTCTCATATTATTCAAGTGATAATCTCCCTTGCTCAAGATTCCAGAAATCCCTCTCCATCTTCTCTCAGTAGTGTTGTGGATGTTCCGTCACTAGTTTCTTTAACCGATCCCAAGTTAATGCAGCACGCTCGGCTGCCGGCCTCAAACACCAATAGCTCATCCACCAGCGTCCAGCATCCTCCATTTGATATTGGGTGCAAAGAATAATTTGCGCATCAGTGCACCCAATAAGCTCAAGGGTACACTCAAGCGACATCAGCCATTCGTCGACAAATGATGGTCCCTCTCGATCGTTAAATTGTGATGGTGTGAAACGTCGGAACTGTTGCACAACTTGTGCCTGGGTAGGAGCTGGCACATTATTATTGTGGTTATCTTGACCTCCGTTACCACCACCACCGGCTCCAGCACCAGGGTTGACATTCTCATCACCGATATTATCAGCACCTCGGTTAGCTGGGCATCCATGTTCACGAGTTGCCATGGTCCTAAGGTACATTATAGCTAATGACTACTTAGTAATCTCCTCACAAGGGATGGAAATAGGTATACATCGTGTTTAAGGGTTAACTGCTCCCAATAGACGTTCTAGCAGCGCTATACTAGCGCATCTACATGTGTTTGTGAATTTATAAGAAAGCACGTACATGTTCAACATTTATTATGATTCTCAATTGCATATCATCTCTACAATATAAACATGGTAGTGCAACATGATTCAAAAATGAGTTGAATCTCATAATCGTAAAATTTTGTTACGATTACAACATAAACATAACTTGAAATGTGTACGTTGGAGTTGACGTGGAGCGGCGACGGCGACTGATAATAATCATAAATGCCATTAAAGTTTTAACAACTTGCGAAAATGAAATTTAGTTTGAAAAAAAACCATTTTAACGAGTCTACGTAACCGTAGACCCGCTCCGATACCACTTACGTAGCGACCACTTTTAAAAATATCATTTTAAAATAATTTAAAGTGAGATGAAATATCTATAAGAAAAATATTTGAATAAGCTCGGCGAAAATTGAAGTAAAGTCGACCATTTCACAAGTACCATATAATTAATTCCCAACATTTCAAAACATCCATAATATCCAACCATATTGAAGCCAAAGTTAAAACTTTTAACTAAACGAAAATGAAGGAAGAAGTAGATAGATATTATTATCATGCCACGCCTTTGCCCGCCACGTCTGTCTCCTCAACCTGAAAGGTTTAAAATAATGGGGTGAGCTTTCAACTCGCCAAGTGAAGAGGGAACGCTTTGTTAAATTTAACTACATACATGTTGTGAAGTAGATATGACATGCCTGAACCTGGTGGTTGCCCGAGGGCCATTCATATGCGAACTTTGAGTACATTATGCCTGCTACTCATTGGAGGCTAGAACATAATTAACATGCACATTTTGAGTACATTATGCATACTACTCATTGGAGGCTACAACGTAAATAATATGAAAATTTTGTGCATAATATTTTGGCAAGAAACAAGCAAATATACATGTAACATCATGCATTAAATAAAACAAGCGTAAAATCCCCACCTCGAACTATGATGATGATCCTTGAAATTGAGATGTGAATGCGGTTAGGTCGTAAATCCTCGTCTCCTTAAATAATAATTAAGATTCAATATTAACATAGCATCCAATATAAACTAATATAAATTATTGAATTTATATATTGAGTAGAAGAGATCTGATTTTTAAAATATTGAAAACTGGCTGAGGGTCAAATTAAAAGGATTGAGAAATTGAGGGACTCAAATTGAATACACTGAAAAGTTAACTTGGGGTCAAATCGAAAGGTCTGGAATATGGGGGGACTTAATTGAAATACTCTAAAAAGAAGGTTGGGTATAAAAACCCAGCTCTATATAATCGGCCGACATATCTCACTCTCACCTCTCCTCTTTCTCTCCTGAAGGACTCTCTCTCTACATATAAGGATTTGCAGCCTTTCTCTACCTCTCTCTGTTACCGATGAGAAAACTGACCCCTCTCTCTCTCTCAATCAATATCGGCCTCTCTCTCTCTCTCACTGTAAAAACCCGTCCCTCTCTCCTTTCTATTCTTACTACGAAATTCATACATTAAATACACATGCACCACACATCCACTCGCGTACTAATTGAGTCCCGACGGAGAAGCTCGTCGATTTACTCGGGTGAGGGGATGGTGTTACAGCGTACGAAGGTTCTTTGCCGCGGCGATTCAATATTTCTGAGATGGTTTATATTTGGCTGGTTTAGGGTATGAGAGCTGGACTGATTTAAGTTGGTGACGGACGAATTTTGAGATGAAACGGCAAATTCAGCATCAGCCATCGGGTATGTTTGGAGCGACCTGGTGGAGGCATTTGGATGTTGGAAAGGGTTTGTGTTGCCATAAATATAATAGATATATTGAAACCAACTTATGGAATAGATGATAGAGACTAAAATCAAGATGAGGAAAGACTCTGATTTACCTTTGCTGAAGTTTGGATCTGATGCTGGGAGAAAGGGTTGCAGAAATTTGATTCAGGAGCAGCCGTCCCTTTTCTTTTGTTTTTTTCCTCTTCAACGTGAAAGATAAGATTTGGGGAGTACCAAATACAGTATTTATACTGTATACATAAATTAGGTTTAGGGTAGAATATTAATTGGGATAGAAAAAAAGGACTTGGGCCAACTTATTAAATTGAACTTTAAATAAATATATTTATTCGTTGGGTCATTAAGAGATTTTTGACTATTTATAATAATAGATAATATCGGACTATAATAATATGAGAGAACTTGGACGAGCGAAGTGTAAACTAAAATCATGATATGCAAATAAGGAAAATTTGACATTATTTAATAATTGAAATAAAATTCGTAAATCAAATGTTGGACATTCAAAATTATTCATGCGCTTTCTATAAACTATAAAATAAATGCATGTGCGAAAATCAGGGCGTCACACGTCCCACCTCTAACACAGTTCAGCTTCCACTATTACACGATACTTTGGTTTGAATTTTGAAATCGCGGGTTTTAAAGCATTAAGGTCCACATGTCGTTTCAGTATTGAAAGATAAGTCGTTTTAAATTCAGACGACGTGGACTCTAACCAATTTTGAAAGGTTTAAGTATATGAATTTAGGAGCTTAAAGTATTAATTGAAATTCTACCGTATGTGTGTTGTATCCGCAAAAATACATCATTTCCCATTAAAAGGTACATACAGGATTCAATTCTTATGGCAATTTAGGATTAATGTTATATTATTGGATCATACTGTGTTCTACCTTAATTAATGCACATATCATCTGTAGGAAGGTAATTATGCCTTCTTCCTCTTACGGTAAGGATATAACTTGTAGTTTTGAGTGTACAGTTAATTAAAGTGGACACTGTATTCATGGGTCTGATGCCAATTATTGGTCCCAAAATTCTATGGACATATAGCTCTGGTCCTGAAAAGCTCAAGAAAGAGTTAAATACGGATGATTTTAAAAGGTACATTGTATGCATTTAAAGATGTTGCATACAACACATTGCTTAAGGTGCTGTAGTTTAAATGCCTACAATAACAGTACAAAGTTTGTCAAAGTGATGTTTTTAAAAGAGTTTTATTTAGAGCATTGTTGTAATATAGAAATGGATATGCATGAAATAATAAATAAAGCAAGACAAGATTTATAGTGGATCGAAGGTGCGGTAATCCTTTTACATCCACTTTGCTCCATCATTTTACGTGTAAGCTATATCGTTCACACAGATTGCTACACGCTTGTATACACAGCAACACCATTCACACAGATTGGTGTTCACATGGATTTGGGTCAACACTCTCCCACACAGGTCAGTGTCCAACTCCCAACAGCTAACACCGCCCACACATGTTGGTTATTAGTTGGCTTCAGGACCTACACAAGATCGAACCCCTGTCAACACTTGATGCAACACCCCCAATCCACTCATGGATATTACACGATGTAGACCCGTTCCTCAAGGATCTACCAGGTTGGTAACTAAAATCAAACATCAAAATATCGCCTTCAAGGCCAAATGACGACCCAGTAGACCGATTAGGTCTTTCAATTAATACATATAGCTCAATCTCAATACATACCCACGCAGGGGTCAAAATACAACACGCTCCCATATGACGGGGAAAAATACTACAACGGAAATAACTACAACTAAACCAATACAACATCATACGGGTCCTCATGTGATTAGTATCAATCATCATTCATCATTCTTCGTGCCAACCATGTGTTATGCTCCCCAAAACCTGAATGAACCTGGACGCAAAACAAACATCGACCCCTCGATTACTCGAGGGTTAGCAAAATTCCACTATTTTACTAGTGCAATTACAAAGTGCAAATACGAGTCATAAAAATCATATTCCAAGAATAATAATAATCAGGAATCCTCAAGATTCAAACATAATGAAAAGAGATACTTCCTAAGGCGGAGAGTTTGAGTAAAACTTTCCAAATTCAAAAAATCACAAATCACGAGAATAATTTACAAAATGTTTTTAAAATGCCCTCGGGAATTTTAGCGGAAAACCATATAGAATTTATCGAATCCTTCTCTTTTCAAAAATAAAAAAGGGGTCAGTCCCAAAGATTTGCTTTCTCAAATAAAAACCAACAATAATTCACGGGGTCCACAACCCACACCACGTGTCCTCGACGGACATAAAATCACCAAAACATAACCACCCCAGATACGAAATCTTGGTAACACGTCCAAGGTACTCGACCCTGGCAACATATACCCACAATCATATCCATGATACCGTGATCGCTTGCCACGTATCACCGTAAGTCTTCTTAGGATCTCACGGTTGGACCAATCACTCGCCGTGTCCTGACCACCATGATCACATGCCATGTGTCACCGTAGACCTCGTCCGGACATCACGGCTGGACTATCACCGCACATTCACAAATCACACAACACTACGGTACACATCACAATATCAAGCAACAAAACACATTCGTAATCATATCCCTCATACCGTGATCGCTTGCCATGTATCACCACAAGTCTTCTTAGGCTCTCACGGTTGGACCGATCACTTGCCGTGTCCGGACCACTCTGATCGCATGCCATGTGTCACCGTAGACCTCGTCCGAACATCACGGTTGGACGATGACCACACATTCACAAATCACACAACACAATACACCAAGGATATCACCATAATCCACCCAAAGGCAACAAACACGTAGCACGACAAAATTGTCGAATCACAACGTACCTAAGTGAGATAATATATGTATATATGTATGTTATCAAATCACAACACCAACATCAAACATATCCATAGGATTCACTTAATCATTCACAAAATAAAACATTCACAAAATACACACACGTTTTGAAAGGGAGCCTTTAACAAGCCCAAACCGAATCCTTTGAAAGTTCCTTTCAAACAACCAAACAAACACACTTAGACGATCACTGATCATCATATCCACAAAACAAGATAGGTATGAACAAGGTACTTGCCTCGAAACCACGATCGAAATGAGACGACCGACGGGATGCGGTCGAGCAGCCCCGAATTCCCGAACACAATCAAGAACACAATAGCACCGCGAACACTATGAGAATAACACCACACGAATTATCAACACAAAACGTAAATCAACTCGGAATTAAGAACAACATGGATCCAAGGGTTTGGTTCCATAATAGCGAAATCATGATTGAAATCAAAGAGAACTGAAACATGGAATTACACTCCATAGAACATGATCAACAACATCCAATAACACGAATCAATTGGATGAATTCGGACAGGAATCACGAAATCAAGGGAAAACCCCCAAATTCAACGAAATTAGGTTTGAGTGAAAATACCTTAGATCCGAACAAAGAAGATGATTCGATGATGTTAGAATTGCACAAATTCACCCCAAGATGAGGCTTGAAGAATGGGACCACCTCAAATCACCCCAAAGGAACGGACCCGACGAATGGTGAAGGAAGAAATGAAAGTTGACTTCTAAAAGCTGTTGCCCGGATATATATATATATATATAAACATTACTAACGTGCGCTAGTACTATGGTTAGCGTGGGCTAACGGGGTACTCCAGTACCTACAGGTTTATGAATCTGATCTACGTTAGCGTGCGTTAGTGACATGATTAGCGTGCACTAACGGGACCTAATTCCAGGTACTGACTCCTGAATTCACTGCCCGATAGCATGCGCTAAGGAATCCATTAGCATGCGCTAATGCACCCAGAAACTACAGCAGTAGAGCTCTCAAGACGGGTTACAACGACGAACTACTCCGATCTAAATACCCAGTTCAAGATACGCACCGAAAGATCTAGAATATAATCATACTAAAAGATTGAGCTCCAATCCAACTCACATGTGACCATGAAAAGAGTCGAAACAACAAATACGAAGCCGGATACCCACAACTTTGGGAAATTACAAAATGGCCTAAAACGCCCGAAAATCACGATACGTGACCGAATAACCAAACCGAAGCTCACAACACGTCTAACAAAGTTAAACGTACTTTGAAGGAACACGAAACAGCATTTTCGAACAAGATTCGCAAGAATCAAACTCAAGCGCGAAAAGTCGCTTAAGAACACGGAACTCAACAAAAAGAACTCGGATGACAAAAATTGCAAAATCAATCATTCTTAGAATGACGAAACGGTCACAAGCGAGCCGTTAAAATGGACTCCTGCCAAAAAAAATAAATTTACCGAAAATCGAAATCGCGGATATTACATAGTACCCTCCTTAAAAGAAGTTTCTTCCCGAAACTTAAAATAAGTCGGAAGGAGAAATATCCCACTAGGAACATCTCAAAGAGATACATAAGAACCAATTACTCAAAGAAACATACGGCGTGAAAGCACGCTCGATGATAACCATCACAATGTCACAAGCAGAGATTATCCAAAAAATCACAAAACAAAAGGTATCTATTACAAGTAAATACGCACAGTCGAAAAATAGAAATTAAACACACAACGATCCGCGAGGGTAACCACGAAGAGCTCCGACCACGCCGACATTCTCGAAAACCACACTAGGCATCTCGGTTTCCTTTCAGAGCAGAGTCGCAAACTCGGTCCCCAAACCTCTCAGCTACCATCTCGCAATGCACGGCTCGGTGTCCCAATTGATCGCATCGAAACAGCTGACTAACGGTGAACAACAATTCTTCGTGGTACGGCCCACTCGACTACAGTTAAAACACGTCTTCATGCTGCTCAAATTACTCACTGCAGGGGTAATACTCTTCCCATATTCACGCGATCGGAGAACCTTCTTAGGATGACGACACGAAGTCCCAGTCCCAAGAGGCCCACTACCCTGATTTCCTGAAGAGTTCCCAATATTTTTCAATTTCTTCGACTCGGACATATGCTCAGTCGATGATACAGATAGCTAATAGGCTAACGCCCTATTCTGATACTCTCTCAATGAATTACAAGTGAAACCCGCCATGTACTGACGAATCTCCGGCTTCATTCTCCTGATAAAATGATAGATCTTATCCTCCTCTGTTCTCACCTGATCCTGCACATAGCTGAGCTGTTTGCTATAATCAATAATAGCTTGAGACAGCGGTACATCTTGTGGTTTCGCCGAAAAGAATTCATTAATCCTCTGATTTCTGATCGGTTACGGACAAAACTTATCTCTCATGAATCTCTGGAACTCTGCCCACGTGACCATACGATCTCGATGCTTAACACCCTTCCACCAATTAGCGACATCTTTGTCAAGAAGATACTGAGCGACAGGCACCTTACTTTCTTCTGGACAATCAACTACCTCGAATATCTTTCCCAACTGGAAAATCCAACCATCCCAGCCCAATTCAAAGAAACGAGGGGGATTCATACGAACCACTTCTCAAAGCCACTGATTTGCGCCAATGTTCTAGGTCACATCTATATTACGTTAAACTGCTTGGGTCAACTGAGTCATCTGTGCAGCTGCCTACTGCAAAGTAATGGCAACACTGTTACCAACATCATCACCGGCACTACAATCCTGATCACGCCTCTGGTTGCCACGACCGCGACCGCTGACCCTCGGCATACTGAATAAGTAACCACTCAGCACCATAGAAAATCATAGCACAATCACATACAGCAAATACCATCCTAATGCAACTCACATAAACAAAATCACAGCAACGATGACATCCGTTTGGCGATTTCAACGGCCCGAAAGATAACCAGCACACAATTACAAAACATCATGAAACAATCACATATGTACACAATTATACAAACTCAATCTCTAACAGCTCACACAGATACGATAACATGCAAATCACCACGAAGCGACAAATATTTAATACCAACATCACACATCTCACAGAGGGCTAACACCCTAACGACAAAGCTAACATCATACACACATTACCTGACCGCAAACAGTAAATGATAGATTTTAAAAATGAAAGCCACCTTTTTTGAAAAAAAAAAATTGGAAACACTAGTTGATCTTGAGTATCACATTTCGAAAAAGTAATACAACATCATTATCGAGATTTGAAAAAAAATCATCTTACGTTTGTTAAAATGAGGACATCTCTCTTTTAGTTAAAAACTTTAAATATTTTGGTCCTCAAAGTGGAAGAATTTTGAAACATACAGTTGTACTAGTAGGCACCTTAAAAATACCGCGAGGAAATAATTCCATTTTAAAAGTACGTCTCGAAATTTATTCTCTAAGATACTCAAGATTTTCAAAAATCCATTAGTCCGGAATGCCCAAAAACTCACAAGTTATAAAGTATATGTTAAGCCTCTGCTCACACGTATTGATATTCGCTTACACATCTCATAGTACATGCATCAAATTGTTTCAAATTCAAGACATGTCTTTTCCCGGAAAACAAACAGTCAATAATCACAGTTGAGAATCGTCTAGGACCAGGGCTAAACCTGTAACATCCCAATTCACAAATGGGACATTACACGCCGTAGAACCCCCGTGAGGTCTACCAGGATAACTCGTGACACATGAACCACAATGATAACCCAAAAGATGCACCCAAAAAGTAAATAAGGCCGTGGCCTCGGCCAAAACATTTTAACGGAATACATGAGACATAAGTTAAATACCAAATTATTGCCCACGCAGGGGACTTAAACCATGTTTAAGAATAAACAGTCTAACTCCAGTACTCAACAGATGCAATGACAAAACAGAAAAATACAGACTCGAGCCACATCATCATCATGCCAACCCATCCTTTGCATGCGCATCCCGTGCCAGCTCCTCAGCTCGACCAGTACCTGAAATGCATAAGACGCATTTCCCCCATTTAAGGGGTTAGCATTCGAATAGCTAGTGCAAGTACATAATTACACAACATTATATACATACACGATTCAACGCAAATAAATCGTTAGGAGAAATCATTTTGAAATCAATATTCCGGAATATCACATTAACACCAAAACAGTATATCAACAAGTTTTCCACATCACAATTATCCACGCTTGGTAACTCGCGACCGTACCCATTAGTATCGGTCCCCAGAGGTCCCGTCGGACCGTCCCCAGGTGAGAAACCACTTCCGCGGCCGTACCCATTAGTATCGGCCCCCAGAGGTCCCGTCGAACCGTCCCCAGGTGGAAGAACATCAACACACGCACCCCAGTCCATTTCCATGGCCGTTCCCATTAGTATCGGCCCCCAGAGGCCACACGCCATCCCCATGTGGAAGAGAAACAATTACATTCATTCAATAACACCATTTACATCATTCGCATCAAAATCATACGCACATAACGAAATGTAATACATGTACTTGCCTGATCAATACTACGTGAAGGAAAACGGCGAACGGAAAGGTTTTTGGCCCGAACAACCTTCACAAATCCGATCCTAACACAATAACGATGGACAACAATCTTAAAACTACGTAAATGATGGAATACATCCTAGTTCTACCCGCTGAAACCCTTAGTCGAACATAACTTGGGTATCGTCGACTATAAGTGACGAACAATGGTGAACTTGGAGGTTAAAACCACAAATCATCAATAAAATGAAGGATTACAAGTACACGATCGAAGTCTAGCGATAACCCAGTAATAATTCGGACTAAAAGAGTCAAATCCCAAGAAATCCCCAAAATTCCCCCAAAATCTCAAAACAAGGGTTTTGGGAATATTTACCTTGATTCGGATGGAGGAAAGTGATTAGGAACTTGAAGAATTCACGCAAGGAATGCACGGTGGTAGTGAATGATGATCTACAGTCGGAATCGGCCCTAACCCCCGTCTGGAATCGCTCAAAGCCGAGAAGGATAGGAAATGAAGAAAAAAAATGACGAAGTTGACTGCTGCTGTCCTATTTATATTTAACAGACTTAGCGCACGCTACGTACAAGCATTAGCGTGCGCTAGCGGGGCATGGCAGAACAGTCTGCCTACTGTCCTCCCGTTAGCGTACGCAAGCTAGCATGGTTAGCGTGCGCTAGTACTAGGGATTAGCGTGCGTTAACGCTGATTAGCGTACGCTGCCTGGTCCAGTACCGAAGTACTGAACCCACTGTCCCAGACTGCTGAAATCGATAGCGCACGCTACGAACCCCGGGTTAGCGTACGCTAACCACACAATGATAGCGCACGCAAGTCAATACTGAGTAGCGTGCGCTACTCAGGCAGCAGTTCTGCACAGTACACTGCTGCCAACAGCGCAAAAGTGCCGAAAAACGAAGCAAGACCAGAATCCAGAATCATAAACACGTAATAATCAAGACGACAAGGTTGAGCGCTGAAAGAGAATATAATCTCGATCACTAGAGATTTGAAACGAAGCAAATAAAGCGAAATTCCCCAAACTTATGAAAATTACAAAAACGGCCCAAGTGCCCGAAAAATCGCAATACAACGTCGGATTAACAAACCGAAAGTTCCCACACGACCAACTCAACCATACAAACTTATAC
Organism: Orobanche coerulescens; assembly: GCA_033398695.1. NCBI lineage: Eukaryota > Viridiplantae > Streptophyta > Magnoliopsida > Lamiales > Orobanchaceae > Orobanche > Orobanche coerulescens. Next base: position 115,352,537 of record CM065807.1, on the reverse strand, counting down.
GAATCGAGAAACAACGAAAATGAACAAGTTTTACGAGAATCGAACGCACATGCGGCAAGATATAATTCAAAATGAAATTATGCTAAAACATCCTCGAAACTCGACCAGACGGAAAAAATCCAAGAACAAAATAGATTCAGAATTCCAAAACAGTGCTAAGCGAGTTGTCTGAAACGAACATACACCAAAAATAGAAATCACCGAAAATAGAAAACACGGGTATTACAAAACCACTGGTCCCATTCGAGGCCTCTAAGGACCCTCCCGTACTGGCCATATTTAAAAATCATGCACATGACTGGCCTAGGACCGGGACGATTCCCATCCGAGGCCTCTACGGACCCTCTCGGACTGGCTATCCAAACAAGCTCGTGAATCAGGAGCCAAATCATAAATTCCTCCGAGGCCTCGCCGGACCCTCCTAGAGTGAGAAAATCACACACATATACATTACTATTCCATGTTAAGCATAAGGATGTCACGAGAATACTTACAAAACGAGCAAATCATCTTGGAAATCATTAGCAGCGGACAAAATCAACACTAAAAAATATATTAGGAGCGTCACCACTCCTCATATAAACAAAATATGAGAGTCAAATAAACATATATCACGAAATCAAAATATACATAAATATTTCATCACCTAACAAATAATCATACAAGTGGCTCATGTCACACGAGGCACAACTCAAAGACGGGAGACTTACATCCACAGGTCGCACGAAGGTGATGATCGCCCCATGATACTAATCACGACCAAAAAAGTCAGATGACGCGTCGCGACATGACTCAATCAGGCACGAACTGACTAAAAACAACTCAATATTGCACACTCGACTCCATAGCATAGGTTTCTGCAACCTATTGCTCCGATACCATTTATGTAACACCCCCAATCCACTCAGGTATATTACACGCCGTAAATCCTTTCCTCAAGAATCTACCAGGCTGGTAACTAAAATCAAACATCAAAATATCGCCTTCAAGGCTAAATGATGACCCAGTAGACCGATTAGGTCTTTCAAATTAATACATACAACTCAATCTCAATACATGCCCATGCAGCGGTCAAAATACAACACGCTCCCGTACAACGGGGAAATACTATAGCGGAAATAACTACAACTTAACCAATACAACATCGTATGGGTCCTCAGGTGATTAGTATCGATCATCATTCATCATCCTTCGTGCCAACCTTGTGTTATGCTCCCCAAAACCTGAAAGAACCTAGACGCAAAACAGACATCCACCCCTCGATTACTCGGTGGTTAGCAAAATTCCACTATTTTGCTAGTGCAAGTACAAAGTGCAAATACGAGTCATACAAATCATATTCCAAGAATAATAATAATCAGGAATCCTCAAGATTCAAACATAACGAAAATAGATACTTCCCGAGGCGGAGAGTTTGAGTAAAACTTTCCAAATTCAAAAAATCACAAATCACGAGAACAATTTATAAAATGTTTTTAAAATTCCCTCGGGAGTTTTAGCGGAAAACTATTTAGGATTTATCGAATCCTTCTCTTTTCAAAAACTAAAAAGGGGCCACGTCCCAAAGATTTGCTTTATCAAATAAAAACCAACAATATATCACGGGGTCCACAAACCACACCATGTGTCCTCGACGGACATAAAATCAACAAAACATAACCACCCAAGATACGAAATCTTGGTAACATGTCCAAGGTACTCGACCCTGGCAACATATATCCACAATCATATCCATGATACCGTTATCGCTTGCCACGTATCACCGTAAGTCTTCTTAGGATTTCACGGTTGGACCGATCACTCGCCGTGTCCTGACCACCATGATCACATGCCATGTGTCACCGTAGACCTCATCTGAACATCACGGTTGGACTATGACCGCACATTCACAAATCACACAACACTACGGTACACATCACAATATCAAGTAACAAAACACATTCGTAATCATATCCCTCATACCGTGATCGCTTTCCATGTATCACTGTAACTCTTCTTAGGCTCTCACGGTTGGACCGATCACTTGCCGTGTCCGGACCACTATGATCACATGCCATATGTCACTGTAGACATCGTCCGAACATCACGGTTGGACGATGACCACACATTCACAAATCACACCACACAATACACCAAGGATATCACCATAATCCACCCAAAGGCAACAAACACGTAGCATGACAAAATTGTCGAATCACAACGCACCTAAGTGAGATAATATATGTATATATGTATATTATCAAATCACAACACCAACATCAAACATATCCATAGGATTCACTTAATCATTCACAAAATACAACATTCACAAAATACACACACGTTTTGAAAGGGAGCCTTTAACGATCCTAAACCGAATCCTTTGAAAGTTCCTTTCAAACAACCAAACAAACACACATAGACGATCACTGATCATCATATCCACAAAACAAGAAATGTATGAACAAGGAACTTGCCTCGAAACCACGATCGAAACGAGACGACGGACGGGATGCGGTCGAGCAGCCCTGAATTCCCGAACACAATCAAGAACACAATACCACCGCGAACACTACGAGAATAACACCACACGAATTATCAACACAAAACGGAAATCAACTCGGAATTAAGAACAACATGGATCCAAGGGTTTGGTTCTATAATAGCGAAATCATGATTGAATTCAAAGAGAACTGAAACATGGAATTACACTCCATAGAACATGATCAACAACATCCAATACACGAATCGATTGGATGAATTCGGACAAGAATCACGAAATCAAGGGAAAACCCCCAAATTCAACGAAATTAGGTTTGAGTGAAAATACCTTAGATCCGAACAAAGAAGATGATTCGATGATGTTAGACTTGCACAAGTTCACCCTAAGATGAGTCTTGAAGAAGGGGACCACCTCAAATCACCCCAAATGAATGGACCCGACAAATGGTGAATGAAGAAATTAAAGTTGACTTCTAAAAGCTGCTGCCCGGATATATATATAAACATTACTAACGTGCGCAAGTACTATGGTTAGCGTGCGCTAACGGGATACTCCAGTACCTACTGGTTTATGAGTCTGATCTACGTTAGTGTGCATTAGTGACATGCTTAGCGTGCGCTAACGGGACCTAATTCCAGGTACTGACTCCTGAATTCACTGCCCAACAGCGTGCGCTAAGGAATCCATTAGCGTGCGCTAATGCACCCATAAACTACAGCAATAGAGCTCTCAGGACGGGTTACAACGACGAACTCCTCCGATCGAAATACCAAGTTAAAGATACACACCGAAAGCTCTAGAATATGATCATACTAAGAGATTGAGCTCCAATCCAACTCACATGCGACCATGAAAAGAGTCGAAACAACAAATACGAAGTTAGATACCCACAACTTTGGGAAATTACAGAATGGCGTAAAACGCCCGAAAATCACGATACGTGATCGAATAACCAAACCGAAGCTCACGACATGTCTAACAAAGTTAAACGTACTTTGAAGGAACACGAAACAGCATTTTCGAACAAGATTCGCAAGAATCAAACTCAGGCACGGAAAAATCGCTTAAGAACACGGAACTCAACAAAACGAACTCGGATGACAAAAAGTGCATAATTAATCATTCTCAGAATGACGAAACGGTCACAAGCGAGCCATTAAAATAGACTCCTACCAAAAAATAAATTTACCGAAAATCAAAATCGCAGATATTACATACTACCCTCCTTAAAAGAAGTTTCGTCCCGAAACTTAAAATAAGTCAGAAGGAGCAATATCCCACTAGGAACATCTCAACGAGATACATAAGAACCAATTACTCACGCCCATCAGCAAAACGTTACAAGAAATGCAATGAAACATACGGCGTGAAAGCACGCTCGACGACAACCATCACAATGTCACAAGCAGAGACATAATAAAACCAACAAGTGTCAAGTATCACCAAATAGATAGCACAATAAAGTCAATTATCCAAAAAATCACAAAACAAAAGGTATCTATTACAAGTAAACACGCACAGTCGAAAGATACAAATTAAACACACAAAGATCCGCGAGGGTAACCACGAAGAACTCCGACCACGCGACATTCTCGAAAACCACACTAGGCATCTCAGTGTCCTTTCAGAGCAGAGACGCAAAATCGATTCCCAAACCTCTCAGCTACCATCTCGCAATGCACGGCTCGGTGTCCCAATTGATCGCATCAAAACAGCTGACTAATGTGAACAGTTAAAACACGTCTTCGTGTTGCTCACATTACTCACTGCAGGGGTAATACTCTTCCCATTTTCACGTGATCGGGGAACCTTCTTAGGATGACGACACGAAGTCCCAGTCCCAGGAGGCCCACTACCCTGATTTCCTGAAGAGTTCCCAATAGTTTTCAATTTCTTCGACTCGGACATATGCTCAATCGATGATACAGATAGCTCATAGGCTAACGCCCTATTCTGATACTCTCTTAATGAAGTACAATTGAAACCCGTCATGTACTGACGAATCTCCAGCTTCATTCTCCTGATAAAATGACAGATCTTATCCTCCTCTGTTCTAACCTGATCCTGCACATAGCTGAGCTGTTTGCTATAATCAAGAATAGCTTGAGACAGCGGTACATATTGTGGTTTCGCCGAAAAGAATTCATTAATCCTCTGATTTCTGATCGGTTCTGGACAAAACTCATCTCTCACGAATCTCTGGAACTCTGCCCACGTGACCACACGATCTCGAGGCTTAACAGCCTCCCACCAATTAGCGGCATCTTTGTCAAGAAGATACTGAGCGACAGGCACCTTACATTCTTCTGGACAATCAACTACCTCGAATATCTTTCCCAACTGGAAAATCCAACCATCCCAGCCCAATGCAACGAAACGAGGGGGATTCATACGAACCACTTCTCGAAGCCACTGATTTGCGCCAATGTTCTGGGTCACATCTATATTACGTTAAACTACTTGGGTCAACTGAGTCATCTGTGCAGCTGCCTACTGCAAAATAATGGCAACACTGATACCAACATCATCACCGACAGTACAATCCTGATCACGCGTCTGGTCGCCACGACCACGACCCCTGACCCTCGGCATACTGAATAAGTAACCACTCAGCACCAGATAAAATCATAGCACAATCACATACAGCAAATACCATCCTAAGGCTACTCACATACACAAAGTCACAGCAACGACGAAATCCGTTCGGCGATTTCAACGGCCCGAACTATAACCAGCACATAATTACAAAACATCATGAAACAATCACATATGTACACAATCATACAAACTCAAGCTCTAACAGCTCGCACAGGTGCGATAACATGAAAATCAGCACGAAGCGACAAACATTTAATACCAACATCACACCTCTCACAGAGGGCTAACACCCTAACGACAAAGCTAACATCATACACACATTACCTGACTGCAAACAGGAAATGATAGATTTTAAAAATGAAAGCCACCTTTTTTGAAAAAAAAAAAATTGGAAACACCAGTTGATCTTGAGTATAACATTTCGAAAAAGTAATACAACATCGTTATCGAGATTTTGAAAAAAAAATCATCTTACGTTTGATAAAATGAGGACATCTTTTTTTTAGTTAAAAACTTTAAATATTTTGGTCCTCAAAGTGGAAGAATTTTGAAACATACAGTTGTACTAGTAGGCACCTTAAAAATACCGCGAGGAAATAATCCCATTTTAAAAGTACGTCTCGAAATTTATTCTCTATGATAGTCGAGATTTTCAAAAATCCATTAGGCCGGAGTGCCCAAAAACTCACACGTTATAAAGTATACGTTAAGCTTCTGCTCATAGGTATCGATATTCGCTTACACATCTCATAGTACATGCATCAAATTGTTTCAAAATCAAGACATGTCTTTTCCCGGAAAACAAACAATCAATAATCACAGTTGAGAATCGCCTAGGACCAGGGCTAAACCACTGGTCCCATTCGAGGCCTCTAAGGACCCTCCCGTACTGGCCATAGTTAAAAATCATGCACATGACTGGCCTAGGACCGGGACGAAACCACTAGTCCCATCCGAGGCCTCTACGGACCCTCTCGGACTGGCTATCCAAACAAGCTCGTGAATCAGGAGCCAAATCACAAATTCCTCCGAGGCCTCGTCGGACCCTCCTGGAGTGAGAAAATCACACACATATACATTACTATTCCATGTTAAGCATAAGGATGTCACGAGAATACTTACAAAAGGAGCAAATCATCTTGGAAATCATTAGCAGCGGACAAAATCAACAGTAAAAAATATATTAGGAGCGTCGCCACTCCACATATAAACAAAATATGAGAGTCAAATAAACATATATCACGAAATCAAAATATACATAAATATTTCATCACCTAACAAATAATCATACAAGTGGCTCATGTCACACGAGGCACAACACAAAGACGGGAGACTTACATCCACAGGTCGCACGAAGGTGATGATCGCCCCACGATACTAATCACGACCGACAAACTCAGACGACGCGTCGCGACATGACTCAATCAGGCACGACCTAACAAAAAACAACTCAACATTACACACTCGACTCCACAGCATAGGTTTCTGCAACCTATTGCTCCGATACCATTTATGTAACACCCCCAATCCACTCAAGGATATTACACGCCGTAGATCCTTTCCTCAAGGATCTACCAGGCTGGTAACTAAAATCAAACATCAAAATATCGCCTTCAAGGCTAAATGACGACCCAGTAGACCGATTAGGTCTTTCAATTAATACAAACAACTCAATCTCAATACATGCTCACGCAGCGGTCAAAATACAATACGCTCTCGTACAACGGGGAAATACTACAGTAGAAATAACTACAACTTAACTAATACAACATCGTACGGGTCCTCAGGTGATTAGTATCGATCATCATTCATCATCCTTCGTGCCATGCTTGTGTTATTCTCCCCAAAACCTGAATGAACCTAGACGCAAAACATACATCCACCCCTTGATTACTCGGGGGTTAGCAAAATTCCACTATTTTGCTAGTGCAAGTACAAAGTGCAAATACGAGTCATACAAATCATATTCCAAGAATAATAATAATCAGGAATCCTCAAGATCCAAACATAATGAAAAGAGATACTTCCCGAGGCGGAGAGTTTGAGTAAAACTTTCCAAATTCAAAAAATCACAAATCACGAGAACAATTTATAAAATGTTTTTAAGATGCCCTCGGGAGTTTTAGCGGAAAACCTTTTAGGATTTATCGAATCCTTCTCTTTTCAAAAACCAAAAAGGGGTCACGTCCCAAAGATTTGATTTCTCAAATAAAAACCAACAATATATCACGGGGTCCACAAACCACGCCATGTGTCCTCAACGGACATAAAATCAACAAAATATAACCACCCAAGATACGAAATCTTGGTAACACGTCCAAGGTACTCAACCCTGGCAACATATACCCACAACCATATCCATGATACCGTGATCGCTTGCCACGTATCACCGTAAGTCTTATTAGGATCTCACGGTTGGACCGATCACTCGCCGTGTCCTGACCACCATGATCACATGCCATGTGTCACCGTAGACCTCGTCCGAACATCACAGATGGACTATCACCGCACATTCACAAATCACACAACACTACGGTACACATCACAATATCAAGCAACAAAACACATTCGTAATCATATCCCTCATACCGTGATCGCTTGCCATGTATCACCATAAGTCTTCTTAGGCTCTCACGGTTGGACCGATCACTTGCTCTGTCCGGACCACTCTGATCACATGCCATGTGTCACCGTAGACCTCGTCCGAACATCACGGTTGAACGATGACCACACATTCACAAATCACACAACACAATACACCAAGGATATCACCATAATCCACCCAAAGGCAACAAACAACATCAAACACCAACATCAAAAATGTCCATAGGATTCACTTAATCATTCACAAAATACAACATTCACAAAATACACACATGTTTTGAAAGGGAGCATTTAACGAGCCTAAACTGAATCCTTTGAAAGTTCCTTTCAAACAACCAAACAAACACACTTAGACGATCACTGATCATCATATCCACAAAACAAGAAATGTATGAACAAGGTACTTGCCTCGAAACCACGATCGAAATAAGATGACGGACGGTATGCGGTCGAGCAGCCCCGAATTCCCGAACACAATCAAGAACACAATAGCACCGCGAACACTACGAGAATAACACCACACGAATTATCAACACAAAACGGAAATCAACTCGGAATTAAGAACAACATGGATCCAAGGGTTTGGTTCCATAACAGCAAAATCATGATTGAAATCAAAGAGAACTGAAACCTGGAATTACACTCCATAGAACATGATAAACAACATCCAATACACGAATCGATTGGATGAATTCGGACAGGAATCATGAAATCAAGGGAAAACCCCCAAATTCAACGAAATTAGGTTTGAGTGAAAATACCTTAGATCCGAACAGAGAAGATGATTTGATGATGTTAGATTTGCACAAGTTCACCCCAAGATGAGGCTTGAAGAAGGGGACCACCTCTAATCACCCCAAAGGAACGGACCCGACGAATGGTGAATGAAGAAATGAAAGTTGACTTCTAAAAGCTGTTGCCCGCACTACGCCATAGATGGCTTTCTACAACACTTAGGGGGGGTGTTACCTTCTTGGATGTTACCATAGCTATGAAATTTTGGACCTGCCACAACGCTCGGGTTATGGTGTTACCAAATCCTGAAATATATGTTACTCTAGCCATAAAAGGTGTAACTCTCAGTAACACCATGAGATGTGTTACCTTAGAGTACTAATAAACAAAATTTTGAATTTTATATAAAATTAATTATTTAATAAATTTTTAACTTTAAAAATAATTAATTTTAATAAAACATTGAATCTATTTTTATAAAAAAATTATTCTCTCAAATAATGAATTTTATATATACTTTATAAATAATAAAATATTTTTAATAAATTTAAATTGAAAAGGTTTTAAAATAAAGTAGTATTTAAAAATTAATAAATTTTGATTTAAATAATTAAAAAAATTATTAAAAAAATCAAAGCTTGTAATAACTATGAATAATTACAAAATAATTAAAATAGCAAATTTAATGTCTACATATAATAATAATTTTAATCATTATAAAATACTATGATATAATGACTGAAAATGAAAATAAAAATATATTGCATAAAATTGAAAGGATTATTAATATTAATTGAAGAGTTAACATTATAAATGCACTAGTAGAATAAACATCAAAGACTTCGGTAATGTATATTAGCAAAGTAAAAACAAATAATAATTCCGCTTTTCAATTTACTGAAGTAAAAAACCCACATAGACTTCAGTAAATGATACCAAACAAAAAAGTAGAAGCTAGTTAGAAATTTAAAGTTACAAAGACTTCGCTAATTTGATAATTACTGAAATAAAAAGTGTGAAAATTTATTTCTTTATCAAAAATTTTTACAATAGCGAAGTGTATGTCTTGAGACCGGAAATTGAAGAAGCACTACACCATATATGACTTTCAACAACATTTTTTTTTTATGTTACAAGTAAAGTGTAGCCTTAGATGCCTTAAAATTGCTCAAATTTGATTTAAGGCTACACATCTTTCTAACGTTATTATTGATATAAATTAGTGTTACCATAGACTAAATTGAATATCTACGCTACCAAAAAATTTGGTATGGCTGTTGCTGTTTAAAAAAACACTAAAAAAAATAGGAGAGAATATTTTAGGCGGTCCAAATAAATTATTTTTAATTTTAGCGGGTCAATACTCACTCAACACACTTTCTCAAAAAACACAAACTCACCCAACACACTTTCTCTCTAAAACACACTTTCCACTAGGGGTGTTAAAAAATATCCGATACCCGATATCCGATCCGAAAATCCAAAAATCCGATCCGAAATTATCCGAAAAATCAGATATCCGAAATTTTGTATATCAGAAATTCGAATATCCATTTTGTCGGATTCAGATACTGTTTTTCAAAAAATTCAGATATTATCAGTATATAACAAATACCGTAACATTATCGGTATACCGAAAATTCGGTATTTCAACAAATATACAAAATACCTGTCAAATAAAATATTAATTGATTTTTTTTTATATTAATTAATATCATAAAATAATAAAACTAAAACCCTAATTCTATAACCTCATTTCCCATTCACAAAATGCAACTCACGCTGCGCCGCACCATCTGCCCACCACCACGCTGCATTCACCACCACCGCGCTGCCGCGCACCTACCCTCCGACACCGCGCACCTGCTCACCTCTCACCATCACCAGCGTTCACCACCACCAACGCTCACCACCACCACCATGCACCTGCCCTCCAACGGCGTATCTATAACAACCCAAAAACAGTGGCTATTACAGTGCCGTGGACCCCTACCAGGACCCACCAGGCGATATCACAATATACATTTATAATCTGACAATGTGGCACTGTACCACAATATTTATCAAAACCCCGATGTGGAGTATGTGTTATTCATGTCTTTAAATACGAGCAAACATACACAGGATCCAAATTCGGTACAGACCATATGACGATGGGCAGTACCTAACAAATTTTAGTACATTCATCAGACACAAAATAAAATGAAAGTCACAATAAAACATAACCGAACAACCAAAAGACTCGGGGCCCCCCCGAAATAGCATACTTCAGAATCCTCCGTCGCCATTGTGCTCCTCCTGTGCCTTGCCCTTTCCTCGCCCTGAAATACAAGTATTTCGCCCCAAACCACAGGGTCAGCTATACATGATAATAATTCTCATGACATTATAAAATTCATATATACTGATCTCAAAGAAAACCACCGACTACTGAATATACCCCGAAGGCGTATAAACAATCGACCCCAATCGAACATAACCAAATATACGAACGACCATATAATATGGCTCAAGACGGACGTCACAGTACGCCCGATCCGGAAATGTGTCCGTGCACATGTCCACCCCGTATACGGAATCCAGAATATACGTGGGACGATGTACCTAATTAGCCTCACGAACTATGTCTCGTGTGCACGATCTAAATGCGGAAAACATCCACGCATCATCATCAAGTGCCCGGCTAAAAATCCTACACATAACCAATCGGCGCGCAGATATGACTCCAGAGATGTCACGATACAACATGACAACGAAACTCAACGAATTACACTTTTTACCAAGGAATCGAACAACTCACCGCAGTGTCAACAAAACTCAAAAGGACTAACGGTAACAAGGACGATAATTTCGGGTATATCATCCCCAACACCATGATAATATGATCAAGGGTATCACCATATCACGAATCATAGATTATCAGAACATTTCATACACACGAAACGCATAATAATCACAAGAATTCAACCATCATTATGTAACACCCCCAATCCACTCAGGGATATTACACGCCGTAGACCCTCTCCTCGAAGATCTACCAGGCTGGTAACAACATTTAACATCTCGACAATGCCTTCAAGGCTAATGACTCAGTAGACCGATTTGGTCTTTCAATAAAATATACAACTCAATTACAACATATACCCACGCAGGGGTCAAAGTACAATAAACTCCCGTACAACGGGAAAAGATCTTGCGGCGGAAAAGAAAATACAACTAGACCTATACGCAATCATCTGATCTTCGTGTGTTTAGTATAGTTCTTCTTTCATCATCCTTCGTGCCGAGACTGTTTTATGCTCCAAAACCCGAATGCAAACAGACATCCACCCCGAATACTCGGGGTTAGCAAACTCCACTGTTTTGCTAGTGCAAATACAAAGTGCAAATACGAGCCATACACTTCACATTCCACGAATAACAATAACCGAGGATCCTCAAAGATCCAAACGAAACGAAAAGTACTTCCCGAGGCAAGGGTTTGAGAAAACATTTCAAAATCAAAACATTATAAATCAATGGAAGTAATTTATAAAAATGGTTTAGAATGCCATCGAGAGTTTTAATAGAAAACAGTTTAGGATTATCAAATCCTACTTTCCAAAATCCAAAAGACAAAAGGGGTCACCGCCCCAAAGGTTTACTTTCTGAAAAAAAATGACATTAACCAAACCGTTGGGATTTTAGCCCCAAATCCGTAAAACGACTTTTACAAAACCATTGGGATTTTAGCCCCAAATCTCATCAACTCACAGTACACAAGAACGACCACAAGGTTCGTATCCCAACATCAAAATCCACAAATAAAGGATTTAAAACAAACAACAAAATACTCCAGTGCCATCCTAGCCAAGTAAGCCAAACGAACAACTTACCTCTTACACACTTAGTCAATGCATGCAAATGAAAAACCGTTCAAAAGCACTCATTTCCGGAAATGCCAATATCGAATCACATTTGTAATAATGCACCACAATTAACCGCGGACCACGGCCTTGGATCCTGCCGAGACCCCGTCGGATCTAACAAACATTGGTTAATAGCAAGCTCGCGGTTCCACGGCCGTGAAACCCTACCGAGACCCCGTCGGATCTAACCCGATGAGCATACACACACACACGTTACTCATGCAATACTAACATGCTAAGAATGTAAGTTCATTAAGAATACTCACTAGAGATGGCCATTAACCCGACACCATTATCAAACTCTTCAAAACACAATAACAAGATTAAATACGGAATACACGATTCCATAACTTTAAACAATAGGAGTATCATCATCAAACCCTTCAACGTTCAAAATAATCAAATCATAATCAATTCTCAAAACACCGTTCACAAAACACACTCGTTTTGAAAGAAAGCCTTTAACGAGGCTAAACCGAAATCCTTTGAAACTTCATTTCAAATAACCAAACAAACACATCAAGACGACCACCGATCATCATATCCATAAAACGAGAAAAGTATGGGCAAGGTACTTGCCTCGAATAAGAACAACGCGGAGAATCGACCGAAGTAGGTTGGCCCGAACCGACTACGTACCCGCCGACTCCACCGAACGCCAACTCACGTTCATAAACTACGAAGGACAAATAATAACAATGAAATGAACTCCATAACACGACTCAAAGCCGTTGAATTCAAAGAACAAATGACGAAGGTTCAAGGATTTCCCCCAAAATGGCCAAGAACACGATTCGTTCCGTCAAAACCCAAAAACGGAATTCCAAGTTGAAATATGGATATACAATCCATAGAATATGTTTAACAACATCATTTAACCATAATCGATCCATCGAAAACGGATGAAAAACGAGATCGGGGACAAATCCCCCAAAAAGTCAATTTGAAGGAAATCGAGAAATATACTTCGATTCGACGAAGAACAATGGATTAAATAATGTTAAACACAAGAATACTATCAAGATTAATCATACCCATCATGAATTAATCAACAACACGGAACGAATCGGACGAAAATGCAAAAATCCCCAAATTCACGAAATTAGGGTTCTAAGGAAGATTACCTTGATTCGCTGGATCAAAGGTTGATAACGGACGATTAATTGATGTTATGAACTCAGGGACTTCATGGATTTGTTGTTAAACAACATGGCTTCGTCGCCCATGAATCGCCACTCGCGGAAGGAGAAGGAAGGAAGTGAAAAACGAAGTGAAATGTGACTGCTCAGCCACATTTATACTGGGCCAGACTAGCGTGCGCTAGCCTTCCCGGACTAGCGTGCGCTATCGGCGTGTCGGCGAGTACCCTCGGCCGGGGCCCACGACCGGCATCACCGACCAACCTGCCGACCAAACCTGTCGACCCGACTCCCGCTAGCGTGCGCTACGGCCGGAAGCTGCTAGCCCGGCTGTCCGATAGCCAGCTGACCGAATCGCCCGGCCAGTAACGTCGCTGGCTAGCCGGCGTGCGCTACGCTGCCGACTAGCGCGCGCGCTACTGCCGATCTGGCCGAGTCGAGAACCTCGAAACCCCATCGCCCGGGCCCGATGGCGTCGCTAGGCCACCGGCGGCGTCGCTACACTGCCGGTTAGCGTGCGCGGCCTTTCCGGCCGTAGCGTGCGCTACGCCGGTTCTGCCGCACCGTCGGCGGTGCCCGCAATAGTCCGGCGATCCCGCCACCGTCCGGCGATCCATGCCACCGTCCGGCGATCCCGCCACTGTGGCTCGGCGACCCGATTTAAGCGTGCGGAACGAACACGATGAAAAGTTCGCGGACAACATAAACGACTCAAAATGAAAGCGTAATACCATAATTTGTCATACGCGACCAAGAAACGGGTCGAGACAACAATTACAGATACGGATACCCGTAACTTTCAAGAAATTACAAAATGGCCCAAAACGCCCAGAATTCACGATACGTGATCGAATAACCAATCCGAAGTTCACAACACGTCTAACAAAGTTAAACGGACTTGCGGGAAACTCGAAACAACAGTTTCGGACGAGATTCGCAAGAATCGAACTCAAGTGCGGAAAAGTCGCTAAAAAGCACGGAACTCAACAAAACGACACCGAAACGAACTCGGATGTCAAAAAGTGTAGAATTAATCATTCTCAGAATGACGAAACGGACATGAGCGAGTCATCAAAACAGACTTCCGCCGAAAAAAAAAAATTACCGGAAATCGAAAATTGCGGATATTACATTCTACCCTCCTTAAAAGAAGTTTCGTCCCGAAACTTAAAACAAGTAGGGAGAAGAAATATTCCGCTAGGAAAAACTCAACGGGATACACAAGAATGCGTAACTAATGCCCAACGGCGAAATGTTACAAACAACGCAAATGAACATACGGCGTGAAAACACGCTCCACAGCGACCAACACAACGTCGCTGTTAGGGATATAATAAAACCAACAAATGACAAGCGTCATCAAACGGATAATATAGCCAAGTCAATTATCCGACAATCACAAAACACAACGAACGATAATCAATATGATTGACCAACCCAACGGTACATCAATCAAAACGCGAGCCAACCGCTGAACAAACACGGAATCCCACCGCCTAAGGGATGGAAGATCGAAAACGAAACTAATTTCCCGAACTAAAGGGAATTACGAAGGAGTTTGAATGCTCAATAATCACGAAACGAGAACAAAAACCGAACAAACAAACGATCGAGACAACAAAAATCGAAGAATCATGTTCGAATCACGAAGAACAATAAAGTTCAAACAATAACTCCCAGGATGATCTGGTGAGAACTACAAGACATGCATTCCCATAAGATCCACAGGAAAGGGAATAGCGATTGAAAAGTCACAACGACAAACGAGTTATTCCGAAATGATATCACACTCGTTCGATAAACAAAAACAAGGGCAGGACAAGCTCAGAAATGGCAACGAACATAAATGAGTCAACAAAGTAGAAAATACAGAAGTTTAAAATCCGATCCCTTCGAATAAAAGGACTAGTAGAACCAAATGATGTTACTCCCGAACAAAGTTCACAAGAATCGAACCGAACTCGAAAAAGTCACACCGATAACCAGATCGGCCCACAACAAGATCACAGCTCGTTCGAACGATGAAACCGAAATACAGAACAAGTTCATAAAGTACCAACGAACATGAGCGAATCGATAGACTGGGGAAAGAGAAAACACAGAAGTCAAAATAGTACGGGCATTACCTCCGACCTCGTCCACGAAATTCACAAATACGGGAGCAAGGTAACAAGACATTAAACAGCCGACACATAACGGAACGATCATCGATGCACACGGCCATGCCAAACCAAGCTCTAACAGCTCGCACAAGCGCGATAACGTAGAAATCACCACGAGATGGTAACATTCAATACCAACATCCCACCTCTCACGGAGGCTAACACAACAAATGTGTGGAAAAATAACTCAACGCTCACGCCGCCAACTCGATCATACTCGGGAGCAAACATCAAAATGACAATGCAAACATCTTACATACCCAGCCCACAAACGGGAATGGATAGGTTTTAAAAAAATGAAAACCTCATTTTGAAAATAATTTAGAAGAACACCGGTTGATCTTGAGTATCACCTTTCAAAAAGTACAAACTTGAAACATCGTTATCGAGACATTGGAGAACCATTTCGCATTTGATAAAAATGAGGACACTTTCTCTTAGTGAAAACTTTCAAAATATTCGACCCTCGGGTCTAAATAAAAGTGTTGAAAATATCTCAAAATATTTTGGTCCTCGAGGTAGAAAAAATTTTGAAACATATTGTGGCACCTAGGATGTACCACAAGAAAATAACTCATTTGAAAAGTATGTCTCGAAATTTATTTTTCTAAGATACTCAAGGTTTTCAAAAATCCAATAGGCCAGAATGCCCAAAACTCACACATACCGACGTTCACTAAAACAACTCCTAGCACACGCATCAACAAGTTTAAAATCAAGACAATACATGTCTTTAAACGGGAATAAACGATAGAATACCACATTCAGAACAAAACCACTGATAAAACACCCTCCCGCACTGGCTAGTGAACAAGTCGAACGCGTATACGCACAAAGCTTCCACAAGAGAATTTGTAAAACGTGCAAATCGATTCGAAATTCATCAGCCACGGACAAAAACAACAATAAAAAGACATCACAAGCGACGAAACTCCTCGTATAAATCAAATACGAGAGTCGACTAAATACATATCGTGAAACCAAAATCCACATAAGGATTCCACCACTTAACAAATAATCATAAAAATAGCTCGTGTCACACGAGGCACAACACAAAGAAGGGAGACTTACTTCCACAGGTCGCACGAAGATGATGATCACCCCACGATACTAATCACGACCAACAAACTCAAACGACGCGTCGCGACACGACTCAGTCAGACTAAATCCGACGAGACAAAACTCAAACAACACGACTTGACCCGACAGCCTAGGTTTCCTCAACCTAAGCTCTGATACCATTTATGTAACACCCCCAATCCACTCAGGGATATTACACGCCGTAGACCCTCTCCTCGAAGATCTACCAGGCTGGTAACAACATTTAACATCTCGACAATGCCTTCAAGGCTAATGACTCAGTAGACCGATTTGGTCTTTCAATAAAATATACAACTCAATTACAACATATACCCACGCAGGGGTCAAAGTACAATAAACTCCGTAACTGGGGAAAAGATACTGCAGCGGAAAAGAAAATACAACTAGACCAATACGACATCAACGGATCCTCGTGTGATTAGTATCGTTCATCTTTCATCATCCTTCGTGCCGACCCTGTGTAATGCTCCAAAACCTGAATGCAAAACAGACATCCACCCCCCGAATACTCGGGGGTTAGCAAAACTCCACTGTTTTGCTAGTGCAAATACAAAGTGCAAATACGAGCCATACACTTCACATTCCACAAATAACAATAACCGAGGATCCTCAAAGATCCAAACGAAACGAAAAGTACTTCCTGAGGCAAGGGTTTGAGAAAACATTTCAAAATCAAAACATTATAAATCAATGGAAGTAATTTATAAAAATGGTTTAGAATGCCATCGAGAGTTTTAATAGAAAACAGTTTAGGATTATCAAATCCTACTTTCCAAAATCCAAAAGACAAAAGGGGTCACCGCCCCAAAGGTTTACTTTCTGAAAAAAAATGACATTAACCAAACCGTTGGGATTTTAGCCCCAAATCCGTAAAACGACTTTTACAAAACCATTGGGATTTTAGCCCCAAATCTCATCAACTCACAGTACACAAGAACGACCACAAGGTTCGTATCCCAACATCAAAATCCACAAATAAAGGATTTAAAACAAACAACAAAATACTCCAGTGCCATCCTAGCCAAGTAAGCCAAACGAACAACTTACCTCTTACACACTTAGTCAATGCATGCAAATGAAAAACCGTTCAAAAGCACTCATTTCCGGAAATGCCAATATCGAATCACATTTGTAAAAATGCACCACAATTAACCGCGGACCCACAGCTTCGTGGATCCCTGCCGAGACCCCGTCGGATCTAACCCACAGTGGTTAAAAGCAAGCTCGCAGTTCCACAGCTTCGTGAAACCCTACCGAGACCCCGTCGGATCTAACCCGCAGTGAGCATACACACACACACGTTACTCATGCAATACTAACATGCTAAGAATGTAAGTTCATTAAGAATACTCACTAGAGATGGCCATTAACCCGACACCATTATCAAACTCTTCAAAACACAATAACAAGATTAAATACGGAATACACGATTCCATAACTTTAAACAATAGGAGTATCATCATCAAACCCTTCAACGTTCAAAATAATCAAATCATAATCAATTCTCAAAACACCGTTCACAAAACACACTCGTTTTGAAAGAAAGCCTTTAACGAGGCTAAACCGAAATCCTTTGAAACTTCATTTCAAATAACCAAACAAACACATCAAGACGACCACCGATCATCATATCCATAAAACGAGAAAAGTATGGGCAAGGTACTTGCCTCGAATAAGAACAACGCGGAGAATCGACCGAAGTAGGTTGGCCCGAACCGACTACGTACCCGCCGACTCCACCGAACGCCAACTCACGTTCATAAACTACGAAGGACAAATAATAACAATGAAATGAATTCCATAACACGACTCAAAGCCGTTGAATTCAAAGAACAAATGACGAAGGTTCAAGGATTTCCCCCAAAATGGCCAAGAACACGATTCGTTCCGTCAAAACCCAAAAACGGAATTCCAAGTTGAAATATGGATATACAATCCATAGAATATGTTTAACAACATCATTTAACCATAATCGATCCATCGAAAACGGATGAAAAACGAGATCGGGGACAAATCCCCCAAAAAGTCAATTTGAAGGAAATCGAGAAATATACTTCGATTCGACGAAGAACAATGGATTAAATGATGTTAAACACAAGAATACTATCAAGATTAATCATACCCATCATGAATTAATCAACAACACGGAACGAATCGGACGAAAATGCAAAAATCCCCAAATTCACGAAATTAGGGTTCTAAGGAAGATTACCTTGATTCGCTGGATCAAAGGTTGATAACGGACGATTGATTGATGTTATGAACTCAGGGACTTCATGGATTTGTTGTTAAACAACATGGCTTCGTCGCCCATGAATCGCCACTCGTGGAAGGAGAAGGAAGGAAGTGAAAAACGAAGTGAAATGTGACTGCTCAGCCACATTTATCTTTGGGCGGATTAGCGTGCGCTAGCCTTCCGGACTAGCGTGCGCTATCGGCCGTATCGGCCGAGTACCCTCGGCCGGGGCCCACACGACCGGCATCACCGACCAACCTGCCGACCAAACCTGTCGACCCGACTCCCGCTAGCGTGCGCTACGGCCGGAAGCCTGCGCTGGCTTGAGCTATCCGAGAGCCACCGGATGAATCGCCCGGCAGTAACGTCGCTAGCCGGCGGCGTGCGCTACGCTGCCGACTAGCGCGCTACGCTCAGCGTGGCGTGCGCTACTGCCGATCTGGCCGAGTCGAGAACCTCGAAACCCCATTGCCCGGGCGATGGCGTCGCTAGGCCACGGCGGCGTCGCTACACTGCCGGTTAGCGTCGCGCGACCTTCCGGCCGTGGCGTGCGCTCGCGGTTCTGCCGCACCGTCCGGCGGTGCCATAATAGTCCGGCGATCCGCCACCGTCCGGCGATCCGCCACCGTCGGCGATCCACTTGCCGCGTGGCTCGGCGACCCGATTTGAAAGCGTCACGGGCGAACACGATGAAAAGTTCGCGGACAACATAAGCGACTCGAAATGAAAGCGTAATACCATAATTAGTCATACGCGACCAAGAAACGGGTCGAGACAACAATTACAGATACGGATACCCGTAACTTTCAAGAAATTACAAAATGGCCCAAAACGCCGAATTCACGATACGTGATCGAATAACCAATCGAAGTTCACAACACGTCTAACAAAGTTAAACGGACTTGCGGGAAACTCGAAACAACGATTTGACGAGATTCGCAAGAATCGAACTCAAGTGCGGAAAAGTCGCTAAAAAGCACGGAACTCAACAAAACGACACCGAAACGAACTCGGATGTCAAAAAGTGTAGAATTAATCATTCTCAGAATGACGAAACGGACATGAGCGAGTCGTCAAAATAGACTTCCGCCGAAAAAAAAAAATTACCGGAAATCGAAAATTGCGGATATTACACATTATAACCAAGCAAGATAACTTGCCTCAATTCCTTAGATGAATAATCCTTCTTTGAATGGTCAAACGAACGGTATCCTCATCTAACAATACTCACGTGAACAAGCAACCTTGAATGAAATGTAATTCATTCAACAACACATTCGTACGATAACGGTATTATTACATAAATAATATTCGTAAATTTACTTGAATAAATCAATTATCCTATTGATCATTTTAATGTCCTTATTACAAATCATCGTATGTTTATCATGTTCATTCACATATTCTAACCTTAATGTCAAATACTTGATGTCTAGTTTATTATCAATGTAATATCGTGAAAATATCTTTTCAAATCATCGACACTTCCAATTACGATATAAGTTTGTGTTTAATTACGTTCTTCATTATTTTACCAACGATTACATTCAAAACTTGATTACTATATGAAACATAAGTTTAAGTTTTTAGTGAACTAAGAACATCATCTTAATTTACGTCTCTTAACACGCACGGATTAATGAAATGGAATTCGGCTACTCATCTACCGCATTTGTATCATCATATTCAACACAATCCTCTTAAGAACATTATCAACCTATTAATGTAGTGATTAACACCCTTTAACGAAATCGATTAATTTGAACATATAAAGATTACAACTTCCTTCTATCAACATCCATTGTTTTACTTTGAAGAATTTATTAAAAGCCTAGTTATATCATTGGATACTTGAAATTTTTGAAGTAACTTCATCCCATCTAGCGAAGATCATCTTCAAAGGGTTAACATAATCTTTCCAATAATTTTATTACAAAGGTTTTAGAGGCCAAAAATCATGGTTCCATATTACCTTCAAGAATCAATTGAATGTTCAAGACAAATTTAACATTTCTCACCTTTAATCATTAAGGATATCATCCCTAACATGTTCCTAGTGTTGAGACTATAATCAACTTCCGATTATCATGTTATACATCAGGTTTTATGTATATCATTATCAACACAATCACATTATGAAGTTATTTACATCAAGAAGTAACACTAATACCTTCAATGTTAATCTTCACTTAGTTTGAGCATGATTCAATTAACTTATCATGTCTGCACTAGTTTAAACTAACATTATGTGAAGTATTTATCCTAACATCATCATAAGCATGGAATTGATTTGAGTTAAAGAAAGACCAACCTTAAAATGAAGAACAACACCAACACTTCAAGGGATACACTTCAATTTCTAACTCTCCAAGTCACCAATCAAGTGTTGAAGCTCCTACACAAGTTAGAAAGGCTTAGAAACGAAGTTGGAAGGGAAAGGAATCGTTTCTCAGTTGGGAGGTTGAAAGGGTCGAGTAGGAAATGAATGGCAAGTCATACTTTTATAATCTGAACTCGGCATTACGTACGTTAACGAAAGTGGTTAACGTACGTTATAGCCCTTACGTACGTAACCAATTTCATCAGATCTTTCTGCCTCAAAACACGCAATTCGTTACGTACGTAACTATATAGCTATTACGTACGTAATAGCCGTTGACTTGGCTGTCGCAATCGACTCCCGGCCACCTACCCTCGCTCGGCTCCACCCGCCGAAAGGCGGACTGCTAGAGGATCTCCCGCATTACGTACGTTAACGTATTGATGTTACATACGTAAGGCGACATACATAGCGTACGTTATGAAGATAGGTTAACGTACGTTAAGTACTATAACAAGCATAAATGGAATTCTCCCAATATCACCCAACAACTAATATAGTATGAATGACCATGATTCCAACTTAACATAATTCATCGATACTTGCTACAACATCACATATATGGTGCGAAAATACTTAGCTTAAATCATAAAATACAATATTAAAGGCGAGGGTATTACATACTCCCCCCCTTAAAAGGAGTTTCGTCCCCGAAACTAAGGGGTGAATAGTTCGGGGTATTTCTCTCGCATGCTATCTTCAGTCTCCCACGTAGCTTCCTCGACTCCATGTCTCGACCACTGAATTTTTAATAAGGGAATCGTCTTGTTCCTCAGCTGTTTAATTCTTCTCTCGAGTATCTGCACAGGCCGTTCTTCATACGAATGGTCATCGACTATTTTGACCTCGTCGAATTGAATAACGTGACTTGGATCAGCAACATACTTCCTTAACTGAGATACATGGAATACGTTGTGAATCCGGCTCAAAGCTGGTGGTAATGCTAAAGGATAGGCTAGGTCGCCTACTCGTTCTAGGATCTCAAACGGACCAATATACCTTGGGCTCAATTTGCCTCTCTTCCCGAATCGGAAAACACCTCTAGTAGGAGATACTTTGACTAGTACATGGTCACCAACCTCAAACTCGAGTGGTCGTCGACGATTATCTGTATATGATTTCTGGCGGCTTTGGGCCGTTAATAGACGACTCTTGATCAGGGAAATCTTCTCGCGGGCTGCCAATAACATATCAGGTTCCGTACCAATAGATTCAGACAATTCGTCCCAGCACAAAGGGGACCTACAACGACGACCATACAATGCCTCATAAGGTGCCATCATGATCGAGGCATGCCAGCTGTTATTATATGTGAATTCTACCAACGGCAGTTGGGCTTCCCAGTCAAGCTTCCAATCGAGAGCACATGCCCTCAACATATCCTCTAGAGTTTGAATTGTCCTCTCAGACTGACCGTCGGTCTGAGGATGAAAAGCCGTACTGAAGTTCAACTGTGTACCCATAGCACGATGAACCGCCTTCCAGAAGTGCGACACGAACCGTTCGTCCCGATCTGATACAATACTCTTAGGGGTGCCATGCAGTCTCACAATATCTTTGATGAATAATTGGGCCAATCTCTCAGGGCCCCAAGTATCCTTGATCTCCAAGAAGTGGGCTGATTTAGTCAATCGATCCACAATCACCCAAATCGTATTCATGCCTCGACGGCTGGTCGGCAAGCTAGTGATAAAATCCATCGATATGTCTTCCCACTTCCACTCGGGAATCGGAAGCGGATTCATCATGCCAGATGGTCGTTGATGCTCAATCTTGACCTGCTGACAGGTCAAACATTTCGAAACGAATTCGGCAACCTCCCGTTTCATGTTACCCCACCAATAATACGGCTTCAAATCCTTATACATTTTGTTCGATCCCGGGTGTATGGAATACGGGGTAGTATGAGCCTCCTTCAGAATAGTATTCCTCAACTCTTCGTCTGCTGGTACACATACTCGATTTTTAAAGCGTATCAGTCCATCCTCGTGAACCACAAATCCAGGGGCCTTCCCTTGATCGATTTCTCCTCGAACTCTGGATAAGAATGGGTCCGTCATCTGTTTCGTCCTGATCGTCTCATCAAGGGATGGTGAAATCTCAAGCGTGCACAGTTGACCCTGAATGCGTTGTAACCAGACCTCAATCTCTGGTCTCATGAACTCTAATTGTAACTCCCTCTGGGCGGTTAAACGAGCTAGTATCTGTTCCTGCACCGTCTTGCGGCTTAAGGCATCGGCAACCACGTTTACCTTGCCTGGATGATAAAGGATCTCGACATCATGGTCTTTGATTAGCTCTAACCACCTCCTTTGTCTCATATTCAACTCCTTCTGGGTAAAAATATAATTCAGGCTCTTGTGGTCCGTAAAAATCCGGCAGGTAACTCCATACAGATAGTGGCGCCAGATTTTTAAAGCAAACACTACGTCTGCTAACTCCAAGTCATGAGTTGGGTAGTTGACCTCGTAAGGACTCAACTGTCTGGACGCATAGGCGATCACTTTCCCGTCCTGCATTAATACGCAGCCAAGGCCCTGTCTCGATGCATCGCTATATACCACGAATCCTTCCGTTCCTCTAGGTAGTACCAAAACAGGTGCTGAAATTAATCGACCTTTGAGTTCATCAAAACTTTGCTGACATGATTCCGACCACAAGTACTTCTTATCTTTTCTCAACAGATTAGTCATCGGTTGAGCAATTTTGGAAAATCCTTCCACGAATCGTCTATAATATCCTGCTAGACCCAGAAAACTACGAACTTCCTTCACGTTCTTCGGGGGTAGCCAGTCTCGGAAAGCTTCCGTCTTCTGTGGGTCTACTCTTACTCCCTCTGCTGATATCACATGTCCCAGAAAAATAACTTCAGACATCCAGAATTCACACTTAGAAAATTTTCCATAGAGTTGTTCTTGCCTTAGTGCATCAAGAACCTGGCGGAGGTGACACTCATGTTCCTCATGATCACGAGAGTAGACCAAGATGTCGTCAATAAAAACGACTACAAAACGATCCAGATAATTAATAAAAACCCGATTCATCAATTCCATGAACACTGCAGGTGCATTAGTCAGCCCGAATGGCATGACAACGAACTCATAATGCCCATAGCGAGTGCGAAAAGCTGTCTTCGGGACGTCAGACTCTCGAATCCGCAATTGGTGGTACCCGGACCTCAAGTCGATCTTGGAAAATACAGCGGCTCCCTGGAGCTGATCCAATAGATCATCGATGCGAGGTAAAGGATATTTGTTCTTAATTGTTACTTTGTTCAGCTCCCGGTAATCAATACACAAACGCAGTGATCCGTCCTTCTTCCGTACGACTAACACCGGCGCTCCCCAAGGGGATGCACTGGGTCGAACATATCCTTTCTCAGTTAATTCTTCGAGTTGTCTTTTCAACTCCTGCATCTCAGTCGGGGCCATACGATATGGTGCTTTCGAAAGCGGGGACGTCCCTGGCTCCAACTCAATGGTGAATTCTACCTCTCGCTGTGGGGGTATTCCTGGAAGTTCTTCTGGAAATACATCTGCATAATCTCGAACTACTGGAATATCAATCAATTTGACTAGCTGGTCAGTTGTCTTGGTCATGTAACACCAATAGCATCCCTGGTTCAGTAATCTCATACCCTTCATAGCGCTGATGACTCTCCCAGAATGATTGGGATTATCACCCCGAAAAATACACTCGACGCCATCATCCGATGTGACGGTCACCATTCGCTTACGGACGCTAAGCACGGCATCGTGACGATCCATCCAGTCGATACCCAAGATTACATCATCTTTAGGTAAATCAACCACAATCAAGTCGGACAACCACTCACGGTTGTTCATGCTAATCGGACAGTTCTGTACTTCACGACTCCCAATAATTCTTCTACCATCGGGTAAACCAATTACATAAGGTTCACAATCGGTAACATGATTCAAATGCAAACGACTCAAACAAGAACTAGACAAAAAGGAGTGTGAAGCACCAGTATCAAAAAGAACACAAGCGGCCGAGAGTGGATCTCGAGAGTACTGCAATCATGCGGCCGGGATCATCGGCTTTCTTCATCTCGTAGACTCGGGTTTTGCACCCTAAGGTGTGTACCAACTTGATTTCCACGGCCCATCCCTTTGTTTGCCGGTAGTCCGGTAAAAGCGGATGGAGGAGCACGTTCTGAGCAAGAAGGCATCTTGGAGCAAGAGATGCTCCGAGCACGCCGAGTCCACCGGCAATAACGAGCACGGTGGCCGTTCTTCCCGCAAGTGTGACAGGCAACGGCCGGCTTCGGACACTGGAGCTGATATGCCTGGTCCCCACGGTTATAACACACAACAGTGAGCTGATTGCCCGAGCTGCGTTCTCGCGGTTTCGGTGCCATAGGTGGCCGCTCGGAAGGATTTAGTGCAGTGGGGTTTCTTGAATACCCCTGCCATCTGTCTCCTTGGGTGCAGTTCTGGATCTCTTGTTGGAAAACTGAGGCTGCTTCTTAGAAATCTCCTTCGCAGTAAGTTCATACTCCAAAGCCTTCTCAATAAACTCCGGTAAGGTCGTACAATGGTGATTGAGTAATTGCATCCTCATTCGGGGTTTAAGCCTCTTGAGGAAATATTTGATCTTATCAGCTTCCGAACGGACAACTGACGTAGCAAAAGGGAGAAGTGCTTGGAATTTCTCGGCAATCGCTAACACATCCTCGTCTTTCGATGGGTCGGGGTTTAGTAATTCGGACAGTTTGGCTTCACGGAGGGGTGCAGGATAGTAACGATCTAGCATAAGATTCTTGAATTCCTCCCAAGTACTCGCGCCTTCGGCAGGCCTCACAGAAAGCCACCAAGTATGGGCACTCTTACTAAGGTAGTAGGCTGCCACAACAACTCGATTTTCCTCTGGGCATTCCACCATCTCGAACAGTTTCTCGAAATGCTCTATCCAGTGTACAATGTCAGCAGGCTCAGATGAGCCTTCAAAATTCGGAGGTCGCTGTCGTGATATGTCGCTAATAATCCAGCTCACGATCCCGCCAGGCACCAGAGGCGGAGGCTGTTGCCCCTGCTGTTGACCAGTAGTATTCCTCTGCATAGCTTCCATCAGCTGACCCATTTGGGTCATCTGGGCCATCATGCCCTGCATCACGGTGTAAGGATCGACACGTGCATTCTCTCCGGTGTGGTGTGATTGGTCCCTAGAAGGCGAATCACTGCCTGCGGAACTCTGTTCCACATTCGCGCGTCTGTTGGCTCGTGGTATCGGAATTTGGCCTCTTCCGCGGCCTCGTCCCCCTCTGCCACGGCCTCTCGGATTCCTTTCCATACTGAAAGAATCAAGTCACAAGTACAGTTCGATTTATCAAACATAATTCATGCTAAGTTAATAGCAACAGGGAATTTCCTATCCAACAAAGCAGGTTGTAAAGAATCACTGGCACTACAGGTGTTACACACTCAATATCATATCAACATCATGTCGAAACAATTCCAATCACATAATTAATTTAGGTTCACCTCAAACAGATGAATTTTACCTCATGTTAGCAAGATGCCAAGATAAGTAAGGAGACCAATACATCGTCAATATCATGCCAGTAATCAAATTATGGTTCATGAGAACATACCGTATTTGACGTCGGCGCTTGCACAAAGTTACACGTGGCACGAAGGTTTCTTGATGCTATTTCGATTCTACAATGACTCAAAATAAAAA
The DNA here is from genome assembly GCA_033398695.1 of Orobanche coerulescens. Taxonomy (NCBI): domain Eukaryota; kingdom Viridiplantae; phylum Streptophyta; class Magnoliopsida; order Lamiales; family Orobanchaceae; genus Orobanche; species Orobanche coerulescens. Next base: position 115,325,489 of record CM065807.1, on the reverse strand, counting down.
CACACTCTCGATACCATCTTACGTAATAAAAACAAGTGGCTATTACGGTCGTGGACCCTACCGGACCCACCAGCGATATCACAATATACATTTATAATCGACAATGTGGCACCGTACCACAATATTTATCAAAACCCGGTGTGGAGTATGAGTTATTCATGTCTTTAAATACGAGCAAACATACACAGATCCAAATTGATGCACCATATGATGATGGGCAGTACCTAACAAATTTTAGTACATTCATCCGACACAAAATAAAATGAAAGTCACAATAAAACATAACCGAACAACCAAAAGACTCGGGCCCCCCCGAAATAGCATACTTCAGAATCCTCCGTCGCCATTGTGCTCCTCCTGTGCCTTGCCCTTTCCTCGCCCTGAAATACAAGTATTTCGCCCCAAACCACAGGGTCAGCTATACATGATAATAATTCTCATGACATTATACAATTCATATATACTGATCTCAAAGAAAACCACCGACTACTGAATATACCCTGAAGGCATATAAACAATCAGTCCCAACTGTCGAACATAACCAAATATACGAACGACCATATAATATGGCTCAAGACGGACGTCACAGTATGCCCGATCCGGAAATGTGTCCGTGCACATATCCACCCCATATACGGAATCCAGAATATACGTGGGACGATGTACCTAATTAGCCTCACGAACTACGTCTCGTGTGCACGATCTAAATGCGGAAAACATCCACGCATGATCATCAAGTGCCCGGCTAAAAATCCTACACATAACCAATCAGCGTGCAGATATGACTCCAGAGATGTCACGATACAACATGACAACGAAACTCAACGAATTACACTTTTTACCAAGGAATCGAACAACTCACCTGAGTGCCAACAAAACTCAAAAGGACTAACGGTAACAAGGACGGTAATTTCGGGTATATCATCCCCAACACCATGACAATACGATCAAGGGTATCACCATATCACGAATTATAGATTATCAGAACATTTCATACACACGAAACGCATAATAATCACAAGAATTCAACCATCATTATAACCAAGCAAGATAACTTGCCTCAATTCCGTAGATGAATAATCCTTCTTTGAATGGTCAAACGAACGGTATCCTCGTCTAACAATACTCACGTGAACAAGCAACCTTGAATGAAATGTAATTCATTCAACAACACATTCGTACGATAACGGTATTATTACATAAATAATATTCGTAAATTTACTTGAATAAATCAATTATCCTATTGCTCATTTTAATGTTCTTATTACAAATCATCGTATGTTTATCATGTTCATTCACATATTCTAACCTTAATGTCAAATACTTGATGTCTAGTTTATTATCAATGTAATATCGTGAAAATATCTTTTCAAATCATCGACACTTCCAATTACGATATAAGTTTGTGTTTAATTACGTTCTTCATTATTTTACCAACGATTACATTCAAAACTTGATTACTATATGAAACATAAGTTTAAGTTTTTAGTGAACTAAGAACATCATCTTAATTTACGTCTCTTAACACGCACGGATTAATGTAATGGAATTCGGCTACTCATCTACCGCATTTGTATCATCATATTCAACACAATCCTCTTAAGAACATTATCAACCTATTAATGTAGTGATTAACACCCTTTAACGAAATCGATTAATTTGAACATATAAAGATTACAACTTCCTTCTATCAACATCCATTGTTTTACTTTGAAGAATTTATTAAAAGCCTAGTTATATCAATGGATACTTGAAATTTTTGAAGTAACTTCATCCCATCTAGCGAAGATCATCTTCAAAGGGTTAACATAATATTTCCAATAATTTTATTACAAAGGTTTTAGAGGCCAAAAATCATGGTTCCATATTACCTTCAAGAATCAATTGAATGTTCAAGACAAATTTAACATTTCTCATCTTTAATCATTAAGGATATCATCCCTAACATGTTCCTAGTGTTGAGACTATAATCAACTTCCGATTATCATGTTATACATCAGGTTTTATGTATATCATTATCAACACAATCACATTATGAAGTTATTTACATCAAGAAGTAACACTAATACCTTCAATGTTAATCTTCACTTAGTTTGAGCATGATTCAATTAACTTATCATGTCTGCACTAGTTTAAACGAACATTATGTGAAATATTTATCTACTAACATCATCATAAGCATGGAATTGATATGAGTTAAAGAAAGACCAACCTTAAAATGAAGAACAACACCAACACTTCAAGGGATACACTTCAATCTCTAACTCTCCAAGTCACCAATCAAGTGTTGAAGCTCCAACATAAGTTAGAAAGGCTTAGAAACGAAGTTGGAAGGGAAAGGAATCGTTTCTCAGTTGGGAGGTTGAAAGGGTCGAGTAGGAAATGAATGGCAAGTCACACTTTTATAATCTGAACTCGGCATTACGTACGTTAACGAAAGTGGTTAACGTACGTTATAGCCCTTACGTACGTAATCTTATGATCATTACGTACGTAACCAATTTCATCAGATCTTTCTGCCTCAAAACACGCAATTCATTACGTACGTAACTATATAGCTATTACGTACGTAATAGCCGTTGACTTGGCTGTCGCAATCGACTCCCGACCACCTACCCTCGCTCGGCCCCACCCGCCGAAAGGCGGACTGCTGGAGGATCTCCCGCATTACGTACGTTAACGTATTGATGTTACGTACGTAAGGCGACATACATAGCGTACGTTATGAAGATAGGTTAACGTACGTTAAGTTCTATAACAAGCATAAATGGAATTCTCCCAATATCACCCAACAACTAATATAGTATGAATGACCATGATTCCAACTTAACATAATTCGTCGATACTTGCTACAACATCATAGATATGGTGCGAAAATACTTAGCTTAAATCATAAAATACAATATTAAAGGCGAGGGTATTACAGTATCTCTGTGGCCCCTCCGTGCACCGACGCTCTCCAACCAAGCCCAATCAGAAACTCCTTCACGGTGAAAATAGGTACCAACTTCATTCTAATTTTTGAACTTCATTCGATATAAGGGGCGAAATTTGAGCAAACTTTTTATTTCTCCTTTGAAAATCGTAAATCTATCAAGAAAGGGATATAAATCTGATTACATATAGTGTTAATTAATGTAGAGAAATTGTTAGAATCTGATTACGGAGCTTTAATTACATAGCTCAGTAAAAATGTAGCAAACTTGTTTCTATCAATCTTTTATGAGATTAATTCATGGAGCAGAAATCATACCAATTATGAAATCCTACCCATTATTACCAACTTTGGCTTGGTCATTACCATTTTGTACTGTTAAATGTACATTTGGATTATTTGGACATAAGATTCTGCAAAGTCCTGATCATTAGAATGATTTGAAGGATCGAATTATGGACTATGGTTCCCTGTCTGTGTTCTTATTTTTCAGTACTTGATCATATGTATGGCTCTTAGTATTATGTCTTGATACTAGATAATACCTGAAAGGGAGATAGATAAATGGAGAAACATTTTCTACATCTTTATGGTATTATTGCTGGAAAACAAGCATCTGCCAATATTAAAGAGATGGATTTCTGCATTGTTTGTGAAGTATTGGTATAAATTTATATATTCAACTCGTGTACTTTGCCGGGCTGCTTCAGTTTTTAGTGTTCTTTTACTACTGCTCCGGGATTCTTTTAATTATAAGATTAGGATACAAGCTACTGCGGCTTTGGCTATACCAGGAACTATAAATGGTGAGTTACTTATAGTTCTTTTATTAACTAGTAGCACTCTCCTTCACTGAGGATATCTCATCTCCAACTGCATATTGTCTTTCTATATTATATTTGTTTCATTGATTATGTTGTATCAGTTGATCTTACTTTGCATGGATTTGCAAAATTTCAACTAGTTCCAGAAAATATAGCATTTCAGCTTTTTGTTATTGCATGATGATTTTGTAATAGCTAACATGTATGAGGAAGCAAGGCAAGCTGATAAAAGAAGTGAATGATACATATAAGACCTGCAAAAAGATTCAGTTGGGGGGTTGACTCACAACATAAACTCTTTTGAACTTCCGCTATGTTATGGCTATCGCTAGCGTATTGAAACTTCCTTTAAGGACTGAGCTGAGTGTAACTAATAGTGCTTGAGAAAGATTGGAACATGCCCAACATGCCCTATACAGCTCTAATGGCAATTGGTTGTCAGTATATTCTTCTGCTCCCTAGGAGCGTGGTTTGCTGAACTGTTCGTTTTATTGAATCTCTAGTAATTGAGTTCATAGTTTTGCTGATGAATGCTGTCCGGAGATTCTAAGTGATGGATCGTGTTTCAAAAATTATCTTTTCTTGCTTCATAAGTGATTGCTTTTAGTTACATTGTCAAAAATTATCTTTATTTTGTTGGCTTATGCAGGAATAATTCACTGGATAATAGTTATGGAGTATATAACTGGCATTATCAGAAAGTTCATGTTTCCTTTTTTCTGGACATTCCGTTCTGGCTAGTGTCCAACATTGTATGGATCCATGGATGCTTGGAAACGAGTTCTGTATTCCTTTTCAGCTTTATGTAGTGCTATACTCATCCTTCATTAATGAAATTTTAAGTAAACAACAAACTGAATGAGGTAGTGAACTACCAAAATGCCACCTTTTATCTATTTATTGCTGCTTCTACTCATTCACAGCACCATCCAATAGGGTCTTCTCATCGGAATTTTATCTCGAACTTTTGTTAAATTATTGTTATTGTTAATTTTTTTTGGTGCTACTATATATTGTTAATTTTATCACTTCATATGAAGCGATCCATCATATACCTTTTCTAGTGTTGTAGATGACACAGCACAAGTGGGCATGGCCCTTTATGCAACCAGTGGATGTTGAAGGACTTGGTTTGCATGATTACTATCAGGTACATCTTGTCGCTTGTTTGCTGGTATTTTTCTCCATTCTCTTATGCGAACATCCACCTGCATGTTGTTATTAAGCAAGTGATTGGATAAATACTTGTCCTTCTCCGCTCCCTGTTAAACAATAAAGACAGATATATATAGAAATTGTAATATGCATGTGTCGCATTTATATTAATTCATCAATCTTACATGTGTACCCACACGGACTTATACGGTACCAAGTGGTTGACTAGCCTGTGTCATCCAATCGATTTATTGGTTGCTAAATTATGTGGTGCAGGTAGAGTTCCGATCTTTTTATTGAAAGATGAAGCCGGTTTATATGCATACTTTTTCCTGAACGACCAAGTAACTTAGATATTGAAGGAAAGTTAAATGCTAGGTTCTTAGATCAAACTACAAAATTAATCGGAGAACTGACCACCCTTTGTGGAAGAAATTTGTATGCGTACATACGTCTTCAAGGTTGAGATATTTCCGGCTGTCATGGTAGGTTTAGAAGTCTGGAAAGTATGAGAAACCTTCGGAATGGATTTTAGAAGTGTATGATTATGTATACTATTATATTACCAATTAGGAAATTACAGTAAGTACTTGTAATATAATTTGCATCATCACATAGTAGATAATTGTGGAATGTCGTAAAACTATGCAAGACAATATATTTGGAAGCTTAGTAACCATCACTAATTATTGGCTCTTCTTTCTTTTTTCATTCCGCAGCTCTCTCGTTCAAAGAAGGTGAAGTTTGTGAATGGACACCAACTCAGGCAAATTGAATAAATGTTCCGCATAATAGTTTCTTAGAGTCTATTTGTATATCAGTCTTAGACATCCAATGATGTAATTGGTTAAAAATGACCAAGTTATTTTCTTCTAGTACTTGTATATATGTATTTGGTGATGTAGTTGGTTGGTTTTGTGATTAGATATAGTTGATTTTTTTATGATGGGATTATGTAGTTGGATGATGTAGTTGGTTTCTCTTAATTGGTTTGTTGGATTTTTTAATGGGAAATGCTAAATATAAAATTTACATTTTTATTTTGTTAAAATGGAGTTGTTACCTTAAGTACTATATATATATATATATATATATGTTGCAAATGTCTTTCATTGGTAACACCTGTAACACCTAATGTGTTGCCATTGGTAATATAGGTGCTGCAATAGACAAAAAATTGTTGCACATTTGTGGCCCCACCCGTGGCCCCCACAAAATAGGCCCCACTAACAGGCTCAAGAAAAGTGGGTCCCACATAAGGGCTCCACCAGCGGACCCTATTAATTGGGTCCCACCGGTGGGCCCGGCCCGTGGGACCAACAAAATGGGCCCCACATATGGAACCCACTAAATTGGCTATATATTTTACAAAATTATAAAGTCTATTGCAACACGAATATGATGTTGCGGTAGAGTCCTTAGGATGTTGCTGTAGGGTCCTTAGGTAACAAATAATCCTATGTTAGCTTAGGATGATCCACATGTTGCCTTTGAGTCCAAACGTTACTGCTCACAGAGCAACTTAGCTGAAATGTTACCTTTGCCCATTTTGGGTCTGTGGCAACAGAAAATTGGGTCTAAGGTAACACAGTTATGTGGTTGCCGAAGGCCATTTATGGCGTAGTGCCGGATATATATATAAACATTACTAACATGTGGTAGTACTATGGTTAGCGTGTGCTAACGGGGTACTCCAGTACCTACTAGTTTAAGAATCTGATCTACGTTAGCGTGCGTTAGTGACATGCTTAGCGTGCGCTAACGGGACCTAATTCCAGATACTGACTCCTGAATTCACTGCCCAATAACGTGCGCTAAGGAATCCATTAGCGTGCGCTAATGCACCCAGAAACTACAGCAGTAGAGCTCTCAAGACGGGTTACAACGACGGACTCCTCCGATCGAAATACCAAGTTCAAGATACGCACCGAAAGCTCTAGAATATGATCATACTAATAGATTGAGCTCCAATCCAACTCACATGCGACCATGAAAAGAGTCGAAACAACAAATACGAAGCCGGATACCCACAACTTTGGGAAATTACAAAATGGCCTAAAACGCCCGAAAATCATGATACGTGATCAAATAACCAAACCGAAGCTCACAACCCGTCTAACAAAGTTAAACGTACTTTTAAGGAACACGAAACAGCATTTTCGAACAAGATTCGCAAGAATCAAACTCAAGCGCGGAAAAATCGCTTAAGAACACAGAACTCAACAAAACGAACTCGGATGACCAAAAGTACAGAATTAATCATTCTCATAATGACGAAATGGTCACAAGCGAGCCATTAAACGGACTCCTGCCAAAAAAATAAATTTACCGAAAATCGAAATCGCGGATATTACATACTACCCTCCTTAAAAGAAGTTTCGTCCTGAAACTTAAAATAAGTCGGAAGGAGCAATATCCCACTAGGAACATCTCAAGAAGATACATAAGAACCAATTACTCACGTCCATCGGCGAAACGTTACAAGAAACGCAAAGAAACATACGACGTGAAAGCACGCTCGACGACAACCATCACAATGTCACAAGCAGAGACATAATAAAACCAACAAGTGCCAAGTATCACCAAATAGATAGCACAATCAAGTCAATTATCCAAAAAATCACAAAACAAAAGGTATCTATTACAAGTAAACACACATAGTCAAAAAATAGAAATTAAAACACACAACGATCCGCGAGGGTAACCACGAAGAACTCCTACCACGCCGACATTCTCTAAAACCACACTAGGCATCTCAATGCCCTTTCGGAGCAGAGATGCAAATTCGATCCCCAAACCTCCCAGCTACCATCTTGCAATGCACGGCTCGGTGTTCCAATTGATTTCATCGAAACAGCTGACTAACGGTGAACAATAATTTGTCGTGGTATGGTCCACTCGACTACAGTTAAAACATGTCTTCGTACTGCTCACATTACTCACTGCAGGGGTAATACTCTTCCCATATTCACGCGATCGGGGAACCTTCTTAGGATGAAGACACGAAGTCCCAGTCCCAGGTGGCCCACTACCCTGATTTCCTGAAGAGTTCCCAATACTTTTCAATTTCTTCGACTCGGACATATGCTCAGTCGATGATACAGATAGCTCATAGGATAACGCCCTATTCTGATACTCTCTCAATGAAGTACAAGTGAAATTCGCCATGAACTGACGAAAATAATTCATTAATCCTCTGATTTATGATAAGTTCCAGACAAAACTCATCTCTCATGAATCTCTGGAACTCTGCCCATGTGACCACACGATCTCGAGGCTTAACAGCCTCCCACCAATTAACGGCATCTTTGTCAAGAAGATACTTAGCGACAGGCACCTTACGTTCTTCTGGACAATCAACTACCTCGAATATCTTTCCCAACTAGAAAATACAACCATCCCAGCCCAATGCAACGAAACGAGGGGGATTCATACAAACCACTTCTCGAAGCCACTGATTTGCACCAATGATCTGGGTCACATCTGTATTACGTTAAACTGCATGGGTCAACTGAGTCATCTGTGCAGCTACCTACTGCAAAATAGTGGCAACACTGATACCAACACCATCACCGGCAGTACAATCCTGATCATGCATCTGGTCGCCACGACCACGACCCCTGACCTTCGGCATAGTGAATAAGTAACCACTCAGCACCAGAGAAAATCATAGCACAATCACATACAGCAAATACCATCCTAAGGCAACTCACACACAAAATCACAGCAACGACGACATCCGTTCGGCGATTTCAATGGTCCGAACGATAACCAGCACACAATTACAAAACATCATGAACAATCACATATGTACACAATCATACAAACTCAAGCTCTAACAGCTCGCACAGATGCGATAACATGAAAATCACCACGAAGCGACAAACATTTAATACCAACATCACACCTCTCACAAAGGGCTAACACCCTAACGACAAAGCTAACATCATACACACATTACCTGACCGCAAATAGGAAATGACAGATTTTAAAAACGAAAGCCACCATTTTGGAAAAAAAAATTGGAAACACCAGTTGATCTTGAGTATCACATTTCGAAAAGTAATACAACATCGTTATTGAGATTTTGAAAAAAAATCATCTTACGTTTGATAAAATGAGGACATCTTTCTTTCAGTTAAAAACTTTAAATATTTGGGTCCTCAAAGTGGAAGAATTTTGAAACAAACAGTTGTACTAGTAGGCACCTTGAAAATACCGCGAGGAAATAATCCCATTTTAAAAGTACATCTCGAAATTTATTCTCTAGGATACTCGAGATTTTCAAAAATCCATTAGGCCGAAATGCCCAAAAACTCACACGTTATAAAGTATACGTTAAGCCTCTGCTCACATGTATCCATATTCGCTTACACATCTCATAGTACATGCATCATATTGTTTCAAAATCAAGACATGTCTTTTCGCAGAAAACAAACAGTCAATAATCACAGTTGAGAATCGCCTAGGACCAGGGATAAACCACTGGTCCCATCTGAGGCCTCTAAGGACCCTCCCGTACTGGCCATAGTTAAAAATCACGCACATGAGTCGCCTAGGACCGGGACGAAACCACTAGTCCCATCTGAGGCCTCTACGGACCCTATCGGACTGTCTATCCAAACAAGCTCGTGAATCAGGAGACAAATCACAAATTCCTCTGAGGCCTCATCGGATCCTCCTGGAGTGAGCATATCACACACATATACATTACTATTCCATGTTAAGCATAAGGGTGTCATGAGAATACTTACAAAACGAGCAAATCATCTTGGAAATCATTAGTAGCGGACAAAATCAACAGTAAAAAATATATTAGGAGCGACACCACTCCTCATATAAACAAAATATGAGAGTCAAATAAACATATATCACGAAATCAAAATATACATAAAGACGGGAGACTTACATCCACAGGTCGCACGAAGGTGATGATCGCACCACGATACTAATCGCGACCAACAAACTCAGACGACGCATCGCGACATGACTCAATCAGGCACGACTTGACTAAAAACAACTCAACAGTACACACTCGACTCCCACTACGCCATAAATGGCCTTCAGCAACACCCAAAAAAGTGTGCTCGAATGGGTAAAAAGTGTTGTTGAAAGCAAAAAAACATGCTACGGTAACACTTTTCCGAAATTTGGTGGTGTTAGAAAAACGGCCGCTACCATAGGGGTCTATGCCAACACTTTTAAACTTTATGGTAACACAGAAAAAATGTGTTGCTACAGACCCCAATGCCAACACTTTTTACCTCTATAGCAACACCAATAAAAGTGTTACTGTTGACCAATGGCAACACCAATATCTCTGTAGCAACACCCACAAACGTGTTACTGTAGATCAATGGCAACACCACTAATCCCTATTGTAACACCAACTGATGAAACACATTTTTGTTTTGGCAACACCCTTTTCTATTATTGTAACATTTATTTTGTGAAGACTTTTTTGTTTTAGTAATAGTTTAAACCATAATAAAACCTTTCAAATAAACCATAATCAAATAACCCGTCAAAGTTTTACATAAACAAGGCTTTTCAAGCCATCCAAATAAACCACGACATTATCATCATTCGACATAAATAAACCAGTCAAAAAGCTAACTTAAGTACCATAGAATAACTAACTTAGTACCATCCAAAAGCTAACTTCTGTACCACCGCATTAATACCATCACAATCCGAAAAAAATCCGAAAGATAACGTAAATACTAAAAAAGACTTAAATCCGGATTCTGGCCAGCCAATTTTTTCATCATCTCTCGAACTTTTTGGTCAAGTTTCTCATCCATCTCTTGCTGAAGTTGAGGCCGTATCTTTGCAGTTAAGTCTTGACATGCACTGATCTAGAACGGACGTTGCACATGATGTTGAAGAAGACTTTGACATCGATTGCTTGTTCTGAATAAGCCTCCCAATTAGCCAAGATGGGTTGTGTTCCTTGCCACCATGAACCAATTTATTAACATCCTCAACACCTTCCTTTTCTAGAGCTTTCTTAACATCAGCCTATAAAAAGAACGGAAAGTCAAATTCATACTTGGTAAATACTAGAAAAACCTTCCTCTGATTTATTTAAAATTTTCTACATGCATGATTAATACATAAAAGTTTATCAACAATAAAATAAGGTTCTAGTGTGGTAATTGAGTGGCTTCATCAAAATTTTAATGAAATATCGTACATGTATCAGTAATCAATGAATTGTCCAACCAATTAAGGCATACGCTATTATTTTCAGTTGAAGAGCTCAGTCCAGATGATTTGTTTGGTCAACGTACGAAGAAACTCCATAATCCACGAGAACTGCTAACCCAAAATAAAGACACTACTCAGCAAAGAGAATAATCAAAATAAAAATGATGAAAGTAGATGAAGATTGAACATAATTTAATAAAATCGAGTTATCTAATATGATTAGCACTTGCTGCTCCTATCAGTTTCCGTCTCGGAACTTTTACCATCTTTTCCTCTTGAGTACCATTGCTTCTCACCAACTGGAGATCTAAGGCCACTGACCTCTCCTTGGAAATTAAACAGAAGCCAGGTAGAATAAGAAAATCAATTTAGGGACAGATCTCTGTTGACCATTGTAGATAGTGTAGAATACAATATAATTATATCTTACGCATACCTACCACTACTTTGTAACAATTAAATGAATACATAAGCCAAGAGTTCAACATGATTGTAACAATGATTTAGAAGATAAAAAAAATAAGAGAGCTATGCTTTCGCATGTTACTAAAGCAACAAGAAAAAAGGCATCTTGGCTTAATAAAAAGCAGTAAAAGTGAGCAAACAAATTGATTAATTTTTATGTTAAGAAAATAAGTTTCATTATGAAATCAAGAGAGAGAACAAGGGGACATAAACCTCAAAAAACACATGAATAAGGCACATAAATACTGCAAGTTAATCTCTCAAAATGGAACAGGTAAACCTAAATAGACCTAATTTTGAACGATTTTCTTTTGGGGTAAAAACTGGGTCGGGTTTGTCGTTGGTGCCGGGTTGAAACCGATTTTAACCCGGAAACATCAATCTTAGAAAGTCGTTCCCCAACTTATTTCTTGGGGCAACTTGTCGACTAGTGGTTGACTAGTCGTCAACGTGATAACCATATTTGCCTATATTATGAATCACACTTACTGTCATTACTTGAAACAAATTCATCTCCGCAAAATGTAATTTTGCATCAATGAGTGTGTTAATAATAACATAATTTGTTTATCAACCTTGTGTTGAATAATATTTTATTACGAAAGGGGCTAGTGTTAGGCGTATTTTTATACGTTTATTCATCATTATTTTGTAGTATTTTGGAGTGTGAAATCATCTAAATGAGCTTTTAATGCCTTAATTTTGTATGATTGACAGGAAATTGAAGTCCGGAAGCTTAAACGAGGCAAAACGGGCGAAAACGGCAAAACTGGACTATGAGCCGCGGCACAAGGAAGCTGAGCCGCGGCAAAGGAAGACACCAGCCGAAGGGCGAGTAGTCAGACTGTGTCGCGGCACACCCATGTGAGCCGCGCACGAAGGATTTAATTACGCCCGGTATTCAGATTTTGGCGATGTGCCGCGGCACGAGTTGATGAGCCGCGGCACACTTAGCGGGTTTGGTACGTCTGCGCGGATTTTGGGCCGTTTGAAGCCGTTTTCAACCAACGAATACGGACGCGATTTATGGAGATCTTGAGCTATAAATAGGGCTTAAGACCCTAATTTAATTATCTTGGATTTGATTGAATCTAGACCTAAGAGAGCTTAAGCTTGGAGACGAGAGAAGAGGAGGAAGCGAGAGGAATTCAAGGGCGGAAGGCGGAAGGCGAAGAACGGAGGAATCCGAGCTTCATCTGCGTTTGAATTTTATGCTTTCGTTTATTTACTTTGTATTTTCGGTTTTTAGTATGTCGCTAAAGCCCTAATCTAGGGTTTTGATGAAACCTTTATTTTGACGAATTGATTGAGGTTATCGATTTATTACCTTTTTATTGAGTTTTCCCAATTATGTTTTATGCTTGCAATTATCGGCCAATAGTTGTATTGATTTAATCATTCACTTGAATCGGGAGAGGAGATGTGGTGAGAACTATTGGTGAGGACCGTTTTATTACGTGAGATAGGAATATACTCATAGGAACTACGTGGCCTTTAGGAGATTTCATGCTTTTGCCTAGCGACGAGATAATTCACCTAGGGATAGAGTGCGTTAGTCGCCGTTAGATAAATCTATTGACCTCGGGAGGCGGTAGAATATATTAGCAATCTCCGCCTTCAATAAATTGGGAAAATTATTTATTACGGATAATCAAGATTAAATTCGGATAAATTAAGGTGGATTGAACTCTAGACTTATTTATAATTTGATTCCTTTTATTCAAGCTATCGTTTCTGTTTAGTCTTTCGGTAATTCTTTTAGTTATTAATCCAAAAACCCAACTTGATTGTTCAAATAAAATTGGGATAAAGCGTCGGTAGTTAGAGAGTCAATCCTCGTGAGCGATACTCTACTTATCACTTTATTACTTGTAAACGATGACGTGCACTTGCGTGTAGGAAATATCGCAACAAGTTTTTGGCGCCGTTGCCAGGATTGAAATTTTTCTAATATCGACTTAAGTATTTCAGTCTTAATTTGAACGTTTGTTTTTATTTTTTTGCGTATTTAATTTCGTTTATTTGTTTTCCTTTTCGGGACCTTTCGTGTAGTGCATGAGAAGACTCGTGTACGGAGGCTTACTACCTTTGGACACCGAGCTCGAGCGCACTCTAAGAAGGAATAAAAGAAAAAAAGAGAGTTGCAGGCAGCGGTCAAGATGGCGAAAATATTGAAATCCAAGGAGGAGACAACCAAGTGCGGCAAGTTCAACGGAACTCGCTCTTCGAGATTATGCCATGCCGCAAGTCAACGCAAATTTTCGGGAATTCGGCGTCCCACCGTCCAAGCTAATAATTTTGAAATCAAGCCCGCCATTATTCAGATGGTACAGGCGAGCCCTTTCTGTGGATTGCCGAAGGATGACCCGAATGCCCACATTGCTTCGTTCCTTGAGATATGCGACACATTTAAAACAAATGGTGTCACCGACGATGCCATCCGATTGAGGCTTTTCCCTTTTTCCTTGAGGGATAAAGCAAAGTTTTGGTTGAATTCCTTACCACGGGTCGATTACAACTTGGGAGAGGTTAGTGCAAGCCTTCCTTGCAAAATTTTTCCCACCCGGCTAAGACGGCGCGGTTGAGAAAGCGAGATAACTACCTTTGCCGATTCGATATGGAATCGCTCCACGAGGCGTGGGAGCGATATAAAGAATTACTTGAAGATGCCCTCATCACGGCATTCTGATTGGCTTGTTTGCATACGTTTTATGGTGGTTTGAGTGCTTCTACACGCACTCTTGTCGATGCGACCTCCGGAGGGACATTCATGGGAAAATCTATGGCCGAGGCTCACGTGCTTTTGGAGGATATGGCGGCAAACGCTTACAATGGCGTGAAAGATTGGCACGAAGAGGGTAATGGAAGTTTCGAGCAATGATCCGATCTCCGCCTTGTCGGCTCAAGTCGCCGCTTTGACACAATGACTCAGAACTTTCGCATGCACCAGCCCCGTTACCATTGAGGCGTGTAATTGGTGTAACGGATCACACCAGTGCGGAATGTCAATTTGGAAATCCGTTCGAGCAAAATCATATGGAGCGAGGCTCAATTCGTAGGAAATGGGAATCGATTGAATAACCCGTACTCAATACGCACAATCCGGGTGGCGCAATCACCCCAACTTTTCATGGAGAAAGCGGACAGACGCACACCAGCCCCTTTCACTCGGAATCAACGGCGGCCCACTTCCGCTCCTAAAGTGTCTCTCGAGGAAGCACTTGCAAAATTGGCGGCAAATACGAGTCAATTTATGACTCGGACGAAGCTACCCTACAAAATCATTACTGCTTCCATTCGAATTTGGAGGTTCAGTGGGCCAAATCGCTAATGTATTGACAAATCGTCGGAGGAGCATTGCCGAGTACAACGAAACTAACCCTAGAGAGAGTCTAGCGCTTAGCTTGAGAAGCGGGAGAAAGTTCTTTGGATCAGCCCGAGCGGGGTAAAGAGGAGAAGGTGATTGAGGAGTCGAAGGAATTTAAGCCGGAGTCGAAGAACTTGAAGTCGGAGATCTCGAAGACATGTGTCCCCCGTTCCGTTTCCGCAGAGACTACGGCAAAGGAGGCGGACAAACAATTTTCTAAGTTCCTTGAGGTGTTCAAAAGCTTCACATAAATATTCCGTTCGCGAAGCATTGGAGCAGATGCCGAGTTATGTCAAGTTCATGAAAGAGATATTATCTAAGAAGAGAAAACTTGAAGAGTTTGAAACGGTTGCCTTGACAGAGGAGTGCGGTGCAATTCTTCAAAAGAAGCTTCCACCTAAATTGAAAGATCAGGAAGCTTCAACATACCATGCACCATGGGGAATCTTTCGTTTGATAAGGCATTATGCGATCTTGGTGCAAGTATCAACCTCATGCCTCTATCGATTTTCCAAAAGCTGAATATTGGGAAGCCAAGCCAACCACGATCTCCTTACAATTGGCGGATCGATCGATTAAGTATCAGGAGTGATCGAGGATGTTTTAGTTAAAGTCGATAAGTTCATCTTTAGGTGATTTCATCGTACTAGACATGGAGGAAGATGAAAATATTCCGATCATCTTGGGACGACCATTTCTAGCTACGGGCCGCACCCTTATAGGCGTGGAAAAGGGGAGTTAACTCGAGGGTCCAAGGCAGGCAAGTCACTTTTCAAGTGTTCAAATCGCTCCCATGTCCGGAAGTCTTGATAAAGAGTCTCAAATTGAAAGCGTGGATGTTGTTGAAAGAGGAAAGCACCGAAAACATCGTCGGTGGAAAAATTGATTTTGTGTTGAATGGCCCAAGTTTTAAGAAGGATGTTGAGCAGTGGCATTCCTCGAGCATGAGGAAAAATCTGCTGTGATCGTGAGTTCGTTGGCAAAGGAGGAGAGTGAGCCGAAAGCCAAGAGAAAAATTAGTCATGGAGAAACCGGGTGTTTCGGAAGTTTTCAAGTCGAAACCTCTTCGCAAACACCATTTGATTACCGAACCGAGAATCGAAGCTGCGGATGACCGATGGTCATAATTTTAACCAAAATATAAGCGGTTCGATAAGCGGGCGGAAGCGAATGGAGTTTGCGAAAAGCAAACTAACGTTGTTCAATAGGTCAGTGACGACTATAAACTTAGCGCTTCTCGGGAGGCAACCCGAGCTCGTAGTTGTAGAATCTTGCATTTCTTTATTTTTCTTGTTTTTCGTGATTCTTAGTTTTCATCATTTTTGTGCTTCTATACGCTTCGTCCTCTCGTTTTTAACGTCTTCTTTTCAAAATTACGTGCGGGAAAGTCCTGTGGAGAGGCGGAGTATGAGCAGCGGCCACGGCTATTGTGAGCCGCGGCACACATCATTCGCGAGGAAGGCAAAACCAATCTGTACTTTGTGCCGCGGCACGGCATAAATGAGCCGGCACACTTGAGCAATGAGCCGGGGACACGGAATTTAAGCCGCGGCACGATAAAACGAGACACGAGTAAAAGGGATGTACTTTGTGCGCGGCACGATTATTGTGAGCGCGGCACACTATGCGGAATTTGAAAGGCCGGGTAGCATATAACGAGCACTCGGCCGGCATTTCGAGTAAGTTTTCCTATTTCATTGCCTTCCCTCCCAGTAGCGAACAGTAGGCGATTCTTCAATTTTTTTCCTGCGATTTTTCTTGTAATCTTCAAAAGGTACGCTTGAATCTTGAATTCTTATGTGCTTATGGTTGATATATGGAAGTGTCTATGCTTTAAATGATTGGAACATGTTTATTTTTCTTCATATAGTTTTGCGATTGTTCGAGAATAACAGGGAGTTTCATCGATTTTTCTTGATTAAATTGGAACATAAATGAGTTGAATGTGTTAAGTTGTTGCTAATTGAATTGCATTTACATTTTTGGGGGTTGAATCGAGCTAGAACTATGTTTATTCTTCAAGTAAACATGCACCCTCAAGGTGTCGATAAATTGCCGAATGAAAATTTTCTTGAAAAAACAATTGTTTTGAAGTTTCTTGCAACGTATCGTTTTCAATCTCTGACAAGCCCAACCCGTACATCCGGTTGAGATGTTTAAGTCCAAATTCATCTTTCTCTCTCGTATGCGCTAGTGTCTTAATTTTGGAATTTACGGTTTGATGTCTTTAGCCACGCATATATCATCGTTACTATTGTTGCGTAAATAAACCCTCGTGTTGTACTTCTCGGGTGATTATGGCGCGCACGAAGAAGTTGACCAAGCGTGCTAGGACCGAGTCATCCCCTACGCGAGGAGACCTCTCGGGAGTCGGGCCGAGCGGAGGGCACCAATTTTCGGACCCGAGATCCACAAGATATTCAACGAAAAAATCCGTCCGCGTCCTCTTATTCCCGAGAGAGGTTTTACTCCGGCTCCTCGGGGCGGGAGTTGCTCATGATGATTGACGAGATGGGATGGGCTAGATTTACCGCACCTCTGAGCGGCAGTCATTTCGATCGTCCGAGTTTTATGCGGCGCTCTGTGAAGCACATCCGGCGGGGCATACGTTGCCATCTCTAGAGTCTCGGACTCGGAGTCGGCGTCAGGAGTCACGGATTGACTTCTCCCATTGCTATTCGGAGGCTTTTTGGGTTTCGGCGGTGGGCGAGGCGACTATGACCGCGTGATGACCGGCCTCACTAAGGAGGCCACGCTTGAGACGATTACGGCCAGTGCAGGCCCAGGAGCGGCGAGCACAGAGCTCATCGTTTCACTTGAGAGCTCGCGCCTCGGCCCGGCTCGGGCGAGCACAGCTTTACTTTATTGTGCCGCATTGACCCCACCTCCCGGATCCGTCTGATTTTCTCTCCGCGCCGGATACTTTTGCTATCACCTCGGGTTGCGTTTTGGCGTGGCCCCCATTACGGTTCGATCTATCTTCCGAGTATCCGAGGGGGCGAGGCGGGTTGAAGCACCCCTCCCTCATCATGCTTTATGCCGTGATCGGAGTGACATGGTGGTCGACGAGCCGATGCTTGCCCCACGAGGCCCCGATCGACCACCGCATCATATCGCACTTTGAGCGGTGGGGCGGAGCGACGGCACACGCTCGGGGCGAGATTTTTGCTCGAGGAGGCTCATGAGGATCCCAGAGCCACTTTTGTTGGCGCGGAGAGGCCGGCCCGCGGCTGACAGAGGGAGGTTAGAGGAGGCTGTTTGATGGGGCTGCGGGAGGATTTGAGGAGACAGAGAGAAGAGCATAGGGAGGAGGCGAGAGAGAGAGAGGAGGCGAGAGAGGAGTTGAGGAGAGAGAGGCGAGATGAGGAGAGAGAGAGAGAGGCTGGATGGCCGCCTTACGAGAGGAGCGGCGGGCGGCGCGCGAGAGAGTGTTATTCTTGCCGCGAGCCGAGATGAGAGAAGCGAGTCCGCCGGCTAGCCGACGGCGGAGAGGCGTCTTGCTGCGAGGAGGCTTATCGGCAGGAGCACCTCGCCGCCTGGGCGGCCCGCATCATGCATCCCGACGGGCCCATTCACTGCGCCCGCCCGGGCAGCCACACCACCTTCCTCACCGGACGATGCCGGCACCGGCTCTGAGCGGTGGAGGAGTACTTGACCTTTACTTTTCTTGCATTTCATTTTTGTCCATTGAGGTCAATGTACGTCCTAAGTTTGGGGAGGGGTTTACTTTCGTCTACATTCAACTCTTTGTACTCTATTTTGTCTTGTACATTATATTTTGTTGCACTTTTCTTTCTTTGCGAAAATTTTTTTAATAGCCTTGCTTGCCGTAGTTTTTCTTTATTCGTGAATTTTCGTGCTTCTATTATGTGTGATCTTGATGTTACGACACTGTCTTTCTCTTTGAAGAAGCGGGCAAGTTTTAGTCGAGTTGTAGTCGATTATTTCGCTCTGCTTAGTATTCAATTAGTTCAGAAATTTTTCGTGATTGTAGAGGTCTTGGCAGACAAGAGACGATACATACTTGTTTTTAATCCCTATCAATACGTTTGGCTACATTTTCCGGATAGTGAGTAAATCTTGTTTCTTTAGTCGTGTTGGCACTTAAATGGAGTTTAGAGTCGGTCGCTTTTCCCCAAAAGTCGAGATAATGTGTTCTATGAAGGGAAGTCTAGTAGCAGGGGTATTCGCGTGACCGTTGTTTACTCTCGCGTAAAGCAGCGACCCCGATTAGACTAGTGATTTAGTGAGTTCACATGTGCCAATGATAGGAAGCCTAGTAACCGGGGTATTCGCGTGACCATTGTTTACTCTCGCGTAAAGCAATGACCTTGATTCGGACATGCGGAAATTTTGTATTCGAGTTGTTTCTCCATTGTACGGGAACTTAGTAACTAGAAGCGTCCATGTGCCCCATGAGTGTCTTTTACGTCAAACGGTTTCCTAATACATGAGAATGGAAGTTCCACCTAGGATTATCCCGATGAAACATCCGAGATCCTAACCTAGTGGTCGACTCGAATCAAATTCTTGAGCATATTTATATAAGGGGATCTTGTCAGAGGTTTATTTGTTATGAGACTCGTGAAAAATTGTGCCTCTAGGCGTGGAACGCGACGAACTAGCTTGTTTATGTTAGCCTTTCCTATTGACGGTTGATTTGACTCATGTTTTGTTGATCTTTGGTGAGTTTTCTTCATGAACAAATGACTAGGACTGAGCTTGATCTCTTTGCGGAATCATTATTCTGAGTGCAGCTCGCTTTTATGACACTCGTATTATTTAGAGAGAATGGAAGGATAGTATTGATTAGGTTGAACACTGTTAGTTGCACGATGATTCACGACATTCTTTTATTAACTTTAATTCTTTTTGCTTGAGGACAAGCAAAGGCTTAAGTTTGGGGGTATTTGTTAGGCGTATTTTTATACGTTTATTCATCATTATTTTGTAGTATTTTGGAGTGTGAAATCATCTAAATGAGCTTTTAATGCCTTAATTTTGTATGATTGACAGAAATTGAAGTCGGAAGCTTAAGCGAGGCAAAGCGGTAGCAGCAAAAGCGGACTATGAGCCGCGGCACAAGGAAGGCGAGCCGCGGCAAAGGAAGACACCGGCCGAAGGCGAGTAAGTCAGACTGCGCGGCACGGCCCATGTATGTGAGCCGCGGCACGGAAGGATTTAATTACGCCCGGGTATTGATTTTGGCGATGTGCCGCGGCACGAGTTGATGAGCGGCACACTTAGCGGGTTTGGTACGTCTGCGCGGATTTTGGGCGTTTGAAGCGATTTTCAACCAACGAATACGGACGCGATTTATGGAGATCTTTGAGCTATAAATAGGGCTTAAGACCCTAATTTAATTATCTTGGATTTGATTGAATCTAGACCTAAGAGAGCTTAAGCTTGGAGACGAGAGAAGAGGAGGAAAGCGAGAGGAATTCAAGGGCGAAGGCGGAAGGCGAAGAACGGAGGAATCCGAGCTTCATCTGCGTTTGAATTTTATGCTTTCGTTTATTTACTTTGTATTTTCGGTTTTTAGTATGTCGGGCTAAAGCCTAATCTAGGGTTTTGATGAAACCTTTATTTTGACTAATTGATTGAGGTTATCCAATTTATTACCTTTTTTTTGATTTTTCCCAATTATGTTTTATGCTTGCAATTATCGCGATAGTTGTATTGATTTAATCATTCACTTGAATCGGGAGAGGAGATGTGGTGAGAACTATTGGTGAGGACCGTTTTATTCGTGAGATAGGAATATACTCATAGGAACTACGTGGCCTTTAGGAGATTTCATGCTTTTTGCCTAGCGACGAGATAATTCACCTAGGGATAGAGTGCGTTAGTCGCCGTTAGATAAATCTATTGACCTCGGGAGAGGCGGTAGAATATATTAGCAATCTCCGCCTTCAATAAATTGGGAAAATTATTTATTACGGATAATCAAGATTAAATTCGGATAAATTAAGGTGGATTCAGAACTCTAGACTTATTTATAATTTGATTCCTTTTATTCAAGCTATCGTTTTCTGTTTAGTCTTTCAGTAATTCTTTTAGTTATTAATCCAAAAAAACCCAACTTCGATTGTTCAAATAAAATTGGGATACGAAAACGTCGGTAGTTAGAGAGTCAATCCTCGTGGGAACGATACTCTACTTATCACTTTATTACTTGTAAACGATGACGTGCACTTGCGTGTAGGAAATATCGCAACAGCTAGTTCAAATTACATAAATAAAAACAGGTCTGATAGATATTTGCTAGATTTCTTACCTTTAGGCATCAAAATGTGCATGTCTTTTACAGAAGATGTGCTATATTATCTCGACGACATTTTCTTTTACAGATTCGACGAGTACCTAGGATTTTACATGTAAAGATGAATTAAAGTTTGTGAAAAGATAAAAGGGATATATGATAAATAAGGTAGAATATCGCCTGGAAATCGGTCAAATAGGATTATAGGACTAGGGGAGATAAATGCAACTTCTTCATAACTAAGTAGGAATCAAGGAGGTATATAGGATTAACCCCTACCTAACTTTGACTGCAGCTATTATCTTTACATATAAAGATATCAAAACAACTACGCAATCATGAAATTGCAGCACTCGAATTTTCTGTCGTGGTTGATATTAATTCCATATAGAAAATGACATGTTAGCAACTTTCTTGGCATCTTGTTCGGAATATAATCTCCTGGAATACCTAGTTATTACAAAGTAAAAAAGTGCGCAAAAAAGGCAAAAGGAAAAAAAACTATGCACATAACTTGGACGACTGTCAGAAGAACATGGAACTTGCCACTTGCGCTCATAACTAATATTTAAATAGGCAACATAACACATCAAATTAAAATCGCCAAATATAGAGGGATATACAAGGTTGCATTATCGTAAAGTTAATTCTTTTTTCTTTTTCATTTTTCTAATAAGTTGACTAATGCAGCATGTCTGTCATCCCTATTTATCAGCAGACATTCAGTGAAGCAGTTTAAAATATAAACTAAAACCAAGCATGGACTAGGGTGTGTCTTCATGCAGAATGGCAGAGTCGTTGCGTACGCATCCCGACAACTGAAGCCGTACGAAGTAAATTACCCGACACATGACTTGGAGCTAGCCGCGGTGGTGCATGCCCTCAAGATTTGAAGGCACTATCTTTACGGAGTTACTTGCAAAGTTTTCACGGATCATAAGAGTTTGAAATATGTCTTCACGCAGAGAGAATTAAACATGAGACAGAGGCGTTGGTTGGAGCTAATCAAGGACTACGATGTGGAAATCTCCTATCATCCCGGAAAAGCCAACGTGGTAGCTGATGCTCTTAGTCGGAAAACTACACAAGAGGTAATGGTATCCAGCATAACAGTTCAGCCCAAGCTGACAAGATATCAGGAGAAGCAACACCGAAGTATGGGTACAACGTAGGCAAGGACAATTATGCTCAATCAATATACTTTCGTCCTTACTAGATGAGATACGTCTAGCACAGATGGAAGATCCTGAATTACGTGCGATTGGTGCAAGAATCGAGGAAGGAAATGTTTCCGACTATAAGATTCAGGGTGACTTGGTGAGGTTCAAGAATAGGATATGTATTCCACCGAATGACGGGCTGAAGCAAACTATACTGAAGGAGGCGCACTCCACTCCCTATTATATTCACCCCGGAGCAAGCAAGATGTACAAAGATTTGCGACAGAGTTTTTGGTGGAAGAATATGAAATGGGAAGTTGCTAGGTTCGTCGCCCGATGTATGACGTGCCAACAAGTGAAAATTGAACACCGCAGACCAGCCGGAATTATGCAACCCCTACCCATCCCGGAGTGGAAATGGGAGAGCATATCAATGGACTTTGTCACTAAGCTACCTACGGTGGTGGGAGGTAAGGATACAATTTGGGTCATTGTTGATCGATTGACAAAATCAGCACATTTCATTTCTATTCAAGAGACAAGGGCCATTGTAGGCACCTGAGGAGCTGCGGGAACAACTTCACTTTCTAATGTCTCCTAATGAGACTTGTGTTTCTTTTTCTTCTTCTCAACAGTTGTAGGCTAGATGCTGTTGGGAACATATGTTTCTATATTGTTCGGTCCTGGTCTGCTTTCGATGGAAGTCTCCTTGTTGTATAGAGTTGGCTTAGTTCCTCCCAAGAACTTTCCAGCCAGAATGTTTTTAGCATAAGGAGATTATGGGATGCCAGATTGAGTTAGAATGTAATTTGATGACATCCAAATGACTTTCTTGCCGCTTCAGACTTCTCATCCTCCTTGCAGAGTCGTCGGAACAAAATTTGACACTAGTTGACCTTTTGGCGACTCATTACGGCCATAATCATTCTGAACTGCAAATGTGTACACATCTCCCTGTACACAAAACTCATGCCAATGAAAGTAAGGGCAAGGCAAAATTTTTCTTATGGCAGGACAAAAGGGGGTTCTCGATAAGAAGGTTGTCGATAAATAGTTTCCAGTAGGAATTAACAAGATCATCCTCAAGTGTTTCCAGGTCTTCCAGAGTTAGTGTACTACCCGGATAATTGTTGTGTATTTTCATTTGTATTTGAACCTTATGGTATTTTATTATATCATATAATTAATCTAAGTATGATTTTCCTATATATGTACTCCAGTATTCATGATCATATTATGTAGAGTTTGTTAATTCATGCATGTGCCTGCATGATATTAGCGTATGCTAACTAATGTACCTAACGCATGCTATTTACCATAGCTAGCGTATGTTATGTTGTATGCTTAGCGCATGCAAGAGGCATTCAACATCAGAGTGAGACATGGTCGGCATGTGGAGCCCAACGAAGATGCGGACAGATTTCCCTTGCATGAACCTGGGCACTTCTTGGAAAAATAAAGTCAACGCCGTTTGGCGTATGCTATATAATGTAGTTAATGTACACTAAGAAAAGGACAGAAATATGCAGTAAGGTTCGCAAGATCGTTAAAGTACGCTATACTGGGAGTTAACATACCTTAAGGGCAGCAGGTAGCAAAGGTAATGTCTGATAGCGTATGCAAGACTCAAGGCAAATTGAGGCAGTGAGCTTCGTAACCCATTAGCGTATGCTAAGGATAAGGGATATCATACTTTAATTGTTATTTTCTATGAATAGGACATCACCCATTTCATTTCTTTCACTCGTCTTGTCCAAACCCTACCTCTCCCCAGACCTGCCAAACTTACAAAACTAGTATATTAGCCTCTCTACTTGGTAGTTGAATATGGAAGACATCTTGTATTAGTGTTCAAACTTCCGGTGTTGGGTTCTTCCGACTGATTTGTCATTTTTCATCGTATTAAGGTACGTTAATGCTACTCTAACCTTGAATTCATGTTCTTAGGAATGCTATGAAGACGCCACTTAGACTATTAGGTTTCATGGATGACTTATTTAACCGAACACCATGTTTAAGAAATTTTGGAATGATTATGCTTAGGTTTTCCATTGTTAAGAGGATTATAATTCAACCTCGTTATGTTGAACAAGTGAGAGAGTTTTCTGAGATTGTAAACTTACATTGGATGATGTTTTCGAAATAATCAAAGGACTTGTTAATGTTATCACCTTTGTTAGATGAATTAAAGAGGATGAATATTGAGGGTTTTTGTCATGTCTTGTAAGGGTTGGTTGATTAGTTAATCTTCATAATAATAGTTAAAATGAAGTCCTTTCAGTTATGTCATGATTGAATAAGTACTCGAGTAAATTGCCCTTTTTGTGTTTGTATTTCATTCTCGAAAAACCTATTTTGTAATAATAATTCCACCTGTAATTTTATAATTGTTTTAAATTCTTAGCCTAGTAAATCCTTATATAAAGGATTTACGTTGTAGTTATCTTGAATATTTCGGGGTGTTACAGAATATGATATCAGAGCTAAGATTTATGGATATCTTGTCAATCGGTTTAATTTAGGGTCTAGATGTGTCTTTTGGTTGACCGGCCGTGAATAAACATCACTGTGCTGTCTACGTCCTCAAGTGAGTTGTGGTTGTAAGTTTCCTAAAACTCTATTATTTTTCTTTAATATAAATGTCTTTTACGATAATTAAATTTTAGAACGATATTGTTCCTCATATATTGAGTATGTATACTTACAGTATGTTGAGAAGAGGTTGTCGACGTGGTCGCGGTCGTGGACGTGGAAATGCTAAAAGAGAAGCTTCGCCCTCTGTCCCTGATTCGCTGTCAGATCAGGTTAACTTCAGTTCTGGCGAGCAACAGGAATCCATCAACAATAATCAAGAACAAAATGTGGAGGCGAATGACAATCCTGCTATTCCCGACATACTTCGTCAAGTGGTCAATCAGATGACTCAATTTTCTCAAGTGGTGGACAGAATGCAGGTGGCGATAGGTCTACAACCAGGGGAGGGACAGCAAGGCATCCCAGACTTGGGGTATCGACGAGACAGATGGTTAGAAGAGGTGGCAAAGATGCATCCATCAAACTTTGATGGTTTTTCTGAAATGCCGACATGGAACCATTTGCTAAGGGAGTTAGAGAAAATATATACAGGAATTAACTGTCCGGAAGATCAAAGAACCTCTATCGCCAAATATTTTCTAACTGAAGAAGCATCCTAGTGGTGAAAGCTATCCGACCTATTGACCATGATGCTGATTGGGGAGAGTTCAAGCTAATGATGGAGGCTCAGTACTACCATCACCTGATTAGGGAAGATAAAGTTCGAGAATTCTTCTCTGCACAACCTTAGGACTTACCAGTGGTTCAAGTGATTAAGAATTTTAATCAGCAATTGGCATTTGTTCGACACCTTGTCAGGACCGATGCGAAAATGATGTTTCATTTTGGCATGAGAATGAAACTGGAGATACAATGATACATGTCGGGATTTGAATGCACCACCCTTCAACAGAATCAAGATAAAGCACTGGCCTATGAGATGAAGGAAGTAGTCGTGGAAAAGTTTTCCGAGTCTAAGAAACGAAAAGTCTCTCGTGATTTTGCAGAGCACAAGAATAGTGGGACCCGTAAAGCCCAGTCATTATTTCACTAATTCAGAAAGCCCCAGCATCCATCTAGAGGTGGAAAGAGTTCCAGATCAACACCCGCTTTTAATGATGCAGCGAGGAAATGCTTCAACTTTGGTCGACCAGGACACTATCAGCATGACTGCTCACTTCCTTCTGTGACGTGTTATGAATGTGGACAAGAAAGACATTGTGCGGTGTTCTATGTAGATGTTTCTAGATCTTCTGGAGCTCATAACTCACAATAGGTCTAGAAAGAGGCGAGTGTCAATCCAACGTAGCAGAGTGTTCAGCCACATCAAAATTTAGCCGTGGAAGACACAAAGGACAGTATGATCAAAAGGAAGTACCAAGTGATGGATCCAATGATCTGCGCCTTTATGAAATGAGGAGGACAGACAATCAGAATACAGCAGTTGTATCAGGTACGATTCACATCCTTTCACAACCAATTAGTGTTTTGTTCGATACCAGAGCTACACAATCATTTTTATACTGTCTTGTGTAGATCATTTAAAAAATTCTTGTTTTCATGAATACGAGCCTTATATTATGGGTTTACCGAGTGGGGAAAGAAATATGGGGAACTTAGAAGCTATAAATTTTCCTACGGAGGTGAAGATTGGCCTTCAAATCTGATCATGGTGGAAATTCAAGGAGATGACGTGATTCTCGGAGATGATTGGCTTAACCATTATGAAGCTATTATGAACTACCGGAAGCAAAACATCTCAATGATAGCTGAGGAAGGCTCTTAATATTTATTTAAAGGATGGAGACCAGGGAGCTCAGGAAAAGTGATTAAAGCAATAAAGGCTATCAAACTGCTGAAACAGGATTTTGCCAGATACTGGTGTTATGATATGAAGAAAAAAAGGAATAATATAACTTTCATCTATTCCTGTTGTAAATGAATTTCCGGATGTATTCCTTGATGAATTACCTAGACTACCTCCACAACGAGATGTAGAGTTTACCATCGAGCTAGAGCCGGGAGCCACATCTATTTCCAAGGCGCCGTATCGTATGGCACCCACTGTGATATACGACTTGAAGAAGCGACTTGAAGAGCTGATGGACAAAGGTTACATACAGCCAAGTGTTTCTCCCTGGGGTGTGCCCGTCTTATTCGTTCGAAAGAAATATGGATCACTTGGGTTGTGCATTGACTATCAAGTGCTAAACAAAGTGATGATCAAGAATAAGTACCCATTGCCTCGAATTGATGATTTGTTCGATCAATTGCAAGGAGCGACAGTATTATATAAAATCGATTTGAGATCGGGATACCATTAGTTGAGGATTAAAGAATCCGACATTCCAAAGTTGGCATTTAGGACTCGCTACGGGCGTTATGAATTTGTGATAATGCCGTTCGGTCTCACCAATGCGCCTGCTGTCTTTATGTAATTGATGAACTGAGTATTCATAGAGTACTTGAATAAATTCGTAGTTGTCTTTATCAATGATATTTTGGTTTACTCAAAGAGTCCGGACGAGTATGCAAAACACCTACGGGTTGTGTTGAACCTCTTGAGAAGCGAACATTTGTACGCCAAACTTTCTAAATGTGAATTCTGGTTCAAGGAAGTAATGTTCCTTGGTCATGTAGTATAAGTAGAAGGAGTCCGAGTAGATCCGCATAAAGTCGAGGATTCACACAGTGAGAGTCTCCTAACAATGTGAAAGAGGTCAGAAGTTTCTTAGGACTTGCTGGGTACTATCATCGGTTCATGGAAGGGTTTTCTAAAATCACCCACCCACTTACTTAATTATTATAGAAAACCCAAAGGTTCGAATGGAATGAGAAGTGTCAAGTCAGTTTTGATGAACTCAAGAAGAGATTGATGAAAGCCCCAATTTTATCACTACCACAGGGAACTGGAGGGTTCATGGTTTACAGTGATACTTCAAGTTAGGGACTAGGTTGTGCGCTAATGAAGAATGATAGGGTAATCCCCTATGCCTCACGGCATTTAAAACCATATGAAGTTAATTACCCAACGCATGATTTGTAATTAGCAGCTGTTGTTTTTGCACTGAAGATATGGCGACACTACTTGTACGAGACTCATTGCCAGATCTTCACAGATCATAAAAGTATTAAATATATTTTCAGTCAGAAGGAATTAAACATACGACAAATGAGATGGCTGGAATTAATTAAAGACTATGATTTGGAAATTCTTTATCATCCAGGCAAGGCTAATGTAGTAGCTGATGCAATAAGCCGCAAACCTAGTTCTATTCAGATGCTGGAGTTGCTCACGAACCAGTCCCGAATTCAACAAGATTTGATTCACGGAGAAATTAAAGTGTGGTCACAAAGAGTCTAGGGCAATTGTGTGTGATGGAACTAACTTCATCATTGACTGATGAAATCAAATCTAAGCAGTCAGATGACCCTTTGATGATTTGGTTATGTGGCGAAGTGAGCAAGGGACAGGCCCTAAGTTTTATAGTCTATGAAGATGGAATTTTGTGGTTTTGACGTCGACTTTGTGTGCGGGATAATGATGTTCTGAGACAAACAATCATGAAAGAAGCTCACGGTACACTTTATTCAATTCACCCAGTCGCCAGTAAGATATACAAAGATCTGCAACAAAATTTTTAGTGGGGTAACATGAAGAAAGAAGTGGCAGAATACGTCTCAAAATGTTTAACTTGTCAACAAGTTAAAATCGAGCATCAGTGACCTGCTGTAATGTTGAAGCCACTTCCAATTCCTGAATGAAAGTGGGAAGATATCTCAATGGACTTAATCACCAACATGCCGAAGACAAAAACTGGGATGAATATGATCTGGGTGATAGTTGCTCGATTAACCAAGTCAGCTCACTTTCTAGGCGTCAAGGATACTTGGGGACCTGAGAGATTGGCTCGAGTATTTATTGCAAAAATAGTCCGATTGCATGGAATGCTGAGCATCATTATTTCAGATCGGGATAGTCATTTAGCATCGTATTTTTAGAAAGTGGTTCATTAGGCTTTGGGAAACGAGTTGAGGTTTAGCACGACTTATCATCCTCAAACCGATGGGAAATCCAAGAGGACCATTCAAATAGTAGAAGACATGTTGATAGATTGTGCCTTAGATTGGTCCACTGATTGGGAAACGCATCTGCCATTGATTGAGTTCACCTACAATAATAGTTGGTGTGCTTCCATTAATATGGCACCTTTCGAAGCATTATACGGGAGAATATGTATATCACCTTTATGGTGGGATGATTCATCTGACTTAATCGAGATGGAACCAGAATTGATAATACAGACTCAGGAAAAGGTAGCCCTAATCCGTGAAAGATTATTGACCGCCCAAAGCCGTCAGAAGTCTTATGCAGATGTGTGCCGCCGCCCGTTAGAATTTAAAGTTGGGGATCATGTACTTCTAGAAATTTCTCCTACTTGGGGAATTTTTAATTTTGGAAGGAAGGGAAAGCTGAGTCTGAGGTGTATCGGGCCATTCGAGATTCTCGGAAGAGTTGGAGAATTGGCATACAGATTGACCTTACCTCCATTATTGAGTCATGTTCATAATGTGTTTCATGTATCACAGTTATGGAAGTACATATTGGATCCCAATCATGTCATAGAATTTGGAGAGATCAAAGTAGCTAATGATGGCACGTTCGAAGAGAAACCAATTAAGATACTCGATAGTCGAATCTAACAATTGAAGAATAAATCAATCTCCTTGGTTAAAGTTCAATGGTCCTGACATGGAGTCGAAGAAGCAACCTGGGAGACTGAAAATAGTATGAAGACGAGATACCCAGAGTTATTTCTATCTTAAGTTTCGGGATGAAACTTATTTTTAGAGAGGTGAGTATGTAATACCCGGATAATAGTTGTGTATTTTCATCTGTATTTAAACCTTATGGTATTTGATTATATCGTATAATAATCGAAGTATGATTTTCCCGTATCTATACTCAAGTATTCATGATCATATTGTGTAGAGTTTGTTACTTCATGCATGTGCCTGCATGATATTAGCAAGCACTAACTAATGTACCTAGCGTACGCTACTTGCCAATGCTAGTGTACATTATGTTGTATGCTTAGCGTACACAAGAGGAAGTCAACACCAAATTGAGACATGGTCGGCGTGTGGAGCCGGACGAAGATGCAGACGGATTTCCCTTGCATGAACCTGGACACTTCTTGGAAAAATAAAGTCAATGGTGTTTAGCGTACGCTACACAATGTAGTTAACATATGCTAAGACAAGGACAGAAATATGCAGTAAGGTTCATAAGATCGTTAGCGTACACTATACTGTGAATTAACATACGTTAAGGGCAGCAAGTAGCGTACATAATATCTGATAGCGTACGTACGATTGAAGGCAGATTGAGGCAGTGAGATTCGTAATCCATTAACATACGCTAAGGATAAGTGATAGCATACGTTAATTGTTATTTTCTATAAATAGGACATCATCAGTTTTATTTCTATCACTTGTCTTGTCCGAACCCTACCTATCCCCAGACCTTCCAACCTTACAAAACTCGGATATTATCCTCTCTACTTGGTTGTTGAAGATGGAAGACATGTTGGATTAGTGTTCAAACTTCCGGTGTTGGCTTTTACCGGTCGCTTTGTCGTTTTTCTTCGTATTAAGGTATGTGGATGCTATTCCAACCTTGAAGTCATGTTCTTAGGAAAGCTATGAACGTGCTACTGAGATTATTAGGTTCCATGGATGACTTATTTAACAGAACACCATGTTGAAGGAAGTTTGGAATGATTATGCTTAGGTTTTCCATTGTCAAGAGGATTATAATTCGAGCCTCGTTATGTTGAACAAGTGGGATGAAGTTTTCTGAGATTGTAAACTTACATTGGATGATTTTTTCGAAATGATCAACGGACTTGTTAATGTTATCACCTTTGTTAGATGAATTCAAGACGATGAATATTGAGGGTTTTCATCATGTCTTGTAAGGGTTGGTAGATTAGCTAATATTCATGATAATAGTTAGAATGGAGTGATTATATTGGTAACAATTATATCAATCATAAATTAGGAATCGAAATTAGAATTGATAATCGAGATTGGAGCATGGAATTGTGATGACATGTTTATCCTTGAATTCGAGGACGTCGACATTTTATCCCTATTAGGATCATTCAAAATTCGCATGAGATAGGTGATCGTCAGATGTTTGAACAGTGAAATCAGCCGCCTGTAGAATGGCTTACTTGATCATAGTTAAAAACGTTAGATGTTCGCGTGTTAGTTATGTATACGCAAGTTCAATTCCTCGTTATTTTATTACTGTTTAAGGTTCAAAGCTTGCAAGTGGTTAGACGAAGGGACGACCGTTGAGTGTTTTGGCGTTCGTCGAAGTATGTAATCCTTGTCGTCATTGTAATGCATGTAATTTAATTATGTTTTCGTATTAATGTTATTCATGTTGTCATTCATATGTGTCGTTGTCGTTTGTCCACCTCATGTTGGTCCGACGGGATCATCTTGGGATCTATGCTAGCATGCGCTAGATCATTGGCTGGGTTTTCCACCTCATGTTGGTCCGACAGAATCATCTTGGGATCTATGTAGTGAATGTTGGATCATCGGATTACCATGTTTATGTTGTGATTGTCATGTTTTGTAATGCATTGATAATCTCCTCGTAGGAGAGGCTTGTTGTTGTTGTGTTATTGATACTGCATTATTCTTCATGAGTTGTCGAATAATCTATTGCTATATAAATTATCGTACTTGTACTAGCATCGTTGTGCTAACCCCTTCAGGGGTGGACATGTGTTTTATATTCAGGATTCAGGAGAGCTGGAAAACAACCACAAGAGCAGTATGAGACGAGGGTGCAAAGTGATGTTAACGGTCTGAAAAGTCCTTTCAATTGTGTCGTGATTGAATAAGTAATCGAGTACATTGCCCTTTTTTGTGTTGATTTGATTGGTCATGTATTGATAAATTTCTATTCGGTGTTTGTCTTTCATTCTCGAAAAACCCATTTTGTAATAATAATTCCACCTGTAATATTTTATAATTGTTGTTTTAAATTATTAGCCTAGTAAATCTTTATATAAAGGATTTACGGTACTGTAATTATCTTGAATATCTTGGGGTGTTATAGTTAGACCATCACACGGGATCTTGTACAGTTGCTCTAGCAGCGCTGTAGTGATTTTCACTTCCTTTTCCTGCACATGGCTCACAATAGCAGTTGAAAGGTGAAGCTTTATTGGGAGTAGCAAAAAGAAAATCAATGTCCAGGTAGAACTATTCAACTATGCCTTCGTCATAGTTCTCAGAGTGCTAGCTTGCTAGTTTGTAGGGTGCCTACTATTTAACCCGCGTGATAAAAGTGTCATTGGTGGCAACCGTGCCTCCCTTACCCTCATCTACCCCCACTCCCCACCAATAACATTCTTCCAACTCATCCAACCCCCAATCTACCCCCACTCACCATTTTTTAGTGGCAATGGTCACCCATCTACCCTCACCACTTTTAATTTTTTTTTTTTTTTTTTACCTTTTTATATTTAAAATTATATCAAACAATTTAATAAAAACACATAATATTTTATTTTTACTTAATAGGAAATTACAAAACACCTTAAAAAAATTTTACATAATACTAAAAAAAAAAAAATAGATCCTAAAAAGAAAAAATACACTTTCACCACTCCTAAAATAATAATATATTATCAATTATGCTAAAATCAATAAATAATTTCTTAAATCTCTCATATTATATCTAATGCATCAAGAGTCCAACAAACGAGAGCAGGATCGAGAAGGAGATGATAGCAGTGGGGCAGCCTGTTGTGAACCCGGCTCCGTCAACAGGCGCCGGCGCCGGCGCCGGTGGGGTGCTATCCTGCGCCGTGACGGCAGCAGAAATGAGGCATAGCACCAGAAAGATAGTGAAAAGTGCAGCTCTGTAGAATCTCGTTTGAGCCATTACCGTGCAGCAAAAATTAATTAATTTGTATGTGTGTGTGTGTGTGAGAGAGAGAGAGAGAGAGAATGAATGGTTTTTAATCGAGGGGTTGATACGCCGTGTATTTTTTCACCACTTTCTACCTTCACGCGGGGAATGTACCCGCTCACTCCTTAGCCGATCCTTACCCGGGTGGGTGGCGGCGGTGTTCACCGCCCGGGTACACCTTCACCGCGCCCTACCCGCCCCCCGTTGCCACCAAGTGTTTGCACTGTATTGCTAAAAGTAGTAAAGAGTCTTTAGGTCAATAGTAGTGCCTTTTATAGTTGCTGGAGGGCTAGGTTACAATCAACCATCAGATTTAAGGTATGGGAATGGTTTTTGAATGAACGTACAAGATGAATCGGGACATAACTAGTACTTCTTATCCATCAATTTTAAAAATCAATGCCAGTCCCACTTCTGCCACATTACAAACTCCACTATGCACGATTAAGTGGTTTAATTTTTTTTTTTAAATCATGGGGTTCAATTTAAAATCCAGGTGCCGTTTCGTGAATAAATATTCAAATGTGTTAAATTCGGACTATGCCATGGACTGAAAGTGGTTCTGAAAAGATTAAATGTATAGAATTAGATACAATTAAAATAATAAATTGAGTCAGACAATATATTTGCTGTATTCGCGAAAATACAACATTTCCTCTTAACTTGTACATACAGGATTCAGTTCAAACAACAAAATATTAATAATATTGTATTTAGGGTTCCTACAATGTTCCCCATTAATTAGTGTACACTTCAGCTATAGGAAGGGAACTATATCATGTCCTTCATACAGTAAAGATATGACTTGTAGGTCTGTGTACAACTAATACCTATATGTATGCTACTCATAGGTCCTATTGTGTTCTCCCTCAATTGATGAGTACGAAAGTAAGAAGTTACAGGGGTTTAATCGATCTGTAGAATTCCCGATTGCTGGCTAAGCATACAGAACCTAACGGTACTTAGAGGCTTTGTCACGATATCACCAATCTCGATGTATGTATGGATCTTCTCGATTCAACATCCTTGTTCACAACATGATTTCTAATGCAATCATGCATCATATCAATGTGTTTAGTCCTTGAGTGTAACACAAGATTGTGTACTATCACACATGATTGGAGTTTCTCTAGCCTCAATGTCGTAGTCTGTAGCTGTTGTTGTATCCAAATGATCTGCATACGACAGCTTCTAACAACATAATACTCCATCTCAACTGTAGAAAGGAAATTGTCCATTTGCTTCTTACTACACCATGATATGAGTCTTGGTCCAAGGAAGTGACAAGTTCTACATGTACTCTGCCTATCCGGCTTGCAAACTCCAAGATCCAAATTGTTGTAGCGTATCAAATAGAATAATATTTCTTTAAGACATGACAATCCTACATTGATTCTTCCTTTGACGTAATTAAGAACTCATTTGGTTGTAGTGAAGCGTGACTCTTTTGGTGCAACCTAATATCATGCACACACTCCTAAAACAAATTGGATATCGGTCTGCTGGCTGTTAGGCATAGGAGTGAGCCTATAAGCTCTCTATAGAGTGATTAGTCTACTCAGTTTCCAGCTTCCTCATGACTTATCTGTGTGGAAGTGCTCATGGTAGTTGATGAAATTTTCGATGAATTCATCCCGAGCTTGTAACCAACCCCTTGCAATATTTTCTCCTGGTTGATGAAGATACATGTAGGCAACTGCTTCACCTGCAAACCTAAGAAATGATTAAGTTCCCCCATCATACACATTTCAAATTTACTTTGCATGAGATGAGAGAACTTCCTACATAGATCTTGGTTAGTTGAACCGAAAATACAATCATTGACATATATTTGTACCATTAAAAGATCATCACCTTCCTATATCTTAAAGAGTATTTTGGCTACATCGTCTTTCTCGAATACACTGTCTATTAGATAAAGTGATAGTTCTCATATGAGGCTCTAGGTTCCTACTTAAGTCCGTACAGAGTTTTCCTTAGCTTGTAGACTAGATCACCATTCTTTGTGCTGGCAAACCCTGCAGGTTGTTCGATATACACATTTTCAGCTAGGTCTCCATTCAAGAATGCACTCTTAATGTTCATTTGATAAATAATGAAGTTCTTATGAGCTGCAAATGCTAGGAATATCTCAATTACTTCTAGTCTGGTTACATGGTCAAATATTACATCATATTCAATGCATCCCCCTGTTTGTAGCCTTGAGCAACTAATATGGACTTGTTTCTTATAACTAGTCTATTCTCATCCTTCATGTTTCAAATTACCTATTTTATCCCAATGACAACTTGATTAGTTGGTCTAGGAACTAAGTATCAAATGTTGTTCCTTTCGAAACCATTTGACTCTTTGTTAGTAGATATTGGGTCGCATTGAGCTAGGAATACAGCTATTGTACACATGGCAAGTCTAAGTAGTTCAACTGTACACTTCCATATAGGGAACTGGGTCATGTCAGGTCATGACTCTGTTTACTCCTGTGCACACAATATATTTTCTTGTATACTCTATGCTCTTCTTTTGGTAATAACTATTGCATCAATATCGTCGATCACCAGTTCTTGTCGGTGATCCCTTGACCATCTCCTATTAGGTTGCGATTCCACAATCCTTGTTGTGTCCTCATGGACTATAAGCCGGCATCAGCTTCTATAACCTCTTCTTCTGTTCTTACAGCTGCGTGATTGATTTCTAGAGAGGTGACATGTTCTCTATGGGTCCGTGAGATTACTTTAGTGGTTAAGGTTTGAACTGCACAAGTTAAACCATCTATACCTACGATTCATCAAATACTACATGGAATGACTCCTCAATTGCTAGATTTCTCTTATTAAAGATCATAGTACTCAATGAACAGGCCTTCATCAGATTTCTCATCGAGGTCTTGAGATGATCCTTCCCATTATTAAGTACATAACAACTTCTACCAAAATATAAAATATGCAATAGTAGGAGTTCTATTATTCCATACCTCGTAGGTGGTTTGGTCGTGGTGTTCGTTGATGATATAATAACACGTTGTATTTATTGCTTCACCCCCAAAATACTGTGGTAACTTTATTTCGGCAATCATTATTCTGGTGGCTTCTTTCAACTTTCTGTTCTTTCACTCGGCAATAACATTTTACTGTGTGCCATTGTCCGCACTGTATTGCTCTATAAAGAGATTTGTGAATTCTATGGTTCTGTCAGACTGGATGGACATAATGCTCTTCTCATTATATAGATTCTTTAGGTGCTCTAACAGCTTTGTAATTGGCTCTTTCTTATTGCTTAAGAAGATTGTACAAGTGAACCTCGAAAGATCATCAACAATAACTACACAATATTTCTTACCTCCCAGACTGATAGGGTCCGCAGGGCCATTTCGGTCTATATATAATAAATCCAAGACCCTGTGGGTCGATAGAAATGATTTTATCTTAAGAGTTGACTTGACTTGTTTGCCAGGTCCACAAATACTCTTCTTATGATATGAGACATATGGCAAACCTCTGTTCATTCACTCTATTGCCAGATTGTGATGGTCCTCAAGTTGATGTGAGACATCTTTCTATGCCATAGCCAGCTTTGATCTGTTGTGCCTTGGGCAATAAAACATGGGATTATAGCACCTATAGGAATCCAGCCAGCAACATATATGTTACTTGATCGAGATCGTGTGAGGACAACTTGTTTGGTCTTGATGTCCTTCACCCTACAATTTCCTTGAAATAATTTAACCGAGAACTTTTTATCACAAAACTGGCTAACATTCGAAATATTGTACATTAGTCCTTCACGTTGTCGTATCCAAGTAATAAAGAGTGAGTAAAAATATCTTTTCCATGAGGATTGACGTATCAGTTACCAATTTAATTGGTTTCTAATTTTATTTGAAGAATCAGTTTGGAGTTTATTAGGAAATATCTAAAGTGATTTTTCCAATAAAAGAAAATAAGTAAAAACTGCTAATAAATAGAAATAAAAAAGGTAATGAACATATTTAATTTGTAGACGGTTCCAGGGTATGATTTTTACCATGACTAATTCCACCTATTCATACTTTATAATTATATAATAACTACCTAATCGATTGAAAACAAGAATCCTGAATATATCTTTCGATATTAATAGAAAATACTATAAATAATCAATTTACTATATTCCAATGTAAATCATCTTAATTTGTAGTTCTGAAAATGATAGATTCTTTTAGGTGAAAGTTACATAAGTTAAAAGAGTATATTCCTATCTCAAATATAATTATTGTTTTAATTAAATAGTTTGCTAATCAAATATCATTGTTCAAATCAATTAGATTGGTAATAATAATTAAACTATTGGCCAATTAATTAAAAGCATTAAGAATAATGAAAAAACTCAATCTCAAAGGTAAATATTACATAAACCAAATTAAAATCAAATGTTCATAATATAGGAATTAATCACAACCCCTAAAATATAAAATATAGCCACACATACTATAGAATAAAATAGCAATATAAATAAAAAATATGGAAATGATAAAAAAAAACGGTACTAGTGAATAAATTGTTGTCTCTCTAAGCTTCAGTTTAGAAATGCTGTTACGAGCTTATTCTCTAGTCTCTAGTTCTCTCATGCATATCTGCTCCTCTCCTCACTTTTCTCATACTTTTTGATGTTTCTCCCCCATTTATAGGGAGTTTCTACTGTGACACCCCCAGAAATCCACCGGAAATATTACACGTTGTAGACCCCTTTACAGAGGGATATACCAGGATAATTACCACGAGACGATAAATATTTGACCGACCGAGGTCAAACTACATACCGACCTGACTGATAAGGTCAAATATAAAAATACACCGACCGATAGGGTCACACAACAAGAAATCAATCCGAATAAAAACTCATTACTAAACTTACCCACACAGGGTCAAGGTATAATATAGCGGAAGACTGAAGATAACACAACAATACAATAACGTCATACTGAACTCTAACTCTTGATTAGTATCGCGACTCGCCTTCTTCCATGCCATCCCTGTGATTGCTCCAACGAACTAAGCATACATGAAATGTATGAAACACATTTCCCCCATTTAAGGGGTTAGCATTTAAATGGCTAGTACAAGTATTCCAATCATATAAAATATGCCGTGCAAATATCCATTATAATAATAACAGTGACAAACCATGAACGAAGTTCCCGAGAGGTTTTCAATGTTTAAAGTATGACTTAAGTCCTTGAAAGTAATTTATCAACTCGGGAGTTTTTATAGAAAATGATAGAAAGTCTTTTTAGACTCCAAGATTATAAAACCTATTCCGAAAACATTAGGGTCTCAACCGAAATCTCGTTTTATGTAACAAACATTTTCAGAAATAGTAAATCCTTCTGGACCTCACGTCCTTAGTTATAAAATCATTTCAAGATAATTAGGTCTCAGCCCAAAGTCATTTTCCGCAAAGCAACATTTACACAAATTTTAGGGTCTCAACCCAGATTTTCTTTAACCCACAATGCTCGGAAACCAGAATGAAGTCCGTATTCCGACACTGAAACATTACAACCAAGGAACAAAACATATGAGACACATATTCAAGTGCCATTCTAGCCAAGTACCAAGATCTTATATAATGTATCTCAACATCGAGAACAAAATATTGTGATATTCCGGACATATCACAGTTATCGAAAACATCAACATAATCCTCATGATGAAAAATCACACATGGAAACCCGCGGCCGTACCCATTAGTATCGGCCCCCAGAGGCCCCGTAGGACCCTTCCAAGGTGGGAAACCACTTCCGCGACCGTACCCATTAGGATCGGCCCCCAGAGGCCCCGTCGGACCCTCCCAGGGTGGAAGAACAACAACACACACGTCTACAAAATTGCATGTCTCGATAGTTAGTCACAATATACAGTTAAGGCACTTGCTAGAAATGGCCATCTATACGACACATAACTACGACCGACACAGCTTAGCAACAACCTAACAATTCTAGACGCGTCGCTATGCATCAACAGGTATAACAACCAATCAACCATTACAACCAACCCAACTCTATAACACCTAACTATATCCACATAACCCAGTGATCACCGAAATATCACAACACGCGTCAAAGTGTACTATCTATCAGAAACCACTTCTCTATTGACATGCCTCTACGACAAGTAACAAGGCGACTCTAACTTAACATAACATCTATAACGACCCATATAATGCAAAATCAACAAAAACGAATAATCATCGCAAATTCATTCTACAACCTCAATTCACAAAATATAAATTGTATAGACAAGAATACTTGCCTCGAAATCAGCACGCAAATACTCCGACGAACACGGCTCGACCGAAGTGCCTCTAAACCTACAATTTCCACAAGAAACAACGAAAGCACAATCACAACGAGGATCCAGACCAATAACAATGGAAATCACATCCAACTATCGAAGGAAAACTCATTTGAACATTTAATCGAACATTAAATGTTCAATAATTCCCAAGAACACTCAAATCGTCAATTTAGTTAAACAAACTCAAAATATGGATATACAATCCATTGAACTGTTGGGATCGGTGCCTAAAACGAAGGCCCAGCGGAAGGGGTAAAACGAAAATTAATTCGATCTGAATCCCTACGAGGATCGATCGAGCTACGTATATACGAATATATAAAAACAAAACACAAGAGATACGAGAAACATACCCTCGTAGTCCGTTGATTAAATGGTATCCTTCTCTTGAGCTATTCCCCAAGCTTTGCTTGATCTCTACGAATCCAATCCGCTCCAAGCCCTTGGATGATCCAATGCCGAAAGACCGCATCTCTACTTGCCAAGCGCCGGAGAAACAAACGGAATGACGATCACCTTGCTATCCTCCAAGGATACGGCTAGAGCTAGGATGATGGAGCTTTTGATTCTAACACTCTAAGTGTATAAATCACACACTCTCAATATATCTTGAATTTCCTCCAAGAGAACTCAAGAATAATGTTATGAACAAGAAGAAGACTTGAAGAAGAGGATTCTCTCTCTCTCTCTCTCTCTCTCTCTCTCTCTCTCTTGCTATGAACCGTGTGTTCAAAAGTGAGTAAGAGAGATTGTAGTCTTCTCTTTTATTCTCATTCAAGTCACACTTCTTTACCTACCAAATCACCTTTTATTTATTTAAAGAGATATCATATCTCTTATGGTCTTTAGTCTTCCTCCTACCAAGGACAAAAACAAGACAAAAGGTGAAGGATAAGGTGGGGCAGCCTCTAGAAGGAATCGGACGAGTTTGGTTCGTTTCGGACTCCCGTGAGTCCAAACAGATAAACTCCGATTCCATTCTGATGTATTTATATCGATTAATTAATCTAATTAATTAATCATATCAAATACATAATGACATAATTAATTTCTCCAAGAAATAATTATATTCATGAATTAAATTAATCACCCGATAATTTATTTAATTCATTAGGCCAAAAATTAATTTATCCAATAAATTAATTTAGACATCCAATGTCCCAAATTAGATATCCAATATCTAATATTCATTATGATAGAATAAGCTTGATTCATTCCGTCGTCAATCCTATTGCACAACTCAGTAGGTCCGTGTCAGTCAGCAATGGGAGGAACCAAAGAGTAGTAGCACCACCTAGCCAGCCTGGCGCCCTACATTGTACCTCAACTGAGAACGAATGATTGGGATCATTCAAGAACCATTCTGTTGTGA
Source organism: Orobanche coerulescens (assembly GCA_033398695.1). Classification (NCBI taxonomy): domain Eukaryota; kingdom Viridiplantae; phylum Streptophyta; class Magnoliopsida; order Lamiales; family Orobanchaceae; genus Orobanche; species Orobanche coerulescens. The sequence continues at coordinate 115,284,834 of CM065807.1, read as the reverse complement.
ATACCAGTATATGTATAAACCCTTCTTTCAAATGTCCCGATCAAGTTATAGGGTCACGGTCAGTCAAACCCTATCTGTACTTGATGCTATGCAATGCAAATCGAGATCATCGATCTCTCGTGTATCCAATACAACTAGCTCCAATGCATTGGCCAAAGACTTATGATCTCATCTGCCAATAACCGCATAGGACATATAACCCGCTCACTAATGGGAGAAAGAATTCTATCTTGGTATTCAGTAGGACCTGCTACTTGCCCGTTAAGATGCACGTCGAGGTTGACCCCCATCTCCCGGTTTATAGGGTCGAACTACTCTAATGAAAATCTTAACGCCACAAGCACATCCCTACTAAATCCTCAAGCCGAAGGTTCACGAATACCTATCACAACCTTTTGATTCCGTCATTGACTGTCCCAGAGTGAAATCCGTGTGACGAATCAAGGGTGAGTCGGTTCGAGTATACTAATCCAATTAGCATACCTATAACGTGTGCTCCCACTCACCATTAGTGTTCGACAGGCATTCTCCTTGTCCAAGAACATGTCATACAAGTCTTCGCATAAACTTAATGCCCAATCAAGTTTCATCGACTTGCGAACGATTAAGTATTTGAGCTATAAACCTTTCTAGTGCCAACCCCTTTTATCCAATAAGGAGTGGAACATTTTGCTCTCAAATACACGAACTAGTTTCTACATGTATATTTATGAGTTAAGAATGCCAGTAACTACCAATAAATAAAGAAATATCAATTGCCTTATATAAATGATTTACATAATTACAAGTACAATGCCCTCACTCAACATCCTCTGAGTGGCATTCGAGGGCATATTCCTAACAATCTCCCACTTGCACTCAATGCCACACACTATGGTATCTAATACCCATGTTCTCCAGATGACGCATCAAGCTAGTCTGAGAAAGTGGCTTGGTCAGTAGATCAACGACGTTGTCGGCTGAGTCTACTCTATGCAGCACAATGTATCCCTTGCGAACAAATTCTCTTACAAGATGATACTTCCTCTCAATGTGCTTGGTGCTGTTGTGAAATCTCGGCTCCTTGGCCTGTGCTACAGCTCCGTCGTTGTCGCAGTACAGCGAAGCAGGAAGCTCAGCACATGGTATCACTTGAAGTTCTCCCAAAAACTTCTTAATCCAGAACCCTTCCTTGGAAGCCTCCGAGGCTGCTTGATACTCATCCTGACAGGTGGAATCAGCGGTCGCACTTTGCTTGGTGCTATGCCAAGATACTGCTCCTCCATTAAGAGTAAATATGTAGCCAGAAGTAGACATCGAATCGTCCTTCAGTCCTTGGAAGTCTGAGTCAGTGAATCCCACCACATCCAATTCTCCACCGCCATACATCATAACCATATCTCTAGTCCTTCTCAAGTACTTGAGAACGTTCTTTACGGCAGTCCAATGTTCCCTACCTGGGTTTGCCTGAAACCTACTCACCACGCTTACAGCATGCGCAATGTCAGGTCTCGTACACAACATAGCATACATAAGGCTACCCACGGCTGAAGCATATGGTATACTACTCATTTTCTTTCGTTGTTCCTCACTTTGAGGACACATCTTCAAGGAGAGTTTTATTCCATGTCGCATCGGTAGGAACCCTCTTTTAGAATCATCCATCTTAAATAGCTTTAAGATTTTATCTATATAGAGGGCTTGGGAAAGATCTATTGTTCTCTTCTCTCTATCCCGGTAGAGTTGAATTCCAAGAAGCCCAGCGAGGAAAGCCCGAAGGGCGATATAGGTGGCTTCTCCCAAGTCTTTCATGGAGAAATTACTCGAAAGCCAATCTTTCACAGAACTGAGCATTTTGATATCATTTCCTATTAGTAGAATATCATCCACATATAGTACTAAGAATGCGATCTTGCTCCCACTAACCCTCTTGTATACACAAGGTTCCTCCTCATTTTGCATGAATTGAAACTCTTTAACCGCCTAATCAAAACGAAGGTTCCAACTACGCGACGCTTGCTTCAGTCCATAAATGGAACGCTGAAGCTTGCATACTTTCTGAATATCGACTTCGGACACAGAGCCTTTAGTCTAATCCATATAGATTTCCTCCTCGAGGAATCCATTAAGGAAAGCCGTCTTTACGTCCATTTGCCATATCTCATAATCGTGGTAGGTAACTATAGCAAGCATCATGCGAATAGACTTGATCATGGCTACGGGCGAGAAGGTATCGTGGTAATCGATCCCTTCCTTCTGGGTATAACCCTTTGCCACAAGCCTGGCCTTATAGGCGTCAAACTTGCCATCACCATCAGTCTTTCTCTTGTAGATTCACTTGTTCCCAATAGGCACTATGCCCTTAGGGCTGTCTAGTAGATTCCAGACCTAATTGACATGAATCGAGTCTATCTCAATGCGGAGTCTACATCTACCATCGCTTGGTCATAGGTCGTTGGGTCGGTCTCTTGGCTATCACTTGGAACCTCATGGAGACCCAACTCCTCCAAGTGCACAAGCCCATACCTCTTAGGTAAATGAGACACCCTACTAGACCTACGAGGTGGTTATACTTGTGTTTCAGAAGGTTCGGTTCCAGTTTCTTGCACAGGTGTCTCCCGAGGAGTTTCATTGTATTCTTCTAAAGAAATACTTCTACCTGCTCCGCCTTCCTGAATGAACTCATCTTCCAGGAAATGTGCTTGTAAAGCAACAGCGATCTTTAGATCTTCGGGCATGTAGAATAAATATCCTATCGTCCCAGATGGGAATCCAATGAAATGTCCCTTCGCGGACCTAGCTTCCAACTTTTCCACCTTTGTCTTCTTGATATAGGCGGGACATCCCCAAATCCTAATATGATTAAGACTTGGTTTTCTGCCCTCCCACATCTCATGTGGAGTTTTAGGAACGGATTTGAAAGGACATCTGTTCAAGATGTAAGCGGCAGTCAGGAGTGCATACCCCCACAGGTAAATTGGTAAGTCAGTATAGCCCAGCATGGAACGGACCATGTTCAACAAGGTCCGGTTCCTTCTTTCTGACACACCATTTAACTGAGGAGTACCTGGAGGAACTCGTCAAACTCCGTACTCATATACTCGCCACCTCGGTTCGACCGAAGTGCTTTGATATGATTACCAGTTTGTTTCTCGACTAGGGTCTTGAATTCCTGGAATTTCTCAAAGGCCTCGGATTTATGTTTCATTAAGTATGCATAACCATACCTAGTATGATCATATGTAAACGTAATGAAATATTGATATCCGTCATGTGCTATTTCCAAAGCACCACATATGTCAGTATGGATTAATCCCAGTTTATCAGTGGCTCTTTCAAAAGTCCCTGTGAAGGGGGACTTAGTCATTTTGCCTTTAAGGCAAGATTCACAAGTAGGAAAGGGATCCGATCCCAATGGACCCATAAGTCCATCTTTTTCCATCTTGTAAACCTTGGTCTGACCAACATGACCAAGTCTAAGATGCTATTTCAACACTTGATTGGTTTCATCCCTACCACGTTTTCTAGTCATAGTATTCACAACTACTTTGTTGCTGAGATTTAGATGATACAATCCATTTAACAATGTAACAGTACCCACTAGTTTATTTCTGAAATAAATTTTGCAGGAACCATCACCAATGAAAAATGAAAAGCCCTTTCGGTCCATGACCGGAATGGATACAATTTTTTTTGTGCCCCTTGGGTAAAACAAGTACATCTTCTAAAGTCAAAACAAAACTGGATTCTAAACCCAAAAGAAGTGATCCTATGTCGGTTGGCTCGACACTATGCCCGCTTCCGACTGTGATCATAACTTCTCCAGCTCCAAGCTTCCTACTTTGTTCCAGATCCTGATTCACGGTACAAATATGAGAACTAGCACCAGAATCCAGTATCCAGGAAGTAGAAAATATAGTAGCAGAACAATTTGTTTCCAAAACTAAAAGTTCTGTACCTGAAGTGCCATGAAGAATCGGACAGTCTCTAGCCCAGTGGCCCAGCTCACCACACTTGAGACAAGCATCATTCTTCTTCTTGTTCTTCGGAACCATCAGGGGCTTGCCCTTTCTCTTAAGGTCCTTAACTTGTGGTCCAGTTTGCTTCATGGACTTTTTCTTCTTATTCTTAGACCTCCGAGATACAGAAGAAATCAAAAGAGCAGACTCCTTCATCCGCGGAGTCTTCATCTGAGACTGAGAGGTCAGAAGTTTGTTCATTAGCCCAGCTAAATTACATGTAATCTCATTGCAGTTGAAGTTCATAACAAACTGTGAGAAGGAATCAGGGAGAGACTGTAGGATAAGGTCGGTTTGGAGGGAAGTATCCATTTTAAAATCAAGAGCCTCCAATCTCTCAATCATGGATATCATTTTGAGGACGTGTTCCCCAACCTTCTCACCTTCCTTCATCCTTGCACCGAAAAGTTGCTTGGATATCTCATATCTAGTAGTTCTGGTGTGCTCACCATAAAGTTCGGTTAAGTGAGATAGAATCTGCCTAGCAGAAGTCATTTTCTCATGAGATCTCTGAAGCTCATTAGACATAGAAGCCATCATGTATGCACAGACTTTTACGTCATCCTTAACCCACTTTTCGTGGTTTTCGATCTCTTTATTGGCTCTGGTCCGCACAGGAGGCACCGGAATGTCCGTCTCCAAGACGTATCCCAGTGCCTCTATACCGAGGAAAATCATCAGATTGCAGAGCCAGTCCACAAAGTTAGGTCCAATTAGGGTGTTCTTCTCGAGTAGAATTGCGAGTGGATTCATTGTCATATTGAGAGTTATGTCTGCATTAAGTATAACAGATTAATTAGTGACTTGTTATATTATGATCTGAGTATAGAATTAAGGTCTTTTCTATTCTTGTTACCCAGCTCCCACTATTTTTATCGGAATAACACACTCCCATGTGAAATCCGGAAGTATCATCGCTCTACTTCATAGTGGTGATCGAGTTCTTTATAAATTTTAATAGAGGGCAACCGAACAGGTTTCTAGTCTATTAATTTTCATAAAGTGGTGTCCAACACCAACCCATCTAATGGATGATTCGATCTTCTTTTTCTCCTTGTTCACTCCCCTCAACCTATATGGTTTCTATGGTTCGTGAACAAGTTAAGTTTATACCATCGACGTAAATCAGTTTCACAATTGAATCTTATCCGGCAACCTATCAGGTTTCTAGGGATAAAATTTGCTCCAACCGAAGGCATCCAATGGGCTCCCGGTAATTTATCCATCCTCCCCAAACGAATACCCCGATAACTCGGAAGCATAGCACATCCGGTTTGGATTTCAATTTCCCGAAAGCTCGATGGAGGGAAGGAAAACCTTGAAACCATATAAACTTAATAATTTGTCGTGGGAGAATTTTCGCGATTAACGTTACACTTTGCACATTAATCATTTAAGCGCGTTTGTGGCATTCATACAAAATGAAACAACCATTCACAACCTAGTTGCTACCAACATGTGGTTCATGGACCGTTCCTAGAAAACAAAAACTCCGTAATCTAATTACAAGTCTTCGTCTTGAATCTTCGTCTTCTCGAAATGGATCTTCCTCCGGTCTTCGTCATTACATATAAATTTTACATTGAAAATTGCATCCTAGATACAAATATTTCTAGTAAAATAAATAGGCTCAAAACGGCCTTTACAACCCAATCGAATAAAACAAACGATTCAAAACTAAGTCCACGAACCACATCCCCATTCAAAAAGCATTCATCTTATAAATACTAAATAAATGGAAAGCGTAGAGATACATTGATCCAATCAACAACACGAACCGATCCAATCGATTCACATAATCGGTAATATGAAAACGTTCAAAATAATTTGGTCGATCACAAGTATTCCAATAAATCAATTTTTCCTTATAAAATGAAATACCATAAATCATTTTAATCATATTAAATCCAATTTAAAATGTGGGAAATCATTTTTAGGAATAAACGAAGAAAACGAGCTCAAAACGAGTCCGAAATGGGCTTAACCGCGCCCGAAAACAACATTGGGCAGCAGTAGGGCTGCCCAGCCGGCCGCGGCCCCACCCAAGACCCACACAGCGGTCTGCAACAGCCACAGGCCACGGCCCCGAGCTCGGGCCACGGCCTCGCTTAGACCCTTCCGACCGTCCAACGGCTATTCGGGGCTAGTTTTTCGACCGGATATCCAATATCTATATTGTTCAAACAGATAAACTCCGATTCCGTTCCGATGTATTTATATCGATTAATAATCTAATTAATTAATCATATCAAATACATAATGACATAATTAATTTCTCCAAGAAATAATTATATTCATGAATTAAATTAATCACCCAATAATTTATTTAATTCGTTAGGCCGTAAATTAATTTATCTAATAAATTAATTTAGACATCCAATGTCCCAAATTAGATATCCAATATCTAATATTCATTATGAGAGAATAAGCTTGATTCATTCCGTCGTCAATCCTATTGTGCGACTCGCTAGGTCTGTCTCAGTCAGCAATGGGAGAAACCAAAGAGTAGTAGCACCACCTAGCCAGCCTGGCGGCCTACACTGTACCTCAACTGAGAACGAATGATTGGGATCATTCAAGAACATTCTGTCATGAATACCAGTATACCTATAAACCCTTCTTTCAAATGTCCCGATCAAGTTATAGGGTCACGGTCAGTCAAACCCTATCTGTACTTGACGCTATGCATGCGTTAATGCAAATCGAGATCATCGAGCTCTCGTGTATATAATACAACTAGCTCCAGTGTTTTGGCCAAAGACTTATGATCTCATCTGCCAATAACCGCATAAGACATATAACCCGCTCACTAACGGGAGAAAGAATTCTATCTTGGTATTCAGTTGGACCTGCTACTTGCCTGTTAAGATGCACGTCGAGGTTGACCCCCACCTCCCGGTTTATAGGGTCGAACTACTCTAATGAAAATCTTAACGTCACAAGCACATCCCTACTAAATCCTCAAGTCGAAGGTTCACGAATACCTATCACAACCTTTCTATTCCGTCATTGACTGTCCCGGAGTAAAATCCGTGTGACGAATCGAGGGTGAGTCGGTTCGAGTATACTAATCCAATTAGCATACCTATAACATGTGCTCCCACTAACAATTAGCACAACCTTTCGATTCCGTCATTGACTGTCCCGGAGTGAAATCCTAATACGTCATACAAGTCTTCGCATAAACTTAACGCCCAGTCAAGTTTCATCAACTTGCGAACGATTAAGTATTTGAGCTATAAACCTTTCCAGTGCCAACTCCTCTATCCACTAAGGAGTGGAACGTTTTGCTCTCAAATACACGGACTAGTTTCTACATGTATATTTACAAGTTAAGAATGTCAGTAACTACCAGAAAATAAAGAAACATCCATTGCCTTATATAAATGATTTACATAATTACAAGTACGATGCCCTCAATCAACATCCTCTGAGTGGCATTCGAGGGCATACTCCTAACAATCTCCCACTTGCACTCAATGCCACACACTATGGTATCTAATACCCATGTTCTCCAGATGACGCTCCAAGCTAGTCTGAGAAAGTGGCTTGGTCAGTAGATCAACGACGTTGTCGGCTGAGTCTACTCTATGCAGTACAATGTATCCCTTGCGAACAAATTCTCTTACGAGATGATACTTCCTCTCAATGTGCTTGGTGCTATTGTGAAATCTCGGCTCCTTGATCGTACATGGCTCCGTCGTTGTCGTGATACAATGAGCAGGAAGCTCAACACATGGTATCACTTGAAGTTCTCCCAGAAACTTCTTAATGTAGAACCCTTCCTTGGAAGCCTCCGAGGCTGCTTGATACTCATCCTGACAGGTGGAATCAGCAGTCGCGCTTTGCTTGGTGCTATGCCAAGATACTGCTCCTCCATTAAGAGTAAATATGTAGCCAGAAGTAGACATCGAATCGTCCTTCAGTCCTTGGAAGTCTGAGTCAGTGAATCCCACCACATCCAATTCTCCACCGCCATACATCAGGACCATATCTCTAGTCCTTTTCAAGTACTTGAGAACGTTCTTTATGGCAGTCCAATGTTCCCTACCTGGGTTTGCCTGAAACCTACTCACCACGCTTACAGCATGCGCAATGTCAGGTCTCGTACACAACATAGCATACATAAGGCTACCCACGGCCGAAGCATATGGTATATTACTCATTTTCTTTCATTGTTCCTCACTTTGAGGAAACATCTTCAAGGAGAGTTTTATTCCATGTCGCATCGGTAGGAACCCTCTTTTAGAATCATCTATCTTAAATCGCTTTAAGATTTTATCTATATAGAGGGGTTGGGAAAGATCTATTGTTCTCTTCTCTCTATCCCGGTAGAGTCGAACTCCAAGAAGCCCAGCAAGGAAAGCCCGAAGGGCGATATAGGTGGCTTCTCCCAAGTCTTTCATGGAGAAATTACTCGAAAGCCAAGCTTTCACAGAACTGAGCATTTCGTTATCATTTCCTATTAGTAGAATATCATCCACATATAGTACTAAGAATGCAATCTTGCTCCCACTAACCCTCTTGTATACACAAGGTTTCTCCTCATTTTGCATGAAGTGAAACACTTTGACCGCCTCTTCGAAACGAAGGTTCCAACTACGCGACGCTTGCTTCAGTCCATAAATGGAACGCTGAAGCTTGCACACTTTCTGAATATCGACTTCGGACACAGAGCCTTTAGTCTAATCCATATAGATTTACTCCTCGAGGAATCCATTAAGGAAAGCTGTCTTTACGTCCATTTTCCATATCTCATAATCGTGGTAGGCAGCTATAGCAACCATCATGCGAATAGACTTGATCATGGCTACGGGCGAGAAGGTATCGTGGTAATCGATCCCTTCCTTCTGGGTATAACCCTTTGCCACAAGCCTGGCCTTATAGGCGTCAACCTTGCCATCACCATCAGTCTTTCTCTTGTAGATTCACTTGTTCCCAATAGGCATTATGCCCTTGGGGTGGTCTAGTAGATTCCAGACCTAATTGACATGCATCGAGTCTATCTCAGCGCGGAGTCTACATCCACCATCGCTTGGTCATAGGTCGTTGGGTCGGTCTCTTGGCTATCACTTGGAACCTCATGGAGACCCAGCTCCTCCAAGTGCACAAGCCCATACCTCTCAGGTAAATGAGACACCCTACTAGACCTACGAGGTGGTTGTACTTGTGTTTCAGAAGGTTCGGTTCTAGTTTCTTGCACAGGTGTCTCCCGAGGAGTTTCATTGTATTCTTCTAAAGAAATACTTCTACCTGCTCCGCCTTCCTGAATGAACTCATCTTCCAGGAAGTGTGCTTGTAAAGCAACAACGATCTTTAGATCTTCGGGCATGTAGAATAAATATCCTATCATCCTAGATGGGAATCCAATGAAACGTCCCTTCGCGGACCTAGCTTCCAACATTTCCACCATAGTCTTCTTGACATAGGCGGGACATCCCCAAATCCCAATATGATTAAGACTTGGTTTCCTGCCCTCCCACATCTCATGTGGAGTTTTAGGAACGGATTTGGAAGGACATCTGTTCAAGATGTAAGCGGCAGTCAGGAGTGCATATCCCCACAGGTAAATTGGTAAGTCAGTATAGCCCAGCATGGAACGAACCATGTTCAACAAGGTCCGGTTCCTTCTTTCTGACACACCATTTAACTGAGGAGTACCTGGAGGTGTTAGTTGTGAAACTATTCCATGTTCCTTAAGGAACTCGTCAAACTCCGTACTCATATACTCGCCACCTCGGACTGATCGAAGTGCTTTGATATGATTACCAGTTTGTTTCTCGACTAGGGCCTTGAATTCCTGGAATTTCTCAAAGGCCTCGCATTTATGTTTCATTAAGTATACATAACCATACATAGTATGATCATTTGTAAACGTAATGAAATATCGATATCCGTCATGTGCTGCTTCCAAAGCACCATATACGTCGGTATGGATTAATCCCAGTTTATCAGCGGCTCTTTCAAAAGTCCCTGTGAAGGGGGACTTAGTCATTTTGCCTTTAAGGCAAGATTCACAAGTAGGAAAGGGATCCGATCCCAATGGACCCATAAGTCCATCTTTTTCCATCTTGTAAACCTTGGTCTGACCAACATGACCAAGTCTAAGATGCTATTTCAACACTTGATTGGTTTCATCCCTACCACGTTTTCTAGTCATAGTATTCACAACTACTTTGTTGCTGAGATTTAGATGATCCAATCCATTTAACAATGTAACAGTACCCACTAGTTTATTTCTGAAATAAATTTTGCAGGAACCATCACCAATGAAAAATGAAAAGCCCTTTCGGTCCATGACCGGAATGGATACAATTTTTTTTGTGCCCCTTGGGCAAAACAAGTACATCTTCTAAAGTCAAAACAAAACTGGATTCTAAACCCAAAAGAAGTGATCCTATGTCGGTTGGCTCGACACTATGCCCGCTTCCGACTGTGATTATAACTTCTCTAGCTCCAAGCTTCCTACTTTGTTCCAGATCCTGATTCACGGTACAAATATGAGAACTAGCACCAGAATCCAATATCTAGGAAGTAGAAAATATAGTAGCAGAACAATTTGTTTCCAAAACTAAAAGTTCTGTACCTGAAGTGCCATGAAGAATCGGACAGTCTCTAGCCCAGTGGCCCAGCTCACCACACTTGAGACAAGCATCATTCTTCTTCTTGTTCTTCGGAACCATCGGGGGCTTGCCCTTTCTCTTAAGGTCCTTAACTTGTGGTCCAGTTTGCTTCTTGGACTTTTTCTTCTTATTCTTAGACCTCCGAGATACAGAAGAAATCAAAAGAGCAGACTCCTTCATCCGCGGAGTCTTCATCTGAGACTGAGAGGTCACAAGTTTGTTCATTAGCCCAGCTAAATTACATGTAATCTCATTGCAGTTGAAGTTCATAACAAACTGTGAGAAGGAATCAGGGAGAGACTGTAGGATAAGGTCGGTTTGGAGGGAAGTATCCATTTTAAAATCAAGAGCCTCCAATCTCTCAATCATGGATATCATTTTGAGGACGTGTTCCCCAACCTTCTAACCTTCCTTCATCCTTGCACCGAACAGTTGCTTGGATATCTCATATCTAGTAGTTCTGGTGTGCTCACCATAAAGTTCGGTTAAGTGAGATAGAATATGCCTAGCAGAAGTCATTTTCTCATGAGCTCTCTGAAGCTCATTAGACATAGAATCCATCATGTATGCACGGACTTTTACGTCATCCTTAACCCACTTTTCGTGGTTTTCGATCTCTTGATTGGCTCTGGTCCGCACAGGAGGCACCGGAATGTCCATCTCTAAGACGTATCCCAGTGCCTCTATACCGAGGACAATCATCAGATTGCAGAGCCAGTCCACAAAGTTAGGTCCAATTAGGGTGTTCTTCTCGAGTAGAATTGCGAGTGGATTCATTGTCATATTGAGAGTTATGTCTGCATTAAGTATAACAAATTAATTAGTGACTTGTTATATTATGATCTGAGTATAGAATTAAGGTCTTTTCTATTCTTGTTACCCAGCTCCCACTATTTTTATCGGAATAACACACTCCCATGTGAAATCCGGAAGTATCATCGCTCTACTTCATAGTGGTGATCGAGTTCTTTATAAATTTTAATAGAGGGCAACCGAACAGGTTTCTAGTCTATTAATTTTCATAAAGTGGTGTCCAACACCAACCCATCTAATGGATGTTTCGATCTTCTTTTTCCCCTTGTTCACTCCCCTCAACCTATATGGTTTCTATGGTTCGTGAACAAGTTAAGTTTATACCATCGACATAAATCAGTTTCACAATTGAATCTTATCCGGCAACCTATCAGGTTTCTAGGGATAAAATTTGCTTCAACCGAAGGCATCCAATGCGCTCCCGGTAATTTATCCATCCTCCCCGAACGACTACCCCAATAACTCGGAAGCATAGCACATCCGGTTTGGATTTCAATTTCCCGAAAGCTCGATGGAGGGAAGGAAAACCTTGAAACCATATAAACTTAATAATTTGTCGTGGGAGAATTTTCGCGATTAACGTTAGACTTTGCACATTAATCATTTAAGCGCGTTTGTGGCATTCATACAAAATGAAACAACCATTCACAACCTAGTTGCTACCAACATGTGGTTCATGGACCGTTCCTAGAAAACAAAAATCCGTAATCTAATTACAAGTCTTCGTCTTGAATCTTCGTCTTCTCGAAATGGATCTTCCTCTGGTCTTCGTCATTACATATAAATTTTACATTGAAAATTGGATCCTAGATACAAATATTTCTAGTAAAATAAATAGGCTCAAAACGGCCTTTACAACCCAATCGAATAAAACAAACGATTCAAAACTAAGTCCACGAACCACATCCCCATTCAAAAAGCATTCATCTTATAAATACTAAATAAATGGAAAGGGTAGAGATACATTGATCCAATCAACAACACGAACCTATCCAATCGATTCACATAATCGGTAATATGAAAACGTTCAAAATAATTCGGTCGATCACAAGTATTCCAATAAATCAATTTTCCCTTATAAAATGAAATACCATAAATCATTTTAATCATATTAAATCCAATTTGAAATGTGGGAAATCATTTTTAGGAATACACGAAGAAAACGAGCTCAAAACGAGTCCGAAATGGGCTTAACCGCGCCCGAAAACAACATTGGGCAGCAGTAGGGCTGCCCAGCAGCCCTGGGCCGCGGCCCCCAGTCCAGTACCCACACAGGCGGTCTGCAACAGCCCTGGGCCACGGCCCCCGAGCTCTGGGCCACGGCCCCCTGCTTCCGGACCCCTTCCGGACCGTCCAACGGCTATTCGGGGCTAGTTTTTCGACCGGATATCCAATATCTATATTGTTCAAACAGATAAACTCCGATTCCGTTCCGATGTATTTATATCGATTAATAATCTAATTAATTAATCATATCAAATACATAATGACATAATTAATTTCTCCAAGAAATAATTATATTCATGAATTAAATTAATCACCCAATAATTTATTTAATTCGTTAGGCCGTAAATTAATTTATCTAATAAATTAATTTAGACATCCAATGTCCCAAATTAGATATCCAATATCTAATATTCATTATGAGAGAATAAGCTTGATTCATTCCGTCGTCAATCATATTGTGCGACTCGGTAGGTCTGTCTCAGTCAGCAATGGGAGGAACCAAAGAGTAGTAGCACCACCTAGCCAGCCTGACGGCCTACACTATACCTCAACTGAGAACGAATGATTGGGATCATTCAAGAACATTCTGTCATGAATACTAGTATACCTATAAACCCTTCTTTCAAATGTCCCGATCAAGTTATAGGGTCACGGTCAGTCAAACCCTATCTGTACTTGACGCTATGCATGCGTTAATGCAAATCGAGATCATCGATCTCTCGTGTATACAATACAACTAGCTCCAATGTTTTGGCCAAAGACTTATGATCTCATCTGCCAATAACCGCATAAGACATATAACCCGCTCACTAACGGGAGAAAGAATTCTATCTTGGTATTCAGTTGGACCTGCTACTTGCTTGTTAAGATGCACGTCGAGGTTGACCCCCACCTCCCGGTTTATAGGGTCGAACTACTCTAATGAAAATCTTAACGTCACAAGCACATCCCTACTAAATCCTCAAGTCGAAGGTTCACGAATACCTATCACAACCTTTCGATTCCGTCATTGACTGTCCCGGAGTGAAATCCGTGTGACGAATCGAGGGTGAGTCGGTTCGAGTATACTAATCCAATTAGCATACCTATAACATGTGCTCCCACTAACAATTAGCACAACCTTTCGATTCCATCATTGGCTGTCCCGGAGTGAAATCCTAATACGTCAAACAAGTCTTCACATAAACTTAACGCCCAGTCAAGTTTCATCAACTTGCGAACGATTAAGTATTTGAGCTATAAACCTTTCCAGTGCCAACCCCTCTATCCACTAAGGAGTGGAACGTTTTGCTCTCAAATACATGGACTAGTTTCTACATGTATATTTACAAGTTAAGAATGCCAGTAACTACCAGAAAATAAAGAAACATCCATTGCCTTATATAAATGATTTACATAATTACAAGTACAATGCCCTCAATCAACATCCTCTGAGTGGCATTCGAGGGCATACTCCTAACAATCTCCCACTTGCACTCAATGCCACACACTATGGTATCTAATACCCATGTTCTCCAGATGACGCTCCAAGCTAGTCTGAGAAAGTGGCTTGGTCAGTAGATCAACGACGTTGTCGGCTGAGTCTACTCTATGCAGTACAATGTATCCCTTGCGAACAAATTCTCTTACGAGATGATACTTCCTCTCAATGTGCTTGGTGCTATTGTGAAATCTCGGCTCCTTGGACTGTGCTACAGCTCCGTCGTTGTCGCAGTACAGCGGAGCAGGAAGCTCAACACATGGTATCACTTGAAGTTCTCCCAGAAACTTCTTAATGTAGAACCCTTCCTTGGAAGCCTCCGAGGCTGCTTGATACTCATCCTGACAGGTGGAATCAGCAGTCGCGCTTTGCTTGGTGCTATGCCAAGATACTGCTCCTCCATTAAGAGTAAATATGTAGCCAGAAGTAGACATCGAATCGTCCTTCAGTCCTTGGAAGTCTGAGTCAGTGAATCCCACCACATCCAATTCTCCACCGCCATACATCAGAACCATATCTCTAGTCCTTTTCAAGTACTTGAGAACGTTCTTTACGGCAGTCCAATGTTCCCTACCTGGGTTTGCCTGAAACCTACTCACCACGCTTACAGCATGCGCAATGTCAGGTCTCGTACACAACATAGCATACATAAGGCTACCCACGGCTGAAGCATATGGTATATTACTCATTTTCTTTCGTTGTTCCTCACTTTGAGGACACATCTTCAAGGAGAGTTTTATTCCATGTCGCATCGGTAGGAACCCTCTTTTAGAATCATCCATCTTAAATCGCTTTAAGATTTTATCTATGTAGAGGGCTTGGGAAAGATCTATTGTTCTCTTCTCTCTATCCCGGTAGAGTCGAATTCCAAGAAGCCCAGCGAGGAAAGCCCGAAGGGTGATATAGGTGGCTTCTCCCAAGTCTTTCATGGATAAATTACTCGAAAGCCAAGCTTTCACAGAACTGAGCATTTCGATATCATTTCCTATTAGTAGAATATCATCCACATATAGTACTAAGAATGCGATCTTTCTCCCACTAACCCTCTTGTGTACACAAGGTTCCTCCTCATTTTGCATGAAGTGAAGCTCTTTGACCGCCTCTTCAAAACGAAGGTTCCAACTACGCGACGCTTGCTTCAGTCCATAAATGGAACGCTAAAGCTTGCACACTTTCTGAATATCGACTTCGGACACAGAGCCTTTAGTCTAATCCATATAGATTTCCTCCTCGAGGAATCCTGTAAGGAAAGTCGTCTTTACGTCCATTTTCCATATCTCATAATCGTGGTAGGCAGCTATAGCAAGCATCATGCGAATAGACTTGATCATGGCTACGGTCGAGAAGGTATCGTGGTAATCGATCCCTTCCTTCTGGGTATAACCCTTTGCCACAAGCCTGGACTTATAGGCGTCAACCTGGCCATCACCATCAGTCTTTCTCTTATAGATTCACTTGTTCCCATTAGGAACTATGCCCTTGGGGTGGTCTAGTAGATTCCAGACCTAATTGACATGAATCGAGTCTATCTCAATGCGGAGTCTACATCTACCATCGCTTGGTCATAGGTCGTTGGGTCGGTCTCTTGGATATCACTTGGAACCTCATGGAGACCCAGCTCCTCCAAGTGCACAAGCCCATACCTCTCAGGCAAATGAGACACCCTACTAGACCTACGAGGTGGTTGTACTTGTGTTTCAGAAGGTTCGGTTCCAGTTTCTTGCACAGGTGTCTCCCGAGGAGTTTCAATGTATTCTTCTAAAGAAATACTATTACCTGCTCCGCCTTCATGAATGAACTCATCTTCCAGGAAGTGTGTTTGTAAAGCAACAACGATCTTTCGATCTTCGGGCATGTAGAATAAATATCCTATCATCCCAGATGGGAATCCAATGAAACGTCCCTTCGCGGACCTAGCTTCTAACATTTCCACCTTAGTCTTCTTGACATAGGCGGGACATCCCCAAATCCTAATATGATTAAGACTTGGTTTCCTGCCCTCCCACATCTCATGTGGAGTTTTAGGAACGGATTTGGAAGGACATCTGTTCAAGATGTAAGCGGCAGTCAGGAGTGCATACCCCCACAGGTAAATTGGCAAGTCAGTATAGCCCAGCATGGAACGAACCATGTTTAACAAGGTCGGGTTCCTTCTTTCTGACACACCATTTAACTGAGGAGTACCTGGAGGTGTTAGTTGTGAAACTATTCCATGTTCCTTAAGGAACTCGTCAAAATCCGTACTCATATACTCGCCACCTCGGTCTGATCGAAGTGCTTTGACATGATTACCAGTTTGTTTCTCGACTAGGGCCTTGAATTCCTGGAATTTCTCAAAGGCCTCGGATTTATGTTTCATTAAGTATACATAACCATACCTAGTATGATCATCTGTAAACGTAATGAAATATTGATATCCGTCATGTGCTGCTTCCAAAGCACCACATACGTCTGTATGGATTAATCCCAGTTTATCAGCGGCTCTTTCAAAAGTCCCTGTGAAGGGGGACTTAGTCATTTTGCCTTTAAGGCAAGATTCACAAGTAGGAAAGGGATCCGATCCCAATGGACCCATAAGTCCATCTTAAGGCACCAAAACAAGCAATGAGACTATGCGTTAACGCGGCCTAAGGCTGCCGCGTTGACGCGACCATGTCAAGCCAAGTGAATGTATGTCATGAAACACGGCACCAACATAATCAAGGAGACCATGCATTAACGCGACCTAAGGCTCGCGTTGACGCGCCCATCGGGTTTAAAAGGCACTTTGACATGTTCACTTAAATGGGACGACCGACGAGTCATGCCGAAAGGACCTTTATGGTGATTTCAATCTAACAGAGGTCTAGAATATATGATAAACATGGGTCTTAGGTGCCCGAGTACACAAATCAACAAGCGTTTACAACACAGTTAAACAATTTAAGGACTCAAATAATGCAACGACAACGACAATTTAGATACAAGGTTTTGATACAAAGAATTTGAGATTTACAACAACGAACAATCAACTACGATACGAAGGAAGGATTCCAATTCCATGTCTAATCAACTATCAATCAATTAAATAACCAACTACTAAATCAATATTTATGATCAAATGCATTTCTATCATTTCAAATCTTCAATTCCTTTTTCAACATAATGATTATGCGATGAAATGTAACATGCGAATCATGTGGCGTGAAATGCAATAACATCTAATTCAAGCAATTCATCATGTTGATTTCCCTACACGCGACCACACGTAAGTAATCCATCATATTTCACGCATCAAAAACATCAAATTCATCCCAAATCACCCCACACCCGTAGTTTCACCCTAGGAGAGGAAAATTCGAAATTCGCATCTAATCTGTTGATTTCTTCCATTCTTGTGCAAGGTATGTGCTATTTATTATCTTTAGTGCAGTGTTTTGCAGAAGATAAGCTTCTTGAACTATGGTTTTGCATAGAATTCGAGCATGAGGTTGAACTTTAACCTAGGGCTAGGTTTTGCAAGAATTTTAGTGCTCTTTCGCTGGTCATTGGTTAATTGCATTGCCTTGTGCCTGATTAATCCTTAGTGCTTGATTAGTTTATGTTGGGAGTCTATTTTCGTGTGAATCATGCATTCTTTAAATTTCTCACTTGTCATGGTTCCACTGTTTTGCTTATGTAGTTACATGTTTGAGGTTTTGAGTTGATTTGCACGTATGAATTTGCTGTTCTGACTTGATTTTGTTTGTGCATCTTATGGTGCGCAATTCACACATTGTGTGTTTTGCGTACAAATTCTTTTAGGATGACACCTCCGACCAGCCGCTGCTTAAAGGATCAAAGAGTACATTGAAGGGCACCGATAAGTCTATCCGGGAATCTTCCGATAGGCGAGTCGTGATTGTAGAAGAGAATCCTCAACTGGTGATGGTAGTTTGTGCAAATCCGCAGCGCAATGCGAAACAAAACTGAGAAAGCAAAGAAACAAGTGGTAGAAGAAGCGGCCAAGGAAAAAGCTCGAGGCAACAGTTGCTGGAATCGTTAATTATTTTAATTTTATTTTATAAAATTAAATATCATAGGATCGATCTACGTTCCGAGTAGATGATCGTGGTATATTCACTTTCTCCAAACCGATTCCCGGTGAGTGAGAAATAGTGAATTAAAGTTTGTTACTTAATTGTGAATTAATAAGGGATGGTATCCCATATTGAATAATGAACCATCATTATTCTAGTATATAAGGAGTTACCATTATTCATGTAATAATTAATGGCATATGTGTATGGGCTTAAAGTCCACACGTGCGCCGCCGCCGCCCGCCTCGGCCGCGGCCGCATGCCGCGAGCCGCGTGCCGCATGCCGCGAGCCGCGTGTCGTGGACCTTGGACCTTGGACCTTGGCCTTGATCTTGGATCTTGGCAATTATCTTTGGGCTGTTCTTTGGGCTGTTCTTTGGGCCTGATCATAGACTTGGTCTTAGGCTAGGTCTTGGCATGCCTAAAGAACTTTTTGGACAAGCTCAACAACGTAGTTGGGCTCGTATGTGCACATATGGATGTCCAGATACATCCCTCGAGCGGTTAAGGAGTTGAATACGGTCCAGGTGCGTCCTGACTGTTCAAATTCAGTCCAACCCGGAAGTAACCTACCATGTATTATGTGGAGGAGTGATTGGTAAGTCTGAATTCTCTAACTCCTGCCAACTTTTGAAATTCGAAACTCCTGTGTTCAATGCAGGCATGAATGCCTGCATTATGACAGCCATAAGGGCTGTGTTTAAACCCTCCTGCAGGTGTGAATGGCTTATAAATAGGCATGCGTTCCTTTGCTTCTGCACATGCAATTTTCGAAACTCTGGCATACAGCATAAAGCATGCAGTTCATAGTTCATAGTAACAGCTTCGTCCTCACCTCGTTCAAGTTCGTCGGAGCTCGTAGGTCTTGTGGTGCTACTACCTTCGAGACGTTGCTGTTTTATCTTTGTGGGCGATATGTCAGAATCGAGAGCACTACCGGAGCGTATTTCATCTTACGGATAGAGGATTCCTCGACTCGGCATTAGTTTACGGTTTTATAATTTATTTTCTTGTATTTTCAATTCTGTTTTCAGTTTTGTATTTTCATTTCCGTACGAGTTTGTAGTTTCTGTTTTTGAGTTGTAATATTTGTATTCGAGTTATAATTTATTTTTCCACCTAGCAAATTTCAACGACAGAATTCCAACAAGCGCAAGACGAAATTATTACTTGCTAAATCCGACAACTGGAGATGACGACCGCTGCTTCCACCGACTCGAACACCATCGTTGCCTTTGCCTCCGCGACCGCCGCTTCGACTGTGACAAACACCATTGCCGCAACCATGTCCAGCATGATGAGCTCAACTTACTCATCAACAACTCCATAGGTATTTTTGAACCCCTTTCTAACTACCGGTGGATCCACCTCGAGTGGCACCGTAGGTTCCACTTTTAGTGGTACCATTGGATCCATGTTAGAATCTAGTATTGGAGCCTACGGGTTCAACACGAGTGGTTCCTTTTTTGGAACAACCTCGGGGCCAAGTATGATGCCTGCCGCTGAGAAGCCACCAAAGTTTGGTGGAGCCGACTTTAAAAGGTGGCAACAGAAGATGCTGTTCTATTTGACAACATTGGGCTTTGCGAACTTCCTTAAGGAAGATGCGCCACTAGTGCCAAGTGCTCAAGAGACTAGTTTCACAGTCCGAGCTGCCTATGACAACTGGCACAATGGAGACTATCTTTATAAAAACTTTATTCTGAATTCTTTAGAAGATAGTTTGTACAATGTTACTCTATTGTAAACACATCAAAAGAGATGTGGGATGCACTTGAAAAGCAGTACCGTAGTGATGATGCAGGTACAAAGAAGTTTGTAGTTGCCAAATATTTGGACTACAAGATGGTTGACTCAAAACCAATCATGGAATAAGTGCAAGAGTTCCAACTCATCATTCATGATGTCAATGCCGAGGGAATGGTCCTACCGGACGCTATTACTGTTGCAACTGTGATCGAGAAGTTGCCCCCTAGTTGGAAAGACTTCAAGAGCTACCTCAAGTACAAGCGAAAGGAGATGACTCTTGAAGACTTGATTGTGAAATTGTGCATCGAGTCTGACGTGCGCAAAAATGATCATAAACCAAAAGGCCTGATTGATGCTAAGGTCAATCTGTTGGAGCATGGCAGTCCCTCCAATAAAAGAGCTCGCCCAAGTGTCCAAAACAAGAATAAAGGGAAGCAACCATTCAAGAAATTTGATGGCGATTGCTTCAACTGTGGCAAACATGGGCACGCGGCGAAGGACTTCCGAAAGACAACAAAAAGAAGAAACATGTTACCAACATTGTCGAGACTAACAGCGAGTGGAAAGAGGATGACCTTGCTGATGTGGTCACCAAGGAGGTCAACCACGTTGAGAACCAAGGTGCTTAGTACGTCGACACCGGTGCGATCGCCCACGTTGGTGCCGATAGGAGCCAGTTTAAGAACTATCAAGTTGTTGAGGGGATGAAGCTCAACATGGGGAATCCAGCTTCATCTGAAATTATCGGAGTTGGAGAAATGGATCTCAAACTTATGTCCGGATAGACACTCACCTTGAAGAATGTGCTTCATGTTCCGGATATGAGGAATAACATGATCTCAGGCTCTATACTAGTTAAAAAGGGGTTTAAACTAGTGTTTGAGTCGATAGAATTATCATAAAAAGTTTGATAGGTTTCTTGGTAAGGGTTACCTCATGGAGGGACTCTTTAAACTTAATGCTTTGGCTAAGCGCCCGTAACCAAGTCTGCTAATGAAAATGCTACCGCTTCCTCTTATTTGATCGAGTGTTCTAATTTATGGCATTGTAGATTAGGTCATGTGAATCTAAATGCTATAAAAAAATTAGTAAACTTAGATTTACTAAATTTAAATGAAGTCAATACTCAAAACAAATGTGAGATTTGTGTTGAAGCAAAAATGACGAAACTTCCGTTTCATTCGGTAAAACGGATCACAAAACCCCTTGAATTAATTCACACAGACGTGTGTGATTTAAAGTTTGTGCAAACTAGAGGTGGTAAGAAGTACTTTATCACTTTCATCGATGACTGCACAAGATATTGTTATCTTTATCTTTTTAGAAGTAAAGATGAGGCTATTGAAGCTTTTAAGAACTTCAAGAATGAAGCCGAGAATCAATTAGACTGTTGTATTAAGATGGTTTGAAGCGATAGAGGTGGCGAATATGTAGCCCCGTTTGAGGAATTATGCGACGAGAGTGGTATAATTCATCAAACAACAGCTCCATATGCACCACAATCTAATGGCATTGCTGAACGTAAGAATCGAACACTTAAAGATATGATGAATGCCTTGTTGATTAGTTCAGGGTTGCCCCTGAACATGTGGGGGGAAGTTGTCTTGACAGCCAACTACATATTGAACAAGATTCCACGCAAAGGTAAGGATATTACCCCCTATGAGTTGTGGAAAGGTAGAAAACCTTCATACAAATATCTCAAAGTGTGAGGGTGTTTGGCTAAGGTTGAGGTGCCTCTACCTAAACAAGTTAAAATCGGATCTAAGACGGTCGATTGTATCTTTATTGGGTATGCACTGAATAGTGGTGCCCATCGGTTTGTTATCCACAAGTCAGAAGTACCTGAAATGACTGTGGGAACAACAATTGAATCAAGGAATGCTGTATTCTTTGAAAACATTTATCCTTGTAAGGACAATGATAAAGTTGAGAACAATTCTAGCAATAGAGTTGAAGATGAAGGAACAAGTTCAAAACATGTGGATGTAGATCCAAAGTCACGTAAGCGATCGAGATCTAATCTGGAAGATGTAGAACTGAGATGTGGTAGTAGGGTTAGGACACCAAAGACATTTGGACCTGACTACATAGCATTCATGTTGGATGAAGGACCAACATCGATCAAAGTAGCTTATGCTAGACCAGACGAGTTGCTCTGGAAAGAAGTCATTCAGAGTGAAATTGACTCAATTTTACAAAACCAAACTTGGGTTTTGGTTGATTTACCTGAAGGTTGTAAGCCCTTAGGATGCAAATGGATTCTTAAAAGAAAGTATAAGGCTGATGGGTCAATTGACAAGTAGAAAGCTCGTTTAGTAGTCAAAGGTTTCAAGCAGAAGGAAGGGTATGATTTTTTCGATACCTATTCACCTGTAACGAGAATTACATCTATTCGAGTACTTCTCGCGATTGCTGCTTTGAACGATCTTGAGATTCATCAAATGGATGTTAAGACTGCTTTTCTTAATGGTGATTTGGATGAAGAGATCTATATGGAACAACCTGAAGGGTTTGTAGTACCTGGACAAGAGAAAGAGGTATGCAAACTAGTTAAGTCTATATATGGATTGAAACAAGCTCCACTACAGTGGCACTTAAAATTTGATAATGTAATGTTATCAAATGGTTTTAAAATAAACGTGTTTGATAAATGTGTTTATATTAAGAAGACTAATAACGGCTATGTTATTGTGTGTCTTTATATAGATGATATGTTAATCATGGGCAACAATATACAAGTAATTAATGATACTAAAAACATGTTAAAAAGAAATTTTTGACATGAAAGACATTGGGCCATCCGATGTGATTCTTGGAATAAAAATTTTGAGAAAATCAAATGGAATCATCTTGACACAATCTCACAATCCCGAGAAAGTTCTCAAGAAGTTTAATGCTTTTGATAGCTTGCCGGCTAAGACCCCAATAGATTTAAATGATCACTTGAGCAAAAATCGAGGGGAGCCCGTTGCACAAGAAGAATATGCACGAGTCATTAGGTGTTTATGTATCTTACAAATTGCACTCGACCCGATTTAGCTTGCGTTGTGAACAAATTAAGTCGTTACACGAGCAATCCAAGCAAAGAGCATTCGAAAGCTCTCGTAAGAGTTTTGAGGTACTTATAGTATACTCAAAACCTTGGGTTACACTATTCGAGATACCCCCTGGTACTTGAAGGGTACTGTGATGCGAATTGGATATCCGATACGAAAAGTTCATTTTCTACAAGTGGTTACGTGTTTACCATTAGGGGTGGAACTGTCTCGTGGAAGTCTGCGAAACAAACGTGTATAGCCCGATCCACCATGGAATCGGAATTCATAGCTTTGGACAAAGCTGGTGAAAAATCCGAGTGGCTCAGAAACTTTCTAGAAGATATTCCATGTTGGTCAAAGCCAGTGCCTGCAGTGATGATTCACTGTGATAGCCAAGCTGCTATTGGTAGGGCAAGAAGTAACGTGTATAATAGAAAGTCTCGACATATTCGTCGACGCCATAATACCGTGAGATATTCAATCAAAAGTGGGGTTATCTCTATTGACTATGTGAGGTCAGTGGATAATCTAGCGGATCTGCTAACCAAAGGGTTAAATCGTGATCAAATGAATAAATTGCTAGAGGGAATGAGTTTAAAATCCACAAATTGAGAATTATCATAGTGGTAACCCAACCAAGATGACTGGAGATCCCAAGAACTTGGTTCAATGGGAGAACTAAGCTATGAGAGTTCGTGTGAAACACTCATCTAAGTTTATTTCCTATAGAGGAATTGAGTGTTGAAAGCTTGCCTAGTAGTGAGGTTAAGTCTATGACTTTTAATGATTCTTAAAGACTTCGAGAAGGTTGAGTATGGCAAGATACTCGGTAAAGAATCACCTATATGAGTGAGAAGTGGGGGCCGCTTCATGAAATACACTTATGAATCCAATGGGTGTCCAAGGCCCGCAAAGGACACAAAATATGAGAACGGATGAGGTTGAGATGTTCAAGTGTTAGCACCATTGTCTCGGTGCACGCCTTGGGGGAATAGTTTAAAGCATCAAGCCACTAATCTTCCTGTATACCCGATGATGTTAACTATGGAAGGTTTAAAGTCACGAACTACCTATCCTTATACTTTAACGCCTCTTGAGGACCGAGCTTGAGTCTGCATATTACATTTGGACTATTTTCACTCATGTGGGGGATTGTTGGAATCATTAATAATTTTAATTTTATTTTGTAAAATTAAATATCATAGGATCGATCTACGTTCCAAGTATATGATCGTGGTATATTCACTTCCTCTAAACTGATTCTCGGTGAGTGAGAAATAGTGAATTAAAGTTTGTCACTTAATTGTAAATTAATAAGGGATGATATACCACATTGAATAACGAACCATCATTATTCTAGTATATAAGGAGTTACCTTTATTCATGTAATAATTAATGGCATATGTGTATGGGCTTAAAGCCAACACGCGCGCACATGCGCGCGCCGCCGCCGCCCGCCCGCCCCGCCTCGGCCGCGGCCGCGACCTTAGACCTTGGACCTTGGCCTTGATCTTGATCTTGATCTTGGACTTGGATCTTGGATCTTGGATCTTTGTCAATTTGTCTTTGGGCTGTTCTTTGGGCCTGGTCGTGGACTTGGTCTTGGGCTAGGCCTTGGCATGCCTAAAGAACTTTTTGGACAAGCTCAACAACGTAGTTGGGATCGTATGTGCACATAAGGATGTCCAGATACATCTCTCAAGCGGTTAAGGAGCTGAATACAGTCCAGGAGCGTCCTGAATGTTCAAATTTAGTCCAACCCGGAAGTAACCTCCCAGGTGTTATGAGGAGAAGTAATTGGCAGGTCTGAATTCTGTAACTCCTGCCAACATTTGAAATTCAAAACTCCTGTGTTCAATACAGGCATGAATGCCTGTATTATGATAGCCATAAGGGCTGTGTTTAAACCCCCTGCAGGTGTGAATGGCCTATAAATAGGCATGCATTCCTTTGCTTCTGCACATGCAATTTTCGAAACTCTGGTATATAGCATAAAGCATACAGTTCATAGTTCATAGTAATAGCTTCGTCCTCACCTCGTTCAAGTTCGCCGTAGGACGTAGGTCCTGTGGTGCTACTACCTTCGAGACATTTCCGTTTTATCTTTGGGGACGATACGTTAGAATCGAGAGCACTACTGGGGCATATTTCGTCTTACGGATAGAGGATTCCTCGACTCGGCATTAGTTTATGGTTTTATAATTTATTTTCTTGTATTTCCAATTCTGTTTCGAGTTTTGTATTTTCATTTCCATACGAGTTTGTAGTTTCTGTTTTCGAGTTGTAATTTTTGTATTCCAGTTGTAATTTATTTTTCCGCCCAGCAAGTTTCCACGACAGAATTCCAACAACAACCAGTGACCGGTCCATCAAAGAAACATCTACCCAAGAATAAACGAGACATATCCTTGTACCCGATTGATACCATCCAGAAGGCAGTCTCTCCGGATAATGTGGTTCTCTTTGATGTGAAACCGGACTACGATCGAGCTGACACACTATGGGGGTCATTGAATGAGGCACCAAAATCAACCGATGCATCGAGCCCATATCTAGATCAAAGGAGCAGAGCAGAGGTCATTCATTTTAATTGTGATTGATGTTAGAAGGAAGTACGTCATGAGCGTAATTTTCTCTTGGATTAATTCCCTGATACGCACGTCCACATGAAAGATAGATTGGAGGGTTATCGATGGAAGCCGTATCTAGAGGGTCGCGACAATAATAAAGCGAACCATACTCTATGCCGTCTTTTTATGGCTTCTCTGGTTTGTGTGGGAAAGTGGCATCAATACTCAGCTCATGTTCGTGGAATTGAGATACCGTTCAACCTCGAAGTTATTGAGAGATTCACCAATGTTCCAAGCTTACCGGAAAAGGGTCCGGAGACTTTTTCCTGGCCGATTTGTAAGGTCACAGAAAAGCTAAAAAGATCGCGCGATGCACTTGGCTGAGGAATGAAGAGTTGAATGAATGGTTGTTGGAGGAAGAGAAGACTTGGGCATGGACAAAAGCTCTTAATTTGAATGGTTGTTAAATTCTAAGCTCACTCACAAATAAGAACTAAACATGGAAAAGGAAAATTGAAATGAAAAGCAAAGATTTACATCGAAGGCAGATAGACTTTCATGATTCAATATGCATTACCCGTATAACATAGTACATCGATGAATAAGATTCGAATAAAGAGGGGTTTTTCTTTGACCACTTATTAAGAGTTGCAATATATATATATATATATATATATATATATATATATATATGAGAATGGTTTTTATGTTGCGAATTGAGAATAAATCTGAATCATTGATCTGTGTGTGATGTATGGTCCAGATTGGCTTATGCATGCAATATATGCATTTCGTGCATCAAACTTGCAATGCATAAAAACTCTGCATTATATGCATCAAAATATCGGTGCACTAGAATATTACATTCTATGCATACGTTTTTGTGAGAATAAATCTAGGACATCCATTTAATCAAGATCTATGGATCAAATTCATTCAGAACCCACCCATATATATGACTATAAGGATAAAATTATAATTTTTCACCTATTCAAAGATTTAAAGTTTAAAATAAGATAAAAAACAAGTTTTCAAGTAGTCTAATTCAGAATGCAATTGTCAGTACTCAAACCTTTATCCAAAGGTAGATAGATTTTTCTGATCTACTATGCCCATAAAAAATCAAATGGATGTATTAGACATTAATAAATAAACAATAGTAATAAAGTTTCTTAATAGAAAATAGGGCATTAAAACCAAACCAAACCAAACATACCCAATATATCCCGCTCAGAGCAGGGTCTGGGGAGGGTAAGATGTACGCAGACCATGCCCCTACCTATTACGGTAGGAAGGCAGTTTTCGTGAAGACCCTCAGCTTAGTGCACAACAACATATTGAGTGAAAAATACAAAGGGAAACATATGATACGAAAAAAAAACTCAATACCATACCTGAGCCCATGGCTTAATCCGCATGGGACTTACCTAAGAGGAATTTGGCTACATCACTCCCGATGAACGCTGCTCAAACAGAAGAGAGGTTGACTCCGCGCACAGCTCTCTGTCAAAAATACACCACACGCAAAAGGCAATAGGATAAAATATACAATAAATGTAAAAATGCAATGCTCTAGGTCAAAGCTAACCGAGACAACCCAAACCTGAGGCTCTCAACTACAGCACCACTCCCAACTAAAGAATCCACAACTCTGATCTGGCGCCTCCAAGCGCACCTATCAACAGTCATTGTCTCAGAAAGGTTTAAGGCCTTCAAATCTAATCTCAGATGCTCCTCCTGTAATACCCGGTTGAAATTCATGTCATTTCAAATCTCTTCATTTTTCGAATCATATTTTTGTTGGGCGAACCATTGAAATCATTACTTGGAACCACCGTTTTGGGGTTTTCGTACTTCCATTTCGTGTTATTGTTTCCCCGATATTGAGTCCTATTGCTTTTATTCTCTTCCAGGGTCATTTTTTCATCATTTTAGGACCCGAGGAGGGTGTGGGCCGCGGCACAAGGAATGTGCGCCGCGGCACACACATTTTCTAGACCTGGCCGAGCGGAATGTACCGGGTGCCGCGGCACATGCCGCGGGCCGCGGCACCTGCTGAGTCATCGCCGCGGCACACTGTCCGGCCGCGGCACACTTGTGTTGCATCCTCGGCCAAAACCAATCTGTGCCGGTGCCGCAAGACGCTAACCGGCCGCGGCTTCCGCCGAGGCCACAGGAGCAATTTTTGGGCTGTCGCGGCACACCTAGGCCGAGCACACAATGCGGCCAACTACATAATTTGTGCTTTTTGAGCGAGATGCAGCTCATTTCTCCATTTTCTTCTTCTACCTGCGAGAGAGAGCTTGAGGGGAGGAGCTTCTCACCATCTATCACTTGTGTGTTGGATTTTTACCATTTTCATTCGGTTGGGAAGACCGGATAGTCGATCTAACGCGTATTCCTCGGATCATAGAGCTTGGATATTCAAGAGGTAATTTCTTCAACATCTTGGTTCTCGATTTTGTATTGGGTATTGACGTTTTGGATGTTAAAATCATGGTGTATGAAGTGATATATGCATGATTGTGGACATGTTTGAGTATTCATCGGATTATTTCAAGATTATTCAAGAACACTTTGAATATTGTGTTGGATTTTGGGGTTTTTCGTAGATTCGTCTGATTTATCCGATTTGAAGCTTGAGAACCTTGAGATTATGATGTATCTATACCGTATACACGCCTTTCCTACGATTTTTCGGACTTTTGGGAGTTTGAGCGATTTTCCAACCTCTAATTGTTTACCCGTGTATTTTTCGTGAATCGTAGACAGGTTTCGGGGGTTTCTTCGTGTAATTTGAGTATGGATATTTGACTATCATATTCCTTGCGAATCGTTTAGGTGCCGGAAGCGCGTTCTTGGACCTACCGAACTCATACCCTTCCTCCGTTCGATTTCTCGATGTCTCAAAGACAAGTATATAATTATGATTGTACGTTCTCGACTTTGAAAGTAAGAAATATTGATGGTATGATATGAACGAACCGTTTTTACGGCATTCATAGATATATTGATGGCATAATATGAACGAATCGTTTTTACGGCATTCATATATGTATTGATGGCATGATATGAACGAACCGTTTCTACGGCATTCATACATGTATTGACGGATGATATGAACGAACCGCTTCTACGGCATTCGCATACGTCTTGATGTGACACTATGAGATTTAGTTATTCCGGAATACTAGTCTTGAATTGATGAATTGACGGCTACATTTACTTTATTGTCGAGGAGTATTGTGTTTCATATTTGATATACTTGCACTGGCTATTCGACGGCTAACCCCTTTATGGGGGAAATACGTTTTATGTATTTCAGGTTCCAGGAGAACAGACAGGCAGGTATTGGTTCGGCATGAAGATGGTGGGCAAGTGTGATAATGTGTCTTTCTTCCAGTTATGTTTTGAGTTTTCCATTCAGTGTTGTTGTACTGGATTGGCTATTGAATACTCGAGTATTGTTTTCCATTTCCCTTGATGTTCCGGCCTGTGTTTGCCGAGGTATTGATTCGTGTTGTGACGTCTGTGAATACATTGGCTATGTTTTGAATACCTTTGTATTGTTTTTTCATTCCATTGTGTGTAGACCTTCTCGATCAAAATTTATAGTTCCGCGTATGTTTAGCCTTGTGGGTCCCACGGCGGGGCTTACGGCGCTGTAATATTCCCCGAATAACTTGGGGGTGTTACAGAATATGGTATCAGAGCTTAGGTCTATGGATACCTAGGCTGTCGGTCTTTTGGGTCGAATGAGTCGTCAATTGTCCACATTATCACTACTCTGCCATCATCACAGTGCGACCGGTACTTGTAAGACCTCTTACTCTTCTGATGTTTCCTTATTCATTATGCTTCTTCTATGGATATTCTTGAGAATCGATCACCTTAATGATGTGCGATTGAATTGTGCTTACGTACCTTGTGTGTTCTTCAGTATGTCAGCTGGTAGGGGCCGTGGCCGTGGACGAGGAAGAGGTCGTGGCGCGGCCGTTTCCATCAGTTCAGTTGCGGTGTCGACCAATCCCAGTCTGTCGAACTCGGTGCATCCTGACACCGAGAGTCAGCATGACCAGTCAAACAGTCAAGGGAACAACGCGGACGCTGGAGTTACGAATGCACTTCAACAATTGGCTACCCAGATGACTATTTTAGCCCAAACTGTTCAGCTGAATAACCCGAACCCAAACACGGATGCCTTGCTTCAGAATGTAATCCGCATGCACCCTCCACAGTTTGGCGGTGCCACAGACCCGTTAGGCTGGGAAGACTGGCTAGCGGAATTGGAGAAGATTTTCGAGGCGGTTGATTGCCCCGAGGTGAGGAAAGTACCGATTGCTCAGTATTTCCTCACTAAGGAGGCCGCTACTTGGTGGAAGGTCATCAAGCCACAGGATCGTATTGCCACGTGGGATGAATTTAAGGAGCTCTTGGAGGCCGAGTTTTGTCCTTGGCCGGTGCGAGAGGGCCGAATCCGAGCCTTTCTCGAGGCTAAACCACAAGATATTCCTGTTTCACAGGCGATCGTGGAGTACAACCAACAATTGATCCATGTGAAAGATCAAGTGCGTAACGAGCGTGATAAGATCCGTTATTTCGATATGCGGAT
This sequence comes from Orobanche coerulescens, assembly GCA_033398695.1. Classification (NCBI taxonomy): domain Eukaryota; kingdom Viridiplantae; phylum Streptophyta; class Magnoliopsida; order Lamiales; family Orobanchaceae; genus Orobanche; species Orobanche coerulescens. The sequence goes on along the minus strand of CM065807.1, from coordinate 115,254,663 downwards.
GAATTTGGACTTACGGCGATACATGTCCGGATTTTCTTGTACCACACTGAAAGAGTATCAGGACAGAGCTTTAGCCCATGATATGTTGAACCCCGACAATGATACCGTTGAAGAACCGAAGAAGCAGAGAGTCGCGGGAAATTTTTCTGGCTCTAAGGGTGGCAACTTTCAGAAGTTACAGACGACTAACCATTTTGCCGGACAGTCGTCACGTTCTAATAAAGGGAAGAGGGGTTACCGTCCCACTCCGGGTACCTCAAATCGCACGGTGACTTGTTATAATTGTGGCCGTTCAGGCCACTTTAATTTGGAATGCCACTTCCCACCATTGAAGTGTCACACGTGCGGACAGATGGGGCATAGAGCGGCTTATTGTTCCGAGCCGAATCAGACTTTGAACACTCGGGCTTCTGCCCTAACACCACTTGATCAAGGTATAAATCAGCGACAATCTTTTGGTCAACCTCAGCAGAATTTTGGCAGGGGCCGGGGACGGGGTCAGAACGCTGGAGGGGGAAACTCTAGCGTCGGTTCGGTGAAACCACGGGTTTATGAGATGCGTCGAACAGACGAACCCGACGCGGCGGTGGCTTCATAGACTTGCGAACTTTAAATATTTGAGCTATAAACCTTTCCAGTGCCGACCCTCTTATCCACTAAGGAGTGGAACGTTTTGCTCTGAAATACACGGACTAGTTTCTATATGTATATTTACGAGTTAGAAATGCCAGTAACTACCAGTAAATAAAGAAAACATCCATTGCCTTATATTAATGATTTACATAATAACAAGTACAATGCCCTCACTCAACATTCTCTGAGTGGCATCGAGGGCATACTACTAACAGAAACCTGATAGGTTGCCGGGCGAGATTCAATAGTCAAACAGATAGACATTGATGGTCAACAACTTAGATAGTCCGGATTGCCAAGAAACCTGATAGGTTGATGGCATGAAGACTAGGGGTAAAAGAAGACCGAATCATCCGTTGGACGGGTTGGTGTTGGACACCACTTTACAAAAATTATGTTAGGAGTATGCCCTCGAATTCCACTCAGAGGATGTTGAGTGAGGGCATTGTAATTGTTATTATGTAAATCATTATCATAAGGCAGTTGTTTGTTTCTTTATTTACTGGGAGTTACTGGAATTCCTGACTCGTATATATATATATATATATATATATATATATATATATATATATAAACTAGTCCGTGTATTTGAGAGCAAAACATTCCACTCCTTATTGGATAAGGGGATCGGCACTGGAAAGGTTTATAGCTCAAATACTTAATCGTTCGCAAGTTGATGAAACTTAACTGGGTGTTAAGTTTATGTGAAGTCTTGTATGACGTGTTCTTTGACGTGGAGAGTGCCTGTCGAACACTAATGGTTAGTGGGAGCACACATTATAGGTATGCTAATTGGATTAGTATACTCGAACCGACACACCCTTGATTGGTCACACGGATTTCACTCCGGGACAGTCAATGACGGAATCGAAAGGTTGTGATAGGTATTCGTGAACCTTCTACTTGAGGATTTAGTAGGAATGTGCTTGTGACATTAAGATTTTCATTAGAGTAGTTCGAACCAGAAAACCAGAAGGTGGGGGTCAACCTCGACGTGCATCTTGACTGGCAAGTAGCAGGTTCTACTGAATACCAAGATAGGATTGTTTCTCCTCTTACTGAACGGGTTATATGTCCTATGCGCTTATTGGCAGATGAGATCATAAGTCTTTCGCCAAAGCATTGGAGCTAGTTGTATTGGATACACGAGAGCTCGATGATCTCGATTTGCATTAACTCATGCATAGAGTCAAGTACAGGTAGGGTTTGACTGACTCGTGACCCTATAACTTGATCGGGACATTTGAAAGAAGGGTTTATACGTATACTGGTATTCACGACAGAATGGTTTTTGAATGATCCCTATCATTAATTCTCAGTTGGGGTACAATGTAGGCTGCCAAGCTGGCTAGGTGGTGCTACTCTTTGGTTCCTCCCATTGCTAACTAACACGGACCTACCGAGTCGCGCAATAAGATTGACGACGGAATGAATCGACCTTATTCTCTCATTATGAATACTAGATATTGGATATCTAATTTATTGAGACATTGGATGTCTAAATTAATTTATTGGATAAATTAATTTACGGCCTAATGAATTAAATAAATTACTGATTGATTAATATAATTCATAGATATAATTATTTCTTGGAGAAATTGATTATATTATTTTGTATTTGATGTGATTAATTAATTAGATTATTTAATTAATATAAATACATCGAAACAGAATTAGAGTTGATCTGTTTGGACTTACGGGAGTCCGAACCGAACCGAACTCATCCGATTCCTTCAAGATGTCCGCCCCACTTACCTCCATGCGAGCCTTATCTTTTGTCTCCACCATTATGAGTGGAATCTCATGACATGTGGGGACAAGTATCAAGGTCATTAGTTGATTGGTGGATCTTGTCATGTGGGATGGAGAATATAATGAAGACTTACTCACTTTTCTCACCCACTGGACATCCCACGGATTGCAAGGTAGAGAGAGAGATAGAATATAATTTTCTTGTCTTCTTCACTTCTTCACTTCACTTTCTAAGGAAATACAGAGAGAGAGTTTTTGATAAATATACTTGGAGTGCATTCATAAAATATAATAGCTTCATTATCATGTTCTAGTTGTAACCTTAGAGGTTAATAGGGTGGTTGTCATTCCGGTCATTTTCTGGCGTATGGCAAGTACAGGCACGGTGTTTCGGTGATCGGGATTTCAAAAGTTTGATGAATCGGATTCGCGGGGAAGTTCACCTAAAGCTTGGGGAATCGCTCAAGAGAAGAACACCATTTAATCAACGGATTACAAGGGTATGATTTCGAATCTTCCTTTGTTTATTTTATATTCGTATATATGTAGCTTGATCGATCCTCGTAAGGATTCGTATCGAATTAATTTTCGTTTCACCGCTTCCGCTGGGCCATCGTTTTAGGCACCGAATCCCAAAAAATTAATAGGCAAGAAACCTGACATGTTGCGTTTGTTAAAATTTGTAAAGAACTTGATCACCACTAAGAAGTCAATCTCAACCATGACTTTCGGGTTATAACATGGGAGTGTGTAATTCCGATAAAACTGGTGGGAGCCCAGACAAGAATTATACAAGCCCTTAAATTCTACACTCGGTCATAATAAAACAAGTCATTAATTCAATCTAGTCTAAATCAATGCAGAGAAACGAAACAATATCTCTCTAAAAATGGCATAGAACCCACTTGCAATACTACTAGGAAGAATCTCCTAACTGGACCCAATTTTGTTGACTGGTTGCGGAATCTGATGATTGTACTCAGCATGGAGTCTCTGGGATACGTCTTAAAGGTGGAAATTCCACCGACTCCAATCCGGACTAGGGTTAATCAGGAAGATATTAACGCCCATGAAAAATGGTCAAGGATGATGTGCTGGTCCGTGGTTTTATGACGGGCTCAATGACTAATGAGCTGTAGAGAGTGCACGAGAAAATGACTTCTGCTAGGCAAATTCTCGCACACTTGACCGAACTTTATGGGGAGCACAGTAGGACTGCTAGATATGAGATATCAAAATAGTTATTCAGTTCTAGGATAAAGGAAGAGGAGAAAATGGGAGACCATGTCCTCAAGATGATCTATATGACTGAGAGGCTCGAGGTGCTCAACTTTCATATGGACATATCCCTTCATATTGATCTCATCCTTCAATATCTACCTGAATCTTTCACGCAGTTTGTAATGAATTTCAACTGTAATGAGATTTCATGCACATTACCTGGGCTAATGAGTAAACTGGTGACCGCACAGTCTAACATGAAGACTAAACCAAGGGAGGCTGCTCTAGTGATTTTCTGGGCCTCGGAGGTCCAAGAATAAGAATAAAAAGACCTACGAGCAGTATAAACCAAAGAAAGGGGTGCAGAAAGGAAAGAGCAAGGCCCTAAAGGTTCAGAAGGTAGGCGGTCCCAAATCTACGGACAAATGTCTTGAATACGGTGAGCTAGGCCACTAGCGTAGGACTTGTCCGAAGGTCAATGGTGCATCAGGTACGGAACTTTTTATTTTTGAAACTAATTGTTCCGCTACTATATATTCTACTTCATGGATTCTGTATTCAGGTGCAACTTCTCATATTTGTACTATGAATCAGGATCTGGAACGAAATAGGCAGCTTGAAGCTGGGGAAGTGATGGTCACTGTCGGAAGTGGACAAAGTGTCGAGGCAACCGATATTGGATCACTCCTACTGGGTTTGGAATCCGATTTTATTTTGACGTTAGATGAAGTACTTGTTTTTCCCAAGGGGCATAAAAACATTGTATCCATTCCAGTCTTGGACCGGAAAGGATTTTCATTCTTCATTAGCAATGGTAGTTGTAAAATTTATTTTAGAAATAAATTAGTTGGCACAGCTACATTGTTGAATGGTTTATATCATCTGAACTTAAAAAATAAATTAGCAGTGAACATTATAACTAGAAAACGTGGCAGGCATGATACTAATCAAGCTCTTAAGTGGCACCTTAGACTTGGTCAGACCAAGGTTCACAAAATGGAGAAAGATGGACTTTTAAGTACATTGGGTGAAGAACCCTATCCAACTTGTGAATCCTGCCTTAGAGGCAAGATGACTAAGTCCCTCTTCACATGGACATTTGAAAGGACTGTTGAGAAACTTGGGTTAATACATACCGATGTTTGTGGTGCTTTGTAAGCAGACCGAGATGGATATCAATATTTCATAACATTCACAGATGATCATACTAGGTATAGGATTGTGTACTTGATGAAACATAAATCCGAAGCCTTTACTAAATTCAAGGAATTTAAGGCTCTAGTTGAAAATTAGACTGGATGTCATATCAAAGCACTTCGGTAGGACCGAGGTGGCGAGTATATGAGCACCGAGTTTGATGAGTTCCTTAAGGAACATGGAATAGTTTCACAATTCACACCACCAGGAACCCCGCAATTAGATGGTGTTTCAGAAAGGAGAAATCGGACTTTGTTGGACATGGTCCGCTCCTTGTTGAATTACACTGATTTACCGATTTACCTATGGGAGTACGCCTTACTTACCGCTGCCTATATCCTTAATAGATGTCCTTCCAAATCCATTCATATCACTCCGCATGAGATGTGGAAGGGTAAGAAATCAAGTCTTAATCACATAAGTATTTGGGGATGTCCATCCTATGTCAAGAAGGTTAAGGTGGACAAACTGGAAGCGAGGTCCATCAAGGGACGTTTCATTGGATACCCAGAGGACTCGATGGGTTATCTATTCTACATGTCTGAAGACCATAGGGTCATTGTGGATATACAAGCGCACTTCCTTGAGGATGAATTCATTCAGGAAGGTGGATCGGGTAGAAATATCTCTTTGGAAGAGCACAAATAGTGTCCTGAGGAGACATCTGATCAGGGATCGCGAACCGAACCTATTGTAACACAACCTCCCCTTGAAAGGTCTGATAGGGTGTCTCACTTACCTGAGAGGTATGGATATACACATGTCGGGGAACTCGGTCTCCATGACGTACCTGATAGCTATGAGGATGACCCTGTCACCTATGACCAAGCGATAGTGGAGACTCCAATAAATAGCAAGACGTTATGGAAGCTGAGATAGACTTGATGCATTCCAATCAGGTCTGGACTCTAGTAGATCTACCAACTGGAAAGGGGCCTATTGGAATTAAATGGATATATAAGAGGAAGACTGGTGGGGATGGCAAGGTTGATGCCTATAAGGCCAGGCTTGTGTCAAAGGGTTATACCAAAAAAGAAGGGATTGATTATCATGATACCTTCTCGCCCGTAACTATGATCAAGTATATTCGCATGATGCTTGTCATTGCTGCCCATTACAATTATGAGACATGGCAGATGGACGTCAAAACGGATTTCCTGAATGGGTACCTCGAGGAGGAAATCTACATGGAACATCCTAAGGGTTTTGTATCTAAAGCTGATATTCATAAGGTGTGTAAGCTGCAACGAGCCATTTATGGGCTGAAGCAGGCTTCTCGGAGTTGGAACCTTCGATTTGACGAAGCAATCAGGGACTTTGATTTCGTGAAAAACGAGGAGGATCCATGTGTTTACAAAAAGGTTAGTGGGAGCAACATTACGTTCTTAGTACTATATGTAGATGATATTCTACTTATTGGAAATAACGTAGTAATGCTCAAAACTGTACATTAATATAATTTTAGAGCATTTATATTTAATATAATTAATTAATTGGATTAATTAATTGGATTAATATTGAAATGTACCAAGGTTTATCTGTCAGACTAGATACACGAGGGTCCATTTCACGGATCGAAACAAACCAACCCTCAATTATTCCTCTTCCCACCCATCCATTATTCATTGAATATTATTTTTAATGAAGTCTTCCACTTCATGAGATTAATTTTAATAATGATTCCACTCATGTGAGTGGAGTTGAATAATGAATTTGGAATTGATTATTAAAGACTTCATTCGTTAAAAGCTAACACACATGTTGTGAAGTGAAAAAAGCTACGGCCAAGAAGTAGGAAGGAAAGAAATAGAGGAAAAAGAGAGAGAAAATAAAGGAAGAAAAGAGAGGAATTTTGTTCCTTATTTACTTGAAATATAATATTATCTTCAAATTCTTATATTGGAGAGTTAGAATTAATAGAAGAAATTTTTTTATCCAATAATCACTTCACATATCCGTCGACCTTGGAGCTCTTGGAGTGACAGTTATATTTTTTTGATCATATTTCCGACGTGTGATATGTAGAGGCAAGATATTTCGGGTGCTCAGGATGTTGCGAAAGCTTGGATTGCAACAAGGATCGAGACCAGTAATAATGGAAATCACCTCAAAACATCGAAGGAAAACTCATTGAAACATTTAATCGAACATTAAATGTTCAATAATTTCCAAGAATACTCAAATCGTCAATTGAGTTAAACAAACTCGAAATATGGATATACATTCCATATAACACGATTAATAATATTATTTAACACCAACTGATTCATCAAAATCGGACTAGAATTGAAATCAAGAACAAAACCTTCAAAAAGGTCAACTCAAGGAAAAATGGGAAAGTACATCGATCCGATGAAGAACAATGGATTAAATGATGTTACAATCTCCTAGGCTCTCCAAAAAACCCTTGTATGGAGAAAAATTGGCCAAGAACTCGAACCCTAATCGCCCTCGTCTCAAACCCGCGGAGAGAAGAATAAATGAAGTGAAAATGAGAAAATAAGCCTCCTGTCCGGTTTATATACCGGACAGATTAGCATGCGCTAATCAACATGATTTAGCATGCACTAACGAAGCCTCACTACAGAGCGTTTTGCAAAACGCATAGTTAGCGTGCGCTAACTATAAGCCTTAGCGTGCGCTAAATAATCCTTCAACCCGGTCCAGTAGCTTCTGGACTGCCCCTCACCACCAGTTAGCGTGCGCTATCCTCACCATAGCGTGTGCTACTGATGCACCTTAACCCGTGCTATCCAACTACATAGCATGCACAGGAGGTAAGATCGCACCAAAAACTCATCACAACTACGATTCCTGTCAATGGGACGACAAATCATACAACATGCGATGAAACGCCAATGCCCAACACCAACAACCAAGTTGCAAACAAACACATGACACGACAAGACACGATCATATAGGCACGAACAACATATAATCCATTAAACAGTAGAAAAAGTTCAACGCAACCTGAATGAAATTCTCTAGTATCACACAGGTGAGCTTTCTTGTCAGGTTCATACACGAATTCAACATCAAGATAGAAATATTCCATAATGGATTCATTATAGTTTTCATGGTCTAGGCTTCCTAGCCTGTACAACCCATGTTGTTTCACGTGAGTAACAACAATGTTCATTGACTTCATGTCTTCCAACTCAGATATGATCCATTCATGGAGAACAGATCTGGCAAAGATTCTGCCATCAATCACAAGAGAGTCCTACTTCTTCAGGGTTTGGGATGAGGTCTAAGAAGACGCCATTGATGAAGTTTGAGAAGAGAGAGAATAATACTGAAAATTTCTCAAGGGTTTGTGTTGTATGTTGTAGAGTCATAATATTTCAAAAAGAAGTAAAGAGTCTTTAGGTTATCACAAGTTCCTTTTATAGGTGCGGGATGGCTAGGTTACAGTGAACGGTCAGATTTAAGGGATAGAAATGATTTTTAGATGAACGTACATGATAGATCGGGATATAACTAGTACATCTCATCCATCAATTTCAAAAGTTAATATCGCGCCCACCTATGACACGTTACAATCTCCACTATGCATGATTAAGCGGTTTAAACAATTTGAAATCACGGGGTTTCAAGGCTTTAAAATCTAGATGTCATTTCAAGAATAATATTCAATCATTTTGAATCCAGACAGTGCCCGTGGACTAAAATCAGTTTTGAGAAAGTTAAGTATATGGAATTGGATATGATTAAAATAATTAATTGGTAGATACATGGTTCATTTTTTACAGCAAAAGATGATTAATACTGCGTTTAAGGGCCCTACAGTATTCCCCCTTGATTATTGTACACTAAAGCATAGGAAGGGAATTGTACCCTCTTCTTCATACAGTGTAGAATGACTTTGCTAGTCTGTGTAACAAGTATGGATACTATTTCATGGGTTCTACAGTATTCCCCCTCAATTCATGAGTATGAAAGTAGAAACTCACAGGGGTTTAATCAAGCTGTAGCATTCCTAATTCCTAACGGAGCATACAAAACCTGGATGTACTTAGAGGCTTTGTGAAGATGTCAGTAATCTGGATGTCTATATGCTTTTTTATTTGAACATCCTTGTCCACAACATGATTTCTGATAAAGTGATGCTTCATATCAATGTGTTTAGTCCTTAAGTGCAATATAGGATTGTGCCTGATTACAATTACACTCGTACAATCACACATGGTTTCTCTAGCCTCAATGCCATAGTCTTATATATAGTTGTTGCTGCATCTAGAGAATCTGTATACAACAGCTTCCAGCAGCATAATACTCTGACTTAGCTGTAGAAAGCAAATTAGCTAATGGCTTCCTATTTAACCATGACACAGGTCTTGATCTAAGGAAGTGACAAGTTCCACTTGTACTCTTCCTATACAGCTTGCAGTCTCTGAGATCCGAATTATTATAGCCTACCAAATCGAATTCTCCTTCCTTAGGATACCAAAATCCGACATTGATTGTTCCTCTTATGTACTTAAGGATTCGTTTGGTTGTGGTGAAGTGTGAATCTTTAGGTGAAACCTGATATCGTGCGCACTCCTACAATAAATTGGATATCGGGAATGCTGGATTTAAGGTATAAAAGTGAGCCTATGAGCTTCCTGTTAATGAAGGTACCTGTAGGCAACTGCATTACCTACAAATATAAGAAATAACTAAGTTCCCAAATCATACTCATTTCAAATTTGCTTTGCATGAGATGGGAGAACTTCTTACACAGATCTTGGTTAAGAGAACCGAAAATAATATAATCTATATATATTTGTACCATTAAAATATCAACACCTTCCTGAATTTTGAAGAATATTTTGTCGACAACTCCTTTCTCAAATCCACTTATGATTAGATAAAGCGACAGGGTCTCATACCAGGCTCTAGGTGCTTGCTTGAGTCCATACAGTGCTTTGATGAACACATAGACTAGATCATTGTCCTCTATGCTGGCAAACACTGGAGGTTGTACGTCGTATACTTCTTCAGCTAGGTCTATGTAACATCCCCATAATAAAAAGATATTCACAATGTCCTAAATCCCATGAGGATTTACAAGGCAGAATAGTGATCAAACATTTGAAAGAATATCGTCGATTGTATGTAAATAAAATTTTAAAAATTTGAAATATTTATTTTATCATGATTCAAACCTCTATAAGTTACAAGTATTCTTTTAAACATCATAATAATATTGTAAATTTTGCCAGCCTTTGAGGATCGTGTCTTAACACCCATTGTCAGTCGATCCAGAAGCTCCACATTAACTAGCCATGTGCACAAAAAGGTCCCGCACATATGAATATACACGCTCAACTATGGGTTAGTACAAAATGGTGAAGTAATATAATTACATAACATTATATATTGATATGGCATCACATAAATTCGAGTGGTGGATGCAAATCCAAGATATATAGCAAGCTTCAGCAGCAGCAGCAACACAAATGAAATGCCGGGTGTCAGGGAATTATCGACGCAACCCTTAAGCACATCCCCCAGCTAGCTACTTTGGGGCAATAAATGAACAAGTACTGCTAATCATCGGCAAATCAACGATGGGAGAATTAATCTCAATATATACGGAGGAAAACACTAGAGGTGAGTTCCTTCCCGGGCTAGCCACCCGGGATCAAGCAAATGCCCAAGTACCGCAACCACCTCAGAAAAATCAACAAGGGGGAGAACAATCTCAAAAATCGACCACGAATAGTTCCCTAACCGGTATACCGTATGCAGCATATCAACAAGTATCAAACATACAATAATACATAATTAAATTACCACAACCACTGTTTACCAAATAAGTCGAAGAAATTTGCCTCAAAGCAGTCCGGCGTACGCCTATGAACGACCTAATGGAATGAATTGATTTAATGTATCAATATGTAAGGTCAATAATATAAAATTTACTATGATCCAAAATCTATAATTGATTGAATATAATTGTTTTAATCTTTTTAATTTTTAGTCTTGAGCAACTAGTGTGGAGTTGTTTCTTATAACTAGGCCATTCTCATCCTTCTTTTTTTGAAATACCCATTTTGTCTCAATGACAACTTGATGGGTCGGCCTCGGAACTAAGTACCAAATGTTGTTCGTTCTGAAACCATTTACCTCTTCCTGCATTGAGGTAATTGTTAAGCTTTTCACTAGTAGAGACTGGTTCGGGTTGAGCTAGGAATATAACCAATGTACACATAGCAAGTCTACATAGTCTGTAGACCCATACAGGGGACTGGTCATGTCAGATTTTGACTCTATTTCTTCCTGTCCACAAAGTACATTTCCTTGTGGACTCTGTATTTTCTTTCTGGTGGTAACTTTGGCATCAATATCGCCAATCACCGGTTCCTTTGGGTGATCTCTTAACCATATTTTGTCAGGTTCTAATTCCACATCTCATTCCACATCCCATGTTGTGTCCTCTTGGACTGTAGGCTCAGCCTCAGCTTCTACGACCTGTTCTTCTGTTCTTATAACTGCGGGATTAATTTCTAGAAAAGTGACAGGTTCTCCCTAATTCTGTAAGATATCTTCAATGGTTAAGGTTTGAATTGTTTGAGTTAAACCTTATACACCCGTAGCATCAATGAGGTTCATCAAACACTACAAAGACAGACTCCTCGATGGTCAATTTCCTCTCATTGAAGATCCTATAGCTTTGCTGACATTAGAATACCCAAAAAATATCCCTTCATTAGACTTCTCAATGAAGGTCTTCAGTTGATCCTTCCCATTGTTGAGAACATAACACACACAAAAAAAGATATAAGAATATGCAAACATAGGAGTTTTATTCCATAGATCTTATGCGATCCTATTGTGATGTTAATTGATTATGCAGCAGTTTTGTGCATAACATGCTGTATTTATTGCTTCGCCCAAGAAACATTGTGGTAACTTACTTTCGGCCATCATCGTTCTGATGACTTCCTTCAGCATCTTGTTCTTTCTTTTGACAACACCATCTTGGTGTGGGGTTCGGGCTGCTGAATATTCATGTTGTATACCGTTGTCCACACAATATTTCTATATGAAGCAATTTGTAAATTATGTGCCTCTATTGGACCGAACAGATATAGTGCTCAGTTCTTTAGGTGCTCTGGAAGCTCTGTTGTTGGCTATTTATTCTTTTTCAAGAATATAGTCCAAGTTTACCTAAAAAATCATCAACAACACAAGATAATATTTCTTACCTCCCAGGCTGACAGGATCTAAAGACCCATATAGGTCCATATGCAATAAATCCTCGGTTAAGAGAAATGGTTGCTCTTTAGGGTTGTCTTGACTTGTTTACCTTATGACAGGGTCCACATAAACTATTCTTATGAAAGGATAAATCTGGCAAACCTCTGACTATTCCATGTCTAGCTAACTTATTAATGGTCTTGAAGTTAATGTTAGATACCCTCTTATGCCATAGCCAGCTTTGATCTCAATGTCTTTGGCAATAAAACAAGGGATTATAGTACATGTACAAACCCAATCAGTGACAAACATGTTACCTGATCTAGATCCTGTAATGACAATTTGTTTGATCTTGATATCCTTCACCCTACAGTCTTCTTGAAAGAATTTAGTCGAGAACTATTTGTCACATAACTGGCTGACACTTAAAAGGTTATACTAGAGCCCTTCAACAGACGCTTCATAAATGACTTTTAATTCGCCAAAAATTAGGGTTCCTTTCCCTCTTGTTCGTCCTTTGGATTTTTGAATTGGACATTTGGACCATGGTCTTCTACATAATTGGATAATTTGTTAATATCTCCTATCATGTGCCTAGAACATCCTCTGTTAAAGTACCAGATGTCCTCCTCTTGGATATCCTGTAGGCAAGTTAAGTAGATTTAGTTACACATTGTTTGTTGGGTCCTTTGTTAGTGGTGCCTCTAGGTACCCAAACTTACCTCACATTATTCGTTTTACTTTAGGACTTGTTGGGTCATTTGTTATGAGGTCTACATGTGGCAGACATGTATTTGCTGTATGGACGATAATTATGCATGTAAAAATGAGAATTATGGTTCCTGTAAGGTTGTTGTGTAACAGAGGGCCATTTCTATTTTCCTCTTAGTTTACCTTCTAGGTCTCCACTTGGATTCCCAGAGCTGCTGCTGATAGAATTGAGTGGCAGCTTGCTTGCGGGGTGCCTGGGTTCTTGTCCCCAGTACTGAGGTGTTGTATACCTTGACCGATTATTCCACTTCTGTCAAGGTACATCATTCATTTGTTGTCGTTGGTGATGTTATTGGTATGTAGTTGGAGCATATTACTGATATTGGGCCCTGCTCCTTTTGTTCACAGGTCTGTAGGGTTGTGCTTTCCGTAGATTATGATAAGATCTAGATGGCGAAACGACAGCCTTTGTTTGCTGTAAGGAGGGCACGACTGTAGCTTTTCTTTTTTCTACCGGAACTTGTCTTGGGATCTCCTCAGTCTTGGGGTTAGGAATAAGTCCAACCCCTTTGACAAATATAATGTTGGATTTTCAACTTTTAGTTAGAGCACAAGTTGTATCTTAGGGCACGTTTATCATGAATATGTTGGCCTGTACCCAGGATACCTTCCATCCTCCTGGATGATTTCTCAAATGACTTGAGAATTTTCCTGAGTTCTCCTTATCATTTATCAAGAAGTTGTATCTTAGCTTCTAACAAGGCATAATTGTTTGTATTGCCCTGATCATGAGTTTTTACCTCATTCATTTCAGCAGTAACTTGACGATTGCACTCCATGAGTTTTTCATGCTCGATCTTGCTATTTTTGCAATCTAAGGACATGTTTTCAAAATTTATCTCTCAGCTCTAAGATAGAAAGTGAGAAATGTAGGTTTTCTTATTTTAAATTCTCATGGTCTTATTGAATAGTTTTAAACACAGTTTTCTCAAATGTATAAGATGCATCGATATAATGATTTACACTAGAGGAGGTTGAACATACCTCATCAATACTTTCATCATCATCATCTTCTTCCTTGGCCATCAGACTAACATGGACCTTATCTTCAATTTCATTATCATAGGAATCGTTGTCGGTGATAGCCTGTAGGCTACCTCCATATTGCTTGTTGTAGGCATTGCATCTAATTTCCCAATTAATAAATTCATCTTATTTCTCCATACTCTACGCTTCTCATCCCTTTCTTGTTATTCGGCTTCCAGTAGCCTTTGAACCATGGGATGTGGACATCTTGCACAGTGTCCTGGCTTCTTACATTTATCACATAGGTTAAAATTTCCTGTAGATGGTAATTCAGAACGCACCATGTTAAAGGATTTCAGCCTATATGTAGCTTTTCCAGATTTCTTGATGAATTTTCAAAACTTCTGAATCAGCAGTGCCATCTCGTCTTGCAGCAACACATCATCATTGTCATCTCCTGTAGCTTTGAAGTACTGGGAGCAGAGTCGTGTCTCCTATCGGATATCGCCGCAAGAGTTGTATTCTTGGCAGGTGATTCATCTGCCTTCTCTATCCTATCAATGTCATACTCAAAAGACTTGAGGTCAGAGAATCGATCAAAAGTAGTAATTTCATTGAGATTACAGGACCTACACATAGCTGTGGTCTTAGTATCCCACCGGGTAGGTAGATATCTATTATTTTTTTCTCCTTTTGGGAGTACTCTTTGCCTAACTTTTCAAGTTCACCAAAAATGCCAATGAGTCTAGGGTCAAGATCCTCAAAAGTTTCTGAAGATCTCATTTCAGAAGACTCAAATTGTTGAGTAAGTTTGGAAATTTTGTTTTCTTTCGAGAGCTCAGTGCCCTGACATATCATCTTGGATTTATCTCAAATAACTTTTGTTGTCTTACATCCTTTTACCTTGGAGAATATGCCTTTGTCAAGAGTAACAAATAGCATATTCTTATCTATGTTGTCCAAGTTTGCTCGCCTTCGTTCATCAGTAGTCCACTAGTCGTGCAATTTCTCCAGCATCTCTGCATGGGGTTGACCTAATATTCTGGCCGTTGGACTTTCATTTTGGTGATAGTTCCTTCTTATATCACGACAACACCTATTCGTGCATGGCAGCAACACGTGATTCCATTCTGATTCTCACATCATCAAATTCGTTGATGAAAAATATTGGAACTTACTAATCATAGAGGAATCCATGTAGAGAGATAAGAGATGATTTTGAAAGACAAAAATATGTAGTTGTAGAAAGCCGTGATTATGGATTTGGTCCAGGTTAAACATCGATTTACTCTTTATAGAATTAACTGCTCTGATATCACTTGATGGTCATGGCATACTTATATGACAGTTTAAGGGAGGATAAGTTGTATTGTTTTTCGAAGACTTTATATAGCAGGAGTTTGTAAGTGAGTTGTTGTTAGTACAACAACTGTAAGTACTCTTGTATGATTGGTGCTTACGTTGTTTTACAACATAAGTATAAATGTATCACATGGAGTAATTCAGAAGTAAGTAAGCAAGTAAAGACTTAATATGTAATATTGTTCGAGAAATGTCTCTACGTACATAGGTCCTGCACATAGTAGTAAAGTTTATTAAAATCAAAAGGTACACAATAGTATGATTTTAACTAAGCTTCCAAGCTGTATCTTCCACACAGCTTGATACACTGGGCTGTAGCTTGATCCGTTCACACTTGTTGAACTCAGACTTCTTCTCGCATAGATTGAAGCTTTGTTCTCAAGGACTATCTTCGTCCCACATATGTTGGAATCAACTCGATTTCTTCGTCCATCCAGAGCTAACTTTCAAAATCAAATATGGTAATACATATTTCTAAACAACAGTTGTAAGATTTTAGGTTACTAGTTGTAGTGTGTTGTTCTCTTTCATTGAGGACCGATAATCTCTTCGATATTGAATATTGATGTAGGCTCGAAGAGATCCTAGTTTTTTATAATGTTATTAGTAGTAGCAATATGATCACTGTTTGAGCAAGTCCATCAATTGGGCTATTTATAACCTTGGAATTAGATCCATTAGAAATGTAGCCATTGACCAATTGGTGAGATGTGGACACTTTTCCAGATTAGGGCTTGGTGAATGTTTGAATTATATTAATCCATCTTGTCGGCATTAAATGCTTTATATAATCTTTTGGCCTTCATTAAATGTAGTGTCCATATTCTTTCATCTGCGTTAAAGGCTGTCTCCATCAGCATTCAGTATTATTCCAACTCTTGAATGTTTTGTGAATTACAATATGTATGTTTCACAGTAATTTGAAGTAAAGTGTTTCCTGTTGGTTTTACACTTTACTTTTCCTAAGTAAAGTACACAAAACACTAACACTGTAGCCACCTAGGAGCTTATACAGTATAAATCTTGATCTTAGTTACAATATCCATTGAACGTTTTTTGATAAAAGATGTATGAAGCCGGTTGTATGAAGGATGTTGTATTTGATATATTTATCAAAACTCCAGGAGGATTTATTCTAACAACTAATATTATAAGAGAATCCGTTTTCAAGATATATATTAGAGGGGGGCGGCTAACTGACGGGTGGGATGATGTGGAGGTCAAACTTGAAGTGTCAGCAAGGCATCACATGTATTGGAAAATGTCTAACCCCTAAACTTGACTTGGTGATGCATATATGCAAGTTTTCGACCATTATTCACATATATATACATCATCACATACTCTAGCCATCATTCACTAGAATTTTTTTTTCCACAAATTTAGTGAAGAGAGGGAGTCGCTGAAAATTGAGAGGAGGTAGAAAGAAAAAGAACAAATAAGAAGAAGTAAGAAGAAGAAGAAGAAGAAGAAGAAGAAGAAGAAGAGAAAGAAAGGAGGAGCTATAACTAACCTAGTGTGTTCAAATAGTCTTTAACAAATCAAACAAGGTAAATACTTCCTTCAAAGATATTTTCTGTTTCTCCAATTTGAAGGACCTTTAATTTCTTCATCACATTCTAACTTTAATCTTAACATGCAAATACAGAAAATAAATCCCTTGGTACCTATTGATGGTTCGGTGGAGCCCTAGGAGTGCAAGGAGGAGACTTTTCTTTGGCTGTGAGACTTAAAATTGTACTACTCGACCAAGAAAATCGAGATAGTGAAAATTCTTTTGAAAGTTCTTAGGTGTTTCGAGTTTTTCCATAATATGATGCATGTACCTCCGAAAATTATAATGTATTATGAAAGTAATCTTGTTGAAATGATGTGATGAAAATCCATGATTTAAATGTTAAGAATGCTTCTATATTGATGGAGGAATTTTAATGTGTGAAAATCATGCATATTATTGTAATTATTTTAAAATCTCCGAAATTTCTCTAGGAAATGTGTATTTCAAATGTTATTATATGCTTGTGTTTTTAGAGTCTGAGTAACTAATTTGTGGCAAAACAGGACTTAAAATAAAGAAAATAGACTTAAGATGCACATATTGCAAAAAAATGGATTTTAAGGACCAAACTGAAAATTTTCAAAATAATTATATCAAGAATTATATGTATATTTGAGCTTATATGTTCTATCCGTAAAGTTTCGAAGGTTCGGTTGAACTAGCCAAACCATCGCTTCTAAACCTTTGGCGGTGGTTCGGTTGACCGTTGATCGTTTAAGACAGTCAGTCGGTTCATAGTGTTGGCAAACCACCAAACCGCCATTTTGTTAACATTAAAAAAATCCAAAATCTAAATTTTCAGAATTTACTGGGGAAGAGAGATTCAAAATTCAAAATTCAGATTTTGAATCAATGGTCAAGATCATGTGAGCGTTGATCATTAACGGCGATGTGAGCGTTGCACAAAAACTGCCGGAGAACCGGTGGTTCAATCGGCAACCGGCGATTCCCAATAGTCACATAATTTTTTTTACAGTTTTACACCTATAAATACCCCCTTTCCACACTCTATTTTTCTCGAACCAATCTCTAATTATTTATTTATTTTAAACTCTCTCAAGTCTCAAAGCTCTCACCAAATATTTTCAAGTTCATTTTATTTCATATTGAAAAAAGATGTGAATTGATCTAGAATTCAACCGGAAAGGTAAACGCTATCATCAGCATTCCTCGACGAGGGAGAGATGGTGCTAGTGCTCCTCCTTCTCGTACTCTGAGTTCTACTTCTACTCTAAGTCCGAATTTTGGAGATTATGATGTTCCCGAAGAATTTATCGAGGAACAAATCAACCAAATATTTGAAGCCTAAGAATCAATTATTAAAATTGATGATGATGAAGATGAGCAACCAATAAAAATGAAACAACGGAAATTGTCCAAGCTCAAATCTCCCCTATTTGCGGTGCATTGTACAAAATAATGCCTTTGGTCCCGGTAATTTTTTGGCCAAGTGCAACTATTGCGAGAAATCTTGTAAGTTTAAAACAAGGAGGTTATGGGACACTAAGTGGTTATATACAAAAGATAATATCCCGACAAAGTTGGCATAGAGTCTAATCAAACACAACTCCGAAGTACGACGACGTTGTCTAATGCCAACAATCAAGGCACGAGTTCTTTATTTAAATTTAGTCCACTAACCACTAGAATGGAATTAGCTAGATTTGTGTATGGTAAAACTTTATCAATGACCAAATGTATGAAAATTTTACTCTTCAGAGTTTAATCCCGCTAGTAAAAGAGTTTCACGCTCTACCGTCACTCGTGATGTTAGAAAAATTATTAGCAAGGCGAAATTAATTTTATCTAATATGTTTTTAAAACTAAATCACAATATTTGTATATGCTCCGATGTTTGGAGTAATTATTGGCAACTAACTTCATGCATGTAAATTACTTGTATTTGGATTGATGATTCTTCGACTATGCAAAAACGTCTAGTTGGGTTTACAGAGTTTACCTTGCATACCGCCTAAGATATTCTGCATAAAATTCATACAATTTTATATGGTTATAATTTGGTACAAAAAGTTTTTTCAATCTCTTTAGATAATGTTAGCTCCAATACAGCTAGTTTAGAATTACTTATTTCAGTATGTGGGTCTTCTGTTGGTGGTAATTTTTTTACATATTAGGTGCATTTATCATGTTTTTACTCTATATATTCAAGGTGGTTTAGCTGCTTTATAAGAAGTATGTGCTCTTATTTGGGAAAGAATAATGTATTTAATTAGGCATCTTGCTCTTGGCAAAAAAGAAAAGAGATATTGCCCGGAAAAATGATATGTATCCAAAAAAAGAAAAATTCAAGGATGTGATAAATCGTTGGAATTCTACTTATGATTTGTTAAACAATAGTTATTAATATCGACATGTTTTGTGCAATTTTTATAACGAATGATAAGTAATCGTTTGCTTATTGCCAAATCAATGGGATAATTGCTCTAGTTTTTAATGGCACTTTTACAATTTTTAAAGAGACAACTGAGTCTTTGCCTGGTGTTTATATTCCCACTTCTACATTATTGTTAATCATTATATTAAATTTGTACTTGTATTCAAGTCTTTACTTAAAGTTCTCGATTTACTTGAAAATAAAAGATAAATGGGTAAAATACTTCACCAATATTCCTTCTATTCTTTTAGTTGCTAAACTTTTAGATCCTCGAGTTAGAGAGAATGGTATGCTTAAATTACTACAATATTTTATTTCCTATACCTAATTTGAGTACTCCAAATCATGGCGACTATGTTCAAAGTGCAAACCTTCTTTTATCTGATCTTTATCGCGAATATGCTTGTAATTATAATAGTAGTCTTGATCTTGGTATGAGTTCTGCTTCTCATGTTCACATATTTTCTACTAGTAATATATCATCTTTTGGTTTTGCTATTTGGGATCGTGATGAGTGGAATTCCTATCGAGAAGATTTATTGCGAAAATGAATATGGTACTAAAATTGTATATCAAGAACGTGAAATATTATTTAACTATTGATTTGGGAGCACTAGAACGTGAATTAGATGGTAATAACAATCTTCTTAAGTGGTAGGCAAAAAGGTCTACCATTTTTCATGTAATTGTCACGATCGCAAAGGAAATACTAATTTTCCTCGCCTCAACAGTCTCTGTTGAACAAGTATTAAGTGTGCGAGGCTACATTTTGGATGAATGGCGATCTTGATTGACGCACCATAATCTTGAAGCTCAAGCATTAATGAATGATTGGGTCAAGGTCGGATTATGCCAACAAGAACCAAATTACGAAGAACAAGAAGACAACAACACATATGATACCAAATCTTGTAGTGATTCAGTTGGCTTGGATGATTGAACAATCTTCTCTCCACCTCCGCTCCCCAAGGTAAGTATAAGGTAAGTGAAATACGAGGATTTTGATTCATAAGGTAAGATATGCAACTTAATTCAAATATTCAAAGTTGGAATTATTAACTTTAACTTTAAATATTTTACTTAAGCCCAAGTCCTTTCTTTTCTCCACTCCCCCCTAAAATGAGAGGACTTGGATTTTGATTCTTAAACCCTAAAGTAGAGATATTGAATATGTAGGCACTTAACTCAAATATATAAAATTAAAAAAGTTAATTTAAATATTTGAATTAAACTCAAGTCCATTTTTATCCCATACTTTATATTTCAAATGTAAAAATTTAAATCTTATATTTTTACCAAAAAAAAAAAAAAGAAAAGCTAATGAATTGTCGGTTCCGGTTCGGTTCCGAACCAAAAATTCATGGTTCAAAATCGAATTGTGAACCGCCATAGTCGCTCGGTTCCGGTTCTAATTTTTGACCAACCGAAATTGCCGGATGGCGAACCGCCTCTAGATATCCATATTGATCATAGATATTCTCACTTTTTGGACTATAATTAATATTTATTAGAAAAGAATCATAAGTTGATGCATTGTAAACTATATGTTATGAGTTACTAAAGTTCAGTCATTCGGCATCAACATTTTTACTGCAATTTTTCATGACATTTTGATTTATATGTCATATACAGAGAATGTAATATTTTGTAACGACCCGACCTTTTATTTTAATATCTGAATTTTATTGGGCCCGACTTGATTATTTTTTGTGCACTTAAAATTATATAATTTTATATTTTAAAAGTCATGTCCAATAATTTCATAACTTTTATAATTCATGATATATATAGATCCAATAGGAACCATATATTATACCTAAATATTGTGAATCGGGTCATGTATTTTATTTTTATTTTTTGAGTACTGACTTAACCATTGTGACCGCATCGATTTTCATTTCATCAATGTGAATAATCTCCTCAATTGAATAATTAAGCATAAATAATTTAATCAAATTATAGTAAATAAATTATCTTTAGAAATAATTAATTACAATTAAAGGGGCAAAACATTAGCCGATTTTACTCTCTGTGATTTCTGAATATATATATATAAAATAAAAATAATAACAGAATTCTCCGTAACTACAATACATATCTCTTAATCGAACTAATTGTTTCATTAATATACAATACTCCTAACCTTACATATATAATCAAGTTTAATCATCAAGTTTAATCATCAATACACCATCACAAATCACGGCAGAAAAGTTTTACAGCCAAAAAATCAATATGCACAACACTAATTCACGGAAGTCTACAATTAACAAGATTTATAGTCTGCAAAATTATTCCTACCATATATCCTACTATCAAAACTATATAGTAGATAAATTTGCAAGCAAAATAAAGGAGTAGAAGCTAGAGCCCGATTCCAGCCCTCGAACGACTCAGATTTTGAACAATCGGCCACCGGGATACAAGCAACAACGTAGGTACTTGTCCTTTTCTGCCAATCGTTCAAGTGGACATCTCATCCGAGTCATTCTACCCCATCAGCACCTCGAATTTTCCCCGACGAGGTAACACAATATGCTTTCCCTTTCTTTTCAGTGTGTTCTATCGATTTGAAACTTGTTAGAAAATTCCATGCTTTGAATCTACTGCATGAGCTGCAAATCTGAGAATATCAAACTAAGAGACAGATTCGTTAATGAAGCAAGCAGCAAATAATGTATATATAAATATATATTGTAATACCCGGATTTTCAGTATGAATTTTTCGCATTATTTTATCTAAGATATACTGGATGGCTTGGTGTCTATACAGTATGGATAAAATAAATTGAGAACTGAGACAGCTGTATTTGTACTGGTATAACTGTCGTAGTGGTTCGACAATTATTTTGAGGATATCGTGTATCAGGTTATCGTACTTTTGATATTGGGTATATCATATGATGATGCTATTCGATTCAGTACATGTATTCAGTATGTCGTATGTTCGTATTTGGTATGTCGAGACGGACGAGGAGAGTTGGAAATTGGCTAAGTATAGCCTGATTACCGCACGCTAATGGTTAAGTATAGCGCACGCTATCGTTCACGATTAGCGTACGCTAGAGGCAGAATGTAGCGCACGCTAGTGCAGATCAGATCAGAGGGAATCTGCGTGTGAACCTGGCTGCTTTCGGCGCGTGTCCGCATAAGGTCAACGGTTGTTTGTATTGAAGTATTAGCGCACGCTAAAGCATGAGGCTTAACGCACTCTAATTGTAAATCGGTCAAAGGGAATCTTATCCTTGTCAGATCGGCATGTGGGGGCACATGCGATAGGTAGACTGTAGCAAGTCAACTGATGTTAGCGCACGCTAAATGCAAGGACTTGCATACACTAGACAGGATGTATTACGTACGCTATTGCATGAGAATTACGTACGTAAGCTGATGTACGAGCAAGACAGTGGCCTCTGGGCTGTGATAGCGCACGCTAACAAACTCAGTTAGCGCACGCTAGGGCAATAACGCACGGTATTTTATGAGAGTAGCGCGCGCTAGTAATGTTTATTATATAAGGGGACAGATGGGTTTTGAGATCCATTTAGTCCATTCCTTCTCCTTCAGTCGATAGAGAGAGCTTTGGGAGGTTCTTGGGGTTCCCAAACACGGTGAGGTGGTGATTTTTAACAAGATTAAGATAGAGAGCATGGATTCAAGCCTTGTTCTTCAAGTTACTCATGATTCTTGTAATGGAGTTCAAGTGTTCTTCTTTTTGGTTCATCTAATCCAGGTAATATTCGTATTCCTTGTTAGTTGTTCGTTTTTAAGGATGATTACATGTGAGGAACATGTTGGATAATCATGTGACGATATTATATGAGATTTTATGGGATTATGATAAGAGTTTTTGGATGTTACTTAAGATTCTTCATGTTAATGGTGACTCGTTTAACTTGATGAGGTTGAATCATGGATTTCTGAATCATGATAATTTCAGTGGTCGATTTAGATGAGCTAAATCATGATATGAGGTTGTATTCCAGATTATATATGAGATGATCCTTGTTATCGGGTTGGTTTGGTTATGTGATTTTTATGATGAAGAAAATGATAAACATTATGACATATACCTCGGATTATGTTGTTTTGAAAGTGATTTCGGATATTTCATGTTCTTGAAGAGCTCTGAAATTATAGGATATGACGATTATGTATAGAAGGTGTTGGTGTTTTCGATATGAATATGGGATATTCGTATCTAGAGCCAAGTTATGTGTTTTGATATAATATTCGTATAAGAATACGAATATGATTCGAGTATGATGATGAGTTTGGATCTGGAAGGTTTTGTTTGATCTTGGAGTATGGTTTTCATTACATTCATATTCGTAGCCACAAAGTGTTAGTCGATGCTGGAATGCATGCAACTATGTAGCATTAGCGCACGCTAAGCTTACTGGCTAGCGCACGCTAACGGGAGCAACTTAGCGCACGCTACGTTATGCGTTTAACGTGCGCTAAGTAGGCACACAGTACAGTATTTTTGTGTTGTGATTATGAATTCGTGATGGTTTGATTTGGTTTGTTCAGACTGCATTTATTCGAGGTTTTTGTTGAACCGTTGAGTTTGATTGGTTGGTTATACCGGTTATTGATTATTATCGGATGTGTTGTCATTTGATTATTGCATTAGGTTACGATAATTGATCATAGATTACGACCGTTGTGTTGCGGTTGAGGCTGAAGAGTTCGTAGATTGCTATTGGTCGAAATTTGAGGAGCTCGTTGTGAAGGCAATGGATTTTAATGTGACTTCGTGGTATCGGTATCGAGGCAAGTTTATACTTGTTCAGCTTATAATATTTGATGAATGGTTTCATTTTCATTTCATTTATAATTCATATAGCAATGTTATTAGAAATGTAAATTGCCGGGATGATGGTTTGTATATCGTGCTCTAGTTTGGATTAAATCATAAGGTATATGGTTTAATTGTGTTCAAGGAAGACGTGAGTTATCTTTGGTCAAGGATATAGAATATCGGATATCGAGGATAGTTATCGTGATAACATAAGTATTGGGATAAAGGTTTATTGGTATTGAATGGATGGTACCTTATTTGAGATTATTTGAATAACTGTGTATTCGTTCAGGAATGTTGTTCGTGGAAAGAATATTGTCTTCGGCTTTGAGGTAATTCTAGTATTGTTCAGTTATGAGGATAATTGTTCTGAGGAATTATTGTATATGTTGTATGTTGATGTTTCATAGGTTGGGATTTGCATTGATTATTTTGCTGAGGGAAGATGATCCCAGGGCTGATTGTATTGAGATCGTTGATCGTGTTGATCATTTGTCGGGGATGATGATCCCAGGATTGTTATTTTGGATATTGATTAGTCCTGTCGACTTTTCTTTATCAGTTTGTGTTTGTTCACTTCAGTGAGTCTTTTAATCCTTATTGGATATGTGATTCTTTGAGTTTCGTTGTCATGTTGCATCGTGACATATCTGGAATCATATCTGCGTTCCGATTAGTTATTGTGTAGGATTTTTAGCCAGGCACATATATAGTCATGCGTGGATATTATTCCATATTGGACTGTGCACACGAGACGTAGTTCGTGATGCTAATTAGGTACATCGTCCCACATATATCCTGGATTCTGTATACGGGGTGGACATGTGCACTGACACATTTCCAGATCGGGCGTACTGTGATGTCCATGGGTCGTTCATAGTCCATGTATGATTGGATATGTTTGACGGTTTGTGACTGGTTGTTCATACGCCCAAGGGGTATGTTCGACAGTCAGACTTATTTCTTTGAGATCCATTATTGTTGATCATTTGAAGTCTACCTTGTTAAGGGTATTCTCGGTTATTGTTGGTCATTTATTGATCGTGTTTGGAGTTTACCACGTTGAGGGTATTCTCGGTTATTGTTGATCCTTTTTTGATCGTGTTGGGAGTTTACCATGTTGAGGGTACTCTCGGTTATCGTTGATCCTTTGTTGGTCATATTGGAGTTATCATGTCGATGATATTCTCAGTGATGTATTGGTTGATCATTGTTATTGATCGTATGAGCATTCGGACTGTACGTCGATGCTCGGGATTTGTTATCATTATCATATGGTAGTTGATCTACAGATATGTTGTTGTGTATTATTGGTTTATACATGTTGAGATTTGATTGTGTAATCCGACGGACAGGATTTGGCACATATTGGATTATTTCCACACTTATGAGTTATGATGATGTTTTGAGGATTATCGGTATTTTTGGAATACGGTAGAGATGATTGTTGTTGAGTTCTTTTCGTCATTTGAGAATGTAAATTACGGATTATGGTAAGGATTGATTTTTTATGAATTGCCATGGATTGGTAAGGTTATAACAGTAAGATTACATTGGTAGTATTCTTACTTCGTTATTTCATTGGTATGTAATTATTTATGATGATGTGATCGATATCATTGTTGAGTATTGTGGCTGACCCCGTCGTGGGCTTTATTTTTAGGTACTCGGAGATGCTAGTAGCGTTCGTGAAGGGGTGAGCTTCCCGGGTGATACTAGTTGTGGCATTTAATTGAGTATCGAGTATTTTTTTTCTGGTTGTATTTCCGCTGCAAATGTGTATTTTGAACTGTATTTTATTCGCTGCGTGTGTATTTTAAAACGGCTTTTCGGTATCTTTACCAACTCGTGTGTATTTTTAAAATAGCCTTTTGGCATTTTGCAAACTTGGATTATTTCGTTAAACCCCTTTTCCTAAACTATGTTATCGGTATGTATAAGTGGTAGCTTAACGTACATTTTGAACTGTCGAGAATTGGCACTTCGCCTTGTATTTTTCAACTGGTATTTTATGACGGTATTTGAGAACTGTGCTTTTGAAAATATTTGAGTATTTAAAATACTACCGCCATAGGCCTTTTGGCGTTTCTAAACATTTTTGAAATGGTTTTTGGCCTGGTGGGAAGTAATACCCACGATTTTCGTTCCGGTTATTTTGGATTTTTTTTCCGGATATTTCCCGGTTGTCGAGTGCCGGTATTATTTTCTCGACAATTGATTTCGGAGTTTATAACCGTAGGTGATGATTGGTTATCCGTTGTTTTCATTTCGGATCGATGATGTTGTCCCCGGGTGTTTTGTCGTGTTCGTTCCGTGCGATTTTGGAAAATCGAGTCGTCGAATCATGGTGGTCGGGCACTGGCCGGACGGTTGGGGGCAC
Organism: Orobanche coerulescens; assembly: GCA_033398695.1. Taxonomy (NCBI): domain Eukaryota; kingdom Viridiplantae; phylum Streptophyta; class Magnoliopsida; order Lamiales; family Orobanchaceae; genus Orobanche; species Orobanche coerulescens. The sequence continues at coordinate 115,228,436 of CM065807.1, read as the reverse complement.
CGGCCGGACGGTTTCCGGCATTGTCCGGACGAGTGGAGGCACTGGTCGGGCGGGTGCAGCAGGAACCGGCGTAGCGCACGCTACGGCTGGAAGGTAGCGCATGCTACGGCCAGGAGGCAGCGCACGCTATAACCGGTTGGCTGCGTGCGCTAGTCAGACGAGGCAGTAGGGCAGTGGGGTTCTGGACTTGGGTGGATCGGCAGGTAGCGCACGCTACTGTCGGACACTGCGCACGCTACAGCCGGAAGGCTGTGCACGCTACTTGGTCGAGCCACGAAGTCTCTGGATTGTGGCCCGGGCCGACAGCGCACGTGTTCAGCGCATGATGGCGGGTCCCGGCCGAACATTCTCGACCATGACTGCCCGCTAGCGCACGCTAGCTCGGCAGTCTAGCGCACGCTAGCTCGGCAGTCTAGCGCACGCTAGGCTGCACCAGTATAAATATGACCGAGCAGTCCTGTTTGCACTCATTTTTCATTTCCTTCCTTTCCTGTACGCGGCTGGAGTCTTGGAGGTGACGAAGGCATGTTGTTATACAACTAATCCACGAAGTTTGGGAGCTCATATCATCGATTAATCACTCCATAACATCTTTCAATCCAGCGAATCAAGGTTAGTTTTCCTAAAATTCTAGTTTTGGGAAAATTGGGGGTTTTGGTTGATTTCGCCCGTTTGATCCGTGATAACTTATATTTGTGAAGGATTGATGATTATTAAGTCATATTATACCAATTTCCTTGTTGATCCATGGTTCGATTGTTAAAGATTCTTCGTTTTGCTGAGTTCCTAATCGGTGCCTTGAAGATGTCCGGTGAAAATCCTTAGAGGGGGGTTTTGGGCGTTCTACGATTATTATTCCTCGTACGATCGTTGATTTTTGACGGTATGATGTTAGGGTCAGGTTCCTTGTGAAGAACTCGATTCGGAACCCTTCCGTTCGCCGTTTCCCGATCGGGTATGTTACCATCGTTTCTGCCGGAGAGTTATGGGCGTTCGAGGTTTCTCGGTTGAGCCATGTTCGTCGGAGTGTCCGGTATCGACTATCGAGGCAAGTATGTTGCCCATACATTACGTGTTTTATGGATATGATAGTTGAAAATTGACGATACGTGCTAAACGAATTGTTTACAAGCATTTTTCTAAAGAATCGGTATATCTACAATCATGGCTTTATTAAAAGAGGATTCTTGTGTTCGTGAATTAATGTACTTAATTGACTATGCGTATTGGTGTCGAGTATAGGATCACCTTATTTTCGAGTGATGCCATTATGTGTGATTTTGTTGTTGGTAAGTTAAGGTTCAATTATTTTGTTAAGATTTCATGTGGAGTCGTATGGATGTGTGTGAATATGTGAGCTTGTGTTATATTGGTTGTGTCGTTTGGTGCTGTTTAGATGGTGTGCTACTTTGTTAATTGTATAAGCTTTGGGTCATGAGTATGTGTTGGTTATTTGGCCATTCTAGCAAAGTACCTCGACTATATATATTGTGATTGACTCTTGAGGATTGTGGTTTTGGAAATGTGAATTGATGAGAGTTGTAAGGTTTTTCTCGGGTACTCTCACTCGGGGATTGACTCGACGGGGTCACACGGGGACCTGGTGGCGTAGCGGCTGGACCGGGTCGCGAGAGTTACTTCAAATGGGCATTCTCACTTGGGGTCGCTCGACGGGGCGCACATGGACTTGGTGGCCTTACGGCGGGACCGGAGGCTAGACCGGGTCGCGAGAATTGCCAGAGTGTTTGTACTGTTGATTAATTGTGATATGTCCGGAGTATCACAATGCTTGGTGCTCGGGGTCGAGAGACATTATATATCGAGTCTTGGTGTTTGGATAGAATGGCATAAGAGTAATGTATCATGTGTACTATGTCTTTGGAAATGAATTGAAGTTGATGATCGGGTCGTGGACCCTGTGTTTTGTGACTGGAATGGTTGGGTCGTGGACCCTGTGTTTTGTGACTGGAATGAATTGGGTTGTGAACCCTGTGTTTTGTTAACGGATTTGCATTTTTGGAAAATGAACTTTGGGGCGGTGACCTTAAGTGGCTTTGGTAGAATTAAGAACTTTACAATCGCAAATGTTTTCAAAAACTCCCGAGACTTACAAATGTTTTCAAAGTACTTTCTTGTTTTGGTTTCTACTTTCAAGGCTTGAACTATTTTTTATTAAACAAATTATCTCGGGAAGTCTTTTGTTGTATTCTAGGAATGTGTTATGTATGGCTCGTATTTGCACTTTATACTTGTACTAGCAATACAGTGGAGTTTTGCTAACCCCCGAGTATTCGGGGGTGGATGTATGTTTTTGCATCCAGGTACATGCAGGTTTGGGAGCAAAACACAGGATCGGTGCGAAGGATGATGGAAGGCGAATGATACTAATCACATGAAGACCAGTTTTGGATGCACTCAGTCGGAGTCCGTGTATGGTCTTTTCTGCTGTCGTACTTTTTGTCTGGGAGTGTATTTTATCCTTGCATGGGTATGAGTCGAGATAGAAACGTGTATTTTTGACTTGTATGTTAGTGACGAAAGACCAAGTTGGTCTACGGATTTGGTATTTTATCATGTCGGTGTGTAATGAATTGTGTTGTTTGGATTTCTAGCCTGGTGGATCCTCACGGAGAGGGTCTGCGGCGTGTAATATTCCCGGTTTGAAATTGGGGGTGTTACATTTATGGTATCGGAGCTTAGGTTGCAGAAACCTAGGCTGTCGAGTCCAGTCGGGTATTGTCGTGTCTTGTCCTGTCAGATTGTGTTTGTCTAAGTCGTGTCGCGACGCTTCGTTTGTGATGTCGGCCGTGATTAGTATCGAGATGCAGCCATCATCTTCGTGCGACCTGTGGATGTAAGTCTTCCTACTATATTGTGCCTTGTGATATACGAGCTTGTATGATTTTGTGTTATCATATCACCTTTAAAAGAGGTTTCGTCCCCGAAACCTAAACAATGAAAATGAAGTGGTTGAATATCAACCTTCCCGGCCATATCCTCTTGGTCCCGCATCTAATCTCCATAACCAACTGTACCGCGGTCACGGTCACGTCCTTTGTCCCTCGGCATACTAAGCGGATTCTCACTCAATACGATTGCACCACTTTGTAAAATATTATACTAAAGTACCAACTCAGCACGACATATCACATAAGGTAACTAATAATAACCCGATAAGAAAATCCACGAGGTATCCTTTTAAAGGAAATCTTTTGAAAATCTTTGGATTTGTATGCTATTCAAAATAAACTTTAAAAGTACTTTTGGTACCTCGGGTTGTTTCATCAAAACTTGTAAACAACATACTCTAACCGTCTCATTTGAAATCATTTGCCAAAATAATAATTCTATATAACCGGCGCTATCAAAATCGTCATGCCTCTACGCATCATCATCACCGTTAACAACCAACAAGTTAACCATGCAAGATCATTAAACCATTCTTACATACTCTAACATTTCCAAATTCGAGTTTGAACTTTACATCGAGTGAGATTTTTCATCTTTCACTATATATTTTTGAAAATAAAAAATCGTATTGGTTTTTGAAAAAAAAAATTGTGTGAAAGATTTTTGAAAATCATATACTCGAATTATTCGAAAATACAATAGTACGTTAAAAGTTATTTCCGAAAATTCTCCTAACACTACACAAGAATCAACGACGGTAATATTTTACAAAATGTTCAAGGTACTTTAAAACAACTCTTTCAATACCGTCGAGGTTTTATTTGAGAATCATAGGCCGGCTCGCGAATTTCAAAAAAATTTCAAAGTTCATAAGAAGCCGCCGATTTAATCGCAACATCAAATTAGTTTCAAAATTTGATTTTCCGCAACTTGCACAAACTTATGAAAGTTTCAGGAAAACATTTTCGAACACACATACAGCAGACATAATTTATCAACTCACCGAACAAAATCAATTATCACTTAGCGCGAATGAAAGGTCACAACACACGTTCACACAAAACGGTTGTCACCACTAGACAACGCACATAGAATACAGTCACAGATGACTGACTGCAGAAAGTTAGACCTAACGGCAAAAAATGCGGTTCCACATCCTCTGTCCCAGCTAACTAACGCATGCTACAACAATTATTTAGCATGCGCTATTCATGCTGCATTAGCGCGCGCTAGCCTCGTACTTAGCGTGCGCTAACAGCTCAAATTTAGCAACATGATTGCGAACATATATACGACATTACTAGAACCGATAGTTACAAATGAACAACGACAGCATACGAATCTTAATGCCATCGATTCACATGCTTACAACACTTCGCAAGCAACCATCAAAGGACAACTGTCATCCAAAATCGAAATCTCGTCTATTAATAAAGAGGACTATCTTAACTTATACCAAACGACTTCGCATTCACATCACTGTTTTAATCTAAAACTGGATATACTGCTTGAACAACAAGAACATCATCACGTATTTGTCGACTAACAACCATAAAACCGATAAGTTGAAAGCGAGAGTCACGTCTTGTCTACATTTTGTAGACTTCACTTGAGTTTAAAAATTTCGTTTTGAAAACTTATAATACAAGATGAAAATAAAATATCAGTAGTTTGAATTCTCCAAAAATTTGGACCTTGAGGTCATCATACGAAAATCAAACTTTTTCCTCCCTTTGGAGGATGTTTTAAAACAAAATATACGTGTCTCCCCAAAAACATGTAAAGTTTTAAAATATCACATTGGTGAATTTTTCTTTGCGTGACCACACCAAGGCCATTACTCTTGTAAAAACGACTTATATCAGGATGTGTGTATATATACATATACGTTGGCACCACTTTTATCCTAGCATTATACGAAGATCAAACAACATAGGCCACATACTCACAAATCACCTTTAAACTCCACATCATTGTGATACCCATATTTTTTTTCTTCTCGTTTCCGTTTCGTTCGACCGTATTGAGGCAATTGTGTTCGTTAATGCTTCTGACCTTGTGTTGTTTCTCACATTTGTCATTCGAGCGAGTTCTGATATTGTTCCAAATTGATGTGTATATTTTTGTGATCTTTCGAAGTTCGGATCGATTTCTTGTGAACCGTGTTCGAAGTTAACACCTCGTGATTCCTACAAGTTTATTGATGTCTTGATTTGAGGTGTGAACTTCATAGTTGATCGTTGTTGTTCGATCATTGCTATTTGTTCGTCGTGGTACAATCATTATTATTTGATCTCGTAATCATGATTATTGAACATCTGGGCCATTTCGTAATTTGCATAAGTGCTAGGAAATTGTCTATGCATTTGGTCTTCCAAATCTTTGAGTTACTGGAATTTCATACCCTTCAGCGTTGGAATCGTGATTTGATTTTTGTATTGCTCGGTTTTATCAACCGCAGCGATTCAGGCTCGTTGCTTTTCGTAAGCATTCTTGCGTATTGAATCGGATCGTAGTGGCTTTATACTGCATGGAGCTCTGGTGTGTTGTCGAGAGTCGCCTTGCTTTTGTTTTAAGTTTCGGGACGAAACTTATTTTTAGGGGGGTAGAATGTAATACCCACGATTTTCGTTCCGGTTATTTTGGATTTTTTTTCGGATATTTCCCGATTGTCGAGTGCCGGTATTATTTTCTCGACAACTGATTTCGGCGTTTATGACCGTAGGTGATGATTGGTTATCCGTTGTTTTCATTTCGGATCGATGATGTTGTCCCCGGGTGTTTTGTCGTGTTCGTTCCGTGCGATTTCAGAAAATCGAGTCGTCGAATCATGGTGGTCGGGCACTGGCCAGACGGTTGGGGGCACCGGACGGACGGTTGCCGGCACTGGCCGGACGAGTGGAGGCACTGGCCGGATGGGTGCAGCAGGAACCGGCGTAGCGCACGCTACGGCCGTAAGGTAGCGCACGCTACGGCCAGGAGGCAGCACACGCTACGGTCGGTTGGCTGCGTGCGCTACTCGGCCGAGGCAGTAGGGCAGTGGGGTTCTGGACTTGGGTGGATCGACAGGTAGCACACGCTACTGTCGGACACTGCGCACGCTACGGCCGGCAGGTAGCGCACATTACGGCAGGAAGGCTGCGCACGCTACTTGGCCGAGCCAGGAAGTCTATGGATTGTGGCCCGGGCCGACAGCGCACGTGTTCAACCCATGATGGCGGGTCCCGGCCGAACATTCTCGACCATGACCGCCCGCTAGCGCACGCTAGCTGGACAGTCTAGCGCACGCTAGGCTGCACCAGTATAAATATGACCGAGCAGTCCTGTTTGCACTCATTTTTCATTTCCTTCCTTTCCTGTACGCGGCTGAAGTCTTGGAGGTGACGAAGGCATGTTGTTATACAACTAATCCACGAAGTTTGGGAGCTCATATCATCGATTAATCACTCCATAACATCCTTCAATCCAGTGAATCAAGGTTAGTTTTCCTAAAATCCTAGTTTTGGGAAAATTGGGGGTTTTGGTTGATTTCGCCCGTTTGATCCGTGATAACTTATATTTGTGATGGATTGATGATTATTAAGTCATATTATACCAATTTCCTTGTTGATCCATGGTTCGATTGTTAAAGATTCTTTGTTTTGTTGAGTTCCTAATCGGTGCCTTGAAGGTGTCCGGTGAAAATCCTTAGAGGGGGGTTTTGGGCGTTCTACGATTATTCTTCCTCGTACGATCGTTGATTTTTGATGGTATGATGTTAGGGTCAGGTTCCCTGCGAAAAACTCGATTTGGAACGCTTCCGTTCGCCGTTTCCCGATCGGGTATGTTACCGTCATTTCTGCCGGAGAGTTGTGGGCGTTCGAGGTTACCCGGTTGAGCCACGTTCATCGGAGTGTCCGGTATCGACTATCGAGGCAAGTATCTTGCCCATACATTACGTGTTTTGTGGATATGATAGTTGAAAATTGACAATACGTGCTAAACGAATTGTTTACGAGCATTTTTCTAAAGAATCGGTATATCTACAATCATGGCTTTATTAAAAGAGGATTCTTGTGTTCGTGAATTAATGTACTTAATTGACTATGCGTATTGGTGTCGAGTATAGGATCACCTTATTTTCGAGTGATGCCATTATTTGTGATTTTGTTGTTGGTAAGTTAAGGTTCAATTATTTTGTTAAGATTTCATGTGGAGTCGTACGGATGTGTGTGACTATGTGAGCTTGTGTGATATTGGTTGTGTCGTTTGGTGCTGTTTAGATGGCGTGCTTCTTTGTTAATTGTATAAGCTTTGGGTCGTGAGTATGTGTTGGATATTTGGCCATTCTAGCAAAATACCTCGACTATATATATTGTGATTGACTCTTGAGGATTGTGGTTTTGGAAATGTGAATTGATGAGAGTTGTAAGGTTTTTCTTGGGTACTCTCACTCAGGGATTGACTCGACGGGGTCACACGGGGACTTGGTGGCTTAGCGGATGGACCGGGTCGCGAGAGTTACTTCGAGTGGGCATTCTCACTTGGGGTCGCTCGACGGGGCGCACAGGGACTTGGTGGCCTTACGGAGGGACCGGAGGCTGGACCGGGTCGCGAGAATTGCCAGAGTGTTTGTACTGTTGATTAATTGTGATATGTCCGGAGTATCACAATGCTTGGTGCTCGGGGTCGAGAGACATTATTTATCGAGTCTTGGTGTTTGGCCAGAATGGCATAAGAGTAATGTATCATGTGTACTATGTCTTTGGAAGTGAATTGAAGTTGATGATCGGTTTGTGGACCCTGTGTTTTGTGACTGGAATGGTTGGGTCGTGGACCCTATGTTTTGTGACTGGAATGAATTGGGTTGTGAACCCCGTGTTTAGTTAACGGATTTGCATTTTTGGAAAATGAACTTTGGGGCGGTGACCCTAAGTGGCTTTGGTAGAATTATGAACTTTACAATCGCAAATGTTTTCAAAAACTCCCGAGACTTACAAATGTTTTCAAAGTGCTTTCTTGTTTTGGTTTCTACTTTCAAGACTTGAACTATTTTTGATTAAACAAAATATCTCGGGAAGTCTTTTGTTGTATTCTCGGAATGTGTTATGTATGGCTCGTATTTGCACTTTATACTTGTACTAGCAAAATAGTGGATTTTTGCTAACCCCCGAGTATTCGGGGGTGGATGTCTGTTTTTGCATCCAGGTACATGCAGGTTTGGGAGCAAAACACAGGATCGGTGCGAAGGATGATGGAAGGCGAATGATACTAATCACATGAAGGCCAGTTTTGGATGCAGTCAGTCGGAGTCCGTGTATGATCTTTTCCGCTGTCGTACTTTTTGTCTGGGACTGTATTTTATCCTTGCATGGATATGAGTCGAGATAGAAACGTGTATTTTTGACTTGTATGTTAGTGACGAAAGACCAAGTTGGTCTACGGATTTGGTATTTTATCATGTCGGTATGTAATGTATTGTGTTGTTTGGATGTCTAGCCTGGTGGATCCTCACGGAGAGGGTCTGCGGTGTGTAATATTCCCGGTTTGAAATTGGGGGTGTTACAGTTCCGCCGCGGGACCCACGGTGCTGTGATATCCCGGATGGTTTTGGGGGTGTTACAAAAGATGGTATCAGAGACTGGGTTTTGTGAAACCCAGGCGTGTGTGTTATGCGGCTCTACCGGTACGGTAGTAGCGTGGCTTTTGAAAATGAGTTTTTCTGACTTTTGAGTCAAATCTATTTTTGGAGATTCCAAAAGTTTTGAGATCTTTTCAAATTGCTATTTGTGATATTGGTGTGTTGGTTGTGTTTAGACTTCGTATGGGAGTTGTTTGCTAGTATCACGGGAGATCATCGGCTTCACGCACCTGTAAGTATATCGTTTTGGTTATTCGCTTGTGGCGACGATTGATTGTTTTCGTGATGAGTTGGAAATTTTGGGTTAATCTGTCATTTGTGGCAGGGTTGCAAGTTTCGAGGATGAAACTTATTTTAAAGGGGGTAGTATGTAATACCCGGATTTTCAGTATGAATTTTTCGCATTATTTTATCTAAGATATACTGGATGGCTTGGTGTCTATACAGCATGGATAAAATAAATTGAGAACTGAGACAGCTGTATTTGTACTGGTATAACTGTCGTAGTGGTTCGACAATTATTTTGAGGATATCGTGTATCAGGTTATCGTACTTTTGATATTGGGTATATCATATGATGATGTTATTCGATTCAGTACATGTATTCAGTATGCCGTATGTTCGTATTTGGTATGTCGAGATGGACGAGGAGAGTTGGAAATTGGCTAAGTATAGCCTGATTAGCGCACGCTAATGGTTAAGTATAGCGCACGCTATCGTTCATGATTAGCGCAAGCTAGAGGCAGAATGTAGCGCACGCTAGTGCAGCCGATCAGAGGTAATCTGCGTGTGGACTCGGCTGCTTTCGGCGCGTGTCCACATAAGGTCAGCGGTTGTTTGACTTGAAGTATTAGCACATGCTAAAGCATGAGGCTTAACGCACGCTAATTGTAAATCGGTCAAAGGGAATCTTATCCTTGTCAGATCGGCATGTGGGGGCACATGCGGTAGGTAGACTGTAGCAAGCCAACTGATGTTAGTGCACGCTAAATGCAAGGTCTTGCGTACGCTAGACAGGATGTATTATGTACGCTATTGCATGAGAATTACGTACATAAGTTGATGTACGAGCAAGACAGTGGCCTATGGGCTGCGATAGCGCACGCTAGGGCAATAACGCACGCTATTTTATGAGAGTAGCGCGCGCTAGTAATGTTTATTATATAAGGGGATAGACGGGTTTTGAGATGCATTTAGGCCATTCCTTCTCCTTCAATCGATAGAGAGAGCTTTGGGAGGTTCTTGAGGTTCCCAAACACGGTGAGGTGGTGATTTTTTACAAGATTAAGATAGAGATCATGGATTAAAGCCTTGTTCTTCAAGTTACTCATGATTCTTGGAATGGAGTTCAAGTGTTCTTCTTCTTGGTTCATCTAATCCAGGTAATATTCGTATTCCTTGTTAGTTGTTCGTTTTTAAGGATGATTACATGTGAGGAACATGTTGGATAATCATGTGACGATATTATATGAGATTTTATGGGATTATGATAAGAGTTTTCGGATGTTACTTAAGATTCTTTATGTTAATGGTGATTCGTTTAACTTGATTAGGTTGAATCATGGATTTCTGAATCATGATAATTTCAGTGCTCGATTTAGATGAGCTAAATCATGATATCAGGTTGTATTCCAGATTATATATGAGATGATCCTTGTTATTGGGTTGGTTTGATTATGTGATTTGTATGATGAAGAAAATGATAAACATTATGACATATACCTCGGATTATGTTGTTTTGAACGTGATTTCAGATATTTCATGTTCTTGAAGAGCTCTGAAATTATAGGATATGACGATTATGTATAGAAGGTGTTGGTGTTTTGGATATGAATATGGGATATTCGTATCTAGAGCCAAGTTATGTGTTTTGATATAATATTCGTATAAGAATACGAATATGATTCGAGTACGATGATGAGTTTGGATCTGGAAGGTTGTGTTTGATCTTGGAGTATGGTTTTCATTACATTCATATTCGTAGCCGCAAAGTGTTAGTCGATGCTGGAATGCATGCAACTGTGTAGCATTAGCGCACGCTAAGCTTACTGGCTAGCGCACGCTAATGGGAGCAACTTAGCGCACGCTGCGTTATGCGTTTAACGTGCGCTAAGTAGGCAGACAGTACAGTATTTTTGTGTTGTGATTATGAATTCGTGATGGTTTGATTTGGTTTGTTCAGACTGCGTTTATTCGAGGTTTTTGTTGAACCGTTGAGTTCGATTGGTTGGTTATACCTGTTATTGATTATTATCGGATGTCTTGTCATTTGATTATTGCATTAGGTTACGATAATTGATCATGGATTACGACCGTTGTGTTGCGGTTGAGGCTGAAGAGTTTGTAGATTGGTTTTGGTCGGGGCTGAGGAGCTCGTCGACGAAGGCAATGGATTTTGGTAACACCTTCGTGGTATCGATATCGAGGCAAGTTTATACTTGCTCAGTTTATAATATTTGATGAATGGTTTCGTTTTCATTTCATTTATAATTCATATAGCAATGTTATTAGAAATGTAAATTGCCGGGATGATGGTTTGTATATCGTGCTCTAGTTTGGATTAAATCAAAAGGTATATGGTTTAATTGTGTTCGAGGAAGACGTGAGTTATCTTTGGTCAAGGATATAGAATATCGGATATCGAGGATAGTTATCGTGATGACATAAGTATCGGGATAAAGGTTTATTGGTATTGAATGGATGGTACCTTATTTGAGATTATTTGAATAACTGTGTATTCGTTCAGGAATGTTATTCGTGGAAAGAATATTGTCTTCGGCTTTGAGGTAATTCCAGTATTGTTCAGTTATGAGGATAATTGTTCTGAGGAATTATTGTATATGTTGTATGTTGATGTTTCGTATGTTGGGATTTGCATTGATTATTTTGCTGAGGGATGATGATCCCAGGGCTGATTGTATTGAGATCGTTGATCGTGTTGATTATTTGTCGGGGATGATGATCCCAGGATTGTTGTTTTGAATATTGATTAGTCGTGTCGACTTTTCTTTGTCAGTTTGTCTTTGTTCACTTCAGTGAGTCTTTTGATCCTTATTGGATATGTGATTCTTTGAGTTTCGTTGTCATGTTGCATCGTAACATATCTGGAATCATATCTGCGTTCCGATTGGTTATTGTGTAAGATTTTTAGCCATACACATATATAGTTATGCGTGGATATTATTCCGTAATGGACTGTGCACACGAGACGTAGTTCGTGAGGCTAATTAGGTACATCGTCCCACGTATATCCTGGATTCCGTATACGGGGTGGACATGTGCACTGACACATTTCCGGATCGGGCGTACTGTGATGTCCATCTTTGAGTCATATTGTTGGGTCATTCATAGTCCATGTATGATTGGATATGTTTGACGGTTTGTGACTGGTTGTTCATACGCCTGAGGGGTATGTTCGACAGTCAGACTTATTTCTTTGAGATCCATTATTGTTGATCATTTGGATTCTACCTTGTTGAGGGTATTCTCGGTTATTGTTGGTCATTTGTTGATCGTGTTTGGAGTTTACGACGTTGAGGGTATTCTCGGTTATTGTTGATCCTTTGTTGATCGTGTTGGGAGTTTACCATGTTGAGGGTACTATCGGTTATCGTTGATCCTTTGTTGGTCATATTGGAGTTATCATATCGATGATATTCTCAGTGATGTATTGGTTGATCATTGTTAATGATCGTATGAGCATTCGGACTGTACGTCGATGCTCGGGATTTGTTATCATTATCATATGGTAGTTGATCTACAGATATGTTGTTGTGTATTATTAGTTTATACATGTTGAGATTTGATTGTGTAATCCGACGGACAGGATTTGGCACAGATTGGATTATTTCCGCACTTATGAGTTATGATGATGTTTTGAGGATTATAGGTATTTTTGGAATACGGTAGAGATGATTGTTGTTGAGTTCTTTTCGTCATTTTAGAATGCGAAATACGGATTATGGTAAGGATTGATTTGTTATGAATTGCCATGGATTGGTAAGGTTATAACGGTAAGATTACATTGGTAGTATTCTTACTTCGTTATTTCATTGGTATGTAATTATTTATGATGATGTGATCGATATCATTGTGGAGTATTGTGGCTGACCCCGTCGTGGGCTTTATTTTTAGGTACTCGGAGATTGAGCTAGTAGCGTTCCTGAAGGGGTGAGCTTCTCGGGTGATACTGCTGTGGCATTTAATTGAGTATCGAGTATTTTTTTTCTGGTTGTATTTCCGCTGCAAATGTGTATTTTGAACTGTGTTTTATCCGCTGCGTGTGTATTTTAAAACGGCTTTTCGGTATCTTTACCAACTCGTGTGTATTTTTAAAATGGCCTTTTGGCATTTTGCGAACTTGGGTTATTTCGTTAAACCCCTTTTCCTAAACTATTTTATGGGTACGTATAAGTGGTAGCTTAACGTACATTTTGAACTGTCGAGAATTGGCACTTCGCCTTGTATTTTTCAACTGGTATTTTATGACGGTATTTGAGAACTATGCTTTTGAAAATATTTGAGTATTTAAAATACTACCGTCATAGGCCTTTTGGCGTTTTTAAATGTTTTTGAAATGGTTTTTGGCCTGGTGGGTTCCGGCGCGGGACCCACGGCGCTCTAATATCCCGGATGGTTTTGGGGGTGTTACATATATAAATAATCAAAGTAAACGAAATCGAAGATGGGCGATGCTGAGTTCAGAAAATCTGTCTCCTTAAAGGAAATTCGCCATCACACAGTGTAAAGCGTCTGCCTCCCAGGATAAAACAACATCTCGATGCGTTGATAAATCGATCATCGCACCCTCAGCGAACTAGAATAAAATCTGAATTTCACCGACGCAATCGAAAATATGTGGATAAATTTTTTCGATGAAAAGAAAACTCAAAATCGTGGATACGGCTTGAAACGAAAATTACCGTCCAAAATTGGGACCCTCTGACATCGGTATTTATAATGAAGACTGGAGGAACTCTAAATTTGATTAGGTTTGGTCTTATTGACACTTATCCTAATCTATTAATATATTAGTCTGAAAATTACCTATTAACATGATAGTTATTCTAATATATTAATTCGATAATTATCAATCTAATTTGATATTTATCCTAATCCAAAAAATTCGATTTTATACTTGAGGCGGTTTAGTAAAATGAAATTTTTGCCAAATAAAATTTTCATAAAAAGATAACTTCAAGACGCCGAGACATTTCGCCCATATCGCCCTTCGACCAGACCCGATCGACCCAAATCGAGTCGGGTAGAGTCGAGTCGGTCGATCGGATGGACGGACGGATGGCGGCGGCGGCGCGCGCGTGTGTTTGCGCGAGAGGCGCCCAGTCACACATCCACTCATGCCCCACTTGATGTTGTGAACAAGAGATTGTGCATATCACATTACATACACACAATTGTTTTACTTTTTCTGAATGTGGGATAGCATCACCAACCCACTTCCAAAAGGCTCACTTTAGAATATTATATATCATTCATACCTCGATCATTTTGTTGTTCTTACATATTTTAAAAACCTCTTACGGAGTACTACGTATTCCAACCAAATCCCGATATTAACTCGAAGTCGGGCACACTCAAAATTACCTCTCAAGTAGGCTGCTCAAAACGGCCCCATCTTTTCCTCATTTTCCAACAATCCCCCACATGAATGAGATTGATGGTCCAATAGCACACGTCAGACACAGAGTTTGACTTGGTGATAGTTACTGTGGTTAGGCATTGCATAGGATAGGTAGAGTATGCTCTTTGAACCTTCCCTCGAAAAGATATATTCTCCTTACTGGATAGACAGTGTGAGTTGGTGCCTTTGAACTGTCCGATTGTTTGTGTAAGTGATAGTGTATCCCTCACAAGGCCCTCCCTAATTTATTCTGTTCTCATTAATGTGTCCATTTCCGCCATGGACACCATCCTTGTCCTGTCGAGAGTTTTTTTAAAAGAATTGTGCCTTGCAATTCTCCTTTGAAGTGGCCCCTCTTCACTCCAATATAGGTGATTCCTTTGAGTTTTTGAGTAAACCCGTATTTTACTCCACCCAACTATACGTTGTTGACTTAAGAATCATTAAAAGCATAAGATTAACCTCTTCCTATAGATATCACTCAGATTCTGAACATTTCGACCGACAACTCTCCCGGTTTGTGTCTTTCTCAAAGATATCAATTTGTGAGCACTTCTGGTCCTTGCTTGGACACGGGAGAGATCGAAACACTTTGAACGTGACTTGCTCATCTTCAACCCAAAGTATTAATTTACCCTCCTGAACATCGATAAGGGTCCTTCCGGTGGCTAAGAACGGTCTACCTAAGATAATCGGAATCTCATGGTCTTCTTCCATATCAAGTACAATGAAGGGAAAATGAATTTATCGGCCTTGACCAAGACATCTTCTATTACCCCTCTAGGGTACTTGATTGATCTATCGGCTAGTTGTAAAGAGACCGTAGTAGGTTTTGCTTCCCCAATTCCTAGCTTCTTGAAGATAGAAAGAGGCATGAGATTAACGCTAGCACCGAGATCACATAATGCTCTATCAAAAGACAAGTTCCCAATAGTGCATGGTATAGTGAAGCTTACTGGGTCCTTCAATTTAGGCGGGAGCTTTCTCTGCAAAATTGCACTGCACTCTTCAGTCAGTGCCACTGTTTCATATTCCTCGAGCTTCCTTTTGTTAGATAAGATTTCCTTCATAAACTTCACATAGCTCGGCATTTGTTCCAAGGCATCAGCAAATGGAATATTTATATGTAGTTTCTTGAAGACGTCAAGAAACTTGGAGAATTGTTTGTCCAAATTTTGCTTTTGCAGATGTTGTGGAAACGGGACGGGAGGCACATAGGCTATCGGATTATCCGGAAACAATTTCGAGGGTCTAGACATTTGTGATTCCTCAGTCGCCGAATTTTTCTTCTCCTCATCATCACCTCTCTTTTTGTTCTGCCCGGGATGCTCACACACTTCCTTCCCGCTTCTCAAACCAATGGCATTAATACTCTCTCTGGGGTTCGTCTCGGTTGTACTTGGCAAGGTACCCTCAGGGCGGGCTGTTAACACATTTACTATTTGACCCAATTGGACTTCCAAGTTGCGAATAGAGGCGGAATGGTTTTGCAAGGTTGCTTCCGTACGGGTCATGAACTGACTCGTATTTGCTGCTAATTTCGCCATGGCCTCCTCTAGAGAGATCTTTGGAGCGGGAGGGGGTTGTTGTTGGTGTTGAGCAAACTGAGGTTGGTTTCTGTTTTCTCTGTTTTTCCACGAAAAGTTCGGGTGATTTCGCCACCCCGGATTGTATGTGTTGGAATACGGATAATTCTGTCGATTCCCGTTCCCCACAAACTGAGCTTGTTCCATTGGATGTTGCTCAAAAGGATTTCCAACTTGGCACTCTGCGCTAGGATGAGATCCGTTGCACCAATTACATGATTCAGTGGTAACGGGGGAAGGAGCATGTGAAAAAGCTTGAAGTTGCTGAGTCAAGGCGGCAACTTGGGCCGATAGCGTAGATATTGGATCATTACCGGAGATTTCCATCACTCGTTTCGGGTTCACACGTTCGGAAGGCCATTGATAAGCGTTTGCAGCCATCGCTTCCAATAAAGAGTGAGCTTCCGCCATCGTCTTTCCCATTAATGCTCCTCCAGCGGCTGCATCAACAAGAGTGCGTGTAGAAGCACTCAATCCATTATAAAAGGTTTGAATTTGCAGCCAATCCGGTAAACCATGGTGCGGGCATCTCCTTAGCAAATCTTTGTACCGCTCCCAAGCTTCGTGAAGCGTTTCCATATCAAATTGCCTGAAAGTGGTTATCTCATTCCTTAGTCTCGCTGTATTCAATGGTGGAAAGAACTTAGCCAGTAAGGCTTGTGCTAATTCATCCCAAGTCGTGATAGAGCCCGGCGGTAATGAATTCAACCAAAACTTGGCTTTGTCCCTCAAAGAGAAAGGGAAAAGCCGCAGACGAATAGCATCATCGGTAACACCGTTATTCTTGAAGGTGTTACATATCTCGAGAAATAAAGCGATGTGTGCGTTGGGGTCATCGTTCGCCAGTCCACAAAATTGGCTTGCTTGCACCATCTGAATAATAGCTGGTTTAATTTCAAAGTTGTTCGCTTGGATGGTTGGACGCCGAATCCCCGAAAAGTTTGCACTGATTTGTGGCATAGCATAATCATGAAGTGCCAATGCCGGTTGAGCTTGCTGCATAAGATTTTCTCCTCCATAATTTTCGGTATTATCGGCCATGGTGTCTTTTGCCGGTAGCTCACGCTTTTCCTTCTTGGTTTTCCGAAGAGTGCGCTCGAGTTCAGTATCCAAAGGTAATAGGCCTTCGTTACCGAATTTTCTCATGCACTAACCAGAAATTCCTGAAAGGAAAACAAATAATAAAAAAATTAAACAAAAATAAAATAATGTTCAAATTAAGACTAGAAATACTGAAATCGATATTAGTAAAATAATCAGTTCCCCGACAACGGCGCCAAAAACTTGTTGCGAATTTCGGTGAATGCAAGTGCACGTTGTCGTAAACAAGTAATAAAGAGATGAGTAAGATATCGTTCCCACGAGGACTGACTTACTAACTACCGATTTATGAGTATTCTAATTTTATCTGAACGATTGAAATTGGAGGTGCAAGAATAATTAAAGAAAATTAATACAAGAATAAATAATGAAAACGATTGTTCGAAGAAAGAAACTCAAATAAGGAATTAATCTAGGATTGTGAATCCATCTCGGTTTATCCGAATTACTCTTGATTATATGAATTTAATGAATTCCCCATTTACTGAAGGCGAAGATTGCTAAAATACTCTACCGCCTCTCCCGAGGTCAATAGAATTTTCTAAGGCGAATAACACACTCTATTCCTAGGTGAATTAATTCGACAATAGGCCAAAAGTACGAAATCTCCAGAAAGGCCACGTAATTCCTATGAGTATATTCCTATCTCACAAGATAAAACAGTTCTCACCAATTTTTCCTACCAACTCTCCTCTCCCGATTCGAGTTGCGTAATCAAAACAATTCAATTATAGGCCACACAATTGAAAGCATTAAGAATAATTGGGGAAAACTCAATAAGAAAGGGAAATTATATTTTAATAAATCATAATCAAAAGTTAATTCGTCAAAACCTCAGTTTCATCAAAATTCTAGAATAGGGTTCTAGCCTGACATGCTAGAAAATAAAAATACACAAAGAATTAAAGAAAGCATAGAAATCAAACGCAGACGAAGAACTTGGATTCCTCCATTCTCTAGCTTCCGCTCTCTGCTCCTTGGTTTTTCTGCTTCTTCTCGATGATCCGCGATGATTCCTCGATTCCTCGATTCCGCGATTCCTCGATGATTCCACTTTTCAGACCTTAAATCTCTATTTAAAACTATCATTAGCCTCCAAAACGCGTCTGGGGATTGGGTCGAAAACAGGCTCCAAAAATGGCCCAGAAACGCAGTAAATTCAGCATAACCGCCCCGTGGGCCGCGGCTCAGTAAGTGTGTGTCGCGGCCCTTAATGCTCAGCGCCTATACCTGGGCGCAACATTTTCTTCCTGGGCCGCGGCTCAGCATCCTTGTGCCGCGGCCCCCGGTACAGTTGGTTCGGTGCCTTGCTGTGCCGTGCGTGTGCCGCGGCTAATGACCAGAAATCTCCGTTTTCGCCCGTTTTTCGTCGTTTAGGCTTCCGGACTCCAATTTCCTGCAAAACATACAAGAATAGTGCATTAAAAGCTCATTTATGCAGATTTAAACTTTAAATGGATATAAAATAATGATAAACAAGCGCATAAAAATACGTCTAACATGTGGGGACCGGATGAAGATTCGTGGAGATCGCCAGAATGAACCTGGACGGTTTTCCAGGATAGATTTTTAACGTACGCTAAGGTCCTATGTGTTACGTACGTAACGCCTGTAGTTTAACGTACGTAATCCTAAGCCAGAAACAGTCCATCGAGTTTTGGCCGAGCGTTAACGCACGCTAATGTTCAAGTATAGCGTACGCTAACAGTGTTACGTACGTAATGGCTCATAATTCTATTTATTCACCTCAACCCCATTTCATTTTTCACCTTCAACCTTGGCCAAATTCCGAGTTTCTGAGTTTTTCCCTCACCTCATATCATTTATATCATCTTATTAATCCAATTTTTGGAGAGCTTAGACGTTGTGGAGTCGTGATCAAACTTCCGGTGAAGAGTTTCTTCAAGACTTTCATTGTTCTTCCATTTTTAAGGTATGTAAACTCTACACCAAGATGAGGATTTTGTTCTTTGTTAGATTATGAGATTTTGGCAGAGGTTTTGGAGCTTGTTTCGTCATGATGAATCCAACCCCATGATTAGGAAGAATTGTATTTGGTTTAATTAAGGTTTCCTTTGATTATAGTTGAGCCATAATCCGAATTTAAAAGTGGAACCTTCTGAGATGAACACACCTTGTTATTGCTTCCGTAACACTCTTTTGATGAACAGAGTGTTGAGGATTACCCCAGGATAGGATGAATATATGAAGTTGAATGTAAAGTGTGTTCAATTATATTCTTGCCTTAGATGAACTTGTTGTTAACCTTCTTAGATGATTAGAGCCATGAAAGGATTAAGGGGACAATCTTTTGAAATGAGAAATTTGATAAGAAGAATTATCGTGGGAGAACAAGAGTCGTAGAGACGTATTAACCTTGAACTAGATTGAACGTTATTATCTCATAATATTTCGATATAGCAACCGAACCGAGCGTTCGAGTTAAGAATCGGAATTAGAGTTTGGATCATGGAATATAATGATTTGATGAATGTTCTTGGGATTTTAGATACCAACCTTGTGTTCCACTACAACCTCTTGGATTAGCAAGTCTTTTTCCAAGCGTAGTACTCGTCGGAATATAGGACCGAGAACCGATTGTCCGTTATTGATCATTCATTTATAACTTTAGACGTTCGGGACTCGTGCGTTAGTTTCGGGAGGTTTATAGAATTCCTTGTTATTCCTTTGTACAAGGTGATCGATTGAGGGGCGACGACCTTCGAACGAGTGACATTCGTGGGAGTATTTAAATTCTTGCCATCTTTAAGGCAAGTATCGTATTTTAAACTTGTTAATATTGGATTGTTGATCATGTGTACGATTTATTCATGTTGTTGAACATTAGGTCAATTTCTTTGAGTTGGCATGATATTTGTTATTGATTCCTCGATTGTTCACGTCGATGAACATGTTGAATTGCATATGTATATGCATAAATGTACTGTTTATGTTGTAAATGATCCGAGGGGATCATGAGAATCTATGCTGAGGGCGCTGGATCGATGTCCACCATGCGTTGGTCCGACGGGATCATCATGGGGATCTATGCTGAGGGCGATGGATCGTTGGACGGGTTTTCCACCATGCGTTGGTCCGACGGGATCATCATGGGGATCTATACTGAGGGCGCTGGATCGTTGGATTACCCTGTATTGTATTGATGGAATCGTGAGGATTCGCCTCGTTGGATTCCGGTGACGGAAGTCCGTCTTGTCTGTTTTATGATGCATAGTCGATTCATGTATTATGATACTTGTACTAACATCGTTTTGCTAACCCCTTCGCGGGTGGACATTTGTTTTGATGTTCAGGTAGCCGAGGAGCGGGGAAGCAACCACAGTACCGACATGACGATGAAGTGGCGCAGTGATGTAATTTGATGTTGTCTTATTTCCCCGTTATTTTTCAGTACTCGAGTACGCATATTTTGTTGGTATTTGGAATGCTTGTAATAATGAACTCATTGTTGAACTGGTTTTGAGTTTTATCATTAATGACACTTTAGTATTATTTTCGTATTTCTCAAATTAGCCTTGTAAATTCTTATACAAAGGATTTACTGCGCTGTAATTATTCCGAATATATCGGGGTGTTACAGACAGTTGGAGAAAAGTAATTTTCGAGAAAACTCTAGAACCATAAGAAACATTACTTCGCCAATAGCAACTGAACAGGCTGAATAATTTGTTGAGGAGCCATTTCAAAGTACACAGGTTCATCGAGCTACTTCAGGACCCGAGTCCGAGGAATAGCTAGAGGCCATGAAGTCAGAGATACAGTCCATGTATGACAATCAAGTTTGGAACTTGATAGATCCACCTGAAGGTGTAAAAACTACAGGGTGCAAATGGGTCTTAAAAACAAGAAAGACATGAACGAAAATCTGCAAGCCCATAAAGTTAGACTTGTGATTTCTCAAATGATTTGAGGATAGTCTCGAGTTTCCCTTCTCTCTTTTAAAGAAGTTGTATCTTCGCTTCCAGTAGGGCATAATCGTTTGTCTTACTCTGATTATGTGATTCTACCTCATTCATATCACTTGTAAGTTGACGAATGCACTCTGTGAGTTTTTCATGTGTGACTTTGCTATTTTCGCAATCCAAAGACATATTTTCGTAATTAATTTTCAGCAAGTCATTCTTATCCTTCAGCTCTAAGTTGAAAAGTGAGAGTTATAGGTTTTCTTATTTTAACGTCTTATGAGCTTGTGGAATAATTCTAAACTCGTTCATAATATTTTCGATAGTATGAGATGTATTGGCAGGGTTATTTGAGGTTGAGCTTACCTCATCATCACTTTTGTCATCTTCTTCGCCGTTTGCCATAAAACACATGTATGCGTTATCTTTAATCTCATTATCAAAGGAGTCGCTGTCGGTGACCGTGAGTAGACACTCATTTATCTTGCTTATTGTAAGTGGTGCATCTGATTCCCCAATCAGTGCCTTTATCTTGCTTCTCCAAACACATCTCTTTTTATGCATTTCCTGTTGCTCAGCATCCGGTAGATTTTGTACCATGGGATGAGGACATCGATTTGCATAGTGTCCTGGCTTCCTGCAGCTGTAACACAAGTTAGAGTCTCCTGACGATGGTGACTCAAAACTTACCTTGTTTGAGTATTTCCGTTCTTTAGGGAGCCTTTCCGGACTTCTTGATAAACTTACGGAACTTTTGCATGACAGTACCATCTCATCTTATGACAGCATATCATCATCATCATCTCCAACATCTTCGAAGGTCCTGTAGGTAGAACCGTGTCTTCTGTCGGATGTAACAGCCAGTACTATAGTTTTGGCAGGGGATTCCCCGGCCTTCTCTCTTATGTCTGAATCATACTCAAAAGCTTTAAGGTCAGGAAATAGGTCGGAAGTAGATATATAATTAAGATTACAAGACACACTCATAATGTGGTCTTAATGTCCCATTGGGCAGGGAGTGATCTAAAGATTTTAAGGTTTTTCTCCTTTTGGTAGTACACTTTGCCTAGTGCTTCAAATTCACCGACAATGCTAGTGAATTTGAGGTCAAGATACTCGAGAGTTTTTGATGGTTTCATTTTGAAACATTCAAATTGTTGAGTGAGTTTTGAGACCTTGTTTTTCTTTGAGAGCTCAGTACCCTCAAAAATCATTTGGAGTTTTTTTCCAGACTTCCTTGGCTGTCTTACAACTCTTTACCTTTGAGAATTTGCTTTGTCGAGAGCGGCAAATAGCGCATTCTTAGCATCATCGCCCAAGTTTGCTCACTTGCGCTCGTAAGTGGTCCAATGATCTGTTGGGATTCAGTGCCTAAAACGAAGGCCCAACGGAAGCGGTAAAACGAAAATTAATTCGATTCGAATCCCTACGGGGATCGATCAGGCTACGTATATAGAAATATATAATGAAAACAAGGAAGATAAGGAATCATACCCTCGCAGTCCGTTGATTAAATGGTGTACTCCTTGAAGATGATTCACCAAGCTTTAAATGCTATCCACGAATCCAATCCACTCCAATCTCTTGGATGATTCAACGCCGAAAGCACCGCGTCTCTTCTTGTAATGCGCCGGAGAAACGATTGGAATGACAATGCCTTGATATAATCCAAGGATACGGCTATAGCAAGGTTGTGGGAGTTATTACACTCTAAGTGTTTAATCTATATGTCTCAAATAATCTCTCGATTTTTCTCCAAGAAAACTCAAGAACAAATGAAGAAGAAGAAGAAGACGTTGGAGAAAACTATTTTCTCTTCTCTCTCTCTATCAACTGTGAAATGCACAAAATGAAGTGGAAGAGGAGTCAAGTCTTCATTATATTCTTCATCCCACATGACAAAATCCACCAACCAAATATTCACCTTGATACTTGTCCCCTCTAAGACTAAAGTCTTTCACTAATTAAGGTGGAGACAAAATCAAGGGACGTGGTAGGTAATGGGGCGGCCATTTAGAAGGAATCGGATGAGTTTGGTTCGTTTCGGACTCCCGTGAGTCCAAACAGATGAACTATAATTCCGTTCTGATGTATTTATATCAATTAATTAATCCAATTAATTAATCATATCAAATACAGTATAATATAATTAACTTCTCCAAGAAATAATTATATTTATGAATTAAATTAATCACCCAGTATTATATTTAATTCATTAGGCCATAAATTAATTTATCGAATAAATTAATTAGACATCCAATATCCCTAAATTAATTAGACATCCAACGTTCAATAAATTAGATATCCAACATCTAATATTTATAAAGAGAGAATAAGCTCGATTTATTCTGTCTTCAATCCTATTACGCGACTCGGTAGGTCCGTCTCAATTAGCAATGGGAGGAACCAAAGAGTAGTAGCACCACCTAGCCATCTTGGCAGCCTACACTGTCCCAACTGAGAATGAATGATTGGGATCATTCAAGAACCATACTGTCGTGAATACCAGTATACGTATAAACCCTTCTTTCAAATGTCCCGATCAAGTTATAGGGTCACGATCAATCAAATCCTATCTATACTTGACGTATGCATGAGTTAATGCAAATCGAGATCATTGACCTCTCGTGTATCCAATACAACTAGCTCCAATGTTTTGGCCAAAGACTTATGATCTTATCTGCCAATAAACGCATAGGACTATAACCCGTTCACTAACAAGAGAAAGAATTCTATCTTGGTATTCAGTAGGACCTGCTACTAGCCCATCAAGACGCACGTTGAGGTTGACACCCTCCTTCCGGTTTTCTAGGTCGAACTACTCTAATGAAAATCTTAACGTCACAAGCACATCCCTACTAAATCCTCAAGTCGAAGGTTCACGAATACCTATCATATCCTTTCGATTCCATCATTGACTGTCCCAGAGTGAAATTCGTGTGACGAATTGAGGGTGAGTCGGTTCGAGTATACTAATCCAATTAGCATAGCTATAACGTGTGCTCCCACTAACCATTAGTGTTCGACAGGCACTCTACAAGTCAAATAACACATCATACAAGTCTTCACATAAACTTAACGCCCAGTTAAGTTTCATCGACTTGCGAACAGTTAAGTATTTGTGCCATAACCTTTCCAGTGCCGATCCCCTCATCCAATAAGGAGTGGAATGTTTTGCTGTTAAATACACGGACTAGTTTCTATATATATATATAT
This sequence comes from Orobanche coerulescens, assembly GCA_033398695.1. Taxonomy (NCBI): domain Eukaryota; kingdom Viridiplantae; phylum Streptophyta; class Magnoliopsida; order Lamiales; family Orobanchaceae; genus Orobanche; species Orobanche coerulescens. The sequence continues at coordinate 115,204,439 of CM065807.1, read as the reverse complement.
ATATATATGTATATTTACGAGTCAGGAATGACAGTAACTACCAGTAAATAAATTAAAATACATTTGCCTTCTGATAATGATTTACATAATAACAAGTACAATGCCCTCACTCAACATCCTCTAAGTGGCATTCGAGGGCATACTCCTAACAAGCTCCCACTTGCACTCAATGCCACACACTATGGTACCTAATACCTATGTTCTCCAGATGACACTCCAAGCTAGTCTGAGAAAGTGACTTGGTTAGTAGATCAGCGACGTTGTCGGCTGAGTCTACTCTATGCAGCACAATGTATCCATTGCAAACAAATTCTCTTATGAGATGATACTTCCTCTCAATGTGTTTGGTACTGTTGTGAAACCTCGACTCCTTGGCCTGCGCTACAGCTCTATCGTTGTCGCAGTATAGCGGAACAGGCAGCTCAACACATGGTATGACTTGAAATTCTCCCAGAAACTTCTTAGTCCAGAACCCCTCCTTAGAAGACTCCGATGCTGTTTGATACTCAGCCTGACATGTGGAATCAACAGTCGCGCTTTTCTTGGCGCTACGCCAAGATACTGCTCCTCCATTAAGAGTAAATATGTAGCCATAAGTAGACATCGAATCGTCTTTCTGTCCTTGGAAGTCTGAATTAGTGAAGCCCATCACATTCATTTCTCCACCGCCATACATAAGAACCATATCTCTAGTCCTTCTCAAGTACTTGAGAACGTTATTTACGGCAGTCCAATGTTCCCTACCTGGGTTTGCCTGAAACCTACTTACCACGCTCACAGCATGCGCAATGTCTGGTATCGTACACAACATAGCATACATAAGGCTACCCACGGCCGAAGCATATGGTATATTACTCATTTCCTTTCGTTGTTCCTCACTTTGAGGACACATCTTCAAGGAGAGTTTTATTCCATGTCGCATCGGTAGGAACCCTCTTTTAGAATCATCCATCTTAAATCGCTTTAAGATCTTATCTATATAGAGGGCTTGGAAAAGACCTATCATTCTCTTTGCTCTATCCCGGCAGAGCCGAATACCAAGAATATAGGTAGCTTCTCACAAGTCTTTCATGGAGAAATTACTCGAAAGCCAAGCTTTTACAGAATTGAGCATTCCCACATCATTTCCTATTAGTAGAATGTCATCTACATATAGCACTAAGAATGCGATCTTGCTCCCACTAGCCCTCTTTTATACACAAGGTTCCTCTTCATTTTGCACGAAGTCAAACTCTTTGACTGCCTCGTGAAAACGAATGTTCCAACTACGTGAACCTTGCTTCAGTCCATAAATGGAACACTAAAGCTTGCACACTTTCTGAATATCGACTTTGGACACAAAGCCTTTAGGCTGCTCCATATAGATTTCCTCCTTGAGGAGTCCATTTAGGAAAGCCGTATTTACGTCCATTTGCCATATCTCATAGTCGTGGTAGGCAGTTATATCAAGAATCGTGCGAATAGACTTGATCATGGCTACGGGCGAGAAGGTATTGTGGTAATCGATCCCTTCCTTTTGGGTATAACCTTTTGCCACAAGCCTGGCCTTATAGGCGTAAACCTTGCCATCCCTATCAGTCTTTCTCTTGTAGATCCACTTGTTCCCAATAGGCACTATGCCCTCGGGGCGGTCTACCAGAGTCCATACATGATTAACATGCATCGAGTCTATCTCTTCTTCCATAGCTTCACGCCATTTCACGGATTCTACATCCACCATCGCTTGGTCATAGGTCATTGGGTCGGTCTCTTGGCTATCACTTGGAACCTCATGGAGACCCAGCTCCTCCAAGTGTACAAGGCCATACCTCTCAGGTAAATGAGACACCATACTAGACCTACGAGGTGGTTGTACTTGTGTTTCATAAGGATCGGTTCCAATTTCTTGTACAGATGTCTCCTGAGGAGTTTCATTATATTCTTCCAAAGAAATACTTTTACCTGCTCCGCCTTCCTGAATGAACTCATCTTCCAGGAAGTGTGCTTGCAAAACAACAACGATCTTTTGATCTTCGGGCATGTAGAATAGATAACCCATCATCCCAGATGGGAATCCAATGAAATGTCCCTTCACGGACCTCGCTTCCAACTTTTCCACCTTTGTCTTCTTTACATAGGCGGGACATCCACAAATCCTAATGTGATTAAGACTTGGTTTCCTGCCCTCCCACATCTCATGTTGAGTTTTAGGAATGGATTTGGAAGGACATCTGTTCAAGATATAAGCAGCAGTCATGAGTGCATACCCCCACAGGTAAATCGGTAAGTCACTATAGCCTAGCATAGAATGGACCATGTTCAACAAGGTCTTGTTCCTTCTTTATAACACACCATTTAATTGAGGACTACCTGGAGGTGTTAGTTGTGATACTATTCCATGTTCCTTTAGGAACTCGTCAAACTCCGTACTCATATACTCGCCACCTCGGTCTGACCGAAATGCCTTGATATGATTTCTACTTTGTTTTTTGACTAGGGCCTTAAATTCCTGGAATTTCTCAAAGGCCTCAGATTTCTGTTTCATTAAGTATACATAACCATACCTACTATGATCATCTATAAACATAATAAAATATTGATATCCATCACATGATGCTTCCAAAGCACCACATACGTCGGTATGGATTAATCCTAGTTTATCAGCAGCTCTTTCAAAAGTCCCTGTGAAGGGGGACTTAGTTATTTTGCCTTTAAGGCAACATTCACAAGTAGGAAAGGGATCCGATCCCATTGGACCCATAAGTCCATCCTTTTCCATTTTGTAAACCTTGGTCTGACCAACATGACCAAGTCTAAGATGCCATTTCAAACTTGATTAGTTTCATCATCCCTACCACGCTTCCTAGTCATAGTATTCACAACGACTTTGTTACTAAGGTTTAGATGATACAGTATATTTAACAATGTAGCAGTGCCCACTAGTTTATTTCTACAATAAATTTTGCAGGAACCATCACCAATGCAAAATGAAAAGCCTTTTCGATCCATGACCGGAACAAATAGAATGTTTTTATGCCCATTGGGCAAAACAAGTACATCTTCTAAAGTCAAAATAAAGCCGGATTCAAAATCCAAAAGAAGTGATCCTATGTCAGTTGCTTCGACACTATGCCCACTTCCGATAGTAATCATCACTTCCCCAGCTCCAAGCTTCCTATTTTGTTCCAGATCCTGATTCACGGTACAACTATGAGAACTAGCACCTGAATCCAGTATCCAAGAAGTAGAAAATACAGTAGCAGAACAATTTGTTTCCAAAACTAAAAGTTTTGTACCTGAAGTGCCATGAAGAATCGGACAGTCTCTAGTCCAGTGGCCCATCTCACCACATTGAAGACAAGCATCCTTCTTCTTCTTGCTCTTTAGAACTATCTGGGCCTTGCCCTTACCCTTAAGGTCCTTGACTTGTGGTCCCGTCTGCTACTTAGTCTTTTTCTTCTTATTCTTAGACCTCCGAGGTCCAGAAGAAATTACAACGACAGACTCCTTCATCTGTGGAGTCTTCATCTGAGACTGAGCAGTCACCAGTTTGCTCATCAGCCCTGCTAAGTTGCAAGCAATCTCATTGTAGTTGAAATTCATAACAAACTGTGAGAAGGAATTAGGGAGAGACTGTAGGATATGGTCGGTCTGAAGAGAAGTATCCATCTTAAAATCAAGAGCCTCCAATCTCTCGATCATAGATATCATATTGAGGACGTGGTCCCCAACCTTCTCACCTTCCTTCATCCTTGCACCGAACAGTTGCTTGGATATCTCATATCTAGCAGTTCGACTATGCTCACCATAAAGCTCGGTTAAGTGAGATAAAATCTGTCTAGCAGAAGTCATTTTCTCATGAGCTCTCTGAAGCTCATTAGATATAGAATCCATCATATAAGCACGGACTCTTACGTCATCCTTAACCCAATTTTCATGCTTTCAATATCTTCCTGATTGGCTCTTGTCCGCACTAGAGGCGCCGGAATGTCCATCTCCAAGACGTATCCCAGTGCTTCTATACTGAGGACTATCATCAGATTGTGGAGCCAATCCACAAAGTTAGGTCTGATCGAGGTGTTCTTTTCGAGTAGAATTGCGAGTGGGTTCATTGTCATATTATGTTCGTCTGCATTAAGTACGACATATTAATTAGTGACTCGTTCAATTATGATCTGAGTATAGAATTAACAACTTTTCTATTCTTTAACCCAGCTCCCACAATTTTTATTGGAATAACACACTCCGATATGAAAACCGGAAATATCGCTCGCACTACTTCATAGTGGTGATCAAGTTCTTTATAAATCTTAATAGAGGGCAACCGAACATGTTTCTAGTCTATTAATTTTCATAAAGTGGTGTCCGACACCAACCCATCTAATGGATGATTCGATCTTCTTTTTCCCCTTGTTCACTCCCCTCAATATATACGGTTTCTATGGTTCGTGAAAAAGTTAAGTTTATACCATCGACGCAAATCAGTTTCACAATTGAATCTCATCCGGCAACCGAATAGGTTTCTAGGGATAAAATTTGCTCCAACCGAAGGCATCCAATGCGCTCCCGGTAATTTATCCATCCTCCCCGAACGACTACCCCGATAACTCGGAAGCATAGCACATCCGGTTTGGATTTCAATTTTCCGAAAGCTCGATGGAGGGAAGGAAAACCTTGAAACCTTTTAAACTTAATAATCTGTCGTGGGAGAATTTTCGCGATTAATGTTACACTTTGCACATTAATTCATTTAAGCGTATTTGTTGCATTCATACCATATGAATAAACATTCACAACCTAGTTGCTACCAACATGTAGTTGATTGACCGTTCCTAGAATAAAAAACTCCGTAATCTAATTACAAGTCTTCGGTCTTGAATCTTCGTCTTCTCGAATGGATCTTCCTCCGGTCTTCGTCATTACATATAAAGTTTACATTGAAAAATTGCATCTTAGATACAAATAATTTTAGTAAAATAAATAGGCTCAAAACGGCCTTTACAACCCAATCGAATAAAACCGAACGATTCAAAACTAAGTTCATGAACCACATCCCCATTCAAAAAGTATTCATCCAATAAATACTAAATAAATGGATACAGCATATAAATATATATGGATCCAATCAATAAATAGAATTGATCCAATAAATTCACACAACCAGTAATATGAAAACGTTCAAAATAATTCGGTCTCCCACAAGTATTCCAATTAATCAAATTTCCCATATAAAATGAAATACCAAAAATTATTTAATCATATTAAATCTAATTTAACATGCAGGAGATTAATTTTCTGGAATACACCAAAAATCGAAGCCAGGACGAATCTGCCTGCCCGACACGGCCCGTACCGATTGGCACGGTCGGGTTACCCCGACAGTATCCAACTGACTGCCTGACACGGTCGGGTCACCCGGGAAGACTCCCACTTTCGTCCGAAAAGTCATTCAATGACGATTCGGGGCTAGATTTTCGACCGGATATCCAATATCAATATTTCCCGAATTTCATATCCTCACTATAAATCATATTTCCCAGAAATTAAAGATTTATAACTACAATGAACGAAAAACATACACCACGATTATGAGTATAAATGATTCCAAATCATTCACCATCCAATCAAGCATTCCAAATGCTAAATATCATATATACGATCGTAAGACCTACGCTCTGATACCACTGTTGGGATTCGGTGCCTAAAACGGAAGGCCAATGGAAATGTAAAATGAAAATTAATTCGATTCGAATCCCTACGGGGATCGATCAAGCTACGTATATACGAATATAAAACAAAAACAAGGAAGATAAGGAATCATACCCTCGTAGTCCATTGATTAAATGTTGTACTCCTTGAAGATGATTCCCAAGATTTAAATGCTATCCACGAACCCAATCCGCTCCAAACTCTTGGATGATCCAATGCCAAAAGCACCGCGTCTCTACTTGCCACGCGCCGGAGAAACGATTGGAATGACAACGCCTTGCTATCCTCCAAGGACACGGCTAGAGCAAGGTTGTAGGAGCTTGTATATTAAGATTATTACACTCTAAGTGTTTAATCTATATCTATCAAATAATCTCTCGATTTTTCTCCAATAAAACTCAAGAACAAATGAAGAAGAAGAAGAAGACGTTGGAGAAAACTATTTTCTCTTCTCTCTCTCTCTATCAACTGTGAAATGCACAAAGTGAAGTGTAAGAGGAGTCAAGTCTTCATTATATTCTTCATCTCACATGACAAAATCCACCAACCAAATATTCACCTTGATACTTGTCCCCTCTAAGACTAAAGTCTTCCACTAATTAAGGTGGAGACAAAACCAAGGGAGGTGGTAGGTAATGGGGCGGCCATCTAGAAGGAATCGGATGAGTTCGGTTTGTTTCAGACTCCCATGAGTCCAAACATATAAACTCCAATTCCGTTCCGATGTATTTATATCAATTAATTAATCCAATTAATTAATCATATAAAATACAATATAATATAATTAACTTCTCCAAGAAATAATTATATTTATGAATTAAAGTAATCACCCAGTATTATATTTAATTTATTAGGCCCTAAATTTGTAGCACCCCCAATCCGCTCAGGGATATTACACGTCGTAGAACCTTTCCTCAAGGATCTACCAGGCTGATAACAACATATAACAACTCAACCATGCCTTTTAGGCTAAAATGACTCAGTAGACCGATTTGGTCTTTCAATAAATACATACAACTCAAATACAACTCATGCCCACGCAGGGGTCAAAACACAACCACACCCGTACAACGGGAAAAATATAGCAGCGGAAAATAAAGTACAACTGAACCAATAAACAATGTACAGTTCCTCATGTAATTAGTATCGATCATCTTTCATCATCCTTCGTGCCGACCCTGTGTTATGCTCCAAAACCTGAATGCAAAAATAGACAACCACCCCCCGAATACTCGGGGGTTAGCAAAACTCCACTGTTTTGCTAGTGCAAGTATAGGTGCAAAAATACGAGTCATACAATTCACATTCCACGAACGATAATAATTCGGAATCCTCAAAGATTCAAACGAAACGAAAAGTACTTCCCGAGGCAAGAGTTTGAGAAAACATTTCAAAATCGAAAGATCACAAATCAATGGAAATAATTTATAAAACGGTTTAGAATGCCATCGAGAGTTTTAATAGGAAACAATTTAGGATTATCAAATCCCGCTTTTCAAAACCCAAAAGACGAAAGGGGTCACCGATCGGAAGGTTTACTTTCCGTAAAATGACCTTTACCAAACCGTTGGGATTTTAGCCCCAAATCCGTAAAATGACCTTTACAAAACCATTGGGATTTTAGCCCCAAATCTCATCAACTCACAGTACACAAGAATGACCACAAGGTTCGTCTTCCAACATCAAAATCCACAATTAAAGGATTTAACACAAACAACAAAATACTCTAGTGCCATCCTAGCCAAGTAGGCCAAACGAACAACTTACCTCTTTCACACTTAGTCAATGCATACAATCATGAAAACCGTTCGATAGCACTCATTTCCGGAAATGCCATAATCAAATCACATTTGCAAAATGCACCACAATTAACCGTCGATCCACGTCTCTGTGGACCCCTACCGAGACCCCGTCGGATCTAACCCGTAGTGGTTAAAAGCAAGCTCGTCGATCCACGTCTCTTGTGGACCCCTACCGAGACCCCGTCGGATCTAACCCGTAGTGAGCATACACACACACACGTTACTCATGCAATACTAATATGCTAAGAATGTAAGTTCATTAAGAATACTCACTAGAGATGGCCACTTACTCGACGCCGTTATCAAACTCTTCAAAAACACCATAACAAGATTAAATACGGAATACACGATCCCATAACTTTAAACACAGGAGTATCATCATCAAAGACTTCAACGTTCAAAATAATCAAATCATAATCAATTCCCAAAACACACCGTTCACAAAACACACGCGTTTTGAAAGAAAGCCTTTAACGAGGCCAAACCGAAATCTTTTGAAACTTCATTTCAAACAAACAAACAAACACACCAAGACGATCACCGATCATCATATCCACAAAACGAGAAGCGTATGAACAAGGTACTTGCCTCGAATAACCACAACGCGGAGAATCGGCCGAAGTAGGTTGGCACGAACCGACTACGAACTCGCCGACTCCACCGAACGACAATCCACAACAATGAACTACGAACGAAAATAATAACAATGAAAATGAATTCCAAAGTACGACCCAAAGCCGCTGAATTCAAAGAACAAATGACGAAGGTTCAAGGATTTCCCCCCAAAACGGCCAAGAACACGATTCGTCCCGTCAAATCACAAAAACGGAATTCCAAGTTGAAATATGGATATACAATCCATATAATATATTTAACAACATCATTTAACCATAATCGATCCATCGAAAACGGATGAAAAACGAGATCGAGGACAAATCCCCCAAAAAGTCAATTCGAAGGAAATCAAGAAATATACTTCGATTCGACGAAGAGCAATGGATTAAATGATGTTAAACACAAGAATACTACCAAGATTAATCATACCCATCATGAATTAATCAACAAAACGGAACGAATCGGACAAAAATGCAAAACCCCCCAAATTCACGAAATTAGGGTTCTAAGAAAGATTACCTTGATTCGCTGGATCAAAGGATGATATAGGATGATTTATTGATGTTATGAACTCAAGAACTTCGTGGATTTGTTGTCAAACAACATGGCTTCGCCACCCTCGAATCGCCAGCCGCGGATAGAAGAGGAAGGAAGTGAGAAATGAATGAAAATGTGACTGCTCTGTCACATTTATACTGGGCCGGAACTAGCGTGCGCTAGCCTTCCCGGACTAGCGTGCGCTATCGGACGGTATCGGCCGAGTACCCTCGGCCAGGGCCCGCACAACCCGGCACCACCGACCAAACCTGCCGACCAACCTGCCGACCCGACTCCCGCTAGCGTGCGCTACGGCGGGAAGCCTGCGCGCGCTAGCCGACCTGTCCAGTAACCTCTGGACTAAAAAGCTCGCCCAAGTTGTAACACCCCCAAAACCATATGGGAATATTACACGCCGTAGACCCTTTCCACAAGGATCTACCAGGCTAAACATCCATAAACAACCAAATGCTTGCCCAGCCAGGGTCAAACAATAAAATGATACAGATCGATATGGTCACTTACATGTGAATACACAGACCGATGAGGTCACACAACCCAATCGATAAAACTGACTTAAATAACATTACCCACACAGGGGTCAAAATACAATACAGCGGAAGACAGAAATCAACTCTGACAACACAACAAAAATCAAAACAACTCTCGACTCATGATTAGTATCGCAGCTCGTCATCCTCTTATGCCAATCCTGTGACTGCTCCCCTGAATCTGCACGTACCTGGACGCAAAACAGACATCCTGTAATATCCGAAATTTCTACTACCATTGTTTAATATTATTTTATCCGAGTTATATTGTACAGCGTGGAATCTGTACAGTATAGATAAAATAAATGAAGGACTGAGATGTCAGTATTTGTATAATTGTCGTACTTGGTCGACAATTGCAATTGAGGATATTATGTATCATATGAGAATATTATGGAATTAAGTATATGTATTCAGTGTGTGAGTGTACGTATCCAGTATGTCGAGACATACGAGAAGAGTTGGAAATGGCTAAGTATAGCCTGACTAGCGCGCGCTAATGGTCAAGTATAGCGCACGCTATCGTTCATGGTTAGCGCACGCTAGAGGCAGAATGTAGCGCACGCTAGTGCAGTCAGATCAGAAGGAATCTACGTGTGGACCAGACCACTTTCGGCGCACGTTCTGGTAAGTCAACGGATGTTGTAATGTAGTGTTAGCGCACGCTAATGCATGATGGTTAGCGCACGCTAACTGTATATCGGACAAAAAGGAATCTTATCCTCGTCAGCACTTTCGGCGTGTGGACCAGTCTTCGGAGCATACAGCCAAACGAGTCAACTGATGTTAGCGCAAGATAAAATGCAAGGACTTGCGTACGCTAGATGGTTTAAGTTACATACGCTAATGCATGGGCATTACGTACGTAAGCTCATGTACGAAGCCAGACAGTAGTCTCTGGACTGCGATAGCGCACGCTAACAAAGGTCAGCTAGCGCACGCTAAGGCCGTAGCGCACGCTAAACATAAGATTTAGCGCACGCTAGTAATGCATTCTATATAAGGGACAGACGGGTATTATGAAGCATTTCGTCCTTTCTTTCACCTTCAGTCGATAGAGAGAGTTTTGGGAGGTTCTTGAGGTTCCCAAACACGGTGAGGTGGTGATCTTTAACAAGATTAAGATAGAAATCATGGATTAAAGTTTTGTTCTTGAAATCATTGGTGATTCTTGGAAATGGATTCAACCTTGGAAATCAATCCATTCCTTCATAAAGGTAATCACTCTTCATCTTTGGATTTCATTTTGGATTGAATGTTGATGTTCTTGAGTTGATGATTATTACATAAACGAGTTGATAAGCATGATTATGAGATAGATTACCGGATTATGATGATGTTATTGTTGATATGAAGATATTGATATGATTCTTGTGGTTTAAATTGTGTTGTTCGTTTTGTTGAGATAAGTGGATTAATCCTTCTCCTCAGTTTCGGATGTTGATGTTATTGTCGATGATTACTCTCTGTAATGGAAGATTAAGGGAGTGTTGTTACGTTCTTGATGTTTCATGATGTTGATATTGAGGAAGATGATATATGGATATAGGACTTGGATTATAAGTTGAATGATTGTTTGTATGTTAAAGGATATCGAATTTCGTTGTTTGATAACTATGAACATGGTTTAGAATCACTTAGTGTTCTTGATAATCGCCATGTGTTGATCGGTATATGAAATGCATGCAACTGCATGTCATTAGCGCACGCTAGTGTTACTGTCTAGCGCACGCTAACGGGAACGTCTTAGCGCACGCTACGTTAAGTAATTAACGTGCGCTAAGTCAATAGGCAGGGTAGTATATTATGTTTCGATTATGAATTCGTGATCGTTTAAGTTGGCTTGATCAGACTTATGGTTAACCGAGATATTGTTGAGCCGTGGAGATTGTGAATTGGTTTTATCGATTGTTGATTGTTGTCGAACTTGTTGTTTATCGATTATTGTAATAGGTTGAGATTATTGATCGGTGTTTATAACCGTATATTGCGGTCGTGTTCGAGTATGTTCGTGAATGGCGTTGGTCAGGGCCGAGGAGCTGGTAGACGAAGACAATGAAATTGGTAGCGGCTTCATCATCGTCGTATCGGTATCGAGTAAGTTATTACTTACTCAGTTTATAGTATTTAATGAATGGTTTCCGTTTCATTCGTTTATAATTCGTATAGCAATGTTTATAATCGTAATCACATGAGACTTGGGATTATAAATCATATTCGAGTTTTGGGAATCTAAATCATAATGTATATGATTTACTTTTGTTATTGGTATACTTGTATATCGAGGATATATCGTGATAAACGGAGATATGAACTATCCGCAATTCGTGATACTTTGGACCGTCGAGTATTGAGGATAATGGTTCGGGATGGTTTAGACATTGAGATCATTCTCGAAGGACTCGGGGCAAGTACTCTAATCATTTTTATCATTTGAGTCGATCATGTTGTGATACATTCGTGTATCGTTGTTGTCATGCGGTTGTGCATTGTAGTTGTCGTGTATTGTGTCTCGTTGTTTTGTGCGGTTGTGCATTGTTGTCATATGTCCACCTCGGGTTGGTCCGACGGGATCATCGGGGATCTATGCTAGCGTCATACTGGATCGTCGGACGGGTTTTCCACCTCGGGTTGGTCCGACGGGATTATCGGGGATCTAGGCAGTGAACGCTGGATCATCGGATTGCCATGTATTGTTGTTGTGCATATGTATATTATGGGTTTGCCATAAGTATACATTGTCGTTATTGTTGTGATCATATTGACGTTGTCATATGAGTATGCATTTGTAGGTCTTGTGTTAGGACCATGTCCGTATGTTGTGTTGATCGATCTCGGATTAGACGACGTGATGGTAATGGTATTTCGTATCTTGAGGTATGTTCCGTATTTCCTTGGTACTTGTTTTGATGGACAATCGATTATCGTATTGGAATTGTCGATGTTATCCGATGGATTGAATTGGCCAGAGTTGGTATAATTTCCGTATCGCGAGTTATGATAATGTTTTGAGAACCTTGAGTATTGTTGAGATACCGTACAGATATTTCGGTATTATTTTAATGTGTTGTTAAGGATGCGAATCGTGGATTCTCATAAAAATTCTGACGGTAGAGTACACCGGTCGTATTCTTACTTAGTATTTCCATTGATATGTAATTATTGTCGAGATGTGATGGTTATCATTGTTGGATATTATGGCTGACCTCGTCGTGGGCTTTCTTTTTAGGTTCTTGGATTATCACGTTTGTAGCGGTCGTGGAGAGATGAACTTCCCGGAGGATACTGGCAAGGGCATGTATTTGTGTTTTGAGTTTCTGATCAGTTGTTGTATTCCGCTGCTAAAGTATTTCAATTGTTTGTCTTCATCCGCTGCGTGAGTATTTTTAAATGGCCTTTTTGGTATCCGGTAACTTAGGTTACTTTGGCAATCATTTTCTAAATCTATTCTGCCGATGACGTGTAGCGATAGCTTAACATATGTTTTTAATTTGTTTTGTTTTGGAATTTTGGGCGTTTTGGTTTAAATTTATTTTTTAGGACGTTTTGATAAACGAGATTTATAAATCTTCGAATGTTTTTAATAGTTAATACCGTCGTTAGCCTCTTGGGCGTTTGTAAATGTTTGCGAAAATTTCCTTCAGCCTTGTGGGTTCCATCTCGGGGCCCACGGCGCTGTAATATTCCCAGTCGGATCTGGGGTGTTACAGAATATGGTATCGGAGCTTAGGTTGAGAAAACCTAGGCAGTCGGGTCGAGTCGGGTCGTGTTTCTGTCGCGTCATTTGAATTGTTGATTGAAAAATATTGGAGCCGTGAGTTTTATTGTTCACTCGGGCTTGTGCTTATGTGATTTACCGGTGTGGTAATCGGGATTGTTGTAACTTTTTCAAATGGTGTTAACGTGTTTCTTCAAATAGAGCTGTGTTGTTTTCTCGAGTGAACTGAGTTTGCAAAACGTGTGTTTTGAAAATATCCATGTCGAGTATTTTCTTGAGTCGAGACATGTGCCAGTATCACGGGGAATCGTCGGCTTCACGATCTGTAAGTATTTGGATTTTTAAATTTCATCGAGATTTATTGCCGTTCTAAGTTGATATGCTTTGAGATTCAGCAGAATATTATTCATTACAGTATAAGGTGACAGAGTTGGGACAGGATTGATGATCTTGAGAAGTTATGATTTTGGAAATCAATATGTCGATTAAGTTTTGGAACGGAGTTTTGCATTTGGGAGAAATATTGTGGATTGTTCAGGAGAACATGTAGTCATGTTAGTTCATTTTGAGATATATGAACTATTTTTGAGCATTTGAAAATGATACTTTTCAAAATGAATGTTTTACCGTAAATGATTTTTGGGCCGAGACCCAATAGATTTTTTTGAAATTGTTTTATAACTCAGGGCTTGGGGTCCGAAAAAGAGTTTCCTACTTTTTTTAAACCTCTTGTAATGCGGAACGAGATACGGGCTGAGACCCTAATATTTCAAAAGACTTTTCTGTTTTCTTAAAAAAACTCCCGAGACTTGTAAAACACTTTATCAATCATTTACCTATTTCGTTTACTTTGTCATGATTTTGATCTATTTGTTCAAATGAAACTTCTCGGGAAGTCTTTCGCTCTGTTGATTTGTTTCAAGGCATTGCCATAGCATAATTGAGGTGATCCAGGATGAAAAATGGTTGACGTTGTGAGTCATATGTGGAAAAAGGAGTTTTTGTCGGAGTCTATACATTGAGATTTTGGATTCTATCGTGTAGTTTTCTGATGGCATATCAGTGGGATTTGTGATGAGCCGGATTGGTATATAGGAGTACGGATGTGGTCAATCATTTGCATAGTTTTCATTTTAAAACTTCGAAATCGTGTGGATTCGAAGGAAACTGTTATCAAATACTTGGCACCAGCGAGCCAGTTTATTTTTCGAGAATTGATTTGGTGGTCTTACCAAAATTTATATTTTGAGTTTTGAAATTTTTGAAAGAACTTTCGAAAATTTGTCTCCTTGACAAGGTTATATGATTTCAAATTGGTTTTGAAAATGTGATTGATGTACATACGCATTTAATGCATAATGCATATCGTGGTGAAGTTCTGAATGAGATTCACGAACTGGATAAGACATCAGTATGGTATGAGGAAAAGAGATTCGAACTTTAGTATGGTAGTTTGATTATCCAATGATGATCGGTTGATTTATCGGATAAGAGAAATATACTGCGTATTGCAGGTTCGGGTACATCATGTAATTTTGGAACTATGGGTTTTATGAAACCGGGACATATGTGCTATGTGATGGTAGTAGCGCGATTTTACCAGTGATTTTGAATGATTTCTTTTGTAAGTGTAGATTTAGGGATGGTGACCCCATGCTGGTTGTTTTGGATATTGAGTGGTCGTTCCCACTCCATGTATGATTGGATATGTTCGTGGGTTTGTGATTGGTTGTTCGTATGCCGAGGAGTATGTTCGGCGGTCGGTGTGTTTATTGAGATCCACTGTATGTGATTGGTTTGTCGTTTTGAGAATGCTATTCTTTCGTGGTTCTGTGTTGACCGTGTTGGAGTTTATCATGGTGATGACATTCTCGATTGCGTTTCGACCTTTGGATTGGTCATATTAGAATTCATCATGTCAATGATATTCTCGATTAATTTATGGGTTGATCATTCTTGGTGATCATCGAGCGTTGATTTTGTGTTGATATTTCGGGATTCGTTGCCATTGTGTTGGGCGGTTGTTTCACCGATGTATCATGTATTATTGATTTGTATCGGAATGGACTTGATTGTGTAATCAAGCGACAGGATTTGAAACGGATAGATTATTTCTTCCGAAGATGTTATATTTTGTTGAGATCCATGGAATTGTGATCGTAAGCGTGTTGAAGCTTTACGGTGGAGTCACTTGCTAGGATCTCAGGAGATCGTCGACTTTGCGCATTTGTAAGTGTCTTTGTTTGGTTATTCGTTAATGATGACGACTGATCGTCGTCGTGATGGTTTCGGAATATCTCGGTCGAACGGTTTGTTTGTTTTTATGTGACGGATTGCAAGTTTCGAGGACGAAACTTATTTTAAGTGGTGTAGTATGTAATATCCAAAATTTCTACTACCATTGTTTAATATTATTTTATCCGAGTTATATTGTACAGCGTGGAATCTGTACAGTATAGATAAAATAAATGAAGGACTGAGATGTCAGTATTGGTATAATTGTCGTACTTGGTCGACAATTGCAATTGAGGATATTATGTATCATATGAGAATATTATGGAATTAAGTATATGTATTCAGTGTGTGAGTGTACGTATCCAGTATGTCGAGACAGACGAGAAGAGTTGGAAATGGCTAAGTATAGCCTGACTAGCGCGCGCTAATGGTCAAGTATAGCGCACGCTATCGTTCATGGTTAGCACACGCTAGAGGCAGAATGTAGCGCACGCTAGTGCAGTCAGATCAGAAGGAATCTACGTGTGGACCAGACCACTTTCGGCGCACGTTCTGGTAAGTCAAAGGATGTTGTAATGTAGTGTTAGCGCAAGCTAATGCATGATGGTTAGCGCACGCTAACTGTATATCGGACAAAAAGGAATCTTATCCTCGTCAGCACTTTCGGCGTGTGGACCAGTCTTCGGAGCATACAGACAAACGAGTCAACTGATGTTAGCGCACGCTAAAATGCAAGGACTTGCGTACGCTAGATGGTTTAAGTTACGTACGCTAATGCATGGGCATTACGTACGTAAGCTCATGTACGAAGCCAGACAGTAGTCTCTGGACTGCGATAGCGCACGCTAACAAAGGTCAGCTAGCGCACGCTAAGGCCGTAGCGCACGCTAAACATAAGATTTAGCGCACGCTAGTAATGCATTCTATATAAGGGACATACGGGTATTATGAAGCATTTCGTCCTTTCTTTCACCTTCAGTCGATAGAGAGAGTTTTGGGAGGTTCTTGAAGTTCCCAAACACGGTGAGGTGGTGATCTTTAACAAGATTAAGATAGAAATCATGGATTAAAGTTTTGTTCTTGAAATCATTGGTGATTCTTGGAAATGGATTCAACCTTGGAAATCAATCCATTCCTTCATAAAGGTAATCACTCTTCATCTTTGGATTTCATTTTGGATTGAATGTTGATGTTCTTGAGTTGATGATTATTACATAAACGAGTTGATAAGCATGATTATGAGATGGATTACCGGATTATGATGATGTTATTGTTGATATGAAGATATTGATATGATTCTTGTGGTTTAAATTGTGTTGTTCGTTTTCTTGAGATAAGTGGATTAATCCTTCTCCTCGATTTCGGATGTTGATGTTATTGTCGATGATTACTCTGTAATGGAAGATTAAGGGAGTGTTGTTACGTTCTTGATGTTTCATGATGTTGATATTGAGGAAGATGATATATGGATATAGGACTTGGATTATAAGTTGAATGATTGTTTGTATGTTAAAGGATATCGAATTTCGTTGTTTGATAACTATGAACATGGTTTAGAATCACTTAGTGTTCTTGATAATCGCCATGTGTTGATCGGTATATGAAATGCATGCAATCGCATGTCATTAGCGCACGCTAGTGTTCTTGTCTAGCGCACGCTAACGAACGTCTTAGCGCACGCTACGTTAAGTAATTAACGTGCGCTAAGTCAACAGCGGTAGTATATTACATTTCGATTATGAATTCGTGATCGTTTAAGTTGGCTTGATCGGACTTATGGTTAACCGAGATATTGTTGAGCCGTGGAGATTGTGAATTGGTTTTATCGATTGTTGATTGTTGTCGAACTTGTTGTTTATCGATTATTGTAATAGGTTGAGATTATTGATCGGTGTTTATAAGCGTATGTTGCGGTCGTGTTCGAGTATGTTCGTGAATGGCGTTGGTCAGGGCCGAGGAGCTGGTAGACGAAGACAATGAAATTGGTAGCGGCTTCATCATCGTCGTATCGGTATCGAGTAAGTTATTACTTACTCAGTTTATAGTATTTAATGAATGGTTTCCGTTTCATTCGTTTATAATTCGTATAGCAATGTTTATAATCGTAATCACATGAGACTTGGGATTATAAATCATATTCGAGTTTTGGGAATCTAAATCATAATGTATATGATTTACTTTTGTTATTGGTATACTTGTATATCGAGGATATATCGTGATAAAAACGGAGATATGAACTATCTGCAATTCGTGATACTTTGGACCGTCGAGTATTGAGGATAATGGTTCGGGATGGTTTAGACATTGAGATCATTCTCGAAGGACTCGGGGCAAGTACTCTAATCATTTTTATCATTTGAGTCGATCATGTTGTGATACATTCGTGTATCGTTGTTGTCATGCAGTTGTGCATTGTTGTTGTCGTGTATTGTGTACTGTTGTTTTGTGCAGTTGTGCATTGTTGTCATATGTCCACCTCGGGTTGGTCCGACGGGATCATCGGGGGATCTATGCTAGCGTGCGCTGGATCGTCGGACGGGTTTTCCACCTCGGGTTGGTCTGACGGGATCATCGGGGGATCTAGGCAGTGAACGCTGGATCATCGGATTGCCATGTATTGTTGTTGTGCATATGTATATTATGGGTTTGGCATAAGTATACATTGTCGTTATTGTTGTGATCATATTGACGTTGTCATATGAGTATGCATTTGTAGGTCTTGTGTTAGGACCATGTCCGTATGTTGTGTTGATCTGATCTCGGATTAGACTGACGTGATGGTAATGGTATTTCGTATCTTGAGGTATGTTCCGTATTTCCTTGGTACTTGTTTTTGATGGACAATCGATTATCGTATTGGAATTGTCGATGTTATCCGATGGATTGAATTGGCCAGAGTTGGTATAATTTCCGTATCGCGAGTTATGATAATGTTTTGAGAACCTTGAGTATTGTTGAGATACCGCATGATATTTCGGTATTATTTTAATGTGTTGTTAAGGATGCGAATCGTGGATTCTCGTAAAGTTACGACGGTAAGAGTACACTGGTCGTATTCTTACTTAGTATTTCCATTGATATGTAATTATTGTCGAGATGTGATGGTTATCATTGTTGGATATTATGGCTGACCTCGTCGTGGGCTTTCTTTTTAGGTTCTTGGATTATCAAGTTTGTAGCGGTCGTGGAGAGATGAACTTCCCGGAGGATACTGGCAAGGGCATGTATTTGTGTTTTGAGTTTCTGATCAGTTGTATTCCGCTGCTAAAGTATTTCAATTGTTTGTCTTCATCCGTTGCGTGAGTATTTTTAAATGGCCTTTTTGGTATCCGGTAACTTAGGTTACTTTGGCAATCATTTTCTAAATCTATTCGGTCGGTACGTGTAAGCGATAGCTTAACATATGTTTTTAAACTGTTGAGTTTTGGCATTTTGGGCCTTGTGGTTTCAAATGAGTTTTTACGACGGTTTGATAAACGAGCTTTATAAATCTTCGAATGTTTTTAATAGATAATACCGTCGTTAGCCTCTTGGGCGTTTGTAAATGTTTGCGAAAATTTCCTTCAGCCTTGTGGGTTCCATCTCGGGGCCCACGGCGCTGTAATATTCCCGGTCGGATTTGGGGGTGTTACACATCCACCCCCCGATTACTCGGGGGTTAGTAAAACTCCACTGTTTTACTAGTGCAAGTATCAAATCATACGAAATGTAACAAGCAAATAATAGTCGTGAATCCAATATAATAATCAAGTATCAAAATATTCCCGGGAGGTTTTCACAAGGGAAGGTAAACTATGAAGCATTCGAAAATAAGATTATCATCTCGGGAATTTTTAGAATTTCAAACCTTTCAAAAATCTTAGGGTCTTAACCCAAATCACAAATTATATTTCAATAATTCACAGTACGAAAACATTTCATAAATCTCGTGGGGCTCGGCCCAATATTCCTTTCTTAAAACTTTCTTTTCAAAACTTTGATTTGAAAACAATCATGCTCATGACACCGTGATCCACTGTCACGTGTCTCCGTAGGTTCAACAACCCGCACGGACTACACCACGCACAATTAAACAAACATAATCAATTCCGACACCGTGATCCACTATCACGTGTCTTCGTAGGTTCAACAACCCGCACGGACTATTAACCAGACATAACCAATTCCGACACCGTGATCCACTGTCACGTGTCTCCGTAGGCTTAACAACCCGCACGGACTATATCAATCTCAACAACCACACACACAGTCCTGACACCGTAGTCCACTGCCACGAATCCTCGTAGGTCCCGTCGGACCAACACGAGTGAACTTAGCGGTCACACACATATTCATATTCACATTCACATTACATACAACAATGAGCACAATTGATCAATCACATTGATCACCACAAAATCGTAGATCACCTACACATAACACAATCTCAACACTCGCAACAACTATCGTCAATCAACGACATATATCCAACATAACACACGTTCGGTACACATTACATTACACAACCAAGTGTACGACCGTCCCATATGTACGGCGCAATCCTGCACGAATGGCACAACGCCTAACACGTATACTAATATAACAATATTATCGCAAAGCCTTCAAATTACGGAAAACACAACCAACTCAAACGGAACATAATTACGAAGGAAAGCAAAATCATCGCACATCTAATACATAATTACTAGTCGCAAGATACAAGTCGTATAGTAAGATACTTGCCTTAATAACCGCTACCAAATGCTCCGAAGAACACGGTTCGACCGGGAAGCTCGGACCCCGAAGAAGACAACGAACGGAAGGGTTCCGACTCGAGCTCTTCACAAGAATTCGACCCTAACAATATATAATCAATAAATCATCGATCATACGAGGAAGAATAATGGTAGAACGCTCGAATTCTCTTTGTGACATTTTATCGAACACCTTCAAGGCGTCGATAAAATACTCAATAAAACGACAAATCCGTGGCAATCCAACCATGGAATAACAAGGAATTAGATATAATATAGCTTAACAATCATCAATCCATCAATATTCTGAGTTAAAACGGATTAAACGGACAAATCGAACAAAATCCCCAAAAGTATATTTTAAGAAAACTTGCCTTGATTCGGTCGATCGGAGCAAGTTATGGAAGGATTAATCGATGTTATGAACTTCAAAACTTCATGGATTTAACCCCTAACAACATCCCTCCATGATCATCAAAGCTCCAGCCGCGGAAGAGGAAGAAACGAGTGACAAAAATGAAGAAAAACCCGATCGCTTCGCCATATTTATAGCCCCACGGACACGGCGCAAAGAAACGGCCCAGATCGGGCTGGTGTCTCGGCCGTGTCTCGGCAGATGCTGGTCCTGGCCGACCGGCGCAAGACACGGCGCTGGCAGCGCTTCCAGTGGCCGTTTCGCATGTGTCCGGCCACCAGACTCGGTCGTTCCGACGGTCCGAAAATCCGAAACTCGGACACGAACGTAAACCGAAAGCACGGTTACGAAGTACTAGTAAAGACGAATCCGAACACTGAGAGAACACATGATTCCGACCACCCGAAGGCTCGAAATTCGACAACGGAAAGTAATTACCCCAAACTTTGGGAAATTACGAAAATGGCCCAAAACGTTCGAAAATCACGATACGTGATCGAATAACCAAACCGAAGTTCACAACACGTCTAACAAAGTTAAACGGACTTACGGGAACTCGAAACAGTAATTTCCAACGAGATTCGCAAGAATCGAACTCAAGTGCGGAAAAGTCGCCAAAAAGCACGGAACTCAACAAAACGACACCGAAACGAACTCGGATGACAAAAAGTGCAGAATTAATCATTCTCAGAATGATGAGACGGTCCCAAGCGAGTCGTCGAAATGGACTTCCGCCGAAAAAATAAAATTACCGGAAATCCGAAATTGCGGATATTACATTCTACCCTCCTTAAAAGAAGTTTCGTCCCGAAACTTAAATCAAGTAGGGAGAAGCAATATCCCGCCAGGAAAACTCAACGAGATACATAAGAACCGAAAAAAATTCGTGCCCAACGGCGAAACGTTACAAGCAACGCAAGGGAATATACGGCGTAAAAACACGCCCCACGACGACTAACGCAACGCCACCGACTATGTTTCAAACAACAACGAGCAATTAACGACGCATCACATACCACATCACATGCACACATTTAATCGAAGAAACGTACGCTACAACAAGTTGCACCCGACTAAAACGGCTATGCGATAGAAACAAATAGAGTATCACGATAGAAATCATTCCGATTCTCATCAATAAGAAAATGTCCGACATCAAAACACAAACAATTCAAGATAACGGAAAACGAGAATACCGGACATTACATTCTATCCTATTTAAAAATAAGTTTCGTCACGAAACTTAAAATAAAACATCATGGTAGAATACAAACAAAACCAAAAAGTCCACGCAACAAATATCAATTACTACACGAATTACAGCACGAAGTACGATACACAACTACATCACGGGACACCACCAGGCACTCCCCGAGTAGGAACGAAAACCCAATTCCCGAACATCGTGGCAACGGTCTCACAATGCACCGCTCGGTGACCCACTTGGCCACACTCGAAACAGTTGACTAATGGTGAACGACAATTCTTCGCAGTACGAGATCACGCAACAACAGTCAGACAACCCCGTTCGAACAACAACGATCGAACAACAGCGATCAAATAACAATGATCGAACAACAATGATCAAATAACAATGATCGAATGACAACAGTCGAACAATTACTCCGAAGTCCCCACTTCAACTCCAGACATTAAAAGAACTGGTAGAAAGTGAAAGATGTTACTTCCAAACAAGGTTCACAAGAATCGAACCGAACTCGGAAAGGTCACGATGACAAACAGGTCGATCTAAAACAAGGTCACAACCAGTACGAATGATGACAACTGAGACATCAAACAAGTTCAAAAAGTATCGACGAACACGTGCAAGTCGATAGAATTTAGAAGGAGAAACTGCAGAAATCAAATATAGTATGGGTATTACATCTGACCTCTTATAAAAGAAATGTCGTCCCCGCAACTCACAACAACGGAAACAAGGTAACAACACAAAAAGCATGCGACAGGAAAATCTCCCATGGGTCTCTCAGAGTTGATCCTGATATCTGTGCTGAAGCGCGAACTCCGAAAGTCTCAATAACCAATTCGAAAAACTGAATTCGGTGTCCCTCGAAACGCGTCACTGACGAGAAGGACAATTTACACGTGCATGCCCTGGCACATCACGATTGAAATACCTTGGCTCGGCATACCGAAAATACAAATGCTAGATACAATGGGGCATAAAGTCGCAAAACAATATAGCGGAGATGCCAACTCAGCACAACAAAGAATCACGACGGTATCGTTTGGCAACCTCAACGGCCCGAACGATAACCAGCACCTAATTACAACCATTATGAAACAATCACACATGTACACAAACGTACAAACCCAAGCTTCAACAGCTCACACTCGTGCGACAACACGCAAATCACCACGAGGCTATAAACAGTAAACACCCGTTCACACCTCTCACAGAGGGCTAGTACAACAAATGCGTGGCAACGCCTCGACGTTCATGCCACCAATTCGATCATACTCGGGAGCAAACATCATAAGGACAACGCGAACATCATACATACATACCCAGCCCTCAAACGGGAATGGATAGGTTTTAAAAACGAAAACCTCCTTTTGAAAATAATTTTGGAAACACCGATTGATCTTGAGTATCACCCTTCAATAAAAATACAATCGTGAAACATTGTTATCGAGACTTTGGAAACTATTTCGCATTCGATAAAAATGAGGACAATTTCTTTTCGTGAAAAACTTTCGGAAGTATTCGACCCTCGGGTCTAAGTAAAAGTGTTTCTAAAACATTGGAAAATATCTCAAAACATTTTGGTCCTCGAGGTAGAAGAATCTTGAAACATGTTGTGGCACATTGGATGTACCACAAGAAAATAATTCATTTTAAAAGGACGTCTCGAAATTTATTTTCTAAGGTACTCAAAGTTTTCAAAGATAATTCAATGGGCTAGAATGCCCAAAAATTTCAGATAATTACACGGAACATTATAGCGCCGTGGGTCCCGCGCCGGAACCCACCAGGCTAAAAACCATTTACAAAACGCCAAAAAGGTCGATGACGGTAATATTTTACAATGTCCGAAGTATTTCAAAACACATTTTTCAAATATCGCCTGATTGTGTCATTTGAAAATACACGGCCCATTTGTCAAAATTTAACAAATTTTAAAAATCCATATAAACCATGGTTTGACCGCACCACCAAAATATTTTCCAAAAATCGATTTCTACAAAATTCTCAAACTGTAAAGTCCTTCAGGAAACATTCTCAAACTTACCCATAGCGGACAAAAATTACAACATTCCAAAAGCAATCGAATTTAAAACCATATACTCAAATGGGAACCGTGGTCGCCAATTCAATCAAATGCATCTCGTGGTATCAAGTTTAAACACACAACAAAATCATTCATCGGAGTTTCTCACAAACTCTACCGTCGGTACCTATTCGAAACCCATCAAGGTTTAAAACTTTCACAACCTACCACCCCACCCGGTGGTTCAAAGATAAAACAATAACGTGCCTGATTCTATACACATACTATGTGTCACAAGTATTAAACACAACTATATTACATAATACTGTAAATAAAATTATGCACCGCAATTAACTCACTAAGATAAAATCGAGATACACAGGTATTACGCATAAAGGAGGAGACTTACATCCACAGGTCGCACGGAGGTGACGGTCGCCCACGATACTAATCTCGTCCGACAACATATCCGACACGTTGTGACTACGCACAACTCAACTTGTCACCTGACGACTCGAACGACAAGACCACACATTACTCGACAAACCACGACTCGACTCGACCCGACAGCCTAGGTTTCCGCAACCTAAGCTCCGATACCATAAATGTAACACCCCCAAAACCATATGGGAATATTACACGCCGTAGACCCTTTCCACAAGGATCTACCAGGCTAAACATCCATAAACAACCAAATGCTTGCCCAGCCAGGGTCAAACAATAAAATGATACAGATCGATATGGTCACTTACACGTGAATACACAGACCGATGAGGTCACACAACCCAATCGATAAAACTGACTTAAATAACATTACCCACACAGGGGTCAAAATACAATACAGCGGAAGACTGAAATCAACTCTGACAACACAATAAAAATCAAAACAACTCTCGACTCATGATTAGTATCGCAGCTCGTCATCCTCTTGTGCCAATCCTGTGACTGCTCCCCTGAATCTGCATGTACCTGGACGCAAACAGACATCCACCCCGACATTACTGGGGTTAGTAAAACTCCACCGCTTTACTAGTGCAAGTATCAAATCATACGAAATGTAACAAGCAAATAATAATCGTGAATCCAATATAATAATCAAGTATCAAAATATTCCCGGGAGGTTTTCACAAGGGAAGGTAAACTATGAAGCATTCGAAAATAAGATTATCATCTCGGGAATTTTTAGAATTTCAAACCTTTCGAAAATCTTAGGGTCTTAACCCAAATCACAAATTGTATTTCAATAATTTACAGTACGAAAACATTTCATAAATCTCGTGGGGCTCGGCCCAATATTCCTTTCTTAAAACTTTCTTTTCAAAACTTTGATTTGAAAACAATCATGCTCATGACACCGTGATCCATTGTCACGTGTCTCCGTAGGTTCAACAACCCGCACGGACTACACCACGCACAATTAAACAAACATAATCAATTCCGACACCGTGATCCACTGTCAAGTGTCTCCGTAGGTTCAACAACCCGCACGGACTATTAACCAGACATAACCAATTCCGACACCGTGATCCACTGTCACGTGTCTCCGTAGGCTTAACAACCCGCACGGACTATATCAATCTCAACAACCATACACGCAGTCCTGACACCGTAGTCCACTGCCACGTGTCACCGTAAGCCCCGTCGAGCTCACCCGGTTGGACGTACTGTAATACCCGGTCGAAAGTCATGTCATTTCAAACCTTTTCATATTCCTCGAATCGTGATTTGTTGAGCGAACCCTTGTAATCATTGCTTGGAACCACCGTTTTGGGGTTTCCGTACTTCTATTTTCATGTTATTGTTGCCCGGACATTGAATCCTATTACTTTTATTCTCTTCCCGGGTCATTTTCCATCATTTTAGGACCCGAAGGGGGTGTGAGCCGCGGCACAAGGAGTGTGCACCGCGGCACACACATTTCCTAAATTTGGCCGAGCGGGCTGTACCGGGTGCCGCGGCACACTCCGGCAGTGCCGCGGCACACTGCCGAGTCATTGCCGCGGCACACCTACGCTGAGCCGCGGCACACTTGTGTTGCATCCTCAGCCAAAAACTGCCTGTACCCGGTGCCGCGGCACACCTGAGCTGAGCCGCGGCACACTTCCGAAACCTGGGAGCAATTTTTAGGCCTGTGCCGCGGCACACCTGGGCTGAGCCGCGGCACACAATGCGGTCAACTGCATAATTCGGCTTTTTAAGCGAGATTTCAGCCCTCTTCCCCCATTTCCTTCTTCCACCTGCAAGAGAGAGAGTTTGAGGGAGGAGTTTTCTCACATCTATCACTTGTGTGTTGGAGATTTACCACTTTCACTCGGTTGGGAAGCCCGGATAGTCGATCTAACGCGTATTCCTTGGATCATAGAGCTTGGATAGTCAAGAGGTAATTTCTTCGACATCTTGACTTCTCGATTTTGTGTGGGTATTGACGTTTTGGATGATTAAATCATGGTGTATGGTGTGATATATGCGTGATTATGGACATGTTTGAGTATTCATCGGATTATTGAAAGATTATTCAAGAACACTTTGAATTTTGTGTTGGATTTTGGGGGTTTTCGTAGATTCGTCCGTTTTGTCCGATTGAAGCTTGAGAATCTTGAGATTTTGATATATCTATACCGTATGAGTGTTTTCTTCCGATTTTACGGGTTGGATTGTGCCGTTTTCGGACTAGTGGGGAGTTTGAGCGATTTCCCAACCTTTAGTTATCCACCCGTATATTTTCTTGAATCGTAGACGAGTTTCGGGAGTCTCTTCGTATAATTTGAGTATGGATAATTAATTGTCATATTCCTTGCGAATCGTTTAGGTGCCGGAAGCGCGTTCTCGGACCTACCGAACTCATACCTTTCCTCCGTTCGATTTCTCGATGTCTCAAAGGCAAGTATACATTTATGATTGTACGTTCTCGACTTTGAAAGTAAGAAATATTGATGGCATATCATGAACGAACCGTTTTTATGGCATTCATAGATATATTGTTGGCGTGTAATGAACGAACCGTTTTGACGGCATTCCTACATGTATCGGCGTATGAGGTGAACGAACCGTTTCTACGGCATTCACATACGTAACGGCGTATGAGGTGAACGAATCGTTTCTACGGCATTCACATACGTCTTATGAGATTTTAGTTATTCCGGAATACTAGTCTTGAATTGATGAATTGACGGTTACATTTACTTTATTGTCGAGGAGTATTGTGTTTCATATTGATATACTTGCACTAGCTATTCGACGGCTAACCCTTTACTGGGAAATACGTTTCATGTATTTCAGTTCCAGGAGGTCGGACAGGTGTATCGGGTCGGCACGAAGATGGTGGGCAAGTGTGATAATCGTGTCTTTCTTCCAGCTTATGTTTGGAGTTCCCGCTCAAAGGTTGTTGTACTGGATTGGCTTTTGAATACTCGAGTATTGTTTTCCCTTTTCCTTGATGTTCTGGCCTGTGTTTGCCGAAGTATTGATTCGAGTTGTGATGTTTATGAATACATTGGTTATGTAAACAATACCTTTGTATTGTTTTTTCATTCTATTGTGTGTAGACCTTATCGGTCAAATTTTATGGTTCCGCGTATGTTAGCCTTGTGGGTCCCACGACGGGGCTTACGGCGCTGTAATATCCCTGAATAACTTGGGGGTGTTACAGAATATGGTATCAGAGCTTAGGTCCATGGATACCTAGGCTGTCGGTCTCTTGGGTCGAATGAGTCGTCAATTGTCCACAGTATCACTACTCTGCCATCATCACAGTGCGACCGGTACTTGTAAGACCTCTTACTCTTCTGATGCTTCCTTATTCATTATGCTTCTTCTATGGATATTCTTGAGAATCGATCACCTTAATGACGTGCGTTTGAATTGTGCTTACGTACCTTATGTGTTCTTCAGTATGTCAGCTGGTAGGGGCCGCGGCCGTGGTCGTGGCCGTGGACGAGGAAGGGGTCGTGGCGCGGCCGTTTCCATCGGGCCGATTGCGGGTCGACCAACCCTGGGCTTTGTCGAACTCGGTGCATCCCGACACCGAGAGTCGCACGATCAGTCTAGACGGTCAGGGGAACAACGCAGACGTTGGAGTGGCGAATGCACTTCAACAATTGGCTACTCAGATGACCATTTTAGCCCAAACTGTTCAACTGAATAACCCGAACCCAAACACGGATGCCTTGCTTCAGAATGTAATCCGTATGCACCCTCCACAATTTGGCGGTGTCATGCACTGCTAGTCAGGAAGACTGGCTAGCGGAATTAGAGAAGATTTTCGAGGCGGTTGATTGCCCCGAGGTGAGGAAAGTACCAATTGCTCAGTATTTCCTCACTAAGGAGGCCGCTACTTGGTGGAAGGTCATCAAGCCACAGGATCGTATTGCCTCGTGGGATGAATTTAAGGAGCTCTTGGAGGCCGAGTTTTGTCCTTGGCCGCACGAGAGAGCCGAATCCGAGCCTTCTTCGAGGCTAAACCACAAGATATTCCCGTTTCACAGGCGATCGTGGAGTATAACCAACAATTGATCCATGTGAAGGATCAAGTACGTAACGAGCGTGATAAGATCCGTTATTTTGATATGTGGATGAATTTGGACTTACGGCGGTACATGGCCGGATTTGCTTGTACCACACTGAAAGAGTATCTCGTGAGAGCTTTAGCCCATGATATGTTGAGCCCGACAATGATACCGTTGAAGAACCGAAAAGCGTAAAGTCGGGGAAATTTTTCTGGCTCTAAGGGTGGCAACTTTCAGAAGTCACAGACGACTAACCGTTTTGCCGGACAGTCGTCACGTTCTAATAAAGGGAAGAGGGGTTACCGTCCCACTCCGGGTACCTCAAATCGTACAGTGACTTGCAATAATTGTGGTCGTCCAGGCCACTTTAGTTCGGAATGCTACTTCCCACTATTAAAGTGTCACACGTGTGGTCAGATGGGGCATAGAGCGGTTTATTGTTCCGACCCGAACCAGACTTTGGACACTCGGGCTTCTGCCCCAACACCCCTTGATCAAGGTGTTAATCAGCGGCAATCTTTCGGTCAACTTCAGCAGAATTTTGGCAGGGGTCGGGATCGGGGTCAGAACGCTGGAGGGGGGAACTCTAGCGTCGGTTCGGTGCAACCACGGGTTTATGAGATGCGTCGAATAGACGAACCCGATGCGGCGGTAGCTTCAGGTACCATCCATATACTATCCTATCCAGTCCGTGTACTTTTTGATTCGGGTGCTACACATTCTTTTATTTCTTTGGAGTGTGTACGCCGTTTGAATATAACTTGTTTAACTGCTTGCGATCCCTTTATCGTGAGACTGCCTAGCGGGGATAGGATTGTGGGGAATCGGGAGATTAAAGAATTTCCGGTGGTTATATCCGGTATGGAATGGTTATCAAATTTAATTGTGGTTGATATGGAAGGCGAGGACGTAATCCTCGGCGAGGATTGGCTTAATAATCACCATGCGATTATGAATTACCGTACCAAAGTTATCACTATGATAACTAAGGACGGATCTGAGTACTCATTTTTGGGACGTAAGTCGGGCCAATCCAAGTTACTTATCAGTGCCATGAAGGCCGTAAGACTTTTAAATAAAGGTTGTACGGGCTATTGGTGCTATGCATTGAAAACGAAAGGAAGCTAAGTCGATTTCTCTTCAATTCCGGTTGTTAATGAGTTTCCCGATGTTTTTCCGGACGATCTTCCGGGATTACCGCCAGATCGAGAGATAGAATTTACCGTAGAATTAGAGCCAGATGCGGCTCCGATTTCTAAAGCACCTTACCGGATGGCACCTTCCGAAATGCAAGAATTGAAGAATCAGTTGGGAGAACTTCTGGAAAGAGGGTACATCAGACCGAGCGCTTCGCCTTGGGGCGTGCCTGTTCTTTTCGTGAGGAAGAAAGATGGTTCACTACGTTTGTGCATCGACTACCGCGAGCTGAACAAAGTAACCATCAAGAACAAGTACCCTCTACCGCGTATAGACGATTTATTTGATCAATTGCAAGGAGCTGCGGTTTTCTCGAAGATTGACTTAAGATCCGGGTATTATCAACTCAGAGTGAGGGAGTCCGACGTTCCAAAGACGGCGTTCCGGACGAGATATGGGCATTATGAATTTGTAGTTATGCCTTTTGGGTTGACGAATGCGTCGGCAGTATTCATGCAGTTAATGAATAAAATATTCATCGAGTACCTCGACAGGTGTGTAGTCGTCTTTATTGACGACATCTTGATCTATTCTCGGGATAAGGAGGAACATGCCCGACACTTGCGTTTAGTCTTAGACATTTTGAGAACCGAGCACCTCTTTGCAAAATTCTCGAAATGTGAGTTTTGGTTGGAAGAAGTTATGTTTCTCGGCCATGTGATTTCGGCCGAAGGGGTTCGTGTAGACCCGCAGAAGATCGAGGCAGTGCTGGGCTGGGCACCGCCTAAAAATGTTAAGGAGGTTCGTAGCTTTTTGGGCCTTGCTGGGTATTACCGTCGGTTTGTCGAGGGGTTCTCGAAACTCGCTCGACCGCTTACGAAATTACTCCAGAAGACCGAAAAGTTTGTTTGGACGGATGAGAGACAGCAGAGCTTCGATGAACTAAAGAAACGATTGACTTCAGCGCCGATTCTAACTTTACCACATGGTAGCGAAGGCTTTGCAGTTTACAGTGACGCTTCGGGTCAAGGCCTGGGCTGTGTTCTTATGCAGCATGATAAGACAATAGCTTTTGCGTCACGACAATTAAAGCCTTATGAGATGAATTATCCTACTCACGATTTGGAATTGGCCGCAATTGTCTTCGCACTCAAGATTTGGCGGCATTATTTGTATGGTTCACCGTGCCGGATTTATACCGATCACAAGAGCCTGAAGTATATTTTCAGTCAGAAGGAGCTGAATATGAGACAGCGGCGTTGGTTAGAGTTGATAAAGGATTATGATTTGGAAATTCTTTACCACCCCGGGAAAGCCAATGTCGTTGCAGATGCTCTGAGCCGCAAATCGGCATCTCTTCAAATGCTCGAGGTTTTTACGTCCCAGACGAAAATTCGTCAATATTTAATTGAGCAAGGGATAGAAGTTTGGCTTCAACGAGTACAGGGACAGTTGTGTTATCTCGAAATTACTTCATCCTTAGTTGACGACATCAAAGGGAAGCAGTGGAGTGACCCGATGATTTCTCAACTGAAGGAAGATGTGATAAAAGGAAAAGCTCCTGGCTTTATGGTACATGAGGATAGTATTCTGAGATTTCAGGGCAGACTTTGTGTTCCGAACGATTTAGAGTTGAGACAGAGAATCCTCCGAGAAGCCCATGCTACGCCTTACTCAATCCACCCCGGGACGAGTAAGATGTACAAAGATTTGAAGCGAAATTTTTGGTGGAATAACATGAAGAAGGATGTTACGGAGTTTGTATTACGGTGCTTGACGTGTCAACAAGTCAAGATCGAACATCAATGACCGGCGGGGTTGTTGAAACCACTTCCCATTCCCGAGTGGAAGTGGGAAGATATCTCAATGGATTTTATCACTGGCATGCCGAGAACTCGGACTGGAACGAATATGATTTGGGTAATTGTCGATCGATTGACCAAGTCTGCACACTTCTTGGGTATTAAGGATACTTGGGGACCGGATAGATTGGCTCGAACCTTTATCGCTGAGATCGTGAGGTTACACGGTGCCCCCAAGACCATTGTTTCTGATCGAGATGGCCGCTTCAGATCGCATTTTGGCAGGCCGCTCATCGTGATCGGTACCGAGTTGAGATTGAGCACTTCCTTTCATCCTCGCCGGACGGTCAGACAGAGAGGACGATTCAGACGTTGGAGGATATGTTGCGGGCTTGTGCCTTAGACTGGAGTAATGATTGGGAGCTTCACTTGCCGTTGATCGAGTTTGCTTACAATAATAGTTGGCATGCGTCGATCAAAATGGCACCCTTCGAGGCACTCTATGGTAGGCGATGAAGGTCGCCATTATGTTGGGACGAGGCTTCTGAGCTAGTTGGGACGGAACCGGATATGTTGTTGGAGACCAAGGAAAAGATTTCTATTATCCGAGATCGATTACTGACTGCCCAGAGTCGTCAGAAATCTTACGCTGATACTCGTCGTCGACCCTTGGAGTTCGAGGTGGGGGATCATGTCTTGCTCAAAGTATCGCCGACCAGAAGAGTTTTCCGCTTCGGGAAAAAGGGGAAACTCAGTCCAAGGTATATCGGACCTTTCGAGATTTTGGACAGAGTTGGAGATTTAGCTTATCGCTTGGCGTTACCTCCAGCTTTGAGTCACGTCCATAGTGTTTTTCATTTGTCCCAGATGAGGAAGTACGTACCGGATCCGAGCCACATTATCGACTACAGTGAGATTGATGTAGCCGAGGATATTACCTTTCCGGAGAAACCCGTGAAGATTCTTGAGCGCCGTGAGAAACAACTTCGGCATAAGACCATTCCACTGGTTAAAGTGCAATGGTCGAGTCATGGAGTCGAGGAGGCGACTTGGGAGACGGAAGAGAAGATGCGGGTGGAATACCCCAAACTATTTATTCCTTAAGTTTCGGGATGAAACTTCTTTTTAGAGGGGGAGAATGTAATACCCGGTCGAAAGCCATGTCATTTCAAACCTTTTCATATTCTTCGAATCGTGATTTGTTGAGCGAACCCTTGTAATCATTGCTTGGAACCACCGTTTTGGGGTTTCCGTACTTCTATTTTCGTGTTATTGTTGCCCGGACATTGAATCCTATTACTTTTATTCTCTTCCCGGGTCATTTTCCATCATTTTAGGACCCGAAGGGGGTGTGAGCCGCGGCACAAGGAGTGTGCGCCGCGGCACACACATTTCCTAAATTCGCCGAGCGGGTGCACGGTGCCGCGGCACACTCTGGCAGTGCCGCGGCACACTGCCGAGTCATTGCCGCGGCACACCTACGCTGAGCCGCGGCACACTTGTGTTGCATCCTCAGCCAAAAACCACCTGTACCCGGTGCCGCGGCACACCTGAGCTGAGCCGCGGCACACTTCCGAAACCTGGGAGCAATTTTTAGGCCTGTGCCGCGGCACACCTGGGCTGAGCCGCGGCACACAATGCGGTCAACTGCATAATTCGGCTTTTTAAGCGAGATTTCAGCCCTCTTCCCCCATTTCCTTCTTCCACCTGTGAGAGAGAGAGTTTGAGGGAGGAGTTTTCTCACATCTATCACTTGTGTGTTGGAGATTTACCACTTTCACTCGGTTGGGAAGCCCGGATAGTCGATCTAACGCGTATTCCTTGGATCATAGAGCTTGGATATTCAAGAGGTAATTTCTTCGACATCTTGACTTCTCGATTTTGTGTGGGTATTGACGTTTTGGATGATTAAATCATGGTGTATGGTGTGATATATGCGTGATTATGGACATGTTTGAGTATTCATCGGATTATTGAAAGATTATTTAAGAACACTTTGAATTTTGTGTTGGATTTTGGGGGTTTTTGTAGATTCGTCCATTTTGTCCGATTGAAGCTTGAGAATCTTGAGATTTTGATATATCTATACCGTATGAGTGTTTTCTTCCGATTTTACGGGTTGGATTGTGCCGTTTTCGGACTTGTGGGGAGTTTGAGCGATTTCCCAACCTTTAGTTATCCACCCGTATATTTTCTTGAATCGTAGACGAGTTTCGGGAGTCTCTTCGTATAATTTGAGTATGGATAATTAATTGTCATATTCCTTGCGAATCGTTTAGGTGCCGGAAGCGCGTTCTCGGACTTA
Source organism: Orobanche coerulescens (assembly GCA_033398695.1). Classification (NCBI taxonomy): domain Eukaryota; kingdom Viridiplantae; phylum Streptophyta; class Magnoliopsida; order Lamiales; family Orobanchaceae; genus Orobanche; species Orobanche coerulescens. Next base: position 115,171,163 of record CM065807.1, on the reverse strand, counting down.
CCGAACTCATACCTTTCCTCCGTTCGATTTCTCGATGTCTCAAAGGCAAGTATACATTTATGATTGTACGTTCTCGACTTTGAAAGTAAGAAATATTAATGGCATATCATGAACGAACCGTTTTTACGGCATTCATAGATATATTGTTGGCATGTAATGAACGAACCGTTTTGACGGCATTCCTACATGTATCGGCGTATGAGGTGAACGAACCGTTTCTACGGCATTCACATACGTAACGGCGTATGAGGTGAACGAACCGTTTCTACGGCATTCACATATGTCTTATGAGATTTTAGTTATTCCAGAATACTAGTCTTGAATTGATGAATTGACGGTTACATTTACTTTATTGTCGAGGAGTATTGTGTTTCATATTGATATACTTGCACTAGCTATTCGACGGCTAACCCCTTTACGGGGGAAATACGTTTCATGTATTTCAGGTTCCGGAGGCCTGGACAGCAGTATCGGGTCGGCACGAAGATGGTGGGCAAGTGTGATACTGTGTCTTTCTTCCAGTTATGTTTGGAGTTCCCGTTCAGTGTTGTTGTACTGGATTGGCTTTTGAATACTCGAGTATTGTTTTCCCTTTTCCTTGATGTTCCGGCCTGTGTTTGCCGAAGTATTGATTCGAGTTGTGATGTTTATGAATACATTGGTTATGTAAACAATACCTTTGTATTGTTTTTTCATTCTATTGTGTGTAGACCTTATCGGTCAAATTTTATGGTTGCACGTATGTTAGCCTTGTGGGTCCCACGGCGGGGCTTACGGCGCTGTAATATCCCTGAATAACTTGGGGGTGTTACATGTACTGTGTCCGAAACTCATGGTCCACTGCCATGCGTTATCGTAGGCCTCGTCAGACCAGCACGATTGGACCTCAGTACCTCACTAAGTTCTGACCCCGTAGTCCACTGCCACGAATCCTCGTAGGTCCCGTCGGACCAACACGAGTGAACTTAGCGGTCACACACATATTCATATTCACATTCACATTACATACAACAATGAGCACAATTGATCAATCACATTGATCACCACAAAATCGTACATCACCTGCACATAACACAATCTCAACACTCGCAACAATTATCGTAAATCAACGACACATATCCAACATAACACACGTTCGGTACACATTACATTACACAACCAAGTGTACGACCGTCCCATATGTACGGCGCAATCCTGCACAAATGGCACAACGCCTAACACGTATACTAATATAACAAAATTATCGCAAAGCCTTCAAATTACGGAAAACACAACCAACTCAAACGGAACATAATTACCAAGGCAAGCAAAATCATCACACATCTCATACATAATTACTAGTCGCAAGATACAAGTCGTATAGTAAGATACTTGCCTTAATAACCGCTACCAAATGCTCCGAAGAACACGGTTCGACCGGGAAGCTCGGACCCCGAAGAAGACAACGAACGGAAGGGTTCCGACTCGAGTTCTTCACAAGAATTCGACCCTAACAACATATAAGCAATAAATCATCGATCATACGAGGAAGAATAATGGTAGAACGCTCGAATTCTCTTTGTGACATTTTATCGAACACCTTCAAGGCGTCGATAAAATACTCAATAAAACGACAAATCCGTGGCAATCCAACCGTGGAATAACAAGGAATTAGATATAATATAGCTTAACAATCATCAATCCATCAATATTCTGAGTTAAAACGGATTAAACGGACAAATCGAACAAAATCCCCAAAACTGTATTTTAAGAAAACTTGCCTTGATTCGGTCGATCGGAGCAAGTTATGGAAGGATTAATCGATGTTATGAACTTCAAAACTTCATGGATTTAACCCCTAACAACATCCCTCCATGATCATCAAAGCTACAGCCGCGGAAGAGGAAGAAACGAGTGAGAAAAATGAAGAAAAACCCGACTGCTCTGCCATATTTATAGCCCTACCGGACACGGCGCAGCAAACGGCCCAGATCAGCGCCGGGTGTCTCGGCCGTGTCTCGGAAGGCTGCTGGTCCTGGCCGACCCGGCGCAAGACACGGCGCTGGTCAGCGCCGTTTCCAGGGCCGGTTCGCACAAGTCCGGCCAGCCAGGACTCGGTCGTTCCGACGGTCCGAAAAATCCCAAAACTCAGACCTGAACGTAAACCGAAAGCACGGTTACGAAGTACTCGTAAAGACGAATCCGAACACTGAGAGAACACATGATTCCGACCACCCGAAGGCTCGAAATTCGACAACGGAAAGTAATTACCCCAAACTTTGGGAAATTACGAAAATGGCCCAAAACGTTCGAAAATCACGATACGTGATCGAATAACCAAACCGAAGTTCACAACATGTCTAACAAAGTTAAACGGACTTACGGGAAACTCGAAACAGTAATTTCCAATGAGATTCGCAACAATCGAACTCAAGTGCGGAAAAGTCGCCAAAAAGCACGGAACTCAACAAAACGACACCGAAACGAACTCGGATGACAAAAAGTGCAGAATTAATCATTCTCATAATGATGAGACGGTCCCAAGCGAGTCGTCGAAACAGACTTCCGCCGAAAAAATAAAATTACCAGAAATCCGAAATTGCGGATATTACACAAGTAACGTACGCTAGTCGGCCGACAAAGGCGCTACCCTCGCCGGAAGCGGCGCTATTTAACGACAGCAGCGTGCGCTACCGCCGATCCCGACCGAGTCCGTAACCTCGTAACCCCACCGCCTGCGGACCGATAGCGTGCGTTAGGCCAACCGATAGCTTGCGCTATACCTGCCGGTTAGCGCGCGCAGCCTTCCGGCCGTAGCGTGCGCTACGCCGGTTCCTGTCGCACCTGTCCGGCCGGTGCCCACAATCTTCTGGCCAGTCCCGCAACCGTCCGGCCAGTACCCGACCACCAGGGCTCGACGACCCGATTTCCGAAAACGTATGGAACGAACACGACGAAAAGTTCGCGGACAACATCAACGACCCGAAATGAAAACATAATACCATAATTAATCATACGCGACCAAGAAATGGGTCGAGACAACAATTACAGAAACGGATACCCGTAACTTTCAAGAAATTACAAAATGGCCCAAAACGCCCGGAAATCACGATACGTGATCGAATAACCAAACCGAAGTTCACAACACGTCTAACGAAGTTAAACGGACTTACAGGAAACTCGAAACAGCAGTTTCGAACGAGATTCACAAGAATCGAACTCAAGCATGGAAAAGTCGCTAAAAAGCACGGAACTCAACAAAACGACACCTAAACGAACTCGGATGTCAAAAAGTGCAGAATTAATCATTCTCAGAATGACGAAACGGTCATGAGTGAGTCGTCAAAACAGGCTTCCGCTGGAAAAAAGAAATTACCAGATATCGAAAATTGCGGATATTACATTCTACCCTCCTTAAAAGAAGTTTCGTCCCGAAACTTAAAACAAGTAGGGAGAAGCAATATCCCACCAGGAAAACTCAACGAGATACGCAAGAAACGCGTAACTAACGCCCAACGGCGAAACGTTACAAAGAACACAACGGAATATACGGTGTGAAAACACGCTCCACGACGACCAACACAACGTCGCCGTTAGGGATATAATAAAACCAACAAGTTACAAGCGTCATCAAATGGATAATACAATCAAGTCAATTATCCGAACAATCACAAAACACAATGAACGAAAATCAATACGATTGACCAACCCAACGGTACATCAATCAAAGCGCGAGCCAATCGCTGAACAAATACGGAATTCCACCGTCCATGGGTTGGAAGATCGAAAACGAGACTAATTTCCCAAACTTAAGGGAATTAGGAAGGAGCCTGAATGCTCAACAATCACGAAACGAGAACAAAAACCGAACAAGCAAACGATCGAGACAACAAAGATCGAACAATCATGTCCGAAACACGAAGGATAATAAAATTCAAACAACAACTCCCAGGATGATCTGGTGAGAACTACAAGACATGCATTCCCATAAGATCCACAGGAAAGGGAATAGCGATTGAAAAGTCACAATGACAAACGTGTTATTCAGAAACAACACCACACTCGTTCGATCAACAAAAGCAAGGGGCAGGACAAGCTCAGAAATGTCAACGAACATAATGAGTCGATAGAGTCGAAAACACAAGAGTTCCAAATTCGATCCACTTCGAATAAAAGAACTAATAGAACCAGATGATGTCACTCCCGAACAAGGTTCACAAGAATCAAACTGAACCCAAAAAAGTCACATCGATAACCAGATCGACCCACAACAAGATCACAGCTCGTTCGGACGATGAAACTGAAATACAGAACAAGTTCATAAAGTATCAACGAACATAAGCGAATCGATAGACTGGAGAAATAGAAAATACAGAAGTCAAAATAGTACGGGCATTACCTCCGACCTCGTCCACGAAATTCACAAAAACAGGAGCAAGGTAACAAGACATTAAACAACTGACACATAACGGAACGATGACCGATGCACACGGCCATACTAAACCAAGCTCTAACAGCTCGCACATGCGCGACAACGCAGAAATCACCACGAGGCGACAATATTCAATACCAACATCCCACGTCTCACAGAGGGCCAACACAACAAATGTGTGGAAATCGACTCAACGCTCACACCGCCAATTCAATCATACTCGGGAGCAAACATCAAAATGACAACGCGAACATCATACATACATACCCAGTCCTCAAACGGGAATGGATAGGTTTTAAAAACAAAAACCTCATTTTGAAAATAATTTAGAAGAACACCGGTTGATCTTGAGTATCACCTTTCAAAAAGTACAAACGTGAAACATCGTTATCGAGACTTTGGAGAACCATTTCGCATTTGATAAAAATGAGGACACTTTCTCTTAGTGAAAACTTTCAGAATACTCGACCCTTGGGTCTAAATAAAAGTGTTTCTAGAACATTGAAAATATCTCAAAGCATTTTGGTCCTCGAGGTAGAAACATTTTGAAATATATTGTGGCACCTTGGATGTACCACAAGAAAATAACTCATTTAAAAAGTATGTCTCGAAATTTATTTTTCTAAGATACTCAAGGTTTTCAAAAATCCAATAGGCCAGAATGCCCAAAACTCACACATATCGACGTTCACTAAAACAACTCCTAGTACACGCATCAAAATGTTTAAAATCAAGACAATACATGTCTTTAAACGGAAATAAACGATAAAATACCAGAGTCGAAGACCGCCTAGGATTCATAATAAAACCACTGACCTCTAAGGACCCTCCCGCACCGACTAGTGAACAAGTCGTACGTGTATAAGCACAAAGCTTCCACAAGAGAACTTGTAAAACGTGCAAATCGATTCGAAAATCATCAAAAACGGACAAAAACAACAATAAAAAGACATCACAAGCGACGACACTCCTTGTATAAATCAAATACGAGAGTCGACTGAATACATATCGTGAAATCAAAATCCACATAAGGATTCCACCACTTAACAAATAATCATAAAAATAGCTCGTGTCACACGAGGCACAACACAAAGAAGGGAGACTTACTTCCACAGGTCGCACGAAGATGATGATCGCCCCATGATACTAATCACGGCCAACAAACTCAGACGACGCATCGCTACACGACTCAGTCAAATAAAATCCGACGAAACAAGACTCAAACAACACGACTTGACCCGACAGCCTAGGTTTCCACAACCTAAGCTCCGATACCATTTATGTAACATCCCCAATCCGCTCAGGGATATTACACGCCGTAGAACCTTTCCTCAAGGATCTACCAGGCTGGTAACAACATATAACAACTCAACCATGCCTTTAAGGCTAAAATGACTCAGTAGACCGATTTGGTCTTTCAATAAATACATACAACTCAAATACAACTCATGCCCACACAGGGGTCAAAACACAACCACACCCGTACAACGGGAAAAATATAGCAGCAGAAAATAAAGTACAACTGAACCAATAAACAATATACGGTTCCTCATGTGATTAGTATCGATCATCTTTCATCATCCTTCGTGCCGACCCTGTGTTATGCTCCAAAACCTGAATGCAAAAATAGACATCCACCCCCGAATACTCGGGGGTTAGCAGAACTCCACCGTTTTGCTAGTGCAAGTACAGGTGCAAAAATACGAGTCACACAATTCACGTTCCACGAACGATAATAATTCGGAATCCTCAAAGATTCAAACGAAATGAAAAGTACTTCCCGAGGCAAGAGTTTGGGAAAACATTTCAAAATCGAAAGATCACAAATCAATGGAAATAATTTATAAAACGGTTTAGAATGCCATCGAGAGTTTTAATAGGAAACAATTTAGGATTATCAAATCTCATCAACTCACAGTACACAAGAACGACCACAAGGTTCGTCTTCCAACATCAAAATCCACAATTAAAGGATTTAACACAAACAACAAAATACTCTAGTGCCATCCTAGCCAAGTAGGCCAAACGAACAACTTACCTCTTACACACTTAGTCAATGCATGCAATCATGAAAACCGTTCGAAAGCACTCATTTCTGGAAATGCCATAATCAAATCACATTTGCAAAATGCACCACAATTAACCGTCGATCCACGTCTCTATGGACCCCTACCGAGACCCCGTTGGATCTAAACCGTAGTGGTTAAAAGCAAGCTCGTCGATCCACGTCTCTTGTGGACCACTACCGAGACTCCGTCGGATCTAACCCGTAGTGAGCATACACACACACACACATTACTCATGCAATACTAATATGCTAAGAATGTAAGTTCATTAAGAATACTCACTAGAGATGGCCACTTACTCGACGCCGTTATCAAACTCTTCAAAAACACCATAACAAGATTAAATACGGAATACACGATCCCATAACTTTAAACACAGGAGTATCATCATCAAAGACGTCAACGTTCAAAATAATCAAATCATAATCAATTCCCAAAACACACCGTTCACAAAATACACGCGTTTTGAAAGATAGCCTTTAACGAGGCCAAACCGAAATCTTTTGAAACTTCATTTCAAACAAACAAACAAACACACCAAGACGATCACCGATCATCATATCCACAAAACGAGAAGCGTATGAACAAGGTACTTGCCTCGAATAACCACAACGCGGAGAATCGGCCGAAGTAGGTTGGCACGAACCGACTACGAACTCGCCTACTCCACCGAACGACAATCCACAACAATGAACTACGAACGAAAATAATAACAATGAAAATGAATTCCAAAGTACGACCCAAAGCCGCTGAATTCAAAGAACAAATGACGAAGGTTCAAGGATTTCCCCCCAAAACGGCCAAGAACACGATTCGTCCCGTCAAATCACAAAAACGGAATTCCAAGTTGAAATATGGATATACAATCCATAGAATATGTTTAACAACATCATTTAACCATAATCGATCCATCGAAAACGGATGAAAAACGAGATCGAGGACAAATCCCCCAAAAAGTCAATTCGAAGGAAATCAAGAAATATACTTCGATTCGACGAAGAACAATGGATTAAATGATGTTAAACACAAAAATACTACCAAGAATAATCATACCCATCATGAATTAATCAACAACACGGAACGAATCGGACAAAAATGCAAAAACCCCCAAATTCACGAAATTAGGGTTCTAAGAAAGATTACCTTGATTCGCTGGATCAAAGGATGATATATGATGATTTATTGATGTTATGAACTCAAGAACTTCGTGGATTTGTTGTCAAACAACATGGATTCGCCACCCTCGAATCGCCAGCCGCGGATAGAAGAGGAAGGAAGTGAGAAATGAATGAAAATGTGACTGCTTTGTCACATTTATACTGGGCCGGAACTAGCGTGCGCTAGCCTTCCCGGACTAGCGTGGCGCTTATCGGCCGCAGATCGCCGAGTACCTCGCCAGGCCCGCATGACCCGGCTCCACCGACCAAACCTGCCGACCAACATGCCGACCCGACTCCCGCTAGCGTGCGCTACGGCCGAAGCTCGCGCGCGCTTAGCCGAATTGGCCCAAAGAACCTCTGGACTAAAAAGCTCGCCCAGGTAACGTACGCTAGTCGGCCGACAACGTGCGCTACCCCTGCCGGTTAGCGTGCGCTACGACCGACAGTAGCGTACGCTACCTGCCGATCCTGACCGAGTCGAGAACCTCAGAACCCCACTGCCCAGACCCGATAGCGTGCGTTAGGCCAGCCGATAGCGTGCGCTATACCTGCCGGTTAGCGCGCGCAGCCTTCCGGCCGTAGCATGCGCTACGCCGGTTCCTACCGCACCTGTCCGGCCGGTGCCCGCAATCGTACGGCCAGTCCCGCAACCGTCCGGCCCGTACTCGACCATCAGGGCTCGACGACCCGATTTCCGAAAACGTACGGAACGAACACGACGAAAAGTTCGCGGACAACATCAACGACCCGAAATGAAAACATAATACCATAATTAATCATACACGACCAAGAAACGGGTCGAGACAGCAATTACAGATACGGATACCCGTAACTTTCAAGAAATTACAAAATGGCCCAAAACGCCCGGAAATCACGATACGTGATCGAATAACCAAACCGAAGTTCACAACACGTCTAACGAAGTTAAACGGACTTACAGGAAACTCGAAACAATAGCCAACGAGATTCGCAAGAATCGAACTCAAGCGCGGAAAAGTCGCTAAAAAGCACGGAACTCAACAAAACGACACCGAAACGAACTCGGATGTCAAAAAGTGCAGAATTAATCATTCTCAGAATGACGAAACGGTCATGAGCGAGTTGTCAAAATGGACTTCCGCTGAAAAGAGAAATTACCAAAAATCAAAAATTGCGGATATTACAAAATTAATTTATCCAATAAATTAATTTAGACATCCAACGTCCCTAAATTAATTAGACATCCAATGTCCAATAAATTTGATATCCAACATCTAATATTTATAAAGAGAGAATAAGCTCGATTCATTCCGTCGTCAATCCTATTGCGCGACTCGGTTAGGAATGGGAGGAACCAAAGAGTAATAGCACCACCTAGCCATCCCGGCGGCCTACATTGTACCCCAACAGAGAACGAATGATTGGGATCATTCAAGAACCATTATGTTGTGAATACCAGTATATGTATAAACCCTTCTTTCAAATGTCCCGATCAAGTTATAGAGTCACGGTCAGTCAAACCCTGTCTGTACTTGACGCTATGCATGAGTTTAGGCAAATCGAGATCATCGAGCTCTCGTGCATCTAATACAACTAGCTCTAATGCTTTGGCCAAAGACTTGTGATCTCATCTGCTAATAACCGCATAGGATATATAACCCATTCACTAACAGGAGAAAGAATTCTATCTTGGTATTCAGTAGAACCTGCTACTTGCCCATCAAGACGCACGTCGAGGTTGACCGCCACCTTCCGGTTTTTTGGGTCGAACTACTCTAATGAAAATCTTAACGTCACAAGCACATCCCTACTAAATCCTCAAGTCGAAGGTTCACGAATACCTATCACAGTCTTTTGATTCCGTCATTGACTGTCCCAGAGTGAAATCCGCATGACGAATCGAGGGTGAGTCGGTTCGAGTATACTAATACAATTAGCATACCTATAATGTGTACTCCCACTAACCATTAGTGTTCGACAGGCACTCTACAAATCAAAGAACACGTCATACAAGTCTTCACATAAACTTAACGCCCAGTTAAATTTCATCGACTTGCGAACGATTAAGTATTTGAGCCATAACCTTTCCAGTGCCGATCCCCTTATCCAATAAGGAGTGGAATATTTTGCTCTCAAATACATGACCTAGTTTCTATATATATATTAACGAGTCAGGAATGCCAGTAACTACCAGTAAATAAAGAAACATATATTTCCCTTCTAATAATGATTTACATAATAACAAGTACAATGACCTCACTCAACATCCTCTGAGTGGCATTCAAGGGCATACTCCTAACACTCGGGACTTCTCGAGCATCTCTGCATGGGGTTGGCCTTCCACTCTGACAGATGTATTGACCTTCATGATGGTGATAGGTCCTTCCTGTATAACAAAGAGCATCTCTTCACGCATGGCAGTAAGGTATGCTTCTATTTAATTCTCCAAGCATTAAATTCGTTAATTGAGAACATAGGAACTTTATTAATCATAATTGATGTTAGGGTTGTATACTCTAAAGTATACTTTATGCCTGTATTACCTTATTTCCTGTAACTACCTATGAGAATATTAATTACATTTAATCGCATGTTTTGCATATTTATTCACGTTATGGTTATGCAAATGTATTGTCTAATTATTTTATATTGTAGATAATATGGTGTGTTGGTGTCACACGGAAGGTCACATTATCGATGACTTATAAAATAATATAATAGTTCACAACCTATATAATTACTAGACAAATTATATGAAAAGTTGCAATGTATGCTAGAGATTAGTTAGTTTTGACTATTAGCATGTATTAGCGTATTTGTATACATTGAACTGGATCGCAGTGAGACAGTGTCTTCTGTACTGGCTGTAAGAAGAAAGTAAATTGCGGATAATTATTATTTATTAATTCTAAGTATATAAAATTTTATTGTGTATTTATAATATTCATTGCTTTGATTTACCATGGGTGAGAGTCACAGTGATTGACTCAACATGCTTCGTATCTTGGGCAATAATATTATTTATATGACAATTAATATTATAACTAGAAATCGTGTTCTGATTCATGCGGGTCGATAATATTCCCTTGAGGAGCTCGATAGTGATTATTATATTAGACCCTGCAGGTGGATTTTATTCTGATATAATATAATGTTCGAGTGGTACTACTCTTGAATAAGAAATTAATTAATTAAGTTGTGAGTAGCTTAAATTAATTAATGGAAATTCGATATCTTAAACACAAGAAATAATATATTTAAATAAGGAGCCGATGTCGTAATGGGATTGGGTTTCAAGTGCAATATTAATTCTTAGTGGATTGAATTGATATTAGTGAACTCAACCATATTAGGAAGGGCTTAATATGGAAGGTTGTGTTACACCAGGAGTCTTAACCCTAATCCTCCTTAAGATCCCTAGAGTAGCTCAAAGCTTATAAATAGGGACATAGGGGAGGGGTTCGCCCGTGTATTATAATCCTACACAAGGGATTTCGATTTTTTCTTCCAAATATTTAATTGTGGATCTTGACTTGTGTCTTTGATTCCACAATTGAGATAATACTATAATTCTTGCTACAAATCAGAATTAGTTGAAGAAAAAGAAAAGTTGAGAGTTGTGAGGAACATAATTTCGTCTAATCCCTCTTTGAAGTCCAAGCAAGATTCGGTAGCTCGTTGCCTACACAACGTCCGGATTAAGGCGGGGTCATACTCTATAAGATTTTGAGGAAGAGATCATGGTAGCAACCACTACGTATCAAAAGGTAAATATCCTAGGATCTTTTGATCTAGATTAGAATATTAATTTTACCAACAAGATTATTTAATAAGTAATAAATAACATTTAAATTACTTATTTATCTTAGTAGTTAATTAATTAGCATGTCTAAATAGAATTTTGCTCGTGGATAGGTAAAATGGTTTTATAAAATTCCCAACAATTTCATTTTTGCTGCGTTGCTATCAGAGACCAATTTTAGGCTTTTTACTATTTTAATTAATTTTGGTGATTAATTGATAACAATTTAAATATTCATATAATTTGATGTTGAAATACTTTGATAGATTTGTTCTTGCAGGGAATATGATCCAATTATCATGATTTTATGAATGGTTAGTTTTATTATTTTTATGCAATGATTGGTTTGGCTCGATTTTGTGGCATGTAATGGTTTTTCCCATGAGAAAATTCACGTGTAGATCTGGGATCTTAATTTTTGTAATTTTTCTGGAATTTGATGTATTTGATTTAATTTTATGAAATTGTAATCGAATTTGGAGAAGACAGAATCACGAAGAAAAAAAGCAGAACCGGGATAGTTGTACTGCTGGACAGCCGTGATCGAGCAGCAGCAGGCGGGCGCTGTAATACCCATGTATTTTAGATGTATTTTGTGGTATTGTGGTTATTTGGATCGTATGTATTGATGATTGACCTTGGTATGTTCATGGCTGATAATTATTGAGTTTTGTGATTCTCGGATTGTGCTCGTTTTGGCCGAACTTTGCGAATTTAATTTTGGAGAATAGCAGTTAGCGCACGCTAAGACTGTATGTCTAGCGCACGCTAACCAGGTCCGAGTAGCGCACGCTACTCTTGTGTAATAGCGTGCGTTGGGCCCGTTGGACAGTGAACTTTCTGGACTCTGAAATGGGGCGTTAGCGTACGCTATGGAAGGACTAGCGTACGCTATTTCTATGTACTAGCGCACGTTACTTGTAGGATAGCGCACGCTAGGATGTCAGGTTAGTGAGGGCATAAACGTTTCTGGACTGCAGGTACTTGCAGGTAGCGCACACTACTGTATGGAGTTAGCGCGCGCTAGTGGCAATCGATAGCGCACGCTAACAGATGGTTTAGTGTACGCTAACGGAGTCTGGTAGAAAGTTCTGGACTGCCTTTTCTTCAGCAGTGCACCGCCCTCAGCTCGTTAGCGCACGCTAAGCCTGTATCCGTAGCGTGCGCTAATACCTCCCAGTATATATATGGGGGGCAGGTTCTAGAAATTTCATTTTTCACCTCTTCCTCTTCTCTTCGGCGGCTGGGCATGCTTGATCATTGGAGAGTGCAGATTTTAGTCAGATTTCTTCATCCAACAATAATTTTGAGTTCCTAACACCAAGTTATCAACACCTCATCAACTTTCACCATCCAAATCAAGGTAAACCCCGTTGGAACCCTAGTTCTTCATATTTTGGGGTTTTTGTTGAGATCTTTGATTCTAATCTATTCTAGCTCCGATTTGTGCTAGATTGTGATGTTGTAATCATAATCCTTCATTTTTCTCCAAGATTCACGGATTTAACCCCAAGTTACCTTCCATAGTTTGGGTTTGAGCTATGTTGTCTTCGTAGTGTTTGAATAAATGTCCCTAAAGGTAGAACTTAGTGTGAATCCTTCCGTTTACGTAGTGTTGTGTTTTGATTCGGTATCTCATTCTGTTAGGGTTGAATTGTTGAAGGAAGTTCGGACCGTACGTCCATCCGTTCGTTGTTCCCGTGTCGTTCGAATTGAGGCAAGTACTTTGATTGTCTTTAATGTACTTCGTCTGAATATGTAAAAATGGGATTTGTGCCAATTGTTGATTGAGTGTGTGTGAGCCGAGTAAAACCAGTGAGGGTCCCCTGGGGTCCGGTAGGCTGCGTTTCGCTACGGATCACTCGGTTGGGCTATACAACCAGAGAGAGCCTAACGAGGTCTCTTGGGGTGCGTATCTTGCGAGATGCGGGGCCAGTATAGCTCGGGAGGTTGTTTTGTGATGATGATTGTGATGTGGTATTCCGGAATATCTGTGATGACATTGTGATTTATGTTGATTATTCACTTGTTGTACATATTCTAGAATCATTGTACTTGCACCGGCTTCTTGCTGACCCCCTCTGGGGTGGATATACTTTTGTGTATTCAGGTACAAGTCCAATTGAAGAGCCAGCACAGGGCGGACACGAGCTTGGCAGGCAGCATTGATATCGTGTACCCCCTATTTAGTTATTGGTTATATTGTCATGTTCATGGTCGTGTTTTACATTTTGTACTCGCGCGGGTACTGTCGTGTGATGTTGTTGTACCAGATATGAACTGTTGTATCAGTTGTGGTCCTACGGGGCGAGATGTTTTTGGTATTGTGTTGTATGTCGTTTTGAAGTTGTTTTGTGTAATAAAAGAATAAAGTGGTGGTTTGTAAAACTAAATGAGTTCTTACGTTAGTCCAAGCCTGGTATATTCTCCAAAAAGAATCTACGACGCTGTAATATTCCTGTAAATCACGGGGGTGTTACAGGCGCTGCCTGTTGCGATATTTCTTGAACGCAAGTGTACGTTATCGTATACAAGTAATAAAGTGATGAGTGAGTATCGTTCCCACGAGGACTGAATCACTAACTACCGATTTTATGTATTCTAATTTTATTTGAACAATCGAACTTTGGGTTTGCAATTAATTACTAAAGAAATTAATAAAAGACTAAACAGTAAAAAAAACGATAGCTTGAAGAAAGGGAATCAAATGATGAATAAGTCTAGGATTCTGAATCCACCTCGGTTTATCCGAATTTACTCTCGATTATCTGAAGTTAATGATTTTCCCAATTTATTAAAGGCGAAGATTGCTAATATACTCTACCGCCTCTCCCGAGGTCAATAGATTTTTCTAAAGGCGAATAACGCACTCTATCCCTAGGTGAATTGATTCGTCAATAGGCAAAAAGCATAAAATCTCCAAAAGGCCACGTAGTTCCTATGAGTATATTCCTATCTCACAAAATAAAACGGTCCTCACCAATAGTTCCTCACCAACTCTCCTCTCCCGATTCGAATTGAATGATTAAAACAATACAACTATTGGCCAGATAATTGAAAGCATTAAACACGATTGGGAAAACTCAACAAAAAGAGAATTAAATAGATAATCTCAAGCAAATCCGTCAAAACGTAGGTTTCATCAAAATCTTAGATTAGGGTTTTAGCCTGACATGCTAAATAATGAAAATACAGAATAAATGAATAAAAGCATGAAAATCAAACGCAGATGAAGAGATCGGATTCCTCCGTTCTTCTGGCTTCCGCCCTCTGCTCTTGAAGTCTTCTGCTTATCTTCCTCTTCTGCCGTCTCCTCCAAGATTCTCCGATTCCAAGATTTTCCAGCATCATTAATTAGGGTCTTAAACCCTTATTTATAGCTCTGCACAGTCTCCAAATCGCGTCCGTGTGAGTAGGTCGAGAACTGGCTTCAAAACGGCCCAAATCCGCGCGGAGCATACAAAAACCGCCTAGTGTGCCGCGGCTCACTTAATCTGTGCCGCGGCACATGGCGTGTAATTCAAAACCTGGGCGCTGGGTGTTACGTCTGGGCCACGGCTCACCTGGACTGTGCCGCGGCACAGAGTACAGTCTATTTTGTGCCCTCTGGTTGCCTTCCTGTGCCGCGGCCCACTTGCCTTGTGCCGCGGCCCACGGCCAAAATTCGCCGTTTTCGCCCGTTTCACCTCGTTTCAGCTTCCGGACTCCAATCTCTTGGCAAACATACAAGATTAAGGCATTAAAAGCTCATTGATGCAAATTTACTCGTCAAATTAATACAAAATAATGATAAATAAGCGTATAAAAATATGCCTAACAAATACACCCAAACTTAAGCCTTTGCTTGTCCTCAAGCAAAAAGAATTAATTTCAACAAAAGAATCTCGTGAATAATCGTGCAACTCGTAGTGCTCAACCTAATCAATACTATCCTGAAATTCTCTCTGAATAATACGTGTATCGTAATAGCGAGCTACACTCAGAACACTGATTCCACAAAGTGACCAAGTTCAGCCCTAATCACTCGTTCATGAAGAAAATCCAGCTCAAAGATTAACAAACGTGAATCAAATCGACCGTCAATATGAAAGGTTAAAATAAACGAGCTAAATTCGCCCCGTTCCACAGTCTAATGGCAAAATTTTCACGAGTTTCATAAAAATAATCCTCGGACAGTATTCCCTTATATATATATGCTCAAAAAATTGATTCGAGCTGACCACTAGGTTCAGATCTCGGGATGTTTCATCGGGATAATCCTAGGGTGGAACTTCCATTCTCATGTATTGGGAAGCCGTTTGACGTAAAAGACACTCATGGGGTACATGGATGCTTCTAGTTACTAGGTTCCCCTCCACAGCGGAGAAACAACTCGAATAGCTAATTCCCGCATGTCCGAATCAAGGTCGCTGTTTTACGCGAGAGTAAACAACGGGTCACGCGAGTACCCCCGGTTACTAGGCTCCCTATCATCGGCACATGCGAAATTTCTAAATCACTAGTCTAATCCGGGTCGTCGTTTTACGCGATAGTAAACAATGGGTCACGTGAATACCCCGGGTTACTAGACTTCCCATCATAGAATAAATATTATCTCGACTATTGGGAAAAACTGACCGACTCTAAACTCAATCTAAGTGCCAACATGACTTATGTAACTGGACGACTAGCTAACCGAAAAATGTAACCAAACGTATCGAAGGTGATTTTAAAACACGTATGTATCCTCTCTTATCCGCTAAGGTCTCTACAAAAACGAAAAAATTTCGGACCTAAATGAAGACTTAGCAGAAACAGAAATCACTGACTACAACCCGACTAAAACTCGACCGTTTCTTCAGAGAGAAAAAAAGTGTCGTAACATTAGTATTACACAAATAGAAGCACGAAAAATTCACGAATAGAGTAAAATAAAGACAAGCAAGGCTATCGACAAAAAGATAACTAAAAAAATAACAAAAAGTGCAACGAAATAAGTACAGTAATAAATGTAGCGACAGAAAGTAACCCCCCCCCCCCCCAAACTTAGGACGTACATTGACCTCAATGGACAAAATATAATATGCAAAAGAATAAGAAGGTCAAGTACTCCCCTCCAGTCCTCTCACGAGCTGGTGCCGGCATCATTCCTCGACTTTTTGTGCGAAGGAAGGAAGGAAGGAAGGAAGGAAGGGACTTGTGCTGGCCGATCAAATGCATGAAGTATACCTGGGCATCTTTATATTGCGACGGGGGCCGCGGCACAACATAAGTGAGCCGCGGCCCAAAGTACAGTCGGCCTGGGACTCTTTGTAATACCGCCGGGTGCCGCGGCTCAGTTTAGGTGTGCCGCGGCTCAACGTGTTTGTGTGCCGCGGCTCATTTGGTTCGTGCCGCGGCACAAAGTACAGTTTCCTAGGCATTTCTTGAACCTTTGATGTGCCGCGGCTCAGGGATTGTGTTCCGCGGCTCAGTGACCTGGTGTGCCGCGGCTCAGTCAGGTCGTGCCGCGGCATAGAGTACAGTTTGTTTGGCCATGTTTCATCAACCGGTGCGTGCCGCGGCTCACTTTTATTGTGTTGCGGCCCATCATTGAATTCCTCCCCTTGGGTGATTCCTGCACAAAATTTTTAAACGAAAACATGAAGACGAGAGGGATGGACGGATCAAAGAAAAATGACGACAAATAAAGACTCTAAAAATGCAAGAAAACAATAAAGATTCTACAACTAATACTCGGGTTGCCTCCCGAGAAGCGCTAAGTTTATAGTCTTCAGCCGGACTTTTCTCGCATTCATCCGGCGGTGGATAAGACGGCACTCGTTTTCTGCGTGTCTATTGGATTTCCCAAGTATGCCTTCAACCGTTGTCCATTAACTTTGAATTTTCGGTCATCTTTTTGTACTTCTACCGCACCATGTGGGAACACTTGAACTACGGTGAACGGTCCCGACCATCGTGAATGCAATTTCTCGGGAAATAACTTTAAGCGAGAATTAAATAGCAACACCTCTTGTCCCGGGACAAACTCTCTCTGCGTGATGTGCTTATCATGCCAAGTCTTTGTCCGCTCCTTATAAAGTTTCGCATTTTCGTATGCGTCGTGGCGAATTTCTTCCAACTCGTTCAGCTGCAAACAACGCTTTTCACCAGTAGATTTCAGATCAAAGTTTAGTTTCTTTATCGCCCAGTAAGCACGATGTTCCATCTCTACGGGTAAATGGCAACCTTTCACATAAACCAATCTGTAGGGCGACATTCCGATAGGTGTTTTATACGCAGTCCGGTACGCCCAAAGTGCATCATCGAGTTTAAATGACCAATCTTTTCGAGACGAGCTGACCGTCTTTTCTAGGATCCACTTCAGCTCTCGATTTGATATCTCGACTTGACCGATCGTCTGAGGATGGTATGATGTAGCAACACGATGAGTGACTCCATATTTTCTCAAAACCGCATCAAGAAATTTGTTGTCGAAGTGTGACCCACCATCACTGATAATAGCACGTGGAGTCCCAAAATGTGTGAAGATATATTGTTTTATAAACTTGATTACGACATTGGACCCATTCGTAGGTAGTGCCACCGCTTCAACCCATTTTGAGACATAATCTACGGCCACCAAAATATAGAGATTCTTATTTGATGGAGGAAATGGACCCATGAAGTCGATCCCCCATACATCGAACAATTCAACTTCAAGTATGGTGTTCAGAGGCATTTCGTGTCATCTTGAGATGTTTCCCGTCCGTTGACACGGATCACATGCGGACACAAAGGAGTGAGCATCCTTGAATAAGGACGGCCAATAGAACCCCGATTGTAAGACCTTCGCCGCTGTTCTATTTCCACTAAAATGTCCACCGTAGGGAGATGCATGGCAATGGTTTAGCACACTGTGGATTTCCTCATCCGGAATACATCTATGAATGATTTGATCGGGGCATCTCTTGAAAAGAAAAGGATCGTCCCACAAATAATACTTAGCGTCCGAGATTAGCTTCTTCTTTTGATGGCGTGAGAGGTCGTTTGGAATTGTTTTACTTGCCAAGTAGTTCACTAGATCAGCATACCAAGGCACGTGTTTTGAACCCAACTTGTAGAGATGCTCGTCGGGGAAGGTTTCCATGATTTGTGGTTGACTTTATCCCTTCTCAAGGGAACTCTCTAATCATGAAAGGTGATCGGCTATAACATTTTCAGTCCCTTTCTTATCCCGAATCTCCAAGTTGAATTCTTGAAGGGGAAGCACCCACCTAATCAACCTTGGTTTAGCATCCTTCTTCTCCAAAAGGTATTTTATTGCTAAATGGTCGGTCCACACTATCACTTTCGTTCCCAGTAGATACGCCCGGAATTTATCAAATGCAAAGATCACTGCCAACAATTCCTTCTCCGTTGTGGCATAATTTCTTTGGGCGTCATCGAGTGTTCGGCTCGCATAGTATATGACATGGAACACCTTCCCTCGTCTCTGCCCCAAAACAGCCCCAATGGCAAAGTCACTTGCATCACACATTAACTCGAACGGAAGGTCCCAGTCCGGAGCGACTATCACCGGTGCCGTGCTTAGAGCTTTCTTCAATAAATCGAAACTTTCTTTACACGACTCGTCAAAAGTAAATGGAACATCCTTCATGAGTAGATTGCACAGCGGCTTCGTGATCTTTGAAAAATCCTTAATAAATCGGCGATAGAAACCGGCATGTCCCAAAAAACTTCTAATCCCTTTGCCCGAAGTAGGCGGAGGCATCTTCTCAATTGTTTCAATTTTTGCCCGGTCGACTTCAATTCCATGTGAGGATATTCGATGGCCAAGCACTATGTCCTCCTGCACCATAAAATGACACTTCTCCCAGTTCAA
Source organism: Orobanche coerulescens (assembly GCA_033398695.1). Taxonomy (NCBI): domain Eukaryota; kingdom Viridiplantae; phylum Streptophyta; class Magnoliopsida; order Lamiales; family Orobanchaceae; genus Orobanche; species Orobanche coerulescens. The sequence continues at coordinate 115,151,902 of CM065807.1, read as the reverse complement.
GACCAAATTTGTCTCTTCGCATCATCTCAAGACTTTCTGCAAATTTTTCAAACAAATGTCAAACGAATCTCCAAAAATAGAAAAATCATCCATAAAAATCTCAATACACTGCTCTACCATGTCAGAAAAAATAGCCATCATACACCGTTGAAAAGTAGCCGGCGCATTACATAATCCAAAAGGCATGCGCCTATAAGCGAAAATGCCGTAAGGACATGTAAACGTCGTTTTCTCTTGGTCTTCGGGGGCTATATAAATCTGATTATACCCCGAGTAACCATCGAGAAAGCAATAGAAATCGTGTCCGGCAAATCTATCTAACATCTGATCAATAAAAGGTAAGGGGAAATGATCTTTTCTAGTGGCCTTATTTAATTTCCTATAATCTATGCACATACGCCACCCCGTGACAATCCTAGTGGGAATTAATTCATTATTATCATTTTGAACAACCGTTATCCCACCCTTTTTCGACACAACTTGGACCGGACTTACCCACTTGCTATCAGAAATTAGAAAGATTCATACCTGCGTCTAGGAGTTTTAAAACCTCGACTTTTACCACCTCCTTCATGTTTGGATTCAACCGGCGTTGATGCTCCACGGATGGTTTGTAGTCTTCCTCCATCAAAATCTTGTGCATGTAAATTGACGGGCTGATCCCCTTAATATCCGCAATAGACCATCCACGAGCAGATTTGTACTCCCTCAAAACTCTCAATAATTTCGCCTCTTGATCCCCCGCTAAAGTGGCCGAAAGAATAACTGGAAGGGAGTCGTCGGGCCCTAAAAATGCATATTTTAAGTGAGGCGGCAACTTCTTGAGTTCTAACTTTGGAGGTTTTTCGATCGATGGGACTGGTCGAGTTAGTGAACTTCCGAGCTCCTCGAATGGTTGACGAATGAAAATTGGCGGGGAAGCATCCATGTGGCGTACGTAGGCTGCATGCTCTGCATTTAGTTCGGAAACAGCCCCAATCAAAACGGATTCCAATGGATCGGGTGGATAATTCTCTCGAAAGGTTCTACTCACGCACGAGTCCATGACGTCCACTTGGAAAAAAATTTCAGCGTCACTCGGATATTTTACGGATCGAAAGATATTGAACGTTACTTGCTCCTCTTGAACACGTAGAGTTAGCTTCCCCTTTTCCACATCGACCAAAGTTCGGCCGGTCGCCAAGAATGGTCTTCCCAAGATAATTGGGATATCTTGATCTTCCTCCATGTCGAGCACAATAAAATCCGCTGGAAAGATAAATTTGTCAACCTTTACTAACACGTCCTCTATTACTCCCCTCGGATATTTGATGGACCTATCGGCCAATTGTAAGGAGACCATCGTCGGCTTGGCTTCCCCAATGTCCAGCTTTTAAAAAATAGAAAGGGGCATAAGGTTTATGCTGGCTCCGAGATCGCATAGGGCTCTTTCAAAAGACGAATTTCCGATGATGCAAGGGATGGTAAAACTTCCCGGATCTCTCAATTTAGGTGGGAGCTTCTTTTGTAAAATAGCGCTGCACTCCTCCGTTAATGCGACCGTCTCATATTCCTCGAGCTTTCTTTTGTTTGACAAGACTTCTTTCATGAATTTTACATAACTCGGCATTTGTTCCAATGCGTCGGCAAATGGAATGTTTATGTGCAATTTCTTGAAGACGTCGAGGAACTTTCAAAATTGCTTGTCTAGTTTTTGCTTTTGGAAACGATGTGGGAATGGGATTTGAGGAGTGGGCTGAGTAGTCGATACTTCCTTTGGCTTGGGCGCCTCATCCTTTTCCTTCTCATTTTGCTCGATCGGCTGCTCTTTGTTATTGATAGGCTTCCCTTTCAACTCTTTTCCACTTCGTAGTTCGATTGCTTGCACGTTTTCCTTGGGTTTTATTTCGGCTGCGCTGGGCGATGCACCTTGAGACCGAGAAGACAATAGATTAGCAATCTGACCCATTTGTGTTTCTAGGTTTCGGATGGAGGTAGAATGATTTTGGAGGGTCGTTTCGGTGCGGGTCATGAATTGGCTCGTTCTAGCCGCCAATTGAGCAAGAGCATCTTCCAATGATACCTTTGGTGATTGAGGGGGCTGTTGTGGGGGCTGCGCGAAGTGAGCTTGTGGAGGTTTTAAAGCTTGCCCGTTCCTCCATGAAAAATTTTGTTGATTTCGCCACCCTTGATTATAAGTGCTGGGGTAAGAATTATTTTGTCGATTTCCGTTTCCCACGAATTGAGCTTGCTCCATCGGATGTTGCTCGAATGGGTTTCCGACTTGGCACTCCGTGCTAGGGTGAGATCTGTTACACCAATTGCAAGACTCAATGGTAACGGGGGAAGGAGCATGCGAAAATGCTTGAAGTTGCTGAGTCAAGGCGGGGACTTGAGCTGACAATGTTGAGATTGGATCATTATTTGAAATTTCCATGACTCGCTTTGGAGTTACTCTTTCAGATGGCCATTAATATGCATTTGCGGCCATAGCTTCCAACAATGAGTGTGCCTCGGCCATAGTCTTTCCCATCAAAGCTCCACCGGCGGCTGCATCCACGAGAGTGCGTGTAGAGGCACTCACACCATTGTAGAACGTCTGAATTTGAAGCCAGTCCGGAAGGCCGTGATGTGGGCATCTCCGTAACAAATCTTTGTATCGCTCCCACACCTCGTGGAGCGATTCTATATCATACTGACCAAAGGTGGTGATCTCGTTTCTCAATCTCGCCGTCTTAGAAGGTGGGAAGAATTTAGCACGGAAGGCTTGCGCTAACTCTGCCCATGTTCTGATCGACCCCGGCAGTAAGAAATTCAGCCAAAATTTCGCTTTATCCCTCAAAGAGAAAGGGAAAAGCCGTAATCGGATAGCATCGTCGGTGACACCATTGTTCTTGAACGTGTCACAAATCTCGAGAAAAGAAGCAATATGTGCGTTGGGGTCGTTATTCGGCAATCCACAGAATTGGCTCGCTTGTACCATCTGAATAATTGCAGGCTTGATTTCGAAGTTGTTTTCCTGAATGGTGGGACGCCGAATCCCCAAAAAATTAGCATTAATCTGCGGCATAGCATAGTCTCGAAGTGCCATTTCCGGTTGAGCTTGCTGCACAATATTATTTCCTCCATGAATTTCGATGTTTTCGGCCATGTTGACTTTTGTCGGTAGCTCTCGTCTCTCCTTCTTGTTCCTTCGAAGAGTGCGCTCGAGTTCGGTATCCAAAGGTAGTAGGCCTTCATTACCAAATTTTCTCATGCACTACGCGAAAGATCCTGAAAGGACAAACAAATAAATAAATAAAATTAAAGACACGAAAATAAGTAAATAAAAACGTTCAAACTAAGACAAGAAATACTGAAATCGATATTAGCAAAATTTCAGTCCCCGGAAACGGTGCCAAAAATTTGTTGCGATATTTCTTGAACGCAAGTGTACGTTATCGTATACAAGTTATAAAGTGATGAGTGAGTATCGTTCCCACGAGGACTGAATCACTAACTACCGATTTTTATGTATTCTAATTTTATTTGAACAATCGAACTTTGGGTTTGCAATTAATTACTAAAGAAATTAATAAAAGACTAAACAGTAAAAAAAACGATAGCTTGAAGAAAGGGAATCAAATGATGAATAAGTCTAGGATTCTGAATCCACCTCGGTTTATCCGAATTTACTCTCGATTATCTGAAGTTAATGATTTTCCCAATTTATTGAAGGCGAAGATTGCTAATATACTCTACCGCCTCTCCCGAGGTCAATAGATTTTTCTAAAGGCGAATAACGCACTCTATCCCTAGGTGAATTGATTCGTCAATAGGCAAAAAGCATAAAATCTCCAAAAGGCCACGTAGTTCCTATGAGTATATTCCTATCTCACAGAATAAAACGGTCCTCACCAATAGTTCCTCACCAACTCTCCTCTCCCGATTCGAATTGAATGATTAAAACAATACAACTATTGGCCAGATAATTTAAAGCATTAAACACGATTGGGAAAACTCAACAAAAAGGGAATTAAATAGATAATCTCAAGCAAATCCGTTAAAACGTAGGTTTCATCAAAATCCTAGATTAGGGTTTTAGCCTGACATGCTAAATAATGAAAATACAGAATAAATGAATAAAAGCATGAAAATCAAACGCAGATGAAGAGCTCGGATTCCTCCATTCTTCTGGCTTCCGCCCTCTGCTCTTGAAGTCTTCTGCTTATCTTCCTCTTCTGCCGTCTCCTCCAAGATTCTACGATTCCAAGATTTTCCAGCATCAATAATTAGGGTCTTAAACCATTATTTATAGCTCTGCACAGTCTCCAAATCGCGTCCGTGTGAGTAGGTCGAGAACTGGCTTCAAAACGGCCCAAATCCGCGCGGAGCATACAAAAACTGCCTAGTGTGCCGCGGCTCACTTAATCTGTGCCGCGGCACATGGCGTGTAATTCAAAACCAGGGCGTGTAATATCCGCAATTTTCGATTTTTGGTAAATTTCTTTTTTAGGTCGGAGTCCGTTTTGACGACTCTCTCATGACCGTTTCGTCATTCTGAGAATGATTAATTCTACACTTTTTGACATCCGAGTTCGTTTCGGTGTCTTTTTGTTGAGTTCCGTGCTTTTTAGCGACTTTTCCGCGCTTGAGTTCGATTCTTGCGAATCTCGTTCGAAACTGCTGTTTCGAGTTTCCCGTAAGTCCGTTTAACTTTGTTAGACGTGTTGTGAACTTCGGTTTGGTTATTCGATCACGTATCGTGATTTCCGGGCGTTTTGGGCCATTTTGTAATTTCTTAAAAGTTACGGGTATCCGTATCTGTAATTGTTGTCTCGACCCGTTTCTTGGTCGCGTATGATTAAATATGGTATTATGTTTTCATTTCGGGTCATTGATGTCGTCCGCGAACTTTTCGTCATGTTCGTTCCGTGCGTTTTCGGTAATCGGGTCGTCGAGCTCGACGGCTATGGATCGCCGACGATTGCGGGCACCGCCGACGATTGCGGCACCGCCGGACGGTGCGGCAGAACCGGCGTAGCGCACGCCACGGCCGGAAGGCTGCGCTAACAACCGGCAGTGTAGCGCACGCTACGGATGGCCTAACGCACGCTAGCGGCCCGACAGATGGAGTCCGGGGTTCTGAATCGGTCGCTCGGCAGTAGCGCACGCTATCGCCGGCGACGCAGACGCTACGGCCGGCAGTAGCGCACGCTACGGCCGGAAGGTCACAAGACGCTTACTCGCCGAAAGCGGCTAGTCCGTAAGTTATCGATCGCAGCGTGGGCCGATAGCACACGCTAGCTCGGGCACTTAGCGCGCGCTAGTCCGCCAAGATAAATGTGGTGAGCAAATACATTTCATTTCGTTTTTCACTTCCTTCCTTCTCCGTCCCCGGATGGCGATTCATGGGTGACGAAGCCATGTTGTTTAACAACAAATCCATGAAGTTCTTGAGTTCATAACGTCAATCAATCGTCCGTTATCATCCTTTGATCCAGCGAATCAAGGTAATCTTCCTTAGAACCCTAATTTCGTGAATTTGGGGATTTTTGCATTTTCGTCCGATTCGTTCCGTGTTGTTGATTAATTCATGATGGGTATGATTAATCTTGGTAGTATTGTTGTGTTTAACATCATTTAATCCGTTGTTCTTCGTCGAATCGAAGTATATTTCTTGATTTCCTTCGAATTGACCTTTTGGGGGATTTGTCCCCGATCTCGTTTTTTATCCGTTTTCGATGGATCTATTATGGTTAAATGATGTTGTTAAACATATTCTATGGATTGTATATCCATATTTCAACTTGGAATTCCGTTTTCGGGTTTTGACGGGACGAATCGTGTTCTTGGCCGTTTTGGGGGAAATCCTTGAACCTTCGTCATTTGTTCTTTGAATTCAGCGGATTTGGGTCATACTTTGGAATTTATTTTCGTTGTTATTGTTTTCGTTCGTAGTTCATTGTTGTGGATTGTCGTTCGGTGGAGCCGGCGAGTTCGTAGTCGGTTCGTGCCAACCTACTTCGGCCGATTCTCCGCGTTGTGGTTATTCGAGGCAAGTACCTTGCCCATACTTTTCTTATTTTATGGATATGATGATCGGTGATCGTCTTGGTGTGTTTGTTTGGTTGTTGAAATGAAGTTTCAAAAGATTTCGGTTTGGCCTCGTTAAAGGCTTTCTTTCAAATGGCGTGTGTGTTTTGTGAATGGTGTGTTTTGGGGATTGATTATGATTTGGTTATTTTGAACGTTGAAGAATTTGATGATGATACTCCTATTGTTTAAAGTTATGGAATCGTGTATTCCGTATTTAATCTTGTTATGGTGTTTTGAAGAGTTTGATAATGGTGTCGAGTTAATGGCCATCTCTAGTGAGTATTCTTAATGAACTTACATTCTTAGCATATTAGTATTGCATGAGTAACGTGTCTGTGCGTATGCTCACTATGGGTTAGATCCGACGGGGTCTCGGTAGGGGTCCACAAGAGACGTGGATCGACGAGCTTGCTTTTAACCACTACGGGTTAGATCCGACGGGGTCTCGGTAGGGGTCCACAGAGACGTGGATCGACGGTTAATTGTGGTGCAATTTGCAAACGTGATTTGATTATGGCATTTCCAGAAATGAGCGCTTTTGAACGGTTTTCATGATTGCATGCATTGACTAAGTGTGTAAGAGGTAAGTTGTTCGTTTGGCCTACTTGGCTAGGATGGCTCTAGAGTATTTTGTTGTTTATGTTTTAAATCCTTTATTTGTGGATTTTGATGTTGGGAGACGAACCTTGTGGTCGTTCTTGTGTACTGTGAGTTAATGAGATTTGGGGCTAAAATCCCAATGGTTTTGTAAAAGTCGTTTTACGGATTTGGGGCTAAAATCCCAACGGTTTGGTTAATGTCATTTTTCGGAAAGTAAACCTTTGGGGCGGTGACCCCTTTTGTCTTTTGGATTTTGAAAAGTAGGATTTGATAATCCTAAATTGTTTTCTATTAAAACTCTCGATGGCATTCTAAACCGTTTTATAAATTACTTCCATTGATTTATGATATTTCGATTTTGAAATGTTTTCTCAAACCCTTGCCTCGGGAAGTACTTTTCGTTCCGTTTGGATCTTTGAGGATCCTTGGTTATTGTTATTCGTGGAATGTGAATGGTATGGCTCGTATTTGCACTTTGTTCTTGCACTAGCAAAACAGTGGAGTTTTGCTAACCCCCGTGTATTCGGGGGGTGGATGTCTGTTTTTGCATTCAGGTTTTGGAGCATAACACAGGGTCGGCACGAAGGATGATGAAAGATGATCGATACTAATCACATGAGGAACCGTACTTTGTTTATTGGTTCAGTTGTACTCTATCTTTTTCCGCTGCTATATTTTCCCGTTGTACGGGTGTGGTTGTATGTTGACCCCTGCGTGGGCATGAGTTGTATTTGAGTTGTATGTATTTGTTGAAAGACCATATCGGTCTACTGAGTCATTTTAGCCTGAAAGGCATGGTTGAGTTGTTATATGTCGTTACCAGCCTGGTAGATCCTTGAGGAAAGGTTCTACGGCGTGTAATATTCCTGAGCGGATTGGGGGTGTTACAGGGCGCTGGGTGTTACATCTGGGACGCGGCTCACTGATCAGGCCGCGCGGCATGCAGAGTACGCCTACTTTGTGCCTGGGCTGTTGCCTTCCCCGTGCCGCGGCCCACTTGCCTTGTGCCGCGGCCCACGGCCAAAATTGCGCCTGCTTTCGCCTCGTTTTAGCTTCCGGACTCCAATCTCCTGACAAACATACAAGATTAAGGCATTAAAAGCTCATTGATGCAAATTTACTCGTCAAATTAATACAAAATAATGATAAATAAGCGTATAAAAATATGCCTAACATTTTAGCCTGAAAGGCATGGTTGAGTTGTTATATGTCGTTACCAGCCTGGTAGATCCTTGAGGAAAGGTTCTACGGCGTGTAATATTCCTGAGCGGATTGGGGGTGTTACAGGGCGCTGGGTGTTACATCTGGGACGCGGCTCACCTGGACTGTGCCGCGGCACAGAGTACAGTCTACTTTGTGCCCGCTGGTTGCCTTCCTGTGCCGCGGCCCACTTGCCTTGTGCCGCGGCCCACGGCCAAAATTCGCCGTTTTCGCCCGTTTCGCCTCGTTTTAGCTTCCGGACTCCAATCTCCTGACAAACATACAAGATTAAGGCATTAAAAGCTCATTGATGCAAATTTACTCGTCAAATTAATACAAAATAATGATAAATAAGCGTATAAAAATATGCCTAACACTGCCGAGCAGCGCCGGGCCTGCTTGCCTGCCAGGGGCTGAGGGTAACCTGTTCCGGGCCGATTCGCCGGTTCGAGTCGGGTCGTCTATTTTTTGGTCCGGTCCGTTTAACCGCCGTTCGTTGCGTTTGATGGAGAGTCGGGATTTTAAAATTGAAACTTTTTAAGTAATTAATTTTGCATAAAGTGAAAATTTTAATTTTGGAAATCCACGACCCGGCCGAGTAGGAGTGACGAGATGCTTGATCCAATAGAAGATATCGAGTCGAAGATTTTCTTGAATTTAATTCCGGGACGAAGACTATGATAATTGGATAAATTTATTATCCATGCATTTATTTTGGTTTTTACTGTTTTGATTGTATGACATGTATGGATTATGCGTGATATATTTCTTCCATGCTAGGACAACAAAATTAAAAACCTTAAGGTTAAAATAATTAAGTGATTAAAATTGATTTATTTTTTAAAAATCAAATTGCCCCCATAATTAATTTAAATTGTGAAGTAATTAGCATGCACGTTGACATTCAGGTCTTCCTCCATATTGAATGTGGTAATTATAGGTTCACTGGTTTTATGTCAAACGATAACAAAAAATAAATATTATTTTTTATGATAGGAGCTCTCCATCTGTAGGACTATTATTTAAAAGATAATATTTTAAGGTTGTTAAATTATGGTGTTCACTTAGGTGTATTAATTAATAAGCACTCCATCGAAGTTTATGTTAATTAATACATGGCCAAGAGGACCAACTATTAATTTTACTTGTCATAACGTAAATAAACTAAATAGTAAAATTAAAGACGTAAGACTATACTTGGAAAATTATGTAAACATCCACACTCGGCGTGGCTTGCATGTGTGGATTTTTCGAGGTGTTGGTTGCTAGCATATATATTGTGTTTTGAGGTTTTTTAATATATTTAGATGTATCTAAACGTACTTGATATCTTAGGGGCTACTATCAATGTGGAGACACAGGTCGATATCATCCTAGGCAACTTACCTAGAAGTTTTGAGCAGTTCCGCCTAAACTACAACATGAATCGTAGGGAATATACCTTGGGGGAATTGCTGACCGAGCTTCAAGCTGCAGAAGGGCTCTTCAGACAAGGGTATCAAGCTCTTGCGACAACTGGCGTTTCAACTTCTAAATCCAAGTGCGGAAAGAAGAAGAAACAAGTGGGCAGAAGCAAGTGGAAACTCTCAAGGTAAAAGGCAAGGCTCCTCAGCCTAAGGCGAACAAAAAGCCAAAGGAAAAGTACTACCAGTGCGGTCAGAATGGATATTTTAAAGTGGACTGCCCTGCTCTTAAGAAAGGTACTTGCACTAGTAGTCAAAATATATTTGGCAGCTTGTTCTACCACTTCGTGGATGGTATATTCAAGCTCCACTTATCATGTTTTCTTTGACTCGCATGGTTTTCAGGTAACCAAGCGGCTTAGTGCGGGCGAGATCACCATCAACTGGGGCGACTATTCTAGGCTTATGGTTGTAGCAGTAGAAGTCGTGCAGTTGAAGATTAGTGATAAAATATTTGTTTTTAATAATGTATTATTGGTACCTATTTTGAAATGAATTTAATTTCAGTTTCTAAATTGAGTTGTGGTGGTTATTCAGTTTCTTTTGATGGTGATGCTATTATTAAAAGAAACAGTGAATATGTTTGCAAAGGTATCTATCCTGATGGACTGTGTGTCATTAATACTGCACAAACTATCATGTATAAATATAAATCGCTTAACTCTTTGTCTAAACCTAAAAAGAGAAAAGAACCTTAAAGCATAAACCAAACATATCTGTGGCATGTACGGTAAGGTCATGTAAACCTTAGAAGAATTCAAAGTTTGGTAGATGATGGCCCATTGGATGACCTCCAAGTTGAGTCATTTCCAATTTGTAAATCCTGTCTGGAAAGTAAAATGACCAAAAGGGTTTTTAAAACCAAGAGAAACCGTGCTCATAACGTGTTAGAATTGGTTCATACGGATTTATGTGGTCCAATGAACATCCAGGCTAGGGGTGGTTTCGAATACTTCATCACGTTTATAGATGATTATTCGAGGTATGGATACATTTATTTGATGTGATGTAAGTCTGAAGCCTTTAACAAGTTCAGAGATTTCAAGGCTGAAACGAAGAAGTGTCATGGGAAGAGTATCAAGTCATTTTGATCTGATCATGGTGGCGAATACATTAGTGGAGAGTTTTTGGCTTTCTTAGGAAATTAGGGGATTACGTCCCAGCTCACTACGCCGGGAACTCCACAATAAAATGGTATTGCTGAGGGAAGGAACAGAACTATCTTAGAATTGGTTAGGTCAATGATGAGTTACTTAGATCTGCCTATTTCATTCTAGGGGTACGCCTTAGAAACAGCAGCGTACATTCTAAACCTGGTGAAATCAGTTCTAAAAAAACTCATTGTGGAGTGGGCGAATGCCCAGTCTAAGATATGTTCGGATTTGGGATACTCCAGCACATGTGCTGAATAAGGATGCGGATAAGTTGGCATCTCGTACAGAGGTATGCGTGTTTGTAGGATATCCTAAGGGAATGAAGGGTAGCATGTTCTATAGTCCCCAGAATCAGAAAGTCATTGTTAGCACCAATGCCCAATTCCTGGAAGAGGATTATGTGATTAGTCACAAGCCCATGAGAGAAATAATTCTGGAAGAGTTGAGGGGCGAGACTCCATCTACACCAATCATACAAACACCAACTAACATTGCACCACGTATCGATTTTGAGACTTTTACTGTAACACCCCCAAAACTATCCGGGATATTACAGCACCGTTGGTCCTGCGCCGGAACACACCAGGCTAAAAATCATTTCAAAAAAACGATTAAAAACGCCAAAAGGCCGATGACGGTAATATTTTAAATACTCAAATATTTTCAAAAGCATAGATCTCAAATACCGTCATAAAATACCATTTGAAAATACAAGGCGAAATGCCAAATCTCGACAGTTCAAAGTGTACGTTAAGCCACCCCTTAAACGTACCGATAAAATAGTTAGGAAAAAGGGTTTGATGAAAAAAACCAAGTTCGCAAAATGCCAAAAGGCCATTTTGAAAATACACACGAGTTGGTAAAGATACCGAAAAGCCATTTTAAAATACACACGAGTTGGTAAAAATACCGAAAAGCCATTTTAAAATATACACACGCGGCGGAAAAAGACACAGTTCAAAATACACATTTGCAGCGGAAATAAAACAACCAGAAAAGAATACTCGATATTCAAAATCATGCCACAGCTAGTATCACCCGGGAAGCTCACTCCTTCACGACCGCTACTAGCTCGATCTCCGAGTACCTAAAAATAAAGCCCACGACGGGGTCAGCCAGAATACTAAACAATGATATCTATCACATCATCATAAATAATTACATACCAATGTAATAACGAAGTAAGTATACTACCAATGTAATCTTACCATTATAACCTTACCAATTCATATCAATCCATACTAAATCAATGCTTGACATATTCCACATTTCGTATTCTCAAATGATGAGATGAATTCAACAACAATCATCTATACTGTATTCCAAAAATACCGATAATCCTCAAAATATCATCATAACTCATAAGTGCGAAAATAATCCAATCTGTGCCAAATCCTGTCCGTCGGATTACACAATTAAATCTCAACATGTATAAACCAATAATACACAACATATCTGTAGATCAACTACCACATGATAATGATAACAAATCCCGAACATCGACGTATAGTCCGAATGCTCATACGATCAATAACAATGATCAACCAATACATTACTGAGAATATCATCGACATGATAACTCCAATACGACCAACAAAGGATCAACGATAACCGAGAATACCCTCAACAAGGTAAACTCTAAATACGATCATCAAAGATCAATAATAACCGAGAATACCCTCAACAAGGTAAACTTCAAATGATCAACAAAGGACCAACAATAACCGAGAATACCATCAACAAGGTAAACTCCAAATGATCAACAATAATGGATCTCAAAGAAATAACTTCGACTGTCGAACATACCCCTCGGGCGTATGAACGATTAATCATAAAACGTCAAACACATCCGAACATTTAAATGGACTATGAACGACCAAAAATTGTACGGCTCAAAGATGGACATCACAGTACGCCCGATCCGTAAATGTGTCAGTGCACATGTCCAACCCGTATAAGGAATCCAGAATATACGTGGGACAATGTACCTAATTAGCCTCACGAACTACGTCTCGTGTGCACAGTTCAATGTGGAAATATCAACACATAACCATGGTGTACCCAGCTAAAAATCCTACACAATAACCAATCGGAATGCATATATGATTCTAGATATGTCACGATGCAACATGACAACGAAACTCAAAGAATCACATATCCAATAAGGATCAAAAGACTCACTAAAGTGAACAAAGACGAACTGACAAAGAAAAGTCGACACGACTAATCAATATCCAAAACAACAATCCTGGGATTATCATCCCCGACAAATGATCAACACGATCAACGATCTCAATACAATCAGCCCTGGGATCATCATCCCTCAACGAAATAATCAATACGAATCCTAATATACGAAACATCATCGTACAACATATACAACAACTCAACATAATAATTATCTTCATAACTGAACAATACTTACATTACCTCAAAGCCGAAGACAATATCCTTTCCACGAACCAACATCCCTGAATGAATACCCAGTTATACGAATAATCCTGAAATAGGTATAGTCCATTTATACCAACAAACCACCATCCCGACATCAATGTCGATACGGTAAACCAGTCTTGATATCCGACATTCCATATCACTGACCAAATATAACTCACATCTCCATATTCACCAACACATTTAAACCATATACATTATGATTTAATCCAAACCAAGCACAATATACAAACCATCATCCCGGCAATTTATATTTATAATATCATTGCTATATGAATTATAAATGAAATGAAAACGAAATCATTCATTAAATATTATAACTGAACAAGTATAACTTGCCTCGATACTGATACCACGAAGACGTTACCAATATCTATTGCCTTTGTCTACGAGCTCCTCAGCCCCGACCAAAAGCAATCTACGAACTCTTCAACCTCAACCCCAACACAACGGTCATAAACCACGATCAAACATGTCAACCTATTGCAATAACCGATTAACACACATTCGATAAAAATCAATAACCGACATACCCAACCAACAAACTCAACGGTTCAACGAAACCTCAGTCATATACATAAAACCAAATAATCCAACTCAACAAATACGAACTCATTTATAATACAAGCTGTAACTCGATGATCACAAATAACAATCAATAACTGATCAACAAACACAACGGTTCTACAATATCCCGATTAAACACATATCCAAACAACCCGAACCAATCAAACACGAATTCAAAACCACAACACGATTCCACAATCCTAAGATCATATCAATAATCAATTTAACCAAGTGTCTAAGCATTACCGATTCCACATTCAATCTTAAATACGATTACAAGTTTCCTCCTTGTACATTCATAATAAAAACCAATTACCGATTATCATCATCAATCCGGACGATCCGATTAGTTCGACATTATAGGTAATCATATTCCAAGGTGTCAAATAATTCCATTATCCGAATTGAACACTTGTTTAATACGTATAAATTCTCCAACTCAAAAGTGAATCATAATCTTATCAAACCCGAAACCATATTCGTATTCCTATACGAATATTGTACCAAAAGACATAGCTTAGTTCTAGATATGAATATTCCATATTCATATCCAAAACACCAACACCTCTTAAACATGTTCATTAATTCATATAATCCAAAGTTCCCTTAAGAACACAACTAATTCCGAAATCACATTCAAAATCTCCAATACGACATAATCTGATGTGTTCTAACATCTAAACAATCCTTATTCACAATTCAAGGTGTATATAATCATGTTCTTCAACATATACTTCTCATAACATCATGAATCGCAACAAACCACCAAGAACATCGAGAATACTACGATGCCATAATCATAACAACATAATCAAGTCATTTGATCATCAATTCACTATCTTCCCTTAACAAAATTCCCGTAATTACCAAGAATCATCACAACAATATCAATTCAATCACCATTTATACGAAAACATGTAGAATTTTCCAAGTTCTACTCATTGAGGCATTTTATCAAACACTTAAGGTGCATAGTCCAATTCAATCGTTTAACGAAGAAATACTCGAATTTGTTCCACAAAACATCAAGAGTAATGTGCGGAAAGGACAATACAATAAAGTCCGACTAACTGCACCCAGAACTGGCCTTCATGTGATTAGTATCACTTGTCTCCCATCATCCTTCGTACCGGTCCTGTGTTTTGCTCCCCAAGAACCTGCATGGACCTGGACGTAATACAGACATCCACCCCCTGATTATTGGGGGGTTATCAAAATTCTACTATTTTGCTAGTGCAAGTATAAAGTGCGAATATGAGCCATGCACAACATGTTCCGAAAATATAATAAACGAGAATAGCCAACCAGTTAACGTAATAGTAAACTTCCTGAGATAATTCACTTGAGTAAAATAGTTCGAACCATAAAAGGTAGGAATGAAACCAATATACATCTTGCAACACATTTTAAGATCTCGGGAGTTTTGAAACATTTGGGATTGAAGAATCCTCAACTTAGCGAAAACCACTTAGGGACACAACCCAACGATTATTTTCCAAAATACAAATCCAGTCACAAAACTCGGGGTCCACGACCCAATCATCCACACTAACTTACTCCCAAGAATTATTCGCGTCCCGTGCTAGCAAGCCACAAACCTCGGATGCTACCACATAACATACTCTAGTGAATAACCCAGTGGGAAACCACAGTATCACATATCACCATAGCAACAGTCATGTAAACAACTCAGAGACCACAGCTCTGCCACATAACGATAACATACGTTCATAATTACCCTGGCATCGTGCTAGCAAGCCACGAACCTCGGAGCCTCCTCGAGACATACCCGGTTTGGGTAACCCATGACATGTACGTCACATAACCAAACCACAACCATAAGTTATCCTGGCATCGCGCTAGCAAGCTACGAACCTCGGAATCTCCGCATCGACATACCCGATTTGGATAACCCCACAAGTTATCCTGGCATCGGGCTTGCAAGCTACGAACCTCGGAGTCTCCGCAAGACATACCCGACTGGATAACACCATGGCCTAAACATATCACAATCAATAATAACCCTGATCCGTACTAGCAAGAACGGATCCCGAAGGCTCCAACGAACCCTACCCGGTGGGACATCACTTTCCAATAATCACATACCAACCAATTAGACATCATCACGTATTTACCAACAAGCACATGTATCCACACACACACCCTGACAAAGGGATAAAGATTTACGTCCACAAGCGACACAGTGGCACACAACTACCTCACATGAGAACAGAGTATCCCAGTATATACCACATTATTGCACATATTCAGAAAAGTACTTCATTCACAAAATACATAAGTTGTTTTTACAAGAAAACCTTATTAAAAATATACCGCTTCTTTTAATAGTTCATTAAAAACATTCAAATTGCACGCATAGTCAATTACCAACTATTATATCTACGAAACACGAAGTGTATGGGCGAGATACTTGCCTCAAAAATCGACAAGCAAATACTCCGATGAACACGGATTGATCGGTGAACCACGACAACCTACAACCTCTGAAGAAACAATGGAAGCACGATCACTACGCATATAGAAACCAATTACAACGGTAAACGCACCCAACACCTGAAGGGAAAACCATTGAGACATTTAATCGAACATTAAATATTCACGGTTCCTCAAGAACACCTAGATCATCAACCGGGTTGAACGAATCGGAACTATGAATATACAATCCATAGAACATGATCAATAACAATGTTTAACAACGATCGATTAGTAACACCCCCCAAAACCATCACTACTACGAAAATAGGATTTCACATCGGTTTTTAAGTACTATTCACATCGGTTTTAAAACCGATGTTGTATCCACCGATGTTAAAATTTACATCGGTTTTTAAAAACCGATGTGAAAATGATTAATTCACATCGGTTATGCCACAACCGATGTGAAATTGATGCAAAAAAAATTCACATCGGTTTCTTCAATAACCGATGTGAATTGCCGTAATTCACATCGGTTTTGAGTTCTAACCGATGTAAATTTGAAGCTAAAAATTTAACGTCAGTTTCTTAAATTTCAAGATTTATTAAAAACAAAATTGCATTATCAGTGAGAAATCGATAATGGAATGTCTGCCACAAGTTCATTGTCAAGTTTAATAATTGTGATTTATTCATAGAGCAACAACCACACAAACTTAAATGTTCACTACATTGTTCCATCCAAGAGCATACTACATATACTCATGGAGTCTATATATTGTTCATAACACCATATATAGACAACATACAAAATAACTCGAGACTCGAACGGACATAGGAAGCCAACTTCTTCATATTTTAACTCGATGCCTGCAAAAAGAAGAAATATGTGTGCAGTAAGGAAACTTGGTTTCAATAGTTGTCTACATCCACATAAAGAAGAACATGCAAACGTTTTACTTATTATTTATAACTGCACAAGAGAAACTTAAACTAGTAGCTGGTCCTGATTAAACTTAAACAAATAGCGCTTAAGTACCTGAATATCCAGTAAAGGATGTGGAGGGTTTGGATCCACCGATTGGCAGCTGCTTCGAGGTAAATCTTTTGGTGAGGTACTAAGCTCAATCCCGAAAGTATCAGAAAGCGGCATACCAATTTGCTTGAAATGATCCAAGATGCCACGAAGCTTCGTATTCATTTCATTAACCTCGTTACTATATTTCACATGCATTTCATTTATTTCTTTATTAAATTTCATATGCATCTCACTCATATTAGTTATTATTAACAAGTATATCAACATATTAGTTTATTATACTACATATTAGTTATTATTAACAAGTATATCAACATATCGGATTATTAGACTAATTGATATGTAGCCTGCAACATTATAGCCTAAATGATAAACTAATTAAATAATTAAATACTAAAATAATAGTAATATATATACTAAATGTATGTTGATAGTAATAATAATAATTTACCATTTTTTCAAACACTTCTTTGGTGGAATCCTTGGGAAAATAATAACCTTCTCCTCCCTCCTCCTTCTTGAGTCGTGCTCTAATCAAAACCACGACATGTATGATCATCAGATATAATGGATGGATCAACGGATTCAGACAATTGAGAAACAGGGTCCTCTTGAAGCCACTCGATCCTTTTTTCTTCATATCCACCCTCTCCCAAATAATGTGAATGCGTGTTGAATTTTTGACGTTCCTGTGCTTTCTCACGAATTTTCTGTTTCAAAAAAGGTAAGCCATGAACAACTATATAGATTGTGCATTAACTCTACCATTCTAAACAGTAGTCACCACATTTCCCATTAACACTTCTAGCAAAAAGATCTGAAACCTTTCAACCGATCTAAAAACAATATTCATTACTAAAGTTGCCATATTGCATTGTCCCCATTTCTTGTTTCAATATTGCATCAGATACATGGATAAATATAAAAGGAAAAAACGAACATACCCCGTGGATTCTCTTGGAGCATGTTGGTCCACTTGCCCTCTTCTTGGTGCTCACGATACACTAGCTTTCCCCCTGATTTCCCACACAGAGCACCACATAAACCAAATCAATCCACGGAATAAAAGTTCAATACATAACACAAAACCCTGGACGAATACGAACAGACATTACTTCAAATCAAAACCATCTCAATTAACAACATTACATCATATACTAAGAACTAAATACACATTTCAAAAGGTAAATTACAAAATTTTCAGAGAAATCTCAAATTTTCAACACATTCTCCTGGTTTCGTTCATTAATTAATGTTAGAAACATGAAGACGAGACAAATCTAAGAAGAAGGGGATCACAAACTACGAATACAAAATCAAACCAAGTAGAAATAATCGAATTCAAAATCTGGAACAAAATGAACAACGAAAATTTAACCTAACACACAAAAAAATTAAGAAATTAAAAAAAATGCTGAACCTAAAAATTGAAATTTCAGAAATAAAAAATCTTACGAACAATTTCATCTGTGTTTGTCGAGAAACCTGGTCTGATTATCCAAAACCTCAAGCGCCGTCAAAATCGGGGTTAAACCCTCATCGAACCTCACATCGACGACGGCACCGATGACCTGGCACACCTTCCCGATCGCCCCTTGACCGGTGAACTCATCCGTGATCTTTCCACCGGCTCCACTGCTGGGGGATTTGGATGGGGGAGGAGCGGCAACGACGGCAGGGCGGCGAATCTATGGAGAAAATGGCCCGCGAGGATGGGCGAGAGCTGGGATTTGGGGCGGATGGAAATGGAGATCAGGGGCGGATGGAAATAGATTGACGATTGGGGTTTTTACGGATAGAAGAAGAGAGGAGTGTTTGGATTTTTATCGAGAAACCCAGCAAAAATAAAATAAATTCACATCGGTTACAAATAAAAACCGATGTCAAGTAACAATATTCACATCGGTTTTATATAAACCGATGTTACACTAAAAAAAATCATTTAAATTCACATCGGTTCGTTTGGAAACCGATGTTAAAGTAATATATTCACATCGGTTTCTAAATAACCGATGTTAATCGAGTATAACTCACATCGGTTTTTATAAAACCGATGTTAATTTGTTTTAAAATTTTCAATTATGCCACCGCGTCTTTTTTAACATCGGTTTTATAAAAACCGATGTTAAACGAGCGATGTTGAATGTCTTTTTTCTAGTAGTGCATCCGGGATATTACAGCACCGTGGGTCCCGCGCCCGAACCCACCAGGCTAAAAACCATTTCAAAAATATTTAAAAGCGCCAAAAGGCCGATGACGGTAATATTTTAAATACCCAAAATATTTACCAAAACATAGTTCTCAAACACCATCATCCAATACTATTTGAAAATACATGGCGAAATGCCAAATCTCGACAGTTTCAAAATGTACGCTAAGCCACCACTTAAACGTACCAACAAAATAGTTTAGGAAAAAGGGTTTAACGAAATAACCCAAGTTCGCAAAATGCCAAAATGCCATTTTAAAGTTATACATGAGATGGTAAAAATACCGGAAAGCCATTTTAAAATACACACGCAGCGGAAAAAGACAGTTCAAAATATACATTTGCAGCGGAAATAAACAACCAGAAAAGAATACTCAATTCTCCAAGTACATGCCACATCCAGTATCACCCGGGAAGCTCATCCCTTCACGACCGCTACTAGCTCGATCTCCGAGTACCTAAAAATAAAGCCCACGATGGGGTCAGCCACAATACACAACAATGATATCGATCACATCATCATAAACAATTACATACCAATGTAATAACAAAGTAAGAATACCACCAATGTAATCTTACCATCATAACCTTACCAATCCATATCAATCCATATCAAATCGATCCTTACCATAATCCACATTACGCATTCTCAAATGACGAAATGAACTCAACTACAACCATCTATACTGTATCAAAACAATACTCAAAAATCCTCAAAAACATCATCATAACTCATAGGTGGGAAATAATCCATCTGTGCCAAATCCTGTCCGTCGGATTTCACAGTTTATCTCAATCTAGATAGAATCCAATAACACACAATATAACTGTAGATTAACTACCACAAAACAATAATAACAAGTCCTGAAACATCAACGTACAGTCCGAATGCTCATACGATCAAAAACCATGATCAACTAAAACATCGACTGAGAATATCATCGACATGATAACTCCAATACGACCAACAAAGGATCAACAATAACCGAGAATACCATCAACATGATAAACTCCGACACGATCAACAAAGAATCAACAATAACCTAGAATACCCTCAACATGGTAAACTCTGACACGATCAACAAAGGATCAACAATAACCGATAATACCCTCAACAAGGTAAACTCTAAACGATCAACAAAGGATCAACAACGACCGAGAATACCATCAACAAGATAAACTCCAAATGATCAACAATAATGGATCTCAAAGAAATAACCCCGACTGTCGAACATACCCCTCGGGCGTATGAACAACCAGTCGCAAACCGTCGAACATACCCAACCATAAATGGAGGATGAACGACCAATCAATATGTCTCAAAGATGGACGTCATAGTACGCCCGATCCGGAAATATGTCCGTGCACATGTCCACCCAGTATACGGAATCCAGGATATACGTGGGACATGTACCTAATTAGCCTCATGAACTATGTCTCGTGTGCACAGTCCAATGTGGAAATATCAACACATGACCATAGTGTGCCTAGCTAAAAATCCTACACAATAACCAATCTGCACGCAGATATGAATCCAGATATGTCATGGTGCAACATGACAACGAAACTCAAAGAATCACATATCCAATAAGGATCAAGAGACTCACCGAAGTGAACAAAGACACACGGGTAATGAAAGATCGACACGACCGACAATATCCGAAACAACCATCCTGGGATCACAATCCCCAAAGGATAATCCATACGATCAACAATCTCAGACAACAGTCTGGGATCAACATCCCTCAATGAAACAAGCAACACAACCATTAATACCAACAATAGTCCTGGGATCAACATCCCACAACGAACAACCAATACGAATCTGATTATACGGAACCTCAACGTACAACACATACAACAATTCAACAGAATAATTATCCTCATAACTGAACAATACTTAAATTACCTCAAGTCGAAGACAATATCCTTTCCACGAACCAACATCCCTGAACGAATACACAACGAATAACCCGAAATAAGTATAGTCCATTTATACCAGCAAACCACCGTCCCGACATCAATGTCGACACGGTAAACCATCCTCGATATCTGATATTCCATATCACTGACCAAAGATAACTCACATCTCCGTCCTTACTAAACATATTTAAACCATATACACTATGATTTAATCCAAACCAATGCATAATATACAACCGTCATCCCGACAATTTATATTTATAATATCATTGCTATATAAAATATAAATGAAATGAAATCAAAATCATTCATTAAATATTATAAATTGAACAAGTATAACTTGCCTCGATACCGATACCACGAAGCCGTTACCAATCCCATTGCCTTCATCTACGAGCTCCTCTGCCCCGACCAAAGTAATCTGCGAACTCTTCAATCTCAACCATAACACAACGGTCATAATCCAAGATCAAACATCTCAACCTATTGAAGTAATCAATCAACAACAATCCGATAACTCAATAACCGACAAAGTCAACCAATCAAACTCAACGGCTCAACAATACCTCGATCATACACAAAACCAAACAATACATACAACTCAAACAATTACGAACTCATATCCACAATACAAGCCACAACTCGATAATCAATATAAATGATCAATAAACCCGACGGTTCTACAATATCCCGATTAAATACAAATCCAACAACCCAAATCAATCAATCATGAACTCAAAACCACAACATGATTCATAATCCGATAATCATATCAATAATCAAATTAAACCAATAACAAGGGTCTGAACGTTACCGATTCCAAATTCAATCTAAAATACAAATACAAGTTTCCTCCTTGTAAATTCATGATTAGAACTAATTACCGATTATCATCATCAATCCGGACAATCCGATTAGTTCAACATATAGATGATCATATGCCAAGGGTGTCAAATAATTCAATCATTCGATTTGAACACTTGTTCAATACGTATGAACTTCCCAACTTAAAGATGAATAATAATCTCATCAAACTCGGAATCACACGTATTCCTATACGAATATTGTACCAAAACACATAACTTAGTTCTAGATATAAATATTCCATGTTTATATCCAAAACACCAACACCTCCTAAACATATTCATCATACCATATAATCCAAGAGTTCCTTAAGAACACAAATTATTCCGAAATCACATTCAAAATCTCCAAGACGACATAATCCGATGTGTTCTAACATCTAAACAATCCTCATTCATAATTCAATATGTATATATCATACTCTTCAGTATACAATTCACATAACCTCAGGAATCACAATAACACCACTATAACCATCATCATACGAAGAAAAACATCAACAATCAAACCAACAAGGATTGTATCATACTTAATCTGGAATTATCCTCATATCATGATTCATACGAAATCAACATAATCCAATATTCCATCTCTTCATCGGTTTAAACGAATCACAATCCTTACAACAAGAAGAATCTTAATTAACATCCGAAATCTCTTATCACAATTCCATTAAATCTCCTATAACATCAAGAATCGCAACAATACTACCAAGAACATCAGGAACACTATGATTCCATAATCATAACCAACATAATCAAAGGCATATCATCATATCATCATCCTCCTTAACAAAATTCCCGTAAATACCAAGAATCATCACAACAACTCCATAAACTATCATCATACGAACTAATCATCAACAACAACATCAAAATCCGAATTTGAAGAGAGGATTATCCAACATACCTCTTAGGAGTTGAAATACACAAGTAACCACCTCAAGAATCATCAATATCTTCATATCCAAGCCTCAAATCCAATCCCTCAAGCTCATAATCGCCTTAGAAGAACTGAAACTCCATCTCTGAGTGTTGAAGGCGAAAAACGAAGTGAAGTTCTGAAGAAAAATGAAGTGACGGGCATCCCACTTATAAAAACTTCCAGCTCGTTACGTACGTAACATTCCAAAGTTAACGTACGTAACAAAATTCACGTACGTTATCTATCCTTGATAGCATACGTAATGCCGACCCAAAGGCAATTGTCTCAATTCATATCTTGCATAACATATGTAACACTTGATCCATAGCGTACATAATACGTACGTTGATTTGCTACAGTATAAGCTCATATTACGTACGTAATAAGCCCTGCATACTGTACGTAATACGTAGTTGACTTGTCTTTTCGCACGCCAGCCGATTCTTGGGCCCCACATGGCAGGTAATGATTCATCCGTCCGATTCCTCTTGTTACGTACGTAATGCCTTATGCATAACGTACGTAACACCTAACAATTTTAGCGTACGTTATCCCATAAACTTAATGTACGTTAAGGGCTCTGTACTTAGCCATTTACAACTGTTCTTGCCTGTCGTCTCGACATACCGAATACATTTACATGACATACTGAATATACAGACTCGTCCCGAAAATATTCTCATACAATACACCAGATATCCAAATCAAAACAATCTGATACACCATATCCGCAAATATAACTGTAAATCAATGACGTAAATTACACAAATACAACTGTCTCAATCTTCAAATTATTTTATCCATACTGTATAGACACCAAGCTATACAATTTATCTCAGATAAACTAACGCAAAAAACTTATACTGAAAATCTGGGTATTACATACTACCCCCTTAAAATAAGTTTCGTCCTCGAAACATGCAATCCTGTCACAAACAATAGATCAATCCAAAATTTCCAAATTCATCACAAAAGTAATCAATCGTCGCCACAAGCGAATAACCAAACCAATATACTTACAGGTGCGTGAAGCTAAAGATCTTCCGTGATACTAGCACACGACTCCCATACGAAGTCTCAACACAACCAACACACACCAATATCACAACTAGCAATTTGAAAAGATCTCAAAAATTTTGGAACCTCCAAAAATCGGTTTGACTCAAAAGTCAGGAAAATCACTTTCAAAAGTCACGCTACTACCGTACTGGAAGACCCACATAACACACACGCCCGGGTTTTACAAAACTCAAGCTCCGATACCATCTTCTGTAACACCCCCAAAACCATCCGGGATATTACAGCGCCGTGGGTCCCACGCCAGAACCCACTAGGCTAAAAACCATTTCAAAAACGTTTAAAAATGCCAAAAGGCCGATGACGGTAATATTTTAAATACCCAAAATATTTACCAAAACATAGTTCTCAAATACTATCATCCAATACTATTTGAAAATACAAGGCGAAATGCCAAATCTCGACAGTTTCAAAATGTACGCTAAGCCACCACTTAAACGTACCAACAAAATAGTTTAGGAAAATGGGTTTAACGAAATAACCCAAGTTCCCAAAATTCCAAAAGTCTATTTTAAAGTTAAACATAAGTTGGTAAAAATACCGGAAAGCCATTTTAAAATACACACACAGCGGAAAAGACACAGTTCAAAATATACATTTGCAGCGGAAATAAACAACCAGAAAAGAATACTCGATTCTCCAAGTACATGCCACAGCCAGTATCACCCGGGAAGCTCATCCATTCACGACCGCTACTAGCTCGATCTCCGAGTAACTAAAAATAAAGCCCACAACGGGGTCATCCACAATACTCAACAATGATATCGATCACATCATCATAAATAATTACATACCAATGTAATAACAAAGTAAGAATACCACCAATGTAATCTTACCGTCATAACCATACAAATCCATAGCAATCCATATCAAATCGATCCTTACCATAATCCACATTTCGCATTCTCAAATAACGAAATGAACTCAACTACAACCATTTGTACTGTATCAAAACAATACTCAAAAATCCTCAAAAACATCATCATAACTCATAAGTGGGAAACAATCCATCTGTGCCAAATCCTGTCCGTCTGATTTCACAGTCAAATCTCAATCTAGATAGAATCCAATAACACACAATATAACTATAGATCAACTACCACAAAGTAATAATAACAAGTCCTGAAACATCAACGTACAGTCTGAATGCTCATACGATCAAAAACCGTGATCAACCAAAACATCGACCGAGAATATCATCGAGATGATAACTCCAATACGACCAACAAATGATCAACGATAACCGCGAATACCATCAACATGATAAACTCCGACACGATCAGCAAAATATCAACAATAACCTAGAATACCCTCAAAATGGTAAACTCCGACACGATCAACAAAGGATCAACAATAACCGAGAATACCCTCTACAAGGTAAACTCCAAACGATCAACAAAGTATCAACAACGACCGAGAATACCATCAACTGTAACACCCCCCAATCCACTCAGGGATATTACACACCGTAGACCTCTTTCCGCAAGGATCTACCAGGTAGGAGACCAAAACATAAAACCATAGACCAATTAGGTCTTTCAAAACACAACATAGCTGTACATCTGATAAACTAAAATACAAGTCGATCACATATTACATAACATGTCCATCCCCTCAAGGATGACAAGGAAAACTCAGACGGACAGATCACTGACGGACAACCGACTACAATTGTGACTAGTATCACTGCTTTACATCATCCTCCGAACCGATCATGTGGTTGCTCTCTCTCTAGTCAGAACACTTGGAATATATAACAAAATCCCCAACGAGGGGTTAGCGATGGAATCGCTAGCAAGTAACCAAGCTATAAAGTTATACATCAATAATACAACCATTATGAAAATAACCTTTCGACAAGGTAGTAACACGATCCCCGAGTCCAAAGTCTTTTCAAAAACAGTTCCCACTTGGGAGGATCATAAAGATAACTTCAAAACACATTTGAAAGAATAATTGAGGACGTCGGGGGTCTCAGTGTAAAATCATGAAAATATTTGTAATTCTCCTTTTCAAAAGGGTTTTCTTTCAAAATCATATAAATGATTCAATTCTTCAACAAGCCTCAAAGGCAGAACCATATTCACCAATATAGCCGGAATCCAAGATTCAAGCATTCACAATTCGAAAATATCCAATCAATACTCATATCACCTCCGTGGCCTCAATGGGACCCACCCGAATTAGCTACCGGAACAAACTCGAATCCACCCATAAGTTATCTTGACATCATACTCGCAATTAACGATTCTCGGAGCCCTCTACAGACCTACCCGATTAGATAATAATTATGGTATAACATTCACGTCACACCATCATTCATGAAACATACTAGCAAGCAGATAATACAAACATTCCACAATTGCTCGAATAACTACTCACTTTTAAATATCCATCTTAAGCATAATACAACATGAAATGGTTGTTATCATTCTTCGTGGAATTCAAGTTACGTTCGTATTTACTTTCCTAGAATCACACATTTATTTAAAAGTAAGTTACAGTTAAACGTTCAATCACTATCAAGTCCACGTTAAATTAACGACACGCCATATTCTCAAAGTATAAAGATTATAGACGAGATACTCGCCTCAAGTCCAAAACACGCGAACCAACGGGAAGGCTCGACCGGAAACCCTCGAACACCTATAATCACCCAGCCAAAAACAACAACGATACGATTACAACGAGAATCAAGATCAAAAACAACGGAAATCCCACCAAACTATCGAAGGGAAACTCATTGGGACATTTAATCGAACACTCAACGTTCGATAATTCCCAAGAACACTCGAATCACCAATCGAGTTAAACAAACTCGAAATATGGATATACAACCCATAGAACACGATTATTAATGCTCAATAACATCAACGGATTCATCAAAATCGGACGAACAATAAAAATCAAGAAGAAATCTCGAAAGTCAAATTCTAGGAGATTTCAAGAAATTACTTCGATCCGATGAAGAACAAGGAATAGATGATGATAATAAACACCAATCAAGCTTCCCAAATGATGCACAAGGAGTTTACCAGCCAAAATTCCGGAAACTTGTTGAAGAATCGCGGAGGAGGGTGAAAAATGGTGAAAATGGGGTAAATGGCCGAGTGACCTGCTGTCTCGGCCTTATATGGCCGATCACTTACGGCCGTAACCGGCAGCCCTTACGGCCGTAACCGGCATTCGTGAAAATTCTGCCCAGCGCCTGCCGATCACTTACGGCTGTAACCGGCATTCGTCCGAATGCTGCCTGGCGCCCGTACGGCCGTAGGCGATCACGCCTTATGGTTGTAACCGGCCTACGTCCAGCCCGTGCCTGCCGATCACTTACGGCCGTAACCAGCACCTTACGATCGTAACTCGGCCAGGCCAGTCCCTGCTCCAAAATGTGCGGCCGTGACTCGGCCGTGGCCAACTCCGAAAGCCTGGTTAGGCGTTCGACAACGTTTCGGTCACACTAACGCACCGGTTATGATTCAAAACAATAACGAGCAAATTACGAAACATAAAATACCATAAGTACGTATTTAATAAAAGAAATGTGATACGAGTCTCACTCGGTGAACACTACAATAGAACACATCATACAGTGCATCATCGAAAAACGTATCCCACATAATCGTAACGAAACAAATAATCGGAACCAAATGACAAATAATTCAGGGCAACCGGAAAATAAAAATCTCGGGTGTTACATTCTATCCCTCTAAAAAGAAGTTTTGTCCTGAAACTTAAAAAGAAAGGGTGAAGTAAGCAGTCATCAAAGTGGCCGAACCATTAAACCTCAGCGATCTACACGAGTCGATCCTGATAATGGTGCTGAAGCTCGATTCTGGGTAACCTCATAGAATAATTCACAATACTGAACCCTGTGGCCCTCGAGTCCACAGTTATAACAAGTAATCGACTACGAAGGACAATTAGCATGCACATGATCCACAATGTTGCAAATGAAACACCTCCCAGTCTAAGTAGGAGTCAAAGAAGATGACTTGGAACCCTTAGTTCCACCAAACAAAGAAAGGGGAGGTTTCGCCGTACGACTACTTGAAACTCGATGAGAAGAAGTCCCGACTCTCACACCGTCCGAAAAATCTCCAGACTTCCTCTGCCTCTTCAGCTCATGCAAAGGCCCAGTAGATAACGATGCCATCTCATATGCCATGGCTCGATTCTGATACTCTTTCAAAGTAACACAAGTGAAACCCAACATGTATAGTCGAATCTCTGGTCTCATCCGCATGTCGAAATGACGGATTTTGTCTTCCTCAGTCCTCACCTACCTCTTCACGTAAGCAAGCTATCGACTATAATCGATAATAGCCTGCGACACGGGTATATCCTGCGGCTCGGCTAGAAAAAAATCTCGGATGCTCTGCTCTTGGATCGGTTCGGGATAGAACTCGGCCTCCATTAAATTCTTGAACTCTTCCCAAGTAACAGCATGATCCTGAGGCTGAACGGCCTCCTACTAATTAGCAGCGTCACTATTGTAACACTCCCAAATCGCTCGGAAATATTACAGTGCCGCAGACCCTCTCCCAGAGGATCTACCAGGCTGAATACAGAAAACACAACATAACAATACATGCCAACACGGCTAATAACGAACCACTGGACCGATTTGGTCTTTTATCACAACACACACATCATTACATACATAACTCTTCCCCGAAACTCATACCCACACATGGGCTAGAATACATTAACGCTCCCATATATCGGGAAAATAACACAGCGGAAAGATAACCAACAAGACTCTATCAAAATACTCTACAATTAGTCTTCATGTGATTAGTATCGTCGTCTTTGATCACCCTTCGTACCGATTCTGTGATTCACTCCCCAGCAATCTGTAGGTACCTGGACGTAATACAGACATCCACCCCCCCGAATACTCGGGGGTTAGAAAAACTCTACTGTTTTGCTAGTGCAAGTAAAATACGAATACAAGCCATACACAACATACTCCAAGAACATAATAATCGTGTACATACTTTCCGAGATAAATCATTTGATCAAAATTTTTCAAATCATGAAAGGTGGGAATAAACCCAATATACATCTTACAAAACATTTAAAGATCTCGGAAGTTTTTAAAACATTAGGGATTTAAGAATTCTCAAGTCTTTCGAAAACACTTGGGGACACGGCCAAAAATCATCTTTCCCAAAATACAATTCCGATAACAAAACACGGGTCCACAACTCAATTCACAAAACACGGGGTCCAAGACCCAAATCATCCATAACAACATATTCCAAAGGATCATTCGCGTACCATGCTACCAAGCCACGATGTAATATCCTAGAATTTCGCTTCGATTTTTCGCATTATTTTATCTGAGTTGTACTGTACAAAGTGGGACCGATACATTATCGGTTGATAATTTTGGGAACTGTGACAGTCGTGCCAGTATGTCTATCGAGGTTATTTTAATTCTAGGATATTACATGCTTGATGTGATATTCTATGTCGGATATACTGTATGAGTATTTGTACAATTGTCGTACTTGGTCGACAGTTGTATTTGAGGATATCGTGCATCAGATGTATCGTATGAGAATGTTATCGGAACGAGTATATGTATTCAGTATGTCGTATGTTCGTATCCAGTATGTCGAGACGGACGGGAACAGTTGGATTTTGGCCAAGTATAGAAGGCCATTACGTACGCTAGCATTAAGGACTTACGTACGTTAAATTACATGTTTTACGTACGTTATGTATAAGGCATTACGTACGTAACAAAGGGAATCGGACAGGACCGAGCTATGGTCATCAGGTGGGGCCCGGTGTCGGCAACTTTCGGCGCGGATGTGGACAGGCGAGTCAACCTCGAGCCTTACGTACGCTATGCGGGTTGTATTACGTACGTTAAGAGGGTAAGTTACTATAGCAAGTCAACGAGCTCATTACATACGCTATGGAAACAAGATTTACGTACGTAATGAAGTTCACGAAATAAGGCAGGGAGTTCTGGCTAAGTATTACGTATGCTACGGATGATATATAACGTACGTTAGGGTATGTTACATATGTTAAGTGATGGCCTTAGCGTACATAATGAAGAGTGCAGTTTATAAAATCAAGTGTGGACTTTCATTTCCTCACGAACCAAAGAGATGTTCCTCTCCATATCCGTCCTTCTTCACTTCTAAGTGTGTTCTAGACACTTTTAACTTGGTTATGAGCTTGGGAGCATGGATTTGAAGCTTGGATATGAAGATGTTAATGATTCTTGAAGTGTTTGATGGTATTATTCATCTTCAAGAGGTATGTTGGATAATCCCTCTCTTCTATTTCGGATTTTGATGTTGTTGTTGATGTCTTCCTCGTATGATGATGGTTATGGTATTATGGTTATACTTCTTAATGATATATGAGGTGTATATTGAAGAAGATGATGATTATGATGAGTATATGTTCCAAGTGTTTATGTTTTATATATGAACATGGAATGTTGATATTTAGAACAAGTGATGATGATTATGGATGTTAAGGGACAAGTTATGTGAATGGTGATTTGATCTTCCATATGGTCTTGATGATATACGAATCGTGATTATGAATTTGACAAAAAACATTATCTTTCTTTGAGGATATGTGTTCATATGAGTCGAATGATCCTAAGTGTAGTTTGGCATGAGATTGATATATATAAACAAGGGATAATCATATCACGTTGAATTTAAGTTTGAATTCGGAATTGAATACGTTGATTTAACTTGCTTCGTGCTCGAATCAACTGTTATTGAGATCACCGGATTATGAGATTGAAATGAAGGTATGAATTCAGATTTGTTGGGCATAAGAACATTTGATCCGTACATAGTTGGAATCGAGTATGTTATGAAATCCTTAATATCGAGATGAATTGATCGTTGATATAATCATCGGTATATGGAATCGTAGTATGGTTACGGATTCGTGATTGATTGATGTAGGTTGTTTGGATATGTAATTATTCGAGATATTGTGGAACCGTTGGGTTTATTGATCGGTTATATCGGTTGTTGATTGTTATCGAACGTATCGTTAATTGATCATTGCATTAGGTTGTGTTAAGTGATTGTTGATGATTAACTGTTGTGCTGCGATTGGAATTGGAGAATTCATGGATCACCTTGGTCGGGGCTGCGGAGCTTGTAGATGAAGACGACGGGATTGGTAACAACTTCATCGTATCGGTATCGAGGAAAGTTATGCTTGCTCAGTTCATAATGTTTAATAAATGATTTCGTTTTCATTTCATTTATGATTCATATAGCAATGGTATCATGGAATATGAATTGTCGGGATGATGGTATGCATATTATGCTTGGAATAAGATAAATCATAATATATATGATTTTAAAGATGTCTAGTGGAAACGGAGACGTGAATTATATTTGGCCTATTGTGTGAGGGATTAGATATCAAGGATAGTTATTATGCCGACATTGAACTCGAGGTGGTGGTTGGTATTAGTTATAGACTATACTTCATTTTGGATTATTCGGATAACCACTTATTCGTTCAGGGATGTTGGTCGTGGAAAGGTTAGTGTCTCCAGCTTGAGGTAAATTAATATTGTTAGATTATGATAATCATCATGTTGCATTATTGCATGTGTGTGTTGATATTTCATGTGGTGAGTGTGCACCATTGTTTGTTACGTTTTGTGATGTGCTCTTTATTTGAGCTGTAATCTGTGGGGCCGATATGTTGGGGATAAAACCTGTATAGTACCCATATGGAAATGTGTTAGGGGATAAGACCTAAATGGCACCTATGTTCGGAGTATTCCTGAGTAGATACTTCCGTGACCCTTGGCTGCTGCCTTGGGAGTTTATGTGATATTGTCCGGAGTATTCCTGAGTAGATACTTCCGTGACCCTTGGCTGCTGCCTTGGGAGTTTATGTGCTATTATTATATGCATTGATGAGCATGTTGTGAACTATTGTCTGCCGGAAAACGATATTGTGGTCATGTCGGTCTTTCATGATCGAGTTATCGTTTCCCTCTTGAAAAGTCTTCTGATCCTTGTTGGATATGCGTTGCTTCGAGATTCGTTGTCATGTTGTATCGTGACATATCTGGAGTCAGATACGTTCTGATCGGTCATGTGTAGGATTTTCAGGGCAGGCACGTGTAGCATATGTTGGTTTCGACCTCATATTGAACCGTGCGCATGAGACGTACTTCATGAGGCTGATTAGGTATGAGACCAGACGTGTATCTAATCAATACCCGTGGTTGGCTTGTATATGGACACATGTCCGGATCGGGCGTATCGTGACGTCCATCTTGAGTCTTATTGATTGGTCGTTCACAGTCCATGTATAATCGGATCTGTTCGATAGTCAGGTTGTCTTGAAATCTCGTATATATGATTTATATATGGTTGACAATTTATTTTCTCTCATGTATCTGTCACCGTTGACCCTTTCTTAATATCGTTTGGAGTTCACCCTGTCAATGGTAATCTCGTTCGTTATTAATTCTTATTGATTTTGTTTGGGAGCTTGCCTTACCGTTGGTATCCTCGGTTGTTAGTCCTTGATTGATCTTGTCGGAGTTTACCGTGTCATTGGTATTCTCGGTTTTTGATCCCTCATTGCTCTTGTTGGAGTTTACCGTGTCGTCGGTATTCTCGATCGTTGATCCCTTATTGCTCTTGTTGGAGTTTACCCTATCGTTGGTATTCCCAGATGTTGGTCCTTATTGATCTCGTTAGGGTTTACTGTATCGTCGGTATTCTCGGTTGTTGACCCTTTATTGATCTTATTGGAGTTTATCATACCGTTGGTATTCTCGGTTTTCGATCCTTTATTGATCTTGTTGGAGTTACCGTATTGTTGGTATTCCCGGTAGTTGATCCTTTATTGATCTTGTTGGAGTTACCACATCATGGTATTCTCGTATGTGGTTGATCCTTTGTCGATCTTGTGTGGAGTTATCATGTCATTGATATTCCCATTTTGATGCATTGGTTGTTTATCATTATTGATTGTGTGAGTATTCATGCATTGTATTGATATCCGGGACTTGCCATTGTCTCAGGACAGTTGGTTTACAGATGTGTCATGTGATATCGGTTCTATCAGGATTGGGATCCGATTGTGCAATCCAGCGGACAGAATCGGACTTGGCCAGATTATTCCATATTCGAATTCATTCGTCACTTAAGGACGCGAGATGTGGATTATGGTAAGGATTGATTTGATATGGGTTGTGATGGGTTGGTAAGGTTACTTCGGTAAGATTACGTGAGGAATGTTCTTACTCTGTAAACTACATTGATATGTAATTGTTTTTATGATGTGATCGTTATCATTGTTGAGTATTATGGCTGACCCCGTCGTGGGCTTTATCTTTTAGGTACTCGGAGTTCGAGCTAGTAGCGGTCGTGAAGGGATGAGCTTTCCAGTGATACTGGCTATGGCGTGGTTATTGGGATTCAAATGTTCTTTCTGGTTTTTATAATTCCGCTGCAAATGTATTTAATTATGTCTCTATTCGCTGCATGTGTAATTTTATAATGGCTTTCAGTATTTTTCCAACTCCTATTTACTTTCTAAATGCCCTTTTGGCGTCTTTGCCTTGTGCTTTCAAACGGTATTTTCTGACGGTAATTGGGAACAACGTTTTGAAAAATATTTGAGTATTTAAAACATTACCGTCATCGGCCTTTTAGCATTTTTAAATGTTTGCGAAAATGATTTTAGCCTTGTGGGTTCCATTGTGGGGCCTATGGCGCTGTAATATTCCCGGATGGCTTTGGGGTGTTACACACGAACCTCAGATGCTCCCGCAGAATATACCCGAGTGAATAACCCAATGGGAATCCATACCAAATCACATGTCACCGTGATAACAGTCACGTAACCATAACCATACATACGTTCATAGTTATCCCGGCATCGCACTAACAAGCTACGAACCTCGTAGCCTCCACGAGACTTACCCGATTGGACAACCTATGACACGTCCATCACACGACCAAACCAAAACCATAAGTTATCCCGGCATCGCGCTAACAAGCCACAAAACTCGGAGTCCCCGCAAGACATACCCGGATTAGATAACCCCACAAGTTATCCCGGCATCGGGCTAGCAAGCCCCGAACCTCGGAGTCCCCGCAAGACATACCCGATTAGATAACTCTACGGTCACGCCCGACCCATACTAGCAAGTATGGATCCCCGAGATTCAACAATCTTACCCGGAGGCACATCACTTTCAACGATCACAACAATAAGCAAACATCAAGCCAAACAACACTAAACATCACAACCTCCTTTCAAAGGAGTAACAACCAATATCGCCCGTCACGTATTCGTCGAACAAGCACACATATCAATACCAAATCCTCGGCATATGATTACGACCTACTATATTCACTAAGTGAAATTATAACATCTTCCAACATACGTAATGAACACACGTATTCCGAAAACACATTTATTCACGAAGCATACGAGTTATATTTTGGAAGACAACATTTATCGAGAACATACCGATCCTTTTTAAAGTTGATTAAACATTCGAAATGCACATAAAATCATTCACCAACAATCACGTCTATGAAACATGAAACGTATGGGCAAGATACTTGTCTCGATACCACGACCAACGGGACAACGAACGGATACGGTCGGGTAGCCCTCGAATTTCCAAGAACAACCAATAACTCGTCAACTCGACGAAAACTATGAAAATAATATCACCACGAATTAATAACGCTAAACGACATCTGAATCAACCCAAAAAATAACAAGAATCCGAGGGTTTCTTCGAGGAAATCAAAAATCAAATCCCAGGTGATAAAAATCGATATACGAGTTACAAAATCCGAAGATCATGACCAATACAACGAGATTACCATGAACAATTCATCAAGATCGGACAAGGTCAATGAATCACGAAGAAACCCCCAAAAATTACACAGTTAGGGTTCTACGGAAGAAATACATCGATCCGGTGAAGAACAAGGATTGGATGTTGATCTAATCGACAAAGGCCTTCCAAAAGCCTTGAAAATGAGTAGAATCGGCCAAGAACATCACTCCCCGTCGCACCCATCCGATAGCCGCCACCAGTAGAAGAAAAATGCAAGAAATGAGGTATGGCCCGTCACCAGGCCTATATATGGCCGACAGTGTTACGGCCGTAACCGGCAGTGCCTTACGGCCGTAACTTGGTCAACTGCCAGTAGTGTACGCAATGGCCAAAGCCTTGCGTATGCAACGATCGTACCTTATGGCTGTAATCGAGCTCCCAGGGCAAACTGACTGAAATCTGCCGAATCACTACGGCCGTAACCGGCTAGTGCTTAGTGGCCGTAACAAATCCTTACGGCCGTAACCTAATGAACCTTACGGCCGTAACCTGATGAACCTTATGGCCGTAACCGAGTCCTCCCAGGCCAAGGTGTGCGGACGTCTTACGGCCGTAATCGGCCAGGCTTTACGATCGTAACTCGACCCAGCCAGCCCTCCGACTGTCCAGCTCGATACTCGACGACGTCTCGATCATGCGAACGCACCGGCTATGATCCAAAACAATAACGAACAGGCTACGAAACTCAACGTACCACAGTACAAGCATGCGATTCCAAATATGCAATTACAACAGTCCGTTCGACCGAAGAAAAATTCAACGAAACCGGAATAAAGATCTCGGGTATTACATTCTACCCCTCTTAAAAGAAGTTTCGTCCTCGAAACTTAAAACATAAAACGATCGACACAAAACAATCCAGATAACACACGCTATTCGTTGCCAATGACTTGCAATGAATCACATGCAGTACATAGCCGCTACCATCCATATCGCTTCACCAGAAGGATAACAAAACACAATGAACAAAAAATCCATACGATTGACCAACCCAAACAGTACATCAATCAAAACAAGAGCTAATCGCTGAACAAATACGAAATTCCACAGCCCAAGGGTTGGAAGATCGAAAATAAAACTAGTTTCCCGAACTTAAGGAAATTACGAAGGAGTTTGAATGCTCAACAATCACGAAACGAAATCAACAAAAACCGAACAATCAAACGATCGAACCACAACGATCGAGCCAACAACAGTCGAACAATCATGTTCGAATCACGACGAACAATAAAACTAAAATAACAACCCCAAAGTTCACACCTCGACTCGAGACAATATAAGATCCGGTGAAAACAACAAGATGTACATTCACCTAAGATTCACAAGATATGGAATAGCAATTGAAAAGTCACAACGACAAACGGATTATTCCGAAACAATACCACACTCGTTCGATCAACAAAAGTAAAAGACAGGACAAGTTCAGAAAATGTCAACGAACACAAACGAGTCGACAGATTCGAAAATACAGAAGTTCAAAATCCGATCCACTTCGAATAAAAGAAGTTTATCTCCGAAATTCGAAACAACAAAGTAAGGAAATAACATAACATACAACTGATAGACCACGCCCCTCAGGGACTCCTCGGAGTCGGTCCTGATATTAGTGCTCAAGTCCGTGCCTCGGAAGGCTCGGTAATCAACTCGCAAAACTGTACCTGGTGTCCCTCGAGTCCGAACTTGTAACACGTTACTGGCGGAGAAGGACAATGTGCACGAACATGTCCCGACACATTGCAGTTAAAACATCTCCTGGCTTTACCATAAGTCAAAGCAGACGACTTAGAACTCTCAGTCCCATGCATCGAGTGATGGAGCTTCGTAGTGGAAAGACTACAGCGTTGTAGACTAGAAACACCAACTCTTGCATTGTCCACAAGGTCATCGGACTTCTTCTGCTTCTTCGACTCGGGCACACGCTCCGACGATAACGAAGCTAGTTCACGGGCTAAGGCTCGATCTTGGTAGTCCCTCAACGAAGTGCAAGTAAATCCCGGCATATACAAGTGAATCTCCGGCTTCATCCGTCGGTCAAAGTGAAGGATCCTCTCTTCCTCGGTTCTCACCCAATCTCGCACATAACTGAGTTGTTTGCTATAGTCGATGATAGCCTGCGACGCCGATATATCTCGCGGTCCCACCAAATAAAATTCATGAATTCTCTGCTCTCTAATTGGTTTCGGATAGAACTCAGCTTCCATAAAGGCCTAGAACTTCACCCACGTGACAGCATGATCACGAGGTTTAACAGCTTCCCACCAATTAGCGGTATCTTTGTCAAGAAGGTGCTGAGCGATAGGTACCTTCCGCTCTTCAGGACAATCGACAGCCTCGAATATCTTTCCCAATTGGAAAAGCCAACCACCCCAGCCCAACGCATCCGCAACACCGGCGAATCGAGGGGGATTCATACGAATTACTTCCCGAAGCCATTGATTTACACCGACGTTCTGAGTCACGTCAGTATTGCGTTGAACCGCCTGGGTCAAATGAGTTATCTGTGTTGCTACTTGTTGCAGTATAGTAGCAACACCAATACCAATATCATTCCCGGCAACATTCTCTCGATTCCACATCTGATCCCCGTGGTCATCGGCACGACGGTTACGACCACGACCTCTGCCCCTCGGCATACTAACAAGCAACCACCTATCACAACGAAAGATCGTAACACCAACCAAAGATATCCACATCTCCGTCTTCAATCAAACATAATTAAATCATATATACATTATGATTTAATTCAAACTAGAGCACAATATACAAACCATTATCCCGACAATTTACATTTAAAATATCATTTCTATATGAATTATAAATGCAATGAAATCAAAATCATTCATTATATCAAAACCATCTTATGTACGGGTCCCGCGCCGGAACCCACCAGGCTGAAAACCATTTTAAAAAAAAAACGTTCAAAAAGGCCAAAAAGGCCGATGATGGTAATACTTTCCAAATACTGACAAAAGTCATTTTCCAAATACCCAATACGGTCATAAAATACCATTTGAAATTACAAGGCGACGACACCAAAACTCAATAGCTTAAAAATGTACGTTAAGCCACCCCTTAAACGTACCGACAAAAGAGTTAGGAAAAAGGGTTAACGAAATAACCCAAGTTTACGAGATACCCAAAAAGATCATTTTAAAATATGCACGGTTTGGCAAAAATACCGAAAAATCATTTTGAAATATACACACGCAGCGGATAAGAACACAG
Organism: Orobanche coerulescens; assembly: GCA_033398695.1. Taxonomy (NCBI): domain Eukaryota; kingdom Viridiplantae; phylum Streptophyta; class Magnoliopsida; order Lamiales; family Orobanchaceae; genus Orobanche; species Orobanche coerulescens. Next base: position 115,113,822 of record CM065807.1, on the reverse strand, counting down.
TTCAAAATACACGTAATCACACACAACAATTGTTATCACTGGACAACACACATAGAATACGGTCACAAACGGTCAGCTTAACAATCGCAAAAGTTAGACCTACGGCCAGAATGCAATTCCCGAGCTTCTTCCCAGACTGATTAGTGTGTGCTCCAACAGAGACTTAGCGTGCGCTAGCCATGCCACGTTAGCGCGCGCTAGTCCCACACTTGGTTTGCGCTAACTATTCTAATCCAGCAATACGTTCATGAACATATTCCAAATAATACCAAAAGTTGACGGTTACAAATAAACAACATACGAATCCAAACGCCAACAGTTCACATCATTATGACATTACACAAATAATCATCAGAGCTTAAATAACATTCCAAACCGAGTCTCCACTTCTCGGTCGAGAGAACTATCTCGACGAGAGCACACCGAACGACTCAGCGTTCACACCATTACCTTAATCACAACTCTAAGCATTATAACTAAAATAATAACATCCTCACTACATACATTTTAACCGAAATTCATGAAACCGAAAAGTTGAAAGCGAAAGTCACGTCACAAGTAAACTTTTGATAGACCTCGTTTGAGTATTTAAAAATCAAATTTTAAAAATTTGCAATGCAAGATGAAAATAAAATATATGTAGTTTGCATTCTCAGAATTTTCGGTCTCGAGGTCATCATACGAAAATCAAACCTTTTTTTCCTTCTTCAAGGATATTTTAGAATGAAAATTTACGTGACTCTCCAAAACATTTAAAGTGTTAAAATATCACATGATAAACTTTCATTGAGTAACCAAACCAAAAGATTACTCCTGTAAAAACGATTTCACACAAAGATATATATATATATATATAGATATATATGTATATACATAGATACCGGTACTACTCTTCATTCCAGCACAATACGAGAATCAAACAAGTATGGAGTACGTATTCACGAGGCACATTTAAACTCCACATAATAACACAGAATCACAGAGACTCGTATAACACGAGACACAACAAAGTAGGGAGACTTACATCCACAGATCGCACGAAGATGATGGTTGCACCTCGATACTAATCACGACCGACAACTCAGACGACGCGTCGCGACACTACTCAGTCAGACAAAATCTGACAAGACAAGACAAGACCCGACAACACACAACTCGACCCGACAGCCTAGGTTTCCTCAACCTAAGATCCGATACAATATTCTGTAACACCCCAAACCGCTCGGGAATATTACAGTGCCGCAGACCCTTTCCCCAAGGATCTACCGGGATAAATACAGAAAAGACAACATAACAATACATGCCAACACGGCTAATAACAAACCATTGGACCGATTTGGTCTTTTATCACAACACACACATCATTACACACATAACTCTTTCCCGAAACTCATACCCAAACAGGGGCTGAAATACATTAACGCTCCCATATATCGGGAAAATAACATAGCGGAAAGATAACCAACAAGACTCTATCAAAATACTCTATGATTTGTCTTCATGTGATTAGTATCATCGTCTTCCATCACCCTTCGTACTGATTCTGTGATTTGCTCCCCAGCAACCTGCAAGTACCTGGACGCAATACAGACATCCACCCCCCGAATACTCGGGGGTTAGCAAAACTTCACTATTTTGCTAGTGCAAGTATAAAATACGAATACAAGCCATACACAACATACTCCAAGAACATAATAATCGTGAACATACTTTCCGAGATAAATCATTTGATCAAAAATGTTCAAATCATGAAAGGTGGGAATAAACCCAATAGACATCTTACAAAACATTTAAAGATCTCGGAAGTTTTGAAAACATTAGGAATTTAAGAATTCTCAAGTCTTTCGAAAACACTTGGGGACACGGCCCAAAAATCATCTTTCCCAAAAACACTTGGGGACACTCGCATCCCGTGCTACCAAGCCACGAACCTCAGATGCTCTCGCAGAACATACCCGAGTGAATAACCCAATGGGAATCCATACCAAATCACATGTCACTGTGATAACAGTCACGTAACCATAACTATACATACGTTCATAGTTATCCTGGCATCGCACTAACAAGATACGAACCTCGGAGCCTCCACGAGACTTACCCGATTGGACAACCCATGACACGTCCATCACACGACCAAACCACAACCATAAGTTATCCCGACATCGCGCTAACAAGCCACGAACCTCGGAGTCCTCGCAAGACATACCCGGATTGGATAACCCCACAAGTTATCCCGGCATCGGGCTAGCAAGCCCCGAACCTCAGAGTCCCCGCAAGACATACCCGATTATATAACTCTACGGTCACGCCCGACCCATACTAACTCTCGATTCCACTCATCGAGCGATGGAGCTTCACGGCAGAAAGTCCACTGTGTTGTAGTTTAGAAACTCCAACTCCTGAACTGGTAGGAAAACCAACAACTGTCTTCTGCTTCTTCGACTCGGGCATATGCTCAGTCTATGATGAGGCTAGCTCGTAGGCTAACGCTTGATTCTAATACTCTCTCAACGTAGTGCAAGTGAATCCCGCCATATACTGACGAATCTATGGCTTCATCCGCATGTCCAAATGACGGATCTTATCTTCCTCTTTACTCATCCGTACCCGCACATAGCCGAGTTGTTTACTATAGTCGATGATATCATGAGAAATTGGTATATCTTGCGGTTCGCCAAATAAAAGTCACGAATTATTTGCTCCCTAATCAGTTCCGGACAAAACTCGACTTCCATTAATCCATGGAATTCCGTCCACATGACAACACGATCCCGAGGCTTAACAGACTCCCACCAGTTAGCGGCATTTCTGTCAAGAAGATACTGAGCGATAGGTACTCTACGTTCTTCTGGACAATCAACTGCCTCGAATATCTTTCCTAACTGGAAAAGCTAACCATCCCAGCCTAATGCATCCGCGCCACCAGCAAAACGAGGGGGATTCATACGAACCACTTCTCGAAGCCATTGGTTTGCGCCAACATTCTTGGTCTCATCTGTGTTACGTTGAACTGCCTGGGTCAACTGGGTCATCTGTGTCCCTACTTGTTGCAATATAGTAGCAACACCAATGTCAATGCAATTCCCGGCAATATTCTCTTGGCCCCGCATCTGATCTCCACGACCATCTGTACCGCGGTCACGACCACGACCTCTGCCCCTCGGCATACTGAGAAGATACCCATTCAACACGATGAAGCATAACATCGCAAAACAACATATCAAAGTGCTAACTCAGCACAACATACCAACATAAGGCAACGAATAGCAACACGATAAAAATATCCACACCGGGTACTTACACGAACACAAGAACTACATAGCAACAAATGGAACTTACAGTCGTAAACGAATCGCATAACCCTATAAACGGAACTTATGATCTTTACCAATACAAACAAGGTCAAAACAAAGTCACATCATAGTGGTCAACCACAGGTAACATTCTTTTCTTTAAAACTCCACGAGGCATTTGTTTAAACAATAAAATTTGAAAATCCTTAAATCTGTGTGATTTTCCGAAATAAAATTTGAAAATACTGTTGATACCTCGGTTGTTTTACCAAATCATGAATCATAAATCTTAACCATCTTACTTTGAAGATATTTGCAAAGCAACATTCCAAAAGATCAATTTCTTCGGAAATAACATCATCAAGATATCCACGTCATCACGTATCCTAATCAAAATAATCAACACACAAAGTAACCACATGTTACCATTCGGCATCATCACAATTAACAACACATAAGGTATCCCGTGGCCATGCTCTCTTGGCATCGACCCCCAAAGGTTCCGCCGAACCATCCCTAGGTGGAAAACCACTCTTACTCACACAGAATACTTCCACAGACCAACATTCACATCAGAATAACAATCACAATAAATTTTCACATCGGAATAACACCATACAAGTCACAAGCAAATTCAAACCACGCAACACAACAATTGGGTACTCATCCGGAATTTCTCATCAAGAACCGTAATATGACAAACGTATCTCAACGGCTTGACACCACACGGTTCAACTCTAGCCTGTCACGTTAAGCAAAAATCCACACACTCTTCTTAGAAAAAATATTCCCAAGTCCGAAATTTTAAAATCTAGGTTGAGTAAGATTTTTCATCTTTCACTATTTATTTTTTTGAAAATGAAAATCACATTTTTATTTTAAAAAAAACAAAAGTTTTATGATGTGAAAGATTTTTTAAAATCGTATCCTTGAGTTATTTGAAAATAAAACCAATACGTTAAAGTCACTTCCAAAAATACTTTCGAACACGACAAAAAAATCAACAACGGTAACATTTTACAAAATGTCCAAAATACTCCAAAATACATCTTTCAAATACCGTCATCAGATTTGATTTGGGAATACAAGGCTGGCTCGCAAAATTCCTACCACTCTTTAAAACCCACAATAAGCCGCCATTTGACCGTACCGTCAAAACATTTTCAAAAATTGATTTTCCACAATACACTCAGGTCGAAGAAATTTTGGAAATCATTTGCAAGCACGCACGCAGCGGATATAATTATTAATAGGAACACATTGGTTGTAAACAACAACAACTAGCCAAATACCATCAATTCTCAAATACATGCCTATACGGCATTCAAAATCACCAATTCAACAAACACAACTCGGGAACACTAATTTCAAACATACGTCAAACCTCTCTCCGAGTTTAACAGCATATCTTATGAACAATGACTCAAACACATGTCGAAACCATCCATGCTTCCACTGGGCATCTCAGATCATTACACACATAATGTACCACAAGTACCAAATACGAACTCCATTCCGCAACACATATAGCAAAATCACTAAACATAAGATGTAGAGGAGGAGACTTACATCCACAGGTCGCACAAAGATGATGGCTGCACCACGATACTAATTACGACCGACATCTCAGATGATGCGTCGCGACACGACTTAATCGGACAAGACCGGACAAACACGACCCAACGATATACGACTCAACCCGACAGCCTAGGTTTCCTCACCCTAAGCTCAGATACCATAATCTGTAACACCCCGATCCCCTAGGAAATATTACTGTGCCGTAGACCCTCTCCGTGAGGATCTACCAGGCTAAATTCAGAAACAAGACATCACATTACATATGACATGGCTGAATAACGAACCATTTGACCCATTTGGTCTTCACCACAAACACACAACTTAAAACTTCAAATACATCTCTCGTTCAAAATTCATACCCGCACAGGGATCAATACACTCACAAACTCATGCAACAGAAAATACGACAGCGGAAACAACAATACAATGAATTCCGACTAACTGCACCCAGAACTGGCCTTCAAGTGATCAGTATCACTTGTCTCCCATCATCCTTCGTACCGGTCCTGTGTTTTGCTCCCCAAGAACCTGCATGGACCTGGACGCAATACAGACATCCACCCCCCCCCCAATTACTCGGGGGTTAACAAAATTTCACTATTTTTCTAGTACAAGTATAAAGTGCGAATACGAGCCATGCACAACAGGATCTAAAAATATAATAAACGAGAATAGCCAACCAGTTAACGTAATAGTAAACTCCCGAGATAATTCACTTGAGTAAAACAGTTCGAACCATAAAAGGTAGGAATGAAACCAATATACATCTTGCAACACATTTTAAGATCTCGAGAGTTTGAAATATTTGGGGTTGAAGAATCCTCAACTTAGCGAAAACCACTTAGGGACACAGCCTAACGATTATTTTCCAAAATACAAATCCGATCACAAAACTCGGGGTTCACGACTCAATCATCCACACTAACTTACTCCCAAGGATTATTCGCATCCCGTGCTAGCAAGCCACGAACCTCGGATGCTCCCACAGAACATATCCTAGTGAATAACCCAATGGGAAACCACACAGTATCACATATCACCATAACAACAGTCACGTAAACAACTCAGAGACCACAGCTCTGCCACATAACCATAACATACGTTCATAGTTACCCTGGCATCGTGCTAGAAAGCCGCGAACCTCGGAGCCTCCTCGAGACATACCCAGTTTGGGTAACTTATGACACGTACGTCACACAACCAAACTTCAACCATAAGTTATCCTGGCATCGCGCTAACAAGCTACGAACCTTGGAGTCTCCGCATCGACATACCCGGTTTGGATAACCCCACAAGTTATCCTAGCATCGGGTTTGCAATCCACGAACCTAGGAATCTCTGCAGGACATACCGGATTGGATAACCTCATGGCCCAAACATATCACAATCAATAATAACCCTGATCCATACTAGCAAGAATGGATCCCAGAGGCTCCAACGAACCCTACCCGGTGGGACATCACTTCTCAACAATCACATACCAACGAATTACACATCATCACATATTTACCAACAAGCACATGTATCCACACACACACCCTGACAAAAGGGATAAAGATTTACGTCCACAAGCGACACATTCGCACACAACTACCTCACACGAGAACAGAGTATCCCAGTATACCACATTATTGCACATATTCGGCAAAGTACTTCATTCACAAAACACATAAGTTGTTTTAACGAGAAATCCTTATTGAAAATATACCGCTTCTTTTAATAGTTCATTAAAAACATTTAAATTACATGTATAGTCAATTACCAACTATTACATCTACGAAACACGAAGTGTATGGGCAAGATACTTGCCTCGAAAATCGACACGCAAATACTCCGATGAACACGGCTTGATCGGTGAACCATGACAACCTACAACCTATGAAGAAACAATGGAAACACGATCACTACGCATATAGAAACCAATTACAACAGTAAACGCACCCAACACCTGAAGGGAAAACCATTGAGATATTTAATCGAACATTAAATGTTCACAGTTCCTCAAGAACACCCAGATCATCAACGGGGTTGAACGAATCGAAACTATGAATATACAATCCATAAAACATGATCAATAATAATGTTTAACAAAGATCGATTCATAAAAACCAGATTACAAACGAGATCAAGAACAAAAGCTCCAAAAAGGTCAACTTTAGGGAAATCAAGAAAATACCTCGATCCGACGAAGAACAACCGATAGATGATGTTACAATCACCTAACAACCCCAAAATACGTTGGAAATTGAGTAGAACCAACCAAGAATCCAAACCCTAGCCTCACCCATCCTTCGACCGCGAGAAGAGGAGAAGAAAGGGAGAAAATGAGGTGAAACCCGTCGCCCTGCTATTAAATAGTTGGACGTGTTACGGCCGTAACACATAGGGCATTACGGCCGTAACCCAACTCTCGAGTTTTCTGCCCAAAATGCATAGGTGTGTTACGGCCGTTACCAATAAGGCACTACGGCCATAACATTCACCACCTTACGGCCGTAACATATTGCTGGTTACGGTCGTAACCTGCATTCTGACAGCAGATTCCAGCCTGCTGCCCGACCAGCCCCAAACGACCCTGAAATGCGATGATTCAGAAAATTCAACATAACGCTTACAAAGGATTCTCAACAACGAACAAAAGCGTTAAACGAACATGCGATTCCAACAACAGAAGGTAAGTAAAAATAGTAGAAAAACGAGTACCCAAAACTTTGGGAATTACAATACGACCCAAATATCCAAAAAATCACGATGCGAGATCGAATAACAATTCCGAAGTTCTCAACATGACCACAAATGATAAATGAACTTGTAGGAACGACAAACTAACAGTTCCGAGCAAGATTCACAAGAATCGGGCCCAAATACGGAAAAATCGCAAAAATATGCCGATTAAACCGAAACAATACCAAAACTCGCTCGAATGACAAAAAGTGCAGAACAAAACATGTCCAAAATGTGTCAATGAACACAAGCGAGTCGCTATAATCGAAAAATATAGGAATGAAAAATACGGGTATTACAAAAATAACCCCTCCACATAGGAATTTCAATCGCCCCCTTTCTACAGTATAAGTCCTGGTTCGACCATCGTGTGTTCTTTCCTTAGTTGATCTTGATCAATAGTTCAATCCTTCTGGAAAGGAATTGTTTGTTGCACTATTAATCAATATTATTTGTTAGGATCTAGCAATCCGCCTTGGGCAAATTGTTTGTGTGTGGATCATGGGAAGAGGAAGGTGATATCTGCCAGCTTATCTGGATATAGATCAGTTCATCACATTAAGGTAATTCGACTAACCCAATTCAATTAAATAATTGAATTACTGCATGAGATCCGTGATTGAGTTTTTTTACTTTATTTATTCTGCTGCATTTTTATTATTAGTATAAACTGCTTTATTATTTTTAATGTAAACTTCAGGAAAATCCATTTAACAATAAATAGTGATATTATTGTCATGTTATACTACTTTTATTATTGTTATAAATTGTTGTAATTGTTTTGCATTTCTGTTTTAAACATCTGAAAAAACTATTTGATAATAAATAGTGTTGATATTGTCCTGTTAAACTGCTTTAATTTTACTGTACACCGGTCTTTTATGTCAATTTGGGATTTTTTTAAAGAGAACATTATCAAATTGGTCCCGTATGTGGGACTAATTGGCCAAAAAGCCCCGTCTGTCTCCGGCGAATCAAAAAACCCCACATCTTCTCCTGTTTTCGCCAATTTAGTCCTCCGTCGCCGGCCGAAGTATTTTCCGGCCATCGGAGCTGACGCGGAAGACACGTGGCTGACACCTGGCAAAAATAATGGGTTCATATCAGGCCATGCGGGAAAGATAATACAAACTTGTGATAATAAAAAATAATAATATAATTAATAATAAAAACTATTGTTCATTTTCACAAAATAATAATAAAAATGATAAAAAAATATAAAAGCCTAAAAAATATAGAAAAAAATCTAAAAAAGTTCTAGAATTTTTATAATTACCTAAAGTTCCAAATGAACAGTAGTTTTTATATTTTTAGGCTTTTATATTTTTAGATTTTTATAAAAAAATCTAAAAAAGTTCCAGAATTTTAGATTTTTTTATATTTTTTAGGCTTTTATATTTTTTTATCATTTTTATTATTATCTTGTGAAAATGAACAGTAGTTTCTTTATTATTAATTGTATTATTATTACAAGTTTGTATTATCTTTCCCACATGGCCTGATATGGACCCATTATTTTTGCCACGTGTCAGTCACGTGTCGTCCACATCAACTCCGATGGCCGGAAAATACTCCGGCCGGCGATTGAGGATTAAATTGGCGAAAGTACAGGGAAAATGTGGGGTTTTTTGATGCGCCGGAGACAGACGGGGTTTTTTGACTAATTAGTCCCACATACGGGACCAATTTGATAATTTTCTCTTGTTTTATTATATGTTTGATAATAAACAGTGTTGTTATTGTCCGGTCACAATGCTTATATTGTTGTAATACAATGCCCTTGCTATTTTTGCATTTCAGTTTGAATTTTTGAATACATTATTTACATAATTAACGAATAGAAGAATAGAAAAAGATTTGATGATCATAAAGCCGCTCAGGTTGGCTAAAAGTTGGGGCCTCAATAGAACTTATCAGAAAAAAAAAACACCTTTCTGGAAAAAAAACCATTCAAAGATTAAAAAAGTACCCGAATATTGGGAAGAAAAAGAAGCCATATAGTATCTAACAGTCCTATGGTAATACTCCTCTCGTCCCTATTATAAGTCCCTTTTTACAAGATTGAAAGGGTCCAAATTTTAAGTCTCTTTGCCTAACTTTCTATAATTATTCAAGAGCGTTTACAAAAACACACTTTATTTTATCTCCAAATAAAGAAAAAACATATGATGGTTCATATTCCAACACATACATTTACTCTTTATCTCTCTCTCTCCATAAATATTTTATCTATATATCTATATATACTTAAAAAATGAGTTTCTGCCATAAATGCTTAGCATTAATGTAATTTTATCTATATATTTATATATAAGGACTAAGTAGGAAAGTATTATTTTTAAAACACCTTTCTATAACTTTAACTAGCTTATGGTCTGGATGAATTAATTAAAAAGGACTTGTAATACCGACCGGAGTGAGTACTTCGCAGTAATGTCATCATTTAGTACAGTTGATATATCAAGTGGAGGGAAACTAAACCAACCATCCCACTACGAAATATATGAGAAATCATCATAAAAAAACCCTATGCAGGACAGCATGACAACGAGAAATTGTTTTCGAAGGCACGTTCATCGATCGCCTCAATAAGAAGTCAACAATATAAGAACAGTCGGATTAATTGATTCTGAAGCTTATGCCACTATCTATAGAAATTAGCTTCCTCAATTTAATTGCAATGTGGTAACCGCAATCAACTCCGCCTAGTGTAATATCCGGATTAATTATTGAGTATTTCATCTGTATTTGAACCCTGTATTATTCGGAATTGTGATATCGATAATTGAAGTGTGATATTTCTCGTATTTGTATCCTTGTACATGAGTATGGCAACATATAAATTTTCCTCATGCAAATACGTGATAACGTACGTTAAGAAGGAAGCTTAATGTACGTTATCAGTCATAGTTAGCGTACGCTACGAATGTAGCGTATCGTGCGTTAACCAGCCAATAATTGAGCTGGACGGCTAGCACATGCGCCAGCCGGACATGGGTCCGGATAAGATTTCTGCGGATGAACCTGGACACTTTTGAAGTCAACGATTGTTAACGTACGCTAAGGAATGTGTCTAACGTACGCTAATGTGTGCTACTTACATACGTAACCTGATGGTGTAACTTACATAATCGAGTTCAAAAATGAGGACAGTTAACTATCGGTGACGATAGCGTACGCTAAGTATATTGGGTAGCGTACGCTAAGAGACTAACGTACGTTATGCATGAAGGCTAACGTACGTTAAGGCCAGAAAATTATAAATAAGACATCACCCCATTTCATTTCAGGTCGTTTGTTTCCCTTAGCCTTCATTATACTTCGTGCCCAGAGAGATCCCAGCCTCCTTAAACACATATAAACCATCTCTACTTGATCATTGAAGATTGGAGATTACTTATACTTGATCATTGAAGTGGAGAATCATTTTGGATTGACAAACAAGCAACCAGAGTTGGATTCTACCTATTGTCTCGGTGTTTTCTTCATCTTAAGGTATGTTAATACTATCTCCAACCTTGGATTCGTGTTTTTAAGGATATGATGATCATGCTATCAAGATATTAAGTTCCATTGATGAATTATTCAACCAGACATCATGTTTAGAAGTTGGGATGATTATACTTAAGATATCATTGTTGAAAACATCATAGTTGGAATCATATTACAACAAATGATGAGAGTAATGTTCTGAGATTGATTATCTGTATTGAATAGCATTGCCATATTGATCGTAGACTTAGAGTTAATATTACTTTTGTTAAACGGACTTAAGAAAGAATCAGCGAAGTTGTATCCTTTCTTATGAGTTGGAATTGTTAGTTCATCTTTGCGTTGAAGTCTGAATGAAATGACGATATTGGAATCTAGCGCATCAACCTTAGATCACCGAACTTCACATCAGAATTGTAATCGAGATTGCATATGGTGTTGTGATGATATACGTATCCTTGAATTTTGAAGATGTTTTAATCCGTAAGATCATTCATAATTGTACGAGCATGTTATGTATGGGGATAACGTACATTAATCACTGAGGATTTCGTAAGCTTCAACACAAATCGAGACAGTCGTCTGCCTAGTAAGAACTGTCATATGTGTAATATCCGCATTTTTCTTTCCTTTGTATTTTTATTTTTGATGTATTTCTCGATCGTAGTGACCCTCGTGTATCTTTTAGTGTATCCTTCCTGTCATCTGTTGAACTGTGTTCTCGTTATTGTTGTGCGGAACCGCCATTTCGGGGTTGCCGTGGATCCATTTCGTGTTATTGGTTACCAAATATTGATTCCTATTGCTTTTATTCTCTTCCCGGATCATTTTTCATCATTTAGGACACAAAAGGGGGTGTGGGCCGCGGCTCAAGGTGTGTGCGCCGCGGCACATGTAACACCCCCAAGACATTCAGGGCATATTACAGCGCCGTGGACCCCACACCATGGAATCCACCAGGCTAACGTACCAAACATGACATACGACAACGACAAACCATCATAAACAAAACGACAAGCTAAATAAAAGACTATAACCGACAAATAAAATTCTGACATCAAAACCATTATCCCAAAACGGGAACACAACATTAACAAATTCAAATCGGAAGTACTCGAGTACTTAAACAAATTTTATAATACAGAATCCCAAATTCAGACATCAATAACAATTCGACTGACAAGACACCAATAATCAACTTCTGGACAATATCATGCTTGCCCATCATCCTCATACGGCTCGGGTACTCGCTTGTCCCCACGATCAATACCTGAAATACAAAAAGTATTTCCCCCATTTAAGGGGTTAGCGACAACTGCTAGTGCAAGTACAATCCATTTGAACTACATTCTAATCAGATGAATATATGCGCCACAAAGTCATTTTAGAAAATATTTTATATTCCGAAATATTTATGATGTACAAACACAAAACACATTATCTCCAACAAATCATAATTCAAAGTTAACCGTTGGCACGAGACTCACGGCCCTTTGTACCCATGAGCCCCGTCGGACATCCCTGGGTGGCTAACCACAGTTCACGATACGCACACTCACGGCAATACGTATCCCTAGAGGCCCCGCCGGACCATCCCTAGGTGAACATACACATAACCATCCACAACAACCACGATACAGCCATAATTCAAATACTAGAACATGTAAACAAATGTAAAGTACTTGCCTTTGAGACATTCTTGAAGAAACGGAGATGAAGCACGACTACGAACGGTCCCGGTGGAAAGCGGCAGTTCTAAGCGAAGGACCAATACGATTCGGTCCCAACGGACAACAATACTCTAGTGGAAAACACCCATAACCCGATTACATAATACGATAATGGACGATCAATTGATACGGGCGAGGTTTACGCAAAATCTCCCGTATTGATAATTCGCGGATTAAAATCAAGGAAATTGGATTTGGAATCACTCAATAATCACAATCGGTGAAGAATATCATAATATACTGGAATAATTCGAGTCCAATTAGCAAAACCCGGAAAAACCCCCAAATTTGACGAGTTAGGGTTCTAGACGAAAATACCTTGATTTCGGATGATGGATGACGATTATGCTGATGATAATATGTTAGCACGACTCTCGGTGATGGAATTTGAAGAGAACTCGATCGGGACCGGTGGAAATCGTCTCGAGGTCGCACGTCGAGAAAAGCGAAGGGAAAAGAATAAAGCTATTGCTCTGAATCGCGCATTGGGCTTATATAATTTGTGAAGTTAGCGCACGCTAAGCGCCATATGTAGCGTGCGCTAACGGGGCGCGATAGGTCGATGGCTCTTTGCCACCATTCGTTAGCGTACGCTAACAATAGGGGTTAGCGTCGCTAACCGCTTATCGGTAGCGCACACAAGGAAAGCAGGTAGCGTGCGCTACCTACACGAAGTTCGGCCTTTGCGATGTCACATCGGTGATGGCGATGTCGAGGGTATAAAATTCGAAACGCATGACGAGACCAGAATACAGGAACATAGACGCGAAGCATACAAGACAACGGAGCTAAGCGCTGAAAGAAAATACAATTCCGACCACCGGAGGGTCCGTAATACGACAACAAAACTAAGATTCCCTAAACTATTAGGAAATTACAAAAATGGCCCAAGTGCCCGAAAATCACGAAACGACGTCGGATTTACAAACCGAAAGTCTCCACACGACCAACTCAACCATACGAACTTGTACAAACCAAGAAACAACAAAAACGAATGAGTTTTACAAGAATCGAACGTTCATAAGGCAAAACATGCCATAAAACGAAATTACGTGAAAACATCGTCAAAACTCATCCAAATGGAAAAACTCCAAGAACAAAATAGATTCAAAATGTCGAAACGGTTACAAGCGAGTCAATAAAAATAGACATACACCAAAAATGGAAACTGCTAAAACTGGAAAAATTACGGATATTACATTCTCCCCCTCTAAAATAAAGTTTCGTCCCGAAACTTAAGAATCAAAAAGCTCGGGGTATCTCGAACGCATATCCTCCTCTATCTCCCACGTTGCTTCTTCTACTCCGTGCCTCGACCATTGCACCTTAACCAAAGGAATGGTTTTGTGCCTTAACTGCTTGTCACGACGCTCCAAAATTCTGACGGGCCTCTCTTCAAACGTAATATCCTTCTCGATCTCCACGTCCCAAAAGTCAATAACATGGGACGGGTCCGGAACGTACTTCCTCAACTGGGAAACGTGAAACACGCTATGAACATGACTCAGCGACGGAGGTAACGCCAAACGGTACGCTAACTCACCGACTCTCTCTAATACCTCGAAAGGTCCAATATATCTCGGGCTGAGTTTCCCCTTCTTCCCAAAACGGAAAACTCCTTTCGTCGGAGACACTCTCAACAGAACATGATCTCCCACTTCAAACTCCAAAGGTCTACGCCTAATATCCGCATAAGACTTTTGTCGACTCTGAGCAGCCAACATCCTCTTTCTAATCAATTCAACTTTCTCCCTCGTCTCCAACACAAGGTCCGGCTCGGTGCCAACCAAATCGGACGGCTCATCCCAACATATCGGTGATCGGCAACGTCGGCCATAAAGTGCTTCGTACGGTTCCATCTTAATCGACGCGTGCCAGCTATTATTATAAGTAAACTCAATTAAAGCCAAATGATCCTCCCAGTCACTACTCCAATCTAACGCACACGCACGCAAAAAATCCTCGAACGTCTGAATGGTACGTTGATCGCCATCGATGCAGGGATGGAACGAAGTGCTCAAACGTAACTGTGTCCCCAATGCCTTATGTACCGCCTGCCAAAAATGCGATACAAATCGGCCATCTCTATCCGAAATAATGGTCTTCGGCGTACCGTGAAGCCTCACTATCTGAGTGATAAAAATACGAGCCAACTTTTCCGGACCCCAAGTAACCTTGATGCCCAGAAAATGTGCCGACTTAGTCAGTCGGTCTACAATCACCCACACCATATTCATACCAGTCTTCGTCCTCGGCAAACTCGTGACAAAATCCATAGAGATATCCTCCCACTTCCACTCCGGGATGGGAAGCGGTTTCAACAGCCCGGCTGGCCGCTGATGCTCAATCTTGACTTGCTGACAAGTCAAACACTTAGCCACAAACTGGACTACCTCTTTCTTCATATCGTTCCACCAGAAATTTTTCCTCAGATCTTTATACATTTTACTCGAGCCCGGGTGGACTGAGTAAGGTGATGCATGAGCCTCTCGCATAATACTCTGTCTCAATTCCGAGTCGTTCGGAATACACAACCGACCTCGGAATCTCAACACTCCGTCCTCATGAATAACAAATCCCGGGGCTTTCCCCTTCCCTACACTCTCTCGAAGCTGAATACACATCGGGTCCTCCAACTGTCCCGATTTTATGTCGTCGACCAAAGATGAAGAAATCTCAAGAGTACGCAACTGCCCGGAACTCTCTGGCAGTACAACCTCAATGCTCAACCTCGTAAACTCTCGCTGAAGTCCCGACTGGGCCGTGAGTAACTCAAGTGACCGAAGCGATACCGATTTCCGGCTCAAGGCATCTGCTACCACATTAGCCTTGCCCGGATGATAAAGGATCTCGAGATCGTAATCCTTAATCAATTCCAACCATCTCCTATGTCTCATATTAAGCTCCTTCTGCGTGAAAATGTACTTCAGGCTCTTGTGATCGGTGAAAATCTGACACGACGAGCCATACAAGTAATGACGCCAGATCTTCAACGCAAATACAACTGCAGCCAACTCAAGATTGTGTGTAGGGTAATTCAATTCATACGGTTTCAACTGACGGGAAGCATAGGCAATCGTCCTCCCGTGCTGCATAAGTACGCATCCGATCCCTTGGCCCGAAGCAT
This sequence comes from Orobanche coerulescens, assembly GCA_033398695.1. NCBI lineage: Eukaryota > Viridiplantae > Streptophyta > Magnoliopsida > Lamiales > Orobanchaceae > Orobanche > Orobanche coerulescens. The sequence continues at coordinate 115,097,878 of CM065807.1, read as the reverse complement.
CACTATAAACGGAGAAACCATCATTACCACTCGGTAAAGCCAAAACGGGAGCGGTCGTCAACCGCTTCTTCAACTCCTCAAAACTATTCTGCCTCACATCGGTCCACCCAAACTTCTCTGACTTCTGTAACAACTGAGTCAGCGGTCGAGCGAGCTTAGAGAACCCCTCGACGAATCTGCGGTAATACCCGGCTAATCCCAGAAAACTGCGGACCTCTTTCACATTCTTGGGCGGCGCCCAATCCAACACTGCCTCTACCTTATGCGGATCCACACGAACACCCTCGGCCGAGATCACATGACCGAGAAACATAACCTCCCGTAACCAAAACTCGCACTTTGAGAACTTTGCAAAAAGATGCTGAGTTCTCAAAATGTCTAACATAATATGTAAATGACGGGCATGCTCCTCCTCGTTCCTCGAGTAAATCAGAATATCGTCGATAAAGATGACTACACATTTATCGAGGTACTCGATAAAGACTTTGTTCATAAGCTGCATGAACACGGCTGGGGCGTTGGTTAGCCCAAAAGGCATAACCACAAACTCGTAGTGTCCGTATCTCGTCCGAAAGGCCGTCTTCGGAATATCGGTATCCTTCACTCGGAGCTGATAATACCCCGATCTCAAATCAATCTTCGAAAACACAGTTGCCCCTTGCAACTGATCAAACAAGTCATAAATCCTCGGGAGCGGATACTTGTTTTTGATGGCCACTTTGTTCAACTCTCGGTAGTCGATACACAAACGAAGTGACCCATCCTTCTTCTTCACAAACAGGACCGGTGCGCCCCAAGGTGAAGCACTCGGTCGAATATACCCCATGTCTAGCAACTCTCCCAACTGTTTCTTCAACTCAAGCATCTCGGCAGGCGCCATACGGTATGGCGTCTTAGAAATCGGGGCTGCCCCCGGCTCTAAATCGACGGTAAACTCAACTTCTCGATCCGGCGGCAAACCCGGCAACTCGTCTGGAAAAAGATCAGGATACTCACACACTACCGGAATAGACGAGAGCTCGACTCCCCCTTCTTCCGATCTCAAATCGTAGCACCAATAGCCCGTGCAACCTCCTCGAAGGATTCTCACCGCCCTCAAGGCGCTGATTAGTAATCTCTGGCTACTCCGCTTACGCCCCACAAAAGAATGCTCGGTACCGTCAGAGGCTAACATCAACACAGTCCTCGATCTATAATTCATGATCGCCCCATGACGGTCCAACCAATCCTCACCCAGAATCAAATCCTCATCTCTAATATCTACCGCAATCAGATTAGAAGGCTAATCCCTCCCCGCGATACTCACAGAAAAATCTCTAATCTCACGATCCCCCACGATGCTATCCCCGCTAGGAAGTTTAACAACAAAAGGCTCACAAGCAACAAGGCAATCAACATGCAGACGACGCACACAATCCATAGATATAAAAGAATGCGTAGCACCAGAATCGAACAATACGGAAACAGGATGATCAAGGATGTGGACGGTACCTGTAGCCACCGTCGCGTCAGGATCTCCGGCTCGCCTCATCTCATACACACGGGGCGGAAAAGACCCCGCACTAGAAGCTCCCCCTCTAGAAGGCTGACCACGACCTCGACCTCTACCAAAACTCTGCTGCGGCTGAGGAAGCTGTCAGTGCACGATTCACACTCGGCTCTCCGCGGTGCCTTGATATCGAGTAATGCTGGAGCCCGAGCTGCATCCGTACAAAACTTAGCACGATGACCCATACGACCACAAGCAAGACACTGAATCAGAGGCCTATCACACTCACTCATCATGTGGCCCGGACGACTGCAGTTGAAGCACTTAGGACCACGAAAGGAACCAGCAGGAGCAGACCTAGAACCGTTTCCTCGACCAACTGATGGCGACTGACTCCCGAAGACTCTCGAACCAGACTGAGCCTTCGGATACCCTCCTGACTTGCCTCCCGAAAACTGACCAGAGGTCTTCTACTTCTTTCCTTCAACTGCCGTCTCTGTCGCAGAAAACGACATCTCGTAAGCCATCACTTTATTCTGATATTCCTTCAAAGTTGTGCACCCAAGACCAGACATGTAGTGGCGCACCCTCGGTTTCATTCGCATATCAAAGTGGCGGATCTTATCAAGCTCATCGCGGACTTGGTTTCTCACATAATGTAACTGTTGATTGGAGTCTTTGATAGCTTGAGACATAGGGACATCTTGGGGTTTAGCCTCAAAGAAGGCTCGGATTCTCCCCTCTTTCACTGGCCAAGGACAGAATTCGTCTTCCATCAGATCCCGAAACTCTGCCCACGTAGCTGCTCGGTCACGCGGTTTCACCGCTTGCCACCACGTTGCTGCCTACTTGGCAAGAAAGTACTGAGCAATGGGTACTTTCCTCTCCTCGGAACAATTAGCAGCCTCAAACACTTTCTCCATCTCGAATAGCCAATTCTCCCAACCAGAAGGGTCGGAAGCACCATCAAACTGCGGAGGACGCATACGAATCACGTCCTGAAGTATCTTATCATTGCCGTATCCAGTAGGCGGAACCGGGTTGGCATTAGCTTGGCCGACTAAAACGGCCTGAGTCAGTAGCGTCATCTGGTTCGCTACTTGCTGCAAAATGTTGGCCACTCCAACATTCTCGTGTGAATTACCGGAGCTAGCAGACTGGTCCTGCTGACCTCCGGAACTAGGGGGAACACTGTTCGACAAGGAAGGCATCGCCGAACCAGTTCCCAAGTGATCGGACATGGCTGCCCCACCGTCTGCGCTACGTCCCCTACCGCGTCCGCGACCGCGTCCGCGTCCTCTACCAGCAGGAATTCTGAAGAAGCAACGGGTAAGTACAATTCAAACGCAAAACGCAATAAGATACCAAGACAGGAATAGGACATAACGATGAAATGAGTCAAGTTAGGAAAACTTACGAGCACCGGCGTACTGAGATGATGGCATAGCAGCGATACTGTCCCAAAAACGACACTTAACTAGACCCAAATAACCGACAGCCTAGGTATCCATAAACCTAAGCTCTGATACCATATTCTGTAACACCCCCAAGACATTCAGGGCATATTACAGCGCCGTGGACCCCAGACCGTGGAATCCACCAGGCTAACGTACCAACCATGACATATGACAATGACAAACCATCATAAACAAAACGACAAGCTAAATAAAAGACTATAACCGACAAATAAAATTCTGACATCAAAACCATTATCCCAAAACGGGAACACAACATTAACAAATTCAAATCGGAAGTACTCGAGTACTTAAACAAATTTTATAATACAGAATCCCAAATTCAGACATCAATAACAATTCGACTGACAAGACACCAATAATCAACTTCTGGACAATATCATGCTTGCCCATCATCCTCATACGGCTCGGGTACTCGCTTGTCCCCACGATCAATACCTGAAATACAAAAAGTATTTCCCCCATTTAAGGGGTTAGCGACAACTGCTAGTGCAAGTACAATCCATTTGAACTACATTCTAATCAGATGAATATATGCGCCAAAAAGTCATTTTAGAAAACATTTTATATTCCGGAATATTTATGATGTACAAACACAAAACACATTATCTCCAACAAATCATAATTCAAAGTTAACCGTTGGCACGAGACTCACGGCCACCGTACCCCGCAGAGCCCCATCGGACATCCCTGGGTGGCTAACCACAGTTCACGATACGCACACTCACGGCAATACGTATCCCTAGAGGCCCCGTCGGACCATCCCTAGGTGAACATACACATAACCATCCACAACAACCACGATACAGCCATAATTCAAATACTAGAACATGTAAACAAATGTAAAGTACTTGCCTTTGAGACATTCTTGAAGAAACGGAGATGAAGCACGACTACGAACGGTCCGGGTGGAAAACGACGGTTCCTAAACGAAGGACCAATACAGTTCAGTCCCAACGGACAACAATACTCTAGTGGAAAACACCCATAACCCCGATTACATAATACGATAATGGACGATCAATTGATACGGGCGAGGGTTTACGCAAAATCTCCCCGTATTGATAATTCGCGGATTAAAATCAAGGAAATTGGATTTGGAATCACTCAATAATCACAATCGGTGAAGAATATCATAATATACTGGAATAATTCGAGTCCAATTAGCAAAACCCGGAAAAACCCTCAAATTTGACGAGTTAGGGTTCTAGACGAAAATACCTTGATTTCGGATGATGGATGACGATTATGCTGATGATAATATGTTAGCACGACTCTACGGTGATGGAATTTGAAGAGAACTCCGATCAGGACCGGTGGAAATCGTCTCTGAGGTCGCACGTCGAAGAAACGAAGTGAAAAGAATAAAACTGCTGCTCTGAAACTACCCGCTGGGCTTATATAATTTGTGAAGTTAGCGCACGCTAACTGCCATATGTAGCGTGCGCTAACGGGGCCGCGATAGGTCCAGTGGCTACTGCCACCATTCGTTAGCGTACGCTAACAATAGGGGGTTAGCGTACGCTAACTGCTTATCAGTAGCGCACGCAAGGGAAACAGGGGTAGCATGCGCTACCTACATAGCAGTTCAGCACTGCTGATGTCACATCAGCAGTAAGCTGCTGTCGAGGGTATAAAATTCGAAACGCACAACAAGACCAGAATCCAGGAACATAGACGCGAAGCATACAAGACAACGGAGCTAATCGCTGAAAGAAAATACAATTCCGACCACCGGAGGGTCCGTAATACGACAACGAAACTAAGATTCCCTAAACTATTAGGAAATTACAAAAATGGCCCAAGTGCCCGAAAATCACGAAAAGACGTCGGATTTACAAACCGAAAGTCTCCACATGACCAACTCAACAATACGAACTTGTACAAACCAAGAAACAACGAAAACGAATGAGTTTTACAAGAATCGAATGTTCATACGGCAAAACATGCCATAAAACGAAATTACGTGAAAACATCGTCAAAACTATCCAAATGGAAAAACTCCAAGAACAAAATAGATTCAAAATGTGGAAACGGTTACAAGTGAGTCGATAAAAATAGACATACACCAAAAATGGAAACTGCTAAAAATGGAAAATTTCGGATATTACAGCACACACATTTCTCCAGTTGTTGGCCGAGCGGACTGTACTGTGTGCCGCGGCGCACCCGTCCGGTGCCGCGGCACACCGCTGAAGTCGAGCCGCGCACACCCGTCGGTGCCGCGGCACGTTGCAGTGGCATTTTCGGCCAAAACCCGATCTGCACGTGCCGCGGACATGTCACTGAAATGCGGACACTGCCGAACCCTGGGAGTAATTTTTTGGCCTGTGCCGCGGCACACAATGCGGTCAACCCTCTATAATTGTGTTGTTTTGAGCGAGAACAGCTCATTTCCTTCTTCTTCCATTGACGCGAGAGAGAGTGAGAGAGGAGGAGAGCTTCTCATCATTCATCAATTGGGGGTCAATTTTCATCATTCTTCTTCGGTTGTGAAGCCCAGATAATCAATCTAATGCGTGTTCTAAAAATCTAAGTACTTGAATCTTCAAGGTAATATCTCTTGGAACCCTACCTTTTGGTTAATTGGGGATTTTGGGGTTTTTGTCCGATTCTTTCCGTTTTGTTGGTGGATTCTTGATGAATACGATTAATATTGTTAGTATCATTAACTTTCCTATGGATTCATGGTATATTTCGTGATTTTTACGGAATCGAGAGGGTTTGGTTGTGGTCCGCCCTCGTTGTTATTTTTGTACGAATATACATGAATCATAGGCGGGTTCTCGGGGGTATTCCATTTCCATATTCGTCTAGAGTTGGTTGTGATTATGTTCTTCAAATCGTTAGGTTCGGTTCTGTTGGTTCTTAACGTTCGTCGGTGATTATCCTTTCCGTTCGTTGCGTCATCAATTACTCAAGGCAAGTATTTTTGGAAATCTTTATGCTTAACGTGAAATGGTAATGTATATTGTGTGTGCTTTACTCACCTCGGGAGGGTCCGACGGGGCCTCGAGGGAATCTATGGCTTCGTCCTGGATTCATGAGTTTGATTCGCTAGCTAGCTCGGGAGGGTCCTTAGAGGCTTCGAGTGGGATTCGTGGCTTCGTCCCGGTCCTAGGTGACGTGTGGTGCTTGATTTGTTTTATGAATGTGGCCAGCTCGGGAGGGTCCTTAGAGGCCTCGAGTGGGATTCGTGGCTTCGTCCCGGTCCTAGGCAAATTAATTGTGACTGTTTGTTTCCGGAAAAGACATGTCTGGTTTTGGTTTTTGAAATGATATTGGTGCATGTACTATGAAATGTGTAAGCGATTGGTTGCCTTGATTACTTGTACTAGCGTAATTGCTAACCCCTATGGGGACCCGTTTTGGGGAAATTCTTATTATGGATTTCAGGTTATGATTATCCGGACGAGCGGGCACCTGGACAGTACGAGGACGTTGGCCAGGGTCGTTGACATGTGCATTTGGGTCTTTCTAATACTTTCGTCCATTTCGATTTGGTTGTTCTAATAATTATAAACTTATAGAGTGTATTCGCGAGTACTTAGGCTTTTCATTTCAAACTCCGTATTGTACTACTTTTAAATTGTTACATTGTTGGTTGATGATCATTTCGCCAGTTGCTCCGGGCGTAACTTTTTATGTCATATAATTAAATGTGTGTCCTCGCTAACCGGGATGGTTAGTCGAGTGGAGTTTTCTTGTTTGTAGCCTGGTGGGTCCCATGTGGGGGTCCACGGCGCTGTAATATACTCTAAATATCTCGGGGTGTTACAGAAAATGGTATCAGAGCTTTAGGTTTATGGATACCTAGGCTTGTTGGTTATTTGGGTCTAGTCGTGTTTTGTTTTGCACATTGTCACACCGCTGCCAGCATCTCAGTACTTCCAGTGCTCGTAAGTTTTCTTATTCGGCTCTTTTGTTTCTTGCATTGTATTTCCACTTTTGAATCGTAGTTGCTTTTCCTCCCTTACTCATCATCGATATACTTCTGTTATCTCTCAACATCGGTATGGATGCCGGAGGAAACCGTGATCGTGGTCGTGGTCGTGGTCGTGGACACGGCCGAGGACGTGGGGCAGCCGGTGGGGCGGCCACGTCGCATTCTTCGGGAGCCGGCAGTACCGGTGACCGTCACAGTCATGCTTCTTCTTAGGAGCGCGCCGATCTTGGTATTGCGGCTGTTATGCAGCAAATGGTTAACCAGATGGCGGCTATAGCTCAGGTAGTCCAGAACCCCGATCAGGCCCATGCTAATCGGGGCGGAACGGATCGCTGGCTTCAGGATGTCATCAAGATGCATCCTCCTCAGTTTTCGGGAGCTTCGGACCCGATCGGCTAGGAAGGATGGATCAAGGAGATATCTAAAGTCTTCATTGCCACCAACTGTCCCGAGGACCGCAAGGTCCCTATTGCCCAGTACTTTCTCACTGGGGACGCTATGGATTGGTGGGAAGCCGTGGGGCCCAAAGATCATGTTGCTTCGTGGGCCGAATTTCAGGAATTGATGGAGACTGAATATTGCCCGTGTCCGATCAGACAGGCTCGGGTACATGCTTTCTATGATGCTCAACCACGGGATATCCCCGTATCTCAAGCCATTGCCGATTTTAGCAAAGAATTGGGCTATGTGAAGACCCAAGTTGTCGAAGAGAGCGACAAAATTTTTCACTTTTCCAGGAGGATGAAACTGTCTATTTGGGACTATATGTCAGGACTCGTCTGCACTACTTTGAAGGATTATCAGAGTCGAGCTCTTGCTTATGATATGTCCGTGACGGCTAGTGATGTGGCTCGTGAGAGCAAGAAGCAGAAGTCGGCCGGAAATTTTTCTGGTCCCAAGAGCGGAGGCCAGCAGAAATCTCAACCTGTAAACATTTCTACGGGTGGTTCAGCTCGTTTCTCTGGGAGTTTCCGAAGTGTCGCCGGAACCTTCGTCCGGGACCCCAGATGCTTTAACTGTGGCAATCCAGGCCACGTGAACCGGGATTATCTTCGTCCACCTTTAACTTGTCATACTTGTGGTCAGTCGGGCCACAAGGCTTCTTTTTGCGAGAAGCTCAGACAGTTTCGCGGCGCCCGTTCTTCTCACCCAGCACCTACGGAGCCGAGTGTGAACCAGGGCTCATTCGCTCCGCCGCCACCGCCGAGTGCCGGCCGAGGTAGAGGTCGGGGTCAACCCGCTAGAGGAGAAGCTTCCAGTGTCGGCTCTGCCCAGCCGCGTATATACGAGATGAGGAGGACCGATGACCAGGGCTCTTTGTGGCGGCAGTACCGTTCATATCCATTCTCATCCTGTGGGTGTGCTTTTTGATTCGGGTGCTACGCATTCATTCATTTCTCTAGAGTGTGTACGTCATTTGAATCTCGACTGTTTGTCACCTTGCGAGCCTTTCATCATTAAACTTCCTAGCGGTGATAGAATTGTCGGTGATCGAGAAGTCCGGGACTGTTCTGTGTCTATTTGTGAGAGGACTTGGCTCTCTAATCTTATTGTCGTGAGTATCGAGGGTGAGGATTTGATTCTCGGGGATGATTGACTCGAGCGTCATGGTGCAATCATGAACTACCGCACGAGGATCATTACCATGTTAGCCGAGGACGGCACTGAACACTCTTTCGCGGGGCGAAAGAGAAACCAGAAGTTTGTTATTAACGCCTTGAAGGCGATGAAACTCCTGCGAAAGGGGTGTACTGGTTATTGGTGCTACGCCTTGAAGGCGGAGAATGGTGGAGTCGAGTTTTCGTCGATTCCAGTCGTTAGTGAGTTTCCTGATGTTTTTCGTGACAAGTTACCAGGATTGCCACCGGATCGTGAGGTCGAGTTTGCTATAGAGTTAGAGCCGGGCGCGGCTCTAATTTCGAAGGCGCCGTATCGCATGGCACCTTCAGAGATGGCCGAGTTGAAGAAACAGTTGAGTGAACTTCTTGAGTCGGGGTATGTTCGACCGAGCGCCTCACCTTGAGGCGCACCGGTCCTATTTGTGCGTAAGAAGGATGGTTCACTGCGTTTGTGTATCGACTATCGTGAACTGAACAAGGTGACCATCAAGAACAAGTATCCTTTGCCGAGGATTGACGACTTGTTCGATCAGTTGCAGGGAGCGGCGGTATTCTCAAAGATTGATTTGAGATCGGGGTACTATCAGCTCTGGGTGAGGGAGTCCGACGTGCCGAAAACAGCTTTTCGGACGAGATACTGACATTACGAGTTGTAGTTATGCCTTTCGGGTTAACTAATGCGCCGGCGGTGTTCATGCAATTGATGAACAAAGTCTTTATCGAGTATCTGGATAAGTGTGTCGTCGTCTTCATTGACGATATTCTTATTTATTCGAGGAATGAGGAAGAGCATGCCCATCATTTGCGGATAGTGTTAGACATTTTGAGGGCCGAGCAACTCTATGCGAAGCTCTCGAAATGTGAGTTCTGGCTGAAGGAAGTGATGTTTTTGGGTCACGTGATTTCAGCCGAGGGAGTTCGAGTGGATCCACAGAAGATTGAGGCAGTGTTGGATTGGGCACCGCCCACAAGTGTGAAGGAGGTCCATAGTTTCTTGGGTTTGGCTGGCTACTACCGTAGGTTCGTCGAGGGTTTCTCAAAACTAGCTTGGCCACTTACACAGTTACTCCAGAAATCCGAGAAGTTAAATGCGGAATGACGAGAGGCGATCAGCTTTGAGGAGCTGAAGAAGCGTTTGACTTCAGCTCCGGTTTTGGCGCTGCCATGTGGCAACGAGGGATTCGCCGTTTATAGCGATGCTTCGGGTCAGGGTCTTGGGTGCGTATTGATGCAGCACGGCAAGACCATTGCCTTTGCATCGAGACAGTTGAGGTCGTATGAGCTTAACTACCCTACTCATGATTTGGAGTTAGCGGCAGTCGTTTTTGCGCTCAAGATCTGGCGTCACTATCTTTTCGGCTCTACATGTCAGATTTTTACCGATCATAAGAGCCTGAAATACATATTTACTCAACGGGAGTTGAATATGAGGAAGAGGAGGTGGTTAGAGCTGATTAAGGATTATGACCTCGAAATCCTTTATCATCCGGGCAAGGCGAACATCGTGGCCGACGCCTTGAGCCGGAAAACGATTGCGTTGCGAACACTTGAGGTCTTTACGTCTCAGTCTGAGCTTCGGCAGACTTTGATCGAGTTAGATATTGAGGTTTTGTTGCCTGGGACTGTCGGGCAACTTCGTGCTTTAGAGATTTCGTCGTCTTTGATCGATGAAATTAAGCTGAAGCAGTTGGAGGATCCGATGATTACTCAAATCCGAGAGAACATTCTTAAGGGAAAGTCTCCTGGCTTTGTGATTCATGAGGATGGTGTTTTGAGATTCCAGAGTCGGCTTTGTGTACCGAATGACTTAGAGTTGAGGCAGAGTATTCTGCGCGAGGCCCATGCTACACCTTACTCCGTTCATCCTGGTTCGAGTAAGATGTACAAGGACCTAAGGAGGAATTTCTGGTGGAATGATATGAAGGAGGAGGTCGCGCAGTTTGTAGCGAAATGTTTGACTTGTCAGCAGATCAAAATCGAGCATCGGCCGACCGGGTTATTGCAGTCACTTCCCGTTCCGGAATGGAAATGGGAAGATATATCGATGGATTTCATTACGAGTTTGCCGAGATCGAGATCGGGCATGAATATGGTTTGGGTGATTGTTGATCGTCTGACCAAGTCGGCACATTTTCTAGGCATCAAGGACACTTGGGGCCCAGAGAAGTTGGCCCGTATATTTATCGCACAGATTGTGAGGTTTCACGGTACTCCGAAGTCTATTGTTTCGGATCGTGATGGCCATTTAGTATCACACTTTTGGCAGGCGGTTAATAAGGCGTTGGGTACTCGTTTGCGTTTGAGTACCTCTTTTCACCCCCAGTCAGATGGGCAGTCGGAGCGCACTATCCAGACATTTGAGGATATGTTGCGTGCTTGTGCTCTCGATTGGAGCAATGACTGGGAGGAGCATCTGCCATTGATCGAATTCACGTACAACAATAGTTGGCACACGTCGATTCGGATGGCACCGTATGAGGCACTCTATGGGCGGCGATGTCGATCACCGATTTGTTGGAATGAGGCATCCGATTTAGTCGGGACCGAACCGGATGTCGTTTTAGAAACGAGGCAGAAGATAGAATTAATTCGAGAACGGATGTTGACTGCCCAGAGTCGACAGAAGTCATATGACGATGTCCGTCGTCGACCTTTAGAATTCGATGTGGGAGACCACGTTTTGCTAAAGGTGTCACCGACGAGAGGAGTTTTTCGCTTCGGGAAGAAAGGGAAGTTGAGTCCGAGATTTATTGGGCCCTTCGAGATTCTTGAGCGAGTCGGTGATTTGGCATATCATTTGGCGCTACATCCGGCCTTGAGTCGTGTTCATAGCATTTTCCACGTTTCCCAGCTGAGGAAATATGTCCCGGATCCGAATCACGTCATCGATTATGGTGAGATTGATGTCGCCGAGGATATTACTTTTGAAGAACGTCCCTTGAAGATTTTGGAGCATCGTGAGAAACGATTGAGACATAAGACCATTCCCTTAGTCAAGGTGCAGTGGTCGAGGCATGGTGTCGAGGAGGCAACTTGGGAAACCGAGGATAGCATGCGTGTTAGGTACCCTGAGTTGTTTGTTTCTTAAGTTTCGGGAAGAAACTTGTTTTTAGAGGGGTAGAATGTAATATCCACATTTTTCTTTCCTTTGTATTTTTATTTTTGGTGTATTTCTCGATCGTAGTGACCCTCGTGTATCTTTTAGTGTATCCTTCCTGTCATCTGTTGAACTGTATTCTCGTTATTGTTGTGCGGAACCGCCATTTCGGGGTTGCCGTGGATCCATTTCGTGTTATTGGTTCCCAAATATTGATTCCTATTGCTTTTATTCTTTTCCCGGATCATTTTTCATCATTTAGGACCCAAAAGGGGGTGTGGGCCGCGGCTCAAGGTGTGTGCGCCGCACACACATTTCTCCGATTGTTGGCCGAGCGGATCAGTGTGCCGCGGCGCACCGCCCGTCGTGCCGCGGCACACCGCTGAAGTCGAGCTGCGGCACACCCGTCGGTGCCGCGTACGATCGTGTGGCATTTTCGCCAAAACCCGATCAGACCGGTGCCGCGGCACATGTCACTGAGCCATGCACACACCGCCGAACCACGAGTAATTTTTGGCACATGCGCCACACCTCAGCGGTGCCGCGGCACACAATGTGGTCAACCCTCTATAATTGTGTTGTTTTGAGCGAGAACAGCTCATTTCCTTCTTCTTCTTCCATTGACGCGAGAGAGAGTGAGAGAGGAGGAGAGCTTCTCATCATTCATCGATTGGGGGTCGATTTTCATCATTCTTCTTCGGTTGTGAAGCCCGGATAATCAATCTAACGCGTGTTCTACGAATCTAAGTACTTGAATCTTCAAGGTAATATCTCTTGGAACCCTACCTTTTGGTTAATTGGGGATTCTGGGGTTTTTTTTCCGATTCTCCGTTTTGTTGGTGGATTCTTGATGAATACGATTAATATTGTTAGTATCATTAACTTTCCTACGGATTCATGGTATATTTCGTGATTTTTACGGAATCGAGAGGGTTTGGTTGTGGTCCGCCCTCGTTGTTATTTTTGTACGAATATACATGAATCGTAGGCGGGTTCTCGGGGGTATTCCATTTCCGTATTCGTCTAGAGTTGGTTGTGATTATGTTCTTCAAATCGTTAGGTTCGGTTCCGTTGGTTCTTAACGTTCGTCGGTGATTATCCTTTCCGTTCGTTGCGTCATCAATCACTCAAGGCAAGTATTTTTGGAAACCTTTATGCTTAACGTGAAATGGTAATGTATATTGTGTGTGCTTTACTCACCTCGGGAGGGTCCGACGGGGCCTCGAGGGAATCTATGGCTTCGTCCTGGATTCATGAGTTTGATTCGCTAGCCAGCTCGGGAGGGTCCTTAGAGGCCTCGAGTGGGATTCGTGGCTTCGTCCCGGTCCTAGGTGACGTGTGGTGCTTGATTTGTTTTATGAATGTGGCCAGCTCGGGAGGGTCCTTAGAGGCCTCGAGTGGGATTCATGGCTTCGTCCCGGTCCTAGGCAAATTAATTGTGACTGTTTGTTTCCGGAAAAGACATGTCTGGTTTTGGTTTTTGAAATGATATTGGTGCATGTACTATGAAATGTGTAAGCGATTGGTTGCCTTGATTACTTGTACTAGCGTAATTGCTAACCCCTATGGGGACCCGTTTTGGGGAAATTCTTATTGTGGATTTCAGGTTATGATTATCCAGACGAGCAGGTATGTAACACCCCCAAAATATCCCGAGGTATTACAGTGCCATGAATCCCACATGGGACCCACAAGGCTAGTTAGAAAAATAGACATTTTAAGAAAATCACGATAAAACCTTAAATTCAAGGATTACATAACGTGAATCGAAATATTTAAGGGAAATGTAATTTGAAGTCCAATTATTACACAACAAAGGTTTTCTCAAAGAAAACAATTTATTCCAATTAAAACAGCGGCTAGAAATAATCCCAACACCGCTCAAGTCTGACCGGACCCCTCGGGAACGTCCTGCACATGATGAACAATTTTACCTGGTATGACGAGTCATACCAGGTAACCAGGGTCAGAGAATGCATACCAAATAACAACTACTAACAACGATATACGACATCTTTACAATCAAAGTACCTAGTAATCACAGGGAATATTTCATCACTTAACCGACGAGTCTTTCTCTTTAACACATAAGCCCCCAAGGTCGCAACCAAGGGTCACGGAAGTATCCACACGGGAATACCCCGGAACATAGGTGCCCAATTCGGGTCTTACCCCCTAACACATTTCCACACGGGTACCATACAGGTTTTATCCCCAACACATCGGCCCATTTATAACATCTTTAGAGAAAGACAAGCGTCGGCTTTTATCAAAGTGGCACGTACACACATACGGTATAACATTGATATTAGAAAATTCACGAGCAAGATTTCACTTGCCTGTGATCCGGTAGTAGGTGCTTTATGATAACGAAGTCCCCACGCCCGCTCGAACTTAACCTAGCCATGAAACATCCGATTAACACCTCATACGGATTATAATGAATAAACTAGTCCCCCTTTCTTAACCGGATCCCTAGTGTAGTTTTAATCGTCGGTATGAGTATCGTTTCTAAGTTTTCAAGTGTTGTGTATCATTATCTCGCTCAATCTTATAGTTAACATTAGGTATATCGATATACTCAAGAAGATAATCCTATTATTCTTCGGTGTCAATGAATTGTTATGGCGAAATCGAATCTTATGCTTTCTAATACAATTCTATATCCCGAATACTACAATCGACGGATTTTATTGCACAACAACTTCGGTGGTTTGGCAACCAATATTGATTATACTATCGAATTATTTCCTTAGTTTGCTAAGTGTCAAAAATCACAAGGTAAGGGTGGCTACGGACAATGGAATATACGGTGACGGATTACTACGAATTTCCCCACAATTGATTCGTCAAATTTTACATTCCTAGTGATGATTTGAAGTGAAATTTCATTTGCACGAAACGAAACATATGAGAAACGAAATTTCCGGTTACTACAATTTCATCCGACAAGATTGTATACGAAGTTTACCAAAATCTACCCAATACCCGCAATATAATAAGTATAAATAAGAAAACATCGAAGATATAACTCCAGGGATTGGTGGCTTACCTTATTGGAAGAAGAATAATGAAGATGGTTGAAGGATTCACAAGAACTACGAGGAAAACGAGAAGTGACTTGAACGACTTGGATAATCTTCACCGAAGCTCGAGAATCCACCTCCTCAATGTTAATTCAAGTGTTTAAGAGGCTCAAGAACCGAGTATAGGGCTAGGAATTTCTCCAAGGGTGGTAGTTTGTGATGTTGGGTCGTGCAAATGAAGAAGGGAACTATCATTTTATAAAACTTGGTTTTTGATAACGTACGTTAACGATAAGGGTGTTACGTACGTAAGGTGTATTACGTACGTAACAGTGTGCTGACAACGTACGTAAAGAACTCACTGTCCGAAATGTGCCCAAGTGTTACGTACGTTAAATTTGGGACATAACGTACGTAACGAACAGTTGACTCGTTTGTCCTCTAGCCCGCCGAAAGTAGCCCTGTCCGTGTCAAAGAAAGATTATGGTCGGAAGACCAACCCACCCGTTACGTACGTAATGTAGCTGCCTTAACGTACGTAACGATCGAAATATAGCGTACGTTAGGCATGGGTTATAGCGCACGTTAGACAAACCCTTTTAGCCTCAAACCACATTCTAACCATCTTGGGGTGACCATCCCTTCCACTTGTCAACAATTATCGGGGAACAAGACGTTGGCCACCGTCATATTCGCACCGACGATCGTCCCACGGCGTCAAGGTGTGTCACCCCCGTTTCATTCACATCGTACAATTATATAGCACTCAATGGAATACATAAATAGAAATGACGTCACATTACCAAACATTCACACAGTACAAAGTAATCAAGCATGGAATACCGGAGGTATTACATATCACCCCTCTTAAAATAGTTTCGTCACGAAACTTAAGAAAATAACTCGGGATGACTCTCCTTCATGCTCGACTCGGTTTCCCAAGTCGCCTCTTCCGTGCCGTGGTGCGACCACTGAATCTTCACGAGGGGTATGGCTTTATTTCTTAACATCTTCACACGCCGGTCCAGAATGGCGGTCGGTACCTCCCTAAAGGTAGCGTCAACGGAAATTTCCACTTCTTCGAAATTGAGCTTGTGACTCGGGTCATAGACATACTTCCTAAACTGGGAGACGTGAAAAACATTATGCACTCCATACAGATGCGGCGGTATAGCTAATCGATACGCGAGCTTCCCTACCCGGTCCAATATCTCAAACGGACCTATGAATCTCGGGCTTAACTTGCCCTTCTAGCCGAAACGCCGAATACCTCGCATAGGTGATACTTTGACCCAAACATGATCTCCGACCGTAAATTCCAACGGTCTCTGTCAGTTTTCGGCATAAGATTTCTGCCGGCTCTGTGCGGCCAGCATGTGCTTCCGAACTATAGAGATCTTCTTAATGGACTCCTGGATAAGATCCAACTCGGTAACCGCAGTGTCGGAGGCATCATCCCAGCATAACGGTGACTTGCACCTTCGCCCATACAGGGCCTCAAACGGTGCCATGCCTATGCTTGCATGCCAGCTGTTGTTGTACGAGAACTCCACTAATCCCAAATGTCTAGCCCAATCCTTTCCCCAATCGAGCACGCACGCCCTCAACATATCTTCCAAGGTTTGAATCGTACGCTCGGTCTGCCCATCTGTCTGAGGATGATAAGCCGTGCTAAAGTGTATTTGTGTCCCCATAGCTTTATGAATGGCTTTCCAAAAACGAGACACATATCTGGTGTCCCTATCCGAAATGATGGATGAGGGAACACCATGTAGCCTGACGATCTCTATGATGAAAATGACGGCCAGCTGCTCTGTCCCGGTTGTCTCTTGAATAGGAATGAAATGTGCTGATTTTGTCAATCGATCAACAATGACCCAAATCGTATCCTTTCCTCCCGCCGTCGTAGGTAGCTTAGTGACAAAGTCCATTGATATGCTCTCCCATTTCCACTCCGGGATGGGTAGGGGTTGCATAATTCCGGCTGGTCTGCGGTGTTCGATTTTCACTTGTTGGCATGTCATACATCGGGCGACGAACCTAGCAACTTCCCACTTCATGTTCTTCCACCAAAAACTCTGTCGCAAATCCTTGAACATCTTGCTTGCTCCGGGGTGAATAGAATAGGGAGTGGAGTGCGCCTCCTTCAGTATAGTCTGCTTCCGTCCGTCATTCGGTGGAATACATATCCTGTTCTTGAACCTCACCAAATCACCCTGAATCTTATAGTTGGAAACATCTCCTTTCTCGATTCTTTCACCAATCGCACGTAATTCAGGATATTCCATCTGTGCTAGACGTATCTCGTCTAGTAAGGACTAAAGTATATTGATTGAGCATAATCGTCCTTGCCTCCGTTGCACCCATACTTCGGTGTTGCTTCTCCTGATCTCTTACTGCAGTTTGGGCTGAACTGTTATGTTGGATACCATCACCTCTTGTGTAGTTTTCCGACTAAGAGCATCAGCTACCACGTTGGCTTTTCCGGGATGATAAGAAATTTCCACATCGTAGTCCTTGATTAGCTCCAGCCATCGCCTCTGTCTCATGTTTAATTCTCTCTGCGTGAAGATATATTTCAATCTCTTGTGATCCGTGAAAACTTTGCAAGTAACTCCGTAAAGATAGTGCCTCCAAATCTTGAGGGCATGCACCACCGCGGCTAGCTCCAAGTCATGTGTCGGGTAATTTACTTCGTACGGCTTCAGTTGTCGGGATGCGTACGCAACGACTCTGCCATTCTGCATGAAGACACACCCTAGTCCATGCTTGGATGCATCCGTGTATATAATGAATCCTTCGCACTCGTGGTAACACTAGTCTGGCGATGGTAGTTAGCCTACTCTTGAGCTCGTCAAAGCTCTTCCGGCACTTGATCCCATACAAATTTGGTGCTCTTTCTCAGTAGGTTCGTTAACGGTCGGGCGATACAGGAAAAAGCCTCGACGAATCTTCGATAGTAACCCGCCAGTCCTAGGAAGTTCCTAACCTCTTTGACATTCTTTGGAGGTTCCCAACTCGTTATTGTATTGATCTTTTGTGGGTCGACCTTGACACCTTCTGCCGAGACAACATGTCCGAGAAAAATTACCTCTGGCATCCAGACCGCACTGACAGCTTTCGCATAAAGTTGGTGTTGTCTTAACACGCCCAGTACTTGCCTCAAGTGTTCCTCGTGTTCCTGTCGGCTTCGAGAATATATCAGGATGTCGTCGATAAAAACCACCACGCATTTATCGAGGAAATCAATCAAAACTCTATTCATTAGTTCCATGAAAACGGCTGGGGCATTAGTCAACCCGAATGATACCATGATATATTCGTAATGCCCATACCTCGACCGAAATGCAGTCTTGGGTATATCTTCCTCCCGAATCCTCAATTGGTGATATCCGGACCGTAAATCGATCTTTGAAAACATGACTGCCCCTTGTAACTAATCCAAGAGGTCATCAATCCTTGGTAGTGGATAACGATTCTTGATAGTAACCTTATTCAGCTCCCTGTAGTCGATGCACAAGCGTAGAGAGTTATCTTTCTTCTTAACGAAAAGTACCGGCGCGCCCCACGGTGAGGTGCTTGGGCGGATCAACCCTTTTTCCAACAGATTTTCGAGCTGTATCTTTAATTCCTTCATCTCGGCTGGTGCCATTCTGTAAGGAGCTTTGGAAATAGGTCTCGTCCCCGGTTCGAGTTCAATGGAAAGGTCAACTTCTCGGTGCGGTGGTAGCCCTGGTAGTTCATCAGGAAAAACGTCTGGAAACTCATTCACCACCGGAATGTTTGTGATTGCGAGTTGTGAAGTGTCCTCTCGAAGAACATAACACCAGTAGTATTCATTTCGAGAGCTGCAGGAGGCTTCCGATGCGATAATGCTGAGAGATCCTTTTGTACTAAAGTGTTCACGTCCGCTGATGACATATGTGGTACCGTCATGAGCCGAAATAGAAATAGTCAGGTGGTAGGTATCCAAGATTGTTCTGTGCAATGGCATCCAGTCCATTCCTAATATGATATCTTCATTCTGGAGTGGGAAGACCATAAGATTAGCGGTCCAACTATGATCGTCGATGCCGATCGCGGTCTCGAACCTTTTGATCGCCGCTAATCTACTACCTCGGGTAGTTTAACAAAGAAAGGGCTCACAAGGTACACAAACAAGATTTAAGCGTTCAACACATTCCACAGATATAAACGAATGGGTGGCTCCGATATCAAATAGTACATGCACTTGGCCGAGAGTTAACAAGAAGAGTACGAGATAGTCGGGCGCAGTCGACCATCCGTAGCCCTCGGCTCAAATACACGAGACGCATCGACTGAAAAGGACGAGGTACCTCCGCCGCGCCACGGCCTCGTCCGGCACCATGCGGTGGCGGTTGGCTCGTGGGATGGAGCTCGGTAGTTGGAAACAAGAAAGGCCCTATGGGATTGCACAGAGCCTTGTTGACTTGGTTGCGAAGCTGGGCTCGAGTGGAATTGGCCCGCCAAAGTAGCGAGACATGTGTCCACCCTTTCCGAAAGTGAAACATTTGGTAGCCGTCTTCCGACACCGATCCTTAGTATGCCGGTCATGCCACAATTGAAACAGTCCCTACGGTAAGGCCGATCGATACACCCTTCGTTGGTACGAAACCGCCGGCTTAAAAGAAGATGCGGGCCCCGAACTCGTTTTGTTGTTGCTCCTAGGCTGAATCGATGTCTTCGCTTTTGAGTTATGCCCGATGTCGGTATTAACAACCTGCATCGGCATATGCCGTGACTACGTCTTCGTATGCTCGTGGTCGTGCGGTGAAATCCGGCGGCATAGCGTTGTACATCCTCGGTAACCTCTGCGCAAGATGGCATATTCGTTGATCTTCCGATGGAACCATCTCGGGAGATGTAACTTAGCTCGGTTCGGTAGGCCGAATGATCTGCACTGCATGTTACGAGGGCCGGCATCGAAAAGTCTCGTGCGCGAGCGGTTCGGGCTGATCTCGGGACAAGATTTGCTCCAGTGATCGGGCAAATTCGGTCCACCCGACCACTCGGTCCTCTGGCCTGTAAGTACTCCACCAACGTGCGGCAGTGTCACGGAGTTGATTAATTCCGAGCGGCACCTTCTGCTTTCTGGGCATCCGATTACTTCAAGGCGCCTCCATTTCGAAATCCACTGCCCACGTGTTTCTCTCCTGTCCTGTCAAATAATGGAGGCCTAGCCTTCAGCATCTCTCCCAACCATTGATCTCTTCCAGCGTTTTCTTCCACATTGATGACCGGTATCCGTTCTGCCTGATTGACCTGAGCAATTCCCATGGCGATAGCCTGGGCAAGGGCCTGAACAAAAGCTGGATCCATGCCTCCAGGGTTGTTATTTTGGCGTTCCGCCTCCTGGTCGTTTTGGTTAACTGGTGGCGGCTGGCCCCCAGCAGGATGGGTCTCGGCGGTGTTCCCGTCCTCATTGTGGTTCGCGGCGGAACCCTGAGCATCATTCACCACCCTTCTAGCTCCTCGGCGTGCCATCACTAACGGTATCAATCTAAAGCCAGTTCCACAAATGATTTTCAATTAAATGTTGTACAAAAATAGAAACACACACATATCACTTACTTGCATTCCCACGAGGAGCTTCGATCGCTTGGGGTGTTGGATTTTGAGAGAAAGAAAAAAAAAATATATGAGAAAGTTTTATTCAAACCAGGAGTTTGGGCTCTGATACCATTTTCTGTAACACCCCCAAAATATCCCGAGGTATTACAGTGCCATGAATCCCACGTGGGACCCACAAGGCTAGTTAGAAAAATAGGCATTTTAAGAAAATCATGATAAAACCTTAAATTCAAGGATTACATAACGTGAATCGAAAGATTTAAGGGAAATGTAATTTGAAGTCCAATTATTACACAACAAAGGTTTTCTCAAAGAAAACAATTTATTCCAATTAAAACAGCGGCTAGAAATAATCCCAACACCGCTCAAGTCTGACCGGATCCCTCGGGAATGTCCTGCACATGATGAACAATTTTACCTGGTATGACGAGTCATACCAGGTAACCAGGGTCAGAGAATGCATACCAAATAACAACTACTAACAATGATATACGACATCTTTACAATCAAAGTACCTAGTAATCACAGGGAATATTTCATCACTTAACCGACGAGTCTTTCTCTTTAACACATAAGCCCCCAAGGTCGCAACCAAGGGTCACGGAAGTATCCACACGGGAATACCCCGGAACATAGGTGCCCAATTCGGGTCTTACCCCCTAACACATTTCTACACGGGTACCATACAGGTTTTATCCCCAACACATCGGCCCATTTATAACATCTTTAGAGAAAGACAAGCGTCGGCTTTTATCAAAATGGCACGTACACACATACGGTATAACATTGATATTAGAAAATTCACGAGCAAGATTTCACTTGCCTGTGATCCGGTAGTAGGTGCTTTATGATAACGAAGTCCCCACGCCCGCTCGAACTTAACCTAGCCACGAAACATCCGATTAACACCTCATACGGATTATAATGAATAAACTAGTCCCCTTTTCTTAACCGGATCCCTAGTGTAGTTTTAATCGTCGGTATGAGTATCGTTTCTAAGTTTTCAAGTGTTGTGTATCATTATATCGTTCAATCTTATAGTTAACATTAGGTATATCGATATACTCAAGAAGATAATCCTATTATTCTTCGGTGTCAATGAATTGTTATGGCGAAATCGAATCTTATGCTTTCTAATACAATTCTATATCCCGAATACTACAATCGACGGATTTTATTGCACAACAACTTCGGTGGTTTGGCAACCAATATTGATTATACTATCGAATTATTTCCTTAGTTTGCTAAGTGTCAAAAATCACAAGGTAAGGGTGGCTACGGACAATGGAATATACGGTGACGGATTACTACGAATTTCCCCACAATTGATTCGTCAAATTTTACATTTCTAGTGATGATTTGAAGTGAAACTTCATTTGCAAGAAACGAAACATATGAGAAACGAAATTTCCGGTTACTACAATTTCATCCGACAAGATTGTATACGAAGTTTAGCAAAATCTACCCAATACCCGCAATATAATAAGTATAAATAAGAAAACATCGAAGATATAACTCCAGGGATTGGTGGCTTACCTTATTGGAAGAAGAATAATGAAGATGGTTGAAGGATTCACAAGAACTACGAGGAAAACGAGAAGTGACTTGAACGACTTGGATAATCTTCACCGAAGCTCGAGAATCCACCTCCTCAATGTTAATTCAAGTGTTTAAGAGGCTCAAGAACCGGGTATAGGGCTAGGAATTTCTCCAAGGGTGGTAGTTTGTGATGTTGGGTCGTGCAAATGAAGAAGGGAACTATCATTTTATAAAACTTGGTTTTTGATAACATACGTTAACGATAAGGGTGTTACGTACGTAAGGTGTATTACGTACGTAACAGTGTGCTGACAACGTACGTAAAGAACTCGCTGTCCGAAATGTGCCCAAGTGTTACGTACGTTAAATTTGGGGCATAACGTACGTAACGAACAGTTGACTCGTTTGTCCTCTAGCCCGCCGAAAGTAGCCCTGTCCGTGTCAAAGAAAGATTCTGGTCGGAAGACCGACCCACCCGTTACGTACGTAATGTAGCTGCCTTAACGTATGTAACGATCGAAATATAGCGTACGTTAGGCATGGGTTATAGCGCACGTTAGACAAACCCTTTTAGCCTCAAACCACATTCTAACCATCTTGGGGTGACCATCCCTTCCACTCGTCAACAATTATCGGGGAACAAGACGTTGGCCACCGTCATATTCGCACCGACGATCGTCCCACGGCGTCAAGGTGTGGCACCCCTGTTTCATTCACATCGTACAATTATATAGCACTCAATGGAATACATAAATAGAAATGACGTCACATTACCAAACATTCACACAGTACAAAGTAATCAAGCATGGAATACCGGAGGTATTACAGGGCACCTGGACAGTACGAGGACGTTGGCCAGGGTCGTTGACATGTGCATTTGGGTCTTTCTAATTCTTTCGTCCATTTCGATTTGGTTGTTCCAATAATTATAAACTTATAGAGTGTACTCGCGAGTACTTAGGCTTTTCATTTCAAACTCCGTATTGTACTACTTTTAAATTGTTACATTGTTGGTTGATGATCATTTCGTCGGTTGCTCCGGGCGTAACTTTTTATGTCATATAATTAAATGTGTGTCCTCGCTAACCGGGATGGTTAGTCGAGTGGAGTTTTCTTGTTTGTAGCCTAGTGGGTCCCATGTGGGGGTCCACGGCGCTGTAATATACTCTGAATATCTCGGGGTGTTACAATATGTGTGTTTAGCGTACGCTAAGCTATGAAGCTTACGTACGCTAACAGGCAAGGTTAACGTATGCTATGTTTGGTACGTAACGTACGTTATATCATCAGACGAGTCAAGTCGACTGATGAGAGAGGAACTTTCGATACCTGGTTAGCATACGCTAGGCTTTGTAGCTTACGTACGCTAACGAGTAGGCTTAACGTACTCTACCAAGGGTACGTAACGTATGTTAAGTAGGTCAGACAGGTTACGTTCTATGAACTTTCGACCGTAACTTGGATTGTTAGATGTTCGTTCGACATGATATGAATTCTATATTATTTTTGTTGTTAAGGTTCAAGCTTAGCAGCGTGATTGATCGAAGGGGGCGACCTTCGAGCGTTTTGATATTCGTAGGAGTTTTATTCTTGTCATCGAATCGAGGCAAGTACTTTAATTAGAATTGTTCGTATTATGTTGGTTACGTTATGATTGTACTGTGTACATGTGTTGTGATTAATTATCCACCATGCGTTGATCCGACGGGAATCATCATGGGAAATCTATAGCTGTGTGCGCTGGATCGTTGCACAGGTAGTTCCACCATGCTTTGGTCCGACGGGATCATCATGGGAATCTATAGCTGTGTGCGCTGGATCGTTGGAATACCATGAGTATGTTGAGACTATTATGATGTGATATGTGTTGTTATTATTTCTCGTTGGAGAAACTTATCATGATTATGGTTGATTTAATCATTGTTCTATGATTATCAAAGATCTATTAATAATGAACCAGAACCTGCTGTTCCCGAAATCCTTCGTCAGGTGGTTAACCAAATGACTTAGTTTGCCCAGGCCGTGGACCGAATGCAGGTGGCAGTAGGACTACAATAGGGAGGTGGATAGCAAGGTATCCCGGACATGGGAAATCGAGGCGACCGATGGCTGCAGGAGGTGGCAAAGATGCAACCACCTAAATTCGACAGCTTTTCTGAGACTCCCACATGGGATCATTGGTTGAAGAAAATGGAGAAGATTTTTGCCGGGATTAATTGCCCAGACGACCGGAGAGCCTCTATTGCTCAGTACTTTCTGATAGGGGAAGCGTCCGAGTGGTGGGAAGCCATCTGGCCTGTAGATCATGATGCTGAGTGGACATAATTTAAATTGATGATGGAAGCTCAGTACTGCCCTCGTCCTATGAGGGAAGCCAAAGTTCGGGAATTTTTCTCCACACAGCCGTCAGACGAGCCAGTATCCCAGACAATTAAAACGTTTAATTAGCAGATGGCGTTTGTTCGACACCTGGTCAGAACAGACGCGGAAATGATGATCTATTTTGATATGAGAATGAAACCAAAAATCCAGAGGTACATGTCCAGTAGAGCATGGTACGAAACCCTGTCCCTGTACCTTACCAATAATAGATTTGAGAAAGGTGTTGTGGACAAAACTATATTTAAGATATAGGAAGGAGATGACCTGTTAATGGTACAAATATATGTCGATGATATTATATTTGGTTCTACTAACCTTGCTCTATATCAAAGGTTCTCTCATATCATGTAAAGTAAATTTGAAATAAGTATGATGGGGGAACTTAGTTACTTCCTAGGATTGCAGGTCAAGCAACTACCTACAGGAATCTTCATCAACCAGGAGAAGTACAGCAAGCTACTAAACAAGTTTGGGATGAACAACTTCAAATCTTCGTCAACCCCCAGGAGCACTTCTGTGCAAATTAGTGCTGACAAAGCTGGAAAGCCAGTTGATCAATCACTCTGTAGGAAGCTTATTGGCTCACTCCTGTACCTAACAGCTAGCAGGCTCGATATCCAGTTTGTTGTAGGAGTGTGTGCTCGGTATCAAGTCGCACCTAAGGAGTCACACTTCACGACAGCCAAGCGAATCCTTAAGTACATGAAAGGAACAGTTGATGTAGGATTTTGGTATCCTAAGGAAGGATGATTCAATTTGGTTGGATACATTGACTCGGATCTCGGAGGCTGTAAGTTGGATAGGAAGAGTACAAGTGGTACTTGTCACTTTCTTGAACCTAGACTTGTGTCATGGTTCCGTAAGAAGCAATTGGCCAACTCGTTTTCTACAGTTGAGTCAGAATACTATAACGCTGGAAGTTGCTGTATGAAGATTCTCTGGATGCAATAGCAGTTACAAGATTATGGAATCAGTGCCAGAGAGACGCCAATCATGTGCAATAGCACGAGTGTAATCGCAATAACGCGCAACCTTGTATTACACTCGCGAACTAAGCATATTGATATGAAGCATCACTTCATCAGGAATCATGTTGAGAATAAAGATGTTCGGATAAAAAAGATTCATACAGACATTCAGTTAGCCGACATCTTTACAAAATCTCTCAGCACTACTAGATTATGTATGCTTCGTCAGGAATTGGGAATGCTACAGCATCCACTTTAATTAACTGTACACTCAGACAAGTCAGATAGTACTGTAGGACAAAGAAGGCATGAAACCTTCCTACAACTGACGTGTGCATTAATTAAGGGGGAATACAGTACGACCCATGAAAACAGTATTAATCCAAATATTGGTATAAGAATTGAATCATGTGTGCACCTTTTAAGGGGGAACGCTGTATTTTCACGGATACAGCACATACACAGTAGGATGTTAATTAATATTATATTACAACCCTATTCATACAGAAAATGTTTTAAGTCCATGTGCCATGTTTACATTTCAAACGTTTTATCCTTTAATGTTTAAAGACACCTGGACTTCAATGCATCAAATACCATGATTTTAATAATTTCAAAACCACCATTTCGTGCAATAAGGGAAGACGAACTGTCAGAAGTGGGACCCGTTATCATTTCAAAAACAGATGGATAAGATGTACAAGTTACTCTGAATCCATCCTGTACGTTCGTTTAAAAAGACGGTTTCCATCCCTTAAATCTGATCGTTCACTGTACGAAGCCTTAATCTTCCATGCACCCTATAAAAGGACTGTATTTTGCTCCCTTAGACTCTTTACACTTTCTGCCATTTTAAATGAGTCCCAAGCAAAATAGTCTACATATTCTCTGTATTTTCTGCAATTTTCTGTGATATTTCCCAGTTTTCTTCAAACTCTTTTTCTGTAAGAATGTCGACTTCCCAGACTTCCTTTCTATCCATGAAGAAGAGAGAATCAATCATCGACGGACGCATCTTCTCCAGATCCGTGGTGATGGAGAGAATCAATCTCGAAGGAGAAGACTTCATCGGGATCGAGTTGATTGTTTCAAGGGTGAAACAGCAAGGGTTGTACCGCCTTGATAGTCGCCATACTGAGTCATACGATGAACATATAGTGGAAGAATTTTATTTGGATGCCTCGTTCAAATACTCATCTCATAGAAAAAGAGGAGAAATTTCTGAAATCTCTACAACTATTCAAGGGATTGAGGTCTCTGTAAACAGAGATATGCTGCAGAAACTTTACAGGCTGCCCTCTGACGGCCTGAAAATGGAAGAATTGGAGACCTTCGGGTCAGGGAGTTTGTTGACAGCCTACTGGAGGTTGTTCACCGGTGATGAGAGGGAACAAAACGTTCACCCCTCATGCCACAAGAAAAATTTCTGCCTGTCCTATATCTACCTTCATGACTTCTGTTGCTGGGTTGTTGAGAACCGGACAGGAGCTTTTGAAATGTGCACTAACCTTCACTTCAGGATGATGGTAGCCATCATGTCCGGAGAAAAGGTTAACTGGTGCCAAATTCTACTGAAGAGGATTCAGGAGAAGGCTGCCAAACCTGAAACTGCAAAGAAATATTTCATCCTCATTCTGAACTACATCCTCACTAACTGCGGAGTAAAACAATCTGAGAATGCCAAGAAGATTGGCCCCAGAAAATTCATTGGAGAGATGACTTCCACAGTATTCAACAAGTCACCCCTGATTGCTAAGAGGCCGCACCCTCAAAGCATATCTATCTCAAGTGACCCAAGGGATGTCACTGTGCAGATCTTGAGCAAGGAGAAGAAAAGGAAAAGAAGTGCCTCTGACAGCCGATCACCTCATGCTGTCGAAAAGAAGAAGAAGAAGAAGAAGAAGAAGAAGAAGGCTAAGAAGTCTTTGAAGACTGAATCTACAGTACCTGCAGCGGTGACTGTAGAGGACCCCTCTGCTCCTGTCGCTGAATCTATCCCACAGGGCGCAACCCCTATGGAAGAAACAGTTGCTGCAAAAACAACAGATCCCGAGCCTATGGCGGAGATGATGGATGATCAACTGTTTGACAAGCTAGAGGGTTCCGGTGAGCCAGATGCCCCCTCGGAACCAAAAGCCCTACTCCTGACAGGGTACCCACCCCTGTACAAGTCCCCTCTTCCCACAGGGTACCATCCCCTATTAGGGATCCTTCTCCGAAACAGGCCCCAATACATGTTGAAAATCTCATCCGCACGGTAGACCCAACTACCGTATGAAGTCCCTCCCCAACTGACATAATCAATAATACTCTCCTCCAGGTACAAATCGAGCAACCGTACGAATGCTTAAAAATATGGAAGTCCTACAGGATCGCCCCATGTGACACCCTGTACAACTGGGCCGATTGGAAGGACGAGGAATTATTTGCTCTGGAGGTCACCGAGACCCTGAACGCCTCCGCTGGGAGGATCACTTTTGCCAGGAGCTCATCCCTGACTATTTCAAGGCAAAAGAGAAGTCTAGACTAAAAGGGAATCACAGTCCGATGACAAATCTTCGTCAAACAGCTACCACTCCGACCCTGACTCTGAAGATCACAATGATGCCCTACAGGCTGGTCTACGGATCATCCGTGAAGAGGCCAGGTAAGGTGAGATGGCCAAACTTCATAACCAACATGGTCAGGGGATATCTGACATACAACAGTCCCCTCCCCCACAACTGGAAGCTGCTCACGACCAACAGGAGGAATCAGTCCCTCCTGTCACCACTGAAGAGCGAGATGCTCCCCCAGAGGTCGCCCAGCCTGTCCTGCTACACAAATATGCTGCCCGTACCATCCGCCAAGAGTATTCAGTTTTGGGTTTTTATACGCCCGTACACGAAGATGCTGCCCGCTACACGAAGATGTTGCCCGTACTAATAAGATTTATGATCTCATCATATATCGAAATACTGCAGCAGAAGTATAAATATAATATGTAAAACCCTCCGAGGATCCAAGTATATTAACAAAGTACGAAGAACAAGATTGTTACCTCTTGTAGCGTGTTTTCGATCAAGCCTTTTAGAGACGTTGCAAGAAGCGAGCGTCCTCTATGATATCCATACAACGAACAAGTCCCGAGCGTCTAACAGATAGCTAGCTCCGATTTAATAAAGATTTCACTTAAATCAATTTGAATATAGGTATGTTCTTGATTATGCTAAGAACAAGAACACCAAGAATTTTATTCAAATGTTCTTGAACTTTGATCTAAAATAACTACTATTAATCTTATTCAATATGTTATTAAAGATCAAACTCACAAGATAAGATGAAGATAAGATGAGTATTCTAAATACTTTTCTTGATCAAAGAATCAATCTTCAAAGATATGAAGATATATTCTTGATCCTTATGATTATTCAACTCTTAAATATTATCTTTAAGACTTTTAGAGAGAGAAATATCAAAATCAGATTATTGATTCTCTCTACACAAATTATGTCTTCTCTTGTGTTTGGTAAGTGTGAGGGCTATCACAAGACACTATTATATAGCCCTCTACATGGCTAAGGGTTCACCAACCCCTTCACCAACCATAATCAACCGGAATAAAATAGTTGTTCTGCTCGTTTAAGTGTGTGACCCTGTAGGTTCTAATTAATACGGCAATGAGTATAAAAACAATTTCACGACTCATAAATCATAAGCGATCTCTAGCTATACATTATGACTACCCGCATTAAAAGAATTAATTCGACGACACGAATGAAATCATGTTACTGTATAATATTTAATCCTCTCGTCTCGCGATATCCTAATTAAGCATAAGGTATGGATAAGTCTGTAACACCCCGAGATATTCGGAGTATATTACAGCGTCGTGGACCCCTACATGGGATCCACCAGGCTACAACAAGAAAAACACCACTCGACTAACCATTTCGGTTAGTGAGGATACACAATAAATTAATACATCACATGAAAATACACCCGGAACAACCGGCGAAATAAGCAACAACCGACAATGTAGCAATTTAAAATAATAGAACACGGAGTTTGAAATGAAAAGCCTAAGTACTCGCGAGTACAATCTATCAGTTTATAAATATAGGAAACAACCATATCGAAATGGACAAAAGAAATAAGTAGACCCAAGTGCACATGTCAACGACCCTGGCCAACATCCTCGTACTGTCCCAGCCCTCGCTCGTCCGGATGACCATAGCCTGAAATCCATAACAAGAATTTCCCCACAACGGGTCCCCAGAGGGGTTAGCAATTACACTAGAACAAGTAATCAAGGCAAACCAATCGCTTACACATTTCATAGTACATGCACCAATATCATTTCAAAAACCAAAACTAGACATGTCTTTTCCGGAAACAAACAGTCACAATTAATTTACCTAGGACCGGGACGAAGCCATGAATCCCACTCGAGGCCTCTAAGGACCCTCCCGAGCTGGCCACATTCATAAAACAAATCAAGCACCACACGTCACCTAGGACCCGGATGAAGCCATGAATCCCACTCGAGGCCTCTAAGGACCCTCCCGAGCTGGCTAGCGAATCAAACTCATGAATCCAGGACGAAGCCATAGATTCCCTCGAGGCCCCGTTGGACCCTCCCGAGGTGAGTAAAGCACACACAATATACATTACCATTTCACGTTAAGCATAAAGGTTTCCAAGAATTACTTGCCTTGAATAAAAGATGATGCAACGAACGGAAGGAAAAACATCGACGACCGTTAGGAGCCGATAATCACGAACCTAACAATACGAAGAACACAATCACCACCAATTCTAACTGAATACGGAATTGGAAAACACCCGAAAACCCGCCTACGATTTATGTGTATTCGTATCAAACAACGACGAGGGCGGATCGCAAGCAAACCCTCTCGATTATGCAAATATCACGAAATACACCATGAGTTCGTAGGAGAACAAGAACAATGACGAGATTAATCATAATCATTAAGGATTAATCAACAACACGAAGCAAAACGAACATTACACCCGAAATCCCCCAAATCCCCCAAGGTAGGTTATAAGAGATTTTACCTTGATTCGAAGAT
The DNA here is from genome assembly GCA_033398695.1 of Orobanche coerulescens. NCBI lineage: Eukaryota > Viridiplantae > Streptophyta > Magnoliopsida > Lamiales > Orobanchaceae > Orobanche > Orobanche coerulescens. The sequence continues at coordinate 115,067,673 of CM065807.1, read as the reverse complement.
GAACGATGGATGATTAGTGATAGGTGGATGATATGATACTTGAGTATGCCCTTACTATGGAGTTTGGATCAAAATCGGACGAACCCTGGCCTCAGTCGTCGCTCCCGTCGCGAAAAGGAAAGAGAGATGTGAGAAATGAGGAAAAACTGGGCCGCTGTCAGTTTATATACTGGCAGGTGTTACAGCCGTAATACACCCCACATACGGCCGTAACATAGGAACATTACGGCCGTAACTTGACTCCCTTATGGCCGTAACTGGACTCTGGAGAGAAGATGGGCAAATTTGATGAATGACACATACGGCCGTATCAAGAACACCATTACGGCCGTATCTATACTTACGGCCGTAACTCCAACATGATACGCCCGTAACTCAGGACTGGACCAGGAGGCAAGAAACGAAGCCTTGTTACGGCCGTATGAAGGAAGCTTATGGCCGTAACTCTCGATTATTTCGGCCGTAACATATACGGCTTACGTCCGTAACATGGCCTGTGACAGAAGGCCATAGTCTGAAGCACTGCCCGACGAGGAGATGATCGGAAAGAGAAAAAATAACAAGGTGCATTCACGACCAACGGATACACTCACCACGGATTTGAGTCAGAAACCGAAACGTTACGATAAAGCGTGATTCTGAATGCCCGAAGGCTCAGGAACAACAAAGATAACGAGAATACCCTAAACTTAGGGAAATTACGAAACGGCCCACACGTCCAAAAACCGCGATACGACGTCGTATTAACAAACCGAAACTCATAACACGAACAACTCAACTATACGAACTCGTGAAACCAAAGAAATTACAAAAGCGAACGAGTTCCACGAGAATCGAACGTCCATGCCATAATACATGACATAAAACGGAATAATATCAAAACATCACCAAGATCATCCCAGATGGAGAAACTCCAAGAATAACATAGATTCAAAATGTCAACATGGTTACAAGCGAGCTACTAAAAATGAAAATACACCAAAACGGGAATATCAGAAAAAGAAGAAAAATGTGGATATTACATTCTACCCCTCTAAAAACAAGTTTCGTCCGAAACTTAAGAAATAAACAACTCGGGATACTTAGCACGCATGCTATCCTCGGTTTCCCAAGTTGCCTCCTCGACACCATGTCTCGACCACTGCACTTTGACCAAAGGAATGGTCTTATGCCTAAGTCGCTTCTCACGGTGCTCCAAAATCTTTAAGGGATGCTCCTCGAAGGTAATGTCCTCGGCAATATCGATCTCGCCAAAGTCGATGATATGACTAGGATCCGAAACATATTTCCTCAGCTGCGAAACATGGAAAACGTTATGAACGTGACTCAAGGCCGGAGGTAGCGCTAAACGGTATGCCAACTCACCGACTCGCTCGAGAATCTCAAAGGGTCCAATAAATCTCGGACTCAACTTTCCCTTCTTCCCGAAGCGAAAAACTCCGTTCGCCGGCGACACCTTTAGAAACACGTGGTCCCCCACCTAGAATTCCAAAGGTCGACGACGGACGTCGGCATACAACTTCTCTCCACTCTGAGCGGTCAACATCCGTTCTCGAATCAAATCCACCTTCCGCCTCGTCTCTAGGACAATATCCGGTTCGGTCCCGACCAAATCGGACGCTTCATTCCAACAAATCGGCGATCGACAACGCCGCCCATAGAGCGCCTCATACGGTGCCATCCGGATCGACGCGTGCCAACTATTGTTGTACGTGAATTCGATCAATGGCAAACGCTCCTCCCAGTCGTTACTCCAGTCGAGAGCACAAGCACGCAACATATCCTCAAACGTTTGGATAGTGCGTTCCGACTGTCCATCTGACTGAGGATGAAAAGAGGTACTCAAACGCAACCAAGTACCCAATGCCTTATGCACCGCTTGCCAGAAATGCGATACAAAACGGCCATCACGATCCGAAACAATAGACTTTGGAGTACCATGAAGCCTCACAATCTGCGCAATAAACACACGAGCCAACTTCTCCGGGCCCCAAGTATCCTTGATGCCCAGAAAATGTGCCGACTTGGTCAGGCGATCAACAATCACCCAAACCATATTCATGCCCGATCGCGATCTCGGCAAACTCGTAATGAAGTCTATAGATATGTCTTCCCATTTCCATTCCGGGACGGGAAGTGACTGCAATAACCCGGTCGGTCGCTGATGCTCGATTTTGACCTGCTGACAAGTCAAACATCTCGCTACAAACTGCGCGACCTCCTCCTTCATATCATTCCACCAGAAATTCCTCCTCAGGTCCTTGTACATCTTACTCGAACCAGGATGAACGGAGTAAGGTGTAGCATGGGCCTCGCGCAGAATACTCTGCCTCAACTCTAAGTCGTTCGGTACACAAAGCCGACTCTGGAATCTCAAAACACCATCCTTGTGAATCACAAACCCAGGAGACTTTCCCTTAAGAACGTTCTCTCAGATTTGAGTAATCATCGGATCCTCTAACTGCTTCAGCTTAATTTCATCGATCAAAGACGACGAAATCTCTAAAGCACAAAGTTGCCCGATAGCTCCAGGCAACAAAACCTCAACATCTAACTCGATCAAAGACCGCCGAAGCTCATACTGAGACGTAAGGACCTCAAGCGTTCGCAACGCAACTGGTTTCCGACTCAATGTGTCGGCCACGACGTTCGCCTTGCCCGGATGATAAAGGATTTCGAGGTCATAATCCTTAATTAGCTCTAACCACCTCATCTGCCTCATATTCAACTCCCGCTGAGTAAATATGTATTTCAGACTTTTGTGATCGGTAAAAATCTGACATGCAGAGCCGAAAAGATAGTGACGCCAAATCTTGAGCGCAAAAACGACTGCCGCTAACTCTAAATCATGAGTAGGGTAGTTCAGCTCATACGGACTCAACTGTCTCGACTCATAGGCAATGGTCTTGCTGTGCTACATCAGTACGCACCCAAGACCCTGACCTGAAGCATCGCTATAAACGGCAAAACCCTCGTTGCCACATGGTAACGCCAAAACCGGGGCTGAAGTCAAACGCTTCTTCAGCTCCTCAAAACTCGACTGCCTCTCGTCATTACAGACGAACTTCTCGGATTTCTGGAGCAACGGTGTAAGCGGTCGAGCCAGTTTCGAGAAACCCTCGACGAACCTGCGGTAGTAGCCGGCCAGACCCAAGAAACTACGGATCTCCTTCACATTCTTGGGCGGTGCGCAATCCAACAATGCCTCAATCTTCTGTGGATCCACTCGAACTCCCTCGGCTGAAATCACGTGACCTAAAAACATCACTTCCTTCAGCCAGAACTCACATTTCGAGAACTTCGCATAGAGCTGCTCGGTCCTCAAAATGTCTAACACTACTCGCAAATGATGGGCATGCTCTTCCTCGTTCCTCGAATAAATAAGAATATCATCAATGAAGACGACAACACACTTATCCAAATACTCGATAAAGACTTTGTTCATCAACTGCATGAACACCGCCGGTGCATTAGTTAACCCGAAAGGCATAACTACGAACTCATAATGTCCGTATCTCGTCCGAAAAGCTATTTTCGGCACGTCGTACTCCCTCACCCGGAGCTGATAGTACCCCGATCTCAAATAAATCTTCGAGAATACCGTGGCCCCCTACAACTGATCGAACAAGTCGTCAATCCTCGGTAAAGGATACCTGTTCTTGATGGTCACCTTGTTTAGTTCGCGATAGTCGATACACAAACGCAGTGAACCATCCTTCTTCCGAACAAACAGGACCGGCGCACCCCGACTCAAGAAGCTCACTCAATTGCTTCTTCAACTCGGCCATCTCTGAAGGTGCCATGCGATACGGCGCCTTCGAAATCGGAGCCGCGCCCGGCTCTAATTCTATAGCAAACTCGACCTCACGATCTGGTGGCAAACCCGGTAACTCGTCAGGAAATACATCAGGAAACTCACTAACGACTGGAATCGATGAAAACTCGACCCCTCCATCCTCTGCCTTCAAGGCATAACACCAATAACCAGTACACCCCTTTCGCAGGAGCCTCATCGCCTTTAAGGCGTTAATAACGAACTTCTGGTTTCCCCTCTTTTGCCCCGCGAAAGAGTGCTCGGTGCCATCCTCGGCTAACATAGTGATGATCCTCGTGCGGTAGTTCATGATTGCGCCATGCCGCTCGAGCCAATCATCCCCGAGAATCAAATCCTCATCCTCGATACCTACGACAATAAGATTAGAGAGCCAAGCCCTCTCACAAATAAACACAGAACAGTCCCAGACCTCTCGATCACCGACAATTCTATCACTGCTAGGAAGTTTAACGATGAAAGGCTCACAAGGTAACAAACAGTCGAGACTCAAACGGCGTACACACTCTAGAGAAATGAATGAATGCGTAGCACCCGAATCAAAAAGCACACTGACAGGATAGGAATGGATATGAACGGTACCTGTCGCCACAGTAGCTGCTGGATCATCGGCCCTCCTCATCTCATAGATACGCGGCTGGGCAGAGCCGACACTGGAAGCTCCTCCCCTAGCGGGCTGACCCCGACCCCTACCTCGGCCGGCACTTGGAGGTGGCGGCGGAGCAAATGAGCCCTGGTTCACACTCGGCTCCAAAGGTGCTGGGTGAGAAGAACGGGCGCCGCGAAATTGTCTGAGCTTCTCACAAAAAGAAGCCTTATGGCCCGACTGGCCACAAGTATTACAAGTCAAAGGTGGACGAGGACACTCCCGGTTCACGTGGCCTGGGTGGCCACAGTTAAAGCATCTGGGGTCCCGGACGAAGGTTCCGGCGGCACTTCGAAAACTCCCAGGGAAACGAGCCGAACCACCCGTAGAAATATTTGCAGGTTGAGAATTCTGTTCACCTCCACCCTTGTGGCCCGAAAAATTTCCGGCGGATTTATGCTTCTTACTCTCCCGAACCGCCGCACTGGCTGTCACCGACATGTCAAAGGCAAGAGCTCGACTCTGATAATCTTTCAGGGTAGTACAGACGAGTCCAGACATATAGTCCCGAATGGACAATTTCATCCTCCTGGAAAAGTGGAAAATTTTGTCACTCTCAGCGACAACTTGGGTCTTCACATAGCCCAACTCTTTGTTGAAATCGGCAATAGCTTGGGATACGGGAATATCCCGAGGTTGAGCATCGTAGAAAGCATGGACTCGAGCCTGTCTAACTGGCCACGGGCAATATTCAGTCTCCATCAACTCTTGAAATTCGGCCCACGAAGCAACATGATCTTTGGGCCCAACGGCCTCCCACCAATCCGTAGCGTCCCCCGTGAGAAAGTACTGGGCAATAGGGACCTTACGGTCCTCGGGACAGTTGGTAGCAGTGAAGACTTTAGATATCTCCTTGATCCACCCTTCCCAGCCGATCGGGTCCGAAGCTCCCGAAAACTGAGGAGGATGCATCTTGATGACATCCTGAAGCCAGCGATCCGTTCCGCCCCGATTAGCATGAGCCTGATCGGGGTTCTGGACTACCTGAGCTATAGCTGCTATTTGGTTAACCATTTGCTGCATAACGGCCGCAATACCAAGGTCGGCGCGCTCCTGAGAAGAAGCATGACTGTGACGGTCACCGATACTGCCGGCTCCCGAAGAATGCGACGTGGCCGCCCCATCGTCTGCCCCACGTCCTCGGACGCGTCCACGACCACGACCACGACCACGGTTTCCTCCGGCATCCATACTGGTGTTAAGAGATAACATAAGTATATTGATGATGAGTAAGGAAGGAAAAAGCAACTACGATTCGAAAAGCGGAAATACTATGAAAGAAAACAAAAGACCGAATAAGAAAACTTACGAGCACTAGAAGTATCGAGATGCTGGCAGCGACGTGACAATATGCAACACAAAACACAACTAGACCCAAATAACCGTCAAGCCTAGGTATCCATAAACCTAGGGCTCCGATACCATTTTCAGTAACACCCCGAGATATTCGGAGTATATTACAGCGCCGTGGACCCCTACATGGGACCCACCAGGCTAAAACAAGAAAAACACCACTCGACTAACCATTTCGGTTAGCGAGGATACATAATAAATTAATACATCACATGAAAATACACCCGGAACAACTGGCGAAATAAGCAACAACCGACAATGTAGCAATTTAAAATAATAGAACACGGAGTTTGAAATGAAAAGCCTAAGTACTGGCGAGTACAGTCTATCAATTTATAAATATAGGAAACAACCATATCGAAATGGACAAAAGAAATAAGTAGACCCAAGTGCACATGTCAACGACCCTGGCCAACATCCTCGTACTGTCCCAACGCTCGCTCGTTCGGATGACCATAGCCTGAAATCCATAACAAGAATTTCCCCACAAAGGGTCCCCAGAGGGGTTAGCAATTACGCTAGTACAAGTAATCAAGGCAAACCAATCGCTTACACATTTCATAGTACATGCACCAATATCATTTCAAAAACCAAAACTAGACATGTCTTTTCCGGAAACAAACAGTCACAATTAATTTGCCTAGGACCGGTACGAAGCCACGAATCCCACTCGAGGCCTCTAAGGACCCTCCCGAGCTGGCCACATTCATAAAACAAATCAAGCACCACACGTCACCTAGGACCGGGACGAAGCCACGAATCCCAGTCGAGGCCTCTAAGGACCCTCCCGAGCTGGCTAGCGAATCAAACTCATGAATCCAGGACGAAGCCATAGATTCCCTCGAGGCCCCGTCGGACCCTCCCGAGGTGAGTAAAGCATACACAATATACATTACCATTTCACGTTAAGCATAAAGGTTTCCAAGAATTACTTGCCTTGAATAAAAGACGACGCAACGAACGGAAGGAAAAACACCGACGACCGTTAGGATCCGATAATCACGAACCTAACAATACGAAGAACACAATAACCAACAATTCTAACTGAATACAGAATTGGAAAACACCCGAAAACCCGCCTACGATTTATATGTATTCGTATCAAACAACGACGAGGGCGGATCGCAACCAAACCCTCTCGATTATGCAAATATCACAAAATACACCATGAGTTCGTAGGAGAACAAGGACAATGACGAGATTCATCATAATCATCAAGGATTAATCAACAACATGAAGCAAAACGAACATTACACCCGAAATCCCCCAAATCCCCCAAGGTAGGTTATAAGAGATTTTACCTTGATTCGAAGATGAACGATAGATGATTAGTGATAGGTGGATGATATGATACTTGAATATGCCCTTACTATGGAGTTGGATCAAAATCGGACGAACCCTAGCCTCAGTCGTCGCTCCCGTCGTGAAAAGGAAAGAGAGATGTGAGAAATGAGGAAAAACTGGGCCGCTGTCAGTTTATATACTGGCAGGTGTTACGGCCGTAATACACCCCACATACGGCCGTAACATAGGAACATTACGGCCGTAACTTGACTCCCTTACGGCCGTAACTGGCCTCTAGAGAGAAGCTGGGCAAATTTGACGAATGACACATACGGCCGTATCAAGAACACCATTACGGTCGTATCTATACTTACGGTCGTAACTCCAACATGATACGCCCGTAACTCAGGACTGGACCAGGAGGCAAGAAACAAAGCCTTGTTACGGCCGTATGAAGGAAGCTTACGGCCGTAACTCTCGATTATTACGGCCGTAACATGGCCTGTGACATAAGGCCATAGTCTGAAGCATTGCCCGACGAGGAGATGATCGGAAAGGGAAAAAATAACAAGGTGCATTCACGACCAACGGATACACTCACCACGGATTTGAGTCAGAAACCGAAATGTTACAATAAAGCGTGATTCCGAATGCCCGAAGGCTTAGGAACAACAAAGATAACGAGAATACCCTAAACTTGGGGAAATTACGAAACGGCCCACACATCCAAAAACCGCGATACGACGTCGGATTAACAAACCGAAACTCATAACACGAACAACTCAACTATACGAACTCGTGAAACCAAAGAAATTACAAAAGCGAACGAGTTCCACGAGAATCGAATGTCCATGCCATAATACATGACATAAAACGGAATAATATCAAAACATCACCAAGATCATCCCAGATGGAGAAACTCCAAGAATAACATAGATTCAAAATGTCGACATGGTTACAAGTGAGCTACTAAAAATGAAAATACACCAAAACGGGAATATCGGAAAAAGAAGAAAAATGTGGATATTACAAAGTCGACCTTATATGGCTTAATTAATATTCTTGATCTCAAGTTACAATTGTCCAATTCAAATATTTATCAATAACTCTTTATTGATCAATTTGAGCATGGCCATGCACTTAAACAATTTAACTTATCAAGGGCCCGTAGATATCTTCTCCATTTTATAGGAGGGACAAGTCCCCTCTGGACAAACTACTTCCCTCTGCATAAATCGTACCGCATCTAATCACAAACTGTATGGTCCCTTGTTACAGAAGACGTTGGTATTGTGTTAAAATATGATACTCATTATGTAGGAAACTGTAATGTCTTTAGGTAATAAAGACTTAAATAATATATAACAATCAGAGGAATTATAACGACATAATCCATATATAATTCTCTTTGTTAGGTCATATCCAATACAATGTCTCTACATGTATCTATGATGTGATATAACACCTCATGTTCATGACCATTAAAACATAGCCATCGTATCATCTATCATACTAGTAATCATATTACTAGGGTTATCTAGAATAAATATTCTTTAATGCTTTAACGAGCTTTACTATCAAGTCACATACTTGATGATCGTAAACAGAATATTAATTCAATAATATAATCAATATTATATATTAAATAATAATAAATATCTCCACATTATTATTAAACAGTAGACTTAGAGCATAATATTAACATTCTGTCCCTCTTCCGGATCAGGCGGAAGCTGAGAGTCGGCAGAAGGATTCAGTCCCTCCTGTACTTCTGACTACCGACGAACAAACCAAAAAATAAGAATCATTCCCTCCTGTCTCTGACACTGATCATACAGCAGTCCCTTCTGAATCCCCTGCTTCCGAAGAGACTGCTCCAGATGCTCTTGCATCTCCCATCTCTGTAAACTCCAAATCAGATTCCGATGATGGTTTCTTACCGGATGACAAACCACGACGACCCCATCATCATGTGGTTCTTCGTCAACTTGGAGAACCAGAGGATTCCAAAATCGCGCACCCTGGCTCCCCACGCACCGAAGCCCGCATAGAGCAACTCCAAGCCATCGGCCAACAGACAGTGTTCCTACAAGACGCTGTAAAGGCACGGTATGACGTCGGGAAAGAACTCGATTGGATGAGAGAAACTACCCAGGATGAGCTCCCCAAACTGAAATCTGCGATCAACGACATTGAGGATGCGTTTCGCCTAATGCCTAATGCATTGTGGCAAGCGCTCAATCAACTCTAGCATCATCAAGAGACCAGAACGAGAGTGACTGACCACGATCGCAAGATAGACGATATGTCTCTGGTGCTCGATACAGTATGACCCATGAATACAGTATTAATCCAGATATTGGTATAAGAATTGAATCCTGTGTGCACCTTTTGTTAGGAGTATGCCCTCGAATGCCACTCATAGGATGTTGAGTGAGGGCATTGTACTTGTTATTATGTAAATCATCAATATAAGGCAATGGATATTTCTTTATTTACTGGTAGTTACTGGCATTCCTAACTCGTAAATATACATATACAAACTAGTCCGTGTATTTGAGAGCAAAACGTTCCACTCCTTATTGGATAAGGGGGTCGGCACTGGAAAGGTTTATAGCTCAAATACTTAATCGTTCGCAAGTCAATGAAACTTGACTGGGCGTTAAGTTTATGTGAAGACTTGTATGACGTGTTCTTTTACATGGAGAGTGCCTGTCGAACTCTAATGGTTAGTGGGAGCACACGTTATAGGTATGATAATCGGATTAGTATACTCGAACCGACTCACCCTCGATTCGTCACACGGATTTCACTCCGGGACTGTTAATGACGGAATCGAAAGGTTGTGATAGGTATTCGTGAACCTTCGACTTGAGGATTTAGTAGGGATGTGCTTGTGACGTCAAGATTTTCATTAGAGTAGTTCGACCCTGTAAACCGGAAGGTGGGGGTCAACCTCGACTTGCATCTTGACGAGCAAGTAGCATGTCCTACTGAATACCAAGATAGAATTCTTTCTCCCGTTAGTGAGCGGGTTATATGTCCTATGCGGTTATTGGCAGATAAGATCATAAGTCTTTGGCCAAAGCATTGGAGCTAGTAGTATTGGATACACGAGAGCTCGATGATCTCGATTTGCATTAACGCATGCATAGCGTCAAGTACAGATGGGGTTTGACTGACCGTGACCCTATAACTTGATCGGGACATTTGAAAGAAGGGTTTATACGTATACTGGTATTCACGACAGAATGGTTCTTGAATGATCCCAATCATTCGTTCTCAGTCGGGGTACAGTGTAGGCCACCGTGTCGCTAGGTGGTGCTACTACTCTTTGGTTCCTCCCATTGCTGACTGAGACGGACCTACCGAGTCGCGCATTAGGATTGACGACGGAATGAATTGAGCTTGATCTCTCATTATAAATATTAGATATTAGATATCTAATTTATTGGACATTGGATGTCTAATTGATTTTGGGACATTGGATGTCTAAATCGATTTATTGGATAAATTGATTTACGGCCTAATGGATTAAATAAATTACTGGGTGATTAATTTAATTCATGAATATAATTATTTCTTAGAGAAATTAATTATGTTATTTTGTATTTGTTATGTTTAATTAATTGGATTAATTAAACAATATAAATACATCGGAACGGAATTGGAGTTTATCTGTTTGGACTCACGGGAGTCCGAAACGAACCGAACTCGTCCGATTTCTTCTAGAGGCCGGCCCCCACCTTGATTTGCTACCTTGATCATTGTCTTGTTTTCTTGTTGGAAGACTTTTGACATATGAGATTTCATATCTCTTATTATAAGGTTAAAAGTGATTTTGTGGGTGTAATCTTATCTTGTGAATGATTTTGAAGACCAAAATAAAGCCTCATTCTCTTCTCATTTTGGCACACTCACGGCAGCTACATTAAAGTGAGAGGGAAGAGAAATTTTTGTGTTCTATCATCATTCACTTCATCTTCATTTTTATTGGAAAAAAATTGAGAGAAAATTATTGAGAGATATATTATACACTTAGAGTGTAGTAATAAAAGCTTCATCACTTGATTCTAGCCGTAACCTTAGAGGTTAATCGAGTGTTGTTGTTCCGATCGTCTTTTCAGCGCGTGGCAAGTAGAGACGCGGTGTTTTCGGCGTTGGATCGTTCAAGAGCTTGGGGAATAGCTCAAGAGAAGGTTATCAATTTAATCAACGGACTACGAGGGTATGTTTCTCGTATCTCTTGTATTTCGTTTTGATATTCGTATATACATAGCTCGATCGATCCTCGTAGGGATTCGGATCGAATTAATTTTCGTTTTACCGCTTCCGCTGGGCCTTCGTTTTAGGCACCGAATCCCAACAGTGGTATCAGAGCGTAGGTTTTGCGATCGTATATACGATATTAGCATTTGGAATGCTCGATTAGATGGTGAATGATTTGGAATCATTTTAGTCATAATCGTGGTATATGTTTTTACGTTCGTTGTAATTATATTTTTCGTAAGTTTATGTCTAAATATAAATCTTAATTTCTTGGAAATATGATTTATATTGAAGATATGAATGTTGGAGAATATAGATATTGGATATCCGGTCGAAAAACTAGTCCCGAAATGCCGTTGGGCGGTCGGTAGGGTCCGGAAGTCGGGGCCGCGGCTGTGCAGCCCGGCACAGGTAGCCATCAGACTGTGGCCGCGCACGCTTCCAAGGGCCGCGGCATGGCTCTGGCGGCCGGCCGGGTACTAGCGTGATCGCCATGCCAGGCTCACAAGATGCTGGCAGCTGATGACTCGGCCATGGCAGGCCTTTTCCGCCCCGGCTCGTTTTTTCCGTGTATTCTTGAAAATTAATCTCCCGCATGTTAAATTGGATTTAAAATGATTTATGGTATTTCATTTTATGAGGGAAATTTGATTAATTGGAATATTTATGGTCGATCGAATTATTTTGAACGTTTTCATATTACCGATTGTGTGAATCGATTTGATCGGTTCGTATTGTTGATTGGATCAATGTATCTCTACGCTTTCCATTTATTTAGTATTTATTGGATGAATGCTTTTGAATGGGGATGTGGTTCGTGGACTTAGTTTTGAATCGTTCGTTTTATTCGATTGGGTTGTAAAGACCGTTTTGAGCCTATTTATTTTACTAGAAATATTTGTATCTAGGATGCAATTTTCAATGTAAAATTTATATGTAATGACGAAGACCGGAGGAAGATCCATTTCGAGAAGACGAAGATTCAAGACGAAGACTTGTAATTAGATTACGAAGTTTTTGTTTTCTAGGAACGGTCCATGAACCACATGTTGGTAGAAACTAGGTTGTGAATGGTTGTTTCATATTGTATGAATGCCACAAACGCGCTTAAACGATTAATGTGCAAAGTGTAACGCTAATCGCGAAAATTCTCCCACGATAAATTATTAAGTTTATAAGGTTTCAAGGTTTTCCTTCCCTCCATCGAGTTTTCGGGAAATTGAAATCCAAACCGGATGTGCTACTTCCGAGTTATCGGGGTAGTCGTTCGGGGAGGACGAATAAATTACCGAGAGCGCATTAGATGCCTTCGGTTGGAGCAAATTTTATCCCTAGAAACCTGATAGGTTGCCGGATAAGATTCAATTGTGAAACTGATTTGCGTCGATGGTATAAACTTAACTTGTTCACGAACCATAGAAACCGTATAGGTTGAGGGGAGTGAACAAGGGGAAAAAGAAGATCGAATCATCCATTAGATGGGTTGGTGTTGGACACCACTTTATGAAAATTAATAAACTAGAAACCTGTTCGGTTGCCCTCTATTAAGATTTATAAAGAACTCGATCACCACTATGAAGTAGAGCGACGATACTTCTGGATTTCACATGGGAGTGTGTTATTCCGATAAAAATAGTGGGAGTTGGGTAACAAGAGTAGAAAAGACCTTAATTCTATACTCAGAACATAATATAACAAGTCACTAATTAATCTGTTATGCTTAATGCAGACATAACTCAATATGACAATGAATCCACTCGCAATTCTACTCGAAAAGAACACCTTAATGGGACCTAACTTTGTGGATTGGCTCCGCAATCTGATGATTGTCCTCAGTATAGAGGCACTGGGATACGTCTTGGACACGGACATTCCGGCGCCTCCTGTGCGGACCCGAGCCAATCAGGAAGAGATTGAAAACCACGAAAAGTGGGTTAAGGATGATGTAAAAGCCCGTGCATACATGATGGCTTATATGTCTAATCAGCTTCAGAGAGCTCATGAGAAAATGACTTCTGCTAGGCAGATTCTATCTCACTGAAACCGAACTTTATGGTGAGCACAGCAGAACTGCTAGATATGAGATATCCAAGCAACTGTTCGGTGCAAGGATGAAGGAAGGTGAGAAAGTTGGGGAACACGTCCTCAAAATGATATCCATGATCGACAGATTGGAGGCTCTTGATTTTAAAATGGATACTTCTCTCCAAACCGACCTTATCCTACAGTCTCTCCCTGATTCCTTCTCACAGTTTGTTATGAACTTCAACTGCAATGAGATTGCATGTAATTTAGCTGGGCTAATGAACAAACTTGTGACCGCTCAGTCTCAGATGAAGACTCCGCGGATGAAGGAGTCTGCTCTTGTGATTTCTTCTGGACCTCGGAGGTCTAAGAACAAGAAGAAAAAGACCAAGAAGCAAACTGGACCACAAGTTAAGGACCTTAAGAGTAAGGGCAAGGCCCCGATGGTTCCGAAGAAGAAGAAGAAAAAAGATGCTTGTCTCAAGTGCGGTGGTGGGCCCTTGGTCTAGAGGTGTCCGATTCTTCATGGCACTTGGTCAGAACTTTTAGTTTTGGAAACAAATTGTTCGCTCTTGTATTTTCTACTTCTGGATCTTGGATTCGGTGCTTGTTCTCATATTTGTACCGTGAATCAAGATTCCGGAACAAAGTAGGAAGCTTGGAGCTGGAGAAGTTATGATCACGATCGGAAGCGGGCATAGTGTCGAGGCGACCGACATAGGATCACTTCTTTTGGGTTTAGAATCCGGCTTTGTTTTGACTTTAGAAGATGTACTTGTTTTGCCCAAGGGGCACAAAAACATTGTATCCATTCCGGTCATGGACCGAAAAGGCTTTTCATTTTTCATTGGTGATGGTTCTGCAAAATTTATTTTAGAAATAAACTAGTGGGTACTGCTACATTGTTGAATGGATTGTATCATCTAAATCTCAGCAACAAAGTAGTTGTGAATACTATGACTAGAAAACGTGGTAGGGATGAAACCAATCAAGTTTTGAAATGGCATCTTAGACTTGGTCATGTTGGTCAGACCAAGGTTTACAAGATGGAAAAAGATGGACTTATGGGTCCATTGGGATCGGATCCCTTTCCTACTTGTGAATCTTGCCTTAAAGGCAAAATGACTAGGTCCCCCTTCACAGGGACTTTTGAAAGAGCCGCTGATAAACTGGGATTAATCTATACTGACGTTTGTAGTGCTTTGGAAGCAGCACATGACGGATATCAATATTTCATTACGTTTACAGATGATCATACTAGGTATGGTTATGTATACTTAATGAAACATAAATCCGAGGCCTTTGAGAAATTCCAGGAATTCAAGGCCCTAGTTGAGAAGCAAACTGGTAATCATATCAAAGCACTTCGGTCGGACCGAGGTGGCGAGTATATGAGTACGGAGTTTGACGAGTTCCTTAAGGAACATGGAATAGTTTCACAACTAACACCTCCAGGTAATCCTCAGTTAAATGGTGTGTCAGAAAGAAGGAACCGGACCCTGTTGAACATGGTTCGTTCCATCCGAGCTATCTTGACTTGCCGATTTACGTGGGGTATGCACTCTGAGCCGCGTATATCTTGAACAGATGTCCTTCCAAATCCGTTCCTAAAACTCCACATGAGATGTGGGAGGGAAGGAAACCAAGTCTTAATCATATTAGGATTTGGGGATGTCCCGCCTATGTCAAGAAGACTAAGGTGGAAAAGTTGGAAGCTAGGTCTGCGAAGGGACGTTTCATTGGATTCCCGTCTGGGACGATGGGATATCTATTCTACATGCCCGAAGATCGAAGGATCATTGTTGCTTTACAAGCACACTTCCTGGAAGATGAGTTCATTCAGGAAGGCGGTGCAGGTAGAAGTATTTATTTAGAAGAATATAATGAAACTCCTCAGGAGACACCTGTGCAAGAAACTGGAACCGAACCTTCTGAAACACAAGTACAACCACCTCGTAGGTCTAGTAGGGTGTCTCATTTACCTGAGAGGTATGGGCTTGTGCAGTTGGAGGAGCTGGGTCTCCATGAGGTTCCAAGTGATAGCCAAGAGACCGACCCGACGACCTATGACCAAGCGATGGTGGATGTAGACTCCGCGAAATGGCATGAAGCTATGGAACCTGAGATAGACTCGATGCATGTCAATCAGGTCTGGACTCTAGTAGACCGCCCCAAGGGCATAGTGCCTATTAGGAACAAGTGGATCTACAAGAGAAAGACTGATGGTGATGGCAAGGTTGATGCCTATAAGGCCAGGCTTGTGGCAAAGGGTTATACCCAGAAGGAAGGTATCGATTACCACGATACCTTCTCGCCCGTAGCCATGATCAAGTCTATTCGCATGATGCTTGCTATAGCTGCCTACCACGATTATGAGATATGGCAAATGGACGTAAAGACGGCTTTCCTTAATGGATTCCTCGAGGAGGAAATCTATATGGAGCAGCCTAAATGCTTTGTGTCCGAAGTCGATATTCAGAAAGTGTGCAAGCTTCAGCGTTCCATTTATGGACTGAAGCAAGCGTCGCGTAGTTGGAACCTTCGTTTTGACGAGGCAATCAAAGAGTTTGATTTCGTGCAAAATGAGGAGGAACCTTGTGTATACAAGAGGGTTAGTGGGAGCAAGATCGCATTCTTAGTACTATATGTAGATGACATTCTACTAATAGGAAATGATGTGGGATTGCTCAGTTCTGTGAAAGCTTGGCTTTCGAGTAATTTCTCCATAAAAGACTTGGGAGAAGCTACCTATATTCTTGGTATTCGACTCTACCGGGATAGAGCGAAAAGAACAATAGGTCTTTCCCAAGCCCTCTATATAGATAAAATCTTAAAGCGATTTAAGATGGATGATTCTAAAAGAGGGTTCCTACCGATGCAACATGGAATTGAACTCTCTTTGAATATGTGTCCTCAAAGTGAGGAACAACGAAAAGAAATGAGTAATATACCATATGCTTTGGCCGTGGGTAGCCTTATGTATGCTATGTTGTGTACAAGACCTGACATCGTGCATGCTGTAAGCGTGGTGAGTAGGTTTCAGGCAAACCCAGGTAGGGAACATTGGACTGCCGTAAAGAACGTTCTCAAGTACTTGAGAAGGACTAGAGATATGGTTCTGATGTATGGCGGTGGAGATTTGGATGTGGTGGGATTCACTGATTCGGACTTTCAAGGACTGAAGGATGACTCGACGTCCACTTCTGGCTACATATTTACTCTTAATGGAGGAGCAGTATCTTGGCGTAGTGCCAAGCAAAGCGCGATTCGATTCCACTGTCAGGTGAGTATCAAGCGGCCTCGGAGGCTTCAAGGAAGGGTTACGGATTAAGAAGTTTAGGAGAACTTCAAGTGATACCATGTCCGAAATGCTGTTCGTCTTTGCGACAACAACGACGGAGCTGTAGCGCAGGCCAAGGAGCCGAGGTTTCACAACAGCACCAAACATATTGAGAGGAAGTATCATCTCGTAAGAGAATTTGATCGCTAGGGATACATTGTGCTGCACAGAGTAGACTCGGCCGACAACGTCGCCGATCCACTGACCAAGCTAATTTCTCAGACTAGCTTCGAGCATCATCTGGAGAACATGGGTATTAGATACCATAGTGTGTGGCATTGAGTGCAAGTGGGAGATTGTTAGGAGTATGCCCTCGAATGCCACTCACAGGATGTTGAGTGAGGGCATTGTACTTGTTATTATGTAAATCATCAATATAAGGCAATGGATATTTCTTTATTTACTAGTAGTTACTGGCATTCCTAACTCGTAAATATACATATAGAAACTAGTCCGTGTATTTGAGAGCAAAACGTTCCACTCCTTATTGGATAAGGGGGTCGGCACTGGAAAGGTTTATAGCTCAAATACTTAATCGTTCGCAAGTCAATGAAACTTGACTGGGCGTTAAGTTTATGTGAAGACTTGTATGACGTGTTCTTTGACATGGAGAGTGCCTGTCGAACTCTAATGGTTAGTGGGAGCACATGTTATAGGTATGCTAATTGGATTAGTATACTCGAACCGACTCACCCTCGATTCGTCACACGGATTTCACTCCGGGACTGTTAATGACGGAATCGAAAGGTTGTGATAGGTATTCGTGAACCTTCGACTTGAGGATTTAGTAGGGATGTGCTTGTGACGTCAAGATTTTCATTAGAGTAGTTCGACCCTGTAAACCGGAAGGAGGGGGTCAACCTCGACTTGCATCTTGTCGGGCAAGTAGCAGGTCCTACTGAATACCAAGATAGTATTCTTTTTCCCGTTAGTGAGCGGGTTATATGTCCTATGCGGTTATTGGCAGATAAGATCATAAGTCTTTGGCCAAAGCATTGGAGCTAGTAGTATTGGATACACGAGAGCTCGATGATCTCGATTTGCATTAACGCATGCATAGCGTCAAGTACAGATGGGGTTTGGTGACCGTGACCTATAACTTGATCGGGACATTTGAAAGAAGGGTTTATACGTAAACCTGGTATTCACACGAGAATGGTTCTTGAATGATCCCAATCATTCGTTCTCAATCGAAGTGATGTAGGCCGCCAGGCTGGCTAGGTGGTGCTACTACTCTTTGGTTCCTCCCATTGCTGACTGAGACGGACCTACCGAGTCGTGCATTAGGATTGACGACGGAATGAATTGAGCTTGATCTCTCATTATAAATATTAGATATTAGATATCTAATTTATTGGACATTGGATGTCTTATTGATTTTGGCACATTGGATGTCTAAATCGATTTATTGGATAAATTTATTTACGGCCTAATGGATTAAATAAATTACTGGGTGATTAATTTAATTCATGAATATAATTATTTCTTGGAGAAATTAATTATGTTATTTTGTATTTGTTATGTTTAATTAATTGGATTAATTAAACAATATAAATACATCGGAACGGAATTGGAGTTTATCTGTTTGGACTCACGAGAGTCCGAAACGAACCGAACTTGTCCGATTTCTTCTAGAGGCCGGCCCCCACCTTGATTTGCTACCTTGATCATTGTCTTGTTTTCTTGTTGGAAGACTTTTGACATATGAGATTTCATATCTCTTATTATAAGGTTAAATGTAATCTTATCTTGTGAATGATTTTGAAGACCAAAATAAAGCCTCATTCTCTTCTCATTTTGGCACACTCACGGCAGCTACATTAAAGTGAGAGGGAAGAGAAATTTTTGTGTTCTATCATCATTCACTTCATCTTCATTTTTCTTGGAAAAAAATTGAGAGAAAATTATTGAGAGATATATTATACACTTAGAGTGTAGTAATAAAAGCTTCATCACTTGATTCTAGCCGTAACCTTAGAGGTTAATCGAGTGTTGTTGTTACGATCGTCTTTTCGGCGCGTGGCAAGTAGAGACGCGGTGTTTTCGGCGTTGGATCGTTCAAGAGCTTGGGGAATAGCTCAAGAGAAGGTTATCCATTTAATCAACGGACTATGAGGGTATGTTTCTCGTATCTCTTGTATTTCGTTTTGATATTCGTATATACATAGCTCGATCGATCCTCGTAGGGATTCGGATCGAATTAGTTTTCGTTTTACTGCTTCTGCTGGGCCTTCGTTTTAGGCACCGAATCCCAACACCTTTTAAGGGGGAACGCTGTATTTTCGCGGATACAGCACATACACTATAGGATGTTAATTAATATTATATTACAACCCTATTCATACAGAAAATGTTTTAAGTCCACGTGCCCTATTTACATTTCAAACGTTTTATCCTTTAATGTTTAAAGACACCTCGACTTCAATGCATCAAATACCATGATTTTAATAATTTCAAAACCACCGTTTTGTGCAATAAGGGAAGACAAACTGTCATAGTGGGACCGGTTATCATTTCAAAAACAGATAGATAAGATGTACAAGTTACTCTAAATCCATCCTGTACGTTCATTTAAAAATACGGTTCCCATCCCTTAAATCTGACCGTTCACTGTATAAAGCCCTAATCTTCCCTGCACCCTATAAAAGGATTGTATTTTGCTCCCTTAGACTCTTTACGCTTTCTGCCATTTTAAATGAGTCCCAAGAAAAATAGTCTACATATTCTCTGTATTTTCTGCAATTTTCTGCGATATTTCCCAGTTTTCTTCAAACTCTTTTTCTGTAAGAATGTCGACTTCCCAGACTTCCTTTCTTTCCATGAAGAAGAGAGAATCAATCATCAACGGATGCATCTTCGCCAGATCCGTGGTGATGGAGAGAATCAATCTCGAAGGAGAAGACTTCATCGGGATGGAGTTGGTTGTTTCAAAGGTGAAACAACAAGGGTTTTACCGCCTTGATAGTCACCATACTGAGTCATACGATGAACATATAGTGAAAGAATTTTATTTGGACGCCTCGTTCAAATACTCATCTCAGAGAAAAGGAGGAGAAATTTCTAAAATCTCTACAACTGTTCAAGGGATTGAGGTCTCTGTAAACAGAGATATGCTGGAGAAACTTTACAGGCTGCCCTCTGACGGCCTGAAAATGGAAGAATTGGAGACCTTCGGGTCGGGGAGTTTGTTGACAGCCTACTGGAGGTTGTTCACCGGTGATGAGAGGGAACAGAACGTTCACCCCTCATGCCACAAGAAAAAATTCTGCCTGTCCTATGTCTACCTTCATGACTTCTGTTGCTGGGTTGTTGAGAAATAGACAGGAGCTTACGAAATGTGCACTAACCTTCACTTCAGGATGACGGTAGCCATCATGTCCGGAGAAAAGGTTAACTGGTGCCAAATTCTACTTAAGAGGATTCAGGAGAAGGCTGCCAAACCTGAAACTGCAAAGAAATCTTTCAGCCTCATTCTGAACTACATCCTCACTAACTGCGGAGTAAAACAATCTGAGAATGCCAAGAAGATTGGCCCCAGAAAATTCATTGGAGAGATGACTTCCACGGTATTCAACAAGTCACCCCTGATTGCTAAGAGGTCGCACCCTCAAAGCATACCTATCTCAAGTGACCCAAGGGATGTCACTGTGCAGATCTTGAGCAAGGAGAAGAAAAGGAAAAGAAGTGCCTCTGACAGCCGATCACCTCATGCTGTCGAAAAGAAGAAGAAGAAGAAGAAGAAGAAGAAGAAGAAGAAGAAGAAGAAGAAGAAGAAGAAGAAGAAGGCTAAGAAGTCTTTCAATACTGAGTCTACAGTACCTGCAGCGGTTACTGTAGAGTCCCCCTCTGCTCCTGTCGCTGAATCTATCCCACAGGGTGCAACGCCTATGGAAGAAACAGTTGCTGCAAAAACAGTAGATCCCGAGCCTGTGGCGGTGATGATGGATGATCAACTGTTTGACAAGCTGGAGGGTTCCGGTGAGCCAGATGCCCCCTCGGAACCAAAAGCCCTACTCCTGACAGGGTACCCACCCCTGTACAAGTCCCCTCTTCCCACAGGGTACCATCCCCTATTAGGGATCCTTCTCTGAAACAGGCCCCCATACATGTTGAAGATCCCATCCGCACGGTAGACCCAACTACTGTACGAAGTCCCTCCCCAACTGACATAATCAATAATACTATCCTCTAGTTACATATCGAGCAAGCGTACGAATACTTAAAAATATGGAAGTCCTACAGGATCGCCCCATATGACACCCTATACAACTGGGCCGATTGGAAGGACGAGGAATTATTTGCTCTGGAGGTCACCGAGACCCTGAACGTCTCCGCTGGGACGATCACTTTTGCCAGGAGCTCATCCCTGACTATTTCAAGGCAAAAGAGAAGTCTAGACTGAAAGGGAATCACAGTCCGATGACAAATCTTCGTCAAACAGCCACCACTCCGACCCTGACTCTGACGATCACAATGATGCCCTACAGGCCGATCTACGGATCATCCGTGAAGAGGCCAGGTAAGATGAGATGGCCAAAGTTCATAACCAACAGGGTCAGGGGATATCTGACATACAACAGTCCCCTCCTCCATAACAGGAAGCTGCTCATGACCAACAGGAGGAATCAGTCCCTCCTGTCACCACTGAAGAGCGAGATGCTCCCCCACAGGTCGCCCAGCCTGTCCTGCTACATGAATATGCTGCCCGTACCATCCGCCAAGAGTATTCAGTTTTGGGTTTTTATACGCCCGTACATGAAGATGCTGCCCGCTACACGAAGATGTTGCCCGTACTAATAAGATTTATGATCTCATCATATATCGAAATACTGCAGCGGAAGTATAAATATAATATGTAAAATCCTCCGAGGATCCAAGTATATTAACAAAGTACAAAGAACAAGATTGTTACCTCTTGTAGCGTGTTTTCGATCAAGACTTATAGAGACGTTGCAAGAAGCGAGCGTCCTCTACGGTATCCATACAACGAACAAGTCCCGAGCGTCTAACAGATAGCTAGCTCCGAATTTATAAAGATTTCACTTAAATCAATTTGAATATAGGTATGTTCTTGATTATGGTAAGAACAAGAACACCAAGAATTTTATTCAAATGTTCTTGAACTTTGATCTAAAATAACTACTATGAATCTTATTCAATATGTTATTAAAGATCAAACTCACAAGATAAGATGAAGATAAGATGAGTATTCTAAATAATTTTCTTGATCAAAGAATCAATCTTCAAAGATATGAAGATATATTCTTGATCCTTCTGATTATTCAACTCTTAAATATTATCTTTAAGACTTTTAGAGAGAGAAATATCAAAATCAGATTATTGATTCTTTCTACACAAATTATGTCTTCTCTTGTGTTTGGTAAGTGTGAGGGCTATCACAAGACACTATTATATAGCCCTCTACATGGCTAAGGGTTCACCAACCCCTTCACCAACCATAATCAACCGGAACAAAATAGTTGTTCTGCTCGTTTAAGTGTGTGACCCTGTAGGTTCTAATTAATACGGCAATGAGTATAAAAACAATTTTACGACTCATAAATCATAAGCGATCTCTAGCTATACATTATGACTACCCGCATTAAAAGAATTAATTCGACGGCACGAATGAAATCATGTTACTGTATAATATTTAATCCTCTCGTCTCGCGATATCCTAATTAAGCATAAGGTATGGATAAGTCGACCTTATATGGCTTAATTAATATTCTTGATCTCAAGTTACAATTGTCCAATTCAAATATTTATCAATAACTCTTTATTGATCAATTTGAGCATGGCCATACATTTAAACAATTTAACTTATCAAGGGACCATGGATATCTTCTCCATTTTATAGGAGGGACAAGTCCCCTCTGGACAAACTACTTCCCTCTGCATAAATCGTACCGCATCCAATAACAAACTGTATGGTCCCTTGTTACAGAAGACGTTGGTATTGTGTTAAAATACGATACTCATTATGTAGGAAACTGTAATTTCTTTAGGTAATAAGGACTTAAATAATATATAACAATCAGAGGAATTATAACGACTTAATCCATATATAATTCTCTTTGTTAGGTCATATCCAATACAATGTCTCTACATGTATCTATGATGTGATATAACATCTCATGTTCATGACCATTAATACATAGCCATCGTATCATCTCTCATACTAGTAATCATATTACTAGGGATATCTAGAATAAATATTCTTTAATGCTTTAACGAGCTTTACTATAAAGTCACATACTTGATGATTGTAAACAGAATATTAATTCAATAATATAATCAATATTATATATTAAATAAAAATAAATATCTCCACATTATTATTAAACAGTAGACTTAGAGCATAATAATAACATTCTGTCCCTCTTCCAGATCAGGCGGAAGCTGAGAGTCGGAAGAAGGATTCAGTCCCTCCTGTACTTCCAACTACCGACGAACAAACCAAAAAATAAGAATCATTCCCTCCTGTCTCTGACACTGATCATACAGCAGTCCCTTCTGAATCCCCTGCTTCCGAAGAGCCTGCTCTAGATGCTCTTACATATCCCATCTCTGTAAACTCCAAATCAGATTCCGATGATGGTTTCTTACCGGATGACAGACCACGACGACCCCATCATCATGTGGTTCTTCGTCAACTTGGAGAACCAGAGGATTCCAAAATCGCGCACCCTGGCTCCCCACGCACCGAAGCCCGCATAGAGCAACTCCAAGCCATCGGCCGACAGATAGTGTTCCTACAAGACGCTGTAAAGGCATGGTATGACGTCGGGAAAGAACTCGGTTGGATGAGAGAAACTACCCAGGATGAGCTCCCCAAACTGAAATATGCGATCAACGACATTGAGGATGAGTTTCGCCTAATGCCTAATGCATTATGGCAAGCGCTCAATCAACTCTAGCATCATCAAGAGACCAGAACGAGACTGACTGACCACGATCGCAAGATAGACGTCATGTCTCTGGTGCTCGGTACTCTGGTTGAGAAAATCAATAATCTGATGACCAAATAAGACAAAATTATGAAGCTCCTACAGGAAATTCATACCAAGGTATCAGACATTGATGATGCCAAAAATGGGGAAGAAGCCAGAGAGGCTGCCCGGAGATGGGGAGTGGAGAGAGGGAGAGAGAGATTGATGCAACGCTGGAATATAGTGTTGCTGCTGCTATTGGTAGACTGGCCTCACCGGGGTCAAGTCAAGCTTCAAGAGGATACAGGGTATCTGGCTCTCGACCTGGGTTCTAGGATCCCAATATCCCCTGGAAGAACAATGTGCGAAAGCCCGCCGAGATGTTGATGCCCACTGACCGACAGCCTTCAACCGATGATCTGAAGAACTGGAAGAAAAATGAACTAATGAGATATTTCAATACGCTCATCAGGGAGTCTGCCATGTTCAAAAAATTCAAGATGTTGCGGGATGCCGCGAATGGATTCTCGAGGCTGTTAGCGGAAGGAAGGCTCCCTCTGCAAATGTTGATGAAGTCCAGGCACCAAAAAGGTGAACAGCTCACCCACCCCGAAGACTGGATACTTGCCTTTGATCAAACCCCAAAAGGAAGAAGCATTTATCGGGATCGAGGCAATGACTCCCTAGTCAATTGGTGGAAAGGGACCGCAAATGATCCTGACTGGAGGCCTTGGATGCATTCTCAGCAAAGGAGCTAGATTGTCTGCCTGCTGTATTTATTTCTTCTGTTAGCTTACCAATACAGTAGGTAGTATTTGTTTTGTATTTTTTTTATCTTTCAAGACTTGTAATTTTCCCTCATTTTCAATAAAACTTATTTTCTTTAAAGATTACAGATCGTAATCTAAGCTTACTGTTTTACTGTTTGTTTACGAAGCTTTTGCTATATTTGAACAAGTATAAACTAGTTAAGTCTTAAAGCTGTAAGAACTTGTCTGCGAACAATTCATAGATTAAGTGTATTCAACCTGCACCACACTGTAAGATTGTGCCTACGCGCCAATCATAAGTTCAGTTGTAATACACAGTCATGAAAGATTTCTCACTAACCTATCTGCGAGCGGGTCATATTTCTAGATTAAGTATTGAAGATCAGATCAATCGACAAAAGACTTGAAGACAGACTCTCTGTATCCAGATGAAGACATCTAAATAGAGTTTTGGCATTATCAAAAAGGGAGAAATTGTTGGGATAAACAATTTTGATTTGATAATTGCAACATATAGCAAAGAAGTCTCCTAGAAGTCAGAATATTGTTAAGTATGGAAGCTGTTAGAACTCTTCATATAGCCCGTCCATATAGCAAAGAGATCTTCTACAGTCCATCCTACAGAGCCCACTTCATACAGCAAAGAATCTTAATGTGTTGGATACAGCATACAGTCTGAAGGTGTTTTACTTGGGAAAAGTAAAACACGTCCAACAGGACTGAACATAAGAAGCTTTAAAACGTTGTGTGATAAACAATTGTTTATTCATAAAGTATTCACGGTTAAAGCAGCATTTATTGCTGATAGGACAGCATTTAATGCAGCCGGAGAGAGACAAGTCTGAACGCTCAGAAGAGCATTTAATGCAAAGACAGAAAGGATGTCTGAAGCATTAAATGCGATCTGCTTTAATTCAAACATTCAGCAGCCGCCAATCAAGAGACAAACGTCAATATCTCACCGACCAGCAATGGCTACATTTATAACAGATACACTTCCAAGGTTATAAGTAGCCCCAAGCAAGAGGACTTCATATACAAGTTAATTCATTATCGCAAAAACTCTGACAGATTACTCTGACATTTTAGAGATTACAAAGAAGTATATTCGTGAGCATACGGCAGTATCCAAGTGAAGAAATATACCAAGTCCTCAACGCAAACAGCACAGCATACAATGATTGTTCATTCGAGATAAAGCTGTTATTTGAGAATTGTTCTACCCTTACCGTTGAAATTATCATTAGCCCTGTGTGGACTAAAGATCCTTGCGTATTCCGACCTAGGTGGGAAAAATAGCATTGAAGACGAAGCTTCGATCTTTGTGAGAAGAAGCAAGTCGAAAAAGAGATCAAGTCAATCTGTGCGAACGGCCCAAAGCTACAGTCCCTGTATCAATCTGTGTGAACGATACAGAGACAGGTTTAGTTAAAGTCACGTAGTTGTGTACGCACTACTATGAAAACAGGATACGATAACGGTTTTTTTAGTTGATTCACATCGGTTATAAAACCGATGTCGTATCTACCGATGTCATTTTTTCACATCGGTTTATAACCGATGTGAATTTACATCAGTTTTAACCGATGTGAAAAATTCTAATTCACATCGGTTTTCTAAAAATTCACATCGGTTTTCAACGGATGTGAAAAACTCTTATTCACATCGGTTTCCTATTCACATAAGTTGAAAACCGATGTTGATTCACATCGGTTAAAAACCGATGTGAAATTTCTTATTCACATCGGTTGCCTAACCGATGTTGTTGCTGTTAATCACATCGGCTTCTAATTGAACCGATGTGAATGGTTCCCAGAATTTAACATCGGTTTCTAATTGAACCATTGTGATTTTGCTTTATTTTTCATCCAGGCAGCCAGCCCAGTCAATTCCACCTGTATAAAAAAATTGGCCCAACCTACACCAACAATTATTCTGATCACAAACACTTCAATCAACAACATCTTAAACGAAAACCAACCAAACATAATTTTTAAGCAACAAATGTATTATCAACTATGAAGCAAAGAATTTTGTAACTCTCAACTGTTTACAACAAGCATTATCAACTAACTACAAAATAAAAATACACATCCTTATAAAAGTCCCGAAAACTTTTAACTTCATGAACTTAACGATTCGAGAATAACAAGAACCAACCGTTTGTATGTCATAGAAAAAATCTAAACAAATTTGGTAAGAAAATATTTCGCCCATTGCGTTCGAATTTCTTTAATGCTCTCTTCAGGAAGCGCTTGAGTATCACTAAATATCTGTCATATAATTTATGAAAATACTTTTCAGTACAGAAACAGAAAAGAAAAATATATGATTAGTTTGACTTGATAAAATTATTTCCATCCAATTTTCTGCAATACCAGCTTGAACTATGGTCCACATGCAGTTCATGACATAATATCCACACTCCCAACCACCATTTTGTTTATTGCACTAAAAAATAAATATTAAAAATTGCAATCGGTAAAAGAATATTTGTCAAGCAAGATAAAATCACACGAAATTATACGTAAGTTTTGGGATTGAAATTTTACTTACTTTGGGATAAATCCATTGAATGACCTGCTTGGATTTACTCGTGTGCGCACCATCCAACACTCTCAATGAGGTCACAATACTAGAAGTAAGGAAATCATAATTGTGTTATGAATAGTACGAGAAGTCACAGGATTATAAGAATTTTTTTTTGTTAAACTGAAAAAATAGTACAAGAGTATATGTATTTTTTATGAAATATTCAACAAACTATGAAACTAATCTCAGGAACTTGAATATAAGCTTATCAGACAGTCAACTAAATCAAGGTCTGCTAAATCAGTGAAATGGATAGATTCAAATGAATAAGAAGCACAAAAGTTGCTAAAAATCTAGTTGTTACCTCTATTTTGATCAGCACATTTTTTGTTTTTCACTCAGCTGAGCATTATCAACATTTTGAGGATTTGTATGTTTCGTGTTACTTATAAGATATATGC
This sequence comes from Orobanche coerulescens, assembly GCA_033398695.1. Classification (NCBI taxonomy): domain Eukaryota; kingdom Viridiplantae; phylum Streptophyta; class Magnoliopsida; order Lamiales; family Orobanchaceae; genus Orobanche; species Orobanche coerulescens. The sequence goes on along the minus strand of CM065807.1, from coordinate 115,040,229 downwards.
ATTCATCGAAACATTATTCACCAAAAGTTGTTCTTAAACTACAAATGCTCATCTGCTCCCTTCATAAACCACCAAAAACAAGATGTAAATTTGAGACACAATTCAACAAGGCTGGCCACTGACAAAAACTACTATGTAGCTAACTGAATTTTAACAACAACAATACCAATTTCCAATAATCAAATATCCAATTCTTTCGGACAAGAGCACAACCAAATGTGAACAACATGTATGAACCAAAAATCCAATCAGCCACTTCAATGTTGTCAGTTGAATTTTATAACCAGAAATCCACATCAAACAAACAAATCAACCTAGTAATACTAGTAGTAAGATGGAAGTATAAACTCTGTTAAAACACTAGTATTTAATTCAACCAAACTTATCTTAACAAAAAAACTGAATAGAAATCACCAAAAGCATCAACTAAAATCAAGGTCTGCAGGTACTATAATTTTGATCTCCTACATGACCATAAATATTTTACACAGAAGAAAGACATATCCGAATAGAAAAACATAATCCAAGCGAAGTAAAATGTATAAATTATTCTATCTTTATTCATTTCACTTCTTTAGAAGCTTACCTCTGCACTATGAATTAGATATCCTGATCGGGCTTACGATGTAATGAACAAAACCACACGGCAGTCCCTTGCTTAGGTAAAATTACCAAGAGTTGCCAATGTCGCCTGCATTTTGAAAAGAAACAAGCTAATTTTGATAAACAAGTTATAAAATTTCTTATTTAACCAAAAGTGTTGCATTGTTCAAAATCTGACGCTAACTGTTAGGTCGTTGTACTTACTCATGGTGATAAGCTCCAAGAAAAATCTATTTTTTCGAATCCTGGATATGTCGTAGAATGTACGATGTGGCTTCACACTTCTTATTACCCATACTTTGTATGGACTGAGGGTCAAGGAATCCATACAAATTATCATTCATCTTGTCTACGATTAATGATTTTAGGTACCTAATATCCAATAAAAAGAAGTTTAACTTTTGATAACTATAAATTAAATGCAGATTATTATCAGAGTTGTATAACCGATTCACAGTATAAAATCACAATTTGTTCACTGACTTTAGAAAAAGTGTTTAATGTATGTAATAATCATCAACAACATTGAATCTCAATTAACACTATCATCATGATAAAGCTACGTTTCACACAAAAATGATTTAACAAAATCTCAGACATAACACAAACATAAACTCATATTATTAAAAATTAGTTATAAAATTTACTTAGGTGATCCAGAGTTGCATAACTGAGATGCTAAGCCAATCATTCCCCTGAAAGATTTCTAAAACATCGGTGTGGCATACGTACAATGGCACATCAGTATCAACTAGGCCAAAGAAACCACCCAACGGCACCCGCAAAGGATTATTATAAAGGGATGGGGAAATTTTAAACAATTCCAAAATTGGATTTTGTACGGATTCTGAATCATCAACCGGTCGAACTCGTTTCTTTTTTGGTTGCGCAATATCCTTAAAAAAGATGAAATAATATAAAAGTAAGTACATCGGATATAAAACAATAGAACTCTTTAAATGGGATGAGAAGTGTTTTCGAAACATGAACTGAAGGAGTACAATTTAAGCTTAATTGTTGCTTATGTTTTGCTTCTTTCCTCTCTTATTTTTCTTTTTTTTTGGTGTGTGTGTGTGTGTGGCTATTTGTAGGCAATTACAATGCATATGGTGAGTTATTCAGGAATGGCCGATTTGCATATGTGATTTTCTCAAGAATCTGCATGCAAAAAAAAATATGGATAATTACGAAAACTACCCCCAAGGTCTAGCCTAATCCCGAAAAAAATCCAGTCATTTTTTGTTTCACAATTAAAATACCCCTTATATCCGACTATTATTAGTTATTCTATTTCTATTTAATAAAATGTATACTTTTTCTAATAAAGACAAAAGGAAGAAATACCTATGCTAAAACAGATTTGATTAGACGCCTTGGCCATGCAATAAAACAACATACGGCTTGCCCCACTAAACTTACCTCCGACGTGGGAACCGGGACTGGAGCATCAGGGTCTCAAACATCTTCAACCATCACTCTAGCTAAATCACCAGATAGAGGCACACCGTGTAAGGTTGGCCCCCCCCAATAAATCTCCCAAGGGCCACCAAACGAGGAGGATGCTCATTGATATACAACTCAACTCGATCGACCTTGTCCACATTTTTCTCCTCCCCTGAGGGGTTTGTAGCGACAATACAACTCCCCTTTGTGCTGACACGTAGAGGAGGTGTGTCATTATGTACTGGAGTATGTTGAGATTGATTCAATGATTCCAAAGCGGGGCCGAACTGCTTCATTAAGTTTTGTGTGACTTCGTTTGTAATCTTTTGTGTTAGGCGCTCCAAAAATTCTGGACTTACTGATGATGTTGCCGACCCACGAGAATGACCTCCAAAGTACTCTCGAATGCCCACACCGAATCCAACACCACGAACACGACCCGGGGGCTCTGGTCGCCCAACTGCAGCTGATAATATATCCTTGCGACCCTCATTAAAAAAGGAACCATGTGAGCACTGCTCCTCAAACTCATCCTACAACGAATAAAGATAGAACATTTGAATAACTTGTAAAACAATCATATATTTAAATAAAAATTAATAACAACAAGTCAAACAGTGAAATGGTCTTTAAGCATTTAGAGCTTTCTAGTTATTACATGGTAAAACATGCCCACGATACAGAAAAAGTACAAAAAATAATCAGACTTATTTACTAAAAATAATCAGACTTATTAAATGGATATATAAAAAATGGATACATAAAAAATGATATCAGACTTATTTACTAAAAATAATCAAGTGAATTCTTATTGAAGTGTATGCATTCATTATGAAGTTGCGTATGGAGGCGAAAAAATTCAACACTGAGCCATGATATTAATCGACGACAATATTATTGATAAAGTTAATAAAAATAATATCAATTCAAGGAAATCAACAACATGAAAATAAGGTAGTTCAGCTATATGTTTGTAGTCCAAAGTCGTGCGTGCAATAAGAAAGTGCAAACACTAAAGTATTTCTCGTATTTTCCAACTTCTACCCCAGAATCACTTTTTTTTTTAGTAAATTACAATAAACCCCAAAATCATTTTTTTTCACTACAAATATACGCAGGCACACGACATGAATATTACACTTGCATCGGTTTTTTAGTTGCCTAAGAGGCAAAATGAAATAAAACACATAGTTTACTGGGGTAAAGTGCAATAAAAAAAAGTCCCGCAGCCAAAGTGCAAAAACCTTAATTGTTCAGGGGTTCTATATAATTAACCTTTTCTTTTCCAGTTTGCAAACACTCCCTTTTGAATATTTTGCTAAACATGGTTCATTTCTACCTGTCATCATATTCTCGTATAGTCGTATCACATGGTCTTTTTTTGTAATTATTGATCTTAGGGATACTATTTGTAATTATCCCAAATATGTATTTGCAATAAAAAACAAAGGACCATGCTGAGGGCAGTAAAAAACCGAGTGACCAAAGTGGAATGGAACGTAATAAGCCGGTGTTTAGAGTTATATATTGTAACACCCCCAGATCCGACCGGGAATATTACAGCGCCGTGGGCCCCGAGATGGAACCCACAAGGCTGAAGGAAATTTTCGCAAACATTTACAAACGCCCAAGAGGCTAACGACGGTATTATCTATTAAAAACATTCGAAGATTTATAAAGCTCGTTTATCAAATCGTCGTAAAAACTCATTTGAAACCACAAGGCCCAAAATGCCAAAACTCAACAGTTTAAAAACATATGTTAAGCTATAAACACACGTAAAATGAGAATAGATTTAGAAAATGATTGCCAAAGTAACCTAAGTTACCGGATACCAAAAAGGCCATTTAAAAATACTCATGCGGCGGATGAAGACAAACAATTGAAATACTTTAGCGTGGAATACAACAACTGATCAGAAACTCAAAACACAAATACATGCCCTTGCCAGTATCCTCCGGGAAGTTCATCTCTCCACGACCGCTACAAACTTGATAATCCAAGAACCTAAAAAGAAAGCCCACGACGGGGTCAGCCATAATATCCAACAATGATAACCATCACATCTCGACAATAATTACATATCAATTGAAATACTAAGTAAGAATACGACCAGTGTACTCTTACCGTCGTAACTTTACGAGAATCCACGATTCGCATCCTTAACAACACATTAAAATAATACCGAAATATCTGTACGGTATCTCAACAATACTCAAGGTTCTCAAAACATTATCATAACTCGCGATACGGAAATTATACCAACTCTGGCCAATTCAATCCATCGGATAACATCGACAATTCCAATACGATAATCGATTGTCCATCAAAAACAAGTACCAAGGAAATACGGAACATACCTCAAGATACGAAATACCATTACCATCACGTCAGTCTAATCCGAGATCAGATCAACACAACATACGGACATGGTCCTAACACAAGACCTACAAATGCATACTCATATGACAACGTCAATATGATCACAACAATAACGACAATGTATACTTATGGCAAACCCATAATATACATATGCACAACAACAATACATGGCAATCCGATGATCCAGCGTTCACTGCCTAGATCCCCCGATGATCCCGTCAGACCAACCCGAGGTGGAAAACCCGTCCGACGATCCAGCGCACGCTAGCATAGATCCCCCGATGATCCCGTCGGACCAACCCGAGGTGGACATATGACAACAATGCACAACTGCACAAAACAACAGTACACAATACACGACAACAACAATGCACAACTGCATGACAACAACGATACACGAATGTATCACAACATGATCGACTCAAATGATAAAAATGATTAGAGTACTTCGCACGAGTCCTTCGAGAATGATCTCAATGTCTAAACCATCCCGAACCATTATCCTCAATACTCGACGGTCCAAAGTATCACGGATTGCAGATAGTTCATATCTCCGTTTTTATCACGATATATCCTCGATATACAAGTATACCAATAACAAAAGTAAATCATATACATTATGATTTAGATTCCCAAAACTCGAATATGATTTATAATCCCAAGTCTCATGTGATTACGATTATAAACATTGCTATACGAATTATAAACGAATGAAACGAAACCATTCATTAAATACTATAAAGCGAGTAAGTAATAGCTTACTCGATACCGATCTGACGATGATGAAGCCGCTACCAATTTCATTGTCTTCGTCTACCAGCTCCTCGGCCCTGACCAACGCCATTCACGAACATACTCGAACACGACCGCAACATACGGTTATAAACACCGATCAATAATCTCAACCTATTACAATAATCGATAAACAACAAGTTCGACAACAATCAACAATCGATAAAACCAATTCACAATCTCCACGGCTCAACAATATCTCGGTTAACCATAAGTCGATCAAGCCAACTTAAACGATCACGAATTCATAATCGAAGCAGAATATACTACCACTGTTGACTTAGCGCACGTTAATTACTTAACGTAGCGTGCGCTAAGACGTTCCGTTAGCGTGCGCTGAAACGGTAACACTAGCGTGCGCTAATGACATGCGATTGCATGCATTTCATATACCGATCAACACATGGCGATTATCAAGAACACTAAGTGATTCTAAACCATGTTCATAGTTATCAAACAACGAAATTCGATATCCTTTAACATACAAACAATCATTCAACTTATAATCCAAGTCCTATATCCATATATCATCTTCTTCAATATCAACATCATGAAACATCAAGAACGTAACAACACTCCCTTAATCTTCCATTACAGAGAGTAATCATCGACAATAACATCAACATCCGAAACTGAGGAGAAGGATTAATCCACTTATCTCAAGAAAACGAACAACACAATTTAAACCACAAGAATCATATCAATATCTTCATATCAACAATAACATCATCATAATCCGGTAATCCATCTCATAATCATGCTTATCAACTCGTTTATGTAATAATCATCAACTCAAGAACATCAACATTCAATCCAAAATGAAATCCAAAGATGAAGAGTGATTACCTTTATAAAGGAATGGATTGATTTCCAAGGTTGAATCCATTTCCAAGAATCACCAATGATTTCAAGCTTCAAATGTTGTTATGGATGATCAACTCCACCTTAATCCAGTGTTTGGACCTCAAATATATCCCAACTCTCTCTCTCTCTCGGCTGAAAGAAGAATGAATGACGAATGCTTCTCAGCACCCTTCTGTCCCCTTTTTATAATATTCATTATTAGCGTGCGCTAAATCTTATGTTTAGCGTGCGCTACGGCCTTAGCGTGCGCTAGCTGACCTTTGTTAGCGTGCGCTATCGCAGTCCAGAGACTACTGTCTGGCTTCGTACATGAGCTTACGTACGTAATGCCCATGCATTAGCGTCCGTAACTTAAACCATCTAGCGTACGCAAGTCCTTGCATTTTAGCGTGCGCTAACATCAGTTGACTCATTTATGCGTATGCTCAGAATCGGTCCACACGCCGAAAGTCTTGTGAGGATAAGATTCCTTTTGTCCGATATACTGATTAGCGTGCGCTAACCATCATGCATTAGCGTGCGCTAACACTACATTACAACATCCGTTGACTTACGAACGTGCGCGAAAGTGGTGCGGTCCACATGTAGATTCCTTCGATCATCGCACTAGTGTGCGCTACATTACGCCTCTAGCGTGCGCTAACTATGAGCGATAGCGTGCGCTATACTTGACCATTAGCGCGCGCTAGTCGCTATACTTAGCCATTTCCAACTCTTCTCGTCTGTCTCGACATACCGGATACGTACACTCACACACCGAATACATATACTTAATTCCATAATATTCTCATATGATACATAATATCCTCAATTGCAATTGTCGACCAAACGACAATTATACCAATCTTGACATCTCAATCCTTCATTTATTTTATCTATCTTGCATGATTCCATTGTACAATATAACTCGGATAAAATAATATTAAACAATGGTAGTAGAAATTTGGATATTACATACTACACCACTTAAAATAAGTTTCGTCCTCGAAACTTGCAATCCGTCACATAAAAACAAACAAACCGTTCGACCAAGATATTCCGAAACCATCACGGCGACGATCGATCGCGTCATCATTAACGAATAACCGAAAGCAAGACACTTACAAATGCGCAAAGTCGGCGATCTCCCGAGATCCTAGCAAGTGACTCCACCGTAAAACTTCAACACGATTACGATCAAAATACCATGGATCGGAACAAACATCTAACATCGTCGGAAGAAATAATCTATCCGTTTCAAATCACGTCGCTTGATTACACAATCAAGTCCATTCTGATACAAATCAATAATACACGATACATCGGTGAAACAAGCGCCCAACACAATGGCAACGAATCCCGAAATATCAACACAAAATCGAGCGCTCGGATGATCACCAGCAATGATCAACCCATAAATTAATCGAGAATATCATTGACATGATGAATTCTAATATGACCAATCCAAAGGTCGAAACGCAATCGAGAATGTCATCACCATGATAAACTCCAACACGGTCAACACAGAACCACGAAAGAATAGCATTCTCAAAACGACAAACCAATCACATACAGTGGATCTCAATAAACACACACCGATCGAACATACTCCTCGGCATACGAACAACCAATCACAAACCCACGAACATATCCAATCATACATGGAGTGGGAACGACCACTTAATATCCAAAACAACCAGCATGGGGTCACTATCCCTAAATCTACACTTACAAAAGAAATCATTCAAAATCACTGGTAAAATCGCGCTACTACCATCACATAGCACATATGTCCCGGTTTCATAAAACCATAGTTCCAAAATTACATGATGTACCCGAACCTGCAACACGCAGTATATTTCTCTTATCCGATAAATCAACCGATCATCATTGGATAATCAAACTACCATACTAAAGTTCGAATCTCTTTTCCTCATACCATCTGATGTCTTATCCAGTTCGTGAATCTCATTCAGAACTTCACCACGATATACATTATGCATTAAATGCGTATGTACACCAATCACATTTTCAAAACCAATTTGAAATCATATAATCTTGTCAATGAGACAAATTTTCGAAAGTTCTTTCAAAAATTTCAAAACTCAAAACATAAATTTTGGTAAGACCACCAAATCAATTCTCGAAAAATAAACTGGCTCGCTGGTGCCAAGTATTTGATACTTGATTTCCTTCGAATCCACACGATTTCGAAGTTTTAAAATGAAAACTATGCAAATGGTTGACCACATCCGTACTCCTATATACCAATCCGGCTCATCACAAATCCCACTGATATGCCATCAGAAAATTATACGATAGAATCCAAAATCTCAATGTATAGACTCCGACAAAAACTCCTTTTTCCACATATGACTCTCAACGTCAACCATTTTTCATCCTGGATCACCTCAATTATGCTATGGCAATACCTTGAAACAAATCAACAGAGCGAAAGACTTCCCGAGAAGTTTCATTTGAACAAATAGATCAAAACTGCGACAGGCAGAAACGAAATAGGTAAATGATTGATAAAGTGTTTTACAAGTCTCGGGAGTTTTTTTTTTTTAAGAAAACAAAAAAGTCTTTTGAAATATTAGGGTCTCAGCCCGTATCTCGTTCCGCATTACAAGAGGTTTAAAAAAAAGTAGGAAACTCTTTTTCGGACCCCAAGCCCTGAGTTATAAAACAATTTCAAAAAAATCTATTGGGTCTCGGCCCAAAAATCAATTACGGTAAAACATCCGTAAAACATTCATTTTGAAAAGTATCATTTTCAAATGCTCAAAAACAGTTCATATATCTCAAAATGAACTAACATGACTACATGTTCTCCTGAACAATCCACAATATTTCTCCCAAATGCAAAACTCCGTTCCAAAACTTAATCGACATATTGATTTCCAAAATCATAACTTCTCAAGATCATCAATCCTGTCCCAACTCTGTCACCTTATACTGTAATGAATAATATTCTGCTGAATCTCAAAGCATATCAACTTAGAACGGCAATAAATCTCGATGAAATTTAAAAATCCAAATACTTACAGATCGTGAAGCCGACGATTCCCGTGATCTTGGCACATGTCTCGACTCAAGAAAATACTCGACACAGATATTTTCAAAACACACATTTTGCAAACTCAGTTCACTCGAGAAAACAACACAGCTCTATTTGAAGAAACACGTTAACACCATTTGAAAAAGTTACAACAATCCCAGTATAAGCACAAGCCCGAGTGAACAATAAAAACTCACGGCTCCAATATTTTTCAATCAACAATTCAAATGACGCGACAGAAACACGACCCAACTCGACCCGACTGCCTAGGTTTTCTCAACCTAAGCTCCGATACCATATTCTGTAACACCCCCAGATCCGACCGGGAATATTACAGCGTCGTGGGCCCCGAGATGGAACCCACAAGGCTGAAGGAAATTTTCGCAAACATTTACAAACGCCCAAGAGGCTAACGACGGTATTATCTATTAAAAACATTCGAAGATTTATAAAGCTCGTTTATCAAATCGTCGTAAAAACTCATTTGAAACCACAAGGCCCAAAATGCCAAAACTCAACAGTTTAAAAACATATGTTAAGCTATCGCTTACACGCAAACGAGAATAGATTTAGAAAATGATTGCCAAAGCAACCTAAGTTCTAGGATACCAAAAAGGCCATTTAAAAATACTCACGCGCGGATGAAGACAAACAATTGAAATACTTTAGCGGAATACAACAACTGATCAGAAACTCAAAACACAAATACATGCCCTTGCCAGTATCCTCCGGGAAGTTCATCTCTCCACGACCGCTACAAACTTGATAATCCAAGAACCTAAAAAGAAAGCCCACGACGGGGTCAGCCATAATATCCAACAATGATAACCATCACATCTCGACAATAATTACATATCAATGGAAATACTAAGTAAGAATACGACCAGTGTACTCTTACCGTCGTAACTTTACGAGAATCCACGATTCGCATCCTTAACAACACATTAAAATAATACCGAAATATCTGTACGGTATCTCAACAATACTCAAGGTTCTCAAAACATTATCATAACTCGCGATACGGAAATTATACCAACTCTGGCCAATTCAATCCATCGGATAACATCGACAATTCCAATACGATAATCGATTGTCCATCAAAAACAAGTACCAAGGAAATACGGAACATACCTCAAGATACGAAATACCATTACCATCACGTCAGTCTAATCCGAGATCAGATCAACACAACATACGGACATGTTCCTAACACAAGACCTACAAATGCATACTCATATGACAACGTCAATATGATCACAACAATAACGACAATGTATACTTATGGCAAACCCATAATATACATATGCACAACAACAATACATGGCAATCCGATGATCCAGCGTTCCTTGCCTAGATCCCCGATGATCGTCGGACCAACCCGAGGTGGAAAACCGGTCAAGCGATCCGGTATGCGCTAGCATAGATCCCCGATGATCGTCGGACCAACCCGAGTGGACATATGACAACAATGCACAACCGCACAAAACAACGTTACACAATACACGACAACAACAATGCTGTTGCATGACAACAACGATACACGAATGTATCACAACATGATCGACTCAAATGATAAAAATGATTAGAGTACTTGCCCGAGTCCTTCGAGAATGATCTCAATGTCTAAACCATCCCGAACCATTATCCTCAATACTCGGACGGTCCAAAGTATCACGGATTGCGGATAGTTCATATCTCCGTTTTTATCACGATATATCCTCGATATACAAGTATACCAATAACAAAAGTAAATCATATACATTATGATTTAGATTCCCAAAACTTCGAATATGATTTATAATCCCAAGTCTCATGTGATTACGATTATAAACATTGCTATACGAATTATAAGCGAATGAAACGAAACCATTCATTAAATACTATAAACCGAGTAAGTAATAGCTTACTCGATACCGATCTGACGATGATGAAGCCGCTACCAATTTCATTGTCTTCGTCTACGACTCCTCGGCCACGACCAACGCCATTCACGAACATACTCGAACACGGCCGCAACATACGGTTATAAACACCGATCAATAATCTCAACCTATTACAATAATCGATAAACAACAAGTTCGACAACAATCAACAATCGATAAAACCAATTCACAATCTCCACGGCTCAACAATATCTCGGTTAACCATAAGTCCGATCAAGCCAACTTAAGCGATCACGAATTCATAATCGAAGCGAATATACTACCTGCTGTTGACTTAGCGCCGCGTTAATTACTTAACGTGGCGTGCGCTAAGACGTTCCGTTAGCGTGCGCTGAAGCGATAACACTAGCGTGCGCTAATGACATGCGATTGCATGCATTTCATATACCGATCAACACATGGCGATTATCAAGAACACTAAGTGATTCTAAACCATGTTCATAGTTATCAAACAACGAAATTCGATATCCTTTAACATACAAACAATCATTCAACTTATAATCCAAGTCCTATATCCATATATCATCTTCCTCAATATCAACATCATTAAACATCAAGAACGTAACAACACTCCCTTAATCTTCCATTACAGAGAGTAATCATCGACAATAACATCAACATCCGAAACTGAGGAGAAGGATTAATCCACTTATCTCAAGAAAACGAACAACACAATTTAAACCACAAGAATCATATCAATATCTTCATATCAACAATAACATCATCATAATCCGGTAATCCATCTCATAATCATGCTTATCAACTCGTTTATGTAATAATCATCAACTCAAGAACATCAACATTCAATCCAAAATGAAATCCAAAGATGAAGAGTGATTACCTTTATGAAGGAATGGATTGATTTCCAAGGTTGAATCCATTTCCAAGAATCACCAATGATTTCAAGCTTCAAATGTTGTTATGGATGATCAACTCCACCTTAATCCAGTGTTTGGACCTCAAATATATCCCAACTCTCTCTCTCTCTCGGCTGAAAGAAGAAAGAATGACGAATGCTTCTCAGCACCCTTCTGTCCCCTTTTTATAATATTCATTATTAGCGTGCGCTAAATCTTATGTTTAGCGTGCGCTACGGCCTTAGCGTGCGCTAGCTGACCTTTGTTAGCGTGCGCTATCGCGATCCGAGACTACATGCGGCCGTACATGAGCTTACGTACGTAATGCCCATGCATTAGCGTACGTAACTTAAACCATCTAGCGTACGCAAGTCCTTGCATTTTAGCGTGCGCTAACATCAGTTGACTCGTTTGTCTGTATGCTCCGAAGACTGGTCCACACGCCGAAAGTCTTGTGAGGATAAGATTCCTTTTTGTCCGATATACGATTAGCGTGCGCTAACCATCATGCATTAGCGTGCGCTAACACTACATTACACCATCCGTTGACTTACGAGCGTGCGCCGAAAGTGGTGCGGTCCACACGTAGATTCCTTCTCGATCATTTGCACTAGCGTGCGCTACATTCTGCCTCTAGCGTGCGCTAACCATGAACGATAGCGTGCGCTATACTTGACCATTAGCGCGCGCTAGTCAGGCTATACTTAGCTATTTCCAACTCTTCTCGTCTGTCTCGACATACTGGATACGTACACTCACACACTGAATACATATACTTAATTCCATAATATTCTCATATGATACATAATATCCTCAATTGCAATTGTCGACCAAGTACGACAATTATACCAATACTGACATCTCAGTCCTTCGTTTATTTTATCTATACTGTACAGATTCCACGCTGTACAATATAACTCGGATAAAATAATATTAAACAATGGTAGTAGAAATTTCAGATATTACATATATCATCGAATTCTATTGGCAAACTCGGCTAGTCAAGAGCAGCAGAATGTGCAAGGACCAGGTTCTAGGTACTACTATTTCCCTTATAGATTTGAAAAATTACAAATAGTACCCCTGAGGTTCAGTATTTACCAAAAAAAATACCCTGTTATCTTTCAAAAATTGTTTTTAAACTTACAGCAGTGCACCCTTGACATGGGTTGATTTGTAATTTTAAAAGATAAGTGGGCTCTTTTGTAATTAGGCTAAACCTCATCAGGGGTAGTTTTGTGATTATTATACTTCTGTGGTTACTGTTGTAAAGGGTGCACTGTGGCAGCAATACCACTGTGGCAGCAATACCACAACTGTGGCAGCAATACCCTGTGGAAGCAATACAAATGGCCGACTTATTACAATAATATGCAACGGAGTAGAATGTTGTAAAGATTGTAGCAAAATTTTATATCATGTATATGTATTCCGTATTCTAATTCAGTAGAAGATCTGGAGATTGTGCGTTCCTTCCTACATTTCCAATATTACAAGGATGAACCTAAAATAATACACTAGCCACTATAAGAGATGTCATGGTTTCTTTGCATCCTCCCAACCCAAGTCAGACTCACTTTGTTAAAGAAAAATTTGAGGCAATATTTGATTTGAGGCAACATATCAAAGTTATATTCTCAACCAGGCATAATTCTTTGAGGCAAATACAGAACAAAATTAATAACTTACAATTCTCTTAGCGATCTCGCGTGCTGCATCAGATGTCATCTCACCCGATTTCTTAATTAGACCCAACTTATATTTTTGGTGGCGTGTCAGAGGAGATGGAGGATCAACAATTGTATCAGAACCAGATTGTTTGGCTTCCTCTTGTCGTTGCTTTAGTTTACTTTCCATGATCTTCTCTTCAAGCCAATCATAACCTCCACGAGACATCGTATGGGGAGCCGTGTTCAGTTTTTGGATGTCCTGTGCTTTTTTTCTTGTTACCTGTGATTATGAAGAGAAACACTAACACAAGAATAACAATACACAAGCATTGCAGTAGACAATAAAACTCATATTTACCTCCCAAGAAGGATCTAGTCTAATCTTTTTGATTCCTCCCAATCAGTCTCCGAGATATTGTATTTTTCATAAGGAGACATGTCCTTGTATGCACCATATACCCAGTCACGTGTCAATTCTGATTTAAATTGTCTCCACTTTAAGCCCACTGATTGCAATATCTTATCTTTTAATTGTTCGTTATTGCTAATATCAAAGTTGGACTAACAATAACAATGAAAATTGAAGAATTAGGCAATAATAATATGGTAAAATATCTTAAAGTGTCAAAACATGCAAGTTAAGTGGATAAGGTTTTACTGAACATACCAAAACATCCTGCCAAATCATATTCTTATCCGATTTTGGTACTTCTAACCATCTAGGGTGCAAAATAGAAACATTATCTCGAGCATGTTTTCCCAAATACGTGCTTAACTTCACTTTATGAGCTCTTTTAGTTTTTCCTGTGACCTTATCAAGGTCAAGCGGTAATTTTTTTCCATCCACTGGTGTTTTTGTCATATCTCTACATCGTGTCGATTGTCTAGTTTTCCTCGATATAGTCTCTACTGGAGAAGTGGAATGAGATCTCGGTGGAGTAGACATGTGTCTGTTTAGTAATAAGTTAATAAGAAGATCATAAACAATGAAATAAAAGAAATTCATTTTTAAGCTATAGAAATGTCATCTTCAAATATAAAACAAATAGCAGGATGTGTGGAAATATATTTATTTCTAAAATATTTCCTCTACGGAAGCAAGAGGAAATCCGAACCAGAGAGTTTTATATTAAATACAGAACTTTCTATTTCATGAGATGATCACTACTAGTCTAACAAATCCAAAAATATCACAATCATTTGATAACAACTACTTGCTGTTTGAAAAAGAAAAGGAAGTAAAGGAATTGATACCGGCTATTCTTATCCATGCCACGGTCTGAAAAAAATGGAAGAATAATAATGAACCCATTTTAATATTCACCGACGTTGGAGAAAATGCAACAAAATGGCATACCTGCTTTCAAGGAATACCCTTTAGAGCTTCAACAAGCTTTGGCCTGAATATAGGACGGCATGTATCTCTATGACCACAACAAAAGAATTAATTGTCTCCACATGTGAAAACCTGCATGATCAACAAAAAGTTCAGTATGCAATTATGAGAAAATAGTGTGTTATCAGTACCTGAAAATATATTATTGTTCTTGAAAGCTGATCAGATCAGATGTTCCAAAAACATTTTGAAAAGTATCCGATTTGACTAATATGTATATATATAACATTAAAACTTTTATTTCATCCGTTTCAGCTGTAATATCCGGAATTTCTACTACTATTGTTTAATGTTATTTTATCCGAGTTATGTTGTACAGCGTGAAATCTGTACAGTATGGATAAAATAAATGAAGGACTGAGATGTCAGTATTGGTATAATTGTCGTGTTTGGTCGACAATTGTATTTGAGGATATAATGTGTTGAGTAATGTATATTTGATATGCCGTATGTTCGTATTTGATATGTCGAGATGTTGGACGAGGACAGCTGAAAATGGCTAAGTGTAACATTATTAGCGCACGCTAATAATCATGAGTAGCGCACGCTATCGTGCAGGTTTAGCGCACGCTACGGATATAAGATAACGCACGCTAATGCAGTCCGATCGGAAGGAATCTACGCGTGGACCAGGCCACTTTCGGCGCACGTTCTGATAAGTCAACGGATGTTGTAATGTAGTGTTAGCGCACGCTAATGCATGTTGATTAGCGCACGCTAACTGTATATCGGTCAACAGGGAATCTTGGCTTTATTGGTTGCTTTCGGCATGTGGGGTCACGAGCATCTTCGTGGTAGGTGTAGACTGTAGCAAGTCAACTGGTATTAGCGCACGCTAAATGTAAGGACTTGCGTACGCTAGACAGTGTAAGTTACGTATGCTAATGCATGGGCATTACGTACGTAAGCACATGTCTGGCTTGACGGTAGCCTGCAGGTGCGATAGCGCACGCTAACAAAGTCAGTTAGCGCACGCTAAGGCTGTTGCGCACGCTAAACATAAAGTTTAGCGCACGCTAGTAATATACTTTATAAAAGGTACAGAAGGGTGTTATGAAGCATTTCGTCCATTCATTCCTTGCAACCGAGAGAGAGAGAGTTTTTAGAAAGAGGTTTGAGGTCCCAAACACTGAGAGATGATGATCTTTAACAAGATTAAGATGGAGAGCATGGATTCAAGCCTTGTTCTTCAAGTTATTCATGATTCTTGGAATGGAGTTCTAGTGTTCTTCTTTTTAGTTCGTCTAAACAAGGTAATCTTCGTATTCCTTTGTAAATGGTTCGTTTTTCTTGGATGATTTCATGTAAGGAGCATGTTGGATAATCATATGATGATGTTATATGAGATTCAATGGAATTTTGATAAGAGTTTCGGATGTTAGTTAAGATTATTCATACTATAAGAATGTTGATTCATTTAACCCGATCTAAGATGGATTTCTGAATCTTGGTAATTATATTGGTCGATTTAGATTAGATGAATCATGATACTAGGTTGAATTCCAGATTGAGTATGATATGATCCTTGTTATCGAGTCGGTTTGACTGTTGATGTTATTATTGATATATGGACATTGATATGATCCTTGTGATAGTTATGGTGTCGTTTATCTTCAAGAGATATGGAGATTTATGTCTCCCTTCATACGGATTCATAGTCGCAAGAGGTGAGTCGATGTTTGGAATGCATGCCACTGAACAGCATTAGCGCACGCTAAGCTTACTGGCTAGCGCACGCTAACGGGACAACTTAGCGCACGCTACGTTATGCGTTTAACGTGCGCTAAGTAGGCAGACAGTGAAGTATTTTTGTGTTTTGATTATGAATTCGTGATGGTTTGACTTGGTTGGTTCTGACTGTGTTTATTCGAGGTTGTGTTGAACCGTTGAGTTCGATTGGTTAATTTTATCGGTTGTTGATTGTTATCGGATATATGTTATTTGATTAATTCGATAGGTTGAGATTATTGATCGGCGATTATAACCGGATGTTGCGGTCGTGTTCGAGCGTGTTCGTGACTTGCATGGTCAGGACCGAGGAGCTCGTAGATGAAGGCATTGTGACTGGTAGCGGCTTCATCATCATCGTATCGGTATCGAGGCAAGTTATTACTTGCTCAGTTATAATATTTAATGAATGGTTTCAGTTTCATTTCGTTTATAATGCATATAGCGATGATTATTATTGTGAACTCTGGGTATTCGGATCGCATATCGTTCTTTCGATTCTGGGAGATAAATCATAATGTATATGCTTTATCTCAGTTATTGGTATGTTCGAGTATCAAGGTTATATTATGGTAAAGACGAGGATATGAGTATCTATAGTTCATTGTACGTTTGGATCGCCGAGCATTGAGGATAATCGTTGGTGATGATTGGACATCGAGGTTGCTCCCGAAGGACTCGGGGCAAGTATTCCATGTTGATTATGGTTTAATGTTATTTATTTTGGTCTCTTACATTTTCTTTCATGTTGTTGAACATGGAGTCGTCCTAGTAGATTGTCATGTTGTCGTGCATGTTATGTTGTTCATATTGATGAACGTGTTGATTTGCATATGTGTATGCATATTGTGTTGTTCATGTTGTGTAAATAATCCGATGGGATTATGAGGATCTATGCTGAGGGCACTGGATCGAATGTCCACCATGCGTTGGTTCGACGGGATCATCATGGGATCTGGCGGGCGGATTCTTTGGACGGAGTTTCCCACCATGCGTTGGTCCGACGGGATCATCATGGGGATCTATGCTGAGGGCGCTGGATCTTTGGATTACCCAGTATTGTGTTATTGTTGTGCATATGTATATTGTTGGTTATCCACCTCGTGTTGATCTTGTAGGATCATCTTGGGATCTATGCTGAGGGCGCTGGATCATGGGATTTCCATTGAGTATACATAGTTGTTATTGTTTTTGAGCATATTGACGTTGTCATATGAGTATGCATTTGTAGGTCTTGTGTTAGGACCTTGTCCGTATTGCATTGTTCTGATCTTGGATTAGACTGATATGATTATCGTGGCACATCATATCTCGAGCTATGTTCCATATTTTCTTTGGTCTTGTCTTTGGTGGACAATCGGTTATCGTCTTGGGATTTGATGATATTATTCGATGGATCGTATTGGTCAGAAATGGTAGATTTCCGTATCGTGAGTTGGTTATGATAGTTTGAGGATCTTGAGTATTGTTTGAGGTACAATACAGATATTATGTTCGAGTTTATTGGTTAAACGAGTACAGGATGTGAAATGTGATAATGGGTATTCTGATGAGAATTACTTGAGTAAGTAAAGTTATGGCGGCAAGATTTCGTTGGTCGTATTCTTATGTTGTATTCTCATTGGTATGTTATTATTAATGTGATGTGACGGTTATCATTGTTGGATATTATGGCTGACCCCGTCGTGGGATTTCTTTTAGGTTCTCGGAGTATCGAGCTTGTAGCGGTCGTGAAGAGATGAGCTTCCCGGAGGATACTGGCTAGGACATGTTGTGTGCATTGAGTTTCTTGATTGGTTCTTGTATTCCGCTGCTAGAGTATCTTTATGGTTGGTCTTTTTCCGCTGCGTGAGTATTTTGAAATGCTCTTTTGGTAACTGAGGTTACTTTGGAAATCGTTTTCTAAACTTTTGAGTATCGGCTGTTTGGCCTTGCGATTTCAAATGAGTTTTACGACGGTTTTTGATAAATGGATTTTTTAAGTCTTTGTGAATTTTTAAAGGTAGTACCGTCGTTGGCCTCTTGGGCATTTGTAAATGTTTGCGAAAATTTCTTTTAGCCTTGTGGGTTCCATCTCGGGGCCCACGGCACTGTAATATTTCCGGTTAAATCTGGGGGTGTTACATCAGCTAATTCCGATGTTAAGGCATCCAAAAATGACTTCGAAGTTAATTTTCAGCATAAACTAAAAGTTGTTAATAGTGTAAAACTATATATTTTCAGCATATCTTTTGATAGACCATAACTTCTTCGTTTTTAAGAGTTACGAAGTGCGCGAGCACTACTTTTAAAGGTAAGAACATGATTTACAAAAAGTCTTTTATAAGTTTTCCCCGTCTCGGACTAGAAACGGGTTAAAAAGCATTCGGAAAATCCTGACAGCATGTATATTAACTAAAAGCTGTCAAAAATTATATATTTCGGCTAAAACTTCTACGAGCCATAACTTACACGTTTTAACTCCGTTTTCAAAGTTCTACCTATCCCCGTGAAGGTATTTATGTAGACTATCATATTTTAAAGCCTCGGATACTCGGTTTATCTTTTAAAGTCCGGTTTTACTTCGGGATAATTTCTAACAGCAAGTACTTTTTCAGAAAAATAGATTTAGTTGTCAAACTTCAAAACCTCGTAACTTATTCATTTTAAATCTATTTTTATTCGTTCAAGCGACCACGTTTTCGTTATAAAATCTATTTTCTATTTATTTAATCAAATCTTATAAAATAAAAACTCATTTTTCTGTGGGAACCAAAATAGGACAGCTCTTTTATATATATTTCCAAAACATGATTTCAACACTTCTAAATAATCAAACTACCTCAAAATCAACTCCAAAACTATCCTAATCCCTTCCAACAATTCTTCAACAATTTATATAGTGCCATAATAATATATACAATATAATGAAAATTCATAATATCATGAATTAATTAATATCATAGAACTTATATGTACATATTTTGATCAATAAAATGACCTTGTCAATTATTTATTTACTTTTTTTTCATCATAAAAATCTACAAACATGTATATGGTGATATATTTGTATGTAATAAGTGAAATAAGCACTTCTGAATTGTAATAATACATACATAAGTTGTGTAAAAATTATGAAAGTGAGATTAGTACGATATGATGCCCAAGAAAACAAGTGTACCCAAATAAATACTCCAAAACCCTTAGTAACTTAGCTAGAACACTTTATGGAACTTGCACGGAATACTTTACAATTGTAGTCCAAAAATGAGCAAAGATATAGTAAGAATCCGCAAGAATGTAACTATTATGGTATTATGTTTGTTTTGACACTGTGTTGCACAACAATGATATGTTATGTATGCATTTTATAAAATGTTATATCGCCCGTGCATGTTTGTATAAAGATTTAGTTGGTAAAATATAGTTTCGTCGATGTTAACTATCAATAGTCGTAATATACACTTTTAGCGACTAAACAAGTATATTTCGTAGTTCGGTTATAATTGTTCTAGTAATAAATATTTTGAAAAGTATCCGACTTGACTAATATGTATATATAAAACATTACAACTTTTATTTCGTCTGTTTCAGCTAATTCCGATGTTAAGGCGTCCAAAAATGAATTTGAAGTTAATTTTCAGCATAAACTAAAAGCTGTCAATAGTGTAAAAATATATATTTTCAGCATATCTTCTGATAGACCATAACTTCTTCGTTTTTAAGAGTTACGACGTGTGCGAGCACTACTTTTAAAGGTAAAAACATGATTTACAAAAAGTCTTTTATAAGTTTTCCCCGTCTCGGACTAAAAACAGGTTAAAAAGCAGTCGGAAAATCCTGACAGCATGTATATTAACTAAAAGCTGTCAAAAATTATATATTTCGTCTAAAACTTCTACGAGCCATAACTTACACGTTTTAACTTTGTTTTCAAAGTTCTACCTATCCACGTGAAGGTATTTATGTAGACTATCATATTTTAAAGCCTCGACTACTCGGTTTATCTTTTAAAGTCTGGTTTTACTTCGGGATAATTTCTAACAGCAAGTACTTTTTCAGAAAAATAGATTTAGTTGTCAATCTTCAAAACCTCGTAACTTATTCAATTTAAATCTGTCTTTATTCGTTCAAGCGACCACGTTTTCGTTATAAAATCTATTTTCTATTTCTTTAATCAAATCTTATAAAATAAAAACTCACTTTTTTGTGGGAACCAAAATAGGACAGCTCCTTTATATATATTTCCAGAACATGATTTCAACACGTCTAAATAATCAAACTACCTCAAAATCAACTCCAAAACTATCCTAATCCCTTCCACCAATTCTTGGACAACACAAACGCCTGTTGCCCTGTAAGATGCGACTAAGAAAAAAAGAGAAGCAAAATACTACGAAAAATGCGACTAAGAATCGAGCAAAATACCACGAGTCGAGCAGTAAGATGAACAAAATTTTACCTAAATACTCGGTCGGAAATCTAGCACCACCACTGGGTCGTGGCCTGCTTGACGAACATCCTCGTCTTCAGAGATGAATTCGATCGCTAGAACAAAAGATGGGCATCACTGTTGTACCTATGGTTTCAAAGTACCGTTAGTGACAGGAGGAAAAAACATTAAATGACAGGAATGAAACTGCAATTCGATAGGAAAAAACATACTTATTGGCTTAATGCTCTCATTCTCACCACGTAAAACATTCCGCCTTCACTCCGCGCCCTAAATTTGGCTGCTGGGAGCTTTCACTGCTTCGTTATCCGATCCCAACTCCCTTTGAGGGATTGATGAAACGGGGATGATGGATGATGAAGAGCGATTGAGATCAGGGATGATGAAGGAACACTGATTATCGTTTTCTTGGACAAGTTTCGAGAAGAAAGATGAAAGGGGAAGACTGCGTTCAACGGGGAAGAGTGTTAATACAATTGAAAGATGAAAGGGGGTTTACTGCCTGCGTAGGGTTGAAAGAAAAATATAAACGTTTCACATCGGTTACATATTAAAACCGATGTTAATTTAGTATAATTCACATTGGTTTCTAAAAAACCGATGTTAAACTACTGATATTCACATCGGTTTCTAAAAAACTGATGTTAAACTACTGATATCCACATCGGTTTTTACAAAACCGATGTTAAACAACTGAAATTCACATCGGTTCTACTAAGAACCGATGTTAACGTTTAGGAAAATTACAATTACACCACCATCTTTTTTCTTACATCGTTTTTCTTAAAAATCGATGTAAATTGGGCGATGTTGAATCCTATTTTCCTAGTAGTGACGTAGTGATTTTAATAAACTTTTTACTCATGTGTGGAGGACCAGTGGACATAGAGGGGTTTACGTCGAACCACTTTAAAATATATGTTATTTACCTTCTGTCTTTGCTGTTTTTATTCTACTACGATTTATCTAGTATACACTGTTAAATCATGTACGCATCAAGCAAACAGGAGAACACCTAGTTGTTGTATTTACAGCAACTCACACAACAGACTTCCGCTATGCAATTAACTTCGAAAATCATACAGCTTATTGTGCTCTTACTTTCTAAGTTGTTTATTGTATACTTAGTGGCCAACAGATATACCATAAGGAATATAGATAAACAAGAGTAGAAATGCAACAGGAGTGAATAATACAGGTAGAAATACGATGACTCAGCCCCCTGACTACTACCCTTGAGACTATTCATCGCCGCCTTGATCTTTCTGTGCCTTGGCCTTCCCTTGATCTAAAATATGATGAAACATTTTTCATCCAAAATCATAAGGTCAGTTACAAAAGATAATAAATTTTAATATGTCGAACATACGCAATCACACGCATTGTATGAACCATCAAAATCATCATTTCAAACAAAAATATACACAATCACACATGTTGTATAAATGCAACACGATTATAATCTCAAATCATTGAAGATATACAATCAAATATGTTGTATGAGTCGATTAGATTGTGTCCCCAACAGTTAAAAATGCAATACAATCAAACACATTGTCTATATCAACCAAATCTACGGCTCGTAGGATGAACTGAACACCACACTACGCCCGGGATAGATTTGTGTATGTGTACATATCACCAATATGTATGGAATCCTGATAACATATGTGTGATAATGTACCTAGTCGGTCTAATGAGCAATCCCCGCCCATGTGCATTCCCGAGTGAGGCCAACTACCAACACATAACTATATGTGCCCGACATGAAAATCTTACACATATAACTGTCACTCTAATATGACTCCATAATGAGATGATAACAAAAGTGACAATGAAAACTCAATAAGAACAAACAGTCCCAACAAAAAATAAAACAACTCACTAAAGTGAAATACAAAACAAATGAGGATCAAAATAACTCAGTTAAAGTAAATACTTGTAACAATTAGAACCCTGAAGCATTGTGTAACACCCCAAACTAGGCGGATATTACAGTGCTGTGGACCCCCGACTGGGACCCACCAGTCGAATGAAAAAGGATGAATTACACAGGGTAAATGTAGTACCGAACCACATTATAACATCAATTACTCCGAGTAGGAGTTTCATACAACACACCCAGGATAATATAGAATACGTGTGTATCTTATGTGACGATAAAATACACGACACTGAATGAAATGAGTATTCGAACGGAATGTCTGCAGCGGAATAAATAAAGAAAACATGAATGACTGAATACATGACTGAAAGGACTGGGGGCCCCTTCTAGTATCACTGGGACTCCCCTCCGTCAACGTGCTCTCCCTGCGCCTTTGCCTTGCCATGACCTGAAAAACAATATCCCCAAACGGGGTCAGTTATACAGAACAACAATCCTCAAGGGTTGAAATTACACAATCATGAATTAACTGAGTTATGAAATATCCTTAATTATGAATTACGCTGAAGAGGAGTACCATAGTACGCCCGTAGTGTTCTGTGCAAGTGTACAAGACGGATGACCGGACACACCCGTCCTTGTACCTAATTAGTCTCACGGAGGTAAATGTTACCGTGTGCACAGTCCAATGTATCACTCCCAATACATGGCCATCATGTGCCTGACTAAAAATTCCACACATCCGCACCCGGCCACGCAATATGAACCCAGAAGGTCATATGAATGAGAATGACCATAATGAATATCAATGAATAATAATAATACAACAACGTCAAGAATGACTTACCGAGATGAAAGTGATAATGAAGTGATTGATAGTTTCAATGAAATGATTGGAACCGCCGTTCCTTATTAATGAAGTGGTTATTCGACAATTACAAGTCTCAATATGATTAATACAATGATGAATGAGTTATGATTATGAATGATCAACAACAAAAGGAATGAATATCCTTTTAACCGAGTAAGAATCAACTTACACAACAACGATGAAGAATGTCTGTCCACGAACAACGTCCTAATTGAGATATCGGTCGCTCGAACAACCTTGAATAAATACAATTACCAATAATCCGTTCAATACACGAATCAAACACGAATATAACAAACTCGAAACGTCGATATGAATAAACCAAGTTCATTGAGGCATTAAATCAAACACGTTGCGGCCAAACTCCGATTGTTTACAATCAAACCTCAACAATACCAACTTCAAATCCCCAAGAAGTGTTTCAAATCAACAAAACATCTCCAATACGATCAATAGTCCGTTATGAGTATCCAAAAACGTGATTATAACAACAATTAATCGAAAATCCCCAAATCCAACTCGATATTCAAAGTGTTCTTGAATAATCCCTCAATAATCCAATGAATCCTTATACAAACTCATAATCATATACATATCCCTTCATATAACATGATTATAACGTCCAAAACATCATATCTCAACACAAAATCGAAATCCAAGGTGTTGAAGAAATTACCTCTTGAAGATCCAACCACTTCGATCCGATGAACACGAGTTATAACGAGTATCCAAGCTTCCCAAAGGAATGAAGATGATGAAGATTACACACTCAAGTGATTGATGATGATAAAATCTCTCTCTCAACCCTCTCTCTCGGATGAAGAAGGAAAAATGAAGAAGTGAGGAGAAATGACCCGGCCAACTCCTTAAATACTGCCGGAAGTTACGGCCGTAACTCGGCCCTCTTACGGCCGTAACTTTCCAAGTCAACGGCCTTACGGCCGTAACCGGCAAACTCGTACGGCCGTAACTCGGCTTCGTCCGAAAGCCTGCCGACAGACTTACGGCCGTAACCGCTCCTGAGTTACGGGCATAACCCGCCTTCGTCAAAAACATCCGTCGACACCCTTAGGGCCGTAACCGCACACCTTACGGCCGTAACTCGGATGATACGGCCGTATCCGGCCAAACTTACGGGCGTAAGCCCTCTTCGTCGAAAACGACCAGGCACCTTGCCTGCCGCGTACGGCCGTAACCGGCCAAGCCTTACGGCCGTACCTTCCTCGACTTACGGCCGTATGCCGCAACCCTTACGGCCGTAAGTCACCGTTGGTCGACAACACCCAAAATTTACGAACACCACTTACGGCCGTATCTCACCTTCCTTACGGCCGTAACTCACCTTCGGCCAAAAATGTCTCGGTAGCCTGCTGGACGCGTACGGCCGTAACCGGCCAGCCTTACGACCGTACCTGCTCAACTTACAGCCGTACCATAAGACCTTACGGCCGTAAGTCCCTTTCGTCCAAATGGCCTGAAAACACGAACCCTTGTTACGGCCGTAACCCAAAGTCCTTACGGCCGTAACTCGATGCTGGCCAAGTTGAAAAATCCGATAACTCCGATTCCTCGCTACGACTGATGAATGATCCGACATAACATACGAATGTGAAAATGAACAAGTCTAACACAAGCCACAGATGATGCTCCCGATATCGACTACCAATCACGATGAAAATAATAATACTCCGTCGATCTCTAAACGGAGATGACATGCCGATCGATGGCGATATACGATTACAACATGCCAACAGTGAACACAAATGAATGAATCAAGAATGATGAGTGATTATTAACGAGTGAGAATTACTGAGTGACAATTACAGACTGATAATTACTGAATGAAAATGAATGAATTACAACCGGGTATTACATACTCCCCCCCTTAAAAATAGTTTCGTCCCCAAAACTAAGGGTCAAACAACTCGGGATGACTCTCCCGCATACTCTCTTTGGTTTCCCAAGTGGCCTCTTCGACTCCATGTCTGGACCACTGAATCTTGACCAAAGGGATCGTCTTGTTCCTCAACTGTTTGATTCGCCGCTCCAACACTCGTACAGGACGCTCCTCGTACGAATGATCATCTGCGATCTCGATTTCGTCAAACTGAAGTATGTGGCTCAGGTCGGCAACATACTTCATGGCCGAGAGGCGTGAAACACATTATGAATTCGGCTCAATGCGGAGGTAAAGCCAATCGATAAGCTAACTCGCCTACTCGATCCAAAATTTCAAACGGTCCATGAATCTCGGACTCAACTTCCCCGTTTTCCGAAGCGGAAAATACCTCGACTCGGGGATACCTTGACCAAAGCGTGGTCACCCGTCTCGAACTCTAGTGGTCGGCGACGATTATACGCATAAGTTTACGCCGACTACGTTTGTCAACATCGACTCTGATTAAAGCTACCTTCTCCCGGCGGCTATAAGCATATCGGGCTCGGTGCCGATTGATTCTGACAAGTCATCCCAACACAAAGGAGACCGACAACGACGACCGTACAAGGCCTCGTAAGGTGCCATCTTAATGGAAGCATGCCAGCTATTATTATACGTGAACTCGATCAATGGTAGTTGGGCTTCCCAATCGTCCTTCCAATCGAGGACGCATGCTCTCAACATGTCCTCTAATGTCTGAATAGTCCTCTCTGATTGTCCGTCGGACTGAGGATGAAAGGCGGTACTGAGATTGAGCTGAGTTCCCATAGCACGATGAACTGATTTCCAAAAATGAGACACAAATCGTCCGTCACGATCGGAAACGATACTCTTAGGAGTACCGTGCAGTCTCACTATCTCCTTGATGAACAACTGAGCCAGTCTCTCGGGACCCCACGTATCCTTGATCTCAAGGAAATGAGCTGATTTTGTTAAGCGGTCCACAATCACCCAGATCGTATTCATGCCACGATGACTTGTCGGCAAACTCGTGATGAAATCCATAGAAATGTCTTCCCACTTCCACTCGGGAATAGGAAGAGGTTTCAGCATACCCGCCGGCCGCTGATGTTCAATCTTAACTTGTTGACAGGTTAAGCATCTCGAAACAAATTCTGCGACTTCTCGCTTCATATTACTCCACCAGTAATTTTGTCTCAAGTCCTTGTACATCTTGCTGGACCCCGGATGAACAGAATAAGGGGTAGCATGAGCTTCCTTCAAAATCAAGTTTTTCAACTCGTCATTTGCCGGTACGCACAACCGATTCTTAAATCTCAAAAGTCCATCCTCGTGGACCACGAATCCAGGGGCTTTCCCCTGAGTCACATCCCCACGGATGCGCAACAATGAAGGGTCTGAACTCTGATTCTCTCGGATTGCCTCCTCGAGTGACGATGAAATCTCTAACATACAAAGTTGTCCCTGAACTCGCTGAAGCCAGACCTCGATCTCGGGTCTAAGGAATTCCTGCTGAAGCTCCTTCTGAACTGTTAGACGAGCAAGCATCTGCTCCTGAACGGACTTGCGACTCAAGGCGTCGGCGACAACGTTCGCCTTGCCCGGGTGGTAAAGGATCTCGATATCATAATCTTTGATTAATTCCAACCACCGTCTCTGTCGCATATTTAACTCCTTCTGAGTAAATATGTACTTTAAACTCTTATGGTCGGTGAATATCTGACAGGTAACGCCATAAAGATAATGACGCCAAATCTTCAAAGCGAACACCACGGCTGCTAGTTCCAGGTCGTGTGCAGATAATTAACCTCGTAAGGTCTCAATTGCCGTGAAGCATAGGCAATAACCTTTCCATTCTGCATGAGCACACATCCGAGACCCTGTCCGGACGCATCACTATAAACCACAAATCCCTCCGTCCCCTGCGGCAAGGAAAGTACAGGTGCTGACATTAACCGGCTCTTGAGTCCCTAAAAACTCTGCTGACACGCGTCGGACCACGTGTATTTCTTATCCTTTCGTAAAAGGTTCGTCAATGGTTGAGCAATTTTGGAAAATCCTTCCACAAATCGCCGATAATAACCCGCTAATCCGAGGAAACTCCGGATTTCCTTAACATTCTTCGGAGGTAACCAGTCTCGGATAGCCTCCGTCTTCTGAGGGTCGACACGAACTCCGTCTGACGAAATTACATGTCCGAGAAAAGTCACTTCGGACATCCAGAACTCGCACTTGGAAAACTTTCCAAAAAGTTGCTCTCGTCTCAACACGTCGAGAACCTGATGAAGATGAACCTCGTGATCCTCTCAGCTATGAGAATAAATCAAAATATCGTCGATGAAGACAACAACAAACTGATCCAAAAAGTCGATGAAAACCCGATTCATCAATTCCATGAATACCGCAGGTGCATTAGTTAGCCCGAACGGCATAACTACGAACTCATAATGACCATAGCGTGTTCGAAACGCCGTCCTCGCGATATCCGACTCTCGAATCCATAGCTGGTGATATCCGGATCTTAAGTCGATCTTGGAAAATCTTGAAGCTCCTGAAGTTGATCTAAAAGATCATCAATACGGGGTAAGGGATACTTATTCTTGATTGTCACTCTGTTCAACTCCCGATAATCGATACACAAACGAAATGAACCATCCTTCTTCTTGACAAACAACACGGGTGCTCCCCACGGAGACGCACTCGGTCGGATATAACCCTTCTCGAACAACTCCTCAAGTTGGTTCTTTAATTCCTGCATTTCGGTCGGGGCCATCCGGTACGGTGCCTTTGATATCGGAGACGTACCAGGCTCCAACTCAATCGTGAATTCCACATCTCTCTGTGGAGGCAAACCAGGTAACTCGTCTAGAAAAACGTCGGCATACTCCCTCACTACCGGACTATCCGTCAACATTACTGATGACTTCTCGGTTTTGGTCATGAAGCACCAATAACCAACACATCCCTGACTGAGTAATCGCACTGCTTTCATCAGATTAATGACCTTACCCGAGCAATGGGATTACCTCCTGAAACACACATTCCACCCCATAAATGCGAAATGATAGTGATCATACGCTTACGGACACTAATGATGGCATCATGACGATCCATCCAATCAATACCCAAGATGACGTCGTCCCTCGGCAAATCTACTACGATTAGGTCCGCTGGCCATACACGACCATGAAACTTAATCGGACAATTCTGAATCTCACGATTACCGATAATTCGTCTACCATCAGGTAGGCCAATGACGTAAGGCTCACAACTAGTAGCACTACCCAGACGTAGTCTACTCAAACATGACTCGGAAGTGAATGAATGTGATGCACCAGTATCAAAAAGGGTACACACAGGTTGAGATAGAATATCGAGTGTACCTGAGATCATTCGGGCCTCGGGATCATCGGTCTTCTTCATCTCATAAATCCGGGGCTTGCTAGTCCCGGCACCGGACGCTCCCGTCTGCTGGCTATAGGCTCCCCCTTTAGTCGCTCCTGTCGTTTTAAACAGCCCGATTGAGTGGCCTTTGATTACGAGCAGTGGCCGGGGCTTGAGATGACGCGTCGAGTAGGTTTGGAGTCCCTACGGCAAAACGGGCCTTATGCCCGGCAATTCCACGATTATGACAAGTGATAGTGTCTCGGACACTTGGTGCCGACATGACCAAGATCTCCACGGTTATAACGGTGATGGCGAGGCCGCTCGAGACCGAGATTCCGCGGGTTTAGGCGACACGGGAGGTCGCTCGGCAAAAGCGAGCCCGCACGGGGTTTCTTGAAGGTTGTCATTGCCTTGGTAGTTACGATTCTTCGATTTCTTGCTAGCAGCCGAAGGTTGCTGCTTAGCAATCTCTTTAGCAGTAAGCTCATAGGTGAGAGCTTTCTCGATGAATTCGGCCAACGAGGTGCAATTATGATTAAGCAACTGTAGTCTCATACGGGGTTTCAGCCTCTTGCTGAAATACTTAATCTTATCCGCCTCGGAATGAATGATAGATGAGGCGAACGGAAGAAGTTCCTGAAACTTCTCGGCAATGGCAAGAACATCCTCGTCTAATGAGGGGTCGGGAGTGAGTAACTCTGACAGCTTGGCCTCTCTGAGTGGGGCCGGATAATACCTCTCCATCATGAGGGTTTTGAACTGATCCCATGTACATGATCCTTCGGTGGGCTTCAACGACAACCACCAAGAATGAGCGCTCTTACCCAAGTAGTAAGCCGCAACAGAAACTTTGTGTCCTTCGGGACACTCCACCATAGCAAACAACTTCTCGAAATGTTCGAGCCAATGAATAATATCTGCCGGCTCGGGCAGGCCCTCGAAAGTCGGTGGCCTGCGCGAGAGATGTCGCCGATGATATTGCTCACATTCCTCTCTTGCCTCTGAGGTGGCGGCGGAGGAGCCTGTTGATTTTGAGTAGTGGAGTTATGCATCGTCTCCATCAGCTGTGCCATCTGAGTCATTTGGGCCATCATGCCCTGCATAAAAGCGAGTGGGTCAATCCGGACACCTTCCGGTGAGCCGTGTCCGGGTGCGACTCCCGAAAGTGAATGATCGCGTCGTGTGAATGAGTGGCAGCGTCGCTGCTCGATGAATTAGCATTATTCCTCGCGTTTGCACGTGTATTCACATGAGCTCTCGGGATTCGGCCCGCTCCACGGCCTCGTCCTCCACGTCCTCTTCTTGCCCTCTCCATACTGGAGTAGGAAAGTCACATGATGATTATATTTCCCGCATGAATATCATGTTATGATTATGACATGAGATGATGAAAATGAGCATACGCGCTTTAACACAGTGATTACATGAATGATTAACTGAGATGACATGATTATCTTGAACAAGTTAACATAATTGATGATTTGATCTTCCTGATCAACAACTGAATAATGAAATGAATTAAGTGATTAATGAGTTAACATGATCGTCCTGATCATACTGAATGATGATGTTTGAGGATTGTTAATTGATGAATGATGAATGAATGACTATTGCCAGAAATTATACCATGGCATTAGAAATCTTACAGTTCTTGGTGCGATTGGCTCAGCATTTGCACAGGTCACACGTGACGCGAAAGTCCAATGATACTAGTCCGATGACGATGATTTCAAATGAGACATGACTTGGAGGGTAGTATTCAAAACCACGCTCCGATACCAACTCTGTAACACCCCAAACTAGGCGGATATTACAGTGTCGTGGACCCCCGACTGGGACCCACCAGGCGAATGAAAAAGGATGAATTACACAGGGTAAATGTAGTACCGAACCACATTATAAAATCAATTACTCCGAGTAGGAGTTTCATACAACACACCCAGGATAATATAGAATACGTGTGTATCTTATGTGACGATAAAATACACGACACTGAATGAAATGAGTATTCGAACGGAATGTCTGCAGCGGAATAAATAAAGAAAACATGAATGACTGAATACATGACTGAAAGGACTGGGGCCCCCGTCTAATATCACTGGGACTCCCCGCCGTCAACGTGCTCTCCCTGCGCCTTTGCCTTGCCATGACCTGAAAAACAATATCCCCAAACGGGGTCAGTTATACAGAACAACAATCCTCAAGGGTTGAAATTACACAATCATGAATTAACTGAGTTATGAAATATCCTTAATTATGAATTACGCTGAAGAGGAGTACCATAGTACGCCCGTAGTGTTCTGTGCAAGTGTACAAGACGGATGACCGGACACACCCGTCCTTGTACCTAATTAGTCTCACGGAGGTAAACGTTACCGTGTGCACAGTCCAATGTATCACTCCCAATACATGGCCATCATGTGCCTGACTAAAAATTCCACACATCCGCACCCGGCCACGCAATATGAACCCAGAAGGTCATATGAACGAGAATGACCATAATGAATATCAATGAATAATAATAATCCGACAACGTCAAGAATGACTTACCGAGATGAAAGTGATAATGAAGTGATTGATAGTTTCAATGAAATGATTGGAACCGTCGTTCCTTATTAATGAAGTGGTTATTCGACAATTACAAGTCTCAATATGATTAATACAATGATGAATGAGTTATGATTATGAATGATCAACAACAAAAGGAATGAATATCCTTTTAACCGAGTAAGAATCAACTTACACAACAACGATGAAGAATGTCCGTCCACGAACAACGTCCTAATTGAGATATCGGTCGCTCGAACAACCTTGAATAAATACAATTACCAATAATCCGTTCAATACACGAATCAAACACGAATATAACGAACTCGAAACGTCGATACGAATAAACCAAGTTCATTGAGGCATTAAATCAAACACGTTGCGGCCAAACTCCGATTGTTTACAATCAAACCTCAACAATACCAACTTCAAATCCCCAAGAAGTGTTTCAAATCAACAAAACATCTCCAATACGATCAATAGTCCGTTATGAGTATCCAAAAACGTGATTATAACAACAATTAATCGAAAATCCCCAAATCCAACTCGATATTCAAAGTGTTCTTGAATAATCCCTCAATAATCCAATGAATCCTTATACAAACTCATAATCATATACATATCCCTTCATATAACATGATTATAACGTCCAAAACATCATATCTCAACACAAAATCGAAATCCAAGGTGTTGAAGAAATTACCTCTTGAAGATCCAACCACTTCGATCCGATGAACACGAGTTATAACGAGTATCCAAGCTTCCCAAAGGAATGAAGATGATGAAGATTACACACTCAAGTGATTGATGATGATAAAATCTCTCTCTCAACCCTCTCTCTCGGATGAAGAAGGAAAAATGAAGAAGTGAGGAGAAATGACCCGGCCAACTCCTTAAATACTGCCGGAAGTTACGGCCGTAACTCGGCCCTCTTACGGCCGTAACTTTCCAAGTCAACGGCCTTACGGACGTAACCGGCAAACTAAATGCGGCCGTAACTCGGCTTCGTCCGAAAGCCTGCCGACAGACTTACGGCCGTAACCGCTCCTGAGTTACGGGCATAACCCGCCTTCGTCAAAAACATCCGTCGACACCCTTACGGCCGTAACCGCACACCTTACGGCCGTAACTCGGATGATACGGCCGTATCCGGCCAAACTTACGGGCGTAAGCCCTCTTGCCGTCAACGACCGGGCACCTTGCACGCGCGTCTGGCAAGTAACCGGCTAAGCCTTACGGCCGTACCTTCCTCGACTTACGGCCGTATGCCGCAACCCTTACGGCCGTAAGTCACCCTTGGTCGACAACACCCAAAATTTACGAACACCACTTACGGCCGTATCTCACCTTCCTTACGGCCGTAACTCACCTTCGGCCAAAAATGTCTCGGTAGCCTGCTGGACGCGTACGGCCGTAACCGGCCAGCCTTACGGCCGTACCTGCTCAACTTACGGCCGTACCTCAAGACCTTACGGCCGTAAGTCCCTTTCGTCCAAATGGCCTGAAAACACGAACCCTTGTTACGGCCGTAACCCAAAGTCCTTACGGCCGTAACTCGATGCTGGCCAAGTTGAAAAATCCGATAACTCCGATTCCTCGCTACGACTGATGAATGATCCGACATAACATACGAATGTGAAAATGAACAAGTCTAACACAAGCCACAGATGATGCTCCCAGTATACGACTACCAATCACGATGAAAATAATAATACTCCCGTCGATCTCTAAACGGAGATGACATGCCGATTGGTAACTGATATACGATTACAACATGCCAACAGTGAACACAAATGAATGAATCAAGAATGATGAGTGATTATTAACGAGTGAGAATTACTGAGTGACAATTACAGACTGATAATTACTGAATGAAAATGAATGAATTACAACCGGGTATTACACATTGTTCCTCAAATGAACGATTGACACAATCAACAACATTATAAATATAAATTGAAAATCACAAAGCATAAGTGCACATTATTCGTACAACATAAAAAAGATATATTATCATCATAATCAAGTCGGAATTAACTTACCTCAACACCGAAGACAAAAAATGCTCTCGTACAATCGAGATGTCATCCAACAAAATGGATGAACGAGCGAACGAACTTAATCAATCACACGAACAATCTTGAATGAAAAATTAAGATAATAAGAGTCGAAGCCGAAAGAGCTGAACAGAAAATCAAAGTGAAGTAGAACTCAAAGATAGCGCACGTTAGAGGTTATTCCTAGCGCACTATATAAACGATATCGGACGCTATAAATGAACTAACACACGCTACCGAATCAAGTAGACCTGATAAATTGTTCGTGTCGTGTACTTTCGTGTCGTGAACTTTCGTATTTCGTGTACCAAAAGTTCAAACCCATACACGACACGAAATTAATTCGTGTCGTGTTGTGTCGTGTACCGCGTAAATTTGTGTTGTTCTGTGTCGTGTTTCCGTATCAGGCACATAATATAAAATAAATATTAAAATATTATAAAAAATAACAATTTTAATATTTTAGTATTATTTTTATAGGTTTTAGTAGACGAAATGAAATGAATGGCAACGAAAACACGAATGTTTACATGAAATTTATAAAAATTCATATTATATTTTTCGAATTTTAAAGTTTAGTACAAACGCAATTCGTAAAATATATGTTTTTATAAAATTAAATATACAATTTTAAATCATGTTATAAAATATTATATATATATATATTTATTTATTTATTTACTTATTTATTTCGTGTACCTCGTGTCGTGTCGTGTACCCAAAGGGTGAACACAAAACTGACACTAAATCTCGGTCATGTACTTCTGTGTTCGTGTATTTTCGTGTCGTTTACTCAAAATGCAAACACAAACACTAAATTTTCGTGTTGTTTTCATGTCGTATTTTCGTGTCGTGTGGTAAAATGTCGGGTCTATAAGCAAGTCAGTAAGGTCTATCACTCCTACATAGGAAGCAGATAATGCACGCTACATGGTTAAGCTAATGCAAGCTAAATACGTCCACTTAATGCACGCTAAAGACCAAATCTACAGCACGCAAGGTTTGAAATCCTACCGTTGATCATACAACCGTTGGACAACCTTTTCAACATATAAACCACGCAAAATCTGGAAAAATAAAAGTGACTGAATATCGCAAGCTACAAAGATGAATTAACGTACTCTAAGTTCAAATTGTATCCATTGGACAAAGACTTTTGTAATAAGATTGTTTCTTTCAAAGTCAACCGTTGATAACGCATGCAAATGGTACATATTAGCACATGCTAAATGGATCAGGCAGTAACGGCTACAGGCTCTAAACCTTATAAATACCACTTGATTAGGTATTCAATAGACAACAACTTCAAGAATAATTCATATACACTTGAGATATGTATATACATCATTGTTGTTTTAATTGAGCTTAATTGATAAGAGTTTGAGTGTTTGGTTCACTCATCTATACACGAGAGAAATGAAGCAATTGTAGATTTGATGCGTTGTTATTAGTATTGTGGGTCCGGCATTGTTTGGATCATAATCTAAATCTAATGAGGCTTTTCTAGTACCGACAGAAAGCTAGAAAGGTTGTTACCTTGTTCGATAAAAAAAGGAAAAATAGTTTATCTTGAACCGATAGAAGACAAGATTGTAATGGTTTAGCTTATACCGATAGAGGAGAAGATTGTAATGGTTTAAATCGGAGCGATGACAAGGCGGGAAGGTTTATCTTGAAGCTATAGAAAAAGATAGTGAAGGAGAGAGGACGTGGGCAAGTTGCCGAACCTCTATAAATCTCTGTGTCATTTATTTTCCTATTTATCGCTTCCACACAAAAATAGGTCATTACTCTTCACCACACTATTCAAACCCTCTTCTAGTGGCGGAACCTAACTCAACAATTGGTATCAGAGCGGTCTCTAAATAGTAGGCTTAACATCCTAGGAGGAAATATCCGATGGCGTGTACTTTTGCTCTGGTAAAAGGTCTTACCTTAAACTGACCATCATTTTTTGACGGATCAGATTTCATGACATGGAAGAAAAAGCTGTCAATATTTATCCGAGCGCATGACATCAAAATTTGAAAGATAATTTGCCTTGGTCCAAAAGTTCCTATGAAATTCGATGGCTCTCTCCAAAGTTTCGAAGAATATAATGAGTGGAAAAATGACCATTACAATTGTAAAGCAACACAATTGCTATATTTTACTCTTAATCCGGAAGAACATAATCATATTTCTTCGTGTGAAAGTGCCAAAGAAATCTAGAAAATGCTTGAGGTAACTCACGAAGGAATAACTCAAGTTAAGGAGATAAAGATAAATATGCTTCTCCACGACTACGAGTTATTCATGATGAAAGATGACGAGTCCATATCAAATCTGCTCGATTGATTTTCGATCATCATAAATGGACTAGCATGCCTTGGGAAACTATTATCGAGTAGTGAAAAAGTGAAGAAAATATTATGATCATTACCTCGTGAATGGGACAGAACGGTCACGGCTATTATGGAGTCAAAAGATCTCAACACATTAGACTTTAGCGCCCTTGTCGGTTCCCTAATAAACTACAATATTGTGTTAAAATCATAAAATTTCAAACCAAAGATCAAAGAGAAAACTATATCTTTGAAAGCTAAAAAGATGTCAAGTCATGAAGAAGAAATCTCAGTTGGTGATGAAGATCAGGAATCAGCACTTTATGCCAAAAACATCAATAAATATCAAAACCTATTAAACTGGAGAAAAAAATACATCAACTCACAATCCCATAATGAGTCAAAAAGGTTCGACAATAATTGTCAAAATTATGGAAAATCCGGCCACTTTGCGAAAAACTGTCATGGCTTAACTTCCCAAAAGAAAGCATATATAGCCACTTGGAGTGACGATGACGAAGAATATGAAAATATTCAAAATAATCTCGTGCTCGTGGAAAGGAGTTCATATGACGACAGTGATAATGAAAGTCAGATAAGTACTTCATCTCATGATGAACCTTTTAATGCTTTTGAGTTACTACATACCGATTTTCATAATTTGCTTAAAGACAATAAATCCCTTAAAATGAAAAATAAACACTTTTGTTGCTTATATATGTAGATGGCTTTTATTGTACCCCCGTATGCTTAAATGTCGGCTGACAAAACATTACATTTTCCCTTATCGCGATCAACCTAAAATGTTGGTATATCCTCCTGCAGACTATTCTTTCATAGAAAAGTCGGATTAGGACATATTTATTGCTGATCGCATATCAAATGAGTTTGAGGTATGTTTCCAATTAGCTTCATTCATGTAGATTAATTGCTTACTACTGATGTTATAACCTCGTTGGTGCTTTTTATGTAGAAAATTCCCGATGAACAACAACAACGAAGTCGGTTGAGTAAATATCCACATCGCATGTCTCGAAAAGGTTATGCAAACCTTGAGAAAGAATGGGTTAGTGATAAAGAAACAACATGCTAATCTGTGCATTCATACTATTATTGAAGTACGTTAATATTATTACTAAGGTGATCCTCTATATGTGAATGCAGTCTGAATCTCATCCAGAAGCAGAGGAGGTAGATCGATCAAATACCTGGGTCCTAGCTAGGAAGGACAAAGATGGCAATTTTAAGTCATGAAGTTGCAGAAGAAGCTAATGAAATTATAAGTTATTGATTTATTTAATAGACGACTTGATTTATTAACTACTTCCATTTTACGCTTTTTTTAGGAGAATATGAAGGAGGAGGTTAAGGAAGAAAAAGTGATGGTTGAAGGTATTAATGATGTGTTAACAAAGGTGCTTAGTAAGCCTGAGCACCGAGGAAGAGTACGCGGCCAAGAAAAACACGTCAGCCAATCCGTTTACTTCGATCTACCAAGACAAAAAAAAGCAAGGACAATGGATGAAAAGATACGTGAGGGAGTTCAAAAGTTTATGGCAGAGGAGACTCCAAGGATTATTAGTGAGAGAGACGCTTTTTGGGCTGCTGAAATGGAAAAGCTCAAAGCCGAATTGTTGAGAAAGGCTGTACAACATGAGGCTATTCCAAGCCCTGCTTCCCAGCAAGCAAGCTGCTTTCAATCTAAGGGTGGGCCTGTAAAGGATCTTGATAAACCTGAAATTGCAAGGAAGATATGTGTTGAAGGCGACCAAGTTGTTCATGCAGAGAAAAAGAGTGAGAAAGTTATTAATGTAATGGAGGATCTTGAGGATGTTTTTAAATGTGATAACAAGGTGGTTGGTGAGGATGGTAATGCTAGGGAGGTTTCGGTAGTCCTGTATGCCAATTGGCGGTTGGATCACTTAGCAAAATTATCGCTTATGCAAATATTGATGAAGTCCCCGTTGTTGAAGGACATGAGCAGACTATTCATGGAGTAAGGGTTGCGAAAGAGAATGCAAGAGTGTCAATCACTAAAACCATTCAAATTGGTGCTAAGATTCTGTTCCCTATCGTTGATGAAATTGTTACAGTGGTACATGTAATATCCGGATTAATTATTGAGTATTTCATCTGTAATTGAACCATATATTATTCGGATTTGTGATATCGATAATCGAAGTATGATATTTCTTGTATTCGTATCCATGTGCATGATAATATCAACATATGTATTTTCACATGCAAACACGTGATAACGTACGCTATGAAGTGAGCATAGCGTACGTTATGTGCCAAGATTAGCATACGCTACGAATGAAGCGTAGCATACATAAGGCAGCCAATAATTGAGCAGGGCGGCTAGCACATGAGCCAGCTGGTGGTGGGCTCGGCCAGATACTTACCAGATTCGCACAGCATGAACCTGGACACTTTTTAAGTCAACGGGTGTTAACGTGCGCTAAGTAATGTAACTAGCGTACACTAATGGTATTGGTTACGTACGTAACATTATAAGTGTAGCGTACGTAATGAAGTTCAGAAACAAGACAGTAAGCTATTTTGGACGATAACGTACGTTATGAGCAAAGGCTAGCGTACGTTATGCTCAGAAAGTTATAAATGGGACAGCACCCCATTTCAATTCATTTCGTTCCTTTTCACTTGGCCATCGACTTATCTCATTCCAAAGAGTTCCTAGCCTCCTTAAACACATATAGGCATTCTATACTTGACCTTGGGAGATTAGATATCACCTATACTTGATCATTGAAGTGGAGAATCATTTTGGATTGACACACAAGCAACCGGAGTTGGATTCTACCTATTGTCTCGGTGTTTTCTTCATCTTAAGGTATGTTAATGCTATCTCCAACCTTGGATTCGTGTTCTTAAGGATATGATGATCATGCTATCAAGATATTAAGTTCCATAGATGATTTATTCAACCAAATATCATGTTTAGAAGTTGGGATGATTATGCTTAAGTTATCATTGTTGAGAACATCATAGTTGGAATCCTGTGTCGTCAAATGATGAGAGTAATGTTCTTAGATTGATTATCCATATTGAATAGTATTGCCATAATGGTCATAGATTTAGTTTTGGTATCACTTTTGCTTAACGGAATTAGATGAAGGATCACCAAATGTTGAAGTTGATTTAGTAAATTAATCTTCATGATGAAGCTGGAATATGTTGATGATATTGGTAACTAGATTATCAACCTCAGAATAACTAAATTACGTAAGAGAATTTGTGATCGAGATTGGAGTATGACATCATGATGATATGCTTATCCTTGAAGTTGTAAGACATTAAACACCATTATATCATTCAAGTTTTCATGAGTGTATCATGCATAGAGTTAACATATGTTAACACTGAGAATTTCGTGCGGCGAGTCAGTTGTCTGATCAGGGAAGAGACTGTCGGATGTATGTTTAGCATACGCTAGGCTCTGTAGCTTATGTACAATAACAGGCAGAATTAACGTATGCTACATTGTGTACATAACATGCGTTATATCATCAGACAAGTCAGTCGTCTGATCAGCGAAAAACTGTCAATGCATGATTACTGTACGCTAGACTTCGTAGCTTACGTACGCTAACAACTAGGCTTAACGCACGCTACAAAGGGTATGTAACGTACGTTATACAGGTCAGACAGGATACGTTTTGTGAACTTTTGACCGTAATTTGGATTTTTAGATGTTCGTACGACGTGAGATGAACTCTATATTATCTCTTTTGTTTAAGGTTCGAGCTTTGCAACATGATTGATCGAAGGGGCGACCTTCGAGTTTATTTATATTCGTCGAAGTTTTATTCTTGTCATCAATTCGAGGCAAGTACTTTAATTAGAATTGTTCGTATTATGTCGGTTATGCTATGATTGTACTGTGTACATGTGTTGTGATTAAATTGTCCATCATGCGTTGATCCGACGAGAATCATCATGGGAAATCTATAGATGTGTGTGCTGGATCGTTGGACAGGTATTTGCACCATGCGTTGGTCCGACGGGATCATCATGGGTATTTATAGCTATGTGCGCTGGATCGTTGGAATACCATGTGTATGTTGAGACTGTCATGATGTGTTATGTGTTGTTATTATTTCTCGTTGGAGAAACTTATTATGATTATTGTTGATTAAATCATTGTTGAATAATTATCGTACTTGTACTAGCATCGTTGTGCTAACCCCTTCGGGGGTGAACATTTATTTATGTTCAGGATCCAGGAGAGCAGGAAAACAACCACTGGAGCTGCATGACGACGAGGGTGCAGAATGATGTTCTGGCCGGGTTTAATTGTCTGAAAAATTTTTTTGTTTTTATTAAGTACTCGAGTACATGTCCTTTTATGATTTGAGAATGGTTTTGTATTAATAATTCGCTGTTGAACGTTTGTATATTCGGTATTGGTCCAGAGCTGTTGTATTTTATTTCAGTTACTTTCATATGTTGGTATCTGTTATTGTCTTTTCATTTCTTCAGCCTTGTAAATTCTTTTGTAAAGGATTTACGGCGCTGTAATATTCCTAAATATATCGGGGGTGTTACATAATATGGTATCAGAGCTGAGATTATGGATACTTGGCCATTGGGTTAAAATAGGGGTCATATATGTCTTTTGAAGTAACCGGCCATGAATAATATCACTGTATTGCCTACGTCTTCGTGCGAGCGGTGGTTGTAAGATTCCTAAACTCTATATCGTCGTTCACATGTTATACCTCTTTATACTTGAACATTAGAACGATATTTTTTCCTATATATTGAGTATTTATGCTTACAGTATGTTGAGAGGTGGACGTGGACGTGGTCGCAGTCGCGGACGTGGACGAAGGAATGCTGAAAGAGAAGCTTCGCCTTCTAATCAGGCCAGCCACAGCTCAGGCGAGCCACAAAGATCTATTAACAATGAACCAGAACCTGTTGTGCCCGAAATCCTACGTCAGGTGGTTAACCAGATGACTCAGTTTGCACATGTCGTGGACTGAATGCAGGTGGTAGTAGGATTACAACAGGGAGAAAGACAGCAAGGTATCCCAGACTTGGGAAATCGAGGCGACCGATGGCTGCAAGAGGTGGCAAAGATGCAACCACCAAAATTCAACGGTTTTTCTAAGACACCAACCTCGGATCATTGATTAAAAGAACTGGAGAAAATTTTTGCCGGGATAAATTGCCCAAAGGACCGGAGAGCCTCTATTGCTCAGTACTTTCTGATAGGGGAAGCGTCCGAGTGGTGGAAAGCCATCCAGCCTGTAGATCATGATGCCGACTGGGGAGAATTTAAATTAATGATGGAAGCTCAGTACTGCCCTCGTCCAGTGAGGGAAGCCAAAATTCAGAAATTTTTCTCCGCACAGCCGTCAGACGAGCCAGTATCCCAGATGATTAAATCGTTTAATCAGCAGATGGCGTTTGTTCGACACCTGGTCAGAACAGACGCGGAAATGATGATCCATTTTGATATGAGAATGAAACCAGAGATCCAGAGGTACATGTCCGGTTTCGAATGTACCACTCTCCGTCAATATCAGAATAAAGCATTGGCGTATGAAATCAAAGAAGCAGCGATGGAAAAGTTTGCAGAATCCAAGAAACAGAAAGTCTCTGGTAGTTTCACAGAGCACAAGAGCAGTGGGCCCCGCAAGGCCCAGTCATCTTTTCATTCTTTCAAGAAACCTCTGCACCCATCTAAGAGCATAAAGAACTCCAGAGCAGTATCAGCCACGACGGATGCAACTAGGAAGTGCTTTAATCGTGGTCGCCCAGAACACCTTTGGCGTGATTGTTTCCATACTCCAGTGACATGTTATGATTGCGGACAGGAGGGGCACCGTGTGATGTTCTGCAAGGATGCCACTAAGTTTAATGGGACTCGTACTTCACAACTGGCTCAGAAGGAAGCAAGTATTCAGCAGACGCAGCAGAGTGTTCAGCTGCCCCAAAATTTCGGTCGAGGTCGAGGCAGAGGACAGTTCGACCAAAAGGGAGCCTCGAGTGTCGGATCCGTTCCTCCACGCCTATACGAGATGAGGAGGGCAGATGATCAGGATGCTGCTGTCGCATCAGGTACCGTTCAGATGCTTTCACAGCCAGTTAGCGTTTTATTCGATACAGGAGCTACGCATTCATTTATATCTCTGTCTTGTGTAAATCATTTGAACATTTCTGGTTTTCATAATTGTGAGCCTTATGTTGTGGGTTTACCGAGTGGAGAGAGGATTGTGGGAAACTTAGAAACTAGAGATTTCCCTATATCAATTGAAGAAGCCACTTGGGAAACGAAAGATAACATGAAGTCCAGATATCCAGAGTTATTTTCGTCTTGAGTTTCGAGACGAAACTCCTTTTTTAGAAGGAGAGTATGTAATATCCGGATTAATTATTTAGTATTTCATCTGTAATTGAACCTTGTATTATTCGGATTTGTGATATCGATAATCGAAGTATGATATTTCTCGTATTCGTATCCATGTGCATGATAATATCAACATATGTATTTTCACATGCAAACACGTGATAACGTACGCTATGAAGTGAGCATAGCGTACGTTATGTGCCAA
The DNA here is from genome assembly GCA_033398695.1 of Orobanche coerulescens. Classification (NCBI taxonomy): domain Eukaryota; kingdom Viridiplantae; phylum Streptophyta; class Magnoliopsida; order Lamiales; family Orobanchaceae; genus Orobanche; species Orobanche coerulescens. The sequence goes on along the minus strand of CM065807.1, from coordinate 114,997,524 downwards.
GATTAGCGTACGTTACGAATGAAGCATAGCATACGTAAGGCAGCCAATAATTGAGCAGGGCGGCTAGCACATGAGCCACCTGGTAGTGGGCTCGGCCAGATACTTACCAGATTCGCACGGCATGAACCTGGACACTTTTTTAGTCAACGGGTGTTAACATGCACTAAGGAATGTAACTAGCGTACGCTAATGGTATTGGTTATGTACGTAACATTATAAGTGTAGCGTACCTAATGAAGTTCAGAAACAAGACAGTAAGCTATTTTGGACGATAACGTACGCTATGAGCAAAGGCTAGCGTACGTTATGCTCAGAAAGTTATAAATGGGACACACCCCATTTCAATTCATTCCGTTCCTTTTCACTTGGCCATCAACTTATCTCATTCCAGAGAGTTCCTAGCCTCCTTAAACACATATAGACATTCTATACTTGACCTTGGGAGATTAGATATCACCTATACTTAATCATTGAAGTGGAGAATCAATTTGGATTGACACACAAGCAACTGGAGTTGGATTCTACCTATTGTATCGGTGTTTTCTTCATCTTAAGGTATGTTAATGCTATATCCAACCTTGTATTCGTGTTCTTAAGTATATGATGATCATGATATCAATATATTAGGTTCCATAGATGATTTATTCAACCAAACATCATGTTTAGAAGTTGGGATGATTATGCTTAAGTTACCATTGTTGAGAACATCATAGTTGGAATCTTGTGTCGTCAAATGATGAGAGTAATGTTCTGAGATTGATTATCCGTATTGAATAGTGTTGCCATAATAGTCGTATATTTAGTATTGGTATCACTTTTGCTTAACGGAATTAGATGAAGGATCACCAAAGGTTGAAGTTGATTTAGTAAATTAATCTTCATGATGAAGCTGGAATATGTTGATGATATTGGTAACTGGATTATCAACCTCAGAATAACTTGAATTACATAACAGAATTTGTGATCAAGATTGGAGTATGACATCATGATGATATGCTTATCCTTGAATTTGTAAGACATTGAACACTATTAGATCATTCAAGTTTTCATTAGTGTATCATGCATAGAGTTAACGTACGTTAATACTGAGAATTTCGTGCAGCGGGTCAGTTGTCTGATCAGGAAAGAGACTGTCGGATGCATGTTTATCATACGCTAGGCTCTGCAGCTTACGTACGCTAACGGTCAGAATTAACGTACGCTACGTTATGTACGTAACCTGCGTTATATCGTCAGACAAGTCAGTCGTCTGATCAGAGAGGAACTGTCAATGCATGATTAGCATACGCTAGACTTCGTAGCTTACGTACGCTAACGAGTAGGCTTAACGTACGCTACAAAGGGTATGTAACGTACGTTATATAGGTCAGACAGGATACATTTTGTGAACTTTCGACCATAATTTGGATTGTTAGATGTTCGTACGACGTGAGATGAACTCTATAATATTTCTTTTGTCTAAGGTTCGAGCTTTGCAATGTGATTGATCGAACGGGCAACCTTCGAGTGTATTGATATTCGTCGAAGTTTTATTCTTGTCATCAATTCGAGGCAAGTACTTTAATTAGAATTGTTCGTATTATGTCGGTTATGCTATGATTGTACTGTGTATATGTGTTGTGATTAAATTGTCCACCATGCGTTGATCCGACGGGAATCATCATGGGAAATCTATAGCTGTGTATGCTAGATCATTGGACAGGTAGTTCCACCATGCGTTGGTCCGACGGGATCATCATGGGAATCTATAGTTGTGTGCGCTGGATCGTTGGAATACCATGTGTATGTCGAGACTGTCATGATGTGTTATGTGTTGTTATTATTTCTCGTTGGAGAAACTTGTTATGATTATTTTTGATTAAATCATTATTGAATAATTATCGTATTTGTACTAGCATCATTGTGCTAACCCCTTCGGGGGTGAACATTTGTTTATGTTCAGGATCCAAGAGAGCAGGAAAACAACCACTGGAGCTGCATGACGATGAGGGTGCAGAGTGATGTTCCGGCCGGGTTTAATTTTCTGAAAATTTGTGTTGTTTTTATTAAGTACTCGAGTACGTGTCCTTTTATGATTTGATAATGGTTGTGTATTAATAATTCGCTGTTGAATGTTTGTATTTTCGGTATTGGTCCAGAGCTGTTGTATTTTATTTCAGTTACTTTCATATATTGGTATCTGTTATTGTCTTTTCATTTCTTCAGCCTTGTAAATTCTTTTGTAAAGGATTTACTGCGCTGTAATATTTCTGAATATATCGGGAGTGTTACAGTACAACCCATGGGAACTTTTATTGCATGGCCGAGAGACCTAATAGTGGCGGGAAACAGTAGCAGTACCCAAGTTTTAACTGCTCCAAAGGTATGAAAGAATTTTATAGTGAAACTAGAGTAAATGTGCTTATAATATAAATTTTAACTTATATTCTCATATGGTTTAGAGAATTGACTGTTGCTTACTTCTTAAAATTTGTCTCTGGTGAACCTATCTTCTTAAAAAAATTCAGAGAACTCAAGGTACACAAGGCACTGCACAATTAGTTACTTGTATGCATATCTGATTGCTCTTTCTCGGATGTTTGTAAATTGCTTTCTAGTTTTGAACTATTGTACATGCTTGATTTTCTTCAAGTGAAACATCAGGAATATAGTGAAATATCAGGAATATGATTGTAAAATTATATGAGTAGCTTCTAGGTCTGTCCTGTTAGATTGTCGAGGAGTATGCTTGCTATTTGCCTGGCCTTTTTAAATTTTATATTGTATGGTCTATGCACTATTTGCCTGTTGGCATATCTGAATCAATACAGAGAAAAGCTCTTGACTGAAACATAGTACTACTAGGATGAACATTTAGAAAACCAATAAAGAAACTAAGATTGGACTTTACGGAAACCCAAGAATTAGAGGCTAATTTGAGTCGAAGACAATAATATTTAATAAGCAAGAATATATAACTATTGCTAGTTGCGAACAATAACATGACAGTATTATCAAGATAATTCTCACTAAATAAATTTCAACATGGTGGCGGACACAGCATAATGGAAACAGGAGAGGGGCAAATATATAATTTTTAGAAGATTTATAAATGACTAAATTGTATTTTATCCGAAATTAAATGTACATAATAAAGGAATTTTTGTCCTTTGTTTCAAACCATTAAATGGTTTCAACCAACCATTGCCTACTAGAATGATAAGTAATTAGCAAAATAGGTTCGATTATTCCACTAGTAATAATTTTTTTTTTTTTTTGCTTTTTAGAGAGGCAAGAAAGGTCATGCCAAGAAATCAAAGAAGACATTTAAAGTAATTGAGGATGTGAGCTTTTTGTTCAGATGGGTGCAAATTATCCATCTTCATTGAATCGCTTGTGGACTTGGGCAACGGAGGCCTTGAGTGATGGTCGAGCAATTTCTTTTGAGCTATGCAAAGAAGACTTTGGCTTTGCAAAAGCAAAGCATTATCAGATATACATGTGGTGTGCTCCGGAGGGGAAATAGCGGGGTCTGTCATTTGCTTTTTTATTCAGTAAGTAAATATTTTTCATTTTTTTGTAATTGGTTGTTGAATTAAAATGAGAATCTTTGCTCAGTACTGTGTAAATTTATATGCAGATTTTTTAATGGATACGTAAAAAAACATAAAATGGTGAACATGATAGCCTTGTTAGATCCTGGCATGATTGCGACCATTGGATGTGGTAATGTAGCTCATAGGTCGCGTGCGCTTGTTGTACGATTTAAGGATGCCAGGAAAGGGCAATGTTTTCTCATGCCTTACAACGATGCATGAGTGTTTACATTGTCGTTGGTTAATAAGTCATTCTTTGAATTGATTTTTGAACTTTAACTTGTTTATTCTTTCGTAGGAACCACTGGACATTGGCGGTTTCCAATCCCGAGGCAGGGATAGTCTACCATATGGACCCTCTTAAGCGTCATATTGCAAATGGAGAATGGTTAGAGGTTGTTGACAAGTGAGTTACACTTATAAAGTTTGTCTATTTAGTTTTCATTTGTAATCTTTGGGGAAAATATTTTACAGTGGTTTGTATATTTGTTGATATATATTGGATGTTTTGATTGCAGTGCTATTAAGTTGTATAAGGAGGATCTGGAAAAGGTTGCCAAGAAGAAAGTATCTTGGGAGAACACGGCGGTATGAATTGATTCTCATCATATTTTATTTATGTCATCTGTACAAATGTGTAATTAAATTTTCATTTGGTATTTCAGGGAGTTTCGGTGCAGACAGGGAACAAAGATTGTGGCCTCTTCGTGATGAGTTACATGAAGGAGATTGTTCATGACAAGAGCTTGACTTTGTAGATAAGGTTAGAATTTCACTTCCTTTGACTTTTGTCAATTATTCTGTCTTAACTGGTAACACATCTGACTTACAAAAATTTTGGTCTATTTTTTTTAGTGGATGCGTAGGGGCGGCTTGGTTTATACAGAAGATGACATTAACAAAATCAGGACTGATTTTGCAAAATATTTTATGAAGCGTCATGCATGTTAGGTTTCAGAGGTATTCTTTTAAACTGTTGGTGAAGTGGACTTGTTTTGTAAAGTTGTTGGTGAAGCGCCATGCATGTAGTTTAAATACTTGTAAAGTTAGGATTTATAAACTATGATAAATAGTTATAAACTATGGTATAAAAGAAGAACTCAACACAATTTCTTATTAACACCATTGTAGTAAATGCTAAATAACGATGTGTTTTCAAATCAAATAATTATTTAAATAAATTTCAAATAACAACAAATGACAATCAAATAGTTGTATTAGGAAGCAATACACAACACTTTTCTTAAACAAAACTATTGTTTTTACACATTCTTGGCAATGGAAAAATAATAACTCCTGTTGTTTCTCACATCTTTCCACAAACGTTTACATAGAGAAAAGTAAGTTTCGAACCGTTGTCTGAAACAATCTGACATAAGTGTTTTGCCTTAAAAATGTTATTGTTATATATTTCAGACAACAATTTACATTTCAAAATGTTGTTTCTCAAGAAAATATAGTTCTATATGAATGACAACAATGGCTTTTAGCATTTATCTCTATTACATAAACTGTAGTGTGAAAGAATTTCAGACAAGTGTTTTTTCCATCAAATTGTTGTGTTACGAGTTTACAACAATAGTTTACCACTTTGACAGTGTTGTGTCGTGTTGTTTCTAACAACCGTGAGGAAAACATTGTTGCTTTCTATTTCCAACAAAGGTTGGGAAACCATTGTCCATGCATATATCAGATATCGCCTCAGTAGTCAATGGAAACCTTTGATATCAAACAACGGTGAAAACTGTTGTATGATTTTATTTTCATTGTAATGTTAGTTACAAGTGTAACATTGTGCATTTTTGTTAACTGGATTCTTTTAACAATGAAAAAACTTTATCGTCCACATGTTCATGTGCCAAAGTGTGTCACCACAATGCAGTATGATGGGTTATGAATGATGAATATGACATGTGCCTTCACTCATAGTCCGCTTAAAATATACCTTGGCAGACGATCTCGGAAGTCACTTTGATGAGAAAGTTTTCTCGTTGTTATGGGAGATACGAAAGATCATATTCGAGTGGAACGACTTGGAATTGTCATAGTTTGTCCCTACTCTGCCTCACCAAGTTCCCTAAAGTGACAAGATTAAGTACATTCTGCAAACATGTCTTCAAGGATTGTATCCCGTCATGGACGTTCATCACCTATAAATAGTGATATGGTAACAACACAAATTGTGATGGACGGTGCTACTAGCCATGGATCTCATAGAGTATTGGGATGCCACTTGGTTCGATAAATACTCTCGCTAAGAATGTATGTTGGTACATGAAACTTGAGCATCTGATCAAATGAACTCATATGTCGCATGTGATGCTGGATTATAGTCATCATTGGGAGATGCCTCAATGAATGTGAATCCATAAAGAGTACTCTATGAATAAAGTCGGTTCATGAGGACGTGGAATGTGAGTTTAATCGAACCATACTTCGTTGAAAATCTACAAATGTTGGAGCGTTGGCCTAAAATGGAAACATATGCGACTCTAGTATGAATAAAGTGATAGCCCTTTGTTGAAGTGGTGCCAACACTCCAAACATAAGATCTATCTGTATACTTTGTTAAAGCAAGTGAGAGAAAGAGTTAAACTCACCTCATGTTGCAAGATTTCTCATGAACACACTGGAATCGACTACAATGACCCAAAACTTAGTTGTAATATCGTAATGGATATTATAGCATCCACTATCTTGCCAGTTAGATAGTTTTCCAAAATCTAACATGCAGTTTGTGGTTAAACCTTATCTTAGTGGGAAACTAAGTTAAGTGATAAAATATCTCGTGGTGGATCAGACTCAAATCAAGTGGCTCCTAACCATGGAAAGCATTGGCAAGTGATTTTCGGGAATACACACTAAGTATATACTTGATTTGGAAGAGATATGAAGCTTTTGCGTGTAAAACTAAGGGTTTATAGTTATGTACTCTTGTTAGACTAAGAGATTCCGCTAAATCTAAAGTTAAGAATGAAAGAATCTTGGGGATGTTGGAATATTATATTCCAAATATTCATTAATCGAGTTTTAATGATTAGTTGTTGAACAAAGGAAAACAACAAGGAAGGTAAACGAAACAACAAATAATTCGAAGATGCAAAAAGCTGGAATTAACATGGATAACCTACGCAATGCATGTAGCATAACGTACGTAATGTAGCAAGCTTAACGTACGTAACCCTCTATGGTTAACGTACGTAATGAAGAGTTTGAACCAGAATTCAAACTATGTGACTGTTGTGACGTCATGGCTTACATCATCACACCAATGGATATTTTGACTATTGTTGACGTACGTAATGGGAGATATGATAACGTACGTAACACAGAAGACATGAGCTACTGGACTGATTTGCACTATGCATAACATAAGTAAAGGATTTGAGTTAACGTACGTAAAATTCTTAATGTACGTAAAGGTTTGCTGATAACGTACGTAAGGAAGGCAAATATTGCTAACGGCTAGTTGAGGCTTTGGAGCCTATAAATACCACTTCTAATGGTATTCATCCTACAACAACTTCAAGCAATTGAGACATTGATCTGATATTGTTATACATTCTAGCGTTGTTGTATTTGAGCTTATATTGATAAGAGTTTGAGTGTTATACACGATAACTCATACACGAGAGGTAAAAGAAAGAATAAGATTCGATTCGGTGTTATTAGGATCAAGGATCCGGCATTGTTAGAATCGCAATCTATATCCGACTGAGGTTTGTCTAGTATCCATAGAAAGCTAGATAGGTTGATTCCTTGTCCGATAGAAAATGAAAATGGTTTAACTTGGACCGACAAAAGAACAAGTGATTGTACAGTTTATCTCGGACCGATAGAAGACGAGATTGTAACGGTAATCCCTCGACCGATAGAAGGGAGGTGCAGAGGTTGATCTTTAGCCTATAAAAAAAGATAAGGAGAGAGGACGTATGCACGTTTGGCTGAACCTCTATAAATCCTGTGTCGATTTACTTTCCGCACCTTTAAATACGCTTCCGCATAATAGTGCGTATACCGAATATGGCACCAACAATTGGTATCGGAGCGGTACCTCCTAGAAGCAGCTTAACATCCAAGGAGAAGACGATCCAAATGGTGTTTCAATTTACCCCGGTCGAAGGTCTTGCCTTGAACCGACCACCATTCTTCGATGGATCAAACTTCATGACTTGGAAGAAGAAGATGTCGATATTCATTCGAGCTTATGACATCGAATTGTGGAAAGTGATCTGTCTTGGTCCGAAAATTCCAATCAAATCCGAAGGTACGCTTAAAAGTTTTGAAGAGTACGATAATTCCGATTGGAAAAATGATCACTATAATTGCAAAGCTACCGAATTATTATATTGTGCTTTAAATCCGAAAGAACACAACCGGATATCTTCTTGTGATAGTGCCAAAGAGATTTAAAAGATGTTAGAAATCACATACGAAGGCACAAATCAAGTCAAGGAGACGAAGATCAATATGCTTCTCCATGACTACGAGCTATTCCAAATGAAAGACGAAGAATCCATTACTATCATGCTCGACTGATTTTCGGTCATTACAAATGGATTAGCTTGTTATGGGAAACCACATTCGAGTAGTGAAAAAGTAAAGAAGATCCTACGATCACTACCTCGGAAATGGGATGGAACGGTGATGGTGATTATGGAATCGAAAGATCTCAATAATCTTGATTTTAGCACCCTTGTCGGATCGCTAATCAATTACGAGATAGTCCTTAAATCTCGAAACGCAAAGCCGAAACCGAAGGAAAAATCAATAGCTTTAAAAGCTAAGATATCGCGCAAAGAAGAAATCCCGGTGGATGAAAGTGATGAAGAATCGGCATATTATGCCAAGAATATTAATAAGTTTCAAAACTTATTAAACCGGAGAAAGAAAGACATCAAGATGGGCGAATCTAAGAAATTCGACAATAACTGTCGAATCTGTGGTAAACCTGGCCACTTCGCGAAAAAATGTTGAGCAAATCCTAAGAAGGAAGTTCTCGTTGCAATATGGAGCGATGAAGACGAAGAAGATGATTTCAATCAAAATAATCTCGCTCTCATGGCCCGAAGTTCTTTCAACGATAGTGACGTCGAAAGCCAAGTAAGTAATTCTTACAATTAACTTTTTGAAGCATTCGAGTTATTGCATACCGATTTTCAAAATACTTTATCCGAAATAAAATCCCTCCAAGCTAAAAATAAACTATTGGAAATTGAAATCTCCAAAATTCTTGAAAAAGAAAAAATTTTCGAGACTGGTCATTCTCAATGCCTTGAAAATGAAAATATTTTAAAGAATAATCTTTTGAAAGTTCAAGACGAACTTAAAGGTTTAACAAAGAAATTTTCGTGTGGAAACGAAAAATTTAAACAAATATTATCGGTTCAAAAATACACTTTGAATAAACAAGGGTCGTGATTCAAACCAAATTTTAAAACTGAATCCATAAATTTGAAAATACCCCGTTGTGACAAATGTATAGGCATCATATTTCAAATTGTAAAAGCCCACGTCGGACGATTAAAATTAAAAAGATTTGGATTCCTAAAAGAACCACTATTCCGAACATCGTCTACATAAATGAAAAACGACCGACTTTCGGTTGGATCCCCAAAAATTAATTTTTAACAATTTTTTATCAATTAGTATTTTACTCGGGGGGAGTATTATATTTTTTCAAAAAGGGGGAGATTTTTGTCAGGGGGAGATTACCCATTTTTGCATACATTTTTGCATACATTTTACTATCGATCGTTATTTATATTTTATTCACACTTTTTGCTGATAACAAAAAGGGGGAGAGAATAGTTGATGTAATACCCGAGATTTCTGATATGTATTTGGAACTTGTGATATTGTAATTGTTGCACTTTGATCTGAGTATTATTCTCCGTATTTCATAATCCGGTGTTGTTGAGCGTATGATTTCATGAATGTGATTTAAAAATTTGTGATTCTGCGCATGTAGCACACGCTATCGATTAAGTGTAGCGTACGCTAACTTGGATCCATAGCGCACGCTGTGAAGGAACCTTAGCGCACGCTATACGGGGTCAATATGATTGAGATGTGTGGTAGGTGAGATCAGGTCGGGGATCTTGGTCGGATTGGTCCTCTGCGGTATTCATGCAATTGATGAATCGGGTATTCTTAGAATACTTGGATAAATTTGTGGTCGTCTTCATTGATGACATCTTGATATATTCTAAGGACGCAGAGGAGCATGCCGAACATTTGCGTGTGGTTTTGAGCACCTTGAGGAAGGAACAGCTGTATGCAAAGCTTTCCAAATGTGAGTTCTGGCTTAGGGAAGTAACTTTCCTTGGGCATGTGATATCAGCTGACGGAGTTCAGGTGGACCCGAAGAAAGTCGAAGCAATCTTGGAATGGGAAGCTCCTAATAACGTGAAGGAAGTCCGGAGTTTCTTAGGAGTTGCTGGATATTATCGCCGTTTTGTAGAGGGATTTTCCAAAATTGCTCGTCCGCTCACTCAGCTATTACAGAAAACTCAAAAGTTCACGTGGGATGAGAGATGCCAGGCTGGTTTTGACGAACTTAAGAGGAGACTGACGACAGCACCTATATTAGCGTTACCATAGGGAACTGATGGATTCATGGTATACAGCGACGCTTCAAATTAGGGTCTGGGATGTGTGTTGATGCAAAAGGATAAGGTGATTGCTTATGCTTCTCGGCAGTTGAAACCGTACGAGTTAATTACCCGACTCATGATCTGGAGCTAGCAGCTGTAGTCTTTGCATTGAAAATTTGGAGACATTATTTGTACGGTGTAATACCCGAGATTTCTGTTATGTAATTGGAACTTGTGATATTGTAATGATTGTACTTTTGTATGAGTACTATTCTCCGTATTTCATAATCCGATGCCATCGAGTATATAATTTCGTGTATGTGATTTTAATGGTTGAAATTCTGTGCATGTAGCGCACGCTACAGGCTACGGGTAGCGTACGCTAACATGGTTTCATAGCGTACGCTACCGAGTGTAATTAGCGCACGCTACGCGTGGTCAAATTGATTGAGACGCGCGGTAGGTGAGATTCGCCGGGGACCCTTGTCGGATCTGTCGAATGTATCCGGACGGCTTTCGGGAAAAGCCGAGTCAACGCCTTAGCGCACGCTAGAGGTCTATGCGTAGCGCACGCTAAGTGCCGAGTCTGATTTAGGCTGTGAGCCGTTAGCGCACGCTACGGATAGTGTATAGCGCGCGCTAATAGCCATTTATTATAAATAGGAATGACATCCTATTCGTGAATTCAGTCCTTTCTTCCCCCATAACCCGAACTCTTGCACTTGAAACATAACTCCATTCGTCTTAAACACTCCATATTAACCTCCTAGTTCGAGATTGAAGATCTTATACCATTGGAGATTGGTGTTCAAGCCTTGGGTGTTGGATTGCTTCATTTTCATCCGTGTTCTTCACTACTTTGAGGTAGGTGATTCTTCACCAATGATTAGTAATGTTCATGAGGAAGTTTGAATCATGTTTGGATAGCTAGTATCTCGTTTTTATCGGTCATCACATGTTAGAAGGATACTTTTGACGTATCGGTACTAGATGTCGAATGAACCTTTGAACCATCTTATTATAAGGACTCCTAAGCATGTTTAAATCGATTTATGATCAAGTAATCGGATATTACCCAGTTGATACGTTGTATACGTTGGAATCATGTGTTTTGGAACGTAAGACGATGGAACTTAGATTATTTCTTGAAGATCGTAGAGGAATTGTGTTATCGAGATAACTATCCGTATATTGGTATTTCATAAATCATAAATCTTCCAGAAACCTTATTAGCATGATATGCCCGAGGATAACTTGTAATATCACCATAGGGTTCATGAGTTCTTCATCATTCAACCCAGTTTTCGGTTCGTAGTATTCTGCCATGCAAGATTAGCGCACGCTAACATGTGTGAGTTAACGTGCGCTATCGAGGTTCGGTTTTCGCACAGAACGTACGTAGCGTACGTTATGAGGCAGCCGAGTCAGACTGCCAGTTTGTGGCTAGCGCACGCTAGTCTTATACTATAGAGTACGCTAACAGTTCGGCTTAGCGCACGTTACGTATAGTACGTAGCGCGCGCTAAGCAATCCAGGCAGCTTGTTTAGTTTGAGCTTTTCGGCCGTAGGTCGGATTGTTAGGCCATTGTTCGACTCGAGATGATTTGTATATCGTTCCTTTTGTTAAGGTTCGAGCTCGTTACGTTGATCGGAGGGGGCGGCCTTCGAGTGCGTCGAGAGCATTGAAGTATATCATTCTTGCCATCTTCGAGGCAAGTATCGTGATATGTTAATATCGGTATTTTTGGAGTATACGTATGATTATGCATGTTGTTGAACATGATATTTACTTCGTTGATTTGTCATAATATTCGTTGTATATTGTTTATATGTTCATGTTGATGAACATAATGATTTGGCATATGTGTATGCATGAGTTGTGTTTGTATACGTTGTACGATCTATGCTGAGGGCGCTGGATCGGATGTCCACCTCGTGTTGGTCCGACGGGATCATCTTGGGATCTAGCCGAGGGCGCTGGATCATTGGACGGGTTATTTCCACCTCGTGTTGGTCCGACGGGATCATCTTGGGATCTATGCCGAGGGCGCTGGATCATTGGAATACCCATCTTTGTGTAATGGAATCTTGTAGATTCGCATTGTCGGGTTCCGATAGCGGAAGCCCGTGTGATATGTCTTGTTGTGTATTGTTGATGCATATTCGAATTGTTTAAATACGATACTTGTACTAGCATTGTTTTGCTAACCCCTTCGAAGTGGACATTTGTTTTGATGTTCGTAGCTAAGGAGCAGGAAGCGACCACGATGAAGCGTGACGGCGAAGGGGTTGATGATGTTTATTGTTATTGGAGATTTGTTGTCTTGGTTTGGTTTCGTACTCGAGTACGTGTGTCCTTTGATATTAATTCGATATGGTTGTATTAATTACCCGTTGAACCGGTTATGCGTTTTCATAAACTCGAATTTTCGCAGATTGACGTCTTATATTCACTTTCCTTTTTAATTAGCCTTGTAAATCCTTATTTAAAGGGTTTACGGCGCTGTAATTATTCCGAATATCTCGGGTGTTCTGAGAATATGGTATCGGAGCTAAGATTTATGGATATCTTGGCAATGGGTTTTATTTGGGTGCATTTACGTTATTCGATTTACGGTCGTTTGTAACATCACCGTCACCCAAAGTCGTCATGTGGACCGTGGTTGTAAGTCTCTTAATCTCTTATACTACCGCTTTTACTTAATTCTTGTTTTGTGAGTATTGACGGACTTTATTTCAAAAATTTTGTTACGTATATTGAGAAATTTCGTTTACGGTATGTTGAGAGGAGGTCGTGACGCGACGCGGTCGTGACGCGCGACGTGGTAACATGAGACATGAGGATTCCGCAACTACCCGAAATATCGGCTAGTCGAACCGATTCCCATTCGGAGGGCAAGGATCGGCGAATGATGACGCAAATCCGAACATGCCGGAGTGCTTCAACAGTGGTGGCGCGAGATAAACCGATTCGCTTGTGTCGTTGATCGCATGCAGACAGCGATGGGACAGCGGCACCATGAGGATAACCGGGAGACAGAGATGGCTTGCCGAGGTGGTTAAATTGCACCCGCCAAAATTTGACGGATCTGTGAGGCACTTACTTGGGATCACCGGCTCAAGGAGTTGGAGAAGATATTCGCGGGTCTTAAGCGTCCCGAGGACCTAAGGTTCCCATTGCCCAGTATTTTCCGACCGGGAGGCCTTTGACCGGGTGGGAGGCTATTCGACCCGAGAACCATAATGCGGATTGGACGGAATTCAAACAAATGATGGAAGCACGGTATTGTCCTCGTCGGTTAGAGGCGAAGATCCGAGAGTTTTTCTCACCACAGAGTTCGGAGGCATCTGGATGATGTAATTAAAACTTTTAATCATCACCGACTTGTGTGCGACACTTGGTCGAACGGAGGCGTAAAAGATTTTCATTTTGATATGCGGATGAAGCGGAGATTCGAGTACATGTCCGGATTCGAGTGTACTACGTTGCACAGACCAAGACAAAGCGGGCCTACGACATGAAAGAGGCGGCGGTGGAGAAATCGGTAGAGGCAAAGAAGCGAAGGTGACCGGCTTTGCGTAAAAACAAGAGTGGTGGGGCCCGCAAGGGCCAGTCTTCCTTTTATTCGGCTAGAAACCTCCACATCCTTCTAAAGGCGGAAAGAAGTTCCTGACAGATCGCTAGATTTCGGACGCATCAAGGAAATGCTACAATTGTGGTCGAGCAGGCATATTCGACGAGATTGCCCCGCATCTTCCGTGACTTGTTACGATTGTGGGCAAGAAGGGCACCGTGCGGCCTTCGTGGAGCCGCTACTAGATCTTGGCACCCGCACTCCAAAGACCGGTTCCTAAGGAGATAAGTGTGAACCAGACACGCAGAGTGGATTTCAGCAGAACGCCGGGGAAGAGAGAGACATCGAGGCCGGGTCCGTTCCTCCGCGTCTGCGAAATGAGGAGATCTCGACGGCGAACACCGCTTGCATCAGTGCGATCGGATCCTTTTGCAACCAGTTAGTGTCTTGTTCGATTCGGGAGCTACGCATTCTTTTATATCTTTGAACCGTGTTAATCGTTTGAACATCTCGTGCTTGTATAATTGTGAACCTTATGTTGTGGGATTACCGAGCGGAGAGAAAATTGTGGGAACACTAGAAGCTAGGGATTTCCAGTATCTATAGAAGGGAGAGATTGGCCATCGAATCTTATTGTAGTTGACATATGCGGTGACGATTTAATTCTCGGAGATGATTGGCTCAACCGTTATGGAGTGTGTTGAATTACCGAGAGAGAGTCATTTCCATCATTGCCGATGACGGATCTCAACACTTATTCCGAGGATGGAGACCGGGAAGCTCGGGAAATTGATCAAGGCAATGAAAGCCGTGAAATTATCAAGCAGGATGTCACGGACTTTGGTGCTATGCCATGAGGAAAGAGGAAGGAATAGAGCTCGTCTATTTCGATTGTGAATGAGTTCTCGATGTATTTCTGACGAGCTACCCGGTTACCCCGCAAAGAGAAGTGGAATTCACCATCGAATTAGAGCACGGAGCAACCCCTATTTCCAGGGCACCATACCGCATGGCGCCAACCGAGATGTATGAACTCAAGAAGCAACTGGAGGAATTGTTACAGAAGGGCTATATTCAACCGAGCGTTTCCCCTTGGGGAGCGCCCGTTCTCTTTGTTCGGAAGAAAGACGGATCCCTCCGACTGTGTATTGATTACAGGGAGCTTAACAAGATGACGATCAAGAATAAGTATCCTATACCTCGGATCGACGACTTGTTTGATCAACTGCAAGGGGCGAGGGTATTCTCGAAGATTGACTTGCGATCAGGATACCACCAATTGAGAATTAAGGAATCGGACATACCGAAATCGCTTCAGATCGATGCAGACGGCATTATGAATTTGTGGTGATGCCATTCGGACTTACCAATGCTCCTGCGGTATTCATGCAATTGATGAATCGGGTATTCTTGGAATACTTGGATAAATTTGTGGTCGTTTTCATTGACGACATTTTGATATATTCGAGGACGCAGAGGAGCATGCGATCATTTACGTGTGGTTTTGAGCATCTTGAGAAAGGAACATTTATATGCAAAATTTGCTAAATGCGAGTTCGCTTAAGGAAGTAACCTTCCTTGGGCATGTGATATCCGCGGTGGAGTTCAGTGGACCCGAAGAAAGTCGAAGCAATCTTGGAATGGGAAGCTCCTAAGAACGTGAAGGAAGTCCGAAGCTTCTTAGGACTAGCGGGATATTATCGCCGCTTTGTAGAGGGATTTTCCAAAATTGCTCGTCCGCTCACTCAGCTGTTACAGAAAACTCAAAAGTTCACGTGGAATGAGAAATGCCAGGCTGGTTTTGTGAACTTAAAAAGAGACTGACGACAGCACCTATACTAGCGCTGCCAGAAGGAACTGATGGATTCATGGTATACAGCGATGCTTCAAATCAGGGTTTGGGTTGTGTGTTGATGCAGAAGGATAAAGTGATTGCTTATGCTTCTCGGCAGTTGAAACCGCACGGGTTAATTATCCTACTCATGATCCGGAGCTAGCATGTGGTTTTTGCTTTGAAAATTTGGCGACATTATACAGACGGCACTCATTGTCGATCTTTACGGATCATGAGAGCCTCAAATACATTTTGATCGAAGGAATTAAACATGAGGCAGAGAAGGTGGTTGGAATTGATCAAGGATTACGACTTAGAGATTCTCTATCATCCGGGAAAGCAAATGTAGTAGCCGATGCATTGAGCCGTAAACTGTTTCTCTTCGAGTGTTGGAAGCACTTACATCCCAAACCAAGATTCAACGGAACCGATCCGCGAAGGGATTGAAGTATGGGCACCAGGAATCCAAGGGCGACTTTATGTGATGGAACCGACTTCATCACTAGTCGAGAAGATCAAGTCCAAGCGGTTGGACGATTCCCCGATCCTTCGATTATGTGATGAAGTAAAGAAAGGAAAAGCCCGGATTCGTGATACAAGATGATGGAGTTACGAGATTTCAAAGTCGACTTTGCGTTCCCGATGATGATGATTTGAGACGAACTATTACGAAAGAAGCTCATAGCGCGCCTATTCTATTCACCGGGCGTGTAAGATGTATAAGGATCTTAAACAAAACTTCCGGTGGGGAATATGAAGAAGGACGAGCGAGCACGTTTGAAGTGTTTGACTTGTCGGCAGGTTAAGATTGAACATCGGCGACTGCCGGGATGTTAAAGCCGCTTCCGATCCCCGAATGGAAGTGGGAGGACATTTCGATGGATTTCATCACAAGTATGCCAAGGACTAGAGCAGGAATGAACATGATTTGGGTCGTAGTTGATCGACTAACCAAGTCGGCTCATTTCCTAGGAATCAAAGATACATGGGGACCCGAGAGATTGGCACGAGTATTTGTTGCGAGAGATAGTCGATTGCATGGGACGCCGAAGACCATTATTTCGGATCGAGATGGTCGTTTCGTGTCGCACTACGGAAAGCGATTCACAAGGCTTTGGGGACTGAGCTCAACTTTAGCACAGCTTATCATCCCCAAACAGACGTTCAGTCCGAAAGGACTATTCAAACTGTAGAAGACATGCTTAGAGCTTGTGCGTTGGATTGGTCAACTGATTGGGAAGTTCACTTGCCCTTGATCGAATTCACTTACAATAACAGTTGGCACGCTTCTATCAAGATGGCACCCTTTGAAGCTTTATGCGGGAGGAGATGCCGATCGCCTCTGTGTTGGGATGATTCTTCGGATCTGATCGGGACGGAACCGGAATTGATTATTCAGACTCAAGAGAAAATAGCTTTGATTCGAGAGAGACTATTGATCGCCCGAGTCGACGAAGTCTTATGCCGATGTACGTCGTCGTCCTCTAGAGTTCGACGTTGGGGATCATGTGCTATTGAAGGTGTCTCCTACACGAGGGATTTTCCGTTTTGGGAGGAGAGGCAAGCTTAGTCCGAGATATATCGGACCATTTGAGATCCTAGATAGAGTTGGGGATTTAGCGTACAGGTTGGCCTTACCGCCATCGCTGAGTCATGTTCACAATGTGTTTCACGTATCCCAATGCGGAAGTATGTACGGACCCGATCACGTCATTGATTTCGACGAGATCGAGATAGCTAATGATGGCACCTTCGAAGAGAGACCTATCAAGATACTTGAGAGCCGGATCAAACAATTGAGGAATAAACCAATACATTTGGTTAAAGTACAATGGTCACGACATGGAGTCGAAGAGGCCACTTGGGAAACGGAGGACGGTATGAAGTCTAAATATCCGGAGTTGTTTTCATCCTAAGTTTCGGGACGAAACTTCTTTTTAGGGAGGAAGGATGTAATACCCGAGATTTCTGTTATGTAATTGGAACTTGTGATATTGTAATGATTGTACTTTTGTATGAGTACTATTCTCCGTATTTCATAATCCGATGCCATCGAGTATATAATTTCGTGTATGTGAGTTTAATGGTTGAAATTCTGTGCATGTAGCGCACGCTACAGGCTACGGGTAGCGTACGCTAACATGGTTTCATAGCGTACGCTACCGAGTGTAATTAGCGCACGCTACGCGTGGTCAAATTGATTGAGACGCGCGGTAGGTGAGATCTGGCCGGGGACCCTTGTCGGATCTGTCGAATGTATCTGGACGGCTTTCGGGAAAAGCCGAGTCAACGCCTTAGCGCACGCTAGAGGTCTATGCGTAGCGCACGCTAAGTGCCGAGTACTGATTTAGGCTGTGAGCCGTTAGCGCACGCTACGGATAGTGTATAGCGCGCTAATAGCCATTTATTATAAATAGACAAAGATCTCATTCGTGAATTCAGTCCTTTCTTCCCCCATAACCCGAACTCTTGCACTTGAAACATAACTCCATTCGTCTTAAACACTCCATATCAACCTCCTAGTTCGAGATTGAAGATCTTATACCATTGGAGATTGGTGTTCAAGCCTTAGGTGTTGGATTTCTTCATTTTCATCCGTGTTCTTCACTACTTTGAGGTAGGTGATTCTTCACCAATGATTAGTAATGTTCATGAGGAAGTTTGAATCATGTTTGGATAGCTAGTATCTCGTTTTTATCGGTCATCACATGTTAGAAGGATACTTTTGACGTATCGGTACTAGATGTCGAATGAACCTTTGAACCATCTTATTATAAGGACTCCTAAGCATGTTTAAATCGATTTATGATCAAGTAATCGGATATTACCCAGTTGATACGTTGTATACGTTGGAATCATGTGTTTTGGAACGTAAGACGATGGAACTTAGATTATTTCTTGAAGATCGTAGAGGAATTGTGTTATCGAGATAACTATCCGTATATTGGTATTTCATAAATCATAAATCTTCCAGAAACCTTATTAGCATGATATGCCCGAGGATAACTTGTAATATCACCATAGGGTTCATGAGTTCTTCATCATTCAACCCAGTTTTCGGTTCGTAGTATTCTGCCATGCAAGATTAGCGCACGCTAACATGTGTGAGTTAACGTGCGCTATCGAGGTTCGGTTTAACGCCTGAACGTAGCGCACGTTATGAGGCGAGTCGATCGCCGTTGTGGCTAGCGCACGCTAGTCTTATACTATAGCGTACGCTAACAGTTCAGCTTAGCGCACGTTACATATAGTACGTAGCGCGCGCTAAGCAATCCAGGCAGCTTGTTTAGTTTGAGCTTTTCGGCCGTAGGTCGGATTGTTAGGCCATTGTTCGACTCGAGATGATTTGTATATCGTTCCTTTTGTTAAGGTTCGAGCTCGTTACGTTGATCGGAGGGGGCGGCCTTCGAGTGCGTTGAGAGCATTGAAGTATATCATTCTTGCCATCTTCGAGGCAAGTATCGTGATATGTTAATATCAGTATTTTTGGAGTATACGTATGATTATGCATGTTGTTGAACATGATATTTACTTCGTTGATTTGTCATAATATTCGTTGTATATTGTTTATATGTTCATGTTGATGAACATAATGATTTGGCATATGTGTATGCATGAGTTGTGTTTGTATACGTTGTACGATCTATGCTGAGGGCGCTGGATCGGATGTCCACCTCGTGTTGGTCCGACGCGATCATCTTGGGATCTAGGCTGAGGGCGCCGGATCATTGGACGGGTTATTTCCACCTCGTGTTGGTCCGACGGGATCATCTTGGGATCTATGCTGAGGGCGCTGGATCATTGGAATACCCATGCTGTGTAATGGAATCTTGTAGATTCGCATTGTCGGGTTCCGGTAGCGGAAGCCCGTGTGATATGTCTTGTTGTGTATTGTTGATGCATATTCGAATTGTTTAAATACGATACTTGTACTAGCATTGTTTTGCTAACCCCTTCGGGGGTGGACATTTGTTTTGATGTTCAGGTAGCCAAGGAGTGGAAGCGAACACAAGACTGACGTGACGACGAAGGGGTTCAGTGATGTTTATTGTTATTGGAGATTTGTTGTCTTGGTTTGGTTTCTGTACTCGAGTACGTGTGTCCTTTGATATTAATTCGATATGGTTGTATTAATTACCCGTTGAACCAGTTGTACGTTTTCATAAACTCGAATTTTCGCAGTATTGACGTCTTATATTCACTTTCCTTTTTAATTAGCCTTGTAAATCCTTATTTAAAGGGTTTACGGCACTGTAATTATTCCGAATATCTCGGGGTGTTACATACGGCACTCATTGTCAGATCTTTACAAATCATAAGAGCCTCAAGTACATTTTCAGCCAGAAAGAATTAAACATGAGGCAGAGAAGGTGGCTGGAATTGATCAAGGATTATGACTTAGAGATTCTCTACCATCCGGGTAAAGCAAACGTAGTAGCCGATGCTTTGAGCCGTAAACCTGTTTCTCTTCGAGTGTTGGAAGCACTTACATCCCAAAACAGCATTCAACGGGAACTGATCCGCGAAGGGATTGAAGTATGGGCACCAGGAATCCAAGGGCAAATATATGTGATGGAACTGACTTCATCACTAGTCGAGGAGATCAAATCTAAGCAGTTGAACGATTCTCTGATCCTTCGGTTATGTGACGAAGTAAAGAAAGGAAAAGCCCCAGGATTCGTGATACAAGATGATGGAGTTCTGAGATTTCAGAGTCTACTTTGCGTTCCCGATAATGAGGAATTGAGACGGACAATTCTGAAGGAAGCTCACAGCGTGCCCTATTCTATTCACCCGGGCAGCAGTAAAATGTATAAGGATCTAAAACAAAACTTCTGGTGGGGGAATATGAAGAAGGACGTAGCAGAGTACGTTTCGAAGTGTTTGAGTTATCAGCAGGTTAAGATTGAACATCAGCGACCTGCCGGAATGTTAAAGCCGCTTCTGATCCCTGAGTGGAAGTGGGAGGATATCTCGATGGATTTCATCACCAGTATGCCAAGGACCAAAACGGGAATGAACATGATTTGGGTTATAGTTGATCGACTAACCAAGTCGTCTCATTTCCTAGGAATTAAAGATATATGGGGACCCGAGAGATTGGCGCGAGTATTTATTGCGGAGATAGTCAGATTGCATGGGACGCCGAAGACCATTATTTCGGATCGAGATGGTCGCTTCGTGTCGCACTTCTGGAAGGCAGTTCACAGGGCTTTGGGGACTGAGCTCAACTTTAGCATGGCTTATCATCCCCAAACGGACAGTCAGTCCGAAAGGACTATATAAACAGTAGAAGACATGCTTAGAGCTTGTGCCTTAGATTGGTCGACTGATTGGGAAGTTCATTTGCCGTTGATTGAATTGACCTATAATAATAGTTGGCATGCTTCTATTAAGATGGCACCATTTGAAGCTTTGTACGGGAGAAGATGCCGATCACCCCTGTGCTGGGATGATTCTTCGGATTTGATCGGGACGGAACCGGAATTGATAGTTCAGACTCAAGAGAAGATAGCTTTGATTCGGGAGAGACTGTTGACTGCCCAGAGTCGACAGAAGTCTTATGTAGACGCACGTTGTCGCCCTCTAGAGTTCGACGTTGGGGACCATGTACTATTGAAGGTGTCTCCTACACGAGGGATTTTCCATTTTGGGAGGAAAGGTAAGTTAAGTCCAAGATATATCGGGCCATTTGAAGTCCTCGAGAGAGTTGTGGATTTAGCATACAGGTTGGCCTTACCGCCATCGCTGAGTCATGTTCACAGTGTGTTTCACGTATCCCAATTGCGGAAGTATGTACCGACCCCAGTCACGTCATTGATTTCGATGAGATCGAGATAGCAAATGACGGCACCTTCGAAGAGAGACCAATCAAGATACTTGAGAGTCGGATCAAACAATTGAGGAATAAACCAATACACTTGGTTAAAGTACAATGGTCACGACATGGAGCTTAAGAGGCCACTTGGGAAACAGAGGGCAGTATGAAGGCTAGATATCCAGAGTTGTTTTCATCTTAAGTTTCGGGACGAAACTTCTTTTTAGAGAGGAAGGATGTAATACCCGAGATTTCTGATATGTATTTGGAACTTGTGATATTGTAATTGTTGCACTTTGATCTGAGTATTATTCTCCGTATTTCATAATCCGGTGTTGTTGAGCATATGATTTCATGAATGTGATTTAAAAATTTGTGATTCTGCGCATGTAGCGCACGCTATCGATTAAGTGTAGTGTACGCTAACTTGGATCCATACCGCACGTTGTGAAGGAACCTTAGCGCACGCTATACGGGGTCAATATGATTGAGACGTGTGGTAGGTGAGATCAGGCCGGGGATCTTGGTCGGATTGTGTCGGGATGAACCTGGACGGCTTTCGGGAAAAAGCCAAGTCAACGTGTTAGCGCACGCTACTCACATGAGGGTAGCGCACGCTAAAGGCTGAGTACAGTGAAATCAGTAAGTTTCAAATAGCCGTTAGCGCACGCTATGAATATGGACTAGCGCGCGCTAATAACCATTTTCTATAAATAGGACAACATCCCTTTTCGTATTTTCAGTCTTTTCACTTCCCTCATCCGAATCCTTATACTTAGAGAATTACTCTCTTCATCCTAAACACTTAATATCAGCATCCTAGCTCGTGTTGAAGATTTTAGATCATTGGGGATTGGTGTTCAAGCCTTCGACGTTGGATTGCTTCGAGTTCCTCCTTGTTCTTCACTACTTTGAGGTAGGTGATTCTTCACCAATACTAAGTACTAGTATGAAGGACGTTTTGATCACGATTACCTAGTCAGTTAAATTCGTTAGTAGTCGAACATCATGTGTTAGAAGGATATTTTTGACGTTTCGGCACTTATTCATCGTATAATCCATTGAACCTTTTTAGTATATGGACTCCTAAGCATATTCATGTATCTTCAAAACCGATTATGACCAGTATATGGAGATTACCTAGTTCTTATGTTTTACGTAAGGAATCATATGTTTTGGGACTTGGAATGAATTGAACTTAGAATATTTTCTTGAATATCAAGATGAATTATGGTGTAGTAATGATGATATGTATCCTTATGTTTCGTAGTCATTTAATCCATAAAGATCTTTCATAAACCGTATGAGCATGATATGCACGGAGTTGGCATGTATTAACACTGAGGATTTCATGAGTTTTCATCACCTTTAGCTCAAGTTTTTACCCAGTAGTGACTGCCATGCACGGTTAGCGCACGCTAAGATGTATATATTAACGTGCGCTATCGGGAATGAGTAACGTACGCTACGTTGGGTACGTAACGTGATTAGTGCATAACTGATCTAAAATTCATATACAAAATATTCATTTTTCCGGGCATAATTGTACTGATTTGTGATTAAAAATATATATTTTACAGATATGTCCAAACATGAGCTAAAAATGATTATTTTACAGATTACTGACATGAAGCATCAAAAAGGACGAAAAACAAGATCAAATCCAACGACGGGAATTTTTCAAGGCAAAACGACCTACAACACGGTGCAAACAGGACCGTGTTATGTAGGTCGTTTCACATACGGCACAACAAGGGCCGTGTCTTGGGCCGTTTCACACACGGCCGGCATTTAGCGCCGTGTCCTCGCGCGTATTCCGGAAGAGACCGAGTCACCAAAAAATGGCGCACAACACGGGACAAACTGGGCCGTTTTTCATCGCCGTTTTTCAGCAGATGCCATGCAAAATTAGTCCACTTTTGACCAACTTGTGAACTCAACCACAAGATAGTTTTTTTTTTGGTCAAAAATCTGAAAATTCAAAGACATGGGTGAAGTGTGAACAAAGAATTAATCAAAAATATTACAATAGATATTTTGAATTAAATAATCAATTGTATTCTTGAAAATCACCTATAAAAGGACATCTTCATCCATTGCAAAATCACCAATTACCAATTCTCAAACCCATCTTCTTGCTAAGAAATACTCCTTTCTTTTAGCAATATATTTTCCTTAGAACTCTCAATTTTAGTTTGTATTTCATTTTTGGTTTGAAGTTTTCCTTTCATTTAGTTTTTAATTGAAAAGTGCTTGATCAATAAGCACTTAGTATTTTACTTAGTATTTTACTTTCAATTTTTGTAAGCTTGTAACCTTTAAACAAGTTTGAAGTTATATTTTGAAGTTTGTTTCTTGCACTTTGATTCATCATATTCAAGTAAGTTTTATCTATTGTCATTAAGTTCTAGTAATTAAAAGTTTCTATATATATTATATATATATCAATTATTTCTATTATAATTTTAGTATATATAAACCAATGAGTAGCTAATCTTTCTTCCTATGGGAAGGGGGATTTCTATTAGGTTATATATTGAGTATTTGATTGATTTAAACTATTTTTAGGACTAATTGGTTTAAATAGAGATTGATCATATCCTATTTTTACTAATGAAACCTTCTTGATTGATTGTTGAGTGAATTGGAAACATATCTTTTCAATCTATCAAATGTTAATCTTGTTATCAACATCTTAAGATTGCGAAAGTGGTTAAGACACCTTTGATTACGAAAGTACAGAGGTGAAAAGTTGATTACTCGATGAACGATCGTTTATCCTAAAAATAGTCAAGTTAGAGAAATGAAAGGACTAATTGGTTTAAATAGAGATTGATCATATCCTATTTCTACTAGTGAAACCTCCTTGATTGATTGTTAAGTGTATTGGGAACACATCTTTTTAATCTATCAAGTGTTAGTCTTATTATCAACATCTTAAAAAAGCAAAAGTGATTAAGTCATCTTTGATTACGAAAGTACAGAGGTGAAAAGTTGATTACTCGATAAATATTCGTTTTTTCTTTTATATCCGTATAAATCAATTCTAATACTTAATTAAAAACCTAATTTAATGAACCCGTAATCCCCTAGATTTTATAAATTCCCAACTCATTTTAATTCTATTTATTTTCACTAGTTAAAAATAGTCTAGTATAAATAGTCTAGTATAAATAGTCTTAATATAAATAGTCTACTATAAATAGTCTTAATATAAATAGTCTAGTATAAAAAAATAGTCTTATTAAAAATAGTCTTAATAAAAATAGTCTTATTAAAAATAGTTTGGTTTAAAATATAGTGCATTTTAATTTAGTTAATTTAAAAACCAAAAAATATATTTTAGAATATTTTAGTATTTATTTCTCGCAATTTGTAATAAAATATTATACGAAGCCCTGTTGGACAATCCTCGAGAGAAAAGACCTTGGTAGAACTTACCACAAACTACTTCTACCTCGTATATATTTGCGAGCGACTCAAGAACTCCTGTTTTTAAGATAAGTTTTTGACCGATCAAATTTTGGCGCCGTTGTCGGGGATTGTTTTAGGCCAAATATAATTTTTTGTATAGTTTTGTTTATATCTTGTTATTTTATCTTTCTTTATTTCTGCATCTTTTATTCTTCTGTCCGGTCAAGTGGCGGATAACGGTACTCCGTGACTATCAAAGTCGGATTTTTCAGTTTCCCACAAACAACTGATATTTGTAGATATTTTATCGTTTTTCATTTTAATTTTTTTTGTCATGGATGAAACTTTGAATAATATTGAAAATAGATTTCCCTTTCTTAGCAAAAAAGTCATTTTAAAAATTTACAAAACAAGACTTGAAAGGATGAGATTGCTTATGAATAAAAGCATACCTTTTGATATTAGGTTCATAATTGAAGCCAAAGTGAGAATAGCAGGTGAATTCACGGAAACACCTACTAGATTTTTATCAGGGCTTGGAAAAAGTTCATATGCAAAGAAACGACGAGCAAAGATGCTAGCCGTTTGCTATAAATGTGCTAGATGGAACTATAATTTAAAATGTCGATCTTTAGGAATTCCATCTACAAACAGAGAAGATAAAATTCAGTTCATTAATGATGGTCTGAATAAAGAGAATTTAGATAATATCGAAATTTCTCTTGACACGCATCCTAGTGGACTCGTACATTACGGAATTCGATGTTTGTGGAATAAATTTAAACCAGAATATGAACAACGTCTTGGGAATCTGACGTTAAAAGACCCTGTTTGCCAATTTGTAAGAAAATTGGATGGGAAGCTTCTCCCCGACTCATAGAAGGCGTTTAAGCCGTTTCTGAACGTAAAATCAGAGGAAGATGTGAGCCACCATCACAACTACTGTGCATACGCGTAAGTATCTTTTATTTTTGTCGTGTGGTGAGATTTTCTGAATAAAAAATATGATATGCGATAAATGCATTCATTATTCTATTGAGTAGTTGAAGCGCAATCAACGCAATCACAAACTTGTTAAACAATTTTTCCTCATTTCTCTTCTATAAATAAACATTGTGCTTGTTTCTTTTATTCATCCCTCAAACTTGTACTTTTTTTTCCTTTTTCTCTCAAATAAATTTCTTTTCAAAAATGGAATCATCATCTTCCACAAAAAGATTTAACTCAGTCTGCATTTTTGGTGGAGCTAGTTATGGAAAAGATGCATGCTTTACTGAAGCAGCCCACAACTTGGGTCGTACTTTAGGAGAAAAATGCATTCATGTAGTTTATGGAGGAGGAAGTCTAGGATTAATGGGACGAGTTGCTGCTTCTGCCTATATGGAAGGAGTAAGAGTGTTGGGAGTAATTCCAAAATCTCTGGCCGAAAGTAAAATCACCGGGGCAACTATTGGAGATGAGTTTAGATCTGTAAATATGCAAGATCGCATAACTCACATGATAAATAATTCTGGCGCCTTTATCACCCTTCCCGGTGGTTTTGGCACCCTTGAGGAACTTTTTCATGTGGTTACGAGCCTACTAAATGTTCATCAAAAATCAATAGGTCTGCTTAATGTCAATGGTTTCTTTGATGGTTTACTATCTTTCATCGACTACTCTGCTGAAAAAGGTTTTATTTCCGAGCGTGCTAAACGAATCATAGTCGTTGCAACAACACCAGAAGAGCTAATCAAAAAACTCATTGAATTTGTTCCTCAACCAGATCCAGCTCTAGCTAATATTGTCTGGATGGAAGATCTCACCGTGAGAAAACGAAAAGTGGATTCATTCCTCTCCCTTTGATACCCCATATCAGACCTCTTGTTATTTTTACTTTCTGTCGTGTGTAATAATCGTACTAAATGGTGGCAGCTTAAGGAGTTTCTTCTTGATCTCTTGACGCGCATCTATTCGCGATTTATGTATTGTTATTTTATTGTTGTAATTTTTATTGTGTTTTTTTATAAAAGCATTGATGGCAGCGTAAGGCGACTCTTCGGACTTTCTTGATGCGCATCTTAAAAATTGTGTTATACTTCCGGGTATATTTTTGTTGTTGTTGTTGTTGTTGTTTACCTTTTATATTTTTTCATGCAGATCCAAAAAGACATAGCTCAAGCATCAATTTTCATAACAGGGAGTATTTTTTTTTTTCTCTTACTTTTTATTATTTATTTTTTTTTTTTAAAAACCGAGGACGGTTTCTTTTTCAAGTTTGGGGGTGGTATGTTTTAATTATTGTGGTGTGATTTGATTATTTTTGTTATTTGGATTTGATTTTATATATATATATATATATATTATTTTGATTTGTGAGATTTCTAGATCTGGCCATAAAACACCAATAAATTAGCTATATACAAGCTTCTAAAATTGTTTTAACCGGTAAAAAATTGTATATTCCAAATTTTTTTGAGCTTTAATCTCTCTTTCCAAGCCTTGTAGTTATCATATAAAATAGAGTCATTCGTTACCTTGAGAAAAGAAGAATCAGTCGGTTGATGAAAAATAGAACTGAAATTTACTTAATTTGTGGAGTTTTTGAATTTTCATGCTTAACTAATAAATGATTTTCTGTAAAAATTCTATTCCCTAAAAAAAAAGGAGTCATTGGTGAAAAGAGCTACACGTTAGCAAATAACGGTGTGAAAGCTATCACCTAAAAAAAATGACAAAAAGGAGAAGTGTTGGCGAAGAATTTGCCTAATTTTGGGGGTCTTAAAATTTTGCGAAAAATAAAGGACTAACCATTGTTTGTGCGTAGCTGCCGTCTCACAGAAAAATTGGTGAAAAGAGCTACACGTTAGCAAATAACGGTGTGAAAGCTATCACCTTTAAAAAAAAGATAGAAATTGTGTTGGTGAAAATAGCTACACGTTAGCAAATAACGGTGTGAAAGCTATCACTAAGGGATGTAGTTTATGAACAGACTTGAATTAATTAGCGGCTGAATTTCAATACACTCAATTTTGTGAAAAATCACAATATTTGATGACACCAATGAAATTCTTCTTCATATTGAGTCGAAAAATAAACGAGTGATCGAGAGCAACCATTAAAGGAAGTCGTGTGAAGTCACGAGTGGGAAAGAAATAATCAACCTTTTGGAGGGAAAACCTTGCATTTTGGAATTACAAAAATAAAAACCGTGTTTTAACTTCAAAATCGTTAGTAGATTTATTTTGAATCTTGATTCATTTCTATCTACTGTATAAAGTTGGTTATTGTGTATTAATGGCATTTTGATCTCTTTTTATCTTTATATATAATTATTTTTCTTAAATTTGTGTGTATTATTTTTTTTTTTTATGTCTTATTTTAATTTTTATTTTGTGTGTGATTAATAAAGAGTCTTGCTCGGGACTAGCAAGAATTTAAGTGTGGGGTATCTGATTAGTGCATAATTGATCTAAAATTCATATACAAAATATTTATTTTTCCGGGCATAATTGTACTGATTTGTGATTAAAAATATATATTTTACAGATAATTCAAAACATTAGATAAAAATGATTATTTCTGACATCGACATGAAGCATCAAAAAGGACGGAAAACAAGATCAAATCCAACGACGGGAATTTTTCAAGGCAAAACGACCTACAACACGGCGCAAACAGGACCGTGTTATGTAGGCCGTTTCACATACGGCACAACAAGGGCCGTGTCTTGGGCCGTTTCACACAAAGCGGATTAGCGCCGTGTCCTCGCGTATTCGGAAGAGACCGAGTCACCAAAAATGGTGCACAACACGGGGCAACCGGGCCGTTTTCATCGCCGTTTTCACAGATGCCATGCAAAATTAGTCCACTTTTGACCAACTTGTGAACTCAACCACAAGATAGTTTTTTTTTTGGTCAAAAATCTGAAAATTCAAAGACATGGGTGAAGTGTGAACAAAGAATTAATCAAAAATATTACAATAGATATTTTGAATTAAATAATCAATTGTATTCTTGAAAATCACCTATAAAAGGACATCTTCATCCATTGCAAAATCACCAATTACCAATTCTCAAACCCATCTTCTTGCTAAGAAATACTCCTTTCTTTTAGCAATATATTTTCCTTAGAACTCTCAATTTTAGTTTGTATTTCATTTTTGGTTTGAAGTTTTTCTTTCATTTAGTTTGTAATTGAAAAGTGCTTGATCAATAAGCACTTAGTATTTTACTTAGTATTTTACTTTCAATTTTTGTAAGCTTGTAACATTTAAACAAGTTTGAAGTTATATTTTGAAGTTTGTTTCTTGCACTTTGATTCATCATATTCAAGTAAGTTTTATCTATTGTCATTAAGTTCTAGTAATTAAAAGTTTCTATATATTATATATATATATATATATCAATTATTTCTATTATAATTTTAGTATGTATAAACCAATGAGTAGCTAATCTTTCTTCCTAGGGGAAGGGGGATTTCTATTAGGTTATATATTGGGTATTTGATTGATTTAAACTATTTTTAGGACTAATTGGTTTAAATAGAGATTGATCATATCCTATTTTTACTAATGAAACCTTCTTGATTGATTGTTGAGTGAATTGGAAACATATCTTTTCAATCTATCAAATGTTAATCTTGTTATCAACATCTTAAGATTGCGAAAATGGTTAAGACACCTTTGATTACGAAAGTACAGAGGTGAAAAGTTGATTACTCGATGAACGATCGTTTATCCTAAAAATAGTCAAGTTAGAGAAATAAAAGGACTAATTGGTTTAAATAGAGATTGATCATATCCTATTTCTACTAGTGAAACCTCCTTGATTGATTGTTAAGTGTATTGGAAACACATCTTTTCAATCTATCAAGTGTTAATCTTGTTATCAACATCTTAAAAAAGCAAAAGTGATTAAGACGTCTTTGATTACGAAAGTACAGAGGTGAAAAGTTGATTACTCGATAAATATTCGTTTTTTCTTTTATATCCGTATAAATCAATTCCGATACTTAATTAAAAACCTAATTTAATGAACCCGTAATCCCCTAGATTTTATAAATTCCCAACTCATTTTAATTCTATTCATTTTCACTAGTTAAAAATAGTCTAGTATAAATAGTCTAGTATAAATAGTCTTAATATAAATAGTCTAGTATAAATAGTCTTAATATAAATAGTCTAGTATAAAAAAATAGTCTTATTAAAAATATTCTTAATAAAAATAGTCTTATTAAAAATAGTTTTGTTTAAAATATAGTGCATTTTAATTTAGTTAATTTAAAAACCAAAAAAATATATTTTAGAATATTTTGGTATTTATTTCTCGCAATTTGTAACAAAATATTATACGAAGCCCTGTTGGACAATCCTCGAGAGAAAAGACCTTGGTAGAACTTACCACAAACTACTTCTACCTCGTATATATTTGCGAGCGACTCAAGAACTCCTATTTTTAAGATAAGTTTTTGACCGATCATAACGTACGTTATGTCATCAGGCAGGGCAGTCGGCTGTTCAGAGAGGACTGTCAGTACACAGCTAGCGCACGCTAAACTTGGTCATTTGCGTACGTTAACGGGCAGGCTTAGCGCACGTTACGTATAATACGTAGCGCGCGCTAAGTAGTTCAGGCAGAATTCATTTTTAGAGCTTGCGGCCGTAAACCGGATTGTTAGACGTTCGTACGACTTGAGAAGAATTCTTTATTATTTCTTAGGTCCGAGCCTTGCATAGGGGACGATCGAGGGGCGGTGACATACGGACGCGTGTCCTTTGTTGGAGTATTTCATTCTTGCCATTTTCGATGCAAGTATCATATGATGAGTTTGATTTATATTGAAACTTTGATCATGCATATGGTTCTGTTCATGTTGTCGAATATGAGATTTATTTCTTTAATTTCTCGTGGTATTCGTTGTTAATTATTCGTATTGATGAACATATTGAAATGCATATATGTATGCATAATTGATTGGTTTATGAAATATATGATCCGAGGGGGTTATGAGGATCTATGCTGAGGGCGTTGGATCGAATGTCCACCATGCGTTGGTCCGACGGGATCATCATGGGGATCTATGCTGAGGGCGCTGGATCGCTGGACGGGTTTTCCACCATGCGTTGGTCCGAAGGGATCATCATGGGGATCTATACCAAGGGCGCTGGATCGCTGGATTACCCTGTATTGTGTTGATGGAATCGTGAGGATTCACATCGTTGGATTCCGATGATGGAAGTCCGTTTGCATGTTTTATGATGCACTGATGATTTATGTATTATGATACTTGTACTAGCATTATTTTGCTAACCCCTTCGGGGGTGGACATTGTTTTGATGTTCAGGTAGCCGAGGAGCGGGGAAGCAACCACAGTACCGACAGGACGATGAAACGGCTCAGTGATGTGGTTCATGTTTATTGTTATTGTGATTTGTCTTCTTAGTTCATTTAGTACTCGAGTACGTATGTTTTAATAATGTCATTTTCGATATGGTTGTATAAGTTAACTCATTGGATCAGTTGAACCAAATCTGTATTTTGAACCTCAGTTGTACGATTGAATTATATTTACATTTCTTTTAAATTAGCCTTGTAAATCCTCCTTAAAGGGTTTACGGCGCTGTAATTATTCCGAATATCTCGGGGTGTTACAGTTGAATGGGATAAAAAGAAGAATGATATAAGGAGGATAAAAATCGAAAAGAATTGAAGAAGTTGAAAAATGATAAGAAGTTGAAAAGGAGAAAAGGAAAAGATGGGAGAAGAAACTAACGAAACGAACAAAGTCGAAAACTTTGATTCTTAAAATATATATTTTATATTTTGCACTTTTATCCCATTCAAGATGTTGTTTTGTAATCATCAAAAAAGGGGAGATTGTTGGAATATTATATTCCAAAAATTCATTAATCGAGTCTTGATGATTAGTTGTTAGAACAAAGAAAAACAACAAGGAAGGTAAACAAAACAACGAAGAATTCAAAGATGCAAAAAGCTGGAAATAACATGGATAACGTACGCAATGCATGTAGCATAACGTACGTAATGTAGCAAGCTTAACATACGTAACTCTCTATGGTTAACGTACGTAATGAAGAGTTTGAGTCAGAATTCAAACTATGTGACCATTGTGATGTCATGGCTTACATCATCACACCAACGGATATTTTGACTATTGTTAACGTACGTAATGGGAGATATGATAACATACGTACACAGAAGACAGGAGCTACTGGACTGATTTGCACTATGCATAACATACGTAAAGGATTTGAGTTAATGTACATAATTGCTTAACGTATGTAAAAGTTTGCTGATAACGTACGTAATGTAATACCCGAGATTTCTATGTAATTGGAACGTGTGATATTGTAATGATTGTACTTGATTTGAGTATTATTTTCCGTGTTTCATAATCCGATGTTGTCGAGCGTTCTATTCCGCGATTGTGATTTAAGGATTGAAAATCTGCGCATGTAGCGCACGCTACCAGCTATGTTTAGCGTGCGCTAACGTGGGTTCATAGCGCACGCCACTGAGTGTCCTTAGCGCACGCTATGCGCGGTCAAATTGATTGAGACGTGCGGTAGGTGAGAGCTGGCCGGGGGACCCCTGTCGGATAATGTCGGGATGTACCTGGACGGCTTTTGGGGAAAAGCCGAGTCAACGCCTTAGCGCACGCTACAGGTGTATGCGTAGCGCACGCTAAGTGCCGAGTACAGTTTAGTCCAATGAGCCGTTAGCGCACGCTACGAGCAGGGTCTAGCGCGCGCTAATAGCCATTTATTATTAATAGGATGACATCCTATTCGTGATTTGATTCTCTCTTCTCCCATTACACGAATTCCTACACTTAGAACATATCTTCCTTCATCCTAAACATTTCATATCAACATCCTGATTCGTGATTGAAGATCGTTATCATTGGAGATTGGTGTTCAAGCTTTCGGTGTCGGATTACTTCATTTTCCTCCGTGTTCTTCACTACTTGAGGTAGGTGATTCTTCACCAATGTTAGTATTGTTCTTAAGGATTTCTGATCATGCTTAGATAGCCAGTTATTTCGTTTATGATCGGTCATCACATGTTAGAAGGATACTTTGACGTATCGGCACTATTTATCTTATGAACCTTTGAACCATCTTAGTAGAATGGACTCCTAAGCATTTTCAAACCAATTTATGATCAGTAATCGGATATTACCCAGTTGCTACGTTGTACATGTTGAAATCGTGTGTTTTGGGACTTGGAATAAAATCGGAACTTAGAACATTTCTTGAAGATCTTAGAAAGATATGATATTGAGATGACAATCCGTATATTTGTATTTCACGATCATAAATCTTCCGCAAACCTTGTTAACATGATTTGCCCGAAGATAACTTGTATTATCACGGTAGAATTCATGAGTTATTCACCATTCAACCCAGATTTCGGATTGCAGTATTCTGCCATGCAGTATTAGCGCACGCTAACACGTGTGAGTTAACGTGCGCTATCGGCCGTCGATCGCCAAACGCACGTAGCGTACGTTATGAGACCAATGAGTCGATCGCCAGACCGTGGTTAGCGACGCTAGTCTTACACGATAGCGTACGCTAACAAGTTCGCTTAGCGCACGTTACGTAGAGTACGAGCGCACGCTAAGCGATCCAGACAGATTGGTTATTTTTGAGCCTTTCGGCCGTAGACCGAATTGTTAGGCCACCGTTCGACTTGAGATGATTTGTATATCGTTCCTTTTGTTAAGGTTCGAGCTTGTTACGTTGATCGAAGGAGGCGGCCTTCGAGCGTGTCGAGAACATTGAAGTGTTTCGTCCTTGCCATTTTCGAGGCAAGTATCATATGTCGAGTTCGATTTATCATGCTTGTGGTATTATTCATATTGTTGAATATGATATGTATTTCTGAGAATGTTTGTGATATTCGTTGTTGTTTGTTCGTATTGATGAACATATTGAAATGCACATGTGTATGCATAATTGTTTGATTATGGTATAAATGATCCGAGGGGGGGTCATGAGGATCTATGCTGAGGGCGCTGGATCGAATGTCCACCATGCGTTGGTCCGACGGGATCATCATGGGGATCTATGCTGAGGGCGCTGGATCGCTGGACGGGTTTTCCACCATGCGTTGGTCCGACGGGATCATCATGGGGATCTATGCTGAGGGCGCTGGATTGCTGGATTACCATGTATTGTGTTGATGGAATCGTGAGGATTCGCATCGTTGGATTCCGGTGGCGGAAGTCCGTTTTGCATGTTTTATGATGCATTGATGATTTATTGTATGTTGATACTTGTACTAGCATTGTTTTGCTAACCCCTTCGGGGTGGAAATTGTTTTGATGTTCGGGTAGTCGAGGCGGGAGGCACAGGCATCACGGTGACGATGATATGGCTCAGTGATGTGATTGGTGTTATTGTGTTTGGTCTTCTTGGTTCGTTTAGTACTCGAGTACGTCTGTTGTAATAAAGTCAATTCGATATGGTTGTATAAGTTAACTTATTTGATTGGTTGAACCAAATCTGTATTTGAACTTCAGTTGTTTGATTGTATTGTTTTTACACTTCTTCTAAAAATAGCCTTGTAAATCCTTATCTAAAGGGTTTACGGCGCTGTAATTATTCCGAATATCTCGGGGTGTTACAGAATATGGTATCGGAGCTAAGATTTATGGATATCTTGGCAGTCGGGTTAATTGGGTCTGTTTACGTTATTGATTATTGGTCGTTCGTAACATCACTGCTGAGCCAGCATCGTCAAGTGGACTGTGGTTGTAAGTTTCCTAATCTCGAATACTACTGTTTTATTTAATTTATGTCTTGTAAACATTGATGGATGTACTTTTAGAACGTTTGCCCTGGATATTGAGTATTTATGTTTACAGTATGTTGAGAGGAGGTCGTGGACGCGACGCGGGCCGTGGACGCGACGTGGAAATGCGAGGCAAGAAGAGTCGTATCTACTCTGAGATAGCCGCTAGCCAAACGGATTCACATTCCGGGGGACAGCAGGGATCGGCAAATAATAATGCAGACCCTAATGTGCCGGGAGTACTTCAGCAGGTGGTTGCCCAGATAAACCAGTTTGCTCAAGTTGTGGATCGCATGCAGACGGCGATGGGACAGCAGATAACGCGGATAATCGGGAGATAAATGGCTTACCGAGGTGGTCAAATTGCATCCTCCGAAATTTGACGGCCCGCCGAGACGCTGTGGGATCATTGGGTCAAGGAATTGGAAAAGATTTTGCAGGATTAACTGTCCCAACGATAGGAAGGTTCCTGGCCGCCCAAGATCTTTCGACCGGGAGGCTTTCGGTGGGAGGCCATTCGACCAGAGGAGCACAATGTTGACTCGGACGGAATTCAAAGTGATGATGGAGGCACATGATTGTCCTCGTCCGCTAGAGAAGCCCGAGTTCGAATTTTTCTCACCACAAAATTTGGAAGTATTCGTGACGGACGTGATTAAGACTTTTAATCACCAAATGACTTATGTGCGCCACTTAGTCGACCGAGGCGGAGAAGATTTTTCATTTTGACATGCGAATGAAGCCAAATTCAGCAAGATATGTCCGGATTTGAATGTGCCACCTTGCGACAAGATCAGACAAGGCGTTGGCCTATGACATGAAAGAGGCAAAGCAGAGAGAAATCGACGGAAGCAAAGAAACAAGGTGTCCAGCAACTTCACGGAGAATAAGAATAGCGGGCCCGCCGGGCGTCCTCTTTTCACTCATCCAGAGACCTCCGCATCCTAGTCGAGGAGGAAAGAAGTTCGGCAAAGACCGATCAAGCTTCGACGCAGTTGAGGAAGAAGTGTTACAACCGTGGCAAGGCGGGACATGTTCGACGTGATTGTTTCGCGCTGCGGTGACTGTTTCGAGTGTGGACAGGAAGGACATCGCGCAACATTTTGTGGAAATGCGACCCGATCTTTTGGTACTAGTAATACAGCTCCATTCCCGAAGTAGACGAGTATGAACCAGAAGCAGCAAAGTTGATTTAAGCATCAGAACGCTGTGAAGAGAGAGGCATCCAGTCCGGGTCCGCTCCTCCACGCCCGTACGAGATGAGGAAATCGATGATCGAACACACCTGTTGCATCAGGTACGATTCAGCTCCTTTTGCAACCTGTTTGTGTCTTGTTCTATTAGGTAGCTACGCTTTCTTTTATATCTTCGAAATGTGTTAATCGTTTGATCTTCTCGTGCTTGTATAATTGTGAACCTTATGTTGTGGGATTACCGAGGAGAGAAAATTGTGGGAACACTAGAAGCTAGGGATTTCCCAAAGATCTATAGAAGGAAGAGATTGGCCATCGAATCTTATTGTAGTTGACATCTGCGGTGACGATTTAATTCTCGGAGATGATTGGCTCAACCGTTATGGAGTCATGCTGAATTACCGAGAGAGATTCATTTCCATCATTGCCGATGACGGATCTCGAACACTTATTCCGAGGATGGAGACCGAAGCTCGGGAAAATTGATCAAAGCAATGAAAGCCGTGAAATTATCAAGCAGGGATGTCACGGACTTTGGTGCTATGCCATGAAGAAAGAGGAAGGAGTAGAGCTCTCGTCCATTTCATTGTGAATGAGTTCTCAGATGTATTTCCTGACGAACTACCTGGGTTACCTCCGCAGAGGGGAGTGGAATTCACTATCGAACTAGAGCCTGGAGCAGCTCCTATTTCCAGAGCCCCATACCGCATGGCGCCAACCGAGATGTATGAACTCAAGAAACAACTGGAGGAATTGTTGCAGAAGGGTTATATTCAACCGAGTGTTTCTCCTTGGGGAGTGCCCGTTCTCTTTGTCCGGAAGAAAGACGGATCCCTCCGACTGTGTATTGATTACAGGGAACTCAATAAGATGACAATCAAGAATAAGTATCCTATACCTCGGATCGACGACTTGTTTGATCAACTGCAGGGGGCAAGGGTATTCTCGAAGATAGACTTGCGATCAGGGTACCACCAGTTGAGAATTAAGGAATCGGATATACCGAAATCTGCTTTCAGATCCCGGTACGGGCATTATGAATTCGTAGTGATGCCGTTTCGACTTACCAATGCTCCTGCAGTATTCATGCAATTAATGAATCGGGTATTCTTGGAGTACTTGGATAAATTTGTGGTCGTCTTCATTGATGACATTTTGATATATTCGAAGGACGCAGAGGAACATGCCGAACATTTGCGTGTGGTTTTGAGCATCTTGAGAAAGGAACAGCTGTATGCTAAGCTTTCTAAATGTGAGTTCTGGCTTAAGGAAGTAACTTTTCTTGGGCATGTGATATCATCCGATGGAGTTCAGGTGGACCCGAAGAAAGTCGAAGCAATCTTGGAGTGGGAAGCTCCTAAAAACGTGAAAGAAGTCCGAAGCTTCTTAGGACTAGCTGGATATTATCGCCGCTTTGTAGAGGGATTTTCCAAAATTGCTCGTCCGTGTAACACCCCCAATCCACTCAGGGATATTACACGCCGTAGACCCTCTCCTCGAGGATCTACCAGGCTGGTAGTCAACATTTAACATCTCGACAATGCCTTCAAGGCTACACTGACTCAGTAGACCGATTTGGTCTTTCCACAAATACATACAACTCAAATACAACTCATGCCCACGCAGGGGACAAAATACAACTACACCCGTACAACGGGAACAATACAGCAGCGGAAAATAAAGTACAACTGAACCAACACACGATATACGGTTCCTCATGTGATTAGTATCGATCATCTTTCATCATCCTTCGTGCCGACCCTGTGTTATGCTCCAAAACCTGAATGCAAAAACAGACATCCACCCCCCGAATACTCGGGGGTTAGCAAAACTCCACTGTTTTGCTAGTGCAAATACAAAGTGCAAATACAAGCCATACAATTCACATTCCACGAATAACAATAACCGAGGATCC
Source organism: Orobanche coerulescens (assembly GCA_033398695.1). NCBI lineage: Eukaryota > Viridiplantae > Streptophyta > Magnoliopsida > Lamiales > Orobanchaceae > Orobanche > Orobanche coerulescens. Next base: position 114,959,803 of record CM065807.1, on the reverse strand, counting down.
TCAAAGATCCAAACGAAACGAAGAGTACTTCCCGAGGCAAGGGTTTGAGGAAACATTTCAAAAACGAAATATCATAAATCTATGGGAATAATTTATAAAACGGTTTAGAATGCCATCGAGAGTTTTAATAGAAAACAATTTAGGATTATCAAATCCTACTTTTCAAAAATCCAAAAGACAAAGGGGTCACCGCCCCAAAAGTTTGCTTTCTGGGAAATGACATTAACCAAATCGTTGGGATTTTAGCCCCAAATCCGTAAAACGACTTTTACAAAACCCTTGGGATTTTAGCCCCAAATCTCATCAACTCACAGTACACAAGAACGACCGCGAGGTTCGCATCCCAACATCAAAATCCACAAATAAAGGATTTAAAACATAAACCACAAAATACTCTAGAGCCATCCTAGCCAAGTAGGCCAAACGAACAACTTACCTCTTACACACTTAGTCAATGCATGCAATCATGAAAACCGTTCAAAAGCACTCATTTCCGGAAATGCCAATATCGAATCACATTTGTAAAAATGCACCACAATTAACCGCGGACCCACAGCTTCGTGGATCCCTGCCGAGACCCCGTCGGATCTAACCCACAGTGGTTAAAAGCAAACTCGCGGTCCACAGCTTCGTGGAGCCCTACCGAGACCCCGTCGGATCTAACCCGTAGTGAGCATACACACACACACGTTACTCATGCAATACTAACATGCTAAGAATGTAAGTTCATTAAGAATACTCACTAGAGATGGCCATTAACTCGACACCATTACCAAACTCTTCAAAAATACAATAACAAGCTTAAATACGGAATACACGATTCCATAACTTTAAACAAGAGGAGTATCCTCATAAAATCCTTCAACGTTCAAAATAATCAAATCATAATCAATTCTCAAAACACCGTTCACAAAACACACGCGTTTTGAAAGAAAGCCTTTAACGAGGCCAAACCGAAATCCTTTGAAACTTCATTTCAAATAACCAAACAAACACATCAAGACGACCACCGATCATCATATACATAAAACGAGAAAAGTATGGGCAAGGTACTTGCCTCGATACCACGAGCACTGAACCACGAACGGATACGGCTCAACCGGGAAGCTTCGGAACGCCCGATGCTAACGAAAAGGAAGACGACAATGAACGGAACGGAAGAATCAAGCACGACCGTGAGGAACCGACGAAAATGAACCTAACGATTCGAATAGCACAATCACAACCACTTCTAAACGATTATGGAAATGGAATACACCCGGAACCCCGCCTACGATTCATGTATATTCATACCGAAAACAACAACGAGGGCGGACCACAACCAAACCCTCTCGATTCCGTAAAAATCCACAAAATATCCATGAATCCGTAGGAAAACTAAAGATACTAACAATATTAATTGTATACATCATGAATCCACCAACAAAAACGGAACGAATCGGAAGAAAAACCCAAAACCCCCAATTTAATCGAAAATAGGGTTTTAGAATATTACCTTAGGAGATTCAAGTACCAAGATCCGTAGAACACGCGTTGGATTGATTGCCCGAGCCTCACAACCGAAGAAAAATGGTGAAAATCAACCCCCCAATGGATATAGATGAAGAACCCTTCCCCTCTCTCTCACTCTCTCTCGCGATGCAGGTGAGAAATGAGGAGAATCCGGCCGATTTCGTCTAATAAAGACGACCGCTTGATAAGCCGTGTGCCGCACGGCCGAAGTGTGCCGCGGACAGCCGAAAATTTACTCCTGTGTTTTGGCATTGTGCCGCAGATAGCCTTCGTGCCGCGGCACACTGCAGTCGGTTTGGTCGCGGAAGACACACGAGTGTGCCGCGGCACCGGACAGTGTGCCGCAGACCGCTCGGCACCGTGCCGCGGCACGGATGGGTGTGCCGCGGCACAGATGCGATTTGTTCGACATATTACACTGGCACCTTTCGGCGGTGCCCAAAGACTTCCGACAATGCCGTACCGGTCCGGCCAGCTGCTCAGCCGCCACGACCCGATGCCTCGATTTCCGAAAACGCACAGAACGAACACGACGAAAAGTTTGCGGACGACATCAACGACTCGAGATGAAAACGTAATGCAATAATTAATCACACGCGACCAAGAAAAGGGTCAAGATGACAAATACAAATATGGATACCCGTAACTTCCAAGAATTACAAAATGGCCCAAAACGCCCGGAAATCACGATACGTGATCGAATAATCAAACCGGAGTTCACAACACGTCTAACAAAGTTAAACGGACTTGCGGGAAATTCGAAACAGCAGTTTCGGACGAGATTCGCAAGAATCGAACTCAAGTGCGAAAGAGTCGCTAAAAAGCACATAACTCAACAAAACAACACCCAAACGAACTCGGACGACAAAAAGTGTAGAATTAATTATTCTCAGAATGACGAAACGGTCATGACCGAGCCGTTAAAACGGACTCCGGCCGAAAAAAGAAATTTACCAAAAATCGAAAATTGCGGATATTACATTCTACCCTCCTTAAAAGAAGTTTCGTCCCGAAACTTAAAACAAGTAGGGAGAAGAAATATTCCGCCAGGAAAAACTCAACGAGATACACAAGAATGCGCAACTAACGCCCAACGGCGAAATGTTACAAACAACGCGAAAGAATACACGGCGTGTAAACACGCTCCACGGCGACCAACACGACTTCGCCGTTAGGGATATAATAAAACCAACAAACGACAAGCGTCATCAAACGGATAATATAGCCAAGTCAATTATCCGACAATCACAAAACACAACGAACGAAAATCGATACGATTGACTAACCTAACGGTACATTGATCAAAACATGAGCCACACGCTGAACAAATACGAAATTCCACCGCCCAAAGGTTGGAAGATCGAAAACGAGACTAATTTCCCGAACTTAAGGAAATTTCGAAGGAGTCTGAATGTTCAACAATCACGAAACGAGATTGACAAAAACCGAACAATCAAACGATCAAACCACAAAGATCGAGACAACAAAAATCGAACGATCATGTTCGGATCACGAAGAACAATAAGGTTCAACCGGCAACTCCGAGGTTCACACCTCGACTCGAGACAAAACATGATCCGGTGAAAACAACAAGATGCACACTCGCACAAGATCCACAGAAAAGGGAGTAACGATTGAGAGGTCACAACGACGAACGAGAAATTCCGAAATAATACCACCCTCGTTCGATCAACAAAGGCAAGGGGCAGGACAAACTCAGAAAAGGTCAATGAACATGATGAGTCGACAAAGTCGAAAACACAAGAGTTCTAAATCCGATCCACTTCGAATAAAAGAACTAATAGAACCAGATGACGCCACTCCCGAACAAGGTTCACAAGAATCGAACCGAACTCAAAAAAAGTCACATCGATAACCAGATCGGCCCACAACAAGATCACAGCTTGCTCGAACGATGAAACCGAAATACAAAACAAGTTCACAAAGTGCCAACGAACATGAGCGAATCGATAGGCGGAGAAAGAGAAAATACGAGTCAAAATAATACGGGCATTACCTCCGACCTCGTCCACGAAATTCACAAAACGGGGCAAGGTAACAAGACATTAAACAACCGACACATAACGGAACGATCACCGATGCACACGGTCATACCATACCAAGCTCTAACAGCTCGCACATCCTCGACAACGCAGAAATCGCCACGAGGCGACAACATTCAATACCAACATTCCGCCTCTCACATGGGCTAGCACAACCAATGTGTGGAAAGCGACTCAATGCTCACACCGCCAATTCGATCATACTCGGGAGAAAGTATCAAAATGACAACGCGAACGTCACACATACTTACCCAATTTCTCAAACGGAATGGATAGGTTTTAAAAAATGAAAACCTCATTTTGAAAATAATTTGAAGAATCTTGGTTGATCTTGAGTATCACCTTTCAAATAGTACAAACGTGAAACGTCGTTATCGAGACTTTGGGAAAACCATTTCGCGTTTGATAAAAATGAGGACACTTTCTCTTAGTGAAAACTTTAGAATATTCGACCCTCGGGTCTAAATAAAAGTGTTGAAAATATCTCAAACATTTTTGTACTCGAGGAAGAAAAATTATGAAATATATTGCTTCATAAAGGATGTACCACAAGAAAATCACTCATTTGAAAAGTATGTCTCAAATTTGTTTTTCTAAGATACTCAAGGTTTTCAAAATTCAATAGGCGTAATGCCCAAAACTCACACATATCGATGTTCACTAAAACAACTCCTAGCACACGCACCAAAACGTTTAAAATGAAGACAATATATGTCTTTAAACGGAAATAAACGATAAAATACCACATTCAGAACAAAACCTCTGATAAAATACTCTCCCGCACTGGCTAGTGAACAAGTCGAACGCGTATAAGCACAAAGCTTCCACAATAGAACTTGTAAAACGTGCAAATCGATTCGAAAATCATCAACAACGGAGAAAAACAACAATAAAAAGACATCACAAGCGACGACACTCCTCGTATAAATCAAATACGAAAGTCGACTAAGTACATATCGTGAAATCAAAATTCACATAAGGATTCCACCACTTAACAAATAATCATAAAAATAGCTCGTGTCACACGAGGCACAACACAAAGAAGGGAGACTTACTTCCACGGGTCGCACGAAGATGATGATCGCCCACGATACTAATCACGACCAACAAACTCAAACGACGCGTCGCGACACACTCGATCGGATAAAATCCGACGAAACAAGACTCAAACAACACGACTTGACCCGGCGACCTAGGTTTCCTCAACCTAAGCTCCGATACCATTTATGTAACACCCCAATCCACTCGGGGATATTACACGCCGTAGACCCTCTCCTCGAGGATCTACCAGCCAGTAGTCAACATTTAACATCTCGACAATGCCTTCAAGGCTACACCGACTCAAGAGACCGATTTGGTCTTTCCACAAATACATACAACTCAAATACAACTCATGCCCACGCAGGGACAAAATACAACTACACCTGCATTTGGCCAGAACAATACAAAGAATGAAAATAAAGTACAACCGAACCAACACACGATATACGGTTCCTCATGTGATTAGTATCGATCATCTTTCATCATCCTTCGTGCCGACCCTGTGTTATGCTCCAAAACCTGAATGCAAAAACAGACATCCACCCCCCGAATACTCGGGGGTTAGCAAAACTCCACTGTTTTGCTAGTGCAAATACAAAGTGCAAATACAAGCCATACAATTCACATTCCACGAATAACAATAACCGAGGATCCTCAAAGATCCAAACGAAACGAAGAGTACTTCCCGAGGCAAGGGTTTGAGGAAACATTTCAAAAACGAAATATCATAAATCTATGGGAATAATTTATAAAACGGTTTAGAATGCCATCGAGAGTTTTAATAGAAAACAATTTAGGATTATCAAATCCTACTTTTCAAAAATCCAAAAGACAAAGGGGTCACCGCCCCAAAAGTTTGCTTTCTGGGAAATGACATTAACCAAATCGTTGGGATTTTAGCCCCAAATCCGTAAAACGACTTTTACAAAACCCTTGGGATTTTAGCCCCAAATCTCATCAACTCACAGTACACAAGAACGACCACGAGGTTCGCATCCCAACATCAAAATCCACAAATAAAGGATTTAAAACATAAACCACAAAATACTCTAGAGCCATCCTAGCCAAGTAGGCCAACCGAACAACTTACCTCTTACACACTTAGTCAATGCATGCAATCATGAAAACCGTTCAAAAGCACTCATTTCCGGAAATGCCAATATCGAATCACATTTGTAAAAATGCACCACAATTAACCGCGGACCCACAGCTTCGTGGATCCCTGCCGAGACCCCGTCGGATCTAACCCACAGTGGTTAAAAGCAAACTCGCGGTCCACAGCTTCGTGGAGCCCTACCGAGACCCCGTCGGATCTAACCCGTAGTGAGCATACACACACACACGTTACTCATGCAATACTAACATGCTAAGAATGTAAGTTCATTAAGAATACTCACTAGAGATGGCCATTAACTCGACACCATTACCAAACTCTTCAAAAATACAATAACAAGCTTAAATACGGAATACACGATTCCATAACTTTAAACAAGAGGAGTATCCTCATAAAATCCTTCAACGTTCAAAATAATCAAATCATAATCAATTCTCAAAACACCGTTCACAAAACACACGCGTTTTGAAAGAAAGCCTTTAACGAGGCTAAACCGAAATCCTTTTTAAACTTCATTTCAAATAACCAAACAAACACATCAAGACGACCACCGATCATCATATACATAAAACGAGAAAAGTATGGGCAAGGTACTTGCCTCGATACCACGAGCACTGAACCACGAACGGATACGGCTCAACCGGGAAGCTTCGGAACGCCCGATGCTAACGAAAAGCAAGACGACAATTAACGGACACGACGAATCAAGCACGACCGTGAGGAACCGACGAAAATGAACCTAACGATTCGAATAGCACAATCACAACCACTTCTAAACGATTATGGAAATGGAATACACCCGGAACCCCGCCTACGATTCATGTATATTCATACCGAAAACAACAACGAGGGCGGACCACAACCAAACCCTCTCGATTCCGTAAAAATCCACAAAATATCCATGAATCCGTTGGAAAACTAAAGATACTAACAATATTAATTGTATACATCATGAATCCACCAACAAAAACGGAACGAATCGGAAGAAAAACCCAAAACCCCCAATTTAATCGAAAATAGGGTTTTAGAATATTACCTTAGGAGATTCAAGTACCAAGATCCGTAGAACACGCGTTGGATTGATTGCCCGAGCCTCACAACCGAAGAAAAATGGTGAAAATCAACCCCCCAATGGATATAGATGAAGAACCCTTCCCCTCTCTCTCACTCTCTCGCGATGCGGTGAGAAATGAGGAGAATCCGCCGATTTCGTCTAATAAAGACGAATCGCACAAATGACCGTGTGCAGCACGGCCAAGTGTGCCGCGACAGCCGAAAATTTACTCCTGTGTTTTGGCATTGTGCCGCAAGACGCTTTCGTGTGCCGCGGCACACGCGATTCGGTTTGGTCGCGGAAGACACACGAGTGTGCCGCGGCACCGACAGTGTGCCGCGATCGCTCGCATCGTGCCGCGGCATCGGATGGGTGTGCCGCGCACACATGCGATTTGTTCGACATATTACACTGGGCTCGCTTTCGGCTGCCCAAGACTTCCGAGCAAGTGCCGCACCGTCCGGCCACCGCCACTCGCCACGACCCGATGCCTCGATTTCAAAACGCACGTAACGAACACGACGAAAAGTTCATGACGACATCAACGACTCGAGATGAAAACGTAATGCAATAATTAATCATACGCGACCAAGAAAAGGGTCAAGATGACAAATACAGATATGGATACCCGTAACTTCCAAGAATTACAAAATGGCCCAAAACGCCCGGAAATCACGATACGTGATCGAATAATCAAACCGGAGTTCACAACACGTCTAACAAAGTTAAACGGACTTGCGGAAATTCAAACAAATAGCTTGACGAGATTCGCAAGAATCGAACTCAAGTGCGAAAGAGTCGCTAAAAAGCACAGAACTCAACAAAACAACACCCAAACGAACTCGGACGACAAAAAGTGTAGAATTAATTATTCTCAGAATGACGAAACGGTCATGACCGAGCCGTTAAAACGGACTCCGGCCGAAAAAAGAAATTTACCAAAAATCGAAAATTGCGGATATTACAGTCCGCTCACCCAGCTATTACAGAAAACTCAAAAGTTCGCGTGGAATGAGAAGTGTCAGGCTGGTTTTGACGAACTTAAGAAGAGACTGACGACAGCACCTATATTAGCGTTGCCAGAAGGAACTGACGGATTTATGGTATACAGCGACGCTTCGAATCAGGGTTTGGGTTGTGTGTTGATGCAAAAGGATAAAGTAATTGCTTATGCTTCTCGGCAATTGAAACCGTACGAAGTTAATTATCCGACTCATGATCTGGAGCTAGCAGCTGTGGTCTTTGCCTTGAAAATTTGGCGACATTATTTGTACGGCACTCATTGTCAGATCTTTACAGATCATAAGAGCCTCAAGTACATCTTGATGAAAGAATTAAACATGAGGCAGAGAAGGTGGTGGAATTGATCAAGGATTACGACTGGAGATTCTCTATCATCCGGGGAAAGCAAACGTAGTAGCCGATGCTTTGAGCCGAAAACTGTTTCTCTTGAGTGTTGGAAGCACTTACGTCCCAAACCAAGATTCAACGAGAACCGATCCGCGAGGATTGAGGTATGGGCACCAGAAATCCAAGGGCGACTTTATGTGATGAAACCGACTTCATCATTAGTCGAGGAGATCAAGTCTAAACAATCGAACGATTCTCTGATTCTTCGATTATATGACGAAGTAAAGAAAGGGAAAGCCCTGTGATTCGTGATACAAGACGATGGGGTTTTGAGATTTGAGTCGACTTTGCGTTCCCGAGGATGATGATTTGAGACGGACAATTTTAAAGGAAGCTCATAGCGCGCCTATTCTATTCACCCAGCAAGAGTAAGATGTATAAAGATTTAAAGCAAAACTTACGGTGGGGAATATGAAGAAAGACGTAGCGAGTACGTTTGAAGTGTTTGACTTGTCGGCAGGTTAAGATTGAACATCGGCGACTTGCCGGAATGTTAAAGCCGCTCCCGATCCTCGAATGGAAGTGGGAGGATATCTCGATGGATTTCATCACTAGTATGCCAAGGACTAGAACGGGAATGAACATGATTTGGGTTGTAGTTGATCGACTAACCAAGTCGGCTCATTTCCTAGGGATCAAAGATACATGGGGACCCGAGAGATTGGCGCGAGTATTTATTGCGGAGATAGTCGATTGCATGGGACGCCAAGACCATTATTTCGGATCGTGATGGTCGCTTTCGTGTCGCACTTCCGAAAGCGATTCACAAGGCTTTGGGGATCGAGCTCAACTTTAGCATGACTTATCATCCCCAAACGGACGGTCAGTCCGAAAGGACTATTCAAACGGTAGAAGACATGCTTAGAGCTTGTGCATTAGATTGGTCGACTGATTGGGAAGTTCACTTGCCCTTGATCGAGTTCACCTATAATAATAGTTGGCATGCTTCAATTAAGATGGCACCATTTGAAGCCTTGTACGAGAGAAGATGCCGATCACCCCTGTGTTGGGATGATTCTTCGGATTTGATCGGGACGGAACCGGAATTGATTATTCAGACTCAAGAGAAGATAGCCTTGATTCGAGAGAGACTGTTGACTGCCCAGAGTCGACAGAAGTCTTATGCCGATGTACGACGTCGTCCTCTAGAGTTCGACGCTGGAGACCACGTACTATTGAAGGTGTCTCCTACACGAGGGATTTTCCGTTTTGGGAGAAGAGGCAAACTTAGTCCGAGATATATCGGACCCTTTGAGATCCTCGAGAGAGTGGGAGATTTAGCATACAGGTTGGCCTTACCGCCATCGCTGGGTCACGTTCACAATGTGTTTCACGTATCCCAACTGCGGAAGTATGTACGGACCCGACCACGTCATTGATTTCGACGAGATCGAGATAGCTAATGATGGCACCTTCGAAGAGAGACCAATCAAGATACTTGAGAGCCGGATCAAACAATTGAGGAATAAACCAATACACTTGGTTAAAGTACAATGGTCACGACATGGAGTCGAAGAGGCCACTTGGGAAACGGAGGACGGTATGAAGACTAGATATCCGGAGTTGTTTTCATCTTAAGTTTCGGGACGAAACTTCTTTTTAGGGAGGAAGGATGTAATACCCGAGATTTCTATGTAATTGGAACGTGTGATATTGTAATGATTGTACTTGATTTGAGTATTATTTTCCGTGTTTCATAATCCGATGTTGTCGAGCGTTCTATTCCGCGATTGTGATTTAAGGATTGAAAATCTGCGCATGTAGCGCACGCTACCAGCTATGTTTAGCGTGCGCTAACGTGGGTTCATAGCGCACGCTACTGAGTGTCCTTAGCGCACGCTATGCGCGGTCAAATTGATTGAGACGTGCGGTAGGTGAGAGCTGGCCGGGACCCCCGTCCGGATAATGTCGGATGTGCACGGACGGCTTTCGGGAAAAGCCGAGTCAACGCCTTAGCGCACGCTACAGTGTATGCGTAGCGCACGCTAAGTGCCGAGTACGCTTTAGTCCAATGAGCCGTTAGCGCACGCCACGAAGGTGGTCTAGCGCGCGCTAATAGCCATTTATTATAAATAGACAAAGATCCTATTCGTGATTTCAGTTCTCTCTTCTCCCATTACACGAATTCCTACACTTAGAACATATCTTTCTTCATCCTAAACATTTCATATCAACATCCTGATTCGTGATCGAAGATCGTTATCATTGGAGATTGGTGTTCAAGCTTTCGGTGTCGGATTACTTCATTTTCCTCCGTGTTCTTCACTACTTGAGGTAGGTGATTCTTCACCAATGTTAGTATTGTTCTTAAGGACGTCTGATCATGCTTAGATAGCCAGTTATTTCGTTTATGATCGGTCATCACATGTTAGAAGGATACTTTGACGTATCGGCACTATTTATCTTATGAACCTTTGAACCATCTTAGTAGAATGGACTCCTAAGCGTTTTCAAACCAATTTATGATCGAATCGGATATTACCGGTTGCTACGTTGTACATGTTGAAATCGTGTGTTTTGGGACTTGGAATAAAATCGGAACTTAGAACATTTCTTGAAGATCTTAGAAAGATATGATATTGAGATGACAATCCGTATATTTGTATTTCACGATCATAAATCTTCCGCAAACCTTGTTAACATGATTTGCCCGAAGATAACTTGTATTATCACGGTAGAATTCATGAGTTATTCACCATTCAACCCAGATTTCGGATTGCAGTATTCTGCCATGCAGTATTAGCGCACGCTAACACGTGTGAGTTAACGTGCGCTATCGGCCGGGCGATCAAACGTACGTAGCGTACGTTATGAGACCAGCCGAGTCAGACTGCCAGACCGTGGTTAGCGCACGCTAGTCTTACACGATAGCGTACGCTAACAAGCCTGCTTAGCGCACGTTACGTAGAGTACGTAGCGCACGCTAAGCAGTCCAGGCAGATTGGTTATTTTTGAGCCTTTCGGCTGTAGACCGAATTGTTAGGCCACCGTTCGACTTGAGATGATTTGTATATCGTTCCTTTTGTTAAGGTTCGAGCTTGTTACGTTGATCGAAGGAGGCGGCCTTCGAGCGTGTCGAGAACATTGAAGTGTTTCGTCCTTGCCATTTTCGAGGCAAGTATCATATGTCGAGTTCGATTTATCATGCTTGTGGTATTATTCATATTGTTGAATATGATATGTATTTCTGAGAATGTTCGTGATATTCGTTGTTGTTTGTTCATATTGATGAACATATTGAAATGCATATGTGTATGCATAATTGTTTGATTATGGTATAAATGATCCGAGGGGGGGTCATGAGGATCTATGCTGAGGGCGCTGGATCGAATGTCCACCATGCGTTGGTCCGACGGGATCATCATGGGGATCTATGCTGAGGGCGCTGGATCGCTGGACGGGTTTTCCACCATGCGTTGGTCCGACGGGATCATCATGGGGATCTATGCTGAGGGCGCTGGATCGCTGGATTACCATGTATTGTGTTGATGGAATCGTGAGGATTCGCATCGTTGGATTCCGGTGGCGGAAGTCCGTTTTGCATGTTTTATGATGCATTGATGATTTATTGTATGTTGATACTTGTACTAGCATTGTTTTGCTAACCCCTTCGGGGGTGGACATTGTTTTGATGTTCAGGTAGTCGAGGAGCGGGGAGGCAACGATGCAGACGGAGACGATGATATGGCTCAGTGATGTGATTGGTGTTATTGTGTTTGGTCTTCTTGGTTCGTTTAGTACTCGAGTACGTCTGTTGTAATAAAGTCAATTCGATATGGTTGTATAAGTTAACATATTTGATTGGTTGAACCAAATCTGTATTTGAACTTCAGTTGTTTGATTGTATTGTTTTTACACTTCTTCTAAAAATAGCCTTGTAAATCCTTATCTAAAGGGTTTACGGCGCTGTAATTATTCCGAATATCTCGGGGTGTTACACGTAAGAAAGGCAAATATTGCTAACGGCTAGTTGAGGCTTTGGAGCCTATAAGTACCACTTCTAATGGTATTCATCCTACAACAACTTCAAGCAATCGAGACATTGATCTGATATTAGTATACATTCTATCATTGATGTATTTGAGCTTATATTGATAAGAGTTTGAGTGTTACACACGATAACTCATACACGAGAGGTAAAAGAAAGGATAAGATTCGATTTGGTGTTATTAAGGTCAAGGATCCGGCATTGTTAGAATCGCAATCTATATCCGAGTAAGGTTTGTCTAGTACCCATAGAAAGCTAAATAGGTTGATTCCTTGTCCGATAGAAAAGGAAAATGGTTTAACTTGGACCGACAAAAAGACAAGTGATTGTACATTTTATCTCGGAGCGATAGAAGACGAGAATGTAACAGTAATCCCTCGACTGATAGAAGAGAGGTGCAGAGGTTGATCTTTAGCCTATAGAAAAAGATAAGGAGAGAGGACATGGGCACATTTGGCCGAACCTCTATAAATCCTGTGTCGATTTATTTTCCGCACCTTTAAATACGCTTTCGCACAATAGTACGTATACCGAATATCGCACCCATATGGGACACTTGATGATGTGTATACATCGAATCGGTTTAAGACAACCCAAGGGACGGTTTCCTTAAGAGATGATAAAGTAATGTCTATATGATTCCCAATGACTAATGGAAATTATAATAAGACTTGGCTCACTTAAGTGATGATGCAGTATTAAGAAAAGTTCTCTCCAACAAAGTATGGTATTATGTACTCATATTTGACATGATGAACTCATTTATAATAATCCGATAAAGCTACCGTGATGATGGCCTAGGATGCACTCACGCAATGTCTATGATAAGAAGCTTGAAGCTTTCTCTATCTCGATAAAAGGACACCTGAAAACCGATACCCGAACTTGCCCAGATTGTATTAGTCTTGTAATACCCATGATTTCGATTTCCGGTAATTTCTTTTTTTCAGCGGAAGTCCGTTTTGACGACTCGCTCATGACCGTTTCGTCATTCCGAGAATGATTAATTCTACACTTTTTGTCATCCGAGTTCGTTCGGTGTCGTTTTGTTGAGTTCCGTGCTTTTTGGCGACTTTTCCGCACTTGAGTTCGATTCTTGCGGATCTCGTTCGAAACTGTTGTTTCGAGTTTCCCGTAAGTCCGTTTAACTTTGTTATACGTGTTGTGAACTTCGGTTTGGTTATTCGATCACGTATCGTGATTTTCGGACGTTTTGGGCCATTTTCGTAATTTCCCAAAGTTTGGGGTAATTACTTCTGTTGTCGAATTTCGAGCCTTCGGGTGGTCGGAATCGTGTGTTCTCTTAGTGCTCGAATTCGTCTTTGCGAGTATTTCGTAACCGTATCTTCGATTCATATTCAGGTTCGGGTTTCGGGGTCGTTCGGGCCGTCGGAGTTGGCCCCGACCGAGTCATGGCCGGGCAATCTGGGCCCAGGCCGGCACTGGCCGAGTTACGGCCGGTAGTGCTCGGCAGCTGTACCGTGAGCCGCGGCACATGCCGGCAGGGCCGCGGCACACTGCCGGGTCACTGCCGCGGCACACTCGTCCGGGCCGCGGCACACCCGTGTGGCACTTATCGGCCAAAACCTTCTGTACCTTGTGCCGTGGCACATGCCGAAAGGGCCGCGGCATACTTCGACAGGGCCGCGGCACACATAGCGGTCTGCCGATCACTGGGCGTGATTTTTGGCCCTGTGCCGCGGCACACTTCGGCTGGGCCGCGGCACACAGTGCAGATCAGCCTATTTTAGGCCTGGCAGCCCGTTTTTTTTTCATTCTTCCTCACTTTCTTGCGGCTATCGGACGGGTGCGATGGGGAATCGAGTTCTTGGCTGATTCTACTCATTTCCAAAGCATTTTGGAAGATCCTTGTTGATTATATCAACATCTAATCCGTGTGTTCCGTCGAATCAAGGTATATTTCTTGATTTTTCTTCAAGTTGACTTTTTGATGAATTTGTTCTTGATTTTGATTCTAGTCCGATTTTGATACATCGGTTGGTGTAGTATGATGTTATTAATTGTGTTCTACGGATTGTATATCCATATATCGAGTTTGTTTAACTCGATTGGCGATTCGAGTGTTCTTGGGGATTATTGAACATTTAGTGTTCGATTAAATGCCCCAATGAGTTCCTTTCGATAGTTTGTTGGGATTTCCGTCGTTTTTACCTTGATTACCATCGTAATCATCATTTATTGTTCCTTCCGGAGGATTTTAGGTGCTCGAGGATTTCCGATGTTGAATCCCGTTTGGTGATTGATGATTCGTGTGGTGTTATTCTCGTAGTACTTGGGGTGCTATTGCGTTCTTGTTATTGTTCGGGGGTTCGGGGCTATTCGACCGTATTTTATCCATCGTCTTGTTGCGATCGTGGCTTCGAGGCAAGTACCTTGCCCATACTTTTCTTGTTTTGTGGATATGATAATTAGTTATCGTCTTGGTGTGTTTGTTGTTTGTTTGAAATGAGTTTTCAAAAGATTCGGCTAGCCTCGTTAAAGGCTCACTTTCAAAACGTGTGTGTTTTGTAAATTGTGTGGGTTGTAAGTGACTACGTGAATCCTTTGGATATGTTTAGTGTTGATGTTGCGCTTGATAATGCGTGGGTACGTATATTGTTTCTTTCTGTCGTGTTATGGTTGACGTGCGTGTTGTTATTTATTCGTGTGGTCGTGGACTGACGGATAAATTATGTGAATTGGTGTATTGATTTGATAATTGTTACAACGAATGAATGTGTGCTTGAGGTTTGTGATAATGTGGATACTTGTTGTGAGAAACGTCGTATCCGGGAACCTCTGAGGGCGGGGCGTGCACTCCGGCCTGGTGTATGCTGCAATGTGCGGCTCCATATGGGTGGTGAACGCAGGTGTTACCTAATGCGCGCGCAAGGGGCGGCTCTTGCGGGAGTGACGCCGGTGTGGTGACATGTTCAATGAGCGGCCAACATGATGGAGTGAACGCCGGTACACAGGTGTGTCTCGTCGGATTTTGTCTGACGGAGTCGTGTCGCGACGCGTCGTCTGAGTTTGTTGGTCGTGATTAGTATCGTGGGGCGATCATCATCTTCGTGCGACCTGTGGATGTAAGTCTCCCTTCTTTGCATTGTGCCTCGTGTGACACGAGCTATTTTTATGATTATTTATTAGGTGATGGAATCCTTCGGTGGATTTTGATTTCACGATACGTATTTAGTTGACTTTCGTATTTGGTTTATACGAGCTAATGTCTTTTTACTGTTGTTTTTGTCCGTTGCTTTTGGTTTTCGAATCGATTTGCTCGTTTTACAAGTTCTCTTGTGGAAGCTTTGTGCTTATACGCGTTCGACTTGTTCACTAGCCAGAGCGGGAGGGTCCTTAGAGGCCTTGAATGTGGTCAGTGGTTTTGTTCTGAATCCTTGGCGATCTTCGACTGTAGTATTATACCGTTTATTTCCGTTAAAAGACATGTATGGTCTTGACTTTAAATGTTTTGATGTGTGTACTAGAAGGTGTTTTAGTGTACGTCGGTATGCGTGAGTTTTGGGCATTCTGGCCTATTGGATCTTTCAAAACCTTGAGTATCTTAGAAAATTAAATTTCGAGACGTACTTTTAAAACGAATTATTTTCTTGCGGTGTTTTCAAGGTGCTTTCTGGTGCCGCAATATATTTCAAAACTTTTCCAATTGAGGACCAAAAATACTTTGAGATATTTTCAATTATTTAGAAACACTTTTACTTAGACCCGAGGGTCGAATATTCTGAAAGTTTTTCACTAAGAGAAAGTGTCCTCATTTTTATCAAATGCGAAATGGTTCTCCAAAGTCTCGATAACGATGTCTCACGTTTGTGCGTTTTTTTTTAAAGGTGGTACTCAAGATCAACTGGTGTTTTCTTTAAATTATTTTTAAAAGGTGGTTTTCGTTTTTAAAACCCATCATTTCCTGCTTATGGTCGGAGAAGGTGTGTATGATTGTGTACTTACGTGCTTGTTTCATGATGTTTAGTAATTATATGCTGGGTATCGTCCGGGCCATTGTAATCTTCGAACGTTACC
Source organism: Orobanche coerulescens (assembly GCA_033398695.1). Taxonomy (NCBI): domain Eukaryota; kingdom Viridiplantae; phylum Streptophyta; class Magnoliopsida; order Lamiales; family Orobanchaceae; genus Orobanche; species Orobanche coerulescens. The sequence continues at coordinate 114,943,583 of CM065807.1, read as the reverse complement.
GTTGTTGTCGTGATTTTTGTATGTGTTGATATGTTATGCCGAGTTGGCATCTCCGGTATGTTGTTTTGCGATGTTACGTCCGTGGTATCTAGTATTTGTATATTCGGTATGCCGATCCGAGGCGTTTCCAACCGCGGTGTGCCGGGGGCATACAAGTACCAATTGTCCTTCTCGTCAGTAACACATTTTGAGTGTGGACTCGAGGGACACCAAATTCAGTTGTGCGAATTGGCTACCGAGACCTTCGGAGTTCGCGCTTCAGCACAATCATCGGAATCGGCTTTGAGAGGCCTTTAAAGGATGTTTCTGTCAGTTGCTTGTTGTGTTGTCACCTTGATTTCGTGTTGTGAGTTTCGGGAACGACACTTCTTTTAGAAGGGGTCGAATATAATACCCGTATTATTTTTGGCTTCTGCATTTTCTCTTTCTCAATTCTATCGACTCGCTCGTATTCGTTGATACTTACTGAACTTGTTCTGTATTTCGGTTTCATCGATCGGACGAGCTGTGATCTTGTTTTGGGTCAATCTGGTTATCGCTGTGACTTTTCCGAGTTCGGTTCGATTCTTGTGAACCTTGTTCGGATGTAACATCTTTTGGTTCTACTAGTTCTTTTATTCGAAGTGGATCGGATTTGGAACTTCTGTATTTTTGACTCCGTCGATTCGTTTATGTTCGTTGACATTTTTTTTTAGCTTGTCCTGCCCCTTGCTTTTGTTGATCGAACGAGTGTGATATTGTTCCGGAATAACTCGTTTGTCGTTGTGACTTTCCAATTGCTATTCCCTTTCCTGTGGATCTTATGTGAATGCACATCTTGTTGTTTTCACCGGATCAAATATTGTCTCGAGCCGAGACGTGAACCTGGGAGTTGTTGTTTGAATTTTATTGTTCTTCGTGATTCGAACATGATCGTTCGATTTTTGTTGTCTCGACCGTTGTGGTTTGATCGTTTGAGTGTTCGGTTTTTGTTGATCCCGTTTCGTGATTGTTGAGCGTTCAGACTCATTCCTAATTCCCTTAAGTCTGGGAAATTAGTCTCGTTTTCGATCTTCCAACCCCTGGGCGGTGGAATTCCGTATTTGTTCAGAGTTTGGCTCGTGTTTTGATTTATGTACCGTTGGGTGGGTCAATCGTATTGATTTTCGTTCGTTGTGTTTTGTGATTGTTAGGGTAACTGACTTGACTATATTATCCGTTTGATGACGCTTGTCATTTGTGGGTTTTATTATATCCCTAACGGCGACGTTGTGTTGGTCGCCGTGGAGCGTGTTTTCACGCCGTATGTTCCTTTGCGTTTCTTGCAGCGTTTCGCCGTTGGGCGTGAGTTTTCGGTTTTTGGGTATCTCGTCGAGTTTTCCTGACAGTGGATATTGCTTCTCCCTACTTATTTTAAGTTTCGGGACGAAACTTCTTTTAAGGAGGGTAGAATGTAATACCCGTGATTTCGATTCCGGTAATTTCTTTTTTTTCTGCGGAAGTCCGTTTTGACGACTCGCTCATGACCGTTTCGTCATTCCGAGAATGATTAATTCTACACTTTTTGTCATCCGAGTTCGTTCGGTGTCGTTTTGTTGAGTTCCGTACTTTTTGGCGACTTTTCCGCACTTGAGTTCGATTCTTGCGTATCTCGTTCGAAACTGTTGTTTCGAGTTTCCCGTAAGTCCGTTTAACTTTGTTAGACGTGTTGTGAACTTCGGTTTGGTTATTCGATCACATATCGTGATTTTCGGACGTTTTGGGCCATTTTCGTAATTTCCCAAAGTTTGGGGTAATTACTTCTGTTGTCGAATTTCGAGCCTTCGGGTGGTCGAAATCGTGTGTTCTCTTAGTGCTCGAATTCGTCTTTGCGAGTATTTCGTAACCGTATCTTCGATTCGTATTCAGGTTCGGGTTTCGGAGTCGTTCGGGCCGTCGGAGTTGGCCCCGGCCGAGTCATGGCCGGGCAATCTGGGCCCAGGCCGGCACTGGCCGAGTTACGGCCGGTAGTGCTCGGCAACTGTACCGTGAGCCACGGCACATGCCGGCAGGGCCGCGGCACACTGCCGGGTCACTGCCGCGGCACACTCGTCCGGGCCGCGGCACACCCGTGTGGCACTTATCGGCCAAAACCTTCTGTACCTTGTGCCGCGGCACATGCCGACAGGGCCGCGTCACAATGCCGAGTCATTGCCGCGGCACACTTCGACAGGGCCGCGGCACACATAGCGGTCTGCCGATCACTGAGCGCGATTTTTGGCCCTGTGCCGCGGCACACTTCGGCTGGGCCGCGCACACATGCGAGATCGGCTATTTTAGGCCTGGCAGCCCGTTTTTTTTCATTCTTCCTCACTTTCTTGCGGCTATCGGACGGGTGCGACGGGGAATCGAGTTCTTGGCCGATTCTACTCATTTCCAAAGCATTTTGGAAGATCCTTGTTGATTATATCAACATCTAATCCGTGTGTTTCGTCGAATCAAGGTATATTTCTTGATTTTTCTTCAAGTTGACTTTTTGATGAATTTGTTCTTGATTTCGATTCTAGTCCGATTTTGATACATCGGTTGGTGTAGTATGATGTTATTAATTGTGTTCTACGGATTGTATATCCATATATCGAGTTTGTTTAACTCGATTGGCGATTCGAGTGTTCTTGGGGATTATTGAACATTTAGTGTTCGATTAAATGCCCCAATGAGTTCCTTTCGATAGTTTGTTGGGATTTCCGTCGTTTTTACCTTGATTCCCGTCGTAATCATCTTTTATTGTTCCTTCCGGAGGATTTTAGGTGCTCGAGGATTTCCGATGTTGAATCCCGTTTGGTGATTGATGATTCGTGTGGTGTTATTCTCGTAGTACTCGGGGTGCTATTGCGTTCTTGATATTGTTCGGGGGTTCGGGGCTATTCGACCGTATTTCATCCGTCGTCTTGTTGCGATCGTGGCTTCGAGGCAAGTACCTTGCCCATACTTTTCTTGTTTTGTGGATATGATAATTAGTGATCGTCTTGGTGTGTTTGTTGTTTGTTTGAAATGAGTTTTCAAAAGATTCGGCTAGCCTCGTTAAAGGCTCACTTTCAAAACGCGTGTGTTTTGTAAATTGTGTGGGTTGTAAGTGACTACGTGAATCCTTTGGATATGTTTAGTGTTGATGTTGCGCTTGATAATGCGTGGGTACGTATATTGTTTCTTTCTGTCGTGTTATGGTTGACGTGCGTGTTGTTATTTATTCGTGTGGTCGTGGACTGACGGATAAATTATGTGAATTGGTGTATTGATTTGATAATTGTTACAACGATTGAATGTGTGCTTGAGGTTTGTGATAATGTGGATACTTGTTGTGAGAAACGTCGTATCCGGGAACCTCTGAGGGCGGGGCGTGCACTCCGGCCTGGTGTATGCTGCAATGTGCGGCTCCATATGGGTGGTGAACGCCGGTGTTACCTAATGCGTGCGCAAGGGGCGGCTCTTGCGGGAGTGACGCCGGTGTGGTGATATGTTCAATGAGCGGCCAACATGATGGAGTGAACGCCGGTACACAGGTGCGCAAGGCGCTGGCGAGCTTATTGGTTACGGGTATTTGAGTGATAGCTAAGACCCCGTTACCGAATGATGTTCGTATCTCAATTCTTTCAACTCACTTTTAAATGTTTGTCTTGATATAGACCGCGATTCGTGTTTTTGAAGGCTTGTTTCAACTTGTTTTTAAAGCGTTGGTATCAGGGTTAATTAACCAAGGAGGTTTGACGAAATCTCCGAGGGTTAATTAATCGAGGGTCTTGAGCAGGATATGTCGAATGAGAGATTGTACCTTTGATTGTATTGTGGTGCTATTCTGTGTATTGGGTCGAGGACCCTGTGGAATGTTGAGATGATTGATCTCGTGTTGATATTATTTGGATTTGGGTCGAGAATCCCGTGGAAATATTTGTGAAGACTCGCTTGGGTTGATTGAATTGTTTCCTTGCAAATTGCTTTACGCCTACTGGTCGAGGGCCCTGTTGATTTTGGAAAAAGAAGGATTTGATGATCCTAAATTGTTTTCTAGTAAAACTCTCGAAGGCATCTTTAAAACTATTTTATAAATTGTATCCCTTTACTTGTGATCTTTCGGTTTTGGAAATGCTTACCAACTCTTGTCTCGGGAAGTACTTTTTGTTACGTTTGGATCTTTGAGGGTTCTTGGTTATTGTTATTCGTGGAATGTGAATTGTATGGCTCGTATTTGCACTTTGTTCTTGCACTAGCAAAACAGTGGAGTTTTGCTAACCCCCGAGTATTCGGGGGGTGGATGTCTGTTTTTGCATTCAGGTTTGGGAGCATAACACAGGGTCGGCACGAAGGATGATGAAAGATGAACGATACTAATCACACGAGGATCCGTATGAGGTCATTGGTTTAGTTATAGTTTATTTTCCGCTGCAGTATTTCTTTCCCGTTGTACGGGAGTGTGTGTTGTATTTGACCCCTGCGTGGGCATGTAATGAGGTTGAGTTGTATGTAATCATTGAAAGACCAAATCGGTCTACTGAGTCATTTTGGCCTTAAAGGCATTTTTGAGTTGTTCTATGTTGTTACCTGCCTGGTAGATCCTTGAGGAAAGGGTCTACGGCGTGTAATATCCCTGAGCGGATTGGGGGTGTTACATTTATGGTATCAGAGCTTAGGTTGTGGAAACCTAGGCTGTCGGGTCAGTGGTGACATATGAATATTGTTGCAAAGTAGGATGGATATATCTGGTAATTTGCTGAGTCAACTTTAGTAGAGCTTTGTGATCTGCTCAGGTCGATCTAGGTTACATATTGTATGTGAATGAAAAGCTATGAGTGTAAAGTTTTCAGAAGTTCCTACAGTTACGTTGATACCTATTGAATGGGAGATGTTATGACTGATTTAGGGCAGAAGGTAAAGACTTTGAAAAACTTTATTTTTTGATAAGTCTTTAGCAATTCTTGCACTTTGGGTATGTCACGCTCATTTTGTTCTTAGACCAAGGTTTATTTTTTCCATTGGGTTTTCACTTGGTAAGGTCTTTAACGAGGCGGCCTATGAGAACATCCATACAATGATGAGTTGTACTTCTGTTCAACTTGGACCAAGAGGTATTCTTCCCATTGGGTTTTTTCTTGACATAGTTGTGTGGGCAACTTGGCATCCGACTCCTATGATTTGAGGTACTCATCAGGGGGAGGCGTTGTGTATACATCAGGGGGAGTATACATGACATGTTACGTTGGTGCGTTTTAATATTTTTCCTCATCAAGCCTTTATTTTTTCCACGGATTTTGTTTTGGCTTGGAAAGTTTTTTACCAAAGCAACATCTTCTGCACCATTGTTTTATTAGTGCTCGACACATGGGGAATGTGTCGGGAGTTATATTCTTGTGATGTGCCTTACCTAATACTGATTAGAATAGATATCATAGATGGTAGGGATTCTAGATCCTTCTAGAGGTAGTAGGATTTTACTTGATGTCTTTCCTTGTAAGGAATCTTATGTATGGAAGGAATCTTACTGTAAAACCTATATAAAGGTCTTTCTATCAATATTATCAATACAATGATTTATATCTTTTGCTTTCTATTTCTTTCTTTACTACTTTTCCTAAAACATGAACTTTATTTTTATAATAAAATATTATTTTTTGAACATGTTGAGTATTATCATTTATTAGATGATTACTAATCAGTGATGTTAGATATTTATAAGAAATTGTCATTTTAGAATAGAAAATACAAAACTTTAATAACAATGAAAAATAATGGTTATAATAGTAATAGCATACAAATCGGTTCTCGAGAAAGTTCATATTTTGTCAGGAAAATTCAATTTTAATCAGTAAATAATAAGTTCAATAAAAGTATAATTTCATCTATATGAATTAGTTTGATTCAATAAAATTTAGTTTTAGACAGTAAAAATTAATATAATCATTAAAATAATTTTAAAGTCAATAAAAATATGATGAAAATAACAAACATAAATTCAATAGACATGGAGAAGTATAAATAGAAAATAGTGAATTATATTTTACAAAATAAAATATAAAACTTTGATTAAGACTAAGTTTATCGGCGCCCACTTCAACCATGTTGGCGTCCACCACTTTAGAAATTACACAACTAGACGGCTCACTAACCATGGGCACCGACAGCCCTGGGGCACCCCCCCCCCCAACTTTTGTATTTTTTATGACACTTGTCATATTTTTATTTGTTCCATATATTATATATGAAAATTAAAATAAATAATTTATATTTAGAAATAAGTCTTTTTTCATTCCCTATAAATTGACACCACTATTGTCGTAATTATGCACACAACAATTATCTTCTCTTATCTATTAATAACTTTAGTTTTTATTTCCAAAAATTTCATCTTTCTTTTTTTTTTATGGACCCCAATTAGTTTCTTTTCCTAAGTTCTCAAAATTTCTCACTCTCCCAAGATTATTATCAAACCTTGACAATATCCAAAACTCTGAAGAAATCATGCATTTCGGAAGTTCGAAATATCCTCAAAGCTTTGAAAAAAGCACTCGAAGCTCAAACACTTCAGCCGGTTCAGAAAGTTGGACGATCAAGAAGACATAACACTCATGTCTTCTTGGTGTAGAGTGAGCGGGAATTCAATTGTTGGCACCAACCAAAAATGTGAAACGTTATGGCAACGTAATTCAAATATGTATCAACATGTTTGGGAAGACTACCTAAATTTGGGCGTCAAAAGGCATGTGGAGTTGTTGAGGAGTCGCTATAAACTGCTCAATACAAATGGTATCAAGTGGGTCGATGCGTAGAAGGAAGCATATGATCGTAAAAGGAGCGGAATATCTAATAAAGATGTTGAGAAAGAGGCTCAAACCTTATACAGAAAATATAAATTTATGCACCCGGAGATTTTTGACCAAGTTATGCGTCACCATCCCAAGTGGGAATTGAAATTGGCTAGTGGTATTACGCGTAAATATCTAGACAAGGATAATATTGAAGAAAAGTCGTGGCGGTTCAAAAAAATCAAGTACCGATGAGGATGGTTCTGACACAAAACCCTAATTATAACAAATAAAAAAGCCCTAACGTCGCTATTATATAGTAGTACCAGCTCTCCCCTAAGACGAACCCCCTCATTTTGTGGCGCCGCTTCACTCACAAACACACTCATTGTCCAAGCTCTCGGTTCGATTACTTCAATCATTTGATGAGTGTTCGTAACGACATTTTCTGATATGTCATCACCCATAAACTGCGTCCTTTCCTTCAATATTTATTTTCCTGTATTTTGGCTTTTTTTTTAATTATTTAGTTTTCCCCGTTATCATTGTGATTTCTGTTGTTTTTACTTTTGTTATTCATGCTGATTTCTTTTCTCTCTGTAGAATGGCCTATGATTTTGAAATTGATTCACCATACGTTGATGGGTCTAATCTCTATGAGGCTGTTTTTTATCTTTACTCTATTAGTGCTTTCCCTCTCTCTCCCTCTCTCCAAGTTTTGAGTCTTTGAGGAGTTGTTGTTCTAATAAAACTTTTTAAGATGCCAATGATGATTGACGTGGAATTATTCATGATAATTCAATGATGACAACCACACTACTGCCTTCCTTCTGAGACATTATTAGCACATACCTTTTTTCATTTTTTTTTTAATTTTTAGAAGGTTTCTGATTACCATCTACTCTATATATTTTCAACATTCAATCCTCGACTTTGCATCATTTCTTGTATCTTAAGAATTTCCGAAGAAAATGGGATTCAAGTGATGATCTGAAAAGCATAGTTCAAATGAGTCAATTATGATATTAAAACATACTAATAGTCTTTCGCTCCTATCTGATGATTCCCTGCGATCTTCGTTTTCATATTCATGGCTACTGTAATTCGATTAATATTGTTTCTTTCATTCCCTGATGATATATTGCTTTTCTACTTTTGTTGTGATTTAAAATTGGCGTTGTCTGATTCTGTTTTCATAGCTGATTTTATCTCCCTAATATTGTTAATACAATTATTGCGGAGAATTTTTGGACGAGGATGAGCAGAGTAATGGTCTCGTTCGTCCTAATGGTGTCCTCTGATACCTTGTCGACCATCCTGATATATTACTACCCATAAACTGAGTCCCTTGTTTGTTTATTTATGAGAAGTTTTATCATTTGGCCGATGATTATATTTATTTATGACAAGCATATGTCCGAACAATTCTTTGACGACAGTCTAATCTTCTCAATGAGGCCTTTCAAGATAATTTTTCCAACTTTATTCATTTGATTATTGGTTTTCTAGATGTTTGTAATTTGTAAATTATACTACTGACTGGTGCTTAGGCTCCTCTATGAACACTTGAAGCATAATCTCTGTTGTTTTAGTATTTCCTATCTCTCTTTGAGTGGAATTTCAGGCAACCCCCTTATTCCTTGAGTTGATGACAAGGGTGGTGTTAGTCTGCTCATATATCAATTAACTTTTGCTCTTCAGACTTGCTGAGTTCTTCCTTGAAGCGGGTCTAGTAAAGCTTATGGACATTACATTTTTTATATGTGCATCATCTATTGTATTTATCAATCAACTATTTTCTGTATTTTTAAATTGGTTTTTTGTTAAAAAAAAAAAACAATCCCAACAACTCATTGATTCTTTCACATCTCTGAATTGTACCACAAAGCTTCACTATCTGGTTGGCAGGATATATTATTGTTCCCCTTCAACTCGTTCCCCTGAAACAATAGTTAGTGTGCTGCTCTTTTTATCCTTCTGTCGTTTTTACGCATTTTTGGGAGAAACACTTGGGCAGGTACTCAAACATGTCAGTACTTGAGTTTATTTTTAATGGTTTATTTGTATTTTTTACAGTAGATTAGTTATTACTTCTATGATGAGCTCCATAGACCTGTAATGATTGCGGATATGATCGCAATTATTAAGAACATCTAAGGGACTGAGTTGTATCGTTTTTATCTTTTGATTCCAATTTCTTTACCCATTGATAAATTTCTTTTTTCGGAATCCTTCTTCTCAAAAGGCTTTCCAGGTACCCTTCTTATTATAAGGGAATTGGACATTGGTATAAGAACATGTACAGATATGGCATTTCTTCAGAGTCTGGTGTTAAGGTTGAATATGGGTTCTTCCAATAGAGAAAAGAGGCCCAAATGAATTTATTATAATGGGCCACATCTTGCAGCCCAGCCCAGACAAAATAAAACCCCCCCTGGTCTGGCTTCTCGACACTTCCGACTCTTTGATCTCACTCGTTGATTAGTGTTAACTAATTCCATCTGTCTGTGGCTTATATTTCTTCTCCTCCCGTGCAGCCCTAGCCTAACTTCTCTATTTTGTTTCTCTCATCCCTCTCGCTCTCTGCCGTCGGTTATGGAAACTCGATTTCCTTCCCTTTTCTGCTTGGTTGTGCGGTTCCGATTTAGAAGGAAATTGAAAAAACCAAACCAAACCAAATCAAACATACCCAGTATATCCCGCTCAGAGCAGGGTCTGGGGAGGGTAAGATGTACGCAGACCATGCCCCTACTTATTACGGTAGGGAGGCTGTTTCTGTGAAGACCCCCAGCTTAGTGCACAGCAGAATCTTATGTGATAAATACAAAGGAAAACATATAATTCGAAAAAGCTCGAGACCATATCTGAGCTCATGGATTGATCCACATGGGACTTATCTAAGCGGAATTTGACTATTTCACTCCCGATCTGCTCTAACAAAAGAGAGGTTGGCTCTGCGCACAGCTCCCTGTCAAAAATACACCACACGCAAAGACAATAGGATAAAATATACAAAAGTAAAAATGCAATGCTCTAGGTCAAAGCTAACCGAGACAATCCAATCCTGAGGCTCTCAACTACAGCATCGCTCCCTACAAAAGAATCCACAACTCTGATCTGGCGTCTCCATGCGCACCTATCAACAGTCAAGATCTCGGAAAGGTTTAAGGCCTTCAAATCTAATCTCAGTTGCTCCTCCCACGTCCTCCTCGGTTTGCCTCTCCTCTCCCCGACAACGATTATACTCTCGACCCTTCTCACCGAAGTAGATGCTTGTCTCCTGCGGACGTGGCCAAATCATTTCAATCTCCCTTCCTTAATTTTCGCTGAAATGGGCGTCACTTCCAGCGCGTTCCTGAAAACCCCGTTCGCAATTTTATCTAACATTGTGCGACCACACGACCAACGTAACATTCTCATTTCAGCCACTTCCAACTTGTTCTCAATCGACTTCTTCATCGCCCAACATTCGGAGCTATACAACATAGCAGGTCGGATTGCCGCTCTATAGAATTTACCCTTCAACTTAAGAGGGACTTTCTTGTCGCACAGGACCCCTGTCGTTGCTTTCCACCTTAGTCACCCTGCCTTGATGCGATGCGTGACATCATCTTCACACTCACCTTCCTTCTGAATGATCGAACCCAAATACTTAAACTTATTTGTACGGGGTACGATTTGATCCGCAATCATTACCTTAATATCTTCCTCGTTGGCCTCACTACTAAAGTTACAGCAGAGATACTCGGTCTTAGACCGTCTCACACGCAAGCCCTGGGATTCTAACTTAGCCCTCCAAAGCTCCAACTTCGAGTTCACCTCCCTTCTCGACTCCGCCACTAACATAATGTCTTCAGCAAAAAGCAAGCACCACGGGATGCCATCTTGAATCCCTCGTGAAATGACGTCAAGGATTAGAGTGAAGAGAAGAGGACTTAGCGTCGATCCCTGGTGCAGCCCTATCTCAACCGGAAATTTATTCCCCGAAAATCTGTGGCCTTTCATTTGGGTTTTTTGCCTATATATATTGAGCGATCTGGACTTGAGAAACACACAAAAATAAAAACACTATTTTTTTGAGTGAGAAGTACAACCGTGTATCTTTGTGATTTTTCTGAGTGAAGAAGTTGTTTTTTGAGTGAAATTGCTTAAGGTTGTTTTTGAGGGTGTTTTCATTCGGAACCTTTGAAACCAATTGGGGAGTCGGCTTTTTTTTCGTCTGGGTTGTTGGCCGCGGATACACAAGGAGCCTAGGATGTGGGAACTGGATATTGGAGGACTGAGTCGAGGCCGAGTTCCGGTTGATTCTCACCACCTTCGCCTCTCGATTTATAGATCTTTGTGTGATCTGTTCGGTTTGGTTTCTTGAACTTTAATTCCCTGTTCTTTGTGTTCGGGTCTTTTAAGTTAATTTGTTTTTTTTGTGTAATTCGTTGTCAATAAGTTTGTGTAATCCTTAATCTCCGGAATTTTATGTGTAATTCGTTTACTGCTTTGTTGTGTAATTTTATGTATTTCGAATAGTTACCCTACAGTGGTATCGGAACCTCTAAAAGGGGTTTCTATTCGGAAGGGCATACGGATTCCGGCCGAGGGATCTGCTCAGGTATCACACTTCATACTCTGTCTCTCTTAATTTTGGTATTGTGTTGTGCTGCCCATTATTCTTGCCTCTGTCTGTTTAATTGATTCTGTCTAGGTGATTGTGATTGCTTCAATTTGCTATCTTTGTGTTGAGATTGTAGTAATCGCTATCTTCGAGCAAACTAAACCCTTTGCCTGGACTGTAAGTGTTCTTCGAATCTTGTGGCGGCTTCGGGATACGATTCCAGCTCGTATCGTTTTAAAATTTGGTGTGATTTTAATCTTTGTGATATCTACATGATACCGGAATTTGATCCCAACTCACTTTATTTTAAATCTCTTGTGATTTTTTGGTCTTTGTGATATCAACGTGATACTTAACTGTTCCTACTGTTCACTGTGTGTCATTTTAAATCTTATGTGAATTTTTACAAATATTAAAATGGGCTTTCTTACTTCATTTACAATCGCACCTTTCGACAGCAAAGGAGATTTTAGAATTTGGCAATAGAAAATGAAATCTATACTTGTCCAACAAAAATGTTTTAAAGCCATTGAAGGTACTTTTCAGTCTGATGTGTTCTGAGAAACGTGAAGAATTGATTGAGTTTGGCCATTCATCTATAATCTTGAACTTGTCTGATTCTGTGATTAGACGAATAGGCACAATTAATAATGCTAAACAGCTTTGGTATAAATTTGAGGAAACATTTACTGAAAATTTTTTGCCAAATAAATTATTCCTTCTCGAAAAGTTTTTTCGTTATAAGTTGGATTTGAATAACGATATTGATGGTAATTTTGATACCTTTACAAAGTTAGTACAAGATATAAAACAAATAGGTGATAAAAACATTGATGATTATTCCCCTATTGTGCTCTTGAATGCTATCCCTGATGCTTATAATGATGTGAAATCTGCTATCAAATATCGGAGGGATTCTGTTACCTTAGACACTGTTATAAGTGGCTTGAAGAGTAAGGAAATAGACTTGAAAGTTAATAAGGTTTCTAAACCGGTGTCTGATGTCAATTTTGTAAGGTCTAAACAACACCTTAAAAAGAAATTGTTTATCAAAATTGATTTTGAGAAGTCTAATAAAAAAAAGTGGCAATGGAAGGATAAATCTAAGTTTCGGCCTAAAAATCGCAAATGTTATAATTGTGGTGAATCTAGTCATTATATACAAGAATGCACCATGCCTAAAAAGAATTTGCAAAATGATCAGGCTAATTTGATTGTGGGTGATGTCTTTATGGTTATTGATGATTTGCGTCTCGCTGTGAATTTTGTGCTTTTTGGTCTGTGTGAAAACGAATGGTTGCTGGATTCTGGATGCACTCATCATATTACACCTTATAAACAACATTTTACGAGTTATACTAATCTTGGTGATCGGTATGTCTATATGCCTGATAAGGTGAAATGGGTAGTGGTTGGAGTAGGGAATGTTTGTTTGAAATTTGCTGATGGTGCTCAGTTTACTTGAAAAAATGTTAGGCATATTCTTGATTTATTTCATAATTTGATATCTTGTACTACTTTGGAAGATGAGGGTCTTAGGGGTTCTTGGAGGAATGGTTACATGAAATTTGTGGAGGTTCCTTAATGTAGCTTAAAGGAATCCGGAAATTTAATTTATACATTTGCCAAACTGAAACTGCTGCATGTTCTAACCTGGTTTGTGCGGATAAAACCGAATTGTGGCATAATAGGTTAGGACACATGAGCATGAATGGATTAGATATCTTGCATAAACAAAAGTGTTTTGGAAAAGATAAAATCTCTAAGTTGTCTTTCTGTGACTCTTGCATGTATGGCAAACAACATAAAACTCAATTTCCAAAACCTCCCGATTCCCCTGATCTTGTTTCTGAGAAATTTGGTAAGAGTTCCAATGTGCTTGATTATGTTCATGCTGATGTTTGGGGTTCTGCCAGTGTCCCGACTCATGGTAGGAACCGTTACTTCTTGTCCATTATTGATGATTATTCAAGGAAAGTTTTCGTATTTTTACTCAAACTGAAATCTGATGTGTTTGAAAAGTTTCAAACTTGGAAAACTTTAGTGGAAAATCAAACCGGAAAACGGATTAAAAAGATAAGGACCGATAATGGCCTTGAATTTTGCAATACTCAGTTTGATACTATGTGTTCTGAAAATGGCATCCTTAGGCATAAGACAGTTCCTTACACCCCCCAATAGAACGGGGTGGCTGAGCGAATGAATCGAACCCTCCTTGAAAAGGTTAGGGCTATGCTCGCCACTTCTGGGTTGTCCAAAAGTTTTTGGGGTGAGGCTCTTTTAACTGTTGCCTATCTTATCAATAGATCACCTTCTATACCATTGAATGGTAATTACCCCGAGTTTGTGTGGTCGGGTCATGCTATTGATTTTTCAAACATCCGTGTGTTTGGTTGTGTTGCTTATGTGCATCCAAATGTTGATAAACTTGAACCCAGATCCTTGAGATGTGTTTTTCTTGGATATCCTGATGGTATTGAGGGTTATCGTTTATGGGTCAGATCTGAACTCGGATTGAAGGTGATCACTACTAGGGATGTGGTCTTTAATGAAACTGAATTTCCTTGTCTTAATAATCCTTTACCTGCTCCTGTGTTAGCTGCTGAAAATTCTCCCCACCCTGTTCAGATTAGGGTGGAGCATCTTAGTGATAATGAGTTACCTGCTGAATCTGATAATATGGAAAATCCTGAATCCTCTAATGCTCAACCTGATAATCAATCTGAAAATGGAGATGAATCTGAATCTGTTCCTGACTTGTCTGATTATCAATTAACTAGGGATAGGTCTAGAAGGAATGTTAGAAGACCTATATACTTAGATGATTTCCATATGGCTTCTCTTGCTTTCAATGTGTTTGATATGCTTGATGGGAATGAACCTAAATCTTACAATGATGCTTTGTTGTCTGATAAATCAAACGAATGGTTAACTGCAATGAATGAAGAAATGACATCCTTGCATGCGAATGATACTTGGAAACTTGTTCCAAAACCTAGAAACTGTTCTTTGATTGATTGTAAGTGGTTATTTAAAGTAAAAAAAAGATGAGGATAACATCAGATTCAAAGCGAGGTTAGTAGCTAAAGGTTTCACTCAATGAGAAGGTATTGACTATACCGAGATTTTTGCACCTGTAGTTAAATTCATCACTGTTCGCATCATGCTTGCATTAGTTGCACATCATAATTGGGAGATGAAACAATTAGATGTTAAAACGGCATTTTTGCATGGTGAATTGAAAGAAACCATCTACGTGAAACAACCGGAAGGTTTTATAGATAGTAACCATCCTAATTATGTGTGCTTGCTTAATAAAACCTTATATGGCTTAAAGCAATCCCCTAGAGAGTGGAACAAAAAATTCAATGATTGCATGCTGTCCTTGAAATTCCGTCGTAGTGCATATGATCCATGCTTTTATTTCAAGAGTGACTATGATGTTCATATGTTCTTACTTATTTATGTAGATGATATGCTCTTGATCAGTTCGTGCATTAAATCTATTAATCATGTTCAAAGTCGTTTAGGTGAACAATTTGACATGAAGTATTTGGGGGATGCTAAAAGGATATTAGAGGCATAATATCATTCGACACAGATCTAAAGACACTTTATTTCTAAATCAGTCCTCTTACATTGATAAAATTCTAGAAAAAATTTCAATAACTGATGCTAAAATTGCTAGTGTGCCATTAGCCTCTCATTTCTTATTATCCAAAACTCAGTCACTAAAAACTGAATCTGAAATTCGTGAAATAAGATCTATCCCGTATGCTAATGCTATTGGATCTGTCATGTACCTTATGGTTAGTACCAGACCAGATATTGCTTATGCTGTGAGTTGTTTATGTAGGCATATGTCCAATCCAGGAAAACCTCATTGGGAGGCTCTTAAGTGGTTACTTCGGTACTTAAAAAACTCTGTTTCTGATGGTCTTGTGTTTTCTAAATCTAATGACAGGGTTAACCTTAAAGGTTACGTTGACTCTAATTATGCCAATGACCGAGATGAATGTAAGTCCACAACTTCATATGTGTTTACCTTGTGTGGCTCGTGCATTTCTTGAAAATCTCAACTTCAGCATATAGTTACTTTATCTACTACTGAAGCTGAATATATTGCCACCACTGAAGCCTTTAAAGAGGTTATTTGGTTGAAATGTTTACTTACTGAAATTGGTGTTCTTCGTGATAATGTTGTGGTCTTTTCTGACAGTCAATCTAGCATACATTTGTGCATAAATCCTGTTTTCCATGATCGTACAAAGCATATTGACGTCAGGCGATACTTCATTCGTGATATCGTGGAAAAAGGCATAATTGATTTGAAGAAAATTCCGTCCCATTCTAATCCTGCAGATATGGGCACGAAGTGCCTACCGGTCGAGAAAGTCAGATCTTGCAAGTCGATACTGAATATCGACTCCCATAACTGAAGACCTTTCAGTTTCTTCAGTTGCTATCTTCGTGATAGCTTCTCTAGTTTTTCTTTGTGATTTCTATTGTTCTTTCTTAGTGATTGATATATGTATTGTACTAACTTTGTGTGTTGTGCAGGTGGTGTGACATTCGGCGATGATGACCTCCTTATCCAGAAAGTACCCCGATGGCTCATTTGGTCCGGGTGGAGATTTGTTAAGAAAAAAAGGCACAAATGAATTTATTATAATGGGCCACATCTTGCAGCCCAGCCCAGACAAAATAAACCCCCCCTGGCCCGGCTTCTGGACACTTCCGACTCTTTGATCTCACCCGTTGATTAGTGTTGACTAATCCTATCCGTCCGTGGCTTATATTTCTTCTCCTCCCCGTGCAACCCTAGCCTCACTTCTCTGTTTTGTTTCTCTCTCATCCCTCTCGCTCTCCGCCGTCATCTATGGAAACTCGATTTCCTTCCCTTTTCTGCTCGGCTGTGCGGTTCCGATTTAGAAGGAAATCGAAACCCTTATCAAAATAATGATAAGAAAGGATTCGATTCCCCGAAAATATGTGGCCTTCCGTTTGGGTTTTTTGTCTATATATTTTGAGCGATATGGGCTTGAGAAACACACGAAAATAAAAACCCTATTTTTCTGAGTGAGAAATACAGCCGCGTATCTTTGTGATTTTTCTGAGTGAAAAAGTTATTTTCTGAGTGAAATTGCTTAAGGTTGTTTTTGGGGGTGTTTTCATTCGGAACCTTTGAAACCAACTGGGGAGTCGGCTTTTTTTTCGTCTGGGCTGTTGGCCGCGGATACACAAGGAGCCTAGAACGTGGGTACTGGATATTGGAGGACTGAGCCGAGGCCGAGTTCCAGTTGATTCTCACCATCTCCGCCTCTCGATTTACAGATCTTTGTGTGATCTGTTCGGTTTGGTTTCTTGAACTTTAATTCCCTGTTCTTTGTGTTCGGGTCTTTTAAGTTAATTTGGTTTTTCTGTGTAATTCGTTGTCAATAAGTTTGTTGTGTAATCCTTAATCTTCAGAATTTTATGTGTAATTCGTTTAATGCTCTGTTGTGTAATTTTATGTATTCCGAATAGTTAACCTACACTTCCAATAAAGAAAAAAGCAATCTCATCCTTATTCGGATATGAGGTCTTTGCCTACATTCAAGGTGAAGGTTCTAATTTCATTACAGTCAGATCAGTTATGTGGTTACAGTCGAGCAATATTCGTATTAATAATATCCATTTGTTACTAGATACAAGAACAAGAGGAAAAATAAGATCTATAGCGAGACTAGTGCTTCTCACTCGCTACCCTCTCCAATGCCCTTGCAAAGATTTTTTCAGATTATGATCGAAACGTGCAAGAAGCACGATGGAAGCGTTATAGTTATTCTCAGCAAACGATGGAAACGTGCAGGGAACTGCCTAAGCTCGAGCTATTTGTTGAATAATTTTGAAAATGAATACTTGAGAAAAACGAGGAATATATATATATATATATATATATATATATATATATATATATATCGAATATAGAGTTTAATTATCCCCTGCAGAAAAAGTTGTTAGCCGAACAAAATTTGCTAATCACGAAACGAATGGAAGTTGTTGAGGCTAGAAAATCTGTCTCCTTAAAGCAAATTCGTCCTCACCACGGTGTGTGACGTCTGCTTCCCAGGATAAAACAACATCTCGATGCAATTAATCGATGATCCCTTGCACCCTCAGCGAACTAGAATAGATCTGTACTAACACCGATCGAAGAAGGAAAAACGAAGAAGAAAAGAAAAAACCAAGTGGAAAAGGTTGCTGAAAATCCTATGTTTTTGGTGTGAAAAATGAGCCTCTCAAGCCGGGAGGTGAAGGCTGGAGGAGGTTGTGTGCTGGAGGAACTCTAAACTGATCAGGATTGGTATCTCAATACTTATCCAGATCTGTTTAGTTTGATAATTAGAAATTAAATTGATATTTATTCAGATCTGAAAAATTCGGAATTTATAATTGAGGTATTTTAGTAAAATAATTTTTTAACGAATAAAATTGTAGTAAAAAGATGATGTCGATACATTTCACCCAAATCGCACTTCGACCGAGATCGACCCGAACCGAGTCGAGCCGAGCCGAGCCAGCTGGACGGACGGACGGATGGCGGGGGCGCGCGTGTGTGTATGTGTGCGCGCGCGAGGGGCGCCTAGTCACACATCCACTCATATCTCACTTTTTGAACATGACTTTGTCCACATTTCCTTATATACTCACAATTTTTCCCTTTTTTTCCAATGTGGGATAGAATCTCAAATCCATATCTAAAGAATTTACTCTGGAACATTATATCTCATTCATATCTCATTATTTTGAGTGTTCTTACATGTTTTGGAAACCTCGTACGGAGTACTACGTATTCCAACTAAGTCCCGATTTTAATTCGTAGTCGAGCCCACTCAAAATTTCCTCTCAAGTGGGCTGCTCAAAACAGCTTATTTCCTGTATTATATCTAATATTTCCAACAATCCCCACATGAATGAGATTGATGGTCCAGCAGCACACGTCAGACACGGAGTTGACTTGGTGATAGTTACTACAGTTAGATATTGCATGGGATAGGTAGAGTATGCTCCTTGAACCTTCCCTCGACAAGATATATTCTCCTTACTGGCTAGACAGTGTGACTAGATGTCTTTGAACTGTCCGACCGCTTGTGTACGTGATCGTATATCCTTCACAAGTGCCCTCCCTGATTTATTATGTTCTCATTATTGTGCCCGTTTTGGCCGTGGACACCGTCCTGGTTCTGCGAGAGTTTCTAAAGAATTGTGCCTTTGCAATTCTCTTTTGAAGCAGCCCCTCTTCTCTCTAACATAGGTGATTATCTTTTAGTGTTTTGAGTAAAACCGTATTTTACTCCACCCGACTATATGTTGTCGACTTAAGAATCATTAAAAGCATAAGCTTAACCTCTCCCTACGGGTATCACTGTTTTCATCCTAGGAATGGTCGGTTCGAGGTAACCCCCACAGTGATCGTGCCCAGTTTTATGGATTGGTTGTCCCATTGAACCTAGATCTTGGGATCTCCAGTCAACTTAGGTTGGGTATCCTCCATAAAACCATTAGCTCAAGGCAATAGACCCATTCCTCTTGATGATTTATCAACAAGGTCTCTTGATAACCCTTTGGTTAGCGGATCCGCAATGTTATCCTTTGATGACACATAATCAATAGTGATAACCCCTGTTGATATCAATTGTCTAATGGTATTATGTCTCCTTCTTATGTGACTAGACTTACCATTGTACATTACGCTCTTTGCCCTGCCAATCGCAGATTGACTATCGCAATGAATACATATTGCAGTCACAGGCTTTGCCCATCTTGGAATATCTTCTAGAAAATGGTGTAGCCATTCTCCCTCTTCTACACATTTATCTAAGACTATAAACTCGGATTCCATCATTGACCGAGATATAAGTGTCTGTTTCGAAGATTTCCATGCCACTGCTGCACCGGCTAGTGTGAATACATATCTACTGGTTGACTTTGAGTCTTTTATATCAGATATCCAATTTGCATCACTATATCCTTCAAGTACTGCTGGATAATTGGTATAGTGCAGCCCATACTCATGAATACCCCTTAAATATCTTAGTACCCTTATGATCGCCTTCCAGTAATCCATTCCGGGGTTGCTCGTGTATCTACTTAGTCTACTAACTGAGTAGGCTCTATCTGGTCTTGTACTATTATGCGAGAGTACTCAAGTTGAGATACTCCCTCACCCTTATTCTTGGATAGTCTTAACGTCATATCCATCAGGGTTTTGGCTGTGCCAGAGTCATCCTTATTAAATCATTCAAGGATTTTGTCCACATAGTGGGCTTGATCAGCATGAGACCTTTCGATGTTCGTGTGATCTTAATCCCTAAGATTACATCTGCGAGTCCCATATCTTTAATATCAAATCTCGACCTCAGCATGTCTTTGGTCGATTTGATTATTCTTTCATTACTGTCGGTAATGAGCAAGTCATCTACATATAGACACAAAATGACATTGACATCTTCTGTCTTTCACATATACACATTTGTCGGATTCATTAATTTTGAAGCCACCGCTTAACATGACATGATCAAATTTTTCATGCCACTGTTTTGGTGCCTGCTTCAATCCGTACAAATATTTTACCAGCTTGCAGACTTTCCTTTCTTGTCCAGGAGCAGAGAACCCCTCGGGTTATTCCATATAGATTTCCTATTCTAAGTCCCCATTAAGAAAGGCAGTCTTAACATTCATTTGATGAACTTCTAAACCTCGTAATGCGGCGATGGCAAGTATCATCCCGATGGAAGTTATTCTCGTCACAAGAGAGTAAGTATCAAAATAGTCTAGGCCTTCTCGTTTATAACCTTTCACTACGAGCCTAGCCTTATACTTATCAATTGCTCCATCCTTCAGCTTCTTCTTGAAGATCCACTTGTTTCCTAATGTCTTACACTTAGGTGGCAACTCTACCAGGTCCCAAGTGTGATTCTGTAATATAGAATCGATTTTCTCTTTGATAGCCTCCTTCCAAAGAGGTCCATCCGTCGAGCTTACAGCTTCTTTGTAAGTATGAGGTGCCTTTTCGAGCAAGTAGGTGATGAAATCTGGTCCATAAGATTTCTCCGTCCTTTCTCACTTGCTCCTTTTAGGTTCGCCCTCATTATCCATTCTTTGGTCTTCCTTATTGTTGTGTCGAGATTTATACACCTCAACAGGCGATCGACACAAATACCGGGCGACTGAACCAAGAGTCATAGACCAAGGCAGACTTGACGATCGAAGGACCCAGAACAGGACCCAGCGCCGAGCGATCGACTGCCAAGGCGATCATCTCCCGGCAACTAGCGATCGTCCCAAGTGCCCGATCATGGACGACCGCCTCAGGCCACGCAAAGCCAACATCCGCCAAGTTTGCGAAGGCCGAAACTCAGGATAGAGACCCACGTGCAGATCCGGAAAAGGCGCCGCAGGATAAGGCCCTTTGACCCTAGCCTGTCACCATCTTCTCACCTACCGACAGACCCGCCGAAAGGTCCAAGGTGGGACCTCCCGAGGCAGCGACAAGAGACGCGTGTTGTCCTCTCATTGGCTCGCACAGCTGGCTGCCAACAACAACCGTGGACTTTAAGGCAATCAACCCATGTGCTAAAGACGATCGCCCCCTTATTATAATACAGGAAAGGCGAGCGCCCGTCAGGATGAAGACATCTCAGCTCCTCCTATAAATAGAAGGCTTCCTGCACTTGGAAAGGGGTCTGTTTTTTCTCTCGGCTTCTCTCTCTCAGAACCTCTTAACCATAAGACGGTCGGCAGAAACAAGAACTCCCTACAGTTCAAGAACTCACATACCAGCACTCAAGAGCTAGATAGCTAGGGTCTTTTACACTCATTGTAATTGTAATCTTATATTAATATTTGTACTCCAACGTATTCGTATTAATAACATCTCGCGAGAGCATTCAAGCCCGGGCCTAATAAACCCGGCAAATCTTGTGTTATTTACTTCCCTACGGACGTGCTCTCGCATTTTGTTTGTTACTCATCCATTCCAGCAATATCATCTCCGGACAATATTTTGGGTAACAACAACTGGCGCTAGAAGGAGGGCATCTTAACCTTCGTTTTCATTCCGACCGTCTCGAAGAACACTCACTGTTCTCCGGGGCATATACTTGAAGAAACACTCACTGTTCTTCAAAGAAAAACCTTCAGAATCATGACGTCTGCCACCACATCGAAGAGAGCCTCTCTCCGATCCGCCGGACGTCTTATTTCGGCTCAATCCGAGCCCCAACCCCCGGCGGAGGGTAGCCGCGACGGCACGAGACTCTCGATCCCGCCCCCCAGGGACGGCCCTAGCCTCTCGCTCGATCAGTTCCAAACCGCGGAACAGATCGAGGAGGCCATGGCCATCCTGCGGGAGCGACGGAGAGCATGCGATGCGCCCGCTATTACCCCATCGGCCGTCCGTCGCGCGTGCAAGCAAAAACTCAAGGGGTTATATGTCGAGCGATCGACAGAAAGCTGCAAGTCGCAAGAAATGGCACTCGCGAGGCGGGACGGTTCTGTCTTCAGCCGGCTTGGAAGTGACCCATCATGGCGGCCGGGGCATTCTGGCCCAAGGCATGAGACGACGGAGCCCGAATCCGTCACCAAGAGTTCGGCATACCCGACTCCCAGAAGGCAGGCCAGCTATCAGGCTCTTACTCGCCGAAAAACCGAGATCGGCGACGAAGACCTCATCGCCTACCGCGGAGCCAGGAGATCGGTACACGATCGCCTCGGCTCCCGCTCCGAGAGCCAAACCGAACAAAATACAGTTTAATTATGCCCTGCAAAAAAGTTGTTAGCCAAACAAAATTTGCTAATCACGAAACGAATGGAAGTCGCTGTTGAGTCCAGAAAATCTGTCTCCTTAAAGCAAATTCGCCCTCACCACGGTGTGTGACGTCTGCCTCCCAAGATAAAACAACAGCTCGATGCAATTAATCGATGATCCCTTGCACCTCAGCGAACTAGAATAGATTTGTACTATCACCGACCGAAGAAGGAAAAACGAAGAAGAAAAGAAAAAACCGTCTGGAAAAGGCTGCTGAAAATCGTATGTTTTTGGTGCGAAAAATGAGCCCCTCAAGCCGGGTATTTATAGGTGAAGGCTGGAGGAGGTTGTGTGCTGGAGGAATTCTAAACCGATCAGGATTGGTATCTCAATACTTATCCAGATCTGTTTAATTTGATAATTATCAATTAAATTGATATTTATCCGGATCCGAAAAATTTCAGAA
The DNA here is from genome assembly GCA_033398695.1 of Orobanche coerulescens. Classification (NCBI taxonomy): domain Eukaryota; kingdom Viridiplantae; phylum Streptophyta; class Magnoliopsida; order Lamiales; family Orobanchaceae; genus Orobanche; species Orobanche coerulescens. The sequence continues at coordinate 114,920,961 of CM065807.1, read as the reverse complement.
TTTATAATTGAGGTATTTCAGTAAAATAAATTTTTACCGAATAAAATTGCAGTAAAAAGATAACTTCGAGATACCGAGACAAATCACCCTTCGACCGAAACCGAGCCGAGCCAGACGGACGCATGTGTGTGTGTGCGCGAGGGGCGCCTAGTCACACATCCACTCATGTCTCATTTTTTGAACATGACTTTGTCCACATCTCTTTATATACTCACAATTTTTCCCTTCTTTTTCCAATGTGGGATAGCATCCCAAACCCATTTATAAAGGGTTCAATTTGGAATATTATATCTCATTCATACATCAATCATTTTGAGTGTTCTTACATATTTTGGAAACCTCGTATGAGCCCACTCAAAATTTCCTCTCAAGTGGACTGCTCAAAACAGCCCATTTCCTCTATTATATCCAATATTTCCAACACTATCTAATCAAGGACCATTAGAAGTGGCAGACGATGTAGACAACTTCTGGCTAGAAGGTGATGGAAATGTGCAAGGAGCGGCGATGTTTCTGGATTGTTTCAGGTATAACGGACGAGGATATATAATTTTTTTATTTTGACTGGTGAAGTATGCGGGTTTTATATTTCTTGAACAAAATGGGAGCATATAAATATAAAAGATGAACAATCTTGTATTTGATCGATTTAATAATATGAATACAGCTACAGCAAGTTTGGACTGTAGTCAAAAGAATCACACCTGGATCTTATGTGATGATTTATTTAACGAAAAATTAATTTGAATTATTTGGAAGGAGGGTAGATACATTTAAAATAAATAGCTGCAAATGTGTAAAAATCTGGTTACACTTTGAGTAAGTGATAGAAAGTATAGGCTTTGTGGGCAAAGTATATTATATCATAATGATAATTCCTGAACTGGGGGACAAAGTATCCGAAAAATATCTCAACGTAATTGAAATATATTTATTTGTAGTCATGTTTGATTTTAGACAAAAACAGAGAAGAATCTTATCACCTTAATTTGACTAATAAAATAAATCTGTCTTTACCATAGGAATCAAAAGAATATGTGCGGTGAACATAGAGTACGGGTGTTGGATAGGTGGAGTAGGTGAGCGCGGGACTGAAAGGTTACGAGTTCGATTTCTCTTACTAACACTTTTTTGGTTGAGCACATTACACGGGGCTTGCCTAGTGTGGTTTATCCGGTTTGCGTAGTCCGCAAACTATTACGCCCACCGAGGGTTTATCTAGTGTGCACTCGAAGAGTAGCGCTTGTGGGTTCCCCTGTCATCCAAAAAAAAAAAAAACAGGCTGACAATATATCCAATAGTAACTTGATTTTACCACCAAAAATTATGAAATTCGGTATTTAATAAAAATACGGATCAAGATACATATAAAATACAAATAAATACTAGTGGTGTTACATATTATCCTTCTTAAAATAAATTTTATCCCTAACAAGTCACGATATCAAAATTCCAACTTCAACTTTGTTTTTCATTCAACCTCTTTTATATCGTGATCCTTACCAATGGACTATCATAGAAGAATAAATTTGTTTCTCAACTTTGGATTTCATCCCGTCTAAGTTCCCTCATCGATTGACCTAACAATCGACACACTACAAAAATAATATGCCAATAAGAGTATCACTAGTAAATTAAAATTATATTGTCGTGGATACGTAAAATTACTGAGGATTCTGAATTACTATGTTAAAACGTTTAGTTATTCTCAACAATAGACCCGGTGAACCTTAGCTTACGTAATATCCTCCATCTTAACATACGGTATCTGTAGCTGGTAGTGATCGTAATGTCCTGGTGACTTGGACAAATTCACACAAAAAACACGCCGAGATCACACGTCCAAACATCGTTTGGATAGCTCCTCCAACCTTCGTTGAACAATTTATTGGGGAATAGGGTTGGCCACCGCCGTATTCCCGTTGATAATTATTCAACTACATCAAAGGGTACCATCCACCACTTTAAATCATATCCATTCACCATTATAATCATTCTTCTGATGTAATAATCATTCAATCAATGATATCATATAAATCCCAAAATATTATGTGAAAATAATTTTCTTCTCAAGCATTTACCATACTATTCCAAGGATCATCCCAACATCGTAGCCATCATTCATCATTTCAAACTGTATTCTCGCATTATGATCGTGCTTGTTTTAATCTTTTCTCGGTCTTAACTAGCATCTATGATGCACGGATTCTTCAAAATTCACCAGTATGCAGTATCGGATACTGCATGGGTGCGGGTGCGATTTGTAATACCCGGTCGAAAGTCATGTCATTTCATACCTTTTCATATTCTTCGAATCGTGATTTGTTGAGCGAACCCTTGTAATCATTGCTTGGAACCACCGTTTTGGGGTTTCCGTACTTCTATTTTCGTGTTATTGTTGCCCGGACATTGAATCCTATTACTTTTATTCTCTTCCCGGGTCATTTGCCATCATTTTAGGACCCGAAGGGGGTGTGAGCCGCGGCACAAGGAGTGTGCGCCGCGGCACACACATTTCCTAAATTTGGCCGAGCTGTCAGACGGTGCCGCGGCACACTCCGTAGTGCCGCGGCACACTGCTGAGTCATTGCCGCGCACACCTACGCCGAGCCGCAGACACTTGTGTTGCATCCTCGCCAAAACCGCCAGACTCGGTGCCGCGGCACACTGAGCCGAGCCGCGCACACTTCCGAAACTGGGAGCAATTTTTAGCTCGTGCCGCGCACACTGGCCGAGCCGCGGCACACAATGCGGTCAATCGCATAATTCGGCTTTTAAGCGAGATTTCAGCCCTCTTCCCCATTTCCTTCTTCCACTGCGAGAGAGAGTTTGAGGGAGGAGTTTTCTCACATCTATCACTTGTGTGTTGGAGATTTACCACTTTCACTCGGTTGGGAAGCCCGGATGGTCGATCTAACGCGTATTCCTTGGATCATAGAGCTTGGATATTCAAGAGGTAATTTCATCGACATCTTGACTTCTCGATTTTGTGTGGGTATTGACGTTTTGGATGATTAAATCATGGTGTATGGTGTGATATATGCGTGATTATGGACATGTTTGAGTATTCATCGGATTATTGAAAGATTATTCAAGAACACTTTGAATTTTGTGTTGGATTTTGGGGGTTTTCGTAGATTCGTCCGTTTTGTCCGATTGAAGCTTGAGAATCTTGAGATTTTGATATATCTATACCGTATGAGTGTTTTCTTCCGATTTTACGGGTTGGATTGTGCCGTTTTCGGACTTGTGGGGAGTTTGAGCGATTTCCCAACCTTTAGTTATCCACCCGTATATTTTCTTGAATCGTAGACGAGTTTCGGGAGTCTCTTCGTATAATTTGAGTATGGATAATTAATTGTCATATTCCTTGCGAATCGTTTAGGTGCCGGAAGCGCGTTCTCGGACCTACCGAACTCATACCTTTCCTCCGTTCGATTTCTCGATGTCTCAAAGGCAAGTATACATTTATGATTGTACGTTCTCGACTTTGAAAGTAAGAAATATTGATGACATATCATGAACGAACCATTTTTGCGGCATTCATAGATATATTGTTGGCATGTAATGAACGAACCGTTTTGACGGCATTCCTACATGTATCGGCGTATGAGGTGAACGAACCGTTTCTACGGCATTCACATACGTAACGGCGTATGAGGTGAACGAACCGTTTCTACGGCATTCACATACGTCTTATGAGATTTTAGTTATTCCGGAATACTAGTCTTGAATTGATGAATTGACGGTTACATTTACTTTATTGTCGAGGAGTATTGTGTTTCATATTGATATACTTGCACTAGCTATTCGACGGCTAACCCCTTTACGGGGGAAATATGTTTCATGTATTTCAGGTTCCAGGAGGTCGGACAGGCAGGTATCGGGTCGGCACGAAGATGGTGGGCAAGTGTGATACTGTGTCTTTCTTCCAGTTATGTTTGGAGTTCCGTCGGTGTTGTTGTACCGATTGGCTTTTGAATACTCGAGTATTGTTTTCCCTTTTCCTTGATGTTCCTACTGTGTGTGCCGAAGTATTGATTCGAGTTGTGATGTTTATGAATACATTGGTTATGTAAACAATACCTTTGTATTGTTTTTTCATTCTATTGTGTGTAGACCTTATCGGTCAAATTTTATGGTTCCACGTATGTTAGCCTTGTGGGTCCCACGGCGGGGCTGGCTTACCGTAATATCCCCGAATAATTTGGGGTGTTACGAATATGGTATCGAGCTTAGGTCTATGGATACCTAGGTCACGGTCTCTTGGGTCGAATGAGTCGTCAATTGTCCATGATCACTACTCGCCATCATCACGGCGACCGGTACTTGTAAGACCTCTTACTCTTCTGATGCTTCCTTATTCATTATGCTTCTTCTATGGATATTCTAGAGAATCGATCACCTTAATGACGTGCGTTTGAAATGTGCATACGTACCATATGAGTTCTTCAGTATGTCAGCTGGTAGGGGCCGTGGCCGTGGTCGTGGCCGTGGACGAGGAAGGGGTCGTGGCGCGCCGCTTTCCATCGGGCCGATTGCGGGTCGACCAACCCCAGTTTGTCGAACTCGGTGCATCCCGACATCGAGAGTCAGCACGATCAGTCAGTCGGTCAGGGGAACAACGCAGACGTTGGAGTGGCGAATGCACTTCAACAATTGGCTGCTCAGATGCCCCTTTTAGCCCAAACTGTTCAATGAATAACCCGAACCCAAACACGGATGCCTTGCTTGAATGTAATCCGTATGCACCTCCACAATTTGGCGGTGCCATGCTGCACTGCTAGGTCAAAGATCAAGCTAGCGGAATTAGAGAAGATTTTCGAGGCGGTTGATTGCCCCGAGGTGAGGAAAGTACCAATTGCTCAGTATTTCCTCACTAAGGAGGCCGCTACTTGGTGGAAGGTCATCAAGCCACAGGATCGTATTGCCTCGTGGGATGAATTTAAAGAGCTCTTGGAGGCCGAGTTTTGTCCTTGGCCGGTACGAGAGAGCCGAATCCGAGCCTTCTTCGAGGCTAAACCACAAGATATTCCCGTTTCACAGGCGATCGTGGAGTATAACCAACAATTGATCCATGTGAAGGATCAAGTACATAACGAGCGTGATAAGATCCGTTATTTTGATATGCGGATGAATTTGGACTTACGGCGGTACATGGCCGGATTTGCTTGTACCACACTGAAAGAGTATCAGGACAGAGCTTTAGCCCATGATATGTTGAGCCCCGACAATGATACCGTTGAAGAAACGAAAAAGCAGAAAGTCGGGGGAAATTTTTCTGGCTCTAAGGGTGGCAACTTTCAGAAGTCACGCATTTACTAACCGCTTTGCCGACAATGCCACGCTCTAATAAAGGGAAGAGGGGTTACCGTCACACTCCGGTACTTCAAATCGCATGGTGACTTGCTATAATTGTGGTCGTCCGTGCCACTTTAGTTCTAATGCTACTTCCCACTATTAAAGTGTCACACGTGTGGTCGATGGGGCATAGAGCGGTTTATTGTTCCGAGCCGAACCGGACTTTGGACACTCGGGCCGCCAACACCCCTTGATCAAGGTGTTAATCGGCGGCAATCTTTCGGTCCAACTTCAGCAGCACTTTTGGCAGTGGGTCGGGGTCGGGTCGAACGCTGGAGGGGGAACTCTAGCGTCGGTTCGGTGCAACCACGGGTTTATGAGATGCGTCGAATGACGAACCCGATGCGGTAGCTTCGGTACCATCCATATACTATCCTATCCAAGTGTACTTTTTGATTCGGGTGCTACACATTCTTTTATTTCTTTGGAGTGTGTACGCCGTTTGAATATAACTTGTTTAATCGCCATGATCCCTTTATCGTGAGACCGCTAACGGGGATAGGATTGTGGGGAATCGGGAGATTAGAGAATTTCCGGTGGTTATATCCGGTATGGAATGGTTATCAAATTTAATTGTAGTTGATATGGAAGGCGAGGACGTAATCCTCGGCGAGGATTGGCTTAATAATCACCAGGCGATTATGAATTACCGTACCAAAGTTATCACTATGATGACAAAGGACGGATCTGAGTACTCATTTTTGGGACGTAAGTCGGGCCAATCCAAGTTACTTATCAGTGCCATGAAGGCCGTAAGACTTTTAAATAAAGGTTGTACGGGCTATTGGTGCTATGCTTTGAAAACGGAAGGAAGCGAAGTCGATTTCTCTTCAATTCCGGTTGTTAATGAGTTTCCCGATGTTTTTCCGGACGATCTTCCGGGATTACCGCCAGATCGAGAGATAGAATTTACCGTAGACTTAGAACCAGATGCGGCTACGATTTCTAAAGCACCTTACCGGATGGCACCTTCCGAAATGCAAGAATTGAAGAATCAGTTGGGAGAACTTCTGAAAAGAGGGTACATCAGACCGAGCGCTTCGCCTTGGGGCACGCCTGTTCTTTTCCTGAGGAAGAAAGATGGTTCACTACGTTTGTGCATCGACTACCGCGAGCTGAACAAAGTAACCATCAAGAACAAGTACCCTCTACCGCGTATAGACGATTTATTTGATCAATTGCAAGGAGCTGCGGTTTTCTCGAAGATTGACTTAAGATCCGGGTATTATCAACTCAGAGTGAGGGAGTCCGACGTTCCAAAGACGGCGTTCCGGACGAGATATGGGCATTATGAATTTGTAGTTATGCCTTTTGGGTTGACGAATGCGCCGGCAGTATTCATGCAGTTAATGAATAAAATATTGATCGAGTACCTCGACAGGTGTGTAGTCGTCTTTATTGACGACATCTTGATCTATTCTCGGGATAAGGAGGAACATGCCCGACACTTGCGTTTAGTCTTAGACATTTTGAGAACCGAGCACCTCTATGCAAAATTCTCGAAATGTGAGTTTTGGTTGGAAGAAGTTATGTTTCTCGGCCATGTGATTTCTGCCGAAGGGGTTCGTAGACCACAGAAGATCGAGGCAATCTGGGCCGGGCACCGCCTAAAAATGTTAAGGAGGTTCGTAGCTTTTTGGGCCTTCTTTGGTATTACCGTCGGTTTGTCGAGGGTTCTTGAAACTAGCTCGACCGCCACGAAATTACTCCGTAAGACCGAAAAGTTTGTTCGACGGATGAGAGACAGCAGAGCTTCGATGAACTAAAGAAACGATTGACTTCCGCCGATTCTAACTTTACCACATGGTAGCGAAGGCTTTGCGGTTCTGATGGACGCTTCGGTCAAGGCCTCGGGATGTGTTCTTATGCAAAGATGATAAGACAATAGCTTTTGCGTCACGACAATTAAAGCCTTATGAGATGAATTATCCTACTCACGATTTGGAATTGGCCGCAATTGTCTTCGCACTCAAGATTTGGCGGCATTATTTATATGGTTCACCGTGCGGATTTATACCGATCACAAGAGCTCAAGTATATTTTCATCGAGAAGGAGTGAATATGAGACAATGGCATTGGTTAGAGTTGATAAAGGATTATGATTTGGAAATTCTTTACCACCCAGGAAAGCCAATGTCGTTGCAGATGCTCGAGCCGCAAATCGGCATCTCTTCAAATGCTCGAGGTTTTTACGTCCCTGCATTTAAAATTCGTCAAGATTTAATTGAGCAAGGGGATAGAAGTTTGGCTTCAACGAGTACAGGGACAGTTGTGTACTCTCGAAATTACTTCATCCTTAGTTGACGACATCAAAGGGAAGCAGTGGAGTGACCCGATGATTTCTCAACTGAAGGAAGATGTGATAAAAGGAAAAGCTCCTGGCTTTATGGTACATGAGGATAGTATTCTGAGATTTCAGGGCAGACTTTGTGTTTCGAACGATTTATAGTTGAGACAGAGAATCCTCCGAGAAGCCCATGCTACGCCTTACTCAATCCACCCCGGCACGAGTAAGATGTACAAAGATTTGAAGCGAAATTTTTGGTGGAATAACATGAAGAAGGATGTTACGGAGTTTGTATTACGGTGCTTGACGTGTCAACAAGTCAAGATCGAACATCAACGACCGGCGGAGTTGTTGAAACCACTTCCCATTCCCGAGTGGAAGTGGGAAGATATCTCAATGGATTTTATCACTGGCATGCCGAGAACTCGGACTGGAACGAATATGATTTGGGTAATTGTCGATCGATTGACCAAGTCTGCACACTTCTTGGGTATTAAGGATACTTGGGGACCGGATAGATTGGCTCGAACCTTTATCGCTGAGATCGTGAGGTTACACGGTGCCCCCAAGACCATTGTTTCTGATCGAGATGGCCATTTCGTATCGCATTTTTGGCAGGCCGTTCATCAGGCTCTGGGTACTGAGTTGAGATTGAGCACTTCCTTTCATCCTCAGTCGGACGGTCAGACAGAGAGGACGATTCAGACGTTGGAGGATATGTTGCGGGCTTGTGCCTTAGACTGGAGTAATGATTGGGAGCTTCACTTGCCGTTGATCGAGTTTGCTTACAATAATAGTTGGCATGCGTCGATCAAAATGGCACCCTTCGAGGCACTCTATGGTAGGCGATGAAGGTCGCCATTATGTTGGGACGAGGCTTCTGAGCTAGTTGGGACAGAACCAGATATGTTGTTGGAGACCAAGGAAAAGATTTCTATTATCCGAGATCGACATCGATCGCCCAGTCGTCGAAATCTTACGCCGATACTCGTCGTCGACCCTTGGAGTTTGAGGTGGGGATCATGTCTTGCTCAAAGTATCGCCGACTGCAGGAGTTTTCCGCTTCGGGAAAAAGGGGAAACTCAGTCCAAGGTATATCGGACCTTTCGAGATTTTGGACAGAGTTGGAGATTTAGCTTATCGCTTGGCGTTACCTCCAGCTTTGAGTCACGTCCATAGTGTTTTTCATGTGTCCCAGTTGAGGAAGTACGTACCGGATCCGAGCCACATTATCGACTACAGTGAGATTGACGTAGCCGAGGATATTACCTTTCCGGAGAAACCCGTGAAGATTCTTGAGCGCCGTGAGAAACAACTTCGGCATAAGACCATTCCACTGGTTAAAGTGCAATGGTCGAGGCATGGAGTCGAGGAGGCGACTTGGGAGACGGAAGAGAAGATGCGGGTGGAATACCCCGAACTATTTATTCCTTAAGTTTCGGGACGAAACTTCTTTTTAGAGGGGGAGAATGTAATACCCGGTCGAAAGTCATGTCATTTCAAACCTTTTCATATTCTTCGAATCGTGATTTGTTGAGCGAACCCTTGTAATCATTGCTTGGAACCACCGTTTTGGGGTTTCCGTACTTCTATTTTCGTGTTATTGTTGCCCGGACATTGAATCCTATTACTTTTATTCTCTTCCCGGGTCATTTTCCATCATTTTAGGACCCGAAGGGGGTGTGAGCCGCGGCACAAGGAGTGTGCGCCACGGCACACACATTTCCTAAATTTGGCCGAGCGGGCTATACCGGGTGCCGCGGCACACTCCGGCAGTGCCGCGGCACACTGCCGAGTCATTGCCGCGGCACACCTACGCTGAGCCGCGGCACACTTGTGTTGCATCCTCAGCCAAAAACCGCCTGTACCCGGTGCCGCGGCACACTGGTGAGCCGCGGCACACTTCCGAAACTCAGGAGCAATTTTAGGCTGTGCCGCGGCACACACTGGCCGAGCCGCGGCACACAATGCGGTCAACTGCATAATTCGGCTTTTTAAGCGAGATTTCATCCCTCTTCCCCCATTTCCTTCTTCCACCTGCGAGAGAGAGAGTTTGATGGAGGAGTTTTCTCACATCTATCACTTGTGTGTTGGAGATTTACCACTTTCACTCGGTTGGGAAGCCCGGATAGTCGATCTAACGCGTATTCCTTGGATCATAGAGCTTGGATATTCAAGAGGTAATTTCTTCGACATCTTGACCTCTCGATTTTGTGTGGGTATTGACGTTTTGGATGATTAAATCATGGTGTATGGTGTGATATATGCGTGATTATGGACATGTTTGAGTATTCATCGGATTATTGAAAGATTATTCAAGAACACTTTGAATTTTGTGTTGGATTTTGGGGGTTTTCGTAGATTCGTCCGTTTTGTCCGATTGAAGCTTGAGAATCTTGAGATTTTGATATATCTATACCGTATGAGTGTTTTCTTCCGATTTTACGGGTTGGATTGTGCCGTTTTCGGACTTGTGGGGAGTTTGAGCGATTTCCCAACCTTTAGTTATCCACCCGTATATTTTCTTGAATCGTAGACGAGTTTCGGGAGTCTCTTCGTATAATTTGAGTATGGATAATTAATTGTCATATTCCTTGCGAATCGCTTAGGTGCCTAAGCGCGTTCTCGGACCTACCGAACTCATACCTTTCCTCCGTTCGATTTCTCGATGTCTCAAAGGCAAGTATACATTTATGATTGACGTTCTCGACTTTGAAAGTAAGAAATATTGATGGCATATCATGAACGAACCGCTTTTACGGCATTCATAGATATATTGTTGGCATGTAATGAACGAACCGCTTTGACGGCATTCCTACATGTATCGGCGTATGAGGTGAACGAACCGCTTCTACGGCATTCACATACGTAACGGCGTATGAGGTGAACGAACCGCTTCTACGGCATTCACATACGTCTTATGAGATTTTAGTTATTCCTAATACTAGTCTTGAATTGATGAATTGACGGTTACATTTACTTTATTGTCGAGGAGTATTGTGTTTCATATTGATATACTTGCACTAGCTATTCGACGGCTAACCCCTTTACGGTGGAAATACGTTTCATGTATTTCAGGTTCCAGGAGGTCGGACAGGCAGGTATCGGGTCGGCACGAAGATGGTGGACAAGTGTGATACTGTGTCTTTCTTCCAGTTATGTTTGGAGTTCCCGTTCAGTGTTGTTGTACTGGATTGGCTTTTGAATACTCGAGTATTGTTTTCCCTTTTCCTTGATGTTCCGGCCTGTGTTTGCCGAAGTATTGATTCGAGTTGTGATGTTTATGAATACATTGGTTATGTAAACAATACCTTTGTATTGTTTTTTCATTCTATTGTGTGTAGACCTTATCGGTCAAATTTTATGGTTCCACGTATGTTAGCCTTGTGGGTCACACGGCGGGGCTTACGGCGCTGTAATATCCCTGAATAACTTGAGGGTGTTACACGATTCGCGTGGGATTCGCCACATGGCGAATCCGTGCAAAAAAAAAATCGGACTCGCATATCCTTGCACAGGATACGCGTATCCGGTGCGTGGGGAGGGTGCATGGGTGATTTTTTTTTTTTTTGTTTTTTTTTTTGTAATTTTTAAAAAGTAAATCAAATAAACTAAAATATAAAAAGTAAATCATTTAATAAGTAATTACTTTTACAGTTTTACCTTTAGCAGCATTCACGAACAGTATCAGAAAGCTCCGCTGCTCAAAGCCATTTTGAATTGTTTTTTGTATGACTTGTTTTATGTATTTGAATTGGTTTTATGGTGATATTTGAATTGTTGTTTTTTATATTTAACAAGTATTATATATAATAAAATATAAAATAAACAGACGTATCCTTGCCGTATCACACCCTAACATTTTCAAAAAATCGTATCCCCGCACCGTATCTGCCTGCACCCGCCCCCCGCACCTGTGCAACATAGACTAGCATCCGGTAAATCTGGAAATATGAAACTTCAAGATAAATTAATTGTTTAAAAGGTCAGCACAAATACAATAAAATATCCATAACTTAAAATATTAAGATTATAGGTGGTCCAAAAGAATTTCAAAAATTGCAAACAAAATCTAAGGTTTTAAAATTTAACTCCATCAGAAATATATAAAGAAAATACTTTTTTTTTAGGTTTCAAAATTATATAATTATAATTGTGATATCATCTATTTTTCAACTATATTGGCTTCAATATTCAAAAATTAATTTCTTTAAAGGAATACGATAAATATTTATTGCAAAATATATTGTTCAAAATATATTTGCCACAAAATACATTTTTGATAATAAGAGGATTCAAAATTTTAAATACAATAAACATTCTTTATCACTAAAATATTCTGCCACCAACCAACTGCCTTGGCGCAGTTGGCCTAGCTAGGGGTGTTAAAAAATATCCGATATCCGATCCGAAAATCCGAAGTTCTGGATATCCGAAAATCCGGATATCCGAAAATTCGGATATCCGAAGTTCGGTTATCCGGAACTTCGGATTCGGATATCGGATAGTACTTTTCAGAAAAATCGGATATTCGGATATCCGAAATATCCGAAAAATCCTAAATTTTTTATTTTTTTTTATATTTTAAATAATAGAAGGTATTCGGATATTTGGATATCCGATATCCATATCCGAAGTTTTTTTCGGATATTCGGATATCCAATATCCAAATCCGAATATTTTTTTCGAATATAAGGATATCCGAATAAAATTCATATTTTTTCCGGATATTCGGATATCCGATATCCGTATCCGAAATTTCGGATATCCGAAAATCGGATATCTGAAATTTCGGATACGGATATCGGATATCAAAATCTACTATCCGAACTTTCGGATATCCAAAATTTCGGATATCCGAAAGTCCGGATATCCGGTTTTGAACACCCCTAGGCCTAGCCCTCCGAGGTACGCTGGTGGAACAATTAAATATTGAGGAATTCAAGCGGCAGTGTGGGAGGCTAGATCTCGGTGGGACCCTGCGGTTGGATTTAAGGGGGTCCAGTAGGGGTGTCGAACGGTTTGGTTCCGGTTAACCGGACTGAAATTTTCGGTTAACCGGAACCACAATTGCCCAAAAATGAGAACCGAAAACCGAACCATATAAAATTTTGGTTAACCGAACCGAACCGATTATTTTCGGTTCCGGTTCGGTTAAACTGACAGAACCGTTTTTTTACACGAGTTAAATTATAAATTATAAATTATAAATTGCAAAATATAATATTAATATTTAATACATATATAATATATTTTATAAATTTTTAACAAAATATAAAATATTTATTTAACAATATTAGGGTTTTAAATTTTTAATTTACAAAAATTAAAATAATAAAATATATAAGTATAAAATATAAAAATAATATTTAATCAATATATTATAAAATCGGTTTTTGGTTCGAATCGTCGGTTCCTGCCCAACCGAAAACCGAAAAATTATGTAATAAGGAATCAAATCAACCGAAAACCGATTATACGGTTTCGGTTCGGTTCCGGTTCTAACCGAGAACCATTTAGACACCCCTAGGGTCCAGCATGGAATAAGCACTTGGGGGATGACTCATTGTGCGCGGTAATTGAGGATATTTAAGAACTTGAGAGCCAGATACACATTTCGCGATTTAACTGGTAGCGATCTTGTGTAGGATTGTTATCCCGAAGATTAGTCGTGTAGTTCTAACCCTAGATCAAAAAAATATTCTGCCACCTCATTGTCACAATATTAAGACTTTTTCTTCTTCTAAACAAAAGTATTCAATAATATATTTTATTCAAAAGTTCAATCACTATTTTCCCTTTTTCAAAATTTAAAGCTAATATTCTTTTAATACTAAACAATAATCTCTTCTTTGAATAATCAAATAGTTCCCTTTTATTTGAAAGACTAAGCATACCTTATTTAGTTCAAAATTCCGACAGTCTAGTTAATCAACATATGAAAATCATCACTTGGTCATTATTCAGACTTCATTAATTTGTTTTGAAAATATATTAATTATATATCTTTCAATTTAAATTTCAGCAAGAAGATACTTGATTTAAAATGCATCATATATAATAAAACAAAATTATAACATATGAAATGTTGCCTAAAGGGCTTGTATTGGGGGTTCAATTACTATTATCAACTTGACTATCTCAACATCATACTGATCACATCTTATGGTTGAATATTCATACATCTCACATAATCTCCCTCTCATGATTCCAAAGCAACAGTTCACTAATGAAATTATACCAGTTCGAAATAATGAGATTAACATTCCTCAATATTATTACCTCAGATATCCAAAACCTAAATGATGTCACAAAATCATTACAACCAGAATTCTGTTTTAACATCCCCACATAACTGTACAATAATCCGCCTGATTCGCATCTCATTATGACCGTACGATCATCAAACATACATTATTCAACCATCAAATGAGTTATTCCTCAAAAATAAATTCCCCTATCGTATCTCAAGACTAGGGGTGGTAAAATATACCGAAATACCGAATTTATCGTACCGAAAAATTACCGAAATTGTCAAAAATTTCGGAATATCGAAATTTTGGTACGGTATCGGTATGGACCGAACGCCATACCGAGATTTCGGTATACCGGATCTCGGTATACCGAAACTTTCGGTACAATATCGGTATGAATTTTGGCGTACCAAAATTTTCGGTATGGTATACAGTATTGGCAAATAAATTCGGTATGGTACGATATACCACCCCTACTCAAGACATGCAAAAAAAGAATCCTCTCGAAATTAATATCTCAAAAAATCACAATTCAAGCCAACACGTAACAATGTAAAATCCCTTTTATATGAAATCACCACATATGATAAAATATCAGAATACCACTACTGTTATTATTAGTAATCATAATCTCATAACAGCATCAATGACTCGAACAATATTCTCGTTTATGATAGTCCAATACCATATTCAAAATGTACCAATGGTTATACTGTAACACCCCCGATCCACCCGGGAATATTACAGCGCCGCAGGCCCTTTTCGTGAGATCTGCCAGGCTAGACACCGAAACAAAACATTACATTATATGTCCACATAACGAATTAATAGACCGATCAGGTCTCATCAAACATATAACTCAAACATACATAACTCTGACTCGGTTCATACCTGTAATACCCGGTTGTAATTCAGTCATTATCATTCAGTATTTATCATTCAGTAATTATTCACTCATTAATGATCATTCATCGTTCATATTCATTCATTATATTCACCAATCAGAGTATTTGTATCGTATATCAGTTATTATTCGTCTTTACCTGGTTGGAGGATCGAGCCGTGGTAATCATCATTGTCTTCGTCATATTGGGCTATGTGAGAAGAGTAGCGTACGCTACGTACTCTCTTTAGCGCGCGCTAATTGAGTATGGGTAGTGCACGCTACCTCTCAGTATTAGCGCACGCTAGCGTGGTTCAGGCAGACAGTCCAGAAGGTACTGGACTGCAGTTGAGTTGTAGTAGCGCACGCTACGAATGGTAAGTAGCGCGCACTAGTGAGTTCGGATAGCGCACGCTATGCTAGCAGTATAGCGCGCGCTAAGGTCGATCAGGCAGAGTCCAGTGGGTACTGGACTGATTTGGAATAATTCATAGCGTACGCTAATGGTGCAATAGCGCACGCTGAATTTTGAGTGTAGCGCACGCTATCGCGAGCAGATCAGAGAACAGGAGGTTCTGGACTTCAGTACTGGGCATCAGATATTCTGTTAGCGCACGCTAACATTGTGGGGTTAACGCACGCTAACGAGGTAGTCAGTAGGCAATGTACTGTCTGGGCAACCCGTTAGCGCATGTTACATATCAGGTCGTAGCGTGCGCTAAACTGGAACAGTATAAATAGGACAGTCAGCCCCTAGCTTCGTCATTTTCATTTCTCACTTCGTTTTTGAGCGATTCCGGGCGATTTCGGGCGTTTTAGAGGGATTTCTTCGAGCTGAATTCATCTATCATCATCATCAAGCTTATCATTCGGATTAATCATCATTTCATCATCTCCATCACATCAAATCAAGGTAATAATCTCTTGGATCTAGAATTTTGGATTTTGGGCATTTTCCTTCCGATTTCTTCGTGTAAGCTTAGATTGTTGTTGGAATATGTTAGATATGGATTATCTACCTTGGATAAATGTATTCCTACGGATTTAATGGTATATATTTCGGATTTCATGAATTGTTGGGGTTTGATTCAAGAACACTTTTTAGTTGACTTTGATATTTTTTGGGGTTTTCGATTAGATGTTGTCGTTAACTCGATTTGTGGATTCCTATGGGATTATTGATATCATTGAAGGTGTTTTGTTGGTTTGAAATACTTATTTTGGAGTTTGGTTTCGATATATTCGGGATTGGATATTATCAAAGGATGTATGTTTGCTAAGTATTCGTTAGAATGCCTCAATGAGTTTGAATATTGTTGTATCGACGTTTGAGTTGGTTATAATCGTGTTTGATACGTATATTGAGCGTTTGTTGGTAATTGTCATTCAAGGTTGTTCGAACGACCGACATCCCTTTTAGGACGTTGTTCGAGGAAGGACATTCTTCACCGTTGTTGTGTAAGTTAATTCTTACTCGGTTAAAAGGATATTCATTCCTTTCGTTGTTGTTCATTCATAATCATAATTCATTCATAATGTATTAACCATATTGAGACTTGTAATTGTCAATTAATCACTTCATTCACGAGGAACGACGGTTCCAATCATTTCATTGAGCTATCATTCATTTCACTGTCATTTCATCTCGGTGAGTCATTCTTGACTTTGTCGGATTGTTATTCATTATTATTCTTCATGGTCATTTCTTGTCCATATGACCTTCTGGGTTCATATTGCGTGGCCGGGTGGGGATGTGTGGAATTTTTAGTCGGGCACATGATAGTCATGTGATTGGGTTCACCAACACATTGGACTGTGCACACGGTAACGTACCTCCGTGAGACTAATTAGCTACAAGGGTAGGTGGGTCCGGACACTCGTCTTGTGCACTTGCACATACCATTACGGGCGTACTATGATGCTGTAATATCCGTGTTTTCTATTTTCGGTAATTTCTATTTTTGGTGTATGTTCGTTTCAGACAACTCGCTTAGCACTATTTTAGAATTTTGAATCTATTTTGTTCTTGGAGTTTTTCCGTCTGGTCGAGTTTCGAGATGTTTTTGCATAATTTCATCTTGAATTATATCTTGTCGCATGTGCATTCGATTCTCGTAAAACTTGTTCGTTTTCGTTGTTTCTTGATTTGTATAAGTTTGTATGGTTGAGTTGGTCGTGTTGAAACTTTCGGTTTGTTAATCCGACGTTGTATCGCGATTTTTTGGGCTTTTGGGTCGTTCTTGTAATTTTCATAAGTTTGGGGAATTTCGCTTTATTTGTTTCGTTTCAGACTCTCTAGTGATCGAGATTTAATTCTCTTTCAACGCTCAGCTTTGTCATCTTGATTATTACGTGTTTATGTTTCCGGAATTCTGGTCTTGCTTCGTATTTCGGCACTTTTGTCTTGGGCGCAGCATCGTGCGATCAATCGCCTTGCATGAGTAGCGCACGCTACTCTGGACTTACTGCGTGCGCTATCACCGTGTTGTTAGTGTACGCTAACTCGGGGTTCGTAGCGTGCGCTAACGATTTCGATGCAGGGATGAGGTTCAAGATTGCATCGGGACCGTAGCGACGCTAATCGCCGTTAACGCACGCTAATCCCTAGTACTAGCGCACGCTAACCATGTTAGCTTGCGACGCTAATCGGAGGACAAGAGGCGATCGCCGCCACGCCCGCTAGCGCACGCTAATGCTTGTGCGTAGCGTGCGCTAAGGCTGTTTTATATAAATAGGACAACAGCAGTCAACTTCGTCATTTTTCCTTCATTTCTTATCCTTCTCGGCTTTGAGCGATTCTAGGCGAGAGTTAGGGCCTATTCCGACTGTAGATCATCATTCACTAACACCGGGCATTCCTTGCGTGAATTCTTCAAGTTCCAAATCACTTGCCACCATCCGAATCAAGGTAAAAATTCCCAAAACCCTTGTTTTGAGATTTTGGGGGAAATTTGGGGATTTCTTGGGATTTGACTCTTATAGTCCGAATTATCACTGGGTTATCGCTAGACTTCGATTGTGTACTTGTAATCCTTCGTTTTATTGATGATTCGTGGTTTTGGACTTCAAGTTTTCCATGTTCGTCACTTATAGTCGACGATACCCAAGTCATGACCGACAAATTGTTCCAGCGGGTAGAATTAGGATTTATTCTTACCTTTCCGCGTTATTGAGACTTGTGTATACTGTTATTGTGTTAGGAACGGATTTGGAAGGATTGTGCGGACCTAAACCTATTCCTTCGCTGCTTCCTTCGCTTGCTTTCATTCAAGGCAAGTACATGTATTACATTTCGTTATGTATGTTGTGATTTTGAAATAAATGATGAACCGTGATTTTCGGGTGCGTGAGTTGTGTTCCTTCCACCGGAGTGTCCGACGGGATGTCCGGGGGTCGATACTAAGGGGTACGGCCGTGGAAGTGGACTTGGGTGTGTGTGTGATTGAACTTCCACCGGAGTGTCCGACGGGATGTCCGGGGTCGATACTAAGGGGTACGGCCGCGGAAGTGGTATCCCACCCGGAGCGTTCGACGGGATGTCTGGGGGTCGATACTAAGGGGTACGGCCACGGGATACCAGTTGTGATTTTGTGATATCATGATGATTGGAAACTGATTTGATTGCCAATGTAGTATTCCAGAATATATATATGGCAAATGACTTATGTTTGAGATGATTGTGTAAAAACCGTATTTTGTATATAATGTTGTGTAATTGTGTACTTGCACTAGCTATTCGAATGCTAACCCCTTAAATGGGGGAAATGCGTCTTATGCATTTAGTGCACGGAGAGCTGAGGAGCAGGCACGGGGCACGCACGCAAAGGATGGGATGGCTTGATGATATGGCTCGAGTCTGTATTTTTATGTCGTGTCGTTGCATTTGTCGAGTACCGGAGTTAGACTGTTTACTTTGAAACTTGGTTTAAGTCCCCTGCGTGGGCAATGAATTGGTATTTATCTTATATTCATGTACTCCGTTAAAATGTTTTGGCCGAGGCCACGGCCTTACTTACTTTTGAATGCATCATTTGGGATTATATTGTGGTTTATGTGTCAAGTGTCAGCCTGGTAGACCTCACGAGGGTTCCACGGCGTGTAATGTCCCATTTGTGAATTGGGGTGTTACATTTATGGTATCAGAGCTTAGGTTTTGAATACCTAGACTGTCAATGAATTTTGGGTCTGTCAGTTGCGTCATTAGAGTCAGTCGTTGAGCCTAATATCATCATGCTACCGTCTTTTCGTGCGAATTCGTGTTGTAAGTCTCCTCGAACTCTTATATTTCGTAATTCGTTTTCTTGCTACTGCTCGAATCGTGACTTGTGTTACCAACTTTGTGAATTGTGAATCTTTCCGATCTTGTTCTTTTCTTATTTTCCTTCGCATGTTGAGAGGTCGTGGTAGACCGGCTAGGGACGCGCCGAGGCCATGGTCGTGGTGCCGATAATGAGGAGGGCTCACTTTCTCCCTCTCTGGACACACCTCTCACTCGCCGTCGGGTAATAATGCCGACGCTCTTGCACAGACTTTGAGCTTGGTAGCCCAACTTACTCAGATAGCTCAGGGTGGACGCCAGAATCCGCCCCCGACACCGGAAGAGGAGGCTAGTAAGTGGCTTCAGACGGTGACTAAGATGCACCCACCTCGTTTCTCCGGATCTTCTGACCCTCTCGGTTGGGAAAATTGGCTCTTTCAGTTGTCCAGAACCTTCGATGCCGTAGCTTGCCCCGAAGACAGGAGGGTATTTATTGCCCAGTACCTCCTGGATAAGAAAGCTGCGGAGTGGTGGGAGGCCGTTACGCCCAGAGACCGTCGAGCTACTTGGGAGGAATTCAAGGCTGCTATGGAAGCAGAATATTGTCCACCGCCAGTTAAGGAGCGCAGAATTGTGGAGTTCTTCACTGCTACACCTCAGGATGTGCCTATCTCTCAGGCCATCATTACTTACAATCAGCAGTTGGGTTTCGTGAGAGATCAGGTGAGGATGGAGGATGATAAAATCCGTTACTTTAATATGCGCATGAAACCGCATATCAGGCAGAGTATGGCACCGCTCATGTGTGCCATTTTGAAGGAGTATCAGGATTGCGCTCTAGCGATCGAGATGGCCGCACCGGAATTAGAGTTGGGTGCCGAGGCCAAGAAACAGAAAACTGTTGGCAACTTTCCAGACGGCAAGAGTGGCCGATTTTCGAGAGCACAGTCAGCCCCTACACCGGGGAAGAGGCCATTTCATCAGGCTGGGGGATCTCGTGGTAACTGCTCGATCCGTTGCTTCGTGGTGGTTTGTTTTAACCGCAACCAATATGAGCATTTGATGAAGGATTGTCCTTTTCCTCCGCTTAATTGCTACACTTGCGCGCATCGGCATTGGGCGACTCATTGTGAGAGGGCCACTGTGGTCGTTAGGGTTCCGACTACCACTACCAATCGTAGGGATCACAAGACTCAGCCTACTCATATTCCGCACTGGTCGTGGTAGGGGACGGGGTCACCGGATCGCCTGCAGCCTCGAGTTCGGGTTGATCCACCCCGATTGTATCGATGAGGCGCAGAGGAGGCAGACATTCCGTGGCGTGTACCACTCAAATCCTTACTCGTCCCGGCCACCGTTTTTGATTCGGTGCTACCCATTCCTTTATTGCATCGGATTGTGTGAGACGTATTGGTTTTGACTGCTTGTTTGAGTGTGAGCCATTTGTAGTGAGTACGCCCAGCGGGGATCGTATGGTTGGGGACCGGGAAGTTAGGGATTGCCCAGTGAGGATCGGGAGCCGTGATTGGCCCTCGAATCTCATCGTTATAGACCTTAAGGGTGAGGATTTGATCCTCGGGGATGATTGGTTGGATCGTCAGGGTGCTATCATGAACTATCGGACTCGTACTATCTCGATCGTGGCCGAGGATGGCACCGAGCATACTCTCGTACCGTAGGCCGGTAGATCGGGGAGCGTGATTAGCGCCTTGAAGGCGATGAAACTTCTGAACCAGGGTTGTGTCGGCTACTGGTGTTATGCTCTGAAGGCGGAAGATGGTGGGGTTGATTTATCGTCAATTCCAGTTGTTAGCGAATACTCCGATGTATTTTCGGACGACTTGCCGGGATTACCACCACAGCGAGAGGTGGAGTTCCCTATTGATCTAGAGCCGAATGCGGCCCCTATTTCTCGAGCGCCGTACCGTATGGCACCATCAGAGATGTTAGAATTGAAGAATCAGTTGGGAGAGTTGTTAGATAAAGGGTATATTCGGCCGAGCGCATCGCCTTGGGGTGCGCCTGTACTTTTTGTTAAGAAGAAGGATGGATCACTTCGTTTATGCATCGACTATCGAGAATTAAACAAGCTAACCATCAAAAATAAATACCCTTTGCCCAGGATTGACGATTTGTTTGATCAACTTCAGGGGGCGACAGTCTTTTCGAAGATTGATTTGCGATCGGGCTACTACCAGTTGAGGATTCGGGACGTCGATATTCCGAAAGCTGCCTTTCGGACGAGATATGGGCATTACAAGTTTGTGGTTATGCCTTTCGCCAACTAATGCCCAGTTGTTCATGCAGTTGATGAACAAAGTTTTTATTGAGTATCTGGACAAATTCGTAGTCGTTTTTATCGACGATATTCTTATCTATTCACGGAGTCGGGAGGAGCACGCCTTACATCTCCGGATTGTATTAGACACTTTGAGGGCCGAGCAGTTGTACGCGAAGTTCTCTAAGTGTGAATTTTGGCTCGAGGAAGTGACGTTCCTCGGGCATGTGATTTCAGCAGAGGGAGTTCGGGTAGATCCGCAGAAGATAGAGGCAGTGATGGCTTGGGAGCCGCCTAAGAATGTGAAGGAGATGAGGAGTTTTCTGGGTCTTGCCAGCTATTACCGTAGATTCGTTGAGGGATTTTCTAAGATCGCTAGACCACTCACTCAGTTGCTCCAGAAAACTCAGAAGTTTGAGTGGACCGCAGACAGGCAGGACAGTTTTGACGAGTTAAAAAGACGTTTGACTACCGCACCCATTTTAGCATTGCCTCAGGGGAACGAGGATTTCATAGTGTATAGTGATGCTTCGGGCCTTGGTCTAGGATGTGTTTTGATGCAGAGAGACAGAGTGATTGCTTATGCGTCCCGCCAATTGAAACCTTATGAGGTAAATTATCCCACGCTCGATTTGGAATTAGCTGCGGTCGTTTTCGCCTTAAAAATTTGGAGGCATTACCTCTATGGGTCATCGTGTAAGATTTTTACGGATCACAAGAGTCTGAAGTACATCTTCAGCCAG
Organism: Orobanche coerulescens; assembly: GCA_033398695.1. NCBI lineage: Eukaryota > Viridiplantae > Streptophyta > Magnoliopsida > Lamiales > Orobanchaceae > Orobanche > Orobanche coerulescens. The sequence goes on along the minus strand of CM065807.1, from coordinate 114,898,897 downwards.
AAAGAGTTGAATATGAGACAGCGTAGGTGGTTAGAGCTAATTAAAGATTACGACCTCGAGATACTTTACCATCCGGGTAAGGCTAACGTAGTGGCTGATGCGTTGAGCCGAAAACCGATGGCTTTACAGATGTTAGAGGTACTTACACCGCAGATTAGGATCCAGCGAGATTTCATCCGTCAGAATATTGAGGTTTGGGTTCAGAGAGTTCAGGGCCAGTTATGTGCGTTAGAGATCACTTCGTCCTTGACTGATGATATCAAGGCGAAGCAGTATGACAATCCGTTTTTGGTCCAGTTGAGGGAGGATGTGAGGAAGGGTAAAGCCCCTGGATTTGTGGTTCAGGATGATGGCGTTCTGAGATTTCGCGGCAGATTATGTGTACCGAATGTTATTGAGCTGAGATAGAAGATCTTGAGCGAAGCTCATACCACGCCTTACTCCATACATCCTGGTACGAGTAAAATGTACAAGGACGTGAGGAGTAACTACTGGTGGAGTAATTTGAAGACAGACGTTAGCGAGTTCGTGTCGAGATGTTTGACCTGTCAGCAGGTTAAGATCGAGCATCAGCGACCCGCGGGGTTTTTGCGACCACTTCCTATCCCAGAGTGGAAATGGGAGGATATTTCTATGGATTTTATTACTAGTATGCCTAGGACTCGGACTGGAATGAACATGATTTGGGTTATTGTCGATCGACTGACCAAATCAGCTCATTTCCCGGGTATTAAGGACACTTGGGGTCCGGAGAGACTGGCACGAGTGTTTATTGCAGAGATCGTGAGATTGCATGGGACTCCTAAGAGTATTGTTTCGGATCGTGATGGCCAGTTCGTGTCACATTTTTGGCAGGCTGTTCATCGAGCTTTGGGGACTGAGTTGAGACTCAGTACATCTTATCACCCTCGCATCGACGGCAATGAGCGGACGATCCAGACGTTAGAGGATATGTTGAGAGCCTGTGCCCTAGAATGGAAGGATGATTGGGAGTCGCACTTGCCGTTGATCGAGTTCACGTACAACAATAGTTGGCACGCCTCGATCAAAATGGCACCATTTGAGGCGTTGTATGGGAGGAGGTGTAGATCGCCGTTGTGTTGGGACGAGGCATCCGAGCTGATTGGTACCGAGCCCGACATGGTAGTTGAGACGAGAGAGAAGATTACTCTGATTCGTGATAGGTTGTTAACGGCCCAGAGTCGGCAGAAGTCTTATGCCGACATGCATCGCCGGCCGTTGGAGTTCGAAGTGGGAGATCACGTTTTGCTGAAGGTGTCGCCGACACGGGGAGTTTACCGCTTCGGCCGTAAGGGTAAACTTAGTCCGAGATATATTGGGCCGTTTGAGATTTTAGAGAGAGTGGGAGAGCTTGCCTATCGGTTAGGCTTGCAGCCGTCCTTGAGTCACGTTCATAACGTATTTCATGTTTCCCAGCTTAGGAAGTACGTATCGGACCCTAGCCATATTATCGACTTTGGAGAGATCGAGTTGGGACCCGACATCACCATCGAGGAGAGGCCGATTTAGATTTTAGAGCGTCGGGTGAAGCAGCTTCGTCATAAAACCATACCTCTGGTTAAAGTTCAATGGTCGAGACATGGGTCCGAGGAAGCCACATGGGAGACGGAAGAGAGTATGCGGTCGAGATACCCCGAGTTGTTCGCGTTGTAAGTTTCGGGACGAAACTTATTTTTAGGGGGAGATAATGTAATATCCGTGTTTTCTATTTTCGGTAATTTCTATTTTTGGTGTATGTTCGTTTCAGACAACTCGCTTAGCACTGTTTTGGAATTTTGAATCTATTTTGTTCTTGGAGTTTTTCCGTCTGGTCGAGTTTCGAGGATGTTTTTGCATAATTTCATCTTGAATTATATCTTGTCGCATGTGCGTTCGATTCTCGTAAAACTTGTTCGTTTTCGTTGTTTCTTGATTTGTATAAGTTTGTATGGTTGAGTTGGTCGTGTTGAAACTTTCGGTTTGTTAATCCGACGTTGTATCGCGATTTTTCGGGCTTTTGGGTCGTTCTTGTAATTTTCATAAGTTTGGGGAATTTCGCTTTATTTGTTTCGTTTCAGACTCTCTAGTGATCGAGATTTAATTCTCTTTCAACGCTCAGCTTTGTTATCTTGATTATTACGTGTTTATATTTCCGGAATTCTGGTCTTGCTTCGTATTTCGGCACTTTTGTATTGGGCGGCAGCAGCATCGTGGCAAGATCAATCGCCGCTCGAGTAGCGCACGCAACTCTGGACTTACTTGCGTGCACTATCACTGAGTTGAAAGCGAACGCTAACCTGGGGTTCGTAGCATGCGCTAACGATTTCAGCAGTCTGGGATGAGGTTCGATTGCATCGACGAGGTAGCGTACGCTAATCAGCGTTAACGCACGCTAATCCCTAGTACTAGCGCACGCTAACCATGTTAGCTTGCGTACGCTAACTGGAGGACAGTAGGCAGACTGTTCTGCCACGCCCCGCTAGCGCACGCTAATGCTTGTGCGTAGCGTTCGCTAAGGCTGTTTTATATAAATAGGACAACAGCAGTCAACTTCGTCATTTTTCCTTCATTTCTTATCCTTCTCGGCTTTGAGCGATTCCAGGCGAGAGTTAGGGCCTATTCCGACTGTAGATCATCATTCACTAACACCGGGCATTCCTTGCGTGAATTCTTCAAGTTCCAAATCACTTGCCACCATCCGAATCAAGGTAAAAATTCCCAAAACCCTTGTTTTGAGATTTTGGGGGAAATTTGGGGATTTCTTGGGATTTGACTCTTATAGTCCGAATTATCACTGGGTTATCGCTGGACTTCGATTGTGTACTTGTAATCCTTCGTTTTATTGATGATTCGTGGTTTTGGACTTCAAGTTTTCCGTGTTCGTCACTTATAGTCGACGATACCCAAGTCATGACCGACAAATTGTTCCAGCGGGTAGAATTAGGATTTATTCTTACCTTTCCGCGTTATTGAGACTTGTGTATACCGTTATTGTGTTAGGAACGGATTTGGAAGGATTGTGCGGACCTAAACCTATTCCTTCGCTGCTTTCCTTCGCTTGCTTTCATTCAAGGCAAGTACATGTATTACATTTCGTTATGTATGTTGTGATTTTCGAAATAAATGATGAACTGTGATTTTCGGGTGCGTGAGTTGTGTTCCTTCCACCCGGAGTGTCCGACGGGATGTCTGGGGGTCGATACTAAGGGGTACGGCCGTGGAAGTGGACTTGGGTGTGTGTGTGATTGAACTTCCACCCGGAGTGTCCGACGGGATGTCTGGGGGTCGATACTAAGGGGTACGGCCGCGGAAGTGGTATCCCACCCGGAGCGTTCGACGGGATGTCTGGGGGTCGATACTAAGGGGTACGGCCACGGGATACCAGTTGTGATTTGTGATATCGTGATGATTGGAAACTGATTTGATGTAGTATTCCGGAATATATATATATGGCAAATGACTTATGTTTGAGATGATTGTGTAAAAACCGTATTTTGTATATAATGTTGTGTAATTGTGTACTTGCACTAGCTATTCGAATGCTAACCCCTTAAATGGGGGAAATGCGTCTTATGCATTTCAGGTACCGGGAGAGCTGAGGAGCAGGCACGGGGCACGCACGTAAAGGATGGGATGGCTTGATGATATGGCTCGAGTCTGTATTTTTATGTTGTGTCGTTGCATTTGTCGAGTACCGGAGTTAGACTGTTTACTTTGAAACTTGGTTTAAGTCCCCTGCGTGGGCAATGAATTGGTATTTATCTTATATTCATGTACTCCGTTAAAATGTTTTGGCCGAGGCTACGACCTTACTTACTTTTGAATGCATCATTTGGGATTATATTGTGCTTTATGTGTTAAGTGTCAGCCTGGTAGACCTCACGAGGGTTCTACGGCGTGTAATGTCCCATTTGTGAATTGGGGTGTTACAGATGCCCCTCTTCAGCTTAATTTCATAATTAAGATATATCATGATTGTGTTTATTCAACTCTTGAGGATTGTTGTTCTGTGTAACTGACTCCATTTGGGGATGTTGTTTTCAGGTCATGGCAAGGCTAAGGCACGGGAAGAGAACGTTGACGGCGAGGAGTCCCAGTGATACTAGTAGGGGCCCCCAGTTCTTTCAGTAATTCATGTTTTCTTCATTTTATTTCCACTGCAGATTTCCGTTTGGATGTTCATTTTCATTCGGTGTTGTATATTTTATCTTCATATAAAATATACTGGTATTCTGTATTTTCCTGGGTATGTTGTACTTGAAACTCCTCATCGGAGTAATTAATGATATACTGTGGTTCGGTACTACAATTATATCACTTAATTCATTAATTTTCAATCGTCTAGTGGGTCCCAGTCGGGGGTCCACGGCATTGTAATATTCGCCTAGTTTGGGGTGTTACAGAGTTGGTATCGGAGCGTGTTTTGAATACTACCTTACGAGTCATGTCTCATTTGAAATCATCATTCATCAGACTAGTATCATCGGACTTTCGCGTCACGTGTGACCTGTGCAAGAGCCGAGCCCCTCAGACCAAAGAACAGTAAGATTTCTGACGCCATGGTATAATTTCTGGCAATAAAAATCACTCATTCATCATTCAACAGTCAACAATCCTCATTCATCATTTTCATTTTTGATCAAGTCTATCATGTTAATTCATTAATCACTCAGTTCATTTCATTGTTCAGTTGTTGATCTTGAGGATCATATCATTAATCTTGTTAACTTGTTCAAGATAATCATTTCAAGAATTTCATCAGATAATCACGTCACTTCCGTTGATCATTCATGTAATCATTGTGTTTGAGCGCGTATGCTCATTTTCATCATTTCATAACGTAATCATAATGTGATATTCATGTGAGATATATAATTATCATATGACTTTACCACTTCAGTATGGAAAGAGCTGGCAGAGGATGCGGGGGAAGAGGCCGTGGTGCGGGCCGAAACCCGAGAGCTCGTGTGAATACACGCGCGAACGCGAGGAATAATGCAAATTCATCGAGCAGCGACGCTGCCACTCATTCACCCAGAAATGATCATTCATTGTCAAGGAGTCGTACCCGGGACACAGCTCATTCAGAGGGTGTTCGGGTTGACCCACTTGCTTTTATGCAGGGCATGATGGCCCAGATGACTCAAATGGCACGCCTCATGGAGACGATGCAGAACTCAGCTACTCAGAATTAACAGACTCCTCCGCCGCCACCTCAGGGACAAGAGAGGGGTGTAAACAGTATCATTGGCGACATCTCTCGCCAGAGGCCTGTTGGAATATTTATTCCACATATTAATAAATTATGTTTTGATGATTAAGTTGCTAAACAAAACAAAACAACATAAAGGCGAAGCAAAACGACGAGGCAGATGAAGACGCAAAAAGTTGCAATCTGGACTGCATTAGCGCACGCAAGCCACTACACGTTAGCGCACGCTAACGGGAAGTCATCTGCATATCAGCCAAGTTCAAAGTTACCTGAAGTGAAGTTAGATGATGAGGTAGCGCACGCTACATATAGTCATTAACGCACGCTATCGAAGGATTGTTACCGTTGTGAAGATATTCAAACACAGAATGACGCATGCAATGAAGTCAGTATTAGCGCACACAAGGAATGATATTTAGCGCATGCTAAATATCAGTTTGAATTCTAGTCAATCAGAACGTTGCGAAAAGCAGGTCAAAGTCAGCATATCAAATGGATACTTTGAAAAATGAAGGCAATGGATATATTGCTTAGCGCACGCTATAATGTATTATTAATGCACGCTAAAGCAAGAGTATAACGTACGTAAGGAATCAGGCATAACGTACGTAAGAGAAGAAACGAAGCCACTGGACTGAAACTGGGAACAGTCTAGCGCACGCTACATGCACGCTACACACGATAGCGCACGCTAAAGAGAAAGCATAGCGCACGCTATTTAGTCAAAACAGACTAACGGCTAGTTTGGTGGATGAAGGCTATAAATACCACATCTTTGGTATTATTCCATATAACAACTCCAAGCAATCAAGACATTGATCTTATATTCATATACTTACATTGTTGTTGTGATATTGAGCTTATATTGTTAGTTTGAGTGTTTATACATTCAACATTATACACGAGAGGTAAAAGAAAAGATACGATTGGATTCGGTGTTATTAGGATCAAGGATCCGGCATTGTTAGAATCGCAATCGCTATCTTAGTGAGGTTTATCTAGTACCAATAGAAAGCTAGAGTGGTTGATTCCTTATCCAATAGAAAAGAAAAAACGGTTTTACTCGGACCAATAGAAGACGAGCTTGTAACGGTAATCCCTCGACCGATAGAAGAGAGGCGTAGAGGTTTTGATCTTAATCCTAAAGAAAAAGATACATCAAGAGAGGACGTAGGCTTCGTTAATAGCCGAACCTCTATAAATCCTTGTGTGATTTATTTTCCGCAATTTATTTACGCTTCCGCACAAACGGCTCTAATATCCGATTTTATACCAACAATTGGTATCGGAGAGGTACTCCAATACGCGGCTTAACATCCAAGGAGAAGATCCAAAATGGCGTTTCAAATGGCTCCAGTCGAAGGCCTTGCTCTCAACCGACCACCATTTTTTGATGGATCGAATTTCATGACTTGGAATAAGAAAATATCTATTTTCATCCGAGCTTACGATATCAAATTATGGAAGGTGATATGCCTTGGTCCCAAAATTCCGACGATCTCAAATGGAACTCTCAAAACCTTTGAAGAATATGATGATGCGGATTGGAAAAACGACCATTATAATTGCAAAGCTACGCAATTATTATACTGTGCTTTATATACGGAAGAACACAACCGGATATCATTGTGTGATAGTGCCAAAGAAATCTGGAAAATGCTTGAGGTAACACACGAAGGTACGTCTCAAGTCAAAGAGACGAAGATAAACATGCTCCTTCACAATTATGAATTATTCCAAATGAAGGACGACGAATGCATCTCGATTATGCTCAACCGATTTTCGGTCATCACTAATGGATTAGCATGTTTTGGAAAACCACTTTCGAGTAGTGAGAAAGTAAAGAAAATTCTCCGATCACTACCTCGAGAATGGGACCAGTGCAGTTACGGCAATAATGGAATCTAAAGATTTAAATAATCTTGATTTTAGTGCTCTCATTGGTTCCCTTATCAACTACGAGATTGTTCTAAAATCTCGGAATGCCAAACCGAAACCGAAGGAGAGGTCGATAGCCATGAAGGCTAAAATATCGAGAAAGAAAGAAGAAATCCCGGTGGACCAAAGCGACGAAGAATCGGCATATTATGCCAAGAATATTAATAAGTTCCAACACTTATTAAACCGGAGGAAGAAGGACATTCAAGCGGGCGAATCTAAGAAATTCGACAACACCTATCGATTATGTGGTAAACCAGGCCACTTTTCTAAGAACTGTCGAGTAAAATAAAAGGAACTCTTAGTTGTGTAATATCCGAAATTTCTACTACTGATGTTTAATATTATTTTATCCGAGTAATGTTGTACAGTGTGGAATCTGTACAGTATGGATAAAATAATGAAGGACTGAGATGTCAGTATTGGTATAATTGTTGTATGGTCGACAATTGTATTTAAGAATATTATTGGATTTAGTGTTTGTGTTCAGTGTGTCCTATGTTCGTTTTTGGTATGTCGAGACGTTGGACAAGAATAGCTGAAATTGGCTAAGTGTAACATTATTAGCGCATGCTAATAATCATGAGTAGCGCACACTATCGTGCAGGTTTAGCGCATGCTACGAATATAAGATAACGCACGCTAATGCAGTCCGATCGAAAGGAATCTACGCGTGGACCAGGCCACTTTCGGCGCACGTTCTGATAAGTCAACGGATGTTGTAATATAGTGTTAGCGCACGCTAATGCATGTTGATTAGCGCACGCTAACTGTATATCGGTCAACAGGAAATCTTGGCTTTATTGGTTGCTTTCGGCATGTGGGGTCACGAGCATCTTCGTGGTAGGTGTAGACTGTAGCAAGTCAACTGGTATTAGCGCACGCTAAATGTAAGGACTTGCGTACGCTAGACAGTGTAAGTTACGTACGCTAATGCATGGGCATTACGTACGTAAGCACATGTACGAAGCCAGATAGTAGCCTCTGGAATGCGATAGCGCACGCTAACAAAGTCAGTTAGCGCACGCTAAGGCTGTTGCGCACGCTAAACATAAGGTTTAGCGCACGCTAGTAATATACTTTATAAAAAGGGGCAGAAGGGTGTTATGAAGCATTTCGTCCATTCCTTCCTTGCAGCCGAGAGAGAGTTTTTAGAGAGAAGTTTGAGGTCCCAAACACTGAGAGATGATAATGTAACACCCCAAACTAGGCGGATATTACAGTGCCGTGGAACCCCGACTGGGATCCACCAGGCGAATGAAAAAGGATGAATTACACAGGGTAAATGTAGTACCGAACCACATTACAACATCAATTACTCCGATTAGGAGTTTCATACAACACACCCAGGATAAAATAGAATACATGTGTATCTTATGTGACGATAACATACACAACACTGAATGAAACGAGTATTCAAACGGAATGTCTGCAGCGGAATAAATAAAAGAAACATAAATGACTGAACAAGTGACTGAACAGACTGGGGCCCCTTTCTAGTATCATTGGGACTCCTCGACGTCAGCGTGTTCTCCCCGTGCCTTTGCCTTGCCAAGACACAGAAACAAAATCCCCAAACGGGTCGATTACGTAACAACAATCCTCAAGGGTTGAAAAATACACAATCATGATTTAACTGAAGTTATGAAATATCCTTAGTTATAAATTACGCTGAAGAGGGGTATCATAGTACGCCCGTAGTGTTCTGTGCAAGTGTACAAGACGAATGACCGGACACACCCGTCCTTGTACCTAATTAGTCTCACGGAGGTAATCTGTTACCGTGTGCACAGTCCAATGTATCACTCCCAATACATGGCCATAACGTGCCCGACTAAAAATTCCACACATCCGCACCCGGCGACGCAATATGAACCCAGAAGGTCATATGAACGAGAATGACCGTAATGAATATCAATGAATAAATAATAATCTGACAAAGTCAAGAATGACTCACCGAGATGAGAGTAATAATGAAATGAATGATAGCTCAACGAAAAGATTGGAACCGTCGTTCCTTATGACTGAAGTGATTAATTGACAATAACAAGTTTTAATATGATTAATACAATGATGAATGAGTTATGATTATGAACGATCAACAACAAAAGGTATGAATATCCTTTTAACCGAGTAAGAATTAACTTACTCAATACCGTTGACAATTATCCTTCCACGAACAACGTCCTAATTGAGATATCGGTCGCTCGAACAACCTTGAATTATACAATATCCAACAACTCGTTCAATATACGAATCAAACACGAATATAACGAACTCAAAACGTCGATACGATTAAACTAAGTTCATTGAGGCATTAAAACAAACACGTTGCGTCCAAACTCCGATTGTTTACAATCAAACTTCAATATACCAATATCAAATCCCCCAAGAAGTGTTTCAAACCAACAAAACATCTCCAATATGATCAATAATCCATTATGAATATCCAAAATCGTGATTATAACAACAATTAGCCGAAAATCCCCAATTCCAACTCGATATTCAAGGTGTTCTTGAATAATTCCTCAATAATCCAATGAATCCTTATACAAACTCATAATCATATACATATCCCTTCATATAACATGATTATAACGTCCAAAACATCATATCTCAACACAAAATCGAAGTCCAAAGTGTTGAAGGAATTACCCCTTGAAGATTCAATCACTTCGATCCGAAGAACACGAGTTGAATCGAGTATCCAAGCTTCCCAAATGATTGAAAGTGATGAAAAATACCCACTCAAATGATAATTGATGAAGAAAACTCTTCCTCAAGCTTCTCTCTCTCGTAAAAGGTGGAAAAAAACTGGAAGAAATGAGCTGAAATGCTCAAAAAATGAATTTATAGGGGTTGACTACCCTGCCGGACACGGCCCGTGCCGATCGGCACGGTCGTGTCGCACAGTTGGCCGACAGCTGGCCGACAGGGACTCGACCGTGTCTGCTGACACGGTCGCGCGCAGAGGGCCTTCCGACGTGACCCGTCCGACAAATGACTTCGGCATGACTTCGACCGCGCTGCACGACACGGTCGGGCGTCGGGCGACGATTCTCGCTTATCCGGAAGGGTTCGACTCGGCCGTGCCAAACGACACGCCGAGTCCTCGTGGGCAGATACTTCGCATTTTCCGGACGAGTACGCACGGGCCGTGTCGGACGACACGGCCGAGTTCGTCCGGCAATGATCGCCAATAATCGAAAAATGAGCGGTTGAGCTAAAGCGACCATAACTCCTCGTCGGACTCCGATTGACTCACCGTTTGAACCATTGGAAAGCTAACTCGATGCTCTATAATATTGCAAGATTTAGAATTTTTGGAGTTACCAAAAATTAATGGTGATCTAACAAAGTCGAACTCATATGAGGAAAGTTGAAACGATGAACAATAACGATACAAAACTCGAAGTTTTTACGAGCGGTGAACACGGTGAATGAACATGATTGATGAATGATTATAATTGAGTGAAAATACACCGAGTGACAATTACAGATCGATAATTACTGAATGAAAATGAATGAATTACAACCGGTATTACATACACCCTTAAAAGAGTTTCGTCCCAAACTAAGGGTCAAACAACTCGGGATAACTCTCCCGCATACTATCCTCGGTTCCCAAGTAGCCTCTTCGACTCCGTGTCCGGACCACCGAATCTTGACCAAAGGAATCGACTTATTTCTCAAGCTTGATTCGCCGCTCTAAGACTCGCACAGACGCTCCTCATATGAATGGTCGTCGCGATCTCGATTTCGAATCGCAGATGTGACTCGGGTCGGCAACATACTTTCGCAATCGAGAGACATGAAACACATTATGAATTCGACTCAAAGCCGGAGGTAAAGCCAATCGATAAGCTAACTCGCCTACTCGATCCAAAATTTCAAACGGTCCAATGAATCTTGGACTCAACTTCCCCCGTTTTCCGAAACGGAAAATACCTCGACTCGGGGATACCTTGACCAAAACGTGGTCACCCGTCTCGAACTCTAGTGGTCGACGACGATTATCTGCATATGATTTCGCCGACTGAAATGTCAACATACGACTCTTGATCAAAGCTACCTTCTCTCGGGCGGCTATAAGCATATCGGGTTCGGTGCCGATTGATTCTGACAAGTCATCCCAACACAAGGGAGATCGACAACGACGACCGTACAAGGCCTCGTAAGGTGCCATCTTAATGGAAGCATGCCAACTATTATTATACGTGAACTCGATCAATGGTAGTTGGGCTTCCCAATCGTCCTTCCAATCGAGGACGCATGCCCTCAACATGTCCTCTAATGTCTGTATAGTCCTCTCGATTGTCCGTCTGACCGAGGATGAAAGGCGATCGAGATTGAGTTGAGTTCCCATAGCACGATGAATCGATTTCCAAAAATGAGATACAAATCGTCTGTCACGATCGGAAACAATACTCTTAGGAGTACCGTGCGGTCTTACTATCTCCTTGATGAATAATCGGGCCTCTCTCGGGACCCCACGTATCCTTGATCTCAAGGAAATGAGCTGATTTAGTTAAGCGGTCCACAATCACCCAGATCGTATTCATGCCACGACGACTCGTCGGCAAACTCGTGATGAAATCCATAGAAATGTCTTCCCACTTCCACTGAATAGGAGAGGTTTCGCATACCCGCCGGGCCGATGTTCAATTTTGACTTGTTGGCAAGTTAAGCATCTCGAAACAAATTCCGCGACTTCTCGCTTCATATTACTCCACCGTAATTTTGTTTCAAGTCCTTATACATCTTGCTAGACCGGATGAACAAGAATAAGGGGTAGCATGAGCTTCTCTCAAAATCGAGTTTTTCAACTCGTCATTCGCCGGCACGCACAACCGGTTCTTAAACCTCAAAAGTCCATCCTCGTGGACCACGAATGTGGGCTTTCCCCGAGCCACATCCTCACGAATGCGCAACAATGCCGGGTCCGAACCCGATTCTCCCGATTGCATCCTCAAGAGATGATGAAATCTCTAACATACAAAGTCGTCCCCGAACTCGCCGGCTGCACTCGATCTCGGGTCTAAGGAATTCCTGTTGGAGCTCCTTCTGAATTGTTAAACGAGCAAGCATCTGCTCCTGAACGGACTTACGACTCAAGGCATCGGCGACAACGTTCGCCTTGCCCGGGTGGTAAAGGATCTCAATATCATAATCCTTGATTAGTCCTAACCACCGCCTCTGTCGCATATTTAACTCCTTCTGAGTAAATATATACTTTAAACTTTTATGATCGGTGAATATCTGACAAGTGACGCCATAAAGGTAATGACGCCAAATCTTCAAAGCGAACACCACGGCTGCTAGCTCAAGGTCATTTGTCGGATAATTAACCTCGTAAGGTCTCAACTGCCGTGAAGCATAGGCAATAACCTTCCCGTTCTGCATGAGTACACATCCGAGACCCTGTCCGGACGCATCACTATAAACCACAAATCCTTCCGTCCCCTGCGGCAAGGAAAGTACAGGTGCTGACATTAACCGGCTCTTGAGTTCCTCAAAACTCCGTTGACACGCGTCGGACCACGTGTATTTCTTATCCTTCCGCAAAAGGTTCGTCAATGGTTGAGCAATTTTGGAAAATCCTTCCACAAACCTCCGATAATAACCGGCTAATCCGAGGAAGCTTCGGATTTCCTTAACATTCTTCGGAGGTAACCAATCCTGGATAGCCATGGTCTTCTGAGGATCAACACGCACTCCATCTGATGAAATTACATGTCCGAGAAACGTCACTTCGGACATCCAGAACTCACATTTGGAAAACTTTCCATAAAGTTGCTCTCGTCTCAACACGTCGAGAACCTGATGAAGATGAACCTCGTGTTCCTCTCGGTTACGAGAATAAATCAAAATGTCATCGATGAAGACAACAACAAACCGATCCAAAAAGTCGATGAAAACCCGATTCATTAGCTCCATGAATACCGCATGTGCATTAGTTAGCCCGAACGGCATAACTACGAACTCATAATGACCATAGCGTGTTCGAAACGCCGTCCTCGCGATATTTGACTCTCGAATCCGCAGCTGATGATATCCAGATCTTAAGTCGATCTTGGAAAATACTGAAGCTCCCTGAAGTTGATCCAAAAGGTCATCGATACGGGGTAAAGGATACTTATTCTTGATCGTCACCCTATTCAACTCCCGATAATCGATACACAAGCGAAAAGAACCATCCTTCTTTTTGACAAACAGCACTGGTGCTCCCCACGGGGACGCACTCGGTCGGATATAACCCTTCTCGAACAATTCCTCAAGTTGATCCTTCAACTCTCGCATTTCGGTCGGGGCCATTCGGTACGGTGCCTTCGATATCGGGGACGTACCAGGTTCCAACTCAATCGTGAATTCCACATCCCTCTGTGGAGGCAAACCAGGTAACTCGTCTGGAAATACATCGGCATATTCCCTTACTACTGGAATATCCGACAACATTACTGATGATTCCTCGGTTTTGGTCATATAGCACCAATAACCGACACATCCCCGATCGAGTAATCGCACCGCTTTCATCAAATTAATGACCTTACCGTAGCAGTAGGGATTACCTCCTTGAAATACACATTCAACCCCATCGTCTGAAATGATAGTAATCATACCCTTACGGACACTAATGATGGCATCATGACGATCCATCCAATCAATACCCAAGATGACGTCGTCTCTCGGCAAATCTACCACGATAAGGTCCGCTGGCCATACACGACCATGAAACTGAATAGGACAATCCTGAATCTCACGACACGATGATTCGCCTACCATCGTAGACCAATGACATAAGGCTCACAACTAGTAGCACTACCCGCATTTAGTCTACTCAAACATAATTCGGAAATGAATGAATGCGATGCACCGTATCAAAAAGGGTACACACAGTTGAGATAGAATATCGAGTGTACACGAGATCATTTGGGCCTCGGATCATCGGTCTTCTTCATCTCATAAATCCGGGTTTGCTAGTCCCGCACTGACGCCTCGTCACGACTATGCTCCACCTTTAGTCGCTCCCGCTGCTTTAAACGACGCCGATTGAGTGGCTCGATTCGAACGCTGACCGCCGGGCCTGAGATGACGCTGGAGTAGGTTTGGAGTCCCTACGGCAAAAACGGGCCTTATGCCCAACAATTCCACAATTATGGCATGTGACAGACTGTCTCGGACACTTGGTGCTGACATGACCAAGATCCCCACAGTTATAACAGGTAATGGCCGAACTGGCCGCTCGTGACTGAGATTCCGCGGGTTTAGACATCACAGGAGGTCGCTCAGAAAAAGCAGAGCCCGCACGAGGTTTCTTGAAGGTTGTCTGACCGCCTTCAGACTGATTACGATTCTTCGATTTCTTGCTAGCAGACGAAGGTTGCTGCTTAGCAATAACTGAAGTGATTAATTGACAATAACAAGTTTTAATATGATTAATACAATGATGAATGAGTTATGATTATGAACGATCAACAACAAAAGGTATGAATATCCTTTTAACCGAGTAAGAATTAACTTACTCAATACCGTTGACAATTATCCTTCCACGAACAACGTCCTAATTGAGATATCGGTCGCTCGAACAACCTTGAATTATACAATATCCAACAACTCGTTCAATATACGAATCAAACACGAATATAACGAACTCAAAACGTCGATACGATTAAACTAAGTTCATTGAGGCATTAAAACAAACACGTTGCGTCCAAACTCCGATTGTTTACAATCAAACTTCAATATACCAATATCAAATCCCCCAAGAAGTGTTTCAAACCAACAAAACATCTCCAATATGATCAATAATCCATTATGAATATCCAAAATCGTGATTATAACAACAATTAGTCGAAAATCCCCAATTCCAACTCGATATTCAAGGTGTTCTTGAATAATTCCTCAATAATCCAATGAATCCTTATACAAACTCATAATCATATACATATCCCTTCATATAACATGATTATAACGTCCAAAACATCATATCTCAACACAAAATCGAAGTCCAAAGTGTTGAAGGAATTACCTCTTGAAGATTCAATCACTTCGATCCGAAGAACACGAGTTTAATCGAGTATCCAAGCTTCCCAAATGATTGAAAGTGATGAAAAATACCCACTCAAATGATAATTGATGAAGAAAACTCTTCCTCAAGCTTCTCTCTCTCGTAAAAGGTGGAAAAATCTGGAAGAAATGAGCTGAAATGCTCAAAAAATGAATTTATAGGGGTTGACTACCCTGCCGGACACGGCCCGTGCCGATCGGCACGTCGTCGCATACTTGGCCACGGTGGCGGCCGACAGGACTCGACCGTGTCCTCGCTTGACACGGGTTGGCGCAGAGGGCCTTCCGACGTGACCCGTCCGACAAGCGACTTCGGCATGACTCGGCCGTGCTGCACGACACGGTCGGGCGTGGCCGGGCGCATTTATTCTCGCTTATCCGGAAGGGTTCGACCGGCCGTGCCAAACGACACGGTCGAGTCCTCGTGGGCAGATACTTCGGCATTTTCCGGACGAGTAGCACGGGCCGCGTGTCGGACGACACGGCCGAGTTCGTCCGGCAGTTGATCGCCAATAATCGAAAAATGAGCGGTTGAGCTAAAACGACCATAACTCCTCGTCCGACTCGATTGACTCACCGTTTGAACCATTGGAAAGCTAACTAGATGCTCTATAATATTGCAAAGATTTAGAATTTTTGGAGTTACCAAAAATTAATGGTGATCTAACAAAGTCGAACTCATATGAGGAAAGTTGAAACGATGAACAATAACGATACACAACTCGAAGTTTTTACGAACGGTGAACACGGTGAATGAACATGATTGATGAATGATTATAATTGAGTGAAAATACACTGAGTGACAATTACAGACTGATAATTACTGAATGAAAATGAATGAATTACAACCGGGTATTATAGATAATCTTTAACAAAGATTAATCTGAGGAACATGGATTAAAGTCTTGTTCTTGAAATTATTGATGATTCTTGGAATGAAGTTGATTGTTCTCCTTCATGGTTCGTCTATACAAGGTAATAGTTCTTCACTTTTGGATTTCGTTTGGATTGATTATTGATGTTCTTGAGTTGATGATAATCATATATTCGAGTTGATGAGCATGATAACGAGTTGGATTACCGCATTTAAGTTAGTGTGTTATCAATATATGAGTATTGATATGTTTCGTATGGTTTTGGAAGGAATTCAAGAGATATGTTGATGTAATTCCCTTCTTCAATTCGGATTTTTGATGTTTTGTCGTTGGCTACTTCGTATGGTGACGATTATGGTGGTGCTATTGTGATTCTTGAAGTTATATGAATTGTATGTCGAAGAACATGATGAATAAGTATTTTTAGATCTTAGAACACATCGTATTTTGTCATTTTATGGATCATGAACGTGAATTCGGATAATTCATGTTCTTGAAGAACTATTGAATTATATATGTCATGATTGTTATGAATAAGAACTGGAAATTGGAAAGGTTACGGAATGCATGCCACTGCACAGCATTAGCGCACGCTAAGCTTACTAGCTAGCGCATGCTAACGGGAGCAATTTAGCGCACGCTACGTTATGCGTTTAATGTGCGCTAAATAGGCAGTCAGTGCCGTATTTTCGTGTTTTGATTATGAATTCGTGATGGTTTGATTTGGTTTGTTCTGACCGCGTTTATTCGAGGTTTTTGTTGAACCGTTGAGTTCGATTGGTTAGTTTTGTCGGTTGTTGATTGTTATCGGATATGTGTTATTTGATTACTTCGATAGGTTGAGATTATTGATCGGTGATGTTCGAGTATGTCCATTGTATTGCTTTTGATCGGGGCTGAGGAGCTCGTAGACAAAGGCAATGTGTTCGGTAGAAGCTTCGTGGTATCGGTATCGAGGCAAGTTATTACTTGCTCAGTTATAATGTTTAATGAATGATTTCAGTTTCATTTCGTTTATAATGCATATAACGATGATTATTATTGTGAACTCTGGGTATTTGGATTGGATATCGTTCTTCCGATTCTGGGAGTTAAATCATAATGTACATGATTTATTTCGGTTATTGGTATATTTGGGTATCGAGGATACATTGTGATAAAGATGAGGATTCGAGTATTTGTGGTTCATGATATGTTTGGATCGTCGAGCGTTGTGGATAATCGTCGATGATGATTGGACATCGAGGTTGCTCCCGAAGGACTCGGGGCAAGTATTCCATATTGATTATGGTTTAGTGTTATTTATTTTGGTCTCTTACATTTTCTTTCATGTTGTTGAACATGGAGTCGTCCTAGTAAATTGTCATGTTGTCGTGCATGTTATGTTGTTCATGTTGATGAACGTGTTGATTTGTATATGTGTATGCATATTGTGTTGTTTATGTTGTGTAAATAATCCGATGGGATTATGAGGATCTATGCTGAGGGCGCTGGATCGAATGTCCACCATGCGTTGGTTCGACGGGATCATCATGGGGATCTATGCTGAGGGCGCTGGATCGTTGGACAGGTTTTCCACCATGCGTTGGTTCGACGGGATCATCATGGGGATCTATGCTGAGGGCGCTGGATCGTTGGATTACCAGTATTGTGTTGATGAAATCTTGTGAATTTGCATCATTGATTTTATCATGTGTTGTTATTCACATGTGTATTGTTGGTTATCCACCTTATGATGATCTAATAGGATCATCAAGGGGATCTATGCTGAGGGCGCTGGATCGTCGGATTTCCATTGAGTATACATCATTGTTATTGTTGTGAGCATATTGACGTGGTCATATGAGTATGCATTTGTAGGTCTTGTGTTAGGACCGTGTCCGTATTGCATTGATCTGATCTCGGATTAGACTGATATGATTGTCGTGGCACATCATATCCCGAGGTATGTTCCGTATTTCCTTGGTATTTGTCTTTGATGGACAATCGGTTATCGTCTTGGGATTTGATGATGTTATTCGATGGATCGTATTGGTCAGAAATGGTATATTTCCGTATCGTGAGTTGATGATGATAGTTTGAGAATCTTGAGTATTGTTTGAGGTACAATATAGATATTATGTTCGAGTTTATTGGTTAATCGAGTCCGAGATGCGAACTGTGATAATGATTATTCTGATGAGAATTACTCGAGTAAGTAAAGTTATGACGGTAAGATTACGTTGGTCGTATTCTTATGTTGTATTCTCATTGGTATGTAATTATTAATGTATTGTGACGGTTATCATTGTTGGATATTATGGCTGACCCCGTCGTGGGATTTCTTTTACGGTTCTTGGATTATCGAGCTTGTAGCGGTCGTGAAGAGATGAGCTTCCCGGAGGATACTGGCTAGGACGTGTTTTGTGCTTTGAGTTTCTTGATTGGTTCTTGTATTCCGCTGCTAGAGTATCTTTATGGTTGGTCTTTTTCCGCTGCGTGAGTATTTTGAAGTGCTCTTTTGGTATCTGGTAACTGAGATTACTTTGGAAATCATTTTCTAAACTTTTGTGTGTCGGCTGTTTGGCCTTGCGATTTCAAATGAGTTTTTACGACGGTTTTTGTTAAATGGATTTTATAAACCTTTGTGCATTTTTAAAGATAGTACCGTTTTTGGCCTCTTGGGCATTTGTAAATGTTTGTGAAAAATTCTTTTAGCCTTGTGGGTTCCATCTCGGGGCCCACGGCGCTGTAATATTTCCGGTTAAATCTGGGGGTGTTACAAGTTGCAACATGGAGCGACGAAGATCCCGATGAAGATTTTTTAAATCAAAATAATCTCGCGCTCATGGCCCGAAGTTCATTCGACGCCGATTATCAAAATGCTTTAAAAGAAACTAAATCCCTTCAATTTAAAAACAAATCATTGGAAAATTAAAATTCCAAAATTCTAGAAAAGGGAAAATTTGTCGAGATCGATCATTCAAAATGCATTGAAAACGAGAATATTTTAAAGAATGATCTTGTTAAAATTCAAACGGAGCTCAAAAATTTAACGAAGAAATTCTCTCGAAAACGAGAAATTTGAAAATATGCTCTCGGTTCAAAAATACACTTTAAATAAAGAGGGGTTAGGATTCAAACCACGTTTTAAAAATGAATCCGTAAATTTCAAAATACCCCGGTGTGAAAAATGTTTGAAAATTGGGCACCATATTTCAAACTGTAAGAGCCCTAGACGGACGATTAAAATTAAATAAATTTGGGCTCCTAAAGGAACAGTTATTCCTAATATCGTCTATGTCTCAAAACAAAAACCAACTATAGGTTGGATCCCCAAAATTATTCCTAATATATGTTTGATATTTTACTCAGGGAGAGTATATTTTTAATGAGATAATATTTTCAGGGGGAGTTTTTACCTGTATCATGCATATTATTTATCCTTTTGGTATCCTCTATATTTTTTGCACTTTTTGCTGAATACAAAAAGGGTGGGAAGAAGGTGAATCGGATAAAATGAAAGGAGGAGAAAAATACAAATCGAAGAAGTCAAAAAAGAAAAGAAAGCATACAAAAAGGGGGAGAAATGAAGGAGTTGAAAAATTGAAAAATGAAATGCGAAGTAGTCGAAAATGACAGAAAAAGAAAAGGATTGGAGAAACTAACGAAACGATCAAAGCCGAAAACTTTGATTCGTATAAATATACATATACATATATTTTTACCTTTCAGGTTTTATCCAATTCAAGAGTTGTTTTGTAATCATCAAAAAGGGGGAGATTGTTGAAATATTTATTCCACATATTAATAAATTATGTTTTGATGATTAAGTTGCTAAATAAAACAAAACAACATAAAGGCGAAGCAAAACGACGAGGCAGACAAAGACGCAAAAAGTTGCAATCTGGACTGCATTAGCTCACGCAAGCCACTACACGTTAGCGCACGCTAACGGGAAGTCATCTGCATATCAGCCAAGTTCAAAGTTACCTGAAGTGAAGTTAGCTGATGAGGTAGCGCACGCTACATATAGTCATTAACGCACGCTATCGAAGGATTGTTACCGTTGTGAAGATATTCAAACACAGAATGACGCATGCAATGAAGTCAGTATTAGCGCACGCAAGGAATGATATTTAGCGCACGCTAAATATCAGTTTGAATTCTAGTCAATCAGAACGTTGGGAAAAGCAGGTCAAAGCCAGCATATCAAACGGATACTTTGACAAATGAAGGCAACGGGTATATTGCTTAGCGCACGCTATAATGTATTATTAACGCACGCTAAAGCAAGAGTATAACGTACGTAAGGAAGAAGGCATAACGTACGTAAGAAAAGAAACGAAGCCACTGGACTGAAACTGGGAACAGTCTAGCGCACGCTACATGCACGCTAAAGAGAAAGCATAGCGCACGCTATTTAGTCAAAACAGACTAACGGCTAGTTTGGTGGATGAAGGCTATAAATACCACATCTTTGGTATTATTCCATATAACAACTCCAAGCAATCAAGACATTGATCTTATATTCATATACTTACATTGTTGTTGTGATATTGAGCTTATATTGTTAGTTTGAGTGTTTATACATTCAACATTATACACAAGAGGTAAAAGAAAAGATACGATTGTATTCGGTGTTATTAGGATCAAGGATCCGGCATTGTTAGAATCGCAATCGCTATCTTAGTGAGGTTTATCTAGTACCAATAGAAAGCTACAGTGGTTGATTCCTTATCCAATAGAAGAGGAAAAACGGTTTTACTCGGACCAATAGAAGACGAGCTTGTAACGGTAATCCCTCGACCGATAGAAGAGAGGCGTAGAGGTTTTGATCTTAATCCTAAAGAAAAAGATACATCAAGAGAGGACGTAGGCTTCGTTAATAGCCGAACCTCTATAAATCCTTGTGTGATTTATTTTCCGTAATTTATTTACGCTTCCGCACAAACGGCGCAAATATCCGATTTTATACCAACAATTGGTATCGGAGAGGTACTCCAATACGCGGCTTAACATCCAAGGAGAATATCCAAAATGGCGTTTCAAATGGCTCCAGTCGAAGGCCTTGCTCTCAACCGACCACCATTTTTTGGTGGATCGAATTTCATGACTTGGAAGAAGAAAATGTCTATTTTCATCCGAGCTTACGATATAGAATTATGGAAGGTGATATGCCTTGGTCCCAAAATTCCTACGAACTCAAACGGAACAATCAAAACCGTTGAAGAGTATGATGATGCGGATTGGAAAAACGACCACTATAATTGCAAAGCTACGCAATTATTATACTGTGCTTTAAATCCGGAAGAACACAACCGGATATCATCGTGTGATAGTGCCAAAGAAATCTGGAAAATGTTTGAGGTAACACACGAAGGTACGTCTCAAGTCAAAGAGACGAAGATAAACATGCTCCTTCACAATTATGAATTATTCCAAATGAAGGACTGTTGCGATTTTTCTTGAACGCAAGTGCACGTTATCGTATACAAGTAATAAAGTGATGAGTGAGTATCGTTCCCACGAGGATTGAATCACTAACTACCGATTTTTATGTATTCTAGTTTTATTTGAACAATCGAACTTGGGTTTTTCAATTAATTACTAAAAGAATTAACAAAAGATTAAACAGTAAAAACGATAGCTTCAAGAAAGAGAATCAAATGATGAATAAGTCTAGGATTCTGAATCCACCTCGGTTTATCCGAATTTACTCTCGATTATATGAAGTTAATGATTTTCCCAATTTATTGAAGGCGAAGATTGCTAATATACTCTACCGCCTCTCCCGAGGTCAATAGATTTTTCTAAAGGCGAATAACGCACTCTATCCCTAGGTGAATTGATTCGTCAATAGGCAAAAAGGATAAAATCTCCAAAAGGCCACGTAGTTCCTATGAGTATATTCCTATCTCACAGAATAAAACGGTCCTCACCAATAGTTCCTCACCAACTCTCCTCTCCCGATTCGAATTGAATGATTAAAACAATACAACTATTGGCCAGATAATTGAAAGCATTAAACACGATTGGGAAAACTCAACAAAAAGGGAATTAATGAGATAATCTCAAGCAAATCCGTCAAAACGTAGGTTTCATCAAAATCCTAGATTAGGGTTTTAGCCTGACATGCTAATTAATGAAAATACAGAATTAATAAATAGAAGCATGAAAATCAAACGCAGATGAAGAGCTCGGATTCCTCCGTTCTTCTGGCTTCCGCCCTCTGCCCTTGATCTCTTCTGCTTCTCTCGTCTGCGATAGTCTTCTGTGTTCCTCCTTTTCCCAAGCCTCCAAAGATTTCAAGATTCTCAGATTCCAAGATTCCCCGATGATTAATTAGGGTCTTAAACCCTTATTTATAGCCCTGCACAGTCTCCAAATCGCGTCCGTGTGAGTAGGTCGAGAACTGGCTTCAAAACGGCCCAAATCCGCGCGGAGCACACCAAAACCGCTAATTGTGCCGCGGCTCACTTAATCTGTGCCGCGGCACATAGCGTGTAATTTAAACCTGGGCGCTGTGTGTTACGTCTGGGCCGCGGCTCACCTGGACTGTGCCGCGGCACAGAGTACTGTCTACTCTGGTGCCCGCTGGTTGCCTTCCTGTGCCGCGGCCCACTTGCCTTGTGCCGCGGCCCACGGCCAAAATTCGCCGTTTTCGCCCGTTTCGCCTCGTTTTATCTTCCGGACTCCAATTTCCTGACAAACATACAAGATTAAGGCATTAAGAGCTCATTTATGCAAATTTACTCGCCAAAATAATACTAAATAATGATAAATAAGCGTATAAAAATACGCCTAACAAATACCCCCAAACTTAAGCCTTTGCTTGTCCTCAAGCAAAAAGAATTAATTTCAACAAAAAAATCTCGTGAATAATCGTGCAACTCGTAGTGCTCAACCTAATCAATACTATCCTGAAATTCTCTCTGAATAATACGAGTATCGTAATAGCGAGCTACACTCAGAACACTGATTCCACAAAGTGACCAAGTTCAGTCCTAATCACTCGTTCATGAAGAAAATCCAGCTCAAACATTAACAAACGTGAATCAAATCTACCGTCAATATGAAAGGTTAAAATAAACGAGCTAAATTCGCCCCGTTCCACAGTCTAATGGCAAAATTTTCACGAGTTTCATAAAAAAAATCCTCGAACAGTATTCCCTTATATATATATGCTCAAGAAATTGATTCGAGTTGACCACTAGGTTCGGATCTCGGGATGTTTCATCGGGATAATCCTAGGGTGGAACTTCCATTCTCATGTATTGGGAAACCGTTTGACGTAAAAGACACTCATGGGGCACATGGATGCTTCTAGTTACTAAGTTCCCCTCCACAGCGGAGAAACAACTCGAAAAGCTAATTCCCGCATGTCCGAATCAAGGTCGCTGTTTTACGCGAGAGTAAACAACGGGTCACGCGAATACCCCCGGTTACTAGGCTCCCTATCATCGGCACATGCGAAATTTCTAAATCACTAGTCTAATCCGGGTCGTCGTTTTATACGAGAGTAAACAACGGGTCACGTGAATACCCCCGGTTACTAGATTCCCATCATAGAACAAAAATACCTCGACTTTTGGGAAAAACTGACCGCCTCTAAACTCAAACTAAGCGCCAACACGACTTATGTAACTGGACGACTAGATAACCGAAAAATGTAACCAAACGTATCGACGATGATTTTAAAACACGTATGTATCCTCTCTTATCCGCTAAGGTCTCTACAAAAATGAAGAAAATTTCGGACCTAAATGAAGACTTAGCAGAAACAGAAATCACTGACTACAACCCGACTAAAACTCGACCGTTTCTTCAGAGAGAAAAATAGTGTCGTAACATCAGTATTACACAAATAGAAGCACGAAAAATTCACGAATAAGAGTAAAATCAAGACAAGCAAGGCTATCGACAAAAATAACGCAAAGTAATGAAAAGTGCAACAAAATCAGTACAGCAATGAATGTAGCAACAGAAAGTAAACCCCCCCAAACTTAGGACGTACATTGACCTCAATGGACAGAATATAGTATGTAATAAAAGTAAAAGGTCAAGTACTCCCCTACAATCCTCTCATGAACTGGTGCCAGCATCATCCGGCAAGCTTGCACGCTTCTCGACTGCATCATGCGGAGCGTGAATAAATGAGCTTGCATCATCAAAGAGGAAGTTAAGTACGAGCTCTCAAGTTTAACATGATGTAAGGGTTGGGGACAATGTAATTCGATAAAATGATTCGTTGCATATAATTTGAAAATGCTTGTCTTACCAATTTTTCATTGCTGCAATTTATCAAACACTTGGTATGCACAAGTTAAAATGAAGAACAAGAATTTTAATGGTTAACTCCAAATCCCAAAAATAATAACACAGATCATAGCCATGAAAAACGACAACTAACATCACCAATTCGTTCATAATTACCAATTCCATCACAATCAAATACCAAATTCCCCATATTCCAACTCCATTTTAGAGAAAATATTGAAGAACAACTAGCAACATATAACTTCAATTCACTTTTCAAATCATGTATCACTTATGCTTAAGAGATCGAGATTTACCTGAAGAATTTGAGAAGAGGACTAAGAGAAGGGTATCGACCGACCTCATTGTGTGAAGGAAGGAAGGAAGGAAGGAGCCTTGTGCTGGCCGATCAAATGCATGAAGTATACCTGGGCATTCTTATATTGCGACGGGGGCCGCGGCACAACATAAGTGAGCCGCAGCCCAGAGTACAGTCGACCTCGGACTATTTTGTAATACAGCCGGGTGCCGCGGCTCAGTTTAGGCGTGCCGCGGCTCAACGTGTTAGTGTGTCGCGGCTCATCTGGTTCATGCCGCGGCACAGAGTACAGTCTCCTGGGCGTTTCTTGAACATTTGGTGTGCCGCGGCTCAGGGAATGTGTGCCGCGGCTCAGTGACCTGGTGTGCCGCGGCTCACTAAGATCGTGCCGGCGGCACATCGTACAGTTTGTTTGGCCATGTTTCATCAACTGGTGCGTGTCGTGGCTCACTCTTATTGTGCCGCGGCCCATCATTGATTTCCTCCCCTGGGGTGATTCCTGCACAAAATTTTTAAACGAAAACGTCAAGACGAGAGGGATAGACGGATCAAAGAAAAATGACAACAAATAAAGACTCTAAAAACATGCAAGAAGACAATAAAGATTCTACAACTAATACTCGGGTTGCCTCCCGAGAAGCGCTAAGTTTATAGTCTTCAGCCGAACTTTTCTCGCGTTCATCCGGCGGTGGATAAGACGACACTTGTTTTCTGCGTGTCTATTGGATTTCCCAAGTATGCCTTCAACCGTTGTCCATTAACTTTGAATTTTCGGTCATCTTTTTGTACTTCTACCGCACCATGTGGGAACACTTGAACTACGGTGAACGGTTCCGACCATCGTGAACGCAATTTCCCGGGAAATAACTTTAAGCGAGAATTAAATAGCAACACCTCTTGTCCCGGGACAAACTCTCTCTGCGTGATGTGCTTATCATGCCAAGTCTTTGTCCGCTCCTTATAAAGTTTCGCATTTTCGTATGCGTCGTGGCGAATTTCTTCCAACTCGTTCAGCTGCAAACAATGCTTTTCACCAGCAGATTTCAGATCAAAGTTTAGTTTCTTTATCGCCCAGTAAGCACGATGTTCCATTTCTACGGGTAAATGGCAACCTTTTCCATAAACCAATCTGTAGGGCGACATTCCGATAGGTGTTTTATACGCAGTCCGGTACGCCCAAAGTGCATCATCGAGTTTAAACGACCAATCTTTTCGAGACGAGCTGACCGTCTTTTCTAGAATCCACTTCAGCTCTCGATTTGATATCTCGACTTGACCGCTCGTCTGAGGATGGTATGTTGTAGCAACACGATGAGTGACTCCGTATTTTCTCAAAACCGCATCAAGAAATTTGTTGTCGAAGTGTGACCCACCATCACTGATAATAGCACGTGGAGTCCCAAAACGTGTGAAGATATATTGTTTTATAAACTTGATTACGACATTGGACCCATTCGTAGGTAGTTCCACCGCTTCAACCCATTTTGAGACATAGTCTACGGCTACCAAAATATAGAGATTCTTATTTGATGGAGGAAATGGACCCATGAAGTCGATTCCCCATACATCGAAAAATTCAACTTCAAGTATGGTGTTCAGCGGCATTTCGTGTCATCTTGAGATGTTTCCCGTCCGTTGACACCGATCACACGCGGACACAAAGGAGTGAGCATCCTTGAATAGTGATGGCCAATAGAACCCCGATTGTAAGACCTTCGCCGCTGTTCTATTTCCACTAAAATGTCCACCGTAGGGTGATGCATGGCAATGGTTTAGCACACTGTGGATTTCCTCATCCGGAATACATCTACGAATGATTTGATCGGGGCATCTCTTGAATAGCAAAGGATCGTCCCACAAATAATACTTAGCGTCTGAGATTAGCTTCTTCTTTTGATGGCGTGAGAGGTCGTTTGGAATTGTTTTACTTGCCAAGTAGTTCACTAGATCAGCATACCAAGGCGCGTGTTTTGAACCCAACTTGTAGAGCTGCTCGTCGGGGAAGGTTTCCATGATTTGTGGCTGACTTTCTCCCTCCTCAAGGGAACTCTCTAATCGTGAAAGGTGATCGGCTATAACATTTTCAGTCCCTTTCTTGTCCCGAATATCCAAGTTGAATTCTTGAAGGAGAAGCACCCACCGAATCAACCTTGGTTTAGCATCATTCTTCTCCAAAAGGTATTTTATTGCTGAATGGTCGGTCCACACTATCACTTTCGTTCCCAACAGATACGCCCGGAATTTATCGAATGCAAAGATCACCACCAACAATTCCTTTTCCGTTGTGGCATAATTTCTTTGGGCGTCATCGAGTGTTCGGCTCGCATAGTATATGACATGGAACACCTTCCCTCGTCTCTGTTCCAAAACAGCCCCAATGGCAAAGTCGCTTGCATCACACATTAACTCAAACGGAAGGTCCCAGTCCGGAGCGACTATCACCGGTGCCGTGCTTAGAGCTTTCTTCAATAAATCGAAACTTTCTTTACACGACTTGTCAAAATTAAATGGAACATCCTTCATGAGTAGATTGCACAGCGGCTTCGTGATCTTCGAAAAATCTTTAATAAATCGGCGATAGAAACCGGCATGTCCCAAAAAACTTTTAATCCATTTGATCGAAGTAGGCGGAGGCATCTTCTCAATTGTTTCGATTTTCGCCTGGTTGACTTCAATTCCATGTGAGGATATTCGATGGCCAAGCACTATGCCCTCCTGTACCATAAAATGACACTTCTCCCAATTCAAGACTAAATTTGTCTCTTCGCATCTTCTCAAGACTTTCTGCAAATTTTTCAAACAAATGTCAAACGAATCTCCAAAAACAGAAAAATCATCCATAAAAATCTCAATACACTGCTCTACCATGTCAGAAAAAATAGCCATCATACACCGTTGAAAAGTAGTCGGCGCATTACATAATCCAAAAGGCATGCGCCTATAAGCGAAAATGCCGTAAGGACATGTAAACGTCGTTTTCTCTTGGTCTTCGGGGGCTATATAAATCTGATTATACCCCGAGTAACCATTGAGAAAGCAATAGAAATCGTGTCCGGCTAATCTATCTAACATCTGATCAATAAAAGGTAAGGGGAAATGATCTTTTCTAGTGGCCTTATTTAATTTCCTATAATCTATGCACATACGCCACCCCGTGACAATCCTAGTGGGAATTAATTCATTATTATCATTGAACAACCGTTATCCCACCCTTCTTCAACACAACTTGGACCGGACTTACCCACTTGCTATCAGAAATCGGAAAGATCATACCTGCGTCGAGGAGTTTTAAAACCTCGACTTTTACCACCTCCTTCATGTTTGGATTCAACCGGCGTTGATGCTCCACGGATGGTTTGTAGTCTTCCTCCATCAAAATCTTGTGCATGCAAATTGACGGGCTGATCCCCTTAATATCCGCAATAGACCATCCAAGAGCAGATTTGTACTCCCTCAAAACTCTCAATAATTTCGCCTCTTGATCCCCCGCTAAAGTGGCCGAAAGAATAACTGGAAGGGAGTCGTCGGGCCCCAAAAATCCATATTTTAAATGAGGTGGTAGCTTCTTGAGTTCCAACTTTGGAGGCTTTTCGATTGATGGGACTGGTCGAGTTGGTGAACTTCCGAGCTCCTCAAATGGTTGACGAATGAAAATTGGCGGGGAAGCATCCATGTGGCGTACGTAGGCTGCATGCTCTGCATTTAGTTCGGAAACAGCCCCAATCAAAACGGACTCCAATGGATCGGGTGGATAATTCTCTCGAAATGCTCTACTCACGCACGCGTCAATGACGTCAACTTGGAAACAATTTTCAGCATCACTCGGATATTTTACGGATCGAAAGATATTGAACGTTACTTGCTCCTCTTGAACACTTAGAGTCAGCTTCCCCTTTTCCACATCGATCAAAGTTCGGCCGGTTGCCAAAAATGGTCTTCCCAGGATAATTGGGATATCTTGATCTTCCTCCATGTCGAGCACAATAAAATCGGCTGGAAAGATAAATTTGTCAACCTTTACTAACACGTCCTCTATTACTCCCCTCAGATATTTGATGGACCTATCGGCCAATTGTAAGGACACCGTCGTCGGCTTGGCTTCCCCAATATCCAGCTTTTTAAAAATAGAAAGGGGCATAAGGTTTATGCTGGCTCCGAGATCGCATAGGGCTCTTTCAAAAGATGAATTTCCAATGATGCAAGGGATGGTAAAACTTCCCGGATCTCTCAATTTAGGTGGGAGCTTCTTTTGTAAAATAGCACTGCACTCCTCCGTTAATGCGACCATCTCATATTCCTCGAGCTTTCTTTTGTTTTACAAGACTTCTTTCATGAATTTTACAGAACTCGGCATTTGTTCCAACGCGTCGGCAAATGGAATGTTTATGTGCAATTTCTTGAAGACGTCGAGGAACTTTGAAAATTGCTTGTCTAGCTTTTGCTTTTGGAAACGCTGTGGGAATGGGATTTGAGGAGTGGGCTGAGTAGTCGATACTTCCTTTGGCTTGGGCGCCTCATCTTTTTTCCTTCTCACTTTGCTCGATCGGCTGCTCTTTGTTATTGATAGGCTGCCCTTTCAACTCCTTTCCACTTCGTAATTCGATTGCTTGCACGTTTTCCTTGGGTTTCATTTCGGCTGCGCTGGGCGATGCACCTTGAGATCGAGAAGACAATAGATTAGCAATCTGCCCCATTTGTGTTTCTAGGTTTCGGATGGAGGTAGAATGATTTTGGAGGGTCGTTTCGGTGCGGGTCATGAATTGGCTCGTGTTAGCCGCCAATTGAGCAAGAGCATCTTCCAATGATACCTTTGGTGATTGAGGGGGCTGCTGTGGGTGCTGCGCGAATTGAGCTTGTGGAGGTTTTAAAGCTTGCCCGTTCCTCCACGAAAATTTTTGGTGATTTCTCCACCCTTGATTATAAGTGCTGGGGTAAGAGTTATTTTGTCGATTTCCGTTTCCCACGAATTGAGCTTGCTCCATCGGATGTTGCTCCAAAGGGTTCCCGACTTGGCACTCCGCGCTAGGATGCGATCCGTTACACCAATTGCAAGACTCAACGGTAACGGGGGAAGGAGCATGCGTAAATGCTTGAAGATGCTGAGTCAAGGCGGCGACTTGAGCTGACAATGTAGATATCGGGTCATTACTCGAAATTTCCATCACTCGCTTCGGCGTTATTCGTTCGGATGGCCATTAATAAGCATTAGCGGCCATAGCTTCCAACAACGAGTGTGCTTCAGCCATCGTCTTTCCCATCAAAGCTCCACCGGCGGCTGCATCCACGAGAGTGCGTGTGGAAGCACTCAAACCATTGTAGAACGTCTGAATTTGAAGCCAGTCCGGAAGGCCGTGATGTGGGCATCTCCGTAACAAATCTGTGTATCGCTCCCACGCCTCGTGGATCGATTCCATATCATACTGACCAAAGGTGGTGATCTCGTTTCTCAATCTCGCCGTCTTAGAAGGTGGGAAGAATTTAGCAAGGAAGGCTTGCGCTAACTCTGCCCATGTTGTGATCGACCCCGGCGGTAAGGAATTCAGCCAAAATTTCGCTTTATCCCTCAAAGAGAAAGGGAGAAGCCGTAATCGGATAGCATCGTCGGTGACACCATTGTTCTTGAACGTGTCACAAATCTCAAGAAAAGAAGCAATATGTGCGTTGGGATCATCATTCGGCAATCCACAGAATTGGCTCGCCTGCACCATCTGAATAATTGCAGGCTTGATTTCGAAGTTGTTTGCCTGAATGGTGGGACGCCGAATCCCCAAAAAATTAGCATTAATCTGCGGCATAGCATAATCTCTAAGAGCCATTTCCGGTTGAGCTTGCTGCACAATATTATTTCCTCCTTGAATTTCGATATTTTCGGCCATGGTCACTATCGTCTGTAACTCTCATTTCTCCTTCTTGTTCCTTCGAAGAGTGCGCTCGAGTTCGGTATCCAAAGGTAGTAGGCCTTCGTTACCGAATTTTCTCATGCACTATGCGAAAAATCCTGAAAGGAAAAACAGATAAATAAATAAAATTAAATACACGAAAATAAGTAAATAAAAACGTTCAAACTAAGACTAGAAATACTTAAATCGATATTAGCAAAAATTTCAGTCCCCGGCAACGGCGCCAAAAACTTATTGCGATTTTTCTTGAACGCAAGTCACGTTATCGTATACAAGTAATAAAGTGATGAGTGAGTATCGTTCCCATGAGGACTGAATCACTAACTACCGATTTTTATGTATTCTAGTTTTATTTGAACAATCGAACTTGGGTTTTGCAATTAATTACTAAAAGAATTAACAAAAGATTAAACAGTAAAAACGATAGCTTGAAGAAAGAGAATCAAATGATGAATAAGTCTAGGATTCTGAATCCACCTCGGTTTATCCGAATTTACTCTCGATTATCTGAAGTTAATGATTTTTCCAATTTATTGAAGGCGAAGATTGCTAATATACTCTACCGCCTCTCCCGAGGTTAATAGATTTTTTTAAAGGCGAATAACGCACTCTATCCCTAGATGAATTGATTCATCAATAGGCAAAAAGCATAAAATCTCCAAAAGGCCACGTAGTTCCTATGAGTATATTCCTATCTCACATAATAAAACGGTCCTCACCAATAGTTCCTCACCAACTCTCCTCTCCCGATTTGAATTGAATGATTAAAACAATACAACTATCGGCCAGATAATTGAAAGCATTAAACACGATTGGGAAAACTCAACAAAAAGGGAATTAATGAGATAATCTCAAGCAAATCCGTCAAAACGTAGGTTTCATCAAAATCCTAGATTAGGGTTTTAGCCTCACATGCTAATTAATGAAAATACAGAATTAATAAATAGAAGCATGAAAATAAAACGCAGATGAAGAGCTCGGATTCCTCCGTTCTTCTGGCTTCCGCCCTCTGCCCTTGATCTCTTCTGCTTCTCTCGTCTGCGATAGTCTTCTGTGTTCCTCCTTTTCCCAAGCCTCCAAAGATTTCAAGATTCTCAGATTCCAAGATTCCCCGATGATTAATTAGGGTCTTAAACCCTTATTTATAGCCCTGCACAGTCTCCAAATCGCGTACGGTGAGTAGGTCGAGAACTGGCTTCAAAACGGCCCAAATCCGCGCGGAGCACACCAAAACCGCTAAGTGTGCCGCGGCTCACTTAATCTGTACCGCGGCACATAGCGTGTAATTTAAACCTGGGCGCTGTGTGTTACGTCTGGGCCGCGGCTCACCTGGACTGTGCCGCGGCACAGAGTACAGTCTACTCTGGTGCCCGCTGGTTGCCTTCCTGTGCCGCGGCTCACTTGCCTTGTGCCGCGGCCCACGGCCAAAATTCGCCGTTTTCGCCCGTTTCGCCTCGTTTTAGCTTCCGGACTCCAATCTCATGACAAACATACAAGATTAAGGCATTAAGAGCTCATTTATGCAAATTTACTCACCAAAATAATACTAAATAATGATAAATAAGCGTATAAAAATACGCCTAACAAGGACGACGAATGCATCTCGATTATGCTCGACCGATTTTCGGTCATCACTAATGGATTAGCATGTTTCGGAAAACCACTTTCGAGTAGTGAGAAAGTAAAGAAAATTCTCCGATCACTACCTCGAGAATGGGACGGTACGGTTACGGCAATAATGGAATCTAAAGATTTAAATAATCTTGATTTTAGTGCTCTCATTGGTTCCCTTATCAACTACGAGATTGTTCTAAAATCTCGGAATGCCAAACCGAAACCGAAGGAGAGGTCGATAGCCATGAAGGCTAAAATATCGAGAAAGAAAGAAGAAATCCCGGTGGACGAAAGCGACGAAGAATCGGCATATTATGCCAAGAATATTAATAAGTTCCAACACTTATTAAACCGGAGGAAGAAGGACATTCAAGCGGGCGAATCTAAGAAATTCGACAACACCTGTCGATTATGTGGTAAACCAGGCCAATTTGCTAAGAACTGTCGAGTAAAACAAAAGGAAGTCTTAATTGCAACATGGAGCGACGAAGATCCCGATGAAGATTTTTTAAATCAAAATAATCTCGTGCTCATGGCCCGGAGTTCATTCGACGACAGCGATGTCGAAATCCAAGTAAGTAACTCTTACGACGAACTTTTTGAAGCATTCGAGTTATTACATACCAATTATCAAAATGCTTTAAAAGAAACTAAATCCCTTCAATTTAAAAACAAATCATTGGAAAATGAAAATTCCAAAATTCTAGAAAAGGGAAAATTTGTCGAGATCGATCATTCAAAATGCATTGAAAACGAGAATATTTTAAAGAATGACCTTGTTAAAGTTCAAACCGAGCTCAAAAATTTAACGAAGAAATTTTCTCTCGGAAACGAGAAATTTGAAAATATGCTCTCGGTTCAAAAATACACTTTAAATAAAGAGGGGTTAGGATTCAAACCACGTTTTAAAAATGAATCCGTAAATTTCAAAATACCCCGGTGTGAAAAATGTTTGAAAATTGGGCACCATATTTCAAACTGTAAGAGCCCTAGACAGACGATTAAAATTAAATAAATTTGGGCTCCTAAAGGAACAGTTATTCCTAATATCGTCTATGTCTCAAAACAAAAACCAACTATAGGTTGGATCCCCAAAATTATTCCTAATATATGTTTGATATTTTACTCAGGGAGAGTATATTTTTAATGAGATAATATTTTCAGGGGGAGTTTTTACCTGTATCATGCATATTATTTATCCTTTCGGTATCCTCTATATTTTTTGCACTTTTTGCTGAATACAAAAAGGGGGAGAAGAAGGTGAATCAGATAAAATGAAAGGAGGAGAAAAATACAAATCGAAGAAGTCGAAAAAGAAAAGAAAGCATACAAAAAGGGGGAGAAACGAAGGAGTTGAAAAATTGAAAAATGAATTGCGAAGTAGTCGAAAATAACAGAAAATGAAAAGGACTGGAGAAACTAACGGAACGATCAAAGCCGAAAACTTTGATTCGTATAAATATACATATAGATATATTTTTACCTTTCAGGTTTTATCCAATTCAAGAGTTGTTTTGTAATCATCAAAAAGGGGGAGATTGTTGGAATATTTATTCCACATATTAATAAATTATGTTTTTATGATTAAGTTGCTAAACAAAACAAAACAACATAAAGGCGAAGCAAAACGACGAGGCAGACGAAGACGCAAAAAGTTGCAATCTGGACTGCATTAGCGCACGCAAGCCACTACACGTTAGCGCACGCTAACGGGAAGTCATCTGCATTGTTGTGTCCAGAATTACACTCTCCGACCGGAGATCGCCTCAGAGATCGGGCGACCTAGCCACTGCCGAGCAGCCGAGGCAGAACTGCCGACCAGCGACCAGGCGGCCTAGCCTTAGCCCGGGAGCCAAGATAGATCTACCGACCGAAGGTCCCAGGACAAGTCCCGGTTCCGAGCGATCGACATCTAAGACGATCATCTCTCGGTACTTGGCGATCGACTCCTAGTGGCCGACTAGCAGATGACCATCTCCCGGTACTTGCCGACCGACCCTTGGCGACTGACCGATGCCGACCCTCAGCAACTGGCCGATGCCGACCTCTGGTGACCGGCTAGAGACGACTGCCTCATGCCGATCAGAGCCGATAGTCATCCAGTCGGCAAAGGCCGAGCCTCAGGACAGACCCCACGTGCAGCGCCAAGACAAGATTCGCATATCACGGATCGTTGACCACAGCCTGTCAGCATCCGTCCACCAGCCGACAGGCCCGCCGAAAGTTGTCACTAGGACCGCATGTGACAGTGACTCCGGACGCGTGCTGGCTCCTCATTGGACCGCACAGCTGGCTGCCAGCAGCTGCCTTGGACTTTAGGCACACTGCCCATGTGACCTTGAGGACGATCGCCCCATTATTATAATGGCCGGAAGACGATCGCCCGCTAGGAAACAAAGCTCCTCTGCCCCTATAAATAAGAGGCAGCCTGCACTTGGATTTCCACGGAGCATTATCGCGATTTCAACATACAATACACAGCACTTGGCTTTCTCCAACTCTTGGCAACAGCTATCTTTCGGTACTTTCTTCTCCCGGCCTCTCTCATCAAGAAGACGATCGGCAGGGACAAAGAACACCGAGCTTCGCTCAAGAGCCGGATTAACAGAGTCTTTTTACACTCATTGTACTTAGATTCTCACATTAATACTTGTATCCACGAATATTTGTATTAATAACATCTCGCGAGAGCATTCAAGCCCGGGCCTAACAAACCCGGCAAATCTTGTGTTATTCATATTCTCTCGGAAGTGCTCCCGCAAATTTTGTTTGTTGTCCGTTCATTCCAGCAGTATTTAATCTTCGGATAAATATTTTGACGGACAACAATTGGCACTAGAAGAAGGGCATCTAACCCTCAAATTTTTATTCCTACCGTCTCGAAGAACACTCACTGTTGTCGGGGCATATACTTGGAAGTGACACTCACTGCGCTTCAAAGAAATCTTTCAGAAATCATGTCTTCCGCCTCCGCGTCGAAGAAAGCCGCCGGCCAACCCGCCAGATGCCTTGTTCCGTCTCAGTCCGAGCCTCAGCCGATGGCGGAGGGTAGCCGCCGCGGTCCGAGACGCTCGATCCCGCCCCTGAGGTCCGACCCAAGCCTCTCGCTTGATCAGTTCCGAACCAAGGAACAGATCGACGAGGCCATGGCCGTCCTGCAGGAGCGACAGAGTGCTCTCGACGCGCCTCCCGCTATCACCCCCTCGGCCATCCGCCGGAAGTCCAAGCGGAAGCTCAAGGCGCTACTGGCCGAGCGATCGCCAGGAGGCTCTCATCCGCAAGGAGAGGCGCTCGCCAGCCGGGGCACCTGCATTTCGATCGCACAGGCGTGACCCGTCTTGGCAGGCGATCCGGCCCGGCTATGAGGCAGCGGAGTTTGAGTCCGTCACCGGGAGCTCTTCCTACCCGACTCCCGGAAGCGGCCAGTAATCGCACCTCGCCAAATAGCCGAGGTCGGCGGCTGAGTCGGAGATCGGTACACGATCGCCTCGGCTCCCGCTCCCAAAGCCGATCAGCAAGCGACCGAGCCACGGCGATGGCCGCGATGCAACGTCAGCTCGACGACATGAAGGCGCTCCTGGAATCCGGGTCAGGCGCCAAGAAGACGATCGCCGAGCCGAGCGAGCCGCTCACTGTCGACATCGAGCTCGCCCCTGTGCAGCACAAGATCGCTCCTCCTCAAACACCCTTGTACGAGGGGCGATCGGACCCCGAAATGCACCTGAGCAAGTTCAACATCTACATGACCGGGTGTGGGGCATCTGACGCGACCAGGTGCCGAATGTTCCCTATGACGCTGGATGACCTCGCCTACCGGTGGTACACCTCATTGCCACCTCGGTCCATCGGCTCCTTTAACCAACTGCGAACGTCTTCACAGCGTACTTCGCTACCAGGGTCGCTCGGCCAGAAGGTCCCCTTCGCATGATGCAAATCAGGCAGGGAGAAGAAGAGTCCGACTCGGACTACATCGACCGAGTAGACGTGATCATCCTCAACGGCGAACCCGTAAGCGATGAGGTCGCCCTCTACGCAGTCCTAGGAGGATTTCATGGTCTTTCGCCGATGTTCAGGCATCTCACGAAGGACCAACCCGCGACCTACGTGATCTTCCGAGCTAGAGCCGCAGACTTTCTGGCCAGGCAAAGGTTTCTCCTCAGCCTCTGAGCAGCGCGATCGGCGCCCGAACGACGATCTCCCACCCGATCGCTGATATCAACCTATGAATAACGCGATCGGCAGCCGAGCGATGATCACAGTCTTCCAGCCCGATCGCCATCATCAAGCTACATCAACAACCCGGAGGACACGATCACCATCGACAGTTCACCATTTAACATGATGGACTGAGGCATGAGATCACCTCCAACGCACATCATAAAGCCATGGTCCTGGTAGTCGATGGAACCGGCTGCTTCGGCCATGCAAGGTCCCTTTGGGCCAAGATCGCCCGCCCTTCGTTTAAATACGAGGCCGGCGTAGTCTGAGGGCCCTCCAAAACTAACCAGTGGACACGCTCGCCCGCCCTCAAAGGATCATCATCTAACATGATGAACCCGGACAATGCGACGTGCCACAACCCCCATCTCAACGTACACCGTCGAGGTTCGCCATCTTCATGGTGGGCCGAGGTGGAAGCAGAGCTAACAAGCCGCGGGCGTGGAGTTGAATCATCCGACGCTGCCCCGCGCAAGGACTCCTCTAGACCAAGACTGCACGCCCTTCATTTAAATACGAGGCGAGGCGCAGCCTAACAGAGGACCCTCATAATAAAGTGAGTCACGAGACACTCAATGTCTTCGCGCACCAAGACACGGTCATGGAGTCGGTTCATCGAACTCCGAGACTGTGCACGGTTTCTCAGCGACAGAACAATCAAGTTTCTACGAGGGATTGGCCAATGTTGTTTTTTGCAGGTACAAGACCGCAAGATAGCTAGCCAATTGACCATGATAGCCCAAGTCCGAATCCTAAGTCGGCTCAACAAGATCGCCCGTCCTCATCTTCCACGATCTCCAACAAGAACCACCTCGCCCCATGTCTTTAACATCGGAGCAAGCTGGGGGGCAATTGTTGTGTCGAGAATTACACTCTCCGACCGGCGGTCGCCTCGGAGATCGGGCGACCTAGCCACTGCCGAGCAGCCGAGGCAGAACTCCCGACCAACAACCAGGCGGCCTAGCCTTAGCCCGGGAGCCAAGATAGATCTGCCGACCGAAGGTCCCAGGACAAGTCCCGGTTTCGAGCGATCGACATCTAAGACGATCATCTCTCGGTACTTGGCGATCGACTCCTAGTGGCCGACTAGCAGATGACCATCTCCCGGCACTTGCCGACCGACCCTTGGCGACTGACCGATGCCGACCCTCAGCAACTGGCCGATGCCGACCTCTGGTGACCGGTTAGAGACGACCGCCTCATGCCGATCAGAGCCGATAGTCATCCAATCGGCAAAGGCCGAGCCTCAGGACAGACCCCACGTGCAGTGCCGAGACAAGATCCGCATATCAAGGATCGTTGACCATAGCCTGTCAGCATCCGTCCACCAGCCGATAGGCCCGCCGAAAGTTGTCAGTAGGACCGCATGTGACAGTGACTCCGGACGCGTGCTGGCTCCTCATTGGACCGCACAGCTGGCTGCCAGCAGCTGCCTTGGACTTTAGGCAGACTGCCCATGTGACCTTGAGGACGATCGCCCCATTATTATAATAGCCGGAAGACGATCGCCCGCTAGGAAACAAAGCCCCTCTGCCCCTATAAATAAGAGGCAGCCTGCACTTGGATTTCCACGTAGCATTATCGCGATTTCAGCATACAATACACAGCACTTGGCTTTCTCCAACTCTTGGCAACAGCTATCTTTCAGTACATTCTTCTCTCGGCCTCTCTCATTAAGAAGACGATCGGCAGGGACGAAGAACACCGAGCTTCGCTCAAGAGCCAGATTAACAGAGTCTTTTTACACTCATTGTACTTAGATTCTCACATTAATACTTGTATCCACGAATATTTGTATTAATAACATCTCGCGAGAGCATTCAAGCCCGGGCCTAACAAACCCGGCAAATCTTGTGTTATTCATATTCTCTCGGAAGTGCTCCCGCAAATTTTGTTTGTTGTCTGTTCATTCCAGCAGTATTTAATCTTCGGATAAATATTTTGACGGACAACATGCATATCAGCCAAGTTCAAAGTTACCTGAAGTGAAGTTAGCTGATGAGGTAGCGCACGCTACATATAGTCATTTACGCACGCTATCGAAGGATTGTTACCGTTGTGAAGATATTCAAACACAGAATGACGCATGCAATGAAGTCAGTATTAGCGCACGTAAGGAATGATATTTAGCGCACGCTAAATATCAGTTTGAATTCTAGTCAATCAGAACATTGGGAAAAGCAGGTTAAAGTCAGCATATCAAACGGATACTTTGACAAATGAAGGCAACGGATATATTACTTAGAGCATGCTATAATGTATTATTAACGCACGCTAAAGGAAGAGTATAACGTACGTAAGGAAGAAGGCATAACGTACGTAAGAGAAGAAACGAATCCACTGGACTGAAAATGGGAACAGTCTAGCGCACGCAACATGCACGCTACACGCGATAGCGCACGCTAAAGAGAAAGCATAGCGCACGCTATTTAGTCAAAATAGACTAACGGCTAGTTTGGTGGATGAAGGCTATAAATACCACATCTTTGGTATTGTTCCACACAACAACTCCAAGCAATCAAGACATTGATCTTATATTCATATACTTACATTGTTGTTGTGATATTGAGCTTATATTGTTAGTTTGAGTGTTTATACATTCAACATTATACACGAGAGGTAAAAGAAAAGATGTGATTGGATTCGGTGTTATTAGGATCAAGGATCCGCCATTGTTAGAATCACAATCGCTATCTTAGTGAGGTTTATCTAGTACCAATAGAAAGCTAGATTGGTTGATTCCTTATCCAATAGAAAAGGAAAAACGGTTTTACTCGGACCGATAGAAGACGAGCTTGTAACGGTAATCCCTCGACCGATAGAAGAGAGGCGTAGAGGTTTTGATCTTAATCCTAAAGAAAAAGATACATCAAGAGAGGACGTAGGCTTCGTTAATAGCCAAACCTCTATAAATCCTTGTGTGATTTATTTTTCGCAATTTATTTACGCTTCCGCACAAACGGCGCAAATATCCAATTTTATACCAACAAGGCCACCTACTTTTGAGGGCTCATCTGAGCCGGCGGACATTGTTCACTGGCTTGAGCATTTCGAGAAGTTGTTTGCTATGGTGGAGTGTCCCGAAGGGCACAAATTTTCAGTTGCGGCTTACTATCTGGGTAAGAGCGCTCATTCATGGTGGTTATCGTTGAATCCCACCGACGGATCTTGTACTTAGGATCAATTCAAGACTCTCATGATGAAGAGGTATTATCTGGCCCCACTCAGAGAGTCCAAGTTATCAGAATTACTCAGTCCCGACCTCTCAGCGGACGATGATGTTCTCGCCATCGCCGAGAAATTTCAGGAGCTACTTCCTTTCGCCTCGTCCATTATTCACTCTGAGGCGGACAAGATCAAATATTTCAGCAAGAGTTTGAAGCCTCGTATGCGGATGCAGTTGCTTAATCACAATTGCACCACTCTGACCGAATTCATCGAGAAAGCTCTTACTTATGAGCTTACTGCTAAGGAGATTGCTAAGCAACAACCTTCATCTTCTAACAAGAAGTCAAAGAATCGTAATCAGTCTGAAGGCAGTCAGGCCACTTTCAAGAAGCCACGTGCGGGCTCTACTTTTTATGAGTGACCTCCTATGGCACCTAGACCCGCGGAATCTCAGTCACGAGTGGCCAGTTCGGCCATCACCTGTTTCAACTATGAAGGACAGGGTCATTTCAGCACCAAGTGTCCGAGGCAGACTGTCACGTGCCATAACTGTGGGATCGCTGGGCATAAGGCCCGTTTTTGCCGAAGGGACTCCAAACCTACTCCGGCATCATCTCAGGCCCCGAGACATTCAGCGGTGCAGAATCAGGCCACTCAGTCCGCGTCGTTCAAGACGACAGGAGAAAATAAAGGCGGAGCCAAGAGCTATCAGACGGGAGCGTCCGGTTCGGGGGCCGGCAAGCCCCGAATTTATGAGATGAAGAAGACCGATGATCCAGAGGCCCGGATGATCTCAGGTACACTCGAAATTCTATCTCAACCTGTGTGTACCCTTTTTGATACTGGTGCATCACATTCATTCATTTCCGAGTCATGTTTGAGTAGACTACGTCTGGGTAGTGCTACTAGTTGTGAACCTTATGTCATTGGTCTACCTGATGGTAGAAGAATTATCAGGAATCGTGAGATTAAGGATTGTCCGATTCAACTTCATGGCCGTGATTGGTTAGCAGACCTAATCGTGGTAGATTTACCTAGAGACGACGTCATTCTGGGTATTGATTGGATGGATCGTCATGATGCCGTCATTAGTGTCCGTAAGCGTATGGTCACTATCATTTCAGACGATGGAGTCGAATGTGTATTTCAGGGAGGTAATCCCAGCTGTTCCGGAAGAGTCATCAATTTGATGAAAGCAGTAAAATTACTCAGTCAGGGGTGTGATAGTTATTGGTGCTATATGACCAAGATCAAGGAACCATCAGTATTGTTGACGGATATTCCTGTAGTGAGAGAATATGCCGATGTATTTCCAAACGAGTTACCTGGTTTGCCTCCATAGAGAGATGTGGAATTCACGAATGAGTTGGAGCCTGGTACGTCCCCAATATCGAAGGCACCGTACCGGATGGACCCGACCGAAATGCAGGAGTTGAAGAATCAATTAGAGGATTTGACCGAGAAGGGTTATATTCGACCAAGTGCGTCCCCGTGGGGAGCACCAGTGTTATTTGTCAAGAAGAAGGATGGTTCGTTTCGCTTGTGTAGTGATTACCGGGAATTGAACCGGGTGACGGTCAAGAATAAATATCCTCTACCCCGTATCGATGATCTTTTGGATCAACTTCAGGGAGCTTCAGTATTTTCCAAGATCGACTTAAGATCTGGATATCATCAGTTGCGAATTCGAGAGTCGGATATCGCAAGGACGGCGTTCCGAACACGCTATGGCCATTATGAGTTTGTGATAATGCCGTTTGGGTTAACTAATGCACCTGCGGTATTCATGGAATTAATGAATCGGGTTTTCATCGACTATTTGGATCAGTTCATGGTTGTCTTCATTGATGACATTTTAATTTATTCTCGTGACCGGGAGGAGCACGAGTTTCACCTTCATCAGGTGCTCGACGTGTTGAGACGAGAGCAACTTTATGGAAAGTTTTCCAAATGTGAGTTCTGGATGTCCGAAGTGACGTTCCGTGGACATGTAATTTCATCAGACGGAGTTCGTGTCGACCCTCAGAAGACGGAGGCTATCCGAGATTGGCAACCTCCGAAGAATGTTAAGGAAATCCGAAGTTTCCTCGGATTAGCTGGTCATTATCGGCGATTTGTGGAAGGATTTTCTAAAATTACTCAACCCATGACGAACCTTTTACGGAAAGATAAAAAATACACGCGGTCCGATGCGTCTCAACAGAGTTTTGAGGAACTCAAGAGCCGGTTAATTTCAGCACCTGTCCTTTCTTTACCGCAAGAGACGGAAGGATTTGTGGTTTATAGTGATGCGTCCGGACAGGGTCTCAGATGTGTACTAATGCAGAACGGGAAAGTTATTGCTTATGCTTCACAACAATTGAGACCTTACGAGGTTAATTAGCCGACCCATGACCTGGAGCTAGCAACAGTGGTATTCGCATTGAAGATTTGGCATTATTATCTTTATGGTGTTACCTGTCAAATATTCACCGATCATAAGAGTTTGAAGTATATATTTGCTCAGAAGGAGTTAAATATGCGACAGAGGCGGTGGTTGGAACTAATCAAAGATTATGATATTGAGATACTTTACCACCCGGGCAAGACGAACGTTGTCGCCGACGCCTTGAGTCGTAAGTCCGTTCAGGAGCAGATGCTTGCTCGATTAACAGCTCAGAAGGAACTTCAGCTGGAATTTCTGAGACCCGAGATCGAGGTTTGGTTACAGCGAGTACAATGGCAACTTTGTACGTTAGAGATTTCGTCGCCACTTGAGGAAGTGATCCGGGAGAATCAGGGTTCGGACCCCTTTTTGTTGCGCATTCGAGGTGACGTGACTCAGGGGTAAGCCCCTGGATTTGTGGTCCACGAGGATGGACTTTTGCGATTTAAGAATCGGTTATGCGTACCGGCAAATGACGAGTTGAAAAACTCGATTTTGAGAGAAGCTCATGCTACCCCTTATTCCATTCATCCGGGGTCTAGCAAGATGTACAAAGACTTGAAGCAAAATTACTGGTGGAGTAATATAAAGTGAGAAGTCGTGGAATTTGTTTCAAGATGCTTAACCTGTCAGCAAGTCAAGATAGAACATCAGCGACCGGCGGGTATGCTGAAACCGCTCCCTATTCCATAGTGGAAGTGGGAAGATATTTCGATGGACTTCATCACGAGTTTACCGACGAATCATCATGGCATGAATACAATTTGGGTAATTGTGGACCGCTTAACTAAATCAGCTCATTTCCTTGAGATTAAGGATACGTGGGGTCCCGAGAGACTTGCCTAGTTGTTCATCAAAGAGATAGTGAGACTGCACGGTACTCCTA
This sequence comes from Orobanche coerulescens, assembly GCA_033398695.1. Lineage (NCBI taxonomy): Eukaryota > Viridiplantae > Streptophyta > Magnoliopsida > Lamiales > Orobanchaceae > Orobanche > Orobanche coerulescens. The sequence goes on along the minus strand of CM065807.1, from coordinate 114,856,037 downwards.
AAAGTATCGTTTCCGATCGTGATGGACGATTCGTGTCACATTTTTGGAAATCAGTTCATCGTGCTATGGGAACTCAGCTTAATCTCAGCACATTTTTTCATCCTCAGTCCGAAGGACAATCAGAGAGGACTATTCAGACACTGGAGGACATGTTGAGGGCATGCGTCCTCGATTAGAAAGATGATTGGGAAGCCCAACTACCGTTGATTGAGTTCACGTACAATAATAGTTGGCATGCTTCGATTAAGATGGCACCTTACGAGGCCTTGTACGGTCGTCGTTGTCGATCTCCTTTATGTTGGGATGACTTATCAGAATCAATCGGCACCGAGCCCGATATGCTTATAGCCGCCCGTGAGAAGGTAGCCTTGATCAGGAGTCGTTGTTGACCGCTCAGAGTCGATAGAAATCATACGCAGATAACCGTCGCCGACCATTAGAGTTCGAGGCGGGTGACCATGTTTTGGTCAAGGTATCCCGGAGTCGAGGTATCTTCCGTTTCGGGAAACGAGGAAAGTTGAGTCCGAGATTCATTGGACCGTTCGAGATTTTGGATCGAGTAGGCGGGCTAGCTTATCGATTGGCTTTACCTCCAGCGCTGAGCCGAATTCATAATGTGTTTCACGTCTCTCAGTTGCGGAAGTATGTTGCCGACCCGAGTCACATACTTCAGTTCGACGAAATCGAGATCGCGGATGATCATTCGTATGAGGAGCGTCCCGTACGAGTCTTAGAGCGACGAATCAAACAGTTGAGGAACAAGACGATTCCTTTGGTTAAAATTCAGTGGTCTAGACACGGAGTCGCAGAGGCTACTTGGGAAACCGAGGATAGTATGCGGGAGAGTTATCCCGAGTTGTTTGACCCTTAGTTTCGGGGACGAAACTCTTTTAAGGGGGGTGTATGTAATACCCGGTTGTAATTCTGTCATTATCATTCAGTAATTGTCACTCAGTAATTATTCACTCGTTAATGATCATTCATCGTTCATATTCATTCATTGTATTCACCAATCAGAGTATTTGTATCGTATATCAGTTATTATTCCTCTTTCTACCTGGTTGGAGGATCGAGCCGTGGTAATCATCATTATATTCGTCATATTGGGCTGTGTGAGAAGAGTAGCGTACGCTACGTACTCTCTTTAGCGCGCGTTAATTGAGTACGGGTAGCGCACGCTACCTCTCAGTATTAGCGCACGCTAGCGTGGTTCAGGCAGATAGCCCAGAAGGTACTGGACTGCAGTTGAGTTGTAGTAGCACACGCTACGAATGGTAAGTAGTGCGCGCTAGTGAGTTCGGATAACGCACGCTATGCTAGCAGTATAGCGCGCGCTAAGGTCGATCAGGCAGAGTCCAGTGGGTACTGGACTGATTTGGAATAATTCATAGCGTACGCTATGAATGGATATTAGCGTACGCTAATGGTGCAGTAGCGCACGCTGAATCTTGAGTGTAGCGCACGCTATCGCGGCGGTCGAGAGAACATGAGGTTACGGACATCGATCGGGCATCGGATATTACATTAGCGCACGCTAACATTGTGGGGTGCATGCGCTAACGAGGCGATCGGTAGGCACCTTATCTTGTCCGGGCAACCCATTAGCGCACGCTACATATCAGGTCATAGCGTGCGCTAAACTGGAACAGTATAAATAGGACAGTCAGCCCCTAGCTTCGTCATTTTCATTTCTCACTTCGTTTTTTAGCGATTCTGGGCGATTTCGGGCATTTTGGAGAGATTTCTTCGAGCTGAATTCATCTATCATCATCATCAAGCTTATCATTCGGATTAATCATCATTTCATCATCTCCATCACATCAAATCAAGGTAATAATCTCTTGGATGTAGAATTTCGGATTTTGGGCATTTTCCTTCCGATTTCTTCGTGTAAGCTTGGATTGTTGTTGGAATATGTTATATATGGATTATCTACCTTGGATAAATGTATTCCTATGGATTTAATGGTATATATTTCGGATTTCATGAATTGTTGGGGTTTGATTCAAGAACACTTTTTAGTTGACTTTGATATTTTTGGGGGTTTTCGATTAGATGTTGTCGTTAACTCGATTTGTGGATTCCTATGGGATTATTGATATCATGAAGGTGTTTTGTTGGTTTGAAATACTCATTTTGGAGTTTGGTTTCGATATATTCGGGAGTGGATATTATCAAAGGTTGTATGTTTGCTAAGTATTCGTTAGAATGCCTCAATGAGTTTGGATATTGTTGTATCGACGTTTGAGTTGGTTATAATCGTGTTTGATACGTATATTGAGCGTTTGTTGGTAATTGTCATTCAAGGTTGTTCGAGCGACCGACATCCCTTTTAGGACGTTGTTCGAGGAAGGACATTCTTCACCGTTGTTGTGTAAGTTAATTCTTACTCGATTAAAAGGATATTCATTCCTTTCGTTGTTGTTCATTCATAATCATTATTCATTCATAATGTATTAACTGTATTGAGACTTGTAATTGTCAATTAATCACTTCATTCACGAGGAACGACGGTTCCAATCATTTCATTGATCTATCATTCATTTCACTATCATTTCATCTCGGTGAGTCATTATTGACTTTGTCGGATTGTTATTCATTATTATTCTTCATGGTCATTTCTTGTCCATATGACCTTCTGGGTTCATATTGCGTGGCCGGGTGGGGATGTGTGGAATTTTTAGTCGAGCACGTGATAGTCATGTGATTGGGTTCACCGACACATTGGACTGTGCACACGGTAACGTACCTCCGTGAGACTAATTAGGTACAAGGGCGGGTGTGCCCGGACACTCGTCTTGTGCACTTGCACATACCATTACGGGCGTACTATGATGCCCCTCTTCAGCTTAATTTCATAATTAAGATATATCATGATTGTGTTTATTCAACTCTTGAGGATTGTTGTTATGTGTAACTGACCCCGTTGGGGTATGTTTTTTTCAGGTCATGGCAAGGCTAAGGCACGGGAAGAGAACGTTGACGGCGAGGAGTCCCAGTGATACTAGTAGGGGCCCCCAATTCTTTCAGTCATTCATGTTTTCTTCATTTTATTTCCGCTGCAGATTTCCGTTTGGATGTTCATTTTCATTCGACGTTGTATATTTTATCTTCATATAAAATATACTGGTATTCTGTATTTTACTGGGTGTGTTGTACTTGAAACTCCTCATCGGAGTAATTAATGATGTACTGTGGTTCGGTACTACAATTATATCACTTAAGTCATTAATTTTCAATCATCTAGTGGGTCCCAGTCGGGGTCCACGGCACTGTAATATTCACCTAGTTTGGGGTGTTACAATACCTATCCCAGGTTCAAAAACCAACATGAATAACAGCAGGATACTACAGCGGGTAAAACAATACACTACAACCCGACCAAATGTACTCAGAACTGGTCTTCATGTGATTTTATCATTTGTCTTCCATCATCCTTCATACCGATCGTGTGTTTTGCTCCCCAAAAACCTGCATGTACCTGGACGCAATAGAGACATCCACCCCCCGATTACTCGGGGGTTAGTAAAATTCCATTATTTTGCTAGTGCAAGTATAAAGTGCAAATACGAGCCATACATAACATATTCCGAGAATACAATAACTTGATTAATCCAAAATTCAAACACTTCGAAAGACTTCCCGAGATGTTTCATTTAGTTAAAAATAGTTTAAGTCTTGAAAGTAGAAATGAAACAAGTGAACACTCTGAAAACAATTCCAAATCTCGGGAGTTTTGTTTGGGAAAAACTGTATTCAGACATCAACTCACGACCAAGGAAAAATTACACACACTTCATTCTTATGCCATTCTAGCTGAACACCAAGACTCTATATATAAAGTATCTCAACCCCGAGAATAGAACATTGTGATACTCCGAACATATCACAATTAATCATCAGCAAAACTCTCTGGTAATTCTCGTGACAAAACCACCCGGTCAAATCCCTGTGTGTCCCGTCGAGCAATCCCCAGGTGAGAATACCTCGTCCTGACCTATCCCCAAGTACTGGTCCTCAGAGGTCCCGTCGAACCTTCCTCGTGTGGACATCCTCACAACACACAAAAATCGCAATTTCCGCAATTCACAGTTTGCAAAACCATAAACCTCGCAAGTCAATCACAATATATATAGTCGAGGTACCTTGCTAGAATGGCCAGATTATCCGACACATACTCACGACCAAGAAACAATACCATCAACACTAGAATCCAACGATGCAACTAGTACCAATAACATAGCAACGAGAAAGAATACCTTTCTAACCACGCCGAACGGCACAACCTCCTCAAAAAGGAGTTACAACCTTTATCACACAACGTCACATGATCATCAATAAACACACGTATCCATGCACACATCTCACGAATGGTTAGAACTTTAAATCTAGAAACGATATAATCACACCAAAACGGCACCACATGAAAGTAAGCATTCCTATACTCAACACTAATACACATACTCAGATAAGTACATTTAACCACAAAACACACGAGTTATATTTAAAGAAAATCTTAATTAAAAAATATACCGATTCTTTTGAAAGTTAGTTATAAGCGTTTATTTAGCACATATCGTCAATTATCAACCATTATATCCACAAAAAATGTAATGTATGGACAAGATACTCACCTCGATAATCGTCCGTGAATATTTCGAAGAACACGATCGATCGGAAAGCTTCGAAACCCTTGACGAAGATGACGACGAACGGAAGGGTTCAATACGAGCTCTTCACAAGGAACTTGACCCTAACATCATATCATCAATAAATCAACGATCGTACGAGGAAGAATAATCTCCCGAATCCCCTCTTTGACATTCTACCAGACACCTTGAAGGTGTTGGTTTAAAACTCAACAAAACAATGAATTGCGGATAATTAAACTGCGGAAAAACAATGAAATTGGTGAATACCACTAGATTATTGATAATCCTTCAATAATCTAGGCTTATTCGGAATAGACGGCCAAATCATTCAAAACAACCAAATTTCCCAAAACTAGGATTTTAGGAAACTTACCCTGATTTAATCGATCGAAAGAGATTAGAGGATGATTAAACCGATGTTAGGAACTTAGAAAGCTTATGTATTGATAGTTTTACAGCATGCCTTTGTGTGCTCCAAGTCCCAACTGTGGAAAGGTATGAGGAGGAATGAGAAAATGTGCCAAAAACCCGACTGCTTAGTCATATTTATAGGCCTGCCTGCCGCCTTTCGGACAGGTTCGGGAACCTTCCGGACACATCCTGTCCACCGCCTTCCGGACAGGTTCGGGAACCTTCCAGACAAGATTGGCCCGCTGCCTTCCGGACACGTCCGAGAACCTTCTAGACAAGATCGGCCCGCCGCCTTCTGGACACGTCCGAGAATCTCCAGATAAGACCGGTCCTCCGCCTTCCGGACACGTCCGGGAACCTTCCAGACAAGACCGGCCCGCCGCCTTCCGGACATGTCCAAGAACCTTCCAGACAAGACGGGGCGAACCCGGCCCATTCCTGCCGCGCCTGGGCCGGTTCCTGCCGCACCTTGATTGGTTCCTACCGCACCTGGACCGGTTCCTGCCGCACCTAGACCGGTTCCTACCGCGCTGGACCGGTTCCTGCCGCACCAGACCGGTTCTTGCCGCGCCCGCCCGGCCAGTGCCCAGCCGCCATGACTCGATGACTCGGTTTTCCGAAATCGCATGGAAACGAACATGTCGAGAGGCTTGGTAAGTGTCTCGATCACGAATTCAAATTTTGAATTGCGCACCGGGAGAAAACATAGTGGGAGAAAATAAAACGGAGAATGACAATAACACGAAATACAACGAACATGAATCACTATGGTTGATAAATCCGAGCAGTAAAACAACCAGAACACGAGTCTAACCCTAGAAAATTATGAAATTCCGCTAACCTCAATTTGGAAGATCACATATGGAGACAACCAGTTGAAATTCTGGAAAATTATGAAGTGGCCCAGACACTCGATAATCACAAAACGAGGACGATCAACAACTCTGAAGTCCGCAATACGACTCAAAACATCAAATGAGATTGTAGGAACTACGAGATGTCGATTTCGCATAAGGTTCACAGGGAATCGAACCGAACTCGGAAAATTTGCAACAATAAACAGATCAATCCGGAACATTATCAAAACTTGCTTGAATGACAAAAGCGAAAAAAAAAACGAAGCAAGGTCAGAAGGATCAACGAACACAAACGAGTTGATAGAGTTGAAAATTACGGAAGCAAAAAATATGAGTATTACACTCTATCACCTTTAAAAGAGGTTTCCTCCCCGAAACTAAAACAACGGAAACGAAGAGCTAGCATATCAACCAACTAACAAACGGCACCTTTGTGAAGAAGGTACTGAGCGATAGGCACCTTCCGATCTTCGATACAATCAACTGCCTCGAATATCTTCCCCAACTGAAAAAGCCAACCATCCCAGCCCAATACATCCGCAGCACCAGCGAATCGAGAGGGACTCACACAAACCACCTCTTGAACTTATTGATTTGCACCGACATTCTGAGTCGCATATGCGTTATGTTGAACCGCCTGGGTCAACTGAGTCATCTGTGTTGCTATCTGTTGCAACATAATAACAACACCAAACTCAATGTCGTTCCCAGCAACATTCTCTGGGTCCCAGGTCTGATTCCTGTGACCATATGTACCACGATCAGAACCACGACCTCTGCCCCTCGGCATACTAAACAAGTAACCACATAGTGCAACGAAAATCATTATACATATTCACACAACAATTATCATCACTAGACAACATACTTAAAATAAAGTCATAGATGATCGAGCTTACGACTGCAAAAGTTAGAACTAACGGTGAAGATGCAGTTTCGAAGCTTTTGTACAGCTTGCTTCGCACGCGCTACAACAGGGCTTGGCGTGCGCTATCTTTGTCAGATTAGCGCGCACTATCTTCATATTTAGCGTGCGCTAACTGCTCTGATTCAGTAGCACAATCGCGAACACATCTCGAATGGTACTAGAATCGAAGGTTACAAACAAACAACAATGTATGATTCCAAATGTCATTGGTTCACCCAAAAACAACCACCTCAAGGCAACCAACACCTTACACATAATTACTATCTGTCGACCATGAACCGAAAAATTGAAAGCGAGAGTCACCTCTTGTGTAAATTTGAGAAATCTCATTTGAGTTTAAGAATTTCGTTTGAAAAATTATAGTACAAACATTGTTATATGATTTTAGAAATCGTGTTGCTTTATAAAAATGAAAACACAATACTTGTAGTCAGAATCCTTCAAATTTTGGCCTTTAGGTCAAAACACAAAGATCAAATTTTCCTTTCTTTAGAGAACGTTCCATGCGAAGAAATATTTTGGTAGAAAAATATCTCACACTTGTTATAAGAATATTTTTAAAATTTTCGTAACTCTCTGAATCATTCAAAACTTTATCATATCTTCCCCAAAAACCTTCTTCACGAAACAGTTTCATAGTCACTATTCAAGTAAAAATGGCTTATTCTCGCTTTTATATTATCTCAAGAGTTTAGTCAAAAAATATATGCACCGACATTACTCCGGCTTAACACAATATGAATTCAATCAAACAGGTGTCAGATAATCACGATTCATATTTAAACTTCACCTTGTAACTCAGAATTATACAACTGGCTCGTATAGCACGAGGCACAACATGTAGTAGGGAGACCTACATCCACAGATCGCACGAAGATGATGGCTGCACCATGATACTAATCACGACCGATCTCTCTGACGACGCGACTCGACTTAATCGGACAAGACCGGACAAACACAACCCAACGATACACGACTCAACCCGACAGCCTAGGTTTTCTCAACCTAAGCTCCGATACCATATTCTGTAACACCCCCGATCCACTCGAGAATATTACAGCGTCGCAGGCCCTCTCCGTGAGGATCTGCCAGGCTAGACACCGAAACAAACATTACATTAAATGTCTACATAATGAATTAATAGACCGATCAGGTCTTCCATCAAACATATAACTCAAACATACATAACTCTGACTCGGTTCATACCCATCCCAGGTTCAAAAACCATCATGCATAACAGCAAGATACTACAGCGGATAAAAAAATACACTACAACCCGACCAAATGGACTCGGAACTGATCTTCATGTGATTAGTATCATTTGTCTTCCATCATTCTTTGTACTGATCCTGTGTTTTGCTCCCCAAAATCCTGCATGTATCTGGACGCAATACAGACATCAACACCCCGATTATTCGGGGGTTAGCAAAATTCCACTATTTTGCTAGTGCAAGTATAAAGTGCAAATACGAGCCATATATAACATATTCCGAGAATACAATAACTTGATTAATCCAAAATTCAAACACTTCGAAAGACTTCCCGAGATGTTTCATTTAGTTAAAAATAGTTTAAGTCTTGAAAGTAGAAATGAAACAAGTGAACACTCTGAAAACAATTCCAAATCTCGGGAGTTTTGTTTAAAAAAAACTGTATTCAGACATCAACTCCCAACCAAGGAAAAATTATACACACTTCATTCTTATGCCATTCTATGCAAACACCAAGACTCTATATATAAAGTATCTCGATCCCGAGAACAGAACATTGTGATACTCTGTGTTGCTACCCAAAATATTATCCGGAGATAGATATTGCTGGAATGGATGGGATAGCAAACAAATGCAAGAGCACTTCCGAGAGAAAGATAAATAACACAAGATTTGCCGGGGTTGTTAGTCCCGGGCTTGAATGCTCTCGCGAGATATTATTAATACCAATATTCGGGGATATAAGTACTAATGTAAGAATACAATTACAATGAGTGTAAAGATTCTTGTTATCTTAGCTAGTGAGCGTGTAGATTGCGGAAGAACCAGTTGATGCTCTGTGAGTTCTTGTAACAAAGGTGATGAACAGTCGCGGCGGTGAGAGATCGACCGCCTCTCACGGCGAGTATTTAGCTGGATGTTTGGGCTTCTGGGCTTATGAATCCCTTGGAATCTGTCTAGTGGAGACTTGCTGCTTCTGCCGATCGTCTTCTGGACGAGAGATTTGGAGAGAGAAGTCCTGTGATGGATTCCGGTGAGATAGCCGGGGGCTTGATGATATGTATGTTCTTCAGTGTTTCCGTGAATGTATCGGAATGTGAGAGAATGTGAACCTTTGGTGGAATGTATTTCGGACGTAAGTCAAATGAATTCCGAACCGTAGGTTGAATGAATTTCTGAACTGAGAACCTTTTTCCAGTAGGAGGAGGTTCTCTATTTATAGGGCTTAGATACGCCGGGCGATCGCCTTTACTGCAATATAATAATCGGGCGATCGTCTTTTAGCACATGGGCCTGTCTCCTCAAAGTCTGCAGGAGTTCTTTGGCGATCAAGCTGCGGTCCAATGGGGAGCTTACACGCGTCCTGAGTTGCTGTCACGGGTGGTCCCACTGACAACTTTCGGCGCGCATGCTGGTAGGTGAGGTAGGTGGCAGGCTGTGGTCAAAGGTCTTGTCTGTCAGCAAAAGATCTTTATCTGCTGGCGAAGATCTTGTCAGCGCCTTTGGTGGATCTGCACGTGGGTGCTTTTCTGAGATCCAGTCCTTGATGACTTTGGCGGACGATCGTCTCTGCTCGGGGCGTAGGTCGATTGCCCTTAGCCGGTCACTAGAGCAGATCGCCCGGTACGAAGGGCGATCGCCTTGGGAGTCGATCGCTAGGTACACGATGGTGGTTTGATATCTTCGACTTGGCGAGCTAGTCATGGTTTGAGGAGTTGACTTGGTCGCTCGGCCTTATAGTCGATCGCTGTCGGGATGAATAAATCGTGACACAACAATTGCCCCGGCTCGCTCATACGTTGGAAAGCGTGGGGTGAGGTGGCTTTCTTAGCGATCGGCAGCGTTTTGACAAGCGACTTCGCGTTTATTGAGCGCGATCGTCTTTGGTGATATAACTTTGAGTTCGGACGACTGGTTGGCTTGGCTACTGTGAGGAAAAGGCAACAGGCGTGGAAAAGTCTCCGCGCACGTGTCGGGCTTCTATTGGAGGACGCCAACGGTCATTAATGACTCCTCGGCTGACGCGTCCTCGAAAAGACGCGTACGCGGGTCTCGAGGGGGTCAACTAGGGCGTCGTTTGAGATCCGACCCCTGAGGTTTTCCCTTATTGCAATCGGGTCCCTGCCTTCTCCTATAAAAGGGGGCGCGGGGCTGTAGCTTCACTCACGCGTACTTATTGGAGAAAGAAGGACTTGCTGCCGAATTTTCTGAAGATCCCAGTGCCGATCGTCGCTCGATTTCACTTTAGGGTAAGAAAAATCCTTCTCTTCCTTTCTAACTCTGAAAATGGCCGGAACCTCATCATCATTTGGAGCGGGAACCGGATTCGCTGCCAGGACGTCGTCTGTCAGGAGAAACTTCTCCGTCTTCCACACAGAGAGGCGGCGGAAGCTATTCGGGCGAATCGACCGGCTGAAGTTGAGGCTTTGTTCAATGAGGCCGATGTTGCTAGAGTCAGTGCTGAAGAGACGATCGCAGATCGAGAGAGATCGCGATCGGGGCTTCTTGGGAGCAACATAGCGATTTTGGGCGGGCTATAGGGCCTTTCTTGAAATAATGGAGAGATTGGCGGTCTACTCCGCGGTCGATTTAGGGGATACTCGGTCGCTTATCCATATGTGCTCCCCAAGCGGTCGCGATATCGTGCCGCGGCAGCATCGTTGTGGTCGCTCGGCCAAATACGAGCTCGGCGTCGGAGAGATCGGCGTCTGGAGGACAAGATTCCATGTTCCTTCAGATGTGGACATGTTCGCGCCTGCGGAGAACGAAAGAGCCGACTAGCCTCCGATGGGTATGGTCGCAGTGAGTGAGGCCGTTATGGAGGCCGGGTTGCGCTTCCCTCTGTCCTTTGCGGTCTCTCATCTGCTGGCCGCTTGGAATGTGGCGCCACTTCAGCTGACGCCGAACGCCTGGCTCCAAATAATTTGCACCCTCACCCTTTTCGGCGGTCACCGCCTGTACCGCCTCCCGTCGCCGTTGGAGATGAATCATTTGTTTAAACTGACGGCTCACAGAGGGTTGGTCGGCGGTTACCATATTCAAGGCCGATCTGGCCGGGTGATTCATGGAGTTCCGAATAAGATACGTGGCGATCAGACGAAGTGGTTCTAGGTCGCCGACAAGTGGAGAGCTTCGGCGAGCGACAATCCCACAGGCGAACTGGAGATCCCCACTGAATTTCGGGAGAGGAATCCCGGTAAGGGTTTAGACTCTCCCTTCGTTTGGATGCGTTTTGGACTGATCTAATTTGATTTACATTTTGCGAGGCTTTCATATTCCGTGATCGAGGCGCCTTTCGACTTTCTCGTTGTTTGGGAGCGAATTAGGAGCTTGTCGGACGACGACCTAGACGCCAATCGGATCAACAAGGAGAGTCGCTGGTTGTCGGCTCGACTATTCCGCTTCCCGAGACATCTCGCGGTGCCAGGTATGACTTTATGCGACCTTCAATTTCTAGGCGATCGCCTTACTTGAAGATAGTGTCTGATCGCTGATCGATCGTCTTAACTGCAGAGGTTCGCTTCCCTCGCTTTTTGGAGCCTCCGTTGGAGATCGCTATGTCGAACCCAGGAGTCCTAGGCCGTCTTCGCGCGAAGAGGTCGACTCGGGTTCCACCCGTTGCATTGCCTATAGTTCCGGAAGCGGAGCCTCGCGCAGAGCCGGAGCCTCGTGTGGAGCAGGTCGTGGTTGAGGAGGAAATTCCGGAGGAGGGGCTTCGGGCGAATCGCAAGAGGCCGAGGCCGGAAGGAACTTCGTTTCCTGCCCCGGGCGATGAAGTGCCGATCGCCGCGCCTCCGATCACCATCGTTGCTCCGGAGAGCGAGCCGCCCTCTGCGGCTTTTCTGCGGGAGACGGCGATCGCGGATGCGGAAACTCCTCGAGGGAAACCGTTTTTCGGTCGGGATCCCGAGAAGGCTGAGAGGTAGATAGCATTTTTGTGTTGACAATTGCATCTGCGTAGGAGTTGTACTCACTTAGCTGTTTTGATGCAGGATCCGTCGCGCAGACCCTTCTTGTCCACCGATGGTCGTGGATTTCCTGGCGAGCCGATCTCCTCGCCATTCCTGTGATATTCCTCCATATGTTAGCAAGGTACATACGCTTTGCCGAAGGCGTGGACAAGCGATCTGGATGCGATCGCTCGGCGGCGATCGTCGAGTTCGATGCATCCGTTGTCGCCCTTTCTCTTGAGACGGCGACTATGGCCTTCAGTGCTCGGGAGTTTGAGGAGGCCCTCCACTATTCGCCTTCGGGAGGATCTCGAGGCGGCTCGGAAGAGAACGCCGAGTTCTTTGACAAGATCGTGGCGATGGAGAAGGACTCCTTGGGGCGGCCAAGCGGGCGAGCCATGAGCTTGAGTGGAGAAGAAGGAGACCGAGAAATATCGAATGGCGGTCGACCGATTTCGGGACCGGATGCGAGTGCCGTCCGGGCGCGGAATCTTCTTGAAGAGGAGGCCGATCGCGAGAAGGTGACGATCGCTCGGTGAGCAATGAGCGGAGGCGAAAGAGAAGGTTCTGCGAGGAGGCCGAGCTCCGGGGATCGCAACAGCGATGGCCGAGGCGAGAGGAGAGGTTGAGGCGACGGGGCGATCCCTTCCAAAACTTGGAGTATGTCGGCGAGTTCGCCTATTATTTGGCGTTCGACTCGATCCGGCGGCTAAGAAGGGAGGCTTGGAGGTCGGTCCTCTTGCCGAGAAGTTCAAGTCATATGCATTGGAGCATCCTCTCCATTCGGCTTTCTCCTTGCCGATCTTGGACACAGCGGACATCGGCGTGGATTTGGTAGTATCCGTCCCGGCCAATCTTTCTCATCCCGACGCTCGGGAGGATGAGGGGACCGCGCCGAATGCGATGGCGAAGGCCGAGGCACGAGGCGCTTCATTTTTGATGTTTTTAGCTTACTTTCTTTGTAGTTTGTAGCTTTCTTTTGTAGCACTTAGGCCTTCGGGCGATCATGTACCCCGATTTTTCAAGTAATGAAATGAGCATTTGTCTTTCTGACTTATCACTTGAATGAATGTTTATTTTTAAGTCTTTGTTTGACTTTGTACAAATGTGTGAGGAGAGATCGTTGCAAGGGTAGTTCCAAATGAATTGATAAACTCATAAAGATAATTTTTTTACAACAAATTCGATCGCTGCACTACATCTGAAAAAATGACGATCTCCGTATGTGGTTGAATAGCGTCGATCGTCGTGTAGGTAGTCCGCACTCTTATTGCCCCTTGTTTTTATTCACTTAGTGGAAGTAAGGGGATGAAAATAATTCCTTGAGTGAGCGGTCTTTCAACTTTGTCGAATCCTCGGGGACGGTCGTCCATCTTGAGGAACCGTGCACGATCGCGGAGTTCGATGGACCGACTCCTTGATCATGTCTTGATGCGCGAAGACATTGAGTGTCTCGTGACTCACTTTATTATGAGGGTCCTCTGTTAGGCTGCGCCTCGCCTCGTATTTAAATGAAGGGCGTGCGGTCTCGGTCTAGAGGAGTCCTTGCGCGGGGCAGCGTCGGATGAATCAACTCCGCGCCCGCGGCTTGTTAGCTCTGCTTCCACCTCGGCCAGCCATGGAGATGGCCGACCTCGACGGTGTACGTTGAGACGGGGGTTGTGGCAAGTCGCATTGTCCGGGTTCACCATGTTAGATGATGAACCTTTGAGGGCGAGCGATCATGTCCACTGATTTATTCTGGAGGGCCCTCAGACTACGCCGGCCTCGTATTTAAACGAAGGGCAGGCGATCTCGGCCTAAAGGGACCTTGCATGGCCTAAGCAGTCGGTTCCATCGACCACCAGGACCATGGCTGCACTCTTTCACCTCGGATCGTCATGCAGATGCCGATCTTCGACGGTGTACGTTGTGCGGGGGAGGCGATCTCGTGCCTTAGTCCATCATGTTAGATGGTGAACTGTAGATGGCGATCGAGTCCTCCGGTTTCTTGAATAAGGAGGGAGATCGGGGAGACTTCCGAGGTCTCCTTTTCTTGATTGAAGCATGTAGAGACGGTCGTCGAGGTTGATCTATGGGTCGGCTCGTATGAGCTTTCCAGCCTGTTTTGTGTTCGACTCGGACGATCGTCTATAGAGATAGGCAGGGGCTTCGGCTAAACCAATAAGTCATCCCGACTTGCCCTCCTCGAACAATCTCCGACATTTGAGGAGGTCGCGGCATTGGTTGGTGCTGTGGCCGGGACTCTTGTGGTAGGCACAATATTGATTGTTGTCCAGGTGACCGTGGTCCCTTATCGCCTTTGGCTTTTTGAGCTCTTCGTGCCCCTTGATGGCATAGAAAATATGTGCCGGAGTTCTGTTGAACGTATGGAGGAGATGGGCTTCCATGTCCTCGAAAGTCTTGAGATCTCCGGGTGTCTTGGTGATCGCCTTCTTTGCTTTGGCGATCGCTATCTTCTGGGCAAGAGGTGGCGCTTCCTCGTCTAAGCGGAGGGTGAGTAGCCTTTGCCTGGCCAGGAAGTTGGCAGCTTTAGCGCGGAAGGTCGCGTAAGTTGGGGGAATATCCTTGGAGAGATGTCTGAACATGGGAGGCCGAGTGGAATCCCCCATGACCGAATAGAGAGCGAGCTCATCAGCGGGTTCGCGGTGAGGATGATTTCGTCTACCCGGTCGATGTAATCTGCGTCGATTTCGTCCTTCCCCGCTTGATTTTTATCATGCGGTGGGGGCCTTCGGGTCTGGCGACCTTCTTTGGCGAAGTATGACGTGAAGTCATCCGCCAGTTTCTTAAAAGAGGTGACCGATCGTGGTGGTAGTGAGACGTACCACTTATGGGCCGGCCGCCCAATGTCGGCGGAAGATCCGGCACTTGGTTGCATCGGATGCCCCACACCCAGTCATGTAAATTCGGAATTTACTCGGGTGGGTTTCGGGGTCCGATCTCCCCTTATAGAGAGGTGTTTTAGGAGGAGCGATCGTTGGTTGTATGGGGGCAAGCTCGATGTGGACCGCGAGTGGCTCGGTCGGCCGGCGATCTTCTTCTGGTGCTTGCCCGGTGTCCAAGTGCTCTCATCTCGTCGGTGGCGTTGCATGGCGGCCATCGCCGTGCTTTGTGTTAGCGGCTCGCGATCGGAGCGAGGCCGAGGCGATTGAATCGAGTCCACAGCGATCGGGCGGGAGTCGGATGGCTGATATGCGTTGGGTGTGAGGTGAGTAGGCCGAACTCCTGGTGACGGATTCGGATTCCGTCTTTTCAAGGTTGGAAACAGAGTGCCCCGGTCGCCGGGATGGGTCGCGTCCCAAGCGATCGAATATGGATCCGTCCGGTCGTGCGAGAGCATTTCCTCGCAAATTGGGGCTTTTTGACGATCGCTCGTTCAGTAGCCCATTGAATTTCCGTTTTCCCATGCGGCGGATGATCGAGGGAGTTATCGCGGGTGGCGCGCATGCTCTCCGTCGCTCCTCCAGGATGGCCATAGCCTCCTCGATCTGTTCCTCGGTTTGGGCCCGATCGAGTGAGAGGTGGGGCCATCTCTCGGATGCGAGATCGAGAGTCTCGCGTTGCCGCGGCTTCCCCTCGTCGGTGAGGTTCGGATTGAGCCGGGATATGGTGTCCGGCGGTTCGGAGAGCAGCTTGCTTCGATGTACCGGCGGATGTCATGATTCTGAAGGTTTTCTTTGAAGTGCAGTGAGTGTCACTTCAAGTATATGCCCCGAGAACAGTGAGTGTTCTTCGGGACGGTAGAAATAAAAGTATGAGGGTTAGATGCCCTCCTTCTAGCGCCAATTGTTGCTACCCAAAATATTATCCGGAGATAGATATTGCTGGAATGGATGGGATAGCAAACAAATGCAAGAGCACTTCCGAGAGAAAGATAAATAACACAAGATTTGCCGGGGTTGTTAGTCCCGGGCTTGAATGCTCTCGCGAGATATTATTAATACCAATATTCGGGGATATAAGTACTAATGTAAGAATACAATTACAATGAGTGTAAAGATTCTTGTTATCTTAGCTAGTGAGCGTGTAGATTGCCGGAAGAACCAGATTTGATGCTCTGTGAGTTCTTGTAACAAAGGTGATGAACAGTCGCGGCGGTGAGAGATCGACCGCCTCTCACGGCGAGTATTTAGCTGGATGTTTGGGCTTCTGGGCTTATGAATCCCTTGGAATCTGTCTAGTGGAGACTTGCTGCTTCTGCCGATCGTCTTCTGGACGAGAGATTTGGAGAGAGAAGTCCTGAGATGGATTAGGTGAGATAGCAGGGCTTGATGATATGTATGTTCTTGATGTTTAGTGAATGTATCGGAATGTGAGAGAATGTGAACCTTTGGTGGAATGTATTTCGGACGTAAGTCAAATGAATTCCGAACCGTAGGTTGAATGAATTTCTGAACTGAGAACCTTTTTCCAGTAGGAGGAGGTTCTCTATTTATAGGGCTTGGATACGCCGGGCGATCGCCTTTACTGCAATATAATAATCGGGCGATCGTCTTTTAGCACATGGGCCTGTCTCCTCAAAGTCTGCAGGAGTTCTTGGCGATCAATCATGCGGTCGATGGGAGCTTACACGCGTCTGAGTTCCGTCACGGGTGGTCCCACCGACAACTTTCGGCGCGCATCCGGTAGGTGAGGTAGGTGGCGGTGTGGTCAAAGGTCTTGTCTGTCAGCAAAAGATCTTTATCTGCTGGCGAAGATCTTGTCAGCGCCTTTGGTGGATCTGCACGTGGGTGCTTTTCTGAGATCCAGTCCTTGATGACTTTGGCGGACGATCGTCTCTGCTCGGGGCGTAGGTCGATTGCCCTTAGCCGGTCACTAGAGCAGATCGCCAGCTGCCAAAGGGCGATCGCCTTGGGAGTCGATCGCTAGGTACCTGATGGTGGTTTGATATCTTCGACTTGGCGAGCTAGTCATGGTTTGACTGGAGTTGACTTGGTCGCTCGGCCTTATAGTCGATCGCCTGTCGGGATGAATAAATCGTGACACAACACTCTGGACATATCACAATTAATCATCAGCAAAACTCTCTGGTAATTCTCGTGACAAGACCACCCGGTCAAATCCCTGTGTGCCCCATCGAGCAATCCCCAGGCGAGAATACCCCGTCCTGAACTGTCGCCAAGTACCGGTCCTCAGAGGTCCCGTCGAACCTTTCCCGAGTGGACATCCTCACAACACACAAAAATCGCAATTTACACAATTCACAGTTTGCAAAACCATAAACCTCGCAAGTCAATCACAATATATATAGTCGAGGTACCTTGCTAGAATGGCCACATTATCCGACACGTACTCACGACCAAGAAACAATACCATTAACACTAGAATCCAACGATGGAACTAGTACCAATCACATAGCAACGAGAAAGAATACCTTTCCAACCACGCCGAATGGCACAACCTCCTCAAAAAGGAGTTACAACCTTTCTCACACAACGTCACATGATCATCAATAAACACACGTATCCACGCACAAAACTTAACGAAAGGTTAGAGTTTTAAATCTAGAAACGATATAATCACACCAAAACGACACCACACGAAAGTAAGCATTCTTATACTCAACACTAATACACATACTCAGATAAGCACATTTAACCACAAAACACACGAGCTATATTTAAAGAAAATCTTAATTGAAAAATATACCGATTCTTTTGAAAGTTAGTTATAAGCATTTATTTAGCACATGTCGTCAATTATCAACCATTATATCCATAAAATATGTAATGTATGGACAAGATACTTGCCTCGATAATTGTCCGCGAATATTTCGAAGAACACGATCAATCAGAAACTTCAAAACCCTTGATGAAGATGACGAGGAACGAAAGGGTTCAATAGGAGCTCTTCGTAAGGAATTCGACCCTAACATCATATTATCAACAAATCAACAATCGTACGAGGAAGAATAATCGTAGAACGCCTGAATCCCCTCTATGACATTCTACCGGACACCTCGAAGGCGTTGGTTTAAAACTCAACAATACAACGAATTGCGGATAATTAAACCGCGTAAAAACAATGAAATTGGTGAATACCGCTAGATTATTGATAATACTTCAATAATCTAGGCTGATTCGGAATAGACGGCCAAATCATTCAAAACAACCAAATTTCCTAAAAGTAGAATTTTAGGAAACTTACCCTGATTCAGTCGATCGGAAGAGATTAGAGGATGATTAAACCGATGTTAGGAACTTAGAAACCTTGTGGATTGATAGTTTTACAGCATGCCTTTGTGTGCTCCAAGTCCCCGCCGTGGAAAGTGTTGTTACCCAAAATATTATCCGGAGGTAGTATTGCTGGAATGATCGAGTAACAAACAAATGCGAGAACACTTCCGTGAGAAAATAAATGATACAAGATTTGCCAGGGTTGTTAATCCCGGGCTTGAATACTCTCGCGAGATTTTATTAATATGTATACTATTGAGTACAAATATTAATGTTAGAATCTATTACAAGGAGTGTAAAGACTTCTACTTATCTAAGCTGTGGAGCGTGTAGATTGCCGGAAGAACCAGATATGAAGCTTTGTGAGTTCTTGCTGTTGATGTTCTATGTATGAGAATGTATTTCTCTTTCTGTATATCGTTCACTGTGTTCACGATGTTGTCATTCTGTCGTGTTATGAGCCTCCTATTTATAGGAGATAAGGTTGTTGGGCCCTCTCCGGCGATCGTGGGCGACCGCCGTTCTTTATATTATAATAAGATGGCCGATCGTCCCGTCACGTGGGGCTTTTCCCTTAAAGTCCGCGGCTGCGGCTGACAGCCAGCTGTACGGTCCAATGGGGAGCCGGCACGCATCCTGAGTCGCTGTCACCTACCTTTTCGGCGGCCCTGTCGGTAGGTGAGGTAGGTGACAGGTTGGGGTCAAAGGTCTTATCTGTCAGCGCCTTTTGTGGATCTGCACATGGGTCACAATCCAATATTTGGTCTTCGATGACTTTGACGGATGCTGGATTTATACGTGGCATGAGACGATCGTCTCTGGTTGGACATCATAGATAATCGCCAGATCCCAAAAGACGATCGTCGGATACCAAAAGACGATCGTCGTGGGTGCCGACCTCTGGGTGTTCGCCCAGAGCACGTCTTCTATGGTTGGCTCTTCGGTCATTATGCCGATCGCCATCGAGGCATATTAATCGCCGCACAACAATTGCCCCCTAGCTCGGCTCGATGTTGAAAACTCGGGGTGAGGTGGTACTGCTGACGATCGCCATTGCTTTAGACGATCAGACGATCTAATTTCGAATTTGGACGATCTCCTTTAGCGCTGGGAGCAGCGGGAAATGAGGGCGGGCTCGCGAAACATTGCAAGGACACGCGTCGCGTTTCTATTGAGAGAGTCCGAAGGTTTGTCAGACTTTGTCGCCTGGCGTGCCCTCGAAAAGACGCGTACGCGTGATTCGAGGGCTGCATTTAATGTGTCCCCCCGAGGGTTGCACTCCAACCCTCGGGATTTCGCCTATTTACAAAGAGGCCCCTGCTTCCGCCTATAAAAGGGGCTAGGGCCACTTCATTTTTACTCTTCACGCGTCCTTGGCTTCTTAGCCGAAACTCTGCAGAGATTTCCGAAGCTTCTTGTGCCGATCTCCTCCTTTTTCTTTTTAGGTACGAAAACCAATCTTCTTTCTCCCTTTACTTTTTATAATATGTCTGGAGGATCTGAGACCTTCGAGACCGGAAACACCTCTGCCGCCGCGGCCTCTCCGGTCCGGGGGGAAATTCCCGTGGGAATCCCTATGGAAATGGCCATTGAGGCTATTCGTGCGGGGATTGCACCCGCAGAGCTTGAGGAGCTTTTCAACGAGGCCGTAGTGGCGAGATCTGCGGTGACGGCGGAGCGAGGGGTATCGCCGGTGGAAGAAGACGAACTGATGCGGTTGTCTTGGGAAAAAGATAGCGTCTTCGGCCCCGCTTATATGGCTTTCGCTAAGCTTATGGAGGAGATTGATGGGCCCTGTCCAGAGTTTGATTTCAAAGCTTACTCCGCCGCTCATCCCTACGAACATGTGAAGCGGATGGTGTTTCGGGCCGCCGACCCGTCTCAATGGACTCTTGGTCAGATCCGGAGTTCGGCGACCCGGAAAGACTTGACCCGCTGGAGGGCCAAATACCATATTCCCTCTGACGTGTCACTGCACGTGCCCTCCGAGAATGAACGTGCCGACCAGCCTCCCGAGGGTATGGTCGCCATTAATGAAATGACCTTGGAGGCCGGACTGCGGTTTCCCTTGCCGTTCGCCGTCTCTATCTGCTGGTCGCCTGGAATCTGGCGCCTCTCCAGTTGATGTAGAACGCCTAGCTGCAAATTATCAGCACATTAACGTTGTTCGGCGGTCACAGGCTGTTTCACTTGCCTTCTGCGCTGGAGATAAATTATCTTTTTAAGCTGACTGTGCATAAGGGATCGATCAGCGGCTACCATATCCAAGGTCGCCTGGGTAGGGTGGTCCTTGGGGTGCCGAACAAGGCTCGGGGCGACCTGGCAAAGTGGTGCTGGGTCGGCGGTGCATGGAGGTCGGCATCGAGCGATTCGCCGGAGGAAGAGTTGGATATCCCCACCAATTTTAGGGAGAGGAATCCAAGTAAGGGTTTCAACTCTCCCTTTATTTGGATACTCCTTGGACTGATCTAATTTATGTCCCTTTTTGCAGGATTCCTTGTTCCAGCGATCGGCGATCTCCCCTTCGATTTCTTGATCGTTTGGGAGCAGAGTCGTGCATTGCCGGATTCCTACAAAGACGTTCAATCAGTCAGCCACGAGTCTCACCGGTTGGGAGCTCGACTGTTTCGCTACCCTCGCCACTTGAAGGCCCCGGGTATGACTTTTTATCTACTCTTTCCTGCGTGACGATCGTCTCCAAGAGGTCGCCATGTCTAAGTAGGTGTCTAACTTGTTTGAGTTTTTTCTTTGGCAGAGATTCATTTTCCCCGCTTCGTCGAGCCACAGCAGGAGATCGCCATGTCTAATCCTGGTCTTATCGGTCGTCTTCACCTGGGAAAGAAGACGGGTCGCGTCGCTGCGACGTCGTCTCGCCCTGCCCCTGTGGTGAGGCCCGCTATGGTGCCGGTCGCCGATCCGGAAATTCAAGAGGAGGAACAACTTCAGCGCAACCGCAAGAGGCGGAGACCGGAGGTGTCCCTACCGACGGTTGAGGCGGACTTAGCTATCTTGGAGCCGTCGATCGCCGCTTCCCCCATTTCTTCCATTCCGATGGCATAGGGGTCTGGTCCCAGGCCCTCGGCGTCCGGTTCCAAGTCACCGCTTGGCTTCTTGAAAAGAGCGGCGATCGCTGAGGCTGAGCCTTCTCGGGGAAAGCCCTATTTTGGCCGCGATCCCGAACTGGTCAACAGGTAAGATCGAGTTGGACTTTCCGAGTTATGCATTTTGAGTAATGTATAGGCTAACTCCTTGGTCTCTTTTGTTTGTGCTGCAGGGTCCGTCTTGCTGACCCGGACGTCACTCCTATGGTGCTGGATTTCTTGTCGAGTAAGGCTCCGCAAAAGCCCCTCGACGTCCCTTCTTACGTCCAGAAGGCCATCACCTCACTGCCCAAGGCTTGGACGACCGATCTTGATGCGATCGCTCGTCGGCGATCTGGAGATACCATGCAGGCGACCATTGCCCTGGCTCTCCAGACGGCAATGATGGCCGTCCAAGCTGCCAGGGATTTTGAGGGATGACCTTCTTCTGCTCGCCTCCATAGCGACCTCGAGGACGCCCGGAGCAGAAACATTGAATACGCCAACCGGATCCAGTCTATGGAGAAGGAGTACATAGAGACGGCCAAACGAGCCAAACAGGACGTAGACCGACTGAAGCAAGAGCTGAGCCGCTCCAAGGAGGCTGCCGATCGGTTCCGTGATCAGGAGAAAGAAACTCGTCGGAAGCATGCGGCTTCGCAGGAGGAGGAGGCCGGGCTGAAGGCGACGGTGGATCGGCTCAGCAGCGAGTTGGAGGCGGCGAAAAGAGAGCTGGAGAAGGCCAAAGGAGAAAATGCCGCCAAGGTGGTCGAGCTGGCGGAAGCTGAGAAGACGACCGTGGAGTTGAAAGGGCAGCTGAAGGCGATCGAGACCGATCCCTACCTCAATGTGGCACTGGTCGGCGAGTTCGCCTATTATGTGGCCTACGCCGTTGCTGTCAGAGCCGCCAAGAAGGTAGGGATCGAGATCGGTCCTTTGATGGAGAGCTTCAAGGTCTATGCGCTTGAGCACCCTTTGCACCCAGAGTTTTCTTTGCCGATCCTCGACCTCATCGACTCGGGGATCAACTTGAGTTGGTATCCTTTTCCGGATAAACTCATTCGTCCTGAGGCCGATGGGGGGGCGCATGCCGATCCGCCACCTGAGGGCGGAGACCAGCCGGCGGGACCCTGAGTGATCTCTTTATTTTCCTTGTATCTTGTAATTTCCTGCTTTCTCTTTGTATTGCCTTCGGGCTTTGTAATGTCTCTTTTCATGCACGATCGCCTTTGAATGTTTGCATGCGAATTTTTACAAGTATGTGTATGATTGCTTCCGAAGTCTCTGTTTATCCGACCGATTGTTTGAATGTTTGAATGTATCGACATGTTTTGGAAATTCTTACTTGTAAATATTGTGGAACAATTCCGATCGTCCTGTGTGTGTTTGAACGAAGCCGATCGAGTATGGTTCCTTCTTTCCGATCGCATTTAGGATTAGCTCGCCTCTTTTGCCCCCTTGTTTTTGTTTACTTATTGTAAGTAAGGGAACAAAAATAGTATATCTGGTGAGCTATCTTCAGTTTTGCCGATTGTGAGGAACCGTGCATGGTCGCGGAGTTCGATGGACCGATCTCCACAACCGTGTCTTTGTGTGTGAGGGACATTGCCTATCCCGTGACTCACTTTATTGTGAGGGTCCTCCGTTAGGTTGCGCCCGCCTTGTATTTGAACGAAAGGTGGGAGGCCTTGGTCTGGAGGAGTCCTTGCACGGGGCGTCGTCGGTTTATTCGACTCCACGTCCGTGGCTTGTTAGCTCTGCTTCTACCTCGGCCCGCCATGAAGATGGCGACCCTCGACGGTGCACGTTGAGACGGGGGTAGTGGCACGTTGCATTGTCCGGGTTCACCATGTTAGATGATGAACCTTTGAGGGCGGGCGATCGTGTCTACTGGTTAGTTTTGGAGGGTCCTTCGGCTACGCCGACCTCGTATTTAAACGAAGGGCGGGCGATCTCAGCCCAAAGGAACCTTGCATGGGCGAAGCTGTCGGTTCCACCGACCTCCAGGACCATGGCTGCATTGTTTCTACCTCGGATCGTCATGTTTGAATGACGATCCTCGACGGTATGCGATATGCCCGGTGGGGCGATCGACAGAATATATGGGATAGGAGAAATTTTTTTATTATATTCCTTATACATTTGGCAGTTGAAACTGAATACAAAGTTATCACTGGTAGTATTTTTTCAGATGCACGGTGTTCCAGGGATATCGGTTCGGAGTACCGTCAGGGTGTTCCATCTCGTAGGCTCCCTTAGTTAGCCATTTCGATATCCTGAAGGGGCCTTCCCAGTTCGGGCCAAAAACACCTGTGTCGGTCTGGATCTTTTTGAGGACGAGATCGCCCACTTGAAACCTTCTCTCCTTGACCTTCGAATTGAAGAACTTCTCGGATCTCCTTTTGTGGATTGTGTTCTTCATTTCTGAGGTCATTCGTCGTTCTTCGAGCATGTCGAGGTCGATCCGTCGGGCCACATCATTGTCGGTCGTCATCTCTTGTTCGGTTCGATGGCTGAGGACGGCGATCTCCGAGGGGATCACTGCTTCTGTTCCGAAGGTGAGGGCGAATGGGGTTTCGCCGGTTGAATTTCGGGTCGTCGTTCGATAAGACCACAAAATGTCTGGGAGCTCGCTCGCCCATCTTCCTTGCCTGGACTCGAGTCGTGCTTTAATCGTGTGTTTGAGGATCTTGTTTACGGCTTCTACCTGCTCGTTCGTCTAGGGGTGATAGGGGGCCGAGAACAACTTTTTGATTCCCCACTTCTCGCAGAATTACATGACTTCTAAGCCGTCGAACTGCTTTCCGTTGTCGGAGATGATGGCCTGGGTAGACCGAATCGGCATATGATATTTCTCCATATGAACTTGATTACTTGCTCTTGGCCGATCTTGTTGAGCGGTTCGGCCTCAGCCCATTTAGTGAAATAGTCGACCCCTACAATGGAAAACTTACAGCCCCCTGGAGCCGTCGGCAAGGGACCTATAAGGTCGATGCCCCATTGGGCGAAAGGCCATGGGTTGTACATTGAAGTGAGCTGCTCGGGGGAGAGCTTGATGTTTGGGCCCATTACCTAACACCTGTGGCACGATCTGGCATAGGCGATCGCATCCTTCTGAAGTGACGGCCAGAAAAAACCTTGTCTGGTTGTTTTGTGGATGAGAGCTCGTCCGCCAGCATGGTTTCCACAGATTTCGTCATGGATCTCGGCTAAAACGAGCCGACCTTCCTCCGGTGTAATACACTTGAGGAGGGGAAGGCTGAAAGCTTGCTTGTAAAGCCGATCGTCTAATAGGGTGTATCTGGTCACCCGGAGCTGGAGTTGGCGAGCTTTGATACGGTCGTCAGGGACCGTTCCGTCCTTTAAGTATTTGATGAACGGAGTCATCCAGTTCTCCTCGGCAACGGCAATTGTGGTAACCAGGTTTCTGTCGATCGCCGGCCTTGCTGATTTTGTAATTTGGATATTGGAGAAATCGGCTGCCCCATCTGACGACGCTAGCTTGGATAGGGCATCGTCCTGGGAGTTGTGCTCTCTCGGGACTTGTTCGATTTGCACTTCCTCAAATTTAGTGCACATTTCGGCGACCAGCTCTTGGTATTTGACCATCTGTTCGCCGCGTGCCTCATATTCTCCTTTGACTTGGTTCACGACCAAGAGGGAGTCCATGAAGATATGGAGGCGACGAACATCTAGGGCGAGAGCTAGATCGAGCCCTCCAACCAAGGCTTCGTATTCGGCTTCATTGTTGGTCGCACGAAACTCGAAACGTACGGCATTTGTGAAACTTTGTCCGTCGGGGCTAATGAGGACTATCCCTGCCCCTGCTCGCGAGTTGGTCGCCGAGCCATCCACGTCTGCCTTCGGGCAGGCGACCGGCACTGGTCGGGTGTGAGGGAATGTTAATTCCACCACGAAGTCTGCCAGAGCCTGGCCTTTGATCGCCGTGCGAGGAGCGTATGTGATACCGTATTGGGCGATCTCCAGTGACCATTTGAGGAGTCGCCCGTTGGTGTCCGGTCGGTGTAGAACTTGCCTTAGAGGGAGAGTTGTCAGAACCTCCACTTGATGTTCGAAGAAGTAGGCTCTTAGCTTACGAACACTCATGACCAGAGCATAGGCGATCTTCTCCAGAGGTGTGTATCGCGTTTCCGCGTCGTGGAGCGCTTGACTAACGAAGTAGATCGGCAAGTGGACTTGCCCCTCCGCTCTCACCAAAACGGCACTCAGTGCGACCTCCGAGGCCGCCAGGTAAAGGAATAGTTTCTCGCCGGGGATCGGCTTTGCCAAGATCTGGGGGTTAGACAGGTATTCCTTGATTTTGGCGAATGCTATTTGACTCTCCTTCGTCCATGCGAACTTCTTGTTCTTTATGGTCGCGAAGAAAGGTTTGCTTTTATCCCCGAGCCGAGATATGAAACGGTTGAGGGCAGCCAAACAACCTGTGAGGCGTTGCACTTGCTTGACATTTCGTGGCTCCTGCATGTCGAGGATCGCCTGAATCTTGGTGGGGTTCGCCTCGATCCCTCTTTGGCTCACGATGTGCCCCAGGAATTTTCCGGAGCTCACCCCGAAATTGCATTTCTTGGGGTTCAGTTTCATGTTGAACTTTTCGAGGATGGCGAACGTCTCGGCAAGGTCATTGAGGTGGTCTTCATTCTTGAGACTCTTGACCACGATGTCGTCAATGTAGACCTCCATGGTCTTGCCGATCTGATTGGCGAACATTCCGTTGACTAGTCGCTGGTAGGTTGCCCCTGCGTTCTTCAAACCGAACGGCATTCGGACCCAAAAGAGTATGTATTTCTCTGTGTGGAAAGATGTGTGCTTTATGTCTTTCTCCGCCATTGGGATTTGATGGTATCCGGAGAAGGCATCCATGAACGACATCATTTCGCAACCTACTGTACTATCGACCAGGTGATCGATATGAGGCATTGGAAAGTGGTCTTTTGGGCATGCCGCGTTGAGGTCGGTGAAGTCGATGCATAACCTCCAGGAGCTGCTCGGCTTTTTGACGAGCACGGCATTGGCGACCCACTGCGGCTCGTCTGTTTCTACCCCGATTAGTTTGTTATCGAGCAGCTTTTTGACTTCTACGTCGAGTGCCGCGTACTTATCAGGACCGAATTTCCTACATTTCTGGTGAACATGCTTCTTTGCCAGGTCGATCTTTAGATAGTGGCAAGCGTGTTCAGGACTTATGCCAACCATATCTTGATGCGACCAGGCAAAGACTCTGATGTTCTTACGTAGTAAGTTGATTAGATCCTCCTTCAATTCGAGGTCGACGCTAGTGCCGATCTGTACTTCCCACTCCGAGCGAGCCGGATCTATCGTCACACTTTCTAATTCCTCAATGGGGACGGTCGCTTCTCGTCTGGAGCGATTTCCGGACTCGATCCTTGGATCGATGTCGAGGCTTGGCTCGAAACCGATTCTTGGTTCGATGTCGTCCGTTAATCGACTTGAGATGGCGTCCTCTGAGTCGGGTTGGTACGATGTGCTTGGCTCGTCGATCTCCATCGGTTGGTTGTCGATCGTTTCAATGTTACACACAGCATGAGAAGTATTGAAAGAAGTTACGACACAGGAGTAGTTTAAACACTTCTTAGCCATTAATTGGTCTCCTTTTACAGTACCGACCGTCCCATCGGCAGTGGGGAATTTGATACAGTAAAAGAAAGAAGAGGTGACCGCCTCGAAGGTTTCTAGAAATGGACGACCTAGGAACCCATTATAGATGCTGGGCCTATCTATGATTACAAAGTTTAGGTTCCTAGTAATCCTAACCTTGGGATCGTAAAAGCATATTAGCTCGACTGAGAGCTTGATCCTTCAGAGCTGGGCGTGGCCGTCTTTGTCGTCGAATCCTTGGAGCACGGTGTCGAATGGCTTGATGAATTTGGTTAAGTTGCCGAGCTGGTCAAGAGCAGATTTGAATATGATATTGCAGAAGCTCCCGTTGTCAGCCAGCACGCGGTCGACCATCTTCCCAAGGATACAAACAGAGATCACCAGTGCATCCTCTTTGGGGCATTGTACTCCCTCTCTGTCCTTGTTGGAGAAGGTGATGAGCGTGTCTCTAGAGATGGTCGGCTCTGTAGGTACCATGATATGGACCCCAGCAAATGCCCTTAGTTCGGCCTTTCGCTTCCTGTTTGATTTGGTGGAAACCGGGGAAAGGCCCCCGAGGTTTCCACCTCCTGCTTGAAGCATATTAATCCGAACACCAGGGTTGATCAGAGGAATCGATTCATCCGAATACTCCGGCTCGTGCTCGATCCTGGCGACCGGATTGGGAGGGGTCCTTTCGTTTTGTCGGCGCTCGCGTCCTCCGGTCTTCTCTGTCCTAGGTTCTGGCTTGGTGACCAAGTTGTCTAATTTTCCTTCCTCGAACAGTCGCCAGAGTTATCTGAGGAAGTCGCGGCATTGGCTAGTGTTGTGGCCGGGACTCTTGTGGTAGGCACAGAATTTGCTACGGTCTAGATGACCGTGGTCCCTTATTGGCTTTGGTTTGGAAAGCCACTCGCGCCCCTTAATTGCGTTGAAGATGTGGGCTGGAGATAAGTTGAGGTTGTGGAGGAGGTGAACCTCTACATCCTCGAAGGCTTTGAATTCACCAGGCGGCTTTGCGACCGCCTTTCTGGGCTTGGCGACCGCCTTTTTCTGGACATGGGAAGGCGTCTTCCCTTCTCCGGAGGGTCCCTCGTCTAAGCGGAGGGAGAGCATCCTCTGTCTGGCCAGGAAATGGGCGGCTCTAACTCGGAAGACCGAGTAGGTTGGGGGGATATCCTTTGTGAGATGCCTGAACATGGGTGAGTGGCCGTAGAATCCCCCCAGGACTGAATAGAGGGCGAGCTCGTCGCTAATGGGCTCGCCGGTGAGGACTATCTCGTCTACCCGGTCGATGTAATCTTCATCTGACTCGTCCTTCCCCTGCTTGATTTTCATCATGTGGTGGGGGCCTTCAGGGCGAGCGACTTTGGCGGTGAAGTACGACGTAAAGTCGTTCGCCAGCTTCTCAAAGCAATTGATTGAGCGAGGTGGCAGTGAGATGTACCACCTGTGGGCGAGGTCGCCCAGAGTTAACGGGAACATTCGACACTTCGTCGCATCTGATGCTCCGCATCCGGTCATGTAGATCCGGAATTTGCTCAAGTGGGTCTCCGGATCCGATCTTCCCTCATATAGAGGCGTCTGCGGGGGATCGATCGTTGGTTGAACTGGGGCGAGCTCGATCTGAACCGCGAGTGGTTCACTTGGTCCAGAGATCGATCTCCTGGCGCCTGCCCCAGTATCTAGGAGCGCCTTCATTTTTTCGAGCTGGCGCTGCATTGCGGCCATCGCCGTAGCCTGACTGCTCGCTGATTGGCTACCGGAGCGCGAGCCAAGGCGATCATGTACTGATCCCCTGACCCCATGGTGGATGACGAGTTCTCTGCCCGCGGACTCATTTCTTGGGCAAGTGGGGGCCCGTTGACCGACCTGTCTTCTGGGAGTCGGATATGCCGAACTCCTGGTGACGGATTCGGACTCCGATGCCTCCCGACTCGGGCCGACTGCCCGGGTCTCCACGAGGGATCACTCCCTAGGCGGCTGAAGACGGAGTCGTCCCGCCTTATGAGAGCCTTTGCCTGCGGCTCAGGGTTTTCTGTTGATTTCTCAACATATTTCCCCTTGAGCTTCCGCTTGCCAGCTCGGCGGATGGTTGACGGAGTGATGGTGGGCGAGTCGCATGCCCTCCGTCGCTCCCTGAGGACGGCTATGGCCTCCTCAATCATTCCGATGCAGGCCGATCGAGTGAGAGGCTAGGGCCGTCCCTCGGGCGGGAGTGAGAGCCTAGCGTCGCCGCGGTCACCTTCCGCCGTGGGTGGGATTCGATGCAGGCCGGAATGAGATTTCCGTGAGATCTCGGGTGGCTCTCTTGGAGGTCGTTGCAGATGTCATTTTTCTGAAGGTTTTTCTTTTGAAGAACAGTGAGTGTTTCTTCAAGTATATGTCCGGAGAACAGTGAGTGTTCTTCGAGACGGTAGGAATAAAAGTGAAGGTTTAGATGCCCTCCTTCTAGCGCCAATTGTTGTTACCCAAAATATTATCTGGAGGTAGTATTGCTGGAATGATCGAGTAACAAATAAACGCGAGAACACTTCCGTGAGAAAATAAATGATACAAGATTTTCCGGGGTTGTTAATCCCGGGCTTGAATGCTCTCGCGAGATTTTATTAATATGTATACTGTTGAGTACAAATATTAATGTTAGAATCTATTACAAGGAGTGTAAAGACTTCTAGTTATCTAAGCTGTGGAGCGTGTAGATTGCCGGAAGAACCAGATATGATGCTCTGTGAGTTCTTGCTGTTGATGTTCTATGTATGAGAATGTATTTCTCTTTTTGTATATCGTTCACTGTGTTCAGGATGTTGTCATTCTGTCGTGTTATGAGCCTCCTATTTATAGGAGATAAGGTTGCTGGGCCCTCTCCGGCGATCGTGGGCGACCGCCGTTCTTTATATTATAATAATATGGCCGATCGTCCCGTCACGTGGGGCTTTTCCCTTAAAGTCCGCGGCTGCGGCTGACAGCCAGCTGTACGGTCCAATGGGGAGCCGGCACGCGTCCTGAGTCGCTGTCACCTACCTTTTCGGCGGCCCTGTCGGTAGGTGAGGTAGGTGACAGGCTGGGGTCAAAGGTCATATCTGTCAGCGCCTTTTGTGGATCTGCACGTAGGTCACAATCCAAGATTTGGTCTTCGATGACTTTGACGGATGCTGGATTTATACGTGGCATGAGACGATCGTCTCTGGTTGGACATCATAGATAATCGCCAGATGCCAAAAGACGATCGCCGGATACCAAAAGACGATCGCCGTGGGTGCCGACCTCTGGGTGTTCGCCTAGAGCACGTCTTCTATGGTTGGCTCTTCGGTCATTATGCCGATCGCAATCGAGGCGTATTAATCGCCGAACAACAGAAAGGTAAGAGGAGGAATGAGAAAATGTGCAAAAAAACCGAGTGCTCAGTCATATTTATAGGCTTGCCTGCCGCCTTCCGCACAGGTTCGGGAACCTTCCGGACACATCCTGTGCACCGCCTTCCGGATAAGTTCGGGAACCTTTCGGACACGACTGGCCCGCCGCCTTCCAGACAGGTTCGGGAACCTTCCGGACACGACTGGCTCGCCGCCTTCTCGACACGTCCGAGAACCTTCCAGACAAGACCGGCCCGCCGCCTTACGGACACGTCCGAGAATTTTCCAGACAAGACAGGCCCGCTGCCTTCCGGACACGTCCGAGAACCTTCCAGACAAGACCGGGCGAACCCAGCCGGTTCCTGCCGCACCTAGACCGGTTTCTGCCGCACCCGGCCGTCCAGTGCCCAGCCGCCATGACTCGATGACTCGGTTTTCCGAAATCGCACGGAAACGAACATGTCGAGACGCTCGGTAAGAGTCTCGATCACGAATTCAAAGTTTTAATTCCGCAACGGGAGAAAACATAGCGGGAGAAAATAAAACGGAGAATGATAATAACACACCGGCACAATGAATCACAAAAATCGAGATATACGAAAACGGAAAAATAGGATTATTACATTCTATCTCCCTTAAAATAAGTTTCGTCCCGAAACTTAAAATATAAAACAATCAAGGCAGAGCAACTCTAGATAACACACGTTATCTGCTACTGACAGTGCACAAAGGATCCATGCAGTACAGAGCTACTGCAGTCCGATTCAATATGCAAGAATGTTTACGAAATACAACGAACATGAATCACTACGGTTGATAAATCCGAGCAGTACAACAACCAGAACACGAGTCTAACGCTGAAAATTTATGCAATTCCGCTAACCTCAAAGGTTTGGAAGATCACATGCGGAGACAATCAGTTGAAATCTGGAAAATTATGAAGTGGCCCAGACACTCGATAATGACAAAACGAGGACGATCAACAACTCTGAAGTCCGCAACACGACTCAAAACATCAAACGAGATTGTAGGAACTACGAGATGTCGATTTCGCACAAGGTTCACAGGGAATCGAACCGAACTCGGAAAATTCGCAACGATAAACAGATCAATCCGGAACAATATCAAAACTTGCTTGAATGACAAAAGCGAAAAAACAAAGCAAGGTCAGAAGGATCAACGAACACAAACGAGTTGATAGAGTCGAAAATTACGGAAGCGAAAAATATGACTATTACATATACTGTATGGAATATATGCAATTCACACATAATACTTTTGAAAAGAAATTCCTCAAAATAATAATATAGTAGGCTCATGAAATTCCTCAAAATAGAAATTTTACAGTGACAAACAACTTTGCAGCCTCCATAGGCTTTCCAAAATAGATTTTCAAGAAAAATATAGTTTCTGCAAAATACATTTTTTCATCTATCAAAATAAAATATACTTAAAAAAATCCCTTTGATTTATAAAAAGTGTCATAATTATTGCCATTAATTCTGACAGTGATTATTATTTTAGACCAATTTTTGCTACGCACAGAACTTTCGTAAAAAATAATCTCATAAAAGTGTACTTGTTATAAAATTTTGACATTAAAATCATGACGAAAATGTGTTTTAAAACATCACCCTCTTAGTATAATTTCTAGGTATATTTTTCTGAAATTATTTCCTTAGATGTACCATGAAGATACATCACAAACATAATTATGGTACGAACGTTATATTAGGTCAAGTTTTGTCAACACTTAACTTCATAAAATTTTGATAATAAGGTCAGTATAATGAACTGTTTGAAAATATCAATCATTTCATATAATTTCTCAAAGATATTATTTGTTTTTTTGTAATATAATTGATACATGACGTTTAATACGCAATGAATGAAAGATGAGTCTTTCGACATCTACGACCGAACAAATAACTTTCTAATATATTGGCCCCCTTTGGTCAAAATACGATATCCAAAAACTCTAACACCAACCGATTCTTTCTGTAACTATCTCGTACCATCATTTAGGGGTGTGTATGGTACGGTATGATACGATTTTAGAGTAAAATCAATACCGTACCAAATATATTCGATTTATTATGATTTAATACCATAAACATACGTTTTTTTCGGTTTGGTAGTTCGGTATTTCGATTTGGTTTACATCGGTACGGTATTTTTTCGATTTTTCTACTTGATACTTGATAGCATTAATAAGACAAAAATACTCAAATAAATTAATTCAACAAGGTACCATAAATAGCTGATCCAAATTAATAGCTAAACCAAAAAAATCACATTAACCTTAAGACAGTAACTAATTTAATGTTCAAGTTTTCATCCAACTATTTTGGAGGATAAAAAGAAAAAAAAGAAAAAAAAGACAAACAAGTGTCTTGAACTTCAATAAATTTGTTATACTTCTATATTCATGTGAGTTTGTAACTACTATATATATATATATATATGATATATTATCATAAAAATATTTAATATAAATAACGGTACGGTACGGTTTTTTTTCGGTATTTAAGTCAAATACCGTACCGTTACCGAAGTTTCGATTTTATAAAAAATAAAAACCATATATATCGATTTAAGCGGTTTATCGATTTTTTCGGTACGATTTTTACGGTGCGGTGCAGTTTTTCGGTTTAATCGGTTTTTTTGCACACCCTTACCATCATTGATCTTACTAGTAATACTCCATCTATAATAGTTAAACCCACGTCATTCGATATAACTCAATATAATCCATCATAATCCACGTGATTCAATGCATATCACAATCCAACATAATTCACCATAATCAACGTAATTTCATATAATTCAGCATGATTCATAGTAAACAACTTATTTCAATAAAATTAGACATCATCCAACATATTCTGATAAAATTCCACAACATTAATCCAGACTGATCCGTCATGATCTCGTCCATCATACTGAAACAGTAGAGCCATCCTTGGTTATCATAATCCATATATACATTCATAATACACAAGTAACAAGAAACCACATAGAATACTTACCTGTATATTCCTTGAGAAGTTGCGGCCGCTTGGAGCGTTGGTCTTCACTTGTTCTTTTAAATATTTTCAAAACATAATAGAAAAAATATATTTGAGAAAAATATTCCGGGTGGAATATTTTTCTGTGATACCATCTTTTTAACACCCTCAAAATTTATTGGGATATTAGAGTGCCGTGAATACCTTGCGGGACCCACCAGGCTATTTTAAGAATATAAAACTTGATATTTTTATAATTAATTTAAAATAATATATGTCACCATATATGTATCAACAGCTCATAACAAATACTTTTATTTTCAAAAGCAAAAGCAAGGTTCGTGTATTCGCACCCAGATACTCGTTCAAGTCAATCGAACCCCCACCCCCCCGAGAACACCCTACACATTCACTAAATTTACCTGACACGATGAATTGTGCCAGCCCAACATGAAGTTAGACGATGATAACAAAGGTCATGAAGTTACAACATATATACGGGAAAGCATGTAATCACATAGTCGCACT
This sequence comes from Orobanche coerulescens, assembly GCA_033398695.1. Lineage (NCBI taxonomy): Eukaryota > Viridiplantae > Streptophyta > Magnoliopsida > Lamiales > Orobanchaceae > Orobanche > Orobanche coerulescens. The sequence goes on along the minus strand of CM065807.1, from coordinate 114,822,261 downwards.
CAAATCGTAATTAATGCACGTACCAAATAATAATCACATCATCTTTCACAACTCCACTGATCGCAATCAAGGGCCATGAAGTATCGACACACATACCATCTAACAGGACATCAGTCAAAAAATACTTAGTACTCCCTTCATTGCAACCAACAGTCACAATGATACCGATTTGCGCATACTCTGGACATGGAATTTATCTAAAACACAATCTTAATTTCCAAGGATAATCATGAAACACCATATCGGGATACACACTGCTGGTTCTGTGGACTGGTCAATTACAATCATAAATCCCAAATTTTAAAATTATTATAGTAGCAATTTAATCTCATAATATCAGTTATCATGTCCAAGCAAGTATCAAACTTTCCTTAAATCCGATGAATGCTAACCTGGATCACATGATAGTCCACGAGCTTAGCGGTTCCCAAGTATGATCAATTATCGCGCCCTAAAATCTAATTTATCGATCATATAATATTGATAACTTTACTTAATTCCCATATCTAAGAATTCGATTAATCATTATTTAATAATAATTTATTGACATGTCATACATCAATCGAGTCAAAAATAAATTTATCTGCTAGTCAAGAAAATCAACAGGATGATTGATGATATTTCGAAATGATTGTCTTATATTACTCGGTCCTAAAAAAATGTACAATCTTCCTCCAAAAATCTAATTTATAATTTAGTCCAACCAAATAGAATTAGTAATCCAATTGCTCTAGGCCCTAATCTCAGCCCAAACTTTATTCTAAAATTAATTAAACATGGCCCATTAATTAAGATGTCCAAAACCCAACCCTTAATCCCGTTCTCCTATTTTCTTTGTAGCAAAAGGCGAAATCCCTCGCCCCCAGGGCCCCCATCCCCCGGCCCGACAGGGATTGATGGAGGAATTAAATCATGGTGACTCAACGACCCACTGGGTGGAAGGAACAGTGACTGGTGCGCACAAGGAGCCGTTCTCCTATTTTCTCTTCTCGTTTATTCACCTCCTTCCTTCCTCTTCTCATCGCCTCACATCCTCTTTCTTCTGCTCATGCCCCCTGCTCATTGTGTTCCAAATCTCTCTCTCTCTCTCTCTCTCTCTCTCTCTCTCTCTATATATATATATATATATATATATATCTTTCAGCAGACGTCTTCCTACAGTTAATAAAGATTCCAACTTACAGCAATGAGGACTGTTGGATACAGCAAAGTAAGCTGTATGTACTTTATTTAGGAAAAGTAAAATATAAATCCAACAAGTTTTAGACTTAGACATTTAAATCATTAAATAAGTCACTCTTTATTTACAAAGTATTTACAATTTTAAAGGGTCAGTTAATGCTGATAAAACAACATTTAATGCAGCAGAAAAGACTGTAGACTGAAGAGCATTTAATGCTGACCAAAAGAAATTCTGAAGCATTAAATGTTGATCACTTTAATTCGAATATTTCAGCCGCCAATCTGATCTGTCCACATCTCACCAACCGGCTAACAACTATATTTATAATGGGTATATTTCTTAGGTTATAAATAGCCCACTAGGAGGGACGTTGTCTGAAGCACTTATTATCTTTGAAGAGCAATCTATTTCTTCAAGCCTACAACGCCTATCTTTGAGTGAAGAAATACTAAGTCCTCAACTGAGAACAGCACACTACAACAAGAACCTTCAAGTCTACAGCTACTGTTCTGATACTTGTAATATCAATCTAATCATTGAGTGCATTACCCATGTGTGGACTAATTGAAACCTTTCTGACCTGTGTGGGATGAAGAGAGTTCGAGACAAAGCTCCAATCTGTGTGAGAAGAAGTCAGTGAAAGGAACCTACAACCAATCTGTGTGAACGGCCAAAAGCTACTCATCTATATCAATATGTGTGAATGATATAATGACCAATTTAGTTGAAGTGATATAGTTGTGTATGCCTTGATTTAATAAACACTTTACTCATGCATGGAAGACCTGTGGACTTAGAGGAGTTTCCCTCAAACCACATTAAACTCTGTGTTATTACTTCATGTATTTACTGCATTATTACTGCCTGTGATTTATTGTATGCTTACTCTGAAAACCTTGTAAGTATCAAGCTATAGGAGACTACATAGTTGCTGTACTTACATCAACTTGCATTAAGACTTTTGCTACGCATATTAAACTTCAAAAAAGAGTACAACTTATTCAACCCTCCCTCCCTTTTAAACTGTCATTGAAGTATACCATGACAACCAAGTGGTATCAGAGAAGTTGATTCTATAAAGAATTAATCAATTTTTAACCTGAATCAGATCTAAAATCACTAGCTTTCAAAAACTACATTTCTTTGTCTCTAGCATTATCCTATATTACTGCCATGGATACAGAAATGATCAACAAAGTCCCTATGTTCTATGTTGATGAGTTTTGATATTTGAGAATCAGGATGGAAGCCTACCTGGCTTCCATGCACGAAGAGATGCTCTTCGTCATACAGGAAGGACCTATCACCATTATGAAGGTCAACACGATTGCCAGGATGAAAGACAAAGCTCATGCGAAGATGCTGAGAAGTCCAAGGGTCAGTGGACAACTGACGAGCGCAAGCGAGTTAACCTGGACAACGTTGCTAAGAATGCGCTACTTGTCACTACTGACAATGGCACATTCTCTATGGAAAAAACTCAAGTTGATTTGTGAGAAAACTCTCTCAAAATAAAACAAAATTTCAACTTTTAGAGTCAAGGTAACGTCAAACTCTAATACAACTCGACATTATGCCATGTTAGTGCAAATCAAGATCATTGAGCTATCGTGTATCAAACACAACCAGGTCATTTGCTTTGGATAAAGACTTCTGATCTTATTTGCCACTAACCACATAGGACGTATACCTGCTCACTTACAGGAGAAAGAATACTTTCTTGGTATTCAGTAAATACTGCTACTTCCCCATCACGCTGCACTTCGAGATGACTCCTACCTTCAGGTACGACGAACTTAATATCACAAGTACATCTTGTATTGAAACCTCAAGTCAAAGGTCCACGCACACCTATCATAACTATATGATTCAGTCATTGACTATCTTCGAGTGAATAACATGTGACTTAATCAAGGTGAGTGGTATCCAAGTATACTATTCTCATTAGGATACCTACAACGAATGATCCCACTACTTATAAGTGAAGACATGCACATATTCAAGCATACATTGTACAAGTATTAAATAAACTTAATGTCCAGTTAAGTTTTGTAGACTTGCTGGTATGTTAAGCAATTTGAATTTTAAAAGAGTTACAGTCGCATAGATAACCATTAACTTCAGGGTTCAAATACCTTTCCTTTAAAAAAAAGAAGAAAGAACTCTACTTCACTTTCAGGTTGCATATTCTTCTGAAGTGAAAGCCGGAGGATATTCAGTGTTGGTTACCATTGTTATACTTCCACCTTGAAAAATGTCAGTGTCAGCCTCGGCCTTTTCCTCTTTGGAAAGAGCATTGCAGTGGATAATATGTGACAGTGGCCTTTCTTCATGAAATAATCTACATAGGAAATTTGAAAACTTAATTAAATCAGCACCAATTGGCCTAAATCAGTTCAACAAAATCATTTGGCATTTATGATTTATCAGTTGACAAGTAGAATCCTCAAGCAACTCATGGCATTGAAATTACAGCAAATAGGAAAAGAAAATGGTCCTGGTCCTTGTATCTCTTCGGAGACTCACATATACACTTGTATCATTGGATCTTCCATGCCATCAGCACCTAACTTTGGTTGAAGACAGAATGAAAACTGTCTATATCCATCATTATCAAGTCCAGGAGCCTGGATTTTCTAGAATTGTATTTGGATACTCTCATCTACATGATTTCACTTAAATCTGTTAAATTAATAAGAAGTCGAATGACAGAGGATAGCAGCAGCATGATCCGCATTTTACACAAACATAGCAAGTAGATAAAATGTATCTCACTGAATGTATCTATTCATCTCATTTATCAGACTAAAGATTCCACAAAAGAAACGAGTCTTGCTTTTCCTAAGAAGGTAAATACACAGGACTTGCATATATATTCTCACATATGCACAGAAAATGGGAAAATGAAAACTGCAGAACATGCTATAGTCTCTATCTTGGAATAACTGGCTCACTCCCCTTTTCAGGCAGCCATTATGCCTTCACCATCCAATCATTTCACCATTTTATATAAAAATGTGCTAATCCCTGTCGCATTGTAATAACATAATATGCACCTTTGAGATAGACAAGAATACTGCTTATATAAACCGTCATACACTTGTGCAAACAAACAAGTCATAATAACTCGTCCAGACAACAATTCAAGTAGTTTCTCCAAGCTTGAAGATTAAGAGGGAGGATGTTAACTTCGACTAAAATCAGTATGCCTCCTCTATCTAGAAAGAATATTTGAGTAGTATGAATTATTCAGGAAAAGACACGACTATAATAATGCGATCAGCAGCAACAAAGACTTAAAACTATGGTAGTTTTATCTATAGAACTTGAATGAAATTTCAAATGGTCCATCAGTACGCAAGTTAGTACATGTGCAATAGCAATTTTCGTGTGCAAGTGTTTTGCCAAATCACACACACACACACACACACACACACACACACACACATATATATATATATATATTTTAAACACACTTATATAGATGAGTGAGTGAGTGAGGGAGGGAGGGAGGGAGGGAGACTTACGGATGCTTGCAAAGATTTGGGCACTGGAAGGTGAGTGCATACTTGCATGTAGACAACTCTGTGATTGAGCTTATGATAGCTCTGGGTTCAGAACAGACAAATCTAACCTGAAATTTGAACCTGTGAGATATCCGTGGTGATGGATATGAGGTAGGCAAGAACAAATTTAAACAATTACCTCTGTTTCTCGGGGTTCATTCGTTAAATCACAGAGGGTTCCATTGGTAAAAATATGAGCATGATACCTGAATATTGTAACCATAAACTTTAATTACAGATCCGACAATTTATCTTTCAGCTTATACTCTGCCTGCGGTCCTTCTAATTGGTACAACTAAAATTCATACCTTTGAGAGGCATCTTTTGAGCGAGGATCCTTCAATGTGGATATATCAGAAAGATTTTGATTCTTAGCCTCTGTAGCTTCTTTGTCATATACTCCCAAGATAAACTCTTGAACCACCTTTAAGACATTGAAGGTTAAATCTCATTCTGCAACAGTGCCTTCACAAGAATGATGAGAAATCTAAGAGTACAAAGGCTCCATATTTACATTACCGAATTAGTAAATCCTATCATAATCATCATAAGCAACAAGTAGGCATGAAAATTTTAAATTTGTTGGCATTGTTCAAAACTGTCCTCAAGTAAGCTTTAGGTAAGGGCTTTGATATTTTGGATATATATAAATATGTATTCACACACACACACAGGATATTTAAAACAGAAAAACAGATGATATTTGGAAATTGCAGCAATACGCATATCCTTTGCCGAAATAATGTCTGAGAAAAAGCAGTGTATGATTCACAATCAAGAAGAGAGCTACCTTCTCATCCTCCAAATGAATCTGACGCAATCGATTTAGATGACAGAACTCATAGGACCACCATCCCTCTTGCTGCAGAACATTTCAAAATGTAAGCCTTCTCAATGTCATAAAAGAGCAGCATAACATCAAAACTAACCAAATTTCTAATTACCATTGACGACAAAATATATATTAGTAATTTGTAACTTCATGGAAGTGTAAATTGATGATTTCTAGCTATCCATGTTTTCCTTCTTTAGTTTAGTGTTGAAAATTCTACCCGGATAAAGCATCGATCCTTTAGCACTTCTAGTAGCTCATGTGGTGTCTTTAGCGTCACACGTGTCTCAGACTCCACAATCATGCTGCTTATATTCTGTTGAGCAACTAACTTTCGACTCTTGAATTTCTCCACTTTAGGCAAATGACACAGAAATTTTTCTCCATTTATACTGGGCATAACAATTGACTCTTGATCATCATCCTGAGACATAGAAAATTGGCTGCTTAACAATCATCAGAAGATACATGTATAACAAATTACCCAATATCGATTAATTTAGAGATGATATTCAGGCCCCAACTTTTTCTTTCACTTATTTCCCCCTTCACTTGGACGTTTTATGGCCAATTCTGTGGAACGGGTTATAGAACAGATGAAAATTCTATTCTACAATGAAAAGAGCCAACAACATAAAACAGATCAAGACCGACATGACAGAGGAAAAAGGACAACCTCTTTGTTGACTATTTACCAAGTGAATGATCAAACCAGCCACTCGATTCATGTAGACTTACAGCCAAGGATAACTTCAAATAGGAAAAAGAACAAACATCAATACATAAACCTAGTGAAGTTTGTAGTGTATGACAAGTGGTTTTTGTCAAAACAAATTTTGCAAGATTATCCTAATCAAGACGATTTAGAGTTAGCTTATGACATAATCAAGCAGAAATAATTGGTATACAAGTTGCTTTCGCCACGAAACCTTTCTGATAGAAGTGTTTCTTATGACTCTTGTTTGAATCAAATCATAAAACATGTACATACAAATTAACATATGTTTGGAAGCACACAGATCAATTCCAGAAATAGAAGCATTTAAGGTTCATTGTAAATCGTTAGGCCAAATGAAGCAAATCCTAATCAAGTATATGACACAAGATAGGGGAGAGGGGATCTCTCTCTCTCTCTCTCTCTCTCTCTCTCTCTCTCTCTCTCTCTCTCTCTCTCTCAGCTTCATGACTACTTTCCAACTATCGCTTCAGTATCCTGTGCTCTTGGAAGGGCTGGGTAAATTTTGAGCAACCAAGAATGTTTTTGTTAGTAACTGGAGGTGTTTTTGAGGTTAGTATTTGGAAAGAGTGGGGTCCAATGTGATGTCTCAGAAAATGTGTATATCTGTAGAACATGAGAATTTGAGAACACGATACACATTTTGGTTCTAATTGAGAAAGAACGAAAAACGAGTTTGATTCCGAAGAAGCAAACCAAATATTCCTATATCCAGTTCCTGCTCATAATGGTTCACTACTCTCTAAAGGGTGATTATTCCAGAGTCTCAACATAAAACTTGATTTTGTTGGTCCCAAATAAGCCTTACGTGAGTGATGGTGGTGGGGGAGTTTAAGACTTTAGAACTGTTTTAAGACTTGGCTAAAGACGCAACAGCTAAGTTTGAAGACTTGGCTGACGACAGCTAAGCTTATGATCTTGGTTGCTCAATTGAGATCATGGTTATCACGATGCCAAGTCGAGCCAAGTCGTTGGAGTACCTTCAACAAGACTAGTCGACAAGTTCCCCGATTAGTCGTAACAAGTCGACAAGTCTTTTATATATATATATATTAGATATAATATGTATGTAACTAAACACACATCAATTTCGTATTTTTATCAAAAGTACTAGAAATACTTTTGTTTTTATTCAGAGCTAGTGTTATGAGAGTAAGCTAGTGTTATGAGAGACGATCAACGAAGAATAAAGTAGAGTCGCCGGACGGAGAACATCCAGAGTCGCCGCATGAGGTCTCCTATCCAGTGTTTTTGGAAAAAGGGATGAAATATGCGCAAGTTTTCCGTGTTTAACTCTTATTTTCTTAAATTTCAGATCATGGTTTTTGGGTCGGGTACCGGATCAAGCCCATCAACATCCAAACCCATAATTCATTGATTGATTTTTTTAGAATCTCGACTTGTCGACTACTGAGTTCCGATCATGGTTATCACGACGCCAAGTCCAACCAAGTCGCTTGAGTACCTTCAAGAAGACTAATCGAGCCAAGTCGCTTGAGCACCTTCATGAGGACTAGTCGACAAGTCGCCCGACTAGTCGTAACAAGTCGACAAGTCATTCATATAGTATGCATATATTCATTAGATGTAATTTGTAATGTAACTAAACACATATCAACTTCATAGTTTAAATAAAAAGTAATAGAAATAATACTGTTTTTATTAAGATCTAGGGTTATGGAAGTAGAGGAAGAGAGAGAGAGAGAGAGAGAGAGAGAGAGACGAGCTATGAAAAATAGAGTAGAGTCGTCGGACGGAGAAGACGGTAGGAGAACATCCTGAGTTGCCGCTGGAGGTCTTCCATCGAGTGTCTTTGGAAAAGGAATGAAATATATGCAAGTTTTATGTGTTTAACCCTTATTTTTCAGATTTTAGATTCGGGTTTTCGAGTCGGGTTCCGAATCAAATCCATCAGCTTCCAAACAAATAAGTTGTTAATCGACTTTTTCTAGAATCTCGACTCGTCGACTAGTCGTGCTGGTGAAAACCATGGTTCCGATGAGATAGTTGTTGATTTGTTCATTAAGTCTCTAGCTAAATCAACATTTGAGAAGCAGGTGAAAGACATCGAGAAGCGCCGATTGTCTAAGCTCCGCGAGTAAATACCCATCAGAGTGACTCAGGGGAGTATACTTCACCTGTTTTCGACATTGTAGTGGTTATGTTTTGTTAGGTATAAACATCACACACACACACACACAAGAAACAGAAAGTAAGCGAGAAAAAGACACGAGATTTACATTGTTCAGTCAATAGATGACCTACGTCCATGGGGCAACTAGGGTTATTTTACCTAGGTGCTACAATGATTACAGAAGACAAAATTCCAATATATAGACAAGGATTTAGAGTTTCCTAATTTAGGTTTAGGGCCGGCTGCCATAACCCAAGATTAGGGCCGGCTGGAACCTACAGCTCAAAGAGTGGGCCGAAGCCTACACCCCAATAATCTCCCACTTGGAGGCTTCGAAACACGAACATCTGCACTCCTGTGTACTTCTGTAAACATTTAACGGATTCTGAGCTCCTCCTAGTTGCCACCAGCCTTCTCAACACTATTCCTGAAGGCCTGCTGAAGTCACACAAAACTTCGGATCCATCGACCACCAGGACCATGGCTGCACTCTTCCACCTCGGATCGTCATGTCAAATGCCGATCGTCGACGGTGTACGTTGTGCGTGGGAGGCGATCTCGTGCCTTAGTCCAGCATGTTAGATGATGAACTGTAGGTGGCGAGCGAGTCCTCCAGTTTCAGTGATGTAGCTTGAGATCGGCGATCGGGCTGGAAGACTGGAGATCGTCGTTCGGGCGCCGATCGCGCTGTTCACAGGCTGAGAAGAAACCTTTGCCTGGCCAGAAAATTTGCGGCTTTAGCGCGGAAGATCGCGTAGGTCGGGGGATGGTCCTTCGTAAGATGCCTGAACATAGGCGAAAGACCATGGAATCCTCCTAGGACCGAGTATAGGGCGATCTCATCGCTTACGGGCTCGCCGTTGAGGATGATCTCGTCTACCCGGTCGATGTAGTTCGAGTCGGACTCTTCTTCCCCTTGCCAGATCTGCATCATGCGATGGGGACCTTCTGGCCGAGCGACCTTGGTGGCGAAGTACGCTGTGAAGTCGTTCGCCAGTTGATTAAAGGAACCGATGGATCGAGGCGGCAATGAGGTGTACCACCTGTGGGCAAGGTCGTCCCGGCGTCGGAGGAACATTCGGCACCTGGTCGCGTCTGATGCCCCACACCCGGTCATGTAGATGTGGAACTTGCTCAGGTGAGTTTCGGGGTCTGATCTCCCCTCGTACAAAGGTGTTTGCGGAGGAGCGATCTTATGCTGCACGGGGGCGAGCTCGATGTGGACCGCGAGTGGCTCGCTCGGCCCGGCGATCTTTCTCTTGGCGCCTGCCCCAGATTCCAGGAGCGCCTTCATGTCGTCGAGCTGGCGTTGCATCGCGGCCATCGCTGTAGCTTGGTCGCTCGTGGGTCGGCTTTTGGAGCGGGAGCCGAGGCGATCGTGTACCGATCTCCTGACTCCGCTGCTGCCGACCTCGGCTCTTTGGCGAGGAGGAGCCAGATGGCTGGCCTGCCTTCTGGGAGTTGGATACGCCGAACTCCTGGTGACGGACTCGAGCTCCGTCGTCTCGTGGCTGGGGCCGGACTGCCCCGGTCGCCAAGATGGGTCGCTGCCTAGGCGATCGAAAACAGAGGTGCCCCGGCTGGCGAGCGCCTCTTCTTGCGAATGGGAGCCTCCTGGCGATCGCTCGGTCAGTAGCGCCTTGAACTTCCGTTTGTTCATGCGGCGGATGGCCGAGGGGGTTATAGCGGGCGGCGCGTCGAGAGCACTCCGTCGCTCCTGTAGGATGGCCAAGGCCTTTTCGATCATTCGCGGTTTGGGCCCGATCGAGCGAGGCTTGGGCCGTCCCTCGTGGCGAGATCAGCGTCTCGGACATGGCGGCTACCCTCCGCCATCGGTGTGGCTCGGGCTGAGACGGAATGAGGCGTCTGGCGGATCGGTCAGCGGCTTTCTTCGACGTGGAGGCAGAAGTCATGATTCTGAAAGCTTTCTCTGAAGAACAGTCAGTGTTTCTTCAGGTATATGTCCTGGAGAACAGTGATTGTTCTTCGAGACGGTAGAAATAAAAATGAGGGTTAGATGCCCTCCTTCTAGCGCCAATTGTTGTTGCCCGATATATTATCCGAAGATAGATATTGCTGGAATGGTCGAGCAACAGCAAATTGCGAGAGCACGTCCGAGGGAATGGAAAAAACACAAGATTTGCCGGGTTTGTTAGACCCGGGCTTGAATGCTCTCGCGAGATGTTATTAATATAAATATTCGTGGATACAAGTATTAATGTAAGAATCTAAATACAATGAGTGTAAAAGATCCTAATTATCTAACTCTTGAGCGAAGCTTTGCTGTTCTTGCTCTCTGTCGATCGTCTTCTGTATAAGAGATGCTGAGAGAGAAGAAAGAACCGAGAGATAGCTGTTGCCAAGAGTGAGAAAGCCAAGTTGTGAGCTGAATCCATGAGAGACAGATTGTTCAGAGAGTTGCTCGGTTTTCCAAGTGTAAGCAGCCTTCTATTTATAGGGGCTGAGATGCCTTGTTTTCTGGCGGGCGATCGCCTTTCGTACAATATAATAATGGGGCGATCGTCTTTATGTCACATGGGCTGTCTGCCTAAAGCTTGCGGTATTCTTTGGCGGCCGGTATGCGGCTTGATGAGGAGCCAAGACGCGTCCCGAGTTCTTTATCACGGGCGGTCCCACTGACACCTTCCGGCGGGTCTGTCGGCTGGTGGAAAGATGCTGACAGGTTGTGGTCAATGATCCATGAAATGCGGATCTTGTCTCGGAACTGCACGTGGGTGCTGTCCTGAGCTTCGGCCTTTGCCGACTGGACGATCATTGGCTTCGCGCGGCATGAGGCGGTCGTCATTTGGTCAGTCACCGGAGTCGATCGCCAAGTACCGAGAGACGATCGTCTTAGATGTCGATCGCTCGGCACCGGGACTTGTCCTGGGACCTTTGGTCGTCAGCTAGTCGGCCACCAGGAGTCGATCGCCAAGTACCGAGAGACGATGTCCTGGGACCTTCGGTCGGCAGTTCTGCCTTGGCTGCCGAACTCTGGCTCGGTCGCCCGGTCTCTGAGGCGATCGCCTGTTGAGACGTGTAAATCTCGACACAACAGCCACCAACTACTTCTACTCACGAGACTAGTGATCGCGACACAAATGACTTGGAGCTTGATGACTATGTTTGATCGTGATTGTGTTTTTTTTATTTTGCACTCTATTAGATTCTAATTTTACTTTTATTAAAACTTGCAATTTAAACTTGGATGATTATTGTTATTCTATTCCGCAATGTGGTATTTCTCAATTGTCATTACATATTTACATTATAAATTTAGATATACATATGCATATAATATTATATATAAATTAATTATAATTAGTCGACTAGTCTACGACTCGCCACACCGGACCTCCATCGACTCGACTCGACTTACCGTTGTAACAACCATGGTCTATACCATTAATTGATATTGTGATTTTTATGCCAAATTGCCACCGACTCTAACTAGTTGGGATTAAGGTGTAGATAATGAAGACGATGTTGATGAAGTGGCAAACTAGAAAACTAGTGAAGAGTTTACCACTTAAATCTGATAAAGAATCAAGGTATTCTCCAACATTACAAGCATCTCCAGACTGAGACAGTGCAATATAAAATGGTTAGACTTTTCTTGGTGGGGAAGCACACATTAAGCGCAAAATATTACGTACTGGGGTGCAACACACATTTTTTGAACTTGAACCATGTTAACACGGAAATGACTTTTAGCAGACACAACCTAATCTACGTTAACAACATTGGGGCAACCATTAAACAACAATATCTTTTATAAAAATGCAAATGCTAGCCATTGCTTTTGTTGGTAAAATCCACAATGTAACGAGTACAGCTATTATATATTTAGTAGAATGTTGACAATGAAAATATGTCAGTGCCAGTAGTAGGCTGGAAAATTCAAAATCAAGACAACAACAAAAATGATATCTATATCATCCCAGTTTCATTGTAAATGCAGCTGCATGAAATCCCTATAATACGAAAAATCATAAATATAGTATTACATCTTATTTAATAAAATGATTTAGGGGATTTAATAGTATTTCCTCCAGCATATCATGATTCGACAAATTAATTAATAATATAGACTTGCTTATCATATGTTAAATCAAGTTTTCTTAAAAAAAATTACCACTCCATAAATGGAAATAATCTGACTGTTGAAAACTAAATAATAGCCGACCTAGACAAGTCATTGCCCAGCTATGACTTCAAAAACAACACATGAAATTCACTCTCTTTCACTGGATTTTTATGTGAATATTGAACGTGAATAAACTTCAGCTAGAAATATTTTTGAAGATTATTTTATTTTACTGATCTAATAACTCAGAACTATGTGATGGATAATGTTTGGAATCGTTAAGCAGAAGAATGAAATCCTTAAACTCCGACTAAAGAGCTAAAATTCCCATCGGTTAGTAGGAAGACATTAATTTCTACTCATATCGAAGGTTTCGTAATAACTTCAACAAAATCCAATTAAGTATGTAGAAAAATCAATGTTTTCAATAGCGCCTTTCATGTGCATAGCGTTTTTGTTCCATGTAGCATAGCATCAATAGCGTAGCGCATAGCGTAAGCTATTCGAGCATGTCAATTAATTATTTAAAAAAACATATATGTATATATTAGCAAATAAATGAGATAAATAACCATACAACCATAATAATAAATCATTACAATTCCAAAATAACTCAACCCAATTATTAAAATACTTATACACCTCAGTTCACGCCACTGTTGTTACGGCGCTCGACTAGTCGACCAGGCGGTGGAGGACCGTCGCCGTGCGACTCCGACTCGCCTGGTGTAGATATTTCGCCCGCTTGACCGACATGGGTTGTAACAACCACGAATTATTAATATTATTATTGTTAGTATTACTATTAACATTATAATAAATTTTATAATAAATTATAATGTTATAATTTATTATAACATTATAATTAAGGCAAAACTCATAATATTTAAAATATTATAGTTATTTATATATTAAGTGGCCTAATTATTTAAATATCTACTTTCAGCCCAATCATCATCTTAGCTTTGGCCCAAGACCATTTCTTTCTCCGGGTGAAATGTTCTGCTGCAGTTTCATTTTCATTCATTTCATCCTTAAACCTTTCAAATCAATACATTAAATTCTCAGCATTTGTGACACAATTAAAACACAAATTATGAGTACCTTTTCAAATTCTTCCCAGTGCAATATAAACTAGGAATCAGATAAAATTTGGAGATACAAAAATTTCTACGCACGTCTCCTTATCTGCAAAAACCATCATCCGCAAACATAACCTTCTGCAAATCAATTCTTCTCCAACAAGAGGTAAGAATTTTTCTTCTCATATATTTTCTTGTTCTTTTTTTTCATTATTTCATCCCAATTTTCTGATCATACTCAGAACACCAAGAACAGATCCGCCTCGAAGGAACTCAGTCCCAATTCAATTCAAAAAAACGGAGAAAATGAACAGCAGCGACGATTCACTATCGCCGCATCGCCGCAAATCCACGGCCAACCAACCAAATGCGTCAACCATAGCAATCCACCACCTCTCTTCCGAAACGAGATCAAACCAGTCATCCAACAAATCATCAAAGCCGAGTTTAAACCCTTCTCCTCTCACCTGGATTTCACGCCGCTGGACTGGCCGTGACCCACCGCCGACCGTTGCGGTGAGGAGTACTTATATGCCCCCGGTGAGTAGTACTTCTGTAGGCGGAGCAGATTATGTATGTGTGAGTGTGTGCGTGTGTGTGTGTGAGAGAGCTAGGAAAGCTCAGAGAGAATAAAGCAGAAGAATTGGAAGGGGGAGAGAAAGCGGGCCGCGGAGGAGAAAGAGAGATGGCAGTCGATTGAGGAAGGGATTCTGACCCGTGTTGGATTTATATCTCAAACTTTCAATCAACTCTCAATCTAACCCCTAAATTCTTTTATCTGTTGATTTTACCCCTATTCAATTTCTAATACCTCAAATTACATCTTTTTAAATCAAATTCAAATATTTTAATCTATTTAGTTTGTGTTATTATATATTTTCATACTTTAATATTAATGGTAAATTATTTTATTGTAGATAACGACGAGAACTTTCGGGCCTCAGATTTCACGAGTCTAGCATCCATACTTAGTCAAGCGCTGCATTTGAGGTGGGGTTTCATTTTCACTTACTTTTCGACAAAATTACATGGCTCGTATGTATATTACATGTTATGTGACATATACTACAAATTATGATGTGATTTATCATGTCATACAGATAGAACACAAGATTGTACTTTCAGTACACAACACATTTAGCCTTCGGGCTCAGTTAGCCTTCGGGCTCAGACACCTCCGGGTTCCAAGTACTCCGTGTCACGTAAAAACATAACAGAAATATTATGTGTTCAATTACTCGTGATATATCATGTATAACCTCACTAAGCTCAAGCTTACCACAATTTTTTATAAAATGTTTTCAGGATAATGGAGCGGGCGTGGTATTGGTGAAAGACGGTATCAATATAAGCATCAAACTTTTAATAATATTACTTATATTTTAATTTAGGAAGAATCTTTCAGTTTGTAATTTGAATGTTCTGTGAACGTAAACAATTGCTCCTAGATCTACAAATGACAAATGTTTGGTACAATTTTACGTAATTAGACGTAGTATAAATTCCGTCCTTAATTATTTGATTGCATTTTGAATTGGAGTTTTCGTTAGTTTCTTACATTAATTTAATTTACTTTGAATTTTTATTTATCTCAAAAATTATTAATTCTTCTAAATGATATAGATATGATATGAAATTATTTTATAGCTACCGCACATTATTATTTTACTTGAAAGAAAATTTTGATATAAGATAATTAATGTTTTTATGAAATAAATAGTGGACATTTTCAAGATTTAACTATAAATAAAATTATGACGTTACAGTGTGGTATCAGAGAAGTTTATGATTCTATATACCCTTCAATATGAGAATATTATTCAGTAATACCATCCTTCAGTACTTCGCCAGCTTCAACAGGTACATATTCTAATTCAGAAATTTAGATATGCATATATCTTGAATTATTTTTTATTTTCATAAATCGTTGATATGCTTGATTGCCATGGTTCTAAAAAACGCTAGGCGCTAGGCGTTCGGATTGCTAACGCCTAGCGCCCAGAGAATTACTCGGGGATTAATCGAGAATTAATCGGATTAGACGGATTTATATTTTTATTATTATTTTATTTATTTTTATATATAAAAAATTATATATATGTAAATAATTAAAAATAATTAAAATTTAATCATTTAAAAGATATATAATAAATTATATATTATATTTAAAATATTAATATAGATATAAGAAAGTCTATAATATCCATAATATCTCAGTTTAGTAATTTATAGTACTATTAAAATAAAACAAAAAAAATTAAAAAGTATAACTGCCTAGGCATCCGCCTAATCGTCCACCTAGCTACGAAATTTAAAACATTGATATAGCTCTAAAGTAGTCCATAGTACCCACAATATCTTAGCTTGCCTTCATAGGCCCCCACCCAGCCAGTCTAGACGACTGATTAATCACCAAAACGCCCAGTACAAGCGCCCAGGCCATAATCGGAACGGTAGAGGACCTTCTAGGGATTAATCGGAGGATTAATCGGTCTAGGCGGAGATTTTTAGAACACTGTTGATTGCTGAGTTAATATAATGGTTCGATATTATTTGTATATTTGACAAATTTACACATTATAGAATAATCCATGTGAGTAGATGGCTCGCACGAGATTAACACGAGGGTCGGACTTTTCGAGAATACCAAAGGCCAGACCATCACGACGTAGGCGATCATATTAACACTATGGCGAGGAAGTTTGTACGTGTTAGGCAGGGATGGAGTTACTGACTACCTTGCTGTTGTAAAGCTTATGCAGACTCTTCCCATGCTTGGAGTCTCCGAGCGAGGACGCTATTCCTAAACCTGGTGGACTTTACCTCGACCTCGGATACTCCCGTGATTGACTTTGTGGAGGTCTCAACCGAGCTATATTGAATGTGGCTTCGTGAATGCTGTTGTCTGGATGAAAATTCCGACAGTGATGAAGATGAGGAAGAAGATCCAAGCGAATATGTCAGTGTGGCTTCGGCATCTACGGCATGAATTCGAACTCAGTTATAATCTATATTGGAGAATAAATTATGCCTATTTAGTATTTAATTATCGTGGATTTGGCATCCAGTGTTTAACAATCTTATTTCTGAGTGCAATAATTTACTTCTATTTTCCACTTAAAAGAATCATACAAATAATAGTGGGATTATATTTTACATATATTTATTTTCTTTCCGATCACGAGTATGGCCTATATTCATAAAATTTTGCAATAATATCTAGACGTAGAATCTTTCCAGTAATCGAAATTTTAGACACTAGGAAAATGTTTTCAAGGTGGGCACGCACTGGGAGAGGAGGAAATTAAGGTGCTATGAATGAAGAGCGTAGAGAGCAAGAAAACAATGCTGAGGTACCTACTGGAAACTAGTACCAAGTGGTGAAAAAATTCTGTCGCTTCGGACCCCCAACATCTACTCAAAGGAGGAACCTACTTTTATGGAAGAATGGATTCGATCGTCGGAACGAACTTTTAGGCTGATCGGATGCACGGATACACAACGAGTAATCTGTGCTGAATATCAGCTTAAGGAAGGAGCTGACCACTGGTATGAGAGCTACTGGAGGACTCGACTAAAAGAGGAACGTGAAGCCCTAACTTGGAATGAGTTCAAGGTTATACTCAGAGAACAGTATTATCCAAGACATTACGTGAACAAAAACAGCATGAGTTTTGGGATCTCAAGCAAGAAGGAATGTCTGTGACCGAGTATGATAGGAATTTACCGACATGAGCCAATTTGCGACACGATTTGTGTCTACTGACATGGAAAAATCTCGCAAGTTCCTGGATGGTCTCCGATAGGAATAAGGCATATTCTCAAGAACCACAGTGATTTAACTTATGCAGAAACTATCAAGAGGGCTCAAGAGATTTCCTCGAGTCAGGATATGGACCGCAAACAGGTTGAGATCTCTGGAGAGAGGAAGTAGCAAGACCCTAGCCAAGGTAAAACGGGAAATCAGAATGCCAGTCAAGGCCAGAATAAGCAAGGCAGAACTGAAGGAAAGGCGAGGCCTAACATCAAGGTTAAGAAACCTTCATGTACAAATTGTGGAAAGAACCATGGAGGAATATGCCTGGCGGGTCACGGAAAATGTTATCGATGTAAGCAATCAGGACATACATCTTATGATTGCCCAATCGGAAAGGATGGTCAGACTTCCAGGGGTAGGGTACGAGTGTTTATCACGAGCCTGAAAGATGCTGAAAGGGACCCAGATATAATGACAGGTATGTTTGACAGTATTACCTGCATTAGTACTTTTTGATACTGACGCTACTCATTCATTCATGTCTAAGAAGTTCCATGCTCTAAGTGAAAGTAAGGACATTAGAGTAAAAGAACCATTACAGCATGGTTGTTACGGCGGTAAGTCGAGTCGAGTCGACGGAGGTCCGGCATGGCGAGTCGTAGACTAGTCGAGACTAGTCGACTAATTATATATATATATATATATATATATATGGGAGCTTTATTTTCAGAACTCTCTTAAGTGCGAGAACTGCGAGAACTCCTCTAAACCAATGAGATTTTTTTAAATATTAAAAAATATTTTTGATTCAAAGGGTATTATAGTAAAATACAAATTTTATATTATTTTTGAATTTTTTTTTATTAAATATAATAGCCCCTACTGATGATAACCCCTACTATATATATAACCACTACTATATAGTAGGGGTTATGATCGATACAGCATTGACATGATGTACATTATGTATTATTAGGAGTACAAAAGGTGGTTCTCGCAGTTCTCACACTTAACAGGGTTCTGAAAATAAAGTTACACTATATATATATATATATATATATATATCCAGTATATTAGTATATCCAGTATATCCAATATATATTAGATACTGCTATTATATATATATATATGTATATATATATATATACAGTATATTAGTATATTAGTGTGTCAGTCTATATATAATATATATATATAATATCAATAGAAATAGAAAGAAGAATCGGCGCGGCATATCGGCGTACGGCGGCGGGCGGCGATCGACTCAGGCGATGGGACCGATGTGGAAAAATAAGGTTTCTTCAGTCGGCTCGTTTTGCAATTAGGGTTGTGTGACTTGTGAGAGTTACGTTTTTCTCTTTTTAAGTATTCTGCCTGCGATTAAAAAAAAAAAAATTGCGGGTCCAAGTCGGACCCGAGTCGTCGCCCAGTCGACCCAAGTCGTCGACCAGGCGACCCAGTCGACCCAAGTCGGGCGACATTTTTACACGGCGAGTCGGAGTGGCGCGGCGACCATCCTCCATCGCCTGGTCGACTAGTCGCCGACTAGTCGAGCGCCGTAACAGTGCATTACAGGTTAGCGTACGATCTTGTAAAATAATATGTGTTGATTCTATGGTTAGAAATACATCTATAGAGATGAATGAGAATAACTTGAATGCGGATATACGTGATTAATATGAAAGACTTCAACATAATCCTAGGGTTGGATTGGTTGAAAAAGTACCGAGCTATCATTAAATGTTATGAGAGAGAAATAACTTTACTCTTCCCTGGGATAAGGAGACTACATTTTTCGGAGCAAAGACTTGTACCTCAGATAGGTTTATATGTGCCATGAAAGCAATTAAGATGCTTAAAAGAGGCAAATGTCAAGGATACCTGGTGAACATAGTTGGTACCGAAAGACAAGAATCGTCGGTCTCGGATGTTCCAATTGTGAAAGAATTTCCAGATATGTTTCCTGAGGATTTGCCAGGAATTCCACTTGATAGACAAGTAGAGTTCACAATTGACTTGATACTTGGAGCAGCAGCAGTATCAAAGGCTCCTTATCAGATGGCGCCAAAAGAGTTGCAGGAATTGAAGGTTCAACTGCAAGAGTTGCTGCACTTGAATTTTATTCGTCCAAGTGTTTCCCCATGGGGAGCAACGGTTCTTTTTGTCAAGAAGAAAGACAGTATATTAAGGATGTGTATCGACTATAGTGAGTTAAATCGACTCACAATTAAAAATAAGTATCCGTTGCCAAGGATTGAGGATTTATTTGATCAACTTAGAGGAGCACGAATTTTCTCTAAAATTGATCTGAGATCCAGATATCATCAGATAAAAGAGGATGATCTTTATTAGACGGCTTTTTGGATAAGATATGGGCACTACGAATTTGTAGTAATGCCCTTTGGATTAAGTAATGCCCCAGCCGTATTTATGGATTTGATGATTCGAGTATTTCATCAATATTTGGATAAATTCGTTATTGTATTCATTGATGATATTTTGGTGTATTCTAAAGATGAGAAACAACACGAGGAACATTTAAGAGTAGTATTGGAGACTCTCCGCAATGAGAAATTATTCGCGAAGTTTAAGAAATGTGAGTTTTGGATTGATCGAGTAGTATTCCTCGGTCATGTGGTGACCGCTCAGGGGATTGAAGTCGATCCAGCCAAGGTCAGAGCAATAAACAATTGGGAAACACCTACGAACGCAAATGAAGTTCGAATCCTAGGTTTAGCCGGTTACTATAGGAGATTTATTGAGGGATTCTCGAAGATAGCAGCACCTATGACAAAGTTGACTCGAAAATGGGAGAAATTTTTGTGGAATGAGAAGTGTGAAGCGAGTTTCCAAGAATTAAAGAGAATATTAACGACAACACTTGTGTTAACAATTCCAGATCCCACAAAAGAATTTTTATATACAGTGATGCATCGAAGCAAGGGCTTGGTTGTGTTCTGATGCAGCACGGCAAGGTGGTTTGCATACGCATCTAGACCGCTTAAACAACATGAGTTAAACTACCTACTCATGATCTAAAATTAGCGGCTGTAGTTCATGCGCTAAAGATTTGGTGGCATTACTTGTACGGAGGAAGGTGTGAAATCTTTACCGATCATAAAAGTTTGAAATATTTATTTACTCATAAGGAGCTAAACATGAGGCAAAGAAGGTGGCTTGAGTTAGTGAAAGATTATGATTGCACGATCCAATTCATCCAAGCAAGGCCAACATAGTTGCAGATGCCTTAAGTCACAAGACGAGAGGAGAATTGTGCAATATGCTCACTACTCAAGAGCAACTCATTTGAGATTTTTCGAAAATAAATATTGAAGTTGTTAGACCACCAAAGGGAACAACGATTTTATCAGCTCTAGTGGTTCAACCAACCTTACGGGAAAGAATTAAAAGAGCTCAATCCCAGGATGAGATACTTAGAAGAATGAAAAAGGTGGCCATATCTGAAGATAAATAAGGGTTTTGGAATAGCAAGTGATGGTACCTTGATGTACGAAGGGAGAAATTGTGTACCCAGAGATGAGGGTATGATAAAGGAGATTTTAGTCGAAGCTCACAGTACGCCATATACCGCCCACCCAGGCGGTACGAAAATGTGCCAAGATCTTAAGAAAATATTTTGGTGGAAAGGAATGAAGAATGATATAGGGAAATTTGTGGAGAGTTGTTTGACTTGTCAACAAGTCAAGGTCGAACATCAATGATCATCAGGATTACTCAAACCACTTGAAATTCTAGAATGGAAGTGTGAGCATATAGCCATGGATTTCATAGTTGGTCTACCCACAACTGTTAAAAAAAATACTGCAGTTTGGGTAATTATCGACAGACAAAATCTGCTCATTTTCTGCCAGTCAAGATGACATTTAAGATGAATCAGTACGCACAAATGTATATCAAGGAGATTGTGACTTTTACATGGAGTTCCAGTATCAATAGTGTCGGATAGAGACCCTTGTTTTACTTCAAGGCCTGGGAAAAATTTGCATGAAGCTATGGGAACAAAGTTAAATTTCGGCACAGCTTACCATCCTCAAACAGATGGTTAAATCAAGCGAACGAATCAAATCCTTGAAGATATGTT
Organism: Orobanche coerulescens; assembly: GCA_033398695.1. Lineage (NCBI taxonomy): Eukaryota > Viridiplantae > Streptophyta > Magnoliopsida > Lamiales > Orobanchaceae > Orobanche > Orobanche coerulescens. The sequence goes on along the minus strand of CM065807.1, from coordinate 114,800,782 downwards.
GAGAGCATGTATACTGGACGCAGATGGTGATTGGGAATCACTGCTACCTTTGGTTGAGTTTGCCTACAATAATAGCTATCAAGCCACAATTGGGATGGCACCATATGAAGCTCTATATGGAAGAAAATGTAAATCTCCATTGTATTGGGATGAAGTTGGAGAAAGAAAAGTATTGGGATGTGAGTTAGTTGAGGAAACAATCGAAAAAATGAAGATGATCCGAGAGAGAATTAAAATTGCTTAGGACCGACAAAAGTCATATGCTGATAAGCGTAGAAAGGAGTTACATTTTGATGTTGGAGATAAAGTATTTTTTAAGGTGGCCCCAATAAAAGGAAAAACTTCGACCAAGATTTGTCGGACCATTCGAAATTCTTGAACGAATTGGAGAATTGGCATATCGTCTCGCTTTACCACCCGAGTTTGCTTCAGTACACAACGTATTCCATGTCTCTATGCTCAGAAAATATATGCATGATGTGAGTCACGTATTCAGCTACGCGAACCTGGATGTTACAAAGATTTGACGTATGAGGAGCTGTCGTGTGCAATACTCGAGAAGAAAGTTCACAAATTGAGAAACAAAGATATCACATGGAAAAGATGAAGCTACTTGGGAACGCGAGGAAAAGTTTCGAGCTCGTTATCCCGATTTCTATAATCAAGGTATGACACTAATTTTCGAGGACGAAAATTTTTCAACGAGGGTAGAATGTAATAACCACGAATTATTAATATTATTATGATTAACATTATTATTGTTATCATTATTATTATTAACATTATTATAAATTTTATTATAAATTATTTATAGTTTCAATTAAGATAAACTCACAATATTTAAAATATTATAGCTATTTATATATTAAGTGGCCCAGTTATTTTAAATATCTACTTTCAGCCCAATTATCATCTTAATTTTGGCCCAAGACCGTTTCTTTCTCCTGATGAATTGTTTTACTGCAGTTTCATTTTCATTCATTTAATCTTTAAACCTTTCAAATCAATACATTAAATTCTCAGCATTTGTGACACAATTAAAACACAAATTATGATTACCTTTTCAAATTCTTCCCAGTGCAATATAAACTAGGAATGAGATAAAATTTGGACATACACAAATTTCTACGCACGCCTCCTTATTTGCAAAAACCATCATCCGCAAACATACTCGGAACACCAAGAACAAATCCGCCTCAAAGGAACTCAGTCCCAATTCAATTACAAAAAAAAGGGAGAAGATGAACAGCAGCGGTAATTCACTATCGCCGCCGCATCAGTGCAAATCCACGGCCAATCATCCAAATGCTTGAAACAGCCTAAACCAATCCGCCACCTGTCTTCCGAAACGAGATCAAACCAATCATCAAACAAGCCATCAAAGCCGAGTTTAAACCCTTCTCCTCTCACCTGGACTTCACACCGCTAGACTGGTCGTGACCCACCGCCGACCGCTGCGGTGAGGAGTACCTATATGCCCGCAGTGAGGGGTACTTGTGTAGGCGGAGCAAATTATGTATGTGTTTGTGTGTGAGAGAGAGAGCTACGAAAGATCAGATAGAAAATAAAATAAAAGAATTTGGGGGGGATTGAAAGCGGGACAGGGAGGAGAAGGAGAGATAGCAGTCGATTGAGGAAGGGATTCTGACCTAGTGTTGGAGTTTATATCTTAAAATTTCAATCAACTCTCAATCTAACCCCTAAATTCTTTTATCTTTTGATTTTACCCCTACTCAATTTCTAATATCTCAAATTACATCTTTTGAAATCAAATTCAAATATTTTAATCTATTTAGTTTGTGTTATTATATATTTTTATACTTTAATAATAATATTAAATTATTTTATTGTAGATAACGACGAGAATTTTTGGGCCTAAAATTTCATGAGTCGAGCATCCATACCTAGTCAAGCGCTGCGTTTGAGGTGGAGTTTCATTTTCATTTACTTTTATACAAAATTACATGTCTCGTATGTATAGTACATGTTATTTGACATATATTACAGATTATGATGTGATTTATCATGTCATACAGACAGAACAGAATACAGTAAAACCTCGATAAATGAATATAGTTGGGACCGGAGAAAAATATTCATTTAGCGAAATTATTCATTTATCGAAAGAAATTTAAACATGTTATAAAGAGTTGGGACCAGAGAAAATTATTCATTTGGCGAGGTTATTCGTTTATCGAATATTCATTTATCGAGGTTTAATTGTATTGTACTTTCAGTACACAGAACATTTAGCCTTCGGGCTCAGTTACTCTTCGGGCTCAGACAGTCTCCGGGCTCTGAGTACTCCGTGTAAAAATACACGTAAAAACATAACCGAAATAATGTGTTCAATTATTTGTGATATATTCATATGTGACATGTACAATCTCACTACGCTGAAGCTTACCCCAAATTTTTATAAAATGTTTTCAGGATCGGCTCAGAAATGAGGTGATTAGAGAGAAGGTAAGAGTTGCGTCTATAGAAGACCAGATGATGGAGAATCGATTACGATGATTTGGTCATGTGAGAAGAAGACCTGTTGATGCCCCAGTGAGGAGGCTAGAAAATTGGGGAACAAGTAATATTGTGAAAGGTAGAGGAAGACCCAAGAAAACTTAGATAAAGATGATTGAAAATGATATGCGGTTTCTTGAAATTGGAGAAAATATGGCAATGGAGAGGCAAATGTGGCGAGAAAGAATACGTATGGTGGATGGAATCTGATTTTTTTTTATCTGTATTTTTATTCCTATTTTTTTTTATCTCATGTTATTTTTTAATTTATTTTTCAGGATTTTTTATTTTTTTTAACATCATTCTCTTTTTTTATTTGCTTTTTTATCTACTTTTTTCCCTCTTTTTTTCCTTTTATGTTATTTATGTAACGATCATTGACGGTTTCAAAGTTTGATTCATGTTAGCCGACCCCAAATCATTTTGGGACTAAGGCTTGGATGTTGTTGTTTTCAGGTTAATGGAGCGGGCGTGGTACTGGTGAAAAATGGTATCAATATAAGCATCAAGCTTTTAATATTATTAATTATAATTTAATTTACGAAGAATCTTTCAATTTGTAATTTGAATGTTTTGTGAACGTAAACAATTGCTTCATGATCTACAAATGATAAATGTTTGGTACAATTTTACGTAATTAGGCTGAGCAGAAGTAAGACTGAATATTTGAAGTGTAGTTTTAGTGGAAATGGAAGTAGAGAGGCGGGGCAATCACTTTTGATGGGAATGTTATACGAGGATCGGAGTTTTTTCGTTATCTTGGGTTTATTCTTCAAAAGGATGGAGAGAGTTAGACGATGATGTGGCTCATAGGATTAAGGCGGGATGGTTGAAATGGAAGAGCGCAACGGGGTTACTATGTGAAGGCGTACCTTACAGATTAAAGGGAAAATTTTACCGAACAGCAATTGGGCCTGCACTTTTATATGGCACTGAATGTTGGGCTGTAAAGCATAGTCATGTACATAAGATAATTGTTGCGGAAATGCGTATGCTAAGATGGATGTGTGTCCATACGAGAAAGGATCAACTTAGAAATGATGTGATTAGGAAAAAAGTACAAGTGGCCCCTATAGAGGATAAGTTGTTGGAGAATCGGTTAAGATGGTTCGGGCATGTGAGAAGGAGGCCGATTGATGCATCGGTGCGGAGGCTTGAAGAATGGGGAGCATCGGCTGGTGAAGGGTAAAGGAAGACCTAAACAGACATGGATAAGAGTGATTGAGATGATATGAGGTTTCTTGGATTGAAGCAGTTATGGCATTGGATAGAAAGATGTGGAGGGAGAGAATCCAGGTGGTTGATTATATTTGAGGATTTTTTATTTTTTTATTTTTATTATTATTTATTTATTTATTTTTGCATAATGATTGTTACTATTTTTTATTTACTATTTATTGTCTATTTATTTTTGCATAATTATTATTACTTTTTCTTTTCTTTTCTTGTACGTACTAAACTTTTCACCTTTCACTTTTACCTTTTCATATGACGGTTCTATTAGAGACGACTTGACGTTTTCAGAGATTGATTCATGTTAGCCGACCCCAAAGCATTTTAGGACTAAGTCTCTGATGTTGTTGTTGTTGTTGTAGACGTAGTACAAATTTCGTTCTTAATATTTTGATTGCATTTTGAATTGGAGTTTTCGTTTATTTCTTCTATTAATTTAATCACTAAAGTTTACTTCGACTTTTTATTTATCTCAAAAATTATTACTTCTTCTAAATGATATAGATATTATATGAAATTATTCTATAGCTTCCGCACATTATTATTTTACTTAAAAGAAAATTTTAAAATAAGATAATTAATATTTTTATAAAATAAATAGTGGACATTTCAAGATTTAACTATAAATAAAATTAGGACGGTACATGGGTCGCCTGGTCGACAACTTGGATCGACGACTAGGGTCCGACTTGAACCCGTGGCGGAGTATTTAAAACAAAGCGTTATTCTCAAACCTAATTGCAAAGCAAACCTAATTGCAAAGCCGAGTTAGCCGACTGAAGCGACTCCACTTCGGTCCCGTCGAGTCTCAATCTGAAGCGACTACCGTCGTCCTCCGATTTGCCACCGATAAGTGGTACTCTTCCTCTACTCTTCTTTCTTTCTTCTAATTTCTTTCTTATTCCGATTTGCTGTGTGAAGACCTAAGGTGAAGGCATGAAACCATTTTTTCTTCCGATGATTTCCGATTCCCGATTTGTTGTACAAACTACAAAGTTACAAACCAAACCTACTTATTTCTTCAGCTGACTTCCGATTTGTTGTATAGATATTAATATTATATATATATATATATATATATATATGTATATAAATATTATATGTATATTATATAATCAATATATAATCAATATATAATCAGTATATATATTAGTATTCATATAATATGTAAATGTATATTATATAATCAGTGATTCAGTATATATTATCAAATAAGTGTTTATAATATTATATATATAAATTATTTATATTTATTATTTATAATTAGTCAACTAGTCTCGACTAGTCTACCAACTGCCATGCCGGACCTCCATCGACTCGACCGACTTACCGCCGTAACAACCATGGTTCGCGCACAGAGCTCTCAGTTCGTGCGCCTCAAGTCTCACCCTCAAACCTCAATTCCTTCAGTTTGCGCGCCTCAAGTCTCGCCCTCAATTCCTTCTTCCGTGCGCCTCAGATCAACCTAAGGTTTTTCCTTTTCAGCTTTCCAGTCACAGGACTGAAACATAAGGTTCATGCAGTTTTTAGTTTCCTGAACTTCAGAGTCGTCGATTAGCCTCGGTTTTTAAGTTGCTGTGCGAGGTGGCGTGGAAAATACCAAGTTACCCTTAGTATTCCCGTAGTTTGTTTTCTGGGGAACATAGCATGCGCTAATCACACAAAAGCGCGTGACAGAGGCAAAAGCGTGCGATATAACGGAGCAACGCGCTAATGCATAAACCCCGTAGCACGCTGTGCGGTACTACTCACGCTAAAGCGCGCTTTTGAAAACACTGAGAAAAATGAATTTCATGTGGAAATAGCATTATTTCCCAATATAAGTCTCACAGGAAGCATTGGCTAATGTTGTTGTTGAAGTCTCACAAGACTAATTTGAAATTTGAATCAATTTTGAGGGACAAAGAAGAACTGGGATATGCTAAGTACCCAGGAAAATATTTCAACATATACAATGTTGACATACGTAATAGAGCTGGTAATCAGACTTGGGTTTCAAAAGGCATTCATCTCCAAAACAAGAGTTTGTGAATACCTTCAAAATATCCAACTTTGTCTGCTGGGTTAGGTACCATTGTAATGACACGATATAGTTAGCCAATGATACAAATAGATTTCTCAATTAAAATGCAAATATGACATTCATAGTTACACTTACTGGATGGAACGGTGAGTCTTCTGAATGGAATTCGATTTTGAATTTTGGTTCTCGTGAACTCCGACCAAAAGTACCACCTAAAATCAAAGATAATATGGGACAAGAAAAAATAAGAGGCAGGAGGGACTACATCAAAGGCAATATGGAGACATTAACCAGCAGTATACAAATTTAAAATCCATGTGATACCTCCAACTCACATAAACTAAGGCTGAAAATCTAAATTAAGTACATATTCATATACCAAATCACTCCCAGCATTCTTGCTACCAAATTCATTACTTAGATAAAAGGCTTGGTAAAGAGACTACAATATATTTCTGGACATCCACAAAGGTTTTCATCAGTCATCTCAAACAAATTCTGCAGATTGCAATCCTAATAAAATATCTCATGATTTCAGTTAGGTAAAAGAATAAGCATGCAAAATCTGTCTTTGCTAGCAGGCATTTGCTTTATAATTGAGCATTAGCCGCATCTCAAATCAAGAACATTCATCAAGATGCCATTCTGAATTCCACGACGAGTCTTTATTTTGTTCTCATAAGCTGATATAAAAACTCCACATAGTTCAACAGACAAGCCCTACAGCCCACATATTGCACTGAAAGTCAAACCAGACTACAATATATTTATCTAATTTCACGTTGATGGGGTTAATTCCAGCTAATGTACAAGATGGAATCGAAAAAACAGCCATCCGGGTTCCCTTAGTTTCACCAAGAATCCGATAGCTGTATGACCAAGCAGAAAACCTAAACACCAACGGTTCAAACCTAATATCTTACTTTTTATTTTCTCATATACGCAAGTTCAACAGCAATTAAACTTTATCTTGGCTGTAATAGTAATTTATCGGATACCTGTATGAGCTGGAATAATCTGATCGGATAATACGACATCGCCGAGGAGAAATGCGAAGAGAAGTATAACCACGCACAACCAAGTATTGTTCATGTTTCGGGTACTTTTTTGTGATGCTTTGGTTTTTTTGAAACCGTAGTTTTTTCTTCCGAGACCTGTTAACTACCCTCCCACCCCGGAGGAACCCACCGACCCCCCCACCCCCCCACCCCCACCCCCAACCCCCAACAAAAAAAAAAGTAAAAAATTTTTTCCTTTGCTGCCGTTGGTATTTTATTTTTATTTTTGATTCTTTTGTTAATTTCTATTTTGTTTTAGTATAGTTAACATTACTAGTTTTTTACTTTTATAATTAATAGTTTTTATATTTTATTTATTATTTTTAAATAAATGATTAGAAAAGAAGAGAAATTAAGAACATAAGATAAACTATTACAAATAAAAATAATACAAGGTGTATTGATAAATACAAACACTGTTTAATTACGTTAATTATCCATCAAATCTGACTATGCTTGTATCGTTGCCCCATATGGATCAGCTCATTCTCTACAATCTTCAATTATGTTATTCCACCATGATAATAGGATTGATGGTACAGGGTAGTCATAGTTCAAAAAATTTGAACAAAATGATTATTGTACCAATGCATTCTCGATATATGTTTACGTTTGGGTGAAATGGATTTTGATGAGACTAAAAGGCAAGTGTGTAAACAACTATTACTACGATCAGTAAATATATGCAACATAATATTGTATCATATTATGATGACAATCCCACATAATATCCATCCATCTCCACTATGGTGCCGAAGATTTACAGAAATTTAGTGTAGACAGCAGATTGTTGGCAATACCCCCTTCAGGAAAAATACGATCATCAAATTCTTTATTCTATTCCACCTCGTAGTAAAAGTCTATCTGAACCTACTTCCAACCTTCTTCTGAATTATAGACTTGCAACTATCACCATATTATCCATAGTTTTCTTCCCCAAGAATATCAATTGTATGTATAATGTGACTCCAATAAGCTTTGCGCATTTCCTGCCGAGTGTTAGTCGACTCAAAGCAAGAACACATCGATCCTTCCTTGACTTTGCTCTTTTCGACTAGGTAGGTCTTTGCATTTTGTGTTGTAGGGGGTTCTTGATCTGTGTCGTTAGATGAATCTGTTGGGATTCGGTGATAAATCAAAGTGCACAGCGAAAATAATAACGGATCAACCCGAATAAATTTGAACCCCTAAGATGATCGATCAAGCATCGTATATACGTATAATAAATCAAAGCATGAATAAGAAATCACACCCTTGAAGTCCTTTAATTATTGAAAAAAATGATCCAAATTGTCGAAGCTTTTGAAATTCCCGAGCACCAAAAATACCGTGCTCTACAGTTAGTTTTATGTGTATCGAATACAAGAAATTTGAGCAAAAACACAGCGGAATAATTATCGAAAAACCCAGATGAGGATCTTCATGCAGTAATTTAATTGATTTAATTAAGAGTTCGTCGAATTACCTTAATTCGAAGAACAGGTCTAAATTCGGACCAGAAGGTGATGAAAATCTTCTTTCAGTGATCCACACACGAACAATTTGCACAAGCCGGATTGCTAGATCTTTACGAATAATATTGATAAACAATCAACAGATAATTCATTGCTAGAAGGATTGTACTGTTGATCAAAATCTGTAACGTCCCGATTTTCCAAGCATTTATTTTGGGGAATAAAAGAATGATCAAAGTATATATTTATATATTTTTTAAAATAATTGTATTTGCCTAGAAAATCGAATCGTCACACAAGTGGTATTGAAATTAAATAAGTAATTTATATCAAGGAATTCAAAACTCCAAAGTGTCTAAACGTAATCGGATAAAATTTACAGCGGAATATTTAAACGAATAAATAGCAATAAACTTGTTTCCCCAATATTTGAATTTAAAAATTGAAATAATAAAATAATTCTTCATCATATGCCTCGTAGCCTCGCAATTTGTCCACATAAGATGGGGGTGAGCTTCCTTCAGCTCGTAGGAAATTACACAATATCACAGTAATATACAATCTCATGGAGGCATAGAACAATAAAAATGATGTAATAATAGAAGCTGAATCTGACATGTATAACACGAATCGATCATGCATAACGTAGTATATATTTTGTGATCAAATGATTGTCAATGAATCTAGCATGCATAAGATGAACTGATATTACAGATATTAACTACACAATCCAATAAAAGCAATTAAAGTTATAGCGTAAAATTCCCACCTCATATATGTAGCTTGAATTGGATGAAATACAGAAAGCTTGACTCACAAATTTCTATGCCCAAAAATCCTCGTTATTATCTACAAGAATAAATAATAACGATTCATTACTAAAATGAAATGAATAAGTTAAATATATTATTGAAACATAACTAATTGAAAAGTCAAAATAATATAGGGTCTGGTTTTATATGTTGAAAGATGACTGGGGTAAAAATCGCAGGAATTATGAATTAAGGCTGAAATTGAAGGACTGAAAAAAAAAAAGGCTCGGACTAGATTGGAGTAATCCAGAAATATGGGGTTAAATTGAATAACCCTAAAAATTGCGGGTATATAACCCTTCTTTCTTCATCACAGTCGACAGAAACCCATTCTCACTTCTCCTCCCGTCTCTCTCTCTCTCTCTATCATGTTCTCCCTATCTCACAAAATCACACAGAAAACACCCGTATAAACACACACATGAGTATACACAGAATTCAGGCGGCCGGACTGCAGCGAAACAAAAAGGCATCGGCCCTTCTCCTTCCTAATATAATGACTCTATTAAATATCAATTTAGTCCACTAAAAAGTTAATATTGCACTTCCTACTAAAATCTCAAATTACGAAATTGGGCTCCTTTTTGAATTAATTATTTCCCGTGTTTAAGATATTCCATGTCCATTAATTAATTTAAGCTACTGACAGCTTTTAATTAATTAATGTGTTATACATGAGTATACCACTCGACCTTTATTATTATATAGGAAAATTAATTCCACCTACAGGGTTTAATATAATAATCCTTTCGAGTGCCTCAAGGTGTAATACCCGTGCTTTTGTTAAATCTTCTACTCTTGTGCTTTGTAATTTTGACACTCGTGTAAGTGTTTATTAAGCTTATATTAATATTGGAACTCTTGTCAATTGGATTTACCTCTTTTCTTGTTCGGATCGTCACTGTTTTCGGATCCTTGATGCGATTATACTACCTTCGTGTAAAGGGTAGCGCACGCTACGCACATCTTGTAGCGCACGCTAATTTAGTGAGGGTAGCGCACGCTATCTGTTATAATCAGCGCACGCTACTAATGTATTGGAGGCAGACAGTCCAGTAGGTACTGGACTGAAAAAGGGAATTCCTAGTGCACGCTAGGTGTGACTGGTACCGTACGCTAGATTTTAGTGGTAGCGCACGCTATGTTACTCGAGTAACGTGCGCTAAAGAGAGCAGAGCTGGGGATAGTAGGTTCTGGACTGGGCACCGACTACCAGGTAGCGCACGCTATTAGAAAGAATTAGCGCACGCTATTAGAAGGCTCTAGCGCACGCTATTAGTGTAACACCCCCAATCCGCTCAGGGATATTACACGCCGTAGACCCTCTCCTCGAGGACCTACCAGGCCGACAACTACAATCAAACATCGCCTTTAAGGCTAAAATGACTCAGTAGACCGATTTGGTCTTTCGATAAATATGTACAACTCAAATACAACTCATGCCCACGCAGGGGTCGAAATACAATCACACCCGTACAACGGGGAAAATATACTGCAGCGGAAAAGAAAATACAACCAGACCAATACGACAGCAACGGATCCTCGTGTGATTAGTATCGTTCATCTTTCATCATCCTTCGTGCCAACCCTGTGCTATGCTCCAAAACCTGAATGCAAAAATAGACATCCACCTCCCGAATACTCGGGGGTTAGCAAAACTCCACTGTTTTGCTAGTGCAAGAACAAAGTGCAAATACGAGCCATACAATTCACATTTTACGAATAACAATAACCAGGAATCCTTAAAAATCCAAACGTGACAAAAAGTACTTCCCGAGGCAAGAGTTTGGTAAAACATTCTAAAACCGAAAGGGTCACAAATCAAGGGAAAACTATTTATAAAACAGTTTGAATTGCCATCGAGAGTTTTAGTAGGAGACAATTTAGGATTACCGAATCCTTCGCTTTCCAAAAATTAACAGGGTCACAGCCCAAAAGTTTTGTTTTCGCAAATAAAACCAACCATAATACACAAGGTTAAAAACCCACATCATGTGTCCTCGACGGACGTAAAATACACACGCACCCGTGAAGTTTCACTCGTGAATCCAGGTCGAAGCCAATGGAATTCCCTCCGTGGCCCCGTCGAACCCTCCCGAGGTGAGCAAACACATTCACAAAACATACGCAACCGCACTCGTGAATCCAGGTCAAAGCCAATGGAATTCCCTCCGTGATCCCATCGGACCCTCCCGAGGTGAGCGAAAAACAATCACAAAATATACACACATAGCGGTGAAGTTTCACTCGTGAACCCAGGTCGAAGCCATTGGAATTCCCTCCGTGGTCCCGTCGAACCCTCCCGAGGTGAGCAAACACATTCACAAAACATGTACTCGCATCGCCAGACCGGGACGAAGCCACAAATCCCACCCCGTGATCCCGTCGGACCCCCCGAGCTGGCTAGCGAAATACTCAAGCACCACACGTCGCCTAGGACCGGGACGAAGCCACAAATCCCACTCCGTGATCCCGTCGGACCCCCCGAGCTGGCTAGCGAATCAATCATGCGCAATTAACACATCACACCAAGGATAACCAAACAATTCACCCAGAGGCATCAAACACTTAGCAAAACACCACGTCAAAACACAATGCACCGAAATGAAACAATATACATCCACACGCAACACCAAGTGCATCATCAACACCAAACATATCCACAGGGGTCACATACTCGTTCATGGAACACACCAATCACAAAACACACACGGTTTTGAAAGAGGGCCTTTAACAAGGCTAACCAAATCTTTTGAAAACTCATTTCAAACAAACAAATAAACCAAGACGATCACCAATCATCATATCCACAAAACAAGAAAAGTATGGACAAGGTACTTGCCTCGAATAAGAACAACGCGGAGAATCGACCGAAGTAGGTTGGCCCGAACCGACTACGAATCCGCCGACTCCACCGAACGCCAATTCGCGATAATAAACTACGGAGGACAATAACAACAATGAAAATGAATTCCATAGCATGACTCAAAGCCGTTGAATTCAAAGAACAAATGACGAAAGTTCAAGGATTTCCCCCAAAACGGCCAAGAACACAATTCGTTCCGTCAAATCACGAAAACGGAATTCCAAGTTGAAATATGGATATACAATCCATAGAATATGTTTAACAACATCATTTAACTATAATCTATCCATCGAAAACGGATGAAAAACGAGATCGAGGACAAATTCCCCAAAAAGTCAATTCGAAGGAAATCAAGAAATATACTTCGATTCGACGAAGAACAATGGATTAAATGATGTTAAACACGAGAATACTACCAAGATTAATCATACCCATCATGAATTAATCAACAACACGGAACGAATCGGACGAAAATGCAAAAACCCCCAAATTCACGAAATTAGGGTTCTAAGGAAGATTACCTTGATTCGCTGGATCAAAGGATGATAACGGATGATTGATTGATGTTATGAACTCAAGAACTTCATGGATTTGTTGTTAAACAACATGGCTTCGTCACCCATGAATCGCCAAACATGGGACGAGAAGGAAGGAAATGAAAACGAAGGGAAAAGTGGCCGGTCCATATATATATATCGGCGGAACTAGCGTGCGCTAGCCTTCCCGGACTAGCGTGCGCTATCGGCCAGTACCGGCCGAGCACTCTCGGCCATGGCCCGCATGACCCGGCACCACCGACCAATTTTGCCGACCATGACTCGTCCGCCCGACTCCCGCTAGCGTGCGCTACGGCCGGAAGCCTGCGCGCGCTAGCCGACCTGTCCAGTAGCCACTGGACTAACAAACTTATCCAGGTAACGTACGCTAGTCGGCCGGCAGCGTGCGCTACCTCTGCCGGTTAGCGTGCGCTACGACCGACAGTAGCGTGCGCTACCTACCGATCCTGACCGAGTCCAGAACCTCAGAATCCCTCTGCCCAGGCCCGATAGCGTGCGCTAGGCCACCCGATAGCGTGCGCTACACCTGCCGGTTAGCACGCAGCCTTCCGGCAGTAGCGTGCGCTACGCCGGTTCCTGCCGCACCTGTCCGGCCGGTGCCCGCAATCGTCCGGCCAGTCCCGCAACCGTCCGGCCAGTACCCGACCACCAGGGCTCGACGACCCAATTTCCAAAACGCATTTTAACGAACACGACGAAAAGTTCGCGACAACATCAACGGCCCAAATGAAAACATAATACCATAACTAATCATACGCGACCAAGAAACGGGTCGAGACAACAATTCCAGATACGGATACGTAACTTTCAAGAAATTACAAAATGGCCCAAACGCCTAAATCACGATACGTGATCGAATAACAAAACCGAAGTTCACAACACGTCTAACAAAGTTAAACAGACTTGCGGGAAACTCAAAACAGCAGTTTCGGACGAGATTCGCAAGAATCGAACTCAAGTGCGGAAAAGTCGCTTAAAAAGCACGGAACTCAACAAAACGACACCGAAACGAACTCGGATGTCAAAAAGTGTAGAATTAATCATTCCCAGAATGACGAAACGGTCATGAGCGAGTCGTCAAAACAGACTTCCGCCGAAAAAAAAAAGAAATTACCGAAAATCGAAATTACGGGTATTACATTCTACCCTCCTTAAAAGAAGTTTCGTCCCGAAACTTAAAACAAGTAGGGAGAAGCAATATCCCCTGCCAGGGAAACTCGACGAGATACACAAAAACCAAAAATTTGTGCCCGACGGCGAAATGCTGCAAGAAACACAAAGAGACATACGGCGTGAAAACACGCTCCACGGCGACCAACACAACACCGCCGTTAGGAATATAATAAAACCAACAGATGACAAGCGTCATCAAACGGATAATATGGTCAAGTCAATTATCCGAACAATCACAAAACACAACGAACGAAAATCAATAAGATTGACCGACCCAACGGTACATCAATCAAAACGCGAGTCAATCGCTGAACAAATACGGAATTCCACCGCCCAAGGGTTGGAAGATCGAAAACGAGACTAATTTCCCGAACTTGAGGGAATTAGGGAGGAGCCTGAACGCTCAACAATCACGAAACGAGAACAAAAACCGAACAAACAAACGATCGAGACAACAAAAATCGAACAATCATGTCCGAAACACGAAGGATAATACAATTCAAGCAACAACTCCCAGGATGATCTGGTGAGAACTACAAGACATGCATTCCCATAAGATCCACAGGAAAGGGAATAGCGATTGAAAAGTCACAACGACAAACGAGTTATTCCGAAACAATACCACCCTCGTTCGATCAAAAGTAAGGGATAGGAAAAGTTCAGAAAATGTTAATAAGCATAAACGAGTCGACAGAGTCGAAAATACAGAAATTCAAAATCCGATCCACGTCGAATGGAAGAGTTAATAGAACCAAATGATGTCACTTCCGAACAATTTTCACAAGAGTCGAACCGAACTCGAAAAAAGTCACAGCGATAACTAGATCGACCTACAACAAGATCACAGCTCGTTCGGACGACGAAACCGAAATACAGAACAAGTTCATAAAGTATCAACGAAAACGAGCGAGTCGGTAGGGAATCTGTAACACCGGATTACAAATTGCACGTACATTCCCCCGACACATCACGGTTGAAATGCCTCGGCTCGGCATACCGAAAATACAAATGCTAGATACAATGAAATATAACATCACAAAACAACAAACCGGAGATGCCAACTCAGCACAACAAGGAATCATAATACATATCATATACAACGATTACCATCGTAAAGTAATACACACACAAATACTACAACAACGACGGTATCGTTCGGCGACCTCAACGGCCCGAACGATAACCAGCACATAATTACCACCATCATGAAACAATCACACATATACACAAACGTACAAACTCAAGCTTTAATGACTCACAAAGTGCGATAACATGCAAGCCACCACGAAATGACAACATTGAAGATCGTCATCACACCTCCCACAAAGGGCTAACAAAACATATGCGTGGCGAACGACTCAACGTTCACACCACCAATTCAATCACAATTCGGAGGGCTAACACCCTAACAACAATACCAACATCATACACACCTTCTCCGACCACAAGCAGGAAATGATGGGTTTTAAAAACGAAAACCACCTTATGAAAACAGTTTGGAAACACCAGTTGATCTTGAGTATCATTTTACAAAAAGATGAACAAACATCATTTTCGAGACTTTGGAGAACCATTTCACATCGATAAAAAAAATGAGAACACTTTTTCTTAGTGAAAAACTTTCAGAAAAGTGTTTATAAAACACTGAAAATATCTCAAAACATTTTGGTCCTCGAGGTAAAAGAATTTTGAAACATATTGTGGCACCTTGGAAGTGCTACGAGAAAACAATTTATTTTAAATGTACGTCTCGAAATTTATTTTCTGAGATACTCAAGGTTTTCAAAAATAATTCAATGGGTTAGAATGCCCAAAAATGCTCATGTAACAATATTCACTTACATACAATCATAATACACGCAACAACTCGCTCAAAAATCAAGACAACACCTGTCTTTTACCGAAAACAACAATCAAGTATCACAGTCAAAAGGACGCAAATAATGACAACACTCCTCATATAAATGAAACATGAGAGTAAAATAACCACATATCAAGAAATCAAAATCCGTAAGAGGATTCCGTCACTTAACAAATAAATCATAAAAATAGCTCGTGTCACACGAGGCACAACACAAAGAAGGGAGACTTACAGCCACAGGTCGCACGAAGATGATGATCGCCCCACGATACTAATCACGACCAACAAACTCAGACGACGCTGCGACACGACTCGATCGACAAAATCCGACGAGACAAAACTCAATAGACACCACTGACCCGACAGCCTAGGTTTCCACAACCTAAGCTCCGATACCATTCTGTAACACCCCCAATCCGCTCAGGGATATTACACGCCGTAGACCCTCTCCTCGAGGACCTACCAGGCCGACAACTACAATCAAACATCGCCTTTAAGGCTAAAATGACTCAGTAGACCGATTTGGTCTTTCGATAAATATGTACAACTCAAATACAACTCATGCCCACGCAGGGGTCGAAATACAATCACACCTGCATAACGGGAAAATATCTGCAATGAAAAGAAAATACAACTGCACTAATACGACAGAAACGGATCCTCGTGTGATTAGTATCGTTCATCTTTCATCATCCTTCGTGCCAACCCTGTGCTATGCTCCAAAACCTGAATGCAAAAATAGACATCCACCCCCCGAATACTCGGGGGTTAGCAAAACTCCACTGTTTTGCTAGTGCAAGAACAAAGTGCAAATACGAGCCATACAATTCACATTTTACGAATAACAATAACCAGGAATCCTTAAAAATCCAAACGTGACGAAAAGTACTTCCCGAGGCAAGAGTTTGGTAAAACATTCTAAAACCGAAAGGTCACAAATCAAGGGAAAACTATTTATAAAACAGTTTGAATTGCCATCGAGAGTTTTAGTAGGAGACAATTTAGGATTACCGAATCCTTCGCTTTCCAAAAATTAACAGGGTCACAGCCCAAAAGTTTTGTTTTCGCAAATAAAACCAACCATAATACACAAGGTTAAAAACCCACATCATGTGTCCTCGACGGACGTAAAATACACACGCACCCGTGAAGTTTCACTCGTGAATCCAGGTCGAAGCCAATGGAATTCCCTCCGTGGCCCCGTCGAACCCTCCCGAGGTGAGCAAACACATTCACAAAACATACGCAACCGCACTCGTGAATCCAGGTCAAAGCCAATGGAATTCCCTCCGTGATCCCATCGGACCCTCCCGAGGTGAGCGAAAAACAATCACAAAATATACACACATAGCGGTGAAGTTTCACTCGTGAACCCAGGTCGAAGCCATTGGAATTCCCTCCGTGGTCCCGTCGAACCCTCCCGAGGTGAGCAAACACATTCACAAAACATGTACTCGCATCGCCTAGGACCGGGACGAAGCCACAAATCCCACCCCGTGATCCCGTCGGACCCCCTGAGCTGGCTAGCGATATACTCAAGCACCACACGTCGCCTAGGACCGGGACGAAGCCACAAATCCCACTCCGTGATCCCGTCGGACCCCCCGAGCTTGCTAGCGAATCAATCATGCGCAATTAACACATCACACCAAGGATAACCAAACAATTCACCCAGAGGCATCAAACACTTAGCAAAACACCACGTCAAAACACAATGCACCGAAATGAAACAATATACATCCACACGCAACACCAAGTGCATCATCAACACCAAACATATCCACAGGGGTCACATACTCGTTCTTGGAACACACCAATCACAAAACACACACGGTTTTGAAAGAGGGCCTTTAACAAGGCTAACCAAATCTTTTGAAAACTCATTTCAAACAAACAAATAAACCAAGACGATCACCAATCATCATATCCACAAAACAAGAAAAGTATGGACAAGGTACTTGCCTCGAATAAGAACAACGCGGAGAATCGACCGAAGTAGGTTGGCCCGAACCGACTACGAACCCGCCGACTCCACCGAATGCCAATTCGCGATAATAAACTACGGAGGACAATAACAACAATGAAAATGAATTCCATAGCATGACTCAAAGCCGTTGAATTCAAAGAACGAATGACGAAAGTTCAAGGATTTCCCCCAAAACGGCCAAGAACACAATTCGTTCCGTCAAATAACGAAAACAGAATTCCAAGTTGAAATATGGATATACAATCCATAGAATATGTTTAACAACATCATTTAACTATAATCTATCCATCGAAAATAGATGAAAAACGAGATCGAGGACAAATTCCCCAAAAAGTCAATTCGAAGGAAATCAAGAAATATACTTCGATTCGACGAAGAACAATGGATTAAATGATGTTAAACACGAGAATACTACCAAGATTAATCATACCCATCATGAATTAATCAACAACACGGAACGAATCGGACGAAAATGCAAAAACCCCCAAATTCACGAAATTAGGGTTCTAAGGAAGATTACCTTGATTCGCTGGATCAAAGGATGATAACGGATGATTGATTGATGTTATGAACTCAAGAACTTCATGGATTTGTTGTTAAACAACATGGCTTCGTCACCCATGAATCGCCAGCCGCGGACGGAGAAGGAAGGAAATGAAAAACGAATGGAAAAGTGGCTGGTCTGTCATATATATATAATGGGCCGGAACTAGCGTGCGCTAGCCTTCCCGGACTAGCGTGCGCTATCGGCCAGTACCGGCCGAGCACTCTCGGCCATGGCCCGCATGACCCGGCACCACCGACCAATTTTGCCGACCATGACTCGTCCGCCCGACTCCCGCTAGCGTGCGCTACGGCCGGAAGCCTGCGCGCTAGCCGACTGGCCCAAGAGCCACCGGACTAACAAACTTATCCAGTAACGCACGCTAGTCGGCCGGCGGCGCTACTCCTGCCGGTTAAGCGTGCGCTACGACCGGCAAGCAGCGTGCGCTACCCGCCGATCCCGACCGAGTCCGAACCTCGTAATCCTCTCGCCCAGTGCCCGATAGCGGCGCTAGTTACCCGAGCACAGGCGCTACACTGCCGGTTAGCGCAAGACGCCTCTTCCTAAGATGGCGCGCTTACGCCGGTTCTCGCGCACTGTCCGGCCGGTGCTCGCAATCGTCCGGCCATCCCGCAACCGTCCGGCGATGCGACCACTGTGGCTCGACGACCCGATTTCGAAAACGCATTTTAACGAACACGACGAAAAGTTCGCGGACAACATCAACGGCCCGAAATGAAAACATAATACCATAACTAATCATACGCGACCAAGAAATGGGTCGAGACAACAATTCCAGATACGGATACCCGTAACTTTCAAGAAATTACAAAATGGCCCAAAACGCCCGGAAATCACGATACGTGATCGAATAACAAAACCAAATTTCACAACACGTCTAACAAAGTTAAACAGACTTGCGGGAAACTCAAAACAGCAGTTTCGGACGAGATTCGCAAGAATCGAACTCAAGTGCGGAAAAGTCGCTTAAAAAGCACGGAACTCAACAAAACGACACCGAAACGAACTCGGATGTCAAAAAGTGTAGAATTAATCATTCCCAGAATGACGAAACGGTCATGAGCGAGTCGTCAAAACAGACTTCATTAAAAAAGAAATTACCTAAATCGAAATTACGGTATCGTGATTTAGCAGTGTTAGCGACGCTAACGGCCGGGCAGAGGTCACTGGACTGCCTGGTGAGTCCGATAGCGTGCGCTATTTTTCATAACTAGCGCACGCTAGTTCCTATTTAGTATAAATAGGACACTTCCGTTCCCAAATCGTCATTTCTTCCTTCCTTCACCTCCTTGGACGATTTCGGGCGATTCCGGGTGATTTGTGAGGAGTTCTTCGAGAGGCAATTATCTAGCAACATCTTTGAGTTACTAGTTCGGATTTATCAACGTTTAATCCTCCCAACCGCTCCAAATCAAGGTAAACTTCTCACAACCCTAGATTTTCGGGATTTGGGGATTTTCCATCCGATCTCTTCGATCCAGCGTGTTGTTATGTTAGAGTATATCGATTACGAGTTATCTACCTTGGATACATGTTTTCCTACGGATTTATTGGTATATTTCCGGAGTTCTTGAGTATTTGGGATGATTGACTTACGATTCACCATCTAAGAGAATTATTCCCGGAACACATGTATCGGGGTAGTAAATTCGAGTGGTTCCAACTTATTTTCATACCGATGGGGTTTTTATAATTGAATTACGAACTTGTCTAGGTTCGGAGTTGTCGAATCCTTCAATCTTGGTACCTTGTCGTTCGTACCCTTTCCTCTCGATTCCAGGCAAGTGATTCTTGTGAAAGTTATGCTCTTAAATGTGAAAAGTAATGCATGTGATTGTGAGAGTTGCTTTCGTTCACTCCGAGAGGGCCCGACGGGGTCGAGGAGGGTTCCGCTTATGTCGGTTCCGTGAATATTTGGGTTAGCCACTCCGAGATGATCCGACGGGGTCGAGGAGGGATTCGCGCATTGTCGAGTCCACGGTTAATCAAGAGATATCATCATTTCTAAATATGTTTGGATAATTGTATTTTCCGGAAGATCATTATCACGGCTTTGAATTGGTGCATATGCTTTTATGTATAAGACTTGACATTTCACTTGTAATACTTGCCCTAACCCCTCTCGTTTGGGGAAAATTACTTTCGTGTTTTTCAGGTCCTAAGGATCCATACGAGCGAGCACCGAGACAATACGATGAGGATGTCGAGGCGTGATACTATGGCCAGTTGTGTTCCATTTTGTTTGGTCGTTGTTCTCTTCGGTCCATTTTTATCCTTGTAATAATAAATGGTACTCGAGTACCTTAGGAAAGTTCTTTTTCAGTTGTTGTACAACTTCTTGTATTTCTTCATGGTATTGTTTTTCCGTGGTTGAACTTCCTTGTTTGTATCGAATTTATTGATTCCCGAGTGGATTTTGTCAAATTTGATATGTTGTGAGTAAGATAAGCCTAGTGAGTCCCAGGTCGGGATTCACGGCGCTGTGATATTCTCCGAATATCTCAAGGGTGTTACAGAATTTGGTATCAGAGCTTAGGTTAATGGATACCTAGGCTGTCAGATTGCTGGGTCTAAATGTACTATTCCGAGAACACAGTATCATCGCGCTGCCGTCATCTCGTACGACCGGTACTCGTAAGTTCCCTATCTTATTTACCCTCTTTATTCACTCATTGTCGATTATGGGACATGAGAAGTTCATATTCTAGATGGGAATGCTTCGAGCTATGCTTATGATTTTACTTCCATTTTTTCTTTAGAATGTCAACTGGTAGAGGACGTGGATGCGGCCGTGGTCGTGGCCGAGGGCATGGCGCAGCCGGTGGAGCGGCCATGTCCCTCAGCTCGGTCGGAGGCTCAGTTACGCCTAGCTTGTCGGACTCTATTCAACCTAGCACCAGTAGTCATTAGGAACCATCAGCCAGTCTGGGAACTTCTGCAGGGAGCCAACCGGATGTGGGTGTTGCCACCATACTGCAGCAAGTGGCGAACCAAATGGCTCTTTTATCCCAGGCGGTACATCTTAACCAACCACCTCCTGTTACCATTACTGGAGCTGAGAAGTGGTTACAAGATGTTATCCGTATGCGTCCTCCCCAATTTATTGGTGCAAATGATCTGATCGGCTGGGAAGATTGGATTAATGAGATGAATAAAGTTTTCATGGCCGTGAATTGTCCAGAGGCACGTAAGGTGCCAGTTGCCCAGTACTTTCTATCGAGGGATGCGGCTAGTTGGTGGCAAGCTGTTGCACCTCAGGATCGTGTGGTTTCATGGGACGAGTTTAAGGAATTGATGGAGGTCGAGTTCTGCCCGTGGCCTGTTCAGGAGGCCAGGATTCGAGCCTTTTACGAAGCTAAACCCCAGGATGTCCCTGTATTTCAGGCAATCATTGAATACAACCGTCAACTCAACCATGTGAAGAGTCAAGTGAAAGAAGAGAGAGATAGAATCCGTCACTTTGACATGTGAATGAAGCCAAAGGTTCGACATTATATGTCGGGCTTCGCTTGCACCACATTGAAGGAGTATCAAGATAGGGCATTAGCCTATGATATGTCCTTCACTACTACCGAAACGACAAGTGAGAGTAAGAAGCAGAAGACCACTGGAAAGTTTTCTAGCGGTAGAGGTGGCAACCAGCGGGGATCACAGTCGGCAAGTTATCCAACCAAAGGGTCTTCGCGTGCATCGGGAGGTAAATGGAATTTCAGAGCTAGTGATAGTGTGTCCAACCGGGTTGTGACATGTTTTAATTGTGGCCAACAGGGCCATCTTAATCGTGATTGTGGTCTACCCCCATTGAAGTGTTTTAATTGCGGCCAAGAAGGCCATAGAGCCATGTATGCATTTTAAGAAGAAAATCCACTTGGAACTCGTGCATCGCCCTACGCCCGGAGAACCGAGTGTTAATCGAAGTCATCTACGGGTCGCCTATCCCAGAGTTACGGTCGAGGCAGAGGTCGTGGTCGATCTGTTAGAGGGGGAGCCCCTGGCCGGGTTCGGCAACCTCGTGTCTATGAGGTGAGGAGAGCCGAGATCCAGAGGCTACCGTGGCGAGTGTATCGTTTCTCTTTTGTCTCATCCAGTTAGAGTGCTTTTTGATTCCGGTGCTTCTCATTCGTTCATCTCTTTGGATTGTGTGCGTCGATTGAATATTGAGGGCTTGTCTCCTTGTGAGTCCTTTGTGGTTAAGTTACCCAGTGGTGATAGAATCGTGGGGAACAAGGAAGTTAGAGATTGTCCGGTGCTAATCGCTGAGAGAGTGTGGTTTTCGAATTTGATAGTCATAGACATTGTTGATGAAGATCTAATCCTCGGTGACGATTGGCTCGATAGACATGGTGCGGTAATAAATTATCGCACGAAGATCATATCAATGTTATCCAAAGACGGTACCGAACATTATTTTGCGGGGTACAAGAGGGGATGTCAGAAATTTTTGATTAGTGCCTTGAAGGTGACAAAACTTATTAGAGAAGGTTGTGTTGCGTATTGGTGTTATGCCATGAAAGTCGAGGATGGGAAAGTTGAACTTCCCTCGATTCCTGTAGTAAGTGATTTTTTGGATGTTTTCCGAGATGAATTACCAGGACTACCACCGGGGCGGGAAGTTGAATTTACAATTGATTTGGAGTCGGGAGCAACCCCGATTTCTAAGGCACCGTATCGTATGGCACCTTCAGAAATACAAGAGTTGAAGAAAAAACTGGGAGAATTGTTGGATAAAGGGTATATTAGACCCAGTGCCTCGCCATGGGGTGCACCGGTCTTGTTCGTAAGGAAGAAAGATGGTTCACTACATTTGTGTATTGATTATCGGGAACTGAACAAAGTGACCATTAAGAATAAATACCCTTTGCCGCATATCGATGATTTGTTTGACCAATTGCAGGGAGCCGCGGTGTTCTCGAAAATCGATTTGAGGTTCGGTTACTATCAACTTCGCATTAAGGAATCTGACGTTCCTAAAACCGCTTTCCGTACGAGGTATGGGCACTATGAGTTTGTGGTTATGCCTTTTGGGTTAACCAACGCACCGGCGATATTTATGCAATTGATGAATAAGATATTTATTGAGCATCTTGACAATTGTGTAGTCGTTTTTATCGACGATATTCTGGTCTACTCTCGTGATGAAGAGGAACACGCTCGGCATTTGCAATTGGTGTTGGAGATTTTGAGGACTCAGCACCTCTATGCAAAGTTTTCTAAGTGTGAATTCTGGCTGAAGGAAGTCATGTTTCTTGGACATGTGATTTCAGCGGAAGGGGTTCGGGTAGATCCCCAGAAAATTGAGGCAGTGTTAGATTGGGCTCCGCCTAGGAACGTGAAGGAAGTTCGTAGCTTTTTGGGTCTGGCCGGATACTACCGGAGGTTCGTCGAGGGGTTCTCCAAACTTGCTCGACCACTTACTCAATTACTCCAGAAGTCCGAAAGGTTCAAATGGAATGAAGAGAGACAACAGAGTTTCGAAGAGCTGAAAAGGCGTCTGACTACCGCACCGGTTTTAGCCCTGCCCCAGGGAATCGGTGGGTATTCGGTTTATTGTGACGCATCAGGACAAGGACTTGGGTGCGTACTCTTACAGCATGATAAGACTATCCCATATGCTTCACGACAACTTAAACCGTATGAGCTGAATTATCCTACCCATGATTTGGAATTAGCTGCTGTAGTGTTTGCATTGAAAATCTGGCGTCACTATTTGTACGGTTCTTCATGTCGAATTTATACCGACCACAAGAGCCTAAAGTATATTTTTAGCCAGAAGGAGCTGAATATGAGACAACGACGTTGGTTAGAGCTGATAAAGGATTATGACTTGGAAATCCTTTACCATCCAGGAAAGGCTAACGTTGTAGCTGATGCGTTGAGCCGGAAGTCGATATCTCTTCAGATGCTTGAGGTCCTTACGCCTCAAGTTAAGATCAGACGGGAGTTAATTGAGCAGGGAGTCGAAGTATGGATCTAACGAGTTCAGGGTCAGATGTGTACTTGATGAGTCGATTCTTGATCGACTCATTCTGTTCTCTCTAGTCGTGTTTTTGTTTGCTTTTTAGTATTTTTGTTCTCTTTTATGCGTAGTGTGTTGTGTTTTTAATTTATAGGTATCCAAGCGAAGATTGTGGTGAAATATGCGCTTTCATAGCTAATATTGGAGTTTATGACGATCAAAAGCTAAAACGGGGCCTAAGACGACAAAAGATTGAAGCAGTATCGGTCGAATCTTCTAAATTCCAGAATCTCCACTCCGAATTGAGATGTATTCTCCTTTGATATAAATTCCTCGTGAAATTAGCTTCGAAACGGTATATCATATGCTAAAATCCGAGGTGTATTGATGCAAGAACAAGGGATCAAGCCGAAAAAGACCAAAAACTGGAAGAAAACAACTCGGCCGTGCCATACAACACGGCCGGGTCTCGCTCCAGTGAAAATCACTATTTCCGGAAGAGTACAACACGGCCGTGTCATGGGACACGGCCGATTCACGTTCCAGTCGGTTTTGCAAATCTAGCGCAGTACAACACGGCCGTGTCATGGGACACGGCCGAGTCTCAAGACAGAACACCTTTTCCTTTTCAGAGTAGTACGACACGGCCGTGTCCCAGGACACGGACGTGTCCCAGGACACGGGCCGTGTCACTTTTCGGTTCATGTCACTTTTCTTGATATTTTTGCACAACTTTAAGTCTTTTCTTGATATTTTTGGCTATAAAAAAGGGAGGTGGAGACCATTTTGAAGATATGCTTATCTTGTGGGAGATATTTTTGAGGGGAAAACACAAGATTGAGGGAGAAAACACCAAAAAGTGAGGAAAAAGTGAGATTATTTCATCATCTTCTTTGTATGTTCTTGGATTGAAAAATACATTTGTGAGATATAATAATTCCTTGTATCATTTTGTTGTGAATTCTTGAAAGAAGATCATCAAACCTTCATCGAGAGTTCGATTTTGGCATTTACAAGGGAAGTTTCTACCATGTTTTGTTTTACAATTTCCATTATTGTTGTTGAAATAATCATGTGTAGCTAATCTTTTCATATGAGTTTTTAGATATAGCCACACACATGTTATCGATTGTTAGTTCCTTTTGATTTTTCGTGTAAAGTTTGGGATTGTTCCTCTTGTTCGTTCTTCGCATAAGAACTTTTGATTTAGATCATAAAACCTATTTCATAGTTATTATTATTATTATTCAAAACGAGGGTTTTTATCGGTCTTCGCCATCAAATGGTCCGGTAGAAGTGATTATGAATGTTCTCGAGCTTTTTCGCGCGATCTTTTAACGATTTACCTCATCAAAAGTAGTCGGTTAATTGATTGTTAGTTAGGGATTCATCCCCATCAAAGGAGGTTACCTTATTTTCGTTGAGAACAATCGTGATTTTTAGAATTACCGCCATCAAACGGATTTCTTTTAATCGTGAGCAATCGATAATTCCAAGCCTTATTTATTTGAGTATCGGAACTAATAATTGATTACGTGTGTGTCAGTGACTCTAAATCCCCATATCAATCTCATTATTGTTATCTCTCATTTATCCGACGATCAAATTGGTGTTGTTATCACTTAGTTTATTTTAATTTTATGCGTTAGTATTGTAATCCAATGATGTATTTTAATTTATTATACTTTTGTTCATTCAACTATTTGCCGAACAATATCGAACTTTAAACCGTTTCCAATTCCTCGAGAGATCGACCTCGGAGTTACTTGCCTCTTCCTACAAAAGCGATTCGTACACTTGCGAGTTTTTAATTTGTACATTAGTACTCTTGAGATTGTTCCGTCCTTGATCGACGACGTCGGGGAGAAACAGGGGAATGACCCAATGCTTGTCCAACTGAAGGCGGATGTGGAAAAAGGGAAAGCCCCTGGTTTTATGATCCATGAGGATGGCATTTTGAGATTTCAAGGTAGGCTTTGCGTTCCGAATGACTCAGAGCTGAGACAAAGAATACTCCGAGAAGCCCACGCTACACCTTACTCGATCCATCCTGGGACGAGTAAGATGTACAAGGATCTTAAAAAGAGTTTTTGGTGGAATAATATAAAGAGAGATGTCACCGAGTTTGTGTCAGGGTATTTGACATGTCAACAAGTCAAAATTGAGCATCAACGGCCGGTCGGGCTGTTGAAACCTCTCCCTATTCCCGAATGGAAGTGGGAGGATATTACCATGGATTTCATCACCGGGATGCCGAAGACTAAGACGGGGATGAACATGATTTGGGTTATTGTTGACCGATTGACTATGTCGGCACATTTTCTTGGCATTAAGGACACGTGGGGACCGGAGCGATTGTCTCGGATTTTTATATCGGAGATCGTGAGATTACACGGTACGCCTAAGTCTATTGTTTCCGATCGTGATGGTCGTTTCGTGTCGCATTTTTGGAAGGCGGTCCATCAAGACTTGGGCACTGAGTTGAGGTTGAGTACTTCTTTCCACCCACAGTCTGACGGTCAGACTGAGCGGACAATCCAGACATTGGAAGATATGCTGAGGGCGTGTGCCCTGGACTGGGGTACCGATTGGGAAATACACCTATCTTTGATCGAGTTCACTTACAACAATAGCTGTCATGCATCGATCAAGATGGCACCTTTTGAGGCATTGTATGGTAGGCGGTGTAGATCCCCACTTTGTTGGGATGAAGCTTCAGATTTAATCGGGACGGAACCCGATATGTTGATGGAAACCAAAGAGAAGATCTCCATTATCCGAGACCGACTGTTGACCGCTCAGAGTCGACAAAAATCCTACGCTGACAATCGTCGTCGGCCCTTGGATTTTGACGTAGGAGATCATGTCCTACTCAAAGTATCACCGATTAGAGGAGTTTTCAGGTTCGGAAAAAGGGGCAAACTTAGCCCGAGATATATTGGACCATTTGAGATTCTTGACAGAGTTGGGGAACTGGCCTATCGATTGGCTTTACCTCCAGCCCTTAGCCATGTTCACAGTGTGTTCCATGTTTCCCAACTGAGGAGGTATGTCCCTGACCCGAGTCATATCATTGATTACGGGGACGTCGAGATCGCAGAGGATGTCACATTTGAAGAGAAACCAGTGAAAGTACTAGAGCATCGAGTAAAACAACTCCGGCACAAAACCATACCGTTGGTTAAAGTTCAGTGGTCACGACACAGAGTTGAGGAAGCAACATAGGAAACCGAAGAGAGCATGCGCACTAGATACCCAGAGTTATTCATTTCTTAAGTTTCGGGACGAAACTTCATTTTAGAGGGGGAGGATGTAATACCCGTGCTTTTTGTAAATCTTCTACTCTTGTGCTTTGTAATTTTGACACTTGTGTAAGTGTTTATTAAGCTTATATTAATATTAGAACTCTTGTCAATTGGATTTACCTCTTTTCTTGTTCGGATCGTCACTGTTTTCGGATCCTTGATGCAATTATACTACCTTCGTGTAAAGGGTAGCGCACGCCATACACATCTTGTAGCGCACGCTAATTTAGTGAGGGTAGCGCATGCTATCTGTTATAATCAGTGCACGCTACTAATGTATTGGAGGCAGACAGTCCAGTAGGTACTGGACTGAAAAAGGGAAATAGCGCACGCTAGGTGTGACTCGTAGCATACGCTAGATTTTAGTAGTAGCGCACGCTACGTTACTCGAGTAACGTGCGCTAAAGAGAGCAGAGCTGGGGACAGTAGGTTCTGGACTGGGCACTGACTACCAGGTAGCACACGCTATTAGAAAGAATTAGTGCACGCTATTAGAAGGCTCTAGCGCACGCTATTAGCAGGTGTTAGCGTACGCTAACGAAGCTGGCAGAGGCCACTGGACTGCCTGGTGAGTCCGATAGCGCGCACTATTTTTATAACTAGCGCACGCTAGTTCCTATTTAGTATAAATAGGACACTTCCATTCCAAAATTGTCATTTCTTCCTTTCTTCACCTCCTTGGACGATTTCGGGCGATTTCGGGTGATTTGTGAGGAGTTCTTCGAGATGCAATTATCTAGCAACATCTTTGAGTTACTAGTTCGGATTTATCAACGTTTAATCCTCCCAACCGCTCCAAATCAAGGTAAACTTCTCACAACCCTAGATTTTCGGGATTTGGGGATTTTCCATCCAATCTCTTCGATCCAGTGTGTTGTTATGTTAGAGTATATCGATTACGAGTTATCTACCTTGGATACATGTTTTCCTACGGATTTATTGGTATATTTCTGGAGTTCTTGAGTATTTGGGATGATTGACTTACGATTCACCATCTAAGAGAATTATTCCCAGAACATATGTATCGGGGTAGTAAATTCGAGTGGTTCCAACTTATTTTCATACCGATGGGGTTTTTATAATTGAATTACGAACTTTTCTAGGTTCGGAGTTATCGAATCCTTCAATCTTGGTACCTTGTCGTTCGTACCCTTTCCTCTCGATTCCAGGCAAGTGATTCTTGTGAAAGTTATGTTCTTAAATGTGAAAAGTAATGCATGTGATTGTGAGAGTTGATTTCGTTCACTCCGAGAGGGCCCAACGGGGTCGAGGAGGGTTCCGCTTATGTCGGTTCCGTGAACATTTGGGTTAGCCACTCCGAGATGATCCGATGGGGTCGAGGAGGGATTCGCGCATTGTCGAGTCCACGGTTAATCAAGAGATATCATCATTTCTAAATATGCTTGGATAATTGTATTTTCCGGAAAATCATTATCATGGCTTTGAATTGGTGCATATGCTTTTATGTATAAGACTTGACATTTCACTTGTAATACTTGCCCTAACCCCTCTCGTTTGGGGAAAATTACTTTCGTGTTTTTCAGGTCCTAAGGATCCATACGAGCGAGCACCGGGACGATACGATGAGGATGGCGAGGCGTGATACTGTGGCCAATTGTGTTCCATTTTGTTTGGTCGTTGTTCTCTTCGGTCCATTTTTATCCTTGTAATAATAAATGGTACTCGAGTACCTTAGGAAAGTCCTTTTTCAGTTGTTGTACAACTTCTTGTATTTCTTCATGGTATTGTTTGTCCGTGGTTGAACTTCCTTGTTTGCATCGAATTTATTGATTCCCGAGTGGATTTTGTCAAATTTGATACGTTGTGAGTAAGATAAGCTTAGTGAGTCCCAGGTCGGGATTCACGGCGCTGTGATATTCTCCGAATATCTCGGGGGTGTTACACAAGGGACATGATCAACCCGGCTGGTCGGGACACGATTTCTAGCTATAATATTAATTATCATATAAATAATAATATTGTCCAAAATATCGGGCATATTGAGTCAATCATTGTGGCTCTCACCCATGATAAATCAAAGCAATAAATATTAAATATATATAATTAAATATTAATCACTAGAATTAAGAAATAATAATTGTCCGAGATGTACGTTCTTCTTATAGTCAGTATAGAAGAATCTATATCACCTCGATCCTGTTCAACGTATACCAAATACGCTAATATATGCTAATGTTCAAGACCAACCAATCTCAAGCATATACTACAACCTCTCACATAACGGTCTAATGTTATATAGGTTGTGAACTAAATATTACTATATAAGGAACCGATAATGTGATCTTTTGTGTGACTCGACACACCATATTATCTACAATATAAAGTAATTTAGACAACATTTGCATAACCATAGCGTGAATAAATATGCAAAACATGTGATAAATGAATTAAATATTCTCATAGATAAAGACCGGGAAATTAGGTAATACAAGCATAAAGTATGCTTTGATGTATACAACCCTAACAATCTCCCACTTATACTCAAAGCATGCTTTTGAAGTATAATATCTACACTATGTCTATCTATCTCCCACTTATACTCAAAGTAATACTGCCATACATCTCAACCTCATTCCTTCCACATGAAAGAATCAACTAGATTGTTTCCACATGCAATCTTGAACAACACTACGTTCCCTCGTTTTACAACGTTACTTGCGACTGATATGTTTCCTTGCTCTATGGGTTCGTGGTTCCTCCGGGTTTATAAATGCACCAGTATTGCCACAATAAAATTATGATACTTCTATACAAACCAAGAACCACATCTAAGTCTAACAAAAACATATCTCGAGGTTGACTTACGCTTAACTTTGTCTGACTGGAAATCTGAGTTAGTGTAATCCAAAGGACAAAGTGTATCCGATTGATATACAAGCATATGCTCCCTAGTCCTTCTCAGGTACTTGAGTATATGCTTGATAGCAATCCAATGTCCCGGTCCTGGGTTCGACTGATATCTCACCACCATTCCTACATTATGACAGATATCAGGCCTAGTGAAAAGCATAACATACATGAGGCTTCTCACTGCCGAAGCATAAGGGACCAGCTTCATGTCATCTATCTCCTTCTGTGTCTTAGGACACATAGCCTTAGATAGCTGAATTCCATGTCTGTAAGGTAAGAAACCTTTCTTGGAATTCTCCATACTAAACCGCTTTAGCACCGTATTGATATAGGATGCCTGAGATAAGCACAACATCCTTTTCTTTCGATCTTGAAAGATCCTAATACTAAGGATGTGCCCAGCTTCTCCCAAGTCCTTCATATCGAATTGCTCAGATAGCCATACCCTTACGTCTAACATTCACATTGTTTCCAATTAGAAGTATATCATCTACGTACAGTACAAGAAACACTAACACATTTCCATCGCACTTTTTGTATACACAAACCTCACTAGGACACTGTTCAAAACCATACGATTGAATGACCTCATCAAATCTCATGTTCCAAGACCTTGATGCTTGTATGAGACCATAAATGGCTCTTTTAAGCTTGCACACTAAGTGCTCCTCTCCTTCAGCAATGAATCCCTCAGGTTGGCGCATATAGATTTCCTTATCAAGACTCCCGTTCAAGAACGCAGTCTTGACATCCATTTGCCAAATCTCCATATCCAAATGCGCAACTATAGCTAAGAGAATCCGAATCGATTTAAGCATGGCTACTGGCGAAAAGGTCTCATCATAGTCGATGCCCTCCTTCTGAGTGTAACCTTTCGCAACAAGCCTTGCTTTGAAGGCATCAACCTTCCATTTCGATCCTCTCTTACGCTTGTAGACCAACTTACTTCCAATGGGTTTTACCCCATTGAGCTCTACTAGCTCCCACACTTGATTAGAATCTATAGATCCCATTTCGGATTCCATTGCTGTTTGCCAGGATTCAGCATCCTTGTCTTGAACTGCCTGCTTATACATACATGGATCCGTTTCATCCTGGTCCGGGGATTGGTCCGAAGACACTCCCACGCTGATGAAACGTTCAGGTTGACGAACAACCCTGCCACTACGACGAGGCATGTCCTTGGTTTGCGTATCCACAATGGTGTCGATATGTGGTACACTAGGTGTTTGTACAACTGGTATTGTCGAAATCTCGCCCCTAAGTTCTTCTAGAACGACCTCACTCCTAGGCTTGTGGCTTATTACATAGTCCTCCTCTAAAAACCCGGCATTGGTTCTAACAATGACCTTCTGGTCTTTAGGCCTGTAGAATAAGCCACCCTTCGTTCCCTTCGGATATCCCACAAACACTCGTACTTCTGTACGAGATGACAACTTATCAACTTCCTTATTCAGCACGTGTGCTGGTGAACCCCAAATCCGAACATGTCCTTGACTGGGCTTGCGCCCATTCCACAGTTCTGTGGGTGTGTTTGGAACTGATTTCGAAGGCACCAAGTTTAGAATGTACGTCGCTGTTTCCAAGGCGTATCCCCAAAACGAAATAGGCAAATCAGAATAACTCATCATTGACCTAACCATCTATAATAAAGTACGATTCCTTCGTTCAGTAACACCATTTTGTTGTGGTGTACCAGGCGCTGTGAGCTGGGAAGTAATCCCCTCATGTGCCAAGAAATCTAAAAACTCTCCACTAAGATACTCGCCACCACGATCAGATCGTAGTGACTTGATACTCTGTCCATGACGCTTCTCCGTTTCAGCCTTGAATTCTTTGAACTTATCAAAAGATTCAGACTTACGTCGCATCAAATAGATGTATCCATATCTCGAAGAATCATCTACAAACGTGATGAAGTATTCGAAACCACCCTTAGCCTGGATGTTCATTGGACCACATACATTGGTGTGTACTAATTCCAATACATTTTGTGCACGATTTCCTTTGTTTTGAAAAGCCCTTTTAGTCATTTTACCTTCCAGAGAGGATTCGCAAACTGTAAATGACTCAACTTGGAGTGAATCCAATGGGCCATCACTCACCAATCTTTGAATCCTTCTAAGGTTAATATGACCCAATCGTAAATGCCACAAACATGTTGGATTTATGCTCGAAGGTTCTTTTCTTTTATTAGGATTAGTCAAAGAATTAAGTGATTTATAATTATGGAAGGGAGCTGGTGCAACATTAATGATATAGTCCTCCATTATAAGTACTCGTAGAAACATATTCACTATTTCTTTTAATAACTGCATTATCTTCAAAAGAAACTGAATATCCATCACGACGAAATTTAGAAACTGAAATTAAATTCATTCTTAAATCGGGTACTAATAACACATTATTTAGGACTAGAATCCTATCATCAACTTTTAACTGCACGACTCCCACTGCAACAGCCTTCAGCCTGGAATAGTCGCCCGAGCTAATAGTAATCTCATCCGCACTAAGTACCTTGGTTACTTGGAACCCCTACGAGTCATAACAAACATGATCAGTGGAGCCCGAATCTACTATCTATGAAGTGATAGAACAGGCAGCCAAACATGTTTTGACACTAGTGCATGAGACGTACCTTTCTTAGGGCAGTCACTCTTGAAATGCCCTTTCAGACCGCAATTGAAGCACTTGCCCTTCGGCTTTTTGTTCGCCTCGGACTAAGGAGCCTTTGACTGAGGAGCCTTCCCCTTAGCTTTGAAGGTTGCCACTTGCTTCTGGCCAACCTGCTTTTTCTTCTTTCCCCATTTGGGTTTTGAAGAAGCAGCACCGGTTGCCGCAAGAATTTGATGATAACCTTGTTTGAAGAGACCTTCGGTAGACTGAAGCTCTGTCAGAAGTTCCGACAATGTGTAAGTCTTACGATTCATATTGTAGTTGAGGCGGAACTGCTCAAACCTTCTTGGTAAACTGCCCAAGATAATATCGACATGTGCATCGATAGTGGCCCCCAGTATGCTCAGTTCGTTCAAATGGGACATCATTTTAAGAACGTGATCCCTTACTGGGGTCCCTTCAGACATTTGGGTTGTCATCAAAACCCTCATTGCATTTTGCCTAGCCGCCCGGTTCTGATGACCAAACATCTCAGTAAGATTTTTCAGCATTTCCGCGGCCGAGCCCATCGTCTGATGCTGATGTTGCAATACATTTGTCAGTGAAGCCAAAATGTAACAGCGAGCCATCTCATCAGACTTTTTCCATTTTCGGAATTCAGCCAACTCTTCAGGAGTGGCATCCGTTTCTGGTTCCAAAGGGGTCTCCCCAGTTAAAACAAATTTATGCCCCTCGGCAGTCAAGACAATATCAAGGTTTCTTTTTCAGTCGGCAAAGTTAGTGCCATCAAGTTTATTTTCTTTGAGAATAACAGCTAGTGTATTGAAAGACATCTGAGAATAAAATTAAAAACACCATTCATCACATAATTCGACGCAAAATATATTGAAAAACCTTAAAACACAATATATATGCAATCAACCAACACCTTGAAAAACCGCACATGCAAGCCACGATAGTGTGGACGTTTACACATACATTTTCAAGTAGATTTTAACGTCTTTAAGTTTACTATC
The DNA here is from genome assembly GCA_033398695.1 of Orobanche coerulescens. Classification (NCBI taxonomy): domain Eukaryota; kingdom Viridiplantae; phylum Streptophyta; class Magnoliopsida; order Lamiales; family Orobanchaceae; genus Orobanche; species Orobanche coerulescens. The sequence continues at coordinate 114,766,912 of CM065807.1, read as the reverse complement.
TAGCCAAGATGCGTTTTGACAAGTAAAATTAATAGTTGGTTCCTCTAGGCCATGTATTTAATTAACATAGACTCCAATGGGGAGCTTATTAATCAATACACCTAAGTGAACACCATAATTTAACAAACCTTAGAATATCATTTAACGATAATAGTCCTACAGATGGAGAGGTCCTATCATAAAAAATAATATTCACCTTTTTGTTATCAAATTTGAAGTTTAAAACTAGTGATCCAATAATTAGCACATCCGATGTAGAGGAAGACTCTAATGTCAACGCGCATGCTAATTATTTCACAATTTAAACCAATTATGGAGGCCAATTTGATTTTGAAAAATCAATTTAAAATCACTTAGTTATTTTGAAAAATTAAGATTTTTAATTTTCTCGTCCTAACATGCAAGGAAACATATCACGCATACATCCATACATGCCAAACATCAAAACAATAAAAACCAATAAAATAAAAAAATTGGATAATTAAATCCAATTATCATGGCTTTTATTCCTCGTTTTGAATAACGAGAAAATCTTCGGCTCATTTGCTTCCACTGCTTCAAGCATCTCGCGGAAAAATGAATCGAACGATCCGAATCCGGACAACTTGACCTGCTGGCCGTAGCCCGACCTGCTGCCCGACTGCCCGACCCGAGCTGCTGGCCGAGCACAGCTGCATCCAGTTCGGCCGAGAGAGCTTCTGGCCGAGTCTCGATCGGCAGCCTGCTGGTCCCTGTCGGTTCGTCCGATCGGGACTTCTCTTCGCGTTGGACTTCCTTCTCTTTCGTACTTTGTGTGTTCCAATTCGATTACAATTTTAGTCGAAATAAAATACATCGAATTTATAGTAAATTACAAGAAAAATAAATCATATTCTACCCGTGGATTTTCTCATGGGAAAAACTTATACATACCTCAAAACCGGGCAAAATTACCAAAAATGCGTAAATAAATAAAAAAACAGTGCATAGCCATGATAATTGGATCATATTCTCCTGCAAGACAAATTCTAGCAAAATATTCCAAAAACCATACTATATGAATATTTAATTGCTAGCATATTAATCACCAAATTAATCAAAATGAACAGAACCTAAAGACCGGCTGGATACCAATTGTTGGAATATAAAATGCAGGTTTTATAAACTAACCAACATAAAAACCAGATCTATTTAGGATTGTCAATTAATTAACTAAACAGATTAATAAACAATCAAATAAATATATTTACGCATGGGAGTTGGTAATTAATACCTTTGACGCGAAGTGGTAGAAAATTCTCTTTGGTCGATTGAACACCTCCTCGTACTCTTCCTTGATCTACTTGTATTTCTACCTTAAGATCTTCTAGAGTATATACCGCCTATTATCCGGATGTCGTGTGGCCAACAGTCTACCGGACCAATCTTGAACAGCAAGGGGGCGGCCGAATCACTTTTCTTGCAAATTTTACCTTACGAATTTTCTCTCTATTTTTCTTGGATATTTTAGTATTTAGAAAAATATTGTGTTAACTAAATTATGGAATCCAAGACACAAGTCAAGATCCACAATTAAACACAAGTAGAGAAAATCGAAAATTTTGTGCCAAAAATTAGTGAAGTAAATCGGCCACCCATGCATCTTATTTATAGGTGTTTTGGGCTACTCTAGGGACCTTAAGGAGGATATGGTAAGGACTCTTAATAGATGTCATCTTCCTATATTAGAACTCTTCCTAATATAATGACTCTATTAAATATCAACTTAGTCCACTAAAAAGTTAATATTGCACTTCCTACCAAAATCCCAAATTACGAAATTGGGCTCCTTTTTGAATTAATTATTTCCCGTGTTTAAGATATTCCATATCCATTAATTAATTTATACTATTGACAGCTTTTAATTAATTAATGTGTTATACATGAGTATACCACTCGACCTTTATTATTATATCGGAAATTAATTCCACCTGCAGGGTTTAATATAATAATCTTTTCGAGTGCCTTAAGGGACATGATCAACCCGACTGGTCGGGACACGATTTCTAGCTATAATATTAATTATCATATAAATAATAATATTGCCCAAAATATCGAGCATATTGAGTCAATCATTGTGACTCTCACCCATGATAAATCAAAGCAATAACTATTAAATATATATAATTAAATATTAATCACTAGAATTAAGAAATAATAATTGTCCGAGATGTACGTTCTTCTTATAGAAAGTATAGAAGAATCTATCTCACCTCGATCCTGTTCAACGTATACCGAATACGCTAACATATGCTAATGGTCAAGACCAACCAATCTCAAGTATATACTACAACCTCTCACATAACGGTCTAATGTTATATAGGTTGTGAACTAAATATTACTATATAAGGAACCGATAATGTGATCTTCTGTGTGACTCGACACACCACATTATCTACAATATAAAGTAATTTAGACAACATTTGCATAACCATAGCGTGAATAAATATGCAAAACATGTGATAAATGAATTAAATATTCTCATAGATAAAGACCGGGAAATTAGGTAATACAAGTATAAAGTATGCTTTGATGTATACAATCCTAACAATATATACCCAAGAGTTGACCCAGATCCGTCCATTTTTACTCTTTTCATCTCCTTCTCCGACCTTGGGCGATTTTTGGGCGATTTCTGGGCGATTCGAAGTCTTGCAACTCCAAGTTATCATCTTTCTTGAGTTTTTGGTGTGTATTAACAACACCAACACTTGTTTTTCGTCTTCGATCCGAGGTAATGTAATACCCGTAATTTTGATTCCCGGTAATTTTCTATTTTTGGCGGAAGTCCGTTTTGACAACTCGCTTGGGACCGTTTCGTCACCCTGAGAATGATTAATTCTACACTTTTTGACATCCGAGTTCGCTTTGTGTCGCTTTTGTTGAGTTCCGTGCTTTTTAGCGACTTTTCCGCATTTGAGTTCGATTCTTGCGAATCTCGTTCTAAACTGCTGTTTCGAGTTTCCCGTAAGTCCGTTTAACTTTGATAGAAGTGTTGTGAACTTCAGTTTGGTTATTCGATCACGTATCGTAATTTTCGGACGTTTTGGGCCATTTTGTAATTTACCTAAAGTTATGGGTATTCGTATCTGTATTTGTCGTCTCGACTCTTTTCTTGGTCGCGTATGATTAATTATTGCATTACGTTTTCATTTCGAGTCGTTGATGTCGTCCATGAACTTTTCGTCATGTTCGTTAATGCAACGCTTCGGAAATCGAGTCGCCGAGCCACAGTGGTCGGGCTTTGGCCCGGGACGGTTGCGGGTTCGCCGGACGATGGCGGGCACGACCGAAAGGAGCACGGCAGAACCGGCATAGTGTACGCTACGGCCGGACAGCTGCGCTAGCTCGGCAGTGTAGCGCACGCTGCCGAGTCACCACCGACGCCATCGGCCCGGGCGAGGGATTACGAGGTTCGACTCGGGTAGGATCGGGCAGTAGCGCACGCCATCTGCCGGCTGCTGCGCACGCTGACCGGCAGGGGTAGCGCATGATGTCGGCCGACTAACGACGTTACTGGGATGAGCTTGCTAGTCCAGAGGCTATCGACAGTCGCGCGCAGAAGCTTCGGCCGTAGCGCACGCTAGCGGAGTCGGGCGACGAGTCATGGTCGCACTGGTCGGTGGTGCCAGTCATGCGGGCCATGGCCGAGAGTCTGGGCCGATCTTGGCCGATAGCGCACGCTAGTCCAGGAAGGCTAGCGCATGCTAGTTCCGGCCCGATATATAAATGACAGAGCACCACTTTTTCATTCATTTTTCATTTCCTTTCTCTCGGTCATGCGGCTAGATCTTTGGAGGAGATGAAGCCATGTTGTTAAACAACAAATCCATGAAGTTTCTGAGTTTATATCACTGATCAATCATCCTATAACGTCCTTCGATCCAGCGAATCAAGGTTAGATCTCTAGAACCCTACTTTTGGGGAGATTTGGGGATTTTCGCGGTTTTGTCCGATTCATTCGGTTTTGCTGAGTAATTCATGATGAATATGATTAATCTTGTTGGTACTCTTAGTTTCCCTACGGATTCATGGTATATTTCGTGATTTTTACGAAATCGAGAGGGTTTGGTTATGGTCCGCCCTCGTTGTCATTTTTATACGAATATACATGAATCGTAGGCGGGTTTCCGGGCGTATTCCAATTCCGTATTCATTTAGAATCTGTTGTGATTGTATTCTTCGAATCGTTAGGTTCGGTTTCGATGGTTCCTAGCATTCGTCGGTGACTTTCCATTCCGTTCGTTGCGTCGTCGATTATTCAAGGCAAGTATACATTTATGATTGTACATTCTCGACTTTGAAAGTAAGAGGTATTGATGGTATGATATGAATGAACCGTTTTTACGGCATTCATAGATATATTGATGGCATATTATGAACGAACCGTTTTTACGGCATTCATATATGTATTGTTGGCATGTAATGAATGAACCGTTTTGACGGCATTCCTACATGTAACGGCGTATGATATGAATGAACCGTTTCTACAGCATTCACATACGTCATGAGATTTTAGTTATTCCGGAATACTAGTCTTGAATTGATGAATTGACGGATTACATTTACTTTATTGTCGAGGAGTATTGTGTTTCATACTGTTATACTTGCACTAGCTATTCGACGGCTAACCCCTTTATGGGGGAAATACGTTTCATGTATTTCAGGTTCCAGGAGAGCGGACAGGCCGGTACCGAGTCGGCATGAAGATGATGGGCAAGTGTGATACTGTGTCTTATCTTCGATTATTTTTCTTGGATTCCTCTATTCAGTGTTGTTGTACTGGAATGGATTTTTAAATACTCGAGTATTGTATTTCAGTTAACTTGATGTTCTGGCCTGTGTTGCCGAGGTATATTGATTTGTGCAGTGATGTATATGGTTTCATTGGTTATGGTTTTGAATACCATTTGTATCGTCTTTCTTTCCATTGTATGTAGACCTTCTCGGTCAAGTTTATAGTTCCGCGTATGTTTAGCCTTGTGGGTCCCACGACGGGGCTCACGGCACTGTAATATACCCTGAATAACTTGGGGGTGTTACAGAATATGGTATCGGAGCTTTGGTTTATGGATACCTAGGCTGTCGGTCTTTTGGGTCGATTGAGTCGTCATTTGCCCACAGTATCACTACTCTGCCATCATCACAGTGCGACCGGTACTTGTAAGTCCTCTCACTCTTCTTGTATTTTCTTGACCGTTTCGTTTTTAGCTTGGTATTCTTTGGAATTGGTCACTTCGAGAAGGTGCGATTTGGATTATACTTCCGCACGTGTGTGCCCTTTAGAATGTTGGATGTAAGGAGAAGAAGTCGTGACTGTGGTTACGGACGTGAACCCTTCCTTGAGATTTTGTCAAATTGCTAATTTCGATATTAGCGTGTATCGGTATTGTGTTGAGACTTTGTTTGGGAGTCGCATGCTAGTACCATGGGAGATCATCGACTTCACAGACCTGTAAGTATGTTGTTTGGATTATTCGATAATTCTTGGTTATCTTGGTGATTTTGGATTTATATGTTGGATAATTGTGCTTGAGGATGATGTGAACGTATGACAATGTTGCTGAATGAGTATATGTATTCGTTGTGCCGTACGATCGTTTGGTATGTCGAGATGTAGGTAGAGAATAGCGGAAATGGCTAAGTACAGCTACGTTAGCGCACGCTACAAGGTATGCCTAGCGCGCGCTAAGATATATACTTAGCGTACGCTACGGTGCATACTTAGCGCACGCTAAGAGATTCGGTTACGTACGCTAAGGAGGACCCCTAACGTACGTAACGACTTGCTGGGTTAGTTTCGGAAGGTGGCCGACAGGTAGGCCCATGTTGATTTTTTATATTCAGTTAGCGCACGCTAACGCATGTTGGTTAGCGCACGCTAACACCAGATCGCCATTAATGGAATCTTAGCTTTCGGCGGGTGGACCCGGCCATGTTCGACGCGTGTCCAGATAAGGTCAACGAGTGCTTGTCGTGTAGAGCTAGCGCACGCTAAAACCGTATGATTAGCGCATGCTAATTCTATATCGGTCAAAGGAATCCCGATAATCGCGGATGCTTTCGGCATGTGGGGGCACGATACTGTAGCAAGTCAACGACGATTAGCGCGCGTTAAGGTCGAAGAATAGCGCACGCTACTGAGCATTTCACTGTATCAAGTCAACGCCTGTTAGCGTACGCTAATGCATGGGCATTACGCACGTTAGATGAATTTCGAAGCAATGTAGTAGCTTCTGGACTGCCCGATAGTGCACGCTATCAAGGAAGGATAGCTCACGCTAGTCATGTAGCGCACGCTAAATATAAGGTCTAGCGCACGCTAGTGATGTGTTTTATAGAGAGGATAGACGAGTGCTGAGAGGCATTTTGTCCATTCTCCTTCCTTCAGTCAATAGAGAGAACCTTGGGAAGTACTTGAAGTTCCTAAACATTGAGAGATGACTCTCTCAAACAAGATTAAGATGGAGAGCTCGGATTTAAGCATTGTTCTTGAAGTTTTTGATGATTCTTGGAATGGAGTTCAAGTTATTCTTCTTCGTGGTTCGTCCATACATGGTAGTCCTCGTATCCCTTTGATAGTGGTTCATTTTTTTTAAGGATTACTACTTGGGAGGGAGTATGTTGGGAATCGTGTATTTTGATGTTCGTCTTATTTCAATGCAAATGCATAAATTGGACTGTACTTTTATCCGCTGCGTGAGTATTTTGAAAGGGCTTTTGGTATTTTGCCAACTGAATTTTATTTTGTAAAACCGATTCCCTAAACTGAGTTTTTGGCATTTTGGCCTTGATCGTTTTGACGGTATTTGGAAAATGATTTTTTTTAGTATTTGGAAAACATTACCGTCATCGGTCTTTTTGGCATTTTTGAAATGACGTGGAAAATTGTGCTTAGCCTGGTAAATCCTTGTGAGAAGGGTTTACGGCGTGTAATATTCCCAGGAGGATCTGGGGTGTTACAATTATGGTATTATGTGATAATGTTATACGAGATTTATTGGAATTGTAATAAGAGATTTCGGATGTTGATATGATTATTGAGATCTTCTTCATATGATGATAACGGTATTGTTGCGATTCTTAAGGTTGTATGAATGGCATGATGAAGAAAATGGTAACACGGAGATATATACCTCAGATATGTTGTTCTGAACGGGATTTCGGATATTTCGTGCTCTTGAAGAACTCTTGAATTATACGAGGTGATGAATTTTTTTTTTAAGAAGTGTTGATGTTTTGAAAATGAATATGGAATATTCATATCTAGAGCTAAACTATGTGTTTGAAATAATATTCGTATAGGAATACGAATGTGATTATGAGTTTGATGAGACTATTATTCATCTCCGAATTTGGAAGCCCATACGTACGGAGCAAACGTTCAAGTCGAATGATTGGACTATTTGATAACCTTTTTAATAGGATTATCTATTGCTTTGAACCAGTCGGATGATTCGAATTGATGACGGTCATAAGTAAATTTTAACGATGGATTTACGAGAAGGGAACCTTATCAATTCATATTTAAGAATTGAGTTTGGAACATTTAGACCCTTATTATTGGTCCTCATTTGTTGTTGATATGATCATCATATTTCGACTCGTATTGTGGACAGGATGTGTAAGTGTCTGAGTTGGATTGTTCAGACTGTGATTAGTCGAGATATGGTGAAACGATTGAGTTTGTGGTTTGGTGGTATTGATATTGGTCGTCATCGAACCGGTTGATTATTAATCCTTCGTTTTACAATAAGATATGATGTTTGATCATAGATTATGACTGTTGTGTTGTGGTTAAGGTTGAAGGGTTCGTAGATTAACTTGGTCGAGACTGAGGAAATTCGTAAGACGAAATCAACTGAATTGGTAATAGTTCGTTGTATTGATATCGAGGCAAGTTTTATACTCGTACTAATCAATGAGACTAATGTTATCGTGTAGGCGTACGAATGTGTGTATCATTTCGAGACTTGGCCTCCTTATGATTGTATTGATATCAGGGGATTGTTTAATACGACACCCGTCGACAAATTATGCCAAATGTTATTGTTGTTCGTAAACGGCCGATTGAAGGCATTGATGTATTCGAATTTCATCTTCATTATCGGTAACTGATTTAAATGTGCCGAGACATCCGTTGTACCGTTGTTATCGAGTTGCCGTTCTAAGGTAATCGAAGTATTGAATTGGGACTGTCGAAGATAGTTCCCATCCGTTGAGTCGTTATCGATTGGTCGTTCGAAGACAATCGAGATATTGAATGGGGATCACCGAGGATAGTGCCCATCTGTGAGTTATTATTGTCGTGTTGGCCAACTCAGGGCAGCACACTATTATTCTGGTGAACTCGATAATTTTGTGATCGTTGAGGGTGGAGGATTTCCCGAATTGTGGTGTTGTGATTATTGCCGTGTTAATCGGTCGTTAGGGAATTCTGATCCCAGGATGGTTGTTTTGAATATCGTTGGTCGTGTCGATCTTTCATTATTCGTGTGTCATCGTTCACTTGGTGAGTTGTATGATCCGTAATGGGTATTTTATCCTTTGAGTTTCGTTGTCATGTTATATCATGGCATATCTGGAATCATGTCTGCGTACCGATTGGTTATGTGTAGGATTTTTAGCCAGACACTCGATGGTCATGCGTGGATGTTTCCGCATTGGACCGTGCACACGAGACGTAGTTCTTGAGGCTAATTAGGTACATTGTCACACGTATATTCTGGATTCCGTATACGGGGTGGACATGTGCACGGACACATTTCCGGATCGGGCGTACTGTGATGTCCCTCTTGAGCTTTATTGTTTGGTCGTTCGTAGTCCATGATGTATTGGATATGCCTGACGATTTGCGACTGGTCGTTCATACGCCGAGGGATATGTCCGACAGTCAGGTTTGTTTCTTTGAGATCTGTATTGTGATGATTTGACTTGGATGCTCGGCTTTCAAGCCATCGTGATACGGCTTCGGTTGAGGGGCTTTCAGGCCATTATGATGTATCGGTATTTTCCGTTGGAGCCTTCGGGCATTGTGATCCGTATCTTTTCGGCATTGGTTTGGTTTACCTTCGGGTAATGTATTGTTGAGTTCTATATTGATGATTCGCCGTTTGGGCGTAAGTTTTCGGTTCTTGTGTATCTTGCTGAGTTTTTCCTGGCAGGATATTTCTTCTCCCTACTTGTTTTAAGTTTCGGGACGAAACTTCTTTTAAGGAGGGTAGAATGTAATACCCGTAATTTTGATTCCCGGTAATTTTCTATTTTTGGCGGAAGTCCGTTTTGACAACTCGCTTGGGACCGTTTCGTCACCCTGAGAATGATTAATTCTACACTTTTTGACACCCGAGTTCGTTTCGGTGTCGTTTTGTTGAGTTCCGTGCTTTTTAGCGACTTTTTCGCATTTGAGTTCGATTCTTGCGAATCTCGTTCTAAACTGCTGTTTCGAGTTTCCTGTAAGTCCGTTTAACTTTGATAGAAGTGTTGTGAACTTCGATTTGGTTATTCGATCACGTATCGTGATTTTCGGACGTTTTGGGCCATTTTGTAATTTACCCAAAGTTATGGGTATTCGTATCTGTATTCGTCGTCTCGACTCTTTTCTTGGTCGCGTATGATTAATTATTGCATTAGGTTTTCATTTCGAGTCGTTGATGTCGTCCGCGAACTTTTCGTCGTGTTCGTTCCGTACGTTTTTGGAAATCGAGTCGTCGAGCCCTGGTGGTCGGGCACTGGCCGGACGGTTGCGGGTTCTGGCCGGACGATGGCGGGCACTGACCGAGCAGGCACAGCAGGAACCGGCATAGCGCACGCTACGGCCGGGACGCTGCGCGCGCTAGCTCGGCAGTGTAGCGCACGCTGTCGAGTCACCGGCCAGACGCTATCGGCCCGGGCAGAGGGATTACGAGGTTCGACTCGGGTAGGATCGGCAGAAGACGCCATCGCCGGCCGTTGCGCACGCCGACCGGGCAGGGTAGCGACGCCGCCGCCGACTAGCGACGCACGGGATGAGCTTGCTAGTCCGCAGGCTACCGGACAGGTCGGATAGCGCGCAGCCGTGCCGTAGCGCACGCCAGCGGAGTCGGGCGACGAGTCATGGTCGGCGGGGTGGTCGGTGGTGCCGGTCATGCGGGCCATGGCCGAGAGTCCGGGCCGACATCGGGCCGATAACGCACGCTAGTCTAGGAAGGCTAGCGCACGCTAGTTCCGCCCAAGATATAAATGACAGAGACCACTTTTTCATTCATTTTTCATTTCCTTTCTCCTATTCGCGGCTAGATCTTTGGAGGAGATGAAGCCATGTTGTTAAACAACAAATCCATGAAGTTTCTGAGTTTATATCACTGATCAATCATCCTATAACGTCCTTCGATCCAACGAATCAAGGTTAGATCTCTAGAACCCTACTTTTGGGGAGATTTGGGGATTTTCGCGGTTTTGTCCGATTCATTCGGTTTTGCTGAGTAATTCATGATGAATATGATTAATCTTGTTGGTACTCTTAGTTTCCCTACGGATTCATGGTATATTTCGTTATTTTTACGAAATCGAGAGGGTTTGGTTATGGTCCGCCCTCGTTGTCGTTTTTATACGAATATACATGAATCGTAGGCGGGTTTCCGGGCGTATTCCAATTCCGTATTCGTTTAGAATCTGTTGTGATTGTATTCTTCGAATCGTTAGGTTCGGTTTTGATGGTTCCTAGCATTCGTCGGTGACTTTCCATTCCGTTCGTTGCGTCGTCGATTATTCAAGGCAAGTATACATTTATGATTGTACGTTCTCGACTTTGAAAGTAAGAGGTATTGATGGTATGATATGAACGAACCGTTTTTACGGCATTCATAGATATATTGATGGCATATTATGAACGAACCGTTTTTACGGCATTCATATATGTATTGTTGGCATGTAATGAACGAACCGTTTTGACGGCATTCCTACATGTAACGGCGTATGATATGAACGAACCGTTTCTACGGCATTCACATACGTCATGAGATTTTAGTTATTCCGGAATACTAGTCTTGAATTGATGAATTGACGGATTACATTTACTTTATTGTCGAGGAGTATTGTGTTTCATACTGTTATACTTGCACTAGCTATTCGACGGCTAACCCCTTTATGGGGGAAATACGTTTCATGTATTTCAGGTTCCAGGAGAGCGGACAGGCGGGTACCGGGTTGCAAGGTTCTAAAAAACGCTAGGCGCTAGGCGTTCGGATTGCTAATGCCTAGCGCCCAGAGGATTAATCGGGGATTAGTCGGGGATTAATCAGATTAGGCGGATTTATTTATTATTATTATAATAATTATTTTTATATATAAAAATTATATATATGTAAAGAATAAAAAACATCTAATATTTAAATATTTAAACAAACATATAATCGACCATATATTAAATTGTTAAACATTGACATAAGCATAACATAGTCCATAGTATCTCAATTCAGGAATTTATATTACCGTTAATATAAAAAAAAAAATGTTTACCGACCTAGGCGCCCACCCAGCTGCCTAGGCGCCCGCCCAGCCGCCTAGGCGCCCGCCCAGCTTGTCATCCTAGGCGCCCGCCCAGCCGCCTAGGCGCCCGCCCAGCCCGCCTAGGCGGCCGATTAATCACCCGAACGCCCAGGACAAACGCCCAGGGCATAATCGGAGCGCCCGAGGGCTGCCTAGCGCCTAGGCGCCGCCTAGGCGGCCGCCCAGGCCGATTTTTAGAACATTGCCGGGTTGGCATGAAGATGATGGGCAAGTGTGATACTGTGTCTTGTCTCCGGTTATTTTTCTTGGATTCCTCCATTCAGTGTTGTTGTACTGGAATGAATTTTTAAATACTCGAGTATTGTATTTCAGTTTACTTGATGTTCCGGCCTGTGTTGCCGAGGTATATTGATTTGTGCAGTGATGTATATGGTTTCATTGGTTATGGTTTTGAATACCATTTGTATCGTCTTTCTTTCCATTGTATGTAGACCTTCTCGGTCAAGTTTATAGTTCCGCGTATGTTTAGCCTTGTGGGTCCCACGGCGGGGCTCACGGCGCTGTAATATACCCTGAATAACTTGGGGGTGTTACAGGTAAATTCTTAGAACCCTATTTTTGGGAAATTTGGGGGTTATTGATTTTACGTCCAATTCGTTCCGTGTTGTTGATTAATCCATGATGTATGTGATTAATCTTAGTGGTATTCATGTTTTCCCTACGAGTTCATGGTAAATTTCGTGGTATTTGTGAGATCTGGAGGGTTCAGTTGTGATCCACCCTCGTTGTTGTTTTTGTACGAATTTACATAAATCGTAAGTAGGTTTCCGGGTGCATTCCATTTCCGTACTCGTTTAGAAATGGTTGTGATTGTATTCTTCGGATCGTTGGGTTCGGGTTCATCGGTTCCTAGTGATTGTGGTTGTTTCTCCCTTCAGTCCATTTCATCGTTGATTACTCAAGGCAAGTATTCTTGGAAACCTTTATGCTTAACATGAAATGGTGATGTATAATGTATGTGTGTTTTGCTCACTTCGGGAGGGTCCGACGTGGCCTCGGGAGAATCCGTGACTTCACTCCGAATTCACGAGCTTGTTCGCTAACCAGTTCGGGAGGGTCCTTAGAAGCCTCGAATGGGATCAGTGGCTTCACCCCGGTCCTAGGCAATGCCTGTGTGTGATTTGTTTTCTGATTATGGCCAGTTCGGGAGGGTCCTTAGAGGCCTCGAATGGGACCAGTGGTTTCGTCCCGGTCCTAGGCAAATTGATTTGACTGTTTGTTTTCCGGGAAAAGACATGTCTGGTTTTGGATTTTGAAATGAATTGATGTATGTACTATGAAATGTGTAAGCGAATGGTTTGCCTTGATTACTTGTACTAGCGTAATTGCTAACCCTTTTGGGGACCCGTTTAGGGAAATTCTTGTTATGAATTTCAGGTGGTGTTCAGCTGGTCGAGCAGGCACTGGATCAGTACGAGGATGCTGGCCGGGGATGTTGATGTGTGCAATGGAGTCCCTTTATATTCTGTTGTCTATTTTGATGTGTTTGTTTTCCAAACTTGTGAACTTATAGATAGTACTCGCGAGTACTTAGGCACTTTTGATTTGGGGCATGTTTTGTATGTTAAATCGTATTTGTCGATTTAGTTGATGTCCTGTTTACCGGCTGTACCGGGTGATTTCATTTAGTTATTATTGTGGTGTTGTGTGTTTCTCGCTAACCGGGATGGTTAGACGGGCAGTATTATTTATTTAGCCTGGTGGGTCCCACGTAGGGGTCCACGGTGCTGTAATATACCCTAAATATCTTGGGCGTGTTACAGAAAATGGTATCAGAGCTCTAGGTTTATGGATACCTAGGCTTGTCGATTAATTGGGTCTAGTCATGTTTTATTTTTGCACATTGACATCACGCCGCCAGCGTCTCGGTACTCCCAGTGTTCATAAGTTTTCCTTACTCGATTCTTTTGCTTTCTCGTATCGTACTTCCATTTCTTGTACTGTGATTGTTTTCTCTTGTACTTATCATCGAGTTGCTTTTGCTACTTATCTCCAGTATGGATGCTGGAAGAGGTCGTGGTCGTGGTCGTGGTCGTGGACGCGACCGGGGATGTGGGGCAGCCACGTCACACTCTTTTAGAGTCGGCCGTACTGATGGTCGTCAGAGCCATACTGCTACTCAAGATGGCACCGACCTTGGTGTTGCAACTGTAATGCAACAGATGGTGAACCAAATGGCTGCCATAGCCCAGGCGGTTCAAAACCCGACTACGGCTCATGTTGCTCGAGCCAGGGCGGATCGTTGGCTTCAGGATGTCACCAAGATGCATCCTTCTCAATTTTCTAGGGCTTCAGACCCGAGGGGCGGATCAAAGAGATGTCCAAGGTCTTTACTGCCACTAATTGTCCTGAGGATCGCAAGGTCCCAATCGCCCAGTATTTTCTCAATGGGGATGCTGTTGATTGGTGGGAGGCTATCGGGCCTCAGGATCATGTTGCTTCTTGGGCCGAGTTCAGAGACCTTATGGAAGCGGAGTACTGTCCGTGGCCAGTTGGTTAGGCACGGATTCATGCTTTTTATGATGCTCAGCCTCGAGATATTCCGGTTTCTCAGGCCATTGCAGACTTCAACCGGGAATTGGGCTACGTGAAGGCCTAGGTTAAGGAAGAGGATGACAAGATCTGCCACTTCTCAAGGCGAATGAAACTGAGGATTCGCGATTATATGTCTGGATTCACCTGCACAACTGTAACGCCCCAACTTTCTAGGGATAATTATAGCGGAAATTAATAAAAAAATGTGAATTTTGACGAAAAATAAATTTCTTTGAGAATATTAAAATTTCTCGCCTACAAAGTCGAGTCGCTACACTGACTAAAATAAATGCCTATTAATTAAGACAATGACATGACATAAATAAGAGGTAATAATTGTGGCTGAAGAACAAATTATAAATGTATTATTCCTAATCAAAAGTTTTCCCAAATAAAATTTCAATCCATGAGACATCAAGTAAAACATCGTTTAATAAAAATATCATCATATGCCCTCTCGGCTCGCTCCTTCATCCATCCGGCTCGGTTTAACCTGCGGGATCAATATAGGTGGGGGTGAGCTTCCTTCAGCTCGTGGAAATCGCACATATCACACTAATATACAATCTCGTGGAAAGCATAACATGAATAATCTATCATATCTTTTCCTCAACATGAATACATACACACAGTATTACGTGTAGCATGAATCTAGCACGCATAACACGAATATTGAGGTTGCGCAGGTGTCCCCGCAACAACATGAAACATACACACAATACCACATATAACATGAATCGAGCATGCATAACATGAATATTGAGGTTGAGCAGGTGTCCACACACAACATATATCTTAAGATAGCCTCTTTACACGTATGCAGGTGAGCCTGATTTATTACATGTATCATCAATTAAACATGAATAGAATATCACATATATAATCCAATTAAAGCAATTAAAGTGATAGTGAAAATTCCCACCTGAATAAATGATGTTGCTTGAACTTGAATATGAAGATGCTCGACTCACAGTCCTAAGCCCGTAAATCCTCGTTAATGTCTACATATAATAATGATTTAATCATTATAAAATATTATGATATAATGACTAAAAATACAAATATGTGCATAAAATTGAACTAATTATTAACATTAATTTTTAAGGTCACATTTTAATGTCTTGGTCAAGAAAGACTGAATTGAAGGTATAAAAATCTGTCTGGGGTCGATTTGAAATAATTAAAAGGTGCATGGGGTTAAATCGAAAGTTACTGGAAAAATGAGGGCTAAATTGAAAAACCCTAAAAATTCGCGGGTATAAATACCCTCAAGCATCGATCGACCGCAACCCATTTCTCACTTTTGCTCTTGGGTCTCCTCTCTCCCGATCACTCTCTCTGAACACATACACACACAATATATTGAGATCCAGACAACGTACACTTGGTCTATCACATATACACACACGCACTCTTGGGCTGACAGACAAACACACACACACCCATCGATCACGGCTGGGCTGAAATTGGGTGATGGTGGCAGGACCGAAGGGCTTTTTGTCGGATTCCGAATCGTGTCGAATGGCAGCGGCGGCCTGATTCGCAGAGCGGCGGCGACCTCAGCTTCAGGCGGTGTGACACGCTTTTAGTGTAACTATCGCAAGTGCACGATATCGTATCAAGTAGTAAAGTGGAGTTTTTGAGTCCGGTTTATCGATCCCACAAGGAAGTTTGGTTATAATTTGAATGATACACTATTAGTCTATTTTTATAGATACTTAAGATGAGTGACACACACAATTAAAAAGCTTGGTTTAATAATTGCAAAGAAATTGCAATAATAGTTCTAATATTATAAGGAAATAAAAAGATAGCAATAATAATAGATTGATTATCGATAAAATGAAATAGTTGGGATTACAAACTTAGTTCGTCATTAGTTATAAAAGATGTACTGGAGATCATAAGATGAATTTACTTATTATGTTGTGTAGATTCGATTTTCCTTAAAAAGACGGTTTCTCTTTCGAACTATAAAACGCCCCTTACATATTGAATCAATCCACTATATTTCTATGTTGATTGGCTTCAATACATAGCATTAGGATTTATGAAAATAACTCAAAGAATCATCTAAGGACTAGGGGTATATTTCTATCCCCTAGAACAACTTAGAGTGAAGATCATTTGATCTAATCAAACATATTTTCTTTCGAAACATATGAAGACCATAAATATCGTCATTTATTGGCCAAATAAATAAAGATTGTTAAAACAATGAAAATCACACACAATAATAAGTAATTCACAATAGAACATAAATAACATGACTAACCTTGTTTATAATCCCAACTAAAAATTACTTAGCCCATGAAGGGTTTATTACACATATTACAAGCTTTGTGGTCATTTTTAGTTGAATCAAGAGAAAGAATTGATCCTAACTCCCTTAGTAGATAAAGGAGATAGAAGCAATAAACTCTCTGAACAACATATACTATACCACACTTACAAAGATCACTCAAGAACACAAGTGTGTTCTTCACACAAAAAGAAAAGTTTACAAAAAATGGAAAATTATAAGATGAATGATGAATGATGAAGGATCTAAGGGTCTATTTATACACCTAAAGTCATCTAATAGATCCAAAACTCCAGCATTATTACATTAGATCGGATCAATGCCACCATCCCTCAATAATACACAAAAGTATAAAAATTAGACAAATCATAGCAATCTGTCAAGAGTTACTAGTAACATTCGGGAGTTACGGCCAGAACTAGGTGACTTACGGCCGTAACTCCGAATGTTACGGCCGTAATGTGGCTTCGTAAATTTGCTCATTTGAAGCTTTGATAGTTACGTTTTTGAATTTTCTCGGACTTTTGCGTTTTGCCCCAGATCTTCTTCGGATGATAACTTTTGATATATAACTACGATTTTGAATCCTAAAGACCGCCGAATCGTCTCGAAAAGCCCTACAACATGAATATATCAAAATTCAATAAAGAGAATATTTATTAAACATGTTGTTTCTTGAGTAATTCAGTTATTTAATCCGATCATCATCCGATAAAAATAAAATTATTAAAACTAATAAATTAAAAGCAAAAAAATGAGTAGACTAGCTCAATTATGGGTGAATTTTATCGATACAAACCATGGATAAGTGTACAAAAATGACACTTATCACACCCCCAAACTTGAATTCTTGCTAGTCCCGAGCAAGACTCTTTATTAATCACACTTCAAAAATAAAAAATAAAAATAAGACACAAAACTAATAATACACACAAAAATTAAAATATAAAAAGAGAAAAGGAGATCAAAATGTCATTAATAAACAACAACCAGCTTTATACAGTAGATAGAAATGAATCAAGATTCAAAATAAATCTACTAATATTTTTGAAGTTAAAACACGATTTTTATTTTGTAATTCCAAAATCAAGGTTTCCCCCCAAAAGGTTGATTATTTCTTTCCCACTCGTGATACACACGACTCCCTTTAATGGTTGCTCTCGATCACTCGTTTATTTTTCGACTCAATATGAAGAAGAATTTTATTGGCGTCATCAAATATTGTGATTTTCACAAAATTGAGTGTATTGAAATTCAGCTGCTAATTAATTCAAATCTGCTCATAAACTACATCCCTTTTAGTGATAGCTTTCACACCGTTATTTGCTAACGTGTAGCTCTTTTCACTAACACAATTTCTATCTCATTATTTTTTTTGTAAAAAGGTGATAGCTTTCACACCGTTATTTGCTAACGTGTAGCTCTTTTCACCAATTTTTCTGAGACGGCAGCTACGCACCAACAATGGTTAGTCCTTTATTTTTCGCAAAATTAAAGACTTCCAAAATTAGGCATTTATTCCGCTCAACACTTCTCTTTTTCGTCATTTATTTTTTAAGGTGATAGCTTTCACACCGTTATTTGCTAACGTGTAGCTCTTTTCACCAATGACTCCTTTTTTTTTTTAGGGAATAGAATTTTTGCAGAAAATCATTTTTTAGTTAAGCATGAAAAATCAAAAACTCCACAAATTAAGTAAATTTCAGTTTTGTTTTTCATCAACCAATTGGTTCTTCTTTTCTCAAGGTAACGGATGACTCGATTTTATATGATAATTACAAGGCTTTGGAAAGAGAGATTAAGGCTCAAAAATTTTGGAATATACAAAAAAAAAAAAAAAATTACCGGTTAAAACGATTTAGAAGCTTGTATATAGCTAATTTATTGGTGTTTTGGCCAGATCTAGAAATCTCAAAAATCAAAATACTATAAATAAATATATATATATATATATATTCACTAAACCTAATCAATGCCAAATAATAAAAACATACCACACACTACACTAATCAAAACATACCACGATCAAAAATCAAAATAAACATCATAGTTCAAAAACCACAAAATAAACACCAAAGTACGAAAACACCCCCAAACTTATAAGTAAAACTGTCCTCAGTTTTAAAAAAAAAAAAATAAAAGCAAATGAGAAAACACAAAACTCCTTGAAATTTTAGCTTTGTGATCCTCCAGGTGTGTCGTCAGGGATGTTTAGAAAACGGAAAAGCTTTTCAAAGCACTTCTCCATTTCTAATTGTCGCTCGATTATTTCATTCTGATTTCTCAAAATTTCAGCCTGGGATGTTTCTAGTCCCTGAACTCTTTCAAGCAAATTTTCCTCAAAAGGCGTCAACTCATAACCGGCATCCTCCTCGGCCTCATATTCCTCCTCCTCGCTACTATCCTCTTCCGGTTCCAAACGTGCCCGTTTGCTTCTCAACTGAGTACTTCGAAAAATACTACTCCGGCCGTTCAGTCGATCCCCATGTGTTAAAATATCACCCCCTGCCGAAATTTTTACTCTCTGGCTCCTGCAAATACCGGTGATAAGGCAGGGGTATGGCATCTTCTGCCTAGTCGGGACCATGCCGGCATAGTGACAAATAGTAGTGTAAATGTGAGTACCCAAATCCATTTTTACCCCTCGGCGGATAGCAAATAAACCTCGCAGGTGGCCAATGGAAACCGTCGTCAGAGTCGAAGTCGGGTAAATACTCCCGGCTGCCCACATCCATAAATACCAAGCATCATCCATTAGGTCCGCCTGGTTGTATCGGGGTTTGATCATCCCAATACTGTCATGCAACTCGCTCACTAACGCCCAGCGTAAAACTCTATCATCCGGTACCTCTTCATTAGGTAAGATAGAAATGTCAACCGCGTTAGTACAATTAACCCCCAAATACTTGTTAATGACATCCGGTGAAAAATTAATCGATTTCCCATTCACAGTAGTCTGATGATAAGTAGGCGACCCTACCTGCCCAATGGACTTGTTGAAAGAATTGTAAAAGTTTAGGGTCAAGGTCGGGTTACCATTTGGGAGATCGGAAACGAACTTTTCCCAGCCGTTGTCTAAGAATTTTTGGATGAAAGGGGTAGTGATTGCGTCTCTATCCGCATCGCCAATGAAATCATCAAGATTGAACAATCTTTCCTTAATGCACTTTGTGTTTTGATTTCTTTGTGGTGGTGCCGGACCTTGAGATGACGAACCGACCTTTTCTTTTCCTTTTGATGATTTCTTCAGTGCCATACCTGAAATTAAACAAAATCAAATTCCTTTTCATCACACGACTATAATCATCAAGCAAAACCAATAAAAACATAAAAAAAATTCAAAGATTTTCGTTGTGGCATTTCGTCGGACACCTTGAGTTCATAGTTTTTTAACAAGTTTTTTTTCATTCAAACTCAAATTCATAAAGCCACCACAAATCAATGAATCAAATAACCACACAAATATCAACAATACTAACAAATGAACAAGATTTAATCAACAAATCATACGGGAATAAGAATCGAAAAACAAATATGAAGAGAAAAACTAAAAACTAAAACTCAAGAATATATAAATTGAAACAAGAATTGAAAGAGAACCTGATGATTATGTGTTAATGTTGATAAGTTAATGAATTGTATTGAGGAATTTGAGTTTTTAGAAAGTAGGGATTGATAGGGGGAAAAAATCGCACTCCCGGCCGCTTGGTGACTCGTCTGTTTTGTGAATGTGTTGCAAAGTCCGTTTTTTTTTAATACAGACGAGTAGTTACGGCCGTAACATATCCAAGTTACGGCCGTAAGATGCATTCGTTTTTCTAACAGGTTCTTTAATTACGGCCGTATCTTTCCAGACTTACGGCCGTATGATGGTTTCGTTTTTTTTTTTTGGAACCTGTTTTAAGATACGGCCGTAACATGTAGGAGTTACGGCCGTATAAACCATTCGTTAAAAATCATGATACTACTTACGGCCGTATTATTTTGGATACGGCCGTATATATATATATATATATATATTATATATATATATATATATTTTTTTAGAAAATTATAATTATTATATGTGTGAGAATAATGAAAGAAAGACTCCCTGGATTTTATGAACGATCGATCCTTGCTCTTGTTGTTGAATCCTTCCGTGTTACCCCCAAACTTATATGCGAAATAATAGAGATTGGGTTGCCTCCCAATAAGCGCTTTGTTTAACGTCCTTAGCTTGACTTCTCGTCAGATTAATTAGGTATTTCCAGCATTATGATTGACTTTGCTGTCGAGAATTCTCCTCCCAGATATGGCTTTAACCGTTGACCGTTTACTTTGAAACTCCCGTCGGTTTTATTATAAATCTCCTCAGCTCCATGAGAAAACACCTCTTTGTTCGTTTAAGGGCCTATCCATCGTGATCGCGGCTTACCCTAAGCAGACGATCGTGCATTAAAAAGCGAACTTGGTCTCCTGTTTAAAATCTCTTCTTAGAATTCTGTTGTCATGCCATCTTTTTGTTTTTCTTTGTAGATTTTGGCATTTTCATATGAGTCGAGTCGGATTTCATCCAACTCATTTAAGCTATGACAACCTTTTCTTTCCAAACCCATTTGTTCGTCAAAGTTTAATTTTTATAGCCCAAAAAGCTCGATGTTCAAGTTCTACTGGCGGTGTGAGCTTTTCCAAAAACCAGACGAAATGGAGACATGCCTATCGGTGTCTTATAGTCGCTTTTGTAAGCCAGAGCGCATCATCCAGCCTTTTTCGACCAATCTTTCCGAGATGAGTCGATTTGTCATCTCAAGTATACGTTTGATTCACGATTGGAAACTTCGACTTGTCCATTTGGTTTGTGGGTGATAAGAGGTAGCGACACGGTGTTTTACTCGAATTTGGTCAATAGAGCCTTAACACGGTGATTGCGAAATGAGATCCGCCATCACTGATAATAACTCTCGGAGTTCCGAAGCGAGTGAATATATTTTTTTTTAGAAAATTTACCACGACCTTAGCTTCGTTTGTTGGTAATGCAACAGCCTCCACCCATTTGGATACGTAGTCTACAGCTATAAGGATGTATTCATTAGAGAACGATGATGGAAAGGGTCCCATGAAATCAATTCCCCAAACGTCGAAGATTTCAACGTCAAGGATGAAATTCATTGGCATTTCATTTATTTTTGACATGTTTCCATGTCTTTGGCACCGGTCACACTTCGAGACAAGTGTATGTGCATCTTTGAACAGAGTGGGCCAATAGAATCCTGCTTCAAGAATTTTTGCTGCTGTTTTTGAACCCCCAAAATGTCCTCCATAGTGAGTGGAATGACATCTTTCTAATACCTTCTCCATTTCTTCTTCCGGTATGCATCTCTGGATGATTTGATTAGGTCCTCGTCTGAACAACAGAGGATCTTCCCAGTAATAGTATTTCAACTCGGAGAAGAATTTTTCTTTTGATGATGGGAAAAATTTGGGTGAATTATTCCACTAACAAGGAAATTAACGATGTCAGCATACCATGGTGCATTTTGTTTTTCCTGGATATTAGAGATTTTGAACAGTTGTTCATCCGGAAATACTTCATTTATTTCCTTCTCTTGAGCATTGTTTTGGTCGAGTCTAGAGAGATGATCCGCCACTTGGTTTTCTGTTCCCTTTGTCTCTGATTTCTATGTCGAATTCTTGCATAAGTAGAACCCATCGGATTAGCCTTGACTTTGCATCTTGCTTTGTCATTAAATATTTCAAAGCTGAATGATCAGTGTAGACTATGACCTTTGATCCCAATAAGTAGGATCGAAATTTGTCAAAGGCATAAACCACTGCAAGCATCTCTTTTCGGTTGTTGTGTAGTTCGGTGAGCATCATTCATAGTCCTGCTAGCATAATGGATCACTTGCATCATTTTGTCCTTCTTGGCCCGATCGACCCTACGGCATAATCACTTGCATCGCACATTAAAATGAAAGGAATAGTCCAATCTGGAGAAATGATGATTGGAGCTGATGTAAGCTTATCCTTCAAAGTTGCAAAGGCCACGTGGCATTCATTTGTGAAAAGGAATGGTGTATCTTTCTCAAGCAAAGAACAGAGAGGTTTTGCTATTTTTGAGAAATCTTTTATAAACCTCCGATAGAATCCTGCATGTCCGAGAAAACTCCTTACTCCTTTCACCGAAATTGGTGGAGGAAGTTTTGCAATCACTTGGATCTTTGCCTTATCGACTTCAATTCCATGTTGTGAGATTCTATGGCCAAGTACGATTCCTTCCTGGACCATGAAGTGACATTTCTCCCAATTGAGAACTAGATTTGTGTCTTCACATCTTTCCAAGACCATGCCTAAGTGAATTAGGCATTTATCAAATGAATCTTCGAAAACCGAGAAATCATCCATGAAAACTTCAATGAATTTTTCAACCATGTCTGAGAATATTGACATCATGCATCTTTGAAATGTGGCTGGAGCATTGCACAATCCAAATGGGATTCTTCTATAGGCAAATGTTCCATAAGGGCATGTGAATGTTGTTTTCTCTTGGTCTTCTGGGGCTATTACGATTTGGTTGTACCCTGAATAGCCGTCGAGAAAACAGTAGTAAGAATGTCCCGCCAATCTATCTAGCATCTGATCAATAAATGGGAGTGGAAAATGATCTTTTCTTGTCATCTTGTTTAGTTTCCTGTAATCAATGCACATTCTCCATCCTGTGATCGGTCGTGTTGGTATAAGTTCATTGTGCTCGTTCTCTATGATCGTGATTCCACTCTTTTTTGACACCATATGTACAGGGCTCACCCATGGACTATCTGAGATTGGATAAATGATTTCTGCGTCAAGTAATTTAAGAATCTCTGCCTTCACAATTTCCTTCATGTTTGGATTCAAACGTCGTTGATGCTCAATTGAAGGTTTGCAGTCATCTTCCATCAAGATTTTGTGAGTGCATATAGAGGGGCTTATTCCTCTAATGTCTGCAATAGTCCATCCAATTGCTCTTTTGTGATTCCTCAATACCCTTAGTAATTTCCCTTCTTCAAGTTTGGTCAATATGTTAGATATGATGACCGGAAGTGTTGAGGAAACGCCCAAGTAAGCGTATCTCAAATGTGTGGGTAGAGGTTTGAGATCAAGTGTTGGAGCTTCTTGTAAAGAAGGGAGGGGTTTAGCGGAGCTTGTCCCCAATTCTTCAAAATGTGAATGATTTCTTAAGGTTGGTAGTGCTTCTAGATAGTTAACTGTTTCGGCCAAGTGATATTCTTCTTCCATGCTGGTTAGAGAATTTGCTATATATGTCTCAAGAGGATCTTTAGATAGAATTTTCTCTAAAGACTTGTCCACCATGGCTTCAATTGTGTCTATTTTTAGACAATACTCATCTGTGGAGGGTTGATTCAAAGTTTTTAAGACATTGAAGATGACATGTTCGTCTTCCACTCTGAGAATTAGCTTTCCTTCATAGACGTCAATAAGAGCACGTCCGGTTGCGAGAAATGGTCGTCCCAAAATAATGGGAATATCCTGATCTTCTTCCATGTCGAGGATGATAAAATCTGCTGGAAATATGAATTTATCAACTTTGACGAGAACATCTTCAACTATCCCACGTGGATATTTGATTGACCGATCGGCTAATTGTAGTGAAACTGTTGTTGCTTTTGCTTCTCCCAAGTTCAATTTGTTGAAAATTGGCAGGGGCATCAAGTTGATACTTGCCCCTAAATCACAAAGAGCTTTGCCAAAATTCACTTCACCAATTGTACACGGGATTGTGAAAGTTCCCGGATCTTTTAGCTTGGGTGGCAACTTCTTTTGTAGTATTGCGCTACATTCCTCTGTTAGCATTTCTGTAACACCCCCAAGATATTCGAGGTGTATTACAGCACCGTGGACCCCTACATGGGACCTACCAGGCTAACACAAGAAAACACCACTCGACTAACCATCTCGGTTAGCAAGGAAACAATTGTTAACAACAAGAACATAAAACAACACGTCCGGTACAACCGGCATAATAAACAACAACCGACAAATACAGTAACTCCAACGAAGACCAATCACAATCCGAAAGGAAAAGCCTAAGTACTCGCGAGTACAATCTATAAGTTTACAATTTGGAAAACATCCACATCAAAAGGGACAGTAGGAAATAACAAGACTCAATTGCACATGTCAACAACCTTGGCCGACATCCTTGTACCATCCCAGCGCCCGCTCGTCTGGCTGAACATAACCTAAAATCCATGACAAGAATTTCCCCGACAACGGGTCCCCAAAGGGGTTAGCAATTACGCTAGTACAAGTATTCAAGGCAAACCAATCGCTTACACATTTCATAGTACATGCACCAATATCATTTCAAAAATCAAAACCAGACATGTCTTTTCCGGAAATAAACAGTCAAACAATTTTCCATGGGAACAGGGCTATACCATTGATCCCACTCCGTGATCCCTAAGGACCCTCCCGAGCTGGCCATATTATAAAACAAATCACGCACACGCATCGCCTTGGGAACAGGGCTATACCATTGATCCCGCTCCGTGATCCCTAAGGACCCTCCCGAGCTGGCTAGCGAAACAAACTCGTGAATCCAGGGCTATACCATTGGATTCCCTCCGTGATCCCGTCGGACCCTCCCGAGGTGAGCAATCACACACAATATACATTACCATTTCACGTTAAGCATAAAGGTTTCCAAAAATACTTGCCTTGAATTATTGACGACGCAACGAACGGAAAGGAAAGTCACCGACGAACGCTAGGAACCAACGAAACCGAACCTAACGATTCGAAGAATACAATCACAACCATTTCTAAATGAATACGGAATTGGAATACACCCGAAAACCCGCCTACAATTCATGTATATTCGTATATAAACAACAACGAGGGCGGACCACAACCAAACCCTCTCGATTCCGTAAAAACCACGAAATATACCATGAATCCGTAGGGAAACTAAGAATACCAACAAGATTAATCATATTCATCATGAATTAATCGACAAAACGGAACGAATCGGACAAAAACGCGAAAACCCCCAAATCTATCCAAAAGTAGGGTTCTAAAGATCTAACCTTGATTCGCTGGATCGAAGGATGTTATAGGATGATTGATCGGTGATATAAACTCAGAAACTTCATGGATTTGTTGTTTAACAACATGGCTTCATCCCCTCCAAAGCTCCAGCCGCGGACCGAAGAGAAAGGAAATGAAAAATGAATGGAAAAGTGGCTGGTCTGTCATATATATACTGGGCCGGAACTAGCGTGCGCTAGCCTTCCCGGACTAGCGTGCGATATCGGCCAGCACTCTCGGCCATGGCCCGCATAACCCGTCACCACCGACCAATTCTGCCGACCATGACTCGTCCGCCCGACTCCCGCTAGCGTGCGCTACGGCCGGAAGCCTGCGCGCGCTAGCCGACCTGTCCAGTAGCCTCTAGACTAACAAACTCACCCAGGTAACGTACGCTAGTCGGCCGACAGCGTGCGCGACCCCTGCCGGTTAGCTTGCGCTACGACCGACAGTAGCGTGCGCTACCTGCCGATCCTGACCGAGTCCAGAACCTCAGAACGCCACTGCCCAGACCCGATAGCGTGCGTTAGGCCAGCCGATAGCGTGCGCTACACCTGCCGGTTAGGCCAGCCGATAGCGTGCGCTACACCGGCCGGTGCCCGCAATCGTCCGGCCAGTCCCGCAACCGTCCGGCCAGTACCCGACCACCAGGGCTCGACGACTCGATTTCCGAAAACGTACGGAACGAACACGACGAAAAGTTCGCGGACAACATCAACGGCCCGAAATGAAAACATAATACCATAATTAATCATACGCGACCAAGAAACGGGTCGAGACAACAATTACAGATACGGATACCCGTAACTTTCAATAAATTACAAAATGGCCCAAAACGCCCGGAAATCACGACACATGATCGAATAACCAAACCGAAGTTCACAACACGTCTAACAAAGTTAAACGGACTTACAGGAAACTCGAAACAGCAGTTTCGAACGAGATTCGCAAGAATCGAACTCAAGTGCGGAAAAGTCGCTAAAAAGCACGGAACTCAACAAAACAACACCGAAACGAACTCAGATGACAAAAAGTGTAGAATTAATCATTCTCAGAATGATGAAACGGTCATGAGGGAGTCATCAAAACGGACTTCCGCAAAAAAAAAAGAAATTACTGGAAATCGAAATTACGGGTATTACATTCTACCCTCCTTAAAAGAAGTTTCGTCCCGAAACTTAAAACAAGTAGGGAGAAGCAATATCCCGCCAGGAAAACTCAACGAGATATGCAAGAAACGCTTAACTAACGCCCAACGGCGAAACGTTACAAACGACGCAACGGAATATACGGTGTGAAAACACGCTCCACGACGACCAATCACAACGTCGCCGTTAGGGATATAATAAAACCAACAAATGACAAGCGTCATTAAACGGATAATACAATCAAGTCAATTATCCGAACAATCACAAAACACAACGAACGAAAATCAATACGATTGACCAACCCAACGGTTCATCAATCAAAATGCGAGCCAAACGCTGAACAACTACGGAATTCCACTGCCTAGAGGTTGGAAGATCGAAAACGAGAGTAATAACCCGAACTTAAGGGAATTACGAAGGAGCCTGAACGCTCAACAATCACGAAACGAGAACAAAAACCGAACAAACAAACGATCGAGACAACAAAAATCGAACAATCATGTCCGAAACACGAAGGATAATAAAATTCAAACAACAACTCCCAGGATGATCTAGTGAGAACTACCAGACATGCATTCCCATAAGACCCACAGGAAAGGGAATAGCGATTGAAAAGTCACAACAACAAACGAGTTATTCCGAAACAATACCACCCTCGTTCGATCAACAAAACAAGGGATAGGGAAAGTTCAGAAATGTTAACGAGCATAAACGAGTCGATAGAGCCAAGAATACAGAAGTTCAAAATCCGATCCACTTCGAATAAAAGAACTATTAGAACCAAAAGATGTTACTTCCGAACAAGGTTCACAATAATCGAACCGAATTCGGAAAAGTCACAGCGATAACCAGATCGACTCAAAACCAGATTACAGCTCGTTCAAACGATGAAACCAAGGTAACAATACAACAAGCAACCGACACAACGCGGAACAATCACCGATGCACACGATCATACCAACCCGATCTCTAACAGCTCGCATATATGCGATAACGCATAAACCGCTACGAGGCGACAACATCCAATACCAACATCACACCCCTCACAGAGGCTACCACGACAACTGTGTGGCGAACGACTCAATGCTCACACCACCGATTCAACCACAACTCGAGGGTTAACACCCTAACGAGAGTACGAACATTACACATATATTCCCGGACCGCAAATAGGAATGATAGGTTTTGAAAATGAAAACCACCTTTTGAAAATAATTTGCAAGCACCAGTTGATCTTGAGTATCATATATCAAAAGTAGTACAAACATCGTCATCAAGACTTTAAAAAAAAATCATCTTGCGTTTGATAAAAAAAATGAAGACACCTTTCTTTAAATTAAAACTTTTCAGCAATATTCGACCTTCGGGTCTAAGCGAATGCGTTTCTAAATCATTAGAAATATCTCAAAATATTTTGATCCTCAAAGTAGAATAATTTTGAAACATAGCGTGGCGCTAGTAGGCATCCTGAGAACACTGTGAGAAAATAATTCATTTTAAAAATATGTCTTGAGGTTTATTTTCTAAGATACCCAAGGTTTTTCAGAAGTACAATAGGCCAAAATGCCCAAAATTCGCACGTATCAACATTCACTTAAACACATCATATCACACACATCAAATCGTTCAAAATCACGACAGTGATATACAATCCTTAGGATATGTTTAACAACATCGTTAAAACAACAATCGGTTTATTAAGACTGGATGGAAAACGATATCAAGAACAAAACTCCAAAAAGTCAACTCTAGGGATTCAAGAAAATACCTAGATTCGGCGAAGAACAATGGATTAGATGATGTTAAAAATCATCTAGGATACTCCAAAACACCTTTGGATGGAAGAAAAATCAGCCCAGATGCGAACCCTAGTCACTACGTCTCAAACTCATGGAGGAAGAAGAAGAAATGAAGAAAAATGCAACTTCTAGACTGGTGTCCAGTATTTATACTGGACACAATTAGCGTGTGCTAATCATTAAGGTTAGCGTGCGCTATCACGGCACCAAACAAAACTCCTGACCAAAAATACACTGTTAGCGTGCGCTAACCCCAAGTGTTAGCGTGCGCTAACGAGAACTTCAGACTCAGTCCAGTAGCTCCTGGACTGCCCTGAACTACCAGGTAGCGTGCGCTATCCTCCCCTTAGCGTGCTACCAACGCACTCTTGCGCGCGCTAGCCGCAAAGCGTAGCGTGCGCTAACGACCCACAGAGACAACAACAGAACATATCAGAAAAATTACATGCCGTAAACCTTTCTCACACGGGTTTACCAGGCTAAGCACAATTTCCCCTGTCATTTCGAAAATGCTAAAAAGACCAATGAGGGTAATATTTTCCAAAACTCACAAACTCATTTGTCAAACCGTCATAAAATGTTCAAGGCCAAAATGCCAAAACTTTATTTAGGGAATCGGTTTTACGAAATAAAACTCAGTTTGTAAAATGCCGAAAGCCGTTTTGAAAGAACTCACGCAGCGGATAAAATGCGGTTCGAAAATACATCAGCAGTGACAACACTCCTCGTATAAACCAAATATGAGAGTCTAATAAACACATATCGTGAAATCAAAATCCACAGAAGGGTTCCATCATTTAACGACTAATCATACAAATAACTCGTGTCACACGAGGCACAACACAAGGAAGGGAGTTTTACATCCATAGGTCGCACGTAAGTGACGACCGCCCCTCGATACTAATCACGACCAATGATCTCAAACGACGCGTCGCGATGCGACTAAGTCCGACAAAATCCGACGAGACAAAACTCAACAAACACAACTTGACTCGACAGCCTAGGTTTCCCAAGCCAATCTGATTTTAAAATCATATACTCTAGTTATTCGAAAATAAAACCGATAAGTTTAACAGCGGTAGCATTTTATAAAATGCCCTAAAACACTTTTAAACACGACCTTTAGATACCGACACAAGGTTTTATTTGAAAATACAAGGCTGGCTCGCCCAAATTCATGTCACTTTTCAAAAACCCACAATACGATCAAGTCTAAGAAATTTTCAAGCATGCACGCCACATGTATTATTATTAATAGAAACACATTGGTTGTAAATATTAATAATTAGCCAAGTACCATCAATTCCCGAACACACGCATGTACGGCATTCAAAAATCACCGGTTCAACAAGCGCAACTCGGAAATACTAATTCCAAGCATATGTCAAACTATCCCTTCAAGTTTAATAGTATAACTAACGAACACCGATTCGAACACACGTCGAATCCATCTATGTGAGTTTCTCAACAAACTCTGCCATCGATACCTATCCCGGAACATATCAATGTTCAAAACATTCACATCACATTGCACCCCTCGGTGTCCAAACCATCAGTACGTTCGGCTCAACATACATTTAGTATATCGCAATTACCAAACACAGATTCCATCATACAACAAAAGACTAAAGAGTCAAGCCCTCTCACAATATACCACGGAGCAAATCTCGGATCTTTCGATCACCAACGATCCCACCAATGCTAGGAAGTTTAGCGATGGAAGGCTCGCAAAACGAAAAACGGTCAAGCCCAGAATGGCGCACATACTTCAGAGAGACAAAGGACTGCGCAAAACTAGAATCAAAAGTACACGAACCGGATGGATCGAAAAACAACTCGACGATAAGTACGAGAGAGGCAATCACAGTTCAAGAAGTGGAATTTCAATACGAGAAAACAAGAGAATCGAGTAAGGAAAACTTACGAGCACTGGATGTACTGAGATGCCGGCAGCGGTGTGACAATGTGCAAAACAAAACATAACTAGACCCAAATAACCGACAAGCCTAGGTATCCATAAACCTAGAGCTCCGATACCATTATCTGTAACACCCCCAAGATATTCGAGGTGTATTACAGCGCCGTGGACCCCTACATGGGACCCACCAGGCTAACACAAGAAAACACCACTCGACTAACCATCTCGGTTAGGAAGGAAACAATTGTTAACAACAAGAACATAAAACAACACGTCCGGTACAACCGGCATAATAAAAAACAAGCGACAAATACAGTAACTCCAACGAAGACCAATCACAATCCGAAAGGAAAAGCCTAAGTACTCGCGAGTACAATCTATAAGTTTACAATTTGGAAAACATCCACATCAAAAGGGACAGTAGGAAATAACAAGACTCAATTGCACATGTCAACAACCTTGGCCGACATCCTCGTGCCATCCAGTAGCCCGCCTCATTGAACATAACCTGAAATCCATGACAAGAATTTCCCCGACAATGGGTCCCCAAAGGAGTTAGAAATTACGCTAGTACAAGTATTCAAGGCAAACCAATCGCTTACACATTTCATAGTACATGCACCAATATCATTTCAAAAACCAAAACCAGACATGTCTTTTCCGGAAATAAACAGTCAAACAATTTGCCATGGGAACAGGGCTATACCATTGATCCCGCTCCGTGATCCCTAAGGACCCTCCCGAGCTGGCCATATTATAAAACAAATCACGCACACGCATCGCCTTGGGAACAGGGCTATACCATTGATCCCGCTCCGTGATCCCTAAGGACCCTCCCGAGCTGGCTAGCGAAACAAAATCGTGAATCCAGGGCTATACCATTGGATTCCCTCCGTGATCCCGTCGGACCCTCCCGAGGTGAGTAATCACACACAATATACATTACCATTTCACGTTAAGCATAAAGGTTTCCAAAAATACTTGCCTTAAATTATTGTGGCCTTGCGAACGGAAAGGAAAGTCACCGACGCTAGGAACCAACGAAACCGAACCTAACGATTCGAAGAATACAATCACAACCATTTCTAAATGAATACGGAATTGGAATACACTGAAAACCGCCTACGATTCATGTATATTCGTATATAAACAACAACGAGGCGGACCACAACCAAACCCTCTCGATTACGTAAAACCACGAAATATACCATGAATCCGTAGGGAAACTAAGAATACCAACAAGATTAATCATATTCATCATGAATTAATCGACAAAACGGAAACGAATCGGACAAAAATGCGAAAACCCCAAATCTACCCAAAAGTAGGGTTCTAAAGATCTAACCTTGATCATTTGGATCGAAGGATGTTATAGGATGATTGATCGGTGATATAAACTCGAAACTTCATGGATTTGTTGTTTAACAACATGGCTTCATCCTCCAAAGCTCCGGCATGACCAGAAGAGAAAGGAAATGAAAAATGAATGGAAAAGTGGTGATCATCCTTATATATCTCGGGCGGAACTAGCGTGCGCTAGCCTTCCCGGACTAGCGTGCGCTTATCGGCGATGTCGGCCTAGCACTCTCGGCCATGGCCCGCATGACCGGCACCACCGACCAGTCTGCGACCATGACTCGTCCGCGACTCCCGCTAGCGTGCGCTACGGCCGGAAGCTTTGTCGCGCTTAGCCGACATTGGCCGATAGCCTCGGGACTAACAAACTCACCTGAGTAACGTACGCTAGTCGGACGACTGCGTGCTGTACCACTGCCGGTTAGCGTGCGCCACGACCGCGATGGCGTGCGCTACTGCCGATCTGGCCGAGTCGAGAACCTCGAACCTCACCGCCCCGGACCGATGGCGTCGTTAGGCGGCCCGATAGCGTGCGCTACACTGCCGGTTAGCGCGCGCGCCTTCCGGCCGTGGCGTGCGCTTCTGGCCGGTTCTGCCGCACTGTCCGGCGGTGCCGCAATCATCCGGCGATCCATAGCCGTCGGCGATGCGACCACCAGGGCTCGGCGACTCGATTTGAAAGCGTGCGGGCGAACACGACGAAAAGTTCGCGGACAACATCAACGGCCCGAAATGAAAACATAATACCATAATTAATCATACGCGACCAAGAAACGGGTCGAGACAACAATTACAGATACGGATACCCGTAACTTTTAATAAATTACAAAATGGCCCAAAATGCCCGGAAATCACGACACGTGATCGAATAACCAAACCGAAGTTCACAACACGTCTAACAAAGTTAAACGGACTTACAGGAAACTCGAAACAGCAGTTTCGAACGAGATTCACAAGAATCGAACTCAAGTGCGGAAAAGTCGCTAAAAAGCACGGAACTCAACAAAACAACACCGAAACGAACTCGAATGACAAAAAGTGTAGAATTAATCATTCTCAGAATGACGAAACAGTCATGAGCGAGTCATCAAAATGGACTTCCGCCAAAAAAAAGAAATTACCAAAAATCGAAATTACGGGTATTACAATGACAGTTTCGTATTCTTCAAGCCTTCGTTTGTTGGAAAGAATATCTTTCATAAATTTGGCACAGCTTGGCATTTGTGCTAGAGCATCGGCAAAAGGAATGTTGATGTGTAGCTTTTTGAAGATTTCCAAGAATTTCCCGAATTGAGCATCGAGCTTGTGATTCTTCAACCGTTGAGGAAATGGGATAGGTGGAACATAAGATTTTGTAGCAATTGGACCTTTTTGAGATGAAGGTCCTGTATCAGATTCTTTTTCTGATTCTTGATTTTGTTTATTTTATTGTTTTTCCAGATGGTTTTCCATAGAAATTTCGGGCAACTGCACTCCACTTCTTGTTGTGATAGCTTGTACATTTTCCCTTGGATTTACCTAGGTATTGCTAGGTAACATGCCATGAGATCTTTCTGAAAATATTTTGGCCATTTGGACAACTTGTGTCTCCAGATTTTTAATTGAAGCATCATTTCGTTGTTGATACTTCAGTTGTTGTTCAGCTAGCTTTGTGATTGCTTCTTCCCATCCGGGCTTCTTTTCTTGATGCGTTGGATTCAACACATTGTTGTTGTTTGCATAAGAAAAATTTGGATGATTTTTGTACCCTGGATTGTATGTTGGCCCGTAAGGATTGTATGCTTGCCTTTGGAAATTCTGAGCATACGCCACTTGTTCTGGTGGTGGTGTTGACTGCTTTTGTTGCACTAAGGGACAGATAGTGCTGTTGTGAGTTGCTCCACAAATTTCACATGAAAAAGCTGAAATTTGTTGAGTTTGCACCGTCTTCACAGATTGAGGAGTTGAAAAAGACATTTCCTCGACTTTCTTTGATGGAGCTTCAATTTTTGCCAACATAAGTGAATAAGAATCCACTTCAAAAACACTATTTGGTTTCTTTTGGATATTTCTGTCTGGCCATCTTGCACTTTGTTCACTTATAACCTCAAAAAGATTATAAGCCTCTTTCATAGTTTTGTTTCCCAGTGAGCCATTTGATGATGAATCGACATTGGCTCGGCATGAAGGTAAAATTCCAGAATATAAGTAATTGACTTGTGCTCCCAAATTGAAACCATGGTTAGGATATTTTCGTAGCATATCTTTGTATCTCTCCCATGCTTCGTGGAATGATTCTGAATCTTGTTGACGAAATGTAGAGATTTCGTATTTGAGTTTCGCCACTTTTATTGGTGGAAAGTATTTAGTGGTGAATTTTTGGACAAATTCGGGCCAATTTGTTATGCTTCGTGGTGGCAAAGTATCTAGCCACTCTCTTTCTCTGTCCTTCAAAGTGTGCACGAAAAGTCTCATTTTGATCGCCTCGTCATTTACATTTGGATATTTAAAATTTCCACATATTTCCACAAAACGGTTAATATGGAGATATGGATTTTCGTCGGTTCTTCCATAGAATGAGTTGTTGTTGGAGAAGAGATTGATGACATCTGGGCGAATTTGAAAATTGTCCACTCCAAATGGTGGATAGATTACACTTGATTGAACGCTCAAAGATGGGGCGTTCATGAATTCCCCAAAGAGCATGTTGTCTTCATCTATTTCCGGCACAATAGGATATTGTTGATGTTGAATGTTTTGAACATTAGGTATTCCCCCCACCGGAGAAATTCTTTCGTTATCATTTCCTTGGGGGAGACGTGGATTTAGTTCATCCGCCATTGATGGTGAAGAAATAATGTTTTTCTTTTGTTCTCTTCGCCTTCTTCTGAATGTGGCTTCGATCTCGGGATCTAGTGAAACTAAATCGCGATTGTACGTCCTTCGCATAGACAAGAGAATTTACAACAAAGAAAAAGTTGTATTTATAACAATAGTTAATAATGTAATTTTTCAAATATAACTTATACTTCCCCGGCAACGGCGCCAAAAACTTGACACGCTTTTAGTGTAACTATCGCAAGTGCACGATATCGTATCAAGTAGTAAAGTGGACTTTTTGAGTCCGGTTTATCGATCCCACAAGGAAGTTTGGTTATAATTTGAATGATACACTATTAGTCTATTTTTATAGATACTTAAGATGAGTGAAACACACAATTAAAAAGTTTGGTTTAATAATTGCAAAGAACTTGCAATAATAGTTCTAATATTATAAGGAAATAAAAAGATAGCAATAATAATAGATTGATTATCGATAAAATGAAATAGTTGGGATTACAAACTTAGTTCGTCATTAGTTATAAAAGATGTATTGGAGATCATAAGATGAATTTACTTATTATGTTGTGTAGATTCGATTTTCCTTAAAAAGACGGTTTCTCTTTCGAACTATAAAACGCCCCTTACATATTGAATCAATCCACTATATTTCTATGTTGATTGGCTTCAATACATAGCATTAGGATTTATGAAAATAACTCAAAGAATCATCTAAGGACTAGGGGTATATTTCTATCCCCTAGAACAACTTATAGTGAAGATCATTTGATCTAATCAAACATATTTTCTTTCGAAACATATGAAGACCATAAATATCGTCATTTATTGGCCAAATAAATAAAGATTGTTAAAACAATGAAAATCACATACAATAATAAGTAATTCACAATAGATCTTTATACAAACATAAATAACATGACTAACCTTGTTTATAATCCCAACTAAAAATTACTTAGCCCATGAAGGGTTTATTACACATATTACAAGCTTTGGTGGTCATTTTTAGTTGAATCAAGAGAAAGAATTGATCTTAACTCCCTTAGTAGATAAAGGAGATAGAAGCAATAAACTCTCTGAACAACATATACTATACCACACTTACAAAGATCACTCAAGAACACAAGTGTGTTCTTCACACAAAAAGAAAAGTTTACAAAAAATGGAAAATTATAAGATGAATAATGAATGATGAAGGATCTAAGGGGTCTATTTATACACCTAAAGTCATCTAATAGCTCCAAAACTCCAGCATTATTACATTAGATCGGATCAATGCCAGCCATCCCCTCAATAATACACAAAAAGTATAAAAAATTAGACAAATCATAGCAATCTGTCAAGAGTTACGGTAGTAACATTGGGAGTTACGGTAGTAACTAAGTGACTTACGGCCGTAACTCGTGAATGTTATGGCCGTAACGTCAACCGTAAATTTGCTCATTTGAAGCTTTGATAGTTACGTTTTCAGCCCGAAATTTCTCGGACTTTTGCGTTTTGCCCTGATCTTCTTCTGATGATAACTTTTGATATATAACTCGATTTTGAATCGGAAGACCGCGAATTCGTCTCGAAAAGCCCTACAACATGAATATATCAAAATTCAATAAAGAGAATATTTATTAAACATGTTGTTTCTTGAGTAATTCAGTTATTTAATCCGATCATCATCCGATAAAAATAAAATTATTAAAACTAATAAATTAAAAGCAAAAAAAACGAGTAGACTAGCTGGGTGAATTTTATCGATACAAACCATGGATAAGTGTACAAAAATGACACTTATCACGGTGCAGCGGCAAAATCTCACTACAAAATAAGGTAAGGGTTTCTTACTTCTGAAAAGGGATTTTGAGTTCGATTAAAATTATAAAATTTCGGGTTTTGGAAGAAATCAGCCGTGATGTTTCTGGTTTGATTTTGTTCAGATCTTGAAAGGGCTTAGTGATGGTGGTGGTTCTGGGATGATTCGTTTCTCTGAGATGGGGTTATGACGAGCGAACTCAACTTGAGTTCAGAAATAGCATTGTGGTGGATAAGTGAGCTCGGTTATGTTCCGGTGTTATATCCTTGTGATTGTGCATAGGTGGATGAACGAAAGTACAACTCATAAGATGTGATTAATACTTGGTGATTTCTTAATGAATTGATACTGATGAATCAATCTAACAGTTGATATACAAAACAAGAACGACATGTACAAAGAAGAGAAAAGATTGAATTACCTTCGCTGGAAAAGAGCAGATTTGCAAAAGGTAAAGAAGAAAATTCGCACCAACGGATTGCTCCAAAAATCTATAATACAAGTACTTTGTGTTTATGTTTCTGCCCAGTGAAGTGTTTATGGGAGATGTCTTCTTCTTTTTCTGTATGGTTGTCGTTGATGTGTATAGTGTATTTTCTTCTTTTTTTTTTTTTTTTGTTTCAGTCGATGTGTATGTTGGAGAGGATAAATTATTGTTGGAATGGAAATTATATTTGTAGGTATAAGTTTTTAAGTTTAGTTGAATTAGGACTGTATATTAGGATAAAGATAAGGAGTTTGGTGAAGTGAGAACTCCATGCTTCATCTATCGACTACACAAGGACTTCTTAATTATGGTTAATTAAATTTAATCATGGTTGGTTAAATTATAAGTCATGATTAAATATAAATGATATAATAATAGTAATAATAGTAAATGTAAAAATAATAATTTGGTAATATTGATAATAATATCTGAAAAATGATAATGAGAATAATAATAATATTAGTACTAATGCTTGGATGAATAATAACACTATTATAAAAATAAATAACGACTACTTGAATATAAATCCGACAAAATGACTCGGGCCAGAACTTGTGATACATCGAAATAAATATTCATGATCCTCTAAATGAGACTAAATGAAATGAAATGCATTATCAATATAATAATATTGTATTATGAAAATGGCGGATATTACATCCTACCCCTCTTAGAAAAATTTTCGTCCTCGAAAATAAATGACATACCTCGATTGAAGAAATTCGGATAACGAGCTTGAAGTTCTTCTTTGCCTCATCTTTACTGTGGTTACGTCATTGGATTTTGACAAATTCCTTCTCTTTGTTCCTCAATTGTCGGACTGATCGGTCGAGAATCACTTTTGGTTGTTCTTCATAAGTAAGATCTTTGTTCACCTCCACGGTGGTATAGTAGATGACGTGGCCGGGATCGTGAACATACTTCCTCAACAACGGTACATGAAAAACATTGTACACGACCGAAAGTTCTGTGGGTAAAGCCAAGCGGTAAGCTAATTCTCCAATTCGTTCAAGAATTTCAAACGGTCCAATATATCTTTGTCTCAACTTGCTCCTTGGACCAAAATGACCTTGGTAGGAGATACCTTCAGGAATACCTTGCCGCCAACACAGAATTCGAGATCCTTCCTACGCTTGTCGGCGTAAGACTTCTGACGATCCTGTGCTATCTTGATCCTCTTTCCACCACACCTAATGTCTGTTCAATCATCTCAGGACCCAAGATTTTCCTTTCACCTACTTCGTCCCTATACAGTGGTGATCGACACTTCCTGCCGTATAAGGCTTCATACGTTGTCATACCGATCGTCGACTGCTAACTATTGTTGTAAGGAAATTCTACCAAAGGCAACAGTCGTTCCCAATTATTGCCCATGTCTAACACATATGCTCACAACATATCCTCAAGAATCTGAATGGTCCTCTCAGACTGACCATCAGTCTGAGGATGATAGGCCGTACTAAAATTCAACTGCGTTCCCAAAGCTTCTTGCAAATTTTCCTAAAAATGCGATGTGAAACGAATATCCCTGTCGGATAATATAGATACTGGCACTCCATGCGACTTAATAATCTCACTGATGTAAAGTTGAGCATACTAATCCATTCGGAAATTCATCTTGACTGGGATGAAATGAGTTGACTTTGTGAGTCGGTCCACAACAACCCAAATAGCGTGGTTTCCTCTTTCTGTTCAAGGCAAACCTACCACAAAGTCCATTGTAATATGTTCCCATTTCCATTCCGGAATATGAGGTGATTTAAGTAGTCCAAAGGGACGTTGGTGTTCTGCCTTCACTTATTGACAAACTATACACTTTATGACAAAGTCTGCCACATTTATCTTCAAACCTTCCCACCAAAATGTCCCCTTAAGGTCTTGGTACATCTTTGTGCTTCAAGGGTGTGCTGTATATGGAGTATTATGGGTCTCTTTCAATATTGCTTCTCTCAGCTTAACAACATTGGGCACACAAATCCTCCCTTCATAGTGTAATACCCGTACTTTTTATTGACTGTTTGACCTTGCCGTTCTTCTTATTTTGTGACTCTGTAAACACTTGGTGATGTTGTGGATATTGTTATTGAGTTTCGTATCTTGTTTGGGTCATGATCGTGTTGTTTAGACCTTGCGGAAGTGTCCTGGGCCAGAGAAATAGCGCACGCTAGGCCTAGGCTAATGCACGCTAATTTTGTGTGAATAGCGCATGCTAGTTTTGAGCCGTAGCGCGCGCTAAGGGACCAGTCAGGTCAGAACCAGTAACTCGGACTGCCCTCTGGACTGGCGGTTAACGCGCGCTAGGAGTTCGTTAGCGCACGCTATTCATGGTTAGTAACGCACGCTAACATCCTTCCGTAGC
Source organism: Orobanche coerulescens (assembly GCA_033398695.1). Lineage (NCBI taxonomy): Eukaryota > Viridiplantae > Streptophyta > Magnoliopsida > Lamiales > Orobanchaceae > Orobanche > Orobanche coerulescens. Next base: position 114,727,747 of record CM065807.1, on the reverse strand, counting down.
GCACGCTAACGGGCTGGTCGACAGAGGCAGTGGGGTTGTCAGGTTTTCTGGACTATCAAGTAACGTACGCTAGGCTTCGGCTAGCGCACGCTAAAGCTGTTGCATAACGCATGCTAAGCCATAACGGTAGCCCACGCTAAGGCTTGAGCAGGGCAGAGGACAGTGGGTTCTGGACTCTAGTTACTGGACGTCACTTTTTGGCTAGCGCACGCTAGAGAAAGGCGACTAGCGCATGCTAACGGGGCCGGCAGAAGCCACTAGACTACCCGGTGACCTCGCTAGCGTACGCTAATGAAGGAGGCATACCGTGCGCTAGACTGGGCGGATATATATTGGACAGTTGACTTCCATTTCGTCATTTTTCATCCTCTTCACTCATTTCCGAAGGGAGCAGCTCGGGAGAGACGATTTTGGGCGTCTGGAAGCGATCTTTCTTCTAACAACAACATATTTGGTTGGAGAACAAGGATTTAACGACATCTAATCCATCCTAACATCCAAATCAAGGTAAAAATCCTTATAACCCTATTTTTGGGAATTTTGGGTTTTTTCGTAGATTCGTCCAATTTATCCATTTTGAAGCTTGAGGACCTTGAGATTATGATGTATCTATCCCGTATGCATGTTTTTCCTACGATTTTTCGGATTGGATTGTGCCGTTTTCGGGCTTGTGAGAGTTTGAGCGATTTTCCAACCTCTAGTTGTTTGTCCGTGTATTTTCGTGAATCGTAGACGGGTTTCGGGAGTTTCTTCGTGTAATTTGAGTATGGATAATTGATTATCATGTTCCTTGCGAATCGTTTAGGTGCCGGAAGCGCGTTCTTGGACCTACCGAACTCATACCTTTTTTCCGTTCAATTTCTCGATGTCTCAAAGGCAAGTATATATTTATGATTGTACGTTCTCGACTTTGAAAGTAAGATATATTAATGGCATGATTATTTATATCCACTCTGGGGCGGGCCGACGGGTCCCCTGAGGGTTTCGTAGCCTCTTGGTGCGATTCCACGGATGATATGAATGAACCACTCTGGGATGGACCGATGAGTCCTTTGAGGGTTCCGTAGCCTCTGGTGCGGTTCCACGGTATTCATATATGTATTGATGTGATGTTATGAGATTTAGTTATTCCGGAATACTAGTCTCAAATTGATGAATTGACGGTTACATTTACTTTATTGTCGAGGAGTATTGTGTTTCATACTCGATATACTTGCACTAGCTATTCGACGGCTAACCCCTTTTATGGGGGAAATACTTTTTATGTATTTCAGGTTCCAGTAGAGCGGACAGGCAGGTATCGGGTCAGCATGAAGATGGTGGGAAAGTGGGATACTGTGTCTTTCCTCCGGTTATGTTTTGAGTTTTTCCATTCAGTGTTGTTGTACTGGAATGGTTATTGAATACTCGAGTATTATTTTCCATTTTCCTTGATGTTCCGGCCGTTGTTTGCCGAGGTATTGATTTGTGTTGTGATGTCTTTGGATACATTGGTTATGTTTTGAATACCCTTTGTATTGTTCTTCATTCCATTGTATGTAGACCTTCTCGGTCAAAATTTATAGTTCCGCGTATGTTTAGCCTTGTGGGTCCCACGGTGGGGCTCACGGCGCTGTAATATTCCCTGAATAACTTGGGGGTGTTACAGAATATGGTATCGGAGTTTAGGTCTATGGATACCTATGCTGTCGGTCTTTTGGGTCGATTGAGTCGTCATTTGTCCACAGTATCACTACTCTGCCATCATCACAGTGCTACCGGTACTTGTAAGACCTCTTAATCTTCTGGTGTTTCCTTATTCGTTTTGCTTCTATTTTTGGTATTCTTGAGAATCGGTCACTTCGATGACGTGCGATTGAATTGTACTTACGTGCCTTGTGTGTTCTTCAGTATGTCAGCTGGTAGGGGACGAGGCCGTGGTCGTGGCCGTGGATGTGGACAAGGACGTGGTGCGGCCGTTTCCCTCAGTTCTGTTGCGGGGTCAACCAACCCCAGTTTGTCGAACTCGGTGCATCCTAACACCGAAAGTCAGCACGACAAGTCGAATGGCCAGGGGAACAGCGCGGACGTTGGAGTTGCGAATGTACTTCAGCAATTGGCTACGCAGATGACCATTTTAGCCCAAAATGTTCAGCTGAATAATCCGAACCCGAACACATATGCCTTGATTCAGAATGTAATCCATATGCACTCTACAGTTTGGCGGTGCCACAGACCCGTTAGGTTGGGAAGATTGGCTAGCAGAATTGGAAAAGATTTTCGAAGCGGTTGATTGCCCCGAAGTGAGGAAAGTACCGATTGCTCAGTATTTCCTTACCAAGGAGGCCGCTACGTGGTGGAAGGTCATCAAGCCACAGGATCGTGTTGCCACGTGGAATAAATTTAAAGAACTTTTGGAGGCCGAGTTTTGTCCTTGGCCGGTTCGAGAAGGCCGAATCCGAGCCTTTTTCGAGGCTAAACCACAGGATATTCCCGTTTCGCAGGCGATCCTGGAATACAATCAACAATTGATCCACGTGAAGGATCAAGTGCGTAACGAGCGTGATAAGATCCGTTACTTTGATATACGGATGAATATGGACTTACGGCGGTACATGGCCGGATTTGCCTACACCACACTGAAGAAATATCAGGACAGAGCTTTAGCCCATGATATGTTAAGCCCCGACATCGATACCGTTGAAGAATCGAAGAAGCAGAAGGTCGCGGGAAATTTTTCTGGCTCTAAGAGTGGCAACTTTCAGAGGTCACAGACGACTAACCGTTCTGCCGGACAGTCGTCACGTTCTAATAAGGGAAAGAGGGGTTATCGTTCTACTCCGGGTACCACAAATCGCACGGTGACTTGCTACAATTGTGGTCGCCCAGGCCACGTTAATTTGGAATGCAATTTTTCGCCATTGAAGTGTCACACGTGCGGACAGTTGAGTCATAGAGCGGCTTATTGTTCCGAGCCGAATCAGACTTTGGACACTCGGGCTTCTGCCCCAGCACCACTTGACCAAGGTATAAATCAGCGACAATCTTTTGGTCAACCCCAGCAGAATTTCGGCAGGGGCCGGGGACGGGGTCAGAACGCTAGAGGGGGAAACTCTAGCGTCGGTTCGGTACAACCACGGGTTTATGAGATGCATCGAACAGACGAACCCGACACGGCGGTGGCTTCAGGTACCATTCATATTTTATCTCATCCAGTCCGTGTGCTTTTTGATACGGGTGCTACACATTCTTTTATTTCCTTGGAGTGTGTATGCCGTTTGAATATAACTTGTATGACTGCTTGTGATCCCTTCATTGTGAAACTACCTAGCGGGGATAGAATTGTGGGGAACCGGGAGATTAGAGGTTTTTTGGTGATTATATCCGGTATGGAATGGTTATCGAATTTGATTGTAGTTGATATGGTAGGCGAGGATGTGATCCTCGGCGAGGATTGGCTTGATAGTCATCAAGCGATTATGAATTACCGTACTAAGGTTATCACCATGATGACTAAAGACGGATCCGAGTACTCATTTTTGGGACATAAGTCGGGCCAATCCAAGTTACTTATCAGCGCCATGGAAGCCGTAAAACTTTTAATTAAAGGTTGTACGTGCTATTGGTGTTATGCCTTAGAAACGGAAGGGAACGTAGTCGATTTCTCTTCGATTCCGGTTGTTAATGAGTATCCCGATGTTTTTCCGGATGATCTCCCGGGATTACCGCCAGATCGGGAGATAGAATTTTTTGTGGACTTAGAGCCAGATGCGGCTCCGATTTCTAAAGCTCCTTATCGGATGGCACCTTCCGAGATGCAAGAATTGAAGAATCAATTGGGAGAACTCCTAGAGAAAGGGTACATCAGACCGAGCGCTTCGCCTTGGGGCGCACCTGTCCTTTTTGTGAGAAAGAAAGATGGTTCACTACGTTTGTGCATCGACTACCGTGAGCTAAACAATGTGACCATCAAGAACAAGTATCCTTTGCCTCGTATAGACGATTTATTCGATCAATTGCAAGGGGCTGCAGTTTTCTCGAAAATTGATTTAAGATCAGGGTATTATCAACTCAGGGTAAGAGAGTCCGACGTTCCGAAGACGGCATTTCAGACGAGATATGGGCATTATGAATTTGTAGTTATGCCTTTTGGGTTGACTAATGCGCCGGCAGTATTCATGCAGTTAATGAATAAAATTTTCATCGAGTATCTCGACAGATGTGTAGTCGTCTTTATTGACGACATTTTGTTCTATTCTCGAGATAAAGAGGAACATGCCCGACACTTGCGTTTGGTACTAGATATTTTGAGAACCGAGCACCTCTATGCAAAATTCTCGAAATGTGAATTCTGGCTAGAAGAAGTTATGTTTCTCGGCCATGTGATTTCGGCCGAAGGGGTTCGTGTAGACCCGCAAAAGATTGAGGCAGTGCTAGATTGGGCACCGCCTAAAAATGTCAAGGAAGTTTGTAGCTTTTTGGGCCTTGCTGGGTATTACCGTCGGTTTCTAGGGATTCTCGAAACTCGCTCGGCCGCTTACGAAATTACTCCAGAAGACCGAAAAGTTTGTTTGGTCGGATGAGAGACAACAGAGCTTCGATGAGCTGAAGAGACGTTTGACTTCATCACCGATTATAACTTTACCACATGGAAGTGAGGGCTTTGCAGTTTATAGTGATGCTTCGGGTCAAGGTCTTGGCTGTGTACTTATATAGCATGATAAGACGATAGCTTTTGCGTCACGACAATTAAAGCCTTATGAGATGAATTATCCTACTCATGATTTAGAGTTGGCCGCAATTGTCTTCGCACTCAAGATATGGCGGCATTATTTGTATGGTTCTCCATGTCGGATTTATACCGATCACAAGAGAATGAAGTATATTTTCAGTCAGAAGGAGCTGAATATGATACAGAGATGTTGGTTAGAGTTGATAAAGGATTACGATTTGGAAATTCTTTACCACCCCGGAAAAGCCAATGTCGTCGCGGATGCTTTGAGCCGCAAATTGGCATCTCTTCAAATGCTCGAGGTTCTTATATCTCAGACGAAGATTCGTCAGGATTTAATTGAGCAAGGAATAGAAGTTTGGCTTCAACAAGTACAAGGACAGTTGTGTACTCTCGAAATTACTTCGTCCTTGGTCGACGACATCAAAGGGAAACAGTGGAGTGACCCGATGATATCTCAACTGAAGGAAGATGTAATTAAAGGAAAAGCTCCTGGCTTTGTGGTTCACGAGGATAGTATTCTGAGATTTCAGGGAAGGCTTTGTGTTCCGAACGACTTAGAGTTGAGGCAGAGAATTCTTCGAGAAGCCCATGCTACGCCTTACTCAATCCACCCCGGAACGAGTAGGATGTATAAGGACTTGAAACGAAATTTTTGGTGGAACAACATGAAGAAGGATGTCACGGAGTTTGTACTACGGTGCTTGACGTGTCAACAAGTCAAGATCGAACATCAACGACCAGCAGGGTTGTTGAAACCGCTTCCCATTCCCGAGTGGAAGTGGGAAGACATCTCTATGGATTTCATCACTGGCATGCCGAGAACTCAGGCCGGAATGAATATTATTTGGGTTATCGTCGATCGGTTGACCAAGTCTGCACACTTCTTGGGTATTAAGGATACTTGGGGACCGGATAGATTGGCTCGAACTTTTATAGCTGAGATCGTAAGGTTGCACGGTGCCCCCAAGACCATTGTTTCTGATCGAGACGGCCGTTTCGTAACGCATTTTTGGCAGGCTGTTCATCAGGCTTTGGGTACTAAGTTGAGATTCAGCACTTCCTTTCATCCTCAGTCGGACGGTCAGACAGAGAGGACGATTCAGACGTTGGAAGATATGTTGCGGGCTTATGCTTTAGACTGGAGTAATGATTGGGAGCTTCACTTACCGTTGATCGAGTTTGCTTACAATAATAGTTGGCATGCGTCGATCAAAATGGCACCATTCGAGGCACCTTATGGTAGGCGATGTAGGTCGCCATTATGTTGGGACGAGGCTTCTGAGCTAATTGGAACAGAACCGGATATGTTGATGGAGACTAAGGAAAAGATTTCTATTATCCGGGACCAATTGCTGACTACTGTAATATCCGTGTTTTCTATTTTCGGTAATTTCTATTTTTGGTGTATGTTCGTTTCAGACAACTCGCTTAGCACTGTTTTGGAATTCTGAATCTATTTTGTTCTTGGAGTTTTTCCGTCTGGTCGAGTTTCGAGGATGTTTTTGCATAATTTCATCTTGAATTATATCTTGTCGCATGTGCGTCCGATTCTCGTAAAACTTGTTCGTTTTTATTGTTTCTTGATTTGTATAAGTTTGTATGGTTGAGTTGGTCGTGTTGAAACTTTCGGTTTGTTAATCCGATGTTGTATCGCGATTTTTCGGGCTTTTGGGTCGTTCTTGTAATTCTCATAAGTTTGGAGAATTTCGCTTTATTTGTTTCGTTTCAGACTCTCTAGTGATCGAGATTTTATTCTCTTTCAACGCTCAGCTTTGTCATCTTGATTATTACGTGTTTATGTTTCCGGATTCTGGTCTTGCTTCGTATTTCGGCACTTTTATGCTTGTTGGCGGCGGTAATCGTGCAAGATCGAGCTTCTTTGCTGAGTAGCGCACGCTACTCTGGATTTACTGCGTGCGCTATCATTGTGTGGTTAGCGACGCTAACCTGGGGTTCGTAGCGTGCGCTAACGATTTCAAAGATGCAGGGCCGGTAGGTTGATGCCGATCTTGGACCGAGGTAGCGTACGCTAATCAGCATTAACACACGTTAATCCCTAGTACTAGCGCATGCTAACCATGTTAGCTTGCGACGCTAATCGGAGGATGAGGCGGATCGTTCGCCACGCCGCTAGCGCACGCTAATGCTTGTGCGTAGCGTGCGCTAAGGCTGTTTTATATAAATATGACAGCAGCAGTCAACTTCGTCATTTTTCCTTCATTTCTTATCCTTCTCGGCTTTGAGCGATTCCAGGCGAGGGTTAGGGCCGATTCCGACTATAGATCATCATTCACTACCACCGGGCATCCCTTGCGTGAATTCTTCAAGTTCCTAACCACACTATCACTGTCCGAATCAAGGTAAAATTCCCAAAACCATTGTTTTGAGATTTTGGGGGAAATTTGGGGATTTCTTGGGTTTTGACTCTTATAGTCCGAATTATCACTGGGTTATCGCTAGACTTCGATTGTGTGCTTGTAATCCTTCGTTTTATTGATGATTTGTGGTTTTGGACTTCAAGTTTTCCATGTTCGTCACTTATAGTCGACGATACCCAAGTCATGACCGACATATTGTTCCAGCGGGTAGAATTAGGATTTATTCTTACCTTTCCGCGTTATTGAGACTTGTGTATACCGTTATTGTGTTAGGAACGGATTTGGAAGGATTGTGCGGACCTAAACCTATTCCTTCGTCGTTTCTTTCGTTTCATTTCATTCAAGGCAAGTACATGTATTATATTTCATTATGTGTGTACGGATTTGATGTGAATGATGTAAACTGTATTATTGAATGAATGTGATGGTTACTCTTCCACCTGGGGATGGCATGTGGCCTCTGGGGGCCGATACTAATGGGTACGGCCACGGAAGTGGACTTGGGTGCGTGTGTTGATGTTCTTCCACCTGGGGACGGTTCGACGGGACCTCTGGGGGCCGATACTAATGGGTACGGCCGCGGAAGTGGTTTCTCACCTGGGGACGGTCCGACGTGACCTCTGGGGACCGATACTAATGTGTACGGTCGCGAGTTACCAAGCGTGGATAATTGTGATGTGGAAAACTTGTTGATATACTATTTTGGTGTTAATGTGATATTCCGGAATATTGATTTTCAAAATGATTTTCCTAACGATATGTTTGCGTTGAATCGTTATATATATAATGCTGTGTAATTGTGTACTTGCACTAGCTATTCGAATGCTAACCCCTTAAATGGGGGAAATGCGTCTTATGCATTTCAGGTACTGGTCGAGCTGAGGAGCTGGCACGGGATGCGCATACAAAAGATGGGTTGGCATGATGATGTGGCTCGAGTCTGTATTTTTATGTTTGGTCATTGCATTTGTCGAGTACCGGAGTTAGACTGTTTACTTTGAAACTTGGTTTAAGTCCCCTGCGTGGGCAACAAATTGGATTTATCTTATGTTCATGTACTCCGTTAAAATGTTTTGGCCGAGGCCACGGCCTTACTTACTTACTTTTGAATGCATCATTTGGGATTATCATTGTGGTTTACGTGTCATGAGTTAGCCTGGTAGACCTCACGGGGGTTCTACGGCGTGTAATGTCCCATCTGTCAATTGGGATGTTACAATTATGGTATCAGAGCTTAGGTTTTGAATACCTAGGCTGTCGGTGAATTTTGGGTCTGTCAGTTGCGTCATTAGAGTCAGTCGTTGAGCCTAATATCATCATGCTACCGTCTTTTCGTGCGACCCGTGGCTGTATGTCTCCTCGAACTCTTATATTTCTGTAATTCGTTTACTTGCGCTGTTCGGAATCGTGACTTATGTTACCAACTTTGTGAATTGTGAATCTTTCTGATCTTGTTCTTTTCTTATTTTCCTTCAGTATGTTGAGAGGTCCTGGTAGACCGGCTAGGGGACGCGGCCGATGCCGTGGTCGTGGTGCTGATAATGAGGAGGGCTCACTTTCCCAGTCCTCTGCGGACTCAGCCTCTCACTCAGTGCCGTCGGGTAATAATGCCGACGCAGGGCTCTTGCCGTGCTTGATTGGTAGCCCAACTTACTCGGATAGCTCGGGGTGGACGCTTAATCCGCCCCCGACACCGGAAGAGGAGGCTAGTAAGTGGCTTCAGACGGTGACTAAGATGCACCCACCTCGTTTCTCCGGATCTTCTGACCCTCTCGGTTGGGAAAATTGGCTCTTTCAGTTGTCCAGAACCTTCGATGCCGTAGCTTGTCCCGAAGACAGGAGGGTACATATTGCCCAGTACCTCCTGGATAAGGAAGCTGCGGAGTGGTGGGAGGCCGTTACGCCCAGAGACCGTCGAGCTACTTGGGAGGAATTCAAGGCTGCTATGGAAGCAGAATATTGTCCACCGCCAGTTAAGGAGCGCAGAATTGTGGAGTTCTTCACCGCTACACCTCAGGATGTGCCTATTTCTCAGGCCATCATTGCTTACAATCAGCAGTTGGGTTTCGTGAGAGATCAGGTGAGGACGGAGGCTGATAAAATCTGTTACTTCAATATGCGCATGAAGCCGCATATTAGACAGAGTATGGCACCGCTCATGTGTGCCACTTTGAAGGAATACCAGGATCGCGCTCTGGCGATCGAGATGGCTGTCCGGGAATCAGAGTCGGTTTCGAAAGCTAAGAAGCAGAAGACTATTGGTGGGTTCTCGGCCGGAAAAGGTGGTCATTTTTCGAGGTCTCGTTCTGCTCCTACACCTGGGAAGAGGCCGTATCATTAGGCCGGTGGATCTCAGGATAACCGTTCAGTCCAGTCCGTTGCAACTGGCGGGAGAGTTTGTTTTAATTGCATTCAGCCCGAGCACGTTGTGAAGGATTGCCCATTTCCGTTAGTTGCTTGCTTTACTTGCGGACAGACCGGGCATCGGGAAGCTCATTGTGAGAAGGCCACCAGGGCCGCTAGATTTATGACTACCACTGCCGATCAGAGGGATCACAGCTCTCCAGCTACTCATGTTCCGCAGGGTTCGAGTTGTGGTAGAGGTCGGAGTCAGCCGGATCGCCGCGCAGCGTCGAGTTCGGGCTCAGTCCATCCCCGATTATATCAGATGAGGCGCACGGAGGAGGCAGACGTTCCGGTGGCGTCAGGTACCACTCAGATCCTTTCTCATCCAGTTTCAGTGCTTTTTGATTCGGGTGCGACCCATTCCTTTATAGCTTCGGATTGTGTGAGTCGTATTGGCTTTGACTGCTTGTTTGAGTGTGAGCCATTTGTAGTGGGTACGCCCAGCGGGGATCGTATGGTTGGGGACCGGGAAGTTAGGGATTGCCCAGTGAGGATCGGGAGCCGGGATTGGCCCTCGAATCTCATTGTTATAGACCTTAAGGGTGAGGATTTGATCCTCGGGGACGATTGGTTGGATCGTCATGGTGCTATCATGAACTATCGGACTCGTACCATCTCGATAGTTGCCGAGGACGGCACCGAGCATACTCTCGTCGGCTGTAAGCCGGGTAGATCGGGGAGTGTGATTAGCGCCTTGAAGGCGATGAAACTTATGAACCAGGGTTGTGTCGGCTACTGGTGTTTCGCTCTGCAGGCGGAAGATGGTGGGGTTGACATATCGTCGATTCCAGTCGTTAGTGAGTATCCCGATGTATTTCCGGATGACTTTCCGGGATTACCACCACATCGAGAGGTGGAGTTTCCTATTGATCTTGAGCCGAATGCGGCCCCTATTTCTCGAGCACCGTACCGTATGGCACCGTCGGAGATGCTAGAGTTGAAGAATCAGTTGGGAGAGTTGTTAGATAAAGGGTATATTCGACCGAGCGCATCGCCTTGGGGTGCGCCTGTACTTTTTGTTAAGAAGAAGGATGGATCGCTTCGTTTATGCATCGATTATCGAGAATTAAACAAGTTGACCATCAAAAATAAATACCATTTGCCCCGAATTGACGACTTGTTTGATCAGCTTCAAGGGGCGACAGTCTTTTCGAAGATTGACTTGCGATCGGGTTACTATCAGTTGAGGATTCGGGACAGCGATATACCGAAAGCTGCCTTTAAATGCAGATATGGCCATTACGAGTTTGTGGTTATGCCTTTCGGGCTAACTAATGCCCAGCGATGTTCATGCGGTTGATGAACAAAGTTTTTATTGAGTATCCGGACAAATTCGTAGTCATTTTTATCGACGACATTACGATCTATTCACGGAGTCGGGAGGAGCACGCCTTACATCTCGGATTGTATTAGACACTTTGAGGGCTGAGCGGTTATGCGCGAAGTTCTCTAAGTGTGAGTTTTGGCTCGAGGAAGTGATGTTCCTCGGGCATGTGATTTCAGCAGAGGGAGTTCGGGTAGATCCGCAGAAGATAGAGGCAGTGATGGCTTGGGAGCCGCCTAAGAATGTGAAGGAGGTGAGGAGTTTTCTGGGTCTTGCCGGTTATTACCGTAGATTCGTTGAGGGATTTTCTAAGATCGCTAGACCACTCACTCAGTTGCTCCAGAAAACTCAGAAGTTCGAGTGGACTGCAGACAGGCAGGACAGTTTTGACGAGTTAAAGAGACGTTTGACTACCGCACCCATTTTAGCATTGCCTCACGGGAACGAGGATTTCGTAGTGTATAGTGATGCTTCGGGCCTTGGGCTCGGATGTGTTTTGATGCAGAGAGATAGGGTCATTGCGTATGCGTCCCGCCAGTTGAAACCTTATGAGGTGAATTACCCCACGCACGATTTGGAGTTAGCTGCGGTCGTTTTCGCCTTAAAGATCTGGAGGCATTATCTCTATGGGTCGTCGTGTAAGATTTTTACAGATCACAAGAGTTTGAAGTATATCTTGATGAAAGAGTTAAATATGAGACAGCGTAGGTGGTTGGAGCTAATTAAAGATTACGACCTCGAGATACTTTACCATCCGGGTAAGGCTAACGTAGTGGCTGATGCGTTGAGCCGTAAGCCGATAGCGTTACAGATGTTAGAGGTACTTACACCACAGAGTAGGATCCAGCGAGATCTTATTTGTCAGAATATTGAGGTTTGGGTTCAGAGAGTTCAGGGCCAGTTATGTGCATTAGAGATCACTTCGTCCTTGACTGATGATATCAAGGCGAAACAGTATGATGATCCGTGTTTGGTCCAGTTGAGGGAGGATGTGAGGCAGGGGAAAGACCCTGGATTTGTGGTTCAGGATGATGGCGTTCTGAGATTTCGCGGCAGACTATGTGTACCGAATGATATTGGTGAGACAGAAGATCTTGAGTGAAGCTCATACCACACCTTACTCCATACATCCTGGTACAAATAAAATGTACAAGGATGTGAGGAGCAACTACTGGTGGAGTAATTTGAAGACAGACGTTAGCGAGTTTGTGTCGAGGTGTTTGACCTGTCAGCAGGTTAAGATCGAGCATCAGCGACCCGCGGGGTTTTTGCGACCACTTCCTATCCCGGAGTGGAAATGGGAGGATATTTCTATGGATTTCATTACTAGTATGCCTAGGACTCGGAATGGAATGAACATGATTTGGGTTATTGTCGATCGACTGACCAAATCAGCTCATTTCCTGGGTATTAAGGACACTTGGGGCCCGGAGAGACTGGCACGAGTATTTATTGCAGAGATCGTGAGATTGCATGGGACTCCTAAGAGTATTGTTTCGGATCGTGAGGCCAGTTCGTGTCACATTTTTGGCAGGCTGTTCATCGAGCTTTGGGGACTGAGTTGAGACTCAGTACATCTTATCACCCTCAGACTGACGGGCAGTCAGAGCAGACGATCCAGACGTTAGAGGATATGTTGAGAGCCTGTGCCCTAGAATGGAAGGATGATTGGGAGTCGCACTTGCCGTTGATCGAGTTCACGTACAACAATAGTTGGCACGCCTCGATCAAAATGGCGCCATTTGAGGCGTTGTATGGGAGGAGGTGTAGATCGCCGTTGTGTTGGGACGATGCGTCCGAGCTGATTGGTACCGAGCCCGATATGGTAGTTGAGACGAGAGAGAAGATTACTCTGATTCGTGATAGATTGTTAACGGCCCAGAGTCGGCAGAAGTCTTATGCCGACACGCGTCGCCGGCCATTGGAGTTCGAAGTGGGAGATCACGTTTTGCTGAAGGTGTCTCCGACACGGGGAGTTTACCGCTTCGGCCGGAAGGGTAAACTTAGTCCGAGATATATTGGGCCGTTTGAGATTTTAGAGAGAGTGGGAGAGCTTGCCTATCGGTTAGGCTTGCCGCCGTCCTTGAGTCACGTTCATAACGTATTTCATGTTTCCCAGCTTAGGAAGTACGTATCGGATCCTAGCCATATTATCGACTTTGGAGATATCGAGTTGGGACCCGACATCACCATCGAGGAGAAGCCGATTCAGATTTTAGAGCGTCGGGTGAAGCAGCTTCGTCATAAAACCATTCCTCTGGTTAAAGTTCAATGGTCGAGACATGGGTCCGAGGAAGCCACATGGGAGACGGAAGAGAATATGCGGTCGAGATACCCCGAGTTGTTCGCGTTGTAAGTTTCGGGACGAAACTTATTTTTAGGGGGAGATAATGTAATATCCGTGTTTTCTATTTTCGGTAATTTCTAATTTTGGTGTATGTTCGTTTCAGACAACTCGCTTAGCACTGTTTTGGAATTCTGAATCTATTTTGTTCTTGGAGTTTTTCCGTCTGGTCGAGTTTCGAGGATGTTTTTGCATAATTTTACTTGAATTATATCTTGTCGCATGTGCGTCCGATTCTCGTAAAACTTGTTCGTTTTCGTTGTTTCTTGATTTGTATAAGTTTGTATGGTTGAGTTGGTCGTGTTGAAACTTTCGGTTTGTTAATCCGACATTGTATCGCGATTTTTCGGGCTTTTGGGTCGTTCTTGTAATTCTCATAAGTTTGGAGAATTTCGCTTTATTTGTTTCGTTTCAGACTCTCTAGTGATCGAGATTTTATTCTCTTTCAACGCTCAGCTTTGTCATCTTGATTATTACGTGTTTATGTTTCCGGATTCTGGTCTTGCTTCGTATTTCGGCACTTTTGTACTGTTGGCTGCGATGCATCGTGCGATCGAATCTTTGCTCGAGTAGCGCACGCTACTCTGGATTTACTGCGTGCGCTATCACTGTGTGGTTAGCGACGCTAACACAGGTTCGTAGCGTGCGCTAACGATTTCGTGATGCAGGGCGATGAGTTGATGCTTGATCTTGGACCGGGTAGCGACGCTAATCAGCGTTAACGCACGTTAATCCCTAGTACTAGCGCACGCTAACCATGTTAGCTTGCGACGCTAACTGGAGGACAGTGGCGGATCGTTACGCCACGCCCGCTAGCGCACGCTAATGCTTGTGCGTAGCGTGCGCTAAGGCTGTTTTATATAAATATGACAGCAGCAGTCAACTTCGTCATTTTTCCTTCATTTCTTATCCTTCTCGGCTTTGAGCGATTCCAGGCGAGGGTTAGGGCCGATTCCGACTGTAGATCATCATTCACTACCACCGGGCATCCCTTGCGTGAATTCTTCAAGTTCCTAACCACACTATCACTGTCCGAATCAAGGTAAAAATTCCCAAAACCCTTGTTTTGAGATTTTGGGGGAAATTTGGGGATTTCTTGGGTTTTGACTCTTATAGTCCGAATTATCACTAGGTTATCGCTAGACTTCGATTGTGTGCTTGTAATCCTTCGTTTTATTGATGATTTGTGGTTTTGGACTTCAAGTTTTCCATGTTCGTCACTTATAGTCGACGATACCCAAGTCATGACCGACAAATTGTTCCAGCGGGTAGAATTAGGATTTATTCTTACCTTTCCGCGTTATTGAGACTTGTGTATACCGTTATTGTGTTAGGAACGGATTTGGAAGGATTGTGCGGACCTAAACCTATTCCTTCGTCGTTTCTTTCGTTTCGTTTCATTCAAGACAAGTACATGTATTATATTTCATTATGTGTGTACGGATTTGATGTGAATGATGTAAACTGTATTATTGAATGAATGTGATGGTTACTCTTCCACCTGGGGATGGCATGTGGCCTCTGGGGGCCGATACTAATGGGTACGGCCACGGAAGTGGACTTGGGTGCGTGTGTTGATGTTCTTCCACCTGGGGACGGTTCGACGGGACCTCTGGGGGCCGATACTAATGGGTACGGCCGCGGAAGTGGTTTCTCACCTGGGGACGGTCCGATGGGACCTCTGGGGACCGATACTAATGGGTACGGTCGCGGGTTACCAAGCGTGGATAATTGTGATGTGGAAAACTTGTTGATATACTATTTTGGTGTTAATGTGATATTCCGGAATATTGATTTTCAAAATGATTTTCCTAACGATATGTTTGCATTGAATCGTTATATATATAATGCTGTGTAATTGTGTACTTGCACTAGCTATTCGAATGCTAACCCCTTAAATGGGGGAAATGCGTCTTATGCATTTAGTCTTGGTCGAGCTGAGGAGCTGGCACGGGATGCGCATACAAAAGATGGGTTGGCATGATGATGTGGCTCGAGTCTGTATTTTTATGTTTGGTCATTGCATTTGTCGAGTACCGAAGTTAGACTGTTTACTTTGAAACTTGGTTTAAGTCTCCTGCGTGGGCAACGAATTGGATTTATCTTATGTTCATGTACTCCGTTAAAATGTTTTGGCCGAGGCCACGACCTTACGTACTTACTTTTGAATGCATCATTTGGGATTATCATTTTGGTTTACGTGTCATGAGTTAGCCTGGTAGACCTCACGGGGGTTCTACGGCGTGTAATGTCCCATCTGTGAATTGGGATGGACCATTCCACTGGTTAAAGTGCAATGGTCGAGACATGGAGTCGAGGAGGAGACTTGGGAGAAGGAAGAGAAGATGTGGTTGGAATACCCCGAACTTTTTATTTCTTAAGTTTCGGGACGAAACTTCTTTTTAGAGGGGGAGAATGTAATACCCGTACTTTTTATTGACTGTTTGGCCTTGCCGTTCTTCTTATTTTGTCACTCTGTAAACTCTTGGTGATGTTGTGGATATTGTTATTGAGTTTCGTATCTTGTTTGGGTCATGATCGTGTTGTTTAGACCTTGCGGAAGTGTTCTGGTCCAGAGAAATAGCGCACGCTAGGCCTAGGCTAACGCACGCTAATTTTGTGTGAATAACACACGCTAGTTTTGAGCCGTAGCGCGCGCTAAGGGACCAGTCAGGTCAGAACCAGTAACTCAGACTGCCCTCTGGACAGGCGGTTAACGCGCGCTAGGAGTTCGTTAGCGCACGCTATTCGTGGTTAGTAGCGTACGCTAACATCCTTCCGTAGCGCACACTAACGGGATGGTCGGCAGAGGCAGTGGGGTTGTCAGGTTTTATGGACTATCAGGTAACGTACGCTAGGCTTCGGCTAGCGCACGCTAAAGCTGTTGCATAACGCACGCTAAGCCATAGTGGTAGCGCACGCTAAGGCTTGAGCAGGGCAGAGGACAGTGGGTTCTGGACTCCAGTTACTGGACGCCACTTTTTTGGCTAGCGCACGCTAGAGAAAGGCGACTAGCGCATGCTAACGGGGCCGGCAGAAGCCACTGGACTACCCGGTGACCTCGCTAGCGCACGCTAATGAAGAAGGCGTAGCGTGCGCTACACTGGGCGGATATATATTGGACAGTTGACTTCCATTTCGTCATTTTTCATCCTCTTCACTCATTTCAGATGGGAGCAGCTCGGGAGAGACAATTTTGGGCGATTGGAAGCGATCTTTCTTCTAACAACAACATATTTGGTTGGAGAACAAGGATTTAACGACATCTAATCCATCCGAACGTCCAAATCAAGGTAAAAATCCTTAGAACCCTGTTTTTGGGAATTTGGGGGGTTTTCGTAGATTCGTCTGATTTATCCGTTTTGAAGCTTGAGGACCTTGACATTATGATGTATCTATCCCGTGTGCATGTTATTCCTGCGATTTTATGGATTAGATTGTGCCGTTTTTGGGCTTGTGAGAGTTTGAGCGATTTTCCAACCTCTAGTTGTTGGTCCGTGTATTTTCGTGAATCGTAGATGGGTTTCGGGAGTTTCTTCGTGTAATTTGAGTATGGATAATTGATTATCATATTCCTTGCGAATTGTTTAGGTGCCGGAAGTGCGTTCTTGGACCTACCGAACTCATACCCTTTTTCCGTTCAATTTCTCGATATCTCAAAGGCAAGTATATATTTATGATTGTACGTTCTCGACTTTGAAAGTAAGATATATTAATGGAATGATTATTTATATCCACTCTGGGGCGGGACGACGGGTCCCCTGAGGGTTTCGTAGCCTCTTGGTGCGATTCCACGGATGATATGAACGAACCACTCTGGGATGGACCGATGAGTCCTCTGAGGGTTCTGTAGCCTCTGGTGCGGTTCCACGGTATTCATATATGTATTGATGTGATGTTATGAGATTTAGTTATTCCGGAATACTAGTCTCGAATTGATGAATTGACGGTTACATTTACTTTATTGTCGAGGAGTATTGTGTTTCATACTCGATATACTTGCACTAGTTATTCGACGGCTAACCCCTTTATGGGGGAAATACTTTTTATGTATTTCAGGTTCCAGGAGAGCGAACAGGCAGGTATCGGGTCAGCATGAAGATGGTGGGCAAGTGTGATACTGTGTCTTTCCTCCGGTTATGTTTTGAGTTTCTCCATTCAGTGTTGTTGTACTGGAATGGTTATTGAATACTCGAGTATTGCTTTCCATTTTCCTTGATGTTCCGGCCGGTGTTTGCCGAGGTATTGATTTGTGTTGTGATGTATTTGGATACATTGGTTATATTTTGAATACCCTTTGTATTGTTCTTCATTCCATTGTATGTAGACCTTCTCGGTCAAAATTTATAGTTCTGCGTATGTTTAGCCTTGTGGGTCCCACGGTGGGGCTCACGTCGCTGTAATATTCTCTGAATATCTTGGGGGTGTTACACATAGTACATTGTGCCATCATCGGACACGCTGAATCCCTTATCCTCGTCTGAAAGAGTACGTTCTTTCATTTTGACCAAAAAGTCATCTTGTCCTTGACCTTCTTTGATCTGCTCCCTCAAGGTTGGTTGTACCACCAAACTAGCCAATAACAACTCAACTGGATTCGATGGTGTAGCCATCTCAAGGTTCATCCTTGCAAATTCCTTGACCAAGCTTTCCTCTTTGGTCAACATACAGGCTAGGTCTCTTCTCGCCTTACGGCTCAGTGCATTAGCAACTATGTTTGCTTTACCCGGGTGGCAATTGATTGTACAATCGTAGTCTTTGACCAACTCTAGCCATCTGCGCTGCCTCATATTCAATTCCTTTTATGTGAAAATATATTTCAGACTTTTGTGGTCTGTATAAATTTCACACTTACCTCCATACAGGTAGTGTCTCCAAATCTTCAAGGCATTAACTACCGCTGCCAATTCCAAATTACAAGTAGGTTAGTTCAGCTCGTTTGGTTTTAGTTGCCTCGAAGCATAGACAACTACCTTGCCCTCCTGCATCAATACACATCCCAAGCCTTGATTGGATGCATCGCTGTAGATGATGAATTCTCCTGTCGGATCGGGAATCGTCAAAACTGGTGCTGCAGTTAACCTGCGCTTAAGTTCTTGGAAACTCTTTTCGCACTACTCATTCCATAAGAAAACTTCTCCCTTCCTTGTCAATCTAGTCATTGGTGCAGCTATCTTCGAAAATCCCTCGATAAATCTCCGATAATAATCGACTAAACCCAAGAAGCTGTGAACTTCATTTGCATTTCTCGGTACTTTCCAATCATTGACTGCCTCTATCTTATTCAGGTCAACCTCAATTCCTCTAGAAGTGATCACATGTCCCAATAATGAAACTCGGTTAAGCCAGAATTCACACTTGCTGAACTTCGTATACAACTTCTCCTTGCGCAGTATACCCCATACAGTTCTAAGATGCTGCTCATGTTCAACCTTGCTCTTTGAATACACAAGTATGTCATCTATGAACACAATGACAAACGTATCCAAATAAGGTTGGAATACACTATTCATGAGGTCCATGAATACTGCTGGCGCATTAGTCAAACCAAATGGCATCACTATAAACTCATAGTGTCCATATCGAGTTCGAAATGCTGTCTTCGGGATATCGTCATCCTTAATCCTCAGTTGGTGATATCCGGATCTCAAATCTATTTTCGAGAACACTCCTGATCCTCCAAGTTGATCGATTAGGTCCTCCATTCTAGGGAGTGGATATTTATTCTTTATCGTGAGTCGATTAAGCTCACGATAGTCTATGCACATCCTCACACTTCCGTCCTTTTTCTTCACGAAGAGTACTGGCGCACCCCATGGCGAAACACTCGGCTGGATAAATCCAGAGTCAAGCAGTTCCTGAAGTTGCACTTTCAGCTCTTGTAATTCCGTGGGCGCCATTCTATAGGGAGCTTTCGATATTGGTGCTGCTCTTGGCACTAAATCAATCGAGAACTCAACTTGACGACTCGGTGGAACTCCCGAAAAGTCTTCGGGAAAAACATCTGGATACTCCTTGACGATAGGTACATTAGCTACCGTCTTCTCCGAAGTTGTTTTCCCCATCACATTCACCAGGAATCCTTGGCAACTACGCTTCTTCAACATCTTCACAGCTTTCATGGCTGAAATCACCTTCGGGGTACTAGAGTGTCTTACTCCCTCGAAAATGGTCTTGACATCAACAGACGGACATAAGGTTACCCTCTTTTTCGGAGCATTCTACTACAGCTCTATGTTTGTCCAACCAATCCATACCCAAAATAACATCAAAATCACTGAGTTCAACTATGTGCAAGTCGGCTAAGAAGCTATGTTTGTTAATCTCTGTCTTCACATTGTTAGCTATAGAGTCTACACGCACTACTCCCGCAGACATACTAACTAACAAGGATCTAGGAGCTTTACTACTTCTACAACCAATTATAGTACAAAGCTTCCTAGAGATGAATGAATGAGATGCACTCGTATCAAACAACACTGAAGCATG
Source organism: Orobanche coerulescens (assembly GCA_033398695.1). Classification (NCBI taxonomy): domain Eukaryota; kingdom Viridiplantae; phylum Streptophyta; class Magnoliopsida; order Lamiales; family Orobanchaceae; genus Orobanche; species Orobanche coerulescens. The sequence continues at coordinate 114,708,092 of CM065807.1, read as the reverse complement.
AATATTAGCAACTGACAACATACCTGACATAGTTTGGGGTTCAGTCTATTCTCGGCCTTAATGTAGCACATCCTCCCATTGCCAGCAAGTTGGTGACGAATCCAGTCACGAAGTCCATCAAAAAACTTCTGCGGCTTCATCCCATCAGTCTGAACCATATGCGGTGTAAAACAGCACATGTGGTTTAACTTTCTCTCGTAATCTGTCACAATTATGCTACCATGCGTCAAGTCTAAGAAGTCTCTCTATATCTTAGCCTTGTACACCCTCGGGTAGTACCTCCTCATGACCATCTCCTCGTCTTCGCTACTGGACCCACTATCAGCCATCTCAGCATCATTCGAGTCTCCCATCTGCCCTACATCCAACTCTTCTCGTGGTTCTGGCTCCCCTTCGAGTGTTTCCTCTGGATCTTCCTCGTGATCTTCTTCGGGGTCTTCTTCAGGATCCTCCTCAGGGTCTTCTTCAGGATCCTCTTCTGGATATTCTTCATCCGTAGAGTCGGAACTCCAATTTGCAGCTGGTATCACATCTCCAGCGTACATATCCAATAAACGCCCAGCTACGAACTAGAAATCATTGCGGTCTCTCGCTCTTGTGGTGATCTCTTTATGGACTCTTTCCAAATCCGGAAGATGCAATAACCTCAATCATCGGGTAACTTCCCCATTAGGTGGTTCAGCTGTTGCGTGACAGAAACTTGTTTCCCAGACTGCAATCACTTGTTCAGCATGTTGATGACATAGTGCAGTGCATTTTCTAGTAAACTCGGATCGTCCCACCAATCCTTGCGTGCCACAAGATGCTATTCAAACGTAGTAGGAATCCGCTTACGTGGTGTCATCCTAGGTTTGGCCATTCTAACAGTTCGCACATACATATGCAATCATGTAAATAAAATAAAATGATAGATGCATGAATAATGATTGAAATTCGGTACCTTGGACGGAGTGACGAAGTGGGGAAGCTGAGAGCATACGATACTTTTATATTTTAGCGAGTCTACAGAAAGGTAAAACCCGCTCTGATGTCATTATGTAATGCCCCAACTTTCTAGGGATAATTATAGGGGAAATTAATAAAAAATGTGAATTTTGACGAAAAATAAATTCCTTTGAGAATATTAAAATTTCTCGCCTACAAATTTGAGTCGCTACACTGACTAAAATAAATGCCTATTAATTAAGGCAATGACATGACATAAATAAGAGGTAATAATTGCGGCGGAAGAACAAATTATAAATTTATTATTCGTAATCAAAAGTTTCCCCAAATAAAATTTCAATCCATGAGACATCAAGTAAAACATCGTTTAATAAAAATATCATCATATGCCCTCTCGGCTCGCTCCTTCATCCATCCGACTCGGTTTAACTTGCGTGATCAATATAGGTGGGGATGAGCTTCATTCAGCTCGTGGAAATCACACATATCACACTAATATACAATCTCTTGGAAAGCATAACATGAACAATCTATCATATCTTTTCCTCAACATGAATACATACACACAATATTACGTGTAGCATAAATCTAGCACGCATAACATGAATATTGAGGTTGCGCAGGTGTCCCCACAACAACATGAAACATACACACAATACCATATATAACATGAATCGAGCATGCATAACATGAATATTGAGGTTGAGCAGGTGTCCCCACACAACATATATCTTAAGATAGCCTCTTTACACGTATACAGGTGAGCCTGATTTACAACATGCATCATCAATTTTAAACATGAATAGAATATCACATATACAATCCAATTAAAGCAATTAAAGTGATAGTGAAAATCCTCACCTGAATAAATGATATTGCTTGAACTTGAATATGAAGATGCTCGACTCACTGTCCGTAAATCCGCGTTAATGTCTAGATATATTAATGATTTAATCATTATAAAATATTATGATATAATGACTAAAAATAAAAATATGTGCATAAAATTGAACTAATTGTTAACATTAATTTTTAGAGTCAATATTTTAATGTCTTGGTCAAAAAGGACTGGATTGAAGGTATAAAAATCTGTTTGGGGTCGATTTGAAATAATTAAAAGGTGCCTGAGGTTAAATCGAAAGTTACTGGAGAAATGAGGGCTAAATTGAAAAACCCTAAAAATTCGCGGGTATAAATACCCTCAAGCATCGATTGACCGCAACCCATTTCTCACTTCTGCTTTTGGGTCTCCTCTCTCCTGATCCCTCTCTCTGAAACAACACATACACACAATATATCGAGATCCAGACCACGTACACTCGGTCGATCACATATACACACACGCACTCGGGCTGACACACACACACCCATCGATCACGGCTGGGCTGAAATTGGGTGATGGTGGCAGGACCGAAGGGCTTTCCGTCGGATTCCGAATCGTGCCAAATGGCAGTGGCGGCCTGATTCGCAGAGCGGCGGCCACCTCAGTTTGAAGCGGTGCAGCGGAAAAATCTCACGGCAGAATAAGGTAAGGGTTTTTTACTTCTGAAAAGGGATTTTGAGTCCGATTAAAATTATAAAATTTCAGGTTTTGGAAGGAATCAGTCGTGATGTTTCTGGTTTGATTTTGTTCAGATCTTGAAAGGGCTTAGTGATGGCGGTGGTTCTGGGACGATTCGTTTTTCTGAGATGGGGTTATGACGAGCGAACTCGACTTGAGTTCAGAAATCGCATTGTGGTGGAGAATTGAGCTCGGTTCTGTTCAGGTGTTATATGCTTGTGATTGTGCATAGGTGTATGAACGAAAGTACAACTCATAAGATGTGATTAATACTTGGTGATTTCTTAATGAATTGATACTGATGAATTAATCTAACAGTTGATATACAAAACAAGAACGACATGTACAAAGAAGAGAAAAGATTGAATTACCTTCGCTGGAAAAGAGCAAATTTGCAGAAGGTAAAGAAGAAAATTCGCACCAATGGATTGCTCTAGAATCTATAATAGAAGTACTTTGTGTTTATGTTTCTGCCCATTGAAGTGTTCATGGTAGATGTCTTCTTCTCTTTCTGTATGGTTATCGTTGATGTGTATAGTGTATTTTCTTCTTCTTTTTTTTGTTTCAGTCGATGTGTATGTTGGAGAGGATGAATTATTGTTGGGATGGAAATTATATTTATAGATATAGGTTTTTAAGTGTTTTAGTTGAATTAGGACCTTATATTAGGATAAAGATAAGGAGTTTGGTGAAGTGAGAACTCCATGCTTCATGGATCGACTGCACAAGGACTTCTTAATTATGGTTAATTAAATTTAATCATAGTTGGTTAAATTATAAGTCATGATTAAATATAAATAGTAAATGTAAAAATAATAATTTGGTAATATTGATAATAATCTGAAAAATGATAATGAGAATTCTCGGTTCCGGTTATTCTTGAATTCTGCCGGTTGTGCCGGTCATTTTGTTCTGTGGACGATTTTTTGGTCCGGCATGATAGACCTTGTTGTGATATTCGGCGGGTATGACTTTTCATTTCGTAAGTCGAGCAAATCGTATGTCCTGTTTTATTATTATTCGTCTCCTTTCGGATCGTTGTTGTGGTCCTATCATAATTTTTGGATTGTGTCGGAATCGTTTTGCAACCGGGAGGTTTCTTTGGCGGACCTATCTGGCTTGGCGGTGAAACGGCACATGCCGAGCGCCGTCTCCTGCGCCGGGTCGGCCAGGACTAGCAAGTCTGCCGAGACACGACCGAGAACTCGCGCAAGATTTGCGCCGGGTGATGCGCCGTGTCGGATACGACCGAGACACACGCGCAGGCGTCTTGCACCGGGTGTTGCGCCGTGTCGTCAGGTCGCGCACTGACCCGCAACTCGGCGGTAGACACGGCACTGGATTGGGCCGTTTGTTGTGTCGTGTTCTGCACGGGTATAAATATGGCAGGACAGTCGGGTTTACACCCATTTTTTCCCATTTCTTCATTTCCTTTTCGCGGCTGGGGCTTGGAGGGCACGAGGAGATGTTGTTCCACTGTAAATCCACGAAATTCCTGAGTCCATAACATCGATTAATCCTTTCATAACTTGCTCCGATCGATCGAATCAAGGTAAGATCTAGTTTTGGGGATTTTATTTTGTCCATTTAATTCGTATTAACTTAGAATAGTGATAGATTGATGATTGTTAAGCTGTATTATATCGAATTCCTTGTTGTCCACGGTTGGATTGTCGAGGATTCATCGTTTTCTTGAGTTTCTTATCGACGCTTTGAAGGTGTTCGATAAAATGTCACAAAGGGGATTCGGGCGTTCTACGATTATTCTTCCTCGTTCGATCGTTAATTTATTGATGGTATGATGTTAGGGTCAGGTTCCTTGTGAAGAACTCGAGTCGGAACTCTTCCATTTGTCATTTTCTTCAAGCTTCCCGATCGATCGTGTTATTATTGTTCCACCAGAGAATTGTAGGTATTCGAGGTTTCCTGATTGAGCCGTGTTCGTCGGAGCATCCGATATCGATTATCGAGGCAAGTATCTTACCCATACATTACGTGTTTTGTGTATATAATGGTTGTTAATCGTCGGTATGTGCTAAGTAAATATTTATAACTATTTTTCAAAGGAATCGGTATATTTACCATCATGGTTTTCTTAAAGGTGATCCATGTGTTTCGGGAATTAATATGCTTAATTGAATATGTGTGCTAGTGTTGAGTATAGGATCGTCTTACTTTCGTATGATGTCATTATGTATGATTATGTCGTCGGTAAATGTAAAGTTCAATTCTTTTGTTAAAATGTGTGCGTGGAGTCACGTGGTTATCGACGAATATGTGAGTTTGTGTGATATTGGTTGCGTCGTTTCGGTGCTGTTGAGATATTGTGCTTCCGTGTAGATTGTTATAGTTCTGGGTCGTGAATATGTGTTGGATAATTTGGCCATTCTAGCAGTACCTCGACTATATATACTGTGTTTGACTCTCGTGGTTTGTGTTTTTGGAAATATGATCTGATGAGAGTTGCAAGGTTGTTCTCGGGGTACTCTCACCTGGGGTTGCTCGACGGGGCACACAGGGACTTGGTCGTGTGGTCTTGCGCGATAGTTACTTTCGAGTGGGCATTCTCACCTGGGGTCGCTCGACGGGGCGCACAGGGACTTGGTCGAGTGGTCTTGCGCGAGAATTTCTAGAGTGTTTGTACTGCTGATAAATTGTGATATGTCCGGAGTATCACAATGCCTTGTGCTTGGAGTCGTGAGACATTATTTTAAGGCTTGGTGTTTGGCTAGAATTGCATAAGTGTAATGTGGTGTGTAATTGTCTGTGGTAATGATTTGAAATGAGCTGGTTGGGTCGTGGACCCTGTGTTTTATTATCGGATTTGTATTTTGGAAAATAAGCTCTGGGCTGTGACCCTAAGTGGTTTTCGATAAGTTTAGAATTATTCAATTACTAATGTTTTCGAAACTCCCGAGATCTTGAATTGATTTTCAAAATGATCACTCATTTCATTTATACGTTTACAGTTTGAACTATTTTATTTAAATGAGAAATCTCGGGAAGTCTTTTGCCTTGGCTGAGTTGCGGATTATTTCAATTATCGTATTCTCGGAATATGTTGTGTATGGCTCATATTTGCACTTTATACTTGCACTAGCGAAACAGTGGAGTTTTGCTAACCCCCGAGTACTCGGGGGGTAGATATCTGTATTGTGTCCAGGTACATGCAGGTTTTCGGGAGCAAGTCACAGGATCGGTATGAGGGATGATGAAAGACGAATGATATTAATCACACGAAGGCCAGTTTTGGTTTCAGTTAGTCGGTGTCCATTGTATTGTATTTTCCGCTGTCGTATTGTCTATGTTTTGAAGTATTTTACCCTTGCGTGGGTATGAGTCTGGATATGGTTATGTATTTTTGATTTGTAAGACAGTGATAAAAGACCAAATCGGTTTAATGGTTCGTGATTTTGTCGTGTCGGCATGTAATGTATTATGTTGATTCAGTGTCTAGCCTGATAGATCTTCATGGAGGAGGTCTGCGGCGTGTAATATTCCCAGTTTGATTCTGGGGGTGTTACAAGAATAATAATAATATTAGTACTAATAAAATAGAAATAATATTATTATTGGTCATAATAATGATAACATTAATAATAGTAGTATTAGTATAATGCTTGGATGAATAATAACACTATTATAAAAATAAATAACGGCTACTTGAATATAAATCCGACAAAATGACTCGGACTAGAACTTGTGATACGTCGAAATAAATATTCATGATCCTCTAAATGAGATTAAATGAAATGAAATGCATTATCAATATAATAATATTGTATTATGAAAATGGCGGATATTACATCCTACCCCTTTTAGAAAAATTTCCGTCCTCGAAAATAAATGACATACCTCGATTGAAGAAATTCGGATAACGAGCTTGAAGTTCTTCTTCGCACTCCCAAGTAGCCTCATCTTTACTGTGGTTACGTCATTGGATTTAGACACCTTCTCTTTGTTCCTCAACTGCTGGACTGATCGGTCGAGAATCACTTATGTTTATTCTTCATAAATAAGATCTTTGTTCACCTCCACGGCGGTATAGTTGATGACGTGGCCGTGATCGTGGACATACTTCCTAAACAACGGTACATGAAAAATGTTGTACACGGCCGAAAGTTCTGGGGGTAAAGCCAAGTGGTAAGATAATTCTCCAATTCGTTCAAGAATTTTGAACGGTCCAATATATCTCGGCCTCAACTTGCTCCTTGGACCAAAACGAACAATTCTCTTGGTAGGAGATACCTTCAGGAATACCTTGTCGCCAACACAGAATTCGAGATCCTTCCTACGCTTGTCGGCATAGTACTTCTAACGATCCTGTGCTATCTTGATCCTCTCACGAATCTTATCCACCACACCAACTGTCTGTTCAATCATCTTGGGACCCAAGATTTTCCTTTCACCTACTTCGTCCCAATACAGTGGTGATCGACACTTCCTGTCGTATAAGGCTTCATACGTTGTCATACCGATCGTCGACTGCTAACTGTTGTTATAAGCAAATTCTACCAAAGGCAACAGTTGTTCCCAATTATTGCCCATGTCTAACACATATGCTCGCAACATATCCTCAAGAATCTGAATGGTCCTCTCAGACTGACCATCAGTCTGAGGATGAAAGGCCGTACTAAAATTCAACTGTGTTCCCAAAGCTTCTTGCAAAATTTCCCAAAAATGCAATGTGAAACGAGTATCCCTGTCAAATACTATAGAGACTGGCACTCCATGCAACTTAATAATCTCACTGATGTAAAGTTGAGCATACTGATCCATTCGGAAATTCATATTGACTGGGATGAAATGAGTTGACTTTGTGAGTCGGTCCACAACAACCCAAATAGCGTGGTTTCCGCTTTCTGTTCGAGGCAAACCTACCACAAATTCCATTGTAATATGTTCCCATTTCCATTCCGGAATATGAAGTGATTTAAGTAGTCCAAAGGGGTGTTGGTGTTCTGCCTTCACTTGTTGACAAACTATATACTTTCTGACAAAGTCTGCCACATCTCTGTTCAAACCTTCCCACCAAAATGTCCCCTTTGTAATATCCGCATTTTTCTTTCCCTTGTAATTGTATTTCCGGTGTAATTCTCGATTTTAGTGACCCTCGAGTATCCTTCAGTGTAACTTTTCCGTTATCTTTTGATCTGATTCTCGTAATTGTTGTGCGGAACCGCCGTTTCGGGGTTGCCGTGGATTCATTCTATGCTATGATGCGTTTTGAGGTGTTCCGTTTGACGTTTCGTTCATATTAGGTATTTTGGGTCGTTTATATTACGTATCTAGCGCACGCTAAATTTCTGTATAGCGCCGCGCTAGAAATCCATTAGTAGCGCACGCTACGTTTAATTAAATAGCGCACGCTAACGATTTAGCACGGGAGTGGCGGTTTAACTCCCGTGCCTCGGACTATCGGATTAGCGCACGCTATCTTGTCTAGCGCACGCTAATGCCGGGAGACTAGCGCCGCGTTAAGTTGTTGATGGCGCGCGCTAGTGTGACTTGTCAAGATCTTGGGCGGTTTACTCTTGAACTAAATCGGATGCTAGTTAGCGCACGCTAACGGTCGTGAGGTTTGGGCGGTTAGCTCTTGGACTCGGTGATGTTCGGGTAGCGCACGCTATTGGTCGATAGCGCGCTACCGAGAGGTTATTAGCGCACGCTACGCATGTATGGTAGCGCACGCTAACGGCCAAAACTCGGCTTCGGATCGGACACTAACGAGAGGGTTTGTAACCTATCCGTTAGCGCACGCTAACCTTGAGGTCTTAGCGTGCGCTAACACTCCTGGCTATATAAACCAGGGAGTTGGCCGAGATAATCACAGCTTTTCATTTCTCTCCTTCTTCCGCGGCCGAGCGACTCCAGAGGCGATTTGAGGCGATTTTCTTCTTCCAATCACTTGAGATTCTTGTGCTTGAGTTCGGTGTAAGACTAACATCATCCACTTGTGTTTCTCATCCTAAATCCAAGGTAATCTCTTAGAACCCTACTTTTGGATAATTTGGGGGTTTTGGGATTTTCTTCCGATCCGTTCCGTTTCGTTGATGGATTCATGATGAATATGATTAATCTTGTTGGTATTCTTGGTTTCCCTACGGATTCATGGTATATTTCGTGATTTTAACGGAATCGAGAGGGTTCGGTTGTGGTCCCCTCGTTGTTGTTTATATACGAATATACATGAATCGTAGGCGGGTTTTGGTGTATTCCATTTCCATAATCGTTTAGAAGTGGTTGTGATTGTGCTATTCAAATCGTTAGGTTCATTTTCGTCGGTTCCTCGCGGTCGTGCTTGATTCTCCGTTTCGTTCGTGTCATCATCTATTTAATCGAGGCAAGTATCCTTATGAACTTACAATCTTGACATAGTAGTTTTGTATGAGAAATTGTGTGTGTGTGTATGCTCACTACGGGTTAGACTCGACGGGGTCTCGGTAGGGTTCCACGAAGCTGTGGGACCGCGAGCTTGCTTTTAACCACTGTGGGTTAGATCCGACGGGGTCTCGGCAGGGATCCACGAAGCTGTGGGTCCGCGATTAATTGTGGTGCATTTTTACAAATGTGGTTTGATCATTGGCATTTCCGGAAATGAGTGTTTTGGAAACTATGATTTCTTGATGGCATGCATTACTATATGTGTAAGATGTAAAATGTTCATTTGGTTACTTGTACTAGCGTAATTGCTAACCCCTCTGGGGACCCGTTTTGGGGAAATTCGTTTTATGAATTTCAGGTCAGGTTCATCGAGACGAGCGGGCGCTGGACCAGTACACGGATGATGGTCGTGCGTGATGATGGTGCACGAGTGATGTTTTAGTGTCTTTTACCTTTTTGTCTTTTGTGGTTTTGAACTAATAGTTGTACTCGAGTACTTAAGGGGTTCTTGTTCGTTTGGATTGTATTGTTGCTTATTATGTTGTGTTGGATGATGATGTTATATTGACCAGGTTGAACGGGTGGATTGTTCATTTTGTGTCTTTATGACATGGTATTGTCTGTCGTTTATGTGAGTTGATGAGTATGATCTTTGTTCGGCTGGTGGGTCCCATATAGGGATTCACGGCGTAATATACCTCGAATATCTTGAGGGTGTTACGAGAAAATGGTATCGGAGCACTAGGTTTATGGATACCTAGGCTTGTCGGTTTATCGGGTCTTGTGGTTTTGTTATGCACATCATCGTCACGTTGCCATGATTAGGTACTACCGGTGTCCGTAAGTTTTCCTTCCTCTTCATTATTTCCTTGTATCGTACCTTTGATACTCGACTTGTGATTGTTCTTTTCTTGTCGATCCTCGTATGGCTTTTGCTACTTATTTAACTCAGTATGGATCTTTGGAAGAGGTCGTGGTCGCGGTCGTGGTCGTGGACGGCCCGGGGACGTGGGGCGGCCGGTGGGCGGCCACGTCACGATCTTGAGGCCAGCGATCGGCGACCGTCATAGCCATGCTTCTTCTCAGGAGCGTGCCGATCTTGGTATTGCGGCCGTTATGCAACAGATGGTGAATCAAATGGCGGCAATAGCTCAGGCGGTTCAGAACCCGGATCAGGCCCATGCTAATCGGGGCGGAGCGGACCGATGGCTCCAAGATGTCATCAAGATGCATCCTCCTTAGTTTTCGGGAGCTTCAGACCCGATTGGCTGGGAAGGGTGGATCAAGGAGATATCTAAGGTCTTCGTTGCCACTAACTGCCCCGAGGAACGTAGAGTCCCTATTGCTCAATACTTTCTCACGGGGGACGCTACGGATTGGTGGGAGGCCGTTGGGCCCAAAGACCATGCTGCTTCATGGGCTGAGTTTCAAGAGTTGATGGAGGCTGAATATTGCCCGTGGCCAGTCAGACAGGCTCGGGTACATGCTTTTTATGATGCTCAACCACGGGATATCCCAGTAGCTCAAGCCATTGCTGATTTTAACAAAGAGTTGGGTTATGTGAAGACCTAAGTTGTCGAGGAGAGTGACAAGATTTTCCATTTCTCCAGACGGATGAAGTTGCCGATTCGGGACTATATGTCGGGGCTCGTATGCACTACATTGAAGGATTATCAGAGTAGGGCCCTTGCTTATGATATGTCTGTGACGGCGAGTGAGGCGGCCCGCGAGAGTAAGAAGCAGAAGTCCGCTGGGAACTTTTCGGGCCACAAGAGTGGGGGTCAGCAGAGATCCCAATCTGCTAACTTCCCCGCCGGCGGTGGTCCAGCTCGTTCCGCTGGGGGTCCTCGTGAAACTACCAGTGCTCCTTTTCGTGATGTGAAGTGTTTCAATTGTGGTCGTACGGGCCACATCAGTCGTGTTTGTCCGAACCCTTTGCTGACGTGTAATCAGTGTGGCCAGTCGGGTCACAAAGCTGCTTTCTGTGCTGAGAGGGAGAAAATCCTTGGTGCCCGGGCTTCAATTCCAGCGCCTAGGGAACCAAGTGTGAATCAGGGATCGTTTGCTCCTCAATCTCCGCCGAGTGCTAGTCGGGGGAGAGGTCGGGGTCAGCCCTCAAGAGGGGGAGCTTCTAGTGTTGGCTCCGCCCACCCGCGTGTCTATGAGATGCGGAGAGCCGATGATCCAGCGGCTACCGTAGCGACAGGTACCGTTTATATTCTTTCTCATCCTGTCAGTGTGCTTTTCGATTACGTGCTACGCATTCGTTCATATCTCTGGATTGTGTGCGCCGTTTGAGTCTCGACCGTTTGATGCCTTGTGAGCCCTTCATCGTTAAGCTTCCTAGCGGTGATAGGATCGTTGGTGATCAGGAGGTTCGAGACTGTTCTGTGTTTATTTGTGAGAGGGCTTGGCCCTCTAATCTTATTGTTGTGGGTATTGAGGGTGAGGACTTAATTCTCGGGGATGATTGGCTCGAGCGGCATGGTGCAATCATGAACTACCGCACGAGAATCATCACCATGTTGGCCGATGATGGCAAGAGCACTCTTTCGCGGGCGAAAGAGGGGGAACAGAACTCGTTATTAACGCCTTGAAGGCGATGAAACTCCTGCGAAAGGGATGTATTGGTTATTGGTGCTATGCCTTGAAGGCGGAGAGTGGTGGAGTCGAGCTTTCGTCGATTCCAATCGTTAATGAATTTCCTGATGTTTTTCCTGACGAGTTACCGGGATTGCCACCGGATCGAGAGGTCGAGTTCACTATAGAGTTAGAGCCGGGTGCGGCTCCTATTTCGAAGGCACCCTATCGCATGGCACCTTCAGAGATGTCCGAGTTGAAGAAGCCGTTGAGTGAGCTTCTTGAGTCGGGGTATGTTCGACCGAGTGCCTCGCCTTGGGGCGCACCGGTCCTATTTGTGCGAAAGAAGGATGGTTCGCTACGTTTGTGTATCGACTATCGCGAACTAAACAAGGTGACCATCAAGAACAAGTATCCTTTGCCGAGAATTGATGACTTGTTCGATCGATTGCAGGGAGCTGCGGTATTCTCGAAAATTGATTTGAAATCGGGGTACTATCACCCGGTGAGAGAGTCGATGTGCCGAAACAAATTTTTCTGGACGAGGTACGGACATTATGAGTTCGTAGTCATGCCTTTCGGGTTAACTAATGCGCGGCGGTGTTCATCCAATTGATGAACAAAGTTTTTATCGAGTATTTGGATAAGTGTGTCGTCGTCTTTATCGACGATATTCTTATTTATTCGAGGAACGAGGAAGAGCATGCCCATCATTTGCGGATAGTATTAGACATTTTAAGGACCGAGCAACTCTATGCAAAGTTCTCGAAATGTGAGTTCTGGTGAAGGAAGTGATGTTTTTAGGTCACGTGATTTCGTGAGGGGGTTCGTGTGGATCCGCAGAAGATTGAAGCCGTATTGGATTGGGCACCGCCAAGAATGTGAAGGAGCTCCGTAGTTTCTTGGGTTTGGTGGCTACTACCGTAGGTTCGTAGAGGGTTTCGAAATCGGCCGGCCACTTACGCAGCTTGCTCCGTAAATCCGAGAAGTTCGTCTGCGGAATGACGAGAGGCGATCGAGTTTTGAGGAATCGAAGAAGCGTTTGACTTCAGCCCAGCTTTGGCGTTGCCATGTGGCAACGAGGGTTTTGCCGTTTATAGCGATGCTTGGTCGATCTTGGGTGTGTATTAATGCGACGGCAAGACCATTGCCTATGCGTCGAGACGCTTGAGGCCGTATGAGCCGAACTACCTACTCATGATTTGGAGTTAGCGGCTGCTTTTGCGCTCAAGATTTGGCGTCACTATCTTTTCGGCTCCACATGTCAGATTTTTACCGATCATAAAAGTCTGAAATACATATTTACTCAGCGAGAGTTAAATATGAGGCAGAGGAGGTGGTTAGAGTTGATTAAGGATTATGACCTCGAAATCCTTTATCATCCGGGCAAGGCGAACGTCGTGGCCGACGCCTTGAGTCGGAAACCAGTTGCGTTGCGAACGCTTGAGATCCTTACATCTCAGTCTGAGCTTCGGAGGGCCTTGATCGAGTTAGATGTTGAGGTCTCGTTGCCGGGAGCTGTCGGGCAACTTTGTGCTTTAGAGATTTCGTCATCCTTGATCGACGAAATTAAGCTGAAGCAATCAGAGGATCCGATGATTACTCAAATCCGAGAGAATGTTCTTAAGGGAAAGTCTCCTGGGTTTGTGATTCACGAGGATGGTATTTTGAGATTTCAGAGTCGGCTTTGTGTGCCGAACGACTCAGAGTTGAGACAGAATATTTTACGGGAGGCCCACGCTACACCTTATTCCGTTCATCCTGGTTCGAGTAAGATGTACAAGGACCTGAGAAGAAATTTCAGTGGAATGATATGAAGGATGAGGTCGCACGGTTTGTAGCGAGATGTTTGACTTGTCGCAGGTGTCAAAATCGAGCATCGGACCTACCGGATTATTGCGATCACTTCCGTTCGGAATGGAAATGGGAAGATATATCGATGGATTTCGTTACGAGTTTGCCGAGATCGAGGTCGGGCATGAATATGGTATGGGTGATTGTTGATCGTCTGACCAAGTCGGAACATTTTCTGGGCATCAAGGACACTTGGGGCCCGGAGAAGTTAGCTCGTGTGTTTATCGCGCAGATTGTGAGACTTCACGGTACTCCGAAGTCTATTGTTTCGGATCGTGACGGCCGTTTTGTATCGCACTTCTGGCAGGCGGTGCATAAGGCGTTGGGTACCCGGTTGCGTTTGAGTACCTCTTTTCATCCCCAGTCAGATGGACAGTCGGAACGCACTATCCAGGCGTTCGAGGACTTGTTGCGTGCCTGTGCTCTCGATTGGAGTAGTGACTGGGAGGAACATTTGCCGCTGATCGAATTCACGTACAACAACAGTTGGCACGCGTCGATTCGGATGGCACCGTATGAGGCACTTTACGGGCGGCGATGTCGATCACCGATTTGTTGGAATGAGGCGTCCGATTTGGTCGGGACCGAGCCGAATGTCGTTTTAGAGACGAGGCGGAAGATAGAGTTAATTCGGGAACAGATGTTGACTGCCCAGAGTCGACAGAAGTCGTATGCCGACGTCCGTCGTCGACCTTTGGAATTCGAGGTGGGAGACCATGTTTTGCTAAAGGTGTCGCCGACGAAGGGAGTTTTTCGTTTCGGGAAGAAAGGGAAGTTGAGTCCGAGATTTATCGGCCCCTTCGAGATCCTCGAGCGAGTAGGTGGGTTGGCATACCGTTTGGCGTTACCTCCGGCCTTGAGTCATGTTCATAGCGTTTCCATGTTTCCCGATTGAGGAAATATGTCCGGATCCTAGTCACATCATCGATTATGGAGAGATTGATGTCGCCGAAGATGTTACTTTCGAAGAGCGCCCTTTGAAGATTTTGGAGTATCGTGAGAAACGATTGAGGCATAAGACCATACCTTTGGTCAAGGTGCAGTGGTCGAGACACGGTGTCGAGGAGGCAACTTGGGAAACCGAGGATAGCATGCGTGCTAGGTACCCCGAGTTGTTTGTTCCTTAAGTTTCGGGACGAAACTTATTTTTAGAGGGGTAGAATGTAATATCCGCATTTTTCTTTCCCTTGTAATTGTATTTCCGGTGTAATTCTCGATTTTAGTGACCCTCGAGTATCCTTCAGTGTAACTTTTCCGTTATCTTTTGATCTGATTCTCGTAATTGTTGTGCGGAACCGCCGTTTCGGGGTTGCCGTGGATTCATTCTATGCTATGATGCGTTTTGAGGTGTTCCGTTTGACGTTTCGTTCATATTCCGGTATTTTGGGTCGTTTATATTCTGTATCTAGCGCACGCTAAATTTCCTGTATAGCGCACGCTAGAAATCCATTAGTAGCGCACGCTACGTTTAATTCGTAGCGCACGCTAACGATTCAGCACTGGGAGTGGCAGTTTAACTCCCAGGCCTCTGGACTATCGGATTAGCGCACGCTATCTTGTCTAGCGCACGCTAATGCCGGGAGACTAGCGCACGTTAAGTTGTTCAGTAGCGCGCGCTAGTGTGACTGTCCATTACTGGGCGGTTTACTACTGAACTCGATCAGATGCTAGTTAGCGCACGCTACGCTGGTGTGGTAGCGCACGCTAACGGGTCAGGTGAGGTTTGGGCAGTTGGCTACTGGACTCGGCTGATGTTCAGGTAGCGCACGCTATTGGTCGATAGCGCGCGCTACCGAGAGGTTATTAGCGCACGCTACGCATGTATGGTAGCGCACGCTAACGGCCAAAAACCTGGCTTCTGGACTGGGACGCTAACAGGAGGGTTTGTAACCCTATCCCGTTAGCGCACGCTAACCTTGAGGTCTTAGCGTGCGCTAACACTCCCTGGCTATATAAACCAGGGAGTTGACCGAGATAATCACAGTTTTTCATTTCTCTCCTTCTTCCGCGGCCGAGCGACTCCAGAGGCGATTTGAGGCGATTTTCTTCTTCCAATCACTTCAGAGATTCTTGTGCTTGAGTTCTGGGTGTAAGACTAACATCATCCACTTGTGTTTCTCATCCTAAATCCAAGGTAATCTCTTAGAACCCTACTTTTGGATAATTTGGGGGTTTTGGGATTTTCTTCCGATCCGTTCCGTTTCGTTGATGGATTCATGATGAATATGATTAATCTTGTTGGTATTCTTGGTTTCCCTACGGATTCATGGTATATTTCGTGATTTTAACGGAATCGAGAGGGTTCGGTTGTGGTCCGCCCTCGTTGTTGTTTATATACGAATATACATGAATCGTAGGCGGGTTTTCGGGTGTATTCCATTTCCATAATCGTTTAGAAGTGGTTGTGATTGTGCTATTCAAATCGTTAGGTTCATTTTCGTCGGTTCCTCGCGGTCGTGCTTGATTCTCCGTTTCGTTCGTGTCATCATCTATTTAATCGAGGCAAGTATCCTTATGAACTTACAATCTTGACATAGTAGTTTTGTATGAGAAATTGTGTGTGTGTGTATGCTCACTACGGGTTAGACTCGACGGGGTCTCGGTAGGGTTCCACGAAGCTGTGGGACCGCGAGCTTGCTTTTAACCACTGTGGGTTAGATCCGACGGGGTCTCGGCAGGGATCCACGAAGCTGTGGGTCCGCGGTTAATTGTGGTGCATTTTTACAAATGTGGTTTGATCATTGGCATTTCCGGAAATGAGTGTTTTGGAAACTATGATTTCTTGATGGCATGCATTACTATATGTGTAAGATGTAAAATGTTCATTTGGTTACTTGTACTAGCGTAATTGCTAACCCTCTGGGACCCGTTTGGGGAAATTCGTTTTATGAATTTGGTGTCGTTCATCGAGACGAGCTGCCGGACCAAGATACGGATGATGGTCGTGCGTGATGATGGTGCACGAGTGATGTTTTAGTGTCTTTTACCTTTTTGTCTTTTGTGGTTTTGAACTAATAGTTGTACTCGAGTACTTAAGGGGTTCTTGTTCGTTTGGATTGTATTGTTGCTTATTATGTTGTGTTGGATGATGATGTTATATTGACCGGTTGAACCGGGTGGATTGTTCTGTTTTGTGTCTTTATGACATGGTATTGTCCTGTCGTTTATGTGAGTTGATGAGTATGATGCTGTTCAGCCTGGTGGGTCCCATATAGGGATTCACGGCGCTGTAATATACCTCGAATATCTTGAGGGTGTTACACCCTTAAGGTCTTGGTACATCTTTGTAATTCGAGGGTGTGCTGTATACGGAGTATTATGTGCCTCTTTCAATATTGCTTCTCTCAGCTTAACAACATTGAGCATACAAATCCACCCTTCATAGTACATTGTGCCATCATCGGACACGCTGAATCCCTTATCCTCGCTTTCTTGTTGAAAATGGCGGATATTACAACCACCTTAAAGGACTATCAGAGTAGAGCTCTTGCTTATGATATGTCCTTGATGGCCAGTGAGGCGGCTCTAGAAAGTAAGAAATAGAAATCCATCGGCAGCTTTTCGGGTCAAAAGGGCGGAGTTCAGCAGAAGTCTCAGTCTGCTAATTTTCCTGCGGGCGGTTTGGCTCGTTTTTCTGGGGATTTTCGGGGTACCTCCTGTAACACCCCCAAAATCATCCGGGATATTACCGCGCCGTGGGCCCCGCGCCGGAACCCACCAGGCTAAAAACCATTTACAAAACGTTTATAAAAATGCCAAGAGGCCAATGACGGTAAATATTTAAATACTCAAATATTTTCAAAAACATAGATCTCAAACATCGTCATAAAATACCATTTGAAAATACAAGGTGAAATGCCAAATCTCGACAGTTCAAAATATACGTTAAGCCACCACTTAAACGTACCGATAAAATAGTTTAGGAAAAGGTTTAACGAAATAACCCAAGTTCGCAAAATGCCAAAAAGGCCCTTTTAAAATATACACACGCAGCGGATAAAGATACTGAAAAGCCATTTTGAAATATACACACGCAGCGGATAAATGCAGTTCAAAATACACATTTGTAGCGGAATAAACAACCAGAAATAAATACTCAATACTCAAAAATATGCCACAGCCAGTATCACCCGGGAAGCTCACCCCTTCACGACTGCTACTAGCTCGATCTCCGAGTACCTAAAAATAAAGCCCACGACAGGGTCAGCCACAATACTCAACAATGATATCGATCACATCAACATAAATAATTACATACCAATGTAATAATATAGTAAGAATACTACCAAAGTAATCTTACCGCCATAACCTTACCAACCATGGCAATTCATAACAAATGAATCCTTACCATAATCCATATTTCGCATTCTCAAATGACGAAATGAACTCAACAACAATTATCTGTACTGTATTCCAAAAATACCAATAATCCTCAAACATCATCAAAACTCATAAGTGCGGAGTAATCCAATCTGTGCCAAATCCTGTCCGTCGGATTACACAATCAAATCTCAACATGTATACACCAATAATACACAACATATCTGTAGATCAACTACCACATGATAATGATAACAAATCCTGAAACATCGACGTACAGTCCAAATGCTCATACGATCAATAACAATGATCAACCAATACATCACTGAGAATATCATCGACATGATAACTCCAACACGATCAATAAAGGATCAATGATAACTGAGAGTACCCTCAACATGGTAAACTCCCAACACGATCAACAAAGATCAATAATAACCGAGGATACCCTCAACAAGTTAAACTCCAAATGATCAACAAAGGACCAACAATAATTGAGAATACCACCAACAAGGTAAACTCCAAATGATCAACAAAGGACCAACAATAATTGAGAATACCACCAATACAATAAGCCCTGGGATCATCATCCCTCAGCGAAATAATCAATATCGACACGATAACTATCCTCGATATCCGATATTCTATATCCTTGACGAACGATATCTCACGTCTTCCTTGAACATAATTAAATCATATACATTATGATTTAATCCAAACTAGAGCACGATATACAAACCATCATCCCGATAATTTACATTTCTAACAACATTGCTATATGAATTATAAATGAAATGAAAACGAAACCATTCATCAAATATTATAAACTGAACAAGTATAAACTTGCCTCGATACTGATACCACGAAGCCGTTACCAAAATCCATTGCCTTAGTATACGAGATCCTCAGCCCCGACCAAAATCAATCTACGAACTCTTTAGCCTCAACCGCAACACAACGGTCATAATCCACGATCAAAACATATCAACCTATTGCAATAACCGATTAACACACATTCGATAAAAATCAATAACCGACATACCCAACCAACAAACTCAACGGTTCGACGAAACCTCGATCATATACATAAAACCAACTAATCCAACTCAACAAATACGAACTCATATCCACAATACAATCCGTAACTCGATGATCACAAATAACAATCAATAACCGATCAACAAACACAACGGTTCTACAATATCCCGATTAAATACAAATCCAAACAATCCAAACCAAATTAATCACGAATTCAAAACCACAATACGATTCCACAATCCGAAGATCATATCAATAATCAATTTAACCAAGTCTAAGCATTACTGATTCCATATTCAATCTTAAATACGATTACAAGTTTCCTCCTTGTATAATCATAATATAAACCAATTACCGATTATCATCATCAATCCGGACGATCCGATTAATTCAACATTATAGATAATCATATTCCAAGAGTTTCAAATATTTCCATTATCCGAATTGAACATTTGTTCAATACGTATGAATTCTCAAACTCAAAAGTGAATCATAATCTTATCAAACCCGAAACCATATTCGTATTCCTATACGAATATTGTTCCAAAACACATAACTTAGTTCTAGATATGAATATTCCATATTCATATCCATATCCAAAACACCAACATCACTTAAACATATTCATCAATTCATATAATCCATGAGTTCCTTAAGAACACAATTTATTCCGAAATCACATTCAAAATCTCCAAACGACATAATCCGATGTGTTCTAACATCTAAACAATCCTTATTCACAATTCAAGGTGTATATAATCATGTTCTTCAACATATATACTTCTCACAACATCATGAATCGCAACAAACCACCAAGAACATCGAGAATACTACGATTCCATAAACATAACAACATAATCGAATCATTTGATCACCAATTCATTATCTCCCCTTAACAAAATTCTCGCAAATACCAAGAATCATCACAACAATATCAATTCAACCATCATTCATATGAAACGCGTAGAATTTTTCAAGTTCTACACATTGAGACATTTCATCGAACACTTTGAAGGCATAGTCCAATTTAATCGATTATTAAAGAAATACTCGAATTCGTTCCACAAAACCTCAAGGATAATGAATGATTACGAGAATACAATCAAGTTCTATCAATAATCTGAATCAAAACGAAGCAAATCGGCCAAAACACCAAGAAACCTCAAGAATATCCAAAAACCAAAAGTTTAGGTGTTCTTACCTTCGATCCGGGTGGAAGATGATGTTAATCCATGATTCCAACTTCCAAAACATGTTGTTATAAGTTGATTATACTCAAAACCATCCATTTTACTGAAGAAATCGCGAAGAAACGAAGAGAAAACATGAAAATGGCCGGATGACTCGGTCCAGGCCTTTAAATAGGCGGGACCTGTCGGACCATTACGTACGTAACCGGCGGGTCCTTACATACGTAGCCGGCCGTGGCCTACCCTTCTGCCCGATTAGCGGCGGCCTTACGTACGTAACCGGTACCGCCATGCGTCGTAATCGGCCCTACGGCCGTAGAAGCCCGCGGCTTAATGCGTTATCGGCCAGTCCTAGCCCCCAGCGAGTCACTGCCGACCGCGATCGGCCATCCTTGCGAGTCACTGCCGACCATGCTCGGCCACTACAGGTCCTCTCGGCCATGACTCGGCCAGCCGCCCCGTAACGTACGTAACACTTATTCTGTTGCGTACGTAATACGTACGTTGACTTGTTATAGTATAATACTCGTATTACGTACGTAATACACCCTGTATAATGTACGTAACTCCATCCGTTGACTCACCTGTCCACATCTGCGCCGAAAACCGCCGACCACGGTCCCCAACTGTCCGATTCCTCTTGTTACGTACGTTATGTACACTATATAACGTACGTAAGCTAACACATTTTACGTACGTAAGCTCCAAGGCTTAACGTACGTAATGGCTTTTATACTTAGCCAAAAATTCAACTGTTCCTGTCTGACGTCTCGACATACTGGATACAAACATACGGCATACTGAATACACATACTGAATCCAAAAATATTCTCATACGATATACCTGATATCCAAATCAGTTCAATCTGATACAACATATCCTCAATATAACTGTCAATCAAAACGATAATGACACCGGTATAACTGTCTCGGTTCTCAATTTATTTTATCCATACTGTATAGATACCAAACTATACAGTATATCTCAGGTAAAATAACGCGAAAAATTTATACTGAAAATTCGGGTATTACATACTACCCCCCTTAAAATAAGTTTCGTCCTCGAAACTTGCGACCTGTCACCAACAACAGATAAATCGAAAATTTTCCAACTCATCACAAAAAACAATCAAGCGTCGCCACAAGCGAAATAACCCAAACCAATATACTTACAGGTGCGTGAAGCCGATGATCTCCCGTGATACTAGCACACGACTCCCACACGAAGTCTCAATACAACCAACATACACCAATATCACAAATAGCAATTTGAAAAGATCTCAAAAATTTTGGAAACTCCAAAAATCGATTTGACTCAAAATTCAGAAAAAATCATTTTCAAAAGCCACGCTACTACCGTACCGGTAGAGCCACATAACACACGCCTGGGTTTCACAAGACCCAAGCTCCGATACCATCTTCTGTAACACCCCCAAAATCATCCGGGATATTACAGCGCCGTGGGCCCCGCGCCAGAACCCACCAGGCTAAAAACCATTTACAAAATATTTAAAAAAATGCCAAAAGGCCAATGACGGTAAATATTTAAATACTCAAATATTTTCAAAAACATAGATCTCAAACATCGTCATAAAATACCATTTGAAAATACAAGGCGAAATGCCAAATCTCGACAGTTCAAAATGTACGTTAAGCCACCACTTAAACGTACCGATAAAATAGTTTAGGAAAAGGTTTAACGAAATAACCCAAGTTCGCAAAATGCCAAAAAGGCCCTTTTAAAATACACACACGCAGCGGATAAAGATACTGAAAAGCCATTTTGAAATATACACACGCAGCGGATAAATGCAGTTCAAAATACACATTTGCAGCGGAATAAACAACCAGAAATAAATACTCAATACTAAAAAACATGCCACAGCCAGTATCACCCGAGAAGCTCACCCCTTCACGACCGCTACTAGCTCGATCTCCGAGTACCTAAAAATAAAGCCCACGATGGGGTCAGCCACAATACTCAACAATGATATCGATGACATCAACATAAATAATTACATACCAATGTAATAATATAGTAAGAATACTACCAAAGTAATCTTACCGCCATAACCTTACCAACCATGGCAATTCATAACAAATGAATCCTTACCATAATCCATATTTCGCATTCTCAAATGACGAAATGAACTCAACAACAATTATATGTACTGTATTCCAAAAATACCAATAATCCTCAAACATCATCAAAACTCATAAGTGCGGAGTAATCCAATCTGTGCCAAATCCTGTCCGTCGGATTACACAATCAAATCTCAACATGTATACACCAATAATACACAACATATCTGTAGATCAACTACCACATGATAATGATAACAAATCCTGAAACATCGACGTACAGTCCAAATGCTCATACGATCAATAACAATGATCAACCAATACATCACTGAGAATATCATCGACATGATAACTCCAATACGACCAATAAAGGATTAATGATAACTGAGAGTACCCTCAACATGGTAAACTCCCAACACGATCAACAAAGATCAATAATAACCGAGGATACCCTCAACAAGGTAAACTCCAAATGATCAACAAAGAACCAACAATAATCGAGAATACCATCAACAAGGTAAACTCCAAATGATCAACAATAATGGATCTCAAAGAAATAACCCATTATCGAACATACCCCTCGGGCGTATGAACGATTAATCACAAAACGTCGAACACATCCAAACATTTAAATGGACTATGAACGACCAAAATTGTACGGCTCAAAGATGGACATCACAGTACGCCCGATCCGGAAATGTGTCCGTGCACATGTCCGCCCCGTATACGGAATCCAGAATATACGTCGGATAATGTACCTAATTAGCCTCACGAAACTATGTCTCGTGTGCACAGTCCAATACGGAAATAATATTCACGCATGACTATATATGTGCCTGGCTAAAAATCCTACACAATAACCAATCGGAACGCAGATATGATTCCAGATATGTCACGATGCAACATGACAACGAAACTCAAAGAATCACATATCCAATAAGGATCAAAAGACTCACTGAAGTGAACAAAGGCAAGCTGACAAAGAAAAGTCTACACGACTAATCATTATCCAAAACAACAATCCTGGGATCATCATCCCCGACAAATGATCAACACGATCAACGATCTCAATACAATAAGCCCTGGGATCATCATCCCTCAGCGAAATAATCAATATCGACACGATAACTATCCTCGATATCCGATATTCTATATCCTTGACGAACGATAACTCACGTCTTCCTTGAACATAATTAAATCATATACATTATGATTTAATCCAAACTAGAGCACGATATACAAACCATCATCCCGATAATTTACATTTCTAACAACATTGCTATATGAATTATAAATGAAATGAAAACGAAACCATTCATCAAATATTATAAACTGAACAAGTATAAACTTGCCTCGATACCGATACCACGAAGCCGTTACCAAAATCCATTGCCTTAGTATACGAGCTCCTCAGCCCCAACCAAAATCAATCTACGAACTCTTTAGCCTCAACCGCAACACAACGGTCATAATCCACGATCAAAACATATCAACATATTGCAATAACCGATTAACACACATTCGATAAAAATCAATAACTGACATACCCAACCAACAAACTCAACGGTTCGACGAAACCTCGATCATATACATAAAACCAACTAATCCAACTCAACAAATACGAACTCATATCCATAATACAATCCGTAACTCAATGATCACAAATAACAATCAATAACCGATCAACAAACACAACGGTTCTACAAAATCCCGATTAAATACAAATCCAAACAATCCAAACCAAATTAATCAC
This sequence comes from Orobanche coerulescens, assembly GCA_033398695.1. Taxonomy (NCBI): domain Eukaryota; kingdom Viridiplantae; phylum Streptophyta; class Magnoliopsida; order Lamiales; family Orobanchaceae; genus Orobanche; species Orobanche coerulescens. The sequence continues at coordinate 114,684,385 of CM065807.1, read as the reverse complement.
GAATTCAAAACCACAATACTCGTCCCAGGAATAGGTAGGTTTGGGGTGACCCCAACAGTGATCGTGCCTAGTTTTATGAATTGATTGTCCCATTGAACCTAGATCTTGGGATCTCCAGTCAGCATAGGTTGGGTAATCCGAAGATCATATCAATAATCAATTTAACCAAGTCTAAGCATTACCGATTCCATATTCAATCTTAAATACGATTACAAGTTTCCTCCTTGTATAATCATAATATAAACCAATTACCGATTATCATCATCAATCCGGACGATCCGATTAATTCAACATTATAGATAATCATATTCCAAGAGTTTCAAATATTTCCATTATCCGAATTGAACACTTGTTCAATACGTATGAATTCTCAAACTCAAAAGTGAATCATAATCTTATCAAACCCGAAACCATATTCGTATTCCTATACGAATATTGTTCCAAAACACATAACTTAGTTCTAGATATGAATATTCCATATTCATATCCATATCCAAAACACCAACATCACTTAAACATATTCATCAATTCATATAATCCAAGAGTTCCTTAAGAACACAACTTATTCCGAAATCACATTCAAAATCTCCAAACGACATAATCCGATGTGTTCTAACATCTAAACAATCCTTATTCATAATTCAAGGTGTATATAATCATGTTCTTCAACATATATACTTCTCATAACATCATGAATCGCAACAAACCACCAAGAACATCGAGAATACTACGATTCCATAATCATAACAACATAATCAAATCATTTGATCACCAATTCATTATCTTCACTTAACAAAATTCTCGCAAATACCAAGAATCATCACAACAATATCAATTCAACCATCATTCATACGAAAACGCGTAGAATTTTGCAAGTTCTACTCATTGAGACATTTCATCGAACACTTTGAAGGCATAGTCCAATTTAATCGATTATTAAAGAAATACTCGAATTCGTTCCACAAAACCTCAAGGATAATGAATGATTACGAGAATACAATCAAGTTCTATCAATAATCTGAATCAAAACGAAGCAAATCGGCCAAAACACCAAGAAACCTCAAGAATATCCAAAAACCAAAAGTTTAGGTGTTCTTACCTTCGATCCGGGTGGAAGATGATGTTAATCCATGATTCCAACTTCCAAAACATGTTGTTATAAGTTGATTATACTCAAAACCATCCATTTTACTGAAGAAATCGCGAAGAAACGAAGAGAAAACATGAAAATGGCCGGATGACTCGGTCAGTGCCTTTAAATAAAGGGACTGCCGGACCATTACGTACGTAACCGGCGGGTCCTAACATACGTAGCCGGCCGTGGCCTACCCTTCTGCCCTTACGTACGTAATCGGCGGTGCTTACGTAATCGGCCCTTACGGCCAGAATCGCCACACCTTACGACGCGTTATCGGCCAGTCCTAGCCCCCAGCGAGTCACTGCCGACCGCAATCGGCCATCCTTGCGAGTCACTGCCGACCATGCTCGTCCACTACAGGTCCTCTCGGCCACGACTCATCCAGCCGCCCCGTAACGTATGTAACACTTATTCCGTTGCGTACGTAATATGTACGTTGACTTGCTACAGTAAAATACTCGTATTACGTACGTAATATACCCTGTATAACGTACATAACTCCATCCGTTGACTCACCTGTCCACATCTACGCCGAAAGCCGCCGACCACGGGCCCCAACTGTCCGATTCCTCTTGTTACGTATGTTATGTACACTATATAACGTACGTAAGCTAACACATTTTACGTACGTAAGCTCCAAGGCTTAACGTACGTAATGGCTTTTATACTTAGCCAAAAATTCAATTGTTCCTGTCCGACGTCTCGACTTACTGGATACAAACATACGGCATCTTGAATACACATACTGAATCCAAAAATATTCTCATACGATATACCTGATATCCAAATCAGTTCAATCTGATACAACATATCCTCAATATAACTGTCAATCAAAATGATAATCACACCAGTATAACTATCTCGGTTCTCAATTTATTTTATCCATACTGTATAGATAGCAAACTATACAGTATATCTCAGATAAAATAATGCGAAAAATTTATACTGAAAATTCGGGTATTACATACTACCCCCCTTAAAATAAGTTTCGTCCTCGAAACTTGCGACCTGTCACCAACAACAGATAAATCCAAAATTTTCCAACTCATCACAAAAAACAATCAAGCATCGCCACAAGCGAAATAACCTAAACTAATATATACTTACAGGTTCGTGAAGTCGATGATCTCCCGTGATACTAGCACACGACTCCCACACGAAGTCTCAATACAACCAACAGACACCAATATCACAAATAGCAATTTGAAAAGATCTCAAAAATTTTAGAAACTCCAAAAATCAATTTGACTCAAAAGTCAGAAAAACTCATTTTCAAAAGCCACGCTACTACCGTACCGGTAGAGCCACATAACACACACGCCTGGGTTTCACAAGACCCAAGCTCCGATACCATCTTCTGTAACACCCCCAAAATCATCCGGGATATTACAGCGCCGTGGGCCCCGCGCCGGAACCCACCAGGCTAAAAACCATTTACAAAACGTTTAAAAAAATGCCAAAAGGCCAATGACGGTAAATATTTAAATACTCAAATATTTTCAAAAACATAGATCTCAAACATCGTCATAAAATACCATTTGAAAATACAAGGCGAAATGCCAAATCTCGACAGTTCAAAATGTACGTTAAGCCACCACTTAAACGTACCGATAAAATAGTTTAGGAAAAGGTTTAACGAAATAACCCAAGTTCGCAAAATGCCAAAAAGGCCCTTTTAAAATACACACACGCAGCGGATAAAGATACTGAAAAGCCATTTTGAAATATACACACGCAGCGGATAAATGCAGTTCAAAATACACATTTGCAGCGGAATAAACAACCAGAAATAAATACTCAATACTCAAAAACATGCCACAGCCAGTATCACCCGAGAAGCTCACCCCTTCACGACCGCTACTAGCTCGATCTCCGAGTACCTAAAAATAAAGCCCACGACGGGGTCAGCCACAATACTCAACAATGATATCGATGACATCAACATAAATAATTACATACCAATGTAATAATATAGTAAGAATACTACCAAAGTAATCTTACCGCCATAACCTTACCAACCATGGCAATTCATAACAAATGAATCCTTACCATAATCCATATTTCGCATTCTCAAATGACGAAATGAACTCAACAACAATTATCTGTACTGTATTCCAAAAATACCAATAATCCTCAAACATCATCAAAACTCATAAGTGCGGAGTAATCCAATTTGTGCCAAATCCTGTCGGTCGGATTACACAATCAAATCTCAACATGTATACACCAATAATACACAACATATCTGTAGATCAACTACCACATGATAATGATAACAAATCCTGAAACATCGACGTACAGTCCAAATGCTCATACGATCAATAACAATGATCAACCAATACATCACTGAGAATATCATCGACATGATAACTCCAATACGACCAATAAAGGATCAATGATAACCGAGAGTACCCTCAACATGGTAAACTCCCAACACGATCAACAAAGATCAATAATAACCGAGGATACCCTCAACAAGGTAAACTCCAAATGATCAACAAAGAACCAACAATAATCGAGAATACCATCAACAAGGTAAACTCCAAATGATCAACAATAATGGATCTCAAAGAAATAACTTCGACTGTCGAACATACCCCTCGGGCGTATGAACGATTAATCACAAAACGTCGAACACATCCAAACATTTAAATGGACTATGAACGACCAAAATTGTACGGCTCAAATATGGACATCACAGTACGCCCGATCCGGAAATGTGTCTCTGCACATGTGACACGCTTTTAGTGTAACTATCGCAAGTGCACGATATCGTATCAAGTAGTAAAGTGGACTTTTTGAGTCCGGTTTATCGATCCCACAAGGAAGTTTGGTTATAATTTGAATTATACACTATTAGTCTATTTTTATAGATACTTAAGATGAGTGAAACACACAATTAAAAATTTGGTTTAATAATTACAAAGAAATTGCAATAATAGTTCTAATGTTATAAGGAAATAAAAAGATAGCAATAATAATAGATTGATTATCGATAAAATGAAATAGTTGGGATTACAAACTTAGTTCGTTATTAGTTATAAAAGATGTATTGGAGATCATAAGATGAATTTACTTATTATGTTGTGTAGATTCGATTTTCCTTAAAAAGACGGTTTCTCTTTCGAACTATAAAACGTCCCTTACATATTGAATCAATCCACTATATTTCTATGTTGATTGGCTTCAATACATAGCATTAGGATTTATGAAAATAACTCAAAGAATCATCTAAGGACTAGGGGTATATTTCTATCCCCTAGAACAACTTAGAGTGAAGATCATTTGATCTAATCAAACATATTTTCTTTCGAAACATATGAAGACCATAAATATCTTCATTTATTGGCCAAATAAATAAAGATTGTTAAAACAATGAAAATCACACACAATAATAAGTAATTCACAATAGATCTTTTATACAAACATAAATAACATGACTAACCTTGTTTATAATCCCAACTTAAGGAACTTAGCCCATAAAGGGTTTATTACACATATTACAAGCTTGTGTGGTCATTATTAGTTGAATCAAGAGAAAGAATTGATCCTAACTCCCTTAATAGATAAAGGAGATAGAAGCAATAAACTCTCTGAACAACATATACTATACCACACTTACAAAGATCACTCAAGAACACAAGTGTGTTCTTCACACAAAAAGAAAAGTTTACAAAAAATGGAAAATTATAAGATGAATGATTCATGATGATGGATCTAAGGGGTCTATTTATACACCTAAAGTCATCTAATAGCTCCAAAATTCCAGCATTATTACAATAGATCGGATCAATGCCAGCCATCCCCTCAATAATAGACCAAAAGTATAAAAAATTATACAATGATCAAAAATCTGCCAAGAGTTACGGCCGTAACATTGAGGAGTTACGGCCGTAACTTGGATGACTTACGGCCGTAACATTGAGTAGTTACGGCCGTAACATGGCTACGTTTTTCTGGATTTGTGAGTTACGCCCGTATGTTATGATGTTACGCCCGTATGGAGTTTCAGACTTCATTTTCAGCCCAGAAATTTTTGACTTTTGCGTTTTCGCCCCAAATCTTCTTCAGATGATAACTTTTGATATATAACTCAGATTTTGAATCCGGAAAGACTGCCGAACTTATCTCGGAAAGCCCTACAACATGAATACATAAAAATTCAACAAAGAGAATATTTTATAAACATGTTATTTCTTGAGTAAATCAGTAATTCAATCCGATTAAGACTAGATTTACATCTTTATCCGATAAAAATAAAATTATTAAAAACTAATTAATTAAAAGCAAGAAACGAGTAGACTAGCTCAATTATGGGTGAAATTTATCGATACAAATCATGGATAAGTGTATAAAACTGACACTTATCAACATGTCCGCCCCGTATACGGAATCCAGAATATACGTGGGATAATGTACCTAATTAGCCTCACGAAACTACGTCTCGTGTGCACAGTCCAATACGGAAATAATATTCACGCATGACTATATATGTGCATGGCAAAAAATCCTACACAATGTAATACCCGAGATTTCTGATATGTATTTGGAACTTGTGATATTGTAATCGTTGTACTTGATCTGAGTATTATTCTCCGTATTTCATAATCCGATGTTGTCGAGCGTATGATTTCATGTATGTGATTTAAAAATTGTAATTATGCGCATGTAGCGCACGCTATCGGCTATGTGTAGCGCACGCTAACATGGATTCATAGCGCACGCTACAAAGGAACATTAGCGCACGCTATGCGTGGTCAATTTGATTGAGACGTGCGGTAGGTGAGATCTGGCCGGGGACCCCTGTCGGATTGTGTCGGGATGAACCTGGACGGCTTTCGGGAAAAGCCGAGTCAACGCCTTAGCGCACGCTACAGGTATGTGCATAGCGCACGCTAAGTGCTGAGTACAGTTAAGTCAGTGAGCCGTTAGCGCACGCTACGAGCAGGGACTAGCGCGCGCTAATAGCCATTTCTTATAAATAGGACAACATCCTATTCGTGATTTCAGTTCTTTCTTCTCCCATACCTGAATTCTTACACTTAGAACATAACTTCCTTCAACCTAAACACTTCATATCAACATCCTAGCTCGTGATTGAAGGTCGTATATCGTTGGAGATTGGTGTTCAAGCCTTCGGTGTTGGATTGCTTCGATTTCCTCCGTGTTCTTCACTACTTTGAGGTAGGTGATTCTTCACCGATATTAGTAATGTTCTTAAGGACGTTTGATCATGTTTTGATAGCCAGTTATTTCGTTTATAATCGGTCATCACATGTTAGAAGGATACTTTTGACATATCGGCACTATATATCGTATGAACCCTTGAACCTTTTTAGTAATTGGACTCCTAGCATTTTCAAACCGATTTGTGATCAGTAGATGGAGATTTTCAAGTTCTTATGCGTTTATATAGAAGGATCGTACGTTTTGAGACTTATATCGGATTGAACTCAGAATATACCTTGAAGATCTAAGATGAACTATGGTGTTGTGATGATTATACGTATCTTTGCATCGCATGGTCATTTAGTACGTATAGAACATTCACAAACCTTATTAGCATGATATGCTCGAGGATGACTGGTTTTATCACCATAGAATTTATGAGTTCATCATCATTCAATCCAGTTTTCTGTCTGTAGTAATCTGCCATGCAAGGTTAGCGCACACTAACATACGTAAGTTAACGTGCGCTATCGGGGTTAAGTTAACGCACGATACGTACGTAACGTACGTTATGATGTCAGCCGAGTCAAACTGTCAGTCCGTGGCTAGCGTATGCTAGGCTTATACGATAGCGTACGCTAACAGGCAGGCTTAGCGCACGTTACGTAGAGTACGTAGCGCAGGCTAAGCAGTCCAGGCAGATTGTTTATTTTGAGCTTTTGGGCCGTAGACCGAATTGTTAGGCCATCGTTCGACTTGAGATGATTTGTATATCATTCCTTTTGTTAAGGTTCGAGCTTGCTACGTTGATCGAAGGAGGCGGCCTTCGAGTGTGTTGAGATCATTGAAGTATTTCGTTCTTGCCATCTTCGAGGCAAGTATCGTAATATGTTAATATTGGTATCTTGAGCATGCGTGTGATTATTCATGTTGTTGAACATGAGATTTATTTCATTGAATTGTCATGATATTCGTTATCTAGTGTTTGTATGTTCATGTTGATGAACATAATGATTTGGCATATGTGTATGCATGAGTTGTGTTTGTGTACGTTGTACGATCTATGCTGGAGGCGCTGGATCGGATGTCCACCTCGTGTTGGTCCGACGGGATCATCTTGGGATCTAGGCTGAGGGCACTGGATCATTGGACGGGTTATTTCCACCTCGTGTTGGTCCGACGGGATCATCTTGGGATCTATACTGAGGGCGCTGGATCATTGGAATACCCATGCTGTGTTAATGGAATCTTGTGGATTCGCATTGTCGGATTCCAGTAGCGGAAGTCCGTGTGGTGTATCTTGTTATGTATTGTTGATGCATATTCGAATTGTTTAATATGATACTTGTACTAGCATCGTTTTGCTAACCCCTTCGGGGGTGGACATTTGTTTTGATGTTCAGGTAGCCGAGGAGCAGGGAAACAGCCACAGTACCGACGTGACGACGAAGGGGTTAAGTGATGTTTGTTGTTGTTGGTGATTTGTTTTCTTGTTTTGAGTTCAGTACTCGAGTACGCGTGTCGTATTAAGTTATTTCGATATGGTTGTATAAATTACTCGTTGAAACAGTTTTTTTCGGTTTTGCTAACTTGAATTTCCGATGATGATGTCTTATATTTACCTTTCTTTTAAATTAGCCTTGTAAATCCTTACTTAAAGGGTTTACGGCGCTGTAATTATTCCGAATATCTCGGGGTGTTACAGAATATGGTATCGGAGCTAAGATTTATGGATATCTTGGCAGTCGGGTTTTAAGTTGGGTCTGTTTACGTTATTGATTTACGAGTCGTTCGTAACATCACTGTTCAGCCAAAAGTCGTCATGTGGACCGTGGTTGTAAGTCTCCTAATCTCTTATACTAACGTTTTACTTAATTACTGTTTTGTGAGTATTGACGGACTTTATTTCGAAAACTTTGTCCTGGATATTGAGGAATTGTGTTTACAGTATGTTGAGAGGAGGACGTGGACGCGGACGCGGTCGTGGACGCGGACGGGGTAACATGAGACAGGAGGATTCCGCAACTACCCCGGAATTATCAGCTAGTCGAACCGATTCCCATTCTGGAGGGCAGCAAGGATCAGCGAATGACGACGCAAATCCTAACATGCCGGGAGTGCTTCAACAGGTGGTGGCGCAGATAAACCAGTTCGCCCAGGTAGTCGACCGCATGCAGACGGCGATGGGACAGCAGCACCACGAGGATAACCGGGGAGACAGATGGCTTGCTGAGGTGGTCAAATTGCACCCGCCAAAATTTGACGGATCTGCTGAGACACTTACTTGGGATCATTGGCTTAAGGAGTTAGAGAAGATATTCGCGGGTCTTAACTGTCCCGAGGACCGGAAGGTGCCCATTGCCCAGTATTTTCGGACTGGGGAGGCCTTTGATTGGTGGGAAGCTATTCGACCCGAGGATCATAATGCGGACTGGACGGAATTCAAATTAATGATGGAAGCACAGTATTGTCCTCGTCCATTTAGAGAGGCAAAGATCCGAGAGTTTTTCTCACCACAGAGTTCGGAAGCATCTGTGACAGATGTAATCAAAACTTTTAACCATCAGCTGACTTGTGTGCGACACTTGGTCAGAATGGAGGCAGAAAAGATTTTTCATTTCGATATGCGGATGAAGCCGGAGATTCAGCAATACATGTCCGGATTCGAGTGTACTACGTTGCGACAGTATCAAGACAAAGAGCTGGCCTACGACATGAAAGAGGCGGCAGTGGAGAAATTAGTGGAGGCGAAGAAGCAGAAGGTGACCGGCAACATTTCAGAAAACAAGAGTGGTGGGCCCCGCAAGGTCCAGTCTTCCTTTTATTCGGCTAGGAAACCTCCACAACCTTCTAGGGGTGGAAAGAAGTTCCGGACAACATCAGCGGTTTCGGACGCATCCAGGAAATGCTACAACTGTGGTCGAGCAGGGCATATTCGACGTGATTGCCCCGCGTCTTCTGTGACTTGTTACGATTGTGGACAAGAAGGGCACCGTGCAACCTTCTGTGGAGTTGCTACTAGTTCTTTTGGTACTCGCACTCCAGCGCCAGTTCCGAAGGAGACAAGTGTGAACCAGACGCAGCAGAGTGGATTTCAGCAGTAGAACGTCGGGAAGAGAGAGACATCCAGTGCTGGGTCCGTTCCTCTGCGCCTGTACGAGATGAGGACATCTGACGATCAGAACACTGCTGTTGCATCAGGTACGATTCAGATCCTTTTGCAACCAGTTAGTGTTTTATTCGATTCCGGAGCTACACATTCTTTTGTATCATTGAACTGTGTAAATCGTTTAAAAATCTCGTGCTTATCTGATTGTGAACCATATGTTGTGGGTTTGCCGAGTGGAGAGAGAATTGTGGGAACCCTAGAGGCTAGAGATTTTCCAGTGTCTATAGGAGGGAGAGATTGGCCATCGAATCTTATTGTAGTTGACATCTACGGTGACGATTTAATTCTCGGAGATGATTGGCTCAACCGTTATGGAGCTATTCTGAATTACCGATAGAGAGTCATTTCTATCATTGCTGATGACGGATCTGAACACTTATTCCGAGGATGGAGACCAGAAAGCTCGGGAAAATTGATCAAAGCAATGAAAGCCGTGAAATTACGACGGGGATGTCACGGACTTTGGTGCTATGCCATGAGGAAAGAGGAAGGAGTAGAGCTCTCGTCTATTTCGATTGTGAATGAGTTCTCGATGTATTTCTGACGAACTACAGGTTACCTCCGCAGAGAGAAGTGGAATTCACTATTGAATTAGAGCCTGGAGCAGCTCCTATTTCCAGAGCACCATACCGCATGGCGCCAACCGAGATGTATGAACTCAAGAAGCAACTGGAGGAATTGTTACAGAAGGGCTATATTCAACCTAGCGTTTCTTCTTGGGGAGCGCCCGTTCTCTTTGTCCGGAAGAAAGACGGATCCCTCCGACTGTGTATTGATTACAGGGAGCTCAATAAGATGACGATCAAGAATAAGTATCCTATACCTTGGATCGACGACTTGTTTGATCAACTGCAAGGGGCAAGGGTATTCTCGAAGATTGACTTGCGATCAGGATACCATCAGTTGAGGATTAAGGAATCGGATATACCAAAGTCTGCTTTCGGGTCGATGCGGGCATTATGAATTCGTAGTGATGCCGTTTGGACTTACCAATGCTCCTGCGGTGTTCATGCAATTGATGAATCGGGTATTCTTGGAATACTTGGATAAATTTGTGGTCGTCTTCATTGATGACATCTTGATATATTCGAGGAACGCAGAGGAGCATGCCGAACATTTACGTGTGGTTTTGAGCACCTTGAGGAAGGAGCAGTGTATGCAAAGCTTTCAAAATGCGAGTTCGCTTAGGAAGTAACTTTCCTTGGGCATGTGATATCGGTGACGATTGAGGTGGACTCAAGAAAGTCGAAGCAATCTTGGAATGGGAAGCTCCTATTAATGTGAAAGAAGTCCGGAGTTTCCTAGGACTTGCTGGATATTATCGCCGCTTTGTAGAGGGATTTTCCAAGATTTCTCGTCCGCTCACTCAGCTGTTACAGAAAACTCAAAAGTTTAAGTGGGATGAGAAATGCCAGGCTGGTTTTGATGAGCTTAAGAAGAGACTGACGACAGCACCTATTTTAGCATTGCCAGATGGAACTGATGGATTCATGGTTTCTGACGCTTCAAATCAGGGTCTGGGATGTGTGTTGATGCAAAAGGATAAGGTAATTGCCTATGCTTCTCGGCAGTTGAAACCGTACGAAGTAAATTACCCGACTCATGATCTGGAGTTAGCAGCTGTAGTCTTTGCCTTGAAAATTTGGAGACATTATTTGTACGGCACTCATTGTCAGATCTTTACAGATCATAAGAGCCTCAAGTACATCTTCAGTCAGAAAGAATTAAACATGAGACAGAGAAGGTGGCTGGAATTGATCAAGGATTACGACTTAGAGATTCTCTATCATCCGGGGAAAGCAAACGTTGTAGCTGATGCATTGAGCCGTAAACCTATTTCTCTTCGAGTGTTGGAAGCACTTACGTCCCAAAACAGCATTCAACGAGAACTGATCCGCGAAGGGATTGAAGTATGGGCACCAGGAATTCAAGGGCAACTATATGTGATAGAACTGACTTCGTCACTAGTCGAGGAAATCAAATCTAAGCAGTTGAACGATTCTCTGATCCTTCGGTTATGTGACGAAGTAATGAAGGGAAAAGCCCTAGGATTCGTGATACAAGATGATGGAGTTCTGAGATTTCAGAGTCGACTTTGCGTTCCCGATGATGATGATTTGAGACGGACTATTCTGAAGGAAGCTCACAGCGCGCCTTATTCTATTCACCCGGGGAGTAGTAAGATGTATAAGGATTTAAAACAAAACTTCTGGTGGGGGAATATGAAGAAGGACGTAGCAGCACGTTTGAAGTGTTTGACTTGTCACAGGTTAAGATTGAACATCGGCGACTGCCGGAATGTTAAAGCCGCTTCCGATCCCTGAATGGAAGTGGGAGGACATCTCGATGGATTTCATCACCAGTATGCCAAGGACTAGAACGGGAATGAACATGATTTGGGTTGTAGTTGATCGACTAACCAAGTCGGCTCATTTCCTAGGGATTAAGGATACATGGGGACCCGAGAGATTGGCGCGAGTATTTATTGCGGAGATAGTCAGATTGCATGGGACGCCGAAGACCATTATTTCGGATCGAGATGGTCGTTTCGTGTCACACTTCTGGAAAGCAGTTCACAGGGCTTTGGGGACTGAGCTCAACTTTAGCACGGCTTATCATCCCCAAACGGACGGTCAGTCCGAAAGGACTATTCAAACCGTAGAAGACATGCTTAGAGCTTGTGCGTTGGATTGGTCAACTGATTGGGAAGTTCACTTGCCCTTGATTGAATTCACTTACAATAATAGTTGGCATGCTTCGATTAAGATGGCACCATTTGAAGCTTTGTACGGGAGAAGATGCCGATCACCCCTGTGTTGGGATGATTCTTCGGATTTGATCGGGACGGAACCGGAATTGATTATTCAGACTCAAGAGAAGATAGCTTTGATTCGAGAAAGACTGCTGATCGCCTGCAGTCGGCGAAGTCTTATGCAGACGTACGTCGTCGTCCTCTAGAGTTCGACGCTGGGGACCATGTGCTATTGAAGGTGTCTCCTACACGAGAGATTTTCCGTTTTGGGAGGAGAGGCAAGCTTAGTCCAAGATATATCGGACCATTCGAGATCCTCGAGAGGGTTGGAGATTTAGCATACAGGTTGGCCTTACCGCCATCGCTGAGTCACGTTCACAATGTGTTTCACGTATCCCAACTGCGGAAGTATGTACCGGACCCCAGTCATGTCATTGATTTCGACGAGATAGAGATAGCTAATGATGGCACCTTCGAAGAGAGACCAATTAAGATACTTGAGAGTCGGATCAAACAATTGAGGAATAAACCAATACACTTGGTTAAAGTACAATGGTCACGACACGGAGTCGAAGAGGCCACTTGGGAAACGGAGGACAGTATGAAGGCTAGATATCCAGAGTTGTTTTCATCTTAAGTTTCGGGACGAAACTACTTTTTAGGGAGGAAGGATGTAATACCCGAGATTTCTGATATGTATTTGGAACTTGTGATATTGTAATCGTTGTACTTGATCTGAGTATTATTCTCCGTATTTCATAATCCGATGTTGTCGAGCGTATGATTTCATGTATGTGATTTAAAAATTGTTATTCTGCGCATGTAGCGCACGCTATCGGCTATGTGTAGCGCACGCTAACATGGATTCATAGCGCACGATACAAAGGAACATTAGCGCACGCTATGCGTGGTCAATTTGATTGAGACGTGCGGTAGGTGAGATCTGGCCGGGGACCCCTGTCGGATTGTGTCGGGATGAACCTGGACGGCTTTCGGGAAAAGCTGAGTCAACGCCTTAGCGCACGCTACAGGTATGTGCATAGCGCACGCTAAGTGCTGAGTACAGTTAAGTCAGTGAGCCGTTAGCGCACGCTACGAGCAGGGACTAGCGCGCGCTAATAGCCATTTCTTATAAATAGGACATCATCCTATTCGTGATTTCAGTTCTTTCTTCTCCCATACCCGAATTCTTACACTTAGAACATAACTTCCTTCATCCTAAACACTTCATATCAACATCCTAGCTCGTGATTGAAGATCGTATATCGTTGGAGATTGGTGTTCAAGCCTTCGGTGTTGGATTGCTTCGATTTCCTCCGTGTTCTTCACTACTTTGAGGTAGGTGATTCTTCACCGATATTAGTAATGTTCTTAAGGACGTTTGATCATGTTTTGATAGCCAGTTATTTCGTTTATAATCGGTCATCACATGTTAGAAGGATACTTTTGACGTATCGGCACTATATATCGTATGAACCCTTGAACCTTTTTAGTAATTGGACTCCTAGCATTTTCAAACCGATTTGTGATCAGTAGATGGAGATTTTCAAGTTCTTATGCGTTTATATAGAAGGATCGTACGTTTTGAGACTTATATCGGATTGAACTCAGAATATACCTTGAAGATCTAAGATGAACTATGGTGTTGTGATGATTATACGTATCTTTGCATCGCATGGTCATTTAGTACGTATAGAACTTTCACAAACCTTATTAGCATGATATGCTCGAGGATGACTGGTTTTATCACCATAGAATTTATGAGTTCATCACCATTCAATCCAGTTTTCTGTCTGTAGTAATCTTCCATGCAAGGTTAGCGCACGCTAACATACGTAAGTTAACGTGCGCTATCGGGGTTAAGTTAACGCACGATACGTACGTAACGTACGTTATGATGTCAGCCGAGTCAAACTGTCAGTCCGTGGCTAGCGTACGCTAGGCTTATATGATAGCGTACGCTAACAGGCAGGCTTAGCGCACGTTACTTAGAGTACGTAGCGCACGCTAAGCAGTCCAGGCAGATTGTTTATTTTGAGCTTTTGGTCCGTAGACCGAATTGTTAGGCCATCGTTCGACTTGAGATGATTTATATATCATTCCTTTTGTTAAGGTTCGAGCTTGCTATGTTGATCGAAGGAGGCGGCCTTCGAGTGTGTTGAGATCATTGAAGTATTTCGTTCTTGCCATCTTCGAGGCAAGTATCGTAATATGTTAATATTGGTATCTTGAGCATGCATGTGATTATTCATGTTGTTGAACATGAGATTTATTTCGTTGAATTGTCATGATATTCGTTATCTAGTGTTTGTATATTCATGTTGATGAACATAATGATTTGGCATATGTGTATGCATGAGTTGTGTTTGTGTACGTTGTACGATCTATGCTGAGGGCGCTGGATCGGATGTCCACCTCGTGTTGGTCCGACGGGATCATCTTGGGATCTAGGCTGAGGGCGCTGGATCATTGGACGGGTTATTTCCACCTCGTGTTGGTCCGACGGGATCATCTTGGGATCTATGCTGAGGGCGCTGGATCATTGGAATACCCATGCTGTGTTAATGGAATCTTGTGGATTCGCATTGTCGGATTCCGGTAGCGGAAGTCCGTGTGGTGTATCTTGTTATGTATTGTTGATGCATATTCGAATTATTTAATATGATACTTGTACTAGCATCGTTTTGCGAACCCCTTCGGGGTGGACATTTGTTTTGATGTTCAGGTATCCGAGGAGCAGGGAAACAGCCACAGTACCGATGTGACGACGAAGGGGTTCAGTGATGTTTGTTGTTGTTGGTGATTTGTTTTCTTGTTTTGAGTTCAGTACTCGAGTACGCGTGTCGTATTAAGTTATTTCGATATGGTTGTATAAATTACTCGTTGAACCAGTTGTTCGGTTTTGCTAACTTGAATTTCCGATGATGATGATGTCTTATATTTACCTTTCTTTAAATTAGCCTCGTAAATCCTTACTTAAAGGGTTTACGGCGCTGTAATTATTCCGAATATATCGGGGTGTTACACACAATAACCAATCGGAACGCATATATGATTCCAGATATGTCACGATGCAACATGACAACGAAACTCAAAGAATCACATATCCAATAAGGATCAAAAGACTCACTGAAGTGAACAAAGGCAAGCTGACAAAGAAAAGTCGACACGACTAATCAATATCCAAAACAACAATCCTGGGATCATCATCCCCGACAAATGATCAACACGATCAACGATCTCAATACAATAAGCCCTGGGATCATCATCCCTCAACGAAATAATCAATATCGACACGAAAACTATCCTCGATATCCGATACTCTATATCCTTGACGAACGATAACTCACATCTTCCTTGAACATAATTAAATCATATACATTATGATTTAATCCAAACTAGAGCACGATATACAAACCATCATCCCGATAATTTACATTTCTAACAACATTGCTATATGAATTATAAATGAAATGAAAACAAAACCATTCATCAAATATTATAAACTGAACAAGTATAAACTTGCCTCGATACCGATACCACGAAGCCGTTACCAAAATCCATTGCCTTAGTATACGAGCTCCTCAGCCCCGACCAAAATCAATCTACGAACTCTTTAGCCTCAACCGCAACACAACGGTCATAATCCACGATCAAAATATATCAACCTATTGCAATAACCGATTAACACACATTCGATAAAAATCAATAACCGACATACCCAACCAACAAACTCAACGGTTCGACGAAACCTCGATCATATACATAAAACCAACTAATACAACTCAACCAATACGAACTCATATCCACAATACAATCCGTAACTCGATGATCACAAATAACAATCAATAACCGATCAACAAACACAACGGTTCTACAATATCCCGATTAAATACAAATCCAAACAATCCAAACCAAATTAATCACGAATTCAAAACCACAATACGATTCCACAATCCGAAGATCATATCAATAATCAATTTAACCAAGTCTAAGCATTACCGATTCCATATTCAATCTTAAATACGATTACAAGTTTCCTCCTTGTATAATCATAATATAAACCAATTATCGATTATCATCATCAATCTGGACGATCCGATTAATTCAACATTATAGATAATCATATTCCAAGAGTTTCAAATATTTCCATTATCCGAATTGAACACTTGTTCAATACGTATGAATTCTCAAACTCAAAAAACCAAAAGTTTAGGTGTTCTTACCTTCGATCCGGGTGGAAGATGATGTTAATCCATGATTCCAACTTCCAAAACATGTTGTTATAAGTTGATTATACTCAAAACCATCCATTTTACTGAAGAAATCGCGAAGAAACGAAGAGAAAACATGAAAATGGCCGGATGACTCGGTCCAGGCCTTTAAATAGGCGGGACCTGTCGGACCATTACGTACGTAACCGGCGGGTCCTTACGTACGTAGCCGGCCGTGGCCTACCCTTCTGCCCAGTTCTGCCGACAGCCTTACGTACGTAACCGGCAGCTGCTTACGTACGTAATCGGCCCTTACGGCCGTAACCGGCCACAGCCTTACGTACGTTATCGGCCAGTCCTAGCCCCCAGCGAGTCACTGCCGACCGCAATCGGCCATCCTTGCGAGTCACTGCCGACCATGCTCGGCCACTACAGGTCCTCTCGGCCACGACTCGGCCATCCGCCCCGTAACGTACGTAACACTTATTCCGTTGCGTACGTAATACGTACGTTGACTTGCTACAGTATAATACTCGTATTACGTACATAATACACCCCGTATTACGTACGTAATACATTATGATATAATCCAAACTAGAGCACGATATACAAACCATCATCCCGATAATTTACATTTCTAACAACATTGCTATATGAATTATAAATGAAATGAAAACGAAACCATTCATCAAATATTATAAACTGAACAAGTATAAACTTGCCTCGATACCGATACCACGAAGCCGTTACCAAAATCCATTGCCTTAGTATACGAGCTCCTCAGCCCCGACCAAAATCAATCTACGAACTCTTTAGCCTCAACCGCAACACAACGGTCATAATCCACGATCAAAATATATCAACCTATTGCAATAACCGATTAACACACATTCGATAAAAATCAATAACCGACATACCCAACCAACAAACTCAATGGTTCGACGAAACCTCGATCATATACATAAAACCAACTAATCCAACTCAACAAATACGAACTCATATCCACAATACAATCCGTAACTCGATGATCACAAATAACAATCAATAACCGATCAACAAACACAACGGTTCTACAATATCCCGATTAAATACAAATCCAAACAATCCAAACCAAATTAATCATGAATTCAAAACCACAATACGATTCCACAATCCGAAGATCATATCAATAATCAATTTAACCAAGTCTAAGCATTACCGATTCCATATTCAATCTTAAATACGATTACAAGTTTCCTCCTTGTATAATCATAATATAAACCAATTACCGATTATCATCATCAATCCGGACGATCCGTTTAATTCAACATTATAGATAATCATATTCCAAGAGTTTCAAATATTTCCATTATCCGAATTGAACAATTGTTCAATACGTATGAATTCTCAAACTCAAAAAACCAAAAGTTTAGGTGTTCTTACCTTGGATCCGGGTGGAAGATGATGTTAATCCATGATTCCAACTTCCAAAACATGTTGTTATAAGTTGATTATACTCAAAACCATCCATTTTACTGAAGAAATCGCGAAGAAACGAAGAGAAAACATGAAAATGGCCGGATGACTCGGTCCAGGCCTTTAAATAGGCGGGACCTGTCGGACCATTACGTACGTAACCGGCGGGTCCTTACGTACGTAGCCGGCCGTGGCCTACCCTTCTGCCCAGTTCTGCCGACAGCCTTACGTACGTAACCGGCAGCTGCTTACGTATGTAACACCCCGAGATATTCGGAATAATTACAGCGCCGTAAACCCTTTAAGTAAGGATTTACAAGGCTGATTTAATAGAAAGGTAAATATAAGACATCATCATCGTCGGAAATTCAAGTTTACAAACCGAACAACTGGTTCAACGAGTAATTTATACAACCATATCGAAATGAATATTAATACGACACGCGTACTCGAGTACTTAAATCAAAACAAGAAAACAATTCACCAGCAACAACAAACATCACTGAACCCCTTCGTCGTCACGTGCATCGTGGTCGCTTTCCCCGCTCTCGGCTACCTGAACATCAAAACAATGTCCACCCCCGAAGGGGTTAGCAAAACGATGCTAGTACAAGTATCATATTAAACAATTCGAATATGCATCAACAATACATAACAAGATACACCACACGGACTTCCGCTACCGGAATCCGACAATGCGAATCCACAAGATTCCATTAACACAACAAGGGTATTACAATGATCCAGCGCCCTCAGCATAGATCCCAAGATGATACCGTCGGACCAATACGAGGTGGAAATAACCCGTCCAATGATCCAGCGCCCTCAGCCTAGATCCCAAGATAATCCCGTCGGACCAACACGAGGTGGACATCCGATCCAGCGCCCTCAGCATAGATCGTACAACGTACACAAACACAACTCATGCATACACATATGCCAAATCATTATGTTCATCAACATGAACATACAAACACTAGATAACGAATATCATGACAATTCAACGAAATAAATCTCATGTTCAACAACATGAAAAATCATACGCATGCTCAAAATACCAATATTAACATGTTACGATACTTGCCTCGAAGATGGCAAGAACGAAATACTTCAATGATCTCAACACCCTCGAAGGCCGCCTCCTTCGATCAACGTAGCAAGCTCGAACCTTAACAAAAGGAATGATATACAAATCATCTCAAGTCGAACGATGGCCTAACAATTCGGTCTACGGCCCAAAAGCTCAATTTAAACAATTACGCTGGATGCTTAGGCGTGCGCTACATTTACGTAACGTGCGCTAAGCCTGCCTGTTAGCGTATGCTATCGTATAAGCCTAGCGTACGCTAGCCACGGACTGACAGTTTGACTCGGCTGATCTCATAACGTACGTTACGTACGTATCGTGAGTTAACTTAACCCCGATAACGCACGTTAACTTACATATGTTAGCGTGCGCTAATCTTGCATGGCAGAATACTGCTAACAGAAAACTGGGTTGAATGGTGATGAACTCATGAATTCTATGGTGATAATACAAGTCATCCTCGAGCATATCAGGTTAATAAGGTTTGTGGAAGTTCTATGATTATGAGATACAAATATACGGATAATCATCTCAACATCACAATTCATCTTAGATCTTCAAGAAATATTCTAAGTTCCGTTCGTCCTACGTTCCAAAACGCATGCTTCCAACGTGTAAAACGTAACAATCTAGGTAATATCCGACATCGATCATAAATCGATTTGAAAATGCTTAGGAGTCCATATACTAAGATGGTTCAAAGGTTCATACGATAAATAGTGCCGATACGTCAAAAGTATCCTTCTAACATGTGATGACCGATTATAAACGAAATAACTGGCTATCAAAACATGATCAAACGTCCTTAAGAACATTACTAATATCGGTGAAGAATCACCTACCTCAAAGTAGTGAAGAACACGGAGGAAATCGAAGCAATCCAACACCGAAGGCTTGAACACCAAATCTCCAATGATATACGATCCTCAATCACGAGCTAGGATGTTGATATGAAGTGTTTAGGATGAAGGAAGTTATGCTCTAAGTGTAAGAATTCGGGTTATGGGAGAAAAAGGAACTGAAATCACGAATAGGATGCTGTCCTATTTATAAGAAATGACTATTAGCGCGCGCTAGTCCCTGCTCATAGCGTGCGCTAACGGCTCACTGACTTAACTGTATTCAACACTTAGCGTGCGCTACGCATATACCTGTAGCGTGCGCTAAGGCGTTGACTTGGCTTTTCCCGAAAGCCGTCCAGGTTCATCCCGACACGATCCGACAGGGGTCCCCCGGCCAGATCTCACCTACCGCACGTCTCTATCAAATTGACCATGCATAGCGTGCGCTAATAATCCTTTGTAGCGCACGCTATTGAGTCCACGTTAGCGTACGCTACACATAGCCGATAGCGTGCGCTACATGCGCAGAATTACAATTTCTAAATCACATACACGAAATCATACGCTCGACAACATAGGATTATGAAATACGGAGAATAATACTCAGATAAAAGTACTATAATTACAATATCACAAGTTCCAAATACAAGTCAGAAATCTCGGGTATTACATCCTTCCTCCCTAAAAAGAAGTTTCGTCCCGAAACTTAAGATGAAAACAACTCTGGATATCTAGCCTTCATACTGTCCTCCGTTTCCCAAGTGGCCTCTTCGACTCCGTGTCGTGACCATTGTACTTTAACCAAGTGTATTGGTTTATTTCTCAATTGTTTGATCCGACTCTCAAGTATCTTGATTGGTCTCTCTTCGAAGGTGCCATCATTAGCTATTTCGATCTCGTCGAAATCAATGACGTGACTGGGGTCCAGTACATACTTCCGCAATTGGGATATGTGAAACACATTGTGAACGTGACTCAGCGATGGCGGTAAGGCCAACCTGTATGCTAAATCTTCAACCCTATCGAGGATCTCGAATGGTCCGATATATCTAGGACTAAGCTTGCCTCTCCTCCCAAAACGGAAAATCCCTCGAGTAGGAGACACCTTCAATAGCACATGGTCCCCAGCGTCGAACTCTAGAGGACGACGACGTACGTCTGCGTAAGACTTTTGTCGACTCTGGGCAGTCAACAGTCTTGCTCGAATCAAAGCTATCTTCTCTTGAGTCTGAATAATCAATTCCGGTTCCGTCCCGATCAAATCCGAAGAGTCATCCCAACACAAGAGTGATCGGCATCTTCTCCCGTACAAAGCTTCAAATGGGGCCATTTTGGTAGAAGCATGCCAACTATTATTATAGGTGAACTCGATCAAGGGCAAGTGAACTTCCTAATCAGTTGACCAATCTAATGCACAAGCTCTAAGCATGTCCTCTACGGTTTGAATAGTTCTTTCGGACTGACCGTCCGTTTGGGGATGATAAGCCGTGCTAAAGTTGAGCTCAGTCCCCAAAGCCCTGTGAACTGCTTTCCAGAAGTGCGACACGAAACGACCATCTCGATCCGAAATAATGGTTTTCGGCGTCCCATGCAATCTGACTATCTCCGCAATAAATACTCGCGCCAATCTCTCGGGTCCCCATGTATCTTTAATTCCTAGGAAATGAGCCGACTTGGTTAGTCGATCTACTACAACCCAAATCATGTTCATTCCTGTTCTAGTCCTTGGCATACTAGTGTGAAATCCATCGAGATGTCCTCCCACTTCCATTCAGGGATCGGAAGCGGCTTTAACATTCCGGCAGGTCGCTGATGTTCAATCTTAACCTGCTGACAAGTCAAACACTTCGAAACGTACTCTGCTACGTCCTTCTTCATATTCCCCCACCAGAAGTTTTGTTTTAAATCCTTATACATCTTACTACTCCCCGGGTGAATAGAATAAGGTGCGCTGTGAGCTTCCTTCAGAATAGTCCGTCTCAAATCATCATCATCGGGAACGCAAAGTCGACTCTGAAATCTCAGAACTCCATCATCTTATATCACGAATCCTGGGGCTTTTCCCTTCTTTACTTCGTCACATAACCGAAGGATCAGAGAATCGTTCAACTGCTTAGATTTGATTTCCTCGACTAGTGACGAAGTCAGTTCTATCACATATAGTTGCCCTTGAATTCCTGGTGCCCATACTTCAATCCCTTCGCGGATCAGTTCTCGTTGAATGCTGTTTTGGGACGTAAGTGCTTCCAACACTCGAAGAGAAACAGGTTTACGGCTCAATGCATCGGCTACTACGTTTGCTTTCCCCGGATGATAGATAATTTCCAAGTCATAATCCTTGATCAATTCCAGCCACCTTCTCTGCCTCATGTTTAATTCTTTCTGACTGAAAATGTACTTGAGGCTCTTATGATCGGTAAAGATCTGACAATGAGTGCCGTACAAATAATGTCTCCAAATTTTCAATGCAAAGACCACAGCTGCTAACTCCAGATCATGAGTCGGGTAGTTAACCTCGTATGGTTTCAACTGCCGAGAAGCATAGGCAATCACCTTATCTCTTTGCATCAACACACATCCCAGACCCTGATTTGAAGCGTCGCTGTACACCATGAACCCATCAGTTCCATCTGGCAATGCTAAAATAGGTGCTGACGTCAGTCTCTTCTTAAGCTCATCAAAACCAGCCTGGCATTTCTCGTCCCACTTAAACTTTTGAGTTTTCTATAACAGTTGAGTGAGCGGACGAGAGATCTTGGAAAATCCCTCTACAAAGCGGCGATAATATCCAGCAAGTCCTAAGAAACTCCGGACTTCTTTCACATTATTAGGAGCTTCCCATTCCAAGATTGCTTCGACTTTCTTCGGGTCCACCTGAACTCCGTCAGCTGATATCACATGCCCAAGGAAAGTTACTTCCTTAAGCCAGAATTCGCATTTAGAAAGCTTTGCATACAGCTGTTCCTTCCTCAAAGTGCTCAAAACCACACGCAAATGTTCGGCATGCTCCTCTGCGTCCCTCGAATATATCAAGATGTCATCAATGAAGACGACCACAAATTTATCCAAGTATTCCAAGAATACCCGATTCATCAATTGCATGAACACCGCAGGAGCATTGGTAAGTCCAAACGGCATCACTACAAATTCATAATGCCTGTACCGGGACATGAAAGCAGACTTCGGTATATCCGATTCCTTAATTCTCAACTGGTGGTATCCTGATCGCAAGTCAATCTTCGAGAATACCCTCGCCCCTTGCAGTTGATCAAACAAGTCGTCGATCCGAGGTATAGGGTACTTATTCTTGATCGTCATCTTATTGAGCTCCCTGTAATCAATACACAGTCGGAGGGATCCATCTTTCTTCCGGACAAAGAGAACGGGCGCTCCCCAAGGAGAAACGCTAGGTTGAATATAGCCCTTCTGTAACAATTCCTCCAGTTGCTTCTTGAGTTCATACATCTCGGTTGGCGCCATGCGGTATGGTGCTCTGGAAATAGGAGCTGTTCCAGGCTCTAATTCGATAGTGAACTCCACTTCTCTCTGCGGAGGTAACCCAGGTAGTTCGTCCGGAAATACATCTGAGAATTCATTCACAACCGAAATAGACGAGAGCTCTTCTCCTTCCTCTTTCCTCATGGCGTAGCACCAAAGTCCATGACATCCTTGCTTCAGTAATTTCACTGCTTTCATCGCTTTGATCAATTTTCCCGAGCTTCCCGGTCTCCATCCTCGGAATACGTGTTCAGATCCGTCATCAGCAATGATAGAAATGACTCTCTCTCGGTAATTCAGAATGGCTCCATAACGGTTGAGCCAATCGTCTCCGAGAATTAAATCGTCACCGTAGATGTCAACTACAATAAGATTCGATGGCCAATCTCTCCCTCCTATAGATACTGGAAAATCTCTAACCTCTAGGGTTCCCACAATTCTCTCTCCAATCGGTAAACCCACAACATATGGTTCACAATCAGATAAGCACGAGATCTTTAAACGATTTACACAGTTCAATGATACAAAAGAATGTGTAGCTCCTGAATTGAATAAAACACTAACTGGTTGCAAAAGGATTTGAATCGTACCTGATGCAACAAAGGTGTTACGATCGCCGATGTCCTCATCTCGTACAGGCGCGGAGGAACGGACCCAGCACTGGATGTCTCTCTCTTCCCGACGTTCTGCTGCTGAAATCCACTCTGCTGCGTCTGGTTCACACTTGTCTCCTTCGGAACTGGCGCTGGAGTGCGAGTACCAAAAGATATAGTAGCCACTCCACAAAAGGCCGCACGGTTCCCTTCTTGTCCACAATCGTAACAAGTCACAGAAGACGCGGGGCAATCACGTCGAATATGCCCTGCTCGACCACAGTTGTAGCATTTCTTTGATGCGTCCGGAACTGCTAATGTAGTCCGGAACTTCTTCCCACCTCTAGAAGGATGTGGAGGTTTCCTAGCCGAATAAAAGGAAGACTGGCCCTTACGGGGCCCACCACTCTTGTTCTCTCGAAAAGCCACGGTCATCTTACGCTTCTTTGCCTCCACCGATTTCTCCACCGCGCCTCTTTCATGTCGTAGGCCGTTGCTTTGTCTTGATCCGCGCAACGTAGTACACTCGAATCCGACATGTGCTTTGAATCTCCGCTTCATCCGCATATCGAAATGAAAAATCTTTTCCGCCTCCGTTCGACCAAGTGTCGCACACAAGTCGGTGATGATTAAAAGTTTTGATTACATCATCACGTATGCTTAGAACTCTGTGGTGAGAAAAACTCTTGAATCTTTGCCTCTCTAACTGGACGAGGACAATACTGTGCTTCCATCATTAATTTGAATTCCGTCCATTCCGCATTATGATTTTCGGGTCGGATAGCTTCCCACCAATCAAAGGCCTCCCCAGTCAGAAAATACTGGGCAATGGGGACCTTTCAGTCCTCGGGACAGTTAAGACCCGCGAATATCTTCTCTAACTCCTTGAGCCAGTGGTCCCAAGTAATTGTCTCAGCAGATCCATCAAATTTTGGCGGGTGCAATTTGACCACCTCAGCAAGCCATCTGTCTCCCCGGTTATCCTCGTGATGCTGCTGTCCCATCGCCGTCTGCATGCGGTCGACTACCCGGGCGAACTGGTTTATCTGCGCCACCACCTGTTGAAGCACTCCCGGCATGTTAGGATTTGCGTCGTCGTTCGCCGATCCTTGCTGCCCTCCAGAATGGGAATCGGTTCGACTAGCTGATAATTCCGGGGTAGTTGCGGAATCCTCCTGTCTCATGTTACCCCGTCCGCGTCCACGACCGCGTCCGCGTCCACGACCTCCTCTCAACATACTGTAAACACAATTCCTCAATATCCAGGATAAAGTTTATGAAATAAAGCCCGTTAATACTCACAAAACAGTAATTAAGTAAAACGGTAGTATAAGAGATTAGGAGACTTACAACCACGGTCCACATGACGACTTTTGGCTGAACAGTGATGTTACGAATGACTCGTAAATCAATAACGTAAACAGACCCAACTTAAACCCCACTGCCAAGATATCTATAAATCTTAGCTCCGATACCATATTCTGTAACACCCCGAGATATTCAGAATAATTACAGCGCCGTAAACCCTTTAAGTAAGGATTTACAAGGATGATTTAATAGAAAGGTAAATATAAGACATCATCATCGTCGGAAATTCAAGTTTACAAACCGAACAACTGGTTCAACGAGTAATTTATACAACCATATCGAAATGAATATTAATACGACACGCGTACTCGAGTACTGAAATCAAAACAAGAAAACAATTCACCAAAGAACAACAAACATCATCAACCCCTTCGTGCCACGCTGATCGTGGTTGTTTCGCTTCCTCGGCTACTGAACATCAAAACAATGTCCACCCCCGAAGGGGTTAGCAAAACGATGCTAGTACAAGTATCATATTAAACAATTCGAATATGCATCAACAATACATAACAAGATACACCACACGGACTTCCGCTACCGGAATCCGACAATGCGAATCCACAAGATTCCATTAACACAAAGAAGGGTATTCCAATGATCCAGCGCCTCGGATAGATCCCAAGATGATCCCGTCGGACCAACACGAGGTGGAAATAACCCGTCCCAATGATCCGCCTCACTCTAGATCCCAAGATGATACCGTCGGACCAACACGAGGTGGAGATCCGATCCAGCGCCCTCAGCATAGATCGTACAACGTACACAAACACAACTCATGCATACACATATGCCAAATCATTATGTTCATCAACATGAACATACAAACACTAGATAACGAATATCATGACAATTCAACGAAATAAATCTCATGTTCAACAACATGAAAAATCATACGCATGCTCAAAATACCAATATTAACATGTTACGATACTTGCCTCGAAGATGGCAAGAACGAAATACTTCAATGATCTCAACACACTCGAAGGCCGCCTCCTTCGATCAACGTAGCAAGCTCGAACCTTAACAATGTAACACCCCGAGATATTCAGAGTATATTACAGTGCCGTGGACCCCCACATGGGACCCACCAGGCTACAAACAAGAAAACTCCACTCGACTAACCATCCCGGTTAGCGAGGACACACATTTAATTATAAGACATAAAAAGTTACGCCTGAGCAACCGTGAAATGATCATCAACCAACAATGTAACAATTTAAAAGTAGTACAACACGGAGTTTGAATTTGAAAAGCCTAAGTACTCGCGAGTACACTCTATAAGTTTATAATTATTAGAACAATCAATTCAAAATGGACAAGGAAATAGAAAGACCCAAATGCACATGTCAACGACTCGCCAACGCCCTCGCATCGTCTGTCGGTGCCCGCCGTCCGGATGATCATAACACGAAATCCAACAAGAATTTCCCCAAAACGGGTCCCAGAGGGGTTAGCAATTACGCTAGTACAAGTAATCAAGGCAAACCAATCGCTTACACATTTCATAGTACATGCACCAATATAATTTGAAGACCAAAATAAGACATGTCTTTTCCTAAACAAACAAATACAATTAATTTGCCTAGACCGGACGAAGCCACGAATCCCACTCGAGGCCTCTAAGGACCCTCCCGAGTGGCCACATTCATAAAACAAGTCAAGCACCACACGTCACCTAGACCGGGATGAAGCCACGAATCCCACTCGACGCCTCTAAGGACCCTCCCGAGTCAAGCGAATCAAACTCATGAATCCAGGACGAAGCCATAGATTCCCTCGAGGCCCGTCGGACCCTCCCGAGGTGAGTAAAGCACACACAATATACATTACCATTTCACATTAAGCATAAAGGTTTCCAAGAATTACTTGCCTTGAATATTTTGATGACGCAACGAACGGAAAGGATAATCACCGACGAACACTAGGAATCAACGGAACCAAACCTAACGATTCGAAGAACATAATTACAACCAACTCTAGTCGAATACGGAAATGGAATACACCGAAAACCCGCCTACGATTCGTGTATATTCGCACAAAATAATAACGAGGGCGGACCACAACCAAACCCTCTCGATTACGCAAAACTATGAAAATATACTCGACTCGTAGGAAAATTTATGATAGCAACAAGATTAATCATATTCATCAAGAATCTATCAACAAAACGGAAAGAATCGGACAAAACCCCAAAATCCCCAATTATTCGAAAGTAGGGTTCTAGAGATGTTACCTTGAGATTCAAGTACTAAGATCCGTAGAACACGCGTTGGATTGATTGTCAAGCTTCACGATCGAAAGGAGATGAAGAAAATCAAACACTCAAATGATTTGTGAAGGAAAAACCCTCCCTCAAGCTCTCTCTCGGTTGTAGGTGAAGAAAAGGGAAAGAAATGAGTGAAATGCTCAAAAATGAATTTATAGGGGTTGATCGCCTGCCGGACACGGACCGCGCCCGATCGGCACGGTCGTGTCGCCTGGCCAACAGGACTCGACCGTGTCTCGCTTGACACGGTCGCGGCGCGAGGGCCTTCCGATAGTGACCCGTCCGACGGCTTCGGCATGACTCGGCCGTGTCACGGAACACGGTCGGGCGTGTCGGCGATCGGTTCGCTTATCCGGAAGAGTTCGACTCGGCCGTGCCAAACGACACGGTCGAGTCACGTGGGCAGAGCTTCGCATTTCGGACGAGTACGGCACGGGCCGTGTCGGACGACACGGCCGAGTTCGGTCGGCAGTGATCGGCCAATAACTGAAAAATGAGCGGGTGAGCTAAAACGACCATAACTCTCTCGTCCGGACTCCGATTGACTCACCGTTTGAACCATTGGAAAGCAAACTCGATGTTCTATAATATTGCAAAGATTTAGAATTTTTGAAGTCACCAAAAATTAATGGTGATCTAACAAAGTCGAACTCATATGAGGAAAGTTGAAACAATGAACAATAACGATACACAACTCGAAGTTTTTCCGAACGGTGAACACGGTGAACGAACATGATTGATGAATGATTATAAATGAGTGAAAATCCACTGAGTGACAATCACCGAATGAAATTACTGAATGATAATGACTGAATTACAACCGGGTATTACATACACCCCCCCTTAAAAGAGTTTCGTCCCCGAAACTAAGGGTCAAACAACTCGGGATAACTCTCCCGCATACTATCCTCGGTTTCCCAAGTAGCCTATTAGACTCCGTGTCTTGACCACTGCACTTTGACCAAAGGGATGGTCTTATGCCTCAGTCGTTTCTCACGATGCTCCAAAATCTTCAAAGGACGCTCCTCAAAAGTAATATCTTCAGCAATATCAATCTCGCCATAATCGATGACGTGACTAGGATACGGAACATATTTCCTCAGCTGGGAAACATGAGAAACGCTATGAACATGACTCAAGGCCGGGGGTAACGCCAAACGGTATGCTAACCCACCGACTCGCTCGAGAATCTCGAAGGGTCCAATAAATCTCGGACTCAACTTCCCCTTCTTCCCGAAACGGAAAACTCCTCTCGTTGGCGACACCTTCAGCAAAACGTGGTCTCCCACCTCGAATTCTAAAGGTCTACGACGGACATCGGCATATGACTTCTGTCGACTCTGGGCCGTCAACATTCGTTCTCGAATTAATTCTATCTTCCGCCTCGTCTCTAAAACGACATCCGGCTCGGTCCCGACTAAATCAGACGCCTCATTCCAACAAATCGGTGACCGACATCGCCGCCCATAAAGTGCCTCGTACCGTGCCATCCGAATCGACGTGTGCCAACTATTGTTGTACGTGAATTCGATCAACGGCAAATGCTCCTCCCAGTCGCTGCTCCAATCGAGAGCGCACGCACGCAACATATCCTCGAACGTGGATAGTGCGTTCCGACTGTCCATCTGACTGAGGATGGAAAGAGGTACTCAAATGCAAACGGGTACCCAACGCCTTATGCACCGCCTGCCAAAAGTGCGATACGAAACGGCCATCACGATCCGAAACGATAGACTTCGGAGTACCGTGAAGCCTCACAATCTGTGCGATAAATATACGGGCCAACTTCTCCGGGCCCCAAGTGTCCTTGATGCCTAGAAAATGTGCCGACTTGGTCAGACGATCAACAATCACCTAAACCATATTCATGCCCGATCTCGATCTCGGCAAACTCGTAATGAAATCCATCGATATATCTTCCCATTTCCATTCCGGAACAGGAAGTGACTGCAATAACCCAGCCGGTCGTTGATGCTCGATTTTGACCTGCTGGCAAGTCAAACATCTCGCCACAAACTGTGCGACCTCCTCCTTCATATCATTCCACCAGAAGTTCCTCCTCAGGTCCTTGTACATCTTACTCGAGCCAGGATGAACGGAATAGGGTGTGGAATGGGCCTCACGCAAAATACCCTATCGCAACCCTGGATCGTTCGGCACACAAAGCCGACTCTGGAATCTCAAAACACCATCCTCGTGAATCACAAACCCAGGAGACTTTCCTTTAAGAACGTTCTCTCGGATTTGAGTAATCATCGGATCCTCTAATTGCTTCAGTTTAATTTCATCGATCAAAGACGAAAATTTCTAAGGCACAAAGTTGCCCGGACAGATCCAGCAAGAAAACCTCAACATCTAACCCGATCAAAGCCCGCCAAGCTCGGACCGGGGCGTAAGGACCTCAAGCGTTCGCAACGCAATCGGTTTCCGACTCAAGGCGTCGGCCACGACATTCGCCTTACCCGGATGATAAAGGATTTCGAGGTCATAATCCTTAATCAACTCTAACCACCTCCTCTGCCTCATATTCAACTCTCGCTGAGTAAATATGTATTTCAGCCTTTTATGATCGGTAAAAATCTGACATGCAGAGCCGAAAAGATAGTGACGCCAAATCTTGAGTGCAAAGACAACCGCCGCTAACTCCAAATCGTGAGTAGGGTAGTTAAGCTCATACGGCCTCAACTGTCTCGACGCAAAGGCAATGGTCTTGCCGTGCTGCATCAATACGCACCCAAGACCCTGACCCAAAGCATCGCTAAAAACGGCGAAACCCTCGTTGCCACATGGCAATGCCAAAACCGGGGCTGAAGTCAAACGCTTCTTCAGCTCCTCAAAACTCGACCGCCTCTCATCGGTCCAGATGAACTTCTCGGATTTCTGGAGCAACTGTGTAAGTGGTCGAGCTAGTTTTGAGAAACCCTCGACGAACCTACGGTAGTAGCCAGCCAAACCCAAGAAACTACGGACCTCCTTCACATTTGTGGGCGATGCCCAATCCAACACTGCCTCAATTTTCTGCGGATCCACTCGAACTCCCTCGGCTGAAATCACGTGACCCAAAAACATCACTTCCTTCAGCTAGAACTCACATTTCGAGAACTTCGCATAGAGTTGCTCGGTCCTCAAAATGTCTAACACTACCCGCAAATGATGGGCATGCTCTTCCTCGTTCCTCGAATAAATAAGAATATCGTCAATGAAGACGACGACACACTTATCCAAATACTCGATAAAGACTTTGTTCATCAACTGCATGAACACCGCCGGCGCGTTAGTTAACCCGAAAGGCATAACTACAAACTCATAATGTCCGTATCTCGTCCGAAAAGCCATTTTCGGCACGTCGGACTCCCTCACCCGGAGCTGATAGTACCCCGATCTCAAATCAATCTTTGAGAATACCGCCGCTCCCTGCAACTGATCGAACAAGTCGTCAATCCTCGGCAAAGGATACTTGTTCTTGATGGTCACCTTGTTCAGTTCACGATAGTCGATACACAAACGTAGTGAACCATCCTTCTTACGCACAAACAAGACCGGTGCGCCCCAAGGCGAAGCGCTCGGTCGAACATATCCCGACTCAAGAAGTTCACTCAACTGTTTCTTCAACTCTAACATCTCTGAAGGTGCCATGCGATACGGCGCCTTCGAAATCGGATCCGCACCCGGCTCTAACTCTATAGCAAACTCAACCTCAAGATCCGGTGGCAATCCCGGCAACTCGTCAGGAAATACATCAGGAAACTCACTAACGACTGGAATCGATGAAAGCTCGACTCCACCATTCTCCGCCTTCAAGGCGTAGCACCAATAACCAGTACACCCTTTTCGCAGGAGTTTCATCGCCTTCAAGGCGTTAATAACAAACTTCTGGTTTCTCTTTCGCCCTGCGAAGGAGTGTTCGGTGCCGTCCTCGGCTAACATAGTGATGATTCTCGTGCGGTAGTTCATGATCGCTCCATGCCGCTTGAGCCAATCATCCCCGAGAATCAAATCCTCACCCTCGATACCCACGACAATAAGATTAGACAGCCAATCCCTCTCACAAATAATCACAGAACAGTCCCGGACTTCTCGATCACCGACAATTCTATCACCGCTAGGAAGTTTAACGATGAAAGGCTCGCAAGGTGACAAGCAGTCGAGACTCAAACAGCGTACACACTCTAGAGAAATGAATGAATGCGTAGCACCCGAATCAAAAAGCACACCGACAGGATGAGAATGGATATGAACGGTACCTGTCGCCACAGTAGCTGCTGGGTCATCGGCCCTCCTCATCTCGTATATACGCGGCTGGGCGTAGCCGACACTAGAAGCTCCTCCTCTAGCGGGTTGACCCCGACCCCTACCTCGGCCGGCACTCGGTGGAGGCGGCGGAGCAAATGAGCCCTGGTTCACACTCGGCTCCATAAGTGCAGAACGGGCGCCGCGAAACTGTCTGAGCTTCTCGCAAAAAGAAGCTTTGTGGCCCGACTGACCACAAGTATGACAAGTCAAAGGTGGGCGAGGACAATCCCGGTTCACGTGGCCTGGCTTGCCACAGTTAAAGCATCTGGGGTCCCGGACGACGGTTCCGGAGGCACTCAAAGCTCCTAAAAACGAGCCGAACCGCCCGTAGAAATATTTGCACTGAGATTTCGCTGCCTCCACTCTGGGACGGAAAAATTTCCGATCGACTTCGCTTCTTGCTCTCGCGAGCCAAATCGCTAGCGGTCACCGACATATCATAAGCAAGAGCTCGACTCGATAATCCTTCAAGGTAGTACAGACGAGCCTGTGCATATAGTCCCGAATGGACAGTTTCATTCTCCTGGAAAAATGGAAAATCTTGTCGCTCTCTTCGACAACTTGGGTCTTCACATAACCCAACTCCTTGTTAAAATCGGCAATAGCTTGGGATACGGGGATATCCCGTGGTTGAGCATCAAAGAAAGCATGCACTCGAGCCTGTCTGACCGGCCATGGACAATACTCGGTCTCCATCAACTCCTGAAACTCGGACCACGAAGCAACATGATATTTGGGACCAACGGCCTCCCACCAATCTGTAGCATCTCCCGTGAGAAAGTATTGAGCAATAGGGACCTTACGGTCCTCGGGGCAGTTGGTAGCAGTGAATACTTTGGATATCTCCTTGATCCACCCTTCCCAGCCGATCGGGTCCGAAGCTCCCGAAAACTGGGGAGGATGCATCTTGATGACATCCTGAAGCCAACGATCCGTTCCGCCCCGATTAGCATGGGCCTGATCGGGGTTTTGGACCACCTGAGCTATAGCCGCCATCTGGTTAACCATTTGCTGCATAACAGCCGCAATACCAAGATCGGCGCGCTCCTGAGAAGAAGCATGACAGTGACGGTCATCGGTACTACCGGCTCCCGAAGAATGCGATGTGGCCGCCCCACCGGCTGCCCCACGTCCTCGGCTGCGTCCACGACCACGACCACGACCACGGTTTCCTCCGGCATCCATACTGAAGTTGAGAGATAACAGAAGTATATCGATGATGAGTAAGGGAGGAAAAGCAACTACGATTCAAAAGTGGAAATACAATGCAAGAAACAAAAGAGCCGAATAAGAAAACTTACGAGCACTGGAAGTACTGGGATGCTGGCAGCGGTGTGACAATGTGCAAAACAAATACGACTAGACCCAAATAACCAACAAGCCTAGGTATCCATAAACCTAGAGCTCTGATACCATTTCTGTAACACCCCGAGATATTCAGAGTATATTACAGCGCCGTGGACCCCTACATGGGATCCACCAGGCTACAAACAAGAAAACTCCACTCGACTAACCATCCCGGTTAGCGAGGACACACATTTAATTATAAGACATAAAAAGTTACGCCCGGAGCAACCGTGAAATGATCATCAACCAACAATGTAACAATTTAAAAGTAGTACAACACGGAGTTTGAATTTGAAAAGCCTAAGTACTCGCGAGTACACTCTATAAGTTTATAATTATTAGAACAATCAATTCAAAATGGACAAGGAAATAGAAAGACCCAAATGCACATGTCAACGACTCGCCAACGCCCTCGCATCGTCTGTCAGTGCCCGCCGTCCGGATGATCATAACTGAAATCCATAACAAGAATTTCCCCAAAACGGGTCCCCAGAGGGGTTAGCAATTACGCTAGTACAAGTAATCAAGGCAAACCAATCGCTTACACATTTCATAGTACATGCACCAATATCATTTCGAAGACCAAAATAAGACATGTCTTTTCCGGAAACAAACAGTCACAATTAATTTGCCTAGACCGGACGAAGCCACGAATCCCACTCGAGGCCTCTAAGGACCCTCCCGAGCTGGCCACATTCATAAAACAAGTCAAGCACCACACGTCACCTAGGACCGGGATGAAGCCACGAATCCCACTCGAGGCCTCTAAGGACCCTCCCGAGCTGGCTAGCGAATCAAACTCATGAATCCAGGACGAAGCCATAGATTCCCTCGAGGCCCCGTCGGACCCTCCCGAGGTGAGTAAAGCACACACAATATGCATTACCATTTCACATTAAGCATAAAGGTTTCCAAGAATTACTTGCCTTGAATATTTTGATGACGCAACGAACGGAAAGGATAATCACCGACAAACACTAGGAATCAACGGAACCAAACCTAACGATTCGAAGAACATAATTACAACCAACTCTAGTCGAATACGGAAATGGAATACACCCGAAAACCCGCCTACGATTCGTGTATATTCGCACAAAATAATAACGAGGGCGGACCACAACCAAACCCTCTCGATTCCGCAAAACTATGAAAATATACTCTGAATCCGTAGGAAAATTTATGATAGCAACAAGATTAATCATATTCATCAAGAATCTATCAACAAAACGGAAAGAATCGGACAAAAACCCCAAAATCCCCAATTATTCGAAAGTAGGGTTCTAGAGATGTTACCTTCGGAGATTCAAGTACTAAGATCCGTAGAACACGCGTTGGATTGATTATGCAGGCTTCACGATCGAAAGGAGATGAAGAAAATCAAACACTCAAATGATTTGTGAAGGAAAAACCCTCCTCAAGCTCTCTCTCTCGGTTGTAGGTGAAGAAAAGGGAAAGAAATGAGTGAAATGCTCAAAAAATGAATTTATAGGGGTTGATCGCTCGCCGACACGGCCGTGCCGATCGGCACGGTCGTGTCGCATACCTGGCCGACAGGACTCGACCGTGTCCTCGCTTGACACGGTCGCGGCGCAGAGGGCCTTCCGATAGTGACCGTCTGACAAATGACTGACATGACTCGACCATGTCCCGAACACGGTCGGGCGTGTGGCAATCGGCTCGCTTATCCGGAAGAGTTCGACTCGCCGTGCCAAACGACACGGTCGAGTCCTGTGGGCAGAGACTTCAGCATTTCCGACGAGTACGGCACGGGCCGTGTCGGACGACACGGCCGAAGTTCGGTCGGCGGTGATCGCCAATAATCGAAAAATGAGCGGGTGAGCTAAAACGACCATAACTCTCTCGTCCGGACTCCGATTGACTCACCGTTTGAACCATTGGAAAGCTAACTAGATGTTCTATAATATTGCAAAGATTTAGAATTTTTGAAGTCACCAAAAATTAATGGTGATCTAACAAAGTCGAACTCATATGAGGAAAGTTGAAACAATGAACAATAACGATACACAACTCGAAGTTTTTCCGAACGGTGAACACGGTGAACGAACATGATTGATGAATGATTATAAATGAGTGAAAATCCACTGAGTGACAATCACCGAATGAAATTCTGAATGATAATGATGAATTACAACCGGTATTACATACACCCCTTAAAAGAGTTTCGTCCCCGAAACTAAGGGTCAAACAACTCGGGATAACTCTCCCGCATACTATCCTCGGTTTCCCAAGTAGCCTCTTCGACTCCGTGTCTTGACCACTGCACTTTGACCAAAGGGATGGTCTTATGCCTCAGTCGTTTCTCACGATGCTCCAAAATCTTCAAAGGACGCTCCTCAAAAGTAATATCTTCAGCAATATCAATCTCGCCATAATCGATGACGTGACTAGGATCCGGAACATATTTCCTCAGCTGGGAAACATGAAAAACGCTATGAACATGACTCAAGGCCGGGGGTAACGCCAAACGATATGCTAACCCACCAACTCGCTCGAGAATCTCGAAGGGTCCAATAAATCTCGGACTCAACTTCCCCTTCTTCCCGAAACGGAAAACTCCTCTCGTTGGCGACACCTTCAGCAAAACGTGGTCTCCCACCTCGAATTCTAAAGGTCTACGACGGACATCGGCATATGACTTCTGTCGACTCTGGGCCGTCAACATCCGTTCTCGAATTAATTCTATCTTCCGCCTCGTCTCTAAAACGACATCCGGCTCGGTCCCGACTAAATCGAACGCCTCATTCCAACAAATCGGTGACCGACATTGCCGCCCATAAAGTACCTCGTACGGTGCCATCCGAATCGACGTGTGCCAACTATTGTTGTACGTGAATTCGATCAACGGCAAATGCTCCTCCCAGTCGCTGCTCCAATCGAGAGCGCACGCACGCAACATATCCTCGAACGTCTGGATAGTGCGTTCCGACTGTCCATCTGACTGAGGATGGAAAGAGGTACTCAAATGCAAACGGGTACCCAACGCCTTATGCACCGCCTACCAAAAGTGCGATACGAAACGGCCATCACGATCCGAAACGATAGACTTCGGAGTACCGTGAAGCCTCACAATCTGTGCGATAAATATACGGGCCAACTTCTCTGGGCCCCAAGTGTCCTTGATGCCCAGAAAATGTGCCGACTTGGTCAGACGATCAACAATCACCCAAACCATATTCATGCCCGATCTCGATCTCGGCAAACTCGTAATGAAATCCATCGATATATCTTCCCATTTCCATTCGGAGCGAAGTGATCGCAATAACCCAGTAGGTCGCCGATGCTCGATTTTGACTGCCGGCAAGTCAAACATCTCGCCACAAACGTGCGACCTCCTCCTTCATATCATTCCACCGAAGTTCCTCCTCGTGTCCTTGTACATCTTACTCGAGCCGGGATGAACGGAATAGGGTGTGGAATGGGCCTCACGCAAAATACCTGCCGCAACCTGGATCGCTCGCACACAAATCCGACTCTGGAATCTCAAAACACCATCCTCGTGAATCACAAACCCAGGAGACTTTCCTTTAAGAACGTTCTCTCGGATTTGAGTAATCATCGGATCCTCTAATTGCTTCAGTTTAATTTCATCGATCAAAGACGACGAAATTTCTAAGGCACAAAGTTGCCCGACAAATCCAGCGGCAAAACCTCAACATCTAACCCGATCAAAGCCCGCCGAAGCTCGGGATCGAGGCGTAAGGACCTCAAGCGTTCGCAACGCAATCGGTTTCCGACTCAAGGCGTCGGCCACGACATTCGCCTTACCGGATGATAAAGGATTTCGAGGTCATAATCCTTAATCAACTCTAACCACCTCCTCTCGCCTCATATTCAACTCTCGCCGAGTAAATATGTATTTGACTTTTATGATCGGTAAAAATCTGACATGCAGAGCCGAAAAGATAGTGACGCCAAATCTTGAGTGCAAAGACAACCGCCGCTAACTCCAAATCGTGAGTAGGGTAGTTAAGCTCATACGGCCTCAACTGTCTCGACGCATAGGCAATGGTCTTGCCGTGCTGCATCAATACGCACCCAAGACCCTGACCCGAAGCATCGCTAAAAACGGCGAAACCCTCGTTGCCACATGGCAATGCCAAAATCGGGGCTGAAGTCAAACGCTTCTTCAGCTCCTCAAAACTCGACCGCCTCTCATCGGTGCAGACGAACTTCTCGGATTTCTGGAGCAACTGTGTAAGTGGTCGAGCTAGTTTTGAGAAACCCTCGACGAACCTACGGTAGTAGCCAGCCAAACCCAAGAAACTACGGACCTCCTTCACATTTGTGGGCGATGCCCAATCCAACACTGCCTCAATTTTCTGCGGATCCACTCGAACTCCCTCGGCTGAAATCACGTGACCCAAAAACATCACTTCCTTCAGCCAGAACTCACATTTCGAGAACTTCGCATAGAGTTGCTCGGTCCTCAAAATGTCTAACACTACCCGCAAATGATGTGCATGCTCTTCCTCGTTCCTCGAATAAATAAGAATATCGTCAATGAAGACGACGACACACTTATCCAAATACTCGATAAAGACTTTGTTCATCAACTGCATGAACACCGCCAGCGCGTTAGTTAACCCGAAAGGCATAACTACAAACTCATAATGTCCGTATCTCGTCCGAAAAGCCATTTTCGCACGTCGGACTCCCTCACCCGAGCCGATAGTACCCCGATCTCAAATCAATCTTTGAGAATACCGCCGCTCGCAAATCGATCGAACAAGTCGTCAATCCTCGGCAAAGGATACTTGTTCTTGATGGTCACCTTGTTCGATTCACGATAGTCGATACACAAACGTAGTGAACCATCCTTCTTACGCACAAACAAGACCGTGCGCCCAAGGCGAGGCGCTCGGTCGAACATATCCCGACTCAAGAAGTTCACTCAACTGTTTCTTCAACTCTGACATCTCTGAAGGTGCCATGCGATACGGCGCCTTCGAAATCAGAGCCGCACCCGGCTCTAACTCTATAGCAAACTCAACCTCACGATCCGGTGGCAATCCCGCAACGCGTCAGAAATACATCAGAAACTCACTAACGATCGGAATCGATGAAAGCTCGACTCCACCATTCTCCGCCTTCAAGGCGTAGCACCAATAACCAGTACACCCTTTTCGCAGAGTTTCATCGCCTTCAAGGCGTTAATAACAAACTGCGGTTTCTCTTTCGCCTGCGAAAGAGTGTTGATGCCGTCTCGGCTAACATAGTGATGATTCTCGTGCGGTAGTTCATGATCGCGCCATGCCGCTTGAGCCAATCATCCCCGAGAATCAAATCCTCACCCTCGATACCCACGACAATAAGATTAGAGAGCCAAGCCCTCTCACAAATAATCACAGAACAGTCCCGGACTTCTCGATCACCGACAATTCTATCACCGCTAGGAAGTTTAACGATGAAAGGCTCGCAAGGTGACAAGCAGTCGAGACTCAAACGGCGTACACACTCTAGAGAAATGAATGAATGCGTAGCACCCGAATCAAAAATCACACCGACAGGATGAGAATGGATATGAACGGTACCTGTCGCCACAGTAGCTGTTGGGTCATCGGCCCTCCTCATCTCGTATATACGCGGCTGGGCGGAGACGACACTAGAAGCTCCTCCTCTAGCGGGTTGACCCCGACCCCTACCTCGGCCGGCACTCGGTGGAGGCGGCGGAGCAAATGAGCCCTGGTTCACACTCGGCTCCATAAGTGCAGAACGGGCGCCGCGAAACTGTCTGAGCTTCTCGCAAAAAGAAGCTTTGTGGCCCGACTGACCACAAGTATGACAAGTCAAAGGTGGGCGAGGACAATCCCGGTTCACGTGGCCTGGCTTGCCACGCTTAAAGCATCCGGGGTCCGGACGACGGTTCGGAGGCACTCAAAGCTCCCGAAAAACGAGCCGAACCTTTGTAGAAATATTTGCGGCTGAGATTTCTGGCCTCCACTCTGGGACCAGAAAAATTTCCGACCGACTTCTGCTTCTTGCTCTCGCGAGCCAAATCGCTAGCGGTCACCGACATATCATAAGCAAGAGCTCGACTCTGATAATCCTTCAAGGTAGTACAGACGATCCCAGGCATATAGTCCCGAATGGACAGTTTCATTCTCCTGGAAAAATGGAAAATCTTGTCGCTCTCTTCGACAACTTGGGTCTTCACATAACCCAACTCCTTGTTAAAATCGGCAATAGCTTGGGATACGGGGATATCCCGTGGTTGAGCATCAAAGAAAGCATGCACTCGAGCCTGTCTGACCGGCCATGGACAATACTCGGTCTCCATCAACTCCTGAAACTCGGACCACGAAGCAACATGATCTTTGGGACCAACGGCCTCCCACCAATCTGTAGCATCTCCCGTGAGAAAGTATTGAGCAATAGGGACCTTACGGTCCTCGGGGCAGTTGGTAGCAGTGAATACTTTGGATATCTCCTTGATCCACCCTTCCCAGCCGATCGGGTCCGAAGCTCCCGAAAACTGGGGAGGATGCATCTTGATGACATCCTGAAGCCAACTATCCGTTCCGCCCCGATTAGCATGGGCCTGATCGGGGTTCTGGACCACCTGAGCTATAGCCGCCATCTGGTTAACCATTTGCTGCATAACAGCCGCAATACCAAGATCGGCGCGCTCCTGAGAAGAAGCATGACTGTGACGGTCGCCGATGCTGGCTCTCGAAGAATGCGATGTGGCCGCCCACCGCCGCCCCACGTCCTCTGGCGTCCACGACCACGACCACGACCACGGTTTCTCCGGCATCCATCTCAAGTTGAGAGATAACGAAGTATATCGATGATGAGTAAGGGAGGAAAAGCAACTACGATTCAAAAGTGGAAATACAATGCAAGAAACAAAAGAGCCGAATAAGAAAACTTACGAGCACCGGAAGTACTGGGATCTTTGGCGGTGTGACAATGTGCAAAACAAATACGACTAGACCCAAATAACCAACAAGCCTAGGTATCCATAAACCTAGAGCTCGATACCATTTCGTAACACCCGAGATATTGAGTATATTACACGCCGTGGACCCCACATGGGATCCACCAGTGCTACAAACAAGAAAACTCCACTCGACTAACCATCCCTAGCGAGGACACACATTTAATTATAAGACATAAAGTTACGCCTGAGCAACCGTGAAATGATCATCAACCAACAATGTAACAATTTAAAAGTAGTACAACACGGAGTTTGAATTTGAAAAGCCTAAGTACTCGCGAGTACACTCTATAAGTTTATAATTATTAGAACAATCAATTCAAAATGGACAAGGAAATAGAAAGACCCAAATGCACATGTCAACGACCACGGCCAACGTCCTCGTCTTGTCCGGTGCCCGCTCGTCCGGATGATCATAACCTGAAATCCATAACAAGAATTTCCCCAACACGGGTCCCAGAGGGGTTAGCAATTACGCTAGTACAAGTAATCAAGGCAAACCAATCGCTTACACATTTCATAGTACATGCACCAATATCATTTGAAGACCAAAATAAGACATGTCTTTTAGAAACAAACAGTCACAATTAATTTGCCTAGACCGGGACGAAGCCACGAATCCCACTCGAGGCCTCTAAGGACCCTCCCGAGTGGCCACATTCATAAAACAAGTCAAGCACCACACGCCCCTAGACCGGGATGAAGCCACGAATCCCACTCGAGGCCTCTAAGGACCCTCCCGAGTGGCTAGCGAATCAAACTCATGAATCCAGGACGAAGCCATAGATTCCCTCGAGGCCCCGTCGGACCCTCCCGAGGTGAGTAAAGCACAC
Source organism: Orobanche coerulescens (assembly GCA_033398695.1). NCBI lineage: Eukaryota > Viridiplantae > Streptophyta > Magnoliopsida > Lamiales > Orobanchaceae > Orobanche > Orobanche coerulescens. The sequence continues at coordinate 114,643,403 of CM065807.1, read as the reverse complement.
ACAATATACATTACCATTTCACATTAAGCATAAAGGTTTCCAAGAATTACTTGCCTTGAATATTTTGATGACGCAACGAACGGAAAGGATAATCACCGACAAACACTAGGAATCAACTAACCAAACCTAACGATTCGAAGAACATAATTACAACCAACTCTAGTCGAATACGGAAATGGAATACACCAAAACCCGCCTACGATTCGTGTATATTCGCACAAAATAATAACGAGGGCGACCACAACCAAACCCTCTCGATTCCGCAAAACTATGAAAATATACTCGAATCCGTAGGAAAATTTATGATAGCAACAAGATTAATCATATTCATCAAGAATCTATCAACAAAACGGAAAGAATCGGACAAAAACCCCAAAATCCCCAATTATTGAAAGTAGGGTTCTAGAGATGTTACCTTCGAGATTCAAGTACTAAGATCCGTAGAACACGCGTTGGATTGATTGTCCGGCTTCACGATCGAAAGGAGATGAAGAAAATCAAACACTCAAATGATTTGTGAAGGAAAAACCCTCCCTCAAGCTCTCTCTCGGTTGTAGGTGAAGAAAAGGGAAAGAAATGAGTGAAATGCTCAAAAATGAATTTATAGGGGTTGATCGCTTCGCCGGACACGGCCCGTGCCGATCGGCACGGTCGTGTCGCATACCGCCGACAGGACTCGACCGTGTCCTCGCTGACACGGTCGCGGCGCAGAGGGCCTTCCGATAGTGACCCATCCGACTGACTCGGCATGACTCGGCCGTGTCTGGAACACGGTCGGGCGTGTCGCGATGGCTCGCTTATCCGAAGAGTTCGACTCGGCCGTGCCAAACGACACGGTCGAGTCCTGTGGGCAGAGACTTTGGCATTTCCGGACGAGTACGGCACGGGCCGTGTCGGACGACACGGCCGAGTTCGGTCGGCAGTGATCGGCCAATAACTGAAAAATGAGCGGGTGAGCTAAAACGACCATAACTCTCTCGTCCGGACTCCGATTGACTCACCGTTTAAACCATTGGAAAGCTAACTAGATGTTCTATAATATTGCAAAGATTTAGAATTTTTGAAGTCACCAAAAATTAATGGTGATCTAACAAAGTCGAACTCATATGAGGAAAGTTGAAACAATGAACAATAACGATACACAACTCGAAGTTTTTCCGAACGGTGAACACGGTGAACGAACATGATTGATGAATGATTATAAATGAGTGAAAATCCACTGAGTGACAATCACCGAATGAAATTACTGAATGATAATGACTGAATTACAACCGGGTATTACATACACCCCCCTTAAAAGAGTTTCGTCCCCGAAACTAAGGGTCAAACAACTCGGGATAACTCTCCCGCATACTATCCTCGGTTTCCCAAGTAGCCTCTTCGACTCCGTGTCTTGACCACTGCACTTTGACCAAAGGGATGGTCTTATGCCTCAGTCGTTTCTCACGATGCTCCAAAATCTTCAAAGGACGCTCCTCAAAAGTAATATCTTCAAGAATATCAATCTCGCCATAATCGATGACGTGACTAGGATCCTAACATATTTCCTCACCGGGAAACATGAAAACGCTATGAACATGACTCAAGGCCGGGTAACGCCAAACGGTATGCTAACCCACCGACTCGCTCGAGAATCTCGAAGGGTCCAATAAATCTCGGACTCAACTTCCCCTTCTTCCCGAAACGGAAAACTCCTCTCGTTGGCGACACCTTCACAAAACGTGGTCTCCCACCTCGAATTCTAAAGGTCTACGACGGACATCGGCATATGACTTCGTCGACTGGGCCGTCAACATCCGTTCTCGAATTAATTCTATCTTCCGCCTCGTCTCTAAAACGACATCCGGCTCGGTCCCGACTAAATCGAACGCCTCATTCCAACAAATCGGTGACCGACATTGCCGCCCATAAAGTACCTCAAATGCGGTGCCATCCGAATCGACGTGTGCCAACTATTGTTGTACGTGAATTCGATCAACGGCAAATGCTCCTCCCGATCATTGCTCCAATCGAGAGCGCACGCACGCAACATATCCTCGAACGTCTGGATAGTGCGTTCCGACCGCCCATCCGATCGAGGATGGAAAGAGGTACTCAAATGCAAACGGTACCCAACGCCTTATGCACCGCCTACCAAAAGTGCGATACGAAACGGCCATCACGATCCAAACGATAGACTTCGAGTACCGTGAAGCCTCACAATCTGTGCGATAAATATACGGCCACTTCTCCGGCCCCAAGTGTCCTTGATGCCCGTAAAATGTGCCGACTTGGTCGACGATCAACAATCACCCAAACCATATTCATGCCCGATCTCGATCTCGGCAAACTCGTAATGAAATCCATCGATATATCTTCCCATTTCCATTCGGAGCGGGAAGTGATCGCAATAACTCAAATGGCCGATGCTCGATTTTGACCTGCCGGCAAGTCAAACATCTCGCCACAAACCGTGCGACCTCCTCCTTCATATCATTCCACCGGAAGTTCCTCCTCGTGTCCTTGTACATCTTACTCGAGCCGGGATGAACGGAATAGGGTGTGGAATGGGCCTCACGCAAAATACCTGCCGCAACCTGGATCGTTCGCACACAAAGCCGACTCGGAATCTCAAAACACCATCCTCGTGAATCACAAACCCGTGAGACTTTCCTTTAAGAACGTTCTCTCGGATTTGAGTAATCATCGGATCCTCTAATTGCTTGATTTAATTTCATCGATCAAAGACGCGAAATTTCTAAGGCACAAAGTTGCCCGACAGATCCAGCAAGAAACCTCAACATCTAACCCGATCAAAGCCCGCCGAAGCTCGATCGAGGCGTAAGGACCTCAAGCGTCGCAACGCAATCGGTTTCCGACTCAAGGCGTCGGCCACGACATTCGCCTTTACCGGATGATAAAGGATTTCGAGGTCATAATCCTTAATCAACTCTAACCACCTCCTCTGCCTCATATTCAACTCTCCGAGTAAATATGTATTTGAGACTTTTATGATCGGTAAAAATCGACATGCGAGCCGAAAAGATAGTGACGCCAAATCTTGAGTGCAAAGACAACCGCCGCTAACTCCAAATCGTGAGTAGGTAGTTAAGCTCATACGGCCTCAATCGTCTCGACGCATAGGCAATGGTCTTGCCGTCCGCATCAATACGCACCCAAGACCACGACCAAGCATCGCTAAAACGGGCGAAACCCTCGTTGCCACATGGCAATGCCAAAATCGGGCTGAAGTCAAACGCTTCTTCACTCCTCAAAACTCGACCGCCTCTCATCGGTCCGCATTTAACTTCTCGGATTTGGAGCAATCGTGTAAGTGGTCGAGCTAGTTTTGAGAAACTCACGAACCTACGGTAGTAGCCATCCAAACCCAAGAAACTACGGACCTCCTTCACATTTGTGGCGATGCCCAATCCAACACCGCCTCAATTTTCGCGGATCCACTCGAACTCCCTACTGAAATCACGTGACCCAAAAACATCACTTCCTTCACTTAACTCACATTTCGAGAACTTCGCATAGAGTTGCTCGGTCCTCAAAATGTCTAACACTACCCGCAAATGATGGGCGTGCTCTTCCTCGTTCCTCGAATAAATAAGAATATCGTCAATGAAGACGACGACACACTTATCCATATACTCGATAAAGACTTTGTTCATCAATCGCATGAACACCGCCGCGCGTTAGTTAACCCGAAAGGCATAACTACAAACTCATAATGTCCGTATCTCGTCCGAAAAGCCATTTTCGCACGACGTCGACTCCCTCACCCGAGCCGATAGTACCCCGATCTCAAATCAATCTTTGAGAATACCGCCGCCTCGCAATCGATCGAACAAGTCGTCAATCCTCGGCAAAGGATACTTGTTCTTGATGGTCACCTTGTTCAGTTCACGATAGTCGATACACAAACGTAGTGAACCATCCTTCTTACGCACAAACAAGACCGGTGCGCCCCAAGGCGAGGCGCTCGGTCGAACATATCCCGACTCAAGAAGTTCACTCAACTGTTTCTTCAACTCTGACATCTCTGAAGGTGCCATGCGATACGGCGCCTTCGAAATCGGAGCCGCACCCGGCTCTAACTCTATAGCAAACTCAACCTCACGATCCGGTGGCAATCCCGGCAACGCGTCAGGAAATACATCAGGAAACTCACTAACGACTGGAATCGATGAAAGCTCGACTCCACCATTCTCCGCCTTCAAGGCGTAGCACCAATAACCAGTACACCCTTTTCGCAGGAGTTTCATCACCTTCAAGGCGTTAATAACAAACTTCTGGTTTCTCTTTCGCCCTGCGAAAGAGTGTTCGGTGCCGTCCTCGGCTAACATAGTGATGATTCTCGTGCGGTAGTTCATGATCGCGCCATGCCGCTTGAGCCAATCATCCCCGAGAATCAAATCCTCACCCTCGATACCCACGACAATAAGATTAGAGAGCCAAGCCCTCTCACAAATAATCACAGAACAGTCCCGGACTTCTCGATCACCGACAATTCTATCACCGCTAGGAAGTTTAACGATGAAAGGCTCGCAAGGTGACAAGCAGTCGAGACTCAAACGGCGTACACACTCTAGAGAAATGAATGAATGCGTAGCACCCGAATCAAAAAGCACACCGACAGGATGAGAATGGATATGAACGGTACCTGTCGCCACAGTAGCTGCTGGGTCATCGGCCCTCCTCATCTCGTATATACGCGGTTGGGCGGAGCCGACACTAGAAGCTCCTCCTCTAGCGGGTTAACCCCGACCCCTACCTCGGCCGGCACTCGGTGGAGGCGGCGGAGCAAATGAGCCCTGGTTCACACTCGGCTCCATAAGTGCAGAACGGGCGCCGCGAAACTGTCTGAGCTTGTCGCAAAGAAGCTTTGTGGCGGCCCGACCACAAGTATGACAAGTCAAAGGTGGGCGAGGACAATCCCGGTTCACGTGGCACAGCTTGCCACGGTTAAAGCATCTGGGGTCCGGACGACGGTTCGGAGGCACTCAAAGCTCCCGGAAAAACGAGCCGAACCGCCCGTAGAAATATTTGCGGCTGAGATTTCTGCCGCCTCCACTCTTGGGACGAGAAAATTTCCGACCGACTTCGCTTCTTGCTCGCGAGCCAAATCGCTAGCGGTCACCGACATATCATAAGCAAGAGCTCGACTCGATAATCCTTCAAGGTAGTACAGACGAGCCTGGACATATAGTCCCGAATGGACGCTTTCATTCTCCTGGAAAAATGGAAAATCTTGTCGCTCTCTTCGACAACTTGGGTCTTCACATAACCCAACTCCTTGTTAAAATCGGCAATAGCTTGGGATACGGGGATATCCCGTGGTTGAGCATCAAAGAAAGCATGCACTCGAGCCTGTCTGACCGGCCATGGACAATACTCGGTCTCCATCAACTCCTGAAACTCGGACCACGAAGCAACATGATCTTTGGGACCAACGGCCTCCCACCAATCTGTAGCATCTCCCGTGAGAAAGTATTGAGCAATAGGGACCTTACGGTCCTCGGGGCAGTTGGTAGCAGTGAATACTTTGGATATCTCCTTGATCCACCCTACCCAGCCGATCGGGTCCGAAGCTCCCGAAAACTGGGGAGGATGCATCTTGATGACATCCTGAAGCCAACGATCCGTTCCGCCCCGATTAGCATGGGCCTGATCGGGTTCCGACCACCCGAGCTATAGCCGCCATCTCGGTTAACCATTTGCCGATAATGCCGCAATACCAAGATCGGAGCGCTCTGAGAAGAAGCATGACCGTGACGGTCACCGGTCTGCCGGCTCGAAGAATGCGATGTGGCCGCCCCACCGGCTGCCCCACGTCCTCGGCCGCGTCCACGACCACGACCACGACCACGGTTTCCTCCGGCATCCATACGAAGTTGAGAGATAACGAAGTATATCGATGATGAGTAAGGGAGGAAAAGCAACTACGATTCAAAAGTGGAAATACAATGCAAGAAACAAAAGAGCCGAATAAGAAAACTTACGAGCACGGAAGTCTTGGGATCTCGCGGCGGTGTGACAATGTGCAAAACAAATACGACTAGACCCAAATAACCAACAAGCCTAGGTATCCATAAACCTAGAGCTATGATACCATTTCGTAACACCCGAGATATTCGAGTATATTACAGCGCCGTGGACCCCACATGGGACCCACCAGGCTACAAACAAGAAAACTCCACTCGACTAACCATCCCGTTAGCGAGGACACACATTTAATTATAAGACATAAAGTTACGCCTGAGCAACCGCGAAATGATCATCAACCAACAATGTATCAATTTAAAAGTAGTACAACACGGAGTTTGAATTTGAAAAGCCTAAGTACTCGCGAGTACACTCTATAAGTTTATAATTATTAGAACAATCAATTCAAAATGGACAAGGAAATAGAAAGACCCAAATGCACATGTCAACGACTCGCCAACGTCCTCAGATCGTCTGTGTGCCCGCCGTCCGGATGATCATAACTCAAATCCATAATAAGAATTTCCCAAAACGGGTCCCCAGAGGGGTTAGCGATACGCTAGTACAAGTAATCAAGGCAAACCAATCGCTTACACATTTCATAGTACATGCACCAATATCATTTCAAGACCAAAATAAGACATGTCTTTTCCTAAACAAACAAATACAATTAATTTGCCTAGACCGGACGAAGCCACGAATCCCACTCGAGGCCTCTAAGGACCCTCCCGAGCCGCCACATTCATAAAACAAGTCAAGCACCACACGTCACCTAGACCGGATGAAGCCACGAATCCCACTCGAGGCCTCTAAGGACCCTCCCGAGTCGGCTAGCGAATCAAACTCATGAATCCAGGACGAAGCCATAGATTCCTCGAGGCCCCGTCGGACCCTCCCGAGGTGAGTAAAGCACACACAATATACATTACCATTTCACATTAAGCATAAAGGTTTCCAAGAATTACTTGCCTTGAATATTTTGATGACGCAACGAACGGAAAGGATAATCACCGACGAACACTAGGAATCAACGGAACCAAACCTAACGATTCGAAGAACATAATTACAACCAACTCTAGTCGAATACGGAAATGGAATACACCAAAACCCGCCTACGATTCGTGTATATTCGCACAAAATAATAACGAGGGCGACCACAACCAAACCCTCTCGATTCCGCAAAACTATGAAAATATACTCAATCCGTAGGAAAATTTATGATAGCAACAAGATTAATCATATTCATCAAGAATCTATCAACAAAACGGAAAGAATCGGACAAAAACCCCAAAATCCCCAATTATTCGAAAGTAGGGTTCTAGAGATGTTACCTTCGAGATTCAAGTACTAAGATCCGTAGAACACGCGTTGGATTGATTGTCCGGCTTCACGATCGAAAGGAGATGAAGAAAATCAAACACTCAAATGATTTGTGAAGGAAAACCCTCCCTCAAGCTCTCTCTCGGTTGTAGGTGAAGAAAAGGGAAAGAAATGAGTGAAATGCTCAAAAATGAATTTATAGGGTTGGCCGCCTGCCGGACACGGCCGTGCCGATCGGGCACGGCCGTGTCGCATACCGCCCACAGGACTCGACCGTGTCCTCGCTTGACACGGTCGCGCGGCGCGAGGGCCTTCCGATAGTGACCGTCCGACTGACTCGGCATGACTCGACCGTGTCCCGAACACGGTCGGGCGTGTCAGCGATGGCTCGCTTATCCGGAAGAGTTCGACTCGGCCGTGCCAAACGACACGGTCGAGTCCTGTGGGCAGAGACTTCGGCATTTCCGGACGAGTACGGCACGGGCCGTGTCGGACGACACGGCCGAGTTCGGTCGGCAGTGATCGGCCAATAACTGAAAAATGAGCGGGTGAGCTAAAACGACCATAACTCTCTCGTCCGGACTCCGATTGACTCATCGTTTGAACCATTGGAAAGCTAACTCGATGTTCTATAATATTGCAAAGATTTAGAATTTTTGAAGTCACCAAAAATTAATGGTGATATAACAAAGTCGAACTCATATGAGGAAAGTTCAAAACAATGAACAATAACGATACACAACTCGAAGTTTTTCCGAACGGTGAACACGGTGAACGAACATGATTGATGAATGATTATAAATGAGTGAAAATCCACTGAGTGACAATCACCGAATGAAATTACTGAATGATAATGACTGAATTACAACCGGGTATTACAAACAAAAGGAATGATATACAAATCATCTCAAGTCGAACGATGGCCTAACAATTCGGTCTACGGCCCAAAAGCTCAATTTAAACAATTCTGCCTGGACTGCTTAGCGTGCGCTACGTACTCTATGTAACGTGCGCTAAGTCTGCCTGTTAGCGTACGCTATCATATAAGCCTAGCGTACGGTAGCCACGGACTGACAGTTTGACTCGGCTGATCTCATAACGTACGTTACGTACGTATCGTGAGTTAACTTAACCCCGATAGCGCACGTTAACTTACATATGTTAGCGTGCGCTAATCTTGCATGGCAGAATACTGCTAACAGAAAACTGGGTTGAATGGTGATGAACTCATGAATTCTATGGTGATAATACAAGTCATCCTCGAGCATATCAGGTTAATAAGGTTTGTGGAAGTTCTATGATTATGAGATACAAATATACGGATAATCATCTCAACATCACAATTCATCTTAGATCTTCAAGAAATATTCTAAGTTCCGTTCGTCCTACGTTCCAAAACGCATGCTTCCAACGTGTAAAACGTAACAATCTAGGTAATATCTGATTACTGATCATAAATCGATTTGAAAATGCTTAGGAGTCCATATACTAAGATGGTTCAAAGGTTCATACGATAAATAGTGCCGATACGTCAAAAGTATCCTTCTAACATGTGATGACCGATTATAAACGAAATAACTGGCTATCAAAACATGATCAAACGTCCTTAAGAACATTACTAATATCGGTGAAGAATCACCTACCTCAAAGTAGTGAAGAACACGGAGGAAATCGAAGCAATCCAACACCGAAGGCTTGAACACCAAATCTCCAATGATATACGATCCTCAATCACGAGCTAGGATGTTGATATGAAGTGTTTAGGATGAAGGAAGTTATGCTCTAAGTGTAAGAATTCGGGTTATGGGAGAAAAAAGGAACTGAAATCACGAATAGGATGCTGTCCTATTTATAAGAAATGACTATTAGCGCGCGCTAGTCCCTGCTCATAGCGTGCGCTAACGGCTCACTGACTTAACTGTATTCAACACTTAGCGTGCGCTACGCATATACCTGTAGCGTGCGCTAAGGCGTTGACTTGTATTTTCCCGAAAGCCGTCCAGGTTCATCCCGACACGATCCGACAGGGGTCCCCCGGCCAGATCTCACCTACCGCACGTCTCTATCAAATTGACCACGCATAGCGTGCGCTAATAATCCTTTGTAGCGCACGCTATTGAGTCCACGTTAGTGTACGCTACACATAGCCGATAGCGTGCGCTACATGCGCAGAATTACAATTTCTAAATCACATACACGAAATCATACGCTCGACAACATAGGATTATGAAATACGGAGAATAATACTCAGATAAAAGTACTATAGTTACAATATCACAAGTTCCAAATACAAGTCAGAAATCTCGGGTATTACAACGTACGTAATCGGCCCTTACGGCCGTAACCGGCCACAGCCTTACGTACGTTATCGGCCAGTCCTAGCCCCCAGCGAGTCACTGCCGACCGCAATCGGCCATCCTTGCGAGTCACTGCCGACCATGCTCGGCCACTACAGGTCCTCTCGGCCACGACTCGGCCATCCGCCCCGTAACGTACGTAACACTTATTCCGTTGCGTACGTAATACGTACGTTGACTTGATACAGTATAATACTCGTATTACGTACATAATACACCCCGTATTACGTACGTAATACATTATGATTTAATCCAAACTAGAGCACGATATACAAACCATCATCCCGATAATTTACATTTCTTACAACATTGCTATATGAATTATAAATGAAATGAAAACGAAACCATTCATCAAATATTATAAACTGAACAAGTATAAACTTGCCTCGATACCGATACCACGAAGCCGTTACCAAAATCCATTGCCTTAGTATACGAGCTCCTCAGCCCCGACCAAAATCAATCTACGAACTCTTTAGCCTCAACCGCAACACAACGGTCATAATCCACGATCAAAACATATCAACCTATTGCAATAACCGATTAACACACATTCGATAAAAATCAATAACCGACATACCCAACCAACAAACTCAACGGTTCGACGAAACCTCGATCATATACATAAAACCAACTAATCCAACTCAACAAATACGAACTCATATCCACAATACAATCCGTAACTCGATGATCACAAATAACAATCAATAACCGATCAACAAACACAACGGTTCTACAATATCCCAATTAAATAGAAATCCAAACAATCCAAACCAAATTAATCACGAATTCAAAACCACAATACGATTACACAATCCGAAGATCATATCAATAATAAATTTAACCAAGTCTAAGCATTACCGATTCCATATTCAATCTTAAATACGATTACAAGTTTCCTCCTTGTATAATCATAATATAAACCAATTACCGATTATCATCATCAATCCGGACGATCCGATTAATTCAACATTATAGATAATCATATTCCAAGAGCTTCAAATATTTCCATTATCCGAATTGAACACTTGTTCAATACGTATGAATTCTCAAACTCAAAAAACCAAAAGTTTAGGTGTTCTTACCTTCGATCCGGGTGGAAGATGATGTTAATCCATGATTCCAACTTCCAAAACATGTTGTTATAAGTTGATTATACTCAAAACCATCCATTTTACTGAAGAAATCGCGAAGAAACGAAGAGAAAACATGAAAATGGCCGGATGACTCGGTCCAGGCCTTTAAATAGGCGGGACCTGTCGGACCATTACGTACGTAACCGGCGGGTCCTTACGTACGTAGCCGGCCGTGGCCTACCTTTCTGCCCAGTTCTGCCGACAGCCTTACGTACGTAACCGGCAGCTGCTTACGTACGTAATCGGCCCTTACGGCCGTAACCGGCCACAGCCTTACGTACGTTATCGGCCAGTCCTAGCCCCCAGCGAGTCACTGCCGACCACAATCGGCCATCCTTGCGAGTCACTGCCGACCATGATCGGCCACTATAGGTCCTCTCGGCCACGACTCGGCCATCCGCCCCGTAACGTACGTAACACTTATTCCGTTGCGTACGTAATACGTACGTTGACTTGCTACAGTATAATACTCGTATTACGTACATAATACACCCCGTATTACGTACGTAATACATTATGATTTAATCCAAACTAGAGCACGATATACAAACCATCATCCCGATAATTTACATTTCTTACAACATTGCTATATGAATTATAAATGAAATGAAAACAAAACCATTCATCAAATATTATAAACTGAACAAGTATAAACTTGCCTCGATACCGATACCACGAAGCCGTTACCAAAATCCATTGCCTTAGTATACGAGCTCCTCAGCCCCGACCAAAATCAATCTACGAACTCTTTAGCCTCAACCGCAACACAACGGTCATAATCCACGATCAAAACATATCAACCTATTGCAATAACCGATTAACACACATTCGATAAAAATCAATAACCGACATACCCAACCAACAAACTCAACGGTTCGACGAAACCTCGATCATATACATAAAACCAACTAATCCAACTCAACAAATACGAACTCATATCCACAATACAATCCGTAACTCGATGATCACAAATAACAATCAATAACCGATCAACAAACACAACGGTTCTACAATATCCCGATTAAATACAAATCCAAACAATCCAAACCAAATTAATCACGAATTCAAAACCACAATACGATTCCACAATCCGAAGATCATATCAATAATCAATTTAACCAAGTCTAAGCATTACCGATTCCATATTCAATCTTAAATACGATTACAAGTTTCCTCCTTGTATAATCATAATATAAACCAATTACCGATTATCATCATCAATCCGGACGATCCGATTAATTCAACATTATAGATAATCATATTCCAAGAGTTTCAAATATTTCCATTATCCGAATTGAACACTTGTTCAATACGTATGAATTCTCAAACTCAAAAAACCAAAAGTTTAGGTGTTCTTACCTTCGATCCGGGTGGAAGATGATGTTAATCCATGATTCCAACTTCCAAAACATGTTGTTATAAGTTGATTATACTCAAAACCATCCATTTTACTGAAGAAATCGCGAAGAAACGAAGAGAAAACATGAAAATGGCCGGATGACTCGGTCCAGGCCTTTAAATAGGCGGGACCTGTCGGACCATTACGTACGTAACCGGCGGGTCCTTACGTACGTAGCTGGCCGTGGCCGCCTACCGATTCTGCCGGCCTTACGTGCGTAGCGGCAATGCTACGTCGTAATCGGCCCTTACGGTAATCGCCAGCCATGACCTTACGTACATTATCGGCGATCCTAGCCCCTGGAAGTCACTGCCGACCGCAATCGGCCATCCTTGCGAGTCACTGCCGACCATGCTCGGCCACTACAGGTCCTCTCGGCCACGACTCGGCCATCCGCCCTATAACGTACGTAACACTTATTCCGTTGCGTACGTAATACGTACGTTGACTTGCTACAGTATAATACTCGTATTACGTACATAATACACCCCGTATTACGTACGTAATACATTATGATTTAATCCAAACTAGAGCACGATATACAAACCATCATCCCGATAATTTACATTTCTAACAACATTGCTATATGAATTATAAATAAAATGAAAACGAAACCATTCATCAAATATTATAAACTGAACAAGTATAAACTTGCCTCGATACCGATACCACGAAGTCGTTACCAAAATCCATTGCCTTAGTATACGAGCTCCTCAGCCCCGACCAAAATCAATCTACGAACTCTTTAGCCTCAACCGCAACACAACGGTCAAAATCCACGATCAAAACATATCAACCTATTATAATAACCGATTAACACACATTCGATAAAAATCAATAACCGACATACCCAACCAACAAACTCAACGGTTCGACGAAACCTCGATCATATACATAAAACCAACTAATCCAACTCAACAAATACGAACTCATATCCACAATACAATCCGTAACTCGATGATCACAAATAACAATCAATAACCGATCAACAAACACAACGGTTCTACAATATCCCGATTAAATACAAATCCAAACAATCCAAACCAAATTAATCACGAATTCAAAACCACAATACTCGTCCCAGGAATAGGTAGGTTTGGGGTGACCCCAACAGTGATCGTGCCTAGTTTTATGAATTGATTGTCCCATTGAACCTAGATCTTGGGATCTACAGTCAGCATAGGTTGGGTAATCCGAAGATCATATCAATAATCAATTTAACCAAGTCTAAGCATTACCGATTCCATATTCAATCTTAAATACGATTACAAGTTTCCTCCTTGTATAATCATAATATAAACCAATTACCGATTATCATCATCAATCCGGACGATCCGATTAATTCAACATTATAGATAATCATATTCCAAGAGTTTCAAATATTTCCATTATCCGAATTGAACACTTGTTCAATACGTATGAATTCTCAAACTCAAAAGTGAATCATAATCTTATCAAACCTGAAACCATATTCGTATTCCTATACGAATATTGTTCCAAAACACATAACTTAGTTCTAGATATGAATATTCCATATTCATATCCATATCCAAAACACCAACATCACTTAAACATATTCATCAATTTATATAATCCAAGAGTTCCTTAAGAACACAACTTATTCCGAAATCACATTCAAAATCTCCAAACGACATAATCCGATGTGTTCTAACATCTAAACAATCCTTATTCACCATTCAAGGTGTATATAATCATGTTCTTCAACATATATACTTCTCATAACATCATGAATCGCAACAAACCACCAAGAACATCGAGAATACTACGATTCCATAATCATAACAACATAATCAAATCATTTGATCACCAATTCATTATCTTCCCTTAACAAAATTCTCGCAAATACCAAGAATCATCACAACAATATCAATTCAACCATCATTCATACGAAAACGCGTAGAATTTTCCAAGTTCTACTCATTGAGACATTTCATCGAACACTTTGAAGGCATAGTCCAATTTAATCGATTATTAAAGAAATACTCGAATTCGTTCCACAAAACCTCAAGGATAATGAATGATTACGAGAATACAATCAAGTTCTATCAATAATCTGAATCAAAACGAAGCAAATCGGCCAAAAAACCAAGAAACCTCAAGAATATCCAAAAACCAAAAGTTTAGGTGTTCTTACCTTCGATCCGGGTGGAAGATGATGTTAATCCATAATTACAACTTCCAAAACATGTTGTTATAAGTTGATTATACTCAAAACCATCCATTTTACTGAAGAAATCGCGAAGAAACGAAGAGAAAACATGAAAATGGCCGGATGACTCGGTCCAAGCCTTTAAATAAGCGGGACCTGTCGGACCATTACGTACGTAACCGGCGGGTCCTTACGTACGTAGCCGGCCGTGGCCTACCCTTACGCCCGATTCTGACGGCGCACGTGCGTTACTGGCGGTGCTACGTACGTAATCGGCCCTACGGCCGTAATCGCCACACTTACGTACGTTATCGGCGATCCTAGCCCCAGTCGCTGCCCGCGACCGCAATCGGCCATCCTTGCGAGTCATCCGACCATGCTCGGCCACTACAGTCCTCTCGGCCACGACTCGGCCCGCCCGTAACGCACGTAACACTTATTCCGTTGCGTCGCATGTCGACGTTGACTTGCTACGATATAATACTCATATTACGTCGTAATACACCTGTATAACGACGTAACTCCATCCGTTGACTCACTGTCCACATCTGCGCCGAAAGCCGACCACGGGCCCCAACCGTCCGATTCCTCTTGTTGCGTGCGTTATGTACACTATATAACGTCGTAAGCTAACACATTTTACGTCGTAAGCTCCAAGGCTTAACGTCGTAATGGCTTTATACTTAGCCAAAAATTCAATTGTTGTTGTCCGACGCGTCTCGACATCTGGATACAAACATACGGCATACGAATACACATATGAATCCAAAATATTCTCATACGATATACGATATCCAAATCAGTTCAATCTGATACAACATATCCTCAATATAATTGTCAATCAAAACGATAATCACACCAGTATAACTGTCTCGGTTCTCAATTTATTTTATCCATACTGTATAGATACCAAACTATACAGTATATCTCAGATAAAATAACGCGAAAAATTTATACTGAAAATTCGGGTATTACATACTACCCCCCTTAAAATAAGTTTCGTCCTCGAAACTTGCGACCTATCACCAACAACAGATAAATCCAAAATTTTCCAACTCATCACAAAAAACAATCAAGCGTCGCCACAAGCGAAATAACCCAAACTAATATACTTACAGGTGCGTGAAGCCGATGATCTCCCGTGATACTAGCACACGACTCCCACACGAAGTCTCAATACAACCAACAGACACCAATATCACAAATAGCAATTTGAAAAGATCTCAAAAATTTTGGAAACTCCAAAAATCGATTTGACTCAAAAGTCAGAAAAACTCATTTTCAAAAGCCACGCTACTACCGTACCGGTAGAGCCACATAACACACACGCCTGGGTTTCACAAAACCCAAGCTCTGATACCATCTTCTGTAACACCCCCAAAATCATCCGGGATATTACAGCGCCGTGGGCCCCACGCCGGAACCCACCAGGCTAAAAACTATTTACAAAACGTTTAAAAAAATGCCAAAAGGCCAATGACGGTAAATATTTAAATACTCAAATATTTTCAAAAACATAGATCTCAAACATCGTCATAAAATACCATTTGAAAATACAAGGCGAAATGCCAAATCTCGACAGTTCAAAATGTACGTTAAGCCACCACTTAAACGTACCGATAAAATAGTTTAGGAAAAGGTTTAACGAAATAACCCAAGTTCGCAAAATGCCAAAAAGGCCCTTTTAAAATACACACACGCAGCGGATAAAGATACTGAAAAGCCATCTTGAAATATACACACGCAATGGATAAATGCAGTTCAAAGTACACATTTGCAACGGAATAAACAACCAGAAATAAATACTCAATACTCAAAAACATGCCAGAGCCAGTATCACTCGGGAAGCTCACCCCTTCACGACCGCTACTAGCTCAATCTCCGAGTACCTAAAAATAAACCCCACGACGGGGTCAGCCACAATACTCAACAATGATCTCGATCACATCAACATAAATAATTACATACCAATGTAATAATATAGTAAGAATACTACCAAAGTAATCTTACCGCCATAACCTTACCAACCATGGCAATTCATAACAAATGAATCCTTACCATAATCCGTATTTCGCATTCTCAAATGACGAAATGAACTCAACAACAATTATCTGTACTGTATTCGAAAAATATCGATAATCCTCAAACATCATCAAAACTCATAAGTGCGGAGTAATCTAATCTGTGTTAAATCCTGTCCGTCGGATTACACAATCAAATCTCAACATGTATACACCAATAATACACAACATATCTGTAGATCAACTACCACATGATAATGATAACAAATCCTGAAACATCGACGTACAGTCCAAATGCTCATACGATCATTAACAATGATCAACCAATACATCACTGAGAATATCATCGACATGATAACTCCAATACGACCAATAAAGGATCAATGATAACTAGAGTACCCTCAACATGGTAAACTCCCAACACGATCAATAAAGATCAATAATAACCGAGGATACCCTCAACAAGGTAAACTCCAAATGATCAACAAAGGACCAACAATAATCGAGAATACCATCAACAAGGTAAACTCCAAATGATCAACAATAATGGATCTCAAAGAAATAACTTCGACTGTCGAACATACCCCTTGGGCGTATGAACGATTAATCACAAAACGTCGAACATATCCAAACATTTAAATAGACTATGAACGACCAAAATTGTACGGCTCAAAGATGGACATCACAGTACGCCCGATCCGGAAATGTGTCCGTGCACATGTCCGCCCCGTATACGGAATCCAGAATATACGTGGGATAATGTACCTAATTAGCCTCACGAAACTACGTCTCGTGTACACAGTCCAATACGGAAATAATATTCACGCATGACTATATATGTTCCTGGCTAAAAATCCTACACAATAACCAATCGGAACGCATATATGATTCCAGATATGTCACGATGCAACTTGACAACGAAACTCAAAGAATCACATATCCAATAAGGATCAAAAGACTCACTGAAGTGAACAAAGGCATGCTGACAAAGAAAAGTCGACATGACTAATCAGTATCCAAAACAACAATCCTGGGATCATCATCCCCAACAAATGATCAACACGATCAACGATCTCAATACATCGACCACGGGATCATCATCCTCAAATAAATAATCAATATCGACATGATAACTATCCTCGATATCCGATATTCTATATCCTTGACGAACGATAACTCACGTCTTCCTTGAACATAAATAAATCATATACATTATGATTTAATCCAAACTAGAGCACGATATACAAACCATCATCCCGATAATTTACATTTCTAACAACATTGCTATATGAATTATAAATGAAATGAAAACGAAATCATTCATCAAATATTATAAACTGAACAAGTATAAACTTGCCTCGATACCGATACCACGAAGCCGTTACCAAAATCCATTGCCTTAGTATACGAGCTCCTCATTTCGACCAAAATCAATCTACGAACTCTTTAGCCTCAACCGCAACACAACGGTCATAATCCACGATCAAAACATATCAACCTATTGCAATAACCGATTAACACACATTCGATAAAAATCAATAACCGACATACCCAACCAACAAACTCAACGGTTCGACGAAACCTCGATCATATACATAAAACCAACTAATCCAACTCAACAAATACGAACTCATATCCACAATACAATCCGTAACTCGATGATCACAAATAACAATCAATAACCGATCAACAAACACAACGGTTCTACAATATCCCGATTAAATACAAATCCAAACAATCCAAACCAAATTAATCACGAATTCAAAACCACAATACGATTACACAATCCGAAGATCATATCAATAATCAATTTAACCAAGTCTAAGCATTACCGATTCCATATTCAATCTTAAATACGATTACAAGTTTCCTCCTTGTATAATCATAATATAAACCAATTACCGATTATCATCATCAATCCGGACGATCCGATTAATTCAACATTATAGATAATCATATTCCAAGAGTTTAAAATATTTCCATTATCCGAATTGAACACTTCAATACGTATGAATTCTCAAACTCAAAAAACCAAAAGTTTAAGTGTTCTTACCTTCGATCCGGGTGGAAGATGATGTTAATCCATGATTCCAACTTCCAAAACATGTTGTTATAAGTTGATTATACTCAAAACCATCCATTTTACTGAAGAAATCGCGAAGAAACGAAGAGAAAACATGAAAATGGCCGGATGACTCGGTCCAGGCCTTTAAATAGGCGGGACCTGTCGGACCATTACGTACGTAACCGGCGGGTCCTTTCGTACGTAGCTGGCCGTGGCCTACCCTTCTGCCGCGATTCTGATGACGCCTTACGTACGTAGCGGCACGCCACGTGCGTGTCGGCCCTTACGGCCGTAACCGGCCACAGCCTTACGTACATTATCGGCCAGTCCTAGCCCCCAGCGAGTCACTGCCGACCGCAATCGGCCATCCTTGCGAGTCACTGCCGACCATGCTCGGCCACTACAGGTCCTCTCGGCCACGACTCGGCCATCCGCCCTATAACGTACGTAACACTTATTCCGTTGCGTACGTAATACGTACGTTGACTTGCTACAGTATAATACTCGTATTACGTACATAATACACCCCGTATTACGTACGTAATACATTATGATTTAATCCAAACTAGAGCACGATATACAAACCATCATCCCGATAATTTACATTTCTAACAACATTGCTATATGAATTATAAATAAAATGAAAACGAAACCATTCATCAAATATTATAAACTGAACAAGTATAAACTTGCCTCGATACCGATACCACGAAGTCGTTACCAAAATCCATTGCCTTAGTATACGATCTCCTCAAATTTCACCAAAATCAATCTACGAACTCTTTAGCCTCAACCGCAACACAACGGTCAAAATCCACGATCAAAACATATCAACCTATTATAATAACCGATTAACACACATTCGATAAAAATCAATAACCGACATACCCAACCAACAAACTCAACGGTTCGACGAAACCTCGATCATAAACATAAAACCAACTAATCCAACTCAACAAATACGAACTCATATCCACAATACAATCCGTAACTCGATGATCACAAATAACAATCAATAACCGATCAACAAACACAACGGTTCTACAATATCCCGATTAAATACAAATCCAAACAATCCAAACCAAATTAATCACGAATTCAAAACCACAATACTCGTCCCAGGAATAGGTAGGTTTGGGGTGACCCCAACAGTGATCGTGCCTAGTTTTATGAATTGATAGTCCCATTGAACCTAGATCTTGGGATCTACAGTCAGCATAGGTTGGGTAATCCGAAGATCATATCAATAATCAATTTAACCAAGTCTAAGCATTACCGATTCCATATTCAATCTTAAATACGATTACAAGTTTCCTCCTTGTATAATCATAATATAAACCAATTACCGATTATCATCATCAATCCGGACGATCCGATTAATTCAACATTATAGATAATCATATTCCAAGAGTTTCAAATATTTCCATTATCCGAATTGAACACTTGTTCAATACGTATGAATTCTCAAACTCAAAAGTGAATCATAATCTTATCAAACCTGAAACCATATTCGTATTCCTATACGAATATTGTTCCAAAACACATAACTTAGTTCTAGATATGAATATTCCATATTCATATCCATATCCAAAACACCAACATCACTTAAACATATTCATCAATTTATATAATCCAAGAGTTCCTTAAGAACACAACTTATTCCGAAATCACATTCAAAATCTCCAAACGACATAATCCGATATGTTCTAACATCTAAACAATCCTTATTCACCATTCAAGGTGTATATAATCATGTTCTTCAACATATATCCTTCTCATAACATCATGAATCGCAACAAACCACCAAGAACATCGAGAATACTACGATTCCATAATCATAACAACATAATCAAATCATTTGATCACCAATTCATTATCTTCCCTTAACAAAATTCTCGCAAATACCAAGAATCATCACAACAATATCAATTCAACCATCATTCATACGAAAACGCGTAGAATTTTCCAAGTTCTACTCATTGAGACATTTCATCGAACACTTTGAAGGCATAGTCCAATTTAATCGATTATTAAAGAAATACTCGAATTCGTTCCACAAAACCTCAAGGATAATGAATGATTACGAGAATACAATCAAGTTCTATCAATAATCTGAATCAAAACGAAGCAAATCGGCCAAAAAACCAAGAAACCTCAAGAATATCCAAAAATCAAAAGTTTAGGTGTTCTTACCTTCGATCCGGGTGGAAGATGATGTTAATCCATGATTACAACTTCCAAAACATGTTGTTATAAGTTGATTATACTCAAAACCATCCATTTTACTGAAGAAATCGCGAAGAAACGAAGAGAAAACATGAAAATGGCCGGATGACTCGGTCCAAGCCTTTAAATAAGCGGGACCTGTCGGACCATTACGTACGTAACCGGCGGGTCCTTACGTACGTAGCCGGCCGTGGCCTACCCTTCGCCTACGCCGATTCGCTGACACTTACGTGCGTAGCGGAAGCCGCTTACGACGTGTCGGCCCCTTACGGCCAGAATCGGCCATGACCTTACGTACGTTATCGGCCGATCCTAGCCCCCGGCCGAGTCATGCCGACCGCAATCGGCCATCCTTGCGAAGTCATCGCGACCATGCTCGGCCACTACAGGTCCTCTCGGCCACGACTCGGCCAGCCGCCCCGTAACGTACGTAACACTTATTCCGTTGCGTACGTAATACGTACGTTGACTTGCTACAGTATAATACTCATATTACGTACGTAATACACCCTGTATAACGTACGTAACTCCATCCGTTGACTCACCTGTCCACATCTGCGCCGAAAGCCGCCGACCACGGGCCCCAACTGTCCGATTCCTCTTGTTGCGTACGTTATGTACACAATATAACGTACGTAAGCTCCAAGGCTTAACGTACGTAATGGCTTTTATACTTAGCCAAAAATTCAATTGTTGTTGTCCGACGTCTCGACATACTGGATACAAACATACGGCATACTGAATACACATACTGAATCCAAAAATATTCTCATACGATATACCTGATATCCAAATCAGTTCAATCTGATACAACATATCCTCAATATAATTGTCAATCAAAACGATAATCACACCAGTATAACTGTCTCGGTTCTCAATTTATTTTATCCATACTGTATAGATACCAAACTATACAGTATATCTCAGATAAAATAACGCGAAAAATTTATACTGAAAATTCGGGTATTACATACTACCCCACTTAAAATAAGTTTCGTCCTCGAAACTTGCGACCTGTCACCAACAACAGATAAATCCAAAATTTTTCAACTCATCACAAAAAACAATCAAGCGTCGCCACAAGCGAAATAACCCAAACTAATATACTTACAGGTGCGTGAAGCCGATGATCTCCCGTGATACTAGCACACGACTCCCACACGAAGTCTCAATACAACCAACAGACACCAATATCACAAATAGCAATTTGAAAAGATCTCAAAAATTTTGGAAACTCCAAAAATCGATTTGACTCAAAAGTCAGAAAAACTCATTTTCAAAAGCCACGCTACTACCGTACCGGTAGAGCCACATAACACACACGCCTGGGTTTCAAAAAACCCAAGCTCTGATACCATCTTCTGTAACACCCCCAAAATCATCCGGGATATTACAGCGCCGTGGGCCCCACGCCGGAACCCACCAGGCTAAAAACTATTTACAAAACGTTTAAAAAAATACCAAAAGGCCAATGACGGTAAATATTTAAATACTCAAATATTTTCAAAAACATAGATCTCAAACATCGTCATAAAATACCATTTGAAAATACAAGGCGAAATGCCAAATCTCGACAGTTCAAAATGTACGTTAAGCCACCACTTAAACGTACCGATAAAATAGTTTAGGAAAAGGTTTAACGAAATAACCCAAGTTCGCAAAATGCCAAAAAGGCCCTTTTAAAATACACACACGCAGCGGATAAAGATACTGAAAAGCCATTTTGAAATATACACACGCAACGGATAAATGCAGTTCAAAGTACACATTTGCAACGGAATAAACAACCAGAAATAAATACTCAATACTCAAAAACATGCCAGAGCCAGTATCACTCGGGAAGCTCACCCCTTCACGACCGCTACTAGCTCGATCTCCGAGTACCTAAAAATAAAGCCCACGACGGGGTCAGCCACAATACTCAACAATGATCTCGATCACATCAACATAAATAATTACATACCAATGTAATAATATAGTAAGAATACTACCAAAGTAATCTTACCGCCATAACCTTACCAACCATGGCAATTCATAACAAATGAATCCTTACCATAATCCATATTTCGCATTCTCAAATGACGAAATGAACTCAACAACAATTATCTGTACTGTATTCGAAAAATATCAATAATCCTCAAACATCATCAAAACTCATAAGTGCGGAGTAATCTAATCTGTGCTAAATCCTGTCCGTCGGATTACACAATCAAATCTCAACATGTATACACCAATAATACACAACATATCTGTAGATCAACTACCACATGATAATGATAACAAATCCTGAAACATCGACGTCCAAATGCTCATACGATCATTAACAATGATCAACCAATACATCACTGAGAATATCATCGACATGATAACTCCAATACGACCAATAAAGGATCAATGATAACTGAGAGTACCCTCAACATGGTAAACTCCCAACACGATCAATAAAGATCAATAATAACCGAGGATACCCTCAACAAGGTAAACTCCAAATGATCAACAAAGGACCAACAATAATCGAGAATACCATCAACAAGGTAAACTCCAAATGATCAACAATAATGGATCTCAAAGAAATAACTTCGACTGTCGAACATACCCCTTGGGCGTATGAACGATTAATCACAAAACGTCGAACATATCCAAACATTTAAATAGACTATGAACGACCAAAATTGTACGGCTCAAAGATGGACATCACAGTACGCCCGATCCGGAAATGTGTCCGTGCACATGTCCGCCCCGTATACGGAATCCAGAATATACGTGGGATAATGTACCTAATTAGCCTCACGAAACTACGTCTCGTGTGCACAGTCCAATACGGAAATAATATTCACGCATGACTATATATGTGCCTGGCTAAAAATCCTACACAATAACCAATCGGAACGCATATATGATTCCAGATATGTCACGATGCAACATGACAACGAAACTCAAAGAATCACATATCCAATAAGGATCAAAAGACTCACTGAAGTGAACAAAGGCATGCTGACAAAGAAAAGTCGACATGACTAATCAATATCCAAAACAACAATCCTGGGATCATCATCCCCAACAAATGATCAACACGATCAACGATCTCAATACAATCAGCCCTGGGATCATCATCCCTCAGCGAAATAATCAATATCGACATGATAACTATCCTCGATATCCGATATACTATATCCTTGACGAACGATAACTCACGTCTTCCTTGAACATAAATAAATCATATACATTATGATTTAATCCAAACTAGAGCACGATATACAATCCATCATACCGATAATTTACATTTCTAACAACATTGCTATATGAATTATAAATGAAATGAAAATGAAATCATTCATCAAATATTATAAACTGAACAAGTATAAACTTGCCTCGATACCGATACCACGAAGCAGTTACCAAAATCCATTGCCTTAGTATACGAGCTCCTCAGCCCCGACCAAAATCAATCTACGAACTCTTTAGCCTCAACCGCAACACAACGGTCATAATCCACGATCAAAACATATCAACCTATTGCAATAACCGATTAACACACATTCGATAAAAATCAATAACCGACATACCCAACCAACAAACTCAACGGTTCGACGAAACCTCGATCATATACATAAAACCAACTAATCCAACTCAACAAATACGAACTCATATCCACAATACAATCCGTAACTCGATGATCACAAATAACAATCAATAACCGATCAACAAACACAACGGTTCTACAATATCCCGACTAAATACAAATCCAAACAATCCAAACCAAATTAATCACGAATTCAAAACCACAATACGATTCCACAATCCGAAGATCATATCAATAATCAATTTAACCAAGTCTAAGCATTAGCGATTCCATATTCAATCTTAAATACGATTACAAGTTTCCTCCTTGTATAATCATAATATAAACCAATTACCGATTATCATCATCAATCCGAACGATCCGATTAATTCAACATTATAGATAATCATATTCCAAGAGTTTCAAATATTTCCATTATCCGAATTGACCACTTGTTCAATACGTATGAATCTCAAACTCAAAAGTGAATCATAATCTTATCAAACCCGAAACCATATTCGTATTCCTATACGAATATTGTTCCAAAACACATAACTTAGTTCTAGATATGAATATTCCATATTCATATCCATATCCAAAACACCAACATCACTTAAACATATTCATCAATTCATTTAATCCAAGAGTTCCTTAAGAACACAACTTATTCTGAAATCACATTCAAAATCTCCAAACGACATAATCCGATGTGTTCTAACATCTAAACAATCCTTATTCACAATTCAAGGTGTATATAATCATGTTCTTCAACATATATACTTCTCATAACATCATGAATCGCAACAAACCACCAAGAACATCGAGAATACTACGATTCCATAATCATAACAACATAATCAAATCATTTGATCACCAATTCATTATCTTCCCTTAACAAAATTCTCGCAAATACCAAGAATCATCACAACAATATCAATTCAACCATCATTCATACGAAAACGCGTAGAATTTTCCAAGTTCTACTCATTGAGATATTTCATCGAACACTTTGAAGGCATAGCACAATTTAATCGATTATTCAAAGAAATACTCGAATTCGTTCCACAAAACCTCAAGGATAATGAATTATTACGATAATACAATCAAGTTCTATCAATAATCTGAATCAAAACGAAGCAAATCGGCCAAAACACCAAGAAACCTCAAGAATATCCAAAAACCAAAAGTTTAGGTGTTCTTACCTTCGATCCGGGTGGAAGATGATGTTAATCCATGATTCCAACTTCCAAAACATGTTGTTATAAGTTGATTATACTCAAAACCATCCATTTTGCTGAAGAAATCGCGAAGAAACGAAGAGAAAACATGAAAATGGCCGGATGACTCGGTCCAGGCCTTTAAATATGCAGGACCTGCCGGACCATTACGTACGTAACCGGCGGGTCCTTACGTACGTAGCCGTCCGTGGCCTACCCTTCTGCCCAGTTCTGCCGACAGCCTTACGTACGTAACCGGCAGCTGCTTACGTACGTAATCGGCCCTTACGGCCGTAACCGGCCACAGCCTTATGTACATTATCGGCCAGTCCTAGCCCCCAGCGAGTCACTGCCGACCGCGATCGGCCATCCGCGAGTCACTGCCGACCATGCTCGGCCACTACAGGTCCTCTCGGCCATGACTTGGCCAGCCGCCCCGTAACGTACGTAGCACTTATTCCATTGCGTACGTAATACGTACGTTGACTTGCTACAGTATAATACTCGTATTACGTACGTAATACACCCTGTATAACGTACATAACTCCATCCGTTGACTCACATGTCCACATCTACGCCGAAAGCTGCCGACCACGGGCCCCAACTGTCCGATTCCTCTTGTTACGTACGTTATGTACACTATATAACGTACGTAAGCTAACACATTTTACTTACATAAGCTCCAAGGCTTAACGTACGTAATGGCTTTTATACTTAGCCAAAAATTCAATTGTTCCTGTCCGACGTCTCGACATACTAGATACGAACATACGGCATACTGAATACACATACTGAATCTAAAAATATTCTCATACGATATACCTGATATCCAAATCAGTTCAATCTGATACAACATATCCTCAATATAACTGTCAATCAAAACGATAATCACACCAGTATAACTGTCTCGGTTCTCAATTTCTTTTATCCATACTGTATAGATACCAAACTATACAGTATATCTCAGATAAAATAACGCGAAAAATTTATACTGAAAATCCGAGTATTACACCTCCAGTGACTCCACTCGTGATGTCAGATGTTATAACTGTGGTAAGTCAGTCCATAGACCGGGAGTGTCCTCGTCCGCCGTTAACTTGTCATACTTGTGGTCAGGCGGGCCACAAGGCTTCTTTTTGTGAGCGTTTAGGGCACACTCTTGGTGCCCAGGCTTCTTTTCCAGCGCCTAAGGAGCTGAGTGTGAACCAAGGGTCATTTGCTCCATCGCCTCCACAAAGTGCCAGCCGAGGGAGAGGTCGGGGCCAGCCCGCTAGAGGGAGAGCTTCCAGTGTCGGCTCCGCTCATCTGCGTGTTTATAAGATGAGGAGGGCCGATGATCCAGCGGCTATCGTGGCTACAGGTACCGTTCATATTCATTCTCATTCTGTCAGTGTGCTTTTCGATTCTGGTGCTACGCATTCATTCATCTCTATGGAGTGTGTGCGTCATTTGAGTCTCAACTGCTTGTTGTCTTGTGAACCTTTCATCGTTAAACTTCCTAGCGGTGATAGGATCGTTGGTGATCGAGAGATCCGAGACTGTTCTGTGGTTATTTGTGAGAGGGCTTGGCTCTCTAATCTTATTGTTGTCGATATTGAGGGTGAGGATTTGATTCTCGGGGATGATTGGCTCGAGCGGCATGGTGCGATCATGAACTACCGCACGAGAATCATCACCATGTTACTGAGGATGGCACCGAGCACTCTTTCGTGGGACGAAAGAGAGAAAACCAGAAGTTCATAATTAACGCCTTGAAGGCGATGAGACTCCTACGAAAGGGGTGTACTGGTTATTGGTGTTACGCCTTGAAGGCGGAGGTTGGTGGAGTCGAGTTTTCATCGATTCCAGTCGTTAGCGAGTTCTCAAATGTCTTTCTTGACAAGTTGCTGGGCTTACCACCAAACCGTGAGGTTGAGTTTGCTATCGAGTTAGAGTCGGGTGCGGCTCCGATTTCGAAGGCACCGTATTATGGCACCTTTAGAGATGGACGAGTTGAAGAAGCAGTTGAGTGAGCTTCTTGTGTTGGTGTATATTCGATCGAGCGCTTCGCCTTGGGGCGCACCGGTTCTGTTTGTGCGGAAGAAGGATGGTTCACTACGTTTATGTATCGACCATCACGAGCTGAACAAGGTGACCATCAAGAACAAGTATCCCTTGCCAAGGATTGATGACTTGTTTGATCAGTTGCAGGGAGCTGCGGTATTCTCGAAGATCGATTTGAGATTACTATCAGCTTCGTATGAAGGAGTCCGATGTCCCGAAAACAGCTTTTTGGACGAGATACGGACATTATGAGTTTGTGGTTATGCCCTTCGGGCTAACTAACGCA
The DNA here is from genome assembly GCA_033398695.1 of Orobanche coerulescens. NCBI lineage: Eukaryota > Viridiplantae > Streptophyta > Magnoliopsida > Lamiales > Orobanchaceae > Orobanche > Orobanche coerulescens. The sequence continues at coordinate 114,615,631 of CM065807.1, read as the reverse complement.
CCGATAGTGTTCATGCAGTTGATGAATAAGGTTTTCATCGAGTATTTGGATAAGTGTGTCGTCATCTTCATTGGCAATATCCTTATCTATTCGAAGAATGGGGAGGAGCATGCGCATCATCTGCGTGTGGTGTTAGACATTTTGAGGACCGAGTGACTCTATGCGAAGTTCTCGAAATGTGAGTTCTGGATGAAGGAAGTGATGTTTCTGGGTCACGTGATTTCAGCCAAAGGGGTACGTGTGGATCCACAAAAGGTTGAGGCAGTGCTGGATTGGGCACCGCCTAAGAATATGAAGGAGGTCTGTAGTTTCTTGGGTTTGGCTGGCTACTATCGTAGGTTCGTCGAGGGGTTCTCGAAACTGGCTCAGACACTTACTCAGTTGCTTCAAAAATCCAAGAAGTTCGTCTGGAATGACGAAAGGCAGTCGAGTTTTGAGGAGCTGAAGAGGCGTTTGACTTCAGCCCCGATTCTAGCATTGCTGTGTGGCAACGAGGGTTTAGCTGTTTATAGCGATGCTTCGGGTCAGGGTCTTGGGTGCGTATTGATGCAGCATGACATTAATATTGCGTTTGCGTTGAGACAGTTGAGGCCGTATGAGCTCAACTACCCTACGCATGATTTAGAGCTAGCGACAGTTGTTTTTGTGCTCAAGATTTGGCGTCATTATCTCTTTGGCTCTGCATGTCAGATTTTTACCGATCACAAAAGTCTGAAGTATATATTCACTCAACGGGAGTTGAATATGAGGCAGAGGAGGTGGTTGGAATTGATTAAGGATTATGACCTCGATATCCTTTATCATCCGGGCAAGGCGAACGTCGTGGCGGATGCCTTGAGTAGGAAACCGGTTACATTGCGAACGCTTGAGATACTTACGTCTCAATCTGAGCTTCAGCGTGATTTGATCGAGTTGAGTGTTGAGATTTTGTTGCCAGGAGCTGTCGGGCAACTTTGTGAGTTAGAAACTTCGTCGTCGCTAATCAATGAAGTTAAACTGAAGCAGTTGGAGGATCCTATGATTTCGCAAATCTGAGAGAATGTTCTTAAAGGGAATTCCCCTAGGTTCGTGATTAATGAGGATGGTTTTTTGAGATTCCAAAGTCGGCCTTGTGTACCGAACGACTTGGAATTGAGTCAGAGTATTTTGCGTGAGGCCCATGCTACGCCTTACTCAGTTCATCCTGGTTCGAGTAAGATGTACAAGGACCTAAGGAGGAACTTTTGGTGGAACAATATGAAGGAGGAGGTTGCGTAATTTGTGGCGAGATGTTTGACTTGTTAGCAGGTCAAAATCGAGCATCAGCGACCAGCCGGATTGTTGCAGTCGCTTCCCCTTCCGGAATGAAAATGGTAAGATATTTCGATGAACTTCGTCACGAGCTTGCCGAGATCGAAGTTTGGTATGAATATGGTTTGGGTGATTATGGATCGTCTGACCAAGTCGGCACATATTCTGGGCATCAAAGATACTTGGGTTCCGGAAAAGGTGGCTCGTGTATTTATTGCACAGATTATGAGGCTTCACGGTACTCCAAAGTCTCTTGTTTCGGATCGTGATGGCCATTTTGTATCGCAGTTTTGGCAGGCGGTACATAAGGCGTTGGGTACTCGGTTGCATCTGAGTACTTCTTTTCATCCTCAGACGGATGGGCAGTCAGAGCGCACTATCCAGACATTTGAGGATATGCTGCGTGCTTGTGCTCTCGATTGGAGCAGTGATTGGGAGGAGCATTTGCCGTTGATCGAGTTCACGTGCAACAATAGTTGGCACACGTCGATTTGGATGGCACCGTATGAGGCGCTTTATGGGCGGCGATGTCGGTCGCCGATTTGTTGGAACGAGGCGTATTTGGTTGGGACCGAACCGGATATCGCCTTGGAGACGAGAAAGAAGTTGGAATTGATTCGGTAAAGGATGTTGACTGCTCAGAGTCGACAGAAATCCTATGCCGATGTTCGTCGTCGACCTTTGGAATTCGAGGTGGGAGACCACGTTTTGCTAAAGGTGTCGCCGAGGAAGGGAGTTTTCTGCTTCGAGAAGAAGGGAAAGTTGAGTCCGAGGTTTATTGGGCCCTTTGAGATTCTAGAGAGCGTCGGCGAGTTGGCATATCGTTTGACGTTGCCTCTGGCTTTGAGCTACGTCCATAGCGTTTTCCATGTTTCCCAGCTGAGGAAATATGTTCCGGACCCTAGTCATGTCATCGACTATGGTGAGATCGATATCGCCGAGGATATTACCTTCGAGGAGCGTCCCTTGAAGATTTTGGAGCACCATGAGAAGCGACTGAGGCATAAGACCATTCCTTTGGTCAAGGTGCAGTGGTCAAGGCATGGTGTCGAGGAAGCAACTTGGGAAACCGAGGATAGCATGTGTGCTAGGTACCTCGAGTTGTTTGTTTCTTAAGTTTCGGGACGAAACTTGTTTTTAGAGGGGGAGAATGTAATATCCACATTTTCTTTTTTCCGGTATTTTCATTTTTGGTGTATTTTTCATTTTCAGTGACTCACTTGTAACCGTATTGATATTTTGAGAATATTTAATACTGGACTTTTTGTCATCAGAGATTGTTTCGGACTTGTTCTACTCAACTCCTTGTTTAATGTCATTTTGTCGCTATTTCGTTCGATTCTCGTAATCGTTGTTCGGAACCGCCGTTTCGAGGTTGCTGTAGATTTACCTCATGTTATTATGCAAGTTGTGAGGTTTCATTTTTTGTTTCGATCATGTATCGTGTATTTCGGATGTTTTGGGCCGTTTTGTAATTTCCCAAAATTATGGGGTGATTACTAACGTTGTCGTTTTTCGAACCTTTGGGTAGTTGGAATCATGTTTTCTTTTAGTGCTTTAGTTCTGACTCGAACTTGTCGTTCGTGTGTCTTCTTCGGTCCGTTGTTTGGTGTCGGGTGCGCGTTGTTTACATCAGAGGTAGAATTCGTCGGTTTCCATCTTTGGGTGCTGCCTGTACTACTGTCTGCACTCGTTAGCACGCACTAACTTTGTTGTGTAGCGCACGCTAATGTCGTTATGTAGCGCACGCTATATTCTTTTGGTAGCGCGTGCTAATGACTCGAGTACAGCAGTGGCAGTAGGTTGTTTCTGTTCTCTGGAGGAGCAGCTTAGCGCACGCTAAATTTGTATATTAGCGCACGCTATGGCCGAGGCATAGTGCACGCTAGGTGTGTGACAGCGCGCGCTAATTCGGTAGTTCATACTGGACAGAATGTTTCTGGACTCGGGTTGGCGAACAGGTAGCGCACGCTATAGCTCGATAGCGCGCGCTATCGGGGGACTGTTAGCGCATGCTATTTTCTGGTAGCGCATTCTAATGGGTCAGAACTGACCCAGATTCGCCCATTTTTACTCTTTTCATCTTCTCCGACCTTGGGCGATTTTTGGGCGATTTCCAGGCGATTCGAAGTCTTGTAACTCCAAGTTATCATCTTTCTTGAGTTTTTGGTGTGTATTAACAACATCAATTCTTGTTCTTCGTCTTTGATCCGAGGTAAACTCTTAGAACCCTATTTTTGGGAAATTTTGGAGTTTTCGATTTTAGGTCCGATTCGTTCCGTGTTGTTGATTAATCCATGATGCATGTGATTAATCTTAGTGGTATTCATGTTTTCCCTACGAGTTCATGGTAAATTTCGTGGTATTGTGAAATCGGGAGGGTTCCGTTGTGATCCGCCCTTGTTGTTTTTGTACGAATTTACATCAATCGTAGGTGGGTTTTCGGGTGCATTCCGTTTCCGTACTCATTTAGAAATGGTTGTGATTGTATTCTTCGAATCGTTAGGTTCGGGTTCGTGGGTGCCTAGCGATTGTGGTTGTTTCTCCATTCCATCCGTTTCGTCGTTGATTACTCAAGGCAAGTATTCTTGGAAACCTTTATGCTTAACACGAAATGGTGATGTATAATGTATGTGTGTTTTGCTCATTCCGAAAGGGTCCTATGGGGCCTCGATGGAATCCGTGACTTCACTCCGGATTCATGAGCTTGTTCGCTAGCCAGTTCGGGTGGGTCCTTATAGGCCTCGAATGGGACCAGTGGCTTCACCCCGGTCCTAGGCGATGCCTGTGTGTGACTTGTTTTCTGATTATGGCCAGTTCGGGAGGGTCCTTAGAGGCCTCGAATGGGACCAGTGGTTTTGCCCTGGTCCTAGGTAAATTGATTTGACTGTTTGTTTTTCGAGAAAAGACATGTCTGGTTTTGGATTTTGAAATGAATTGATGCATGTACTATGAAATGTGTAAGCGAATGGTTTGCCTTGATTACTTGTACTAGCGTAATTGCTAATCCCTTTGGGGACCCGTTTGGGGAAATTCTTGTTATGAATTTTAGGTGGTGTTCAGCCGGTCGAGCGGGCACTGGATCAGTACGAGGATGCTGGCCGGGGATGCTGACGTGTGCAATGGAGTCCTTTTATATTTTGTTGTCCATTTTGATGTGTTTGTTTTCCAAACTTGTGAACTTATAGATAGTACTCGCGAGTACTTAGGCACTTTTGATTTGGGGCATGTTTTGTATGTTAAATCGTATTTGTGGATTTGGGTGATGTCCTGTTTACCAGTTGTATCGGGTGATTTCATTTAGTTATTGTTGTGGTGTTGTGTGTTTGTTGCTAACTGGGATGGTTAGACGAGCGGTATTGTTTATTTAGCCTGTGGGTCCCACATAGGGGTCCACGGCGCTGTAATATACCCTGAATATCTTTGGGGTGTTACATATTCGGATATACATCAAGAAGTTTTGATGACGTGAGGAACTGTGGGAGGAGAACGATAGACTCCAATGTGAGTTCTTTATTATGGTTAATTTAGTTTAATCATATTTAGTTAAATTATAACATAAGGTTAAATATAATTGATATAATAATAATAATAATAGTATAATAATAATAAGTATAAAAATAATAATTTCATAATTATGATAATAATATTGGAAAATTATAATAATAATAATAATAATAATAATAATAATAATAATAATAGTAATAGTAATAATAAAGATAGTAACAATAATATTATTATTAGTAATAATTATAATAGTAATAATAACAGTAGTAGTGTTAGTATTATACTTGAATCAATAATAACACTATTATAATAATAAATAATGACTACTTGAATATAACTGACACAATGACTCGGGCTGGAATTCGTGATACGTCGAAATAAATTGGCTACGATTTAACGAGATTAAATGGACTAATTCCCTTGACATGAAGTTGATGTGAAATAAATGTGAATAGGTTAGGCTCGACTAATCCCATGAATTACTGAAATGTAACCGATCATGCGTATTAATGAGTGTTATGAACTTGATTAATATTATAATAATATTAATTAAATAAATGCATAACGGATATTACAAAATCAACTAAGGGAAAAAGACAGGATGACCGAACCGGGACTTCTTGGACATGAAAGCCGATCTGTTTGAAGGGGGAATGGGTCGATTTTTGTCTTCCTTTTCTTATGACAACTCCTTGTCCAAGACCCTTTATTTATACTAAGTAAACCCTAGAGTCAAAACTCTAGTATTTGTAGTTACGCCTCAACTTATTAAATAATACAATACATAATATCTTATATTATATATACTTATCGTTTAATCCTTTAATAAATATAATATCCAATATTGTTTTTACCATTCCAAGTTGATATAATTGAATAATCATCGAGCATGATATCTATCATAATTTCGATCAAGGACCAAGCCGCGAGCAAACGGTGATTGAGAACAAAACCTACTGAGAATAGAAGATCCAGAAGCATCGTCGCTTCTTGCACATTTCCATCACCTTCTAGCCAGAACTTGTCGACGTCGCCTGTCACTTCAAATGGTCCTTGATGTAATACCCGTAATTTCGATTTTTCGGTAATTTTATTTTTTTGGCGGAAGTCCGTTTTGACGACTCGTTCATGACCGTATCGTCATTCTGAGAATGATTAATTCTGCACTTTTTGTCATCCGAGTTTGTTTCGGTATCGTTTTGTTGAGATCCGTGTTCTTAAGCGGCCTTTCCGCACTTGAGTTCGATTCTTGCGAATCTCGTCCGAAACTGTCGTTTCGAGTTTCTCGTAAGTTCATTTAATGTTATTATTCATGTTGTGAGCTTTGGCTTGGTGTTTCGATCGTGTATCGTGCATTTCGGACGTTTTGGGCTATTTTCGTAATTTCCCAAAATTTGGGGTAATTACTTTCCGTTCTCGAATTTCGAGCCTTCGGGTGGTTGGAATCGTGTGTTCTCTTAGCGCTTGGATTCGTCTTTGCGAGTACTTCGTAACCGTATCTTCGATTCAAATTCAGGTTCGGGTTTCGGCGTCGTCCGGGCCGTCGGAGTGGCCACGGCCGAGCCACGGCCGCACTGATTTAGGCCTGCTCGCCGAGTTACGGCCAGACGGTGCATTACGGCCGTAAGTGATCGGCAGCATGGCACGATTTAATGCCGCCACGTCCGTAAGGGCCGAGAGTTACGGCCAGACGGTGCGTGCGACTTCCTGACGAATGCCGGTTACGGCCGTAAGGACCTGCCGGGTACGGCCGTAAGTGCCGAGTTACGGCCGTAAGGCTCTGTCGGATACGGCCGTAAGCGATCGGATGGCGCTGGGCGGGTTTTGACGAATGCCGGTTACTGCCGTAAGGCCCTGCCGGTTACGGCCATAACCTGTCGGCCATATATAGGCAGTGACCGGCCCACCCTTCATTTTCTTCACATTTCTTCACCCTGGTGCGGCTGGCGACGGGGAAAATCGGGAAATGGAGTTTTTGGTCGATTCCACTCGATTTCGAAGCGTTTTTGAGGATCCTTATCGATTATATCAACATCAAATCATTGTTCTTCGTCGGATCGAGGTAATTTCTTGAAATCTCCTAGGATTGGATTTTTCGAGATTTGTTCTTGATTTTAGATTCTAGTCCGATTTTGATGAATCGGCTGATGTTAGTAAACATTATTAATCATGTTCTCTGGATTGTATATCCATATTTTCGATTCGTTCAACCCGATTGATGATTTTTAGGCTCTTGAGAAACTTTGAACATTTAGTGTTCGATTAAATGCCTCAAAGAGTTTCTTTCGGTCGTTATGTTGATTTCGATTGATATTGTGTTATTGAATGAATTGTATTTCATTCAAGGTTGTTCGAGTACTTGTGTTTATCGGAGGACGCCGTTCGTTGTTCGTGGAAGGGTTTCATCGCCTTCGGTTGAGGCAAGTTTTATACTTGTACTAGTCAATGAGATTAATGTTATCATATATGTGTATGAATGTGTTGTATCATTCCGAGACTTAGTCTCTTCATGAATTCATTGATATTAAGAGATCGTTCGATGCGATACCTTTCGGCAATTATGCCAAATGTTTTTATTGTTCGTTAATGGCTGGTTCAAGGCATTGTGATACTCGTTGTTAATGTTATTATCGATCACCGGTTCGCGGTATCGATGTATCGATCGTTGTTGTTGATATTAATTTCGATTTAAGACATCGTTGTATTCATTGTTATTAATGTTGGAGTTTTGTCCTTGAATTTGTTTTGGCCGATTAAAGGCGTTGACGTATTCATTTCTCTTCTTCGTTGTCGGTAACCGATTAAAGGTGCCGAGGCATCCTTCGTATCATTGTTATCGATTGGCCGTTCTCAGGCAAATTGAAGTGTTCAATCATTCATCATATCATTGTTATCGATTGGCCGTTCTCAGGCAAATCGAAGTGTTCAATCATTCATCCTATCATTGTTATCGATTGGCCATTCTAAGGCAATCGAGATACTCAATCATTCATTGTATCATTGTTATCGATTGACCGTTTTAAGGCAATCGAGGTATTGAATCATCCGCTGTATCATTGTTATCGGTTGGCCATTCTAAGGCAATCGAGGTATTGAATTGGGGCTGTCGAGCATAGTTCCCATCCGTTGTGTCGTTGTTATCGATTGACCATTCTAAGGTAATCGAAGTATTTGAATCGGGACCGTCATGGACGGTGCCCATCCGTGAGTCATCTTTATCGTGTTGGCCGACTCAAGGCAGCACACTATCATTTTCGTGAATTCGATAATCTTCAGATCGTTGCCGTTTGTGATTAATTATATTTTGGAAGCTAGTCTCGGCTAGTGCTTATTATGGGTAAGTTTGGGGCTTGAACCTTCGCGGTTGGCTTCCCAACACCTACAGCTCAGTAGGTCACGGTCGTGTTTATGATCTTATGGGTAAGCTTGGGGCTTGAACCTTTGCGGTTGGCTTCCCAACACCTACAGCTCAGTAGGTCACGGTCGCATTTATGACCTTATTATGGGTAAGTTTGGGGCTTGAACCTTCGCGGTTGGCTTCCCAACACCTACAACTTAGTAGGTCACGGTCGTGTTTATGATCTTATAGGTAAGCTTGGGGCTTGAACCTTCGCGGTTGGCTTCCCAACACCTACATCTCAGTAGGTCACGGTCGTGGTTATGACCTTATTAGCCCTCATTAACTATAGCTTCGGGTTGTTCCAGTTTCATGTGATTGTGATATTCGACAGCTTCGGCTGAGTGGCTTTCATGCCTTTGTGATTGTATCGATAATTTCATTGAAGCCTTCGGGCATTGTGATTCATATTTAATTCAGTTCTGGTTTGGTTCATGTTGTGTAATTCATTGTGGTACTCTGTGATTATGATTCGCCGTTGGGCACTTATGTTCTAACTCACAAGGTATTAATAGTATGTCATGGGCATAGTGTTTCACGAATGCTCGATTCTTACATTGGTTTGTGAGCATCTCGTATCATTATTATCATTGTACTGTTTCATTACGCTTGGATGCATATCATGTTATACATGTATTTGATGTTCATTATCTGGATGACTGACCCCGTGGGGGCGGAACATGTTTTCATGTTTTAGGTGCTTGCGAGGAGAGAGTTGAGACACAGGGGCATGATGATGGCGACGAGGCATTCGAGCGATACTAGTCCGAGTTGTTCATGTTAGTCAGTCAGTTGGAGTGTTCTCCAGTTTGTCAGTCATTGTCATTATGTATTACCCGAGCAGATGCTCGTGGATGTTGTTGTATTTTATTTTTGGCCATGTAGGCCTATCGTTGTCGTTGAAATTCCTTATCAGAATATTGTGTTGGATATCTTGGTAGGGACTATGATTTTCCCTTGTTGTTTAGTTTAATGTATATTAGTCATGTTCGCCTAGTGGATCTCCTGGCGTGGGGTCCACGGCACTGTGATAACCCAATAGGATTTCGGGGTGTTACAGAAGATGGTATCAGAGCTTTTGGGTTGTGAGATACCCTGATGTGTGAGTTATGTGGCTCTACCGATGCGGTAGTAGTGGGACTGTCAGATTATGACAATCTGGACAGTCAGGTTTTGTAAGTCGTAATATTAGTACGACTGCACGAGTCATTCGTTCATCGAGTCGTCGTCAGTGAAGACTAGTATCGCGAGACCTCGAAGCTTCGTATGACCTGTGTAAGGACTCGATTCTCTTTATGTTCATACATTCATCATGTCATTAATTATTCATGCTTTATTGAAACATATATGTGATATTATTGTTATGATTGATTCATGACTAATTGTTTTGGAGCACGTGTGACCTGTGTAAGTGCTAAGGATCAACTCATTCACCAGTTAATAATCCTCAATCATCATTTTGATCTTGTCGATCATGTTAATTCATTCATCACTCAGTTAATCTCATCGCTCATTAATTCATTCATCACTCACCAATATCACTCATCACCGAGTTAATTCGCTCATCACTCACCAATATCATTACTCGATAATTCATTCATCACTCGGTTAATTCATTCATCACTCAGTCAATATCATTCATCACTCAGTTAATTCATTCATCACTCAGTCAATATCATTCATCACTCAGTTAATTCGTTCATCACTCAGTCAATATCATTGCTCAGTTAATTCATTCATCACTCAGTCAATTCATTCATCACTTAGTCAATCTCATTGTTAAGATTAATTCATTAATCACTCAGTCAATCTCATTGTTCAGTCAATTCATTCATCACTCAGTCGATCTCATTGCTCAGTTAATTCATTCATCACTCAGCCAATCTCATTGTTCAGTCAATTCATTCATCACTCAGTCAATCTCATTGTTCAGTCAGTTCATTCATCACTCAGTCAATCTCATTGTTCAGTGAATTCATTCATCACTCAGTCAATATCATTGTTCAGTCAATTCATTCATCACTTAGTTAATCTCATTGTTCAGTTAATTCATTCATCACTCAGTCAATCTCATTGTTCAGTCAATTCATTCATCACTCAGTCAATCTCATTGCTCAGTCAATTCATTCATCACTCAGTTAATCTCATCGCTCAGTTAATTCATTATCACTCAGTCAATCTCATTGTTCAATTAATTCTAATCATCCAGTCCATCTCACGGTTTAGTTGTTGATCTTACGGATCGAATTTTCAACCTTGTTAACTTGTTCAAGGTAATCATTTCAGGAATTTCATCAGATAATCATGTTACCTCACTTGATCTTTCATGCGATCTTATCATATCCCGACATCATGTCGACGATCATTTCATTGCATTATTAATTCATTCATTGTGTTAGAGCGTGTATGCTCATTGTTATCGTTCCGTCTCGTAATCATAATGCGATCTTCATACGAGATCTGTAATTATCACGTGACTTTCCTGCCTCGGTATGGGAAGAGCTGTCAGAGGGACATCGGACTCCGACGTCCAAGAGATCGTTTTCTAGTCATCTTCGTGCTGGGAGAGCATCTTCATCTCGGACGACGATTTCGACTGTTGTTGCTTTAACTGTGATACAATAGGACATTCATCACCGGTTTTGAGCAAGTTAATTCTTGTTCGGTAATAGGATAATCACTCATTTCATTTGTCGTTCATTCATTCATATAAGTCATTCATCATATATCAATCACGTTGAGACTTATAATTATCAAACTAATCATTCAATTCATGGGGAACTATGGTTCCAATCATTTCATTTGAGCTGTCACTCATTACATTATCATTTCACACCGGTGAGTCATTCTTGATCCTTGTTGGATTTCGATTCATTATCATTCATTGTGATCATTCTTGTTCGTGTATATCTCGTCGATTTTTCCTGGCGGGATATTGCTTCTCCCTACTTGTTTTAAGTTTCGGGACGAAACTTCTTTTAAGGGGGGTAGTATGTAATACCCGTAATTTCGATTTTTTGGTAATTTTATTTTTTTGGCGGAAGTCCGTTTTGACGACTCGCTCATGACCGTATCGTCATTCTGAGAATGATTAATTCTGCACTTTTTGTCATCCGAGTTCATTTCGGTATCGTTTTGTTGAGATCCGTGTTCTTAAGCGGCTTTTCCGCACTTGAGTTCGATTCTTGCGAATCTCGTCCGAAACTGTCGTTTCGAGTTTCTCGTAAGTTCATTTAATGTTATTATTCATGTTGTGAGCTTTGTCTTGGTGTTTCGATCGTGTATCGTGCATTTCGGACGTTTTGGGCCATTTTCGTAATTTCCTAAAGTTTGAGGTAATTACTTTCCGTTCTCGAATTTCGAGCCTTCGGGTGGTCGGAATCGTGTATTCTCTTAGCGCTTGGATTCGTCTTTGCGAGTACTTCGTAACCGTATCTTCGATTCAAATTCAGGTTCGGGTTTCGGCGTCGTCCGGGCCGTCGGAGTGGCCACGGCCGAGCCACGGCCGCACAGTTTGGAACTGGCCTGGCCTGGCCGAGTTACGGCCGTAAGGTGCCGGTTACGTTCGTAAGTGATCGGCAGGCATGGCCTGACGAATGCCAGTTACGGCCGTAAGGGCCGAGAGTTACGGCCGTACGGGTGCCAGGCAGCTTCCTGACGAATGCCGGTTACGGCCGTAAGGACCTGCCGGGTACGGCCGTAAGTGCCGAGTTACGGCCGTAAGGCCCTGTCGGATACGGCCGTAAGCGATCGGCTGGCGCTGGGCGGGTTTTGACGAATGCCGGTTACGGCCGTAAGGCCCTGCCGGTTACGGCCGTAACCTGTCGGCCATATATAGGCAGTGACCGGCCCAGCCTTCATTTTCTTCACATTTCTTCACCCTGGTGCGGCTGGCGACGGGGAAAATCGGGAAATGGAGTTTTTGGTCGATTCCACTCGATTTCGAAGCGTTTTTGAGGATCCTTATCGATTATATCAACATCAAATCATTGTTCTTCGTCGGATCGAGGTAATTTCTTGAAATCTCCTAGGATTGGATTTTTCGAGATTTGTTCTTGATTTTCGATTCTAGTCCGATTTTGATGAATCGGTTGATGTTAGTAAACATTATTAATCATGTTCTATGGATTGTATATCCATATTTTCGATTCGTTCAACCCGATTGATGATTTTTAGGCTCTTGAGAAATTTTGAATTAGTGTTCGATTAAATGCCTCAAAGAGTTTCTTTCGGTCGTTATGTTGATTTCGATTAATATTGTGTTATTGAATGAATTGTATTTCATTCAAGGTTGTTCGAGTACTTGTGTTTATCGGAGGACGCCGTTCGTTGTTCGTGGAAGGGTTTCATCGCCTTCGGTTGAGGCAAGTTTTATACTTGTACTAGTCAATGAGATTAATGTTATCATATATGTGTATGAATGTGTTGTATCATTCCGAGACTTAGTCTCTTCATGAATTCATTGATATTAAGAGATCGTTCGATGCGATACCTTTCGGCAATTATGCCAAATGTTTTTATTGTTCGTTAATGGTCGGTTCAAGGCATTGTGATACTCGTTGTTAATGTTATTATCGATCACCGGTTCGCGGTATCGATGTATCGATCGTTGTTGTTGATATTAATTTCGATTTAAGACGTCGTTGTAATCATTGTTATTAATGTTGGAGTTTTGTCCTTGAAGTTGTTTTGGCCGATTAAAGGCGTTGACGTATTCATTTCTCTTCTTCGTTGTCGGTAACCGATTAAAGGTGCCGAGGCATCCTTCGTATCATTGTTATCGATTGGCCGTTCTCAGGCAAATTGAAGTGTTAAATCATTCATCATATCATTGTTATCGATTGGCCGTTCTCAGGCAAATCGAAGTGTTCAATCATTCATCCTATCATTGTTATCGATTGGCCATTCTAAGGCAATCGAGATACTCAATCATTCATTGTATCATTGTTATCGATTGACCGTTTTAAGGAAATCGAGGTATTGAATCATCCGTTGCATCATTGTTATCGGTTGGCCATTCTAAGGCAATCGAGGTATTGAATTGGGGTTGTCGAGCATAGTTCCCATCCGTTGTGTCGTTGTTATCGATTGACCATTCTAAGGTAATCGAAGTATTTGAATCGGGACCGTCATGGACGGTGCCCATCCGTGAGTCATCGTTATCGTGTTGGCCGACTCAAGGCAGCACACTATCATTTTCGTGAATTCGATAATCTTCAGATCGTTGTCGTTTGTGATTAATTATATTTTGGAAGCTAGTCTCGGCTAGTGCTTATTATGGATAAGTTTGGGGCTTGAACCTTCGCGGTTGGCTTCCCAACACCTACAGCTCAGTAGGTCACGGTCGTGTTTATGATCTTATGGGTAAGCTTGGGGCTTGAACCTTCGCGGTTGGCTTCCCAACACCTACAGCTCAGTAGGTCACGGTCGCATTTATGACCTTATTATGGGTAAGTTTGGGGCTTGAACCTTCGCGGTTGGCTTCCCAACACCTACAACTCAGTAGGTCACGGTCGTGTTTATGATCTTATAGGTAAGCTTGGGGCTTGAACCTTCGCGGTTGGCTTCCCAACACCTACATCTCAGTAGGTCACGGTCGTGGTTATGACCTTATTAGCCCTCATTAACTATAGCTTCGGGTTGTTCCAGTTTCATGTGATTGTGATATTCGACAGCTTCGGCTGAGTGGATTTCATGCCTTTGTGATTGTATCGATAATTTCATTTAAGCCTTCGGGCATTGTGATTCATATTTAATTCAGTTCTGGTTTGGTTCATGTTGTGTAATTCATTGTGGTACTCTGTGATTATGATTCGCCGTTGGGCACTTATGTTCTAACCTGTCAAGCAGGTATTAATAGTATGCTGTGGGCATAGTGTTTCACGAATGCTCGATTCTTACATTGGTTTGTGAGCATCTCGTATCATTATTATCATTGTACCGTTTCATTCTGCCTTGGATGCATATCATGTTATACATGTATTTGATGTTCATTATCTGGATGACTGACCCCGTGGGGGCGGAACATGTTTTCATGTTTTAGGTGCTTGCGAGGAGAGAGTTGAGACACAGAGGCATGATGATGGCGACGAGGCATTCGAGCGATACTAGTCCGAGTTGTTCATGTTGGTCAGTCAGTTGGAGTGTTCTCCAGTTTGTCAGTCATTGTCATTATGTATTACCCGAGCAGATGCTCGTGGATGTTGTTGTATTTTATTTTTGGCCATGTAGGCCTATCGTTGTCGTTGAAATTCCTTATCGGAATATTGTGTCGGATATCATGGTAGGGACTATGATTTTCCCTTGTTGTTTAGTTTAATGTATATTAGTCATGTTCGCCTGGTGGATCTCCTGGCGTGGGGTCCACGGTACTGTAATAACCCAATAGGATTTCGGGGTGTTACACTTGATTATATAGCTCGAGCTAAGACAGTTCCCTGCACGTTTCCATCGTTTGTTGAGAATAGCTATAATGTTTCGATCGTCCTTCTTGCACGTTTCGATCGTAATCTGAAAAAAATTTTGCAAGGTCATCAGAGGAATCTAGAGGGTAGCGAGTGAGAAGCAGTAGTCCCGCTATAGATCTTCTTTTTCTTCTTGTTCTTGTATCTAGTAACAAATGGTTATTATTAGTTCGGATATTGCTTGACTGTAACCACATAACTGATCTGACCTGAAAATTGGAACCTTCATCTTGAATGTAGGCAAAGACCTCATATCCGAATAAGGATGGGATTGCTTTTTTCTCTATTTGAAGAACCCGTATTCAACCTTAACCCTAGCGATAGACTCAGAAGAAATTACTTCTTTGTACATGTTCTTATACCTTTGTTCAATTCCCTTAGAAGAATAAGACCTGGAAAGCCTTTTGAGCTCCTATTTTTAGAGAATAAGGATTCCGGAAAAAGGTGGATCAGATCGACCCTAAACTGAAGAAGGCATGAACAGTAGTATAGGGTAACGGAGCCTAAGAAAAAAAAGACTATTGTGATCTTGGCTCTTTTCTTAGCCCGAGCTCTTAATTGAGTCCTAAAACCCTCATCTCATATGTATTCTAATTGCCTTACTAAAGGTGGTCTTAAGCCAGCGTTGAGTGCTTCTTAACGACTGTAGCTTTCTTTATCTTTCTCGTAAGCACAACCACTACTATTCTCATTCCTAAAGCTCGCCAGTATACCGGCTTAAATTAAATAGTGAAAAAGGATTCGCTGAACATCTTTGTAAAGAGAGAGCGCTTGATCAACTTCTTTTAGAGGCGACAAGGAGGCCTTCAAAGGCATAACAATTTCCAATCAAATAATGTTGCGAAAGAAACTCATCGGGCATTTGCATTTGCCCTGTATCCATACTTGACTTGGTCCCATCTTAGTCTTTATGAAATACACTGGTTGGCCACTCTTCATTGCAAAAGCATTAAGAGCATGAGGTGCCGTGGAGCCGTGGATGTGGTGCCGTGGACAAAAAGTGATTCCACATCAGCAAAAATCTCCACGGCACCAGAAATCCCACGGTACCACATTCTGGCCGTATCCGTTGGCACCAGAAATTCTGGTGCCGTCGGCTAATTTTTTGAATTTTTTTTTTCTTTTATATAAAATAAAATATACACAATATAAACTAAAATAAACTTCATTAATTAAAAAAAACACATTTCATTAAAAAAAACACATTATATTTAAAAAAAATGAATAAAATTAAAATCCTAATACATAAACATAGAAATAAAAGCCTATTCCTCGTCGGTAGGATACTTTGCCCGAATGCGAGCTTGTTGTGCTTTCACGACCCTTGCGTTGATCGGATCCATCTTGCTTGTATCCATTTCTAGCACCCGCATCTCCTCGGCAATTTTTTGAGATTCATATAAAGTAACTCTTGCGAGTGACTTTCGCTCGAGAACATCCATATTTGCCTTGCGGTCTAAGTCGAGTCGGGATTTTTCTTTGTCTTTGTCTTTGTTGGTTTTCTTCTTCTTCGCCTTTGACTTTGGCTTCTTCGCCATCGTCTTGCTCCTCGATTTTTTTGAGGTCGGTGTCGGAACAACTTCTTCATCGGATTCCGTTTTATCTTCATCTTCGTCTTCATCAACTTGATAAGACGAACCATGGTCCGAATTTGGTTGGGAAGCGATGGCTTGGTTTGTTTGTTGAGATTGTGTAAATTGATTATATTGTTGTTGTTGTTGTAATTTCCATTGGCTAAACAATGCTAGATTGTCGGGATTCATAAATCCGGGTTGGAAGGTGGGAATGTAACCGGGATTCGAAGACGATCCCGGATTGTAACTGGGATTCGAAGACGATCCCGGCATTTGGTTCGTCGGATCGTTTAGCATGTTGTTGATCCATGGTTGGTTTGGATTCATTTTGGATGGAAATAGATAATAGAAGTAGAGATTTAATAGATTGGAAGTGTGTGTGAAGTATGGAATAATAAGGATTATTTATAAGGTTTTTTTGGGGTTTAATTGTGTTATTTTTTTTTAAAAAAAGTTACAAAAAACGGCTATATAGCCGTTGGTACCAAGTCCCATTTTCAAAAAATGTTGCAACGTTCCTATTCTTTTCCAATAAAAAAAAAGCCCACGGCGCTGAGCCATGGTGACGGCGCAAGGGACGACGGCGCGAGCGATGGTACGGTGCGCCATGGGTGTTTTTTGGCTGGTGGTGATGGTGCCACCCACCAGCCCACCATACCTCCTGCTCTAACAGATCTCACTCATCTAAGCATGAAAAAGCTTCACATGCCTCTTTAAACTGCGTTTACACATGAAAATGGGGCCATACTCTCTCCATCTTTATCCCGAGCATAATCAAACAAAACGACACATGCAAGTCGAGTCGAAGTTTCACTCAAATATTGGAGACTCATTTGTCTCAAATCATAATCATCTGTTTTCGCAAAAAGAATTTAATGATAAATATCGCAACTCAATGAATAAAAATCCAAGTGAGAGTAGTAGTGGTTTGATTAGATACCAAAGATGATACAGATTAGGAGATAGAGAAACTATGCTCAAGGTTAGTAGGCGGTGATGAGTATATGTATGTACTTTGTGTGTTGGTGCATGAAAATTGGGAGGGAGAGAAAGGGCGAATGAAAAGAAAAAGACGTGAATAATAAGGAATAGACAAAGAATAGGAGAGAGGGATTAAAGATTGGGTTTTGAGCAACCTTAACAAATATGTCATATTTAATTAATTTGAGAATAAAATTCCGGTTGAGATTGGCTTAGAGTATTGGATTACAAATTAAATTTGGTTGTATACTTTAATAACAACTTAAAAAGGAGGGTGAATAAATTGTACTCTTTTTTGAAGTTTAATATGCATAGCAAAAGTCTTAATACAAGTTGCTGTAAGTATAGCAACTAAGTAGTCTCTCGTAGCTTGCTGCTTACAAGATTTTTAGAGTAGGTGTACAATAAATCACATGCAATAATGATGCAGTAAATAGGAAGTAACAATACAAAGTTTAACGTGGTTCGAGGCAAGCTTCTCTACCTCCACATGTACTCCACACAGAGTAAAGTGTTCTACGAAAACCAAAGCGTACAACTGTATGATTTTAACAAAACCAATCACTATATAGTTCACATAAATAAATACAACTGACTATAGTTTTAGGCCGTTCACACAAATTGATCGTAAGCTAATTTGACAGACTTCTTCTCACACAGATTAAAACTTCGTCCCAAACTCAATATTTCCCATACAGGTCAAAAATGTTCCAATTAATCCACACATTTGTAATGTATTCAACGATAAACTTGAAAATCATTGCTTCTCAATTGAAGACATATTTCTTCACTCAAAGATAAGCATTAGGCTTGAAGATAATAAGTGATTCAAATTATTGATCAATTAATAAGTGAGCGACTTATCTAAAGTGGAAACTTTAGAAATAAAATCTATTATAAATATAGCCATTGGCTAGGTTGGTAAAATTTGACCAATATTACTTATTTTTCTATACAGTATTTATTTTTCTATACAATATTTATTTTTCTATACAATATTTATTTTTCTTTCTAATACTTATTTTTCTATCATTTCAGGTGTTTTAAGATACATACATAATAACTGGCTGGGCAAATATAAAAAACATTTTGTCTCTGAGATTGATTTGATATAAAAAACAACAACAAAGACATGCTCCTCCTAAAAGTAAAGATTTGCGAAGACATAGTCAGTCAGCGAGGTTTTCTGAGATTGATTTGAATGTCGAGCCGGAAAGACAGTTCTTACACGAAATATCAAACAAATTATGATCGTGATCCGATCCCAGATCTAAATGAAGAGCCGGCGAGACATAGTTTGTTTGTGGATATAAATGAAGAGCCAACTAATTTTTTTGATTATATTCCAGAAACAAACCAGTTTGTTCCACCAAATGTCGATCCCGGCCGAAGTTATTCAAAATCTACAAAAGTCCCAGATTTGAACCAAGAACCTGCGAGACACAGTTCATACGTCCAAGAACCCGCGAGATACAGTTCATACGTGGGGCAGCCGCCTCAAAGCAATAATTTGATCCATCATATTCCAATGCCTTTCCGTCGACACATCACAAGTATAAACGATGTTGTGGGTGATGGAAATTGTAGATTTCGGTCAGTTGCCGTCTGTATTGGTCTCGGCGAAAATATGTGGTCCGCAATTAGACAAGATTTGTTGCAAGAGCTAAATCATTACGAGCTAAATTACACGGCTATGTGGCATAATGATGACTTTCGACAAATTCGGGACTCCGTGAATTTTAAGGAAACTAGATTTGCGCCGCGGGATAAATGGATGTTGATGCCAAACACATGGTTGGTTATTGCTTCACTCTATAACCGGCCAGTTATATTCTTATCCATGCAACAAAATTGTACATGTTTTCCGCTTTGGTACAGTCCAAACTGGTCACAACCAAGTGGTCCCATTGTGATTGCACATGTGAGGGGTGATCATTACATTAATGTGACATTAGATGAAAGTTGTCCAATCCCGGTAACTCGCCCACAATGGAGGAGGTACAAGAGTGGGGACGCATCCGCTTGGCAAGACATGTATTTAAGTGGACAACTCACGTAGACTGAATATATTGATAATCAAAGACAATTGTAGCATTTTCGTTAATGTAATCATGACTCTTTATTTTATAAAGTGACTATAATTATTACATTTTGCTATTTTTTTAATAGACAATTTTTTTTCTCGTTAACTATTTTTATTCTAATAACACACCGACAAAACATATAATTAGAAATTAAACGTGGTCCAGTGGTAGGACACCTACCCTTAAAGACACTCCTTTGGGAGGTCTTGGGTTCAATTCACACCAAGGAGGTGAAAGATGAGGTTTTTTCTCTTTATGATCCTCTAGCTCCCCGGGGCTAGCTCGAGCGACCGCTAATCAATGTTTAATCTCGCGTCAAGCGGCAGTGTGGGAGTATTTCCTTGCTGGGAACCCGGAGGTGCTGACCAATCAGTGGTTGTTCTCCCGAGAACTGTGCTGGGAACCTGAGGCGCTGTTAATCAGTTAAGGGCTTCTCCTTGTGCGCAGAAGTGTACAGAAAAGGCATTGGGAACCCTGGAATTGCTCGAGCGACTCGCGATTTACTTCTCTCAATGAGTTAGGAGTGGGTTCATTGAGGGACTAGGATTAGTCCGACTAAGCTGGGATCACCTAGTTATAAAAAAAAATAAAAAATTAAACTAAAAGTAAAGACAAAATAATTAAGTATTAATAACAAAAATTAAAATAAAGAATAAAATAAAATAAAGTAAAACTAAAAAAAGAAAGAAAAAGCCAAAAAGAAAAACAACAAAAAGACAAAATACAAAAAAAAATTAATGATTGATCCCACGGTGGGGTGTCCCTCCTAAAATTAATGGGGTATAAATCCACAAAGCCTATACTTTCTATCACCTTACTCAGGGGTGAAAACTTGTTTTGACCTTTTACATATAACATTATTGTTTTTTGTCCCGAGTTGAGCAACAACTCTTTTGATACCCAAATTGTCGAAATTGACCTTTACTCGAATAAATTCGAGTCATATATTGTAAATTCGAGCAACATAATTTCGAGTCAACTTTAAAAAATATACAATATTGAGGAAGGTTGACAATCGGGTAACACAATTAGACAAATGAGTTACCCGAATCCGGGTTACCGGAAAAATACGAGTTACCCGTAACAGATTCGAGTAAGTCGAATCAGATTTAGGTTACCCGAATCTGAAATCGGGTAACACGAATTCAGATTCGAGTTACCCGTATTCGGGTAACACGAATTTAGATTCGAGTTACCCGAATCTGAATTCGAGTAACCCGAGAAAGCATTTTTTATGTCGGACCTTGCATCTTGTATGTTTGCATCTTATTCGATTAACCGGAGAAAGCACGTATCGTGCATTTTTTTTTGACTTTACTAACTTTGCTTCACATGTTTGTCATAACACGTTTTGACATTTCGGGTAACTCAAATTCAACTCGGGTAACTCGAATTCAGATTCGGGTAACACGAATGCTCACATCAAAACTGATATCATATATTTTTGCAAGTTCACTCGAAATTATGTTACTCGAAATTACAGTATATGACTCGAATTCATTGGAGCAAAGATCAATTCCGATAATTTGAGTATCAAAAGAGTTTGTACTAAACTTGAAACAAAAAAAATAATGCTATATGTAAAAGGCAAGACAAACTATTCCCACCCTTACTCAAAGTGTAACCAAATTTTTACACATTTGCAGCTATTTATTTTAAATGTATCTACCCTCCTTCCAAATAATTCAAATTAATTTTTCGTTAAATAAATCATGACATAAGATCCAGGTGTGATTCCTTTCACTACAGTCCAAACTTGTTGCAGCTGTATTCATATTATTAAAGAGAAATGATAAGGCAACACCCTGAACCACAACCACACCCCTAAACATATTCGTGCTTTATGGATGTTGTACTACGTGCTTTACTATTAATTTTATTATAATATTATTATAAATATTTTATCTGTAAAGCATGTAGTACAACACCCATAAAGTACGGGATGTGTATGGGGTGTGGTTCAGGGTGTTCAGCCCTATCACCCCTCATTATTAAATCGATCAAATACAAGATTGTTCATCTTTTATATTTATATGCTCCCATTTTGTTCAAGAAATATTAAACCCGCATACTTCACCAGTCAAATTAAAAAAATTATATATCCTCGTCCGTTATACTTGAAACGATCCAGAAACATCGCTGCTTCTTGCACGTTTGCATCACCTTCTAGCCAGAACTTGTCGACATCGTCTGCCATTTAAGTTATGACTATTTATTGTATTTGTGCTGACCTTTTAAACAATTAATTTATCTTGAAGTTTCATATTTCCTGATTTACCGGATGCTACTACCTCCTATTCAAAATATAAGTCTTTTTATTAAGAAAACATTGACTTTCTACTTTACACTTAATAAATTGCTTTGGAATTCACACTATACATTTAAAATTACCAACAACTATGCTATTTTTAGTAAGTTTGCACGTCATTTGAGAAAAAAATACAATTAATTATCATTGAAAAGTGCAAAACGACATATAAAATAAAAATAGTGTAAATAGTCAAAAACACTTATATTTTGAATTGGAGAGAGTATATTACTCATGTGTTGTATCAATTATGCGGATTAAACAAGCACGATCATAATGCGAGAATAGAGTTTGAAATAATGAATGACTGCTACAATGTTGGGATGATCCTTGGAATAGTATGGTAAATGCTTGAGAAGAAAATTATTTTCACATAATATTTTGGGATTTATATGATATCATTGATCGAATGATTATTACATCAGAAGAATGATTATAATGGTGAATGGATATGATTTAAAGTGGTGGATGGTACCCTTTGATATCATTGAATAATTGTCAACGGGAATACGGCGGTGGCCAACCCTATTCCCCAATAAATTGTCCAACAAAGGTTGGAGGAGCTATCCAAATCGGTTGTTAGGTCAATCGATGAGGGAACTTAGACAGGATGAAATCCAAAGTTAAGAAACAAATTTATTCTTCTGTGATAGTCCATTGGTAAGATCACGATATAGAAGAGATTGAATGAGAAACAAAGTTGAAGTTGGAATTTTGATACCGTGTCTTGTTAGGGATAAAGCTTATTTTAAGAAGGATAATATGTAACACCACTAGTGTTTATTTGTATTTTATACGTATCTTGATCCATATTTTTATTAGATACCAAATTTCATAATTTTTGGTGGTAAAATCAAGTTACTACTGGATATATTGTCAGCCTATTTTTTTTTTTGATGACAGGGGAACCCACAAGCGCTACTCTTTAAGTGCGCACTGGATAAACCCTCGGACTGGACGTAATAACCTGCAAACTACGCAAACCAGGTAAACCACACTAGGCAAAGACCTCATATCCAAATAAGGATGATATTGCTTTGTTCTCTATTGGAAGAACCCATATTCAACCTTAACACCAGCGATATACTCTGAAGAAATGCCTTATCTGTACATGTTCTTATCCCAAACCAAACCAAACCAAACATACCCAGTATATCCCGCTCAGAGCAGGGTCTGGGGAGGATAAGATGTATGCAGACCATGCCCCTACTTTATACGGTAGGGAGGCTGTTTCCGTGAAGACCCCCAGCTTAGTGCACAACAAAGTAAAGAGTGGTGTATACAAAGAAACATAAGGTACGAAAAAGCTCACGACCATACCTGAGCACATGGTTTCATTCACATGAGACTTACCTAAGGAGACCTTGGCAAATGCACTCTCGATGAACGCTGCTCTAACCGAAGAGAGGTTGACTCTGTGCACAGCTCCCTGTAAAAAATATATCGCACGCAAAAGGCAGGAGGATCAAATATACAGTAAAAGTAAAAAGTGAAATGCTCTAGGTCAATGCTAACCGAGACATCCCAACCCTGACGCTCTCAACTACAGCACCGCTCCCTACAAAAGCATCCACAACTCTGATCTGGCGCCTCCACGAACACCTATCAACCGTCATGGACTCAGAAAGGTTTAAGGCCTTCAAATCTAATCTCAGCTGCTCCTCCCACGTCCTCCTCGGTCTGCCTCTCCTCCTCTCCCCGGCAACCAATAAACTCTCGACCCTCCTAACCGGAGCAGAAGCTTGCCTCCTGCGGACGTGGCCAAACCATCTCAATCTCCCTTCCCTAACTTTCGCTGAAATAGGCGCCACTTCAAGCGCGTTCCTGAAAACCCCGTTTGAGATTCTATCCAATAATATGCGACCACACGACCAACGTAACATTCTCATTTCAGCCGCTTCCAACTTGCTCTCAAGCGACTTCTTCATCGCCCAACATTCTGATCCATACAACATCGCAGGTCTGATTGCCGTTCTATAGAATTTACTCTTCAACTTAGTGGGACTTTCTTGTCGCACAGGACCCCAGTCGCTGCTCTCCACCTTAGCCACCCCACCTTGATACGATGAGTGACATCATCTTCACACTCACCTTCCTTCTGAATGATCGAACCCAAATACTTGAACTTATCCGTATGGGGTACGATCTGGTCCGCAATCAATACCTCTACTTCTTCCTCGTTGGCCTCACCACTAAAGTTACACCAGAGATACTTGGTCTTAGACCGGCTCACACGCAATCCATGGGATTCTAACTTAGACCTCCATAGCTCCAACTTCGCGTTCACCTCTCTCCTCGACTCCGCCACTAATACAATGTCGTCAGCAAAAAGCATGCACCACGGGATGCCATCCTGTATCCCCCGCGAAATGACGTCAAGGATTAGAGCGAAGAGAAGAGGGCTTAGCGCCGACCCCTGGTGTAGTCCTATCTCAACCGGAAAATATCGGGTGTCACCAATTGGGGTCCTAACGCAAGTCCTAGCTTGGAAGTACATGTCTTGGATCGCCCTAATGATAAGTGGTAATTTTACCACATTTTTCTAGGATTTTATACTAGGTTTTTATCTCGTTTCGTGATTAATGTGCTCGTATTTGGCTTATTTATGATTAGTCGAGCCGTATTACGCGTTTGGGTTGGTTTTAGTGTGTTTGCAGGTTTTTAGAGCCAAAAGGACCCAAAACGAGACAAAGGACCGAGAGTCGAGTCAAACGGACGGAAGAAACGGATTTTTTGCAAAAGTCAGACCACCTATCGGGCCAGCCTATCGGCCGATAGGTGCATCCGACAGGTGTCCAAGCCCTATCGAGTGAAGTCGACCGACGAACCAACTATCGGGCCAGCCTATCGGCCGATAGGTGCGTCCGATAGGCTGCTCCGCGGATTCTCGTATTTTGACGGATTGTGACTCTTTTGGATAGATTTTGTTTCCTAGATTAGTTCCAATCGGGAGTTTAACTCCCATAGGATATATAGACCTCCTTCTAGACCTAGTTTATCATCTTTTACCACTCTTTATCAGCTTTTATCATCTTTCTTCATCTTTAGCACACTTTTACATCTTTTTGGCAAGATTAATTCCTTGGAGACGAGAACTTTTTGGAAGGCAGCAATTATTATTGTTTTTCTACTTTTTCGGAGATGGAAGACTCAGAGTTCATCTGGACGGGTTGTAATCTCTCTTTTCACATTAATAATATGCATTCTCCATCTATTTCTTGTTTAATTTCAATTATGTCTAGCTAAATCCATTGATTGATTCTAGGGTTAGTAATTTTAATTGATGTTCACATGATGTCCCTTTGATTACCTTTTGACCTTTCATCCTAGGCTTGTGTTCAAGATGTGTTAAATCTCATGCTAGATTAAAGGGCCCTTAATCGATGCATGTTAGCTAATTAATTTTGCCCGGAAGGATTAATTAATTAGTGGAAATACTTGATGCACAATATGATTTGATCTTAAGACCTAAGTGGAGTAAGATAAATCATAGATAAATAAGTTGGTGCTTTTTAAGTGATTTAAATTCTTTGAGCCTCAAGGGAAAAGGGTTTAAATTAACTATCTTTCTAGGTTGCCTTGATCGGAATTCTAGATCGGCTGAGTGATTATTTCTAGGATTGAATTAAAATTTGGGGAAAAGGAATCAAGTGAATGGATTGTGTGAACTCAATTAGATGATACTACCCTAGGATCAATTTGCTTTCACTTGTGATTTTATCTTGCTAATTTGCTTTATTTGTTTGATTTAGATAATTCATCTTTTATTTATTTTTATTTTTCGATTTTTAAAGTTAGATAATTAGAAACAAACCAAATTTTCGGATTCCTAAATAGCAGTCAAATTTTGAGTAGAGTTACTTCCTTTATTTTCGACATATCAATTCCCTTGGGTTCGACACCTTGGAAATACTTCGAGGTTTTACAAATTTTAAAATTGATCGGATTTGAAAACCATACTACGCGAATTCCAGCGATCAATTTTTGGCGCCGTTGCCGGGGATCGAACCTGGGTCACCCGCGTGACAGGCGGGAATACTCACCACTATACTACAACGACCCTAATTTCTCCTATGCCAACCCGAACAATGCTCTTCAGCCACCACCGGGATTTAACGTGAAAAACGGGGTTATTCAAGAGCCGATTGCTAAGACACCGATGGAAGAGATGTTGGAACGGTTAGAGGCGAGTCAAAAAGATTTTATTTATAAAGCAGTCAAGAGGTTCGGGGCTCTCGAGCATAGTGTGACATCTATTGGAAACTCAGTGATAGCCTTGACAAAGCAGATGTCGATGGTGGAGACCCAAATGGGTCAAATGGCGAACGCCCAAGCCGGAATTCATAAGCCGGGCCATTTTTCGAGCAGTACCGAGACCAACCCGAAGACGCAACAATGCAACGCAATCGAGCTTCGGAGTGGGACAAGGTACAGTAATCATGGGGCTGAAGTTGAGAAATCTGGAAACGAGGATGTACTAGAAACGGGAGCCGAGAACGAGAAGGCAGATGAAATGCAGCAGGCCTTTCTGCCAAGACTATCGGCCGATAGGCCCACCCGATACCTAGACAGAATACCAGAAATTGAGCCTATCAACCCCCTATCGGTCGAAAGTCTCCCTTAGGTTCGAATGTGAAGGATTTTGAGGTAAAAGCTCCATTTCCACAGCGATTGGCCAAGTCGAGATATGATGAAAAGCTTCAACGGTTTATCGACATGTTTCAAAAGGTGAATATCAACATTCCACTTCTAGACGCTTTGAGAGACATGCCGGGGTACGTTAAATTCTTGAAAGACGCTGTGGCAAGCAAGAGGAAGTTGGCGAAGTTTGAAACAATAAATTTGATAGAGGAGTGTAGCGCTATCATTCAAAACAAGCTCCTGCTCAAGCAGAAGGATCCGGGACGTTTTACTTTGACATGCATGATTGGCGACCAAACGTTCAGTAATGTGTTGTGTGATCTCGGGGCAAGCATCAATCTTATGCCTCTATCCATATTTAAGAGGTTGAAGATTGGGGAGATGAATCCGACTACCATTTCTCTACTCATGGCGGACCGGTCGATCTCTTATCCGAGGGGAGTTGTGGAGGATGTGTTCGTTAGAGTCCAACACTTAGTCTTCCCGGCCGATTTCGTAGTTCTTGATATGCCCGAGGACGAGAATCAAACATTAATCTTTGGGAGACCGTTTCTAGCGACGGGGAGAGCACTTATCGACGTCCAAGAGGGTGATCTTACCTTCCGGGTTAATGATCAAAATCTGAAAATTTCCATCTATGACGCGATGAAGAAGCCCGAAGATGCGCCCGAGGAATGTTATGAAATTGAGTCTATTATGCCGCCCCCGACCGACTTGTTGGAGCATTGCATTTCACAATCTATTTACTCACATTCCGATGTTGAAGAAATTTACGAGGATTTGCCAAATTATGTTCGAATGTTGGAGGCGAACGAGTTTCGATCTAATGAGAGGGACGTATGCTATCTTGATGTCAACAAACCCGTTCAAGGGGGAGTTTTCGCTGAAGACCCGAAATGAATGAGGTATCGTCTAGCTAAAGACGTTAAACGTAGCACTTGTTGGGAGGTAACCCAACGTATGTATATTAGTTCGTTTTATTCGTTTGTTTTCGATTGTTCGTTTGCGTAATTTTTTTTGTAGTTTCTAGTTTCGTAGTAGCTTTGTTAGTTTTGTTAAGTTCTAATCCATGCACGCCGAGTTTTGGATACTTGCAGGTCTTTAATCGCCATATCCAAGCAAAAACGGGACCAAGTATGCGAAATAGAAAAAGTTGAAAAAAATTTTTGAGACAGACGAACCTATCGGGCGAGCCTATCGGCCGATAGGCGGCCGATAAGTGAGAAAATTAAAAATTAAATGTTACAAGCCGTGGTCGATCGGGGCGCCTATCGACCGATAGGCCCCGCCCGATAGTCAGGTACGTAACTACATGCATCTGTCGGCCCAGCCTATCGGCCGATAGGCCAGCCCGATAGGACATACCCGGCCCAGTGTCCGCTTCGACCCGGTTGATTAATAACCCCTTTTATACACTTCTCCCACCCGTTTTTCACACACACATACACCTATCGGACGATAAGAACACAAGGGCGATTTTCGCATCTGTTTTTCCTTCAAAACTCGATCAAGGTACTTAATTTCGACACTTAATCCTCTTGTTTTTCAATTCTATACATGTTTTGAAGCACTTTGACGGATTCTTTTTGGAGTTTTGATGAAATTCGAATTGGGGATCCACTTTTGGGGGCTTTTGTTAGACTTTGATGTTCTTTGAATTTTATGCCCGATTGTTGATAGAATCTTGATGGAAACATGTTATCTATGCTTGATTTTTCATGGGTACTTTGAATTAGGGGATTAATTGATGAAATTGAACGAATTTTGAAAAAAAACCCCAAATTGGAAGAACCCTAATTTCGAATTTGTTGAATTGAATTGTTAATTGGGATTGATATGAGTTGAATTGTTGATGATGATTCGAATTTTGAATGAATTAGATTGGGTTGGAGAGAATTTGTCCTAATATGATCGAAGTATGTAGTTTTGTTATTGTGGGATGTGATTTTGATCCTTTGAATATGAAATGGGGGAGTCGAAGTTTGGGGGAGGTTGTGTGATTTGTTGATCGTAGTATATGGCTGTCGGGTCTATGATTTTGATGTTTATTGGACATTATAGGGCTCTTAGTTGATATTGTCGGATTATTGGATTATGTCGACGCTTGTTGAATGTTTGCATTATGAGTTGCTTATTGGATATTGATTGGATGGTTGTTTTGTAGGAACTTTGAAATGGCTGGAAAGCAAAGCAAGAAGTCGAAGCCGCGTAAGGCCGGAAAGTCTAAGGCAACCACAGAGAAGGAAAGGGCTCCGACGAAGGTAGTGCCGGCTATTCAGATCCCGGATGCGCTCGACCCGAAGAAGTTCAAGCTAAGATTGACTGGATCTGAGTCTAAAAGAAGGTGGTCGCACCTTATCGGAATGCCACACAAGCATTGCCGATTTTTGCATGAGGAGACGGCTCAGGGTATGGGGATATACGATGATATTATGTTACTAGAGAGACAGTGCGGGTTTGAGCACATTTTTCGGGCAAACTATCTCGCTTACCACGTGCTCACCGTGGAGTTTCTGTCCACGCTTGAGGTTTTTAGGGAGCACGGGACTCCGGCATCTATTCGCTTCAACCTCGACAATACAGAAAGGGAGCTCTCGGCCGACGAAGTTAACGCCATTATCAACGGGGCCGAGGACGGGTCATTCCATCAGGGCGATCATGCCAAAGAAAACATAGAGCTGTGGTCCAAGATGATTTACCCCAGGGAGGAGACGCTTCTCATTTATAATCCGACGTATGCCAAGGCCTCCTCGATCAGGAACCCAGTTCTCCGTTATGTCCACCGTCTGTTCACCTCGAAGATTTTGAGCCGTACCGACTCGGGGATGTGCTTGTCCACTGATCTTCACCTTTTACGGTCGGCCTTGAACGGTAGGCGGAAGCACGCCGGATGTTTTCTGATTGAGCACATGGAGAAACAAGCCCGGCTGACCGGGAAGAAGAGGATTGGGATTGGGGCGTTCGTGACCCCTATCGCGGAGCATCTCGGGGTGCGCATTAGAGGAGAGCCGGTGTCCCGAGACATCTATTTGGATAAACCGGCACTGCAGAGGCAAGAGATGCTTGCCTTCACCGAGGGGTTCAACTGGAAATTGCACGGTCGGAACAAAACCGTGTCCCTCTTCCGACTCCCCTCTCCGACCTTGACCTCTGTTATGGGCGACGCGCCCGATGTATATGCGAGGTGGAGTATGAGATCCGAGGCTCATTTGGCACTTATCCGACCGTTGGATGCGTCTCATAAGAGGCAACGCCGGGAGGTGACCATTGATGAGCCGTTCTTGTAGGGAGCCGAGGAGGAGCTGGATGATATACCCGAGGGGGGTAGCCGTGACGAGATTCCCACCGGTGGAGGTAGTAGTTTTCAGATGAGAGCTCCGGATTTTGAGGCTTTTGAGTCGAGATTTTTTGAGAGAGAGAGAGAGATGCACGAGGAGAGTATGCAGGCGCAAGACAATTATCATTTGGCGAGTATGCGTTCTTTGACAACCGAGTTTGGTTCTTTGGGAACTCGGCTGGGCGAGGTTGAGACTCGGGTGGGTGATGTTGCCACTCGGGTCAATCAGTTGTACGAGCTCGTGGAGAAACGAGCCGAAGAGGACAGAGTGTGGCGACAAGAGGAGATTGCTTGGAGGGAGCAAGAGAGGAAGAGGCAGGAAGATAGGTGGGCCCAGGAGGACCACTACAACCGAATGGTACACGAGATGTACCACTTTGATCCTTTCCCCGATTCACATGCCCGCTATGATCCGAGCTCGCCGACAAACCCGCCATTTCCGCCGCAGTGATCAGGTACTCCGTTAACAAAAAAATTGATCGCTGGAATTCGCGTAGTATGGTTTTCAAATCCGATCAATTTTAAAATTTGTAAAACCTCGAAGTATTTCCAAGGTGTCGAACCCAAGGGAATTGATATGTCGAAAATAAAGGAAGTAACTCTACTCAAAATTTGACTGCTATTTAGGAATCCGAAAATTTGGTTTGTTTCTAATTATCTAACTTTAAAAATCGAAAAATAAAAATAAATAAAAGATGAATTATCTAAATCAAACAAATAAAGCAAATTAGCAAGATAAAATCACAAGTGAAAGCAAATTGATCCTAGGGTAGTATCATCTAATTGAGTTCACACAATCCATTCACTTGATTCCTTTTCCCCAAATTTTAATTCAATCCTAGAAATAATCACTCAGCCGATCTAGAATTCCGATCAAGGCAACCTAGAAAGATAGTTAATTTAAACCCTTTTCCCCGCCAGGGCTCAAAGAATTTAAATCACTTAAAAAGCACCAACTTATTTATCTATGATTTATCTTACTCCACTTAGGTCTTAAGATCAAATCATATTGTGCATCAAGTATTTCCACTAATTAATTAATCCTTCCGGGCAAAATTAATTAGCTAACATGCACCGATTAAGGGCCCTTTAATCTAGCATGAGATTTAACACATCTTGAACACAAGCCTAGGATGAAAGGTCAAAAGGTAATCAAAGGGACATCATGTGAACATCAATTAAAATTACTAACCCTAGAATCAATCAATGGATTTAGCCAGACATAATTGAAATTAAACAAGAAATAGATGGAGAATGCATATTATTAATGTGAAAAGAGAGATTACAACCCGTCCAGATGAACTCTGAGTCTTCCATCTCCGAAAAAGTATAAAAACAATAATAATTGCTGCCTTCCAAAAAGTTCTCGTCTCCAAGGAATTAATCTTGCCAAAAAGATGTAAAAGTGTGCTAAAGATGAAGAAAGATGATAAAAGCTGATAAAGAGTGGTAAAAGATGATAAACTAGGTCTAGAAGGAGGTCTATATATCCTATGGGAGTTAAACTCTCGATTGGAACTAATCTAGGGAACAAAATCTATCCAAAAGAGTCATAATCCGTCAAAACACGAGAATCCGCGGAGCAGCCTATCGGACGCACCTATCGGCCGATAGGCTGGCCCGATAGTTGGTTCGTCGGTCGACTTCACTCGATAGGGCTTGGACACCTGTCGGATGCACCTATCGGCCGATAGGCTGGCCCGATAGGTGGTCTGACTTTTGCAAAAAATCCGTTTCTTCCGTCCGTTTGACTCGACTCTCGGTCCTTTGTCTCGTTTTGGGTCCTTTTGGCTCTAAAAACCTGCAAACACACTAAAACCAACCCAAACGCGTAATACGGCTCGACTAATCATAAATAAGCCAAATACGAGCACATTAATCACGAAACGAGATAAAAAACTAGTATAAAATCCTAGAAAAATGTGGTAAAATTACCACTTATCAAACCCCCCTCCCAAACTTATTTCGCATCCCAAAGGAGGAATAAGTTTGAAAAGAGAAAGGAGTGGCTTTGTTAACGGAGTACCTGATCACTGCGGCGGAAATGGCGGGTTTGTTGGCGAGCTCGGATCATAGCGGGCATGTGAATCGGGGAAAGGAGCAAAGTGGTACATCTCGTGTACCATTCGGTTGTAGTGGTCCTCCTGGGCCCACCTATCTTCCTGCCTCTTCCTCTCTTGCTCCCTCCAAGCAATCTCCTCTTGTCGTCACACTCTGTCCTCTTCGGCTCGTTTCTCCACGAGCTCGTACAACTGATTGACCCGAGTGGCAACATCACCTAACGAACGGCAACGACACCCTCCTCTCTTCCAGGCTCCTCCAAATAACATCACGCGGAATGCTATCATAAGCCTTCTCTAAATCAATGAACACCATATGGAGGTCCTTACGCCGCTCTCTAAACTTCTCCATAAGGCGTCTGACGAGATGAATGGCCTCAATCGTGGACCTCCCCGGCATGAAGCCAAATTGGTTCTCAGAGATCTCAACTTCTCTTCTAATCCTGCATTCCACTACTCTCTCCCAAAGTTTCATAGTATGACTGAGGAGTTTAATACCCCTATAGTTACTACAACTCTAAGCATCGCCTATATTCTTGAAAAACAGCACAACAATACTACGCCTCCACTCCGACGGCATCGTAGAACCTCTGAGAAGGATGTTGAACAACTCTACTAGCCACTGAACACCAACTTCCCCCAGACAAAGCCACACCTCAATTGGGATCTGATCCGGGCCTACAGCCTTAGCTCTACCCATTTTAAAAAGGGCACCCTTTACTTCCTCCTTGCTGATGCGCTCACAGGAACTAAACGAACGAGCAGAAAAAAGACTAACTCCTTGCACCACCGGGTCACTACCCCTAGCCTCATTGAAAAGCTCAAAAAAATACTTATTCCACCTCTCCTTAATAGCCACATCGTTCACTAACACTTGGCCCAAATCATCCTTAATATACTTAACAGGACCCAGGTCGTGCCGCCCTCTTTCCCTAGCTTTCGCTAGTTTAAAGATATCATTCGCTCCTTCTTTGGTGTCTAGGCGCTTGTACATCTCTTCGTAAGCCTCACCTTTAGCCTTAGCCACAGCCTTCTTAGCCTCTCTTTTCGCCACCTTGTACGCTACAAGCTTCAGGATTCTCTCATACCCATCACTAACCGACAAAAGCTCCTTAAATAGCGCTTGTTTAGCCTTAATCTTCTGTTGGACCCCCTCATTCCACCACCATGCCTCCCTAGGTCCACTAGACCTGCCCAAAGAAACCCCTACCACCTTCTCGCCCACACTCCTAATAGCATTGGCCATGCTGGTCCACATAAGGTTAGCATCGCCCCCCGGCAAAAAACCTCCTTCGCGGGTCAAAGACTCCCTGAATTCTGTCGCCTTCTCACCCTTCAGATTCTTCCAGAGAATCCTAGGTCTAGCTTCTCTAGCCCTGCAAACAACACGACCTCCCATGGATAAATACATAGCCAGCAGCCGGTGTTGAGAAGCACAGGCCTCGCTCCGGAACACCTTGCAGTCCACGCACGCCCTAGCATCACGACTGCGCAAAAGAAGGTAGTCAATTTGCGTGTTGTGCCCCCCACTACTGAAGGTGATGAGGTGCTCAGCTCTCTTCTGAAAAACAGAGTTAGCAATTACCAACTCATGCGCAGTGGCAAACTCCAACAGTGCGGAACCTCCTGCATTCCTAACTCCGAAACCGAAACCCCCATGCGCACTATGGTAACCATCCACCCCCTCACCAATGTGCCCATTGAAATCGCCTCCCAAAACAATAAATTGATCGTATGGAATACACCCGACCAACTCATCTAAACAGACCCAAAAAGCTTTCTTAACAGGCACACCCAAACCAACATGAGGGGCATACGCGCAAACCACGTTAACCACCTTCTCCCCAACAACCACTCTAACGGACATAATCCTATCGTTACACCTCTTTACTTCCACGACGTTATCCTTTAGCTCCTTAGACAAAAGAATACCCACACCATTACTCGAGTTAGCAAGTCATGAATACCACAATTTATACCCGTTCACCTCCCTGAACTGTGCTCCTTTCCACCTAGTCTCCTGAATACAAGCCACATCAACCCTTCTCTTATACCTATGTCCAATTCCCTTATAATAAGAATAGTACCTGGAAAGCCTTTTGTGCTCCTCTTTTCAGAGAAGAAGGATTCCGAAAAAAGAAATTTATCAATGGGTAAAGAAATTGGAATCAAAAGATGAAAATGATACAACTCAGTCCCTTAGATGTTTTTAATAATTGCGATCATATCCGCAATCATTACAGATCTATGGAGCTCATCATAGAAGTAATAACTAATCTACTGTAAAAAATACAAATAAACCATTAAAAATAAACTCAAGTACTGACATGTTTGAGTAGCTGCCCAAGTGTTTCTCCCAAAAATGCGTAAAAACGACAGAAGGATAAAAAGAGCAGCACACTAACTATTGTTTCAGGGGAACGAGTTGAAGGGAAACAATAATATATCCTGCCAACCAGATAGTGGAGCTTTGTGGTACATTTCAGAGATGTGAAAGAATCAATGAGTTGTTGAGATTTTTTTTTTTATGATTGAGAGATCACCCACAATGCCTTATGAATGAATTATGATTATGAATGAACAACAACGAGAGGAATGAATATCCTTTTAACCGAGTAAGAATTAACTGTTGGAAAAAAATAGCTTAATTAATACCATAATTAATTATGGTAATTAATGACATTAAATGGTATATTTGGAATCTACATTTTGTGTAGATTAATTTAGTGTATTTACTTGTTCAATTTCGTTAAGAAATGAATGAGTAATTAATGCACAAAGTTAAGCCATTTAATAGTTGGGAATGTGGTGTAGAATCACATCCCACATTGGAGAAGTAAGGAAAAGTTGAGCTATTTATAAAGGACGTTCCAATTTCCATCATAAAGGAGCAATCAAGTGTGTTCCATTATGGTGCACCCTAGTTGGCTTTAATTAATTTTTATGGCTAAAATCCGAATCCTACGAGGAAGGTGCAAAGCACCTTCCGAGTCCGAGTCCGAGCATGTGCACGTCGCACTTGTCGCAACGGACGCTTCGTAGGCGCACTTTGCACTTCGCTCGAACGCCACGGAGACTAGGATGACACGTGGCAGTGACATGGCGGGAGTGGAACACGAGCGGCGGTTAACGGCCGAACCAGTGCAATGGTTCAGACCATTCGATGTAATCTGGACCAGCACAATGGTTCAGCTAATCTGAACCAATGCAGCCCTTCCCACCGGACCACAAGGTGTCTATCCAGTCAGAAAGACACACCGATTCGGACAGGGTGCTTTACAGGCTATAAATAAGCCCCTGCGGATGATGATTGTACACAGATAATAATCTAGATAATAATACACTCATACTAGCCTAAGTTCATACTACAAGTCCCAAATATCCAGTAGTTCGCCCGGAATTCGATTCCTAGTACAGGGTATCGAGTTCGTCGAAAAACCGTTGTAACTTGGGGACGTTTGCCGTTCAACCGTGTGTACTGTGCGGGGCAATTTCGTCTTACGGAGAGAGAGTCCAACTCTTGCCTCGGTTTTGTATCATTTGTCATTTTCTACAGCATTACATTCAACAATCGTAAGACGAAATTCTTCTGTAGAAGATTGCATCGTCAAGCAACAATGTTCATGCTCCTGCCCATGCCGAAAAACCAGAGAAGTTCTCAGGTACTGATTTCAAACGTTGGCAATCAAAAATGTTGTTCTACCTTACTACTCTCAATCTCTGCCGCTTCCTTTCCGAATCTCCTCCTGTTGTGGGGGATGATGAAACTGACACCCAAAAACGCACGGCATTGGATGCATGGCATCATAGCGACTTCTTATGTCGGAACTATATTTTGAATGGGCTGGATGACACACTTTACAGTGTTTATTCCACAATCAAAACGTCCAAAGAGTTGTGGGACTCGTTGGAGACAAAATATAAAACAGAAGATGCCGGTTTGAAGAAGTTCACCGTGGGTCGATTTTTAGACTTCAAAACGGTGGACACCAAAACTGTTCTCGAGCAAGTGCAGGAAATACAGTTGATCCTGCACGATATTTTGGCAGAAGGAATGAGCTTGTCTGAATCCTTTCAAGTTGTTGCCATAATCGAGAAGTTGCCCCCGATGTGGAAGGACTTCAAAAACTACCTCAAGCACAAACGCAAGGAAATGGGCCTTGAAGATCTAATTGTGCGACTGAGGATCGAAGAGGACAATCGGAAGACCGATGTCAAGATGAACAAGTCATCTATGGAGGCAAAAGCAAATCTCATCGAGTCAAGCAACAACAAAAAGCGAAAATTTAACGGGAAGAAGCAAGACTCGAAGAATCAAAAGAAGATCAAAGGAGAATGCTACAACTGCGGTAAATTCGGGCATATGGCGAAAAAATGCCGCAAACCAAAGAAGGACAAGAAGAGAGATCAAGCAAATGTTATCGAGAATAAGTATGTTCCTGTCGATTTGTCCAGTCTTGATCTGTGTGCAGTTGTAGATGAAATCAATATGGTTGGTATCCCAGTCGGATGGTGGGTGGACACCGGCGCTACTAAACATATTTGTGCCGATAAAACCATGTTCTCCTCATACGAGCCCGTCACCGAAGAAAGAAAATTGTACATGGGAAACTCCGTTGCCTCAAATGTTGTCGGGACTGGAGAAGTTATACTCAAGATGACGTCAGGATTGAAATTGACGCTCAAGAATGTGCTACATGTTCCAGACATCCGTAAGAATCTTGTGTCTGGCTCAGCATTGAGCAAAGCCGGATTTAGGCTAGTGTTTGAAGCGGATAAAGTTGTAATAACTAAAAATGGTCACTTTATCGGAAAAGGCTATATAGATAACGGTCTTTTCAAACTGAATGCTATAAATGTACGTGGTGGAAATAAAATAAACGATAAAGTTGTTTATTTGGTTGAGTCTCCCAATTTATGGCATGATAGATTAGGACATGCAAATCTAAATATACTACATCGTTTAGTACATTTAGATTTATTGCCAAAAATGACTTTCGATCAACACAAAAGGTGTGAAAAATGGCAAAATCTCCTTTCCATTCAGTGGAAATATCGACAAAACCTCTTGAATTGATTCACACCGATCTGTGCGATTTAAAACTTGTGCAAACAAGAGGTGGAAAGAATTATTTTATAACTTTTATTGATGATTGCACAAGATTTTGTTATGTGTATCTTTTGAGAAGCAAAGACGAAGCATTCGAAGCTTTCAAAACATACAAAACAGAAGTTGAAAATCAACTCAACACCAAAATCAAAATGATTCGAAGTGATCGAGGTGGTGAATATGTTGCACCTTTTGAAGAATATTGTCATGAAAATGGCATTATTCACCAAACGACTGCACCTTATGCACCTCAATCGAATGGTGTTGCCGAACGAAAGAATAGAACATTGAAGGAAATGATGAATGCTATGTTGATAAGCTCGGGCCTATCACTTAACATGTGGGGAGAAGCTATTCTTTCGGCCAATAAAATTCTGAATAAATTACCCAAAAAGAAGCAAGATAAAACTCCATATGAATTATGGAAAGGAAGGAAGCCGTCCTATAAATACTT
This sequence comes from Orobanche coerulescens, assembly GCA_033398695.1. NCBI lineage: Eukaryota > Viridiplantae > Streptophyta > Magnoliopsida > Lamiales > Orobanchaceae > Orobanche > Orobanche coerulescens. Next base: position 114,578,424 of record CM065807.1, on the reverse strand, counting down.
AAAAGTGTGGGGGTGCCTAGCAAAAATTGAAGTACCAAAACCCAAGCAAGTAAAAATAGGACCAAAAACGGTTGATTGCATTTTCATAGGATATGCAAATAATAGTAGTGCGTACCGATTTTTGGTACACAAATCGAAAGTACCCGATATAAATGAGGGAATGATTATAGAATCAAGAAATGCCATATTTTTTTAAACTATATTCCCTAAGAAAGAAAAGAATGAAATAAGTCTGAAAAAGAGGACTTATGATGAAATCTCGCCAAATAGTAATGGACCAACACTGGAACCAAGGCGAGGAAAAAGAATAAAAACTGCAAAAACCTTTGGTCCGGATTTTGTAGTCTATTCTTTAGAAGACGAACCAAAGACAATCAAGGAAGCATTGTCTGGTTCCGATGCCGATCTATGGCAAGAAGCTATTAATAGTGAAATCAAGTCAATCTTGACCAATCACACTTGGCACATTGTTGATCTTCCTCCGGGAAATAAACCTTTAGGTTGCAAGTGGATTCTCAAGAAGAAATACAAAGGTGATAAAACTATTGACAAATACAAGGCCCGTTTGGTAGCCAAAGGATACAAACAAAAGGAAGGGTATGATTACTTTGATACATACTCACCAGTTACTCGGATTACATCCATTAGAATGCTACTTGCAATAGCAGCATTGTACAATCTTGAGATACACCAAATGGATGTAAAAACGGCCTTTCTGAATGGAGATTTAGAAGATGAAATTTATATAGAACAACCCGAAGGGTTCGTGGTTCCCGGCCAAGAAAACAAAGTTTGTAAACGTGTTACGTCTTTATACGGACTTAAGCAAGCACCCAAACAATGGCATGAGAAATTTGACCAAGTAATGATGTCAAATGGTTTCAAGATCAATGAATGTGATAAATGTGTGTACATCAAAGGTACATCTGACAATTTTGTCATTGTGTGTCTATACGTTGATGATATGCTAATTATGGGTAGCAACAATAAAATCATCATAGGCACTAAGGAAATATTAAATAAGAACTTCGATATGAAGGATATGGGATTAGCCGATGTGATTCTAGGAATCAAGATCTCCAGAACACCCGATGGAATAGTCTTATCACAATCTCACTATGTTGAGAATGTGCTTAAGAAATTCAAGGCATATGATCTACCTCCGGCTAAGACACCTGTTGACTTAAGTTTACACTTAGCCAAAAATCGAGGAGAACCCATATCACAAACAGAATATGCTAGGATAATTGGAAGCCAAATGTACTTAGCAAATTGTACAAGGCCATACATAGCATATTCTATTAGTAAACTGAGTCGGTTTACGAGTAATCCCGGAAAGGATCATTGGACCGCATTGACAAGAGTGTTGAGATACTTAAAACACACTGTCAATCATGGTATACACTATTCGAGATATCCAGCTGTTTTGGAAGGATATTGTTGTAATATCCGCAATTTTCGATTTTTTGGTAAATTTCTTTTTCAGCCGGAGTCCGTTTTGACGACTCGCTCATGACCATTTCGTCATTTCGAGAATGATTAATTCTGCACTTTTTGTCATCCGAGTTCGTTTCAGTATCGTTTTGTTGAGTTTCGAGCTTTTTAGCGACTTTTCCGCACTTGAGTGCGATTCTTGCGAATCTCGTCCGAAACTGTCGTTTCGAGTTTCTCGTAAGTTCATTTAATGTTATTATTCATGTTGCGAGCTTTGGTTTGGTGTTTCGATCGCGTATCGTGATTTTCGGACATTTTGGGCCATTTTCGTAATTTCCCAAAGTTTTGGGTAATTACTTCCGTTGTTGAATTCCGAGCCTTTGGGTGGTTGGAATTGTGTGTTCTCTTAGCTTTTAGATTCGTCTTTGCGAGTACGTCATAACCGTATCATCGATTCGTATTCAGGTTCGGGTTTCGGGGTCGTTCGGGCCGTCGGAGTTGGCCCCGGCCGAGTCATGGCCGGCAACTGGCCCAGCCGCATCGCCGAGTCACGGCCGGTAGTGCCTAGCATCTTCTGGCCGAGTCACGGCCGGCGGTGCTCAGCAGCTTTCGCCGAGCGATCCGTGGGCGCGGCACATCTTTGGCGGGCGCGGCACACTGTGGCATTTTTGGCCAAACCGATCTGGTGCCGCGGCACACTCCGGCCGAGCCGCGGCACACCGCCACCACGGGAGCCATTTTTGGGCTCGTGCCGCGGCACCTTTGTGCACTATTTATGGCCCCGCAGACGGGTTTTCGCCATTTTTCTCACTCGTTTTCTTCCCTTCCGGTGAAGCTTGGTTAATCATGGAGAGATGTTGTTGGACAATCAATCCATGAAGTTTTGAAGTTCATATCATCAATCATCCATCCTATAACATCCTCCGATCTACCGAATCAATCGATTTTCTAGAAATCTAATTTTGGGGATTTTGGGTATTTTGTTCGTTTTCGTCCGTTTAATCCGATTTAACTTAGGATTTTGATGGATTGATGATTACTTAGATGTATTGTATCGTTTCCCTTGTTATTTCATGGTTGGATCGTATCGATTCGTTGTTTTGGTCGAGTTCTTGATCGATGCCTTGAAGGTGTCCGATAAAATGTCATAGAGGGGTTTTCGGGCGTTCTACGATTATTCTTCCTCGTATGATCGATGATTTATTGATTATATGTTGTTAGGGTCGAATTCTTGTGAAGAACTCAACTCGGAACCCTTCCGTTCGTCGTTTTCTTCAAGCTTCTCGATCGTGGGTGTATTCTTTTCCTTCGCCGGGGAATCGTAGGTGTTCGAGGTGTCCCGACTGAGCCGTGATTGTAGGAGTGTCCGATATCGATTATCGAGGCAAGTATCTTGCCCATACATTTCGTGTTTTGTGGATATTATGGTTGTTAATCGTCGATATGTGCTAAATAAATATTAATAACCATTTTTCAAAAGAATCGGAATATTTACCATCATGCTTTTTGTAAAGGTGACCCGTGTGTGTCGGGAATTAATGTGCTTAGTTGAATATGTGAGCTAGTGTCGAGTATAGAATCACCTTACTTTCTTGTGATGTCATTGCGTATGATTATGTCGTTGGTAAATGTAAAGTGTAATTCTTTTGTCAAATTATGTGCTTGGAGTCACGTGTTTATGGATGAATATGTGAGTTGGTGTGATATTAGTTGTGTCGTTCGGTGCTGTTGAAATCTTGTCCTTCCTTGTGAATTGTTATAGTTCTGGGTCGTGAGTACGTGTTGGATAATATGGCCATTCTAGCAAGGTTCCTCGACTATATATATTTTGTGTGTTTGACCCTTGAGAGTTGTGGTTTCGTAAACTGTGAGTTGTTCTTCCACCCGGGGATGGCATGTGTGGCCTCTGGGGGCCGATACTAATGGGTACGGCCACGGAAGTGGACTTGGGTGCGTGTGTGATGTTCTTCCACCTGGGGACGGTTCGACGGGACCTCTGGGGGCCGATACTAATGGGTACGGCCGCGGAAGTGGTTTCCCACCTGGGGATGGTCCGACGGGGCCTCTGGGGGACGATACTAATGGGTACGGCCACGGGTTACCAAGTGTGGTTTCTATGATATTGATGTTGATGTTTTGATAACTATTGTGATATGTTCCGGAGTATCACAATGCTTTATGCTCGGGGTCGAGATACATTATATATCGAGTCTTGGTGTTTGGCTAGAATGGCATAGGAATAATGTGTTATGTGTAATGTGCCCTTGTAAGTGAATTGAAGTGGATGATCGGGCCGTGGACCCTGTGTTTTGTGACCGTAATGGTTGGGTCGTGGACCCCGCGTTTTGTTAACGGATTTGCATTTTGGAAAATGAACTTTGGGGTTGTGACCCTAAATGACTTTCGAGGAATTAAGAACTTTTCAACTTCTAATGTTTTCAAAACTCCTGAGATTTGGAAATGTTTTCAAAGTGCTTACTTGCTTCGTTTCTACTTTCAAGACTTGAACTATTTTTAACTAAATATATCCCGGGAAGTCTTTCGTTGTATTCTCGAAATGTGTTGTGTATGGCTCGTATTTGCACTTTATACTTGCACTATCGAAACAAAGGAGTTTGCTAACCCCAGTGTCGGGGTGGATATCTGTATTGTGTCCAGGTACATGCAGGTTTTCGGGAGCAAGACACAGGATCGGTACGAGGGATGATGAAAGACGAATGATACTAATCACACGAAGGCCAGTTTTGGGTTCAGTTAGTCGGAGTCCATTGTATTGTCTTTTCCGCTGTCTTATTGTTCATTGTTGCGAGTATTTTACCCTTACAGGGGTATGAGTCTGGATGAGTTTATGTATTTTGATTTGTAAGTCCGTGACGACAGACCAAATCGGTCTATTGGTTCGTTATTCTGATTCGTCGGTATGTAATGTAATGTGTTGTTTTGATGTCTAGCCTGGTGAATCCTCACGGATAGGGTCTGCGGCGTGTAATATTCCCGGTTCGATCTGGGGGTGTTACATTTATGGTATCAGAGCTTAGGTTGCGGAAACCTAGGCTGTCGGGTCCAGTCGTGTATTGTTGGGTCTTGTCTTGTCAGATTGAGTCTGACTGATGTCGTGTCGCGACGCGTCGTTTGGAATGTCGGCCGTGATTAGTATCAGGGTGCAGCTATCATCTTCGTGCGATCTGTGGATGTAAGTCTCCCTACTACAGGTTGTACCACGAGCTATACGAGCCTGTGTGATTTTGTGTTATGTAGTTATTATTTGAAGGTGCATCGTGAGTAAGTGACATATATTTGTTGATTCCCGTCTTGCGCTAAAATGTAGAATGATATTGCTGAATGTATCTTTGTATAAATCATTTTTCTTGCAAGAGTATAAACCTTGGAATTTTAAGTTTTCGAATCCTTTCGGGGAGTCACGTAAAATTTTTAAAATGCCCTCCAAGGGAGGAAAAAGTTGATTTTCGTATTGTTGTGCGACGATTAATTCGCCGCGATAGGCGATCGGCGACCTCCCTGAAAAGTCAACCATAGAAGCCAAACTCCGGACGAACACCTAAAGTCCGGCATAATATAGCAATCGTCTTTTGGTAACCAGCGATCGTCTTTTGATACCTGGCGATCGTCTTTGTCTAACGGATCAGAGGCAATCGTCTCATGCCACGTGGGGATCCAGCGTCCGTCAAAGTCGTCGAAGACCGAATCTTGGACGATGGCCCACCCGCGGATCTTCATAGGATACCAACAAAAAGGATCATTGACCCCAGCCTGTCACCTACCGCACCTACCGACAAGGCCGCCGAAAGGTACGAAGTGGACCCTCCTCGGACAGCGACTCGCGACGCGTGCTGGCTTCCCATTGGTCCACCCACGGCCTCAGCGCAACCTCGGACCTCAAAGGAACAGGCCCACGTGACGGGACGATCGGCCGTTTATTTTAATATAGAAAACGGCGATCGCCCGCGATCGCCTGAGGGATCCCAACTACTTAGTCCCCTATAAATAGAGAACTCACTGTTGCGGCCAAGGAGACGGATTCTACCACGAATTAAGTGCAAAAATACACTCCAAAGAGAGAACAAAAGGCTCTTTTGGCAAGCACTAACATATTCATAGTGACATTCACACACATTCATCATAAATTCCAAGCAAGAACTCACAGATTCATCCATCTGGTTCTTCCGGCAATCTACGCGCTCTAAAGCCTAGATAACTAGAAGCTTTTACACTCATTGTATTAGATTCTAACATTAATATTTGTACTCGACAGTATATTTATTAATAACATCTCGCGAGAGCATTCAAGCCCGGGACTAACAACCCCGGCAAATCTTGTGTTATCTATTTTCCCACGGAAGTGTTCTCGCATTTTGTTTGTTACTCGATCGTTCCAGCAATACTATCTCCGGATAATATTTTGGGTAACAACAATTGGCGCTAGAGGAAGGGGCCCTCTAAACCTTCATTTTTTCCTACCGTCTCGAAGAACACTCACTGTTCTCCGGACATATACTTGAAGAAACACTCACTGTTCTTCAATAGAAAAACCATCAGAAAATGACATCAGCAACAACCTCCAAGAGGGCCACCCTGAGATCTGCCGGAAATCTTATTCCGGCGAGGACCGAATCCCGGCCCACGGTGGAAGGCGACCGTGGCGACGCTAGGCTCTCACTCCCGCCCCGAGGACGGTTCTAGCCTCTCACTCGACCGATTCGGACATCGGAGCAGTTGAGGAGGCTATAGCCATCCTCGAGGAAGCGGAGGGCCCGCGATACGCCTACCATCACCCCGTCAGCTAACCGCCGGGCAAGCAAAAGGAAGCTCAAGGGGATCTATGTTGAGAAATCGACAGAAAGCCCCGAGCCGCTGGAGAAGGCTCTCGTGAGGCGGGACGACTCCGTCTTCAGCCGCCTAGGGAGTGATCCCTCATGGCGACCGGGGCACTCAGGCCCCAGTGAGACATCGATATCGAATCCTTTACTGGAGTTCGGCGTATCCGACTCCCAAGAGGCAGCCGGTCAACGAGCCCTGCCGCCCAAGAAGGAACCCTCTGGCGGGGAGATCGTCGTTCACCACGGGGCCGGGGATCGTACACGATCGCCTTGGTTCACGCTCGAGAGTCAATCGGCGGCGATCGGGCGGCAGCGATAGCCGCCATACAACGCCCGGCTCGACGAGATGAAGGCGCTCATGGAAAATGGGGCAGGCGCCAGGAGATCGATCATTGGTTCAAGCGAACCACTCACGACTCAGATCGAGCTCGCCCTCCAACCAACTATCAATCCCCCACAAACACCTTTATACGAGGAAATCGGATCCGGAAACCCACTTAAGCAAATTCCGGATCTACATGACCAGTGCGGAGCTTCAGATGCGACGAAATGTCGTATGTTCCCGTTAACTCTGGGCGACCTCGCCCACAGATGGTACACCTCACTACCATCTCGCTCAATCAATTGCTTTGAGAAGCTAGCGAACGACTTCAGGTCATACTTCGCCGCCAAAGTCGCTCGCCCGGAAGGTCCTCACCGCATGATGAAAATCAGGCAGGGGAAGGACGAATCGGATGAGGATTACATCGACCGGGTAGACGAGATAGTCCTCACCGGTGAGCCCGTCGGCGGCGAGATCGCTCTCAACTCGATTATGAGCGGATTCCACGGACGCTCGCCCATGTTCAGCATCTCACAAAAGATATCCCCGACCTATTCGATTTTCCGCAACAAGGCCGCCGGGTTCTGGCCGACAGAGGATGCTCTCACTCCGCTTAGAAGAGGGACCATCCGAAGAAGGAAAAGCACCCTCCCATGTCCAGAAGAAGGCGGTCGCCAAGCCCAGAAAGGCGATCGCCAAGCCGCCTGGCGAGTTCAAAGCCTTCGAGGATGTAGAGGTCCACCTTCTTCACAACCTCAACTTATCTCCGGCCCACATCTTCAACGCGATCAAGGGTCGCGAGTGGCTTTCCAAGCCAAAACCAATAAGGGACCACGGTCACCTAGACCGTAGCAAATTCTGTGCCTATCATAAGAGTCCCGGCCACAACACTAGCCAGTGCCGCGATCTCCTCAGGCAACTCTGGCGATTGTTTGAGGAAGGCAAACTGGACAACTTGGTCACCAAGCCGGAACCAAGGACGGAAAGGACCGGAGGGCGCGAGCGTCGGCAACACGAGAGAACTCCTCCCAATCCGGTCGCCAGAATTGAGCATGAGCCGGAATACTCTGATGATTCGGTCCCACCGATCAACTCTGGCGGCCGGGTCAACATGCTTCAAGCGGGAGGTGGAAACCTCGGGGGTCTTTCCCCGGTTTCCACCATGTCGAACAGGAAACGAAAAGCCGAGCTGAGGGCATTCGCCGGGGTCCACGTCGTTGTACCCCCGGAACCGACCATCTCTAGAGACGCGCTCATCACCTTTTCCAACAAGGACAGGGAAGGAGTGCAATGTCCCAAGGAGGATGCACTAGTGATCTCCGCTTGCATCCTTGGGAAGACGGTCGATCGCGTGTTGGTCGACAATGGGAGTTTTTGCAACATCATATTCAAATCCGCCCTAGACCAACTCGGCAACCTGATCAAATTCATCAAGCCTTTCGACACCGTGCTTCAAGGGTTCGGCGACAACACAGTCCAAGCCTACGGGAGGATCAAGCTCTCCGTCGAGCTAATATGCTTTTATGATCCCAAGGTTAGGATTACTAGGAACCTAAGCTTTGTAATCATAGATAGGCCCAGCATCTATAATGGGTTCCTAGGTCGCCCCTTTTTAGAAACTTTTGAGGCGGTCGCCTCATCTTTCTTTTACTGTATCAAATTCCCCACTGCCGATGGGACGGTCGGTACTTTTAAAGGAGATCAGCTAATGGAAAAGAGATGTTTGAGTTAATCCTATTTTTTTAATTCTTTCAATACTCCCGTCTTGTATGTAACATTGAAGCGACCACGATCAACCCATGGAGATCGACGAGCACGAGACCGTACCAACCCGACTCGGGGACGCCATCTCTCATCGATCGACGGACGACATCGAGCCAAGGATCGGTTTGAGCCAAGTCTCGACATCGATCCAGACCGAGTCGGAGATCGTACCAAACGAGGCGGCCGTTCTGTCGAAGAGTTGGAAAGCATTACGATGGATCCGGATCATCGAGCGGGAGGTACGGATCGGCGCGAGCATCGACCGCGAATTAAAGGGAGATCGATCAACTTGCTACGTAAGAACATCGGTGTCTTTGCACGGTCGCATCAAGATATGGTTGGCATAAGTCCCGAACACGCCCGCCATTATCGAAGATCGACCGGCAATGAAACCTGTTCACGAAGCGTAGGAAGTTCGGTCCCGAGAAATACGCGGCGCTCGACATAGAAGTCCGAAGTTACTCAACAACAGATCGATCGGAGTAGCGACGGACGAACCACAGTGGGTCGCCAACGCGGTGCTCGTCAAAAAGCCGATCGGCTCCTGGAGATTATGCATAGACTTCACCGACCTCAACGCGGCATGTCCAAAAGATCACTTCCCAATGCCTCATATCGATCATCCGGTCGATACGGCGAGTTGCGAAATGATGTCGTTTATGGATGCCTTCGCGGATATCATCAAATCCCGATGGCGAGAGGAAGACATAAAACACACATCTTTCCACACGAAAAAGACATATACTTTTGGGTGAATGCCGCTCGGCTTGAAAAAGCGAGGGCGACCTACCGGCGATTAGTCAACGGGATGTTCGCCGATCGGATCGGCAAGACCATGGAGGTCTACATTGACGATATCGTGGTCAAAAGCCTCAAGAAGGAAGATCACCTCAACGATCTTGCCGAGACGTTCGCCATCCTTGAGAAGTTTAACATGAAGTGAACCCCAAGAAATGCAACTTCGGGGTGGGCTCCGGAAGTTCTTGGGGCACATAGTGAGCCAAGGGGATCGAGGCGAACCCCGCCAAGATACGAGCGATCCTTGACATGCGGGAACCGCGAAACATCAAACAGTGCAACGCCTCACAGTGTCTAGCCGCCCTCAACCGTTTCATATCACGGCTCGGCGATAAAAGCAAGCCTTTCTTCGCGACCATCAAGAACAAGAAGTTCGCATGGACGAAAGAAAGCCGAGATAGCATTCGCCAAAATAAAGGAATATCTATCCAACCCCGAGATCTGGCAAAGCCGATCCGGTGAAAAATTATTCCTTTACTTAGCGGCCTCGGAGGTCGACCGAGTGCCGTTACAGTGCGGCGGAGGGCAAGCCCACTTGCCGATCTACTATGTTAGCCAGGCGCTCCACGACGCCGAGACACGTTACACACCATTGGAGAAGATCGCCTATGCCCTTGTCATGAGTGTCTGAAACCGAGAGCTTACTTCTTCGATCACCGGTGGAGGTCCTAACCACTCTACCCCTAAGACAAGTCTGCACCGACCAGGACACCAACGGACGACTCCTCAAGTGGTCGCCGGAGATCGCACAATACGGTATCACTTACGCTCCTCGCACGGAGATCAAAGGCCAAGCTCGCGGACTTCGTGGTGGAATTAACGTTCCCTCACGGTCAGGCCAGTCGGCCGACACTGCTGAAATTATACGGGGATGGCTCAGCGACCAAAGCGAGAGCAGTGGCAGGGATTTTACTCAATAGCCCACACGGTCAGAGTTTCAAAAATTCCCTGCGTTTAGGTTTTCCTGCGACCAACAATGAGGCCGAATACGAAGCTCGGGTAGGCGGGCTTGATCTAGCCCTCGCCCTAGATGTTCGACGCCTCCATATCTACATGGACTCCCTTTTGGTCGTGAACCAAGTCAAGGGGGAATATGAGGCACGCGGCGAACAGATGGTCAAATACCAAGAGCTGGTCGCCGAAATGTGCACAAAATTTGAAGAAGTACTAATCGAGCAAGTCCCGAGAGAGCACAACTCCCAGGCCGATGCACTTTCCAAACTAGCATCATCGGATGGGGCAGCCGACTTCTCCAACATCCAAATCACAAAGTCAGCAAGGCCGGCGATCGACAGGAACTTGGTTACCACGGTCGCCATCGCCGAAGAGAATTGGATGACTCCGTTCATCAAATACTTAAAAGACGGAACGGTCCCTGACGACCGTGTTAAAGCTCGCCAACTCCAGCCGTGCGACTGGGTATACCCTATTGGACGATCGGCTTTACAAGCGAGCTTTCGGCCTTCCCCTCCTCAAGTGTATTACACCGGAGGAAGGTCGGCTCGCTTTAGTGAAATCCATGACGGGATTTGTGGGAACCACGCGGGCGGCGAGCCCTCCTCCATAAGACGACTGCACAAGGATTTTTCGGCCATCACTTCGGAAAGATGCGATCGCTTATGCGAGATCTTGTCATAGATGTCGATAATGGGCCCCAACATAAAACTATCACCCGAACAGCTCACCTCCATGTATAGCCCTTGGCCATTTGCGCAATGGGGCATCGACCTTATAGGTCCCTTGCCGACGGCTCCAGGGGTGTAAGTTCGCCATCGTTGGGTCGATTATTTCACCAAATGGGCTGAGGCCGAACCACTCAACAAGATCGGCCAAGAGCAAGTGATCAAGTTTATATGGAAAAACATAATATGCCGATTCGGTTTGCCCTGTGCCATCATCTCCGACAACGGGAAGCAGGTTCGACGGCTTAGAAGTCATGCGGTGCAGTGAAAAGTGGGGAGTCAAAAGGTTATTCTCGCGCCTATCACCCTCGCATTTAACGGGCAGGTAGAGGCAGTGAATAAGATCCTCAAACACACGATCAAAGCACGACTCGAATCCCGGCAAGGAAGATGGGAGAGCGAGCTCCCAGACGTTTTATGGTCCTACCGAACGACGACCCGCAATTCAACCGGCGAAACCCCGTTCGCCCTTACCTTCAAACAAGCGGTGATTCCTTCGAGATCGCCGTCCTCGCCCATCGAACCGAACAGAGATGACGACCGACAACGATGTAGCCCGCGAATCGACCTAGACATGCTTGAAGAAAGACGGTGACCTCGAAATGAAGAACACAATCCACAAAAGGAGAGCCGAGAAGTTCTTCAATTCAAAGGTCGAGAGAGAAGATTTCAAGTGGGCGATCTCGTCCTCAAGAAAATCCAAACCCATACAGGCGTCTTTGGTCCAAATCGGGAAGGACCTTTGAGTATCCAGGATGGTTAACTAAAGGAGCCTACGAATGGAACATCCCGACGTACTCAGGACCAATACCTGAACGCCGTGCATCCGAAAAAATACTATCGTGATAAATTTGTATTCGATTTCAATGATGTACAAGGAATATAATGAGATTTTTGTTATCCCATCTGTTATGGCGATCGCCCCACTGTGCATCGCATATCACCGACGATCGCCGATCACGACGATCCTAGGTAAAATTATTGCGACCATGGTCACGGGAGGTCGATGGAACCGACAGCCTTCGCCATGCAAGGTTCCTTTGGGCTGAGATCGTCCGCCCTTCGTTTAAATACGAGGTCGACGTAGCCGAAGGACCCTCCAAAATAGTCAGTAGGCGCGATCGCACGTTCTCAAGGTACATCATCTAACATGGTGAACCCGAACAATGCGACGTGCCGTTACCCCCGTCTCAACGTACACCGTCGAGGATCGCCATCTTCATGGCGGGCCGAGGTGGAAGCAGAGCTGACAAGCCGCGGACGTGGTGTCGAATAAGCCGACGACACTCCGCGCAAGGACTCCTCCAGACCGAGATCGCCCGCCTTTCGTTTTAACACAAGGCAGGCGTAGCCTAACGGAGGACCCTCACAAAAAGTGAGTCGCAGGATACTGAATATCCCGCGCACACGAAGACACGATTGGGGAGATCGGTCCATCGAACACCGCAACCACACATGACTCTTCAGAATCGGCGAAATGAAGATAGCTCGCCAGACAGACTAGTCTTTGTTCCCTTACTTACAATAAGTGAACAAAAACAAGGGGGCAGGGATAGGCCGAGCTACTCTCAAATACGATCGAACAAAGAGAAACCATATTCGATCGGCTTCGCTCAAAAACATGCAGGGCGATCGAGACCGTCCGACGAAAATTACAAGTAAGAATTCCAATTCAAAACATGTCAATACTTTCAACACTCAGACAATCGGCCGGACGAACAAAAAATCGAAAGCAAATATACGCATACTCGAAAAAATTGCACACAAATAGTCAAAGGCGATCGCATATAATGCATTACGCGGAATGAGAGAAGAAGTATTTTATTCATAAACACAAGCTTCATACATTTCAAGGCCTGAAGGCATTACAACAAAAAAGTACAAGTTACGGAGGAAAAACAAAAAGCCTCTCAAAGCCCCGCCTGCTGGTCTTCGCCCTCGGGTCGCGGATCGGCTTGAGCATCGGCCTCGGGATGAATGAGTTTGCCGGTATACCAACTCAAGTCAATCCCGAGGTCGACCAAATCAAGGATCGGCAGAGAGAATTCTGGATGCAGAGGATGCTTGGAGACATAGGATCTGAAGCTTTCCATCAGAGGACCGGTCTCGACCTGCCTTTTAGCAACTCGACACACAAGATAGGCCAAATAGTAAGCGAACTCGCCGACGTGCCCGACGTTAAGGTAGGGATCGACCTCGATCGCCTTCAGCTGCCCTTTCAGATCCGCCGCCGTCTTCTCGACCTCCGCCAGTTCGGCCGCCTTGGCAACATTCTCGCCCGGCCTTCTCCAGCTCTCTCTTCGCCGCCTCCACCACCACCGAGCCGATCCACCGCAGCCTTCACCGGCCGCCTCCTCCTGCGAAGCCTCGAGCTTCGACGAGTCTCCTTCTCCTTATTACTCGGATCGATCGGCGGCTTCCTTGGAGCGACTCGGCTCCGCTTCAATCGATCCACGCCCCGCTTAGCCCGCTTGGCGGTCTCCTCATACTCTTTGTCCATCGACCGATCGGTTGGCATCCTCGATATTTACATCGGCGGTCTCGAGCTCGCGATGGAGATGAGCGGTGGAGGGTCGCCTCAAAATCCCGAGCGGCTTGACGGCCATCGTCGCGGCTGAAGAGCCAGTGGCAACGCCGCTGCATGGCATCTCCAGATCGCCGACGAGCGATCGCGTCAAGGTCGGTCGTCCAAGCCTTGGGCAGGGAAGTGATCGCTGGCGAACATAAGCGAGGACTTCGACAGAACCTTGTGGAGCCTTGCTCGACAGAAATCCAAAGACCATGGGGGCGACGTCCGGGTCGGCGAGGCGAACCCTGCAGCGCAAACCAAGGAAATCAAGGAGTTAGCCCATACCATGCTCGGAATGCCTGACTCAGAAAGAAACTTTTAACCCACTCTTACCTATCACGTCCGAAAAAAGGCTTGCCCCGGGGTGTCTCCGCATCGGCGATCGCCATCTTCTTCGCCGAGCTGCCAGATGACCGGGGTCCGGTGACCGTGGGCTTGGCGCCAGAACGCTCCATCATCGGGATGGCGGAGATAGGAGCCGCAGCGACCGGAGGCTCAAGAATCGATACGTCCGCCTCAGAGATCGACGGGGACTCCGACCTCCGCCTCTTGCGGCGTTGAGTATTCCTCTCCCTCGACCACCGGCTTGGCGGCCGGCGCCTCGGCGGGTCTCGTCACGGGCGAGTTGAGACGTCGTCGCAGAACGCGACTCACCGCTTGCCCAAATTAAGGCGACCAAGAACTCCCAAGTCCGACATAGCTATCTCTGGCGGAGGTTCGGCGATTCGGGAAAATAAGCCTCACAAAGAAAAGGTGCAAACAAGTTAGATAAAATAAAACAACATCTTGGAGACGATCACAAAAGAAAGGAAACACCATTTAACCTCATACGGAACTTTCAAGTGACGAGGGTAGCAAAACAAACGAGCCCCCAACCGATGAGCTTCGGTACAAGCGATCGAACGTTAATAAAGGAGTTCGGCAACGCACGAATACGCTCCCAAACGATCAAGAAATCAAACGGGAGGTCGCTGGTCGCTGGTACGAGAGGTCCTGCAAAAAGAAAACAAAATTAGATCAGTCCAAGACAAGCTCAATCAAAGGGAGAGTTTAAATCCTTACTCGGATTCCTCTCCCGGAAAATAGTGGGAATCTCCAACTCTTCATTCAGCCCTTCACTCAACGCCGATCGCCATGCCCCGCCGCCAACACCATTTTGCCAGGTCGCCCTTGGTCTTATTCGGCACGCCAAGAACCACTCTCCCGATTCGGCCCTGGATATGATAACCGCCGATCGTCCCTTTCTGCGCAGCCAATTTAAACAGATAATTCATCTCCAGCGCGCTAAGGTGACGAAATAACCGGTGACCGCCGAACAAGGTCAACGTGCAGATGATCTGCAGCCAAGCATTCGGCGTCAGTTGAAGAGGCGCCAAATTCCAGGCGATCAGCAAATAGGAGACGGCGAGTGGCAACGGGAATCGCAGACTGCCTCCATAATCATCTCGTGACGGCGACCATATCACGGGCGGTTGGTCGGGCGCGCTCATTCTCCAAAGGCACGTGAAGGGAAACGTCGAGGATGTGATATTTGGCCCTCAGCTCGGAGTCACTCTTGCTCGCCGTACTCGGATCCGCCGAGAGTCCACGGAGACGGACGGCGGCTGAAAGACCGTCCGATTCACATGTTTGTAAGGGTGAGCGGCGGAGTAGGCCTCGAAATCGACTCGGCAAGGTCCAGCGATCGTTTCCATCATCTGAGCAAAAGCCACATAGGACGGGCCGAATCTGCTCTCTCTTTCCCAGGCCTCCCGCACCAGATCGTCTTCATCCACCGGCGAACCCCCCTGCTCCGCCGTCCTCGCCACCTCGGCCTCGTTGAAAAGTTTTTCGAGTTCTTCGGGTGCAATCCCCGCTCGAATAGCTTCTGCGGCCGTCTCCATATCCACTCTAACGGGAACCTCCTCCCGTTCAGGCAACGCGGCGGCAGCGGAAGAACTTCCGGTCTCGAAGGTTTTCGATCCTCCCGACATATTGGAAAGTAAAAATAAGGAGAAGGTTAAATTTAATCTTACCTAGGAAAAAGAAGAAGATCGGCACTCAAAGGCTCCAGAAATTTCTGCAGAAATTCGGCTATGGATGCTAAGGGCGCGTAAAAAGTGAAGGAGAAGAAGCCCTCCCCTTTTTATAGATGGGAACGAGGGCCTAAGTGCAAAAAGGAGAAACCTCGGGGACTGAATCGGAACCGTCACGTGGGGACGCATTAAATGCGGCCCTCGAATCCCGCATACGCGTCTTTTCGAGGGCACGCCAGCCGACAGGTCTGACAAACCGTCGGATTCCCCCCAACGGCAGCACGACGCGTGTCCCAGCCGCTTGTGAAAGGCCCGCCTCCTTTTCCCGCTGCTCCCGACGCGAAAGAAGGTCGTCCATATTTGAATTCAGATCGGCTGATCGTCTAAACATCGGCGATCGCCAACAGTGCCACCTCACCCCGTGTTTTCAACATCAAGGCGAGCTGGGGGGCAATTGGTGTGCGACGATTAATTCGCCGCGATAGGCGATCGGCGACCTCCCTGAAAAGTCAACCATAGAAGCCAAACTCCGGACGAACACCTAAAGTCCGGCATAATATAGCAATCGTCTTTTGGTAACCAGCGATCGTCTTTTGATACCTGGCGATCGTCTTTGTCTAACGGATCAGAGGCGATCGTCTCATGCCACGTGGGGATCCAGCGTCCGTCAAAGTCGTCGAAGACCGAATCTTGGACGATGGCCCACACGCGGATCTTCATAGGATACCAACAAAAGGATCATTGACCCCACTGTCACCTACCGCACCTACCGACAAGGCCGCCGAAAGGCAAGTGGACCCTCCTGACAAATGACTCGCGACGCGTGCTGGCTTCCCATTGGTCCACCCAGCTGGCCTCCAACTGCAACCTCGGACCTCAAAGGAACAGGCCCACGTGACGGGACGATCGGCCGTTTATTTTAATATAGAAAACGGCGATCGCCCGCGATCGCCTGAGGGATCCCAACTACTTAGTCCCCTATAAATAGAGAACTCACTGTTGCGGCCAAGGAGACGGATTCTACCACGAATTAAGTGCAAAAATACACTCCAAAGAGAGAACAAAAGGCTCTTTTGGCAAGCACTAACATATTCATAGTGACATTCACACACATTCATCATAAATTCCAAGCAAGAACTCACAGATTCATCCATCTGGTTCTTCCGGCAATCTACGCGCTCTAAAGCCTAGATAACTAGAAGCTTTTACACTCATTGTATTAGATTCTAACATTAATATTTGTACTCGACAGTATATTTATTAATAACATCTCGCGAGAGCATTCAAGCCCGGGACTAACAACCCCGGCAAATCTTGTGTTATCTATTTTCCCACGGAAGTGTTCTCGCATTTTGTTTGTTACTCGATCGTTCCAGCAATACTATCTCCGGATAATATTTTGGGTAACAACACGTATGTTGACCACAAGGCTGTAAGTTCTGAAAACTCGAATTATTGATAATTCTTTTCCACTGTGTATTATAAGTTTTCAAAACACGAGTTTTGAACTCAAATGAGTTCTACAAAATATACTCAAGACGTGACCCTTGCTTTTAACTTTTTGGTTTTGAATGACAATTGCCTTTTGATGGTTGCTCATGATGTGTTGTAATTATGTGAATCGATGGCTTTGAGATTCGAATATTGTTGTTGTTTAATTGTGACCTTCGATTCCAGTAATGTCGTATATATGTTCGCAATCATGTTGCTAAAATAGAACCGTTAGCGCACGCTAAGTGTAAGGCTAGCGCGCGCTAATGCAGCATGGGTAGCGCACGCTAATATGTGTTGTAGCGAGCGTTAGTCAGTCTGGGCAGAGGCTATGGAACCGCATTATAGCCGTTAGGTCTAACTTTTGCGGCCAATCACCTGTAGTTGTATTCTCTACGTAGTGTCTAGTGATAACAACTGTTGTGCGTGAATGTGTGTTAAGACTTTTCGTATTGCTAGGTGATATTTGATTGTGTTTGATGAATTGATAAATTATGTCTGCTGCGAGTGTGTTCGAACACGCTTTTCTAAAACTTTCATAAGTTTGTGCAAGTGCGATTAGCCGGCGGCTTCGTATGAACTTTGGAAATTGTTTGAAATTTGCGAGCCGGCCTAGGATTCTCAAATAAAACCTCGACGGTATTTGAAAGAGTTGTTTTAAAGTACCTTGAACATTTTGTAAAATATTACCGTCGTTGATGTTTGTGAAGTGTTGGGAGAATTTTCGAAAAATAAATTTAATGGATTGTTGCATTTTCAAATAAATCGAGTGAATTATTTTCAAAAATCTTTAACACCATAAAAATATTTTATTTCAAAACCAATGCGATTTTTATTTTCAAAAATATATAGTGAAAGATGAAAAATCTCACTCGATGTAAAGTTCAAACTCGGAATTGGAAATGTTAGAGTATGTAAGAATGATTTGATGATCTTGCATGGTTAACTTGTTAGTTGTTAACGGTGATGATGATACGTAGAGGCATGATGACTTCAAATGATTTCAAATGAGACGGTTAAAGTATGTTGTTTGCAAGTTTTGATGAAACAACCCGAGGTACCAAAAGTACTTTTAAAGTTTATTTTAAATAGATATACAAATCCAAGGATTTTCAAAAGATTTCCTTTAAAAGGATACCTCGTGGATTTTCTTTTCGAGTTGTTATTGGTTACCTTATGTGATATGTCGTGCTGAGTTGGTACCTTAGTATAATATTTTGCGAAGTTGTGCAATCGTATTGAGTGGGAATCCGCTTAGTATGCTAATGGGCAGAGGACGCAGTCGTGACCACGATACTAATGGCCATGAAGATCGGATGTGGACCAAGAGGATATGGTCGGGAAGGTTGCTATTCCACCACTTCGTTCTCGTTGTTTAGGTTTCGGGACGAAACCTCTTTTAAAGGTGATATGATGTAATACCCGCATTTTTCTTTCTTTCTCTTCTGTTTCGTCCAACCGTATCGACTCGACTGTGTTCGTTGATGCTTCTGACCTGGTGTTGTTTCTCACCTTTGTCATTCGAGCGAGTTCTGATATTGTCCCAAATTGATCTATATATCGTTGTGACCTTTTCAAGTTCGGAAAATTAGTCTCGTTTTCGATCTTCCAATCCTTGGGCGGTGGAATTCCGTATTTGTTCAGCGATTGGCTCGCGTTTTGATTGATGTACCGTTGGGTTGGTCAATCGTACTTATTTTCGTCCGTTGTGTTTTGTGTTTGTTCGGATAATTGACTTGATTGTATTATCCAGTTGATGACGCTTGTCACTTGTTGGTTTTATTATATCCCTAACGGCGGCGTTGTGTTGGTCGTCGTGGAGCGTGTTTTCACGCCGTATATTCCTTTGCGTTGCTTGTAACGTTTCGCCGATGGGCGTAAGTAACGCGTTTCCTTGCGTATCTCGTTGAGTTTTCCTGGCGGGATATTGCTTCTCCCTACTTGTTTTAAGTTTCGGGACGAAACTTCTTTTAAGGAGGGTAGAATGTAATATCCGCAATTTTCAATTTTTCGGTAAATTTCTTTTTCAGCCGGAGTCCGTTTTGACGACTCGCTCATGACCGTTTCGTCATTTCGAGAATGATTAATTCTGCACTTTTTGTCATCCGAGTTCGTTTCGGTATCGTTTTGTTGAGTTCCGAGCTTTTTAGCGACTTTTCCGCACTTGAGTGCGATTCTTGCGAATCTCGTCAAAGCTGTCGTTTGAGTTTCTCGTAAGTTAATTTAATGTTATTATTCATGTTGCGAGCTTTGGTTTGGTGTTTCGATCGCGTATCGTGATTTTCGGACGTTTTGGGCCATTTTCGTAATTTCCCAAAGTTTTGGGTAATTACTTAGTTGTTGAATTCGAGCCTTCGGGTGGTCGGAATTGTGTGTTCTATTAGCTCTTAGATTCGTCTTTGCGTATGTATGTAACCGTATCATCGATTCGTATTCAGTTCGGGTTTCGGGGTCGTTCGGCCGTCGGAGTTGGCCGGCCGAGTCATGGCCGGCAACCGGGGCCAGGCCGGCATCGCCGAGTCACGGCCGGTAGTGCCGGCAGCTCGGCCGAGTCACGGCCGGGCGGTTTCAGCGGCTCGCCGGCGATCCGTGGGCCGCGGCACATGCCGGGCAGGGCTGCAGACACTGTGGCATTTTTCGGCCAAACTGATCATCGGTGCCGCGGCACACTCCGGCCGAGCCGCGGCACACTGCCGACCACTGGGAGCCATTTTTGGGCCTGTGCCGCGGCACACTCCCGCTGGGCCGCGGCACACTGTGCAGCCTATTTATGGCCCTGCAGACGGGTTTTTGGCCATTTTTCTCACTCGTTTTCTTCCCTTCCGCGGCTGGAGCTTGGTTAATCATGGAGAGATGTTGTTGGACAATCAATCCATGAAGTTTTGAAGTTCATATCATCAATCATCCATCCTATAACATCCTCCGATCTACCGAATCAGGTCAGATTTTCTAGAAATCTAATTTTGGGGATTTTGGGTATTTTGTTCGTTTTCGTCCGTTTAATCCGATTTAACTTAGGATTTTGATGGATTGATGATTACTTAGATGTATTGTATCGTTTAACTTGTTATTCCATGGTTGGATCGTATCGATTCGTTGTTTTGGTCGAGTTCTTGATCGATGCCTTGAAGGTGTCTGGTAAAATGTCATAGAGGGGTTTTCGGGCGTTCTACGATTATTCTTCCTCGTATGATCGATGATTTATTGATTATATGTTGTTAGGGTCGAATTCATGTGAAGAACCCGAGTCGGAACCCTTCCGTTCGTCGTTTTCTTCAAGCTTCTCGATCGTGGGTGTATTCTTTTCCTTCGCCGGGGAATCGTAGGTGTTTGAGGTGTCCCGACTGAGCCGTGATTGTAGGAGTGTCCGGTATCGATTATCGAGGCAAGTATCTTGCCCATACATTTCGTGTTTTGTGGATATTATGGTTGTTAATCGTCGATATGTGCTAAATAAATATTAATAACCATTTTTCAAAAGAATCGAAATATTTACCATCATGCTTTTTGTAAAGGTGACCTGTGTGTGTCGGGAATTAATGTGCTTAGTTGAATATGTGAGCTAGTGTCGAGTATAGAATCACCTTACTTTCTTGTGATGTCATTGCGTATGATTATGTCGTTGGTAAATGTAAAGTGTAATTCTTTTGTCAAATTATGTGCTTGGAGTCACGTGTTTATGGATGAATATGTGAGTTGGTGTGATATTAGTTGTGTCGTTCGGTGCTGTTGAAATCTTGTCCTTCCTTGTGAATTGTTATAGTTTTGGGTCGTGAGTACGTGTTGGATAATATGGCCATTCTAGCAAGGTTCCTCGACTATATATATTTTGTGTTTTTGACCCTTGAGAGTTGTGGTTTCGTAAACTGTGAGTTGTTCTTCCACCCGGGGATGGCATGTGTGGCCTCTGGGGGCCGATACTAATGGGTACGGCCACGGAAGTGGACTTGGGTGCGTGTGTTGATGTTCTTCCACCTGGGGACGGTTCGACGGGACCTCTGGGGGCCGATACTAACGGGTACGGCCGCGGAAGTGGTTTCCCACCTGGGGATGGTCCGACGGGGCCTCTGGGGGCCGATACTAATGGGTACGGCCACGGGTTACCAAGTGTGGTTTCTATGATATTGATGTTGATGTTTTGATAACTATTGTGATATGTTCCGGAGTATCACAATGCTTTATGCTCGGGGTCGAGATACATTATATATCGAGTCTTGGTGTTTGGCTAGAATGGCATAGGAATAATGTGTTATGTGTAATGTGCCCTTGTAAGTGAATTGAAGTGGATGATCGGGCCGTGGACCCTGTGTTTTGTGACCGTAATGGTTGGGTCGTGGACCCCGCGTTTTGTTAACGGATTTGCATTTTGGAAAATGAACTTTGGGGTTGTGACCCTAAATGACTTTCGAGGAATTAAGAACTTTTCAACTTCTAATGTTTTCAAAACTCCTGAGATTTGGAAATGTTTTCAAAGTGCTTACTTGCTTCGTTTCTACTTTCAAGACTTGAACTATTTTTAACTAAATATATCCCGGGAAGTCTTTTGTTGTATTCTCGGAATGTGTTGTGTATGGCTCGTATTTGCACTTTATACTTGCACTAGCGAAACAGTGGAGTTTTGCTAACCCCCGAGTAATCGGGGGGTGGATATCTGTATTGTGTCCAGGTACATGCAGGTTTTCGGGAGCAAGACACAGGATCGGTACGAGGGATGATGAAAGACGAATGATACTAATCACACGAAGGCCAGTTTTGGGTTCAGTTAGTCGGAGTCCATTGTATTGTCTTTTCTGCTGTCTTATTGTTCATTGTTGCGAGTATTTTACCCTTACATGGGTATGAGTCTGGATGAGTTTATGTATTTTGATTTGTAAGTCCGTGACGACAGACCAAATCGGTCTATTGGTTCGTTATTCTGATTCGTCGGTATGTAATGTAATGTGTTGTTTTGATGTCTAGCCTGGTGGATCCTCACGGAGAGGGTCTGCGGCGTGTAATATTTCCGGTTCGATCTAGGGGTGTTACAATTGTGATGCCAACTGGATATCCGATACTAAAGAATCTAAATCCACAAGCGGTTATGTATTTACCATTGGTGGAGGAGCAATATCATGGAAATCTTCTAAGCAAACATGCATAGCCCGATCTACAATGGAATCAGAGTTTATTGCTTTAGACAAAGCCGGCGAAGAAGCCGAATGGTTAAGAAACTTCTTAGAAGATATTCCCTGTTGGGAAAAACCTTTGCCTCCCGTTATGATACATTGTGATAGCATGGCAGCCATAGGGAGGGCAAAGAACAGTATATATAATGGTAAGTCTCGACATATTCGTCGAAGACACAATACAAAATTGAGTGTATTGAAATTCAGCTGCTAATTAATTCAAATCTGCTCATAAACTACATCCCTTTTAGTGATAGCTTTCACACCGTTATTTGCTAACGTGTAGCTCTTTTCACTAACACAATTTCTATCTCATTATTTTTCTTTCGTAAAAAGGTGATAGCTTTCACACCGTTATTTGCTAACGTGTAGCTCTTTTCACCAATTTTTCTGAGACGGCAGCTACGCACCAACAATGGTTAGTCCTTTATTTTTCGCAAAATTTAAGACTTCCAAAATTAGGCAGCTGTTGCTGCTCAACACTTCTTCTTTTCGTCATTTATTTTTTTAGGTTGATAGCTTTCACACCATTATTTGCTAACGTGTAGCTCTTTTCACGAATGACTCCTTTTTTTTTTTTAGGGAATAGAATTTTTGCAGAAAATCATTTTTTAGTTAAGCATGAAAAATCAAAAACTCCACAAATTAAGTAAATTTCAGTTTTATTTTTCATCAACCAATTGATTCTTCTTTGCTCAAGGTAACGAATGACTCGATTTTATATGATAATTACAAGGCTTGGAAAGAGAGATTAAGGCTCAAAAATTTTTGGAATATACAATTTTTTACCGGTTAAAACGATTTAGAAGCTTGTATATAGCTAATTTATTGGTGTTTTGGCCAGATCTAGAAATCTCAAAAATCAAAATACTATAAATATATATATATATATAATAAAAAAATAAATTAAGGCAAATAACCAAATCAATCAAAACACACCAAAAACCAAATCAATCAAAACACACCAAAAATTACAACACACCAAAATACTAAAACAAACCACCCCCAAACTTGAAAATAAAACTGTCCTCAGTTTTTAAAAATAAAAAATAAAATAAAATAAAAATTAATGCAGAAAAAACAGAATACTCCCTGTTAAGAAAGTTGATGTCTGAGCTAACGCCTTTTAGAATCTGCAAGAGAATAAATATACGAGGCACTCAACAAAAGAAAATAAAATATACTCGTAAGTATAACACAATTTTTAAGATGCGCATCAAGAAAGTCCGAAGAGTCGCCTTACGCTGCCATCAAAGTTTTTATAAAAGCAAAACACGAAATAAACATTGCAGTAATGAAAGAAAAATACATAAATCGTGAATAGATGCGCGTCAAGAGATCAAGAAGAAACTCCTTAAGCTGCCGTCATTTAGCACGATTATTACACACGACAGAAAGTAAAAATATAAGAGGTCCGACATGGGTTATCAAAGGGAGAGGAATGAATCCACTTTTCGTTTTCTCACGGTAAAATCTTCTACCTGCACAATTTTAGCTAGAGTCGGATCTCGGTTGAGGAACAAATTCATTGAGTTTTTTGATTAGTTCTTCTGGTGTTGTTGCAACGACTATGATTCGTTTTGCACGCTCGGAAATAAAGCCCTTTTCAGCAGAGTAGTCAATGAAAGACAGTAAACCATCAAAGAAACCATTGACATTAAGCACTCCTATTGGTTTTTGATGAACATTTAGCTGGGCTCTGGTAACCACATGAAAAAGTTCCTCAAGGGTGCCAAAACCACCGGGAAGGGTGATAAAGGCGCCAGAATTATTTATCATGTGAGTTATGCGATCTTGCATATTCACGATCTAAACTCATCTCCAATAGTTGACCGGTGATTTTACTTTCACCAGAGGTTTTGGGATTATTCCCAACACTCTTACTCCTTCCATATAGGCATAACATGGCTCGTCCCATTAATCCTAGACTTCCTCCTCCGTAAACTACATGAATGCATTTTTCTCCTAAGGTACGACCCAAGTTGTGGGATGCTTCAGTAAAGCATGCCTCTTTTCCAGAACTAGCTCCACCAAAAATGCATACCGTGTTAAATTTTTTTGTTGAAGATGATGACTCCATTTTTGAAAAGAAAAAAAAAATTTAGAGAGAAACAGAGAAAAGTGCAAGTTTGAGGGATGAATGAAAGAAACCAGTAGAAAGTTTATTTAAAGAAGAAAAAGAAGGTAAAAATTGTTTAACAAGTTTGTGTAATATCCGCATTTTTTCTTTCCCTTGTATTTTCATTTTTGGTGTATTTCTCGATCGTAGTGACCCTCGTGTACCTTTCAGTGTGTCCTTCCTGTCAACTGATGAACTGTATTCTCGTTATTGTTGTGCGGAACCGCCATTTAGGGGTTGCCGTGGATCCATTTCGTGTTATTGGTTCCCAAATATTGATTCCTATCGTTTTATTCTCTTTTCGGATCATTTTTATCATTTTGGGACCCAAAAGGGGGTGTGGGCCGCGGCACAAGATGTGTGTGCCGCGGCACACAAATTTCTTCAGTTGTTGGTCGAGCGAACTGTACTGTGTGCCGCGGCACACCCATCCGGTGCCGCGGCACAGTGCCAAGTCAGTGCCGCGGCACACCCGTCCGGTGCCGCGGCACACTCGTGTGACATCTGTGACCAAAACCCGACTGTACCGGGTGCCGCGGCACACGCAGGCCGTGCCGCGGCACACTGCCGAACCCTGGGAGTAATTTTTTTGCCTATGCCGCGGCACACCTCAGCTGTGCCGCGGCACACAATGCGGTCAACCCCCTATAATTGTGTTGTTTTGAGCGTAAACTGCTCATTTCCTTCTTCTTCTTCCTGTGACGCGAGAGAGAGTGAGAGAGAGGGGGAGAGTTCCTCATCATTATCAATTGGGGGGTTGATTTTCATCATTCTTCTTCGGTTGTGAAGCCCGGACAATCAATCCAACGCGTGTTCTACGAATCTAAATACTTGAATCCTCAAGGTAACATTTCTTGAAACCCTCCCTTTTGGATAATTGGGGATTTTGGGGTTTTTGTCCGATTCTTTCCGTTTTGTTGATGGATTCTTGATGAATATGATTAATCTTGTTGATATCATTAATTTTCCTACAGATTCATGGTATATTTTCATAGTTTTGCGGAATCGAGAGGGTTTGGTTGTGGTCCGCCCTCGTTGTTATTTTGTGCGAATATACATGAATCGTAGGCGGGTTTTCGGGTGTATTCCATTTCCGTATTCGGCTAGAGTTGCTTGTAATTATGTTCTTCGAATCGTTAGGTTCGGTTCCGTTGATTCCTAGTGTTCGTCGGTGATTATCCTTTCCGTTCGTTGCGTCATCAAAATATTCAAGGCAAGTAATTCTTGGAAACCTTTATGCTTAACGTGAAATGGTAATGTATATTGTGTGTGCTTTACGCACCTCGGGAGGGTCCGACGGGGCCTCAAGGGAATCTATGGCTTCGTCCTGGATTCATGAGTTTGATTCGCTAGCCAGCTCGGGAGGGTCCTTAGAGGCCTCAAGTGGGATTCGTGGCTTCGTCCCGGTCCTAGGTGACGTGTGGTGCTTAGTTTGTTTTATGAATGTGGCCAGCTCGGGAGGGTCCTTAGAGGCCTCGAGTGGGATTCGTGGCTTCGTCCCGGTCCTAGGCAAATTAATTGTGACTGTTTGTTTCCGGAAAAGACATGTTTAGTTTTGGTTTTCGAAATGATATTGGTGCATGTACTATGAAATGTGTAAGCGATTGGTTTGCCTTGATTACTTGTACTTCCAGGCTTGTTGGTTTATGGATACCTAGGCTTGTTGGTTATTTGGGTCTAGTCGTGTTTTGTTGTGCACATTGTCACACCGCTACCAGCATCCCAGTACTTCCAGTGCTCGTAAGTTTTCTTATTCGGCTCTTTTGGTTCTTGCATTGTATTTCCACTTTTGAATCGTAGTTGCTTTTCCTCCCTTACTCATCATCGATATACTTTTGTTATCTCTCAACATCAGTATGGATGCCGGAGGAAACCGTGGTCGTGGTCGTGGCCGTGGTCGTGGACGCGGCCGAGGACGTGGGGCAGCCGGTGGGGCGGCCACGTCGCTTTCTTCGGGAGCCGGCAGTACCGGTGACCGTCACAGTCATGCTTCTTCTCAGGAGCGCGCCGATCTTGGTATTGTGGCTGTTATGCAGCAAATGGTTAACCAGATGGCGGCTATAGCTCAGGTGGTCCAGAACCCCGATCAGGCCCATGCTAATCGGGGCGGAGCGGATCGCTGGCTTCAGGATGTCATCAAGATGCATCCTCCTCAGTTTTCGGGAGCTTCGGACCCGATCGGCTGGGAAGGGTGGATCAAGGAGATATCCAAAGTCTTCACTGATACCAACTGCCCCGAGGACCGTAAGGTCCCTATTGCTCAATATTTTCTCACGGGAGATGCTACGGATTGGTGGGAGGCCGTTGGTCCCAAAGATCATGCTGCTTCATGGGCCGAATTTCAAGAATTGATGGAGACCGAATATTGCCCGTGGCCGGTCAGACAGGCTCGAGTGCATGCTTTCTATGATGCTCAACCACGGGATATCCCTGTATCTCAGGCCATTGCCGACTTTAACAAGGAGTTGGGTTATGTGAAGACCCAAGTTGTCGAAGAGAGCGACAAGATTTTCCATTTTTCCAGGAGGATGAAACTGTCCATTCGGGACTATATGTCTGGGCTCGTCTGTACTACCTTGAAGGATTATCAGAGTCGAGCTCTTGCTTATGATATGTCGGTGACCACTAGCGATTTGGCTCGTGAGAGCAAGAAGCAGAAGTCGGTCGGAAATTTTTCTGGTCCCAAGAGTGGAGGCCAGCAGAAATCTCAGGCTGCAAATATTTCTACGGGCGGTTCGGCTCGTTTCTCTGGGAGCTTTCGGAGTGCCGCCGGAACCGTCGTCCGGGACCCCAGATGCTTTAACTGTGGAAAGCGAGGCCACCTGACCCGGGATTGTCCTCGTCCACCTTTGACTTGTCATACTTGTGGTCGGGCCGGGCCACAAGGCTTCTTTGCGAGAAGCTCAGGTTTCGCGGCACTGTTCTTCTCACCCAAAGACCTATGGAGCCGAGTGTGAACCAGGGCTCATTTGTTCCGCCGCCTCCACCGAGTGCCGGCCGAGGTAGGGGTCGGGGTCAGCCCGCTAGAGGAGGAGCTTCCAGTGTCGGCTCTGCCCAGCCGCGTATCTACGAGATGAGGAGGACCGATGATCCAGCAGCTACTGTGGCGACAGGTACCGTTCATATCCATTCCCATCCTGTCAGTGTGCTTTTTGATTCGGGTGCTACGCATTCGTTCATTTCTCTAGAGTGTGTATGCCGTTTGAGTCTCGACTGCTTGTCACCTTGCGAGCCTTTCATCGTTAAACTTCCTAGCGGTGATAGAATTGTCGGTGATCGAGAAGTCCGGGACTGTTCTGTGATTATTTGTGAGAGGGCTTGGCTCTCTAATCTTATTGTCGTGGGTATTGAGGGTGAGGATTTGATTCTCGGGGATGATTGGCTCGAGCGGCATGGTGCAATCATGAACTACCGCACGAGGATCATTACCATGTTAGCCGAGGACGGCACTGAACACTCTTTCGCGGGGCGAAAGAGAAACCAGAAGTTTGTTATTAACGCCTTGAAGGAGGTGAAACTCCTGCGAAAGGGGTGTAGTGGTTATTGGTGCTACGCCTTGAAGGCGGAGAATGGTGGAGTCGAGTTTTTGTCGATTCCAGTCGTTAGTGAGTTTCCTGATGTTTTCCCTGACAAGTTATCGGGATTGCCACCGGATCGTGAGGTCGAGTTTGTTATAGAATTAGAGCCGGGCGCGGCTCCAATTTCGAAGGCGCCGTATCGCATGGCACCTTCAGAGATGGCCGAGTTGAAGAAATAGTTGAGTGAACTTCTTGAGTCGGGGTATGTTCGACCGAGCGCCTCGCCTTGGGGCGCACCGGTCTTGTTTGTGCGTAAGAAGGATGGTTCACTACGTTTGTGTATCGACTATCGCGAACTAAACAAAGTGACCATCAAGAACAAGTATCCTTTGACGAGGATTGATGACTTGTTCGATCAGTTGCAGGGAGCTGCGGTGTTCTCGAAGATTGATTTAAAATCGGGGTACTATCAGCTCCGGGTGAGGGAGTCCGACGTGCCGAAAACAGCTTTTCGGACGAGATACGGACATTACGAGTTTGTAGTTATGCCTTTCGGGTTAACTAATGCGCCGGCGGTGTTCATGCAATTGATGAACAAAGTCTTTATCGAGTATTTGGATAAGTGTGTCGTCGTCTTCATTGACGATATTCTTATTTATTCGAGGAACGAGGAAGAGCATGCCTATCATTTGCGGGTAGTGTTAGACATTTTGAGGACCGAGCAACTCTATGCGAAGTTCTCGAAATGTGAGTTCTGGCTGAAGGAAGTGATGTTTCTGGGTCACGTGATTTCAGCCGAGGGAGTTCGAGTGGATCCGCAGAAGATTGAGGCAGTGTTGGATTGGGCACCGCCCAAGAGTGTGAAAGAGATCCGTAGTTTCTTGGGATTGGCTGGCTATTATCGTAGGTTCGTCGAGGGTTTCTCAAAGCTAGCTCGGCCACTTACACAGTTGCTCCAGAAATCCGAGAAGTTCGTCTGGAATGACGAGAGGCAGTCCAGTTTTGAGGAGCTGAAGAAGCGTTTGACTTCAGCTCTGGTTTTGGCGTTGCCATGTGGCAACGAGGGATTCGCCGTTTATAGCGATGCTTCGGGTCAGGGTCTTGGGTGCGTATTAATGCAGCACGGCAAGACCATTGCCTTTGCGTCGAGACAGTTGAGGCCATATGAGCTTAACTACCCTACTCATTATTTGGAGTTAGCGGCAGTCGTTTTCGCGCTCAAGATTTGGCGTCACTATCTTTTCGGCTCCGCATGTCAGATTTTTACCGATCATAAAAGTCTGAAATACATATTTACTCAGCGGGAGTTGAATATGAGGCAGAGGAGGTGGTTAGAGCTGATTAAGGATTATGACCTTGAAATCCTTTATCATCCGGGCAAGGCGAACGTCGTGGCCGACGCCTTGAGTCGAAAACCGATTGCGTTGCGATCGCTTGAGATCCTTACGTCTCAGTCTGAGCTTCGGCGAGCTTTGGTCGAGTTAGATGTTGAGGTTCTGTTGCCGGGAACTGTCGGGCAACTTTGTGCCTTGGAAATTTCGTCGTCTTTGATCGATGAGATTAAGCTGAAGCAATTAGAGGATCCGATGATTACTCAAATCCGAGGGAACGTTCTTAAGGGAAAGTCTCCTCGGTTTGTGATTCACGGAGATGGTGTTTTGAGATTTCGGAGTCGGCTTTGCGTGCCGAATGACTTAGAATTGAGGCAGAGTATTCTGCGCGAGGCCCATGCTACACCTTACTCCGTTCATCCTGGTTCGAGTAAGATGTACAAGGACCTAAGGAGGAATTTCTGGTGGAATGATATGAAGGAGGAGGTCGCGCAGTTTGTAGCGAAATGTTTGACTTGTCAGCAGGTCAAAATTGAGCATCAGCGACCGGCTGGGTTATTGTAGTCACTTCCCGTTCCGGAATGGAAATGGGAAGATATATCGATGGATTTCATTACGAGTTTGCCGAGATCGAGATCGGGCATGAATATGGTTAGGGTGATTGTTGATCGTCTGACCAACTCGGCACATTTTCTGGGCATCAAGGACACTTGGGGCCCGGAGAAGTTGGCCCGTATATTTATCGCACAGATTGTGAGGCTTCACGGTACTCCGAAGTCTATTATTTCGGATCGTGATGGACGTTTCGTATCACACTTTTGGCAGGCGGTGCATAAGGCGTTGGGTACCCATTTGCATTTGAGTACCTCTTTTCATCCCCAGTCAGATGGACAGTCGGATTGCACTATCCAGACGTTCGAGGATTTATTGCGCGCTTGTGCTCTCGATTGGGGTAGTGACTGGGAGGAGCATTTGCCATTGATCGAATTCACGTACAACAATAGTTGGCACGCGTTGATTCGGATGGCACCGTACGAGGCACTTTATGGGCGGCGATGTCGATCACCGATTTGCTGGAATGAGGCGTCCGATTTGGTCGGGACCGAGCCGGATGTCGTTTTAGAGACGAGGCGGAAGATAGAATTAATTCGGGAATGGATGTTGACGGCCCAGAGTCGACAGAAGTCATATGCCGATGTCCGTCGTCGACCTTTAGAATTCGAGGTGGGAGACCACGTTTTACTGAAGGTGTCGCCGACGAGAGGAGTTTTCCGTTTTTCGAAGAAGGGGAAGTTGAGTCCGAGATTTATTGGACCCTTTGAGATTCTCGAGCGAGTTGGTAGGTTAGCATACCGTCTGGCGTTACCCCCGGCCTTGAGTCATGTTCATAGCGTTTTTCATGTTTCCCAGCTGAGGAAATATGTCCCGGATCCTAGTCACGTCATCGATTATGGCGAGATTGATATTGCTGAAGATATTACTTTTGAGGAGCGTCCTTTGAAGATTTTGGAGCATCGTGAGAAACGACTGAGGCATAAGATCATCCCTTTGGTCAAAGTGCAGTGGTCGAGACACGGTGTCGAGGAGGCAACTTGGGAAACCGAGGATAGCATACGTGCTAGGTACCCTGAGTTGTTTGTTTCTTAAGTTTCGGGACGAAACTTATTTTTAGAGGGGTAGAATGTAATATCCGCATTTTTTCTTTCCCTTGTATTTTCATTTTTGGTGTATTTCTCGATCGTAGTGACCCTCGTGTACCTTTCAGTGTGTCCTTCTGTCAAGCGATGAACCGTATTCTCGTTATTGTTGTGCGGAACCGCCGTTTCGGGGTTGCCGTGGATCCATTTCGTGTTATTGGTTCCCAAATATTGATTCCTATCGTTTTATTCTCTTTAGGATCATTTTTATCATTTTGGGACCCAAAAGGGGGTGTGGGCGCGGCACAAGATGTGTGTGCCGCGGCACACAAATTTCTTCAGTTGTTGGTCGAGCGAACTGTACTGTGTGCCGCGGCACACCCATCCGGTGCCGCGGCACTGTGCCAAGTCTGTGCCGCGGCACACTCGTGTGACATCTGTGACCAAAACCCGATCAGACTGGGTGCCGCGGCACACGCAGGCCGTGCCGCACACCTTTGCCGAACCACAGGAGTAATTTTTGCCTATGCCGCGGCACACCTCGGTGTGCCGCGGCACAATGCGGTCAACCCCTATAATTGTATTGTTTTGAGCGTAAGCTGCTCATTTCCTTCTTCTTCTTCTGTGACGCGAGAGAGTGAGAGAGAGGGGGAGAGTTCCTCATCATTATC
The DNA here is from genome assembly GCA_033398695.1 of Orobanche coerulescens. Classification (NCBI taxonomy): domain Eukaryota; kingdom Viridiplantae; phylum Streptophyta; class Magnoliopsida; order Lamiales; family Orobanchaceae; genus Orobanche; species Orobanche coerulescens. The sequence goes on along the minus strand of CM065807.1, from coordinate 114,547,070 downwards.
AATTGGGGGGTTGATTTTCATCATTCTTCTTCGGTTGTGAAGCCCGAACAATCAATCCAACGCGTGTTCTACGAATCTAAATACTTGAATCCTCAAGGTAACATTTCTTGAAACCCTCCCTTTTGGATAATTGGGGATTTTGGGGTTTTTGTCTGATTCTTTCCGTTTTGTTGATGGATTCTTGATGAATATGATTAATCTTGTTGATATCATTAATTTTCCTACGGATTCATGGTATATTTTCATAGTTTTGCGGAATCGAGAGGGTTTGGTTGTGGTCTGCCCTCGTTGTTATTTTGTGCGAATATACATGAATCGTAGGCAGGTTTTCGGGTGTATTCCATTTCCGTATTCGGCTAGAGTTGCTTGTAATTATGTTCTTCGAATCGTTAGGTTCGGTTCCGTTGATTCCTAGTGTTCGTCGGTGATTATCCTTTCCGTTCGTTGCGTCATCAAAATATTCAAGGCAAGTAATTCTTGGAAACCTTTATGCTTAACGTGAAATGGTAATGTATATTGTGTGTGCTTTACTCACCTCGGGAGGGTCCGACGGGGCCTCGAGGGAATCTATGGCTTCGTCCTGGATTCATGAGTTTGATTCGCTAGACAGCTCGGGAGGGTCCTTAGAGGCCTCGAGTGGGATTCGTGGCTTCGTCCCGGTCCTAGGTGACGTGTGGTGCTTGGTTTGTTTTATGAATGTGGCCAGCTCGGGAGGGTCCTTAGAGGCCTCGAGTGGGATTCGTGGCTTCGTCCCGGTCCTAGGCAAATTAATTGTGACTGTTTGTTTCCGGAAAAGACATGTCTAGTTTTGGTTTTCGAAATGATATTGGTGCATGTACTATGAAATGTGTAAGCGATTGGTTTGCCTTGATTACTTGTACTAGCGTTATTGCTAACCCCTCTCGGGACCCGTTTTGGGGAAATTCTTGTTATGGATTTCAGGTTATGATTATCCGGACGAGCGGGCACCTGGACAGTACGAGGACGTTGGCCAGGGTCGTTGACATATGCATTTGGGTCTTTCTATTTCTTTCATCCATTTCGATTTGGTTGTTCTAATAATTATAAACTTATAGAGTGTACTCGCGAGTACTTAGGCTTGTCATTTCAAACTCCGTATTGTACTACTTTTAAATTGTTACGTCGTTGGTTGATGATCATTTCGCCGGTTGCTCCGGGCGTAACTTTTATGTCATATAATTAAATGTGTGTCCTCGCTAACTGGGATGGTTAGTCGAGTGGAGTTTTCCTGTTTGTAGCCTGGTGGGTCCCATGTGGGGGTCCACGGCGCTGTAATATACTCTGAATATCTCGGGGTGTTACAGTTTGTGATTGCGTTTGATTGTGCTTCAACTACTCAATAGAATAATGAAAGCTTTTATCGCGTATCACATTTTTTATTCAGAAAATCTCACCACACGACAAAATTAAAATATACTTACGCGTATGTACAGTAGTTGTGATTGTGGCTCACATCTTCCTCCGATTTTACGTTCAGAAACGGCCTAAACGCCTTCTATGAGTCTGGGAGAAGCTTCCCATCCAATTTTCTTACAAATTGGCAAACAGAGTCTTTTAACGTCAGATTCCCAAGACGTTGTTCATATTCTGGTTTGAATTTATTCCACAAACATTGAATTCCGTAATATACAAGTCCACTAGGATGCGTGTCAAGAGAAATTTCGATATTATCTAAATTCTCCTTATTCAGACCATCATTAATGAACTGAATTTTATCTTCTCTGTTTATAGATGGAATTCCTAAAGATCGACATTTTGCATTACAGTTCCATCTAGCACATTTATAGCAAACGGCTAGCATCTTTGCTCGTCGTTTCTTGGCATATGAACTTTTTCCAAGCCCTGGTAAAAATCTAGTCGGTGTTTCTGTGAATTCACCTTCTATTCTTACTTTGGCTTCGATAATGAATCTTATGTCAAAAGGTATGCTTTTATTTGTAAGCAACCTCACCCTTTCAAGCCTTGTCTTGTAAATATTTAAAATTGCATTTTTGCTTAGAAAGGGAAATCTTTTTTCGATTTTATACAATGTTTCTTCCATAAAAAAAAATAAAAATAAAATGACAATGAAAATAATTGAAGAAAATATTTACAAATATCAGTTGTTGTGGGAAACTGAAAAATCCGACTTTAATAGTCACGGAGTACCGTTATCCGCCACTTGACCGGACAAACACAATTGAGTACTAAGTTACAACGTCGAGAAATTTGTACCTATAAAAATAGTTTACAATGTAAGATTTCAAATATAACTTATACTTCCCCGGCAACGGCGCCAAAAACTTGACACGCTTTTAGTGTAACTATCGCAAGTGCACGATATCGTATCAAGTAGTAAAGTGGACTTTTTGAGTCCGGTTTATCGATCCCACAAGGAAGTTTGGTTATAATTTGAATTATACACTATTAGTCTATTTTTATAGATACTTAAGATGAGTGAAACACACAATTAAAAAGTTTGGTTTAATAATTGCAAAGAAATTACAATAATAGTTCTAATGTTATAAGGAAATAAAAAGATAGCAATAATAATAGATTGATTATCGATAAAATGAAATAGTTGGAATTACAAACTTAGTTCGTCATTAATTATAAAAGATGTATAGGAGGTCATAAAATGAATTTACTTATTATGTTGTGTAGATTCGATTTTCCTTAAAATGACGGTTTCTCTTTCGAACTATAAAACGCCCCTTACATATTGAATCAATCCACTATATTTCTATGTTGATTGGCTTCAATACATAGCATTAGGATTTGTGAAAATAACTCAAAGAATCATCTAAGGACTAGAGGTATATTTCTATCCCCTAGAACAACTTAGAGTGAAGATCATTTGATCTAATCAAACATATTTTCTTTCGAAACATATGAAGACCATAAATATCGCCATTTATTGGCCAAATAAATAAAGATTGTTAAAACAATGAAAACACACACAATAATAAGTAATTCACAATAAATCTTTATACAAATATAAATAACATGACTAACCTTGTTTATAATCCCAACTAAAGATTACTTAGCCCATGAAGGGTTTATTACACATATTACAAGCTTTTGTGGTCATTTTTAGTTGAATCAAGAGAAAGAATTGATCATAACTCCCTTAGTAGATAAAGGAGATAGAAGCAATAAACTCTCTGAACAACATATACTATACCACACTTACAAAGATCACTCAAGAACACGAGTGTGTTCTTCACACAAAAAGAAAAGTTTACAAAAAATGGAAAATTATAAGATGAATGATGAATGATGAAGGATCTAAGGGGTCTATTTATACACCTAAAGTCATCTAATAGCTCCAAAACTCCAAAGATTATTACATTAGATCGGATCAATGCCACCATCCCCTCAATAATACACAAAAGTATAAAAATTAGACAAATCATAGTAATTGTCAAGAGTTACGGTAGTAACATCTGGGAGTTACGGCCGTAACAAGTGACTTACGGCCGTAACCCCCGAATGTTACGGCCGTAACTTGCTTCATAAATTTGTTCACTGGAAGCTTTCAAAGTTACGTTTTCAGCCGAATTCCCTCGACTTTGCGTTTTTACCCCAGATCTTCTTCGGATGATAACTTTTGATATATAACTCGATTTTGAATCCGGAAGACCGCCGAATTCGTCTCGGAAAGCCCTACAACATGAATATATCAAAATTCAATAAAGAGAATATTTATTAAACATGTTGTTTCTTGAGTAATTCAGTTATTTAATCCGATCATCATTCGATAAAAATAAAATTATTAAAACTAATAAATTAAAAGCAAAAAATGAGTAGACTAGCTCAATTATGGGTGAATTTTATCGATACAAACCATGGATAAGTGTACAAAACTGACACTTATCACACCCCCAAACTTGAATTCTTGCTAGTCCTGAGCAAGACTCTTTATTGTTCACACTCCAAAAATAAAATAAAAAATAAAACAAAAATAAGAAAATTAATATACACATAAATTAAAATATAAAAAGAGAAAAGGAGATCAAAATGTCATTAATAAACAACAACTAGCTTTATACAGTAGATAGAAATGAATCAAGATTCAAAATAAATCTACAAATGTTTTTGAAGTTAAAACACGGTTTTTATTTTGTAATTCCAAAATGTAAGGTTTCCCCCCAATAGGTTGATTATTTCTTTCCCACTCGTGATACACACGACTTCCTTTAATGGTTGCTCTCGATCACTCGTTTATTTTTCGACTCAATATGAAGAAGAATTTTATTGGCATCATCAAATATTGTGATTTTCACAAAATTGAGTGTATTGAAATTCAGCTGCTAATTAATTCAAATCTGCTCATAAACTACATCCCTTTTAGTGATAGCTTTCACACCGTTATTTGCTAACGTGTAGCTCTTTTCACTAACACAATTTCTATCTCATTATTTTTCTTTCGTAAAAAGGTGATAGCTTTCACACCGTTATTTGCTAACGTGTAGCTCTTTTCACCAATTTTTCTGAGACGGCAGCTACGCACCAACAATGGTTAGTCCTTTATTTTTCGCAAAATTTAAGACTTCCAAAATTAGGCAGCTGTTGCTGCTCAACACTTCTCCTTTTTGTCATTTATTTTTTTAGGTGATAGCTTTCACACCGTTATTTGCTAACGTGTAGCTCTTTTCACCAATGACTCCTTTTTTTTTAGGGAATAGAATTTTTGCAGAAAATCATTTTTTAGTTAAGCATGAAAAATCAAAAACTCCACAAATTAAGTAAATTTCAGTTTATTTTTCATCAACCAATTGATTCTTCTTTTCTCAAGGTAACGAATGACTCGATTTTATATGATAATTACAAGGCTTGGAAAGAGATTAAGGCTCAAAAATTTTGGAATATACAATTTTTCTGGTTAAAGCGATTTAGAAGCTTGTATATAGCTAATTTATTGGTGTTTTGGCCAGATCTAGAAATCTCAAAAATCAAAATACTATAAATATATATATATATATAATAAAAAAATAAATTAAGGCAAATAACCAAATCAATCAAAACACACCAAAAACCAAATCAATCAAAACACACCAAAAATTACAACACACCAAAATACTAAAACAAACCACCCCCAAACTTGAAAATAAAACTGTCCTCAGTTTTTAAAAATAAAAAATAAAATAAAAAAAAAATCAATGCAGAAAAAACAGAATACTCCCTGTTAAGAAAGTTGATGTCTGAGCTAACGCCTTTTAGAATCTGCAAGAGAATAAATATACAAGGCACTCAACAAAAGAAAATAAAATATACTCGTAAGTATAACACAATTTTTAAGATGCACATCAAGAAAGTCCGAAGAGTCGCCTTACGCTGCCATCAAAGTTTTTATAAAAGCAAAACACGAAATAAACATTACAGTAATGAAATAAAAATACATAAATCGCGAATAGATGCGCGTCAAGAGATCAAGAAGAAACTCCTTAAGCTGCCATCATTTAGCACGATTATTACACACGACAGAAAGTAAAAATACAAGAGGTCCGACATGGGTTATCAAAAGGAGAGGAATGAATCCACTTTTCGTTTTCTCACGGTAAAATCTTCTACCCAGACAATTTTAGCTAGAGCTGGATCTGGTTGAGGAACAAATTCATTGAGTTTTTATTAGTTCTTACGTGTTGTTGCAACGACTATGATTCGTTTTGCAATGGGAAATAAAGCCCTTTTCAAGTGAGTAGTCGATGAAAGACAGGTAAACCATCAAAGAAACCATTGACATTAAGCACTCATATTGGTTTTGATGAACATTTAAATTTGACTCTGGTAACCACATGAAAAAGTTCCTCAATGGTGCCAAAACCACCGGGAAGGGTGATAAAGGCGCCAGAATTATTTATCATGTGAGTTATGCGATCTTGCATATTCACATATCTAAACTCATCTCCAATAGTTGACCCGGTGATTTTACTTTCAGCCAGAGGTTTTGGGATTATTCCCAACACTCTTACTCCTTCCATATAGGCAGAAGCAACAACTCGTCCCATTAATCCTAGACGTCCTCCTCCGTAAACTACATGAATGCATTTTTCTCCTAAGGTACGACCCAAGTTGTGGGATGCTTCAGTAAAGCATGCCTCTTTTCCAGAACTAGCTCCACCAAAAATGCATACCGTGTTAAATTTTTTTGTTGAAGATGATGACTCCATTTTTGAAAAGAAGAAAAAAATTTTAGAGAGAAACAGAGAAAAGTGCAAGTTTGAGGGATGAATGAAAGAAATCAGTAGAAAGTTTATTTAAAGAAGAAAAAGAAGGTAAAAATTGTTTAACAAGTTTGTGATTGCGTTTGATTGTGCTTCAACTACTCAATAGAATAATGAAAGCTTTTATCGCGTATCACATTTTTTATTCAGAAAATCTCACCACACGACAAAAATAAAATATACTTACGCGTATGTACACTAGTTGTGATTGTGGCTCACATCATCCTCTGATTTTACGTTCAGAAACGGCCTAAACGCCTTCTATGAGTCGGGGAGAAGCTTCCCATCCAATTTTCTTACAAATTGGCAAACAGAGTCTTTTAACGTCAGATTCCCAAGACGTTGTTCATATTCTGGTTTGAATTTATTCCACAAACATTGAATTCCGTAATATACAAGTCCACTAGGATGCGTGTCAAGAGAAATTTCGATATTATCTAAATTCTCCTTATTCAGACCATCATTAATGAACTGAATTTTATCTTCTCTGTTTGTAGATGGAATTCCTAAAGATCGACATTTTTCATTACAGTTCCATCTAGCACATTTATAGCAAACGACTAGCATCTTTGCTCGTCGTTTCTTGGCATATGAACTTTTTCCAAGCCCTGGTAAAAATCTAGTCGGTGTTTCTGTGAATTCACCTTCTATTCTTACTTTGGCTTCGATAATGAATCTTATGTCAAAAGGTATGCTTTTATTTGTAAGCAACCTCATCCTTTCAAGCCTTGTCTTGTAAATATTTAAAATTGCATTTTTGCTTAGAAAGGAAAATCTTTTTTCGATTTTATACAATGTTTCTTCCATAAAAAAAATAAAAATAAAATGACAATGAAAATAATTGAAGAAAATATTTACAAATATCAGTTGTTGTGGGAAACTGAAAAATCCGACTTTAATAGTCACGGAGTACCGTTATCCGCCACTTGACCGGACAAACACAATTGAGTACTAAGTTACAACGTCGAGAAATTTGTACCTATAAAAATAGTTTACAATGTAAGATTTCAAATATAACTTATACTTCACCGTCAACGGCGCCAAAAACTTGACACGCTTTTAGTGTAACTATCGCAAGTGCACGATATCGTATCAAGTAGTAAAGTGGACTTTTTGAGTCCGGTTTATCGATCCCACAAGGAAGTTTGGTTATAATTTGAATTATACACTATTAGTCTATTTTTATAGATACTTAAGATGAGTGAAACACACAATTAAAAAGTTTGGTTTAATAATTGCAAAGAAATTACAATAATAGTTCTAATGTTATAAGGAAATAAAAAGATAGCAATAATAATAGATTGATTATCGATAAAATGAAATAGTTGGAATTACAAACTGAGTTCGTCATTAATTATAAAAGATGTATAGGAGATCATAAAATGAATTTACTTATTATGTTGTGTAGATTCGATTTTCCTTAAAAAGACGGTTTCTCTTTCGAACTATAAAACGCCCCTTACATATTGAATCAATCCACTATATTTCTATGTTGATTGGCTTCAATACATAGCATTAGGATTTGTGAAAATGACTCAAAGAATCATCTAAGGACTAGAGGTATATTTCTATCCCCTAGAACAACTTAGAGTGAAGATCATTTGATCTAATCAAACATATTTTCTTTCGAAACATATGAAGACCATAAATATCGCCATTTATTGGCCAAATAAATAAAGATTGTTAAAACAATGAAAATCACACACAATAATAAGTAATTCACAATAGATCTTTATACAAATATAAATAACATGACTAACCTTGTTTATAATCCCAACTAAAGATTACTTAGCCCATGAAGGGTTTATTACACATATTACAAGCTTTTGTGGTCATTTTTAGTTGAATCAAGAGAAAGAATTGATCCTAACTCCCTTAGTAGATAAAGGAGATAGAAGCAATAAACTCTCTGAACAACATATACTATACCACACTTACAAAGATCACTCAAGAACACAAGTGTGTTCTTCACACAAAAAGAAAAGTTTACAAAAAATGGAAAATTATAAGATGAATGGTGAATGATGAAGGATCTAAGGGGTCTATTTATACACCTAAAGTCATCTAATAGCTCCAAAACTCCAGCATTATTACATTAGATCGGATCAATGTCAGCCATCCTCTCAATAATACACAAAAGTATAAAAATTAGACAAATCATAGTAATCTGTCAAGAGTTACGGTAGTAACATTCGGGAGTTACGGCCGTAACAAGTGACTTATGGCCGTAACCCCGAATGTTACGGCCGTAACTTGGCCGTAAATTTGTTCACCGAAGCTTTCAAAGTTACGTTTTCAGCTCACAATTCCTCGGACTTTGCGTTTTTGCCCCAGATCTTCTTCGGATGATAACTTTTGATATATAACTCGATTTTGAATCGGAAGAGTGCCGAATTCGTCTCGGAAAGCCCTACAACATGAATATATCAAAATTCAATAAAGAGAATATTTATTAAACATGTTGTTTCTTGAGTAATTCAGTATTTAATCCGATCATCATTCGATAAAAATAAAATTATTAAAACTAATAAATTAAAAGCAAAAAACGAGTAGACTAGCTCAATTATGGGTGAATTTTATCGATACAAACCATGGATAAGTGTACAAAACTGACACTTATCAGTAAAGGGTAAGCTTTTTAAAGCTTTTAATGATTCTTATAGCCTTTTATAGGTGGAGTATGGCAGGATACTCTTCATAGGAGGTCACCTATATAAGTGAAAAAGTAAGGCCGCTTCATAAAATTAGTAACACTTATGAATCCAAGAAATGGTCCAAGGCCAAAATGGACACAACGTGAGAACGAAAGATATTAGATCTATTATTGTGTGTATGTTATTGTCTTGGTTTACACAAAAGTTGACCGGTTCAAGACATCACGTTCACCGAGCAACGAGTAAATCCGATAGCATTACACTAAGGAAGGTTCAAGGCTAACTACCACCTATCCTGAAGCAATAATAGGTCGTCGGGACTTAGTGCATATTTCATTTGCATTAATCATCATTCATGTGGGGGATTGTTGGAAAAAAAAATAGCTTAATTAATACCATAATTAATTGTGGTAATTAATGACATTAAATGGTATATTTGGAATCTACATTTTGTGTAGATTAATTTAGTGTATTTACTTGTTCAATTTCGTTAAGAAATGAATGAGTAATTAATGCACAAAGTTAAGCCATTTAATAGTTGGGAATGTGGTGTGGAATCCCATCCCACATTGGAGAAGTAAGGAAAAGTTGAGCTATTTATAAAGGACTTTCCATCATAAAGGAGCAATCAAGTGTGTTCCATTATGGTGCACCCTAGTTGGCTTTAATTAATTTTTAAGGCTAAAATCCGAATCCTACGAGGAAGGTGCAAAGCACCTTCCGAGTCCGAGTCCGAGCACGTGCACATCGCACTTGTCGCAACGGGCGCTTCGTAGATAGTGGCTCGGATGACGTGGAGGGTGACTAGGATGACACGTGGCAGTGACATGGCGGGAGTGGAACACGAGCGGAGGTTAACGGCCGAACCAGTGCAATGGTTCAGACCATTCGATGTAATCTGGACCAGCAAAATGGTTCAGCTAATCTGAACCAATGCAGCCCTTCCCACCGGACCACAAGATGTCTATCCAGTCAGAAGGCACACCGATTCGGACAGGGTGCTTTACAGGCTATAAATAAGCCCCTGCGGATGATGATTGTACACAGATAATAATCTAGATAATAATACACTCATACTAGCCTAAGTTCATACTACAAGTCCCAAATATCCAGTAGTTCGCCCGGAATTCGATTCCTAGTACAGGGTATCGAGTTCGTCGAAAAACCGTTGTATCTTGGGGACGTTTGCCGTTCAACCGTGTGTACTGTGCGGGGCAATTTCGTCTTACGGAGAGAGAGTCCAACTCTTGCCTCAGTTTTGCATCATTTGTCATTTTCTACAGCATTACATTCAACATTAACTTACGCAACAACGGTGAAGAATGTTCTTCCTCGAACAACGTCCTAAAAGGGATGTCGGTCGCTCGAACAACCTTGAATGAAAATTACCAACAAACGCTCAATATACGTATCAAACACGATTATAACCAACTCAAACGTCGATACAACAATATCCAAACTCATTGAGGCATTCGAACGAATACTTAGCAAACATACATCCTTTGATAATATCCAATTCCGAATATATCGAAACCAAACTCCAAAATGAGTATTTCAAACCAACAAAACATTTTCAATGATATCAATAATCCCATAGGAATCCACAAATCGAGTTAACGACAATATCTAATCGAAAACCCCCAAAAAATATCAAAGTCAACTAAAAAGTGTTCTTGAATCAAACCCCAACAATTCATGAAATCCGAAATATATACCATTAAATCCATAGGAATACATTTATCCAAGGTAGATAATCCATATATAACATATTCCAACAACAATCTAAGCTTACACGAAGAAATCGGAAGGAAAATGCCTAAAATCCGAAATTCTAGATCCAAGAGATTATTACCTTGATTTGATGTGATGGAGATGATGAAATGATGATTAATCCCAATGATAAGCTTGATGATGATGATGATGATAGATGAATTCAGCTCGAAGAAATCTCTCCAAAACGCCCGAAATCGCCCCGGAATCGCTCAAAAACGAAGTGAGAAGTGAAAATGACGAAGCTAGGGGCTGACTGTCCTATTTATACTGTTCTAGTTTAGCGCACGCTATGACCTGATATGTAGCGTGCGCTAACGGGTTGCCCAGACAGTACAGTGCCTACTGACTGCCTCGTTAGCGTGCGTTAACCCCACAATGTTAGCGTGCGCTAACAGAATATCTGATGCCCAGTACTGAAGTCCAGAACCTCCTGTTCTCTGATCTGCTCGCGATAGCGTGCGCTACACTCAAAATTCAGCGTGCGCTACTGCACCATTAGCGTACGCTATGAATTATTCCAAATCAGTACAGTACCCACTGGACTCTGCCTGATCGACCTTAGCGCGCGCTATACTGCTAGCATAGCGTGCGCTATCCAAACTCACTAGCGCGCGCTACTTACCATTCGTAGCGTGCGCTACTACAACTCAACTGCAGTCCAGTACCTTCTGGACTGTCTGCCTGAACCACGCTAGCGTGCGCTAATACTGAGAGGTAGCGTGCGCTACCCGTACTCAATTAGCGCGCGCTAAAGAGAGTACGTAGTGTACGCTACTCTTCTCACACAACCCAATATGATGAAGACAATGATGATTACTGTAACATCCCCAGATCGAACCGGGAATATTACACGCCGCAAACCCTCTCCGCGAGGATCCACCAGGGTATACATCAAAACAACACATTACATTACATACCGACGAATCAAAATATCGAACCAATACACCGATTTGGTCTTTCGACACAGACTTACAAATAAAAATACATAACTCATCCAGACTCATACCCACGCAAGGGTAAAATACTTGCAACAACGAACAATAAGACAGCGGAAAAGACAATACAATGGACTCCGACTAACTGAACCCAAAACTGGCCTTCGTGTGATTAGTATCATTCGTCTTTCATCATCCCTCGTACCGATCCTGTGTCTTGCTCCCGAAAACCTGCATGTACCTGGACACAATACAGATATCCACCCCCCGATTACTCGGGGGTTAGCAAAACTCCACTGTTTCGCTAGTGCAAGTATAAAGTGCAAATACGAGCCATACACAACACATTCCGAGAATACATCGAAAGACTTCCCGAGATATATTTAGTTAAAAAAAAATGGTTCAAGTCTTGAAAGCAGAAACAAGGCAAGTAAGCACTTTGAAAACATTTCGAAATCTCGGGAGTTTTGAAAACATTTGAAATCGAAAAGTTCTTAATTCCTCGAAAGTCATTTAGGGTCACAGCCCCAAAGTTCATTTTCCAAAATACAAATCCGTTAACAAAACACGGGGTCCACGGCCCAACCATTACGGTCACAAAACACAGGGTCCACGACCCGATCATCCACTTCAATTCACTTACAAGTGCACATTACACATAACACATTAACCTTATGCCATTCTAGCCAAGCACCAAGACTCGATATATAATGTCTCGACCCAGGCGCAAAGCATTGTGATACTCCGGACAATATCACAATTAATCATCAAAACATCAACATCAATATCACAGAAACCACCTTGGTAACCCGTGGCCGTACCCATTAGTATCGGCCCCCAGAGGCCCCGTCGGACCGTCCCCAGGTGGGAAACCACTTCCGCGGCCGTACCCATTAGTATCGGCCCGCAGAGGTCCCGTCGAACCGTCCCCAGGTGGAAGAGAATCAACACACGCACCCAAGTCCACTTCCGTGGCCGTACCCATTAGTATCGGCCCCCAGAGGCCACATGCCATCCCCAGGTGGAAGAGTAACAACTCACAGATTACAAAACCACAACTCTCAAAGGTCAAACACACAAAATATATATAGTCGAGGTACCTTGCTAGAATGGCCACATTATCCAACACGTTCTCACGACCCAGGACTATAACAATTCACAAGGGAGTACAAGATCTCAACAGGACCGAACGACACAACCAATATCACACGAACTCTCATATTCATCCATAACCACGTAACTCCAAGCACATAATTTCACAAGAGAATTACACTGTACATTTACCGACGCCATAATCATACATAATGACGTCACACGAAAGTAAGGTGATCCTATACTCGTCACTAACACACATATCCAACTAAGCATATTAATTCCCGACACGCACGGTTCACCTTTACGAAAAGCATGATGGTAAATATACCGATTCTTTTGAAAAATGGTTATAAATATTTATTTAGCACATATCGACACCTAGCAACCATTATATCCACAAAACACGTAATGTATGGGCAAGATACTTGCCTCGAAACCACGATCGCAACAAGACGACGGATGAAATACGGTCGAATAGCCCCGAACCCCCGAACAATATCAAGAACGCAATAGCACCACGAGTACTACGAGAATAACACCACACGAATCATCAATCACCAAACGGGATTCAACATCGGAAATCCTCGAGCACCTATAATCCTCCGGAAGGAACAACAAAAGATGATTACGACAAGAATTAAGGCAAAAACGACGGAAATCCCAACAAACTATCGAAAGGAACTCATTGGGACATTTAATCGAACACTAAATGTTCAATAATTCCCAAGAACACTCGAATCGTCAATCGAGTTAAACAAACTTGATATATGGATGTACAACCCATAGAACACGATTAATAACATCATACTACACCAATCGATGTATCAAAATCGGATTAGAAACGAAATCAAGAACAATTTCTCCAAAAAGTCAACTTGAAGGATAATCAAGAAATATACCTTGATTCGACGAAATACACAGATTAGATGTTGATATAATCAACCAGGATCTTCCAAAATGCCTTGGAAATGATTAGAATCGGCCAAGAACTCCATTTCCTGTCGCACCCGTCGCCAGTCGCCGAAAGAAGGAAAAAATCGGGTAAAAATGAAGTCTGGCCGAGCCCAGGCTATATATAGCCGGCAGGGTTACGGCCGTAACCGGCAGTGCCTTACGGCCGTAACTCGGTCCCTTACGGCCGTACTCGGCAGGCCTTACGGCCGTAACCGGCATTCGTCAAAAATCGGCCTGGCCCAATGGTTACTTATGGCCGTAACTCGCACACATTACGGCCGTAATCGCCTCGTCGAGAAGCCGCCAGCGCCATACGGCCATACCCGATCACGCCTTACGGCCGTGGCGCACACGTTACGGCCGTAACCGCACCTTACGGCCGTAACTCGGCGGGCAGGCCACCTTTCCGGCCGTGACTCGGCCGTGGCCACTCCGACGGCCCGGACGACCCCGAAACCCGAACCTGAGTAAAAATCGAAGATACGGTTACGAAGTACTCGCAAGGACGAATCCAAGCGCTAAGAGAACACACGATTCCGGCCACCCGAAGTGTCGGAATTCGACAACGGAAGTAATTACCCCAAACTTTGGGAAATTACAAAAATGGCCCAAAATGTCCGAAAATCACGATACGTGATCGAAACACCGAACCAAAGCTCGCAACACGAATAATAACATTAAATGAACTTGCGAGAAACTCGAATCAATAGTTTCGGACGAGATTCGCAAGAATCGAGCTCAAGTGCGGAAAAGTCGCTAAAAAGCTCGGAACTCAACAAAACGATACCGAAACGAACTCGGATGACAAAAAGTGCAGAATTAATCATTCTCGGAATGACGAAACGGTCATGAGCGAGTCGTCAAAACGGACTTCCGCCGAAAAAAGAAAATTTACCGGAAATCGAAAATTGCGGATATTACATTCTACCCTCCTTAAAAGAAGTTTTGTCTCGAAACTTAAAACAAGTAGGGAAAAGCAATATCCCGCCAGGAAAACTCAACGAGATACGCAAGGAAACGCGTAACTTACACCCATCGGCGAAACGTTACAAGCAACGCAAAGGAATATACGGCGTGAAAACACGTTCCACGACGACCAACACGACGTCGCCGTTAGGGATATAACAAAACCAACAAGTAACGAGCGTCATCAAATGGATAATACAATTAAGTCAATTATCCGAACAATCACAAAACACAACGGACGAAAATCAATACGATTGACCATCCCAACGGTACGTCAATCAAAACGCGAGCCAATCGCTGAACAAATACGGAATTCCACCGCCCAAGGGTTGGAAGATCGAAAACGAGACTAATTTTCCGAACTTGGAAAGGTCACAACGATATATAGATCAATTTGGGACAATATCAGAACTCGTTCGAATGACAAAGGTGAGAAACAACACCAGGTCAGAAGCATCAACGAACACAGTCGAGTCGTTACGGTTGGACGAAACAGAAGAGAAAGAAAGAAAAACGTGGGTATTACATCATATCACCTTTAAAAGAGGTTTCGTCCCGAAACCTAAACAACGAGAACGAAGTGTTGGAATAGCAACCTTCCCGACTATACCCTCTTGGTTCACATCCGATCTTCATGGCCATTAGTATCGTGGTCACGACTGCGTCCTCTGCCCATCAGCATACTAAGCGGATCCCCACTCAATACGATTGCACAACTTCGCAAAATATAATACTAAAGTACCAACTCAGCACGACATATCACATAAGGTTACCAATAACAACTCGAAAAGAAAATCCACGAGGTATCCTTTTAAAGGAAATCTTTTGAAAATCCTTGGATTTGTATGCTATTTAAAATAAACTTTAAAAGTACTTTTGGTACCTCGGGTTGTTTCATCAAAACTTGTAAACAACGTACTTTAACCGTCTCGTTTGAAATCATTTGAAGTCATCATGCCTCTACGTATCATCATCACCGTTAACAACTAACAAGTTAACCATGCAAGATCATCAAATCATTCTTACATACTCTAACATTTCCCAATCCGAGTTTGAACTTTACATCGAGTGAGATTTTTCATCTTTCACTATATATTTTTGAAAATAAAAATCGCATTGGTTTTTGAAATAAAATATTTTTATGGTGTGAAAGATTTTTGAAAATCATTCACTCGAATTATTTGAAAATACAACAATACGTTAAAAATCATTTTCGAAAATTCTCCCAACACTTCACAAACATCAACGACGGTAATATTTTACAAAATGTCTACATGCACGTTAAAACAACTCTTTCAAATACCATCGAGGTTTTATTTGAGAATCCAAGGCCGGCTTGCCAATTCCAAATAATTTTCAAAGTATACACGGAGCTGCCGATTAATCGAACCGTCAAAACTTTGTGAAGTTTCCAGGAAAGTGTTTTTGACACACACGGCAGACATAATTTATCAATTCATCAAACACAATCAAATATCACCTAGCAATGCGAAAAGTCTTAACACACATTCACGCACAATAGTTGTTATCACTAGACACCACGTAGAGAATACAACTACAGGTGATTGGCCGTAAAAGTTAGACCTAACGGCTATAATGTGGTTCCATAGTCTCTGCCCAGGTTGATTAGCGCGCGTTACAACAAAGATTAACGTGCGCTAAACACGCCACGTTAGTGCGCGTTAGGCTCGTATTAAGCCTGTGCTAACTGCTCTAATCACCAACACGATTGCAAACATATATGAGATAATACTAGACTCGAAGGTTACAAATAAGCAACAACATATGAGTCTAAATGTTATCGATTCACATAATTATAACATCTCACAAGCAACCATCAAAAGAAAATCATCCTACAAAAACAAAAATTTTACGTCTCAATAAAGAGGACTATCTCAACACATACATACCGATGGACTCAACATTCACGTTACTATTTTAATCATAAAGCGCACCTTGCTCAACAACGAGCATCATCAATACGCATCTTCTGACCAACATTCATGAAACCGAAAAGTTACAAACGAGAGTCACATCTTGAGTATATTTTGAAGACCTTGTTTGAGTTAAAAACTCGAGTTTTGAAAACTTATAGTATGAGATGAGAATGAAATATCGGTAGTTTGAAGTCTAAAAATTTTCGACCTTGAGGTCATCCTACAAAAATCAAAATTTTTTTCTCCCTTGGAGAACATTTTAAAAATTTACGTGGCTCCCCGGAAGCCTTCGAAACTAAAAATTCCAAGGTTGTTGCTCTTGCAAGAAAAACAGTTCATACAAGGATACATTTGGCCATAACATTCTTCATTCTAGCACAAAACGGGAATTAACAAATATATGTCACTTACTCACGATGCACCTTCAAATACTACTACATAACACAGAATCATACAGGCTCGTATAGCTCGTGGTACAACATGTAGTAGGGAGACTTACATCCACAGATCGCACGAAGATGATGGCTGCACCTTGATACTAATCACGGCCGACATCCCAGACGACGCGTCGCGACACGACTCAGTCAGACAAAATCTGACAATACAAGACTCCACAACACATAACTCGACCCGACAGCCTAGGTTTCCTCAACCTAGGCTCTGATACCATAAATGTAACATCCCCAGATCGAACCGGGAATATTACACGCCGCAGACCCTCTCCGCGAGGATCCACCAGGCTAGACATCAAAACAACACATTACATTACATACCGACGAATCAAAATATCGAACCAATACACCGATTTGGTCTTTCGACACAGACTTACAAATAAAAATACATAACTCATCCAGACTCATACCCACGCAAGGGTAAAATACTTGCAACAACGAACAATAAGACAGCGGAAAAGACAATACAATGGACTCCGACTAACTGAACCCAAAACTGGCCTTCGTGTGATTAGTATCATTCGTCTTTCATCATCCCTCATACCGATCCTGTGTCTTGCTCCCGAAAACCTGCATGTACTGGACACAATACAGATATCCACCCCCGATTACTCGGGGGTTAGCAAAACTCCACTGTTTCGCTAGTGCAAGTATAAAGTGCAAATACGAGCCATACACAACACATTCCGAGAATACATCGAAAGACTTCCCGAGATATATTTAGTTAAAAAAAAATGGTTCAAGTCTTGAAAGCAGAAACAAGGCAAGTAAGCACTTTGAAAACATTTCGAAATCTCGGGAGTTTTGAAAACATTTGAAATCGAAAAGTTCTTAATTCCTCGAAAGTCAATTAGGGTCACAGCCCCAAAGTTCATTTTCCAAAATACAAATCCGTTAACAAAACACGGGGTCCACGGCCCAACCATTACGGTCACAAAACACAGGGTCCACGACCCGATCATCCACTTCAATTCACTTACAAGTGCACATTACACATAACACATTAACCTTATGCCATTCTAGCAAGCACCAAGACTCGATATATAATGTCTCGACCCGAAGCGCAAAGCATTGTGATACTCGACAATATCACAATTAATCATCAAAACATCAACATCAATATCACGAAACCACACTTGGTAACCCGTGGCCGTACCCATTAGTATCGGCCCCGGAGGCCCGTCGGACCGTCCCGGTGGGAAACCACTCGCGGCCGTACCCATTAGTATCGGCCCCCGAGGTCCGTCGAACCGTCCCAGTGGAAGAGCATCAACACACGCACCCAAGTCCACTTCGTGGCCGTACCCATTAGTATCGGCCCCGGAGGCCACATGCCATCCCCAGGTGGAAGAGTAACAACTCACAGATTACAAAACCACAACTCTCAAAGGTCAAACACACAAAATATATATAGTCGAGGTACCTTGCTAGAATGGCCACATTATCCAACACGTTCTCACGACCCAGGACTATAACAATTCACAAGGGAGTACAAGATCTCAACAGCACCGAACGACACAACCAATATCACACGAACTCTCATATTCATCCATAACCACGTAACTCCAAGCACATAATTTCACAAGAGAATTACACTGTACATTTACCGACGCCATAATCATACATAATGACGTCACACGAAAGTAAGGTGATCCTATACTCGTCACTAACACACATATCCAACTAAGCATATTAATTCCCGACACGCACGGTTCACCTTTACGAAAAGCATGATGGTAAATATACCGATTCTTTTGAAAAATGGTTATAAATATTTATTTAGCACATGTCGACACCTAGCAACCATTATATCCACAAAACACGTAATGTATGGGCAAGATACTTGCCTCGAAACCACGATCGCAACAAGACGACGGATGAAATACGGTCGAATAGCCCCGAACCCCCGAACAATATCAAGAACGCAATAGCACCACGAGTACTACGAGAATAACACCACACGAATCATCAATCACCAAACGGGATTCAACATCGGAAATCCTCGAGCACCTATAATCCTCCGGAAGGAACAACAAAAGATGATTACGACAAGAATTAAGGCAAAAACGACGGAAATCCCAACAAACTATCGAAAGGAACTCATTGGGACATTTAATCGAACACTAAATGTTCAATAATTCCCAAGAACACTCGAATCGTCAATCGAGTTAAACAAACTTGATATATGGATGTACAACCCATAGAACACGATTAATAACATCATACTACACCAATCGATGTATCAAAATCGGATTAGAAACGAAATCAAGAACAATTTCTCCAAAAAGTCAACTTGAAGGATAATCAAGAAATATACCTTGATTCGACGAAATACACGGATTAGATGTTGATATAATCAACCAGGATCTTCCAAAATGCCTTGGAAATGATTAGAATCGGCCAAGAACTCCATTTCCTGTCGCACCCGTCGCCAGTCGCCGAAAGAAGGAAAAAATCGGGTAAAAATGAAGTCTGGCCGAGCCCAGGCTATATATAGCCGGCAGGGTTACGGCCGTAACCGGCAGTGCCTTACGGCCGTAACTTGGTCCCTTACGGCCGTACTCGGCAGGCCTTACGGCCGTAACCGGCATTTGTCAAAAATCTGCCCAGCACCAGTCGGACACTTACGGCCGTAACTCGCACACATTACGGCCGTAACCGGCCTTCGTCATGAAGCTGCCAGGCGCCATACGGCCATACCCGATCACGCCTTACGGCCGTAACTGGCACACGTTACGGCCGTAACCGGCACCTTACGGCCGTAACTCGGCCAGGCCAGGCCCTGCTCCGGCCGTGACTCGGCCGTGGCCACTCCGACGGCCCGGACGACCCCGAAACCCGAACCTGAGTAAAAATCGAAGATACGGTTACGAAGTACTCGCAAGGACGAATCCAAACGCTAAGAGAACACACGATTCCGACCACCCGAAGTGTCGGAATTCGACAACGGAAGTAATTACCCCAAACTTTGGGAAATTACAAAAATGGCCCAAAATGTTCGAAAATCACGATACGTGATCGAAACACCGAACCAAGCTCGCAACACGAATAATAACATTAAATGAACTTGCGAGAAACTCGAATCAACAGTTTCGGACGAGATTCGCAAGAATCGAGCTCAAGTGCGGAAAAGTCGCTAAAAAGCTCGGAACTCAACAAAACGATACCGAAACGAACTCGGATGACAAAAAGTGCAGAATTAATCATTCTCGGAATGACGAAACGGTCATGAGCGAGTCGTCAAAATGGACTTCCGCCGAAAAAAAGAAAATTTACCGGAAATCGAAAATTGCGGATATTACAATTACCACGGCTCGATCCTCCAACCAGGTAAAGACGAATAATAACTGATATACGATACAAATACTCTGATTGGTGAATATAATGAATGAATATGAACGATGAATGATCATTAATGAGTGAATAATTACTGAGTGACAATTACTGAATGATAAATACTGAATGATAATGACTGAATTACAACCGGGTATTACAGGTATGAACCGAGTCAGAGTTATATATGTTTGAGTTATGTTTGATGAGACCTGATCGGTCTATTAATTCGTTATGTGGACATATAATGTAATATTTTGTTTCGGTGTCTAGCCTGGCAGATCCTCACGGAGAGGACCTGCGGCGCTGTAATATTCCCGAGTAGATCGGGGGTGTTACAGTATAAGCATTGGTACATTTTGAATATGGTATTGGACTATCATAAACGAGAATATTGTTCGAGTCATTGATGCTGTTATGAGATTATGATTACTAATAATAACAGTAGTGGTATTCTGATATTTTATCATATGTGGTGATTTCATATAAAAGGGATTTTACCTACGTTGCACAGGTGCGGGGGCGGGTGCGGGTACGGGCAGATACGGGTGCGGGGATACGGTTTTTTGAAAATGTTAGGGTGCGATACGGCAAAGATACGTCTGTTTATTTTATATTTTATTATATATAACACTTGTTAAATATAAAAAACAACAATTCAAATATCACCATAAAATCAATTCAAATACATAAAACAAGTCATACAAAAAACAATTCAAAATAGCTTTGAGAAGCGGAGCTTTCTAATGCTGTCCGTGAATACTGCTAAAGGTAAAAGTAATTACTTATTAAATGATTTACTTTTTGTATTTTAATTTATTTGATTTACTTTTTAAAAATTACAAAAAAAAAACTAAAAAAATAAAAAAACAAAACGGACTCGCGTATCCTGGCACCGGATACGCGTATCCTGTGCCAGGATACGCGAGTCCGATTTTTTTTGCACGGATTCGCCACGTGGCGAATCCCACCTAATCGCACTCCTTTCACTCATGCGAGATCCGATCTGCATCCGCGATTTTGAAGAATCCGTGCATCATAGGATTTTACATTGTTACGTGTTGGCTTAAATTGTGATTTTTTGGGATATTAATTTCGAGAGGATTCTTTTTTATCATGTCTTGAGTAGGGGTGGTATATCGTACCATACCGAACTTATTTGCCAATACCGTATGCCATACTGAAAATTTCGGTACGCCAAAATTCATACCGAAACTGTACCGAATGTTTCGGTATACCGAGATCCGGTATACCAAAATCTCGGTATGGCGTTCGGTCCATACCGATACCGTACCAAAATTTCGATATTCCGAAATCGACAATTTCGGTAATTTTTTGGTACGATAAATTCGGTATTTCGGTATATTTTACCACCCCTAGTCTTGAGATACGATAGGGGAATTTATTTTTGTGGAATAACTCATTTGATGGTTGAATAATGTATGTTTGATGATCATATGGTCATAATGAGATGCGAATCAGGCGGATTATTGTGCAGTTATATGGGGATGTTAAAACAGAATTCTGGTTGTAACGATTTTGTGACATCATTTAGGTTTTGGATATCTGAGGTAATAATATTGAGGAATGTTAATCTCATTATTTCGAAATGGTATAATTTGATTAGTGAACTGTTGCTTTGGAATCATGAGAGGGAGATTATGTGAGATGTATGAATATTCAACCATAAGATGTGATCAGTATGATGTTGAGATAGTCAAGTTGATAATAGTAATTGAACCCCCAATACAAGCCCTTTAGACAACATTTCATATGTTATAATTTTGTTTTATTATATGTGATGCATTTTAAATCAAGTATCTTCTTGCTGAAATTTAAATTGAAAGATATATAATTAATAATGACCAAGTGATGATTTTCATATGTTGATTAACTAGACTGTCAGAATTTTGAACTAAATAAGGTATGCTTAGTCTTTCAAATAAAAGGGAACTCTCGTTGGTGGTCCAGTGGTAGGACGCCTACTCCCAAAACACTCCTTTGGGAGAGGTCTTGGGTTCTAACCCCACCAAGGAGGTGAAAGAGGAAGTTTTTCTCTTTATGATCCTCTAGCCTAGGCTATTTCGGCGACCGCTAATCAATGTTTAATCTCGCGTCAGCGCGGTGTGGGAGTATTTTCTTCTTGAACCGGAAGTCTTGACCAATCGGTGCATTCTCCCAGAAGCTGTCTTTGGGAACGATCTTATTAATCAGTTAAGAGCTTCTCCTTGTGCGCAGAAGTGTACAGAAAAGACATTGGGAACCCTGGAATTGCTCGAGCGACTCGCGATTTACTTCTCTCAATGGGTTAGGAGAGGGTTCATTGAGGGACTAGGATTAGTCCGGCTAAGCTGGGATCACCTAGTTATCAAAAAAAAAAAAAGATTATTGTTTAGTATTAAAAGAATATTAGCTTTAAATTTTGAAAAAGGGAAAATAGTTATTGAACTTTTGAATAAAATATATTATTGAATACTTTTGTTTAGAAGAAGAAAAAGTCTTAATATTTTGACAATGAGGTGGCAGAATATTTTTTTATCTAGGGTTAAGTTCTTACATAACTAATCTTGGGATAGCGATCTCGGCCATGATCGCTACTGAGGTTAAATCGCGAAATGTGTATCTGGCTCACAGGTTCTTAAATATCCTCAATTACCGCGTACAATGAGTCATCCCCCAAGTGATTGTTCCATGCTGGACCCCCTTAAATCCAACCGCAGGATCCCACCGAGATCTAGCCTCCCACACTGCCACTTGAAGTTCTCAATATTTAATTGTGCCACCAGCGTACCCCGGAAAGCTAGGCCAACTGCGCCAAGACAGTTGGTTGGTGGAATATTTTAGTGATAAAGAATGTTTATTGTATTTAAAATTTTGAATCCTCTTATTATCAAAAATGTATTTTGTGGCAAATATATTTTGAACAATATATTTTGTAATAAATATTTATCGTATTCCTTTAAAGAAATTAATTTCTGAATATTGAAGCCAATATAGTTGAAAAATAGATGATATCACAATTATAATTGTATAATTTTGAAACCTAAAAAAAAAGTATTTTCTTTATATATTTCTGATGGAGTTAAATTTAAAACCTTAGATTTTGTTTGCAATTAATTTTTGAAATTCTTTTGGACCACCTATAATCTTAATATTTTAAGTTATGGCTATTTTATTGTATTTGTGCTGACCTTTTAAACAATTAATTTATCTTGAAGTTTCATATTTCCAGATTTACCGGATGCTGGTCTATGTTGCACAGGTGCGGGGGCGGGGGCGGGCAGATACGGGTGCGGGGATACGGTTTTTTAAAAATATTAGGGTGCGATACGACAAGGATACGTCTGTTTATTTTATATTTTATTATATATAATACTTGTTAAATATAAAAAACAACAATTCAAATATCATCAAAAAACCAATTCAAATATATAAAACAAGTCATACAAAAAACAATTTAAAATGGCTTTGAGCAGCGGAGCTTTCTGATACTGTTCGTGAATACTGCTAAAGGTAAAACTGTAAAAGTAATTACTTATTAAATGATTTACTTTTTATATTTTAGTTTATTTGATTTACTTTTTTAAAAAATACAAAAAAAAAAAAAAAAAAATCACCCACGCACCCTGCCCACGCACCGGATACGCGTATCCTGTGCAAGGATATGCGAGTCCAATTTTTTTTTTTTGCACGGATTCGCCACGTGGCGAATTCCACGCGAATCGCACCCGCACCCATGTAGTATCCGATACTGCATACTGGTGAATTTTGAAGAATCCGTGCATCATAGATGCTAGTTAAGACCGAGAAAAGTATAAAGATATTACTTATGTGTTGTATCAATTATGCGGATTAAAACAAGCACGATCGTAATGCGAGAATACAGTTTGAAATGATGAATGACGGCTACGATGTTGGGATGATCCTTGGAATAGTATGGTAATGCTTGAGAAGAAAATTATTTTCACATAATATTTTGGGATTTATATGATATCATTGATTGAATGATTATTACATCAGAAGAATGATTATAATGGTGAATGGATATGATTTAAAGTGGTGGATGGTACCCTTTGATGTAGTTGAATAATTATCAACGGGAATACGGCGGTGGCCAACCTTATTCCCCAATAAATTGTTCAACGAAGGTTGGAGGAGCTATCCAAACGATGTTTGGACGTGTGATCTCGGCATGTTTTTTGTGTGAATTTGTCTAAGTCACCAGGACATTGCGATCACTACCAGCTACAGATACCCTATGTTAAGATGGAGGATATTACGTAAGCTAATGTTCACCGGGTCTATTGTTGAGAATAACTAAAGTAATTCAGAATCCTCAATAATTGTACGTATCCGCGACAGTATAATTTTAATTTACTAGTGATACTCTTATTGGCGTATTATTTTTGTAGTGTGTCGATTGTTAGGTCAATCGATGAGGGAACTTAGACGGGATGAAATCCAAAGTTGAGAAACAAATTTATTCTTCTATGATAGTCCATTGGTAAGGATCACGATATAAAAGAGGTTGAATGAAAAACAAAGTTGAAGTTGGAATTTTGATATCGTGACTTGTTAGGGATAAAATTTATTTTAAGAAGGATAATATGTAACACCACTAGTATTTATTTGTATTTTATATGTATCTTGATCCGTATTTTTATTAAATACCGAATTTCATAATTTTTGGTGGTAAAATCAAGTTACTATTGGATATATTGTCAGCCTGTTTTTTTTTTTTTGGATGACAGGGGAACCCACAAGCGCTACTCTTCGAGTGCACACTAGATAAACCCTCGGACTGGACGTAATAGTTTGCAGACTACGCAAACCAGATAAACCACACTAGGCAAGCCCTGTGTAACAGGCTCAACCAAGAAAGTGTTAGTAAGAGAAATCAAACTCGTAACCTTTCAGTCCCGCGCTCACCTACTCCACCTATCCAACACCCGTACTCTATGTTCACCGCACATATTCTTTTGATTCCTATGGTAAAGACAGATTTATTTTATTAGTCAAATTAAGGTGATAAGATTCTTGTCTGTTTTTGTCTAAAATCAAACATGACTACAAATAAATATATTTCAATTACGTTGAGATATTTTTCGGATACTTTGTCCCCCAGTTCAGGAATTATCATTATGATATAATATACTTTGCCCACAAAGCCTATACTTTCTATCACTTACTCAAAGTGTAACCAGATTTTTACACATTTGCAGCTATTTATTTTAAATGTATCTACCCTCCTTCCAAATAATTCAAATTAATTTTTCGTTAAATAAATCATGACATAAGATCCAGGTGTGATTCTTTTGACTACAATCCAAACTTGCTGTAGCTGTATTCATATTATTAAATCGATCAAATACAAGATTGTTCATCTTTTATATTTATATGCTCCCATTTTGTTCAAGAAATATAAAACCCGCATACTTCACCAGTCAAATTAAAAAAATTATATATCCTCGTCCGTTATACCTGAAACAATCCATAAACATCGCAGCTCCTTGCACGTTTCCATCACCTTCTAGCCAGAACTTGTCTACATCGTCTGCCACTTCCAATGGTCCTTGATTAGGTAGTGTTGGAAATATTGGATATAATAGAGGAAACGAGCTGTTTTGAGCAGCCCACTTGAGAGGAAATTTTGAGTGGGCTCGACTACGAATTAAAATCGGGACTTAGTTGGAATACGTAATACTCCATACGAGGTTTTCAAAACATGTAAGAACACTCAAAATGATTGATTTATGAATAAGATATAATGTTCTAAAGTGAACCCTTTATAAATGGGTTTGGGATGCTATCCCACATTGGAAAAAGAAAGGAAAAATTGTGAGTATATAAAGAGATGTGGACAAAGTCATGTTCAAAAAATGAGACATGAGTGGATGTGTGACTAGGCGCCCCTCGCGCACACACACACATGCGTGCGCGCTGCCGCTGCCGTTCGTCCGGCCAGCTCGGCTCGGCTCGGCTCGGTCTCGGTTGAAGGGTGATTTGTCTCGGTGTCTAGAAGTTATCTTTTTACTGCAATTTTATTCGGTAAAAATTTATTTTACTGAAATACCTCACTTATAAATTCCGAATTTTTCGGATCCGGATAAATATCAATTTAATTGATAATTATCAAATTAAACAGATCTGGATAAGTATTGAGATACCAATCCTGATCGGTTTAGAGTTCCTCCAGCACACAACCTCCTCCAGCCTTCACCTATAAATACCCGTCTTGAGGGGCTCGTTTTTCGCACCAAAAACATACGATTTTTGGAGCCTTTTCCAGTCGGTTTTTTCTTTTCTTCTTCGTTTTTCCTTCTTCGGTCGGTGATAGTACAGATCTATTCTAGTTCGTTGAGGTGCAAGGGATCATCGATTAATTGCATCGAGCTGTTGTTTTATCTTGAGAGGCAGACGTCACACACCATTTGCTTTAAGGAGACAAATTTTCTGGACTCAACAACGACTTCCATTTGTTTCGTGATTAGCAAATTTTGTTCGGCTAACAACTTTTTTGCAGGGCATAATTAAACTGTATTTTGTTCGGTTTGGCTCTCGGAGCGGGAGCCGAGGCGATTGTGTACCGATCTCCCGGCTCCGCGATAGGCGATGAGGTCTTCGTCGATCTCGGTTTTTCGGCGAGTATGAGCCTGATGGCTGGCCTGCCTTCTGGGAGTCGGGTATGCCGAACTCCTGGTGACGGATTCGGGCTCCGTCGTCTCATGGCTTGGGCCAGAATGCCCCGACCGCCATGATGGGTCACTTCCAAGCCGGCTGAAGACAGAACCGTCCCGCCTCGCGAGTGCCTTTTCTTGCGACTTGCAGCTTTCTGTCGATCGCTCGACATATAGCCTCTTGAGTTTTTGCTTGCACGCACGGCGAACGGCCGATGGGGTAATAGCGGGCGCATCGCATGCTCTCCGTCGCTCCCGCAGGATGGCCATGGCCTCCTCGATCTGTTCTGCGGTTTGGAACTGATCGAGCGAGAGGCTAGGGCCGTCCCTGGTGGGCGGGATCGAGAGTCTCGCGCCGTCGCGGCTACCCTCCGTCGTGGGTTGGGGCTTGGATTGAGCCGGAATAAGACGTCCGGCGGATCAGAGAGAGGCTCTCTTCGATGTGGTGGCAGACGTCATGATTCTGAAGGTTTTTCTTTGAAGAACAGTGAGTGTTTCTTCAAGTATATGCCCCGGAGAACAGTGACTGTTCTTCGAGACGGTCGGAATGAAAATGAAGGTTAAGAAGCCCTCCTTCTAGCGCCAGTTGTTGTTACCCAAAATATTGTCCGGAGATGATATTGCTGGAATGGATGAGTAACAAACAAAATGCGAGAGCATGTCCGTGGGGAAGTAAATAACACAAGATTTGCCGGGTTTGTTAGGCCCGGGCTTGAATGCTCTCGCGAGATGTTATTAATACGAATACGTTGGAGTACAAATATTAATGTAAGAGTACAATTACAATGAGTGTAAAAGACCCTAGCTATCTAGCTCTTGAGGGCTGGTCTGTGAGTTCTTGAACTGTAGGGAGTTCTTGTTTCTGCCGACCGTTTTATGGTTAAGAGGTTCTGAGAGAGAAAAGCCGAGAGAAAAAAAGGCCCCTTTCCAAGTGCAGGAAGCCTTCTATTTATAGGAGGAGCTGAGATGTCTTCATCCTGGCGGGCGATCGCCTTTCCTGTATTATAATAAGGGGGCGATCGTCTGTAGCACATGGGCTGATTGCCTTGAAGTCCGAGGCTGCTGCTGGCAGCCAGCTGTGCGAGCCAATGAGAGGACAACACGCGTCACTTGTCGCTGCATCGGGAGGTCCCACCTTGGACCTTTCGACGGGTCTGTCGGTAGGTGAGAAGATGGTGACAGGATGGGGTCAAAGGGCCTTATCCTGCGGCGTCTTTTCCGGATCTGCACGTGGGTCTCTATCCCGAGTTTCGGCCTTCGCAAACTTGGCGGATGTTGGCTTTGCGTGGCCTGAGGCGGTCGTCCATGATCGGGCACTTGGGACGATCGCTAGTTGCCGGGAGACGATCGCCTTGGCAGTCGATCGCTCAGCGCTGGGTCCTGTTCTGGGTCCTTCGATCGGCAAGTCTGCCTTGGTCTATGACTCTTGATTCGGTCGCCCGGTATTTGTGCCGATCGCCTGTTGAGGTGTATAAATCTCGACACAATAATAAGGAAGACCAAAGAATGGATAATGAGGGCGAACCTAGAAGGAGCAACTGACAAAGGACGGAGAAATCTTATGGACGAGATTTCATCACCTACTTGCTCGAAAAGGCACCTCAGACTTACAAAGAAGCTGTAAGCTCGACGGATGGACCTCTTTGGAAGGAGGCTATCAAAGAGAAAATCGATTCTATATTACAGAATCACACTTGGGACTTGGTAGAGTTGCCACCTAAGTGTAAGACACTAGGAAACAAGTGGATCTTCAAGAAGAAGCTGAAGGATGGAGCAATTGATAAGTATAAGGCTAGGCTCGTAGTGAAAGGTTATAACCAACGAGAAGGCCTAGACTATTTTGATACTTACTCTCTTGTGACAAGAATAACTTCCATCAGGATGATACTTGCCATCGCCGCATTACGAGGTTTAGAAGTTCATCAAATGGATGTTAAGACTGCCTTTCTTAATGGCGACTTAGAAGAGGAAATCTACATGGAACAACCCGAGGGGTTCTCTGCTCCTGGACAAGAAAGGAAAGTCTGCAAGCTGGTAAAATCTTTGGACGGATTGAAGCAGGCACCAAAACAGTGGCATGAAAAATTTGATCATGTCATGTTAAGCGGTGGCTTCAAAATTAATGAATCCGACAAATGTGTATATGTGAAAGACAGAAGATGTCAATGTCATTTTGTGTCTATATGTAGATGACTTGCTCATTACCGATAGTAATGAAAGAATAATCAAATCGACCAAAGACATGCTGAGGTCGAGATTTGATATGAAAGATATGGGACTCGCAGATGTAATCTTAGGGATTAAGATCACACAAACATTGAAAGGTCTCATGCTGATCAAGCCCACTATGTGGACAAAATCCTCGAAAGATTTAATAAGGATGACTCTGGCACAGCCAAAACCCTGATGGATATGACGTTAAGACTATCCAAGAATAAGGGTGAAAGAGTATCTCAACTTGAGTACTCTCGCATAATAGAGCCTACTCAGTTAGTAGACTAAGTAGATACACGAGCAACCCCAAAATGGATCACTGGAAGGCGATCATAAGAGTACTAAGATATTTAAGGGGTACTCGTGAGTATAGGCTGCACTATACCAATTATCCAGCAGTACTTGAAGGATATAGTGATGCAAATTGGATATCTGATATAAAAGACTCAAAGTCAACAAATAGATATGTATTCACACTAGCCGGTGCAGCAGTGGCATGGAAATCTTCGAAACAGACACTTATATCTCGGTCAATGATAGAATCCGAGTTTATAGCCTGATAAATGTGTAGAAGAGGGAGAATGGCTACACCATTTTCTAGAAGATATTCCAAGATGAGCAAAGCCTGTGACCGTAATATGTATTCATTGCGATAGTCAATCTGCGATTGGCAGGGCAAAGAGCGTAATGTACAATGGTAAGTCTCGTCACATAAGAAGGAGACATAATACCATTAGACAATTGATATCAACAGGGGTTATCACTATTGATTATGTGTCATCAAAGGATAACATTGCGGATCCGCTAACCAAAGGGTTATCAAGAGACCTTGTTGATAAATCATCAAGAGGAATGGGTCTATTGCCTTGAGCTAATGGTTTTATGGAAGATACCCAACCTAAGCTGACTGGAGATCTCAAGATCTAGGTTCAATGGGACAACCAATTCATAAATCTGGGCACAATCACTGTGGGGGTTACCTCGAACCCACCATTCCTAGGATGAAAACAGTGATACCCATAGGGAGGTTAAACTTATGCTTTTAATGATTCTTAAGTCGATAACATATAGTCGGGTGGAGTAAAATACGGGTTTACTCAAAACACTAAAAGAAAATCACCTATGTTAGAGAGAAGAGGGGCTGCTTCAAAAGAGTATTGCAAAGGCACAATTCTTTAGAGCCTCTCGCAGAACCAGGACGGTGTCCACGGCCAAAACGGGCACAATAATAAGAACAGAATAAATCAGGGAGGGCACTTGTGAAGGATATACGATCACTTACACAAGCGGTCGGACAGTTCAAAGACATCTAGTCACACTGTCTAGCCAGTAAGGAGAATATATCTTGTCGAGAGAAGGTTCAAGGAGCATATTCTACCTATCTCATGCAAGACCGTAGTAACTATCACCAAGTCAACTCCATGTCTGACGTGTGCTGCTAGACCATCAATCTCATTCATGTGGGGATTGTTGAAAATATTAGATATAGAGGAAATGGGCTATTTTGAGCAATCCACTTGAGAGGAAATTTTGAGTGGGCTCGACTATGAATTAAAATCGAAACTTAGTTGGAATACATAGTACTCCGTACGAGATTTCCAAAACATGTAAGAACACTCAAAATAATGAGGTATGAATGAGATATAATATTCCAAAGTGAACCCTTTAAATATGGATTTGAGATTCTATCCCACATTGAAAAAAAAGGGAAAAATTGTGAATATACAAGGATATGTGGACAAAATCATGTTCAAAAAGTAAGATATAAGTGGATATGTGACTAGGCACCACTCGCGCGCGCGCACACACACACACGCGCCGCCATCCGTCCGTCCAGCTGACTTGGCTCGACTCGATTCAAGTCGATCTCGATCGAAGGGCAATTTGGGCAAAATATATCAATATCATCTTTTTACTACAATTTTATTCATTAAAAATTTATTTTACTGAAATACTTCAATTATAAATTCCGAATTTTTCAGATCTGGATAAATATTAATTTAATTTCTAATTATCAAACTAAACAGATCTAGATAAATATTGAGATACCAATCCTAATCAGTTTAAAGTTCCTCCAACAACCTTTTCCAATGGTTTTTTCTTTTCTTCTTTGTTATTCCTTCTTCGATCGGTGATAGTACAGATCTATTCTAATTCGCTGAGGGTGCAAGGGAACATCGATTAATTGCATCGAGCTGTTGTTTTATCCTAGGAGGCAGACGTCACACACCATGGTGAGGGCGAATTTACTTTAAGGAGACAGATTTTCTGGCCTCAACAACTTCCATTCATTTCGTGATTAACAAATTTTGTTCAGCTAACAACTTTTTCTGCAGGGGATAATTAAACTCTATATTCGATATATATATTCCCTACACGTTTCCATCGTTTGCTGAGAATAACTACAACACTTCCATCGTGCTTCTTGCACGTTTCGATCATAATCTGAAAAAATCTTTGCAAGGGCATTGGAGAGGGTAGCGAGTGAGAAGCACTAGTCTCGCTATAGATCTTCTTTTTCCTCGTTCCTGTATCTCGTAAAAAATGGATATTATTAATACGGATATTGCCCGACTGTAACCACAGAACTGATCTGATTGTGATTAAAATTGGAACCTTCACCTTGAATGTAGGCAAAGACCTCATATCCGAATAAGGATGATATCTTTTTTCTCTATTGGAAGAACCCATATTCAACCTTAACACCAGCGATAGTACCTGGAAAGAAATGCCTTATCTGTACATGTTCTTATACCTATGTCCAATTCCCTTATAATAAGAATAGTACCTGGAAAGCCTTTTGACCTCCTCTTTTCAGAGAAAAGGATGCCGAAAAAAGAAATTTATCAATGGGTAAAGAAATTGGAATCAAAAGATAAAAACGATACAACTCAGTCCCTTAGATGTTCTTAATAATTGCGATCATATCCGCAATCATTACAGGTCTATGGAGCTCATCATAGAAGTAATAACTAATCTACTGTAAAAAATACAAATAAACCATTAAAAATAAACTCAAGTACTGACATGTTTGAGTACCTGCCCAAGTGTTTCTCCCAAAAATGCGTAAAAACGACAGAAGGATAAAAAGAGCAGCACACTAACTATTGTTTCAGGGGAACGAGTTGAAGGGGAACAATAATATATCCTGCCAACCAGATAGTGAAGCTTTGTGGTACAATTCAGAGATGTGAAAGAATCAATGAGTTGTTGGGATTGTTTTTTTTTTTTAACAAAAAACCAATTTAAAAATACAGAAAATAGTTGATTGATAAATACAATAGATGATGCACATATAAAAAATGTAATGTCCATAAGCTTTACTAGACCCGCTTCAAGGAAGAACTCAGCAAGTCTGAAGAGCAAAAGTTAATTGATATATGAGCAGACTAACACCACCCTTGTCATCAACTCAAGGAATAAGGGGTTGCCTGAAATTCCACTCAAAGAGAGATAGGAAATACTAAAACAACAGAGATTATGCTTCAAGTGTTCATAGAGGAGCCTAAGCACCAGTCAGTAGTATAATTTACAAATTACAAACATCTAGAAAACCAATAATCAAATGAATAAAGTTGGAAAAATTATCTTGAAAGGCCTCATTGAGAAGATTAGACTGTCGTCAAAGAATTGTTCGGACATATGCTTGTCATAAATAAATATAATCATCGGCCAAATGATAAAACTTCTCATAAATAAACAAACAAGGGACTCAGTTTATGGGTAGTAATATATCAGGATGGTCGACAAGGTATCAGAGGACACCATTAGGACGAACGAGACCATTACTCTGCTCATCCTCGTCCAAAAATTCTCCGCAATAATTGTATTAACAATATTAGGGAGATAAAATCAGCTATGAAAACAGAATCAGACAACGCCAATTTTAAATCACAACAAAAGTAGAAAAGCAATATATCATCAGGGAATGAAAGAAACAATATTAATCGAATTACAGTAGCCATGAATATGAAAACGAAGATCGCAGGGAATCATCAGATAGGAGCGAAAGACTATTAGTATGTTTTAATATCATAATTGACTCATTTGAACTATGCTTTTCAGATCATCACTTGAATCCCATTTTCTTCGGAAATTCTTAAGATACAAGAAATGATGCAAAGTCGAGGATTGAATGTTGAAAATATATAGAGTAGATGGTAATCAGAAACCTTCTAAAAATTAAAAAAAAAATGAAAAAAGGTATGTGCT
Source organism: Orobanche coerulescens (assembly GCA_033398695.1). Taxonomy (NCBI): domain Eukaryota; kingdom Viridiplantae; phylum Streptophyta; class Magnoliopsida; order Lamiales; family Orobanchaceae; genus Orobanche; species Orobanche coerulescens. Next base: position 114,513,641 of record CM065807.1, on the reverse strand, counting down.
AATAATGTCTCAGAAGGAAGGCAGTAGTGTGGTTGTCATCATTGAATTATCATGAATAATTCCACGTCAATCATCATTGGCATCTTAAAAAGTTTTATTAGAACAACAACTCCTCAAAGACTCAAAACTTGGAGAGAGGGAGAGAGAGGGAAAGCACTAATAGAGTAAAGATAAAAAACAGCCTCATAGAGATTAGACCCATCAACGTATGGTGAATCAATTTCAAAATCATAGGCCATTCTACAGAGAGAAAAGAAATCAGCATGAATAACAAAAGTAAAAACAACAGAAATCACAATGATAACGGGGAAAACTAAATAATTAAAAAAAAAGCCAAAATACAGGAAAATAAATATTGAAGGAAAGGACGCAGTTTATGGGTGATGACATATCAGAAAATGTCGTTACGAACACTCATCAAATGATTGAAGTAATCGAACTGAGAGCTTGGACAATGAGTGTGTTTGTGAGTGAAGCGGCGCCACAAAATGAGGGGGTTCGTTTTAGGGGAGAGCTGGTACTACTATATAATAGCGACGTTAGGGCTTTTTTATTTGTTATAATTAGGGTTTTGTGTTTACTCTTATGATGGCGGCGTTTGTTATTGGGGAAATTTTTTAGTCCCGGAGTAGGTGCAATTTTCTAGTTTTTCCTCGATCATTTATCAGCAACCTGTCAAATTATCTATTAAGAATTTTATTTGAGTTCCACTTCTTTCACCTTTAATTTTCTTGTATCAAGTTGAATTAGAAAAAGAAAAAAAAATTCTCAAACTACAATCATTCAATTTTTTTAATATTTAATTATTTTCTCTCTTCCACGTCACCTATACTCTTACACGTGACTTTTACCACAAAAACTAATATTATATAAACTTTAATAAAATAAAGTTACATAAACTTAACTTGCATCAAAAAATTACATAAATTTAAGTTGCATCAAATAAAATTACATAAACTTAAATTGCATAAAATAAGGCACTGTGTATATACTCCGCCATCAGATGACGTTTCAAGACTTCTTCCTCGGGAGATAAGTGATTTTTGTTCATCAATGTAGTAAGCATAATTATATCCATCTTTCTTGATATTGTGTCAACTTCTTTTCACATGTGATTCTCATTGCACAAAGTTCTACAGTAAATTCATTTGGAATAGATGAAGATTGTGATGTCGTGGTTTTTCCTTTCCCTTTACATTTAGCCTTATCGTTACCAATAGGACGGCTAATTGTTGAAGAACCACTCGTTGGAGTTTCTGGAGTTGAGTCGGTTTGATCATAACCATCCTCGTTGGTACTTGATTTTTTTGAACCGCCACGACTTTTCTTCAATATTATCCTTGTCTAGATATTTACGCGTAATACCACTATCCAATTTCAATTCCCACTTGGGATGGTGACGCATAACTTGGTCAAAAATCTACGGGTGCGTAAATTTATATTTTCTGTATAAGGTTTGAGCCTCTTTCTCAACATCTTTATTAGATATTCCGCTCCTTTTACGATCATATGCTTCCTTGTACGCATCGACCCACTTGATAACATTTGTATTGAGCAGTTTATAACGACTCCTCAATAACTCCACATGCCTTTTGACGCCCAAATTTAGGTATACATATTTAAATTACGTTGCCATAACGTTTCACATTTTTGGTTGGTGCCAACAATTAGATTCCCGCTCACTCTACACCAAGAAGACATGAGTGTTATGTCTTCTTGATCGTCCAACTTTCTGAACCAGCTGAAGTGTTTGAGCTTCGAGTGCTTTTTTCAAAGCTTTGAGGATATTCCGGAGTTCCGAAATGCATGATTTCTTTAGAGTTCTGGATATTGTCAAGGTTTGATAATAATCTTGGGAGAGAGAGAAATTTTGAGAACTTAGGAAAAGAAACTAATTGGGGTCCATAAAAAAAAGAAAAGTGAAATTTTTGGAAATAAAAACCGAAGTTATTGATAGATAAGAGGAGATAATTATTGTGTGTATAATTACGACAATAGTTGTGTCAATTTATAGGGAATGAAAAAAGACTTATTTCTAAATATAAATTATTTATTTTAATTTTCATATATAATATATGGAACGAATAAAAATATAACAAGTGTCACAAAAAATAAAAAAGTGGGGGTTGGGTGCCCAGTGCATCGGTGCCCATGGTTAGTGAGCCGTCTAGTTGTGTAATTTCTAAAGTGGTGGACGCTAACATGGTTGAAGTGGGCGCCGATAAACTTAGTCTTAATCAAAGTTTTATATTTTATTTTGTAAAATATAATTCACTATTTTCTATTTATACTTCTCCATGTCTATTGAATTTATGTTTGTTATCTTCATCATATTTTTATCGACTCTAAAATTATTTTTAATGATTATATTAATTTTTACTGACTAAAACTAAATTTTATTGAATCAAACTGATTCATATTGTAACACCCGCTAAATTTAGATAAATTAATTCTTAATTTATTAAGTAAATATTAAATAATAATTCAATTTAAACTATTAGTTGGGCTTATGATTATTTATTAAGCCCAAATTCATGAATTTCTAATTTAACTAAACCCAAGTCAGTTAATTATCGAGACCAAATATTATAAATCCATTAAGTCCAATATTCACAAGTCCATTTTAATTAATTTTAATACATTCATTTTTTGGGCCAACCAACCATTATAATGTTCAGCCCAATTGAAATTTATAATAAACTACTATTAATTCTCAAGCCCAACTCCCACAATTTTTTTTTAGCCAGCCCAATTATCATTTTAATTTCCAGCCCAAATCTTTCTTCACGACACACCCACACGATCAGAAATAAGAGAAGGTGAGAAGGAAGTTTTCTGCAACCAAGGGAGTGGACATCATGGAAGGGAGTTGAGAGAAGTGGGGGTGATGGAATATACGTTGTGGGGAGAGCAGTTAACAACTCAAACCTATAAAAGAAAATACCATCTGGAGTTCACGATAGAGCAGAAATCATATACACAAAAATCTCACACACACACACCAGAAAAACCTCATTTTTACAGGAAGCCTAAAATCACAAGAACTCACACAGCATCTTTCCAGCGTCTCCAAAACACCCGATAGACCCACAACAAACACCAATTCTTCACTTATTTGTTCATTCATCACTCACAAGAGGTAAGAACTTATAGATTCTTTTATCTTCTTCTCCTTCCACTAATCTTTTCAACAACCCACACTGACCTTGTGGATCAATTCCCAGTCCTCAAAAAAAAAAAAAAAAAAACGAAACCTGATTCTGAAGAGGCCCAAAACAGATCGTACTCGATTTCTCCAACTCAAATCCATTTGGCCCGAATCGGCCCGTCAAAAAAAAAAACCTACTATCAACCCTTAAACCCATTTCATTAGAATCCAAATCGGGTATATCCTTCGAACCTGAGTTTCGGTTGGGAATCCTTTGACTCTCAACTAACCGCCGCTGCAACCGCCACCGTCGCCGTCGCAATCATGCCGCCGCGACACAGTTTCCCAGTGACCGTGGCCGGTTCTTCAGTTCACAACCCGCCGCCGCCTCTCATCTTTTTCGCCGCGAGTCAAATCGGAAGCAGATGTTTATATAGCCGAACCGGGTGCCTGGATCGGGGAGGGCGACAACGAAACCAATCTACAGGAGAAATTATCATCACTCCGTTTTTTAATTCACGGCCGCTGGAGGAGCTCTCCCAGTCTGAGAGAAAGTACGAACAGTGAACGAGGGATTTCTCACGCCCTGGAGTGATTAGGCCGGCTTACATATCATTCAATAGGCCAAGGCCTCATCCGGCCCAATTATTTTTACCCAATGCCCATTTAATATCTGAGCCCAACTTTAATTTTCAGTCATGGTCCATTAATCCTTACTTACTTAGGGCCCACTCTACTCTTACTCTATTTCAGCCTAGATAAATTTAATTTCTAATCCCAATCATTTTTACTTTTTCACATATATTAAAATACACGCCTCTTTGATTGTAGGCTACGAGAATCAAGGGCTCGAGTAAGACACGTTCATAAACATTTCAAGCATTTTGCATTCAAGTCATCTCAATTTCAGGTGGGAATTATTACTTGTCAATTTTAATTGCTTTATTTGGACTGTATAGGTGATATGTTATATTTACGATTAACATGCAGTCACATGTTTTTCGTACCAAGTATCAGTTTATGATTAACATGCAGTCACATGTTTTTCATACCAAGTATCAGTATATGTTTACATGCAGTCACATGTTTACATGCTCAAGTTGATATAACAAATATTCATGCTATGCCTCCATTATGTATTGTGATTATTGTTGACTTGTGATGTTCCCACGAGCGATAGAAAGCTCACCCCATTTTTATGTAAAATTTTCAGGTTAATTCGGAATGGAGAGGACGGGTTGTCGAAAGGTGCCGACATATGATTAATGTTATAATTATTTCTTTTAATTCCGCTCAAGTTACTCTGAAACAATTTCTTTATTTTTAGTAATTATTTTCCGCTGTCAAATTATACTATCGTATTAGAGATTTGAAATCCTTTTGAGTTCCGCAAATATTTTAGAAAATGTATGTTTAGTAACGACTTGAAATTTCTACAAATTTTCTCATCATTAATATTTTATTCATAAAATACCCTTTAAAAATCGGGTCACATAAAGATGGTATCAGAGCAAAATCCGGTCTACTTTCCTGGTACGCCGGAAGATTTTTTTTTTAAGTTAAATCATTTTTCATCTTCAAGGAAATATCATATGTTCGACTGCCGCTACTTCGCTACTCCATTCCAAGGTAAAAAGCTTAAAGTCATGTTTATATCATACATTTAGACTAATATCGTAAAACTTAATAATTTTACGCAAATATGCATGTATCCTGTTAGTATGGCCGGTTTCACAGTAACTCCACGTAAGAGGACCGAGGCGGGATCCAGCTCGCGCCCCCTAGCACATAGAGACTCTTGGGGAAATCCAGGACTCCCCGAGAATGCCCCGTACTACGTGGTCGAGAGAATTCAGAAATGGTTCATGTCCGGGAAGACGGGAGATCCGGTCGAAGAAGTCGAGCAATTGATCATCACTCTGCCGAATGATTGGAGTTTCACCATATACCGCCTGTGGCACGAGGCGAACCGCAGGACCCCGGAGGAAAGAATAGTCGTAGATGACTTTCAGTATGCTGCTGGAAGAATTCTCGACTTGTTTTCGAGGGGCGATATCCCCAAGATGTATGAGATGCATGATACCCCATCACAGCCGATGGAGGAATTTGAGGACGATCCCGAGGAGGATCCAGAAGAAGAGGAGGACCCAGAGCTCGAACCGATGGTTGACTCGGATGACGAGGATATCATCTCCTGGACTGAGTCCCCACCCCCTGTTCCTGTTATTGAGATCCTTGGCAGTGACGACGAAGATTAATTTTGTTATGTCGTGATTTTAATATTTTAGTAGTAACTATTAGTCTCAGCTTCCATTTTAGTATTTTATGTTGACTATCAAAAGTTATCATTAATAGAATATTTAATTTCTCGTATTAATCAATTCCAAGATGTAATGAATTATTTTATCTTATGCCACGCGTATAAATATCTTTATCTCTACCTCATTTCTCGCACTCAAGAACTTACAAGAACAACGATTCGTGGGCAGGATATGGCTCCCCGTGAAACCACCCCGAATGCCGAGTCTCGAAACCAAGCCCAAGGCACACTTAATACGTCTGCAAGTGGGAGTGATGCCCCTAATCAGCAGCAACTGCTCTCGGGTCTAACCACTCTTCTCCAAGGAGCGACTATAACACCTCCAGCCACTCAAGGGCAAGTTCAGGCCAGAGTAATAAATCAGTTCAACAAGTTCAAACCTCCAACATTCCTTGGGAGGGAAGGGCCAGCTGCCATCGAGGAATGGCTATTGAACTTGGAGAGTATTTTCGATTACATGGCCTGCACGGATGAACAGAAGGTTTCATGCGCAGTCTTCCAACTCAAGGAGGACGCCAGGACTTGGTGGAACGGATACTGGAGACTCCGAAGTGAAGAGGAACGTAGAACACTGTCTTGGGAAGGATTTAAAGAAACGGTGATGGACAAGTATTATCCACGGTCGTATAAGGCCAAAATGCAGAAGGAGTTCCTAGATCTAACTCAAGGAGGCATGACGGTCACGGAATACGAAAGGAAGTTCAATCACATGTGCCGATTCGCACCATTCATAGTTGCGAATGATGACATGAAGGCACAAAAGTTTCGTGATGGACTTCAAGACAGAATCCGACATCATCTGGCTAGCCATGGAAAGATGTCGTATAAGGAAGCCGTGTCCAGAGCCGAAGATATATTAGCTAGCTTGGATATGGAAAGGGCTAGGGATCTGCCAGTTGTGAATACGAACAAAAGAAAGTGGCAAGGACCGAATAATAATACTAGCAACAAGAAGGGTAGTAGAGAAGGACCATCCGGGTCAAAGACACAGTACGACTACCCAACCTGCTCAAAATGTGGGAAGAGGCATAAGGGAGTTTGCATGCTAGGACATAATCGATGCTACCGGTGCCATGAAGAAGGACACATGGTCTCTCAGTGCCCACAGAAGAACAATGGCCCAGATAGAAGGGTCTAGAATCAAGGTTCTGGGGGAAAGGCTCGTATGTACAGCCTATCGGAAATTAACAAGGAGAAACCCGGAACGATGTCAGGTATGTTATCTGTCGCTGGAATTCCTGCTTTGGTGTTATTTGATACTAGCGCATCCCATTCGTTTATCTCTAAGAAGTTGTTTAGCATGACTGAATTTAGAAGTAGAAAATCTTCTCAAAGCCTTGAAGTTAGTATACCAACAAGAGAAATAATTTCTGTTGATGATATAGCTAACAGTATAACCATAGAGATAAATGAACGTTTATATCTAGCCGATCTATACATATTAGACATGAATAACTTCGACGTAGTCTTGGGTATGGATTGGTTGGATAAGTATGATGCCGTTTTGCAATGCGCGAGGAGGAACGTGGTCTTGCATCCAACAGCCGGAGTAGAGGACGTATTTCAAGGGGTTAAGCGTAGCAAAGCCCCTCCAGTGATATCAGCCATGAAAGCAACGAAGATATTGCATAAGGGCAATTGTCAAGGATATTTAGAGAATATCATGGGGGAGTCGAAATCCGAAGTAACGATCGAAGACGTTCATATCGTTAAGGATTATTCAGATGTTTTTCCGGAGAACTTACCGGGTGTTCCACCGGACAGACAAGTGGAGTTTACAATTGACTTGGTGCCTGGAGCATCCCCTATATCAAAGGCCCCATACAGGATGGCGCCAAAAGAACTACAAGAACTGAAGGTGCAGATTCAGGAGTTACTCGATATGGGATATATCCGACCAAGCGTCTCACCTTGGGGAGCACCGGTGTTATTCGTGAAGAAGAATGATGGAAGCATGAGAATGTGTATCGATTATCGTGAGTTGAATCGACTCACGATAAAGAACAAGTATCCACTTCCCCGAATCGAAGACTTATTTGACCAGCTTGGAGGTTCAGGAGTGTTCTCAAAGATAGATTTGAGGTCAGAATACCATCAACTAAAGATCAAGGACGAGGACATTCCGAAGACTGCCTTCCGAACAAGATATGGTCACTACGAGTTCGTAGTAATGCTATTTGGGCTAAGTAATGCCCCAGCAGTCTTTATGGACTTGATGAATAGAATTTTCCAACCCTATTTGGATCAGTTTGTCATTGTGTTTATAGATGACATACTAATTTATTCGAAAGATGAAGCAGAACATGAGAAGCATCTACAGACGGTTTTGGAGATACTTCGCAAAGAGAAACTGTATGCGAAGTTTAGCAAGTGCGAATTTTGGCTCAAAAGAGTGGCATTCCTTGGACATGTTGTTACTGCGCAAGGAATTGAAGTCGATCCGTCTAAAATAGAGGCTATCAACGATTGGAAAACACCAACTAACGCGAATGAAGTTCGTAGTTTCTTGGGGTTAGCAGGATATTATAGGAGGTTTATTGAAGGATTTTCTAAGATCGCCTCACCAATGACTCGACTAACGAGGAAAGGAGAACAGTTCCTGTGGAATGAGAAGTGCGAACAAAGTTTTCAAGAACTTAAGCGGAGACTAACCTCAGCTTCAGTTTTGACGATTCCAGATCCGTCTAGAGAATTCGTGATCTATAGTGACGCATCCAAGCAAGGACTGGGATGTGTTCTAATGCAGCAAGGTAAGGTCATCGCTTATGCGTCAAGGCAATTAAAGCCACATGAGTTAAATTATCCGACACATGATTTAGAACTAGCCGCGGTAGTTCACGCCTTGAAGATGTGGCGACATTACCTCTACGGAGGTAAATGTGAGATCTATACCGACCACAAAAGCTTAAAGTATCTATTCACTCAGAAGGAACTTAATATGAGACAAAGAAGATGGTTGGAGTTAGTGAAGGACTACGATTGTACAATTCACTATCATCCAGGGAAGGCGAACGTGGTCGCAGATGCTTTAAGTCGCAAGGTCAGGGGAGAATTAAATTGCATTTTGACTAAGGAAGACAAATTGGTCAGTGAACTTTCAAGGATGAACCTAGAAGTGGCTACACCGTTAAAGCCGGTGGAAGCAATTTTAATGACATTGTCAGTTCAACCGACCTTGAGAGAGAGGATCAAGGAAGGTCAGGGTCAAGACAATTTCTTGACCAAAATGAAGGAGCGTGTTATAGCTGGAGAGGATAAAGGATTTAGTATATCAGAAGATGGTACGATATACTAGAAGGAAAGGATTTGTGTGCCCGACAATACGGATTTGAAAAAGGCGATTCTGGAAGAAGCACACAACACACCATATACTGCTCATCCTGGTAGTACAAAGATGTACCAAGATTTGAAAAGCAAATTTTGGTGGGAAGGTTTGAAGAGAAACGTGGCTGAATTCGTCAGGAGATGTATTATTTGTCAGCAGGTGAAAGCCGAACATCAACGCCCATTTGGTTTGTTAAAATCACTCCACATTCCAGAGTGGAAATGGGAACACATTGTAACACCCCCAAAACCATATGGGAATATTACACGCCGTAGACCCTTTCCACAAGGATCTACCAGGCTAAACATCCATAAACAACCAAATGCTTGCCCAACCAGGGTCAAACAATAAAATGATACAGATCGATATGGTCACTTACACGTGAATACACAGACCGATGAGGTCACACAACCCAATCGATAAAACTGACTTAAATAACATTACCCACACAGGGGTCGAAATACAATACAGCGGAAGACTAAAATCAACTCTGACAACACAACAAAAATCAAAACAACTCTCGACTCATGATTAGTATCGCAGCTCGTCATCCTCTTGTGCCAATCCTGTTTGCTCCCCGAATCTGCATGTACCGGACGCAAAACAGACATCCACCCCCGATTACTCGGGGGTTAGTAAAACTCCACTGTTTTACTAGTGCAAGTATCAAATCATATGAAATGTAACAAGCAAATAATAATCGTGAATCCAATATAATAATCAAGTATCAAAATATTCCCGGGAGGTTTTCACAAGGGAAGGTAAACTATGAAGCATTCGAAAATAAGATTATCACCTCGGGAATTTTTAGAATTTCAAACCTTTCGAAAATCTTAGGGTCTTAACCCAAATCACAAATTGTATTTCAATAATTCGCAGAACGAAAACATTTCATAAATCTCGTGGGGCTCGGCCCAATATGCCTTTCTTAAAACTTTCTTTTCAAAACTATGATTTGAAAACAATCATGCTCATGACACCGTGATCCACTGTCACGTGTCTCCGTAGGTTCAACAACCCGCACGGACTACACCACGCACAATTAAACAAACATAATCAATTCCGACACCGTGATCCACTGTCACGTGTCTCCGTAGGTTCAACAACCCGCACGGACTATTAACCAGACATAACCAATTCCGACACCATGATCCACTGTCACGTGTCTCCGTAGGCTTAACAACCCGCACGGACTATATCAATCTCAACAACCACACACACAATCCTGACACCGTAGTCCACTACCACGTGTCACCGTAAGCCCCGTCGATCTCACCCCGTTGGACGTACTGTGTCCGAAACTCATGGTCCACTGCCATGCGTTATCGTAGGCCTCGCTGCATCAAAGACGATTGGACCTCGCATGCCTCACTAAGTTCTGACCCCGTAGTCCACTGCCACGAATCCTCGTAGGTCCCGTCGGACCAACACGAGTGAACTTAGCGGTCACACACATATTCATATTCACATTCACATTACATACAACAATGAGCACAATTGATCAATCACATTGATCACCACAAAATCGTACATCACCTGCACATAACACAATCTCAACACTCGCAACAACTATCGTCAATCAACGACACATATCCAACATAACACACGTTCGGTACACATTACATTACACAACCAAGTGTACGACCGTCCCATATGTACGGCGCAATCCTGCACAAATGGCACAACGCCTAACACGTATACTAATATAACAATATTATCGCAAAGCCTTCAAATTACGGAAAACACAATCAACTCAAACGGAACATAATTACGAAGGCAAGCAAAATCATCACACATCTCATACATAATTACTAGTCGCAAGATACAAGTCGTATAGTAAGATACTTGCCTTAATAACCGCTACCAAACGCTCCGAAGAACACGGTTCGACCGGGAAGCTCGGACCCCGAAGAAGACAACGAACGGAAGGGTTCCGACTCGAGTTCTTCACAAGAATTCGACCCTAACAACATATAATCAATAAATCATCAATCATACGAGGAAGAATAATGGTAGAACGCTCGAATTCTCTTTGTGACATTTTATCGAACACCTTCAAGGCGTCGATAAAATACTCAATAAAACGACAAATCCGTGGCAATCCAACCGTGGAATAACAAGGAATTAGATATAATATAGCTTAACAATCATCAATCCATCAATATTCTGAGTTAAAACGGATTAAACGGACAAATCGAACAAAATCCCCAAAACTATATTTTAAGAAAACTTGCCTTGATTCGGTCGATCGGAGCAAGTTATGGAAGGATTAATCGATGTTATGAACTTCAAAACTTCATGGATTTAACCACTAACAACATCCCTCCATGATCATCAAAGCTCCAGCCTCGGAAGAGGAAGAAACGAGTGAGTAAAATGAAGAAAAACCCGATCGCTTCGCCATATTTATAGCCACGCCGGACACGGCGCAGCAAACGGCCCAGATCAGCGCCGGTGTCTCGGCCGTGTCTCGGCAGTTGCTGGTCCTGGCCGACCGCGCAAGACACGGCACGGGCCGCGCTGCCGCATGTCCGGCTAGCCAGACTCGGCTGTTCCGACGGTCCGAAAAATCCCGAAACTCAGACCTGAACGTAAACCGAAAGCACGGTTACGAAGTACTCGTAAAGACGAATCCGAACACTGAGAGAACACATGATTCCGACCACCCGAAGGCTCGAAATTCGACAACGGAAAGTAATTACCCCAAACTTTGGGAAATTACGAAGATGGCCCAAAACGTTCGAAAATCACGATACGTGATCGAATAACCAAACCGAAGTTCACAACACGTCTAACAAAGTTAAACGGACTTACGGGAAACTCGAAACAGTAATTTCCAACGAGATTCGCAAGAATCGAACTCAAGTGCGGAAAAGTCGCCAAAAAGCACGGAACTCAACAAAACGACACCGAAACGAACTCGGATGACAAAAAGTGCAGAATTAATCATTCTCAGAATGATGAGACGGTCCCAAGCGAGTCGTCGAAATGGACTTCCGCCGAAAAAATAAAATTACCGGAAATCCGAAATTGCGGATATTACATTCTACCCTCCTTAAAAGAAGTTTCGTCCCGAAACTTAAATCAAGTAGGGAGAAGCAATATCCCGCCAGGAAAACTCAACGAGATACACAAGAACCGAAAAAAATTCGTGCCCAACGGCGAAACGTTACAAGCAACGCAAGGAATATACGGCGTAAAAACACGCCCACGACGACTAACGCAACGCCACCGACTATGTTTCAAACAACAACGAGCAATTAACGACGCATCACATACCACATCACATGCACACATTTAATCGAAAAACGACGCTACAACAAGTTGCACCCGACTAAAACGGCTATGCGATAGAAACAAATAGAGTATCACGATAGAAATCATTCCGATTCTCATCAATAAGAAAATGTCCGACGTCAAAACACAAACAATTCAAGATAACGGAAAACGAGAATACCGGACATTACATTCTATCCTATTTAAAAATAAGTTTCGTCCCGAAACTTAAAATAAAACATCATGGTAGAATACAAACAAAACCAAAAAGTCCACACAACAAATATCAATTTCTACACGAATTACAGCACGAAGTACGATACACAACTACATCACGGGACACCACCAGGCACTCCCCGAGTAGGAACGAAAACTCAATTCCCGAACATCGTGGCAACGGTCTCACAATGCACCGCTCGGTGACCCACTTAGCCACACTCGAAACAGTTGACTAACGGTGAACGACAATTCTTCGCAGTACGAGATCAGGCAACAACAGTCAGACAACCCCGTTCGAACAACAACGATCGAACAACAACGATCAAATAACAATGATCGAACAACAATGATCAAATAACAATGATCGAATGACAACAGTCGAACAATGACTCCGAAGTCCCCACTTCAACTCCAGACATTAAAAGAACTGGTAGAAAGTGAAAGATGTTACTTCCAAACAAGGTTCACAAGAATCGAACCGAACTCGGAAAGGTCACGATGACAAACAGGTCGATCTAAAACAAGGTCACAACCAGTTCGAATGATGACAACTGAGACATCAAACAAGTTCAAAAAGTATCGACGAACACGTGCAAGTCGATAGAATTTAGAAGGAGAAACTGCAGAAGTCAAATATAGTACGGGTATTACATCCGACCTCTTATAAAAGAAATGTCGTCCCCGCAACTCACAACAACGGAAACAAGGTAACAACACAAAAAGCATCCGACAGGAAAATCTCCCATGGGTCTCTCAGAGTTGATCCTGATATCTGTGCTGAAGCGCGAACTCCGAAAGTCTCAATAGCCAATTCGCAAAACTGAATTCGGTGTCCCTCGAAACACGTCACTGACGAGAAGGATAATTTACACGTGCATGCCCCGGCACATCACGGTTGAAATACCTCGGCTCGGCATACCGAAAATACAAATGCTAGATATAATGGGGCATAAAGTCGCAAAACAATATAGCGGAGATGCGAACTCAGCACAACAAAGAATCACGACGGTATCGTTCGGCGACATCAACGGCCCGAACGATAACCAGCACCTAATTACAAACATTATGAAACAATCACACATGTACACAAACGTACAAACCCAAGCTTCAACAGCTCACACTCGTGCGACAACACGCAAACCACCACGAGGCGATAAACAAGAACACCGTTCACACCTCTCACAGAGGGCTAGTACAACAAATGCGTGGCAACGCCTCGACGTTCTCGCCACCAATTCGATCATACTGAGCAAACATCATAACGACAACGCGAACATCATACATACATACCCGGCCCTCACACGAGAATGGATAGGTTTTAAAACGAAAACCTCCTTTTGAAAATTATTTTGGAAACAGCGTTTGATCTTGAGTATCACCCTTGATAAAAATACAATCGTGAAACATCGTTATCGAGACTTTGGAAACTATTTCGCATTCGATAAAAATGAGGACAATTTCTTTTCGTGAAAAACTTTGGAAGTATTCGACCCTCGGGTCTAAGTAAAAGTGTTTCTAAAACATTGGAAAATATCTCAAAACATTTTGGTCCTCGAGGTAGAAGAATCTTGAAACATATTGTGGCACCTTGGATGTACCACAAGAAAATAATTCATTTTAAAAGGACGTCTCGAAATTTATTTTCTAAGGTACTCAAAGTTTTCAAAGATAATTCAATGGGCTAGAATGCCCAAAAATTTCAGATAATTACACGGAACATTATAGCGCCGTGGGTCCCGCCGGAACCCACAGGCTAAAAACCATTTACAAAACGCCAAAAAGGTCGATGACGGTAATATTTTACAATGTCCGAAGTATTTCAAAACACATTTTTCAAATACCGCCTGATTGTGTCATTTGAAAATACACGGTCCATTTGTCAAAATTTAACAAATTTTAAAAATCCATATAAACCATGGTTTGACCGCACCACCAAAATATTTTCCAAAAATCGATTTCTACAAAATTCTCAAACTGTAAAGTCCTTCAGGAAACATTCTCAAACTTACCCATAGCGGACAAAAATTACAACATTCCAAAAACAGTCGAATTTAAAACCATATACTCAAATGGAAACCAGGGTCGCCAATTCAATCAAATGCATCTCGTGGTATCAAGTTTAAACACACAGCAAAATCATTCATCGGAGTTTCTCACAAACTCTACCGTCGGTACCTATTCGAAACCCATCAAGGTTTAAAACTTTCACAACCTACCACCCCACCCGGTGGTTCAAAGATAAAACAATAACGTGCCCAGTTCTATACACATACTATGTGTCACAAGTATTAAACACAACTATATTACACAATACTGTGTAAATAAAATTATGCACCGCAATTAACTCACTAAGATAAAATCGAGATACACAGGTATTACGCATAAAGGAGGAGACTTACATCCACAGGTCGCACGGAGGTGACGGTCGCCCACGATACTAATCTCGTCTGACAACATATCCGACACGTTGTGACTACGCACAACTCAACTTATCACCTGACGACTCGAACGACAAGACCACACATTACTCGAAAAACCACGACTCGACTCGACCCGACAGCCTAGGTTTCCGCAACCCAAAGCTCCGATACCATAAATGTAACACCCCCAAAACCATATGGGAATATTACACGCCGTAGACCCTTTCCACAAGGATCTACCAGGCTAAACATCCATAAACAACCAAATGCTTGCCCAGCCAGGGTCAAACAATAAAATGATACAGATCGATATGGTCACTTACACGTGAATACACAGACCGATGAGGTCACACAACCCAATCGATAAAACTGACTTAAATAACATTACCCACACAGGGGTCGAAATACAATACAGCGGAAGACTGAAATCAACTCTGACAACACAACAAAAATCAAAACAACTCTCGACTCATGATTAGTATCGCAGCTCGTCATCCTCTTGTGCCAATCCTGTGACTGCTCCCCTGAATCTGCATGTACCTGGACGCAAAACAGACATCCACCCCCCGATTACTCGGGGGTTAGTAAAACTCCACTGTTTTACTAGTGCAAGTATCAAATCATACGAAATGTAACAAGAAAATAATAATCGTGAATCCAATATAATAATCAAGTATCAAAATATTCCCGGGAGGTTTTCACAAGGGAAGGTAAACTATGAAGCATTCGAAAATAAGATTATCACCTCGGGAATTTTTAGAATTTCAAACCTTTCGAAAATCTTAGGGTCTTAACCCAAATCACAAATTGTATTTCAATAATTCACAGTACGAAAACATTTCATAAATCTCGTGGGGCTCGGCCCAATATGCCTTTCTTAAAACTTTCTTTTCAAAACTTTGATTTGAAAAAAATCATGCTCATGACACCGTGATCCACTGTCACGTGTCTCCGTAGGTTCAACAACCCGCACGGACTACACCACGCACAATTAAACAAACATAATCAATTCCGACACCGTGATCCACTGTCACGTGTATCCGTAGGTTCAACAACCCGCACGGACTATTAACCAGACATAACCAATTCCGACACCGTGATCCACTGTCACGTGTCTCCGTAGGCTTAACAACCCGCACGGACTATATCAATCTCAACAACCACACACAGTCGACACCGTAGTCCATCGCCACGTGTCACCGTAAGCCCCGTCGAGCTCACCCGGTTGGGCGTCGTGTCCGAAACTCATGGTCCACCGCCATGCGTTATCGTAGGCCTCGCTGCAGGCCACGATTGGACCTCGCACTCACTAAGTTCTGACCCCGTAGTCCACTGCCACGAATCCTCGTAGGTCCCGTCGGACCAACACGAGTGAACTTAGCGGTCACACACATATTCATATTCACATTCACATTACATACAACAATGAGCACAATTGATCAATCACATTGATCACCACAAAATCGTACATCACCTGCACATAACACAATCTCAACACTCGCAACAACTATCGTCAATCAACGACATATATCCAACATAACACACGTTCGGTACACATTACATTACACAACCAAGTGTACGACCGTCCCATATGTACGGCGCAATCCTGCACAAATGGCACAACGCCTAACACGTATACTAATATAACAATATTATCGCAAAGCCTTCAAATTACGGAAAACACAATCAACTCAAACGGAACATAATTACGAAGGCAAGCAAAATTATCACACATCTCATACATAATTACTAGTCGCAAGATACAAGTCGTATAGTAAGATACTTGCCTTAATAACCGCTACCAAACGCTCCGAAGAACACGGTTCGACCGGGAAGCTCGGACTCAAGAAGACAACGAACGGAAGGGTTCCGACTCGAGTTCTTCACAAGAATTCGACCCTAACAACATATAATCAATAAATCATCGATCATACGAGGAAGAATAATGGTAGAACGCTCGAATTCTCTTTGTGACATTTTATCGAACACCTTCAAGGCGTCGATAAAATACTCAATAAAACGACAAATCCGTGGCAATCCAACCGTGGAATAACAAGGAATTAGATATAATATAGCTTAACAATCATCAATCCATCAATATTCTGAGTTAAAACGGATTAAACGGACAAATCGAACAAAATCCCCAAAACTATATTTTAAGAAAACTTGCCTTGATTCGGTCGATCGGAGCAAGTTATGGAAGGATTAATCGATGTTATGAACTTCAAAACTTCATGGATTTAACCACTAACAACATCCCTCCATGATCATCAAATCTCCAGCCTCGGAAGAGGAAGAAACGAGTGAGAAAAATGAAGAAAAACCCGACTGCTCTGCCATATTTATAGCCCTGCCGGACACGGCGCAGCAAACGGCCCAGATCAGCGCCGGGTGTCTCGGCCGTGTCTCGGCAGGCTGCTGGTCCTGGCCGACCCGGCGCAAGACACGGCGCTGGGCAGCGCCGTTTCGCACAGGTCCGGCTAGCCAGGACTCGGTCGTTCCGACGGTCCGAAAAATCCCGAAACTCAGACCTGAACGTAAATCGAAAGCACGGTTACGAAGTACTCGTAAAGACGAATCCGAACACTGAGAGAACACATGATTCCGACCACCCGAAGGCTCGAAATTCGACAACGGAAAGTAATTACCCCAAACTTTGGGAAATTACGAAGATGGCCCAAAACGTTCGAAAATCACGATACGTGATCGAATAACCAAACCGAAGTTCACAACACGTCTAACAAAGTTAAACGGACTTACGGGAACTCGAAACAGTAATTTCCAACGAGATTCGCAAGAATCGAACTCAAGTGCGGAAAAGTCGCCAAAAAGCACGGAACTCAACAAAACAACACCGAAACGAACTCGGATGACAAAAAGTGCAGAATTAATCATTCTCAGAATGATGAGACGGTCCTACGCGAGTCGTCGAAACGGACTTCCGCCGAAAAAATAAAATTACCGGAAATCCGAAATTGCGGATATTACATTCTACCCTCCTTAAACGAAGTTTCGTCCCGAAACTTAAATCAAGTAGGGAGAAGCAATATCCCGCCAGGAAAACTCAACGAGATACACAAGAACCGAAAAAAATTCGTGCCCAACGGCGAAACGTTACAAGCAACGCAAGGGAATATACGGCGTAAAAACACGCCCCACGACGACTAACGCAACGCCACCGACTATGTTTCAAACAACAACGAGCAATTAACGACGCATCAGATACCACATCACATGCACACATTTAATCGAAAAAACGTACGCTACAACAAGTTGCACCCGACTAAAACGGCTATGCGATAGAAACAAATAGAGTATCACGATAGAAATCATTCCGATTTTCATCAATAAGAAAATGTCCGACGTCAAAACACAAACAATTCAAGATAACGGAAAACGAGAATACCAGACATTACATTCTATCCTATTTAAAAATAAGTTTCGTCCCGAAACTTAAAATAAAACATCATGGTAGAATACAAACAAAACCAAAAAGTCCACGCAACAAATATCAATTTCTACACGAATTACAGCACGAAGTACGATACACAACTACATCACGGGACACCACCAGGCACTCCCCGAGTAGGAACGAAAACTCAATTCCCGAACATCGTGGCAACGGTCTCACAATGCACCGCTCGGTGACCCACTTAGCCACACTCGAAACAGTTGACTAACGGTGAACGACAATTCTTCGCAGTACGAGATCAGGCACCAACAGTCAGACAACCCCGTTCGAACAACAACGATCGAACAACAACGATCAAATAACAATGATCGAACAACAATGATCAAATAACAATGATCGAATGACAACAGTCGAACAATAACTCCGAAGTCCCCACTTCAACTCCAGACATTAAAAGAACTGGTAGAAAGTGAAAGATGTTACTTCCAAACAAGGTTCACAAGAATCGAACCGAACTCGGAAAGGTCACGATGACAAACAGGTCGATCTAAAACAAGGTCACAACCAGTTCGAATGATGACAACTGAGACATCAAACAAGTTCAAAAAGTATCGACGAACACGTGCAAGTCGATAGAATTTAGAAGGAGAAACTGCAGAAGTCAAATATAGTACGGGTATTACATCCGACCTCTTATAAAAGAAATGTCGTCCCCGCAACTCACAACAACGGAAACAAGGTAACAACACAAAAAGCATCCGACAGGAAAATCTCCCATGGGTCTCTCAGAGTTGATCCTCATATCTGTGCTGAAGCGCGAACTCCGAAAGTCTCAATAGCCAATTCGCAAAACTGAATTCAGTGTCCCTCGAAACACGTCACTGACGAGAAGGACAATTTACACGTGCATGCCCCGGCACATCACGGTTGAAATACCTCGGCTCGGCATACCGAAAATACAAATGCTAGATATAATGGGGCATAAAGTCGCAAAACAATATAGCGGAGATGCCAACTCAGCACAACAAAGAATCACGACGGTATCGTTCGGCGACATCAACGGCCCGAACGATAACCAGCACCTAATTACAAACATTATGAAACAATCACACATGTACACAAACGTACAAACCCAAGCTTCAACAGCTCACACTCGTGCGACAACACGCAAACCACCACGAGGCGATAAACAGTAAACACCAGTTCACACCTCTCACAGAGGGCTAGTACAACAAATGCGTGGCAACGCCTCGACGTTCATGCCACCAATTCGATCATACTCGGGAGCAAACATCATAACGACAACGCGAACATCATACATACATACCCAGCCCTCACACGGGAATGGATAGGTTTTAAAAACGAAAACCTCCTTTTGAAAATAATTTTGGAAACACCGATTGATCTTGAGTATCACCCTTCAATAAAAATACAATCGTGAAACATCATTATCGAGACTTTGGAAACTATTTCGCATTCGATAAAAATGAGGACAATTTCTTTTCGTGAAAAACTTTCAGAAGTATTCGACCCTCGGGTCTAAGTAAAAGTGTTTCTAAAACATTGGAAAATATCTCAAAACATTTTGGTCCTCGAGGTAGAAGAATCTTGAAACATATTGTGGCACCTTGGATGTACCACAAGAAAATAATTCATTTTAAAAGGACATCTCGAAATTTATTTTCTAAGGTACTCAAAGTTTTCAAAGATAATTCAATGGGCTAGAATGCCCAAAAATTTCAGATAATTACACGGAACATTATAGCGCCGTGGGTCCCGCGCCGGAACCCACTGTGCTAAAAACCATTTACAAAACGCCATAAAGGTCGATCACTGTAATATTTTACAATGTCCGAAGTATTTCAAAACACATTTTTCAAATACCTTTGATTGTGTCATTTGAAAATACACGGCCCATTTGTCAAAATTTAACAAATTTTAAAAATCCATATAAACCATGGTTTGACCGCACCACCAAAATATTTTCCAAAAATCGATTTCTACAAAATTCTCAAGCGTAAAGTCCTTCAGAAACATTCTCAAACTTACCCATAGCGGACAAAAATTACAACATTCTAAAAACAAATAATTTAAAACCATATACTCAAATGGAAACCAGGGTCAATTCAATCAAATGCATCTCGTGGTATCAAGTTTAAACACACAGCAAAATCATTCATCGGAGTTTCTCACAAACTCTACCGTCAGTACCTATTCGAAACCCATCAAGGTTTAAAACTTTCACAACCTACCACCCCACCCGGTGGTTCAAAGATAAAACAATAACGTGCCCAGTTCTATACACATACTATGTGTCACAAGTATTAAACACAACTATATTACACAATACTGTGTAAATAAAATTATGCACCGCAATTAACTCACTAAGATAAAATCGAGATACACAGGTATTACGCATAAAGGAGGAGACTTACATCCACAGGTCGCACGGAGGTGACGGTCGCCCACGATACTAATCTCGTCCGACAACATATCCGACACGTTGTGACTACGCACAACTCAACTTATCACCTGACGACTCGAACGACAAGACCACACATTACTCGACAAACCACGACTCGAATCGACCCGACAGCCTAGGTTTCCGCAACCCAAAGCTCCGATACCATAAATGTAACACCCCCAAAACCATATGGGAATATTACACGCCGTAGACCCTTTCCACAAGGATCTACCAGGCTAAACATCCATAAACAACCAAATGCTTGCCCAGCCAGGGTCAAACAATAAAATGATACAGATCTATATGGTCACTTACACGTGAATACACAGACCGATGAGGTCACACAACCCAATCGATAAAACTGACTTAAATAACATTACCCACACAGGGGTCGAAATACAATACAGCGGAAGACTGAAATCAACTCTGACAACACAACAAAAATCAAAACAACTCTCGACTCATGATTAGTATCGCAGCTCGTCATCCTCTTGTGCCAATACTGTGACTGCTCCCCTGAATCTCCATGTACCTGGACGCAAAACAGACATCCACCCCCCGATTACTCGGGGGTTAGTAAAACTCCACTGTTTTACTAGTGCAAGTATCAAATCATACGAAATGTAACAAGCAAATAATAATCGTGAATCCAATATAATAATCAAGTATCAAAATATTCCCGGGAGGTTTTCACAAGGGAAGGTAAACTATGAAGCATTCGAAAATAAGATTATCACCTCGGGAATTTTTAGAATTTCAAACCTTTCGAAAATCTTAGGGTCTTAACCCAAATCACAAATTGTATTTCAATAATTCACAGTACGAAAACATTTCATAAATCTCGTGGGGCTCGGCCCAATATGCCTTTCTTAAAACATTCTTTTCAAAACTTTGATTTGAAAACAATCATGCTCATGACACCGTGATCCACTGTCACGTGTCTCCGTAGGTTCAACAACCGCACGGACTACACCACGCACAATTAAATAAACATAATCAATTCCGACACCGTGATCCACTGTCACGTGTCTCCGTAGGTTCAACAACCCGCACGGACTATTAACCAGACATAACTAATTCCGACACCGTGATCCACTGTCACGTGTCTCCGTAGGCTTAACAACCCGCACGGACTATATCAATCTCAACAACCACACACACAGTCCTGACACCGTAGTCCACTGCCACGTGTCACCGTAAGCCCCGTCGAGCTCACCCGGTTGGACGTACTGTTTCCGAAACTCATGGTCCACTGCCATGCGTTATCGTAGGCCTCGTCAGACCAGCACGATTGGACCTCAGTACCTCACTAAGTTCTGACCCCGTAGTCCACTGCCACGAATCCTCGTAGGTCCCGTCGGACCAACACGAGTGAACTTAGCGGTCACACACATATTCATATTCACATTCACATTACATACAACAATGAGCACAATTGATCAATCACATTGATCACCACAAAATCGTACATCACCTGCACATAACACAATCTCAACACTCGCAACAACTATCGTCAATCAACGACAAATATCCAACATAACACACGTTCGGTACACATTACATTACACAACCAAGTGTACGACCGTCCTATATGTACGGCGCAATCCTGCACAAATGGCACAACGCCTAACACGTATACTAATATAACAATATTATCGCAAAGCCTTCAAATTACGGAAAACACAATCAACTCAAACGGAACATAATTACGAAGGCAAGAAAAATCATCACACATCTCATACATAATTACTAGTCGCAAGATACAAGTCGTATAGTAAGATACTTGCCTTAATAACCGCTACCAAATGCTCCGAAGAACACGGTTCGACCGGGAAGCTCGGACCCCGAAGAAGACAACGAACGGAAGGGTTCCGACTCGAGTTCTTCACAAGAATTCGACCCTAACAACATATAATCAATAAATCATCGATCATACGAGGAAGAATAATGGTAGAACGCTCGAATTCTCTTTGTGACATTTTATCGAACACCTTCAAGGCGACGATAAAATACTCAATAAAACGACAAATCCGTGGCAATCCAACCGTGGAATAACAAGGAATTAATATAATATAGCTTAACAATCATCAATCCATCAATATTCTGAGTTAAAACGGATTAAACGGACAAATCGAACAAAATCCCCAAAACTATATTTTAAGAAAACTTGCCTTGATTCGGTCGATCGGAGCAAGTTATGGAAGGATTAATCGATGTTATGAACTTCAAAACTTCATGGATTTAACCCCTAACAACATCCCTCCATGATCATCAAAGCTCCAGCCGCGGAAGAGGAAGAAACGAGTGAGAAAAATGAAGAAAACCCGACTGCTCTGCCATATTTATAGCCCTGCCGGACACGGCGCAAACGCCAGAGATCGGCGCCGGGTGTCTCGGCATGTCTCGCAGCTGCTGGTCCTGGCCGACCCGGCGCAAGACACGGCGCTGGGAGTGCCGTTTCAAGCTTCGCACAGGTCCGGCCAGCCAGGACTCGGTCGTTCCGACGGTCCGAAAAATCCCGAAACTCAGACCTGAACGTAAACCGAAAGCACGGTTACGAAGTACTCGTAAAGACGAATCCGAACACTGAGAGAACACATGATTCCGACCACCCGAAGGCTCGAAATTCGACAACGGAAAGTAATTACCCCAAACTTTGGGAAATTACGAAAATGGCCCAAAACGTTCGAAAATCACGATACGTGATCGAATAACCAAACCGAAGTTCACAACACGTCTAACAAAGTTAAACGGACTTACGGGAAACTCGAAACAGTAATTTCCAACGAGATTCGCAAGAATCGAACTCAAGTGCGGAAAAGTCGCCAAAAAGCACGGAACTCAACAAAACGACACCGAAACGAACTCGGATGACAAAAAGTGCAGAATTAATCATTCTTAGAATGATGAGACGGTCCCAAGCGAGTCGTCGAAACGGACTTCCACCGAAAAAATAAAATTACCGGAAATCCGAAATTGCGGATATTACACACATCACTATGGACTTTGTGGTGAGCTTACCTCGATCGGAAATAGGAAATCAGGCGATTTGGGTTGTGGTTGATCGCCTCACTAAGTCGGCTCATTTCATCCCAGTGAAGATGAACTTCACAATGTATCAGTATGCGCAATTGTATATTAAGGAGATCATAAGGCTGCACGGAGTACCAGTGTCTATAGTTTCGGATAGAGATACTCGCTTCACGTCACGTTTTTGGGAAAGTTTGCAGGAAGCATTGGGAACTAAATTAAATTTTAGTACAGCCTATCACCCGCAAACTGACGGTCAATCAGAAAGGACGATACAAATACTTGAAGACATGTTAAGAGCTTGTGTGCTGGACATGGGTAATTGTTGGGAACAGTTACTACCTTTGGTAGAATTCGCATACAATAATAGTTTTCAAGCAACGATCG
Source organism: Orobanche coerulescens (assembly GCA_033398695.1). Lineage (NCBI taxonomy): Eukaryota > Viridiplantae > Streptophyta > Magnoliopsida > Lamiales > Orobanchaceae > Orobanche > Orobanche coerulescens. The sequence continues at coordinate 114,489,640 of CM065807.1, read as the reverse complement.
GAATGGCCCCGTACGAGGCACTTTACGGGAGAAAGTGCAGATCGCCGGTTTATTGGGATGAAGTAGGTGAAAGAAAAATTTTGGGTCCCGAAATAATCGAGAAGACCGTGGGTGTAGTAGAAAAGATTCGTGAAAGGATTAAGACAGCACAAGATCGCCAAAAGTCTTATGCCGACAAGCGAAGGAAGGACCTTGAGTTTAATGTTGGCGAAAAGGTCTTCCTAAAGGTAGCCCCGACTAAAGGAGTCATTCGATTTGGATCGAGGAACAAGCTGAGACCAAGATACGTCGGACCATTTGAGATCCTCGACCGGATTGGAGATTTGGCATACCGTTTAGCATTACCACCGGAATTTTCAGCAGTACATAATGTTTTTCATGTCTCACAGTTGAGAAAATACGTTCACGATCCTAGTCACATGATCAACTATTCAACGGTGGAAGTGAACAAAGATCTCACCTACGTCGAACAACCAGTTTCTATAATCGACAAAAAGATTATTCCATTAAGGAATAAAGAGAGAGTACTCATCAAGGTTCAATGGCGAAATCACACCAAAGATGAAGCTACTTGGGAGCGTGAGTAGGAAATTCGAACTCGTTATCCCGATTTCCTTATTCACGGTAAGTATACTATTTTCGAGGACGAAAATTTTTCCAACAGGGGTAGGATGTAACACCCGCTAAATTTAGATAAATTAATTCTTAATTTATTAAGTAAATATTAAATAATAATTCAATTTAAACTATTAGTTGGGCTTATGATTATTTATTAAGCCCAAATTCATGAATTTCTAATTTAACTAAACCCAAGTCAGTTAATTATCGAGACCAAATATTATAAATCCATTAAGTCCAATATTCACAAGTCCATTTTAATTAATTTTAATACATTCATTTTTTGGGCCAACCAACCATTATAATGTTCAGCCCAATTGAAATTTATCATAAACTACTATTAATTCTCAAGCCCAACTCCCACAAATTTTTTTTAGCCAGCCCAATTATCATTTTAATTTCCAGCCCAAATCTTTTTTCACGACACACCCACACGATCAGAAAGAAGAGAAGGTGGGAAGGAAGTTTTCTGCAACCAAGGGAGTGGACATCATGGAAGGGAGTTGAGAGAAGTGGGGGTGATGGAATACACATTGTGGGGAGAGCAGTTAACAACTCAAACCTATAAAAGAAAATACCATATGGAGTTCACGATAGAGCAGAAATCATATACACAAAAAGCTCACACACACACACCAGAAAAACCTCATTTTTACAGGAAGCCTAAAATCACAAGAACTCACACAGCATCTTTCCAGCGTCTCCAAAACACCCGATAGACACACAACAAACACCAATTCTTCACTTATTTGTTCATTCATCACTCACAAGAGGTAAGAACTTATAGATTCTTTTATCTTCTTCTCCTTCCTCTAATCTTTTCAACAACCCACACTGACCTTGTGGATCAATTCCCAGTCCTCAAACAACAACAAAAAAAAAAACGAAACCTGATTCTGAAGAGGCCCAAAACAGATCGTACTCGATTTCTCCAACTCAAATCCATTTGGCCCGAATCGGCCCGTCAAAAAAAAAAAACCTACCATCAACCCTTAAACCCATTTCATTAGAATCCAAATCGGGTACAGCCTTCGAACCTGAGTTTCGGTTGGGAATCCTTTGACTCTCAACTAACCGCCACTGCAACCGCCACCACCGCCGTCGCAATCATGCCGCCGCGACACAGTTTCCCAGTGACCATGGCCGGTTCTTCAGTTCACAACCCGCCGCCGCCTCTCATCTTTTTCGCCGCGAGTCAAATCGGAAGCGGATGTTTATATAGCCGAACCGGGTGCCTGGCTCGGGGAGGGCGACAACGAAACCAATCTACAGGAGAAATTATCATCACTCCGTTTTTTAATTCATGGCCGCTGGAGGAGCTCTCCCAGTCTGAGAGAAAGTACGAACAGTGAACGAGGGATTTCTCACGCCCTGGAGTGATTAGGCCGGCTTACATATCATTCAATAGGCCAAGGCCTCATCCGGCCCAATTATTTTTACCCAATGCCCATTTAATATCTGAGCCCAACTTTAATTTTCAGTCATGGTCCATTAATCCCTACTTACTTAGGGCCCACTCTACTCTTACTCTATTTCAGCCTAGATAAATTTAATTTCTAATCCCAATCATTTTTACTTTTTCACATATATTAAAATACACGCCTCTTTAATTGTAGGCTACGAGAATCAAGGGCTCGAGTAAGACACGTTCATAAACATTTCAAGCATTTTGCATTCAAGTCATCTCAATTTCAGGTGGGAATTATTACTTGTCAATTTTAATTGCTTTATTTGGACTGTATAGGTGATATGTTATATTTACGATTAACATGCAGTCACGTGTTTTTCGTACCAAGTATCAGTTTATGATTAACATGCAGTCACATGTTTTTCATACCAAGTATCAGTATATGTTTACATGCAGTCACATGTTTACATGCTCAAGTTGATATAACAAATATTCATGCTATGCCTCCGTTATGTATTGTGATTATTGTTGACTTGTGATGTTCCCACGAGCGATAGAAAGCTCACCCCATTTTTATGTAAAATTTTCAGGTTAATTCGGAATGGAGAGGACGGGTTGTCGAGCAGGCCGACATATGATTAATGTTATAATTATTTCTTTTAATTCCGCTCAAGTTACTCTGAAACAATTTGTTTATTTTTAGTAATTATTTTCCGCTGTCAAATTATACTATCGTATTAGAGATTTGAAATCCTTTTGAGTTCCGCAAATATTTTAGAAAATGTATGTTTAGTAACGACTTGAAATTTCTACAAATTTTCTCATCATTAATATTTTATTCATAAAATACCCTTTAAAAATCGGGTCGTTACACATATAGATGAAATTATACTTTTATTGAACTTATTGTTTACAGATTAAAATTGAATTTTCCTGACAAAATATGAACTTTCTCGAGAACCGATTTGTATGCTATTACTATTATAACCATTATTTTTCATTGTTATTAAAGTTTGGTATTTTCTATTCTAAAATGACAATTATTTCTTATAAATGTCTAACATCACTGATTAGTAATCATCTAATAAATGATAATACTCAACATGTCCAAAAAATAATATTTATTATAAAAATAAAGTTCATGTTTTAGGAAAAGTAGTAAAAAAAGAAATAGAAAGCAAAAGATATAAACCATTGTATTGATAACATTGACAGAAAGACCTTTATATAGACTTTACAATGAGACTCCTTCCATACATACGATTCCTTACAAGGAAAGACATCAAGTAGAATCCTACTACCTCTAGATGTAATATCCGCAATTTTCGATTTTCGGTAAATTTATTTTTCGGCCGGAGTCCATTTTGACGACTCGCTCATGACCGTTTCGTCATTTCGAGAATGATTAATTCTGCACTTTTTGTCATCCGAGTTCGTTTCGGTATCGTTTTGTTGAGTTCCGAGCTTTTTAGCGACTTTTCCGCACTTGAGTTCGATTCTTGCGAATCTCGTCCGAAACTGTTGTTTCGAGTTTCTCGTAAGTTCATTTAATGTTATTATTCATGTTGCGAGCTTTGGTTTGGTGTTTCGATCGCGTATCGTGATTTTCGGACGTTTTGGGCCATTTTCGTAATTTCCCAAAGTTTTGGGTAACTACTTCCTTTATTGAATTTCGAGCCTTCGGGTGGTCGGAATTGTGTGTTCTCTTAGCTCTTAGATTCGTCTTTGCGAGTATGTCGTAACCGTACCATCGATTCGTATTCAGGTTCGGGTTTCGGGGTCGTTCGGGCCGTCGGAGTTGGCCCCAGCCGAGTCATGGCCGGGCAGTCTGGGCACAGGCCGGCACTGGCCGAGTCATGGCCGGTAGTGAATGATTTTAACGTATTGTTGCAATTTCAAATAATTCGAGTGAATGATTTTCAAAAATCTTTCACACCATAAAAATATTTTATTTCAAAAACCAATGCGATTCTTATTTTCAAAAATATATAGTGAAAGATGAAAAATCTCACTCGATGTAAAGTTCAAACTCGGATTTGGAAATGTTAGAGTATGTAAGAATGATTTGATGATCTTGCATGGTTAACTTGTTAGTTTTCAACGGTGATGATGATACGTAGAGGCATGATGACTTCAAATGATTTCAAATGAGACGGTTAAAGTATGTTGTTTGCAAGTTTTGATGAAACAACCCGAGGTACCAAAAGTACTTTTAAAGTTTATTTTAAATAGCATACAAATCCAAGGATTTTCAAAAGATTTCCTTTAAAAGGATACCTAGTGGATTTTCTTTTCGAGTTGTTATTGGTTACCTTATGTGATATGTCGTGCTGAGTTGGTACTTTAGTATAATATTTTGCGAAGTTGTGCAATCGTATTGAGTGGGGATCCGCTTAGAATGCCGATGGGCAGAGGACACAGTCGTGACCACGATGCTAATGGCCATGAAGATCGGATGTGGACCAAGTGGGTATAGTCGGGAAGGTTGCTATTCCAGCACTTCGTTCTCGTTGTTTAGGTTTCGGGACGAAACCTCTTTTAAAGGTGATATGATGTAATACCCACATTTTTCTTTCTTTCTCTTCTGTTTCGTCCAACCGTAATGACTCGACTGTGTTCGTTGATGCTTCTGACCTGGTGTTGTTTCTCACCTTTGTCATTCGAGCGAGTTCTGATATTGTTCCAAATTGATCTATATATCGTTGTGACCTTTTCAAGTTCGGAAAATTAGTCTCGTTTTCGATCTTACAACCCTTGGGCGGTGGAATTCCGTATTTGTTCAGCGATTGGCTCGCGTTTTGATTGATGTACCGTTGGGTTGGTCAATCGTATTGATTTTCGTCCGTTGTGTTTTATGATTGTTCGGATAATTGACTTGATTGTATAATCCATTTGATGACGCTTGTCACTTGTTGGTATTATTATATCCCTAACGGCGACGTTGTGTTGGTCGTCGTGGAGCGTGTTTTTGTAACACCCCGAGATATTCAGAGTATATTACAGCGCCGTGGACCCCCACATGGGACCCACCAGGCTACAAACAAGAAAACTCCACTCGACTAACCATCCCGGTTAGCGAGGACATACATTTAATTATAAGACATAAAAAGTTACGCCCGGAGCAACCGGCGAAATGATCATCAACCAACAATGTAACAATTTAAAAGTAGTACAACACGGAGTTTAAATTTGAAAAGCCTAAGTACTCGCGAGTACACTCTATAAGTTTATAATTATTAGAACAATCAATTCAAAATGGGCAAGGAAATAGAAAGACCCAAATGCACATGTCAACGACCCTGGCCAACGTCCTCGTATCCGTCAGTGCCCGCCGTCCGGATGATCATAACCTGAAATCCATAACAAGAATTTCCCCAAAACGGGTCCCCAGAGGGGTTAGCAATTACGCTAGTGCAAGTAATCAAGGCAAACCAATCGCTTACACATTTCATAGTACATGCACCAATATCATTTCGAAAACCAAAACAAGACATGTCTTTTCCGGAAACAAACAATCACAATTAATTTGCCTAGGACCGGGACGAAGCCACGAATCCCACTCGAGGCCTCTAAGGACCCTCCCGAGCTGGCCACATTCATAAAACAAATCAAGCACCACACGTCACCTAGGACCGGGACGAAGCCACGAATCCCACTCGAGGCCTCTAAGGACCCTCCCGAGCTGGCTAGCGAATCAAACTCATGAATCCAGGACGAAGCCATAGATTCCCTCGAGGCCTCGTCGGACCCTCCCGAGGTGAGTAAAGCACACACAATATACATTACCATTTCACGTTAAGCATAAAGGTTTCCAAGAATTACTTGCCTTGAATATTTTGATGACGCAACGAACGGAAAGGATAATCACCGACGAACACTAGGAATCAACGGAACCAAACCTAACGATTCGAAGAAGATAATTACAACCAACTCTAGTCGAATACGGAAATGGAATACACCCGAAAACCCGCCTACGATTCGTGTATATTCGCACAAAATAATAACGAGGGCGGACCACAACCAAACCCTCTCGATTCCGCAAAACTATGAAAATATACTCTGAATCCATAGGAAAATTTATGATAGCAACAAGATTAATCATATTCATCAAGAATCTATCAACAAAACGGAAAGAATCGGACAAAAACCCCAAAATCCCCAATTATTCGAAAGTAGGGTTCTAGAGATGTTACCTTCGGAGATTCAAGTACTAAGGTCCGTAGAACACGCGTTGGATTGATTGTCCGGGCTTCACGATCGAAAGGAGATGAAGAAAATCAAACACTCAAATGATTTGTGAAGGAAAAACCCTCCTCAAGCTCTCTCTCTCTCGGTTGTAGGTGAAAAAAGGGAAAGAAATGAGTGAAATGCTCAAAAATGAATTTATAGGGGATCGCCTGCCGGACACGGCCCGCGCCGATCGGCACGGCCGTGTCGCATACCTGGCCGACAGGACTCGACCGTGTCCTCGCTTGACACGGTCGCGGTGCGAGGGCCTTCCGATAGTGACCCGTCCGACAAACTCGGCATGACTCGACCGTGTCCTCGAACACGGCCGCGTGTCGGCAATCGGTTCGCTTATCCGGAAGAGTTCGACTGGCCGTGCCAAACGACACGGTCGAGTCCTCGTGGGCGAGACTTCGGCATTGCCGACGAGTACGGCACGGGCCGTGTCGGACGACACGGCCGAGTTCGGTCGGCAGTGATCGGCCAATAACTGAAAAATGAGCGGGTGAGCTAAAACGACCATAACTCTCTCGTCCGGACTCCGATTGACTCACCGTTTAAACCATTGGAAAGCTAACTCGATGTTCTATAATATTGCAAAGATTTAGAATTTTTGGAGTCACCAAAAATTAATGGTGATCTAACAAAGTCGAACTCATATGAGGAAAGTTGAAACAATGAACAATAACGATACACAACTCGAAGTTTTTCCGAACGGTGAACACGGTGAACGAACATGATTGATGAATGATTATAAATGAGTGAAAATCCACTGAGTGACAATCACCGAATGAAATTACTGAATGATAATGACTGAATTACAACCGGGTATTACATACACCCCCCTTAAAAGAGTTTCGTCCCCGAAACTAAGGGTCAAACAACTCGGGATAACTCTCCCGCATACTATCCTCGGATTACCAAGTAGCCTCTTCGACTCCGTGTCTTGCCCACTGCACTTTGACCAAAGGGATGGTCTTATGCCTCAGTCGTTTCTCACGATGCTCCAAAATCTTCAAAGGACGCTCCTCAAAAAGTAATATCTTCAGCAATATCAATCTCGCCATAATCGATGACGTGACTAGGATCCGGAATATATTTCCTCAGTTGGAAACATGAAAAACGCTATGAACATGACTCAAGGCCGGGGGTAACGCCAAACGGTATGCTAACCCACCGACTCGCTCGAGAATCTCGAAGGGTCCAATAAATCTCGGACTCAACTTCCCCTTCTTCCCGAAACGGAAAACTCCTCTCGTTGGCGACACCTTCAGCAAAACGTGGTCTCCCACCTCGAATTCTAAAGGTCTACGACGGACATTGGCATATGACTTCTGTCGACTCTGGGCCGTCAACATACGTTCTCGAATTAATTCTATCTTCCGCCTCGTCTCTAAAACGACATCCGGCTCGGTCCCGACTAAATCGGACGCCTCATTCCAACAAATCGGTGACCGACATCGCCGCCCATAAAGTGCCTCGCGGTGCCATCCGACCGACGTGTGCCAACTATTGTTGTACGTGAATTCGATCAATGGCAAATGCTCCTCCCGATCATTTGCTCAATCGAGAGCGCACGACGCAACATATCCTCGAACGTCCGGATAGTGCGTTCCGGTATCCATCCGATCGAGGATGGAAAGAGGTACTCAAATGCAAACGGTACCCAACGCCTTATGCACCGCTGCCAAAAGTGCGATACGAAACGGCCATCACGATCCGAACGATAGACTTCGGAGTACCGTGAAGCCTCACAATCTGTGCGATAAATATACGGCTGACTTCTCCGGCCCCAAGTGTCCTTGATGCCCGAAAATGTGCCGACTTGGTCAGACGATCAACAATCACCCAAACCATATTCATGCCTGATATCGATCTCGGCAAACTCGTAATGAAATCCATCGATATATCTTCCCATTTCCATTCCGGAACGGGAAGTGACTGCAATAACCCAGCCGGTCGCTGATGCTCGATTTTGACCTGCTGGCAAGTCAAACATCTCGCCACAAACTGTGCGACCTCCTCCTTCATATCATTCCACCAGAAGTTCCTCCTCAGGTCCTTGTACATCTTACTCGAGCCAGGATGAACGGAATAGGGTGTGGAATGGGCCTCACGCAAAATACCCTGTCGCAACCCTGGATCGTTCGGCACACAAAGCCGACTCTAGAATCTCAAAACACCATCCTCGTGAATCACAAACCCAGGAGACTTTCCTTTAAGAATGTTCTCTCGGATTTGAGTAATCATCGGATCCTCTAATTGCTTCAGTTTAATTTCATCGATCAAAGACGACGAAATTTCTAAGGCACAAAGTTGCCCGACAGATCCAGGCAGCAAAACCTCAACATCTAACCCGATCAAAGCCCGCCGAAGCTCAGACTGAGGCGTAAGGACCTTAAGCGTTCGCAACGCAATCGGTTTCCGACTCAAGGCGTCGGCCACGACATTCGCCTTACCCGGATGATAAAGGATTTCGAGGTCATAATCCTTAATCAACTCTAACCACCTCCTCTGCCTCATATTCAACTCTCGCTGAGTAAATATGTATTTCAGACTTTTATGATCGGTAAAAATCGACATGCGAGCCAAAAAGATAGTGACGCCAAATCTTGAGTGCAAAGACAACCGCCGCTAACTCCAAATCGTGAGTAGGGTAGTTAAGCTCATACGGCCTCAACTGTCTCGACGCATAGGCAATGGTCTTTCCGTGCCGCATCAATACGCACCCAAGACCACGACCAAGCATCGCTAAAACGGCGAAACCCTCGTTGCCACATGGCAATGCCAAAACCGGGCTGAAGTCAAACGCTTCTTCAACTCCTCAAAACTCGATCGCCTCTCATCGCTCCGCATTTAACTTCTGGTTACGGAGCAAGCTGTAAGTGGTCGAGCTAGTTTTGAGAAACCTCACGAACCTACGGTAGTAGCCACCAAACCCAAGAAACTACGGACCTCCTTCACATTTGTGGGCGATGCCCAATCCAACACCGCCTCAATTTTCTCGCGGATCCACTCGAACTCCCTACCGAAATCACGTGACCCAAAAACATCACTTCCTTCATCCAACTCACATTTCGAGAACTTCGCATAGAGTTGCTCGGTCCTCAAAATGTCTAACACTACCCGCAAATGATGGGCATGCTCTTCCTCGTTCCTCGAATAAATAAGAATATCGTCAATGAAGACGACGACACACTTATCCAAATACTCGATAAAGACTTTGTTCATCAATCGCATGAACACCGCCGGCGCGTTAGTTAACCCGAAAGGCATAACTACAAACTCATAATGTCCGTATCTCGTCCGAAAAGCCGTTGCACGTCTGACTCCTCACCCGGAGCTGATAGTACCCCGATCTCAAATCAATCTTTGAGAATACCGCCGCTCCCTGCAACTGATCGAACAAGTCGTCAATCCTCGACAAAGGATACTTGTTCTTGATGGTCACCTTGTTCAGTTCACGATAGTCGATACACAAACGTAGTGAACCATCCTTCTTACGCACAAACAAGACCGGTGCGCCCCAAGGCGAGGCGCTCGGTCGAACATACCCCGACTCAAGAAGTTCACTCAACTGTTTCTTCAACTCTGACATCTCTGAAGGTGCCATGCGATACGGAGCCTTCGAAATCGGAGCCGCACCCGGCTCTAACTCTATAGCAAACTCAACCTCACGATCTGGTGGCAATCCCGGCAACTCGTCAGGAAATACATCAGGAAACTCACTAACGACTGGAATCGATGAAAGCTCGAATCCACCATTCTCCGCCTTCAAGGCGTAGCACCAATAACCAGTACACCCTTTTCGCAGGAGTTTCATCGCCTTCAAGGCGTTAATAACAAACTTCTGGTTTCTCTTTCGCCCTGCGAAAGAGTGTTCGGTGCCGTCCTCGGCTAACATAGTGATGATTCTCGTGCGGTAGTTCATGATCGCGCCATGCCGCTCGAGCCAATCATACCCGAGAATAAAATCCTCACCCTCGATACCCACGGCAATAAGATTAGAGAGCCAAGCCCTCTCACAAATAATCACAGAACAGTCCCGGACTTCTCGATCACCGACAATTCTATCACCGCTAGGAAGTTTAACGATGAAAGGCTCGCAAGGTGACAAGCAATCGAGACTCAAACGGCGTACACACTCTAGAGAAATGAATGAATGCGTAGCACCCGAATCAAAAAGCACACCGACAGGATGAGAATGGATATGAACGGTACCTGTCGCCACAAAGAGCCGCCGGGTCATCGGCCCTCCTCATCTCGTATATACGCGGCTAGGCGGAGCCGACACTGGAAGCTCCTCCTCTAGCGGGTTGACCCCGACCCCTACCTCGGCCGGCACTCGGTGGAGGCGGCGGAGCAAATGAGCCCTGGTTCACACTCGGCTCCATAAGTGCAGAACGGGCGCCGCGAAACTATCTGAGCTTCGCAAAGAAGTTTTGTGGCCCGATCGACTACAAGTATGACAAGTCAAAGGTGGACGAGGACAATCCCGGTTCACGTGGCCTCGGCTTGCCACAGTTAAAGCATCCGGGGTCCTGGACGACGGTTCCGGAGGCACTCAAAGCTCCCGAAAAACGAGCCGAACCGCCCGTAGAAGTATTTGCAGTCTGAGATTTCTGCTGGCCTCCACTCTTGGGACCAGAAAAATTTCCGACCGACTTCTGCTTCTTGCTCTCGCGAGCCAAATCGCTAGCGGTCACCGACATATCATAAGCAAGAGCTCGACTCTGATAATCCTTCAAGGTAGTACAGACGAGCCCAGACATATAGTCCCGAATGGACAGTTTCATTCTCCTGGAAAAATGGAAAATCTTGTCGCTCTCTTCGACAACTTGGGTCTTCACATAACCCAACTCCTTGTTAAAATCGGAAATAGCTTGGGATACGGGGATATCCCGTGGTTGAGCATCAAAGAAAGCATGCACTCGAGCCTGTCTGACCGGCCATGGACAATACTCGGTCTCCATCAACTCCTGAAACTCGGCCCACGAAGCAACATGATCTTTGGGACCAACGGCCTCCCACCAATCTGTAGCATCTCCCGTGAGAAAGTATTGAGAAATAGGGACCTTACGGTCCCTGGGCGCTTGGTAGCAGTGAATACTTTGGATATCTCCTTGATCCACCCTTCCCGGCCGATCGGGTCCAAGCTCCCGAACCGGGAGGATGCATCTTGATGACATCCTGAAGCCAACGATCCGCTCCGCCCGATTAGCATGGGCCTGATCGGGTTCGACCACTGAGCTATAGCCGCCATCTGGTTAACCATTTGCCGCATAACGGCCGCAATACCAAGATCGGCGCGCTCCCGAGAAGAAGCATGATCGTGACGGTCACCGGTGCTGCCGGCTCCCGAAGAATGCGACGTGGCCGCCCACCCGCCCACGCCCTCGGCATCCACGACCACGACCACGACCACGGTTTCCTCGGCATCCATACCGAAGTTGAGAGATAATGTATATCGATGATGAGTAAGGGAGGAAAAGCAACTACGATTCAAAAGTGGAAATACAATGCAAGAAACAAAAGAGCCGAATAAGAAAACTTACGAGCACTGGAAGTACTGGGATGCTGGCAGCGGTGTGACAATGTGCAAAACAAATACGACTAGACCCAAATAACCAACAAGCCTAGGTATCCATAAACCTAGAGCTCCGATACCATTTCTGTAACACCCCGAGATATTCAGAGTATATTACAGCACCGTGGACCCCCACATGGGACCCACCAGGCTACAAACAAGAAAACTCCACTCGACTAACCATCCCGGTTAGCGAGGACATACATTTAATTATAAGACATAAAAAGTTACGCCCGGAGCAACCGGCGAAATGATCATCAACCAACAATGTAACAATTTAAAAGTAGTACAACACGGAGTTTAAATTTGAAAAGCCTAAGTACTCGCGAGTACACTCTATAAGTTTATAATTATTAGAACAATCAATTCAAAATGGGCAAGGAAATAGAAAGACCCAAATGCACATGTCAACGACCCTGGCCAACGTCCTCATCGTCTGTGCCCGCCGTCCGGATGATCATAACCTGAAATCCATAACAAGAATTTCCCCAAAACGGGTCCCCAGAGGGGTAGCAATTACGCTAGTACAAGTAATCAAGGCAAACCAATCGCTTACACATTTCATAGTACATGCACCAATATCATTTCGAAAACGAAAACAAGACATGTCTTTTCCTAAACAAACAGTACAATTAATTTGCCTAGACCGGGATGAAGCCACGAATCCCACTCGAGGCCTCTAAGGACCCTCCCGAGTGGCCACATTCATAAAACAAATCAAGCACCACACGTCACCTAGACCGGGACGAAGCCACGAATCCCACTCGAGGCCTCTAAGGACCCTCCCGAGTGGCTAGCGAATCAAACTCATGAATCCAGGACGAAGCCATAGATTCCCTCGAGGCCTCGTCGGACCCTCCCGAGGTGAGTAAAGCACACACAATATACATTACCATTTCACGTTAAGCATAAAGGTTTCCAAGAATTACTTGCCTTGAATATTTTGATGACGCAACGAACGGAAAGGATAATCACCGACGAACACTAGGAATCAACGGAACCAAACCTAACGATTCAAGAAGATAATAACAACCCACTCTAGTCGAATCCCGAAATGGAATACACCCGAAAACCCGCCTACGATTCGTGTATATGCGCACAACATAATAACGAGGGCGGACCACAACCCAACCCTCTCGATTCCGCAAAACTATGAAAATATACTCTCAATCCGTAGGAAACTTTATGATAGCAACAAGATTAATCATATTCATCAAGAATCTATCAACAAAACGGAAAGAATCGGACAAAAACCCCAAAATCCCCAATTATTCGAAAGTAGGGTTCTAGAGATGTTACCTTCGGAGATTCAAGTACTAAGGTCCGTAGAACACGCGTTGGATTGATTGTCCGGGCTTCACGATCGAAAGGAGATGAAGAAAATCAAACACTCAAATGATTTGTGAAGGAAAAACCCTCCCTCAAGCTCTCTCTCGGTTGTAGGTGAAAAAAGGGAAAGAAATGAGTGAAATGCTCAAAAATGAATTTATAGGGGTTCGCCGCTGACACGGCCCGCGCCGATCGGCACGGTCGTGTCGCACAGCTGGCCGACAGGGACTCGACCGTGTCCTGCTTGACACGGTCGCGGTGCGGAGGGCCTTCCGATAGTGACCCGTCCGACAGCGACTCGGCATGACTCGACCGTGTCCTGGAACACGGTCGGGCGTGTCGGCAGTCGGTTCTGGTTTATCCGGAAGAGTTCGACTCGGCCGTGCCAAACGACATGGTCGAGTCCTGTGGGCAGAGACTTCGGCATTTCCGGACGAGTACGGCACGGGCCGTGTCGGACGACACGGCCGAGTTCGGTCGGCAGTGATCGGCCAATAACTGAAAAATGAGCGGGTGAGCTAAAACGACCATAACTCTCTCGTCCGGACTCCGATTGACTCACTGTTTGAACCATTGGAAAGCTAACTCGATGTTATATAATATTGCAAAGATTTAGAATTTTTGGAATCACCAAAAATTAATGGTGATCTAACAAAGTCGAACTCATATGAGGAAAGTTGAAACAATGAACAATAACGATACACAACTCGAAGTTTTTCTGAACGGTGAACACGGTGAACGAACATGATTGATGAATGATTATAAATGAGTGAAAATCCACTGAGTGACAATCACCGAATGAAATTACTGAATGATAATGACTGAATTACAACCGGGTATTACAGTTTTCACACCGTGTATTCCGTTGCGTTGTTTGTAACGTTTCGCCGCTGGGCGTTAGTTACGCGTTTCTTGCGTATCTCGTTGAGTTTTCCTGGCGGGATATTGCTTCTCCCTACTTGTTTTAAGTTTCGGGACGAAACTTCTTTTAAGGAGGGTAGAATGTAATATCCGCAATTTTCGATTTTTGGTAAATTTCTTTTTCGGCCGGAGTCCATTTTGACGACTCACTCATGACCGTTTCGTCATTTCGAGAATGATTAATTCTGCACTTTTTGTCATCCGAGTTCGTTTCGGTATCGTTTTGTTGAGTTCCGAGCTTTTTAGCGACTTTTCCGCACTTGAGTTCGATTCTTGCGAATCTCGTCCGAAACTATTGTTTCGAGTTTCTCGTAAGTTCATTTAATGTTATTATTCATGTTGCGAGCTTTGGTTTGGTGTTTCGATCGCGTATCGTGATTTTCGGACGTTTTGGGCCATTTTCGTAATTTCCCAAAGTTTTGGGTAACTACTTCCTTTGTTGAATTCCGAGCCTTCGGGTGGTCGGAATTGTGTGTTCTCTTAGCTCTTAGATTCGTCTTTGAGAGTACGTCGTAACCGTACCATCGATTCGTATTCAGGTTCGGGTTTTGGGGTCGTTCGGGCCGTCGGAGTTGGCCCCGGCCGAGTCATGGCCGGGCAGTCTGGGCCCAGGCCGGCACTGGCCGAGTCACGGCCGGTAGTGCTCGGCAGCTTCTGACCGAGTCACGGCCGGCAGTGCTCGCGACTCTGGCCGAGCAGCCGCACTGCGGCCGCGACACATCTTTGGCAGGCCGCGGCACACTCGTGGCATTTTTCGACCAAACCGATCGACGGTGCCGCGGCACACGCCGGCCGGGCCGCGGCACCGCCGACCACCGGGAGCCATTTTTGGCCTCGTGCCGCGGCACACTCCGCCGCCGCTGCACACTGTGGCTTTATATATGGCCATGCAGTCGGGTTTTTGGCCATTTTTCTCCTCCTTCTCCTTCTCTTCCGCGGCTGAGGGTATGCTCATCATGGAGCCATGTTGTTTGAAAACAAATCCTTGAAGTTCTTGAGGTCACAACATCAATCAATCATCCGTTATCGTCCTTTGATCCAGCGAATCAAGGTAATCTTCCTTAGAACCCTAATTTCGTGAATTTGGGGGTTTTTGCGTTTTTGTCCGATTTGTTCCGTATTATTGATTAATTCATGATGGGTATGATTAATCTTGGTAGTATTCTTGTGTTTAACATCATTTAATCCTTTGTTCTTCGTCGAATCGAAGTATATTTCTTGATTTCTTTCGAATCGACTTTTTAGGGGATTTGTCCTCGATCTCGTTTTCCATCCATTTTTGTTGGATAAATTGTGGTTAAATGATGTTGTTAAACATATTCTATGGATTGTATATCCATATTTCGACTTAGAATTCTGTTTTCGTGTTTTGTCGGGACGAATCGTGTTCTTGGCCGTTTTGGGGAAAACACTTGATCTTTCGTCATTCGTTCTTTGAATTCAGCGGCTTTGGGTCGTACTTTGGAATTTATTTTCGTTGTTATTGTTTTCGTTCGTAGTTCATTGTTGCGGATTGTCGTTCGGTGGAGTCGGTGAGTTCGTAGTCGGTTCGTGCCAACCTACTTCGGCCGATTCTCTGCGTTGTGGTTATTCGAGGCAAGTATCTTGCCCATACATTACGTGTTTTGTGGATATTATGGTTGTTAATCGTCGATATGTGCTAAATAAATATTAATAACCATTTTTCAAAAGAATCGGAATATTTACCATCATGGTTTTTGTAAAGGTGACCCGTGTGTGTCGGGAATTAATGTGCTTAGTTGAATATGTGTGCTAGTGTCGAGTATAGAATCACCTTACTTTCTTGTGATGTCATTGCGTATGATTATGTCGTTGGTAAATGTAAAGTGTAATTCTTTTGTCAAATTATGTGCTTGAGTCACGTGTTTATGGATGAATATGTGAGTTTGTGTGATATTAGTTGTGTCGTTCGGTCATTGAAATCTTGTGCTTCCTTGTGAATCGTATCATTACTTGGTCGTGAGTATATGTTGGAAGAACTGGCCATTCTAGAAAGTTACCTCGACTATATATAATTTAATTGACCTTCGAGGATTGTGGTTTGCAAATGTGATTTTTAAAAGTGTGAGTGTGTTGTTCCTTAAACACGGAGTGTCCGATGGGATGTCCGGGGTCGAGCATTAAGGGGTACGGCCACGGAAGTGGACTTGGGTGCGTGTGTGGATGAACTTCCACCCGGAGTGTCCGACGGGATGTCTGGGGGTCGATACTAAGGGGTACGGCCGCGGAAGTGGTTTCCCACCCGGAGTGTCCGACGGGATGTCTGGGGGTCGATACTAAGGGGTACGGCCGCGGGTTACCAGTTGTGGTTTTTCGTCTTGAGGATGACGATGTTTTCGTTAATTGTGATATTGTCCGGAGTATCACAATGCTTTGTGCTCGGGGTTGAGAGACACTGTATATCGAGTCTTGGTGCTTGGCTAGAATGGCATAAGAATAATGTGTTATGTATAATGTGTCCTTGTAAGTGAATTGAAGTGGATGACCGGGTCGTGGACCCTGTGTTTTGTGACCGGAACGGTTGGGTCGTGGACCCCGTGTTTTGTTAACGGATTTGTATTTTGGAAAATGAACTTTGGGGCTGTGACCCTAAATGACTTTCGAGGAATTAAGAACTTTTCAATTTCTGATGTTTTCAAAACTCCCGAGATTTGGAGATATTTTCAAAATGCTTACTTGCCTTGTTTCTGCTTTCAAGACTTGAACCATTTTTTTTAACTAAATATATCTCGGGAAGTCTTTCGATGTATTCTCGGAATGTGTTGTGTATGGCTCGTATTTGCACTTTATACTTGCACTAGCGAAACAGTGGAGTTTTGCTAACCCCCGAGTAATCGGGGGGTGGATATCTGTATTGTGTCCAGGTACACGCAGGTTTTCGGGAGCAAGACAGGATCGGTACGAGGGATGATGAAAGACGAATGATACTAATCACACGAAGGCCAGTTTTGGGGTTCAGTTAGTCGGAGTCCATTGTATTGTATTTTCCGTTGTCTTATTGTTTGTGGTGGTAATTATTTTACCCTTGCGTGGGTATGAGTCTGGATGAGTTTATGTATTTTTATTTGTAAGTCTGTGTCGAAAGACCAAATCGGTCTATTGGTTCGTTATTTTGATTCGTCGGTATGTAATGTAATGTGTTGTTTTGATGTCTAGCCTGGTGGATCCTCGAGGAGAGGGTCTGCGGCGTGTAATATTCCCGGTTCGATCTGGGGGTGTTACATTTATGGTATCAGAGCTTAGGTTGCGGAAACCTAGGTTGTCGGGTCCAGTCATGTATTGTTGGGTCTTGTCCTGTCAGATTGAGTCTGACTGATGTCGTGTCGCGACGCGTCGTTTGGAATGTCGGCCGTGATTAATATCAGGGTGCAGCCATCATCTTCGTGCGATCTGTGGATGTAAGTCTCCCTACTACGGGTTGTACCACGAGCTATACGAGCCTGTGTGATTCTGTGTTATGTAGTTAGTATTTGAAGGTGCATCGTGAGTAAGTGACATATATTTGTTGATTCCCGTCTTGCGCTAAAATGTAGAATGATATTGCTGAATGTATCTGTGTATAAACTGTTTTTCTTGCAAGAGTATAAACCTTGGAATTTTAAGTTTTCGAATCCTTTCGGGGAGTCACGTAAAATTTTTAAAATGTCCTCCAAGGGAGGAAAAAGTTGATTTTCGTATGTTGACCTCAAGGCTGTAAGTTCTGAAAACTCGAATTATTGATAATTATTTTCTACTGTGTACTATAAGTTTTCAAAACACGAGTTTTGAACTCAAATGAGTTCTACAAAATATACTCAAGACGTGACCCTTGCTTTTAACTTTTCGGTTTTGAATGACAATTGCCTTTTGATGGTTGCTCATGATGTGTTGTAATTATGTGAATCGATGGCTTTGAGATTCGAATATTGTTGTTGTTTATTTGTGACCTTCGATTCCAGTAATGTCGTATATATGTTCGCAATCATGTTGCTAAAATAGAACCGTTAGCGCACGCTAAGTGTAAGGCTAGCGCGCGCTAATGCAGCATGGGTAGCGCACGCTAAATATGTGTTGTAGCGCGCGTTAGTCAGTCTGGACAGAGGCTAGGGAACTACATTTCTTTTAGCCATTAGGCCTAACCTTAGCAGTCAATCACCCGGGACTGTATTCGATGTGAGTAGTCAAGTAATGACAATTGTTTTGTATGAATGTGCGTTATGATTTTTTTTCGTTGCGCTAAGTGATAATTGATTGGGTTCGAAAAATTGATAAATCATGTCTGCTGCGAGTGTGTTCGAACACGCTTTTCTAAAACCTTCATAAGTTTGTGCAAGTGCGATTAGCCGACGGCTTCGTATGAACTTTGGAAATTGTTTGAAATTTGCGAGCCGGCCTAGGATTCTCAAATAAAACCTCGACGGTATTTGAAAGAGTTGTTTTAAAGTACCTTGAACATTTTGTAAAGTATTACCGTCGTTGATGTTTGTGAAGTGTTGGGAGAATTTTCTAAAATGATTTTAACGTTTTGTTGCACTTTCAAATAATTCGAGTGAATGATTTTCAAAAATCTTTCACACCATAAAAATATTTTATTTCAAAAACCAATGCGATTCTTATTTTCAAAAATATATAGTGAAAGATGAAAAATCTCACTCGATGTAAAGTTCAAACTCGGATTTGGAAATGTTAGAGTATGTAAGAATGATTTGATGATCTTGCATGGTTAACTTGTTAGTTGTCAACGGTGATGATGATACGTAGAGGCATGATGACTTCAAATGATTTCAAATGAGACGGTTAAAGTATGTTGTTTGCAAGTTTTGATGAAACAACCCGAAGTACCAAAAGTACTTTTAAAGTTTATTTTAAATAGCATACAAATCCAAGGATTTTCAAAAGATTTCCTTTAAAAGGATACCTAGTGGATTTTCTTTTCGAGTTGTTATTGGTTACCTTATGTGATATGTCGTGCTGAGTTGGTACTTTAGTATAATATTTTGCGAAGTTGTGCAATCGTATTGAGTGGGGATCCGCTTAGAATGCCGATGGGCAGAGGACACAGTCGTGACCACGATGCTAATGGCCATGAAGATCAGATGTGGACCAAGTGGGTATAGTCGGGAAGGTTGCTATTCCAGCACTTCGTTCTCGTTGTTTAGGTTTCGAGACAAAACCTCTTTTAAAGGTGATATGATGTAATACCCACATTTTTCTTTCTTTCTCTTCTGTTTCGTGCAACCGTAATGACTCGACTGTGTTCGTTGATGCTTCTGACCTGGTGTTGTTTCTCACCTTTGTCATTCGAGCGAGTTCTGATATTGTTCCAAATTGATTTATATATCGTTGTGACCTTTCCAAGTTCGGAAAATTAGTCTCGTTTTCGATCTTACAACCCTTGGGCGGTGGAATTCCGTATTTGTTCAGCGATTGGCTCGCGTTTTGATTGATGTACCGTTGGGTTGGTCAATCGTATTGATTTTCGTCCGTTGTGTTTTGTGATTGTTCGGATAATTGACTTGATTATATAATCCATTTGATGACGCTTGTCACTTGTTGGTATTATTATATCCCTAACGGCGACGTTGTGTTGGTCGTCGTGGAGCGTGTTTTCACACCGTGTATTCCGTTGCGTTGTTTGTAACGTTTCGCCGCTGGGCGTTAGTTACGCATTTCTTACGTATCTCGTTGAGTTTTCCTGGCGGGATACTGCTTCTCCCTACTTGTTTTAAGTTTCGGGACGAAACTTCTTTTAAGGAGGGTAGAATGTAATATCCACAATTTTCGATTTTCGGTAAATTTCTTTTTCGGCCGGAGTCCATTTTGATGAATCTCTCATGACTGTTTCGTCATTTCGAGAATGATTAATTCTGCACTTTTTGTCATCCGAGTTCGTTTCGGTGTCGTTTTGTTGAGTTCCAAGCTTTTTAGCGACTTTTCCGCACTTGAGTTCGATTCTTGCGAATCTCGTCTGAAACTGTTGTTTCGAGTTTCTCGTAAGTTCATTTAATGTTATTATTCATGTTGCGAGCTTTGGTTTGGTGTTTCGATCGCGTATCGTGATTTTCGGACCTTTTGGGCCATTTTCGTAATTTCCCAAAGTTTTGGGTAACTACTTCCTTTGTTGAATTCCGAGCCTTCGGGTGGTCGGAATTGTGTGTTCTCTTAGCTCTTAGATTCGTCTTTGAGAGTACGTCGTAACCGTACCATCGATTCGTATTCAGGTTCGGGTTTTGGGGTCGTTCGGCCGTCGGAGTTGGCCCCGCCGAGTCATGGCCGGCAATTGGGCCTGTGCCAAGATCGCCGAGTCACGGCCGGCAGGTTTCGGCAGCCTCCCGGCCGAGCAGCCGCACTGCGGCCGCGGACATGCCGGGCAGGCCGCAAAGACACTCGTGGCATTTTTCGCCAAACCGATCAGACGGTGCCGCGGCACACGCCGGCCGGCCGCGCACACCGCCGACCACCGGGAGCCATTTTTGGCCCCGTGCCGCGGCACACTCCCGCCGGGCCGCGGCACACTGTGCGGCCTATATATGGCCCCCGCAATGGGTTTTCGCCATTTTTCTCCTCCTTCTCCTTCTCTTCCGCCGAGGGTATGCTCATCATGGAGCCATGTTGTTTGACAACAAATCCTTGAAGTTCTTGAGGTCACAACATCAATCAATCATCCGTTATCGTCCTTTGATCCAAATAATCAAGGTAATCTTCCTTAGAACCCTAATTTCGTGAATTTGGGGTTTTTGCGTTTTGTCCGATTCGCTCGTATTATTGATTAATTCATGATGGGTATGATTAATCTTGGTAGTATTCTTGTGTTTAACATCATTTAATCCTTTGTTCTTCGTCGAATCAAGTATATTTCTTGATTTCTTTCGAATCGACTTTTAGGGATTTGTCCTCGATCTCGCTTTTCCATCCATTTTTGTCGATAAATTGTGGTTAAATGATGTTGTTAAACATATTCTATGGATTGTATATCCATATTTCGACTTAGAATTCGCTTTTTCGTGTTTTGTCGGGACGAATCGTGTTCTTGGCCGCTTGGGAAAACACTTGATCTTTCGTCATTCGTTCTTTGAATTCAGCGGCTTTGGGTCGTACTTTGGAATTTATTTTCGTTGTTATTGTTTTCGTCGTAGTTCATTGTTGCGGATTGTCGAACGGTGGAGTCGGTGAGATCGTAGTCGGTTCGTGCCAACCTACTTCGCCGATTCTCTCGTTGTGGTTATTCGAGGCAAGTATCCTGCCCATACATTACGTGTTTTGTGGATATTATGGTTGTTAATCGTCGATATGTGCTAAATAAATATTAATAACCATTTTTCAAAAGAATCGGAATATTTACCATCATGGTTTTTGTAAAGGTGACCCGTGTGTGTCGGGAATTAATGTGCTTAGTTGAATATGTGTGCTAGTGTTTAGTATAGAATCACCTTACTTTCTTGTGATGTCATTGCGTATGATTATGTCGTTGGTAAATGTAAAGTGTAATTCTTTTGTCAAATTATGTGCTTGGAGTCACGTGTTTATGGATGAATATGTGAGTTTGTGTGATATTAGTTGTGTCGCTCGGTCGTTGAAATCTTGTGCTTCCTTGTGAATCGTATCATTACTTGGTCGTGAGTATATGTTGGATGAACTGCCATTCTAGTAAGGTACCTCGACTATATATACCGTGATTGACCTTCGAGGCTTGTGGTTTGCAAATCGTGATTTTGAAACGTGTGTGTGTGTTGTTCCTTCCACTCCGGAGTGTCCGACGGGATGTCCGGGGTCGATACTAAGGGGTACGGCCACGAAGTGGACTTGGGTGCGTGTGTGGATGAACTTCCACCCGGAGTGTCCGACGGGATGTCCGGGGTCGATACTAAGGGGTATGGTCATGAAGTGGTTTCCCACCCGGAGTGTCCGACGGATGTCCGGGGTCGATACTAAGGGGTACGGCCGCGGGTTACCAGCCAGTGGTTTTTCATCTTGAGGATGACGATGTTTTCGTTAATTGTGATATTGTCCGGAGTATCACAATGCTTTGTGCTCGGGTTGAGAGACACCGTATATCGAGTCTTGGTGCTTGCTAGAATGGCATAAGAATAATGTGTTATGTGTAATGTGTCCTTGTAAGTGAATTGAAGTGGATGACCGGGTCGTGGACCTGTGTTTTGTGATCGAACGGTTGGGTCGTGGACCCCGTGTTTTGTTAAACGGATTTGTATTTTGGAAAATGAACTTTGGGGTGTGACCCTAAATGGCTTTCGAGGAATTAAGAACTTTTCAATTTCGATGTTTTCAAAACTCCCGAGATTTGGAGATATTTTCAAAATGCTTACTTGCTTCGTTTCGCTTTCAAGACTTGAACAATTTTTAACTAAATATATCTCGGGAAGTCATTCGTTATATTCTCGCAATCTGTTGTGTATGGCTCGTATTTGAACTTTATACTTGCACTAGCGAAACAAAGGAGTTTGCTAACCCCGAGTAATCGGGGTGGATATCTCAGATTGTGTCCGTGCACACGCAGGTTTTCGGGAGCAAGACAGGATCGGTACGAGGGATGATGAAAGACGAATGATACTAATCACACGAAGGCCAGTTTTGGGGTTCAGTTAGTCGGAGTCCATTGTATTGTATTTTCCGTTGTCTTATTGTTTGTGGTGGTAATTATTTTACCCTTGCGTGGGTATGAGTCTGGATGAGTTTATGTATTTTTATTTGTAAGTCTGTGTCGAAAGACCAAATCGGTCTATTGGTTCGTTATTTTGATTCGTCGGTATGTAATGTAATGTGTTGTTTTGATGTCTAGCCTGGTGGATCCTCGAGGAGAGGGTCTACGGCGTGTAATATTCCCGGTTCGATCTGGGGGTGTTACACTAGAAGGATCTAGAATCCCTACCATCTATGATATCTATTCTAATCAGTATTAGGTAAGGCACATCACGAGAATATAACTCCCGGCACATTCCCCCTGTGTCGAGCACTAATAAACAATGGTGCAGAAGATGTTGCTTTGGTAAAAAACTTTCCAAGCCAAAATAAACTCCGTGGAAATAATAAAGGCTTGATGAGGAAAAATATTATAACGCACCAACGTAACATGTCATGTATACTCCCCCTGATGTATACACAATGCCTCCCCCTGATGAGTACCTCAAATCATAGGAGTCGGATGCCAAGTTGCCCACACAACTATGTCAAGGAAAAACCCAATAGGAAAAATACCTCTTGGTCCAAGTTGAACAGAAGTACAACGCATCATTGTATGGATGTTCTCATTGGCCGCCTCGTTAAAGACCTTACCAAGTGAAAAAACCAATGGAAAAAATAAACCTTGGACTAAGAATGTAATATCCGCATTTTTTTCTTCTTTTTCCGATATTCCCGTTTTGGTGTATTTTTATTTTCGGTAGCTCGCTTGTAACCATGTCGACATTTTGAATCTATGTTATTCTTGGAGTTTCTCCATCTGGGATGACCTTGGTGATGTTTTGATATTATTCCGTTTTATGTCATGTATTATGGCATGGACGTTCGATTCTCGTGGAACTCGTTCGCTTTCGTAATTTCTTTGGGTTCACGAGTTCGTATAGTTGAGTTGTTCGTGTTGGGAGTTTCGGTTTGTTAATCCGACGTCAGACGCGGATTTTGAACGCTTGGGCCGCTTCGTACTTTCTCTAAGTTACGGGTGGTTTCCATCCCCGTCTGCTCCGAACCCTCGAGTAGTTGGAATCACGTTTCATTTTATATTTTTGTCATTGGCTTGAATCGCCAAGTATATCAGTTGGTAGCAGATACGTCTCGTTACTTCCCGATCATTTCCTCGTCGAGAAGTGATTCAGATTTCTGCTTGCTGTCTCAGGCGATGTTACGACCGTAAGCCGCATTGTTACGGCCGTAATGCTCGAGAGTTACGGCCGTAAGTTTCCCTTATACGGCCGTAATATGAGTTCGTTTTCTGCACTTGATTCCAGTGGGGGGGTTACGGGCGTAACACGCTAGAGTTACGGCCGTAAGTATTGATACGGCCGTAATGGTGTCTTGATACGGCCGTAAGTGTCGTTCGTAAATTTGGCCCAGTTTCATTCCTGGGAACAGTTACGGCCGTAAGGCAGGAGAGTTACGGCCGTAATGTTCCTATGTTACGGCCGTATGTTATGGATGTTAGGGCCGTAATACCGGCCAGTATATAAACTGGAAGCAACCGTGTTTTTTCTCATTTCTCACCTCTCTCACTTCTCTTCGCGACGGGAATGACTTGTGGAGCTAGGTTTCGCCCGATTTTCGCCCAAACACCATTTTAGAAGTATATTCAAGCTTCATATCATCAACCTATCGCTAATCATTCATTGTTCATTGTCAAATCAAGGTAAAATCTCTTAGAACCCTACTTTTGGATAATTTGGGGGTTTTGGTATTTTCTTCCGATTCGTTCCGTTTTGTTGGTGGATTCATGATGAATATGATTAGTCTTGTTGATATCATTAGTTTTCCTACGGATTCATGGTATATTTTCATAGCTTTGCGAAATCGAGGGGGTTTGGTTGTGGTCCGCCCTCGTTGTTATTTTTATTCGATTATACATGAATCGTAGGCGGGTTTCCGGGTGTATTCCATTTCCATAATCGTTTATAAGTGGTTGTGATTGTACTATTCGAATCGTTAGGTTCATTTTCGTCGGTTCCTCGCGGCCGTGCTTGATTCTTCCGTTCCGTTCGTGTCATCGTCTATTTAATCGAGGCAAGTATCCTTATGAACTTACAATCTTGACATAGTAGTATTGTATGAGAAATGGTGTGTGTGTGTGTATGCTCACTACGGGTTAGATCCGACGGGGTCTCAGTAGGGGTCCACAGAGACGTGGATCGACGAGCTTGCTTTTAACCACTACGGGTTAGATCCGACGGGGTCTCGGTAGGGGTCCACAGAGACGTGGATCGACGGTTAATTGTGGTGCATTTTACAAATGTGATTTGATATTGGCATTTCCGGAAATGAGTGCTTTGGAACTATGTTTTCTTGATTGCATGCATTTACTATATGTATGAGATGTAAGTGGTTCATTAGGTTACTTGTACTAGCGTAATTGCTAACCCCTTTGGGGACCCGTTTTGGGGAAATTCGTTTTATGAATTTCAGGTCAGGTTCATCGAGACGAGCGGGCGCTGGACCAGTACGCGGATGATGGTCGTGCATGATGATTGTGCACGAGTGGTGTCTTATTGCTTTCTATCTTTTTACCTTTTGTGGTCTTTGAACTAATAGAAGTACTCGAGTACTTAAGAACTTTTACTCGTCGGGATTGTATTGTTGATTATTATGTTTGTGTCGGATTATGGTGTTATGTTATACCGGTTGAACCGGGTGGATTATTTTGTTGGGCGTCTTTATGACGAGGTATTTTTCTGTTGTTTCTATGAGTCGATGAGTATGATGCTTGTTCAGCCTGGTGGGTCCTATATAGGGATTCACGGCACTGTAATATACCTCGGATATCCTGGGGGTGTTACAGAAAATGGTATCGGAGCGCTAGGTTTATGGATACCTAGGCTTGTCGGTTTATTGGGTCTTGTTGTATTTTGTTTTGCACATTATCATCACGCTGCCATGATTCCGGTACTACCAGTGCCCGTAAGTTTTCCTTCCTCTGTTCCTTATACTCTTGTATCGTACCTTTGATTCTCGAATTGTGATTGTTCTTTTCTTGTACTTACCATCGTATGGCTTTTGCTACTTATTTAACTCCAGTATGGATGCTGGAAGAGGTCGTGGTCGTGGACGCGGCCGGGGACGTGGGGCAGCCGGTGGGGCGGCCACGTCGCAGTCTTCGGGAGCCGGGCAGCATCGCGACCGCGCCATGCTTCCTCTCAGAGCGCGCCGACCTTGGTATGGCGGCCGCAGGCAAAGAAATGGTGAATCAAATGGCGGCGATAGCTCAAAGTGTTCGTAACCCGGATCCGGCCCACGCTAATCGGGCGAGCAGATCGGGCCGCTTCAGGATGTCATCAAGATGCATCCTCCTCAGTTCTCGGGAGCTTCGGACCCGATCGGCTGGGAGGGGTGGATCAAGGAGATATCTAAGGTCTTCACTGCTACTAACTGTCCCGAGGACCGTAAGGTCCCTATTGCCCAGTACTTTCTCACGGGGGACGCTACGGATTGGTGGGAGGCCGTTGGGCCCAAAGACCATGTTGCTTCGTGGGCCGAGTTTCAGGAATTGATGGAGGCCGAATATTGCCCGTGGCCGGTCAGACAGGCTCGAGTACATGCTTTCTATGATGCTCAACCACGAGATATCCCCGTATCTCAAGCTATTGCTGATTTTAACAAGGAGTTGGGTTATGTGAAGACCCAAGTTGTCGAGGAGAGCGACAAAATTTTCCATTTTTCCAGACGGATGAAGTTGTCGATTCGGGACTATATGTCGGGGCTCGTATGCACTACCTTGAAAGATTACCAGAGCAGGGCCCTTGCTTACGATATGTCTGTGACGGCAAGTGAGGCGGCCCGCGAGAGTAAGAAACATAAGTCTGCTGGGAACTTTTCGGGCCACAAGGGTGGGGGTCAGCAGAGATCCCAATCTACTAACTTCCCCGCCGGCGGTGGTCCAGCTCGTTCCGCTGGGGGTCCTCGTGGCACTACCATTGCTCCTTTCCGTGATGTGAAGTGTTTCAATTGTGGTCGTACAGGACACATCAGTCGTACTTGTTTGAGCCCTTTGCTGACGTGTAATCAGTGTGGCCAACCGGGCCACAAGGCTGCTTTCTGTGCTGAGAGGGAGAGAATTCTTGGTGCCCGGGTTTCCATTCCAGCGCCTAGAGAACCAAGTGTGAATCAGGGATCGTTTGCTCCTCAATCTCCGCCGAGTGCTAGTCGGGGGACGGGGTCAGCCCTCTAAGGGGGGAGCCTCCAGTGTCGGCTCAGCCCACCCGCGTGTCTATGAGATGCGGAGAGCCGATGACCCAGCGGCTACCGTGGCGACAGGTACCATTTATATTCTTTCTCATATTGTCAGTGTGCTTTTCGATTCAGGTGCTACGCATTCGTTCATATCTTTGGATTGTGTGCGCCGTTTGAGTCTCGACTGTTTGATGCCTTGTGAACCCTTCATCGTTAAGCTTCCTAGCGGTGATAGGATCGTTGGTGATCAGGAGGTTCGAGACTGCCTGCACTTTATTTGTGAGAGGACTTGGCCCTCTAATCTTATTGTTGTGAGTATCGAGGGTGAGGATTTGATTCTTGGGGATGATTGGCTCGAGCGGCATGGTGCGATCATGAACTACCGCACGAGAATCATCACTATGTTAGCCGAGGACGGCAGATCGAGCACTCTTTCGCTGGGCGAAAGAGGGGAAACCGTAAATTGCTATTAACGCCTTGAAGGCGATGAGACTCCTGCGAAAGGGGTGTACTGGCTATTGGTGCTACGCCTTGCAGGCAGAGAGTGGTGGAGTCGAGCTTTCGTCGATTCCAATCGTTAGCGAGTTTCCTGATGTATTTCCTGACAAGTTACCGGGATTGCCACCGGACCGTGAGGTTGAGTTTGCTATAGAGTTAGAGCCGGGCGCGGCTCCGATTTCTAAGGCGCCGTATCGCATGGCACCTTCAGAGATGTCAGAGTTGAAGAAGCAGTTGAGCGAGCTTCTTGAGTCGGGATATGTTCGACCGAGTGCCTCACCTTGGGGCGCACCGGTCCTGTTTGTGCGGAAGAAGGATGGTTCTCTACGCTTGTGTATCGACTATCGCGAATTAAACAAGGTAACCATCAAGAACAAGTATCCTTTGCCGAGAATTGACGACTTGTTTGACCAGTTGCAGGGAACTACGGTATTCTCGAAGATTGATTTGAAATTGGGGTACTATCAGCTCCGGGTGAGGGAGTCCGATGTGCCGAAAACAGCTTTTCGGACGAGATACGGACATTATGAGTTTGTAGTTATGCCTTTCGGGTTAACTAACGCGCCGGCGGTGTTCATGCAGTTGATGAACAAAGTCTTTATCGAGTATTTGGATAAGTGTGTCGTCGTTTTCATTGACGATATTCTTATTTATTCGAGGAACGAGGAAGAGCATGCCCATCATTTGCGAGTAGTATTAGACATCTTGAGGACCGAGCAACTCTATGCGAAGTTCTCGAAATGTGAGTTATGGCTGAAGGAAGTGATGTTTCTAGGTCACGTGATTTCAGCCGAGGGGGTTCGTGTGGATCCACAGAAGATAGGGGCAGTATTGGATTGGGCACCGCCCAAGAATGTGAAGGAGATCCGTAGTTTCTTGGGTTTGGCTAGCTACTACCGTAGGTTCATCGAGGGTTTCTCGAAACTAGCTCGGCCACTTACACAGTTGCTCCAGAAGTCCGAGAAGTTAGTCTGGAATGACGAGAGGCAGTCGAGTTTTGAGGAGCTAAAGAGGCGTTTGACTTCAGCCCCGGTTTTAGCGTTGCCATGCGGTAACAAGGGTTTTGCTGTTTACAGTGATGCTTCGGGTCAGGGTCTTGGGTGTGTATTGATGCAGCACGGCAAGACCATTGCGTATGCGTCGAGACAGTTGAGGCCGTATGAGCTTAACTACCCTACTCACGATTTGGAGTTAGCGGCAGTTGTTTTTGCACTCAATATTTGGCGTCACTATCTTTTCGGCTCTGCATGTCAGATTTTTACCGATCATAAAAGCCTGAAATACATATTTACTCAGCGAGAGTTGAATATGAGGCAGAGGAGGTGGTTAGAGCTGATTAAGGATTATGACCTCGAAATCCTTTATCATCCGGGCAAGGCGAACGTCGTGGCCGACGCCTTGAGTCGGAAACCGGTTGCGTTGCGAACGCTTGAGATCTTTACGTCTCAGTCTGAGCTTCGGCGGGCTTTGATCGAGTTAGATGTTGAGGTTTTGTTGCCGGGAGCTATCGGGCAACTTTGTGCTTTAGAGATTTCGTCGTCTTTAATCGATGAAATTAAGCTGAAACAGTTAGAGGATCCGATGATTACTCAAATCCGAGAGAACGTTCTTAAAGGGAAGTCTCCTGGGTTTGTGATTCATGAGGATGGTGTTTTGAGATTTCAGAGTCGGCTTTGTGTACCGAACGACTCGGAGTTGAGGCAGAGTATTTTGCGTGAGGCCCATGCTACACCTTACTCCGTTCATCCTGGTTCGAGTAAGATGTACAAAGACCTGAGGGGGAATTTCTGGTGGAATAATATGAAGGAGGAGGTCGCACAGTTTGTAGCGAGATGTTTGACTTGTCAGCAGGTCAAAATCGAGCATCAGCGACCGGCCGGGTTATTACAGTCACTTCCTGTTCCGGAATGGAAATGGGAAGATATATCGATGGACTTCATTACGAGTCTGCCGAGATCGAGATCGGGCATGAACATGGTATGGGTGATTGTTGATCGTTTGACCAAGTCGGCACATTTTCTGGGCATCAAGGACACTTGGGGCCCGGAGAAGTTAGCTCGTGTGTTTATCGCTCAGATTGTGAGGCTTCACCAGACTCAAGTCTATCGCTTCGGATCGTGATGGCCGCTTTGTATCGCACTTTGGCAAAGCGGTGCATAAGGCGTTGGGTACTGCTTTCGTTTGAGTACCTCTTTTCATCCCCACCGATGGATACCAACGCACTATCCAGACGTTCGAGGATATGATGCGTACTTGTGCTCTCGATTGGAGCAATAACTGGGAGGAGCATTTGCCATTGATCGAATTCACGTACAACAATAGTTGGCACGCGTCGATTCAGATGGCACCGTATGAGGCGCTTTATGGGCGGCGATGTCGATCACCGATTTGTTGGGATGAGGCGTCCGATTTGATCGGGACCGAGCCGGATGTCGTTTTAGAGACGAGGCGGAAGATAGAATTAATTCGGGAACGAATGTTGACTGCCCAGAGTCGACAGAAGTCATATGCCGATGTCCGTCGTCGACCTTTGGAATTCGAGGTGGGAGACCACGTTTTACTAAAAGTGTCGCCGACGAGAGGTGTTTTCCGTTTCGAGAAAAAGGGAAAGTTGAGTCCGAGATTTATCGGGCCCTTCGAGATTCTCGAGCGAGTCGGTGGGCTAGCATACCGTTTGGCGTTACCTCCGGCTTTGAGTCATGTGCATAGCGTTTTTCATGTTTCCCAGCTGAGGAAATATGTCCCGGATCCTAGTCACGTCATCGATTATGGGGAGATTGATGTCGCCGAGGATGTTACTTTTGAAGAACGTCCTTTGAAGATCTTGGAGCGTCGTGAGAAACGACTGAGGCATAAGACCATACCTTTGGTCAAGGTGCAGTGGTCGAGGCACGGTGTCGAGGAGGCAACTTGGGAAACCGAGGATAGCATGCGTGCTAGGTACCCCGAGTTGTTTGTTTCTTAAGTTTCGGGACGAAAATTATTTTTAGAGGGGTAGATTGTAATATCCACATTTTTTTCTTCTTTTTCCGATATTCCCGTTTTGGTGTATTTTTATTTTCGGTAGCTCGCTTGTAACCATGTCGACATTTTGAATCTATGTTATTCTTGGAGTTTCTCCATCTGGGATGACCTTGGTGATGTTTTGATATTATTCCGTTTTATGTCATGTATTATGGCATGGATGTTCGATTCTCGTGGAACTCGTTCGCTTTCGTAATTTCTTTGGGTTCACGAGTTCGTATAGTTGAGTTGTTCGTGTTGGGAGTTTCGGTTTGTTAATCCGACGTCAGACGCGGATTTTGAACGCTTGGGCCGCTTCGTAATTTCTCTAAGTTATGGGGTGGTTTCCATCCCTGTCTGTTCCGAACCCTCGAGTAGTTGGAATCACGTTTCATTTTATATCTTTTGTCGTTGGCTTGAATCTGTCGGAAGTATATCAGTTGGTAGCAGATACGTCTCGTTACTTCCCGATCATTTCCTCGTCGAGAAGTGATTCAGATTTCTGCTTGCTGTCTCAGGCGATGTTACGACCGTAAGCCGCATTGTTACGGCCGTAATGCTCGAGAGTTACGGCCGTAAGTTTCCCTTATACAGCCGTAATATGAGTTCGTTTTCTGCACTTGATTCCAGTGGGGGGGTTACGGGCGTAACACGCTAGAGTTACGGCCGTAAGTATTGATACGGCCGTAATGGTGTCTTGATACGGCCGTAAGTGTCGTCAGAATTTGGCCTGGCCATTCCTGGGAACAGTTACGGCCGTAAGGCAGGAGAGTTACGGCCGTAATGTTCCTATGTTACGGCCGTATGTTATGGATGTTACGGCCGTAATACCGGCCAGTATATAAACTGGAAGCAACCGTGTTTTTTCTCATTTCTCACCTCTCTCACTTCTCTTCGCGACGGGAACGACTTGGGGAGCTAGGTTTCGCCCGATTTTCTCCCAAACACCATTGTAGAAGTATATTCAAGCTTCATATCATCAACCTATCGCTAATCATTCATTGTTCATCGTCAAATCAAGGTAAAATCTCTTAGAACCCTACTTTTGGATAATTTGGGGGTTTTGGGATTTTCTTCCGATTCGTTCCGTTTTGTTGGTGGATTCATGATGAATATGATTAGTCTTGTTGATATCATTAGTTTTCCTACGGATTCATGGTATATTTTCATAGCTTTGCGAAATCGAGGGGGTTTGGTTGTGGTCCGCCCTCGTTGTTATTTTTATTCGATTATACATGAATCGTAGGCGGGTTTCCGGGTGTATTCCATTTTCATAATCGTTTAGAAGTGGTTGTGATTGTGCTATTCGAATCGTTAGGTTCATTTTCGTCGGTTCCTCGTGGCCGTGCTTGATTCTTCCGTTCCGTTCGTGTCATCGTCTATTTAATCGAGGCAAGTATCCTTATGAACTTACAATCTTGACATAGTAGTATTGTATGAGAAATGGTGTGTGTGTGTATGCTCACTACGGGTTAGATCCGACTGTAATACCCGGTTGTAATTCATTCATTTTCATTCAGTAATTATCAGTCTGTAATTGTCACTCAGTGTATTTTCACTCGATTATGATCATTCATCAATCATGTTCATTCACCGTGTTCACCGTTCGGAAAAACTTCGAGTGGTGTATCGTTATTGTTCATTGTTTCAACTTTCCTCATATGAGTTAGACTTTGTTAGATCACCATTAATTTTTGGTAACTCCAAAAATTTTAAATCTTTGCAATATTATAGAGCATCGAGTTAGTTTTCCAATGGTTCAAACGGTGAGTCAATCGGAGTCCGGACGAGAGAGTTATGGTCGTTTTAGCTCAACCGCTCATTTTTCAGTTAGTGGCCGATCACTGCCGAACGAACTCGGCCGTGTCGTCCGACACGGCCCGTGCCGTACTCGTCCGGAAAATGCCGAAGTGTTTGCCTCAGGACCCGACCGTGTCGTCTGGCACGGCCGAGTCGAACTCTTCCGGTTAAGCTGAACGATCGCCGACACGCCCGATCGTGTCCTGTGACACGGCCGAGTCATGCCGAAGTCGCCGCTTGACGGGTCATCGTCGGAAGGCCCTTCGCGCCGCGACCGTGTCAAGCAGACACGGTCGAGTCCCCGCCGCCACCGTCGGCCAGATGTGCGACACGACCGTGCCGATCGGCACGGGCCGTGTCCGGCAGCACCAACTCCTTAAATTCATTTTTTTCAGCATTTCAGCCATTTTTCTCCCTTTTCATCACCTTCAACCGAGAGAGAAAGCTTGAGGGAAGGTTTTTCCTTCACAAATCATTTGGGTGTTTGATTTTCTTCATCTCCTTTCGATCGTGAAGCCTTGGATAATCAATTTAACGCGTGTTCTTGGATTAAAGTACTTGGATCTTCAAAGGTAATATTCTTCAACACCTCGATTTCGATTCTATGTTGAGATATGATGTTTTGGACGTTATAATCATGTTATATGAAGGGACATGTATATGATTATGAGTTTATATAAGGATTCATTGGATTATTGAGGGATTATTCAAGAACACTTTGAATATCGAGTTGAAATTGGGGTTTTCGATTAATTGTCGTTATAATCACGTTTTCGGATATTCATTTTGGATTATTGATAGTATTCATGGGGTTTTGTGGGTTTGAATCATTCATTGGAAGTTGGTTTCGGATGTAATTGAGTTTTGGTTGTAAACAATTGAGATTGTTTACAACGCGCTTGTTTTAATGCCCCAATGAGTTTCGGGTATTGTTGTATCGACTTTTGAGTTGGTTGTGATCATGCTTGATTCGTATTAAGAGAATTGTTGGTATTTATGTTGTTCAAGGTTGTTCGAGCGCCGATAATTTCATTAAGGACGTTGATCGTGGAAGTACCTTCTCGCCTTCGCTTTGAGGCAAGTTTTATACTTGTACTAGTCAATGAGATTAATGTCATCATATATGTGTATAAATGTGTTGTATCATTCCGAGACTTAGTCTCTTCATGAATTCATTGATATTAAGAGATCGCTCGACACGATACCTTTCGGCAATTTTGCCAAATATTTATTGTTATTCCTTTTTCGATTGTCATTAAAACCGTATACGCCGATTAAAGGCATCGGCTTATTCATTTCTCACCTTCGCCGGTGAATCGATTAAAGGTACCGAGGTATCATATCATTGTTATCGAATTGCCGCTCGCAGCAAATCGAAATGTTCAATCATTCACTATATTATTGTATCGATTGACCGCTCTAAGGCAATCGAGGTATTCAATCATTCATCATATCGCTCATATCGATTAGCCATTATAAGGAAATCAAGCGCTCAAGCATTCATGGAATCATCCACGCATCATTGTCATCGGTTAGCCGCTTCTAAGGCAATCGAGGTGTTGAGTTGGGACTGCCGAGGATGGTGCCGCCGACTCAAGACAAAGATACCATCCCTAATTGTGATACGGCTTTCATGCCGTGGCTTCGCCCTAATTGTGATACGGCCGATGCCATGGCTTCGCCCTAATTGTGATACTACCGATGCCGTGGCTTCGCCCTAATTGTGATACTACCGATGCCGTGGCTTCGCCCTAATTGTGATACGGCTTCGCCGTGGCTTCGCCCTAATTGTGATACGGCTTCATGCCGTGGCTTCGCCCTAATTGTGATACGGCTTCATGCGTGGCCCGGCCCTAATTGTGATACGACTTCGTGCCGTGGCTTCGCCCTAATCAATAACATGCGGGTCATTTTGGCTTCATGTGATTGTGATAATTTGACAATTTGGCCGAGTGGCTTTCAAGCCTTTATTATTGTCCTGTAATTTCATTGAGCCTTCGGGCATTGTGATTCATAATTAATTCATTGGTTTGGTTCATGTCGTAATTCATTGTGGTATTCGTGATTATGATTCGCGTTGGGCACTTATATTCTACCTCGTCAACAGTATTAATAGTATGCCGTGGGCATAGTATTTCGCGAATGCTCGATTCTTACCTTGGTTTGTGAGCATCTCGTATTATTATTATCATTGTACTGCTTCATTCTCGCTTTGATACATATCATGTTATACATGTATTTGATGTTCATTATCTGGATGATCGACCCGTGGGGGCGGAACATGTTTTCATGTTTTAGGTGCTTTAGAAGAGAGTTGAGACACAGGGGCATGACGATGGCGACGAGGCATTCGAGCGATACTAGTCCGAGTTGTTCTTTGTTGGTCAGTCAGTTGGAGTGTACTCCAGTCTTGTCAGTTGTTGTCGTGTTGTATTACCCGAACAGATGTTCGTGGATGCCGCCAGATTTCATTTTGGCCATGTAGGCCACTTTTGTCGTTGAAATTCCTTATCGGAATATTGTGTCGGATATCATGGTAGGGACTATGATTTTCCCTTGTTGTTTAATTTAATGTATTTTAGTCTTGTTCGCCTGGTGGATCTCCTGGCGTGGGGTCCACGGCACTGTAATAACCCAATAGGATTTGGGGGTGTTACACCGACAGGGTCTCGGTAGGGGTCCACAGAGACGTGGATCGACGAGCTTGCTTTTAACCACTACGGGTTAGATCCGACGGGGTCTCGGTAGGGGTCCACAGAGACGTGGATCGACGGTTAATTGTGGTGCATTTTACAAATGTGATTTGATATTGGCATTTCCGGAAATGAGTGCTTTGGAACTATGTTTTCTTGATTGCATGCATTTACTATATGTATGAGATGTAAGTTGTTCATTAGGTTACTTGTACTAGCGTAATTGCTAACCCCTTTGGGGACCCGTTTTGGGGAAATTCGTTTTATGAATTTCAGGTCATGTTCATCGAGACGAGCGGGCGCTGGACCAATACGCGGATGATGGTCGTGCGTGATGATTGTGCACGAGTGGTGTCTTATTGCTTTCTATCTTTTTACCTTTTGTGGTCTTTGAACTAATAGAAGTACTCGAGTACTTAAGAACTTTTACTCGTCGGGATTGTATTGTTGATTATTATGTTTGTGTCGGATTATGGTGTTATGTTATACTGGTTGAACCGGGTGGATTATTTTGTTGGGCGTCTTTATGACGAGGTATTTTTCTGTTGTTTCTGTGAGTCGATGAGTATGATGCTTGTTCAGCCTGGTGGGTCCTATATAGGGATTCACGGCACTGTAATATACCTCGGATATCCTGGGGGTGTTACAAAGAACAAAATGAGCGTGACACACCCAAAGTGCAAGAATCGCTAAAGACTTATCAAAAAATAAAGTTTTTCAAAGTATTGACCTTCTGCCCTAAATCAGTCATAACATCTCCGATTCAATAGGTATCAACGTAACTGTAGGAACTTCAGAAAACTTTACACTCATAGCTTTTCGTTCACATACAATATGTAACCTAGATCGACCTGAGCAGATCACACAGCTCTACCAAAGTTGACTCAGCAAATTACCGGATATATCCATCCTACTTTGCAACAATATTCATATGTCACTCAACATGATGGATGTGATCAAATGATTGGTTTTTTAGGAAAGTAGAAATATATAGCTTTCAAATGGTACTCATTTCACCATTTTTCAATAAGTGAGCTACCTTGTAGGTTATATGGGAATTAGACTAATACAATCTGGGCAAGTTGGGGTATTGGTTTTCAGGTGTCCTTTTATCGAGATAAAGAAAGCTTCAAGCTTCTTATCATAGACATTGTGTGAGTGCATCCTAGGCCATAATCACGGTAGCTTTATCGGATTATTACGAATGAGTTCATGGTGTCAAATATGAGTACATAATACCATACTTTGTTGGAGAGAACTTTTCTTAATACTGCATCATCACTTAAGTGAGCCAAGTCTTATTATAATTTCCATTAGTCATTGGAAATCATATAGACATTACTTTATCATCTCTTAGGGAAACCGTCCCTTAGGTTGTCTTAAAC
Source organism: Orobanche coerulescens (assembly GCA_033398695.1). NCBI lineage: Eukaryota > Viridiplantae > Streptophyta > Magnoliopsida > Lamiales > Orobanchaceae > Orobanche > Orobanche coerulescens. The sequence continues at coordinate 114,453,283 of CM065807.1, read as the reverse complement.
CGATTCGATGTATGCACATCATCAAGTGTCCCCTATGGGTGCGATATTCGGTATATGCACTATTGTGCGAAAGCGTTTTTAAAGGTGCGGAAAATAAATCGACACAGGATTTATATAGGTTCGGCCAAATGTGCCTACGTCCTCTCTCCTTATCTTTTTCTATAGGCTAAAGATCAACCTCTGCACCTCTCTTCTATCGGTCGAGGGATTACCGTTACAATCTCGTCTTCTATCACTCCGAGATAAACCGGACAATTACTTGTCTTTTTGTCGGTCCAAGTTAAACCGTTTTCCTTTTCTATAGGACAAGGAATAAACCTATTTAGCTTTTTATGGATACTAGACAAACCTCACTCGGATATATATTGCGATTCTAACAATGTCGGATCCTTGATCCTAATAACACCAAATCGAATCTTATCCTTTCTTTTACCTCTCGTGTATGAGTTATCGTGTGTAACACTCATACTCTCATCAATATAAGCTCAAATACAACAACGATAGAATGTATAACAATATCAGATCAATGTCTCGATTGCTTGAAGTTGTTGTAGGATGAATACCATTAGAAGTGGTATTTATAGGATCCGAAGCCTTAACTAGCCGTTAGCAATATTTGCCTTCCTTACGTACGTTATCAGCAAACCTTTACGTACGTTAAGCATTTATGTACATTAACTCAAATCTTTTACGTACGTTGTGCATAGTGCAAATCACTCCAGTATCTCCTGTCTTCTGTGTTACGTACGTTATCATATCTCCCATTACGTACGTTAACAATAGTCAAAATATCCGTTGGTGTGATGATGTAAGCCATGACGTCACAATGGTCACATAGTTTGAATTCTGATTCAAACTCTTCATTACGTACGTTAACCATAGAGGGTTACATACGTTAAGCTTGCTACATTACGTACGTTATGCTACATGCATTGCGTACGTTATCCATGTTATTTCCAGCTTTTTGCATCTTTGAATTCTTCGTTGTTTTGTTTACCTTCCTTGTTGTTTTTCTTTGTTCAACAACTAATCATCAAAACTCGATTAATGAATATTTGGAATATAATATTCCAAGAATCTCCCCCTTTTTGATGATTACAAAACAACACCTTGAATGGGATAAACGTGTAAAATATAAAATATATATATATTTTACGAATCAAAGTTTTCGGCTTTGTTCGTTTCGTTAGTTTCTTCTCCAATCTTTTCATTTTCTCCTTTTCAACTTCTTATCATTTTTCAACTTCTTCGATTCTTTTCGGTTTTTATCCTCCCTATATCATTCTTTTTTTTTATCTCATTCAACTATTCTCTCCCCCTTTTTGTTATCAGCAAAAAGTGTGAATAAAATATAAATAACGATCGATAGTAAAATGTATGCAAAAATGTATGCAAAAATGGGTAATCTCCCCCTGACAAAAATCTCTCCCTTTTTGAAAAAATATAATACTCCCCCTGAGTAAAATACTACTTGATAAAAAATTGTTGAAAATTAATTTTTGGGGATCCAACCGAAAGTCGGTCGTCTTTCATTTATGTAGATGATGTTCGGAATAGTGGTTCCTTTAGAAATCCAAATCTTTTTAATTTTAATCGTCCGACGTGGGCTTTTACAATTTGAAATATGATGCCCAATTTTTAAACATCTGTCGTATTTTCAAATTTACGGATTCGGTTTTAAAATTTGGTTTGAATCCCAACCCATATTTATTCAAAGTATATTTTTGAACCGATAATATTTGTTCAATTTTTAGTTTCCACATGAAAATTTCTTTGTTAAACCTTTAAGTTCGTCTTGAACTTTCAAAAGATCATTCTTTAAAATATTTTCATTTTCAAGGCATTGAGAATGATCGGTCTCGATAAATTTTCCTTTTTCAAGAATTTTGGACATTTCAATTTCCAATAGTTTATTTTTAGCTTGGAAGGATTTTATTTCGGATAAAACATTTTGAAAATCGGTATGCAATAACTCGAATGCTTCAAAAAGTTTATCGTAAGAATTACTTACTTGGCTTTCGACGTCACTATCGTCGAAAGAACTTCGGGCCATGAGAGCGAGATTATTTTGATTGAAATTATCTTATTCGTCTTCATCGCTCCATGTTGCAACGAGAACTTCCTTCTTAGGATTTGCTCGGAAATTTTTCGCGAAGTGGTCTGGTTTACCACAAATTCGACAATTATTGTCGAATTTCTTAGATTCGCCCATCTTGATGTCTTTCTTTCTCCGGTTTAATAAGTTTTGAAACTTATTAATATTCTTGGCATAATATGCCGATTCTTCATCACTTTCATCCACCGGGATTTCTTCTTTGCGCGATATCTTAGCTTTTAAAGCTATTGATTTTTCCTTCGATTACGGCTTTGTATTTCGAGATTTAAGGACTATCTCATAATTGATTAGCGATCCGACAAGGGCGCTAAAATTAAGATTATTGAGATCTTTCGATTCCATAATTGCTGTCACCGTTCTGTCCCATTCCCGAGGTAGTGATCGTAGGATCTTCTTTATTTTTTCACTACTCGAAAGGGGTTTCCTATAACAAGCTAATCCATTTGTAATGACCTAAAATCGGTCGATCATGATAGTAATAGATTCTTCGTCTTTCATTTGGAATAGCTCGTAGTCATGGATAAGAATATTGATCTTCGTCTCCTTGACTTGATTTGTGCCTTCGTGTGTGATTTCTAACATCTTTCAAATCTCTTTGGCATTATCACAAGAAGATATCTGGTTGTGTTCTTCCGGATTCAAAGCACAATATAATAATTCGGTAGCTTTGCAATTATAGTGATCATTTTTCCAATCGGAATCATCGTACTCTTCAAAACTTTTAAGCGTACCATCGGATTTGATTGGAATTTTTGGACCAAGACAGATCACTTTCCACAATTCAATGTCGTAAGCTCGAATGAATATCGACATCTTGTTCTTCCAAGTCATGAAGTATGATCCATCGAAGAATGGTGGTCGGTTCAAGGCAAGACCTTCGACCGGGGCAAATTAAAACGCTATTTGGATCGTCTTCTCCTCGGATGTTAAGCCGCTTCTAGGAGGTACCGCTTCGATACCAATTGTTGCCATATTCGGTATACGCGCTATTGTGCGGAAGCGTATTTAAAGGTGCGGAAAATAAAGGTGCCATATTCGGTATACTCTTATGATGGCGGCGTTTGTTATTTGGGAAAGTTTTTCATCTCGGAGCAGGTGTCGATCATATTTATCAGCAACCTCTCAAATTATCTATTAAGAATTTTATTTGAGTTCGACTTCTTTCACTTTTAATTTTCTTAGATTCAGCCCTTTGTCACTTCGATTCGATAACAAAAAAAATTATTTTTAATTTTCTTGTATCAAGTTGAATTAGAAAAAGAAAAAAACTCTCAAACTACAGTCATTCAATTTTTTTGATATTTAATTATTTTCTCTCTTCCATGTCACCAATACTCTTACACGTGACTTTTCCAAAAAAAAAAAAGAATATTATATAAACTTTAATAAAATAAAGTTACATAAACTTAACTTGCATCAAAAAATTACATAAACTTAAGTTGCATCAAATAAAATTACATAAATTTAAATTGCATCAAAGAAGATTACATAAATTTAAATTGCATAAAATAAGGCACTGCGGATATAACTCAGCCATCAGATGACGTTTCAAGACTTCTTCCTCGGGAGATAAGTGATTTTTGTTCATCAATGTAGTAAGCATAATTATATCCATCTTTATTGATATTGTGTCAACTTATTTTGTGTAACGCCCCGACTTTCTAGGGGTAATTATAGGGGAAAATAATAAAAAGGTGAATTTTGACGAAAAATAAATTCTTTTGAGAATATTAGAATTCTCGCCTATAAAGTCGAGTTGCTACACTGACTAAAATAAATCCCCATTAATTAACGCAACAACATGTCATAATTAAAAGGGTCATAATTGCGGCGGAAGAAAATTTAAAATTTATTATTACTAATCAAGAGTTTCCCCAAATAAATAGTTCAAAGCATAAGACATAACAAGAAAAATATCGTTTAATAAAAATATCATCATATGCCCTCTCGGCTCGCTCATTCGTCCATCCGGCTCGGCTTAATCTGCGTGATCAATATAGGTGGGGGTGAACTTCCTTCAGCTCGTGTAAATCACACATATCACAATATTATACTAATTCATGGAAAGCAATTTAATGATTATTCTATCAATAATATTTTCCTCAACATGAATACATACACACAATATCACATATAACATGAATCTAGCACGCATATGAATATTGAGGTTCTGCAGGCGTCACCACACAACAAATATCTTAAGATAGCCTCTTTACACGTACACAGGTGAGTGTGATTTATAACATGTATCCTCAATTTAAAACATACATAGAATATCACATAGCAGTCCAAGTAAAGCAATTAAAGTGATAATGAAAATTCTCACCTGAATAAAATGATGTTGCTTGAACTTGAATATGAAGATGCTTGACTCAAAGTCCTAAGCCCGTAATTCCTTATTAATATCTACATATAATAATAATAATTATATTTTATTATTATATAATAACTGAAAATAAAATAAAGCGCATGGATTTGAAAAAGAAAAAAACTCTCAAACTACAATCATTCCATTTTTTAATATTTAATTATTTTCTCTCTTCCACATCACCAATACTCTTACACGTGACTTTTGCCACAAAAACTAATATTATATAAACTTAAATAAAATGAAATTACATAAACTTAACTTGCATCAAAAAATTACATAAACTTAAATTGCATCAAATAAAATTACATAAATTTAAATTGCATCAAATAAAATTACATAAATTTAAATTGCATCAAATAAGGTACGATCAGTGCGGATATAATTCCGCCATCAGACGACGTTTCAAGGCTTCTTCCTCGTGAGATAAGTGATTTTTGTTCAGCAATGTACTAAGCATAATTATATCCATCTTTCTTGATATTGTGTCAACTTCTTTTCACATGTGATTCTCATTGCACAAAATTCTACAGTAAATTCATTTGGAAGAGATGAAGATTGTGATGTCGTGATTTTTCCTTTCCTTTTACATTTAGCTTTATCTCTACCAATAGACGGCTAATTGTTGAAGAACCACTCGTTGGAGTTTCTGGAGTTGAGTTGGTTTGATCAGAACCATCCTCATCGGTTCTTGATTTTTTTGAACCACCACGACTTTTCTTCAATATTATCCTTGTCTAGATGTTTACGCGTAATACCACTATCCAATTTCAATTCCCACTTGGGATGGTGACGCATAACTTGGTCAAAAATCTCCGAGTGCGTAAATTTATATTTTCTGTATAAGGTTTGAGCCTCTTTCTCAACATCTTTATTAGATATTCCGCTCTTTTTACGATTATATGCTTCCTTGTATGCATCGACCCACTTGGTAATATTTATATTGAGCAGTTTATAACGACTCCTCAATAACTCCACAGGCCTTTTGACGCCCAAATTTAGGTAGTCTTCCCAAACATGTTGATACATATTTGAATTACGTTGCCATAACATTTCACATTTTTGGTTGGTGCCAACAATTGGATTCCCGCTCACTCTACACCAAGAAGACATGAGTGTTATGTCTTCTTGATCGTCCAACTTTCTGAACCAGCTGAAGTGTTTGAGCTTCGAGTGCTTTTTTCAAAGCTTTGAGGATATTCCGGAGTTCCGAAATGCATGATTTCTTCAGAGTTTTGGATATTGCCAAGGTTTGATAATAATCTTGGGATAGTTAGAAATTCTTAGAACTTAGGAAGAGAAACTAATTGTGGTCCATAAAAAAAAGAAAGGTGAAACTTTTGGAAATAAAAACTGAAGTTATTGATAGATAAGAGGAGATAATTGTTGTGTGTACAATTACGACAATAGTGGTGTCAATTTATAGGGAATGAAAAAAAGACTTATTTCTAAATATAAATTATTTATTTTACTTTTCATATATAATATATGGAACGAATAAAAATATGACAAGTGTCACAACATGGTTGAAGTGCGCGCCGATAAACTTTGTCTTAATCAAAGTTTTATATTTTATTTTGTAAAATATAATTCACTATTTTCTATTTATACATGTCTATTGAATTTATGTTTGTTATCTTCATCATATTTTTATTGACTTTAAAATTATTTTTAATGATTATATTAATTTTTACTGACTAAAACTAATTTTTATTGAATCAAACTGATTCATATAGATGAAATTATACATTTATTGAACTTATTATTTACTGATTAAAACTGAATTTTCCTGATAAAATATGAACTTTCTCGAGAACCAATTTGTATGCTATTACTATTATAACCATTATTTTTTATTGTTATTAAAATTTTTTGTATTTTCTATTCTAAAATGACAATTATTTCTTATAAATATCTAACATCACTGATTAGTAATCATCTAATAAATGACAATACTCAACATGTCGAAAAAATAATATTTTATTAAAAAATAAAGTTCATGTTTTAGGAAAAGTAGTAAAGAAAAATATAAAGCAAAAGATATAAACCATTGTATTGATAACATTGATAGGCGGATCTTTATATAGGCTTTACAATGAGATTCCTTCCCTACATAAGATTCCTTACAAGGAAAGATATCAAGTAGAATTCTACTACCTCTAGAAGGATCTAGAATCCCTACCATCTATGATACCTATAATCAGTATTAGGTAAGGCACATCACGAGAATATAACTCCCAGCACACTCCCCCTGTGTCGAGCACTAATAAAACAATGGTGCAGAAGATGTTGCTTTGGTAAAAAACTTTTCAAGCCAAAAGAAAACTCCGTGGAAAAAATAAAGGCTTGATGAGGAAAAATATTATAACGCACCAACATAACATGTCATGTATACTCCCCGTGATGTATACACAACGACTTCCCCTGATAAGTACCTCAAATCATAGGAGTCGGATACCAAGTTACCCTCACAACTATGTCAAGGAAAAACCCAGTGGGAAAAATACCTCTTGGTCCAAGTTGAATAGAAGTACAACACATCATTGTATGGATGTTCTCATAGGCCGCCTCGTTAAAGACCTTACCAAGTGAAAACCCAATGGAAAAAATAAACCTTGATTTAAGAACAAAATGAGCGTGACACATCCAAAGTGCAAGAATCGCTAAAGACTTATCCAAAATAAATTTTTTCAAAGTCCTGACCTTCTGCCCTAAGTTAGTCATAACATCTCCGATTCAATAGGTATCAACGTAACTATAGGAACTTCTGAAAACTTTACACTCATAGCTTTTCGTTCACATATACTATGTAACCTAGATAGACCTGAGCAGATCACAAAGCTCTACCAAAGTTGACTCAGCAAATTACCGGATATATCTATCCTACTTTGCAACAATATTCATATGTCACTCAACATGATGGATGTGATCAAATGGTTGGTTTTTTGGGAAAGTAGACATATATAGCTTTCAAATGGTACTTATTTCACTATTTTTCAATAAGTGAACTACCCTGTAGGTTATATGGGAGTTAATGTTAGGAGTATGCCCTCGAATGGCACTCAGGAGATGTATGAGTGAGGTCATTGTACTTGTTATTATGTAAACTATTATCAGAAGGCAATTGTGTGTTTCTTTATTTACTGGTAGGCACTGATATTCCTGACTCGTAAATATATATAGAAACTAGTACATGTATTTGACAGCAAAATATTCCACTCCTTATTGGGTAAGGGGATCAGCACTGGAAAGGTTTATGGCTAAAATACTTAATCGTTTGTAAGTCGATGAAACTTGACTGGGCGTTAAGTTTATGTGAAGACTTGTATGACGTGTTTTTGACTTGTAGAGTGCCTGTCGAACACTAATGGTTAGTGGGAGCATACGTTATACGTATGCTAATTATATTAGTATACTCGAACCGATTCACCCTCGATTCGTCATACGGATTTCACTCCGGGACAGTCAATGACGGAATCAAAAGGTTGTGATAGGTATTCGTGAACCTTCAACTTAAGGATTTAGTAGGGATGTGCTTGTGACGTTAAGATTTTCATTAGAGTAGTTCGACTCAGAAAATCGGAAGGTGGGGGTCAACCTAGACGTGCATCTTGACGAGCAAGTAACAGGTCCTACTGAATACCAAGATAGAATTCTTTCTCCTGTTAGTGAACGGGTTATATGTCCTATGCGGTTATTGGCAGATGAAATCATAAGTCTTTGGCCAAATCATTGGAGCTAATTGTATTGGATACACGAGAGCTCAATGATCTCGATTTGCATTAACTCATGCATAGTGTCAAGTACAAATAGGGTTTGACTGACCCTGGCCCTATAACTTGATCGGTATATTTGAAGAAGGGTTTATACGTATACTGGTATTCACGACAGAATGGTTATTGAATGATCTCTATCATTCGTTCTCATTTAGGGTACAGTCTAGGCCGCCAGGCTGGCTAGGTGGTGCTACTACTCTTTGGTTCCTCCCATTGCTAACCGAGACGGACCTACCGAGTCGTGCAATAGGATTGACGAATGAATGAATTGATCTTATTCTCTCTTTATAAATATTAGATATTGGATATCTAATTTATTGGATATTGGATGTCTAATTAATTAAGGGACATTGGATGTCTAAATTAATTTATTAGATAAATTAATTTACGACCTAATGAATTAAATAAATTACTGAATGATTAATTTAATTCATAGATATAATTATTTCTTAGAGAAATTAATTATATTATTGTGTATTTGATATGATTAATTAATTGGCATAAATACATCGAAACGGATTGGAATTTATCTGATTGGACTCACGGGAGTCCGAAACGAACCGAACTCTTCCGATTCCTTCTAGATGCCGCCCCACCTTATCCCATTCCCTTTGGTCTTGGTCTTAGCCTTGGTAGGTGGAAGACAAAAGACTTTAGAGATATCATATCTCTTTTAATATGGAAAAGGTGGCTTAATAAGATGTGTTGAAGAATAAAAGGTGAAGACCAACTCCTTCTCCTCACCTTTGGCATCTCACGGTTCAAACAAGGAAAAGGAGAGAGAAAATAGTTTTCTTCAAGTCTTCATATTGTTCTTCATATTCTTCATGGTTTTTCTTAGAGAAATATTGTGAGGATATATTGAGAGATATAGATTAGACACTTAGAGTGTTGTAATCTTAATAAGAAAGTTTCCATCACTTGATTCTAGCCGTAACCTTGGAGGTTAATTGGGTGATTGTCATTCCGATCGCTTCTCTGACGCGTGGCAAGTAGAGATGCGGTGCTTTCTGTAATATCTGGAATTTCTACTACTGTTGTTTAATATTATTTTATCTGATTTATAGTGTACATCGTGGAATCTGTACAATATGGATAAAATAAATGAAGGACTGAGATGTCAGTAATGGTATAATTGTCGACAATTGCATTTGAGGATATTGTATATGGGAATATTATTGGAAGGAGTATACGTATTCAGTATGCCGTATGTTCGTATATAGTATGTTGAGACGTTGGACAAGAATAGCTGAAAATGGCTAAGTATAGCCTTATTAGCGCACGCTAATATTCAAGCCTAGCGCACGCTATCATGCAGGTTTAGCGCACGCTAAAGGTAAAGGGTAACACACGATAGTACAGAGCAGATCAGAAGGAATCCATGTGTGGACCCGGCCACTTTCGGTGCATGTGCCGACAAGGTCAACGGATATTTGTTGTGAAGGATTAGTGCACGCTAATGTATATTGTTAGCGCACGCTAATCAGATCGGACCAAAGGAATCTTGGCTTTGTCAGGTTACTTTCGGCATGTGGGGACACGGGGGTAGGTGCAGACTGTACCAAGTCAACTATGAGTAGCGCACGCTACGGTTGAAGGCTTGCGTATGCTAAATAGAGGGATTTATGTATGCTATTGCATGGGCATTGTGTACGTAAATCATTATATGAAGTAAGGCAGTAGCCTCTGGACTTCGATAGCACACGCTAACAAAGGCAGTTAGCGCACGCTAAGCATGTAACGTATGTTAAATTAAGATGTTAGCGTACATTAATAATGTACAGTGTATATATATGTGCGGTTGGGCATTATTCGTCATTTCCATCTATTTTTTCATCTGAACCGATAGAGAGAGTTCTTAGAGAGATCTTTGAAGTTCCAAACACTTGATTATGGTGGAGTTAATCATCCATAACAATACTAAGCCTGGGATCGATTGGAAACGGATTCAAACTTGGGATTCAATTCATTCCTTCAAAAAGGTAATTACTCTTCACCTTTGGATTTCGTTTTGGGTTGAATGTTGATGTTCCTGAGTTGATGATTATTACATAAACAAGTTGACAAGCATGATTATGAGATTGGTTACCGAGTTATGTTGATGTTATTGTTAATATAAGAGTATTGATATCATTCGAATGGTTTTGAATTGTGTTGTTTATCTTTAAAGAGATATGTTGGCCAATGTCTTCCTTCAATTCGGGTCTTTGGTGTTGTTGTTGTTGGTTTCTTCATATGATGGTGATCATGACGATGATTATGAATTCTTAGTATTCATATGTTGATATTTGAGGAAGAAGATGATATGTGAATATATGAATTGGATTAAGAGTTGGATGATTACCTATATGTTAAAGGATATCGGATTTCGTTGTTTTGATAGCTATGAACATGGTTTAGAATCACTTAGTGTTCTTGATAATTGCCAAACGTTGATCGGTATCTGAAAAGCATGCATCTGTACAGCATTAGCGCACGCTAAGCTTACTGTCTAGCGCACGCTAACAGGGGCGACTTAGCGCATGCTACATTATATGAGTAAAGTGCGCTAAGTAGACAGACAGTGCAGTATTTTCGTGTTGTGGTTGTGAATTCGTGCTGGTTTGAGTTGGATTGTTCAGACTTATGTTTAACCGAGATGGCGTAGAACCGTTGGGTTTTTGGATTGGTTATATCGGTTATTAATTGTTATAGGATTGTTGTTTATTGATTATTGCAATAGGTTGTGGTAATTGATCGGTGATTAGAACCATGCTTTGCGGTTGTATTCGAGAATATTCGTAGATTGCTTTGGTCGGGGCTGAGGAGTTCGTAGACGACGGCAAGGAATTGGTAACGGCTTCATCGGTATCTAGGCAAGTTATTACTTGCACAGTTTATAATATTTAATGAATGGTTTCCGTTTCATTAGTTTATAATTCGTATAGCAATGATTATAATTGTGAACACTGAAGATTTGGGATTGTACGTTGTTTTCAGATTTTGGGAATTTAAATCATAATGTATATGATTTACTTTTGTTATTGGTATAAGATTTTGGGAATTTAAATCATAATGTATATGATTTACTTTTGTTATTGGCATACTTGGGTATCGAGGATACATTGTGGTATATACGAAGATATGAATCATCCACAATCCGTGATATTTTAGATCATCGAGTATTGAGGATAATGGTTCGTGATGGTTTAGACATTGAGATTGCTCTCGAAGGACTCGGGGCAAGTACTCTAATCATTTTTGTCATTTCGTATCGATCATGTTGTGATACATTCATGTATTGTTGTTGTCATGCATTGTGTATCATTGTTATATGCATTTATACATTGTTGTCATATGTCCACCAGGGTTGGTCCGACGGGATCATCTTGGGATCTATGCTAGCGTGCGCTGGATCATCGGACAGGTTTTTCCATCACGGTTGGTCTAACGTGATCATCGTGGGATCTAGACAGTGAATGCTGGATCATCGGATTACCATGTGTTGTTATTGTGCATATGTATATTATGGGTTTGCCATAAGTATACATTGTTGTTATTGATGTGAGCATATTGACGTTGTCATATGAGTATGCACTTATAGGTCTTGTGTTAGGACCATGTTCGTATGTTGTGTTGATCTGATCTTGGATTAGATTGATGTGATTTCGTCGTGGCATTTCATATCCTGAGGTATGTTCCGTATTTCCTTTGGTATTTGTCTTTTGATGGACAATCGCTTATCGTGTTGGGATTTGATGATGTTATCCGATGGATCGAATTGGTCAGAGCTGGTATTTTTTCCGTATCATGAGTTAGTGATGATATCTTGATAATCTTGAGTATTGTTTAAGGAACAATACAGATGCTATGTTTGAGTTTATTGGTTAACCGAGGCCCACAGCGCTGTAATATTCCCTATCGGATCTGGGGGTGTTACAGAATATGGTATCAGAGTTTAAGTTGAGAAAACCTAGGCAGTCGGGTCGAGTTGGGTCGTGCTTTTATCTTGCATTCGAGTTGTCGGTTGACAAATGTTTGAGCTCTGAGTTTTTGTTGTTCACTCGGGCTTGTGCGTTATGTGATTTACCAGTGTGGTACTGGGGTTGTTGTAAATTTTTCCAAATGGTATTAACGTGTTTCTTCGAATAGAGATGTGTTGTGTTCACGAGGGGAACTGAGTTTGCAAAATATGTGTTTTGAAAATATTTGTGTCGAGTATTTTCTTGAGTCGAGACATGTGCCAGTATCACGGGGAATCGTCGGCGTCACGATCGGTAAGTTTTTGGATTCTTGAATTGCATTGAGATTTATTGCCATTCTAAGTTGATATGTTTTGGGATTTAGTAGAATATTATGCGTTACAGTATGAGGTGACAGAGTTGGGACAGGATTGATGATCTTGAGAAGCTGTGATTTTGGAAATCGATATGTCAGTGAAACTGGGAAAACGGAGTTGTGTATTCGGGAGGAGGAATGTGGATTGTTGAGAAGAACATGTAGTCATGTTAGTTCATTTTCAGATATATGAAATGTTTTTGAGCATTTGAAAATGATACTTTTCAAAATGAATGTTTTACAAATGTTTTACGGAAAATGATTTTTGGGCCGAGACCCAATCGATTTTGAAATAGTTTTGTAACTCAGGACTTGGAGTCCGAAAAGAGTTTTCCATTTTTTTTAAACTTCTTGTAATACGGAACGAGCTACGGGCTGAGACCCTAATGTTTCAAAAGGCTTTTTCATGTTTTCTAAAACTCCTGATATTTGTAAAACACTTTACCAATCGTTTATCTATTTTATTTCCGCCTTTCAAGGTTTTGGTTTACTTGTTCAAATGAAACTTCTCGGGTAGTCTTTCGTTGTGTTTGATTTATTGATTATTCAATGTTTTGTCATAGCATGGTTGAGGTGATCCAGGATGGGTTAATGATTGACGTTGCGAGTCATATGTGGAAAAGGAGTTTTTGGTCGGAGTTTATATATTGAAATTCTGGAACTCTATCGTATGGTTTTCCGATGTAATGTCAGTGGAATTGCTGATGTACCGAATTGGTATACAGGAGTATGGATCTAGTCGAGCATTTGCATAATTACATTTTGTTAAATCGTGTGGATTCGAAGGAAACTGTTATCGAATACTTGGTATTAATGAGCCACTTTAACTTTTCGGAAATTAATTTCATGGTCTTACGAAAATTTATGTTTTGAGTTTTGAAATTCTTGAAAGAACTTTCGAAAATTTGTCTTCTTGACAAGACTATACGATTTCAAACTGGTTTTGAAAATGTGATTGATATACATACGCATTTAGTGCATAGTGCATATCATGGTGAAGTTATGAGTGTGACTCACGAACTGGATAATACATCAGTATGGTATGATGAAAAGAGATCCGAACTCTAGTATGATAGTTTGGTTATCCAGAGATGATCAGTTGATTTATCAGATAAGAGAAATATGTTGCAGGTTGTGGAGTCATGCACATAATATTATTTTGGAAATTTGGGATTTTGTGAAACCGGGGCATATGTGCTATGTGGCTCCATTGGTATGGTAGTAGCGCGATTTTACCATAGTGATTTTTGAATAATTCCTTAGTAAGTGTGGAATTGAGGGTGGTGACCCCATGCTGGTTATTTTGGAGGTCGAGTGGTCGTTCCCACTCCTTGTATGATTTGGTATGTTCGTCGATTTGCGATTAGTTGTTCGTATGCCGAGGGGTATGTTCACCAGTCGGTTGTGTTTTGTTTAGATTCACTGTATGTGATTTGTTTACCGTTTTGAGAATTTTGTTCTTTCGTATATCAGTTTATGTGGTTCTGTGTTGATCGTGTTGGAGCTTACCGTGTGAAGGTATTCTCAATTATCGCTGATCGTTCGTTGGTAATATGGGAATTTATCGTATTAGAGTTTATCATGTCGATGATATTCTCGGTTAATTTATTGGTTGATCATTGCTGGTGATCATCTGAGCATTCAGATTTTGTGTCAATGTTTCGGGATTGTTGCCATTGTGTTGGGCAGTTGTTTCAGAGATGTATCGTGTGTTATTCGTTTTATCGGAATTGGGACTTGATTGTGTAATCAGACAGACAGGATTTGACACGGATAGATTATTTCATCTGAAGATGATATATATTGTTAAGACTCATGGAATTGTGATTGTAAGCGAGTTAAGGCTTTACAGTGAAGTCACTTGCTAGTATCTCAGGAGATCGTCGACTTGGTGCGTATGTAAGTGTACTGTTTTGGTTATTCGTTAACGATGATGATTGATCGTTGTCGTGATGGTTTCAGAATATTTTGGTTGAACGGGTTATTTGTTGACGGATTGCAAGTTTCAAGGACGAAACTTATTTTAAGTGGTGTAGTATGTAATATCCGGAATTTCTACTACTATTGTTTAATATTATTTTATCCGAGTTATAGTGTACAACGTGGAATCTGTACAGTATGGATAAAATAAATGTAGGACTGAGATGTCAGTAATGGTATAATTGTCGACAATTGCATTTGAGGATATTGTATATGGGAATATTATTGGAAGGAGTATACGTATTCAGTATGCCGTATGTTCGTATATAGTATGTTGAGACGTTGGACAAGAATGGCAGAAAATGTCTAAGTGTAGCCCTATTACCACACGCTAATATTCAAGCCTAGCGCACGCTATCGTGTAGGTTTAGCGCACGCTAAAGGTAAAGGGTAGCGCACGCTAGTACAGACCAGATCAGAAGGAATCTATGTGTGGACCCGGCCACTTTCGGCGCATATGCCGACAAGGTCAACGGATGTTTGTTGTGAAGGATTAGCGCACGCTAATCAGATCGGGGCAAAGGAATCTTGGCTTTGTCAGGTTACTTTCGGCGTGTGGGGACACGAGGGTAGGTGCAGACTGTAGCAAGTCAACTATAAGTAGCGCACGCTACGGTTGAAGGCTTGCTTACGCTAAATAGAGGGATTTACATATGCTATTGCATGGGCATTGCGTATGTAAATCATTGTATGAAGTAAGGCAGTGGCCTCTGGACTTCGATAGCCCACACTAACAAAGACAGTTAGCGCATGCTAAGCATGTAATGTAAGTTAAAATAAGATGTTAGCGTACGTTAATAATGTATAGTGTATATATATGTGCAGTTGGGCATTATTCGTCATTTCGGTCCATTTATTCATGTGAACCGATAGAGATAGTTCTTAGAGAGATGTTTGAAGTTCCAAACACTAGATTATGGTGGAGTTAATCATCCATAACAACCTAAGCTTGGGATCGATTCGAAACGGATTCAAACTTGGGATTCAATCCATTCCTTCAAAAAGGTAATTACTCTTCACCTTTGGATTTCATTTTGGGTTGAATGTTGATGTTCTTGAGTTGATGATTATTACATAAGCAAGTTTACAAGCATGATTATGAGATTGGTTACCGAGTTATGTTGATGTTATTGTTAATATACGGGTATTGATATGATTCGAATGGTTTTGAATTATGTTGTTTATCTTCAAAGAGATATGTTGGCCAATGTCTTCCTTCAATTCGGGTCTTTGGTGTTGTTGTTGTTGGTTTCTTCATATGATGGTGATCATGACGATGATTATGAATTCTTAGTATTCATATGTTGATATTTGAGGAACAAGATGATATGTGAATATATGAATTGGATTAAGAGTTCGATGATTACCTATATGTTAAAGGATATCGGATTTCGTTGTTTTGATAGCTATGAACATGGTTTAGAATCACTTAGTGTTCTTGATAATCGCCATATGTTGATCGGTATCAGAAAAGCATGCATCTGTACAGCATTAGCGCACGTTAAGCTTGCTGTCTAGCACACGCTAACGGGGGCGACTTAGCGCACGCTACGTTATATGATTAACGTGCGCTAAGTAGGCAGACAGTGCAATATTTTCGTGTTGTGGTTGTGAATTCGTGCTGGTTTGAGTTGGATTGTTCAGACTTATGTTTAATCGAGATGTCATAGAACCGTTGGGTTTGTGGATTGGTTATGTCGGTTATTGATTGTTATCAGATTGTTGTTTACTGATTATTGCAATAGGTTGTGGTAATTGATCGGTGATTAGAACCATGCTTTGCGTTCGTATTCGAGAATGCTCGTAGATTGCTTTGGTCAGGGCTTAGGAGTTCGTAGACGACGGCAAGGAATTGGTAACGGCTTCATCGGTATCATGGCAAGTTATTACTTGTACAGTTTATAATATTTAATGAATGGTATCCGTTTCATTCGTTTATAATTCGTATAACAATGATTATAATTATGAACACTGGAGATTTGGGATTGTACGTTGTTTTCAGATTTGGGAATTTAAATCATAATGTATATGATTTACTTTTGTTATTGGTATACTTGGGTATCGAGGATACATTGTGGTATAAACGAAGATATGAATCATCCGCAGTCCGTGATATTTTAGATCGTCGAGGATAATGGTTCGTGATGGTTTAGACATCGAGATTGATCTCGAAGAACTCGGGGCAAGTACTCTAATCATTTTTGTCATTTCGTGTCGATCATGTTGTGATATATTCGTCTATCGTTGTTGTCATGCATTGTGTATCATTGTTATATGCATTTGTGCATTGTTGTCATATGTCCACCAGGGTTGGTCCAACGGGATCATCTCAGGATCTATGCTAGCGTGCGCTGGATCATCGGACAGGTTTTTCCACCACGGTTGGTCTGACGGAATCATCGTGTGATCTAGGCAGTGAACGCTGGATCATCGGATTACCATGTGTTGTTATTGTGCATATGTATATTATGGGTTTGCCATAAGTATACATTGTTGTTATTGATGTGAGCATATTGACGTTGTCATATGAGTATGCATTTGTAGGTCTTGTGTTAGGACCATGTCCGTATGTTGTGTTGATCTGATCTTGGATTAGACTTCGTCGTGGCATTTCATATCCTGAGGTATGTTCCGTATTTCCTTTGGTATTTAGCTTTCGATGGACAATCGCTTATCGTGTTGGGATTTGATGACGTTATCCGATGGATCAAATTGGTCAGAGTTGGTATTTTTCCGTATCATGAGTTAGTGATGATATTCTGATAATCTTGAGTATTGTTTAAGGAACAATACAGATGCTATGTTTGAGTTTATTGGTTAACCGAGATTACGAGATGTACAATATAATAATGGTTATTTTGATGAGGATTATTCGAGTAAGTAAAGTTACGGCAGTAAGATTACATTGGTTGTATTCTTACTTAGTATTTTCATTGGTATGTAATTTTTGACGTAATGTGATGGTTATCATTGTTGGATATTATGGATGACCTCGTCGTGGGCTTTCTTTTTAGATTCTTGGATTATGAAGCTTGTAGCGGTCGTGGAGAGATGAGCTTCCCGGAGGATACTGGCTAGGGCATGTATTTGTGTATTGAGTTTCCTGATCAGTTCTTGTATTCCGCTGCTAGAGTATTTTAGTTGTTTGTCTTTTTTCCGCTACGTGAGTATTTTTAAATGGCCTATTGGTATTTGGTAACTTAGGTTACTTTGGCAATCATTTTCTAAATCTATTATGTCGGTACGTGTAAGCGATAGCTTAACGTATGTTTTTAAACTGTTGAGTTTTGGCATTTCGGGCCTTGTGGTTTCAAATGAGATTTTTACGACGGTCTTGATAAACGGATTTTATTAAGTCTTCGAATGTTTTTAAAGATAGTACCGTCGTTCGTCTCTTAGGCGTTTGTAAATGTTTGCGAAAATTTCCTTCAGCCTTGTGGGTTCCGTCTCGGGGCCCACGACACTGTAATATTCCCGGTCGAATCTGGGGGTGTTACAGAATATGGTATCAGAGCTTAGGTTGAGAAAACATAGGCAGTCGGGTCGAGTTGGGTCGTGCTTTTGTCGTGTCATTCGAGTTGTCGGTTGACAAATGTTTGAGATCTGAGTTTTTGTTGTTCACTCGGGCTTGTGCATTATGTGATTTACCAGTGTGGTACTGGGGTTGTAAATTTTTTCAAATGGTATTAACATGTTTCTTCAGATAGAGATGTGTTGTATTCACGAGTTGAACTGAGTTTGCAAAATGTGTGTTTTAAAAATATTTGTGTCGAGTATTTTCTTGAGTCGAGACATGTGACAGTATCACGGGGAATCGTCAGCTTCACGATCGGTAAGTTTTTGGATTCTTGAATTGCATTGAGATTTATTGCCGTTCTAAGTTGATATGCTTTGGGATTCAGTAGAATATTATGCGTTACAGTATGAGGTGACAGAGTTGGGACAGAATTGATGATCTTGAGAAGTTGTGATTTTGGAAATCGATACGTCGGTGAAACTGGGAAAACGGAGTTGTGTATTTGGGAGGAGGACCGTAGATTGTTGAGAATAACATGTAGTCATGTTAGTTCATTTTGAGATATATGAACTGTTTTTGAGCATTTAAAAATGATACTTTTCAAAATGAATGTTTTACGAATGTTTTACGGAAAATGATTTTTGGGCCGAGACCCAATCGATTTTGAAATAGTTTTGTAACTCAGGACTTGGAGTCCGAAAAGAGTTTTCCATTTTTTTAAACTTCTTGTAATGCGGAACGAGCTACGGGCTGAGACCCTAATGTTTCAAAAGGCTTTTTCATGTTTTCTAAAACTCCCGAGATTTGTAAAACACTTTACCAATCGTTTATCTATTTTATTTCCGCCTTTCAAGGTTTTGGTTTACTTATTCAAATGAAACTTCTCGGGTAGTCTTTCATTGTGTTTGATTTATTGATTATTCAATGTTTTCTCATAGCATGGTTGAGGTGATCTAGGATGGGTTAATGATTGACGTTGCGAGTCATATGTGGAAAAGGAGTTTTTGGTCGGAGTTTATATATTGAAATTCTGGAACTCTATCATATGGTTTTCCGATGTAATGTCAGTGGAATTGGTGATGTACCGAATTGGTATACAGGAGTATGGATGTAGTCGAGCATTTCCATAATTACATTTTGTTAAGTCGTGTGGATTCGAAGGAAACTGTTATCGAATATTTGGCATTAACGAGCCACTTTAACTTTTCGAAAATTAATTTCATGGTCTTACGAAAATTTATGTTTTGAGATTTGAAATTCTTGAAAGAACTTTCGAAAATTTGTCTTCTTGACAAGACTATATGATTTCAATCTGGTTTTGAAAATGTGATTGATATACATACGCATTTAGTGCATAGTGCATATCATGGTGAAGTTATGAGTGTGACTCACGAATTGGATAATACATCAGTATGGTACGATGAAAAGAGATCCAAACTCTAGTATGATAGTTTGGTTATCCAGAGATGATCGGTTGATTGATCAGATAAGAGAAATATGTTGCGTGTTGTAGATTCATGCACATAATATTATTTTGGAAACTTGGGGTTTGTGAAATCGGGACATATGTGCTATATGGCTCCATTGGTATGGTAGTAGCGCGATTTTACCATAGTGATTTTTGAATGATTCCTTAGTTAGTGTGGAATTGAGGGTGGTGACCCCATGCTGGTTGTTTTGGAGGTTGAGTGGTCGTTTCCACTCCATGTATGATTTGGTATGTTCGTCGATTTGCGATTGGTTGTTCGTATGCCGAGGGGTATGTTCACCAGTTGGTTGTATTTCGTTGAGATTCACTATATGTGATTTTTTTACAATTTTGAGAATTTTGTTCTTTCGTATATCAGTTTATGTGGTTCTGTGTTGATCGTGTTGGAGCTTACCGTGTGAAGGTATTCTCGATTATCGCTGATCGTTCGTTGGTAATATGGGAGTTTATCATGTTGATGATATTCTCGATTACGTTATGACCTTTGGATTGGTCGTATTAGAGTTTATCATGTCGATGATATTCTCGGTTAATTTATTGGTTGATCATTGCTGGTGATCATCTGAGCATTCAGATTTTGTGTCAATGTTTCGGGATTGTTGCCATTGTGTTGGGCAGTTGTTTCATAGATGTATCGTGTATTATTCGTTTTATCGGAATTGGGATTTGATTGTGTAATCAGACAGACACGATTTGACACGGATAGATTATTTCATCCGAAGATGATATATTTTGTTAAGACTCATGGAATTGTGATTGTAAGCGAGCTAAGGCTTTACAGTGAAGCAGGTCTAGACTCTAGTAGACCGCCCCGAGGGCATAGTGCCTATTGGGAACAAGTGGATCTACAAGAGAAAGACTGATGGGGATGGCAAGGTTGACCCCTATAAGTCCAGGCTTGTGGCAAAGGGTTATACCCAAAATGAAGGGATCGATTACCACGATACCTTCTCGCTCGTAGCCATGATCAAGTCTATTTGCATGATGCTTGCTATAGCTGCCTACCACGATTATGAGATATGGTAAATTGATGTAAAGACGGCTTTCCTTAATGGATTCCTCGAGGAGGAAATCTATATGGAGCAGCCTAAAGGCTTTGTGTCCGAGGTCGATATTAAGAAAGTGTGCAAGCTTCAGCGTTCCATTTATGGAATGAAGCAAGCTTCGCGTAGTTGGAACCTACGTTTTGACGAGGCAGTCAAAGAGTTTGACTTCGTGTAAAATGAAGAGGAACCTTGTGTATACAAGAGGGTTAGTGGGAGCAAGATCTCATTCTTAGTACTATATGTAGATGACATTCTACTAATAGGAAATGATGTGGGAATGCTCAGTTCTGTGAAAGCTTGGCTTTCGAGTAATTTCTCCATGAGAGACTTGGGAGAAGCTACCTATATTCTTGGTATTCGGCTCTACCGGGATAGAGCGAAGAGAATGATAAGTCTTTCCCAAGCCCTCTATATAGATAATATCTTAAAGCAATTTAAGATGGATGATTCTAAAAGAGGGTTCCTACCGATGCGACATGGAATAAAACTCTCCTCGAAGATGTGTCCTCAAAGTGAGGAACAACAAAAGGAAATGAGTAATATACCATATGCTTCGTCCGTGGGTAGCCTTATGCATGCTATATTGTGTACGAGACCTGACATTGCATATGCTGTGAGCGTGGTAAGTAGATTTCAGGCAAACCCAGGTAGGGAACATTGGACTGCTGTAAAAAACGTTCTCAAGTACTTAAGAAGGACTAGAGATATGGTTCTGATGTATGGCGGTGGAGAACTAAATATGATGGGGTTCACTGATTCGGAATTCTAAGGACAGAAGGGCGATTCGATGTCTACTTCTGGCTATATATTTACTCTTAATGGAGGTGCAGTATCTTGGCGTAGTGCCAAGCAAAGAGCGACTACTGATTCCACCAGTCAGGCTGAGTATCAAGCAGCCTCGGAGGCTTCTAAGGAAGGGTTCTGGATTAAGAAGTTTCTGGGAGAACTTCAAGTGATACCATGTACTGAGCTGCTTGTTCCGCTGTACTGCGACAACGCCGGAGCTATAGCACAGGCCAAGGAGCCGAGCTTTCACAATAGTACCAAACACATAGAGAGGAAGTATCATCTCGTAAGAGAATTTGTTCGCAAAGGATACATTGAGCTGCATAGAGTAGACTCAGCCGACAACGTCGTTGATCCACTGACCAAGCCACTTTCTCAGACTAGCTTGGAGCGTCATCTAGAGAACATGTATATTAGATACCATAGTGTGTGGCATTGAGTGCAAGTGGGAGATTGTTAGGAGTATGCCCTTGAATGTCACTCAGAGGATATATGAGTGAGGGCATTGTACCTGTTATTATGTAAATTATTATCAGAAGGCAATTGTGTGTTTCTTTATTTACTGGTAGTCACTGGTATTCTTGACTCGTAAATATATTTATAGAAACTAGTTCGTGTATTTGAGAGCAAAACATTCCACTCCTTATTGGGTAAGGGGATCGGCACTGGAAAGGTTTATGGCTCAAATACTTAATCGTTCGCAAGTCGATGAAACTTGACTGGGCGTTAAGTTTTTGTGAAGACTTGTATGATGTGTTCTTTGACTTGTAAAGTGCCTGTCGAACACTAATAGTTAGTGGGAGCACACGTTATAGGTATGCTAATTGGATTAGTATACTCGAACCGACTCACCCTCGATTCGTCACACGGATTTCACTCCGGGACAGTCAATGATAGAATTGAAAGATTGTGATAGGTATTCGTGAACCTTCGACTTGAGGATTTAATAGGGATGTGCTTGTGAAGTTAAGATTTTCATTAGAGTAGTTCGACCCAAAAAATCGGAAGGTGGGGGTCAACCTCGACGTGCATCTTGACGGGCAAGTAGTAGGTCCTACTGAATACCAAGATAGAATTCTTTCTCCTGTTCGTGAACGGGTTATATGTCCTATGCGGTTATTGGCAGATGAAATCATAAGTCTTTAGCCAAAGCATTGGAGCTAGTTGTATTGGATACATGAGAGCTCAATGATCTCGATTTGCATTAACTCATGTATAGCGTCAAGTACAAATAGGGTTTGACTGACCGTGACCCTATAACTTGATCGGGATATTTGAAAAAGGGTTTATACGTATACTGGTATTCACGACAGAATGGTTTTTGAATGATCCCTATCATTCGTTCTCAGTTGTGGTACATTGTAGCCCGCCAGGCTGGCTAGGTGGTGCTACTACTCTTTGGTTCCTCCCATTGCTAACTGAGATGGACCTACCGAGTCGCGCAATAAGATTGACAACGGAATGAATCGAGCTTATTCTCTATTTATAAATATTAGATAATGGATGTCTAATTTATTGGATATTGGATGTATAATTAATTAAGGGACGTTGGATGTCTAAATTAATTTATTGGATAAATTGATTTACGGCCTAATGAATTAAATAAATTACTTGGTGATTAATTTAATTCATAGATATAATTATTTCATGGAGAAATTAATTATATTATTTTGTATTTGATATGATTAATTAATTGGCATAAATACATCCGAACGGATTGGAGTTTATCTGATTGGACTCATGGGAGTCCGAATCGAACCAAACTCATCCGATTCCTTCTAGAGGCCGCCCCACCTTATCCCATTCCCTTTGGTCTTGGTCTTACCCTTGGTAGGTGGAAGACAAAAGAATTTAGAGATATCATATCTTTTTTAATATGGAAAAGGTGATTTGATAAGATGTGTTGATGAATAAAAGGTGAAGACCAACTCATTCTCCTCACCTTTGGCATCTCACGGTTCAAACAAGGAAAAGGAGAGAGAAAATAGTTTTCTTCAAGTCTTCATATTGTTCTTCATCTTCTTCATAGTTTTTCTTAGAGAAATATTGTGAGGATATATTGAGAAATAATAGATTAAACACTTAGAGTGTTGTAATCATAATAAGAAAGTTTGCATCATTTGATTCTAGCCATAACCTTGGAGGTTAATTGGGTGATTGTCTTTCCGATCGTTTCTCCGGCGCGTGGCAAGTAGAGACGCGGTGCTTTCGGTGTTGGATCATCCAAGAGCTTGACGAATAAGATTCGTCGGAAGAGCATCTAAAGCTTGGGGAATCATCTTCAAGGAGTACACCATTTAATCAACGGACTACGAGGGTATGCTTTCTAATCTTCCTTGTTTTCATTTTATATTCATATATACATAGCTTGATCGATCCTCGTAGGGATTCGGATCGAATTAGATTCGTATTATTTCTTCTGCTACGCCTTCGTTTTAGGCACCGAATTCCAACAGTTAGACCAATACAATCTTGGCAAGTTCGGGTATAGGTTTTCAGGTGTCCTTTTATCGAGATAGAGCAAGCTTCAAGCTTCTTATCATAGACATTGCGTGAGTGCATCCTAGGCCATAATCACGGTAGCTTTATAGGATTATTACGAATGAGTTCATCGTGTCAAATATGAGTACATAATACCATACTTTGATGGAGAGAACTTTTCTTAATACTGCATCATCACTTAAGTGAGCCAAATCTTATTATGATTTTCATTAGTCATTGGTAATCATATAGATTGTCTTAGGGAAACCGTCCCTTAGATTGTCTTAAACCGATTCGATGTATACACATCATCAAGTGTAGATGATATTACAAAAAGGTCAGTGGGAGCAACATTACATTTTTAGTACTATATGTAGATGATATTCTATTTATGGGAAATAACGTAGCAATGCTCAGCACTGTGAAAGCTTGGCTTTCTAAAACGTTCTCCATGAAAGACTTGGGAGAAGCTTCCTATATTCTAGGGATCCATCTTTACAGAGATAGACCGCGAAGAATGATAGGACTTTCCCAAGCCCTCTATATAGATAAAATCCTGAGAAGATTCAAGATGGATGATTATAAAAGAGGGTTCCTTCCCATGCGACATGGAATTCATCTCACCACGAAAATGTGTCCTCAAAGTGAGGAAGACGAAAATGAGATGAGTAAGGTACCCTATGCCACGGTAGTGGGTAGCCTAATGTACACTATGTTGTGTACGAGACCGGACTTAGCCTACACTATGAGTGTGGCAAGTCGATTTCAAGCAAACCCGGGAAGGGAACACTGGATTGCCGTCAAAAGCATTCTTAAGTACTTAAGAAGAACTAGAGATATGGTTCTTACTTGCGGTGGTGGAGAACTGAAGGTGGTTGGATTCACCGATTCTGATTTTCAAGGAGACAAGGACGACTCTAAGTCGACATCTGGGTATTTGTTTACTCTCAATGGAGGAGTAGTATCTTGGAGAAGCTCCAAGCAAAGCACCCACTGTAGATTCCACTTGCCAAGCAGAGTACCAAGCTGCCTCAGAGGCTAGCAAGGAAGCATTTTGGATGCAGAAGTTTGTGCAAGAACTTCAAGTGGTGCCTAATGCGGAGCTGCCTATATCACTATTCTGTGATAAATATGGAGCTGTCGCCCAAGCCAAGGAGGCAAGGGCTCACCACAACACCAAGCATATAGAGAGAAAGTATCACATCGTTCGAGAGATGGTTGAAAAAGGATATGTTCCATTGCAAAGAGTAGACTCAGAAGACAATGTCTCTGACCCGCTGACTATGCCATTATCTCAGGCTGTCTTGGAAAGACATCTGAAGAACATGGGTATTAGATACCATGATGTGTGACATTGAGTGCAAGTAGGATATTGTTAGGAATATGCCCTCGAATGCCACTCAGGGGATGAGAGAGATGGGGCATTGTACTTGTAATTATGGAATTATCAATAAAAGGCAATATGATTCTTTCACTGTTTATTGTATTTCAAATGCATTCTTGATTTGATAAATATTGAAGTGAAGTCCACGTAAATAAAAGCCAACATTCTACTCTCGTTATCGAATAAGATAAAATGCCTGGAAGTGTTTAAAATTTATTTATGTAAACCGTTCGCGAGTCGATAAACTTAATTGGGCATTAAGTTTTGAGTAAGACTTGTATAACTGATGCTAGGGTATGTGCATGTCTTGATAGAATAGTTATAAGTATATTGGTGAGACCAATATACTCGAACACGACTCATACTTGATTCATTCACACGATATTCACTCTTGGAGAGTCGATGACGAATCGAAATGTTGTGATAGTATACGTGAACCTTTGACTTGAGGGTTCAGTAAAAGATATGCCTGTGATGTTTGTTTGTCATTAGAGTAGTTTGACTCATTTGGTTAATCGCTGAGTCAACTTCAAAGTGCGGACTATACGGGTAGGTAGCAGTCTTTACTGTACGCCAAGAAAGGATTCTATCTCCTGTTAGTGAGCAGGCGAATGTCCTATACGGTTAATGGCAAATAAGATCTTAAGTCTTTGGCCAAAGCATTATGATCTAGTCGTATTAGATACACTAGTAATTAGTCGGTCTTGATTTGCATTAACACATGTATAGCATCTAGTCAACAGTAGGGTTTGACTTTACCGTGACCCGAAGACTTGACCGATGTAATACCCGAGATTTCTGTTATGTAATTGGAACTCGTGATATTGTAATGATTGTACTTGATTTGAGTATTATTTTCCGTATTTCATAATCCGATGTTGTCGAGCGTTTAATTCCGTGATTGTGATTTAAAGATTGTAAATCTGCGCATGTAGCGCACGCTATCAGCTATGTTTAGCGTGCGCTAACGTGGGTTCATAGCGCACGCTACTGAGTATCCTTAGCGCACGCTATGCGCGGTCAAATTGATTGAGACGTGCGGTAGGTGAGAGCTGGCCGGGGGACCCCTGTCGGATAGTGTCGGGACGTACCTGGACGGCTTTCGGGGAAAAGCCGAGTCAACGCCTTAGCGCACGCTACAGGTATATGCGTAGCGCACGCTAAGTGCCGAGTACAGTTTAGACTGTGAGCCGTTAGCGCACGCTACGAACAGGGTCTAGCGCGCGCTAATAGCCATTTATTATAAATAGGACATCATCCTATTCGTGATTTAAGTTCTCTCTACTCTCATTACCCGTATTCCTACACGTAAAACATAACTTCCCTCACCCCAAACACTTCATATCAACATCCTGATTCGTGATTGAAGATCGTTCATCATTGGAGATTGTTGTTCAAGCTTTCGGTGTCGGATTGCTTCGTTTTCCTCCGTGTTCTTTACTACTTGAGGTAGGTGATTCCTCACCAACATTAGTAATGTTCTTAAGGACGTCTGATCATGTTTAGATAGCCAGTTATTTTGTTTATGATCGGTCATCACATGTTAGAAGGATATTTTCGATGTTTCGACACTTATTCATCGTATGAACCTTTGAACCATCTTAGTAGTATGAACTCCTAAGCGTTTTCAAATCGATTTATGGTTAGTAATCGGAGATTACCTAGTTCGTATGTTTCACGTTGGAATCATGTGTTTTGGGACTTGGAATAATCGGAACTTAGAATACTTCTTGAAGATCTTAGAAAAGATATGATATTGAGATGACTATCCGTATATTTGTATTTCACGATCATAAATCTTCCACAAACCTTATTAGCATGATTTGCCCGAAGATAACTTGTATTATCACGGTAGAATTCATGAGTTCTTCACCATTCAACCCGGTTTTGGATTTCAAGATTCGCCATGCAAGATTAGCGCACGCTAACACGTGTGAGTTAACGTGCGCTATCGGGGTCGATTAACGCCCAAACGCACGTAGCGTACGTTATGAGACCAGCCGAGTCGATCGCAGACCGTGGCTAGCGACGCTAGTCTTACACGATAGCGTACGCTAACAAGCTGCTTAGCGCACGTTACGTAGAGTACGTAGCGCACGCTAAGCAGTCCAGGCAGATTGGTTATTTTTGAGCCTTTCGGCCGTAGACCGAATTGTTAGGCCATCGTTCGACTTGAGATGATTTGTATATCGTTCCTTTTGTTAAGGTTCGAGCTTGTTACGTTGATCGAAGGAGGCGGCCTTCGAGCGTGTCGAGAACATTGAAGTGTTTCGTCCTTGCCATTTTCGAGGCAAGTATCATATGTCGAGTTCGATTTATCATACTTGTGGTTTTATTCATATTGTTGAATATGAGATGTGTTTCTGAGAAATTTCGTGATATTCGTTGTTGTTTGTTCGTATTGATGAACATATTGAAATGCATATGTGTATGCATAATTGTTTGATTATGGTATAAATGATCCGAGGGGGGTCATGAGGATCTATGCTGAGGGCGCTCGATCGAATGTCCACCATGCGTTGGTCCGACGGGATCATCATGGGGATCTATGCTGAGGGCGCTGGATCGCTGGACGGGTTTTCCACCATGCGTTGGTCCGACGGGATCATCATGGGGATCTATGCTGAGGGCGCTGGATCGCTGGATTACCATATATTGTGTTGATGGAATCGTGAGGATTCGCATCGTTGGATTCCGGTGGCGGAAGTCCGTTTTGCATGTTTTGTGATGTATTGATGATTTATTGTATGATGATACTTGTACTAGCATTGTTTTGCTAACCCCTTCGGGGGTGGACATTGTTTTGATGTTCAGGTAGCCGAGGAGCGGGAAAGCAACTACAGTACCGACAGGACGATGATATGGCTCAGTGATGTGATTTGTGTTATTGTGTTTGGTCTTCCAGGTTCGTTTAGTACTCGAGTACGTCTGTTGAAATAAAGTCAATTCGATATGGTTGTATTAGTTAACTTATTTGATTAGTTGAACCAAATCGGTATTTGAACTTGATTGTTCGATTGTATTGTTTTTACACTTCTTCTAAAAATAGCCTTGTAAATCCTTATCTAAAGGGTTTACGGCTATAATTATTCGAATATCTCGGGGTGTTACGAATATGGTATCGGAGCTAAGATTTATGGATATCTTGGCGGTTGGGTTAGTTAGTGCATTTACGTTATTGATTATTGGTCGCTCGTAACATCACTGCTGAGCCGGCATCGCCAATCGGACTGTGGTTGTAAGTTTCCTAATCTCGAATACTACCGTTTTATTTAATTCTGTCTTGTAAACATTGATGGATGTACTTTTAGAACGTTTGCCTGGATATTGAGTATTTATGTTTACGTATGTTGAGAGGAGGTCGTGGCGCGGACGCGGTCGTGGACGCGGACGTGGAAATGCGAGGCAAGAAGAGTCGGTATCTACTCTGAGAGAGCCGCTAGCCAAACGGATTCACATTCCGGGGACGGCGAGATCGGCAAATAATAATGCAGACCACTAACGTGCGGGAGTGCTTGGCAGTGGTTGCCCAGATAACCCGGTTGCTCAAGTTGTGGATCGCATGCAGACGGCGATGGGACAGCAGAATAACGCGGATAATCGGGGAGATAAATGGCTTACCGAGGTGGTTAAATTGCATCCTCCGAAATTTGACGGTTCCGCTGAGACGCTTTCGTGGGATCATTGGCTGAAGGAATTGGAAAAGATTTTTGCAGGGATTAACTGTCCCAACGATAGGAAGGTTCCGGTCGCCCAGTATCTTTTGGACCGGGAGGCTTTCGGTGGGAGGCCATTCGACTGAGAGGAGCACAATGTTGACTGGACGGAATTCAAAGTGATGATGGAGGCACAGTATTGTCCTCATCCAGTTAGAGAAGCTCGAGTTCGGGAGTTTTTCTCACCACAAAATTCGGAAGTATCTGTGACGGACGTGATTAAGACTTTTAATCACCAGCTGACTTATGTGCGCCACTTAGTCAGGACCGAGGCGGAGAAGATTTTTCATTTTGACATGCGAATGAAGCCGGAAATTCAGCAATATATGTCCGGATTTGAATGTGCCACCTTGCGACAGTACCAGGACAAGGCGTTGGCCTATGACATGAAGGAGGCAGCAGTAGAAAAATCGACGGAAGCAAAGAAACAGAAGGTGTCTGGCAACTTCACGGAGAATAAGAACAGCGGGCCCCGCCGGGGTCAGTCCTCTTTTCACTCATCCAGGAGACCTCCGCATCCTTCTCGAGGAGGAAAGAAGTTCCGGGCAGCACCGACTGGTTCTGACGCAGGAAAGAAGTGTTACAACTGTGGCAAGGCGGGACATGTTCGACGTGATTGTTTCGCGCCTGCTGTGACCTGTTTCGAGTGTGGACAGGAAGGACATCGCGCAACATTTTGTGGGAATGTGACCCGATCTTTTGGTACTCACGCTCCAGCTCCAGTCCCGAAAGAGACGAGTGTGAACCAGACGCAGCCAAGTGGATTTCAGCACGGCCCGGGAAGAGAGAGGCATCGATCTGGATCCGTTCCTCCACGCCCGTACGAAATGAGGAGATCGATGATCAAAACACACCTTGCATCGTGCGATTCAGATCCTTTTGCAACCAGTTAGTGTTTTGTTCGATTCAGGAGCTACGCATTCTTTTATATCCTTGAACTGTGTTAATCGTTTGAACATCTCGTGTTTGTATAATTGTGAACCTTATGTTGTGGGATTACCGAGCGGGGAGAAAATTGTGGGAACCTTAGAAGCTAAGGATTTCCCAGTATCTATAGAAGGAAGAGATTGACCATCGAATCTTATTTTGGTTGACATCTGCGGTGACGATTTAATTCTCGGAGAGGATTGGCTCAACCGTTATGGAGCTGTGCTGAATTACCGAGAGAGAGTCATTTCCATCATTGCTGATGACAGATCTGAACACTTATTCCGAGGATGGAGACCGGGAAGCTCGGGGAAATTGATCAAGGCAATGAAAGCTGTGAAATTACTGAAGCAAGGATGTCACGGACTTTGGTGCTATGCCATGAGGAAAGAGGAAGGAGTAGAGCTCTCGTCCATTTCAGTGGTGAATGAGTTCTCCGATGTATTTCCTGACGAACTACCTAGGTTACCTCCGCAGAGGGGAGTGGAATTCCCTATCGAACTAGAGCCTGGAGCAGCTCCTATTTCCAGAGCACCATATCGCATGGCGCCAACCGAGATGTATGAACTCAAGAAGCAACTGGAGGAATTGTTACAGAAGGGCTATATCCAACCTAGTGTTTCTCCCTGGGGAGCGCCCGTTCTTTTTGTCCGAAAGAAAGACGGATCCCTCCGACTGTGTATTGATTACAGGGAACTCAATAAGATGACAATCAAGAACAAGTATCCTATACCTCGGATCGACGACTTGTTTGATCAACTGCAAGGGGCAAGGGTATTCTCGAAGATTGACTTGCGATCAGGATACCACCAGTTGAGAATTAAGGAATCGGATATACCAAAATCTGCATTCAGATCCCGGTACGGGCATTATGAATTCGTAGTGATGCCGTTTGGACTTACCAATGCTCCTGCAGTATTCATGCAATTGATGAATCGGGTATTCTTGGAATACTTGGATAAATTTTTGGTCGTCTTCATTGATGACATCCTGATATATTCGAAAAACGCAGAGGAGCATGCTGAACATTTGCGTGTGGTTTTGAGCACCTTGAGGAAAGAACAGCTATATGCAAAATTTTCAAAATGCGAGTTCTGGCTTAAGGAAGTGACCTTCCTTGGACATGTGATATCAGCCGATGGAGTTCAGGTGGACCCGAAGAAAGTCGAAGCGATCTTAGAATGGGAAGCTCCTAAGAACGTGAAGGAAGTCCGAAGCTTCTTAGGACTAGCTGGATATTATCGCCGCTTTGTAGAGGGATTTTCCAAAATTGCTCGTCCGCTCACCCAGCTATTACAGAAAACTCAAAAGTTCATGTGGAATGAGAAGTGCCAGGCTGGTTTTGACGAACTTAAGAGGAGGCTGACGACAGCACCTATATTAGCGCTGCCAGAAGGAACTGACGGATTTATGGTATACAGCGACGCTTCGAATCGAGTGCAGGTTGTGTATTGATGCAGAAGGATAAAGTGATTGCTTATGCTTCTCGGCAATTTAAACCATACGAGATTAATTACCCGACTCATGATCTGGAGCTAGCAGCTGTGGTCTTTGCCTTGAAAATCTGGCGACATTATTTGTATGGCACTCATTGTCAGATCTTTACAGATCATAAGAGCCTCAAGTACATTTTCAATGTAAAGAGTTAAACATGAGGCAGAGAAGGTGGCTGGAATTAATCAAGGATTACGACTTAGAGATTCTCTATCATCCGGGGAAAGCAAACGTAGTAGCTGATGCTTTGAGCCGTAAACCTGTTTCCCTTCGAGTGTTGGAAGCACTTACGTCCCAAACCAGTATTCAACGGGAACTGATCCGCGAGGGGATTGAAGTATGGGCACCGGGAATCCAAGGGGAACTTTATGTGATGGAACTGACTTCATCATTAGTCGAGGAGATCAAGTCTAAACAACTGAACGATTCCGTGATCCTTCGATTGTGTGACGAAGTAAAGAAAGGAAAAGCCCCAGGATTCGTGATACAAGACGATGGAGTTCTGAGATTTCAAAGTCGACTTTGCGTTCCCGAGGATGATGATTTGAGACGGACAATTTTAAAGGAAGCTCATAGCGCGCCCTATTCTATTCACCCAGGCAGTAGTAAGATGTATAAGAATCTTAAGCAAAACTTCTGGTGGGGGAATATGAAGAAGGACGTAGCAGAGTACGTTTCGAAGTGTTTGACTTGTCAGCAGGTTAAGATTGAACATCAGCGACCTGCCGGAATATTAAAGCCGCTCCCGATCCCTGAATGGAAGTGGGAGGATATCTCGATGGATTTCATCACTAGTATGCCAAGGACTAGAACGGGAATGAACATGATTTGGGTTGTAGTTGATCGACTAACCAAGTCGGCTCATTTCCTAGGGATCAAAGATACTTGGGGACCCGAGAGATTGGCGCGAGTATTTATTACGGAGATAGTCAGATTGCATGGGACACCGAAGACCATTATTTCGGATCGAGATGGTCGTTTCGTGTCGCACTCGGAAAGCGATTCACAAGGCTTTGGGGATCGAGCTCAACTTTAGCACAGCTTATCATCCCCAAACGGACGGTCATCCGAAAGGACTATCCAAATCGTAGAAGACATGCTTAGAGCTTGTGCTTTGATTGGTCAACGATTGGGAAGTTCATTTGCCATTAGTCGAATTCACCTATAATAATAGTTGGCATGCTTCTATTAAGATGGCCCCATTTGAAGCTTTATACGGAGAAGATGCCGATCACCCCCGTGTTGGGATGATTCTTCTGATTGATCGGACGGAACTGCAATTGATTATTCGACTCAAGAGAAGATAGCTTTGATTCGAGAGAGACTGCTGATCGCCCAGAGTCGATGTAAGTCTTATGTAGATGTACGTCGCCGCCTCTAGAGTTCGACTGGGACCATGTACTATTGAAGGTGTCTCCTACACGAGGGATTTTCCGTTTTGGGAGAAGAGGCAAGCTTAGTCCGAGATATATCGGACCATTTGAGATCCTAGAGAGAGTTGGGGATTTAGCATACAGTTGGCCTTACCGCCATCGCCGAGTCATGTTCACAATGTGTTTCACGTATCCCAACCGCGGAAGTATGTACCGGACCCACCACGTCATTGATTTCGACGAGATCGAGATAGCTAATGATGGCACCTTCAAGAAAGACCAATCAAGATACTTGAGAGCCGGATCAAGCAATTGAGGAATAAACCAATACCCTTGGTTAAAGTACAATGGTCACGACATGGAGTCGAAGAGGCCACTTGGGAAACGGAGGACAGATGAAGACTAGATATCCGGAGTTGTTTTCATCTTAAGTTTCGGACGAAACTTCTTTTAGGAGGAAGGATGTAATACCCGAGATTTCGTTATGTAATTGGAACTCGTGATATTGTAATGATTGTACTTGATTTGAGTATTATTTTCCGTATTTCATAATCCGATGTTGTCGAGCGTTTAATTCCGTGATTGTGATTTAAAGATTGTAAATCTGCATGTAGCGCACGCTATCAGCTATGTTTAGCGTGGCGCTAACGTGGGTTCATAGCGCACGCCATCGAGTATCCTTAGCGCACGCTATGCGCGGTCAAATTGATTGAGACGTGCGGTAGGTGAGAGCCGCCGGGACCTCGTCGGATAGTGTCGGACGCACTGGACGGCTTTCGGGAAAAGCCGAGTCAACGCCTTAGCGCACGCTACAGTACATGCGTAGCGCACGCTAAGTGCCGAGTACGCTTTAGATCGTGAATGTTAGCGCACGCTACGAATGTGGTCTAGCGCGCGCTAATAGCCATTTATTATAAATAGGACAACATCCTATTCGTGATTTCGCCTCTCTACTCTCATTACCCGAATTCCTACACGTAAAACATAACTTCCTCACCCCAAACACTTCATATCAACATCCCGATTCGTGATTGAAGATCGTTCATCATCGAGATTGTTGTTCAAGCTTTCGGTGTCGGATTGCTTCGCTTTCCTCCGTGTTCTTCACTACTTGAGGTAGGTGATTCCTCACCAACGTTAGTAATGTTCTTAAGGACGTCGATCATGTTTAGATAGCCAGTTATTTTGTTTATGATCGGTCATCACATGTTAGAAGGATATTTTCGATGTTTCGACACTTATTCATCGTATGAACCTTTGAACCATCTTAGTAGTATGAACTCCTAAGCGTTTTCAAATCGATTCATGGTTAGTAATCGGAGATTACCTAGTTCGTATGTTTCACGTTGGAATCATGTGTTTTGGGACTTGGAATAATCGGAACTTAGAATACTTCTTGAAGATCTTAGAAAAGATATGATATTGAGATGACTATCCGTATATTTGTATTTCACGATCATAAATCTTCCACAAACCTTATTAGCATGATTTGCCCGAAGATAACTTGTATTATCACGGTAGAATTCATGAGTTCTTCACCATTCAACCCAGCTTTGATTTTGATTCGCCATGCAAGATTAGCGCACGCTAACACGTGTGAGTTAACGTGCGCTATCGGCCGCTTAACGCCCAAACGTAAGTAGCGACGTTATGAGACCAGCCGAGCCGATCGCTGCACCGTGGCTAGCGCACGCTAGTCTTACACGATAGCGACGCTAACAGTTCGCTTAGCGCACGTTACGAGAGTACGTAGCGCACGCTAAGCACCCAGCAGATTGGTTATTTTTGAGCCTTTCGGCCAAGACCGAATTGTTAGGCCATCGCTCGACTTGAGATGATTTGTATATCGCTTTTTTGTTAAGGTTCGAGCTTGTTACGTTGATCGAAGGAGGCGGCCTTCGAGCGTGTCGAGAACATTGAAGTGTTTCGCCCTTGCCATTTTCGAGGCAAGTATCATATGTCGAGTTCGATTTATCATACTTGTGGTTTTATTCATATTGTTGAATATGAGATGTGTTTCGAGAAATTTCGTGATATTCGTTGTTGTTTGTTCGTATTGATGAACATATTGAAATACATATGTGTATGCATAATTGTTTGATTATGGTATAAATGATCCGAGGGGGTCATGAGGATCTATGCCGAGGGCGCGGATCGAATGTCCACCATGCGTTGGTCCGACGGGATCATCATGGGGATCTATGCCGAGGGCGCCGGATCGGGCCGGACGGGTTTTCCACCATGCGTTGGTCCGACGGGATCATCATGGGGATCTATGCTGAGGGCGCTGGATCGCTGGATTACCATATATTGTGTTGATGGAATCGTGAGGATTCGCATCGTTGGATTCCGGTGGCGGAAGTCCGTTTTGCATGTTTTGTGATGTATTGATGATTTATTGTATGATGATACTTGTACTAGAATTGTTTTGCTAACCCCTTCGGGGGTGGACATTGTTTTGATGTTCAGGTAGCCGAGGAGCGGGAAAGCAACTACAGTACCGACAGGACGATGAGATGGCTCAGTGATGTGATTGGTGTTATTGTGTTTGGTCTTCCTGGTTCGTTTAGTACTCGAGTACGTCTGTTGAAATAAAGTCAATTCGATATGGTTGTATTAGTTAACTTATTTGATTGGTTGAACCAAATCAGTATTTGAACTTCAGTTGTTCGATTGTATTGTTTTTACACTTCTTCTAAAAATAGCCTTGTAAATCCTTATCTAAAGGGTTTACGGCGCTGTAATTATTCCGAATATCTCGGGGTGTTACAACCGGGACATCTGGTGAAGGGTCTATACGTATATGATATTCACGACATAGTGGTTCTGGAATGATCCCTTCATTCGTTTTCAGTCGGGGTTTACAGTGCGGCCCGCTAGGCTGGATAAGTGCTGCCCGCACTCATTGGTTCCTCCCAATGCTGGCTGAGACGGACCTACAGAGTTGCGCATCAGGATCGTTGACGAATAAATATGAATTTGTCATCTCTCTATTAATATTAGATATTGGATACCTAATTATGATTTTAAATCAAATAGCGGTCTTATGAATTGAAATTAAATTACTGGGTATTTAATTTAATTCATATATTATATTTCTTAGAGAAATATATTTTGTATTTGATATAATTAATTAATTGGATTAATTAATTAAGTATAAATACATTGGAGATAAAATAGAGTGTATTTAATAGAGTCGTTTGACGAACGTCCGATACACGAGCCGAGTGACTCGGCCCGTTTCTTGGAAATTTCCTAGCAAGGCCGCCCCCTTCCTTTTCCCACATGGTGTTGCATTTGTTTATTTGGTTGGTGGTGAAGATTTTTGAAGATGATACCATTTGATGGCATGTGATGATTTATTAAATAATATATCTAATCATAATGTCTTGTGATGTAGATATATTAATCATCATTCCTCACCACACAACACACACTTTGAACACCATTTCGGCCGAGAGGAGTATTGACAGAGAGGGTATTTTTCTTCTTCATTTTGTTCATCTTTGAAGTGAAATAAAATAAGAAAAATAGAGAGATAAATTCCTATATTAATTCCTAGCCGTGTTCCATCAAGAACGGATTGCTATAGATTTTTCCGGTCAAATTCCGACGCGTGTGAAGTAGAGACATCGTGCTTTCGGTGTTTGGGACGATGGGATTTCGTGCTCGTGCTCGGGTTCGTGAACATCATCAACTTACGAAGATATTATCAAAGGTTTCAAGGGTATGGGACCTTAATCCTTTTATCTTCGTCTATTTGTTTTTTTTCGTATATACGTTACTTGATCGATCCTGTTTGGGATTCATCTTATTGAATTTTATTATTCCGCTGCGTATTCATTTTCGTATCCAGAATCCCAATAGCTTGCTTGATGGGAAGCAGGGCTCGGACTAGCCTCACGTTGTACAGCCTTTCTCAACAATTCGGCTTCGAGCTTTTCCATTTCAGCAGCCCAAAAAGCATCTTTCTCACTAATAATCCCTGGAGTCTCCTCTGCCATAAACTTTGAACTCCCTCACGTATCTTTTCATCCATTGTCCTTGCTTTTTTTTTTTGTCTTGGTAGATCGAAGTAAACGGATTGCCTGACGTGTTTTTCTTGGCCGCGTACTCTTCCTCCGTGCTCAGGCTTACTAAGCACCTTTGTTAACACATCATTAACACCTTCAACCATCACTTTTTCTTCCTTAACCTCCTCCTTCATCTTCTCCTAAAAAAAATCATAAAATGGAAGTAGTTAGTAAATCAAGCCGTCTATTAAATAAATTCAAATACATTTAGCTTTTAAATTTTTGATTGATTTAAGAGGAAATAAATCCAAGTGGTCTCTTTTTAAATTTTATTTCCACTTATTATACTAATTTTACCAATTTTATTATATTTGATCAATTAGTCCAATTTATGGTTAATTTTTACCATTTTTCACTCATTTTCAAGTCGTCTATTAAATAAATCAATAACTTAGAATTTCATTAGCTTTTTCTGAAACTTCATCACTTAAAATTTCCATCTTTGTCCTTCTTATTGTAATACCCGATTATAATTCAGTCATTATCATTCAGTAATTATCATTCAGTAATTGTCACTCAGTAATTTTCACTCATTAATGATCGTTTGTCACTCATATTCAATCATTATATTCATCGTTCAGAGTAATTGTATCATGTATCAATCGTCTTTCATCATCAATCTAATTGGAGAATCATGCTGTGGTTATCATCGTTGTCATCTTCATAGTGTGATGTGTGTGAGGAGTAGCGCACGCTACGTACTCTCTTTAGCGTGCGCTAATTAAGTACGGGTAGCGCACGCCACCTCTCAACACTAGCGCACGCTAGTATGTTTCAAGCGGGCAGTCCAGAAGGCACTGGACTGCAGTTGGGTTGTAAGTAGCGCACGCTACGATTGGTAAGTAGCGCGCGCTAGTAGGCCGGTAGCGCACGCCATACAGTCGGTGTAGCGCGCGCTAAGGTCGGATCAGGTTGAGTCCAGTGGCTACTGGACTGAATGGGATTAATTCATAGCGTCCGCTATGAGTGGTTTTAGCATACGTAAATGGTGTAGTAGCGCACGCTAAATATTGTGTGTAGCGCGCGCTACCGAGATTAGATTAGAGAACAGGAGGTTCTGACCTCCAGTACTGGGCATCAGATAATTCGTTAGCGCACGCTAACCATTGTTGTTAACGCACGCTAATTACATGGTTGTAGCGCACGCTACAAAAGGTACGTAGCGCACACTACCATTGCAAAGAGAGGGTGATGGACTACCCAGTACACCCATTAGCGCACGCTATGCACAGGAGCTAGTGCACGCTAACTGGTGCTGCTATAAATAGGACAGTTTAGTCCTTTATTCGTCATTTGTCATTCCCTTTCATTTATTCATCGGTTTTGGGCGATTTGGAGCTTCTTGAGGAGTGTTCTTCGAGGTGGAATCAGCTATCAACATTTCCAAGCTTATAATTTAGAATAATCACCATTTCATTATATTCAAACATCATAATCAAGGTAATCACCTCTTGAATCTAGAAATTCGGAGTTCAAGTGTTTTATTTCCGATCTATTCATGTGGACTCGATATTATGTTGGAATGCCTTAGATATGGGTTATCTACCTTGTATACACGTATTCCTACGGATTATTCGGTGTATATCTCGGATTTAATGGCTATTTGGGGAATTATTTCAAGAACCCTTGGGGTTGACTTCGGTTAATTTAGGGATTTTCCGATTGATGTTGTTGTAATCTTGAATTGTGGATTCTTATTGGATTATTGATGCCATTGATATTGTTTTGCTGGTTTGAATCAATCATTTGGAAGTTCGTTTCGATAATTTGGGATTGGTTGTAACTAACGGGAAGGATGTTTACAATGTATTCGTTAGAATGCACCAATGAGTTTGATTATCGTTGTATCGACTTTTGAGTTAGTTGTGTTTCATTGCTTGATACGTGTATTGAGTGGTTGTTGGTAATTACTGTCATTCAAGGTTGTTCGAGCGACCGACATCCCATTGTAGGACGTTGTTCGAGGAAGGACATTCTTCACCGGTGTTGAGTAAGTTAATTCTTACTCGGTTAAAAGGATTTTCATTCCTTTCGTTGTTGTTCATTCATAATCATAATTCATTCATAATGTATTAACCGTATTGAGACTTGTAATTGTCAATTATCACTTCATTCATGAGGAACAACGGTTCCAATCATTTCATTGAGCTATCATTCATTTCACTATCATTTCATCTCGATGAGTCATTCTTGACTTTGTCGGATTGTTATTCATTATTATTCTTCATGGTCATTCTTGCTCATATGACCTTTTGGGTTCATATTGCGCAGCCGGGTGTGGATGTGTGGGATTTTTAGTCGGGCACGTGATGGTCATGTGTTGGGTTCACCGACACATTGGACTGTGCACACGGTAATGTACCTCCGCGAGACTAATTAGGTACAATGGCGGGTGTGTCCGGACATCTGTCTTGTGCACGAGCACATTCCATTACGGGTGTACTATGATGCCTCTCTTCAGCTTCATTTCATAATTAAGATATATCATGATTGTGTTTATTCAACTCTTGAGGATTGTTGTTCTGTGTAACTGACCCCGTTGGGGGATGTTGTTTTCAGGTCATGGCAAGGCTAAGGCACGGTAAGAGAACGTTGACGGCGAGGAGTCCCAGTGATACTAGTAGGAGGCCCCAGTCCTTTCAGTCATTCATGTTTTCTTTATTTTATTTCCGCTGCAGATTTCCGTTTGGATATTTAGTTCATTCAGTGTTGTATATTTTATCTCCATATAAAATATACTTGTATTTGGTTATTATCTTGGGTGCGTTGTAATAAAACTCCTCATCGGAGTGATTGATAATATATTGTGGTTCGGTACTACAATTATATTATTTAATTCATTAATTTTCATTCACCTAGTGGGTCCCAGTCGGGGGTCCACGGCACTGTAATATCCGCCTAGTTTGGGGTGTTACAGAGTTGGTATCGGAGCGTGGTTTTGAATACTACCTTCCGAGTCATGTCTCATTTGAAATCATCGTTCATCAGACTAGTATCATTGGACTTTCGCGTCACGTGTGACCTGTGCAAGAGCCAATCCCCTCAGACCAAAGAACAGTAAGATTTCTGACGCCATGGTATAATTTCTCGCATAAGAATCACTCATTCATCATTCATTAGTCAACAATCCTCAAACATCATTTTCATTTTTTTGATCATGTCGATCATGTTAACTCATTAATCAGTTGTTGATCTTGTGGATCATATCATTAATCTTGTTAACTTGTTCAAGATAACCATTTCAAGAATTTCATCATATAATCATGTCACCTCAATTGATCATTCATGTAATCATTGTATTAGAGCGCGTGTGCTCATTGTTATCATTTCATAACGTAAATCATAATGCCGTACTCATGCGAGATCTATGATTATCATACGATCTTCCTACTTCAGTATGGAGAGAGCTGTAAGGGGACGCAGGGGGAGAGGCCGCGATGCGGGCCGAAACCTGAGAAATAATCACTCACTGTCGGAAAGTCGTACTCAGGACTCAGCTCGATTGGAAGATGTTCGGATTGATCCACTCACTTTTATGCAGGTCATGATGACTCATATGCAATTGCTTAATCATCATTGTGCCACTCTGGCCGAATTAATCGAGAGGACTCTTACGTATGAGCCTGCGGCTAAGGAAGTTGCTGGGCAACAAGATTCATCTTCTGGTAAGAAATCGAAGAAGTGTAATCAGCCCGAATGCGGCCAGGCAACCTTCAAGGAGCCTCGTGCGAGTCCTAACTTTTCTGATCGACCTCCTACGACGCCTAAACCTGCGGGATCTCAGTCCCGAGTGGCCAGATCAGCCATCATCTGTTTCAACTGTGGAGCGCCGGGTCATTACAGCACTAAGTGTCTAAAACCGTCTATCACGTGCCATAACTGCGGGATTGTTGGGCATAAGGCCCGTTTTTGCCGAAGGGACTCCAAGCCGACTCCGGCGGCATCTCAGGCCCCGAAGCAATCAGCGATTCAAAATCAGGCTGCTCAGTCGGCGTTGTTTAAAACGACGGAAGCGAATAAAGGCGGAGCTCATATTATTCAGTCAGGAGCATCTGGTTTGGGGGCCGGCAAGCCCCGAATTTACGAGATGTAGAGGAGCAACGATCCGGAGGCCCGAATGATCTCAGGTACCCTCGAAATTTTATCTCAACCTATGTGTAACCTTTTTGATACCGGTGCATCGCATTCATTCATTTCCGAGTCATGTTTGAGTAGGCTACGTCTGGGTAGTGCTACTAGTTGTGAGCCGTATGTCATTGGTCTACCTGATGATAGACGAATTATCTGAAATCGTGAGATTAAGAATTGTCCGATTCAACTTCATGGCCGTGATTGGTTAGCAGACCTAATCGTGGTGGATTTACCGAGAGGCGACGTCATCATGGGTATTGATTGGATGGATCGTCAGGATGCCATCATTAGTGTCTGTAAACGTATGGTCACTATCATTTCAGACGATTGGGTCGAATGTGTTTTCCAGGGAGGTAATCCCAGTTGTTCCGGGAGTGTCATCAACTTGATGAAAGCAGTGAAATTACTCAATCGAGTTGTTCAATCATTCATTATATCATTGTCATCGATTGACCGTTCTAAGGCAATCGAGTTGTTAAATCATTCATTGTATCATTGTCATCGATTGGCCATTCTAAGGCAATCGAGGTGTTCAATCATTCATGGTATCATTGTCATCGATTGGCCATTCTAAGGCAATCGGGTTGTTAAATCATTCATTGTATCATTGTCATCGATTGGCCATTCTAAGGCAATCGAGGTGTTCAATCATTCATGGTATCATTGTCATCGATTGGCCGTTCTAAGGCAATCGGGTTGTTAAATCATTCATTGTATCATTGTCATAGATTGGCCATTCTAAGACAATCGAGGTGTTCAATCATTCACGGTATCATTGTCATCGATTGGACGTTCTAAGGCAATCGGGTTGTTCAATCATTCATTGTATCATTGTCGTCGATTAGCCATTCTAAGGCAATCGAATCGTTCAATCATTCATAGTATCATTGTTAGCGATTGGTGGTGTATTCCCAGACGAGCTACCTGGTTTACCTCCACAGAGAGATGTGGAATTCACGATTGAGTTGGAGCTCGGTACGTCCCCAATATCGAAGGCACCATACCGGATGGCCCCAACCGAAATGTAGGAATTGAAGAATCAATTAGAGGATTTGACCGAGAAGGGTTATATTCGGCCGAGTGCGTCCCCGTGGGGAGCACTAATGTTATTTGTCAAGAAGAAGAATGGTTTGTTCCGCTTGTGTATTGATTACCGGGAATTGAACCGGGTGACGATCAAGAATAAGTATCCTCTACCCTGTATCGACGATCTTTTGGATCAACTTCAGGGAGCTTCAGTATTTTCCAAGATAGACTTAAGATCTGGATATCATCAGTTGCGAATTCGAGAGTCGGATATCGCAAGGACGGCATTCCGAACACGCTATGGTCATTATGAGTTTGTGGCAATGCCATTTGGGTTAACTAATTCACCTGTAGTATTCAGGGAGTTAATGAATCGAGTCTTCATCGATTATTTGGATCAGTTCGTGGTTGTATTTATTGATGAAATTTTAATTTATTCTCGTGACCGGGAGGAGCACGAGAGTTTCACCTTCATCAGGTGCTCGATGTGTTGAGACGAGAGCAACTTTATGGAAAGTTTTCCAAATGTGAATTCTGGATGTCCGAGGTGACGTTTCTCGGACATGTAATTTCATCAGACGAAATTCGTGTCGACCCTCAGAAGACGGAGGCTATCCGAGATTGGCAACCTCCGAAGAATGTTAAGGAAATCCGAAACTTCCTTGGATTAGCTGGCAATTATCGGCGATTTGTGGAAGGATTTTCTAAAATCGCTCAACCCATGACGAAATTTTTAAGGAAAGATAAGAAATACACGTGGTCCGACGCGTGTCAGCAGAGTTTTGAGGAACTCAAGAACCGGTTAATTTCAGCACCTGTCCTTTGTTTACCGCAAGGGACGGAAGGATTTGTGGTTTATAGTGATGCGTCCGGGCAGGGTCTCGGATGTGTATTAATGCATAAAGGGAAGCTTATTGCCTATGCTTCATGGCAATTGAGACCTTACGAGGTTAATTATCCAACCCACGACGTGGAGCTAGCAGCCATAGTATTCGCATTGAAGATTTGGCGTCATTATCTTTATGGCGTTACCTGTCCGATATTCATTGATCATAAGAGTTTATAGTATATATTTACTCAGAAGGAGTTAAATATGCAATAGAGATGGTGGTTGGAACTAATCAAAGATTATGATATTGAGATACTTTACCAACCGGGCAAGGCGAATGTTGTCGCCGATGCCTTGAGTCGTAAATCCGCCCAGGAGCAAATGCTTGCTCGTTTAACAGTTCAGAAGGAGCTTCAGCAGGAATTTCTTAGACCCGAGATCGAGGTCTGGCTTCAGCGAGTGCAAGGGCAACTTTGCATGTTAGAGATTTCATCACCACTTGAGGAGGCAATCAGAGTGAATCAGGGTTCAGACCCATCATTGTTGCGCATCCGTGATGATGTGACTCAGGGGAAAGCCTCTGGATTGGTGTTCCACGAGGATGGACTTTTGGGATTTAAGAATTGGTTGTGCGTCGGCGAATGACGAGTTGAAAAACTCGATTTTGAAAGAAGCTCATGCTACCCCTTATTCCGTTCATCCGGGGTCTAGCAAGATGTACAAAGACTTGAAACAAAATTACTGGTGGAGTAATATGAAGCGAGAAGTCGTGGAATTTGTTTCGAGATGTTTTACCTGTCAGCAAGT
Source organism: Orobanche coerulescens (assembly GCA_033398695.1). Classification (NCBI taxonomy): domain Eukaryota; kingdom Viridiplantae; phylum Streptophyta; class Magnoliopsida; order Lamiales; family Orobanchaceae; genus Orobanche; species Orobanche coerulescens. Next base: position 114,409,647 of record CM065807.1, on the reverse strand, counting down.
CAAGATAGAGCATCAGCGACCAGCGGGTATGCTGAAACCTCTCCCTATTCCAGAGTGGAAGTGGGAGGATATTTCAATGGACTTCATCACGAGTTTGCCGACGAGTCATCGTGGCATGAATACAATCTGGGTAATTGTGGAACGCTTAACTAAATCAACTCATTTCCTTGAGATTAAAGATACGTGGGGGTCCCGAGAGACTTGCCCAGTTGTTTATCAAAGAAATAGTAAGACTGCACGGTACTCCTAAAAGTATCGTTTCCGATCATGACAGACAGTTCGTGTCTCATTTTTGGAAATTAGTTCATCGTGTTATGGGAACTCAGCTTAATCTCGGTACAGCTTTTCACCCTCAGTCCGACGGACAATCAGAGAGGACTATTCAGACTTTGGAGGACATGTTGAGGGCATGTGTTCCCTATTGGAAAGATGATTGGGAAGCCCAACTACCGTTGATCGAGTTCACGTACAATAATAGTTGGCTTGCTTCGATTAAGATGTCACCTTACAAGGCCTTGTACGGTCGTCGTTGTCGATCTCCTTTGTGTTGGGATGATTTATCAGAATCAATCGGCACCAAGCCCGATATGCTTATAGCCGCCCGTGAGAAGGTAGCTTTGATCAGGAGTCATTTGTTGACAGCTCAGAGTCGGCAGAAATCATATCCAGATAATCATCGTCGACCATTAGAGTTCGAGACGGGTGACCATGTTTTGGTCAAGGTATCCCCGAGTCGTGGTATCTTCCGTTTTGGGAAGAGGGGGAAGTTGAGTCCGAGATTCATTGGACCGTTTGAGATTTTAGATCGAGTAGGCGAGCTAGCTTATCGATTGGCCTTACCTCCGGCGTTGAGCCGAATTTATAATGTGTTTCACGTATCTCAGTTACGGAAGTATGTTGCCGACCCGAGCCACATACTTCAGTTCGACGAAATCAAGATCGCTGATGATCATTCATATGAGGAGCATCCTGTACGAGTATTAGAGCGGCGAATCAAACAGTTGAGGAACAAGACGATTCATTTGGTAAAAATTCAGTGGTCTAGACACGGAGTCGAAGAGGCTAATTGGGAAACCGAGGATAGTATGCGGGAGAGTTATCCCGATTTGTTTGACCCTTAGTTTCGGGGACGAAGCTCTTTTAAGGGGGGGTGTATGTAATACCCGGTTATAATTCAGTCACTATCATTCAGTAATTATCATTCAGTCATATTCAATCATTATATTCATCGTTCAGAGTAATTGTATCATGTATCAATCGTCTTTCATCATCAATCTAATTGGAGAATCATGTCGTGGTTATCATCGTTGTCATCTTCATAGTGTGCTGTGTGTGAGGAGTAGCGCACGCTACGTACTCTCTTTAGCGTGTGCTAATTGAGTACAGGTAGCGCACGCCACCTCTCAACACTAGCGCACGCTAGTATGTTTCAAGCGGGCAGTCCAGAAGGCACTGGACTGCAGTTGGGTTGTAAGTAGCACACGCTACGATTGGTAAGTAGCGCGCGCTAGTAGGCCGGTAGCGCACGCCATACAGTCGGTGTAGCGCGCGCTAAGGTCGGATCAGGTTGAGTCCAGTGGCTACTGGACTGAATGGGATTAATTCATAGCGTAGGCTATGATTGGTTTTAGCGTACGTAAATGGTGTAGTAGCGCACGCTAAATATTGTGTGTAGCGCGCGCTACCGAGATCAGATCAGAGAACAAGAGGTTCTGGACTCCAGTACTGGGCATCAAATAATTCATTAGCGCACACTAACCATTGTTGTTAACGCACGCTAATTACATGGTTGTAGCGCACGCTACAAAAGGTACGTAGCGCATGCTACCATTGCAAACAGAGGGTACTGGACTACCGAGTACACCCGTTAGCGCACGATATGCACAGGAGCTAGCGTACGCTAACTGGTGCTGCTATAAATAGGACAGTTCAGTCCTTTCTTCGTCATTTGTCATTCCCTTTCATTTCTTAATCGGTTTTGGGCGATTTGGAGCTTCTTGAGGAGTGTTCTTCGAGGTGGAATCAACTATCAACATTTCCAAGCTTATAATTTGGAATAATCATGATTTCATCATCTTCAAACATCATAATTAAGGTAATCACCTCTTGAATCTAGAAATTCAGAGTTCAAGTGTTTTATTTACGATCTATTCATGTGGACTCGATATTATGTTGGAACGCCTTAGATATGGGTTATCTACCTTGTATACACATATTCCTATGGATTATTCGGTGTATATCTCGGATTTAATGGCTATTTGGGGAATTATTTCAAGAACCCTTGGGGTTGACTTCGGTTAATTTGGGGATTTTCCGATTGATGTTGTTGTAATCTTGAATTGTGGATTCCTATTGGATTATTGATGCCATTGATATTGTTTTGCTGGTTTGAATCAATCATTTGGAAGTTGGTTTCGATAATTTGGGATTGGTTGTAACTAACTGGAAGGATGTTTACAACGTATTCGTTAGAATGCACCAATGAGTTTGATTATCGTTGTATTGACTTTTGAGTTAGTTGTGATTCATTGCTTGATACGTGTATTGAGTGGTTGTTGGTAATTATTGTCATTCAAGGTTGTTCGAGCGACCGACATCCCATTGTAGGACGTTGTTCGAGGAAGGACATTCTTCACCGGCGTTGAGTAAGTTAATTCTTACTCGGTTAAAAGGATTTTCATTCCTTTCGTTGTTGTTCATTCATAATCATAATTTATTTATAATGTATTAACTGTATTGAGACTTGTAATTGTCAATTAATCACTTCATTCACGAGGAACGACGGTTCCAATCATTTCATTGAGCTATCATTCATTTCACTATCATTTCATCTCGGTGAGTCATTCTTGACTTTATCGGATTGTTATTCATTATTATTCTTCATGGTCATTCTTGTTCATATGAGCTTCTGGGTTCATATTGCGCGGCCGGGTGTGGATGTGTGGGATTTTTAGTCGGGCACGTGATGGTCATGTGTTGGGTTCACCGACACATTGGACTGTGCACATGGTAATATACCTCCATAAGACTAATTAGGTACAATGGAGGGTGTGTCTGGACATTCGTCTTGTGCACGTGCACATTCCATTACGGGTGTACTATGATGCCTCTCTTCAGCTTCATTTCATAATTAAGATATATCATGATTGTGATTATTCAACTCTTGAGGATTATTGTTCTGTGTAACTGACCCCGTTGGGGATGTTGTTTTAAGGTCATGTCAAGGCTAAGGCACGGGAAGATAACGTTGATGGCGAGGAGTCCCAGTGATACTAGTAGGGGGCCCCAGTCTTTTCAGTCATTCATGTTTTCTTTATTTTATTTCCGCTGCAGATTTCCGTTTGGATATTGAGTTCATTCAGTGTTGTATATTTTATCTCCATATAAAATATACTTGTATTCGGTTATTATCTTGGGTGCGTTGTAATAAAACTCCTCATCGGAGTGATTGATAATATTTTGTGGTTCGGTACTATAATTATATTATTTAATTAATTAATTTTCATTCGTCTGGTGGGTCCCAGTCGGGGGTCCACGGCACTGTAATATCCGCCTAATTTGGGGTGTTACACCTATCTAGGACCCATGTATCTGATCGATCTACCTCCTCTGCTTCTGGATGAGATTCAGACTGCATTCACATATAGAGGATCACCTTAGTAATAATATTAACGTACTTCAATAATAGTATGAATGCACAGATTAACATGTTGTTTCTTTATCACTAACCCATTCTTTCTCAAGGTTTGCATAACCTTTTTGAGACATGCGATGTGGATATTTACTCAACCGATTTCGTTGTTCTTGTTCATCGGGAATTTTCTACATAAAAGGCACCAACGAGGTTATAACATCAGTAGTAAGTAATTAGTGTACATGAATGAAGCTAATTGGAAACATACCTCAAACTCATTTGATATGCGATCAACAATAAATATGTCCCGATCCGAATCTATGAAAGAATAGTCTGCAGGAGGATATACCAACATTTCAGGTTGATCGCGATAAGGGAAAATGTAATGTTTGGTCAGTCGACATTTAAGCATACGGGGGGACAATAAAAGCCATCTACATACATAAGCAACAAAAGTGTTTATTTTTCATTTTAAGGGATTTATTGTCTTTAAGCGAATTTTGAAAATCGGTATGTAGTAACTCGAAAGCATTAAAAAGTTCGTCTTGAGATGAAGTACTTATCTGACTTTCATTGTCACTGTCGTCATATGAACTCTTGTCCATGAGCGCGATATTATTTTGAATATTTTCATATTCTTCGTCATCGTCACTCCAAGTGGCTATATATGCTTTCTTTTGGGAAGTTTAGCCACGACGGTTTTCTCAAAGTGGCCGGATTTTCCATAATTTTGACAATTATTATCGAACATTTTTGACTTATTACGGGCTTGCGAGTTGATGTCTTTTCTTCTCCAATTTAATAGGTTTTGATATTTATTGATATTTTTGGCATAAAGTGCTGATTCCTCATCTTTATCACCAACTCAGATTTCTTCTTCGTGACTTGACATCTTTTTAGCTTTCAAATATATAGTTTTCTCTTTGATCTTTGATTTGAAATTTTATGATTTTAACACAATCTTGTAGTTTATTAGGGAACCTACAAGGGCGCTAAAATCTAATGTGTTGAGATCTTTTGACTCCATAATAGCCGTGACCGTTCTGTCCCATTCACGAGGTAATGATCGTAATATTTTCTTCACTTTTTCACAACTCGATAATAGTTTCCCAAAGCATGCTAGTCCATTTGTGATGATCGAAAATCAATCGAGCATATTTGATATGGACTCGTCATCTTTCATCATGAATAACTCGTAGTCGTGGAGAAGCATATTTATCTTCGTCTCCTTGACTTGAGTTATTCCTTCGTTAGTTACCTCGAGCATTTTCCAGATTTCTTTGGTACTTTCACACGAAGAAATATGATCATGTTCTTTCGGATTAAGAGCAAAATATAGCAATTTTGTTGCTTTACAATTGTAATGGTCGTTTTTCCAATCCTCATTATATTCTTCGAAACTTTTGAGAGAGCCATCGGATTTTGCAGGAGATTTTGGACCAAGGCAAACTATCTTTCAAATTTTGATGTCATACGCTCGGATAAAGATTGACATCTTTTTCTTCCATGTCATGAAATCTGATCCGTCGAAAACTGATGGTCAGTTTAAGGTAAGACCTTCTACCGGAGCAAAAGTATACGCCATCGGATATTTCCTCCTAGGATGTTAAGCCTACCATTTAGAGACCGCTCTGATACCAATTGTTGAGTTAGGTACCGCCACTAGAAGAGGGTTTGAATAGTGCGGTGAATAGTAATGAACTATTTTTGTGCGGAAGCGATAAATAAGTGTGAAAAATAAATGACACGGAGATTTATAGAGGTTCGGCAACTTGCCCACGTCCTCTCTCCTTCACTATCTTTTTCTATAGCTTCAAGATAAACCTTCCCACCTTGTCATCACTCCGATTTAAACTATTACAATATTCTCTTCTATCGGTCTAAGCTAAAATATTACAATCTTGTCTTCTATCGGTCCAAGATAAACTATTTTTCCTTTTTTTATCGAACAAGGTAACAACCTTTCTAGCTTTCTGTCGGTACTAGTAAAGCCTCACTAGATTTAGATTATGATCCAAACAATGTCGGACCCACGATCCTAATAACAACGCATTAAATCTATAATCGCTTCATTTCTCTCATGTATAGATGAGTGAATCAAACACTCAAACTCTTATCAATTAAGCTCAATTAAAACAACAATGATGTATATAAGTATCTCAAGCGTATATGAATTATTCTTGAAGTTGTTGTCTATTGAATACCAAATGAAGTGGTATTTATAGGGTTTAGAGCTTGTAGCCGTTACTGCCCGATCCATTTAGCATGTGCTAATATGTACCATTTGCGTGCGTTATCAACTGTTGACTTTGAAAGAAACAATCTTATTACAAAAGTCTTTGTCCAATGGATACAATTTGAACTTAGCGTACATTATTTGATATTTATAGCTTGCGATAGTCAGTAACTTTTACTTTTCTAGATTTTGGGTGATTTATATGTTGAAAAGGTTGTCCAACGGTTGTATGATCAACGGTAGGATTTCAAACCTTGCGTGCGGTAGCTTTGTTCTTTAGCGTGCATTAAGTGGACGTATGTAGCTTGCGTTAGCTTAACCATGTAGCGTGCTTTATCTGCTTCCTTTCTAGGATTAATAGACCTTACTGACTTGCTTCTAGACCCGACATTTTACCACACGACACGAAAAACACAACATGAAAACGACACGAAAATTTAGTGTTTGTGTTTGCATTTTGAGTAAACGACACAAAAATACACAAACACAGAAGTACATGACCGAGATTTAGTGTCAGTTTTATGTTTACCCTTTGGGTACACGACACGACACGAGGTACACGAAATAAATAAGTAAATAAATAAATATATATATATATATATATATATATAATATTTTATAACATGATTTAAAATTTTATATTTAATTTTATAAAAACATATATTTATGAATTGCGTTTGTACTAAACTTTAAAATTCGAAAAATATAATATGAATTTTCATAAATTTCATGTAAACATTCGTGTTTTCGTTGCCATTCATTTTGTTTTGTCTACAAAAACCTATAAAAATAATATTAAAATATTAAAATTGTTATTTTTTATAATATTTTAATATTTATTTTATATTATGACTGACACGAAAACACGACACAGAACGACACGAATTTATGCGGTACACGACACGACACGAATTAATTTCGTGTCGTGTATGGGTTTGGACTTTTGGTACACGAACTATGAAAGTTCACGACACGAAAGTACACGACACGAATGATTTATCAGGTCTACTTGCTTCTGTAGCGTGTGTTAGTTAATTTATAGAGTCCAATATCATTTATATATTAATGTGCACTAGAAATAATCTCTAACATGTGCTATCTTTGAGTTTTGCTTCACTTTGATTTTCTGTTCAGCTCTTTCGGCTTCGACTCTAATTATCTTAATTTTTCATTCAAGATTGTTCGTGTGATTGATTAAGTTCGTTTGCTCGTTCATCCAATTTTTTGGATGACATCTTGATTGTGCGAGAGCATTTTGTGTCTTCGGTGTTGAGGTAAGTTAATTCCGACTTGGTTATGATGATAATATATCTTTTTTATGTTGTACGAATAATGTACACTTATGCTTTGTGATTTTCAATTTATATTTATAATGTTGTTGATTGTGTCAATCGTTCATTTGAGGAACAATGCTTCAGGGTTCTAATTGTTACAATTATTTACTTTCACTGAGTTATTTTGATCCTCATTTGTTTTGTATTTCACTTTAGTGAGTTGTTTTATTTCTTGTTGGGACTGTTTGTTCTTATTGAGTTTTCATTGTCACTTTTTTTATCATCGCATTTCGGAGTCATACTAGAGTGACAGTTGTATGTGTACGATTTTCATGTCGGGTACATATAGTTATGTGTTGCTAGTTGGCCTCACTTGGGACTATGCACATGGGCGGGGATTGCTCAATAGACCGACTAGGTACATTATCACACATATGTTATCAGGATTCCATACATATTGGTGATATGTACACATACACAACTCTATCCCGGGCGTAGTGTGGCGTTCAGTTCATCCTATGAGCCGTAGAGTAAAGAGTTTATTAAAATCACTACGTACACAACTACGTGACTTTAACTAAACCTGTCTCTGTATCGTTCACACAGATTGATACAGGGACTGTAGCTTTGGGCCGTTCACACAGGTTGAGTTGAGCTCTTTTTCGACTTGCTTCTTCTCACACATATTGAAGTTTCGTCTTCAATGCTATTCTTCCTACGTAGGTCGGAATACACAAGGATCTTTAGTCCACACAGGGCTAATGATAATATCAACGGTAAGGGTAACAATTCTCAAATAGCATCTTTATCTCGAATGAACAATCGTTGTATGCTGTGCTGTTTGCATTGAGGACTTGGTATATTTCTTCACTTGGATACTGCTATATGCTCACGAATGTACTTCTTTGTAATTGCTAAAATGTCAGAGTTTTTGTGATAATGAATTAACTTGTATATGAAGTCCTCTTGCTCGGGGCTATTTATAACCTTAGAAGCGTATCAGCTATAAATGTAGCCGTTGCTGGTTGGTGAGATGTTGATGTATGTCTCTTGATTGGCGGCTGCTGAATATTAGAATTAAAGCAGATCGCATTTAATGCTTCAGACATCCTTTCTGCCTTTGCATTAAATGCTCTTCAGAGCGTTCAGACTTGTCTCTCTCCGGCTGCATTAAATGCTGTTCTATAAGCAATAAATGCCGCTTTAACCGTGAATACTTTATGAATAAACAATTGTTTATCACACAACGGTTTAAAGCTTTTTATGTTCAGTCCTGCTGGACGTGTTTTACTTTTCCCAAGTAAAACACCTTCAGACTATATGCTGTATCCAACACATTAAGATTCTTTGCTGTATGAAGTGGGCTTTGTAGGATGGACTGTAGAAGATCTCTTTGCTATATGGACGGGCTATATGAAGAGTTCTAAGAGCTTCCATACTTAACAGTATTCTGACTTCTTTGAGACTTCTTTGCTGTATGTTGGCACTTATCAAAACAGAAATGTTTATCCCAACAATTTCCCCCTTTTGATAATGCCAAAACTCTCTTTAGATGTCTTCATCTGGATACAGAGAGTCTGTCTTCAAGTCTTCTATCGATTGATCTAATCTTCAATACTTAGTCTAGAAATATGAACTGCTCGCAGGCAGGTTAATGAGAAATCCTACATGACTGTGTATTACAACTGAACTTATGATTGGCGCGTAAGCACAATCTTACAGTGTGGTCTAGGTTGAATACCACTTAATCTATGAACTGTTTGCAGACAAGTTCTTACAGCTTTAAGACTTAACAAGTTTATACTTGTTCAAATATAGCAAAAGCTTCGTAAACAAACAATAAAACAGTAAGCTTAGATTACGATCTGTAATCTTTCAAGAAAATAAGTTTTATTGATAATCAGGGACAATTACAAGTCTTGAAAGATAAAAAAATACAAAACAAATACTACCTACTGTATTGGTAAGCTAACAGAAGAAACAAATACAGCGAAAAGGCAGACAAGCTAGCTTCTATGCTGAGAATGCATCCAAGGCCTCCAGTCCGGATAATTTGCGGTCCCTTTCCACCATTTGACTAGGGAGTCATTGCCTCGATAAATGCTTCTTCCTTCTGGGGATTGATCAAAGGCAAGTATACAGTCTTCGGGGTGGGTGAGCTGTTCACCTTTTTGGTGCCTGGACTTCATCAGCATTTGCAGAGGGAGCCTTCCTTCTGCTAACAGCCTCGAGAATCCATTTGCAGCATCCCACATCGTCTTGAACTTGTTGAACATGGCAGACTCCCTGATGAGCGTACATAAGTATCTCATCAGTTCATTTTTCTTCCAGTTCTTCAGATCATCGGTTAAAGGCTGTTGGTCAGCGGGCAACAACATCTCGGCGGGCTTTCGCACATTGTTCTTCCAGGGGATATTGGGATCTTAGAACCCAGGTCGAGATCCAGATACACTGTATCCTCTTGAAGCTTGACTTGACCCGGGTGAGGCCAGTCTACCAATAGCAACAACAACACTATCTTCCAGCGCTGCATCAATCTCTCTCTCCCTCTCTCCACTTTCCGTCTTCGGGCAGCCTCTCTGGTGTAACACCCCCAAGATATTTGGAGAATATCACAGCACCGTGGATCCCTGCCTAGGACCCACTAGGCTAATTTTTACACATAATGCATCAAATTTCACAAAGTCCACTCGGGAATCAATAAATCCGATACAAACAAGGAAGTTCAAACCACTGACATCCAGGACCATGAAGAAATACAAGAAGTTATACATCAACCGGAAAAGGACTTTCCTAAAGTACTCGAGTACCATTTATTATTACAAGGATGAAACGGACCAAAGAGAATAATGCTCAAAATAAAGGGAACATAACTAGCCACAGTATCACGCCTCTCCATCATCATCATACCGTCCCGGTGCTCGCTCGTAAGGATATTTAGAACCTGAAAAACACAAAAGAAATTTTCCCCACACGAGAGGGGTTAGGGCAAGTATTACAAGTGAAACGTCAAGTCTTACACATAAAAGCATATGCACCAATTCAAAGCCATGATAATGATTTTCCGGAAAATGCAATTATCCAAACATGTCTCAACAATGACAATATCTCTTGATTAACTGTGGACTCGACAATGCGCGAATCCCTCGTCGACCCCGTCGGGTAATCTCAGAGTGGCTAACCCAAATGTTCGTGGAACCGTCATAAGCGGAACCCTCCTCGGCCCCGTCAGGCCCTCTCGGTGTGAACGAATATAACTCTCACACTCACATGCATTACTTTTCACATTTAAGAACATAACTTTCACAAGAATCACTTGCCTGAAATCGAGAGAAAAGGGTACGAACGGCAAGGTACCAAGATTTAAGGAATCGACAACTCCGAACCTAGACAGGTTCGTAATCTACTATAAAAAACCCATCGGTATGAAAATAAGTTGGAATTCACCCGAATTTACTACCCACGATACATGTGTTTCAGGAATAAATATCTTAGATGGTGAATCGCAAATCAACCATCCCAAATACTCAAGAACTCCGGAAACATACCAATAAATCCTTAGGAAAACATGTATCCAAGGTAGATAATTCATAATCGACATATTCCATCATAACAACAAGATGGATCAAAGAGATCGGAAGGAAAACCCCCAAATCCCGAAAATATAGGGTTGTGAGAAGTTTACCTTGATTTGGAGTGGTGGAGAGGATTAAATGTTGATTAATTCGAACTAGAAGCTCAAAGATGCTGCTAGATGATTGCAGCTCGAAGAACTCTTCACAAATCCCCCGGAATCGCTCGAAATGGCCCAAGGAAGGTTAAGAAATGAAAAAGTGACGGATTTGGGGTTGGACTGTCCTATTTATACTAAATAGGGATTAACATGCGCTAGCATCTACGAATAGCGTGCGCTAACGGGTTCACCTGGTAGTCCAGTGGCCTCTGCCAGCGTTGTTAGCGTGCGCTACGCATATCGTAGCATACGCTAGCCGAGAGTTAGCGTGCGCTACCTGATAGTTGGTGCCCAGTAAATGGAATCCAGAACCTACTGTGCTCTGCCCTGCTCGCCTTAGCGTACATTACTCGGGTAACGTAGCGTGCGCTACTAATATCGTTAGCGTGCGCTACCATCACACATAGTGTGCGCTATGAATGCTCCATTCCAGTCCAGTACCTACTGGACTGTCTGCCTCAAATACACTAGTAGCGTGCGCTAATGCTAACCAATATCGTGCGCTATCTGCACTAAATTAGCGTGCGCTACAAGGTGTGCATAGCGTTCGCTACCATTCACACGAAGGTGGTATAATCGCATCAAGGATCCAAAAACAGCAACGATCCGAACAAGAAAAGGGTAAATCCAAATGACATAAGTTCCGAGGTCAATATAAACTTACTGAACACTTACAACGAGTGTCAAGATTACAAAAGCACCAGAGTAGAAAATTTACAAAAAGTACGGGTATTACATCCTCCCTCTCTAAAAGGAAGTTTCGTTCCGAAATTTAAGAAATGAATAACTCTGGGTATCTAGTGCGCATGCTCTCTTCGGTTTCCCACGATGCTTCATCAACTCCGTGCCTCGACCACTGAACTTTAACCAACGGAATGGTCTTGTGCCGGAGTTGTTTTACACGATGCTCTAGCACTTTCACTGATTTCTCCTCAAACGTGACATCATTTGCAATCTCGATGTCCCCATAATCAATGATATGACTCGGGTCAAGAACATACCTCCTCAGTTGGGAAACGTGAAACACTTTGTGAATATGGCTAAGAGCCGGGGGTAACGCCAACCGATAGGCCAACTCACCAACTCTGTCGAGAATCTCAAATGGTCCAATATACCTCGGGCTAAGCTTGCCCCTCTTCCCGAACCTGAAGACTCCTCTAGTCGGTGATTCCTTGAATAAGACATAATCTCCCACATCAAATTCCAAGGGCCGACGACGAATGTCAATGTAAGATTTTGTTAACTCTGAGCAGTCAACAATCGGTCTCGGATGATGGCGATCTTCTCTTTGGTTTCCATAAACATATCGGGCTCCGTCCCGACTAAATCTGAAGCCTCGTCCCAATAAAGTGGGGATCTACACCGCCTACCATATAATGCCTCAAAAGGTGCCATTTTGATCGATGCGTGCCAACTATTATTGTAAGTGAACTCGATTAACGGTAGGTGTATTTACCAATCGCTACTCCAGTCCAGGGCACGCGCCCTCATCATATCTTCCAATGTCTGGATCGTCCGCTCAGTCTGACCGTCAGACTGCAGATGGAAAGAGGTACTCAACCTCAACTCGGTGCCCAAAGCCTGATGGACAGTTCTCCAAAAATGCAACACGAAACGACCATCTCGATCGGAAACAATAGACTTTGGCATATCGTGTAATCTCACGATCTCTGATATAAAAATCCGGGACAATCGCTCCGGTCCCCACGTGTCCTTAATGCCAAGAAAATGTGCCGACTTAGTCAGTTGGTCAACAGTAACTTAAATCATATTCATCCCCGTCTCAGTCCTCGGCATCCCGGTGATGAAATCCATGGTAATATATTCCCACTTCCATTCGCGAATAGGGAGAGGCTTCAACAGCCCAGCCGACCGTTGATGCTCAATTTTGACTTGTTGACATGTCAAACACCTTGACACAAACTCGGTGACATCTCTCTTCATGTTGTTCCACCAAAAACTTCTCTTAAGATCTTTGTACATCTTACTTGTCCCAGGATGGATTGAGTAAGGTGTAGCATGGGCTTCTCGGAGTATTCCCTGCCTCAGCTCCGAGTCATTTGGAACACAAAGCCTACCTTGAAATCTCAAAATGCCATCCTTGTAGATCATAAAACCAAGGGATTTCCCTTTCTCCACATCCACCTTCAGTTGGACAAACATTGGGTCATACCACTGTTTCTCCCCGACGTCATCGATCAAGGACGTAATAATCTCAAGAGTACACATTTGACCCTAACTCGCTGGATTCATACTTAGACTCCTTGCTCAATCAATTCTCGTTTGATCTTCACTTGAGGTGTAAGGACCTCAAGCATCTGAAGAGATACCGATTTCCAGCTCAACGCGTCAGCTACAACGTTGGCCTTTCCTCGATGGTAAAGGATCTCCAAGTCATAATCCTTTATCAACTCTAACCAACGACGCTGTATCATATTCAGTTCCTTCTGGCAAAAAATGTACTTTAGGCTCTTGTGGTCGGTATAAATTCGACATGAAGAACCGTACAAATAGTGACGCCAGATTTTCAATGCAAACACTACGGCAGCTAACTCCAAATCATGGGTGGGACAATTCAACTCATACGGTTTAAGTTGTTGTGAAGCATATGCGATAGTCTTATCATGCTGCAAGAGTACGCACCCTAGTCCTTGTCCTGATGTGTCACAATAAATTGAATATCCACCGATTCCCTGGGGTAGGGCTAAAACCGGCACGGTAGTCAGACGCTCTTTCAGCTCTTCGAAACTCTGTTGTCTCTCTTCATTCCATTCGAACTTTTCGGACTTCTGAAGTAATCGAGTAAGTGGTCGAGAAAGTTTAGAGAACCCCTCGACGAACCTTCGACAATACCCAGCCAGACCAAAAAAGCTACGAACTTCCTTCACGTTCTTAGGCGGTGCCCAATCTAGTACCGCCCAGTGTTTTAAATAGCGCAACGTTGATGTGTAGCGTTTTTGTCCTGATAGCGCGTAGCGCAAATAGCGTAGCGTATAGCGCAGGTTTAGCGGTCCTACTATTTTATATACAAAATAACATATATCTATATAATATATAATTCTTTGTCATAAGTTAATATAAATCAAGTTAAAATTATAACTAGTAACACTTAAAATAAGAATATATGAAAATAAATATAAAAATATCATATTCGTTTAGCTACAATCCACCGTTTTTTTAATGAACTCATCAACAACTTTTCCTATCGGTTATTTATCATTGGTTATTTGTCATTATCTTTGACACTACATATATCTAAGAATTATTAAAAAACTATATTTTGTAACAAATTTAATAGAACTTTATAGTTTATATAGATATAAAAGTAATAAAATAATAATTAAAAAATATTTGTAATTAAAATAAAAATATATAATTAAAATAAAAAATATGATAAAAATTAAAATTTCTCAAATAGCCTACGCTATTTACGCTATAGCTCAAATAGCCTACACTATTTGCGCTATTTAGATAAAAAAACGTGCCACGTCATCAAAAAGCTTACGTTATTTGTCCAAAACGCTATTTTGGATGCGCTACGTAGCACTACAGTCAGTTTTTGCGCTATAGCTCGCTATAGCCTACGCTACGAAACACTATTTAAAACAGTGGTACCGCCTCAATCTTTTGGGGATCTACTCGGACCCCTTCTGCTGAAATCACATGCCCGAGGAACATAACTTCCCTCAACCAAAATTCACACTTAGAAAACTTCGCATAGAGATGCTGGGTCCTCAAGATTTCCAACACTAATCGCAAATGCCGAGCATGTTCCTCGTCATCACGAGAATAGACCAAAATATCATCAATGAAAACGACTACACAGTTATCGAGATGCTCAATAAAGATCTTATTCATCAGCTGCATAAATATCACCAGTGCGTTGATTAGCCCAAAAGGCATAACCACAAACTCATAATGCCCGTACCTCGTACGGAAAGCGGTTTTAGGAATGTCAGATTCCTTTACGCGAAGTTGATAGTAACCGGACCTCAAATCAATTTTCGAGAACACCGCGGCTCCCTACAATTGATCAAACAAATCATCGATACGCGACAAAGGGTATTTATTCTTAATGGTCACTTTGTTCAGCTCCCGATAATCGATACACAAACGTAGTGAACCATCTTTCTTCCTTACGAACAAGACCGGTGCACCTCAAGGCAAAGCACTGGGTCTAATATACCCTTTATCCAACAAGTCTCCCAGCTGTCTTTTCAACTCTTGCATTTCTGAAGGTGCCATACGGTACGGTGCCTTATAAATCGGGGTTGCACTTGATTCTAAATCAATTGTGAATTCAACCTCCCGCTCCGGTGGTAGTCCCGGTAAATCATCTGGAAAAACATCCGGAAATTCATTTACCACAGGAATCGAGGGAAGTTCGACTTTCCCATCCTCTACTTTCGCAGCATAGCACCAATACCCAACACAGCCTTCTTTGATAAGTTAAGTCGCCTTCAAAGCGCTAATTTTAAGAATTTCTGACACCCCCTCTTGTACCCCGTAAATGAATGCTCGGTACCGTCTTCGGCCAACATCAATATGACCTTTGTGCAATAATTCATTACCGCTCCATGTCTATCAAGCTAGTCGTCGCCGAGGATTAAGTCTTCATCAACGATATCCCCGATGATCAAATTCGAAAGCCACACTCTCTCAGCGATTATCACCGGACAATCTCTCACTTCTTCATTCCCTACGATTCTCTCCCCCCTGGGCAATTTAACCACAAAAGACTCACAAGCAGTCAAACACTTAATATTCAATCGACGCACACAATCCAAAGAGATGAACGAATGAGAAGCACTGGAATTAAAAAGCACTCTAACTGGATGAGATAAAACATAAACGATACCTGTGGCTACGGTAGCCTCTGTATCTCTAGCTCTTCTCATCTCATAGACACGGGGTTGTACCAAACCAGCACTGGGGGCTCCCCCTCTAACAAACTGACCACGGCCTCTGCCCCGACCGTACTCTGGGATGGTTGACCCGCAGATGACTTCTGATTAAAACTCGGTTCTCCAGGCGTAGGGGCTGACGCCTGAGTTCTAAATGGATTTTCTTCTTCCGTACAATACATAGCTCTATGGCCTTCCTGGCCACAATTAAAACACTTCAAAGGGGGTAGACTACAATCACGATTAATATGACCTTGTTGGCCATAATTAAAACACGTCACAGTTCGGTTGGACACACTAGTACCAGCTCTGAAATTCCATTTACCTCCCGACACACGGGAAGACCCTCTGGTTGGATAACTTGCCGACTAAGATCCCCGTTGGTTGCCACCTCTGCCGCTAGAAAACTTTCACCAGTGGTCTTCTGCTTCTTACTCTCACTTGCTGTTTCGGTATTAGTGAAGGACATATCATATGCCAACACTCTGTCCTGGTACTCCTTCAGGGTGGTACAAACAAGTCCCGACATATAGTGTCGAACTTTTGGTTTCATCCGCATGTTAAAATGACGGATTTTATCTCTCGCTTCCTTCACTTGACTCTTCACATGATTGAGTTGACGATTGTGTTCAACGATCGCCTGAGATACCGGGATATCCTGGGACTTAGCCTCAAAAAAGGCTCGAATCCTGGCTTTCTGGACGGGCCATGGGCAAAACTCGACCTCCATCAATTACTTAAACTCGTCCCATGAAACCACACGACCCTGAGTTGCAACAGCTTGCTACCAACTAGCCGCATCCCTTGATAGAAAGTACTGAGCAACTGGCACCTTATGTGCCTCTAGACAATTCACGGCCATGAAAACTTTATTCATCTCGTTAATCCAATCTTCCCAGCCGATCGGATCATTTGCACCAATAAACTGGGGAGGGCGCATATGGATAACATCTTGTAACCACTTCTCTGCCCCAGTATCGGCCACAGGAGGTGGTTGGTTAAGCTGGACCGCCTGGGTTAAAAGAGCCATTTGATTTGCCACTTGCTGCAGTATAGTGGCGACGCCCACATCCGGTTGGCTCCCTACAGAAGTTCCCAGACTGGCCGACGACTCCTGATGACTACCGGTGCTAGGTTGAATCGAGTCCGACAAGCTAGGCGTAGCTGAGCCTTCTACCAAGCTGAGGGACATGGCTTTGCCACCCCCTCGGCCACGACCACGGCCGCGTCCACGTCCTCTACCAGTTGACATTCTAAAGAGAAAAGGGAAGTAAACTCATAAGCATAACTCGAAGCATTCCCATCTTGGATATGGATTTCTCATGTCCCATAAAGAGGGTAAGGAAAATAGGGAACTTACGATTACCGATCGTACGAGATGACGGCAGCGCGATGATACTGTGTTCTCGGAACAGTACAATTAGACCCAACAAACCGACAGCCTAGGTATCCATAAACCTAAGCTCTGATACCAAATTCTGTAACACCCCCGAGATATTTAGAGAATATCACAGCGCCGTGGATCCCTGCCTGGGACCCACTAGGCTAATTTTTACACAAAACGCATCAAATTTCACAAAGTCCACTCGGGAATCAATAAATTCGATACAAACAAGGAAGTTCAAACCACTGACATCCAGGACCACGAAGAAATACAAGAAGTTATACATCAACCGGAAAAGGACTTTCCTAAAGTACTCGAGTACCATTTATTATTACAAGGATGAAACGGACCAAAGAGAATAATGCTCAAAATAAAGGGAACACAACTAGCCGCAGTATCACGCCTCACCATCATCATCGTACCGTCCTGGTACTCGCTCGTAAGGATCTTTAGAACCTGAAAAACACAAAAGAAAGTTTCCCCACACGAGAGGGGTTAGGGCAAGTATTACAAGTGAAACGTCAAGTCTTACACATAAAAAAATATGCACCAATTCAAAGCCATGGTAATGATTTTCCGGAAAATGCAATTATCCAAACATGTCTCAACAATGACAATATCTCTTAATTAACTGTGGACTCGACAATGCGCGAATCCCTCCTCGACCCCGTCGGGTAATCTCAGAGTGGCTAACCTAAATGTTCGCGGAACCGTCATAAGCGGAACCCTCCTCGGCCCCGTCAAGCCATCTCGGAGTGAGTGAATATATCTCTCACACTCACATGCATTACATTTCACATTTAAAAACATAACTTTCACAAGAATCACTTGCCTAGAATCGAGAGAAAAGGGTACGAACGACAAGGTACCAAGATTGAAGGAATCGACAACTCCGAACCTAGACAAGTTCGTAATCAACTATCAAAAACCCATCGGTATGAAAATAAGTTGGAATTCACCCGAATTTACTACCCACGATACATGTGTTCCGGGAATAAATCTCTTAGATGGTGAATCGCAAGTCAACCATCCCAAATACTCAAGAATTCTGGAAATATACCAATAAATCCGTAGGAAAACATGTATCCAAGGTAGATATTTCATAATCGACATATTCCATCATAACAACAAGCTGTATCGAAGATATAGGAAGGAAAATCCCCAAATCCCGAAAATCTAGGGTTCTG
Organism: Orobanche coerulescens; assembly: GCA_033398695.1. Lineage (NCBI taxonomy): Eukaryota > Viridiplantae > Streptophyta > Magnoliopsida > Lamiales > Orobanchaceae > Orobanche > Orobanche coerulescens. The sequence continues at coordinate 114,391,295 of CM065807.1, read as the reverse complement.
AGAAGTTTACCTTGATTTGGAGCGGTGGAGAGGATTAAACATTGATTAATTCGAACTGGAAGCTCAAAGATGTTGCTAGATGATTGCAGCTCGAATAACTCTTCACAAATCGCCCCGAATCGCTCGAAATCGCCCAAGGAAGGTTAAGAAATAGAAAAGTGACGGATTTGGGGCTGGACTGTCCTATTTATACTAAATAGGGATTAGCGGGCGCTAGCATCTACGAATAGCGCGCGCTAATGGGATCACCAGGTAGTCCAGTGGCCTCTGCAAGCGTCGTTAGCATGCGCTACGCATATTGTAGCGTGTGCTAATGCCTTCCCTTAGCGTACGTTAGCCGAGAGTTAGCGTGCGCTACCTGATAGTTGGTGCCCAGTAATTGGAGTTCAGAACCTACTTTCCTCTGCCCTGCTCACCTTAGCGCACGTTACTCGGGTAACGTAGCATGCGCTACTAATATCATTAGCATGCGCTACCATCACACATAGCGTGCGCTACGAATGCTCCATTCTAGTCCAGTACCTACTGTACTGTCTGCCTCAAATACACTAGTAGCGTGCGCTAATGCTAACCGATAGCTTGCGCTACCCGCACTAAATTAGCATGCGCTACAAGGTGTGCATAGCGTGCGCTACCCTTCACACGTGGTATAATCGCATCAAGGATCAAAAAATAGCAACGATCCGAACAAGAAAAGGGTAAATCCAAATACATGAGTTCCGAGATCAATATAAAGTTACTAAACTCTTACAACGAGTGTCAAGATTATAAAAGCACCAGAGTAGAAAATTTACAAAGAGTATGGGTATTACATCTGACATCTTCCCCCTTTTTGGCATCATTAATGTCTGATACCTTGGTATGAATTTCCTGTAGGAGCTTCATAGTTTCGTCTTATTTGGTCATCAGATTATTGATTTTCTCAACCAGAGTACCAAGCACCAGATACATATCGTCTATCTTGCGATCTTGGTCAGTCATTCTGGTTCCGGTCTCTTGAAGGGCGGTAACCGTTTTGGCCTCTCAATCCTGAGCGTTTTCTGTTCTTGCCTTGGGATTTTCTCCTGATGCTGCTAGAGTTGATTGAGCGCTTGCCACAATGCATTAGGCATTAGGCGAAATGCATCCTCAACGTCGTTGATCGAAGATTTCAGTTTGGGGAGCTCATCCTGGGTAGTTTCTCTCATCCAATCGAGTTCTATCCCAACGTCATACATTGCCTTTACAGTGTCTTGTAGGAACACTGTATGTCGGCCGATGTCTTGTAGTTGCTCTATACGGGCTTCGGTGCGCGGGGAGCCAGGGTGCGCAATTTTGGAATCCTCTGGTTCTCCAAGTTGACGAAGAACCACATGATGATGGGGTCATCGTGGTCTGTCTTCTGGTAAGAAACCATCATCCGAATCTGATTTGCAGTTTACAGAGACGGGAGATGCAAGAGCATCTGGAGCAGGCTCTTCGGAAGAAGGAGCTTCAGAAGGGACTGCTGTATGATTAGTCTCAGAGACAGGAAGGAATGATTCCTCTTTTCCAGTTTGTTCGTCGGTAGTCGAAAGTACAGGAGGGACTGAATCCTTCTGCCGACTCTCAGCTTCCGCCTGATCCGGAAGAGGGACTGAATGTTAGTATTATGCTCTAAGTCTACTGTTTAATAATAATGTGGAGACATTTATTATTATTTAATATATAATATTGATTATATTATTGAATTAATATTATGCTTACGATCATCAAGTATGTGACTTGATAGTAAAGCTCGTTAAAGTATTAAAGAATATTTATTCTAGATATCTCTAGTAATATGATTACTAGTATGATAGATGATACGGTGACTATGTTTTAGTGGTCATGAACATGAGATGTTATATCACGTCATAGATACATGTAGAGACATCGTATTGGATATGACCTAACAAAGAGAATTATATATGGATTAAGTCATTATAATTCCTCTGATTGTTATATATTATTTAAGTCCTTATTACCTAAAGACATTACAGTTTGCTACATAATGAGTATCATATTTTAACATAATACCAACGTCTTCTGTAACAAGGGACCATACAGTTTGTGATTGGATACCGTATGATTTATGCAGAGGGAAGTAGTTTATCCAGAGGGGACTTGTACCTCCTATAGAACGGAGAAGATATCCACGGGCCCTTGATAAGTCAAATTGTTTAAATGCATGGCCGTGCTCAAATTGATCAATAAACAATTATTGATAAATATTTGAATTGGACAATTGTAACTTGAGGTCAAGAATATTAATTAAGCTATATAAGGTCGACTTATCCATGCCTTATGCTTAATTAGGATATCGCGAGACGAGAGGATTAAATATTATACAGTAACGGGATTTCATTCGTGCCGTCAAATTAATTCTTTTAATGCGGGTAGTCATAATGTCTAGCTAGGGGCCGCTTATGAATTATGAGTCATAAAATTATTTTTATACTCATTGCCGTATTAATTAGAACCTACAGGGTCACACACTTAAACGAGCAGAACAACTATTTTGTTCCGGTTGATTATGATTGGTGAAGGGATTGGTGGACCCTTAGCCATGTAGAGGGCTATATAATAGTGTCTTGTGATAGCCCTCACACTTGACCAAACACAAGAGAAGACAAAATTTGTGTAGAGAGAATCAATAATCTGATTTTGATATTTCTCTCTCTAAAAGTCTTGAAGATAATATTCAAGAGTTGAATAATTAAAAGGATCAAGAATATATCTTCATATCTTTGAAGATTGATTCTTTGATCAAGAAAAGTATTTAGAATACTCATCTTATCTTCATCTTATCTTGTTAGTTTGATCTTTAATAACATATTGAATAAGATTCATAGTTGTTATTTTATATCAAAGTTCAAGAACATTTGAATAAAATTCTTGGTGTTCTTGTTCTTACCATAATCAGGAACATACCTATATTCAAATTAATTTATGTGAAATCTTTATTGAATCGGATCTAGCTATCCGTTAGATGCTTGGGACTTGTTCGTTGTGTGGATACCGTAGAGGACGCTCGCTTCTTGCAACGTCTCTAGAAGGCTCGATCGAAAAGACGCTACAAGATGTAAACATTCTCTATTTGCCGTCGGCTAAACTTTAGCCGACCGACCTCGGCCGACCGAATTTTAGCCGATAACTGACCACTTTAGCTGACGATTTTCGACTTTAGCCGACGAGTTTTTGCTGTCAGCTAAAGTATAAACATTGGTAGTGACAAAGAAAGTCCTGAGGTGACATCTGATCAAGGATCACGAAACGAACCTATTGAAACACAACCTCCACTTAGAAGGTCTAATAGGGTGTCTCACTTACCTGAGAGGTATGGCTATACACATGTCGTGGAACTGGGTCTCCACGATGTACCTGATAGCCGTGAAGACGACCCTGTCACCTATGACCAAGCAGTAATCGATGTGGGCTCCGATAAATGGCAAGAAGCTGAGATAGACTCGATGCATGCCAATCAGGTCTGGACTCTAGTAGATCTACCAACTGGCATGAAGTCTATTGGAAGTAAATGGATCTATAAGATAAAGACTGATGGGGATGGCAAGGTTGATGCCTATAAGGCCAGGCTTGTGGCAAAGGGTTACACCCAAAGGGAAGGGATCGATTATCATGATACCTTCTCGCCCGTAGCTATGATCAAGTCGATTCGCATGATGCTTTCCATTGATGCCCATTATGATTATGAAATATGGCAAATGGATGTCAAAACGGCCTATCTAAATGGATACCTCGAGGAGGAAATCTACATGGAACAGCCTAAAGGTTTTGTGTCCAAAGCTAATATTCATAAGTTGTATAAGCTACAACGAGCCATTTATGGGCTAAAGCAAGCTTCTCGGAGTTGGAACCTTTGATTTGACGAAGTAGTCAATGACTTTGATTTCATGTGAAACGAGGAGGATCTATGTGTTTACAAAAAGGTCAGTGGGAGCAACATTGTGTTTTTAGTACTATATGTAGATGATATTCTACTTATGGGAAATAACGTAGCAATGCTCAGCACTGTGAAAGCTTGGCTGTCTAAAACGTTCTCCATGAAAGACGTGGGAGAAGCTTCCTATATTCTAGGGATCCATGTTTATAGAGATAGACCGCGAAGAATGATAGGACTCTCCAAAGCCCTCTATATAGATAAATCCTGAAGATTCAAGATGGATGATTCTAAAAGAGGGTTCCTTCCCATGCGACATGGAATTCATCTCACCACGAAAATGTGTCGTCAAAGTGAGGAAGACAAGAAAGAGATGAGTAAGGTACCATATGCCTCGACAGTGGGTAGCCTCATGTACGCTATGTTGTGTACGAGACCGGACTTAGCCTATGCTGTGAGTGTGGTAAGTCGATTTCAAGCAAACCCGGGAAGGAAACACTAGATTGCCGTCAAGAATATTCTTAAGTACTTAAGAAGAACTAGAGATATGGTTCTTACCTGCGGTGGTGGAGAACTGAAGGTGGTTGGATTCACCGATTCTGATTTTCAAGGAGACAAGGACGACTCTAAGTCAACATCTGGGTATTTGTTTACTCTTGGAGGAGCATTATCTTGGAGAAGCTCCAAGCAGCGCTACTGCAAATTACACCTGCCAAGCGGAGTACCAAGCTTCCTCAGAGGCTAGCAAGGAAGCATTTTGGATGCAGAAGTTTGTGCAAGAACTTCAAGTGGTGCCTAATGCGGAGCTGCCTATATCACTATTATGTGATAATGATGGAGCTGTCACCCAAGCCAAGGAGCCAAGGGCTCACCCCAACACCAAGCATATAGAGAGAAAGTATCACATCGTTTGAGAGATGGTTGAAAAAGGATATGTTTCATTGCAAAGAGTAGACTGAGAAGACAATGTCTCTGACCCGCTGACTATGCCATTATCTCAGGCTGTCTTGGAAAGACATCTGAAGAACATGGGTATTGGATACCATGATATATGGCATTGAGTGCAATTGGGAGATTGTTAGGAATATGCCCTCGAATGCCAATCAGGGGATGAGAGAGATGGGGCATTGTACTTGTAATTATGGAATTATCAATAAAAGGCAATATGATTCATTCATTGTTTATTGTATTTCAAATGCATTCTCGATTTGGTAAACATTGAAGTGAAGTCCATGTAAATAAAAGCAAACATTCCACCCTCGTTATCAGATAAGAGAAAACGCACTGGAAGTGTTTAAAGTTTATTTACGTAAACCGTTCGCGAGTCGATAAACTTAATTGGGCATTAAGTTTTGAGTAAGATTTGTATAACTGATGCTAGGGCATGTGCATATCTTAATAGCATAGTTATAAGTATATTGGTGGGACCAGTATACTCGAACACGACTCATACTTGTTTCAGTCACAGGGTATTCACTCTTGGAGAGTCGATGACGAATCGAAAGGTTGTGATAGTATACGTGGACCTTTGACTTGAGGGTTCAGTAAAAGATGTGCCTGTGATGTTTAGTTTGTCATTAGAGTAGTTAGACTCATTTGCTTAATCGCTGAGTCAACTTCGAAGTGCGGACTATACGGGCAGATAGCAGTCTTTACTGTACGCCAAGAAAGGATTCTATCTCCTGTTAGTGAGCAGGCGAATGTCCTATACGATTAATGGCAAATAACATCTTAAGTCTTTGGCCAAAATATTCTGATCTAGTCGTATTAGATACACTAGTAATTAATCGGTCTTGATTTGCATTAACAAATGTATATCGTCTAGTCAACAGTAGGGTTTGACTTTATCGTGACCCAAAGACTTGACCGGGACATCTGATGATGGGTCTATACGTATATGGTATTCACGACATAATGGTTCTGGAATGATCCCTTCATTGGTTTTCAGTTGGGGTTTACAGTGCGGCCCGCTAGGCTGGCTAAGTGCTGCCCGCACTCATTGGTTCCTCCCAATACCGACTGAGACGGACCTACAAAGTTGCGCATCAGGATCGTTGACGGATAAATATGAATTTATCATCTCTCTATTAATATTAGATAATGGATATCTAATTATGATTTATTGAATAAATCAAATAGCGGTCTTATGAATTGAAATTAAATGACTGGGTATTTAATTTAATTCATATATTATCTTTCTTAGAGAAATATATTTTGTATTTGATATAATTAAATAATTGGATTAATTAATTAAGTATAAATACATTGGAGATAAAATGAAGTGTATTTAACGGAGTCGTTTGACTAAGGTCCAGTACACGAGCCGAGTGACTCGGCCCGTTTCTTGGAAATTTCCTAGTAAGGCCGCCCCCTCCCTTTTCCCACATGGTGTTACATTTGTTTATTTGGTTGGTGGTTGTAATATCCGGATTTATTATTGTGTATTTCATCTGTAGTTGAACCCTGTATTATTCGGAATTGTGATCTCGATAATTGGAGTATGATATTTCTCGCATTGATATCTTTGTACATAAGTATATTGTCATGCAAAATTTCTCATGCAAACTCGTGATAGCACACGCTAAGAATGTAGCTTAACGCGCGCTATCGGCTGCTACTAGCGCACGCTACGAATGTAGGACTTGCGTGCGCTATGTAATCAATTATTGAACTAGGCAACTAGCACATGCGCCAGCCGGACGTAGGACCGGATAAGATTCCCGCGGATGAACCTGGACAGTTTTGGAGTCAACTCTTATTAGCACGCGCTAAGGATGTATGATAGCGTGCGCAAATCTGCTAAGGTACAGAAACTTTATATAAGGGACAACACTCCATTTTCTTTTCATTTCTTTCGAGCATCCTTCGTTCTTGAGAGACCAGAGAGCATATCATCTTCCTTAGACACACTTAGAACGCATCCACTTGATCATTGGAGATTGAATGTCACTTGTGTTTGATCATTGGAGTGGAGAAACGTATTGTTTTGGCAAACAAGCAATCGGAGCTGGATTATAGCTTTTTGGATCAGTGATTTCTTCATTAAAGGTATGTTAATTCTATCTCCAACTTTAGATTCGTGTTATGAAGAATAATATGATCATGCTAGCAAGATATTGAGTTCCATTGGTGAATTATTCAACAAACATCATGTTTAGAAGATTGGAATGTTTATGCTTATGATATTGTCGTTGGAACCTCGTAGTTGGAATGTTAGTACGCCTAATGATGAGAGAAACATTCTGAAGTTGATTATCCATATGATTTATGTTGTCATATTGATCATAAAACGGGGAGTGATATCACTTTTGGTTATAAGAACTAAAAGAAAGAAATCATCTTGGGATGTATCCTCTCGTATAAGTTGGAATTGTTAGTTCACCTTCAAGATGAAGTCTGAATGTGAATATTGATAATTAAATTTAGTGCACCAACCGGAGATCACCGAAATTCACATGAGAATGATAAATCAAGTTCGAATATAAGAATTGTGATGATATTCTTTTCCTTGAAACCGCAAAGATGATTGAATCCATAAGATCATTCATAAGTTTATGAATATGACATGTAGACAGATATCACACATTAATCACTGAGGAATTCGTAAATTTCATCACCGTTAGAACTAGTCTGCTGCCCAACAGTGAACTGCCATGCACGCTTAGCGTGCGCTAAGCTTTGTGAATTAACGTACGCTAACGGGCTTGTTTAGCGTACGCTATGAATGAAACTTAGCATGCGCTAAGTCATCAGGCGAGTCAGTCGGCTGATCAGTGAGGTACTGACCGTGCATGGTTAGCGTACGCTAGGCTGTGTGTATTGCGTGCGCTAACGAGTAGCCTTAATGTACGCTACATAGGATGCGTAGCGTGCGTTAAGCAATCCAGACAGATTTCTTTTAAGAACTTCCGACCGTATTTTGGATTGTTAGATGTTCGTTCGACATGAGATGAATTCTATCTTATTTCTTTTGTTAAGGTTCGAGCTTGCTACGTGATTGATCGAAGGGGTGACCTTCGAGTATTTCATTTTTCGTGGAAGTATTGTTCTTGTCTTCGAATCGAGGCAAGTACTCTAAATAGAATTGTTTATATTATGACAGTTATGTTGTGAATGTATTGTGTATATGTGTTGTGATTATATGTCCACCATGCGTTGATCCGACGGGAATCATCATGGGAATCTATAGCTGTGTGCGCTGGATCGTTGGACAAATAGTTCCACCATGTGTTGGTCGGACGGGATCATCATGGGAATCTATAGCTGTGTGCGCTGGATCATTGGAATGCTATCACTATGTTGAGACTGTTATATGTGTTGTTGTTATTTCTCGTTGGAGAAACTTGTTATGATATAATTGTTGATTATATCACTGTTGTATGATTATTGTACTTGTACTAGCATCGTTGTGCTAACCCCTTCGGGGGTGAACATTTGTTTATGTTCAGGATCTAGGAGAGCGGGGAAACAACCACTGGAGTTGCATGACGACGAGGGTGCAGAGTGATGTTCCGGCCGGGTTTAATTGTCTGTTGTTTGTATTGTTTTAATAAGTACTCGAGTACGTAGTCGTTTATGTTGAATTTGAATTTGGTGATGTATTAATACTTTTCCGTTGAACATTCGTATTTTCAGTATTTGGTCAGAACTGTTGTATCTTAATTCCGTTATTTTCATCCGTTGGTACCTGTTAATGTCTTTTGAATTCTTCAGCCTTGTAAATCCTTACGTAAAGGATTTACGGCGCTGTAATATTCCTGAATATATCGGGGGTACTACAGAATATGGTATCAGAGCTAAGATTATGGATATATTGGCCATTGGGTTAAAATATGGGTCATATATGTCTTTTGAGGTAACTGGCCGGGAATAACATCACTGTACTGCCTACGTCTTCATGCGAACGGTGGTTGTAAGTTCCTAAACTCTATCTCGTTCTTTACATGTTGTATTTCTTTATACTTGAACATTAGAACGATATTTTATATTGAGTATTTATGCTTACAGTATGTTGAGAGGCAGACGTGGACGTGGTCGTGGATGAAAGAATGCCGAAAGAGAAGCTTCGCCTTCTAATCAGGCCAGCCAAAGTTCAGGCGAGCCACAAAGATCTATCAATAATGAACCGAAACCTGCTGTACCCGAAATCCTTCGTCAGGTGGTGAACCAGATGACTCAGTTTGCCCAGGCCGTGGACCGAATGCAGGTGGCGGTGGGATTACAGCAGGGAGAGAGACAGCAAGGGATCCCGGACATGGGAAATCGGGGTGACCGATGGCTGCAAGAGGTGGCAAAGATGTAACCACCCAAAGTCAACGGCTTTTCTGAGACTCCCACATGGGATCATTGGTTGAAAGAATTGGAGAAAATTTTTGCTGGAATTAATTGCCCAGACGACAGGAGAGCCTCTATTGCTCAGTACTTTCTGATAGAGGAAGCATCCGAGTGGTGGGAAGCTATCCGACCTGCAGATCATGATGCTGATTGGACAGAATTTAAATTGATGATGGAAGCTCAGTACTGCCCTCGTCCTGTGAGGGAAGCCAAAGTTCGGGAGTTTTTCTCCGCTCACCGCCGACGAACTCGTATCCTGCATAATTAAGACATTTAACCAAAGAATGGCATTTGTTCGACATCCGGTCGTAATGTATGCGTAAATGATGATTCATTTTGATATGAGGATGAAACCAGAAATCCAGAGGTACATGTCCGGTTTTGAATGTACCACTCTCCGTCAATACCAGGATAAGGCGTTGGCGTATGAAATCAAGGAAGCAGCAATGGAGAAGTTTACGGAGTTCAAGAAGCAGAAAGTCTCTCGTACTTTTACAGAGCACAAGAACATCGGGCCCCACAAGGCCCAGTCATCTTTTCATTCATTTAAGAAACCTCCGCACCCATCTAAGAGCGGAAATAATTTCGGATCAATGTCAGCCACGACGAATACAGCTAGGAGGTGCTTTAACTGTGGTCGCCCAGGCCACATTTGGCGTGATTGTTTGCGTACTCTAGTTACATGTTTTGATTGCGGACAGGAAGGGCACCATGCAATGTTTTGCAAGGATGCCACCAAGTTCAATGGAACTCGTACATCGCAGCCAGTTCAGAAGGAAGCTAGTATCCAACAGACGCAGCAAAGTGTTCAGATGCCTCAAAATTTTGGCCGCGGACGAGGCAGAGGACAATGGGACCGAAAGGGGACATCGAGTGCTGGATCTGTTCCCCCACGTCTGTACGAGATGAGGAGGACAGACGATCAGATGCTTGCCGCATCGTAATCGAGATCCTTTCCCAGCCAGTTAGCATTTTATTCGATACAGGAGCTACGCATTCATTTATATCCTCATCTTGTGTAAATCGTTTGAATATTTCTGGTTTTCATTACTGTGAACCTTATGTTGTTGTTTTACCGAGTGGAGAGAGGATTGTTGGAAACTTAGAAACTAGAGATTTCCCTATATCATTTGGAGACAGAGAGTGGCTCTCAAATTTGATTGTAATAGAAATGCAAGGAGACGACCTGATACTCGGAGACGATTGGCTTAATCGATATGGAGCTATTGTAAACTACCGAAGGAGGAATATCTCGCTGATCGCTGACGATGGCTCCGAAATACTGTTTGAAGGATGGAAACCAGGAAGCTCAGGAAAATTGATCAAGGCGATGAAAGCTGTCAAATTGTTGAAACAGGGCTGTACCGGATACTAGTGCTATGCAGTGAAGAAAGAAGATGAAATTGTGAAACTTTCATCCATTCCTATTGTGAACGAATTTCCAGATGTATTTCGTGATGAGTTACCTGGACTACCTCCACGACGGGATGTAGAATTCACCATTGAGCTGGAACCCGGAGCTACACCAATTTCTAAGGCGCCGTATCGTATGGTACCTACTGAGATGTACGAACTGAAAAAGCAACTGGAGGAGTTATTGGATAGAGGCTATATCCAGCCAAGCGTTTCGCCCTGGGGAGCGCCAGTTCTTTTCGTTTGGAAGAAGGATGGATCGCTTCGATTGTGTATTGACCATCGAGAAATGAACAAGATGACGATTAAGAACAAGTATCTGTTGCCACGGATTGATGATCTGTTTGACCAATTGCAAGGAGCAATAGTATTTTCTAAAATCGATCTGAGATCAGGATATCATCAACTGAGGATTAAGGAATCTGATGTTCCGAAATCAGCGTTCAGAACTCGTTACGGACACTATGAGTTTGTAGTGATGCCGTTTGGTCTCACTAATGCACCTGCTGTATTCATGCAATTGATGAACCGAGTGTTCATCGAATATTTAGATAAATTTGTGGTCGTGTTCATTGATGACATTCTGGTGTATTCTAAGAGCCCGAAAGAGCATGCACAACATTTTCGGATTGTATTAGAACTTTTGAGAAGCGAGCAACTGTACGCCAAACTCTCTAAGTGTGAATTCTAGATAAAGGAAGTAATGTTCCTCGGTCATGTGGTATCAGCTGAAGGAGTCCGAGTAGATCCTCAGAAGATTGAAGCGGTTATGGATTGGAAGCCTCCAAAGAACGTGAAAGAAGTCCGAAGTTTCTTAGGACTTGCTGGGTATTATCGTCGGTTCGTGGAAGGGTTTTCCAAAATTTCCCGCCCACTTACTCGACTACTGCAGAAAACACAAAAGTTTGAGTGGAACGAGTCGTGTCAAATTAGCTTTGATGAATTGAAGAAGATTTTGACGACGGCACCGATTTTATCACTTCCACAGGGAACTGGAGGATTCATAGTTTGCAGTGATGCTTCAAACCAAGGACTCGGATGCGTATTGATGAAGAATGATAAGGTGATCGCTTACGCGTCATGCCAGCTGAAACCTTATGAAGTGAATTACCCAACGCATGATTTGGAGCTAGCAGCAGTAGTTTTTGCTTTGAAAATCTGGAGACATTATCTGTACGGGACTCACTGTCAGATCTTTACGGATCACAAGAGTCTCAAATACATCTTCAGTCAGAAAGAGTTGAACATGCGGCAAAGAAGATGGTTAGAGCTGATTAAGGACTACGACCTGGAGATTCTGTATCATCCAGGTAAAGCGAATGTAGTGGCCGATGCACTCAGCTGCAAGCCCATTTCTATCCAGATGCTGGAGACTCTGACCTCCCAGCTCATCATTTAACGAGAGATGATTCGAGAAGGAATTGAAGTGTGGTTACAAAGAGTCCAAGGACAACTATGCGTGATGGAAATAACTTCATCATTAATCGAAGAAATCAAATCTATACAGACAGATGATCCTCTGATGATTCAGTTAAGTGATGAAGTGATCAAGGGGAAGGCCCCCGGATTCGTAATTCATGATGATGGAGTTTTGAGATTTCAGAACCGACTCTGCATTCCCGATGTCGATGTTCTGAAACAGACGATTATGAAGGAAGCTCACAGTTCGCCCTATTCTATCTACCCAGGCACCAGTAAGATGTATAAGGACTTGAAGCAGAATTTCTGGTGGGGCAACATGAAGAAAGATGTAGCGGACTATGTTTCAAAATGCTTGACTTGTCAGCAGGTAAGATCGAGCATCAACGACCTGCCGGAATGTTGAAGCCTCTCCATATTACTGAATGGAAGTGGGAGGACATATCGATGGACTTTATCACTAATATGCCGAGGACCAAGACAGGAATGAACATGATTTGGGTGGTAGTTGATCGTTTAACCAAATCAGCTCATTTTCTAGGCATTAAGGATACATGGGGACCAGAGAGGTTGGCACGAGTATTTATTTCGGAGATAGTTTGATTGCATGGTATGCCGAAGACCATTATTTCTGATCAAGACGGCCGTTTTGTGTCTCACTTTTGGAAAGCAGTTGATAAGGCCTTGGGGACCGAATTGAACTTCAGCACAGCTTATCACCCGCAGACTGACGGACAATCCGAGAGGACCATTCAAACGGTGGAAGACATGCTAAGGGCCTGTGCCTTAGATTGGTCAAACGATTGGGAAGTTCATCTACCGTTGATTGAATTTACATACAACAATAGTTGGCATGCTTCCATTAAGATGGCACCGTTTGAGGCGCTATACGGGAGGAGATGCAGATCGCCCTTATGTTGGGACGATTTATCAGACTTGATCAGGACAGAACCGGAGTTGATCGTACAGACTCGAGAGAAGATAGCCTTGATTCGTGAAATTCTGTTCACCGCCCAGAGTCGACAGAAATCTTATGCAGACGTACGCCGTCGCCCATTGGAGTTCAGTACTGGAGACCACGTACTTTTAAAGGTTTCTCCTACTCAGGGAATCTTTCGGTTTGGAAGGAAAGGAAAACTAAGTCCGAGATATATCGGACCATTCGAGATCCTTGAGAGAGTTGGAGAATTGGCATACAGATTGGCATTGTCGCCGTCATTGAGCCATGTTCATAACGTGTTCCACGTATCCCAGTTACGGAGATATATACCGTATCCTATGTCATTGATTTCGGGGAGATCGAAATCGCTCAGGATGGAATGTTTGAAGAAAGACCGGTCAAGATACTCGAGAGTCGAGTTAAGCAGTTGAGAAAGAAACCAATCGTTTTGGTCAAAGTTCAGTGGTCACGCCACGGAGTGGAAGAAGCCACTAGGGAAACGGAAGATAGCATGAAGTCCAGGTATCCCGAGTTATTTTCTTCTTGAGTTTTGGGATGAAACTCCTTTTTAGTAGGAGAGTATGTAATATCCGGATTTATTATTGTGTATTTCATCTGTAGTTGAACCCTGTATTATTCGGAATTGTGATCTCGATAATTGGAGTATGATATTTCTCACATTGATATCTTTGTACATAAGTATATTGTCATGCAAAATTTCTCATGCCAACTCGTGATAGCGCACGCTAAGAATGTAGCTTAACGCGCGCTATCGGCTGCTACTAGCGCACGCTACAAATGTAGGACTTGCGTGCGCTAGGTAATCAATTATTGAACTAGGCGGCTAGCACATGCGCCAGCCGGACGAAGGACCGGATAAGATTCCCGCGGATGAACCTGGACAGTTTTGGAGTCAACTCTTACTAGTGCGCGCTAAGGATGTATGATAGCGTGCGCTAATATGCTAAGGTACAGAAACTTTATATAAGGGACAACACTCTATTTTCTTTTCATTTCTTTCGAGCATCCTTCGTTCTTGGGAGACCAGAGAGCATATCATCTTCCTTAGACACACTTAGAACGCATCCACTTGATCATTGGAGATTGAATGTCACCTGTGTTTGATCATTGGAGTGGAGAAACGTATTGTTTTGGCAAACAAGCAACCGAAGCTGGATTATAGCTTTTTGGATCAGTGATTTCTTCATTAAAGGTATGTTAATTCTATCTCCAACTTTAGATTCGTGTTATGAAGAATAAGATGATCATGCTAGCAATATATTGAGTTTCATTGGTGAATTATGCAACAAACATCATGTTTAGAAGATTGGAATGTTTATGCTTATGATATTGTCGTTGGAACCTCGTAGTTGGAATGTTAGTACGCCTAATGATGAGAGAAACATTCTGAAGTTGATTATCCATATGATTTATGTTGTCATATTGATCATAAAACGGGGAGTGATATCACTTTTGGTTATAAGAACTAAAAGAAAGAAATCATCTTGGGATGTATCCTCTCGTATAAGTTGGAATTGTTAGTTCACCTTCAAGATGAAGTCTGAATGTGAATATTGATAATTAAATTTAGTGCACCAACCGGAGATCACTGAAATTCGCATGAGAATGATAAATCAAGTTCGAATATAAGAATTGTGATGATATTCTTTTCCTTGAAACCGCAAAGATGATTGAATCCATAAGATCATTCATAAGTTTATGAATATGACATGTAGACGGATATCACATGTTAATCACTGAGGAATTCGTAAATTTCATCACCGTTAGAACTAGTCTGCTGCCCAACAGTGAACTGCCATGCACGCTTAGCATGCACTAAGCTTTGTGAATTAACGTACGCTAACGGGCTTGTTTAGCATACACTACGATTAAAACTTAGCATGCGTTAAGTCATCAGACGAGTCAGTCGGCTGATCAGCAAGTTACTGACCGTGCATGGTTAGCGTACGTTAGGCTGTGTGTATTGCGTGTGCTAACGAGTAGCCTTAACATACGCTACATAGGATGCATAGCGTGCGTTAAGCAATCCAGACAGTTTGACGGAGTGGTGGCTGTTTGACGGAGCTTTGTCATCGGACTGTGATTCCATTTCAGTCTAGACTTCTCTTTTGCCTTGAAATAGTCAGAGATGAGTTCCTGGCAAAAGTGATCCTCCTAGCGGATCAATACTTCGACGTTCAGAGTGTCCATGACCTCCAGAGCAAATAATTCCTCATCCTTCCACTCAGCCAGTTGTACAGGGTGTCGTATGGGGCGACCCTGTAGGACTTCCATATTTTGAAGCCTTCGTACGCTTGCTCGATTTGTACCTAGAGGAGAGTATTATTGATTATGTCAGTTAGGGAGGGACTTCGTACAGTTGTTGGGTCTACCGTGCGGATGGGATCCTCAACAGGTTTGGGGGCCTGTTTCGGAGAGGGATCCCTAACATGGGATGGTACCCTGTGGGGAGAGGGGTCTTGTACAGGGGTGGGTACCCTGTCAGGAGTAGCGACTTCTGGTTCTGAGGGGGCATCTGACTCACCGGAACCCTCCAGCTTGGCAAACAGTTGATTATACATCATCGCCACCACAGGCTCGGGATCTGCTGTTTTTGCAGCAACTGTTTCTTCCATAGGGGTTGCGCCCTGTGGGATAGATTCAGTGATAGGAGCAGAGGGGGACTCTACAGTAACCGAAAGATTTCTTTGCAGTTTCAGGTTTGACAGCCTCCTCCTGAATCCTCTTCAACAGAATTTGGCACCAGTTAACCTTTTCTCCGGACATGATGGCTACCATCATCCTAAAGCGAAGGTTAGTGCACATTTCTAAAGCTCCTGTCCGGTTCTCAACAACCCAGTAACAGAAGTCATGAAGGTAGACATAGGATAGGCAGAAATTTTTCTTGTGGCATGAGGGGTGAATGTTCTGTGCCCTCTCATCACCAGTGAACAACCTCCAGTAGGCTATCAACAAACTCTCCAACTCGAAGGTCTCCAATTCTTCCATTTTCAGGCCGTCAGAGGGTAGCCTGTAAAGTTTCTCCAGCAGATCTCTTTTCACAGAGACCTCAATCCCTTGAATAGTTGTAGCGATTTCAGAAATGTCTCCCCCTTTTCTCTGAGATGAGGCGTACAAATAAAATTCTTCCACTATATGTTCATCGTATGACTCAGTATGGCGACTATCAAGGCGGTACAACCCTTGCTGTTTCAAACTTGAAACAACCAACTCCATCCTGACGAAGTCTTCTCCTTCGAGATTATTCTCTCCATCTCCACGGATCTGGAAAAGATGCGTCCGTCGATGATTGATTCTCTCTTGTTCATAGAAAGGGAGGAAGTCTGCAAAGTCGACATTCCTGTAGAAAAAGAGTTTGAAGAAAACTGGGAAATAACGCAGAAAATTATAGAAAATACAGAGAATATGTAGACTATTTTGCTTGAGACTCATTTAAAATTGCAGAAAGCGTTAGGATTCTAAGGGAGCAAAATACATTCCTTTTATAGGATTCAGGGAAGATTAGAGCTTCATACAGTGAACGGTCAGATTTAAGGGATGGAAACCGTCTTTTTAAATGAACGTACATGATAGATTCAGAGTAACTTGTACGTCTTATCCATCTGTTTTTGAAATGATAACCGTCTCACTTCTGACAATTCGTCTTCCCTTATTGCACGAAACGGTGGTTTTGAAATTATTAAAGTCACGGTATTTGATGCATTGAAGTCCAGGTGTCTTTAAAACATTAAAGAATAAAATGTTTAAAATGTAAACAGGGCACGTGGAACATTTTCTATACGAATAGGGTTGTAATATAATATTAATTGACATCCTACAATGTATGTGTTGTATCCGCGAAAATATAGCGTTCCCCTTAAAAAGTGCACACAGGATTCAATTCTTATGCCAATATCTGGATTAATACTGTTTTCATGGGTCGTACTGTATTCCCTCTTAATTAATGCACACTTCAGTTGTAGGAAGGTTTCATGCCTTCTTTGTCCTACAGTACTATCTGACTTGTCTGAGTGTACAGTCAATTAAAGTGGATACTGTATTCTTGGGTCTTACAACATTCCCCCTCAATTGATGAGTAAAAGCATAAAAAAACTTACAGGGAGTCAGGATGTAGCATTCCCAATTCCTGACGAAGCATACATAATCTGGTAGTACTGAGAGGTTTTGTAAAGATGTCGGCTAACTGAATGTCTGTATGAATCTTTTTGATCCGAACATCCTTATTCTCAACATGATTCCTGATGAAGTGATGCTTCATATCAATATGCTTAGTTCGCGAGTGCAATACAAGGTTGTGCGTTATTGGTGATTTCACTCGTGCTATTGCACATGATTGGCGTCTCTCTGGCACTGATTCCATAATCTTGTAACTGCTATTGAATCCAGAGAATCTGCATACAGCAACTTCCAGCGGCATAGTATTCTGACTCAACTGTAGAAAGCGAGTTGGCCAATTGCTTCTTACTGAACCATGACACAAGTCTAGGTCCAAGAAAGTGACAAGTACCACCTGTACTCTTCCTATCCAACTTATAGCCTCCGAGATCAAGTCGCTGTAGCCAACCAATTGAATCCTCCTTCCTTACGAAAATTCTACATCAACTGTTCCTTTCACGTACTTAAGGATTCGTTTGGCTGTCGTGAAGTGTGACTCCTTAGGTGCGACTTGATACCGAGCACACACTCCTACAGCAAACTGGATATCGGGCCTGCTAGCTGTTAGGTACAGGAGTGAGCCAATAAGCTTCCTCTAGAGTGATTGATCAACCGGCTTTCCAGTTTCATCAGCACTAATTTGCACAGAAGTGCTTCTGGGGGTTGACGAAGATTTGGAGTTGTTCATCTCAAACTTGTTGAGTAGCTCCTTGCTGTACTTCTCCTGGTTGATGAAGATTCCTGTAGGTAGTTGCTTGACCTGCAATCATAGGAAATAACTAAGTTCCCCCATCGTACTCATTTCAAATTTACTTTGCATGATATGAGAGAACCTTCGACATAGAGCAAGGTTAGTAGAACCAAATATAATATCATCGACATATATTTATACCATTAACAGGTCATCCTTCCTATATCTTAAATAGAGTTTTGTCCACAATACCTTTCTCAAATCTATTATTGGTAAGGTACAGGGACATGGTTTCGTACCATGCTCTAGGTGCTTGCTTAAGTCCAAACAGAGCTTTCCGTAGTTTGTATACTAGGTCTCCACCTTCAGTGTTGAAAAACCCTGGTGGTTGTTCAACATAGACTTCTTCAGCGAGGTCTCCATTCAGGAATGCGCTATTAACATCCATTTTATATACTATAAATATCTTATGGGCAGCAAAAGCTAGGAATATCCTGATGGCTGCTAGTCTGGCTACAGGGGCAAAAGTCTCATCATAATCTATGCCTTCTTCCTGTCTGTAGCCTTGTGCGACTAGATGGGATTTGTTCCTAATAACCAGTCCATTATCATTCTTCTTGTTTTTAAATACCCATTTGGTTCCAATTACAGCTTGATGTTCTGGCCTGGGTACTAGATACCATACATTGTTTCTTTCAAAACCATTAAGCTCTTGTTCCATAGAAGTGATCCAGTGAGAATTATTCAAAGCTTCATTGGTAGAAACAGGTTCGGATTGGGCTAAGAATACAGCTAGGGTGCACATTGCTAATCTTCTAAGTTTAGCTTGAGATTTCCATACAGGAAATGGAGATTTCTCAGAATCGCTCTCTTCTTGCGCACACAGTACAGTTCCTTGTGTACTCTATATTCTTCTTTGGGTAGATACACTAGTATCAATATCTCCTATAATTAACTCATGTGGTGATCTCTCAACCATATTCTGTCAGGTTCTAATTCGGCATCCCGTACTGTATCTTGTGGTGCTGTAGTTTCAGCTTCAGTTTGCACAGCATCGGCTTCGACTACTTCTGATCTTACAGTTGTGGGATTGATCTCCAAGTCTACGATAGGTTCTACTAAAGTTTGAGGGTCATCAATGGAGAGTGTTTGGATATTTTGGGTTAAGTCTTATACTCCTGTAGGATCAAAGTGAGGTTCATTGAACACTACATGGACAGATTCCTCTATTGTCAGCTTCCTTTTGTTAAAGATTCTGAAAGCTTTGCTGACAGAGGACTATCCTACAAATATCCCTTGATCTAATTTTTCATCAAAGGTCTTGAGTTGATCTTTCCCATTATTCAGAACATAACACCAGCACCCAAAGTTGTGAAAATATGCAATTAATGGAGTCTTATTATTCCATAACTCATAGGCTATTTTGTTGTGATGCTTGTTGATGATACAACAGTTTTCTATATAGCATGCTGTATTTGTTACTTCGTCCCAGAACCGCTGCAACAAATTGCTTGCGGAAATCATGGTTCTTGTAGCTTCATTGAGCGTCCTATTCTTTTGCTCGGCAACACCATTTTGTTGAGGAGTCCGGGCTGCTGAGTATTCATGCTGTATTCCATTGTCCGAACAGTATTTCTCTATAAAGCGATTTGTAAATTCAGTACCTCTGTTGGAACGAATGGACATGATACTCAACTCTTTCTCATTCTGAAACTTTCTCAGGTGCTCTAGTAACTTGGTTGTTGTTTCTTTATTTTTGCTAAGAACGATTGTCCAAGCATAGCTAGAATAATCATCAACAATAACAAGACAATATTTCTTACCTCCCAAACTTACAGGGTCTACAGGGCCTTAGAGGTCCATGTGTAGCATATCCAGAACCCTGTGGGTGGACAGGTATGATTTGCTTTTTAGGGTGGTTTTGACTTGTTTGCCTTTCTGACAGGGTCCGCATACGCTGTCTTTATGGAATGATACATCGGGCAAGCCACTAACCATTCCCTATCAGGCGAGTTTGTTGATCGTCTTGAAGTTGATATGAGACATCCTATTGTTCCATAGCCAGCTTTGATCTGCAGTGCCTTTGGCAACAAAACAAGGAACATAGGAGATCGTAGGCTTCCAGTAAGCAATATAGATATTACCTGACCTGCTTCATGTGAGGACAATTTCTTTAGTCTTGATGTCCTTCACCCTACAGTGGTCTATTTAGAATTTCACCGAGAACTGTTTGTCACAGAACTGGCTAATACTATGTAGACTGTACTGTAAGCCTTCAACATAGGCTACGTCGGAGACTTTGAACTTTCCTACAAGCAGGGTTCCCTTCCCTCTTGTTCTTCTTTTGGACTTATCACCGAAGCGCACCTTTGGACCGCGACCTTCTACATAATTTGACAGCTTGCTGATATCTTTTGTCATGTGCCGAGAACATCCGCTGTCGAAGTACCAGATGTCCTTCTCTTTTATATCCTTTAAGCACAGAATTTAAGTAGATTTAGGTCCCCTTTGATTGTCGGGTCCATGTATGTTAGTGCCTTTTGGTACCCATATTTGCCTAACAGCAATTGGTTTGCTATAGGTTACTTTTGGTCCTGTTTTGCGATGTCTACGTGGTGCAGGCACATAATCGCTGTAACCTTGATTATTAATCATGTAAAATTTAGGGATATTATTCCAGTATGATTACCGTCTAGGAGATGGAGCCATTTTCTGCGACCTTACAACTTTCCTTATGGGTCTCCAATTGGATTCCCAGAGCTGTTGATGATAATGCACGGCGACCTGCTCTCTAGATGGATAACTGGGCTCCTATATCCAATATCTAGACGCACTGTACTGCTGGTAGTCTTGCCGTGCTTGCCTTTGATACTTAGATACAGCCTTCTTTCTGAACAGCTATTAGCGCTTTTGATATGCTCAGGGAGCATGCTGTTGATCACGCATTATAGGTCTGGGAGGCTGAGGTTTCCGCTATTTGAGATATGAACTTGGTGGCGGAATCGTAGCCTTCGCTATACGAGGGGCAGCTGTAGCCTTTTCAGGACTTGGAATGGCTTCAGGTACAGGAATGAGTTCCACACACAAATATCGTGCTCGTTTTTCTCTCATTGGAGAATAAGTTATATCGTAAGCCACTTTTATCTTGGGCATGTTGCCCAGTGCTTAGAATTTCTTCCATCCGTTTATATGATTTCTCGAATAATTTCCGGATGGTCTCTAATTCTTCTTCTTGCTTCTCGAGAGTTTTTACTTTGGCTTCGAGTAAAGAAAAATCATTTGTCTTGCTCTCATTAGGAGACTTAGCCTCATTTAGATCATGGGCAAGTTGATGATTGCTTTCCATGAGTTTTTCAAATGTGACCTTGCTATTCTCGCAATCAATAGACATATTTTCATAGTTATTTTTCAGCAAGTCATTTTCATCTTTTAGCTCAAAGTTTGAAATTTCGAGCTGTATGTTTTCTCGTTTTAAAGTCTTATGGGCCTTTTGAATGTTTTGAATTAATTCATCATATTTTCAAAGGTATGCGATGCATTTACAGGAATAGTTGAAGTTGAGCTTACTTCATCATCGCTGTCCTCATCATCATGTATTCTTTGGCCATAAAGCACATATATGATTTATCTTCGATCTCATCATCGGAGGAGTCAATATAAGTGATTGCCTGAAGGCACTCCTCAGCCTTGTTCGACGCGGACTGGGCTTCTGATTCGCTAATCAGGGCTTTGATCTTGTTTTTATAGACACGTTTTCTTTCGTCCTTTTCTTATTGCTCAGCTTGTGGCAACTTTTGCACTTTTGGATGTAGACACTTATTTGCATAATGCCCGGGTTTCCTACAGTAGCAAAAGTTAGAATCACCGTATGAGGGAGTTTCTGAACTTACCTTGTGAAAAGGCTTGGGCCTGTATGGAGTCTTTCCAGTCTGTTTGATGAACTTTTTGAACTTGTGCATGAGCAGGGCCATTTCATCTTGTGATACGATATCATCATCGCTGTTACCAGTCTTGTGTGCGGATTTGGATGTGCTAGGTGCAGAGCTATGTTGCTTGTCAGATATAGAGGCCAGAGATGTAGTCTTGGCAGGTGACTCTTTGGCCTTTTCTCTCCTGTCAATATCATACTCAAATGCTTTGAGGTCAGAGAAGAGGTCAAAGGTATAAATATCATTAAGGTTATAGGATACACGCATAGCTGTAGTCTTAATGTCCCATCGGGCAGGAAGTGATCTAAAGATTTCTAAATTTTTCTCCTTTTGGGTATACACTTTACCCAATACTTCAAATTCACAGACAATGCCAATGAATCCGAGGTCAAGGTCCTCAAGTGTTTCAGAAGATTTCATTTCAAAAGATTCGAATTGCTGAGTAGGTATGGAAATTTTATTTTCTTTCGAGAGCTCAGTACCCTCGCAAATAAGCTTGAGTTTATCCCACATTTCGTTAGCTGTCTTACAGCTCTTTACCTTTGAGAATGTGCCTTTGTCGAGAGTTACAAACAGCGCATTCTTAGCAACACTGTCGAGGTTCGCACGCTTGCGATCCTGCTTTCCATTGCTTGCGCTCCTTCTCGAGCATTTCAACGTGAGGTTGTCCTTCTATCCTTGCAGCAGGATCTACCTTCATTATCTTTATTGGACCTTCTTAGATGACGAATATCATCTCCTCGTGCATGGATGCAAGATGAGCCTCCCTCGTAATTTTCCAGTCATCAAACTCATTAATGGAGAATATAGGAACCTTATTTATCATAGAAGTATCTATTTGAGAAATAGGAAGGATGATGCAAATATGATACAGTTTTCAAAAACTAGTGATTTGTGTATCTGACTCAGTTAAAAATCGACTGATTCTTTTTAGAATCAACCGCTCCGATACTACTTGTTGGCCACTAAGTATACAATATACAGCTTAGGATGTAAGGGTACAATAAGCTATACAATTTTCGAAGTTAATTGCATAGCGGAAGTCTGTTGTATGAGTTGCTGTAAATACAGCAACTAGGTGTTCTCCTGCTTGCTTGATGCGTACACGGTTAAATAGTGTATACTGGATAAATCGCAGTAGAATGAAAACAGTAAAGACAGAAGGTAAATAACACACAGTTTAAAGTGGTTTGAGGTAAACCCCTCTACGTCTACTGGTCCTCCACATAGGAGTAAAGAGTTTATTAAAATCACTACGTACACAACTACGTGACTTTAACTAAATCTGTCTCTGTATCATTCACATAGATTGATACAGGGACTGTAACTTTGGGCCATTCACACATATTAGCTTGAGCTCTTTTTCGACTTGATCCTTCTCACACAGATTGAAGCTTTATCTTCAATGCTATTCTTCCCACACAGGTCGAAATACGAAAGGATATTTAGTCCACACAGGGCTAATGATAATCTCAACGACAAAGGTAGAACAATTCTCAAATAGCAGCTTTATCTCCGATGAACAATCGATGTATGCTGTGCTGTTTGCATTGAGGACTTGGTATATTTCTTTGCTTGGATATTGCTATATGCTCACGAAATATACTTCTTTGTAATCGCTAGAATGTTAGAGTAATCTGTCAGAGTTTTCGCGATAATGAATTAACTTGTATATGAAGTCCTCTTGCTTAGGGGTATTTATAACCTTGGAACTGTATCCATTATAAATGTAGCCATTGCTGGTTGGTGAAATGTTGACGTTTGTCTCTTGCTTGGTGCCTGCTGAATGTTTGAATTAAAGCAGATCGCATTTAATGCTTCATACATCATTCCTGTCTTTGCATTAAATGCTCTTCAGAGCGTTCAAACTTGTCTCTCTCCGGTTGCATTAAATAATATCCTATCAGCAATAAATGCTGCTTTAACCGTGAATACTTTATGAATAAACAATTGTTTATCACACAACTGTTTAAAGATTCTTATGTTCAGTCCTGTTGGATGTGTTTTACTTTACCCAAGTAAAACACCTTCAGACTGTATGCTGTATCCAACACATTAAGTTTCTTTGCTGTATGAAGTGGGCTCTGTAGGATGGACTGTAGAAGATCTCTTTGCTATATGTACGGGATGTATGAAGAGTTCTAACAGCTTCCATACTTAACAATATTGTGACTTCTTTGATACTTCTTTGCTTTATGTTGGCAACTATCAAAACAGGAATGTTTATCCCAACAATATCCATCTTTATATGGAAAATACTTGTATTTTTGTTGATATTAGATTGATTGGCACATGTTATCCAGAATATTGTATAAAATCTTTGTCGGAATATTTGGTAACATAATGTGGTTTGGTACTGCAATTGTGTTATGTTGACTATTATATTATGGTTCGGTTGGTGGGTCCTAGTTTGATTCACTGCATTGTAATAAACTCCTGGTTTTGGGGGTTACGAAATTGGTATTGTGATTTTTATATACTTTGCGTTCCAATCATTTCTCCTTATGATTCATTATTGATCAGACTAGTATCGAGAGATATTCTCATCACATATGATATGTGAAAGTGCCGATACACACCTATTGAGTACGGAACGTGATTCTTTTATCATAATTTAATTACTGGCAAGATGAATTGGTATTTTTGATTGATCCTGCTGTTGATCTTATTAGAGTTTGTCATTTTATTGGTATTCTAGGTTGATATTGTTGGAGTCCATCATTGTGTTGTTATAATCGGATTGAACTTTTGATTTGCATTAGTTTTGACTTCACCTCAACGATTATAACTGCTTTTGGCATGGTTTGTGCGAATGATTTATTGATGTTTGATTGGAGAATATGTAGATCGACGATGCTATTCACTTAGCGTGGTAGTGAGTCAGGTGCATCTGGTACTGGGGGAGGTAAGCCCCAAATTTATGAGATGAAAAGGCCGATGATCCAGAGGCCAAGATGATTTTAGGAACATGCTTTGTCAGCTTGTGTGTACTCTCTTAGATACTGGTGCCTCACATGCATGTAATATGCCCTCGAATGCCACCCAGAGGATGTATGAGAGAGGGCATTGTACTTGTTATTATGTAAATTCTTATCAGAAAGCAATTGTTTGTTTCTTTATTTACTAGAAGTCACTGGCATTCCTGACTTGTAAATGTATACAGAGAAATTAGTCCATGTATTTGAGAGAAAATATTCCACTCCTTATTAGATAAGGGGATTGGCACTGGAAATGTTTATGGCTCAAATACTTAATCGTTCGCAAGTCGATGAAACTTGATTGGGCGTTAAGTTTATATGAAGATTTGTATGACATGTTCTTTGACTTAGAGTGTGCCTGTCGTCAATAATGGTTAGTGGGAGCACACATTGTAGGTATACTAATGGGACTAGTATACTCAACTGACCCACCCTTGATTCGTCGCACGGATTTCACTCCGGGATAGTCAATAACAGAATCGAAAGGTTGTGATAGGTATTCGTGAACCTTCGACTTAAGGATTTAGTAGAGATGTGCTTGTGATGTTAAGATTTTCACTAGATTAGTTCGACCCAGCAAACCGAGAGGTGGGGGTCAACCTCAACGTGCATCTTGACGGACAAGTAGTAGGTTCTACTAAATACCAAGATAGGAATCTTTCTCCTGTAAGTGAACAAGTATATGTCCTATGTGGTTATTGGTAGATGAGATCATAAGTCTTTGGCCATGGCATTGGAGCTAGTTGTATTGGATACACGAGAGCTCGATGATCTCGACTTGAATTACCTCAAACATATCATCAAGTACAGATAGGGTTTGACTGATATTGATCCTATAACTTGATCGGGACATTTGAAAGAAGGGTTTATACATTTACTGGTATTCACGACATAATGGTTCTTAAATGATCCATATCATTCGTTCTCAGTAAAGTTATAGTATAGGCCGCGAGACTGGCTAGGTGGTGCTATAACTCTTTGGTTCCTCCCATTGCTTACTAAGACGGACCTACCGAGTCGCGCATTAGGGAGATGACGAAATAATATGAAGTGAATCTCTTATTATGAATTTTAGACATTGGATGTCTTATTTAATTTATTGGATAAATTAAATCGGTTGGGTGAACTAAATAAATTACTGGGTAATTAATTTAATTCATGAATAATTATTTCTTGGAGAAATAATATCTTAATTAATTTTAATTTTGTTTGAAATGAACCAAGGTGTATCAGTCGGACAAGACACTCGACGGTCCGTTTCACAGACCGAAACGAACCAACCTCTTATTTTCTTCCTTATAACCGTCCCCCCTTCATGTGCTCTTTACCTGGTGGTGCCTTTTGTCCCCTTGTTGGTTTATGATGAGTTGGTTCCATATAGACAGGACAAAAGAGAGTGATAAGATAAGATCTTATCATTTTGGACCATGAGGTGGGGACTTTGGATGTTTGTGTGGACTTGCCATTAAATAACATCCTTCTCCTCCACAAGACAACATGAAAATCGGCCAACACTTGTGAGAAGAGAGAGAGAGAGAGAGAGAGAGAGAGAGAGAGTTCATTTTGATGAAGTTCTTACACTCTTAGAGAGAGAAAGAAAATCAAGAACAAAACTTATATCACTTAGAGTGATCACAAACTTGAGAAATCATTTCCTACTACTCTTTTCTAGCCGTATCCTTAGAGGATAATTGAGTAGTTGTTGTTCCGATCATCTCCCGGCATGTGGCTAGTAGAGACGCGGTGCTTTTGGCGTTTGGATCATCGAGGACTTAACAAATCAGGATTTGCGGTCACCAACATCAACTTCAACATTCAATTAAAGGACTTCAAGTGTATGTTGTAATATCTTAACTCTTGTCCTTCTATATCTGTATATACGTTGCATGATTGGTCCTCTTTAGGGGTTCAGTAAAATTCGTTTTTGCTTCCGCTGCACCTTTGTCTTAGGCGTTGAATCCCAACAGTGGTATCAAATCATGGTCTTGCAATCGTATATACGATATTTAGCATTTGGGACGCTTGATTGGATGTTTTTATGATTTAGAATCATAATTGTTTTAATCATTAATTTTTAATTGTTCATCTAAAAATTATTTTTCATGATTTTATGTTACAATATAAATCTATTTCTCTTTTGAAAAACTGATTTAAATGTGTAATATAAAAATAAAAAAATATTATTTTTAAATTCGGGACGAGAAGACGAGCCATAAAAGTGGCCGGACCCGGCAGCTCGGGGCTGTTAGGAGACTGCCGGCCGCTGTTCTGTGGTCTGGATTTATGAAGGACTGTGGTCCATGATTTCAGACCTTAATCCAGAAGCCGCGGGCTTGGCCCGAGCCGTGTGTTTTCGACTCTGTTTTTATATTTCTTTCCGTAATTTAATTTCTTGCAAATTAGATTGGATTTAATTTGACTAAAGTATAATTATGGTAATTTTATTCTTAAGGGTATTAATTTAATGAAATATTTTTTTGTCCGGAACATGTTAAAATTAACGGTTGTGTGAATTAATTGGATAAATTCTTATGGATGGATTAATTTTATATTGATTGGGTCAATATTTAAATTAATTATTTATACCATTAATTTAATTGTGAATGTTGCATTATTATTTGAATAGTGATGTGGTTCATGGACCTAGTTTTTGAATCGTTTGTTTTTATTTGATTGGGTTGGATAAGCCGCTTTGAGTTTATTTATTTTACTAGAAAAAATTGTATAGAGGATGTAATTTTTCAATGTAAGATTTATATGTAATGACGAAGACCGGAGGAAGATCCATTCGAGAGGAAGAAGATTCAAGACTCAATACATGTAATTAAACTACGATGTTTTTGTTCTAGAAACGATCCATGAACTGCATGTTGGTAGCAACTAGGTTGTGAATATTTTATTCGTATGGTATGAATGTCGACAAACACGCTTAAATGAATTAATGTGCAAAGTTTAACATTAATCGCGAAAATTCTCTCACGATAAAATATTAAGTTTATAAGATTTCAAGGTTTTCCTTCCCTCCATCGAGCTCTCAGAATGAAATCCAAACTGGATGTGCTATGCTTTCGAGTTATCGGGATAGTCATTCGGGGAGGGTCGATAAATTCCAAGAGCGAATTGGATGCCTTCAGTTGGAGCAAATTTTATCCCTGGAAACCTATTCAGTTTCCGGATAAGATTCAATTGTGAACTGATCAGCGTTGATGGTATAAACCTAACTTGTTCATGAACTATAGAAACCATATAGGTTGAGGGGAGTGAACAAGGGGAAAAAGAAGATCGAATCATCCATTAGATGGGTTGGTGTTGGACACCACTTTATGAAGATTAATAGACTAGAAACCTGTTCGGTTGCCCTATATTAAAAAATAACTCGATCACCACTATGGATTAAAGCGAACTAATACGTCCGGATTTCAGTAGGGAGTGTGCTATTCCGATAAAAGTAGTGGGAGCTAGTTAAATAAATATAAAAGTCCTTAATTCTAAACTCAGATCATAATCAAACGAGTCACTAATCAATCTATCATACTTAATACAGACAAACTAAATATCAACTCTCATAATGATAATGAACCCACTCACAATTCTACTCGAGAAGAACAACTTAACCGGACCAAACTTTTTGGACTCGCTCAGTAATCTGATGTCTAATGAGCTTCATAGAGCTCATGAGAAAATGATTTCTCCTAGGCAGATCGTATCTCACTTAACCGAGCTTTATGGTGAGCACAGTCGAACTGCAAGATATGATATATCTAAGCAGTTCTTCGGTGCTAGGATGAAGGAATGTGAGAAAGTCGGGGACCACATCATCAAAATGATCTCTTTGATTGAGAGAGGCTCTTGATTTTAGGATGCATGTTTCTCTCCAAACTGACCTTATCCTGCAATCTCTTCCCGATTCCTTCTCGCAGTTTGTTATGAACTTCAACTGCGATGAAATTGCTCGCAATTTAGCAGGGTTGATGAACAAACTTGTAACCGCTCAGTCTTAGAAGAAGACTCCACGGGTGAAGGAATCTTCCCTTGTGAATTGTTCTGGATCTCGGAGGTCCAAGAATAAGCAGAAAAGGACCAAGAAGCAAATAGGCTCACAAGGTAAAGCTTTTAATGGTAAGAGCAAGGCCCCGATGGTTCCTAAGAGCAAGAAGGTGAATACAGACGCATGTCTAAAATGCAGTGAGCTAGGCCACTGGGCAAGAGACTGCCCGATCCTTCATGGCGCTTCAGGTACAGAACTTTTAGTTTTGGAAACAAATTATTTTGCTACTGTATTTTCAATTTCTTGGATATTGGTTTCAGGTGCTAGTTCTCACATTTGTACCATGAATCAGGATCTGGGACAAAGTAGGAATCTTGGAGAAGGGGAAGTGATGATTACTGTAGGAAACGGGCTTAGTGTCGCAACAACTGATATAGGATCACTTCTTTTGGATTTAAAATCCAGCTTCGTTTTAACGTTAGATGATGTACATGTTTTTCCCAAGGGGCATAAAAATATTGTATCTATTCTGGTCATGGATTGGAAAGGCTTTTCATTTTTTATTGATGATAGTACTTGCAAAATTTGTTTTGGAAATAAATTACTAGGCACTACTATATTGTTAAATGGACTGTATCATTTAAGCCTAAGTAACAAAGTCGTTGTGAACACTATGACTAGGAAGCATGGTGGGGATAAAACTAATCAAGCTTTAAAATGACATCTTAGACTTGGTCATGTTGGTCAGACCAAGGTTTACAAAATGGAAAAGGATGGACTTACGGGCCCATTGGGATTGGATCCCTTTCCAACTTGTGAATCTTACCTTAAAAGAAAAATGACCAAGTCCCCCTTCATAGGGACTTCTGAAAGAGCCACTGGGAAACATGGATTAGTCCATACCGATGTGTGTAGTGCTTTGGACGCAGCACGTGACAGATAACAGTATTTCATTACGTTCACAGATTATCATACTAGGTTTGGTTATGGGTACTTAATGAAACACAAATCCTAGGCCTTTGAGAAATTCCAGGAATTTAAGGCCCGAACAAAAGATTATTGTTGCTTTGCAAGCACACTTCCAGGAAGATGAGATCATCGTCGAGTGTTTAGACATTGGATGTCTTATTCAATTTATTGGATAAATTAAATCAGTTTGTGAATTAAATAAATTACTGGGTAATTAATTTAATTTATGAATAATTATTTCTTGGAGAAATAATATTTTAATATAATTAATTAATTGAATTAATTAATTGTATTAATTTTGTTTGAAACTAACCAAGGTGTATCAGTCGGACTAGACACTCGACGGTCCGTTTCACGGACCGAAACGAACCAACCTCGTATTTTATTCCTCATGGCTGCCCCTCCTTCATGTGCTCTTTCCTTGATGGTGCCTTTTGTCCTCTTGTTGGTTTATTATGAGTTGGTTCTATATAGAGAGGACAAAAGAGAGCGATAAGATAACATCTTATTATTTTGCACCATGAGGTGGGGACTTTGGATGTTTGTGTGAACTTTCCATTAAATAACATCCTCCTCGTCCACAAGACAACATGAAAATTGGCCAACACTTGTGATAAGAGAGAGAGTTCATTTTTATGAAGTTCTTACACTCTTAGAGAGAGAAAAAGAAAATCAAGAACAAAACTTATATCACCTAGAGTGATCACAAACTTGATAGATCATTTCCTACTTCTCTTTCCTAGCCATATCATTAGAGCATAATTGAGTAGTTGTTGTTCCGATCATCTCCTAGTGCGTGGCTAGTAGAGACGCGGTACTTTCGATGTTTGGATCATCTAGGACTTATCAAATCAGGATTTGCGGGCACCGGCATCAACTTCAACATTCAATCAAAGGACTTCAAGGGTATGTTTTCCTATCTTAACTCTTGTCCTTCTATATTCGTATATATGTTGCATGATCGGTCCTCTTTAGGGGTTTGGTAAAATTCATTTTTGCTTCCGTTGCACCTTCATTTTTGGCATCGAATCCCAACAAGGCATTCATACCTGAGACTTGTTTGAGTATATTGCATCAGAATGGGAGCCTTATGTTATTGGTCTTCCTGATGGTAGAAATATTGTTGGGAATCAGGAAGTCAAAAACGATCTGCTCAAGATGGATGACCGTGAGTGGTTATCTGACTTGATTATGGTAGATTCACCTAAATATGATTTACTCTTGGGTATAATTGGACGGATCGTCATGATGTCGTTCTTAACGTCTGTAAGCGGATGATGACAGTCACTTCTGATGATGGTTTCAAGTGCATTTTTTTAGGGTGGTAATCCCAGTCATTCTGTGAATATCATCAATGCATTGAAGCTATGAGATTGCATAGTCAATATTGTATCAGTTATTAGTGTTATATGAACAACATCGAGGATTGACCAATTAATTATCCAATATCTGGTGAGACTACCCGGATGTTTTTCCATATGAATTGTCGGGCTTACCTCCTCAACAAGGGTAGAGTTCATGATTGATAGATATAGGTAGGTCCCCGCTTTCAAACGCACTATTTTGAGGAATAAGCTAGAAGAGTTATCCAAGAAGGGATACATCCGACCGAGTGCGTCCCCATGGGGAGCACTAGTGTTATTCTTGAGGGAGAAAGATGGATCTCTCCATCTGTGTAATGATTATCGAGAGCTGAATAGGGTAACGATCAAGAACAAGTATCTTTTACCTCGTACTGATGATTTGTTGGATCAATTGCAGAGTGCTTCAATATTTTCCAAGATTCACTTGAGATCTGGTTACCATCAGTTGAGGATCTGAGAGTCACAAGACGTCGATTTAGGTTGATGAATATGCCGATAGTGTTTATAGAATAAATGAACCGACTTTTTATTTACTTAGATTGCTTCGTGGTCATTTCCATTTACGATATCTTGGTATACTCTCGTAACCACGAGGAGCATGAGCATCATCTCTGCTAGGTTCTTGATGTATTGAGACGGGAACAACTTTAGATAGTTTTCAAGTGTGAGTTCTGCTTATCTGAAGTGACTTTTCTCGGGCATGTGATTTCAACCGATGGGTTCATGTTGATCCACTAAAGAGGAAGTCTCTTCGAGATTGACTACCTGTGAAGACTGTGAAGAAAATTCAGAGTTTTCTTGGTTTAGCGGCCTACTACAGGCATTATGTAGAGGGATTTTCCAAGACCACTTAGCCGCTAACTAATCTTTTAGGAGATATAATATGTACACATGGTCATAAGCGTGTCAGCAGAGCTTTGATGAGCTTAAGAGTCGATTGATTTCAGCACTTGTTGGTACTTTAATAAGGGGCATAAGGGTTCGTAATATGTAGTGATGGATCAAGGCAAGACCTCGGATATGTGTTGATGTAGAATGGGAAAATTATCGCTTATTCATCAAGACAGCCGAGACCTTATGAGTTCAACTGTCGCACCCACGACTTGGAGTTAGCAACCGTGGTGTTTCCTTTGGAGATCTGGTGCCATTATTTATAGGGTTATTTGTTAGATTTTTACTGGTCTTAAGAACCTGAAGTACGTGCATACTCATAAGGAGTTGAATATGCGACAGAGATGGTGGTTAGAATTGATCAAGGATTATGATATTGCGATCTTATACCACCCAGGCAAGGCAAATATTGTTGCCGATATTTGAGCTGTAAAATGATCCAGGTGTAAATGCTTGCTCGATTGGTGGTTTAGAGGGAACTTCAGCAGTAGTTTTTGAGTATGAGTATTGATATCTGGTTATAGAGAGTACAGGGACAACTTTGTACACTTGAGATATCATCATTATTAGATGAGACCATCCGACATAAGCAGGGTGTAGACCCGTCTTGTTGCGCATTTGTGATGAGGTGACTTAGGGGAAGACCTCTGGATTTGTGGTCCATGATGATGGACTTCTGTATTTCAAGAGCCGGTTGTCTGTAGTGGCAGATGAGGAGTTGAAAATTTTATTTTGAAAGAGACTCATGTTACTATTCACTCGGTGTCTAACAAGATGTACAAGGACTTGAAACAATACTACTAGTGGAGTAATATGAAATGAAAAGTCGAAGCATTTGTTTCGAGATGTTTAACTTGCCAGCAAGTCAATATTGAGTACCAGCGGCTGGCAGGTATGCTGAAGCCGCTCCCTATTCCAGAACGGAAGTGGGAGGATATATTAATGGACTTTATCATGAATTTGCAAACAAGCCATCACAGTATGAACATGATATGTGTGATTGTATACGGTTGACCAAATCTGCTCATTTCCTTGAGATTAAGGATACTAGGGGATCCCAAAGATAATATTATATCTGATTGTGACGAATGTACAATATCACACTCTTAGAAGGCTGTTTTATGTTATGGGCACACAATTGAACTTCAGTACAACATTCCATCCTCACTCTGATTATCAATTTGAACGATTGAGGAAATTTGTATGCCTCTACTGATATTGTTACTGATACTTGAAATTGCCAATGTCAGTAGATACTATTGATACACATATTTCGACTAAGTGTGAGAAATGAGATATTTTGGCAAAATTGGCTTATTATCTTTTCAAAGGGAAGTTATTGAAGTTAATTGGGACAAATGAATTTGATCGTCTGTAATTCCATTATTATTTGGCGCAATCCACAATCATCTCGCTGTTACATAATTCTCTACAATAGAGGATTTATGGAGCATTGGGGGTTGTTATCTTTGTCTCATTGTAACTTTGTCAGGTATATTTGGGATGGATGGAAGATGTTTTTGAAACGCATATTCCCTTTGAATCTAGATTTAGCCACCTTGTGTTTGGGCTATCAGTAAAAGCCCTTCCTTTGGAGAGTTGCTTTTATTTCTATGGTGTGGGTAATTTGGTATAATACAAAAAGAACTTAAATCTTCAATCACAGGATCCCATCTACCATGATTTCGCTCAAGGGTGGAGCCACATGTATTCTTACCTGGAATGCAGCCTGGGCAACCCTCAATTTTTTTTGATAGGTGATGCTGCCAAAACATATCGGATCAGCCCTTATCCAAGCGGTTCGGATAATCCGGCGAGGGAACTTCCTGATCGGACCTACATACAAGAAAACATGTGAATTGAGCCAGGCCTTCACTGGCGAAGGCCCTCCGGCATGAGAGTAAGTGTATTGAATATAGGGTGGAAATAAATTTAATTGACTGTATTGAGAGTCAAGAATTATGTGTATACCAGTGTAGGTGGAGGACACCTATTTATAAGCTTGAATATTGCAACCCTAACTTGTGGAGAAAGTCATTGAGTCCGTGTTGATATTTGACATCTTATATATATGGGAAGTAGAATCCTAATAAGGATTGTGGATGTAGTTTCGTTGTGGATAAGAGTCCTTGTTAGGCAAGGACATCTTTATTTGTCTCTATTTTGGATTTCGTCAGATTCTGTGTACTTGAAGGAGGACCTTCATCTTCTGACAAGGAGTGTAGATTTGCTGATCTCGGCTTATTCTATCACTAAGCCGAGTCAGCGCAACAATTCGGTTGCCTGGAACAAATCTTGGTTTGAGCCTGAGCTGAGGCACGCCGAGTATGGTCCTGGCTTTCAGGTCGACCTCGGCGTCATGCTCTATGCCGAGATAATAAGTTTATTTTTGGGCTCTGTAGGGTCTTGATTTATGGGCCTTGATGGGGCCTTACATTCAAGCTCTCCAGATCCATGTAATCAATTCGGTTTATGTCGTTTAGTGGCCCCCGAGTTTCTATCTCGGCAGGCCGAGTAGGAACTCAAGTCCGTCCTTTGTGCTTCAGGGCTTTGGTTGCTTTTTTAAAGTCGGCTTTGCTTGGCGTTATGTCGGCCTTGACCTTCTTGGATGTCCCACTGAATTTTAAGGGTCCTGTCATACCAATCGCTTCATAACCCGTCAAATAATTGGACGGTGTGCACGTGGGGAGGTGAAGAGAATCTCCTGAAAAACTGCGCCTATTAATGCGGTGTAATTATGAAACCAGCGTGCCTTCTATTTAATCGCAATTGTTTCTTTCATTCTGCGGGTTTCGTGTAGAGAGAAGAGCTTGTGTCAGCCCGGCGACACTTCACACCGTGCCAATTTCATTCATTTTTCCGACGATTTACTCCAGCCAATTTCTCAGGCGCTACTTTCCATCTGTTATCCTTGCTTTTTGAGGTATTTTTCAGCTCCACTTCCCCTTTATTTTTTCTGCCATTGTTGAGTTTTCAGAGCTTCAAATTCCCTATATGAAACTTCACATCTTTAAGATGTCTAAGCGTGGCTATCTGGAAAAGGATTTCACTTACGGTTTTTACACTAGGAACTCTAGGATTTATGTTAAATCCAATGGGTCGTGGAAGCTCTTATGTAACACCCCCAAAATTTACCGAGGTATTACAGTGCCGTGAATCGGGTGTGGGACCCACAAGGCTAGTTTAAGAAATAGATATTTTAAAGAAATTATAATAAAACGATAAGTCCACGGTTACATAACATGAGCCCAAAGGTTTTAAGAAGAAACACAATTCAAGGTTCGATTATTACACAACGGAGGTTTTAAAAATCAAATTTAATTTAAACTGCACCAAGAGATTATTCCAACACCGTTCAAGTCTGACCGGACCCCTCGGGAATGTCCTGCACATGATTAACAAATTTACCTGGCACGACAATTCATGCCAGATAACCAGGGTCAGAGAATGTATATCAATAACAACCACTTGCAACGATATACGCAACTTTACCAAACACAGTACCACATAACCAACAGAGAATATTTCATCACACGACCGACGTTGTCTCTCTCTTTTATCAAATAAACCCCAAAATCGCAACCATGGGTCACGAAAGTATCCACACGGGAATACCCCAGAACATAGGTGCCCAATTCGGGTCTTATCCCCTAACACATTTCCACAGGGGTACCATACAGGTTTTATCCCCAACACATCGGCCCATTTATAACACATTTTAGAGAAAGACAACCGTCGACATTTCATCAAAAATGGTACGTACATAAATATGGACATTACAATAATATTAACATTTCTCGAGCAAGATTTCACTTGCCTGTGATCCGACGGTAGGTGCTTTATGATAACCAGAATCCGCATGCCCGCTCGAGCTTAACCTAGTCACGTAATATCCGATTAACGCCTCGTACGGATCATGATGAATAAAACTAGTCTCCCTTCCCCAACCGAGTTCCTAGCGTAGTCTTAATTACCAACCTTAGTATCGTTTTTCTAAGTTCATAAGCATTACGTACCATTTACCGTTCAATTCTACGATTAACGTTAGATACATCGATTTGTTCAACAAGATGATCCCTATCAAATAGCATAACCAAATTCCATACTCCTAATCCAAGTCTATATTACGAGTACTTCAGTCGGTAAACTATCACTTTACATAATGATTTTGGCATACAGATATCAATGACATCAATATTATCGAATTAATTACCCTATTAATGTTTAACGTTGATCATCATATTGCAAGAATAAGTTACGACTAGTTTATCAAACGGTGATGAATTCCTACGAATCCTTCTACAATTGATTCGTTGATTATATATAATCCAAATGTAAATTAAGATGGAAGTTCTTGCATGTGATTGTTACAACTAGTTGTATGAAAATGAAATATATGAACAATGATAACCCCGATTACTACAAGTTTGTCCGTTTAGATCGTCTACGAGATTTTAGCAAAATCTACCCAAGTACCCGTAATCTAACGAGTAATAATCAACAACATTAAAGAGATTACTCCAAGGATTGATAGACTTACCTTAGAAAATGAATAACAGTGAGGAGAGATGACAAATCAACAAGAGCCACGAGGAGAAACGAGGAACGGGTTGAATGACTTGGATAATCTTCACCGGAGCTTACGAATTCACCTCCTCTATGTTAATTCAAGTGTATGAGAGGCCAAGAATTGAGTATAGGGCTGTGGAAAGGCTTGAAGAGTTCTTCACTTCAAGTTTTGGGACGGAATAAATGAAGGTGGAAGTGTTATTTTATAACACTCGTTTTTGATAACGTACGTTAATGATACAGGCATTATGTACGTAAAGCAAATTACGTACGTAATGTTCTAATGCTAACGTGCGTAAGGTCCGTCCAGGGGTCACTGACTGAAATGTGCCCATGTGTTACGTACGGAAGTCGTATTTACGTACGTAAGGCTACAGTCCGTAGCGTACGTTAAGATTGGAGGATAGCGTACGTTATGAAGAGTTGACTTGTTTGTCTTCTAGCCCGCCGAAAGTAGCTTCCTCCGCATCAAAAGAAAGATTCTGGTCGGGAGACCAACTCACCCATTACGTAAGTAAGATAGGCACCTTAACAAACGTAATACTCAAATTCTAGCGTACGTTAGGCATATACTATAGCGTGCGTTAGATATTCAATCCTTTAGACATATAACACATTTTGACCATCTCGGGGTGACCGTCCTTTCCACTCGTCAACAATTATCGGGGAACAAGACATTGGCCACCATCATATTCGCACTGACGATCGTCCAATGGCATCAAGGCATGTCACCTCCGTTTCATCCACATCACACAATTGTATAGCACTTAATGAAATACATAAATAGAAATGACATCACATTACAAGAATTCACACAGTACAAAGTAATTAAGCATGAAATACCGGTGGTATTACATATCACCCCCCTGAAAAATAGTTTCGTCCCAAAACTTAAGAATATAACTCGGGATGACTCTTTCATGCTCGACTCGATTTCCCAAGTCGCTTCTTCCATGCCGTGGTGCGACCACTGAACCTCTACGAGAGGTATGGCTTTATTTCGTAACATCTTCATACGCCGATCCAAGATGGCAATCGGTACCTCTCTAAAGGTAGCGTCATCGAAAATTTCCACTTCTTCGAAATTGAGCTTGTGATCATAGACATACTTTCTTAACTGGGAGACGTTAACAACGTTATGCACTCCATCCAGATGCGGCGGTAGAGCTAATCGATACGCGAGCTTCCCTACCCGATCTAATATCTCAAACGGACCTATAAACCCCGGGCTTAACTTACCTTTTTGGCCGAAATGCCGAATACCCCGCATAGGTGATACTTTGACCCAAACATGATCCCCGACCGCAAATTCCAATGGTCGATGTCGGTTTTCGGCATAAGATTTATGATGGTTCTGTGCGGCTAGCATGTGCTTCCGAATGATAGAGATCTTCTTAATGGACTCCTGGATCAGATCTAACCGGTAACCGCAGTGTCAAAAGCATCATCCCAGCATAACGGCGACTTGCATCTTCGCCCATATAGGGCCTCAAACGGTGCCATGCCTATGCTTGCATGCCAGCTGTTGTTGTACGAGAACTCCACTAATCCCAGATGCCTAGCCCAATCCTTACCCCAATCGAGCACACATGCCCTCAGCATATCTTCCAAGGTTTGAATCGTACGTTCGGTCTCTCCATCCGTCTGATGGTGATAAGCCGTGCTAAAATGTATTTGGGTCCCCATAGCTTTATGGACGGCTTTCCAAAAACGAGACACTTATCTGGTGTCCCTATCTGAAATGATGGATGAGGGAACGCCATGCAGCCTTACGATCTCTATGATGAAAATGACGGCCAATTGCTCTGTCCCGGTTGTCTCTTGAATAGGATTGAAATGTGCCGATTTCGTCAACCGATAAACAATGACCCAAATTATATGCTTTCCTCTGTTGGTAGCTTAGTGACAAAATCCATCGATATGCTTTCCCATTTCCACTCCAGGATGGGTAGGGGTTGCATGATTCCGGCTGATCTGTGGTGTTCAATCTTCACTTGCTGGCACGTCATACATCCGGCGACGAATCTAGCAACTTCCCATTTCATATTCTTCCACCAAAAACTCTGTCGGAGATCTTTGTACATTTTGTTTGCTCCTGGGTGAATAGAATAGGGAGTGGAGTGCGCCTCCTCCAGTATAGTTTGCTTCAGCCTGTCATTCGGCGGAATACAGATCCTATTCTTGAACCTCACCAAGTCACCCTGAATCTTATAGTCGGAAACATCCCCTCCCTCGATTCTTGTACCAATCGTATGTAATTCGGGATCCTCCATCTGTGCTAGACGTATCTCGTCTAGTAAGGACGAATGTATATTGATCGAGCATAATTGTCCTTGCCTACATTGTATCCATACTTCGGTACTGCTTCTCCTGATGTCTTGCTGCAGCTCGGGCTGGACTGTTATGTTGGATACCATCACTTCTTGTGTAGTTTTCCGACTAAGAGCATCAGCCACCACATTGGCTTTTTCGGGATGATAGGAGATTTCCATATCGTAGTCCTTGATTAACTCCAACCAGCGCCTCTGCCTCATGTTTGATTCTCTCTGAGTGAAGATATATTTCAAACTCTTATGATCCGTGAAAACTTTGCAAGTAACCCCGTAAAGATAGTGCCTCCAAATCTTGAGGGCATGCACCACTGCGGCTAGCTGCAAGTCGTGCGTCGGGTAATTCACTTTGTACGGCTTCAGTTGTCGGGATGCGTACGCAATGACTCTGTCATTCTGCATGAAGACACATCCCAGTCCGTGCTTAGATGTATTCATGTATATAATGAATCCTTCCGTACCCTGCGGTAACACTAGCACTGGAGCAGTAGTTAGCCTACTCTTGAGCTCGTCGAAGCTCTTCTGGCAGTCTGCAGTCCATACAAATTTGGTGCTCTTTCTCAGTAGGTTCGTTAACGGTCGGGCGATACAGGAAAAAGCCTCGACGAATATTTGATAGTAACCCGCCAATCCTACGAAACTCCTTACCTCCTTGACATTCTTCGGCAGTTCCCAACTCATTATTGTCTCAATCTTTTATGGGTCGACCTTGACGCCTTCTGCTGAGACAACATGTTCGAGAAAAATTACCTCCGGCATCCAGAATTCGCACTTGGAAAGTTTCGCATAAAGTTGGTGTTGGCTTAGCACGCTCAGCACTTGCCTCAAAAGTTCCTCGTGTTCCTGTCGGCTTCGGGAATAGATCAGGATGTCATCGATAAAAACCACCATGAACTTATCGAGGAAATCAATCAAAACTCTGTTCATCAGTTCCATAAAAATGGCTGGGGCATTAGTCAACCCGAATGATACCACGATATACTCGTAATGTCCATACCTCGATCGAAATGCAGTCTTGGGTATATCTTCCTCCCGGATCCTCAATTGGTGATATCCGGACCGTAGATCGATCTTTGAAAAAACACAAATGCCCCTTATAATTGATCCAAGAGGTCATCGATTCTTGGAAGTGGATAATGATTCTTGATAGTGACCTTATTTAGTTCCCTATAGTCAATGCACAAGTGTAGAGAGTTGTCTTTCTTCTTAACGAAAAGTACCGGTGTGCCCCATGGTGAGGTGCTCGGATGGATCAATCCTTTCTCCAGCAGATCTTCGAGCTGTATCTTTAATTCTTTCATCTCGGCCGGTGCCATCCTGTAAGGAGCTTTGGAAATAGGTTTCGTCCCCGATTTGAGTTCGATGGAGAGGTCAACTTCTCGGTGCGGTGGCAGCCCTGGTAGTTCATCGGGAAAGATGTCTGGAAACTCATCCACCACCGGAATATTTGCGATGGTAAGTTGTGAAGTATCCTCCCGAAGAACATAACACCAATACTCCCTTCGAGAGCTGCAGGAGACTTCCGATGCGAGAAGGCTGAGAGACCCTTTCGTACTGAAGTGTTCTCGTCCTCTGATGACATGTGTGGTACCGTCATGAGCCGTAATGGAAATAGTCAAGTGGTAGGTATCCAAGATCGTTCTGTGCAATGGCATCCAGTCCATACCTAATATGATCCTCATTCTGGAGCGTAAAGACCATAAGATTAGCGCTCCAACTATGAGTGTTGATGCAGATCTGACAGTCTCGAACCTTTAGATCGCCGCCTATTCTACTACCCTCGGGTAGTTTAGTAGTAAAGGACTCACAAGGTACACAAACAAGATTTAAACATTCAACACATTCCACAGATATAAACGAATGTGTGGCTCCGGTATCAAATAGTACATGCACTGGCTGAGAGTTAACAAGACGAGTACCTCAGATAGCTGGCGTGGATTGACCATCCATAGCCCTCAGCTCAAATACACGGGACGGCACTGACTCCGAAAAGGATGAAGTACCACCGCCTCGCCCGCGGCTTCGACCGGCACCGTGTGGTGGTGGTTGAGTCTGATGGGATGGAGCTCGGTAGTTGGAAACGACAAACGTCCTGGGGGATTGCAAAGAGCCTTGTTGACTCGGTTGAGAAACTGAGTTCTGAGTGGGATTGGCCCACCAGCAGTAACGAGACATGTGTCCACTCTTTCCGTAAGTGAAACATTTGGTAGCCGTCTTCTGGCACCGATCTTTAGTATGTCCGGACACGCCACAATTGAAGCAGTCCCTACGGTATGGCCGATTAGATGCACCCTTCTGTTGGTACGATACTGCTGACTTAAAAGAAGATGCGGGCCTTGAGTTCGTTTTGTTGCTTCTCCCAGACTGAGCTGATGTCTTCTGCTTCTTCGAGTTATGTCCGGTGTCAGTATTAACAATAGTACCGGCATATGCTGTGACCATGTCTTCGTACGCCCTCAGAGTCGTGCAGTGAAATCTGGCGGCGTAGTGTTGTACATCCTCCGGCAACCTCTGTGCAAGGTGGCATATTCGTTGATCTTCTGATGGAACCATCTGTGAGATGTAACTTAGCTCGGTTCAGCAGGCCCAAATGATCTCTGGTACTGGCATGTTCTGAGGTCCGGCACTGAAAAAGTCTCGTGCGCGAGCGGTCTGGGCTGATTTGGGACAGTACTCGCTCTGCAGTAGTCAGGCAAATTCGGTCCACCCTACCACTCGATCCTCTGGCCTGTAAGTCCTCCACCAGCGTGTAGCAGTGTCACGGAGTTGATTAATCCCGAGCAGTACCTTTCGGTTCTCTGGGCATCCGATTACTTCGAAAGCAGTCTCCATTTCAGAAATCCAGTCGTCCACGTGTTTCTCCCCTGTCCCGTCAAATAATGGAGGCCTAGCCTTCAGCATCTCTCCCAACCATCAGTCTCTTCCTGCGTTTTCCTCCACATTGATAACCGGTATCCGT
This sequence comes from Orobanche coerulescens, assembly GCA_033398695.1. Classification (NCBI taxonomy): domain Eukaryota; kingdom Viridiplantae; phylum Streptophyta; class Magnoliopsida; order Lamiales; family Orobanchaceae; genus Orobanche; species Orobanche coerulescens. The sequence goes on along the minus strand of CM065807.1, from coordinate 114,349,447 downwards.
TCCGCCTGGTTGACCTAAGCAATTCCCATGGCGATAGCTTGGGCAAGGTCCTGAACAAAAGCCGGGTCTATGCCTCCCGAGTTGTTATTTTGGCGTTCCGCCTCCTGATCATTTTGATTAATTGGTGGCGGCTGGTCCCCAGCAGGATGGGTCTCGGCAGTGTTCCCGTCCTCATTGTAGTTTGCGGCGGAACCCTGATCATCATTCACCACCCTCCTAGCTCCTCGGCGTGCCATTACTGACAGTATTAATCTAAAGCCAGTTCCATACATAGTTTACAATTAAATGTAGTACTTAGACAAAAAACACACATATCACTTACTTTGCATTCCCACGAGGAGTTACGATCGCTTGGGGTGTTGGACTGGAATAACTTTGAAAAATTAGGAGAAATTTTATTTAAACCAGCAGTTGCTCTTTGATTCCATTTTCTGTAACACCCCCAAAATTTACCGAGGTATTACAGTGCCGTGAATCCCGTGTGGGACCCACAAGGCTAGTTTAAGAAATAGATATTTTAAAGAAATTACAATAAAATGATAAGTCCACAGTTACATAACATGAGCCCAAAGGTTTTAAGAAGAAACACAATTCAAGGTTCGATTATTACACAACGGAGGTTTTAAAAATCAAATTTAATTTAAACAGCAGCAAGAGATTATTCCAACACCGTTTCAAGTCTGACCGGACCCCTCGGTAATGTCCTGCACATGATTAACAAATTTACCTGGCACGACAATTCATGCCAGATAACCAGGGTCATAGAATGCATATCAATAACAACTACCAGCAACGATATAAGCAACTTTACCAAACACAGTACCACATAACCAATAGAGAATATTTCATCACACGACCGACGTTGTCTCTCTCTTTTATCACATAAACCCCAAGATCGCAACCATGGGTCACGAAAGTATCCACACGGGAATACCCCAGAATATAGGTGCCCAATTCGGGTCTTATCCCCTAACACATTTCCACAGGGGTACCATAAAGGTTTTATCCCCAACACATCGGCCCATTTATAACACATTTTAGAGAAAGACAACAGTCGGTATTTCATCAAAAATGGTACATACATAAATACGGGCATTACAATAATATTATCATTTCTCGAGCAAGATTTCACTTGCCTGTGATCCGACAGTAGGTGCTTTATAATAACCAGAATCCCCACGCCCGCTCGAGCTTAACCTAGTCACGTAATATCCGATTAACGCCTCGTACGGATCATGATGAATAAAACTAGTCTCCCTTCCCCAACCGAGTTCCTAGCGTAGTCTTAATTACCAACCTTAGTATCGTTTTTCTAAGTTCATAAGCATTACGTACCATTTACCGTTTAATTCTACGGTTAACGTTAGATACATCGATTTGTTCAACAAGACGATCCCTATCAAATAGCATAACCAAATTCCATACTCCTAATCCAAGTCTCTATTACGAGTACTTCAATCGGTAAATTATCATTTTACACAATGATTTAGGCATACGGTTATTAATGACATTAATATTATCGAACCCTATTAACGTTTAACGTTGATCATAATATTGCAAGAGTAAGTTAAGACTAGTTTATCAAACGGTGATGAATTCTTACGAATCCTTCTACAATTGATTCGTTGACTATATATAATCCAAATGTAAATTAAGATGGAAGTTCTTGCATGTGATTGTTACAACTAGTTGTATGAAAATGAAATATACGAACAATGATAACCGCGATTACTACAAGTTTGTCAGTTTAGATCGTCTACGAGATTTTAGCAAAATCTACCTAAGTACCCGTAATCTAACGAGTAATAATCAACAACATTGAAGAAATTACTCCAAGGATTGATAGACTTACCTTAGAAGATGAAGAACAATGAGGAGAGATGACAAATCAACAAGAGCCACGAGGATAAACGAGGAACATGTTGAATGACTTGGATAATCTTCACCGGAGCTTACGAATTCACCTTCTCTATGTTAATTCAAGTGTATGAGAGGACAAGAATTGAGTATAGGGCTGTGGAAAGGCTTCAAGAGTTTTTCACTTCAAGTTTTGGGACGGAAGAAATGAAGGTGGAAGTGTTATTTTATAACACTCGTTTTTGATAACGTACGTTAATGATACAGGCATTACATACGTAAAGCAAATTACGTACATAATGTTGTAATGCTAACGTGCATAAGGTCCGTCCAGGGGTCACTGACTGAAATGTGCCCATGTGTTACGTACGTAAGTCGTATTTACGTACGTAAGGCTACAGTCCGTACCATACGTTAAGATTGGAGGATAGCGTACGTTATGAAGAGTTGACTCGTTTGTCTTCTAGCCCGCCGAAAGTAGCTTCCTCCGCGTCAAAAGAAAGATTCTGGTCGGGAGACCAACTCACCCGTTACGTAAGTAAGATAGGCACCTTAACATATGTAATACTAAAATTCTAGCGTACGTTAGATATTCAATCATTTAGACATATAACACATTTTGACCATCTCGGGGTGACCGTCCTTTCCACTCGTCAACAATTATCGGGGAACAAGACATTGGCCACCGTCATATTCGCACCGACGATCGTCCAATGGCATCAAGGCATGTCACCTCTGTTTCATACACATCACACAATTGTATAGCATTTAATGAAATACATAAATAGAAATGACATCACATTACAAGAATTCACACAGTACAAAGTAATTAAGCATGAAATACCGGTGGTATTACATATCACCCCCCTGAAAAATAGTTTCGTCCCAAAACTTAAGAAAATAACTCGGGATGACTCTCTTTCATGCTCGACTCGGTTTCCCAAGTCGCTTCTTCCATGCCGTGGTGCGACCACTGAACCTTTACGAGAGGTATGGCTTTATTTCGTAACATCTTCATATGCCGATCCAAGATGGCAATCGGTACCTCTCTAAAGGTAGCGTCATCGAAAATTTCCACTTCTTCGAATTGAGCTTGTGACTCAGATCATAGACATACTTTCTTAACTGGGAGACGTTAACAACGTTATGCACTCCATCCAGATGCGGCGGTAGAGCTAATCGATACGCGAGCTTCCCTACCCGATCTAATATCCCAAACGGACCTATAAACCCCGGGCTTAACTTACCTTTTTGGCCGAAATGCTAAATACCCCGCATAGGTGATACTTTGACCCAAACATGATCCCCGACCGCAAATTCCAACGGTCACTGTCGGTTTTAGGCATAAGATTTCTGATGGTTCTGTGCGGCTAGTATGTGCTTCCGAATGATAGAGATCTTCTTAATGGACTCCTGGATCAGATCTAACCGGTAATCGCAGTGTCAAAAGCATCATCCCAGCATAACGGCGACTTGCATCTTCGCCCATATAGGGCCTCAAACGGTGCCATGCCTATGCTTGCATGCCAGCTGTTGTTGTACGAGAACTCCACTAATCCCAGATCCCTAGCCCAACCCTTACCCCAATCGAGCACACATGCCCTCAGCATATCTTCCAAGGTTTGAATCGTACGTTCGGTCTGTCCATCCGTCTAATGGTGATAAGCCGTGCTAAAATGTATTGGTCCCCATAGCTTTATGGACGGCTTTCCAAAAATGAGACATGTATCTGGTGTCCCTATCCGAAATGATGGATGAGGGAACGCCATGCAGCCTTACGATCTCTCTGATAAAAATGACGGCTAATTGCTCTGTCCCGGTTGTCTCTTGAATAGGATTGAAATGTGCCGATTTCGTCAACCGATAAACAATGACCCAAATTATATGCTTTCCTCCGTTGGTAGCTTAGTGACAAAATCCATCGATATGCTTTCCCATTTCCACTCCGGGATGGGTAGGGGTTGCATGATTCCGGCTGATCTGTGGTGCTCAATCTTCACTTGCTGGCACGTCATACATCGGGCGACGAATCTAGCAACTTCCCATTTCATATTCTTCCACCAAAAACTCTGTCGGAGATCCTTGTACATTTTGTTCGCTCCTGGGTGAATAGAATATGGAGTGGAGTGCGCCTCCTTCAGTATAGTTTGCTTCAGCCCGTCATTCGGCGGAATATAGATCCTATTCTTGAACCTCACCAAGTCACCCTGAATCTTATAGTCGGAAACATCCCCTCCCTCGATTCTTGCACCAATCGCACGTAATTCGGGATCCTCCATATGTGCTAGACGTATCTCGTCTAGTAAGGACGAATGTATATTGATCGAGCACAATTTTCCTTACCTACATTGTATCCATACTTCGGTACTGCTTCTCCTGATGTCTTGCTGCAGCTCGGGCTGGACTGTTATGTTGGATACCATCACTTCTTGTGTAGTTTTCCGACTAAGAGCATCAGCCACCACATTGGCTTTTTCGGGATGATAGGAGATTTCCATATCGTAGTCCTTGATTAACTCCAACCAGCGCCTCTGCCTCATGTTTAATTCTCTATGAGTGAAGATATATTTCAAACTCTTATGATCCGTGAAAACTTTGCAAGTAACCCCGTAAAGATAGTGCCTCCAAATCTTGAGGGCATGCACCACTGCGGCTAGCTCCAAGTCGTGCGTTGGGTAATTCACTTTGTACGGCTTCATTTGTCGGGATGCGTACGCAATGACTCTGTCATTCTGCATGAAGACACACCCCAGTCCGTGCTTAGATGTATCCATGTATATAATGAATCCTTCCGTACCCTGTGGTAACACTAGCACTGGAGTAGTAGTTAGCCTACTCTTGAGCTCGTCGAAGATCTTCTGGCAGTCTGCAGTCCATACAAATTTGGTGCTCTTTCTCAGTAGGTTCGTTAACGGTCGGGCAATACATGAAAAAGCCTCGACGAATATTCGATAGTAACCCGCCAATCCTAGTAAACTCCTTACCTCCTTGACGTTCTTCGGCAGTTCCCAACTCATTATTGTCTCGATCTTTTGTGGGTCGACCTTGACGCCTTCTGCTGAGACAACATGTTCGAGAAAAATTACCTCCGGCATCCAGAATTCGCACTTGGAAAGTTTCGCGTAAAGTTGGTGTTGGCTTAACACGCTCAGCACTTGCCTCAAAAGTTCCTCGTGTTCCTGTCGGCTTCGGGAATAGATCAGGATGTCATCGATAAAAACCACCATGCACTTATCGAGGAAATCAATCAAAACTCTGTTCATCAGTTCCATAAAAACGGCTGGGGCATTAGTCAACCCGAATGATACCACGATATACTCGTAATGTCCATACCTCGATCGAAATGCAGTCTTGGGTATATCTTCCTCCCGGATCCTCAATTGATGATATCCGGACTGTAGATCGATCTTTGAAAACACAAATGCCCCTTGTAATTGATCTAAGAGGTCATCGATTTTTGGAAGTGGATAACGATTCTTGATAGTGACCTTATTTAGTTCCCTATAGTCAATACACAAGCGTAGAAAGTTGTCTTTCTTCTTAACGAAAAGTACCGGCGTGCCCCACGGTGAGGTGCTCAGACGGATCAATCCTTTCTCCAGCAGATCTTCAAGCTGTATCTTTAATTCTTTCATCTCGGACGGTGCCATCCTGTAAGGAGCTTTGGAAATAGGTTTCGTCCCCGATTTGAGTTCGATGGAGAGGTCAACTTCTCGGTGCGGTGGCAGCCCTGGTAGTTCATCGGGAAAGATGTCTGGAAACTCATCCACCACCGGAATATTTGCGATTGTAAGTTGTGAAGTATCCTCCCGAAGAACATAACACCAATACTCCCTTCGAGAGCTGCAGGAGACTTCCGATGCGAGAAGGCTGAGAGACCCTTTCGTACTGAAGTGTTCTCGTCCTCTGATGACATGTGTGGTACCGTCATGAGCCGTAATAGAAATAGTCAAGTGGTAGGTATCCAAGATCGTTCTGTGCAATGGCATCCAGTCCATACCTAATATGATCCTCATTCTGGAGCGTAAAGACCATAAGATTAGCGCTCCAACTATGAGTGTTGATGCAGATTTGACAGTCTCGAACCTTTAGATCGCCGCCTATTCTACTACCCTCGGGTAGTTTAATAGTAAAGGACTCACAAAGTACACAAACAAGATTTAAACGTTCAACACATTCCACAGATATAAACGAATGTGTCACTCCGGTATCAAATAGTACATGCACTGGCTGAGAGTTAACAAGACGAGTACCTGAGATAGCTGGAGTGGATTGACCATCCATAGCCCTCAGCTCAAATACACGGGATGGCACTGACTCTGAAAAGGATGAAGTACCACCGCCTCGCCCGCGACTTCGACCGGCACCGTGTGGTGGTGGTTGAGTCTGATGGGATGGAGCTCGATAGTTGGAAATGACAGACGTCCTGGGGGATTGCACAGAGCCTTGTTGACTCGGTTGAGAAACTGAGTTCTGAGTGGGATTGGCCCACCAGCAGTAACGAGACATGTGTCCACTCTTTCCGTAAGTGAAACATTTGGTAGACGTATTCTGGAACCGATCTTTAGTATGTCCGGACACGCCATAATTGAAGCAGTCCCTACGGTATGGCCGATTAGATGCACCCTTCTGTTGGTACGATACTGCTGACTTAAAGAAGATGCGGGCCCTGAGTTCGTTTTGTTGCTTCTCCCAGACTGAGCTGGTGTCTTCTGCTTCTTCGAGTTATGTCCGGTGTCGGTATTAACAATAGTACCGGCATATGCTGTGACCATGTCTTCGTACGCCCTCAGAGTCGTGCAGTGAAATCTGGCGGCATAGCGTTGTACATCCTCCGGCAACCTCTGTGCAAGGTGGCATATTCGTTGATCTTCTGATGGAACCATCTGTGAGATGTAACTTAGCTCGGTTCAGTAGGCCCGAATGATCTTTGGTACTGGCATGTTCTGAGGTCCGGCACTAAAAAAGTCTCGTGCGCGAGCGGTCCGCGCTGATTTGGGATAGTACTCGCTCTGCAGTAGTCAGGCAAATTCGGTCCACCCTACCACTCAGTCCTCTGGCCTGTAAGTCCTCCACCAGCGTGTAGCAGTGTCACAGAGTTGATTAATCCCGAGCAGTTCCTTCCGGTTCTCTGGGCATCCGATTACTTCGAAAGCAGTCTCCATTTCAGAAATCCAGTCGTCCACGTGTTTCTCCCCTATCCCGTCAAATAATGGAGGCCTAGCCTTCAGCATCTCTCCTAACCATCGGTCTCTTCCTGCGTTTTCCTCCACATTGATAACCGGTATCCATTCCGCCTGGTTGACCTGATCAATTCCCATGGCGATAGCTTGGGCAAGGTCCTGAACAAAAGCCGGGTCTATGCCTCCCGGGTTGTTATTTTGGCGTTCCGCCTCCTGATCGTTTTGATTAATTGGTGGCGGCTGGTCCCCAGCAGGATGGGTCTCGGCAGTGTTCCCATCCTCATTGTAGTTTGCGGCGGAACCCTGAGCATCATTCACCACCCTCCTAGCTCCTCGGCGTGCCATTACTGACAGTATTAATCTAAAGCCAGTTCCATACACAGTTTACAATTAAATGTAGTACTTAGACAGAAAACACACATATCACTTACTTTGCATTCCCACGAGGAGTTACGATCGCTTGGGGTATTGGACTGGAATAACTTTGAAAAATTAGGAGAAATTTTATTTAAACCAGGAGTTGCTCTTTGATTCCATTTTCTGTAACACCCCCAAAATTTACCGAGCTATTACAGTGCCGTGAATCCCGTGTGGGACCCACAAGGCTAGTTTAAGAAATAGATATTTTAAAGAAATTACAATAAAACGATAAGTCCACAGTTACATAACATGAGCCCAAAGGTTTTAAGAAGAAACACAATTCAAGGTTCGATTATTACACAATGGAGGTTTTAAAAATCAAATTTAATTTAAACAACAGCAAGAGATTATTCCAACACCGTTTCAAGTCTGACCGGACCCCTCGGTAATGTCCTGCACATGGTTAACAAATTTACCTGGCACGACAATTCATGCCAAATAACCAGGGTCATAGAATGCATATCAATAACAACTACTAGCAACGATATAAGCAACTTTACCAAACACAGTACCACATAACCAATGGAGAATATTTCATCACACGACCGACGTTGTCTCTCTCTTTTATCACATAAACCCCAAGATCGCAACCAAGGGTCACAAAAGTATCCACACGGGAATACCCCAGAACATAGGTGCCCAATTCGGGTCTTATCCCCTAACACATTTCCACACGGGTACCATACTGGTTTTATCCCAACACATCGGCCCATTTAGAACACATTTTAGAGAAAGACAACAGTCGGTATTTCATCAAAAATGGTACATACATAAATACGGACATTACAATAATATTAGCATTTCTCGAGCAAGATTTCACTTGCCTGTGATCCGACAGTAGGTGCTTTATAATAACCGGAATCCCCACGCCCGCTCGAGCTTAACCTAGTCACGTAATATACGATTAATGCCTCGTACGGATCATGATGAATAAAACTAGTCTCCCTTCCCCAACCGAGTTCCTAGCATAGTCTTAATTACCAACCTTAGTATCGTTTTTCTAAGTTCATAAGCATTACGTACCATTTACCGTTCAATTCTACGGTTAACGTTAGATACATCGATTTGTTCAACAAGACGATCCCTATCAAATAGCATAACCAAATTCCATACTCCTAATCCAAGTCTCTATTACGAGTACTTCAATCAGTAAATTATCATTTTACACAATGATTTAGGCATACGGTTATTAATGACATTAATATTATCGAACTCTATTAACGTTTAACGTTGATCATAATATTGCAAGAGTAAGTTACGACTAGTTTATCAAACGGTGATGAATTCCTACGAATCCTTCTACAATTGATTCGTTGATTATATATAATCCAAATGTAAATTAAGATGGAAGTTCTTGCATGTGATTGTTACAACTAGTTGTATGAAAATGAAATATACGAACAATGATAACCGCGATTACTACAAATTTGTCCGTTTAGATCGTCTACGAGATTTTAGCAAAATCTACCTAAGTACCCGTAATCTAAAGAGTAATAATCAACAACATTGAAGAAATTACTCCAAGGATTGATAGACTTACCTTAGAAGATGAAGAACAATGAGGAGAGATGACAAATCAACAAGAGCCACGAGGAGAAACGAGGAACGGGTTGAATGACTTGGATAATCTTCACCGGAGCTTACGAATTCACCTCCTCTATGTTAATTCAAGTGTATGAGAGGCCAAGAATTGAGTATAGGGCTGTGGAAAGGCTTCAAGAGTTTTTCACTTCAAGTTTTGGGATGGAAGAAATGAAGGTGGAAGTGTTATTTTATAACACTCGTTTTTGATAACGTACGTTAATGATACAGGCATTACGTACGTAAAGCAAATTACGTACGTAATGTTCTAATGCTAACGTGCGTAAGGTCCGTCCAGGGGTCACTGACTGAAATGTGCCCGTGTGTTACGTACGTAAGTCGTATTTACGTACATAAGGCTACAGTCCGTACCGTACGTTAAGATTGGAGGATAGCATACGTTATGAAGAGTTGACTCATTTGTCTTCTAGCCCGCCGAAAGTAGCTTCCTCCGCGTCAAAAGAAAGATTCTGGTCGGGAGACCAACTCACCCGTTACGTACGTAAGATAGGCACCTTAACATACATAATACTCAAATTCTAGCGTACGTTAGGCATATACTATAGCGTGCGTTAGATATTCAATCCTTTAGACATATAACACATTTTAACCATCTTGGGGTGACCGTCCTTTCCACTCGTCAACAATTATCGGGGAACAAGACGTTGGCCACCATCATATTCGCACCGACGATCATCCAACGGCGTCAAGGCGTGTCACCTCCATTTCATCCACATCGCGCAATTGTATAGCACTTAATGAAATACATAAATAGAAATGACATCACATTACAAGAATTCATACAGTACAAAGTAATTAAGCATGAAATACCGGTGGTATTACATCTTATCTCTTGCGGCCATTGGGGAAATGCTGTATATGAACAAAACCCCTAGAACGGATGTTAGATATCCTTCTGGGTCTTTTGCATTATGTCAAGGACAAGTCTCAAGCTTGGCTTCACTTTGGGGTGGGGGGTGGGGGGGGGGGGGCTTCTCCTCAACCGAGGTAGTTGAAATGAGGGAGAAGAACACCTTGTCTTCTTCACAGGGTGAGTCTAATCCCTTGTCTTCTTCTAAAGGTATGGCTGGGGAGAGTACTTCTAACAGGCCTGTCGGGGAGTTCGACTCCGAGGTTGTCGGCTCAGACGGAGCCGAGGCAAAGACCAGACACACTTGGGAGGCTCCGCTCGGCCTAAGCATCCCAAAGGTGGGGACGAGATGCTTGAAGAGCTTTATACCATGTATGAGGTGGATATGAATGAGTACATGCTCTACCATAGTTTGGCCACTCCTTTCGCCGATGAGCATGAAGCTAAGACTTTTTATTATAGCTACGCCCTCGTCCCTTTTTACTTCAAACAGTTTCACCTCGGTCTGAGGCTGCCCTTGGACCCTTTCATCAATCAATTCTTGGAAGATTGGGAGATTGTCCCATCCCACCTCGGTGCCAACGCGGTCAGATATCTTACCGCCTTTATTATCTTGTGTTAAAGTCTCAGCTTCGAGCCATGTATGTCTGCCTTCTATCACTTTTTCAACTCGCCCTACAACTCCAAAGCTAGAACCATCACCATTAAGTCCAACCCCAACAAACCTAAGCTCATGGCCCCCATTTCAAATACCGTCAATAAGGTCACGGGCTGGAATAGGCACGTGATCAAGGTCGAGAGTCGGTATGGCTGGGAGTTTACGGCACCCATTAATTCACCGCATCGGACTTCGTGCGTTCATGAGCCGGATTGGAGTGCCGATTTAATTGCGAAGCTTGAGCAGTTCTCATCCGTTTCCATTCTTAACTGGGCCGAGCTGGAGATGGATTTTCGGTACCATGCTCAGGCCGGCCTAATGAGGGGGCCCATAGCTAGGGTTAGACCTTTGGTCAAAGTCTAAAGGGGGAATCGGTTTCCTGACTGGGTTGTTCATCCCAATTTTGTCTTTCACGAGAATTGTGTGACTTGCAGGACCGAGGGGGACAAGTGCTTACAAGCCGTGGACATCGTCGGATGTAATTTTCTTCATGCTTTCATTTTTCCTCCCTTCTCGTCCTGGGTTAACATTTATTTTTGCGCAGATCTCTCAATGGAGGACATCCAGAAGGTTGATGAGGAGCACGTTGACCCGGTCATGGCAGCTCATAAGAATAAGAGGTTGTCCCGGTTGAGGGGAGTTGAGAAGAGGCATACCGACAAGGAGGCTCGGCAAAAAGAGTTGCAAGATAAGGGGGACTCGTCGCTTCCCAAGGACCCGCCCCTTGATCAAGCTGGAGTACCATCTGAGCATGAGGCCGAGGTCGAGGAGGGGCCTGCTAAGGAGGCTTTCCCTTCTCCAACGTGAGCTCAAAGTCGAAGCCAAAGGCACTATCCAGAACCGAGCCGAGAGCGAAGGGTGGAAGTTGAGGTGGAAAAGCGCCCGAGTCAGAAGAGGCAGAGGGAAGAGAGAGGCCGGGATCAAGAAGAGCCTTCTCAAAAAACAGCCGTTCCCCTATCACATGGTTCAGTTTCGGCGTCGGTCCTTTCTGATGCCGAGATCAAAAGCATGGTTGACTCCTTTGCTGCTGCACCCATCATGTCCGAGTTTGATTCGACGGCTCGTTCTGGGGCCGCCCTCAAGCTCGGAGGGCCTGTCATCAAGCGCTATGAACAAGTCTTATATCGAGCAACTTGTTGCTGACAAGCCGAGCTCGCTTCAGCTTTTCAACAGGAAGGGCTTGATTCTTAGTGAGGTACCGTTATCCCACCTCGGTCTTTCATTATTTGTAATTTCTCTTCTGCAATCTACTTGAACTGAGTTTGTTTTCTTTTTGTAGTTTGCCTCCTTAGCCCAGCACTATTATGCGGTATTCAGGCAGGTCGTGGATCTGGCGCATAAGAATGAGGCGGCGGCCAAGTCGGCCTAAGAGTCCTCCATCAAGCTCACTGAGAAGGTTGAAGCCCTCGAGAAGGAAAGGGCTTCTCACGATGCCTTGATGCAGGAGGCCGTGCTGAAGGTGGAACAAGCCGAGATCGCTAAAAGGTCTGATCTCGATGACTTGGTGAAATTAAAGGAGGCTTTGCTGCAATCTGAGCCCGCTCGGGATATTTCTGAGGCCGAGGCCGAGGCACAGAGGAAGAGGGCCGAGCTGTTGGTGTTGGAGAAGAATGACGCGGATGAGAGGCCGGCCTTCCTTGAGGAGAGCTTGCTTGGAAAAGAGGCGGCCGCCGTCGAGCGGTACCGAAGAGTAAACAGTATCAGGATGACTTGGCTGATGAAGCGGGTTCGGTCTATGGTGATGCCTAGTCTAATTTATCTCGGCTCCTTTACATTGACCCTGAATTCGAGGTGCCTTTGGAGAAGCTAGCTCGACTCTTTGTCCAAGATCCTTACAGTAGGGGTGTTCAAAACCGGATATCCGTACTTTCGGATATCCGAAAGTTCGGATAGTAGATTTTGATATCCGATATCCATATCCGAAATTTCGGATATCCGATTTTTGGATATCCGAAATTTTGGATACGGATATCGGATATCCGAATATCCGGAAAAAATATGAATTTTATTTGGATATCCTTAAATTCGAAAAAAAATATTCGGATTTGGATATCGGATATCCGAATATCCGAAAAACTTCAGATATGGATATCGGATATCCGAATACCTTCTATTACTTAAAATATAAAAAAAATAAAAAATTTAGGATTTTTCGGATATTTCGGATATCCAAATATCCGATTTTTCTGAAAAGTACTATCCGATATCCGAATCCGAAGTTCCGGATATCCGAATTTTCGGATATCCGAATTTTCGGAAATCCGGAACTTTGGATTTTCGGATATTTTGGATTGGATATCGGATATCAGATATTTTGAACACCCCTACCTTACAGTGCTGAAGCCAAGACAGCTCATCCTATGATCCCGTACTCTGAGAATGCTCTTAAAAACATAAGGGCTAGGGATTCTCAGGAAGGGAAGCTGGTATGGGATCCTACGACTCCTCAAGAGAATAATTTTGACCACTTGATAGCACAGGCCGAGGAAGAGGATGGCGCCTGACTAGGATAGTTCAATTTTTGTTTGTTTTTGGATGTATTGCAAGCCGATTTGGCTAGAACAATGCATTCATTTGAATACTTATAATGTCTGAGCCCGATTGTTTTATCGGGGTCTTCATGCTTTTCCTATATTTATCTTGACCTGATTTGGGTGTTTTCGCCATGTTTCTTTCTGTACTCTTGGTACGCGGTTTATGCTCAAGTTTTCTATCTCGTATTACGAGATGCTCATACTTGTCCAACCACGAACTGGTTTATTGTTAGGCTAAGTAGTTGGGGTCGGCCTCCTGAAAATGTCAAAAGAGATCCCTCTACATCGGGGTAAGGCAGGGATGTATACCTTAGTTTATTTATGATCATTTTAGCCAGTACGAGCCAAGTGTAGATAGGCCGGGGATCGTCTATCTGTGATCGGCGTGTCGTTAATCAAACTTGATCTAATTGTTTAGAACTAGATTCGAGTTAGGTGTATTAATCTTAACTCGGCTTGTTGAGTGTCATGTACTCATTATTAAATTTGAGCAGACTAGTTGTCATAACTAGGCTCAGACTGTCTGATTTAGATGTCTTAATCTTAAGTCGGCATGTTGAGTGTCATGTACTCATTTTGAGCAGACTAGTTGTCAGAACTAGGCCCAGATTGTCTGAGTTAGATGTCTTAATCTTAACTCGGCATGTTTGAGTGTCATGTACTCATTTTGAGCAGACTAGTTGTCAGAACTAGGCTCAGATTGTTAGAGTTAGATGTCTTAATCTTAACTCGGCGTGTTGGCGACCAAGCATGTTATGTATGCTTTAGCCTTTGTATGGACCAGGCTTTCATCTGAATTTGCAAGAGTTGCCTTGCTTTAAACATTTAAATCAGGCGTTAGTGCTCCAGACTTGTTAAAATGTTCAGACATCGTTACGTAATGTCTAAGCATGTACAAATTAAGTACTTGACAGAATGATGAAACAGGTTTTCATAGATAAAAGGCTATTACATCGAAGGTGTGAATGGATAGCTCGTCTTAACTTATTGGTAATACTTCCTCAAGTGCTATGAATGCCATGGGTGTTTCAGCTCTTTCCCCTCGGGTGTCTTGAGGATGTAGGTCCCCTCCCGGATAGCGTGGATAACAATGTAAGGGCCTTCCCAATTTGGAGATAGCTTGTTTTATTGAGCCTTTAGGTGAGTGGACTCAATCTTTCTCAGTACCCAATCACCTATTTTGAACACCATTTTCTTAACCTTTATGTCGTGATAGGCATTGGTCCTTCGTTTGTAGTTAATCATCCTCAGCTAGTCTTTTCTCATCAAGCAAGTCCAAATCCAGAAGTCTGTTATATTCATTGACCATTTCGTCATAGTTGGTTACCCTAAAGGTCGGGAGTACCATCTCTGCTGGAGCTAAGGCTTCTGAACCGTACGCCAAGGCAAAGGGTGTTTCCCCGATCGGCCCCCGAGTCGTTGTACGAACTGCCCATAGGGCAAGGGGGAGGTCGTCCAGCCACTTCCCCTTGCTTCCTTCCAGATTTTTTGTGAGGGCTGTCAAGATCAGTTTGTTGGCTGCTTTTGCTTGGCCATTTCCCTGAGGATGACTAACTAAGGATTTCTTGTGCTGAACCCCTAATCTGTAAAGCTCTTCAGTGAAGGCATCCGAGAATTGAAGTCTATTATCCATTACAATCGTGTTAGAGACACCAAACCGACACCAGATGTAATCGTGTATGAAATTGATGGCGTTCTCCTCCGTGATTTTTGCCAAAGCTCTAGCTTTGACCCACTTGGTGAAGTAATCTACGACTACTATGATATATTTATTGCTTCCATTGGCTAAGGGGAAAGGTCCAATAATGTCAACTCCCCACATATCGAAGGGCCAAGTCGGTATGATGAGGCTTTGTTCAACATCCGGGACCTTAGGTAGGTCCGAGTACCTTTGACATTTATCGCATTTTTTCACGTAGGTCTGAGCATCTTCCCTCAAGTTAGGCCCATAATATCCAAGGGTTATGACCTTATCAGCTAAAGTCCTGGCCCCTGGGTGTCCTCCACAGACTCCATTATGGAACTCGGAAAGCAAGTTCTCCGCATACTTTGGAGGAACACATCTAAGTAGAGGCTTGGTGAAAGATCTTCTGTAAGGTACTCCGTTCCACACGATGAACCATGCAGTCTTCTTGTTAATCATTTTGGTTGCCAATTCATCTTCGGGTAGCTTTCCATCTATAAGGTTGTCCTTGTAGTTGTCTATCCAGCTTCTCTCGTCGTGGTCTATGGCCAAGATCTTTATCCTTTCAAACACTGGCTGGTCGGGTAAATGACCAATGGATCAATGTTCTCAGCTGTAGCCATTTTGGAAAGCGGGTCGGCGTCCTTGTTGTGATCTCTACCTATAGCCTTATCTCCCAGAACTTCAAATCCTTGGTTATGTCAAGGACGAGGTCTTTGTACTTGGTCTTCATGTGGTTTTCAGTGTTGAACTCTCATTGGACCTGCTTCACAACCAGCTTTGAATCACTGTAAGCAGCCAGCCTCATTGCTCTGAGGAACTTAGCCTTTTCAATCCTAAGGATAAGGGCCTCATACTCGGCCTGGTTTGAAGATGGGAACTTGAATCGCACAAAGTCTCGAGTTATGTGCTCTCTCCTAGGACTGACCAGGACAACTCCTTCCCCACTTATTCCTTTTGTAGCAGAACCATCCACGTGCAAAATCCAGCAGTCTCTTGGTAGGTTGGATACGAGTTTAGTATCCATGAGGGCCTCTCTTTTCCGTACAGCGGGCACATGTTCACTTGCAAAGGAGGTTTCAACTAGAAAGGCAACCAGGGTTTGTGCAAGTAAAGTCTTCCTCGGTTTATAGGTAATGTCAAACTCGGTTAGCTCAATAGTCTAGTTGAGAAGTCAGCCCGAGTTGTCCATCTTGTGTAATATTTTTCTTAAGGGAGCATCTGTGTAGATCGTGATTGGATGAGCCGAGAAGTAGGCCCTAAGCTTTCTCGCAGCAATAACCAAGGCGTAAGCTATCTTCTCGGCATTGAAGTATCTCGATTCAACTTCTGATAATGCCTTTCTTACGTAGTAGACTGGCTTCTGAGCGCCTCTATCGTCACGGACTAGGACTGCAGCAACGGCATGGTCTATTGCCGCCAAGAACACGAAAAGCATTTTTCCCACGAGGGGGCTGCTGAGAAGAGGTGGTGAACCTAAATGTTTCTTCAACTCTTGAAACAAGGCCGAGCACTCGGGTGTCCATACGAAGTCTTTCGTTCTTTTTAAGACCTTAAAAAAGTGGAGTGATTTCTTCACGGCTTTGGCTACGAACCTTCCCAATGCTGCCACTCTTCCGTTAAGCCTTTGGACTTCTTTGATGCAGGTTGGCTCTCGCATTTCTATCAATGCTTTGATCTTATCTGGGTTGGACTCAATGCCCCTTTGAGAAACCATGAAACCTAAGAACTTGCCTGCCGTGACCCCGAATACGCATTTGCTGGGGTTAAGCATCATGGCATTTGCTTTCAGGTTATCAATGGTCTCTCCCAAGTCAGCGGTGTGGCTCCCCCTCCTAGTTTTTACAACCATGTCGTCGATGTAGGCCTCCATGTTTCTCCCAATCTGAGATTTGAAAACCTTATTGACCATCTTTTGGTAGGTCGCTCCTGCATTGTTGAGCCCAAACGGCATCATCACATAACAGTAAATTCCACCAGCTGCTTGGAAGGCCGTCTTCTCAAGGTCTTCTTCACCCATTCTGACTTGATGGTAGCCAGAGTAAGCGTCAAGGAAGCTAAGTGTCTGATGTCCCGCAATAGAGTCCACCAACTTATCAATCCTTGGGAGGGGATAACTATCCTTTGGGCAGGCCTTGTTGAGGTCCGTGAAGTCCACACACATTCTCTACTTACCATTATGCTTTTTGACCATCACTACATTGGCCAACAAGACCGAGTAAGTTGCCTCTCTTATGATGCCTGCTTTGAATAATTTCTCAATTTCTTCATGGATCGCCTTCTCTTTGTTTTGACAAAGATTCTTTTTGTTTGTTTGACAAGTTTGAAGAACTTATCAACTTGCAATTTATATAGGGCTATGTCGTCTTTCACCTCAATCATGTCTTCTACTTTCCACGCAAATACGTCCAGGTTGTTCTTGAGAAGGGTAATTATTTCTTTCTTTTCTTTGGGAGGGAGCTATCCTCCTATCTTGACCTTCTGTTTGGGATAGTCTGAGTTAATGACGAACTCTTCCAGCCGATCGACGGGTTCCAGTTCTGGTCCATCCCTGAACTCCAAGGTTTCAATGATGATTTTTTGGACCCTTTTGTTAGGCGTATTTTTATACGCTTATTTATCATTATTTTATATTCTTTTTGTGATTAAATCTGCATAAATGAGCTTCTAATGCACTATTATTATATGTTTTGTAGGAAATTAGAGTCCGGAAGCCGAAACGATGAAAAACGGGCGAAAACGGCGATTTTTGGCCTGGGGCCGCGGCACGTACCAAGTGGGCCGCGGCACACGAAGGTAACCAGCAGGCACCGAGCACACTGTATTGTGAGCCGCGGCACAAGTATAGTGAGCCGCGGCCCAGAAGAAAAAATAGCACCCAGGCATCCCGCTGAGCGCCGTGAGCCGCGGCACAGATTAAGTGAGCCGCGGCCCATGGGGCGGTTTTGACAGAAAATGCCGCGTTTCTGGGCCGTTTTGAAGCCGGCTGTCGACCTAATCACACGGACGCGTTTTTTGGGGGCTGATGGGATTTATAAATAAGGGTTTAAGGTCATAATCTTGGGGGGGATTATCATTGGAGGATCGATCATTATCAAGAGAAGAAGCAGAATACACCAAGAGCAGAGGGCGGAAGCCAGAAGAACGGAGGAATCCGAGTTCTTCATCTGCGTTTGATTTCAATGCTTCCTTTCATTATTTTTGTATTTTTATCCTTTAGCATGTCAGGCTAAAACCCTGTTCTAGGATTTTGATGAAACCAATGTTTTGACGAATTTGCTTTTGATTATCTATATAATTCCCTTTTCTGTTGAGTTTTTCCCAATCGTTTTTAATGCTTTCAATTGTCTGGCCAATAATTGGATTGTTTTAATTACGCAACTCGAATTGGGAGAGGAGAGTTGGTGAGGATCTGTTGGTGAGAACCGTTTTATCTTGTGAGATAGGAATATACTCATAGGAACTACATGGCCTTTTAAAGATTTTGTGCTTTTTGCCTATTGTCGAATTAATTCACCTAGGGATAGAGTGCGTTATTCGCCTTTAGAAAAATCTATTGACCTCGGGAGAGGCGGTAGAGTATTTTAGCAATCTTCGTCTTCAATAAATTGGGGAAATCATTAACTTAAGATAATCGAGAGTAAATTCGGATAAACCGGGGTGAATTCACAATCCTAGACTTATTCATCATTTGATTTTCTTTCTTCGAGCGATCGTTTTTACTATTTGTTCTTTTATTGGTTTTCTTTAGTTATTAATTTGCATCCCAAATTTCGACAGTTCAACTAAAATTGGAATACATATAAATCAGTACTTAGTGATTCAGTCCTCGTGGGAACGATAACTCACTCATCACTTTATTACTTGTCTACGATAACGTGCACTTGCGTTAAACGAAATATCACAATAAGTTTTTGGCGCCGTTGCCGGGGACTGATTATTTTACTAATATCGATTTCAGTATTTCTAGTCTTAGTTTGAACATTTTTTATTGTTTTTGTGTAATTTTATTTATTTGTTTTTCCTTTCAGGAGTTTCCGGTTAGTGCATTAGAAAATTCGGTAACGAAGGCCTACTACCTTTGGATACCGAACTCGAGTGCACTCTTCGGAGAAGCAAGAAGGAGAAACGAGAGCTATCAACAACAGTCACCATGGCCGATAACACGGG
This sequence comes from Orobanche coerulescens, assembly GCA_033398695.1. NCBI lineage: Eukaryota > Viridiplantae > Streptophyta > Magnoliopsida > Lamiales > Orobanchaceae > Orobanche > Orobanche coerulescens. The sequence goes on along the minus strand of CM065807.1, from coordinate 114,330,489 downwards.
AAATCACGAAGCGGAAAACCCCATGGTGCAAGCTCAACCGGCATTAGCACTCCGCGATTATGGTATGCCGCAAATAAATGCGAACTTTTTGGGGATTCGGCGTCCGACAATCCAAGCCAACAACTTCGAAATCAAGCCAGCTATTATTCAGATGGTGCAAGCTAGCCAGTCTTGTGGATTGCCGAACGATGACCCCAATGCACACATTGTGTCTTTTCTCGAGATTTGTGACACCTTCAAGAACAACGGTGTCACCGATGATGCCATCCGTCTAAGGCTTTTCCCTTTCTCTTTGAGGGACAAAGCCAAATTTTGGTTGAACTCTTTACCGCCAGGCTCGATCACGACATGGGCAGAATTAGCGCAAGCCTTCCTGGCTAAGTTCTTCCCACCATCGAAGACGGCGAGGTTACGAAACGAGATCACTACCTTTGGGAAATTTGATATGGAGTCGCTTCACGAGGCTTGGGAGCGATACAAGGATTTACTGAGGAGATGCCCACACCACGGCCTACCGGATTGGCTCCAAATACAAACATGTTACAACGGATTGAGTGCTTCTACACGCACTCTCGTCGATGCGGCCGCTGGAGGAGCCTTAATGGGAAAAACTATGGTCGAGGCACACTCTTTATTGGAAGCTATGGCTGCGAATGCTTATCAATGGCCGTCCGAACGAGTAAACCCGAAACGAGTAATGGAAATCTCAAATAATGATCCAATCTCTACATTATCAGCTCAAGTCGCCGCCTTGACGCAGCAACTTCAAGCCTTTTCACATGCTCCTTCCCCCGTTACCATTGAATCGTGCAATTGGTGTAATGGATCTCATCCTAGCGCAGAATACCAAGTTGGAAACCCTTTCGAGCAACCTTCGATGGAACAAGCTCAGTTCGTGGGGAACGGGAACCGGCAAAATAATCCCTACTCCAACACTTATAATCCAGGATGGCGAAATCATCCTAACTTCTCATGGAGAAACGGACAAAGCTCGAACCAGCCCCCGTTTGCTCAAAACCAACAGCAACCTCCTCCTGCTCCAAAAATTTCTCTAGAAGAAGCAATGGCGAAATTGGCAGCAAACACGAGTCAGTTCATGGCCTGCATGGAGGCGACCTTGCAGAACCATTCCACTTCTATCCGCAACTTGGAAGTCCAACTGGGCTAGATTGCTAATGTATTAACAGCCCGCCCGGAGGGTACCTTGCCAAGTACGACTGAAACGAATCCCAGAGAGAGTGTCAATGCCATTGGTTTGAGAAGTGGGAAGGAATTGTGCGAGCAGCCTGAGCAGAGCGAAAAGAGAAGTGAGGATGAGGAGAAGAAAATTTTAGCGACTGAGGAATCACTAATGTCTAGACCCTCGAAATTGTTTCCGGATAATCCGATGGCATATGTACCACCCGTCCCGTTTCCGCAGCGATTACAACAGAAAAAGGTGGACAAGCAATTCTCTAAGTTCCTCGACGTCTTCAAGAAACTGCATATTAACATCCCATTTGCCGACGCCTTGGAGCAAATGCCGAGTTACGTGAAATTCATGAAAGAAATCTTGTCAAATAAAAGAAAACTCGAGGAGTATGAGATAGTCGCATTGACGGAGGAGTGCAGCGCTATTCTTCAGAAAAAGCTTCCGCCAAAATTGAAGGATCCGGGAAGTTTTAATATACCTTGCACTATAGTAAATCTGACTTTTGATAGAGCGTTGTGTGATCTCGGGGCCAGCATTAATCTGATGCCTCTTTCTATTTTCAAGAAGCTTGGAATTGGAGAAGCGAAACCGACGGCTATCTCTTTGCAATTAGCCGATAGATCGATCACATATCCGAGGGGAGTGATAGAGGACGTCTTAGTAAAGGTCGATAAATTCATCTTTCCAGCCGATTTCATTGTGCTTGACATGGAGGAGGATCAAGACATCCCAATTATTTTGGGAAGACCATTCTTAGCTACCGGTCGAACTCTCATAGACATGGAAAAAGGGGAACTAACTCTATGGGTTCAAGACGAGCATGTCACTTTCCAAGTGTTTAAATCCTTTCCGTGCCCAAGTAGTGTTGAGAAGATCTCGCAAATTGAAAGTGTGGATACCGTTGCGAAAGACACGCCCCGGAAGAATCGTCGGTCGAAAAATTCAGAATCCATTTCAGCTGCCCCGACGCCTAATAAGAATGAAGAGCAAGTCGCGTATCTTAGGCATTTGAACATGCCGTCTTTAACATCCGTTCATCCACAATCGGAAAATTCTCATTCTGTCCTAAATTCGCCCGTGGAGTTGAAAATTAAGACGGATGTCAAACGGGCGCCAAGTCATGTGAAAAATGGGTGCTTCGGAAAGTTGTTTTCGTTAAAATCTTTTCGCAAAGAACATTTGGTGTCCAAACCAAAAATCGGATCGCTAAAGACCAATGGTCAAAATTTTAAAACACATATTAACGGTTCGATGAACGGGGCGGAGTTCAAATGGTGTTTGCGAAAAGCGAACTGATTTTCAATAGGTCCGGCTGAAGACTATAAACTTAGCGCTTCTCGGGAGGCAACCCGAGCATTAGTTATAGCTTTGTTATTTTTCAGTATTTTCTTGCATTTTGGATCTTTGTTTTTCGTCATTTTAGCTTGGACATGCTTATCTCTCACGCTCTTGTTGTTTTTTGTTGAAAATTCTGTGCAGAAATTATCCTTTGGGAAAAATCAGCATTGGGCCGTGGCACAAGGATTGTGAGCCGCGGCACACACAGGTCGAAAAAGAAGGCTAAACTTGCTGTACTCTGTGCCGCGGCATAACCTTACTGAGCCGCGGCACACTTGATCGCTGAGCCGCGACACGTTCTTCTTGAGCGCGGCACACAGATGCACGGATATGCCTGAGGATCATACTCTATGCCGCGGCACAGACCAAATGAGCCGCGACACACTAACATTCTGAGCCGCGGCACGCGTATGCTGAGCCGTGGCACATGGAGTTGGAACAAATCTGCCCAGGCGGACTGTACTCTGGGCCGCGGCTCACTTAAGTTGTGCCGCGGCCCCCGTTCGGAAGTTAGACAGCCCAGGTACCTTTATAACACGAATTCGGCCGACTCCAGGTATACTTCCTTCTCATCATCTGCACAAGCGATCGGCCGAGAATTTTTTTTTCTCATCTTCTTCTTCCTCTTGCGTATTACAATCCAAACCAGGTAATCCTAAATCCCTTAATCCTTACTGATACATGATTTGAGAAGTAAGGTATGGTTATATGGTTAGTTTTTTTCAAAGTTCTATCCAAAAGTTGAGTTGGGAATATGATTCCTTTGATTGATTTTTAATGATTATTTTTTATTATGAATGAATTGAATATGTCGTTTGTCATGACGATAGATTTGTGTTGTTGTTCTTGGGATTGAATGAAGCTATGGTTATGATTGTTCCTAAATTAAAATTATGCACACAAGGTGTTTGATGAAAAGCTTGAATGAAAATTTTTCTTTGTTAAGACAATGTTTTGAAACTAGTTGCAACGAATTCGTTTCTGGGAATTACAGCGTACCCCAACCAACGTCAAGTTTAAACGCTAAAGCTCAATTTTATTTTTCTCTCACGGCGGTGCTAGCTCGTTAAATTCTTGATTCATGTTTGGATATCCTTAGCAGTGTAATGTTATTCTCATTATTGCTTAAGTAAGCAAACTCCAGTGTTTATCTTTTCAAGACTCGCTATGGATAGAACCAAAAAGGTTAGCAAAAGGGCCAGGACGCAATCGTCCCCCACACGAGGGGAAACGTCTCAGAGCCGAGCCGAGTTGGAGGCGCACCAATTCTCCGACCCGGAGATTTATAAAATCTTCAATGAAAAGATCCGCCCTCGACCTCTGATCCCGTAGAGGGTATTCACCCCAGCCACCCAGGACGGGGAGCTTCTGACGATGATAGACGAGATGGGGTGGGTCGGTTTTGCTGCACCTCCCGAGCCGGCGGTGATCTCCATTGTGCAGGAGTTTTATGCTAGCGCTTTGTTGAAGCACATTCGGGCGGGGCAGATGATACCGCAGTCGGATAGCAGGACTCAGGTCGTTGTCCGGGGCATTACTGTAGATTTCTCTGTGGCCGCCATTCAGAGATTATTCGAGCTGCCTGTGGTTGAAGATACGGCATATACGCGAGCTATGAGTGGCCTCACGAAGGAGGCCCTGCTCGAGACACTCACACAGCCCGGCTCCGTCTGGGAGATGCGTGCCCCGGGTTCGTCGGCCTTCTACTTTAAGAGCTCGCGCCTCAGTCGGCTTGGGCGAGCCTGGTTGTACTTCATCTGCGCACGTATTGACCCTACCTCGCAGATCCACACTGTTCTACTCTCTGGTGCCCGTACATTATATGCTATCACTTCCGGGGTCAGATTCGATGTGGCCCCTCTTCTGGTCCGATCTATCTTCCAGTGTATTCAGGGAGGGGCCAAGACGGGGCTGAATCACCCCTCGCTCATCTGCGCTCTATGCCGGCAGTCGGGGATGAGGTGGTCGGATGACGAGCCGACGTTAGCCCCCAGGGTCCGATTGATCATCGCATCATTTCGCACTTCGACCAGTGGGGAGGAGCACCGGCACATGCTCGGGGGCGAGTATTTCTACTTGATGAGGCACACGAGCAGTCCCCCGAGCCTCTTCTTATGACGCAGGGGCAGATGGAGTCCAGCCCGCCGCCCGACAGAGAGCACTTGCAGGCGATGTTCGACGGGTTGAGAGCATAGATGAGGAGAGAGAGAGAGGAGATGAGGAGAGAGAGAGAGATCCTTATGGATGCACTGAGAGAGGAGAGGCGGACGGAGAGGGAGAGCATCATCGCTGCCGTCCGAGATGAGATGAGAAAATAGGCCCGTCGGGCCAACCGACGTGAGACTAGGCGCCTGGCAGCGAGAGATGCTTACCACTAGGAGCACCTTGCTGCATGGACGACCCACATTATGCACCCGGATGGGCCATTCATTCCACCCGTTCGCCCAGCCATGCCACCTTCCTCGCCGGGCAATCTGGCACCGATTAAATGACGGTAGCAGGGGAGTACTTGACCTTCTTCCTTTATTGCATATTACATTTTGTCCATTGAGGTTAATGTACGTCCTAAGTTTGGGGGGGGGGGGTTACTTTCTGTTGCTATTATTATTATTGCTGTACTTATTCGTTTCACTTTTCATTATTTTTCGTTATTTTTGTTGTTGCTAGCCTTGCTTGTCGTGATATTATTTGCAGTCGTGAATTTTTCGTGCTTATTTTTGTGTAAAAACTGATGTTACGATACTGATTTCTCTCTGAAGAAACGGTTGAGTTTTAGTTGAGTTGTAGTCAGCGAAATCTGTTTCTGTTGAGTATTCATTTAGGTCCGCAATTTTTTCGTTTTTGTAGAAATCTTTGCAGATAAGAAAGGAGACATATGTGTTTTCAAATCGCCGTTGATACGTTTGGTTACATTTTTCGGTTAGCTAGTCGTCCAGTAACATAAGTCGTGTTGGCACTTGCTTTGAGTTTAGAGTCGGACAGTTTTTCCCAAAAAGTCGAGATATTATTTGTTCTATGATGGGAAGTCTAGTAACCGGGGGTATTCACGTGACCCGTTGTTTACTCTCGCGTAAAACGACAACCCTGATTAGACTAGTGGTTTTGAGATTTCGCATGTGCCGATGATAGGGATCCTAGTAACCGGGGGTATTCGCGTGACCCGTTGTTTACTCTCGCGTAAAACAGCGACCTTGAATCGGACATGCGGGAATAGCTATTCGAGTTGTTTCTCCTTTGTGGAGGGGAACTTAGTAACTAGAAGCATCCATGTGCCCCATGAGTGTCTTTTACGTCAAAAAGTTCCCCAATACATGAGAATGGAATTCCATCCTAGGATTATCCCGATGAAACATCCCGAGATCCGAACCTAGTGGTCAACTCTAATCAATTTATTGATCATATATATAAGGGAATACTGTCTGAGGGTTATTTTTGATGATGGAACTCTTGAAATTTTGGCCACTAGACTGTGGGACTGGGCGAGTTAACTTATTTATTTTAACCCTTCATATTGACAGTCGATTAAATTCACGCTTGTTAATCTTTGAGTTTGATTTTCTTCATGAACGATTCATTAGGACTGAAATTGGTTACTTCGCGGAATCAGTGTCCTGGATATGACTCACTATTACGATACTTGTACTATTCTTTGAGATTTTCAGGGTAGTATTGATTAGGTTGAGCACTATGAAATTGCACGATTATCCACGATTATTCTTTTATTTGTAATCAATTCTTTTTGCTTGAGGACAAGCAAAGGTTCAAGTTTGGGGGTATTTGTTAGGCGTATTTTTATACGCTTATTTATCATTATTTTGTATTCTTTTTGTGATTAAATCTGCATAAATGAGTTTCTAATGCACTATTATTATATGTTTTGCAGGAAATTGGAGTCCAGAAGCCGAAACGATGAAAAACGGGCGAAAACGGCGATTTTTGGCCTGGGGCCGCGGCACGTACCAAGTGGGCCACGGCACACGAAGGTAACCAGCAGGCACCGAGCGCACTGTACTGTGAGCCGCGACACAAGTATAGTGAGCTGCGGCCCAGAAGAAAAAAATAGCACCCAGGCATCCCGCTGAGCGCCGTGAGCCGCGGCACATATTAAGTGAGCCGCGGCCCACGGGGCGGTTTTGACAGAAAATGCCGCGTTTCTGGGCCGTTTTGAAGCCGGCTCTCGACCTAATCACACGGACGCATTTTTTGGGGGCTGATGGGATTTATAAATAAGGGTTTAAGGTCATAATCTTGGGGGGGGATTATCATTCGAGGATCGATCATTATCAAGAGAAGAAGCAGAAGACACCAAGAGCAGAGGGCGTAAGCCAGAAGAACGGAGGAATCCGAGTTCTTCATCTGCGTTTGATTTCGATGCTTCCTTTCATTATTTTTGTATTTTTATCCTTTAGCATGTCAGGCTAAAACCCTGTTCTAGGATTTTGATGAAACCAAAGTTTTGACGAATTTGCTTTTGATTATCTATATAATTCCCTTTTCTGTTGAGTTTTTCCCAATCGTTTTTAATGCTTTCAATTGTCTGGCCAATAATTGGATTATTTTAATTACGCAACTCGAATCGGGAGAAGAGAGTTAGTGAGGATCTATTGGTGAGAACCGTTTTATCTTGTGAGATAGGAATATACTCATAGGAACTACATGGCCTTTTGAAGATTTTGTGCTTTTTTTCTATTGTCGAATTAATTCACCTAGGGATAGAGTGCGTTATTCGCCTTTAGAAAAATCTACTGACCTCGGGAGAGGCGGTAGAGTATTTTAGCAATCTTCGCCTTCAATAAATTGGGGAAATCATTACCTTAAGATAATCGAGAGTAAATTCGGATAAACCGGGATGGATTCACAATCCTAGACTTATTCATCATTTGATTTTCTTTCTTCAAGCGATCGTTTTTACTATTTGTTCTTTTATTGGTTTTCTTTAGTTATTAATTTGCATCCCAAATTTCGACAGTTCAAATAAAATTGGAATACATATAAATCGGTACTTAGTGATTCAGTCCTCGTGGGAACAATAACTCACTAATCACTTTATTACTTGTCTACGATAACGTGCACTTGCGTTAAACGAAATATCGCAATACCTTTCCTTGCACTCTCCATCTAGGTTCAGATTCTCGAGATCCAATAGTTGGCGCACCTTGGTTTCTGCTAAAGTTGTCTTAGTGGCGTCCGAACTCGGGGTGAGGGGGAAAGTCGCGTCCGGTTGATTTGTCTGTGGAAGCGGGTGCTGGTCGCCTACGGTAATACTGGTCTCTTGACCGCCTCGGGGAGTCTCAGCCATGATGCGTAGTTACCCGAAAGAAGTTCTTCGATGATTCTCGGCAACGGAACCAAACTGATGCTTCCAAAACATATCGGATCAGCCCTTATCCAAGCGGTTCGGATAATTTCGGCGAGTGGACTTCCCGATCGGACCTACACACAAGAAAATACGTGAACTGAGCCGGGGTTTTACCGGCGAAGGCCCTCCGGTGTGAGAGTAAGTGTATTGAATATAGAGTGGAAATAAATTTAATTGACTGTATTGAGAGTCAAGAATTCCGTGTGTACCAGTGTAGGTGGAGGACACCTATTTATAAGCTTGAATATTACAACCCTAACTTGCGGAGAAATTCATTTAGTCCGTGTTGATATTGGACTTCTTATATATATGGGAAGTAGAATCCTGATAAGGATTGTGGATGTAGTTTCCTTGTGGAGAAGGGTCCTCGTTAGGTAAGGACATCTTTATTTGTCTCTATCTTGGATTTCGTCAGATTCCGTGTGCTTGAAGGATAGGACCTTCATCTACTGACAATCAGTGTAGATTTGCTGATCTCGGTTTATTCAGTCACTGAGTCGAGTTGGCGCAAAATTCAGTTGCCTGAACCAAATCTTGGTTTGAGCCTGAGTTGAGGCACGCCGAGTATGGTCTCGGCTTTCAGGTCGGCCTCGGTGCTCTATGCCGAGATAATAAGTTTATTTTTGGTCTCTATAGGGTCTTTCATTTATGGGGCTTGCTGGGTCTTACACTCAAGCTCTCCAGATCCATATAATCAATTCGGTTTATATCGTTCCATAGGTATAATAGATGGCCTTTTAATCTTAGCCCACTAGTTATATTTAAAAAAAAAAAAGAAATAGCCCACCTGGTGAAAAACCTTGAGTCTTTTCCACAAACTCTTGGACTCGGTTGCAGTATAGAAGGAGAAGAAGAACAGATCACAGGTGGAGATGAGTTGAAAACCTTGAGTCCTTGACGGTAGAAACTCCCGACAGCAGAAGGAGAAGCAAAAATCGACCGCAAAATTGGATTCCGGTGTGTTTTGTATGGTTTTTTGTCTCTATTTTTTTCTTTCATTTCTTTTTGTCTCTTCATAATAAAATGGGAGAGGACTTTCTGACAGATTTCATAATTATTTACATTGAGAAAGAATTTGCTGAAGGGATTGACTCACATTCTACAATTGATGATTATTATACTTTGAAAGATCGCAAATCACAACATCAATAGTATCAGTATGTGTACGAATATTTTTGCTCTTTTAGATAATAATGCTTAGTTCAATCATCAATATTGAATGATTTGTTTTAAGGATGTTTATTTATACAAACTTTATTCAGTTTTGCATGATGATGTGCACAGTTATGATGGATACATTATCCATCTTTTTGCCGAAGATTTTCACAAGTCATAGAATTTTTTTAAAGATTATTGACTTGAGAACTTGGATAAAGATGATTGAAAATGAGATGCGGTTTCTTGGAATTGGAGAAAGTATGGCGATGGAGAGGCAAATGTGGCGGGAAAGAATACGGATGGTGGATGGAGTCTGATTCTTTTTTTTTTAATTCCTATTTTCTTTTATTTCATGTTATCTTTTTTTTTTCCTTTTTTTTTTACATTCATTCTCTTTTTTTATTTGCTTTTTTCTCTATTTTTTCCTTCTTTTTTCCTTTTATGTTATTTATGTAACGATTATTGACGGTTTCAAAGTTTGATTCATGTTAGCCGACCCCAAATCATTTTGGGACTAAGGCTTAGATGTTGTTGTATTATTGACTTGAGAATTTTTTAGACTGACTTTCTTTTGTTTTTTTACTTTATTATATTTTGCTATGTATTATTTTGTTATTTATTAAAAAAAAATCTAAGCCCGGATAGAATTATATTTCTGGCCGACTTCCCTCATTCTTATCGATCTTTATTTTGGAGTCTTCATCGTTGAATGATGGTTGCATGCACAATACTATTGAAGAACTAGCTTGTCTCCATAAGCCGCGTGAGAGGCTGGTGCCTTCACCTCCACCTAGTTTGATTCCCCTCTGATGCTCTCCTCTGCATGACTATCGAATATATTAATAAGGTGAACATGGATGAGAACTCTTGCGAGAGTTCAGGTGATTGTGTAGCATCGGGCATTTTTCTTAACTAGGTCCAGGATTTTCTTATGAGGCGGTTTTATATTTATTTAGTTTAGGGTAAGGATTTTCTTATGAGCTAGGTGGAGTTGATTGCGGTTACCACATTGCAATTAAATTGAGGAAGCTAATTTCTATAGTAAGTGGCATAAGCTTCGGAATCAATTAATCCGACTGTTCTTATATTGCTGACTTGTTATTGAGGCGATCGATGAACGTGCCTTCGAAAACAATTTCTCGTTGTCATGCTGTCCTGCATAGGGTTTTTTATGATGATTTCTCATATATTTCGTAGTGGGAGGCATCGTATCCAAATCTAATATTAATTGTGGTTGGTTTAGTTTCCCTCCACTTGATATATCAACTGTACTAAATGATTACATTACTGTGAAATACTCCATCCGGTCCTTATTACAAGTCCTTTTTAACTAATTCATCCAGACCATAAGTTAGTTAAAGTTATAAAAAGGTGTTTTAAAAATAATACTTTCCTACTTAGTCCTTTGAAGTGTACCAGTAAGCAATTATAGATATCCAGAGGTATTTACCCTCATTAGGGTTTTCAGTTTGCGCCGCCCAGAAAACTACCGACCTTTAATACGCTGGCTGTCTCCATCCTGCTTTGGTTTCACATCGCGCCGCCACTTCATCATCTCCAGATCTCCTTTTAATATATATATTATATATATTATATATATATATAGTATTAAGCTTTCTCAGTTACCTTCGGTGGTTAAGGAGAGATCCGCCTTTGTGAATCCTAAGAATTCAATCGTTCTTTGTGAGGTGCTTTGAGTGATTTTTTGTAGGGTTTTTTTTTTGAAGGGATTTTTGTTTTGCTGCCGGTAATCTTGAGTTTGGAGCTTCCAGATTTGTGCCTCGGTGGCCATCCTGTAAAGTTTATTGTTTTCTGGGGAAGGGAATCGCCCGATCCATCAGGAAATTTGAGCCTACAATTTAACCGGTGAACCGCGAACCCTAATTCCTGTTGTGCCGGCATTGGCCATTTCTGGCCGGCGTATCGCCGGAAAATTAATAATACAATGCTGCATTTATTTTCTCCCCTTCAATCTAACAGTAGTATAGCATATAGCTGGCTGTATTGCAGGTTCCCTTGCCGATTTTTCAAGCTGCTCAGAATCCTCTCGAAGGCTTCCTCTTTTCCAAGTCGTCTCGAAGGCTGGTATCATTGTACTTTGCCGTTAGATTTCATTATATATATATATATATATATATATATATTATTTACTGTGCTTTCTATGTGTTTTTCCTGCTTAAATTATTTTTTTACATTCTCATCGTATTTTCACTTTTGCTACACACTACCACATTTTATTTATTTTCGTAGTGCGTTTGTTGTTTTGTGTTGGTTGATGTCACGCCGTTTGCGGGTTGGTAGTTCGAATTTGGGTACCTTGACGGGTAAGCTTTTGGAGCTCTTGGATGTTTTGGGTAAGAGAAGGGTTGATGTGGCTTGTATTCAGGAGACTAGGTGGAAGGGGACGCAGTCCAGGGAGGCGAACGATTATAAATTGTGGTATTCAGGCCTTGCTAACTCGAGTAATGGTGTGGGTATTCTTTTGTCTAAAGAATTTAAGGACAATGTCGTGGAAGTGAAGAGGTGTAATGATAGGATTATGTCCGTTGCAGTGGTGGTTGGGGCGAAGGTGGTTAACGTGGTATGTGCGTATGCCCCTCATGTTGGTTTGGATGAGCTTGTTAAGGAAGCTTTTTGGGTCTGTTTAGATGAGTTGGTCGGGTGTATTCCGGACGATCAATTTATTGTTTTGGGGGGCGATTTCAATGGGCACATTGGTGAGGGGGTGGATGGTTACCATAGTGCGCATGGGGGTTTCGGCTTCGGAGTTAGGAATGCAGGAGGTTCCGCACTGTTGTAGTTTGCCACTGCGCATGAGTTGGTAATTGCAAACTCTGTTTTTCAGAAGAGAGCTGAGTACCTCATTACCTTCAGTAGTGGGGGGCACAACACCCAAATTGACTACCTTCTTTTGCGCAGTCGTGATGCTAGGGCGTGCGTAGACTGCAAGGTGTTCCGGAGCGAGGCCTGTGCTTCTCAACACCGGCTGCTGGCTATGGATTTATCCATGGGAGGTCGTGTTGTTAGCAGGGCTAGAGTAGCTAGACCTAGGATTCTCTGGAAGAATCTGAAGGGTGAGAAGGCGGCAGTATTCAAGGAGTCTCTGACCCGCGAAGGAGATTTTTTGCAAGGGGGCGATGCTAACCTTTTGTGGACCAGCATGGACAATGCTATTAGGAGGGTGGGTGAGAAGGTGGTGGGGGCTTATTCGGGCAGGTCTAGTGGACCTAGGGAGGCTTGGTGGTGGAATGAGGAGGTCCAAAATAAGGTTAAAGCTAAATAAGCGCTATTTAAGGAGCTTTTGTCGGTTAGTGCTGGGATGAGAGAATCTTGAAGATTGTAGCGTACAAGGTGGCGAAAAGAGAGGCTAAGAAGGAAGTGGCTAAGGCTAAAGGGGAGGCTTACAAGGATATGTACAAGCTCCTAGACACGAAAGAAGGAGCGAATGCTATTTTTCAACTAGTGAAAGCTAGGGAAAAAGGGCGGCGCGACCTGGGTCCTGTTAAGTTTATTAAGGATGATTTGGGCTAAGTTTTAGTGAACAATGTGGCTATTAAGGACAGGTGGAATAGGTATTTTTTTGAACTTTTCAATGAGGCTAGGGGTAGTGACTCGGTGGTGCAAGGAGTTAGTCTATCTTCAGCCCGTTCGTTTAGTTCCTGTGATAGTATTAGCAAGGAGGAAGTAAAGGGTGCTCTTATGAAAATGGGTAGAGCTAAGGCGGTGGGCCCGGATCAGATCCCTATTGAAGTTTGACTTTGTCTGGGGGAAGTCGGAGTTCAGTGGCTAGCAGAGCTGTTCAACATTCTCCTCAAAGGTTCTAAGATGCCGACGGAGTGAGGCATAGTATTGTCGTGCCGTTTTTCAAGAACAAAGGCGATGCTCAGAGTTGTAGTAACTATAGGGGTATTAAACTTCTCAGTCATACTATGAAACTTTGGTAAAGAGTGGTGGAATGCAGGGTTAGAAGAGAAGTTGAGATCTCAGAGAACCAATTTGGCTTCATGCCGGGGAGGTCCACGACTGAGGCCATTCCTCTCGTCAGACGCATTATGGAGAAGTTTAGAGAGCGGCGTAAGGACCTCCATATGGTGTTCATAGATCTAGAGAAAGATTATGATAACATTCCGCGCGATGTTATTTGGAGGAGCCTAGTAGAGAGGAGGATGTCGTTGCCGTTTGTTAGGGCAATCCAAGACATGTATTCCCAAGCTAAGACGTGCGTTAGGACCCCGCTGGTGACACCCAGTATTTTTCGGTTGAGATAGGGCTACACCAGGGGTCGGTGCTAAGCCCTCTTCTCTTCGCTCTGATCCTTGACGTCATTTCACGGGGGATACAAGATGGCGTCCCGTGGTGCATGCTTTTTACTGACGACATTGTGTTAGTGTCAGAGTCGAGGAGGGAGGTGAACTCGAAGTTGGAGCTATGGAGGTCTAAGTTAGAATCCCAGGGCTTGCGTGTGAGCCGGTCTAAGACAGAGTATCTCTTGTGTAACTTTAGTGGTGAGGCCAACGAGGAAGATGTAGAGGTAATGATTGCAGATCAGATCGTTCCCCGTACGGATAAGTTCAAGTATTTGGATTCGATCATTCAGAAGGAAGGTGAGTGTGAAGATGATGTTACTCATCGCATCAAGGCGGGGTGGCTAAGGTGGAGAGCAGCGACAGGGGTCCTGTGCGACAACAAAGTCCCTCTAAAGTTGAAGGGTAAATTCTATAGGGCGGCAATCCGACCTGCAATGTTGTATGACTCTGAATGTTGGGCGATGAAGAAGTCGCTTGAGACCAAGTTGGAAGCTGCTGAAATGAGAATGTTACGCTGGTCGTGTTGTAAAACCCACTTCTCCATACTACATCTAAATTACTAAAATGCCCTCCAATTTGAAAATTTGAAGAAATGTGTACGTTTACCAAACAAGCCCTAAATCAAAAACGGTTATGGTACAATCATAAATATGAACATGTAACTTCAAGTAAACTTCATTTGAGCTAATACAATGTTATAAGAACTCAAGAACATGAAATTTGGACTAGGAACTAAATATTGCACGTTTCGTGACCTAACGGGTCCAAAAACTGATAAAACTTGTACACAACTTATAAAATAAACTTTATAACATATCCTAAGTTTATTTTTACATTTTTATTGGTCAAAGCTATCCTCATTCTTCCATTATAGCTGTCCTCCCCCATTAAGGTGGTTAAAAACCTTCCAAAATTACACCAAATCAAATCAATTACATAAAGTCCATTAAACCACCATTATTCTTTCATAACATAAAATTTAAACTACTTTCTTCTTCCTTCCTCATTTCATACGACCCATACACACCTACACATCAAAAATTTGCTCTTCAATTCTTGGTGATTAATCCTACGTGTTCGGGAGGAAGTTTGGTGCACATTGGAATTTGTTTGGAAGCATTTGGTGGTCTCGTTCTTGGTTTTCCCTCCCCATTCGATCCATACATCATCTTGTAAGGGTTTTGATTCGGTTTTGATTGATTTGTTTGGCCCGATTCTTGGTCATGTTTTTCTCAGCACAATTTGGTATGTTCTTGTGATTTTGATTCACTCTTTTGATCCTTAATTCGTGTGATAAAAACCTATTCTAAAAACCTATATAAATCGGCTAAGAAATAACCATGAAATTGTTATGAATCGTATGAATGTTTTTGTTATTGATCTTGTTGGATTCATATGAGAATTAGTTTGATGTGTTTTTGATGTTTATTTTCTGAATATATGATGTGTTATGATCATATAATTAAATGGATTAAAAAGAATTGGATAAATTAGGGTTTAAATGAATTAATTGATTTGGACAGCTTTGATAATCGAATTTGTATGCATCACCAAACGAATTCTATTAATGTTTAATTCAGTATTTTGTTTTTAAAATCAATTTAGGATCTTAGTTAAGTATTACAATTGGTTTGGATGGATTTGAATTTGATTTGGTCCTATTTTTGAATTTTATGAGACGATATGTCAAAACTGTATTTGCAGAATTTAATTTCAGTCGTGGTTTATGATTTTTCATGTTCATACCATAAGGAGTTAGAATCTCTCCTTTTACAGGGGTAATATTTGGGTTATTTGTGACTTCATGGAATTTTTGTGGATTTTTCTTGTATGAAATGTTAGGCCGTTGAGGTACTGCTGCTGGTCGGTTTTCTAAGTAGTTTGGGTTTGGGTATTTTTAATGTGGATTTATACTAACTTATAAATTCTATAAAAATTTGTATTGGTTCTAAAGACATTCAAGTACATGTGAGAATTTTTATGAATTTTAGTTTGGAGTTCTATTATGTAATAAAAATTCGTATATTGGTGACCTGTTTGTGTTTAAAAGCTGAAATTATGAAACATAAGAGATAATTGATTATTAGAAGGTTTATATTGTAATTATGAGACCTAGAGGGACTAATAATATAAATATGATGAATATATGCATGTTTTGGCTGGAATAATATGTTAGGGGATGTTCGTGACACTTGAGAATAATTATGGGCCTTACATGCTAGTTTTGATAATCAATGGTTTAATTGTGGAAATTAGGGTGTATTAGGGTTATTTTTGTAATTTGTGATACTTGAGGGTTTAATGTGTATATATGTAATACTTGAAGTGTATGGGCTGTCTATATGTGTATTTGAGTGTTTATATTCAGTTTTGACCCTTCACTTTCATTATTGACACTTTTAACCCTAAATTTTGAAGACTTGTCATAAGAAACCCTAATCTTGGAAAACATTCATAAAATGAAATCCATAACTTAAAATGACATGAAAACTTTATGAGATGAATAACTAACTATTTAGAACATGTCTATATCGAGAAAACTCGCTAATTTTGATAACCTGCTAAAATAGAAAGTTACCTAAAATAGAAAGCTGCTAAATATGGAAAGTTACTAAAAATGGAAAGATAACTAAAAGAGGTAACTTATGAGAAATGAGCTCGTCTTGATTCGTATCCACTCTTTTCTAGGTTTGGTGAAGCGGGAGTGATCCTTTTCTCCTTGTTTGTTTGACCTTGCTTTTGCTTTGGAACTAAGGTACAAAGATTCCGCACCCTTTCAGCAAGAGTGCAACTTTTCTCTCTCATGACTTACTCTCTCTCTCCTCATTATTGTATATCTGATTTTGACTTTGACTTGGTATCTGAACCTTTGATTTGAACCTTTGATATGGTCCCTTTATATTTGAAACTTTGATATCTGATTTGAACTTTTGACCTTTGACATATATACTTTGATTTGGGACCTTGACTATTTGACCCTTTCAGTATTTACCCAGGCAATTTGTATTACTTGTTGTGGAGAAGCCACAACCATAGCATTGATGCACCAATGTTATGTACTCCAGTGGGGTTGGAGAGATGTCCCCCACCGTCCCTCTTATATTATATTTGCTCTGGCCATTATTATTGTTATCTGCTTACAGGGGCATATGGATGCATCCTAGATTTGATCTGTTTGATATTTGATTTGATTATTTTGGGCCACTCTACATTTGGGTCATATTATATTTGGTGATTGGGCATGCGTGCAATGCGATCCCTTCACATTTGGGGAGCTGATCACTTCATTGGACTACTTTGTTTATTTGGGCCTTGTTTGGGCCAGTGGGTTAAATACTGAAATCATTTGACACTTAACTTTGATAATCTTTGATATTTAAACCTTGATAACTGTTCATACCTAACTCTGATGAACCTTTGATATACCTTGACATACTTTTGATATACCTTGATATAACCAAGTGTCACTACATGTAACCTCATTTCGTATTGCTTTGTATTGCTTGTTTATTTCATATCTGTTCACTGAGCTCTTTATGCTCAGCCGCTTTTCTTTCCATGCGGCAGGTACTTAGCTCATGTAGGGTTTAGCTTTGGGGATGAGAGAGTGTGGACCTATCCTAGAGTTCTTTCAATAAATGAACATTATTTCTTTATCGTATTTCCGGATTCTTGGACATTTGTAATCGTACATTCGTTTGTTTGGTTTTGGGGACATTTGGATGTTGTTTTAGTCCCTTTTGATACTCCTTGATGAATTTATCTTAATACTTCCGCTGTTTGGTTTGATCTGTATGTATCTGACGTGTAACCATATTGTAATGTTTCTACCCTTGCCGGGTTGGGGCGTTATAATTTATGGTATCGGAGACGACAGGTTTGGATCTTTACAGCTTAGGATTTGACCTGTGAGGATTGGGTAGACACTAAGCTTTCGTTTCATCTTTCCTTTCCGTATTCATATTCGTTTGTTTTTCGATAACCGCTTGATATCGTTTTAGATGGTGAACACTCGGCAAAGAAGTGGTGAAGCTAACCCTCCAAACATTGATGAGATTGTTGCTCAAGTAGTAGCCGCTGTTATTCAGAATTTGCGTAATGAGCGTAGGGATGGGGCTGAAAGCAGCAATGAGGGCATTCATGTGTGGATTGAACGCTTCAACAAACTGAAGCCCAATCCTTTCTTGTCAGCTACCACTCCGACTGAAGCGAGTGACTCGATTACCCATTGTGAGAAGTTGTTTCAGGTGATTGGTTATCGTGATGGGGTGAAAGCTCGTTTAGCAGCTTTCAAGTTTGATGGTGACGCCCTTAATTGGTGGACGTCGTATGTTGGGGCGAAGGGTGATGGTTTTGTTGAGACATGTACTTGAGCGGCATTTCGTGAGGCCTTCTACAAAAGGTTCATCCCCCTCTCGAAATAGCAGCGATACGAGAGAGAGTATGGTACCATTTATCAGATGGATCGGGAGAATGCGGCGGAGTATATGGAACGTTTTCTCAGGTTTGCTGGCTTTGTGGGGCCTACTGTGTCAGGGGACGCGGCTAGGCAGGCTCGTCACTATAAGTGGGGACTGAAGCATTGGATACTTGACCGTATTGTTAATACGGATTATGCTGATGTGTCGTTGGTTTGTGAGGCGGCACGTAATATTGAGCTGTTGTATGAGAGTGGAACGTCCAACAAGCGTACTCGTGATGGTGAGAGGATTCAGTCTCGGTCTTCGGGTCAATATCACCGGGGTTTTGATCATCGGGGTCATTCTGAACAGAGTTTTGATAACCATGGTCGTTCCGACCACCAGTCTGAGCACAGGGGATAGTCTAACCGAGGACAGGATCAGGGCCTATAGGTTCAGAGGGGTCCTGATTATGGATCTTCGGGTAGGCAGGATGATAAGTCGGGTAACTCTAACCAGAAGCAGTTTTCGAGGGGCAACCAGCAGAACAGGTACTCGGGCTCTAGGTCTTCACGTCAGCAGTACCGTTTTGGGAAATCGTCGGGCCAACAGAAGCGTACTAAGATTTTGCCACCCCCATTTACTTGCCCTACATGTGGTAAGGCACACCCCGGGCCATGCCGCAGAGCTTCTGGAGGTTGTTTTGAGTGTGGCTCCACTGCTCATTGTGTGAGGGACTGTCCAAAGAAAGCTAGCATTGTTCCTGCAGGCTCTTCTCAGCCTTCTTCTTCTTCTGGCCGTGTTTATTCCATTACCCGTGAGCAGGCAGAGAAAACTACAGGTACCATTACGGGTTTTCTGCATATTGGTGATCATATTGCTTTTGTTTTGTTTGACATGGGCGCAACCCACTCTATTATATCTGTCACATTCTCTAAGAAACTGAAATTAACCCCAACACCACTAAATCATCACTTAACTATCTCTACGCCAATGAATAATAACGTCATCATTGACCATGAATTTGTTGATTGCCCACTTCGTTTTGATGATCGCGTACGACCGGATAATCTTCTTTCGATTGATATGTTTGATTTTGATTTGATCCTTGGTATGGATTGGTTGGCCACTCACCGGGCCACTATTGATTGTCATGCCCGAACGTTTATGTTTGGAGATTTGTCTAGACCTGATTTTGTATACTCTGGTTCCCAACCACTTCGGTCTGTTAAGATCATATCCGCTTTGAAAGCACGTACCTTGTTATACCATGGCTGTGCAGGTTTTATTGCTTCTATTCATGATACTTCGATGGAGGGTCCTACTATCGATAGTATTCGGATTTTTTGTGATTTTGCCGATGTCTTCCCTGAGGAACTTCCCGGTCTTCCTCCTAATCGTGACATTGAATTTGGTATTGATTTTATTCCGAGTGCTGAACCTATCTCTAAGGCTCCGTATCATATGGCTCCTACTGAATTGAAAGACTTGAAAGATCAACTACAGGAACTCCTTGAAAGTGGATTCATTCGTCCGAGTGTATCCCCGTGGGGAGCACCTGTCCTATTTGTAAAGAAGAAAGATGGTAGTATGAGGTTGTGTATAGACTACCGGGAGTTGAACCGCATCACTATTCATAACCGTTATCCTTTACCTCGTATTGACGATTTGTTTGACCAGCTCCAAGGGGTTAAATTTTTTTCTAAAATTGACCTTCGGTCCGATTATCATCAGCTTCGTGTTAAAGAGCATGATATTCCTAAGACTGCTTTTAGAACACACTATGGGCACTATGAGTTCTTGGTTATGCCTTTCGGACTCACTAATGCTCCGACAGTGTTCATGGATCTTATGAATCGTGTATTCAGTTCCTTTCTTGATAAATTTGTGATCGTATTCATTGACGACATTTTGGTCTATTCGAAGTCCGAGGAGGAGCACGAACGGCATCTTAGTACGGTTTTGCAGATTTTGAGACAGGAGAAGTTGTATGCTAAATTCTCCAAGTGTGAGTTCTGGCTTAGTCAAGTTGCCTTCCTTGGTCATGTTGTATCTGCTGGTGGCATTACTATGGACCCGGCAAAGGTTGAGGCCATCACTAAATGGTCGGGACCTACTACGGTGACTGAGATCAGGAGTTTCCTTGGTTTGGCCGGTTACTATCGGAGGTTTGTCGAGGGATTCTCCCAACTTGCCTCACCTATGACTCAGTTGATAAGGAAGGGGTTGAAATTTGAGTGGACCGAAGAGAAGGAAGAGAGTTTTGAGACCCTGAAGCAGAAACTTGTGTCGGATCCCATTTTGACACTCCCATCTGGTACGGGCGGATACCAGATCTATAGTGATGCTTCCAACAAAGGGTTAGGTTGTGTTTTAATGCAGCACGGGAAAGTTATTGCGTATGCCTCATGCCAGTTAAAACCCTATGAAGAGAACTACCCTACTCATGATCTAGAGCTAGCTGTGGTTGTTTTTGCTCTTAAGATCTGGAGGCATTATTTGTATGGAGACTCTGTCGATATCTTCACTGATCATAAGAGTCTTAAATACATATTTATCCAGAAGGAGTTAAACATGAGACATCGTAGATGGTTGGAGTTACTAAAGGACTACGACACCAACATTCAGTACCACCCGGGTAAGGCTAATGTAGTTGCCGATGCTCTTAGTCGTAAGTCGGGTATGGTGGCTAGTCTGAAATTCGAGTCTAAGATTTTGCATGATCTTGAACTCATGGAGGTGGAGTTTTGTTTACCGGGACACGATGGTTATTGGGCCAGCCTAAAAGTTGAGTCTAACTTGATCTTGAAGATTAAGGAAGCTCAGCGTGACGACGGTGAGTTATGGGCCATTGTCCAGAATATAGAGGAAGGGAAACAGTCTGAATTTCGGGTTGACGATGACGGCATTGTTTGGTTGGGTGAGCGCCTTTGTGTATCAAACGATTCTGAAATCCGTGAGATGGTTATGTCAGAAGCTCACAGTTCTCCCTTCACTATACATCCGGGATCCACTAAGATGTATCGGGATTTGAAACAGCATTTCTGGTGGAATGGGATGAAGCATGTGGCTTCGTATGTTGCTAGGTGTTTGACTTGCCAACATATGAAGATTGGGCACCAAAGAGCTAGTGGTCTTTTACAGCCGTTAGAGATTCCCCAGTGGAAATGGGAAGAGATTACGATGGACTTTGTTACGGGGTTACCGGTCACACGTAAAAGACATGATGCGATCTGAGTAGTCGTTGATCGGCTAACCAAGTCAGCTCATTTCCTACCAATCAAGAAGCGTTATAGCATGGCGAAATTGGCGGAAATTTTCCAGCAGGAGATTGTTAGGTTGCATGGCACTCCGGTTTCGATTATTTCTGATAGAGATCTGAGGTTTACTTCGCGTTTTTGGAAGATGTTACAAAATGCTTGGGGTTCTCGCCTCAAGTTCAGTACCGCTTTTCACCCGCAGACGGATGGTCAATCGGAGAGGACTATCCAAACTTTAGAAGATATGTTACGGGCTTGTGCACTTTATTGGACCGGCAGTTGGGACGAATACTTATGTTTGGTTGAGTTCGCGTATAACAACAGTTGGCACGCTAGTATTCGGATGGCACCTTATGAGATGTTATATGGGCGCAAGTGTAGGTCACCTACTATGTGGAATGAAGTAGGTGAACGGATTATCGAGGGCCCTGAGATGATTGAGATCACCAACGAGAAGGTGAATGTTGCTAAAGAGAGGCTTAAGGAAGCCAGGTCTATACAGAAGAGTTACACCTACAAGCATCGACGCGAGTTAGAGTTCCAAGTTGGCGACCGGGTATTTTTGAAAGTATCCCCTTTCCGCGATGTTAAGCGTTTTGGTATTAAGGGCAAATTGAGTCCTCGTTTTATTGGTCCTTTCGAGATTTTGGAATGTGTTGGCGAGGTGTCTTATCGATTGGCTCTTCCACCTCAGCTTGCTCATGTGCATAACGTTTTTCATGTATCTTTGTTGCGGGGTTATAACTACCATCCTTTACATGTGGTGTCATATCATTTGGATCAGATTCAACCGGACATGTCACTTCTGGAAGAACCAGAAGCCATTCTTGATAGACAGGAGAGAGTCATGAGGAATAAAGTGATCTGTTTTGTTAAAGTTCTCTGGAAGAACCATCCACCACGCGAGGCGACTTGGGAGACCGAGGAGTCTATGCGAGCCAGCTACCCTCATTTCCCTTTGTAGTCTGGTATGTTTTCGTTTTGTTTCGGTACCATCCCTTTTTCAATTTTCGAGGAAGAAAATTATTTTGAGGAGGGAATAGTTGTAAAACCCACTTCTCCATACTACGTCTAGATTACTAAAATGCCCTCCAGTTTGAAAATTTGAAGAAATGTGTACGTTTACCAAACAAGCCCTAAATCAAAAACGGTTACGGTACAATCATAAATATGAACATGTAACTTCAAGTAAACTTCATTTGAGCTACTACAATGTTATAAGAACTCAAGAACATGAAATTTGGACTAGGAACTAAATGTTGCACGTTTCGTGACCTAACGGGTCCAAAAACTGATAAAACTTGTACACAACTTATAAAATAAACTTTATAATATATCCTAAGTTTATTTTTACATTTTTATTGGTCAAAGCTATCCTCATTCTTCCATTATAGCTGTCCTCCCCCATTAAGGCGGTTAAAAACCTTCCAAAATTACACCAAATCAAATCAATTACATAAAGTCCATTAAACCACCATTAT
This sequence comes from Orobanche coerulescens, assembly GCA_033398695.1. NCBI lineage: Eukaryota > Viridiplantae > Streptophyta > Magnoliopsida > Lamiales > Orobanchaceae > Orobanche > Orobanche coerulescens. Next base: position 114,307,994 of record CM065807.1, on the reverse strand, counting down.
TCTTTCATAACATAAAATTTAAACCACTTTCTTCTTCCTTCCTCATTTCATACGACCCATACACACCTACACATCAAAATGTTGCTCTCCAATTCTTGGTGATTAATCCTACGTGTTCGGGAGGAAGTTTGGTGCACATTGGAATTTGTTTGGAAGCATTTGGTGGTCTCGTTCTTGGTTTTCCCTCCCCATTCGATCCATACATCATCTTGGAAGGGTTTTGATTCAGTTATGGTTGATTTGTTTGGCCCAATTCTTGGTCATGTTTTTCTCAGTACAATTTGGTATGTTCTTGTGATTTTGATTCACTCTTTTGATCCTTTATTCGTGTGATAAAAACCTATTCTAAAAACCTATATAAATCGGCTAAGAAATAACCATGAAATTGTTATGAATCGTATGAATGTTTTTGTTATTGATCTTGTTGGATTCATATGAGAATTATTTTGATGTGTTTTTGATGTTTATTTTCTGAATATATGATGTGTTATGATCATATAATTAAATGGATTAAAAAGAATTGGATAAATTAGGGTTTAAATGAATTAATTGATTTGGACAGCTTTGATAATCGAATTTGTATGCATCACCAAACAAATTCTATTAATGTTTAATTCGGTATTTTGTTTGTAAACTGAGTTTAGGGTATTAGTTAAGTATTACAATTGGTTTGGATGGATTTGAATTTGATTTGATCCTATTATTGAATTTTATGAGACGATATGTCAAAACTGTGTTTGCATAATTTAATTTCAGTCATGGCTTATGATTATTCATGTTCAAACTAGGGGTGTAAATGATGCGAGTTGAGCTCGAGTATCAGTATACTCGACTCGAACTCGATAGCAATTTCTCAGACTCGAACTCGACTCGAAAACGCGCGAGTAGTTGAAGTCCAAACTCGACTCGAACTCGATAAAAATTTTCTAAACTCGAACTCGAACACGTTTGAAGCTCGAACTCAAGCTCGAAAAAAGCTCGAACTCAGAACTCGAATCAAGATCGATCAAGGTTCCAATCACCATTTATATAGAGATTTATAAGGTTGGAATTGTTATTCATAGCAGATGTGGGAATAAGTGAAATTGCCCCTTTACATAAGAGCTCATATCAAGTCCAAACTCGACTCGAACTCGATAACAATTTTCTAAACTCGAACTCGAGCTCGAACTCGTTTGAAGCTCGAAAAAAGCTCGAAATCAAGCTCGAAAAAAGCTTGAACTTTAGCACGAAAAAAGCTCGAAAAAAGCTCGAACTTAGAACTCGAATCAAGTTCGGTCAAGGTTTCAAGCACCATTTATATAGAGATTTATAAGGTTGGAACTATTATTCCTAGCCGATGTGGGAATAAGTGGAACTGTTCCTTTATATAAGAGCTCAATGAAGTCCAAACTCGACTCGAACTTGATAATAATTTTCTAAACTCGAACTCGAGCTCGAACTAAAGCTCGTTTGAAGCTCGAAAAAAGCTCGAAAAAAGCTCGAACTCAGAACTCGAATGAAGCTCGATCAAGGTACGAAGCACCATTTATATAGAGATTTATAAGGTTGGAACTAGGTCTAGGGGTGTCTAAATGGTTCCCGGTTCTCGGTTAGAACCAGAACCGAACCGGATCCGAGTCGGTTCCGGTTAACTGGAACCGTATAATCGGTTAAAGGTCCGGTTTTGGTTCCTTATTACATAATTTTCGGTTTTCGGTTGGGCAAGGAACCGACGATTCTGAACGAAAACCGACTTTATAATATATTTATTAAATATTATTTTTATATTTTATACTTATATATTTTATTATTTTAATTTTTGTAAATTAAAAATTTAAAACCCTAATATTGTTAAATAAATGTTTTATATTTTGTTAAAAAATTTTAATAATATATTATATATGTATTAAATATTAATTTTATATTTTATAATTTATAATTTACAATTTAACCCTTGCAAAAAGGTCATTTAAAAAAAAACGGTTCTGTCAATTTAACCGAATTGGAACCGAAAATAACCAGTCTGATTCCGGTTAACCGAAATTTTATATGGTCCGGTTTTCGGTTCTCATTTTTGGGCAATTACGGTTCCGGTTAACCGAAAATTTCGGTCCGGTTAACCGGAACCGAACCGTTCGACAGCCCTAGTTGGAACTATTATTCTTAGCCGATGTGGGAATAAGTGGAACTGCCCCTTTATTATGTGTATTATATTAGTTATCAATTCAAACAGTTGTCATTATTTATATTTAAACTATATATGCAATTACAAACAAAACATGAAATCAGAAAAAAATTGAGTTGCAATTTTTTTTACAAATAGTTTCTTTACAATTCAATTTATTTATTAATATTTTTTACATTATATTTTACAAATTTATATTACAAAACTAATTATATATAAAAAATCGAGTATCTCACGAGCTTATCGAGTCGAGTATTGGGTAGCTCAACTCGGCTCGTTAGTATGTCGAGCCGAGCTCGAGTTCGAGTCGAGCCTACTCGAGTCGAGTATTGACCGAATTTTGACCGAGTCGATCTCGAGTACCTCACGAGTTGTCTCGTCTCATTTACACCCCTAGTTCAAACCATAAAGAGTTAGGAGCTCTCCTTTTACAGGAGTAATATTTGGGTTATGTTTGACTTCTTGGAATTTTTGTGGATTTTTCATGAATGAAATGATAGGCCGTTGAGGTGGATACTTTTTAGGTACTGCTGCTGGTCGGTTTTCTGAGTAGTTTGGGTTTGGGTATTTTTAATGTGAATTTATACTAACTTATAAATTCTGGAAAAATTCTTGTTGGTTGTAAAGACATTCGATTTATAAAGAAAAATTCTTGTTGGATTTATAATAACTTATTTCTTTAGTTTTGTTATATAGTATTTTGTTAAAAAGTTCTTCAATTACTAGTTTGGGAAAAAAATCAATTCAGTGATGCATTTGAACTCCCAAGTTGACTAAAGTGATGCAGATGCATATTTAATCATTTTTCCCGTCAGCTTGGAAAAAAAATTAGTTTGGTGATGCATTTGAAAGTTAAAATCGAGTACAATGATGAAAATTTATTTAATCCTAAAATTTATAAATCAATTCGATTTATTCGATTCAGTTCGGTTTTGGAATCACCAAACTCAAACCAACTCAAATTAATTTGGTCTTGATTCGGTTTGTATTTTTGGTTTCAACATTGTTTATAGTTTTTTTGATTTATTTCGATTCATCCGATACACTGCTACATGAAGTATATGCTACTCGTGAAAATAATGATTTAGTACAATATTACAAATATGGTTGTTCCCTCTTTTCCAAACAAAGAAGAAGTGTTCATTCCCCATAGAGATGATTGTTCCCTCTAGGTACATGTGAGAATTTTTATGAATTTTATTTTGGAGTTCTATTATGGAATAAAAATTCGTATATTGGTGACCTGTTTGTGTTTAAAAGCTGAAATTATGAAACATAAGAGATAATTGATTATTAGAAGGTTTATATTGTAAATATGATACCTAGAGGGACTAATAATATAAATATAATGAATGTATGCATGTTTTGGCCGGAATAATGTGTTAGGGGCTGTTCGTGACACTTGGGAATAATTATGGGCCTTACATGCTAGTTTTGATAATCAATGGTTTAATTGTGGAAATTAGGGTGTATTAGGGTTATTTTTGTAATTTGTGATACTTGAGGGTTTAATGTGTATATAAGTAATACTTGAAGTGTATGGGCTGTATATATGTATATTTGAGTGTTTATATTCAGTTTTGACCCTTCACTTTCATTATTGATACTTTTAACCCTAAATTTTGAAGACTTGTCATAAGAAACCCTAATCTTGGAAAACATGCATAAAATGAAATCCATAACTTAAAATGACATGAAAACTTTATTAGATGAATAACTAACTATTTAGAACATGTCTATATCGAGAAAACTCACTAATTGATATAACCTACTAAAATAGAAAGTTACCTAAAATAGAAAGCTGCTAAATATGGAAAGTTACTAAAAATGGAAAGATAACTAAAAGATGTAACTTATGAGAAATGAGCTCGTCTTGATTCGTATCCACTCTTTTCTAGGTTCGGTGAAGCGGGAGTGATCCTTTTATCCTTGTTTGTTTGATCTTGCTTTTGCTGTGGAACTAAGGTACAGATATTCCGCACCCTTTCAGCAAGGGTGCAACTTTTTTCTCTCATGACTTACACTCTCTCTCTCCTCATTATTGTATATCTGATTTTGACTTTGACTTGGTATCTGAACCTTTGATTTGAACCTTTGATATAGTCCCTTTATATTTGAACCTTTGATATCTGATTTGAACTTTTGACCTTTGACATATATACTTTGATTTGGGACCTTCACTATTTGACCCTTTCAGTATTTACCCGGGCAATTTGTATTACTTGTTGTGGAGTAGCCACAACTATAGCATTGATGCACCAATGTAATGTACTCCAGTGGGGTTGGAGAGATGTCCCCCACCGTCCCTCTTATATTATATTTGCTCTGGCCATTATTATTGTTATCTACTTACAGGGGCGTATGGATGCATCCTAGATTTGATCTGTTTGATATTTGATTTGATTATTTTGGGCCACTCTACATTTGGGCCATATTATATTTGGTGATTGGGCATGCGTGCAATGCGGTCCCTTCACATTTGGTGAGCTGATCACTCTATTGGACTACTTTGTTTATTTGGGCCTTGTTTGGGCCAGGGGGTTAATACTAAAATCATTTGACACTTAACTTTGGTAATCTTTGATATTTAAACCTTGATAACTTTTTATACCTAACTCTAATAAACCTTTGATATACCTTGACATACTTTTGATATACCTTGATATAACCAAGTGCCACTACATGTAACCTCATTTCGTATTGCTTTGTATTGCTTGTGTATTTCATACCTGTTCACTGAGCTCTTTATGCTCAGCCGCTTTTCTTTCCATGCGGCAGGTACTTAGCTCATGCGGGGTTTAGCTTTGGGGATGAGAGAGTGTGGACCTACCCTAGAGTTCTTTGAATAAATGAACATTATTTCTTTATCATATTTCCAGATTTTTGGACATTTGTAATCGTACTTTCGGTTGTTTGGTTTTGGGGACATTTGGATGTTGTTTTAGTCCCTTTTGATACTCCTTGATGAATTTATCTTAATACTTTCGCTGTTTGGTTTGATCTGTTTGTATCTGACGTGTAACCATATTGTAATTTTTCTACCCTTGCCGGGTTGGGGCGTTACACGTGTGGTCGCACAATGTTAGATAGAATCTCGAATGGGGTCTTCAGGAACGCGCTAGAAGTGGCGCCAATTTCAGCGAAATTTAGGGAAGGGAGATTGAGATGGTTTGACCACATCCGTAGGAGGCGGGCATCTGCTCCGGTGAGAAGGGTCGAGAGTTTAGTAGTTGTCGGGGAGAGGAGGAGAGGCAGACCGAGGAGGACGTGAGAGGAATAGCTGAGATTAGATTTGAGGGTCTTAAACCTTTCCGAGACCATGACTGTTGATAGGTGCGCTTGGAGGCGCCAGATCAGAGTTGTGGATTCTTTAGTGGGGAGTGGTGCTGTAGTTGAGAGCCTCAGGGTTGGGTTGTCTCGGTTAGCTTTGACCTAGAGCATTGCATTTTTACATTTATTGTTTATTTTATCCTATTGCCTTTTGCATGTGGTGTATTTTTGACAGGGAACTGTGCGCGGAGTCAACCTCTCTTCTGTTTGAGCAGCGTTCTGTTGTGAGGAAATCCCTCACACTATGCCGCAAGTGCACGGTGTCAACAAGTAATAAAGTGATGAATAAGATATCGTTCCCTCGAGGACTGATTTCACTAAGTACCAAAATATAGTCGACTCGTAATTTTATTTGAAGAACAATTATATAGAATTTATTTCTAAACTAATTGCAGAAAAATAAATAATAATAGTAATAATAATAATAAGGGTGTAGGATTATGATTTTCACCTCAAACAATCAGGAATGATTTTTATTTAATTCCAATTCACTTTTATTCAATTGATTGTATGCCAGGAATTTCTAAATTATTCTAAAGCCTTTCCCAAGGTCGATAGAAAATACTAAGAATTATTAACTCGATATATCTCTATTCGAATTAAATAATTAATAGCTAAAACAGTTCAAGAATTCCCACAATAAATAGGCTTCACAATTCCCATGAGTATATATTCCTATCTCACGAAAATTATGATTCTTCTCACAAGAACTATGCCTAAATTTCATCTCCCGAATTCATAAAGACATTCAAAACAATTCAACTGTTGGCCAAACAATTAAAAAGCATTAAGAACAATGAGAAAAATCCAATTCAATAGAATAACGAATGAATTGAAATAATAATAAATAAATCAAACCGTCATGTAATCGGCTACAATCACAATCCTACTCAAACAGATCTAGAAACTAAGATGCGGAAAAATTAAGAAAAACCGTAAGGAATCCGTGGTCTTGGCGTCGCCCACAAATCTCCTCCTTGTGTTCTTCTCCCTCCTACGATGTCTCCGTCTGATCTATTCCCCCTTGTTTTCAGCCCTTCAATGCTTATTTATAACTGTTATCAGCCTTCAAAATGCGTCCGTGTGATTAGGTCGAGAACAGGCTCCAAAACGGCGAAGAAACGCGGAAGGCTCAGCCAAAACCGCCATGTGGGCCGCGGCTCACTTAATCTGTGCCGCGGCCCCTACTGCTCAGCGCCGGATGCCTGGGCGCATTTTTTCTTCCTGGGCCGCGGCTCACTCTCCTTGTGCCGCGGCTCACAGTATAGTCCGCTCGGCACACTCTGGTTGTCTTCGTGTGCCGCGGCTCACTTGGTTTGTGCCGCGGCCCCAGACCAAAATTTGCCGTTTTCGCCTATTTTTCGTCGTTCGAGCTTCCGGACTCCAATTTCCTGCAAAACATAAAAGAATAGTGCATTAAAAGCTCATTTATGCAGATTTAGGCTCAAAGTGGATATAAACTAATGATAAATAAGCGCATAAAAATACGCCTAACAAATACCCCCAAACTTGAGCCTTTGCTTGTCCTCAAGTAAAATTCAATTTTCAAATAAAAAAATATCGTGAATAATCGTGCAAGTCCATAATGCTCAACTTAATCAATACTACCCTGAAAATCTCAAAGAATAATACAAGTATCGTAATAGTGAGTCACGTCCAGGACACTGATTCCACAAAGTAACCAATTTCAGTCCTAATCAATCGTTCATGAAGAAAATCAAGCTCAAAGATTAACAAGCGTGAATTTAACCGACCGTCAATATGAAGGGTTAGAAATAAACAAGCCAACTTGCCCAGTCCCACGGTCTAGTGGCAAAAATTTAAGAGTTTCATCGTCAAAATTAATCCTCGGATAGTATTCCCTTATGCATGATCAATAATATGATTCGAGTTAACCACTAGGTTTCGGCTCTCGGGATATTTCATCGGGATTATCTTAGGGTGTATTTCCATTCTCATATATTGGGTAACCGTTTGACGTAAAAGACACTCATGGGGCACATGGATGCTTCTAGTTACTAAGTCCCCCTCTACAGCGGAGAAAAAACTCGAATAGCAAGTTCCGCATGTCAAGGTTGCCGTTTTACGCGAGAGTAAACTACGGGTCACGTGAATACCCCCGGTTACTAGGCTTCCCATCATCGGTAATGCGATATTTCTAAATCATTAGTCTATTTAGGGTTGTCGTTTCACGCGAGAGTGAACAACGGGTCACGTGAATACCCCCGGTTACTAGACTTCCCATCATAGAACAAATAATATCTCGATTTTTTCTTGGGAAAACTGTCCGACTCTAAACTCAAATCAAGTGCCAACACGACTCATGTTACTGAACAACTAGCTAACCGAAAAGTATAACCAAACATATAGACGGCGATTTGAAAACACATATGTCTCCTTTTTATCTGCTAAGATTTCTACAAAAAACGAAAAAAATTTCGGACCTAGATGAATACTCAACAGAAACAGGTATCACTGACTACAACTCGACTAAAACTCAACCGTTTCTTCCAAGAGAAATCAGTATCGTAACATCAGTTTTACATAAAAAGAAGCACGAAAAATTCACGAAAAGTAAAGCACTTATGAAATCACAACTTATAACCAAGAAAATTAAGAAAATAACGCATGCTTCAATCTATTCCACTACACATAAAATCATCAACAATAAAACTCATGTGAAAATAAAAGAGCTAAGGAAAAGAGAATCTTATTCCAAATGTCTTCTTGAACGCCAGCACATGTCTGAGTGGAATCGTCGGTCAATCCATACTTCAAATAATGCCCAACATCACGAGGGACCCCCAAACTTCATCTCTAGTCATGAAATAACTGTAGACATTAAGTCAAGAAAGACTAGAATATGAAGGATAATACTCATTGGGGTAAAACAAAATATTAGAGAAATCAGGGCCACCAAGAATACACAAATCCAAATGAAATAACAAAACAAAGGAAAAAATTATTAACTAAAAATCAAATAAAATCAACTAACTAGAAAGCAAGTAAAAATGATGGGTTGTCTCCCATCAAGCGCCCTATTTTACGTCTTGAGCACGACGTGGCAAAAAAAATTTAACGTGGCTTCTTTCTAGGGAGATTGCCAAATACCGCCTTCTTGCAATCTATAAGCCTCTTATTCCACAAGGGAGGCTTTGGTTCATGCCCGGTTGCCAAAAATAATGAGTAAGAATAATTATGCGGACAACCAAAAAATAATGGAAGAATATAATAATTGTAAGGCACGAAAAAATAAGCAGAGTTCGAATGGGTAAATAATAAAGACATATCATGAACAACCTCATTAGAACTCAAAGAATCAGCCTCAACAAAATCAAAAATAATGGGGTCAATCTCTCCCATTATGGATTTAGGAAAAATTATGTGTGGCACCGTTAATAAAATTTTAGGCACAAAAGTGTTCACCTTATTAGTCGAAGTTTGATGACAATTTAATGAAATTTCTTTGGAAACATCATCAATGGTAACTTCTTCTACAGGCTCATCACACTTTATGTAATTATCAGGTGCTGGGGGATCGACCCTAAAACTCAACATGTCTTTTCTCTCAACCTCCCCCTCAACTTCACTACTAAATATATGAGTTGGAAAATAACCATAGTGAATCTCAAGACCACGACGTGCACATTCTCGCTCAAAAGGGGTACTATCAGGATTTTTAAGAGCGTCTACACATTGTTCAAGCATGGTCTTTTGTTTCGGGGAGAAATTTATTGACCTATTAGGCAAATTATTAAGATTATCGAAATTTATGAAATGCCAAGGGTCACGATAATCAAAGGAAAACATAATGAAAAAAAATAAAAATATAAAGACCAAAAAAAAACTTCAAATTAAAATTAGAGTTGCTTGGTAATGATATTAGCAAAAAATTCAGTCCCCGGCAACGGCGCCAAAAACTTGTTGTGAGGAAATCCCTCACACTATGCCGTAAGTGCACGGTGTCAACAAGTAATAAAGTGATGAATAAGATATCGTTCCCTCGATGACTGATTTCACTAAGTACCAAAATATAGTCGACTCGTAATTTTATTTGAAGAACAATTATATAGAATTTATTTCTAAACTAATTGCAGAAAAATAAATAATAACAGTAATAATAATAATAATAATAATAATAATAATAAGGGTGTAGAATTATGATTTTCACCTCAAACAATCAGGAATGATTTTTATTTAATTCCAATTCACTTTTATTCAATTCATTGTAAGCCAGGAATTCCTAAATTATTCTAAAGCCTTTCCCAAGATCGATATAAAATACTAAGAATTATTAACTCGATATATCCCTATTCGAATTAGATAATTAATAGCTAAAACAGTTCAAGAATTCCCACAATAAATAGGCTTCACAATTCCCATGAGTATATTCCTATCTCACGAAAATTATGATTATTCTCACAAGAACTATGCCTAAATTTCATCTCCCGAATTCATAAAGACATTCAAAACAATTCAACTGTTGGCCAGACAATTAAAAAGCATTAAGAACAATGAGAAAAATCCAATTCAATAGAATAACGAATGAATTGAAATAATAATAAATAAATCAAACCATCATGTAATCGGCTACAATCACAATCCTACTCAAACAGATCTAGAACTAAGATGCGGAAAAATTAAGAAAAACCGTAAGGAATCTGTGGTCTTGTCGTCGCCCAAAAATCTCCTCCTTGTGTTCTTCTCCCTCCTACGATGTCTCCGTCTGATCTATTCCCCCTTGTTTTCAGCCCTTCAATGCTTATTTATAACTGTTATCAGCCTTCAAAACGCATCCGTGTGATTAGGTCGAGAACAGGCTCCAAAACGGCGAAGAAACGCGAAAGGCTCAGCCAAAACCGCCATGTGGGCCGCGACTCACTTAATCTATGCCGCGGCCCCTACTGCTCAGCGCCGGATGCCTGGACGCATTTTTTCTTCCTGGGCCGCGGCTCACTCTCCTTGTGCCGCGGCTCACAGTACAGTCCGCTCGGCACACTCTGGTTGTCTTCGTGTGCCGCGGCTCACTTGGTTTGTGCCGCGGCCCCAGGCCAAAATTTGCCGTTTTCACCCATTTTTCGTCGTTCGAGCTTGCGGACTCCAATTTCCTACAAAACATAAAAGAATAGTGCATTAAAAGCTCATTTATGCAGATTTAGGCTCAAACTGGATATAAACTAATGATAAATAAGCGCATAAAAATACGCCTAACACGTTCATCGGGAGTGATGTAGCCAAATTCCTCTTAGGTAAGTCCCATGTGGATTAAGCCACGGGCTCAGGTATGGTATTGAGTTTTTTCGTATCATATGCTTCCCTTTGTATTTTTCACTCAATATGTTGTTGTGCACTAAGCTGAGGGTCTTCACGGAAACAGCCTCCCTACCGTAATAGGTAGGGGCATGGTCTGCGTACATCTTACCCTCCCCAGACCCTGCTCTGAGCGGGATATACTGGGTATGTTTGGTTTGATTTGGTTTGGTTTTTAGTCCTTATATATAAATATATAGATAAAATATTTATAGGGAGAGAGAGAGAGAGATAGAGTAAATATATGTGTTGGAATATCAACCATCATATGTTTTTTCTCTATTTGGAGATAAAATAAAGTGTGTTTTTGTAAACGCTCTTGAATAATTATAGAAAATTCGGTAAAGAGACTTAAAATTTGGACCATTTCAATATTTGTAAAAAAGGACTTATAATAGGGACCAAATGAGTATTACCACAGGACTTTAGATACTCTATGGCTTCTTTTCTTCCAAATATTCGGGTATTTTTTTTTATTCTTTAAATGGTTTTTCTCCACAAAGGTGTTTTTTTTTCTGATAAGTTCTATTGAGGCCCCAACTTTTAGCCAACCTGAGCGGGTTTATGATCATCAAATCTTTTTCTATTCTTCTATTCGTTAATTATGTAAATAATGTATTCAAAAATTCAAACTGAAATGCAAAAATAGCAAGGGCATTGTATTACAACAATATAAGCATCGTGACCGGACAATAACAACACTATTTATTATCAAACATATTTTAAAACAAGCGAAAATTATCAAATCGGTCCCGTACGTGGGACCAGTTGGCCAAAAAGCCCCGTCTACCAAAAAACCCCACAACCCCCCCCCCCCCCCCCCGCTTTCTCCAATTTAGTCATCCATCGCCGGTCGGAGTATTTTTCGGCCATCGGAGCTGACGTGTACGACACGTAGCAAAAATAGTGGGTCCATGTCAGGCCATGTGGGAAAGATAATACAAACTTGTAATAATAATAAAAAATAATAATATAATAAAAAATAATAATATAATTAATAATAAAAAACTACTATTCATTTTCACAAAATAAAAATAAAAATGATAAAAAAATATAAAAACTAAAAAATATAAAAAAATCTAAAATTCTAGAACTTTTTTAGATTTTTTTATAAAAATCTAAAAATATAAAATCCTAAAAAATATAAAAAGTACTGTTCATTTGGAACTTTAGGTAATTATAAAAATTCTGGAATTTTTTTAGATTTTTATATATTTTTTAGGTTTTTATATTTTTTTTATCATTTTTATTATTATTTTGTGAAAATGAACAGTAGTTTTTTTATTATTAATTATTTTATTACAAGTTTGTATTATCTTTCCCGCATGGCCTGACATGAACCCACTATTTTTGCCAGGTGTCAGCCACGTGTCGTCCACGTCAGCTCCGATGGCCGGAAAATACTCTGGCCGGCGACGGAGAACTAAATTGGCGAAAACAGGAGGAGATGTGGGGTTTTTTGATCCGCCGGAGACAGACGGACTTTTGGCCAATTAATCCCACATACGGGGCCAATTTGATAATGTTCTTTTTAAAATAATCCCAAATTGACATAAAAGACGGTGTACAGTAAAATTAAAGCAGTTTAACAGGACAATATCAACACTATTTATTATCAAATAGTTTTTACAGATGTTTAAAACAGAAATGCTAAACAATTACAACAATTTATAACAATAATAAAAGTAGTATAACATGACAATAATACCACTATTTATTATTAAATAGATTTTCCTGAAGTCCAGAAAGTACATTAAAAATAATAAAGCAGTTTATACTAATAGTAAAAATGCAGCAGAATAAATAAAGTAAAAAAACTCAATCGCGGATCTCATGCAGTAATTTAATTATTTAATTGAATTGGGTTAGTCGAATTACCTTTAATGTGATGAACTGATCTATATCCAGATAAGCTGGTGGATATCACATTCCTCTTCCTATGATCCACACACAAACAATTTGCCCAAGGCGGATTGCTAGATCCTAACAAATAATATTGATTAATAGTGCAACAAACAATTCCTTTCGAGAATGATTGCACTATTGATCAAGATCAACTAAGGAAAGAACACAGGATGGTCGAACCAGGACTTCTACTGTAGAAAGAGGGCGATTGAAATTCCTATGTGGAGGGGTTATTTTGTAATATCCGTATTTTTCATTCCTGTATTTTTCGATTCTAGTGACTCACTTGTGTTTATTGACACATTTTGGACATGTTTTGTTCTGCACTTTTTGTCATTCGAGCGAGTTTTGGTATTGTTTCGGGTTTATCGGCATATTTTTGCAATTTTTCCGTATTTGGGTCCGATTCTTGTGAATCTTACTCGGAACTGTTAGTTTGTCATTCCTACAAGTTCATTTATCATTTGTGGTCATGTTGAGAACTTCGGAATTGTTATTCGATCTCGCATCGTGATTTTTCGTACATTTGGGCCGTTTTGTAATTCCCAAAATTTTGGGTACTCGTTTTCATACCCGCTTTTACTTACCTTCTGTTGTCGGAATCGCATGATCGTTTAACGCTTTTGTTCATTGTTGAGAATCCTTTGTAAGCGTTATGTTGAATTTTCTGAATCATCGCATTTCGGGGTCGTTTGGGGCTGGTCGGGCAGCAGAATGGAATCTGCTGCCAGAATGCAGGTTACGACCGTAACCAGCAATATGTTACGGCCGTAAGGTGGTGAATGTTATGACCGTAATGGCTAATTGGTAACGACCGTAACACACCCTTGCATTTTTGGCAGAAAACCCGAGAGTTGGGTTACGACCGTAATGCCCTATGTGTTACGGCCGTAACACGACCAGTTATTTAATAGTTGGGCGACAGGTTTCACCTCATTTTCTCCCTTTCTTCTCCTCTTCTCGCGGTCGATGGATGGGTGAGGCTAAGGTTTGGATTCTTGGTTGGTTCTACTCAATTTACAACGTGTTTTGGAGGGTCTAAGGTGATTATAACATCATCTATCAGTTGTTCTTCATCGGATCGAGGTATTTTCTTGATTTCCCCAAAGTTGACCTTTTTAGGAATTTTGTTATTGATCTCGTTTGTAATCTGGTTTTTATGAATCGGTCGTTGTTAAACATTGTTATTGATCACGTTTTATGGATTGTATATTCATAGTTCCGATTCGTTCAACCCGATTGATGATCTGGGTGTTCTTGAGGAACCGTGAACATTTAATGTTCGATTAAATGTCTCAATGGTTTTCCCTTCAGGTGTTGGGTGCGTTTACCATTTTAATTAGTTTCTATATGCGTAGTGATCGTGTTTCCATTGTTTCTTCGTAGGTTGTAGGTTGTCGTGGTTCACCGATCAAGCCGTGTTCATCGGAGTATTTGCGTGTCGATTTTCGAGGCAAGTATCTTGCCCATACACTTCGTGTTTCGTAGATGTAATAGTTGGTAATTGACTATACGTGTAATTTGAATATTTTTAATGAACTATTAAAAGAAGCGGTATATTTTCAATAAGGATTTCTCGTAAAAACAACTTATATGTTTTGTGAATGAAGTACTTTTCCGAATATGTGCAATAATATAGGTATACTGGGATAGTCTGTTCTCGTGTGAGGTAGTTGTGTGTGACTGTGTCGCTTGTGGACATAAATCTTTATCCCTTTGTGAGTGTGTGTGTGTTGATACATGTCCTTGTTGGTAAATATGTGATGATGTGTAATTGGTTGGTATGTGATTGTTGGGAAGTGATGTCCCACCGGGTAGGGTACGTTGGAGCCTCCGGGATCCATTCTTGCTAGTACGGATCAGGGTTATTATTGATTGTGATATGTTTAGGCCATGGGGTTATCCAATCGGGTATGTCTTGCAGAGACTCCGAGGTTCGTGGCTTGCAAGCCCGATGCTAGGATAACTTGTGGGGTTATCCAAATCGGGTATGTCGATGCGGAGACTCCGAGGTTCGTAGCTTGTTAGTGCGATGCCAGGATAACTTATGGTTGTGGCTTGGTTATGTAACGTACGTGTAATGGGTTACCCAAACCGGGTATTTCTCGAGGAGGCTCCGAGGTTCGTGGCTTGCTAGCACGATGCCAGGGTAACTATGAACATATATTATGGTTTTGTGGCAGAGCTGTGGTCTCTGAGTTGTTTACATGACTGTTGTTATGGTGATATGTGATACTGTGTGGTTTCCTATTGGGTTATTCACTAGGGTGTTCTGTGGGAGCATCCGAGGTTCGTGGCTTGCTAGCATGGGATGAGAATAATCCTTGGGAGTAAGTTAGTGTGGATGTTTGGGTCGTAGAGCCCGAGTTTTGTGATCGGATTTGTATTTTGGAAAATAATCGTTAGGCTGTGTCCCTAAGTGGTTTTCACTAAGTTGAGGATTCTTCAATCCCAAATGTTTCAAAACTCTCGAGATCATAAAATGTGTTGCAAGATGTATATTGGTTTCATTCCTACCTTTTATGGTTCGAACTGTTTTACTCAAGTGAATTATCTTAGGAGTTTACTCTTACATTAACTAGTTGGCTATTCTCGTTTATTATATTTTTAGAACATGTTGTGCACGTATTCGCACTTTATACTTGCACTAGGAAAATAGTGGAATTTTGCTAACCCCCGAGTAATCGGAGGTTGGATGTCTGTATTGCGTCCATGTCCATGTAGGTTCTTGGGGAGCAAAACACAGGACAGGTACGAAGGATGATGGGAGACAAGTGATACTGATCACTTGAAAGCCAGTTCTGGGTGCAGTTAGTCGGAGTTCATTGTATTCTCGTTTCTGCTGTCGTATTTTCTATTGCATGAGTTTGTGAGTGTACTGATCCCTGTGCGGGTATGAATTTTGAACGAGAGATGTATTTGAAGTTTTAAGTTGTATATTTGTGGTGAAGACCAAATCGGTTAAATGGTTTGTTATTCAGCCATGTCGTATGTAATGTGATGTCTTGTTTATGTATTTAGCCTGGTTGATCCTCACGGAGAGGGTCTACGAAGCTGTAATATTCCTGAGGGGATCGGGAGTATTACAGATTATGGTATCAGAGCTTAGGGTGAGGAAACCTAGGCTGTCGGGTTGAGTCGTGTATCGTTGGGTCGTGTTTGTCCGGTCTTGTCCGATTAAGTCGTGTCGCGACGCGTCGTCTGAGATGTCAGTCGTGATTAGTATCGTGGTGCAGCCATCATCTTCGTACGAACTGTGGATGTAAGTCTCCTCCTCTACATCTTATGTTTAGTGATTTTGCTATACGTGTTGTGGAATGGAGTTCGTATTTGGTACTTATGGTACATTATGTGTGTAATGATCTGAGACGCCCTGTGGAAGCATGGGTGGTTTCGACATGTGTTTGAGTCGTTGTTCATAAGATATGCTATTAAACTCAGAGAGAGGTTTGACGTATGTTTGAAATTAGTGTTCCCGAGTTGTGTTTGTTGAATTGGTGATTTTGAATGCCGTATAGGCATGTGTTTGAGAATTGATGGTTTTTGGCTGGTTGTTGTTTAGAACCAATGTGTTCCTATTAATAATTATATCCGCTGCGTGCGTGCTTGCAAATGATTTCCAAAATTTCTTAGACCTGAGTGTATTGCGGAAAATCAGTTTTCGAAAATGTTTTGACGGTGCGGTCAAATGGCGGCTTAATGTGGGTTTTGAAGAGTGGTAGAAATTTTTGCGAGCTACCTTCTATTTTCAAATCAAATCGATGACGGAATTCGAAAGATGTGTTTTGGAGTATTTTGGACATTTTGTAAAATGTTACCGTCGTTGATTTTTTTTTCGTGTTCGAAAGGATTTTTGGAAGTGACTTTAACGTATTGGTTTTATTTTCAAATAACTCGAGGAAACGATTTTAAAAAATCTTTCACATCATAAAACTTTTGTTTCTTTTAAAACAAAAATGTGATTTTCATTTTCACAAAAATAAATAGTGAAAGATGAAAAATCTTACTCAACCTAGATTTTAAAATTTCGGACTTGGGATTTTTTTTCTAAGAAGAGTGTGTGGATTTTTGCTTAAAGTGACAGGCTAGAGTTGAACCGTGTGGTGTCAAGCCATTGTGATACATTTGTCATATTACGGTTCTTGATGAGAAATTCTGGATACTTGATACATTTGTCATATTACGGTTCTTGATGAGAAATTCTGGATGAGTACCCAATTATTGTGTTGCGTGGTTTGAATTTGCTTGTGACTCGAATGGTGTTATTCCGATGTGAAAATTTATTGTGATTGTTATTCTGATGTGAATGTTGGTCTGTGGAAGTATTCTGTGCGAGTAAGAGTGGTTTTCCACCGGGGACGGTTCGGTGGAACCTTTGGGGGTCGATGCCAAGAGAGCATGGCAACGGGATACCCTATGTGTTGTTAATTGTGATGATGCCGAATGGTAACCTGTGGTTACTTTGTGTGTTGATTATTGTGACGAGGATACGTGATGACGTGGATATCTTGATGATGTTACTTCCGAAGAAATTGATCTTTCGGAATGTTGCTTTGCAAATGTCTTCAAAGTAAGCTGGTTAAGATTTATGATTCGTGATTTGGTAAAACAGCCGAGGTATCAACAATATTTTCTAATTTTATTTCGGAAAATCACACAGACTCAAGGATTTTCAAATTTTATTGTTTAAACAAATACCCTCGTGGAGTTTTAAAGAAAAGAATGTTACCTGTGGTTGACCACTGTGATGTGACTTTGTTTTGGCCTTGTTTGTATTGGTAAAGATCATAAGTTCCGTTGATATGGTAATGTGATTATTTTACGACTGTAAGTTCCGTTTGTTGTTATGGTAGTTCTTGTGTTCGTGTAAGTACCCGGTGTGGATATTTTTATCTTGTTGCTATTCGTTGCCTTATGTTGGTATGTTGTGCTGAGTTAGCACTTTGATATGTTGTTTCGCGATGTTATGCTTCATCATGTTGAATGGGTATCTGCTCAATATGCCGAGGGGCAGTGGTCGTGGTCGTGACCACAGTACAGATGGTCGTAGAGATCAGATGCGGGGCCAAGAGAATATTGCCGGGAATGGCATTGACATTGGTGTTGCTACTATATTGCAACAAGTAGCGACACATATGACCCAGTTGACCCAGGCGGTTCAATGTAACACAGATGAGACCCAGAATGTTGGCGCAAACCAATGGCTTCGAGAAGTGGTTCGTATGAATCCCCCTTTTTTTGCTGGTGCCGCGGATGCACTAGGCTGGGATGGTTCGCTTTTCCAGTTAGGAAAGATATTCGAGGCAGTTGATTGTCCCGAAGAACGGAGAGTACCTATCGCTCAGTATCTTCTTGACAGAGATGCCGCTAACTGTTGGGAGGCTGTTAAGCCTCAGGATAGTGTTGTCACGCGGACGGAATTCCATGGATTAATGGAAGCCGAGTTTTGTCCGGAACCGATTAGGGAGCAAATAATTCGTGATTTTTATTTGGCAAAACCGCAAGATATACCGGTGTCTCATGCTATCATCGATTATAGCAAACAACTCGGCTATGTGCGGGAACATATGAGTAAAGAGGAAGATAAAATCTGTCATTTTGACATGCGGATGAAGCCAGAGATTCGCTAGTATATGACGGGATTCACTTGCACTACGTTGAGAGAGTATCAGAATCGAGCGTTAGCCGACCAGGTAGCCTCATCATCGACTGAGCATATGCCCGAGTCGAAGAAGCAGAAGACGGTTGTTGGTTTTCCTACCAGTTCAGGAGTTGGAGTTTCTAAACTACAACACAATGGGATTTCTGCCGTGAAGCTTCATCGTTCGACGAGTGGAACCGAGAGTTCTAAGTCATCAGCGTCGATTTCTGGTAAGGCCAGGAGATGTTTCAACTGTAATGTGCCGGGTCATGTTCGTGCACATTGTCCTTCCTCACCAGTAATGTGTTACAAGTGTGGGCTAGAGAGGAACATAATCCAGTTTTGCGAGTTGGTTGCCGAGTCTTCTGAGACCTGGACTTCAACACTGATATCAGGATCGAATCTTAGGGATCCTTGAGAGATGCTATCTGTCAATTACTTTCTTTGTTGTTGCTTGTTTTTGTTGTTTCAAGTTTCGGGGATAAAACTTCTTTTAAGGAGGGTAGAATGTAATACCCGTATTTTTCATTCCTGTATTTTTCTATTCTAGCGACTCGCTTGTGTTCATTGACATATTTTGGACATGTTTTGTTCTGTACTTTTTGTCATTCGAGCGAGTTTTGGTATTCTTTCGGGTTAATCGGCATATTTTTGCGACTTTTCCGCATTTGGGTCCGATTCTTGTGAATCTTGCTCAGAACTGTTAGTTTGTCGTTCCTACAAGTTCATTTATCATTTGTGGTTATGTTGAGAACTCCGAAATTGTTATTCGATCTCGTATCATGATTTTTCGAACATTTGGGCCATTTTGTAATTCCCAAAGTTTTGGGTACTCGTTTACATTCCCGTTTTTACTTACCTTCTGTTTTCGGAATCGCATGTTCGTTTAACGCTTTTGTTCGTTGTTGAGAATCCTTTGTAAGCGTTATGTTAAATTTTCTGAATCATCGCATTTCGGGGTCGTTCGGGGCTGGTCGGGCAACATAATGGAATCTACTGCCAGAATGCAGGTTACGGCCGTAACCAGCAATATGTTACGGTCGTAAGGTGGTGAATGTTACGGCCATAATAGCTTATTGGCAACGTCCGTAACACACCCTTGCATTTTGAGCAGAAAACCCGAGAGTTAGGTTACGGCCGTAATGCCACATGTGTTACGGCCGTAATGCCCTCGTGTTACGGCCGTAACACGTCCATCTATTTAATAGCTGGGCGATGGGTTTCACCTCATTTTCTCACTTTCTTATCCTCTTCTCGCGGTCGATGGAAGGTTGAGGATAAGGTTTGGATTCTTGGTTGGTTCTACTCAATTTCCAACGTGTTTTGGAGGGTCTTAGGTGATTGTAACATCATCTATCAGTTGTTCTTCATCGGATGGAGGTATTTTCTTGATTTCCCTAAAGTTGCCTTTTTGGGGATTTTGTTCTTGATCTCATTTGTAATCCGGTTTTTATGAATCGGCCGTTGTTAAACATTGTTATTGATCATGTTCTATGAATTGTATATTCATAGTTCGATTCGTTCAACCCGGTTGATGATCTGGGTGTTCTTGAGGAACCGTGAACATTTAATGTTCGATTAAATGTCTCAATGGTTTTCCCTTCAGGTGTTAGGTGCGTTTACCATTGTAATTGGTTTCTATATACGTAATGATCCTACTTCCATTGTTTTTTCAGAGGTTGTAGGTTGTTGTGGTTCACCGATCAAGCCGTCTTTATCGGAGTATTTTCTTGTCGATTTTCAAGGCAAGTATCTTGCCCATACACTTCGTGTTTCGTAGATATAATAGTTGGTAATTGACTATACGTGTAATTTTAATGTTTTTAATGAACTATTAAAAGAAGCGGTATATTTAAAATAAGGATTTCTCGTAAAAACAACTTATGTGTTTTGTGAATGAAGTACTTTTTCGAATATGTGCAATAATGTGGTTTACTGGGATACTCTGTTCTCGTGTGAGGTAGTTGTGTGCGACTGTGTCGCTTGTTGACGTAAATCTTTATCCCTTTGTCATGGTTTTTGTGTGTGGATACATGTGCTTGTTGGTAAATATGTGATGATGTATAATTGGTTGGTATGTGATTGTTGGGAAATGATTATCCACCGGGTAGGGTTCGTTGGAGCCTCCGGGATCCGTTCTTGCTAGTACGGATCAGGGTTATTATTGATTGTGATATGTTTGGGCCATGGAGTTATCCAATTGGGTATGTCTTGCAGAGACTCCGAGGTTTGTGGCTTGCTAGCTCGATGCCAGGATAACTTGTGGGGTTATCTAAATCGGGTATGTCGATGCGGTGTAACACCCCAAACTAGGCGGATATTACAGTGCCGTGGACCCCCGACTGGGATCCACCAGGCGAATGAAAATTAATGAAATTAACAACATAAATGTAGTACCGAACCACATCATATTAACCAGTACTCCGATGAGGAGTCTAAGTATAATATACCCAGGAATAATACTGAATACATGTATATTTTATGTGAAGATAAAACATACAACATTAAATGAAAATGAACATCCAAACGGAAATCTGCAGCGGAAATAAACATGAAAAGACATGAATGACTGAAACGGACTGGGGCCCCCTACTAGTATCACTGGGACTTCTCGCCGTAAACGTTCTCTTCCCGTGCCTTAGCCTTGCCATGACCTGAAAACAATATTCTCCAACGGGGTCAGTTACACAGAATAACAATCCTCAAGAGTTGAATAGTCACAATCCCGTTGAAAACATACGCAATCAAACATGCTGTATGAATCAACTAACAGTACGGCTCAAAGAATGGCGCCACACTACGCCCGGGATGGAAATGTGTCCGTGCACAAGCCACCAACA
Source organism: Orobanche coerulescens (assembly GCA_033398695.1). Lineage (NCBI taxonomy): Eukaryota > Viridiplantae > Streptophyta > Magnoliopsida > Lamiales > Orobanchaceae > Orobanche > Orobanche coerulescens. The sequence goes on along the minus strand of CM065807.1, from coordinate 114,286,801 downwards.
AGTATCGATCGAATACACGTGTGGCCTTGTACCTAATCAGTCTCACGAAGTGATCGTCTCGTGTGCACAGTCCAATGTGAGGCCAACAACCAACACACGACTTTATATGTGCCCGACATGAAAATCCTACACATACCAACCGGCACGCCAGTATGACCCGGAATGCCACGATATAACAAAAGTGAGATCAAAAATCAATAATGACTCACCGAGATGAAATGATAGTGAAATGAATGATAGCTCAATGAAATGATTGGAATCGTCGTTCCTCGTGAATGAAGTGATTAATTGACAATTACAAGTCTCAATACGGTTAATACTTTATGAATGAAATATGATTATGAATGAACAACAACAAAAGGAATGAATATCCTTTTAACCGAGTAAGAATTAACTTACTCAACACCGGTGAACAATGTCCTTCCTCGAACAAACGTCCTAAATGAAATGTCAGTCACTTGAACAACCTTGAATAACACAAATACCAACAATCCGGTTCAACACACGAATCAAACACGAGTATAACTAACTCAAAACGTCGATACGACTAAACCAAGTTCATTGAGGCACTATATCAAACACGTTGTAACCAATCTTCAATTGTTTACAATCAATCCTCAATTATACCAACATCAAATCCCCGAGAAGTGTTTCAAACCAACAAAACATCTTCAATACGATCAATAATCCAAAATGAATATCCAAATTCTTGATTACAACAACAATTAATCGAAAACCCCTAATTCCAACTCAATATTCAAAGTGTTCTTGTTTAACCTTTCAATAATTCAATGAATATTCATACACACCCGTAATCATACGTATATCCCTTCATACAACATGATTATAACGTCCAAAACATCATACTTCAACACAAAATCGAAATCCGAGATGTTGAAGAATATTACCTTTGAAGATCCAAGCACTTCAATCCGATGAAAACGTGTTAAATCGACTATCCAAACTCCCTAAACGAATGAAGATGATGAAAACCGAACACTCTTATGATTGATGATGAAAAGTATCTCCCTCAAGCTCTCTCTCCCGGAACAAAGTTAAGAAAAATGAGAAAATGAGGAAAAAGTCCCGTCCACACCCTTATAAACTGCCGGAAGTCACGGCCGTAACTCGGCCAACTTACGGCCGTAACATCCCAGGTCAACGGCCTTACGGCCGTAACCAGCCATCTCGTACGGCCGTAACTCGGCTTCGTCCAGAAACTGCCGACAGCCATACGGCCATACCCGCACCTGACTTACGGGCGTAACTCGACCGATACGGCCATACCCGGCCAAACATACGGCCGTACGACCCCCTCGTTGAAACTGACCAGGTACCTGCCTGCAACGTACGGCCGTACCCGGCCAAGCCTTACGGCCGTACCTGCCTCATCTTACGGCCGTATGCCGCAACCCTTACGGCCGTAAGTCCTTCTCGTCCGACAAATCCTGAAATTACGAACACTCCTTACGGCCGTAGCCTACCCATCTTACGGCCGTATCTACTCATCTTACGGCCGTATGCCGAAACCCTTACGGCCGTAAGTCCCATTTGTACGAAATGGCCTGAAACCAACGAGCGCCTGTTACGGCCGTATCCGACAATCCTTACGGCCGTAACTCGCCTTCGTCCAAAATCAGCTTGAGCCAACGAATGCATGTTACGGCCGTAATGTATGACTAGTTACGGCCGTATCTCGTTGCTGGACAAGATGAAAATCCGACAACTCCGATTTCTCGCTACGATTGATGAATGATTCGACATACCATACGTATGTGAAAGTGAACAAGTCCAAAGATGATACTTCCAGCTCAAGACTACCAATCACGATGATAATGATAATACTCCCATCTCGACACTCAGGTGGAGATGAAATGATGATCGATAACTGATACACGGTTACAGTTTGCCAACAATGAACGCAAATGAATGAATCATGAATGATGAGTGATTATCAATGAGTGAAAATTACTGAGTGACAATTACTGACTGATAATTACTGAATGATAATGAATGAATTACAACCGGGTATTACACACTCCCCCCCTTAAAAAGAGTTTCGTCCCCGAAACTAAGGGTCAAACAACTCGGGATAACCCTCCCGCATACTATCCTCGGTTTCCCAAGTAGCCTCTTCGACTCCGTGTCTAGACCACTGAATCTTGACCAAAGGAATCGTCTTGTTCCTCAACTGTTTGATTCGCTGCTCTAAAACTCGTATAGGACCCTCCTCATACGAATGATCATCCGCGATCTCGATTTCATCGAACTGAAGTATGTGACTCGGGTCGGCAACATACTTCCGCAACTGAGAGACATGAAACACATTATGAATTTGGCTCAACGCCGGAGGTAAGGCCAATCGATAAGCTAACTCGCCTACTCGGTCTAAAATCTCAAACGGTCCAATGAATCTCGGACTCAATTTCCCCTGTTTTCCGAAACGGAAAATACCTCAACTCGGGGGTACCTTGACCAACACGTGGTCACCTGTCTCGAACTCTAGCGGTCGATGACGATTATCTGCATAAGATTTCTGTCGACTCTGAGCTGTCAACAAATGACTCCTGATTAAAGCTACCTTCTCACGGGCGGCTACAAGCATATCGGGCTCGGTGCCGATTGATTCTGATAAGTCGTCCCAACACAAAGGAGATCGACAACGACGACCGTACAAGGCGTCATAAGGTGCCATCTTAATCAAAGCATGCCAACTATTATTGTACGTGAACTCAATTAACGGTAATTGGGCTTCCCAATTATCTTTCCAATCGAGGACGCATGCCCTCAACATGTCATCCAATGTCTGAATCGTCCTCTCTGATTGTCCGTCGGACTGAGGATGAAAAGCAGTACTGAGATTAAGCTGAGTTCCCATAGCACGATGAACTAATTTCCAAAAATGAGACTCAAATCGCCCGTCACGATCAGAAACGATACTTTTAGGAGTACCATGCAATCTCACTATCTATTTGATGAACAACTGGGCAAGTCTCTTGCGACCCCACGTATCCTTAATCTCAAGGAAATGAGCCGATTTAGTTAAGCGGTCCACAATCACCCAAATTGTATTCATGCCATGACGACTCGTCGGCAAACTCGTGATTAAGTCCATGGAAATATCTTCCCACTTCCACTCTGGGATAGGGAGCGGTTTCAGCATGCCCGCTGGTCGCTGATGTTCTATCTTGACTTGCTGACAGGTCAAGCATCTCGAAACAAATTCCGCGACTTCTCACTTCATATTACTCCACCAGTAATTTTGTTTCAAGTCCTTGCACATCTTGCTAGACCCCGGATGGATGGAATAAGGGGTAGCATGAGCTTCTCTCAAAATCGAGTTTTTCAACTCGTCATTCGCCGGTACGCATAACCGATTCTTAAATCGCAATAGTCCATCCTCGTGGACCACAAATCCAGGGGCTTTACCCTGAGCCACATCCTCACGTATGCGTAACAATGATGGGTCTGAACCCTGATTCACTTTGATTGCCTCCTCAAGTGGCGATGAAATTTCTAACATGCAAAGTTGCCCTTGCACTCGCTGAAGCCAGACCTCGATCTCGGGTCTAAGGAATTCCTGCTGAAGCTCCTTCTGAATTGTTAAATGAGCAAGCATTTGCTCCTGAACGGACTTACGACTCAAGGCATCGGCAACCACATTTGCCTTACCCGGGTGGTACAGGATCTCAATGTCATAATCTTTGATTAGTTCCAACCACCGCCTCTGTCGCATATTTAACTCCTTCTGAGTAAATTTTACTTCAAACTCTTGTGATCGGTGAATATCTGACAGGTAACGCCATAAAGATAATGACGCCAAATCTTCAATGCGAAGACCACGACTGCTAGCTCCAGGTCGTGGGTCGGATAATTAACCTCGTAAGGTCTCAATTGCCGTGAAGCATAAGCAATAACTTTCCCGTTCTGCATTAGTACACATCCGAGACCCTGTCCGGATGCATCACTATAAACCACAAATCCTTCCGTCCCTTGCGGTAAAGAAAGGACAGGTGCTGAAATTAACCGGCTCTTGAGTTCCTCAAAACTCTGTTGACACGCGTCGGACCACGTGTACTTCTTATCTTTCCCTAAAAGGTTCGTCATGGGTTGAGCAATCTTGGAAAATCCTTCCACAAATCGCCGATAATAACCAGCTAATCTGAGGAAACTTCGGATTTCCTTAACATTCTTCGGAGGTAGCCAATCTCGGATAGCCTCCGTCTTCTGAGGGTCGACACGAACTCCGTCTGATGAAATTACATGTCCGAGAAACGTCACTTCGGACATCCAGAACTCACATTTGGAAAACTTTCCATAGAGTTGCTCTCGTCTCAACACGTCGAGAACCTAATGAAGGTGAAACTCGTGCTCCTCCCGGTCACAAGAATAAATCAAAATGTCATCAATGAAGACAACCATGAACCGATCCAAATAGTTGATGAAAACCCGATTCATTAACTCCATGAACACCGCAGGTGCATTAGTTAACCTAAACGGCATTACAACAAACTCATAATGACCATAGCGTGTTCGAAACGCCGTCCTCGCGATATCTGACTCTCGAATTCGCAACTGATGATATCCGGATCTTAAGTCGATCTTGGAAAATACTGAAGCTCCCTGAAGTTGATCCAAAAGATCATCAATACGGGGTAGGGGATACTTATTCTTGATCGTCACCCGGTTCAATTCCTGGTAATCAATACACAAGCGGAACGAACCATCCTTCTTCTTGACAAATAACACTGGTGCTCCCCACGGGGACGAACTCGGTCGAATATAACCCTTCACGATCAAATCCTCTAATTGATTTTTCAACTCCTGCATTTCGGTTGGGGCCATCCGGTACGGTGCCTTCGATATTGGGGACGTACCAGGCTCCAACTCAATCATGAATTCCACATCTCTCTGTGGAGGCAAACCAGGTAACTCGTCTGGAAAGACATCGGCATAATCTCTCACTACCGGAATATCCTCCAACATTACTGATGGTTTCTCGGTCTTGGTCATATAACACTAATAACCGACACACCCCTGATTGAGTAATCTCACTGCTTTCATCAAGTTAATGACTCTCCCAGAACAGTTGGGATTTCTTCCCTGAAATACACATTCGACCCCATCGTCTGAAATGATAGTGACCATACGCTTACGGACACTAATGACGGCATCGTGACAGTCCATCCAATCAATACCCAGAATGATGTCGTCTCTCGGTAAATCTACCACGATTAGGTCTGCTAACCAATCACGGCCATGAAGCTGAATCGGACAATCCTTAATCTCACAATTCCGAATAATTTTTCTACCATCAGGTAGACCAATGACATAAGGCTCACAACTAGTAGCACTACCTAGACGTAGTCTACTCAAACATGACTTGGAAATGAATGAATGTGATGCACCATTATCAAAAAGGGTATACACAGGTTGAGATAGAATATCGAGTGTACTTGAGATCATCCGGGCCTCTGGATCGCCGGTCTTCTTCATCTCATAAATTCGGGGCTTGCCGGCCCCTGAATGAGACGCTCTCGTTTGATAGCTTTTGGCTCCGCCTTTATTAGCTCCTGTCGTCTTCAACGACGCTGACTGAGTGTCCTGATTCTATACTGTTAAATGTCCTGGGGCCTGAGATGACGCCGGAGTAGGTTTAGAGTCCCTTCGGTAAAAACGGGCCCTATGCCCAGCAATCCCACAGTTATGGCACGTGATAGTCTGCCTCGGACACTTGGTACTGAAATGACCCTGTTCTTCACAGTTGAAACAGGTGATGGCCGAACTGGCCGCGCGTGACTGAGATTCCGCGGGTCTAGGCGCCATAGGAGGTCATTCAGAAAAGGTAGAGCCCGTACGAGGCTTCTTGAAAATGTCCTGACTGCCGTCAGACTGATTACGATTCTTAGTTTTCTTGCCAACAGATGAAGGTTGCTGCTTAGCAATCTCCTTAGCGGTAAGCTCATACGTAAGAGCTTTCTCGATGAATTTAGCCAGAGTGGTGAAATGATGATTAAGCAACTGTAGTCGCATACGAGGTTTCAACCTCTTGTTGAAATACTTGATTTTGTCCGCCTCAGAGTGAATGATAGATGAGGCGAAAGGAAGAAGTTCCTAAAATTTCTCGGCGATGGCGAGAACATCATCGTCCACTGAAAGGTCGGGAGTGAGTAATTCTGACAACTTGGCCTCCCTGAGTGGGGCCGGATAATACCTCTCCATCATGAGAGTCTTGAATTGATCCCAAGTACAAAATCCATCGGTGGGCTTCAACGATAACCACCAGGAATGTGCGCCCTTACCAAGATAGTAAGCCGCAACTGAAACTTTGTGTCCCTCAGGACAGTCTACCATAGCAAACAGTTTCTCGAAATGCTCAAGCCAATGAATGATATCCGCCAGTTCAGATGAACCCTCAAAAGTAGGTGGCCTTTGCTGAGAGATATCGCCAATGATACTGCTCACACCCCTCTCTTGCCTCTGAGGTGGCGGCGGAGGAGCCTGCTGATTTTGAGTAGTCGAATTATGCATCGTCTCCATCAATTGTGCCATCTGAGTCATTTGGGCCATCATGCCCTGCTTAAAAGCGAGTGGATCAACCCGAACACCTTCTGATTGAGCTGTGTCCCGGGTACGACTCCCTGATAGTGAATGATTACGTCCAGGTGAATGAGTGGCAGCGTCACTGCTCGATGAATTAGCATTATTCCTTGCATTAGCGCGTGTATTCACACGAGCTCTCGGGTTTCGGCCCGCACCACGGCCTCTTCCCCCGCGTCCTCTGCCAGCTCTTTCTATACTGAAGTGGAAAGTCATATGATAATTATATATCTCGCATGAACATCACATTATGATTATATTATGAAATGATGAAAATGAGAATACACGCTCAATCACAATGATTACATGAATGATCAACTGAGGTGACGTGATTATATGATGAAGTTCTTGAAAATATTATCTTACAAGTTAACAAGATTAATGATACGATCCTCAAGATCAACAACTGAACAGTGAAATGAACTGAGTGGTTAATGAGTTAACATGATCGACATGATTACAAATGAAAATGATAAATGAGGAAATCTTATTGTTCTCTGGTCTGAAGGCTCGGCTCTTGCACAGGTCACATGTGACGCGAAAGTCCAATGATACTAGTCTGATGAACGATGATTTCAAATGAGACATGACTCGGAAGGTAGTATTCAAAACCACGCTCCGATACCAACTCTGTAACACCCCAAACTAGGCGGATATTACAGTGCCGTGGACCCCCGACTGGGACCCACCAAGCGAATGAAAATTAATGAAATTAACAACATAAATGTAGTACTGAACCACTTCATATTGCCCAGTACTCCGATGAGGAGTCTAAGTATAATATACCCAGGAAGAATACTGAATACATGTATATTTTATGTGAAGATAAAATATACAACATTAAATGAAAATGAACATCCAAACGGAAATCCGCAGCGGAAATAAAGATGAAAAGACATGAATGACTGAAACGGACTGGGGCCCCCTACTAGTATCACTGGGACTTCTCGCCGTAAACGTTCTCTTCCCGTGCCTTAGCCTTGCCATGACCTGAAAACAATATTCCCCAACGGGGTCAGTTACACAGAATAACAATCCTCAAGAGTTGAATAGTCACAATCCCATTGAAAACATACACAATCAAACATGCTGTATGAATCAACTAACAGTACGACTCAAAGAATGGCGCCACACTACGCCCGGGATGGAAATGTGTCCGTGCACAATCCACCAACAAGTATCGATCGGATACACGTGTGGCCTTGTACCTAATCAGTCTCACGAAGTGATCGTCTCGTGTGCACAGTCCAATGTGAGGCCAACAACCAACACACGACTTTATATGTGCCCGACATGAAAATCCTACACATACCAACCGGCACGCCACTATGACCCGGAATGCCACGATATAACAAAAGTGACATCAAAAATCAATAATGACTCACCGAGATGAAATGATAGTGAAATGAATGATAGCTCAATGAAATGATTGGATCCGTCGTTCCTCGTGAATGAAGTGATTAATTGACAATTACAAGTCTCAATACGGTTAATACTTTATGAATGAAATATGATTATGAATGAACAACAATGAAAGGAATGAATATCCTTTTAACCGAGTAAGAATTAACTTACTCAACACCGGTGAACAATGTCCTTCCTCGAACAAACATCCTAAATGAAATGTCAGTCGCTCGAACAACCTTTAATAACACAAATACCAACAATCTGGTTCAACAAACGAATCAAACACGAGTATAACTAACTCAAAACGTCGATACGACTAAACCAAGTTCATTGGGGCACTATATCAAACACGTTGTAACCAATCTTCGATTGTTTACAATCAATCCTCAATTATACCAACATCAAATCCCCGAGAAGTGTTTCAAACCAACAAAATATCTTCAATATGATCAATAATCCAAAATGAATATCCAAATTCGTGATTACAACAACAATTATTAGAAATACCACAATTCCAACTCAATATTCAAAGTGTTCTCGAATAACCTTTCAATAATTCAATGAATATTCACATACCCGTAATCATACGTATCTCCCTTCATACAACATGATTATAACGTCCAAAACATCATACTTCCACACAAAATCGAAATCCAAGATGTTGAAGAATATTATCTTTGAAGATCCAAGCACTTCGATCCAATGAAAACGTGTTAAATCGACTATCCAAACTCCCCAAACGAATGAAGATGATGAAAACCGAACACTCTTATGATTGATGATGAAAAGTATCTCCCTCGAGCTCTCTCTCCCGGAACAAAATGAAGAAAAATGAGATAATGAGGAAAAAGTCCCGTCCACACCCTTATAAACTGCCAGAAGTTACGGCCATAACTCGGCCAACTTACGGCCGTAACATCCCAGGTCAACGGCCTTACGGCCATAACTCGGCTTCATCCAGAAACTGCCAACAGCCATACGGCCGTACCCGCACCTGACTTACGGGCGTAACTCGACCGATACGGCCGCATTCGGCCAAACTTACGGCCGTCGACCCCCTCGTCGGCCCGGGTACCACTGCACGCAGCGTCTGGCCGTGCCGGCCAAGCCTTACGGCCGTACCTGCCTCATCTTACGGCCGTATGCCGCAACCCTTACGGCCGTAAGTCCTTCTCATCCGACAAATCCTGAAATTACGAACACTCCTTACGGCCGTAGCCTGCCCATCTTACGGACGTATCTCCTCATCTTACGGCCGTATGCCGAAACCCTTACGGCCGTAAGACCCATTCGTCCGAAATGGCCTGAAACCAACGAGCGCCTTTACGGCCATATCCGACAATCCTTACGGACGTAACTCGCCTTCGTCCAAAATCACCTTGAGCCAACGAATGCATGTTACTGCCGTAATATACGACTAGTTACGGCCGTAACTCGTTGCTGGACAAGATGAAAATCCGAAAACTCTGATTTCTCGCTACGATTGATGAATGATTCGACATACCATACGTATGTGAAAGTGAACAAGTCCAAAGATGATACTTCCAGCTCAAGACTACCAATCACGATGATAATGATAATACTCCCGTCTCGACACTTAGACGGAGATGAAATGATGATCGGTAACTGATGCATGGTTACAGTTTGCCAACAATGAATGCAAATGAATGAATCATGAATGATGAGTGATTATTAATGAGTGAAAATTACTGAGTGACAATTACTGAATGATAATTACTGAATGATAATGAATGAATTACAACCGGGTATTACATGTAGAGACTCCGAGGTTCATAGCTTGTTAGCGCGATGCCAGGATAACTTATGGTTCTGGTTTGGTTGTGTGACGTACGTGTCATGGGTTACCTAAACCGGGTATGTTTGGAGGAGGCTCCGAGGTTCGTGGCTTGCTAGAACGATGCCATGGTAACTATGAACATATGTTATGGTTATGTGGCAGAGCTGTGGTTTCTGAGTTGTTTACGTGACTGTTGTTATGGTGATATGTGACACTGTGGTTTCCCACTAGGTTATTCACTAGGGTATGTTCGTGGAAGCATCCGAGGTTCGTGGCTTGCTAGCACGGGACACGAATAATCCTTGGGAGTAAGTTAGTGTGAATGATTGGGTCGTGGACCCCGAGTTTTGTGACCGGATTTGTATTTTGGAAAATAATCATTGGCTTGTGTCCCTAAGTGGTTTTTGCTAAGTTGAGGACTCTTCAATCCCAAATGTTTCAAAACTCCCGAGATCTTAAAATGTGTTGCAAGATGTATATTGGTTTCATTCCTACCTTTTATGGTTCGAACTATTTTACTCAAGTGAATTATCTCGGGAAGTTTACTATTACGTTAACTGGTTGGCTATTCTCGTTTATTATATTTTCGAAACATGTTGTGCATGGCTCGTATTCTCACTTTAGACTTGCACTAACAAAATAGTGGAATTTTGCTAACCCCCGAGTAATCGGGGGGTGGATGTCTGTATTGCGTCCAGGTCCATGCAGGTTCTTAGGGAGCAAAACACAGGACCGGTACGAAGGATGATGAGAGACAAGTGATACTGATCACTTGAAGGCCAGTTCTGGGTGCAGTTAGTCAGAGTTCATTGTATTCTCGTTTCCGCTGTCGTATTTTCTGTTGCATGAGTTTGTGAGTGTATTGACCCCTGTGCGGGTATGAGGTTTGAACGAGAGATGTGAAGTTTTAAGTTGTATGTTTGTGGTGAAGACCAAACCTGTCAAATAGTTCGTTATTCGGCCATGTCTTATGTAATGTGATGTCTTGTTTCAGTATTTAGCCTGGTAGATCTTCACGGAGAGGGTCTACGGCGCTGTAATATTCCCGAGGGGATTGGGGGTGTTACAATTTTCTACTCAACCTGGATTGTGTAATCTCTTCTTGTAACAACTCTGTGTTATAGGTCCCATATTTATATAAAATAATCCCTAGCGTCGAGGCTCTAGTATTTGCTTAGTTATCCTCTAACTTATTAGATAATACATTATCTATAATATTATATTATATTGTTTATTATTTAATCTTCTAGTGAATATAATATATATTATTATATTTATATTCCAAGTTGATTTATTTAAATAATGTAACATATAATATCCGATATTATATGTTACTCATTATTTAACTTTTTTTATAAATATAATATCCCATATTATATCTATCAGTTATTCTTGCTTGTCTTTAAGTATCGTATGTGTGACCCAAAAGGCTTATATTATGATGACAATTATTTAATACCTTATGAAATAATAAATCATAAGCGGTCTCTAGCAAGACATTATGTGTACCCAAATAATATAAGTTTACGGTCCATTAAACCATTAAACTTGTCAAATTCATTTGTCATGTGGTATCAAGTTTAAACTAAGTCATGTAAGCAGTCATACTTATTTATGTTCAAATATTTTCTCTATCTTAAGTAGACTGATTGGACCAAATGACTCTTCATTTTAGCATGGCCATGCATTTCTTGCAGTCCTGCTTATCGAGGAGCCAAAAGATATATGCCTCCCAAAAAGAGGGATAAATGCTCATTTTGATTATTCAATACCCTCTACATGACTCTCATTAGTCCTGATCGCTAACCTTTATGATCACCCTGTTTCATATGATGTTGGATTACATCAAGGCATAATAGTTATCATGTTTGGACTCTATGATCATTTCAAGTTCAAGGATTATTGACATACTGTTATATTGAGATGCACTTATGATATTTTCATGCAGTGATCTCAATGCAGATTTATCCAGTATTGCGTTCTCCAACCAATATCCATAAGTTTGATATGTATCGTATGCATAATCATCCAATAATTAACAATCAAACATATGTAAGTATATTAATCATTTGAGTCTCTACTCTACGTGATTGGACCAGGGATATTTGAGTAATCTTATTACTCTTTGTAACACCCCCGAGATATTCAGGGTATGTCACAGCGCCGTGAATCCCATATGGAACTCACAAGGCTAAGTTCATATAAAATACACAACAAAGAACATCAAAAACCACCAATCATTTATTAACCGATGAAATTCTAACGAAAATATTCTAATCCACAATAAACAACAAGTTCAACATAACTTACAAAAGAAAACAACCCCTACAGTACTCTAGTACCAACTAACAATTTGTGACCAAACGAAAAATCTCAACAACCAGACTCAAAGAAAGACCACAATGACTCGTCATAGTATCATGCCTGGCCGTTTTCGTCGTACTGCCCCAGTACTCGTCCAGTCGCATTCTTCGTACCCGAAATACATGAAATGTATTTCCCAAAATGGGATTAGCCGTGGAATAGTTAGTACAAGTAATACAAATGAGCTCTTACATCTTACAATTTCAAAGTACATGCATCAATAGTTTTCAAAACCAGTTAAGATAATGATTTCCGGAAATGCAATCTCTATAAATGTACCACAGTACATAATTCCTCCCGATTAACCGTAGATCCCTCCGAGGCCCCGTTAGACCCTCCCGGAGTGGTTAACCCCATTGTTCGTGAATCCAACCAAACGTGGATCCTCCGAGACCTCGTCGGACCCTCACGGAGTGAACATATACACTCTAATACTCACATACATCACTTTGCACATTTAAGAATGTAAGTTCGAAAGAATTACTTGCCTTTGAGACATGTTGGAATGTTTTGAGATGGTAAACAACCACTGTTGAAGGAACTCGGAGATTTCAAACCTAGAAGATTCGTAAAACGACTATCAACAACAACATATCTGGAATTGAAATTGAAATACGCCCGAAAAACCCTGCCCACACAGAAATTTATACAATTCACTACGAGGAGGATCGCAACCAAACCCTCTTGATTTTGCAAACGTACAGAAATTTACCATGAATTCGTACGGAACATATGAATACGGTGGGAATTAATTACATTCATCGAAAATTAAAGATCAATTCGGAGCTAATCGGACAAAATCACAAAACCCCCCCAAAATCCCGAAATTTAGGGTTCTGGGAAGGATTACCTCGATTTGATGGAGAAAGAAGGTTGAATGTTGATTAAATCACATTAGGAACTCGGTGATGATGTTGGATGATGATATCTGACCAACCCTCACCAAAAGAATCGCCTAGATCATCGTTCGGAGGAGAAGAAGATAAGAATGAAAGAAACCCGTACAGAAGATGCTGAACCACGTATATAAATCTATCCGTGTTAATGTACGTAAGTCAGGGAGCTTAACGTACATTAAGCACCTAACGTACGCTATGCAGTACCTGTTACGTACGCAATGGCCTGGCAGAAGTATCTGCCCGATCTTCTGTAGGCCATAATGTACGCTACAGAAGCACTTACGTACTTAAGCAAGATGAGGCTAACGTACATTATGTATCACTGATAACGTATGTAAGTCTCAAAAAGTCCAGAACTGCTGAGAGATGAATATTCTAGAAAAGAATATCGCCAAGTCGAGACATGATGATCGACGAAGTCGGAGAACACGCTAATGAAGGGTTCAAGACGACGAACTTAAGTGCTGAAATAAAATACGAATCTGACTACCCAAAGGTTCGGCAAACAATATTGAAAATAATTACCCTAAACTTTAAGAAAATTACAAAACGGTCCAAAACAAACATGATACAAGGTCGAACAGCCAAAACCAAAATTCACAACACATCTTCCAATGTTGAACGAACTTATAGGAAACATAAAACAACAATTTCGAACCATGATTATTCCAGGAGAACCAAAAAGCAGTAAGGTTGCTAGTAAACACAAAATGGAGTACAACAACTCCGAAACACAGGTTCTGCCACATCTGAACCTGATGAGGCACCAAACCTAAAGCACAATATTGTCATCATCGAGGAAGTAGGATCCTCACCTACTCGTCTTGCACATCCAAACTCCATGCATTGAAGCTCGTATTGCCTTGATGCAAGCCCTAGGCTCTCAAACAGTCTCCTCGTGATCCTATCAAAGCCCCGTACTATATATGGATGAGAGGCACCATCTTTGATGAATTTACTGATCCGGGAAGTCTCTGCAAGATGTCACTGAGGCATTCATCCTTTTGCCAACTGCCATTCACAAGGCCCTTCCCAAATTCCAAGAACACCAGGCGTGGGTCTTGAAAAAGGAGCAATAAATGATAGGTGTCGTTGAAGTTAAAACCATTGTCGCCCTCGAGTACACAAGGGACGAACTTAGGGGCCATGATGAAAGATGAATTTCTCAGTACAACAGTCTCAAGTCTTGTTTCTTGGTGAAGTATATACAAGATAGGCAGACTTAGTCAATGGGTGTTATCTAGGAAATCCATGACAAGATCACAGAGCTTGATAGTGCCAAAAAGGGGGAAGAGGCCCGGGAGGCTGGTAGGAGATGGAGGCAGGAGAAAGAGAGAGATGGAGGCAATATTTGAGGACACTGTCGCTCAAGCCATCAGAAGACTGGCCGGACCAGGTCCAGGTCAAGGAGCAAAGGGCTATAGGCTAGTTGGTTCTCGACCTGAGCTTCAGGACCCTAAATACCCTTGGAAGAATACAGTAAAAACACCGACTGAGATCCTCTTGCCTACTGACAAGCAGCCAACATCAGACGAACTTAAAGCTTGGAAAAATAATGAGCTGATGCGGTACTTCTCCGTACTAATCAGGGAATCACCAATCCTAAATCACTGCAAGATGTTGGATGCTGCAGCACATGAGTTCTCATAGTTACTCGCTGAAGGAAATCTATTGATGCAAATTATGATGAAAGACAGATATATGAAGGGCGATCGACCTATTCACCTGGAAGAGTGGATTCCCGGTTAGGATGTGACTACTGAAGGAAAAAGTTTTTACCGGGACCGAGGTAAAGACCTTCTAGTCTACTGGCGGAAAGGGACCGTGTATGATCCCATCAGAAGATCAACCAGACTGCAATATTATTGTAGATAAAACTTTCAGGCTGTACTTTCTTCTTTTCCGTGATGTGATTTAATTTCAGAACAAGCACTGTAATCTCTTTTGTTATCAATAAAGACATGCCCATCCATTCGTAATGACCGAAAATCGGTCGAGCATAATTGTGATGGATTCTTCTTCTTTCATTTGGAATAGCTCGTAATCGTGAAGAAGCATGTTGATCTTCGTCTCCTTGACTTGAGACGTTACTTCATGTGTAACTTCAAGCATTTTCCATATTTCTTTTGCACTATCACACGAAGATATCCGGTTGTGTTCTTCCGGATTTAAGTCACAATCTAATAATTGCATAGCTTTGCAATTATAGTGATCATTTTTCCAATCGGAATCATCGTACTCTTCAAAACTTTTAAGCGTACCGTCGGATTTGATTGGAATTTTCGGACCAAGACATATCACTTTCCAAAGCTCGATGTCATAGGCTCGGATGAATATTGACATCTTCTTCTTCTATGTCATGAAGTTCGATCCATCGAAGAATGGAGGTCGGTTTAGCACAAGACCTTCGACCGGGGAAAATTGCAACACCATTTGGATCGACTCATTGGATGTTAAGCCGCTTATAGGAGGTACCACTCCGATACCAATTATTGGAGCAATATTGGTCAAGATCGCGTTTAGAGATAGAGTTGTAAAACTCTTTCGCGTTGGAAGCGATTTAAATAAAAGTGCGGAAATTAAATCGACACAGGATTTATAGAGGTTTGGCCAAACGTGCCTACGTCCTCTCTCAGTATCTTTTTCAATAGGCTAAAGATAAATCTCTGCACCTCTCTTCTATCGGTCGAGGGATAACCGTTACAAACTCGTCTTCTATCGCTCGAGTAAACCGTTTAATCACTTGTCTTTATGTCGGTCCAAGTTAAACCATTTTCCTTTTCTATTGGACAAGGAATCAACCAATCTAGATTTCTATGGGTATTAGATAAACCTCACGTAGATATTGATTACGATTCTAACAATGCCAGATCCTTGATCCTAATAACACCGAATCCAATCATATCCTTTGTTTTTCTTCTCTTGTATGATTCCGTGTATAACACTCAATCACGTATCAATATAAGCTCAATTACAACAGCTAGAATGAATATAATGATATCTCAAGTATTAATGATTTGCTCAAGGTTGTTGTGTGGTTTGATACCAAGTGGTTTGGTATTTATAGCCATTTTCATCCAACTAGCCGTTAGTCACTTTTGACTTGCTAGCGTGCGCTAGCCTTTCTTTATAGCGTGCGTTATGGCTCATTACATACGTTATACATTTCATGTAGCGTACATTATCGACTTCCAGTATCAGTCCAGTAGCTTTCGTTTCTTTCATTACGTATGTTATCTCTTCATATTACGTACGTCGTATATAGTTGTTGCCTGCATTTGTCAAAGTATCCGTTACGCTTGACTTTGACCCTGACTTTTCCCAACGTTCATCTGATTTGAAATCTCATTACATACGTTAACCTGTATATGTTACGTACGTTAAATTGCTTCGATAGCGTGCGCTATACAATGCGTATAGCGTGCGTTAAGCTTGTCATCTGCAGTCAACTTTCCTACTCGTCTGATCAGGTAGCGTACGTTATGCTTGCAAATTCCAGCTATTTGAGTCTTCGATTCCTTCGTTGATTTTTTTCGCTTCTTTGTTGTTTTGCTTTGTTTAACAACTAATCATCAAAACTCGATTAATGAATATTTGGAATAAAATATTCCAACAATCTCCCCCTTTTTGATGATTACAAGACAACATCTTGAATGGATAAAACCTGCAAAAAAAAAATTGTACAGATCAAAGTTTTCGACTTTGTCCGTTTTGTTAGTTTCGTCTCCCAGCTTTTCTTTCTTTCCTTTTCGACTTCTTCTCTTTATTTTTCAACTCTTCGTTTAATTTTTTTCTCCCCCTTTTTGATTCGTACAATACTCTCCACCTTTTTATTTTATTTTCTCATCATTCTTCCATAACACTTTTTATCCCATTCAACTCTTTTCTCCCCGTTTTTGTTATCAGCAGAAATTGTAAATCAAAGAATACCAATTTATGATAAAATATGATATGATAAAATGTGCATAAAAAAGGGTAAAACTCTCCCTGACAAAAATCTTCCCTTTTAAAAATATAAACTCTCCCTGAGTAAAATATTTATTGATAAAAATTAATGTTTGGGGATCCAACCGATAGGTGGTTTTTCTTTCGAGACATAGACGATATTCGGAATAAAAGTTCCTTTTGGAATCTAAATCTTTTTGGTTTTTATCGTCCGTTGTGGGCTTTTACAATTCGAAATATGATGCCCAATTTTTAAGCGTTTTTCACATCGGGTTATTTTAAAATTTAAGGATTCGTTTTAGTATTCGGTTTGAATCCTAACCCTTGTTTATTCGAAGTATATTTTTGAACACAAAGCATTTGTTCAAATTTTTTGTTTCCACATGAAAATTTCTTCGTTAAAACCTTTAGTTCGTCTTGAACTTTCAAAAGATCATTCTTTAAATTATTTTTATTTTCAAGGCATTGAGAATGATCGGTCTTGATAAATTTCCCTTTTTCAAGAATTTTGGAAATTTCAATTTTCAATTGTTTATTTTTAGATTGAAGGGATTTAATTTCGGATAAGCATTTTGAAAGTCGGAATGCAATAATTCGAATGTTTCAAATAATTCATCGTGAGAGGATGTACTTACTTGACTTTCGACGTCGCTTTCGTCGAATGAACTTCGGGCCATAAGTGTGAGGTTATTTTGATTGATAAAATCTTCGTCCTCGTCTTCGTCACTCTACGTCGCAATTAAAACTTCCTTTTGGGATTTGCTCGGAAATTCTTCGCGAAGTGGCCTGGCTTATCACAAACTCGACAGTTGTTGTCGAATTTCTTCATTCTGCCCGAGATGTCTTTCTTTCTCCGGTTTAATAAGTTTTGGAACTTATTAATATTCTTGGCATAATATGCCGATTCTTCGGCACTTTCGTCCACCGGGATTTCTTTTTTATTTCTCGACATCTTAGCCTTCATGGCTATCGTTCTTTCCTCCGGCTTTGTCTTGGCATTCCGAGATTTTAGAACAATCTCGTAGTTTATAAGTGAACCAACGAGAGCACTAAAATCAAGATTGTTTAAATCTTTTGATTCCATTATTGCCGTCACCGTGCCGTCCCATTCTCGAGGTAGTGATTGTAGGATCTTCTTAACTTTCTCACTACTCGAAAGGGGTTTATCATAACATGCCAATCCATTCGTAATGACCGAAAATCGGTCGAGCATAATTGTGATGGATTCTTCTTCTTTCATTTGGAATAGCTCGTAATCGTGAAGAAGCATGTTGATCTTCGTCTCCTTGACTTGAGACGTTACTTCATGTGTGACTTCAAGCATTTTCCATATTTCTTTTGCACTATCGCATGAGGATATCTGGTTGTATTCTTCCGAATTTAAGGCACAATATGATAATTGCGTAGCTTTGCAATTATAGTGATCATTTTTCAAATTGGAATCATCGTACTCTTCAAAACTTTTAAGTGTACCATCGATTTGATTTGAATTTTCGGACCAAGACATATCACTTTCCAAATCTCGATGTCACAGTGCTCGGATGAATATTGACATCTTTTATTCCATGCCATGAAGTTCGATCCATCAAGAATGGAGGTCGGTTTTGCGCAAGACCTTCGACCGGGGAAAATTGGAACGCCTTTTGGATCGACTCCTCGGATGTTAAGCCTCTTATAGGAGGTACCGCCACGATACCAATTGTTGGAGCAATATTGGTCGGTATCACCGCTTGGAGATAGAGTTGTAAAACTCTTTCGCTATGCGGAAGTGATTTAAATAAAAGTGCGGAAATTAAATCGACACGTAATTTATAGAGGTTCACCAAACGTGCCTACGCCCTCTCTCAAGATCTTTTTCTATAGGCTAAAGATAAACCTCTGCACCTCTCTTCTATCGGTCAAGGGATAACCGCTACAAACTCGCCTTTTATCGCTCCGAGTAAACCGCTTAATCACTTGTCTTTATGTCGGTCCAAATTAAACCGCTTTCCTTTTCTATCGACAAGGAATCAACCAATCTAGCTTTCTATGGGTACTAGATAAACCTCACGTAGATATTGATTGCGATTCTAACAATGCCGGATCCTTGATCCTAATAACACCAAATCCAATCGTATCCTTTCTTTTTCCTCTCTTGTATGATTTCGTGTATAACACTCAATCACGTATCAATATAAGCTCAAGTACAACAACTAGAATGAATACAATGATATCTCAAGTATGAATGATTTGCTCAAGGTTGTTGTGTGGTATGATACCAAGTAGTTTGGTATTTATAGCCATTTTCATCCAACTAGCCGTCAGTCACTTTTGACTTGCTAGCGTGTGCTAGCCTTTCTTCATAGCGTGCGTTGTGGCTCATTACGTACGTTATACATTTCATGTAGCGTACATTATCAACTTCCAGTATTAGTCTAGTAGCTTTCGTTTCTTTCATTACATACGTTATCTCTTCATATTATGTACGTTATCTTGCTACTGTAGTGTACATTAACTACATGACGCAGCGTGCGTTAATCGTATATAGCCGCTGCCTGCATTTGTCAAAGTATCCGTTGCGCTTGACTTTGACCCTAATTTTTCCCAACGTTCATCTGATTTGAAATCTCATTACATACGTCAACCTGTATGTGTTACGTACATTAAATTGCGTCGATAGCGTGCGCTATACAATGCGTATAGCATGCGTTAAGCTTGTCATCTGCAGTCAACTTTCCTACTCGTCTGATCAGGTAGCGTACGTTATGCATGTCTCATAGCGTACGTTATCCTTGCAAATTCCAGCTATTTGAGTCTTCGATTCCTTCATTGATTTGTTTCGCTTTTTTGTTGTTTTGCTTTGTTTAACAACTAATCATCAAAACTCGATTAATGAATATTTGGGATAAAATACTCCAACAATCTCCCCATTTTTGATGATTACAAAACAACATCTTGAATAGATAAAACCTGAAAAATAAAAATAAAAATTTGTATAGATCAAAGTTTTCGACTTTGTCCGTTTTGTTAGTTTCGTCTCCCAGCTTTTCTTTCTTTCTTTTTCGACTTTTTCTTTTTATTTTTCAACTTCTTCGTTTAATTTTTTTCTCCCCCTTTTTGATTCGTACAATACTCTCCACCTTTTTATTTGTATTTTTCTCACCATTAAGAATGACTCTTTTTATCCCATTCAACTCTTTTCTCCCCTTTTTGTTATCAAAAAAATATAAATCAAAGAATACTAATTTATGATAAAATATGATATGATAAAATGTGCCTAAAAATGTGCATAAAAAAGGGTAAAACTCCCCTGGCAAAAATCCCCCCTTTAAAAATATAAACTCCCCCTGAGTAAAATATTTATTGATGAACAGTAAAATACTTGGTTCCCAAATACCGGAAAGCCATTTTAAAATACATACACAACGAACATAGACAGAGTTAAAAATACATTTGCAAATAAATATAACGAATAAGAAAATTCTCGGTTCCCAAATACATGTCATAGCCGCACCACCCGGGAAGCTCATCCCTTCACGACCGCTACTAGCTCGATCTCCGAGTACCTAAAATAAAACCCACGATGTGGTCAGCCACAATACTCAATAATGATAACAATCACATCACCATAAATAATTACATACCAATGTAATAACATAGTAAGAATACTACCAACGTAATCTTACCGTCATAACCTCACCAACCCATAGCAATCCATATCAAATCAATCCTTACCATAATCCACATTTCTCATTCTCAAATGACGAAATGAACTCAACTACAACCATCTGTATTGTATTCAAACAATACCAAGAATTCTCAAAACATCATCATAAC
Organism: Orobanche coerulescens; assembly: GCA_033398695.1. Taxonomy (NCBI): domain Eukaryota; kingdom Viridiplantae; phylum Streptophyta; class Magnoliopsida; order Lamiales; family Orobanchaceae; genus Orobanche; species Orobanche coerulescens. The sequence goes on along the minus strand of CM065807.1, from coordinate 114,265,972 downwards.
TCATAAATGTGGAATAATCCATCCGTGCCAAATCCTATCCGTCGGATCTCACAATCAAATACCAATCCTGATAAGAACCAAATATACACAATACATCAATACACCAATGACAGCACAATCCTGAAACATCGACACAATGTCATACGATCAATAACCATGATCAACCAAAATACCAAACGAGAATATCATCAACATGATAAACTCCAATACGACCAATCAAAGGTCAAAACACGACCGAGAATATCATCAACATGATAAACTCTAATACTACCAATGAAGGATCAACAACGACTGAGAATACTATCAACATCATAACCTCCAACATGATCAACAAAGGATCAACAACGACCGAGAATACCATCAACATGATAAACTCCAACACGATCAACAAAAGATCAACAACGACCGAGAATACCATCAACATGGTAAACTCCAAACAAGATCAAATATAATGGATCTCAAAGAAATAACCCCGACTGTCGAACATACCCCTCGGGCATTTAACAATGGGCCGCAAACTGTCGAACATACCCAATCATACATGGAGTATGAATGACCAATCAATAAGGCTCAAGATGGACGTCACAGTACGCCCGATTTAGAAATGTGTCCGTGCACAAGCCACCCCGGATATCAATCAAATACATATATGGTCTTGTACCTAATCAGTCTCACGAACTACGTCTCATGTGCACAGCTCAATGTGAGGTCATGAACCCATCACATGACTATACGCGCCCGCCCTAAAAAACCTACACATAACCAATCGGCACACAGATATGACTCCAGATATGTCACGATGCAACATGACAATGAAACTCAAAGAATCACATATCCAATAAGGATCAAAAGACTTACCAAAGTGAACAACGACAAACTGACAATGAAAAGTCGACACGACCAATCAATATCCAAAACAACAATCCTGGGATCATCATCCCCAATCAATGATCAACACGATCAACAGTCTCAATACAAATAGTCCTGGGATCAACATCCCTCAACGAAACAATAAATATGAGTCCCATTATTCGAAACATCAAGATACAACATATATAACAATTTACCAAAATAATTATCCTCATAACTAAACAATACTTACATTACCTCAAAGACGGAGACAATGTCTTTTTCCACGAACAAACATCCTTGAACGAATACACCATTATTCGAATAATCTCGAATGAGGTACAGTCCATTAATATCAATAAACCATCATCTCGACATCAATGTCAGTACGGTAAACTATCCTCGATATCCGACATTCCATATCACAAACCAATGATATCCCACATCTTCATCTTCATCAAACACAATTGAATCACATACATTATGATTAATCCAAACCAGAGCACAATATACAAATCATCATCTCGACAATTTACATTTATAATATCATTGCTATATGAATTATAAATGAAATGGAACCGAAACCATTCATTAAATATTATGAATTGAACAAGTATAACTTGCCTCGATAACGATACGACAAAGCTGTTACCAATTCCATTGCCTTCGTCTACGAGCTCCTCAGACCCGACCAAAAGCAATCTACGAACTCTTCAGCCTCAACCGCAACACAACGGTCATAATCAATGATCAATTATCACAACCTATTGCAATAATCGATTAACAACAAGTTCGAAAACAATCAACAACCGATATACCCAACCAACAAACTCAACGGTTCAACAATACCTCAATCATATACAAAACCGAACAATACAACTCAAACGATTACGAACTCATATCCACAATACAAGCCGAAATCCGATAATCATATCAACAATCAATTCAAATCAATAACAAGAGTCTAAATATCATCGATTCCAAATTTAATCTTAAATACGAATTAGCAAGGTTCCTCCTTGTAAATTCATAGTTAAAACCAATTACCGATGATCATCATCAATCTGAACCATCAAATTAGTTCAACATTATATATATATTCATATTCCAAGGGTGTCAAATAATTCAATCGTTGAATTGAACACTTTCTCAGTACATAAGAACTTCCAAACTCAAAGATGAATAGTAATCTCATCAAACTCGTAATCATATTCGTGTTCCTATATGAATATTATACCAAAACACATACTTAGTTCTAGATATGAATATTCCATGTTCATATCCAAAAACACCAATACCTATTATACATATTCATCATATAATGACATATAATTCAATTCTCAAGAACATGAATTAATCCATAATCATATCCAATTAACATCACTTTGTTCAGAATCACCAAGACAACATAATCCAATATGTTATCTAACTTCCAAACTATCATCTTCTTCAACAAATACTTCACATAACATCAAGAATCACAACAATACTACCATATCCATCATCATACGAAGCAAACAATGATAACAATACCAAGAATCTGAAATCAAGGTGTAGAGTTCATCAACATACCTCAAGAACATGAATAACAAAATCAAACACCTCAAGAATCAATAATATCTTCATATCTCAAGCTCCAATCCATGCCATCAGGCTCATAATCAAGTTAGAAGAGTCAAACTCGACCTCGAAGGGTTGAAGGACGAAGAAATGAAGTGAAGTTGTGAAAATATCGAAGTGATGGACATCTCACATATATATATACTTCCAGTCATTACGTACGTTAGACAACACACTTAGCGTACGTAACATCCTTTACGTACGTTACCCCTCCTTGATAGCATACGTAATACTGATCCAGAGATCACTGCCTCATTTCCATTCCATTATTACGTACGTAAGGCCCATGCCATAGCGTATGTAATACAGGGGTTGACTTGCAATAGTAACTCAGTCACGTATGCAACACACCATTAGCGTACGTAGTACGTAACAATAACGTACATTATCCTCAATCCAGAAGCTACGGCTCTTATCAACTGATACCATTACGTACGTAACATAACCCACATAACGTACGTAAGCATCTTTCTCCTTTAACGTACGTAACACTGGCATCATAGCGTACGTTAAATCATTTGTTGACTCACCTGTCCTCATCTGCGCCGAAAGTTGCCGACACCAGGACCACTCGTCGATCATATCTCAGACTGTCCGATTCACTCATAACGTACGTAACACATGCTACGTAACGGACGTTATGCTTACTAACTTAACGTACGTAAGCTCCTCGCTAACGCATATAATGGCTTCGCACTTAGCCAAATATAATCGCTCCCGCCTGTCGTCTCAACATACAGAATATATATACACGACATACTGAATACATATACTCGTCCCAATAACATTCTCATATGATACACCTGATACACGATATCCTCAAATATAATTATCGACCAATTACGTCAATTATACAAATACAACTGTCTCAGTTCTCAAATCATTTTATCCTTACTGTATAGACACCATGCTATCCAACATATCTCATATAAAATAACGCGAAAAATTTATACTGAACATCCGGATATTACATACTACCCCCCTTAAAATAAGTTTCGTCCTCAAAACTTGCCATCCTGTCACAACCAACAGATCAACCAAAATTTCCAAACTCATCACAAAAGCAATCAATTATTTCACCATTTGACACTTTAAATCCCGTTGGTGGTTGCAACACATTTCTGGAATTCCCGTAGCTAAGATTCTCATGATTTATATTGGAGGGACTGTAGACACCCGGAGGCGGATTATTCCAATTATGATAGAAATTATGATTATTGATGTAATGAGCCTCTTCCAAAGGGTCGGGTGGTGGTGCACTTCCTTTAGGAGTTATTTTTTCATTTGCACTCTTTGTCAGAACTCCCAAATGGTTGGTCAAAATCGACATTTGTGCAGTTAAAGCCTTTATAGGATCCGAGTTTGAAACTTCAGCCACTCTACGAACATTAGTCCTCTCGGTAGGCCATTGATAGCTATTCATGGCCATCTCCTCGATCAACTCATATGCTTCCTCTGCATTTTTGGCTAGTAGTGCTCCTCCGATCAATGAATCAACAAGATTTCTCGTTTCTCCGGCCAACCCATTGTAAAAGAAACACATTTGTTGGTCTTCCGGAAAACCATGATGAGGACATCGTCTTAACAAATCCCTGAAGGGTTCCCACGCCTCATATAACATTTATGAATCCATTTGTCGGAACTACATGATTTCCTTCAATCTCATAGTCTTGTTGGGCGGGAAGAATTTGAATAGAAACTTCTCACCCAACTCGTCCCATGTACTTATGTTTCCCGAATCAAGGGTTCCAAGCTAACTACGAGCCTTCTCTCTCAAGGAGAACGTAAATAGCTTCAATCTTATTGCATCGTTTGGCACCCCATTCACTTTGATGGTATCACATATTTGAATAAAGTTGAATAAATGGGGGCGTGCGGGTCCCCTGTGGCAAATTCCCCAAATTGGTTTTGTTGAACCATCGATATTAATGAAGGCTTCAATTCATAATTGAGGGCGTTGATAGGAATATGAGAAATTGCCCCATAATTTTGATCAAGCTTCGGACGAAATGCATCCCGAATGGATTGAATTCGAACTACGGGCTGCTCAGCCCGTACGCCTCTGTTGTTTGGATTGTAGGCTGTTGTATTATCATTGTCCGTGTTGGCAATCGCATCTCCCGCTCTTTTCATTTCACAAATAGATCCATTCGTAATTATCGTGCAGCAACACTTGTTCTTTGAGCAAATGCCTCTACTTCGGGAATAAAGTTTTCCAAAGGTTCTCGATATGAGTAGGTGTTCATGTACATCCTGCAAAACGACCAAAAACAATACGTAAGTAACAAAATAAAACAATAATTTGTCTAAAGTAATACCGGAAACACTTATCGTAATATCAATACTAATAAAAATAAATTAGTCCCTAGCAACGGCGCCAAAAAACTTGTTCGCTATATTTTTAAACAATCCACAAGCGTACGGAGTAAATGTAGGAAGCGGTGAGCAAGGTCTCCACATAGACTAATTATTCCTATTGTATTGATTACTATATTATAGTGATCCCAATTTTATCTAGACGATCGTTGAGGTGGATGAATGGTTAACTAAACGAAATAAAATAATGAAAATTAATTTAAACAAGTGTAATATTTAAATCAAGGAGAGTTTTAAGAGTTTTGAAAGATAGATTCCAAGGCTAGGTTTTCGTTGATTACTAAATTTAGTCGAGATTGATTTCAAAGAATTCTATGTGCGTTTCTAAAATGATAACCACAACAATATTTTAAAGTCCCTCTCGAGATGCAATAAAACGTAGATTAAACAATCTATAAGTCTCCGTATATTATAAATTATCTAACTCCAAATGTTCATAAGATTAAATATCATCATAGTTTATCACCGATTTCTCAATCACGTAATTAACTATGTCAAATACTTGAAAACCTATTAATGCCCTCTTCTCTCGAATTATGAGCAATTAAGTTAAACATGTAAAAACATTGATCAAGTGTTCTAACATGAATCAAAACCAAGTATTTGATAAAGAAATCACACTAGAGATATATAATCATCAATCCTTCAAAACCATAGTGAATCAACGTACTCCCATGCCCTAAACTAATAAGTTTATCCGGACATGGTAATGAAAGAAAGATCAATAATCATCATGTTCATTATGTTCAAGCTAAATAAATAACAAAAATGAGTAAAATATAGGAAGAAGATAAAACTCGGATGGTGTCTCGAGTGGTCTCTATTCAATCCTTCAAGTGTTCTTGATGTGTTCTTCCTTGTGCTTTCTTCAAAGTCTCCTCCTTTTGGTAAGTTTTTCTCTCAATCTTGTGTTTTTCAATCCTCACCAACTATCCAAGTCCGACCGTCCATTCAAGTCCATTCAAGAGCCCTTTTTATCAAGCCAAAAACCCATTTTCTTGTTCAAACCGTGTAAAAACGTCAATCAAGAGACTTTGCACCGAAAAGTGACACGGCCCGTGTCAAATGACACGGCCCGTGTCGAAGTGCTCTAGATTTCAAAAAAACTTTCTCGATGTGCAACCCGATCGAGTCTTTGGACACGGCCGAGTCATACGACACGGCCGAGTCATACGATACGGCCGAGACATATGACATGGCCGAGTCCATGTGATCTGCTCGACAACGTTTTTTAGTCTTTTTTAGCTCGATCTTTCATTCATGCATCACTCGATATGTATCGGGGGTTGGGACTTCATTCATGCTTGATAATGACCTTAAAAACACCTGTAAAAGTAACCAAACATACCCAAGTGTGATCGAGTCCAACAGACACAATTTAAGCACAAATAACACAATTCCAGACATTTTAGGATCTTAAAATCCGGAAAAAACCTTATAGAAATATGTGTAAAATGAGTGCTAACACCGAAAATAAAATCTCGAATATTACAGTTCTGGGCTCAAATGCTCCGACCCGTACTACATGAGTAATAAGGGGGTCGGAGGTGGCAGCTGATAGATCACCCCCGGGGACCGATTCTTCATGCGGCGGCGGGTTTGACGGTGGCGGAGATGGCGGAGATGTTGGTTCGTCAATCAAGCCACGGGCCACCGGCGATTTCTGCGACCGCTTCGCCCGTTTTGAGGGCTGACCCAACGAACGCCGTCTCGCCTTTTTGTTAAGCAGTTCGCCTGATGTCGCCCCGACTTCTTTTCATTTTTTGGCGGTGCGATGGATTACCGGGGGCTGCGCCAGCTCGGTGAGGTCATAATACGTCGGCCAATTTGGGTCAGTTCGCCAGCCCATGTTCCGGGTGCATCGACGGCGTGCCGTTTTGGACATCCTGGTGGCAATGTGGGTGGCGCTCGGGCTGCAGAGAGAGAATGAAGATTAGGGTTTCGAACGGGCAGTAAAGGGAGAGGGGGAGGGAGTTAAAAATTGTAGGGGTGATGGAAATAAAATTAAAGAGAATTAGAATAATAAAAAGAGTAGTAGTAGCAAAATAAAAAAAAAATCAAGTAAATAAGCCTCAAAATATGGAATGCACGACTAAATAAATATTGAATAAGAAAACTAATAAATTAAAGATTTATTCAAACAAGTTGGACTCTCAAAATAAATGCAGAAATAATAAAAATTAGGTTGCCTCCCAACAAGCGCCTTTTTTTACGTCGTTGGCTCGACGAACTCCCTGTTTAAATTGGATATGGGTCCTCAAGTTTGCATTCCTCCATATTAGCCGTTGTGAATCCATCGCGATAAGGTTTAAGGAGGTGACCATTAACCTTGAAAGTTTTTCTTGTCTTTAGACTCTGAACTTCAAGCGCTCCATGAGGAAAAATATTGATAATTATGAATGGACTAATCCATCGGGATCGCAATTTGCCCGAAAATAACTTGAGTCGAGAGTGATAGAGTAACACTTTTTCGCCCACGACGAAGTTCTTCCTTGTTATTCTTAAATCATGGAATGCCTTTGTCTTTTCTTTATAAATTGCCGCATTTCGAAGGCATCATTTTGTATCTCCTCCAATTCTTTCAATTGCAATTTTCGGTGGGTGCCCGATTCGTCAAAATTCATATTGCATTTCTTGATTGCCCAAAAAGCATGATGTTCGAGTTCTACGGGGATATGGCAGGGATTATCATAAACCAAGCGATACGGGGACATGCCAATCGGTGTCTTATAGGCCGTCCTACACGCGCAGAGTGCGTCGTCGAGCCTTAAACTCCAATCCTTCCGATTCGGCTTTACTGTCTTCTCCAAGATCGCTTTTATCTCTTTATTGGATATTTCAGCTTGCCCATTTGATTGCGGGTTATAAGAAGTGGACACTTTATGCAACACGCAAAATTTTCTCAAGAGTGCCTCAATTATTTGATTTTTGAAATGTTTCCCCCGATCGCTAATTATGGCTTTTGGGATTCCAAATCTAGCAAAAATATTAGATTTTAGAAAACTAGCCACCACATTAGAATCATTGATCCGCGAGTCGCCTCCACCCATTTGGATACGTAATCCACGAAGAGTAAGGTATATAGATTCCCATATGAGGAGGGAAAGGGTCCCATGTAGTCCATGCCCCAAACATCTAAAATTTCACATACCAAGATATGATTTTGGGGCATTTGATTTCGTCGAGAGATATTACCCGTTCTTTGACAATTATCACATGACTTGCAAAAATCATAAGCATCCCTAAATAGCGAAGGCCAGTAGAAACCACTCTCGAAAACCTTATGTGATGTTCTCTTTGACCCGAAGTTCCCTCCGCATGCATACGAGTGACAAAAAGCAAGAATCGATTGAAATTCAGACTCTGGCACACATCTTCGAATCATTTGATCTAAACAATGCTTCCATAGATATGGATCATCCCATACGTAATATTTGGAATCACTTGAGTTTATCCCTCCTAGATCGTGTCATACCAGTATGAAAAATATTAGCCACGAGAAAATTTGCCAAATCGGCATACCACGGGGCTGTAGAATCTAACACTGGGTCACCCAGTGTTGAACAGTCCTCCCAGTTTCGAGAGGCAGAAAGTAGTTGTTCATCAGGGAAACTATCACACATAGGTTTTCCATCATTTTCTAGACTAACCGGCTCAGGTTATCGGCCACGGAATTTTCGGACCCCTTCTTGTCTTTGATTTCCACATCGAATTCTTGAGGAAGTAAAATCCATCGATTAAGTCTCGATTTTGCTTCCTTCTTGGCTAGCAAATATCGGAGGGCAGCATGATCCGAGAAAATAATGACCTTAGTTCCAAGTAGGGAAGAGGAAAATTTTTCTAATGCAAAGACCACGGCCAGAAATTCCTTCTCGATTGTGGAATAATTATCTTGTGTCGGGTCCAGCGTTTTTGAGTCGTAGTATATTACATGGGATGCTCTCCCCACTCTTTTACCCAAGACATCCCCTACATCATAATCACTTGCATTGCACATTAGTTCAAACGGCAACTCCCAATTTGGTGGTTGAATTATGGGTGATGATGCCAGTAATTGCTTCAACTTTTCTAAGGCGGCACCATTCATATTGAATTCCACTTCCTTCTAGAGTAGCTTGCATAAAGGCGTTGCTATGTTCGAAAAACCCTTGATGAATCTTCTATAAAATCCTGTATGGCCAAGAAAAGAACGAACTTCCCACATAGTGCCGGGGTAAGGCAAAGCAGTAATAACATCAATTTTTGCTTTATCAACTTCAATTCCATTTACTGAGACCATATGCCCCAAAAGTATACCTTCTTTAACCATAAAATAGTATTTTTCCCAATTAAGTACGAGGTTAGTTTCTACACAGCATCTTAAAATTAAGAGTAAGATTCCATAGACAAATATCGAATGAGTCCCCATACACACTAAAATCATCCATGAATATTTCAAATGATATTACCTACGTACTCAGTAAAATGCTTACCATACACATTTATAAGGTGGCAGGCGCGTTGCATAACCCGAAGGGCATCCATCGGTATGCAAATGTGCCGAAAGGGCAAGTGAATGTCGTCTTTTCTTGATCTTCGAGTGCGATGTCAATTTGAAGGTAACCCGAAAACCCATCTAAAAAGCAGTAATACGCGTGTCCGGCAAGCCTCTCGATCATTTGATCTATAAATGGCAATGGAAGATGGTCTTTTCGGGTCATCGCATTTAGTTTGTGAAAGGCGATGCAAACCCTCCATCCGATTTGTATGCGGCTAGGAACAAGTTCTCCCCCTTGATTCTCTACCACGGTAATTCCTGATTTCTTCGGAACGACTTGCGTTGTGCTCACCCATTTGCTATCGGATATGGGAAAGATCAGCCCTACGTTGAGGAGCTTAAGAACCTCCTTTTTCACTACCTCCATCATGGGCGGATTCAACAGCCGTTGTGCTTCTCATGTTGGCTTGGCGTCCTCCGTTAGTAGAATTCGATGCATGCATAGGGCTGGACTAATACCTTTAATATCGGCTATAGTCCATCCAATGGCTTCCGTATATTCCTTGAGAACTTTTAGCAATGCTTCCTTTTGTTTACGGTTCAGCTCGGCCGAGATAATGACGGGTAGGGTTTCATCGGCTCCCAAGTGTGTATATTTCAAGTGTTGTGGTAAAGGTTTCAGCTCTAGCTTGGGTGCATGTATAACCGAAGGCTCAATCTTCCGGCGTTTCTCATTAAGTCGAATGAAATTCGCCTCTTTTTTTTTCTGATTGGTCCCGCCCCTTGTAAGGCAGCTACGACTTCGACCAACTCTCTTGAGATTCCAAATGCTTCCTCATTGTTGGTTCTTACATCCTTTATGAGTGTTACCTCGAGCGCGTCCCTGAAATTCAAATCAAATACTTCCTTGACAATAGGGTCAATCACGTTTAATGCAAAGAGAGAGCAATCTTCCTCAGGAAATTTCATAGCATCATAAATATTAAACCGTACAATTTGTCCGTCAAATTCCATCGTGAGAGATCCTTCACGAACATCAATTTTGGTATTGGCAGTATTTAGAAATGGCCTTCCTAACAAAATAGGTGTTGAATTTGATGAACCGTTTTTCATATCAAGAATGTAGGAGTCGGCTGGAAACACGAACTTATTGACTTGGACAAAAACGTCCTCAATTACCCCTTCGGGGTACACAAGGCTGCAATCCGCCAATTGGATAATTACCCTTGTTTCCCGAAGAGGTCCCAAATTTAGGGAGGTGTATATAGAGCGTGGCCTAACATTTATTGATGCTCCCAAATCTAGCATAGCACGTTCAAACCCATATTTCTAATTCGACAAGGAATAGCAAACATACCTGGATCTTCCCGTTTCTGTGGCAATTTTTTTTTGGATTACAGCAGACACATTTTCTCCCATTACTACCTTCTCATTCCCTTTTAATATCCTTTTGTTGGTGCATAAGTCCTTAAGGAATTTTGTGTATTTTGGAATTTGTTGAACTGCGTCGAGTAAGGGAATTTTGATCTCAACCTTTCGAAATACGTCTAGAATTTGCTTCTCTTTATTCACGTTTGCTGCCTTTTTATCCTAGATGGAAAAGGTAATTCGTTAGTTTCAAAAGGAATAGGTTTAGAAGAAATTACCTTGCTGCCCGGTTGTTCTGCACTAGGTGCCGATTCAGCACTGGGTATCCCAGTGTCGATATGTTCAGTGGGTTTTTCCTCCCCGTTTTCAGCTTTCACCACCTGCTTAGGCTTCTTAGGCTCCTCAAGCTGCTTCCCACTACTTAAATTTACAGCACTCACGTTTCTTGGGTTCAGCGCTGGTTGGGATGTCAATTTCCCACTATTTTGGCTCTCCAAACGGCTCACGATGGTGGCCAGTTGACTCACTTGATTTCGAGAATTTTGATACTCGACTTAGTGTCATGCTGGAAATGATTCATGCCCTGCTGTCGTTGCATAGTGTTTGCCATGAGGGTCTTCATCATCTCCTCAAAGATGGTGTCGAATTTTCGGCGGGCTGCTTGTAGAATTGTCCCTTATTTTGTGGAGGCGCCTCTTGCTAGTTTCTCTATCAAAGGTTAGGGTGATCCCTCCATCCTGGGTTGTATGTGTTTGAGTATGGATCGTTCTTCCTCCCATAAGAATTTTTGGTTCCAACCACATTGACGTGCACCTCGATTTCATCAAGCAAAATCCAACAATTCTCCATTGTATGCTTAGTGGTTTTACAAAGGCGGCAGGGTACGACTGGAATGCTATTACCTACAACAAGTTTTCTAACAAAGGCGGTTAGCTCAGTTAATTTTTCATCAATGGATGAGTCATGCACCTCCTTCACCATTTTTACGGAATTGTCTCGATAACCAAATTGTTGTGAGTTAGCAGCCATGTTCGAGATGAGGGCCTTTGCTGCTGCTGGTGTCTTATCGGCCAAAGCTCCTCCGCTAGATGCGTCTATGGTGCTACGGTCCATCAGAGTTAATCCTTCGTAAAAATATTGAATTAAGAGCTGCTCGCTGATTTGATGTTGGGGGCAGCGTGCCACCTGTAATACCCGTACTTTTTTTGACTGTTTGACCTTGCCGTTTCTCTTGTGTTAACACTCTGTAAATGCTTGGAGATGTTGTTGATATTGTTTTTGAGTTTCGTATCTCGTTTAGTTGTTGATCATGTCGTTTAGGACCTTGCGGAAATGTTCTGGACCGGAGATATAACGCACGCTAGGCCTAGGCTAACGCACGCTAATTCTGCCTGATTAGCGCACGCTAGCTTTGAGCCGTAGCGCGCGCTAAGAAGATCGATCGGTCGAACCAAGATTTCAAACTGCTCTCTGGACTGGCGGATTAACGCACGCTAGAGGTTGTTAGCGCGCGCTATTCGTGGTTAGTAGCGCACGCTAACACCCGTCCGTAGCGCACGCTACCGGGCTGGTCAGCAGAGGCAGTGAAGTTACCAGATTTTCTGGACTATCAGGTAGCGTACGCAAGGCTTCGGCTAGCGCACGCTAGAGTTATGGAATAGCGCACGCTAAGTCTTAGCGCTAGCGCACGCTAAGTGTTGAGTAGGGCAGAGACAGTAAGTTCCACATTTTGGACTAGCGCACGCTAGAGTCAGACGATTAGCGCACGCTAACGGAACCGGCAGAAACCACTGGACTATCCGGTGACTTCGCTAGCGCACGCTAATGAAGGAGGCGTAGCGTGCGCTAGACTGGACAGTTATAAATATGGCAGTTGACTTTATTTTCGTCATTTCTCACCTTCTTCACTCCTTTTCGACGGGAATCACTCGGGAGAGGCGATCTTAGGCGTTTGGAAGCGATCTTCCTTCTAACAACAATATATTTGCTTGGAGAACAAGGATTTCTCAACATCTAATTCCTCCTAACATCCGAATCAAGGTAAAAATCCTTAGAACCCTACCTTTTGGGAATTTTGGGGTTTTTCGTAGATTTGTCCGATTTACCCGTTTTGAAGCTTGAGAACCTTGAGATTATGATGTATCTATACCGTGTGTATACTTTTCCTACGATTTTATGGTTCATATTGTGCCGTTTTCGGACTTGTGAGATTTAGGACGATTTTCCAACCTTTAGTTGATTATCCGTATATCTTTATGAATCGTAGACGGGTTTGAGGAGTTCCTTCGTGTAGTTTGAATATGGATGATTGATTATCATACTCCTTGCGAATCATTTAGGTGCCTAAGCGCGTTCTTGGACCTACCGAACTCATACCCTTCCTCCGTTCAATTTTCTCGATGTCTCAAAGGCAAGTATACATTTATGATTGTGCGTTCTCGACTTTGAAAGTAAGAGGAATTGATGGTATGATATGAACGAACCGTTTTTACGGCATTCATAGATATATTGATGGCATATTATGAACGAACCGTTTTTACGGCATTCATATATGTATTATTGGCATGTAACGAACGAACCGTTTTGACGGCATTCCTACATGTAACGGCGTATGATCTGAACGAACCGTTTCTACGGCATTCACATACGTCATAAGATTTTAGTCATTCCGGAATAACTAGTCTTGAATTGATGAATTGATGGATTACATTTACTTTATTGTCGAGGAGTATTGTGTTTCATACTTGATATACTTGCACTAGCTATTCGACGGCTAACCCCTTTATGGGGGAAATACGTTTCATGTATTTCAGGTTCCAGGAGATCGGACAGGCAGGTACCGGGTCGGCATGAAGATGGTGGGCAAGTGTGATACTGTGTTGATCTTCCAGTTATGTTTTGAGCTTCCCATTCAGTGTTGTTGTACTGGATTGGTTATTGAATATTCGAGTATTGTTTTTCCTCTTTCCTTGAAGCTCCGGCCTGTGTTTGCCGAAGTATTGACTCGTGATGTAATGTCTGTGAATACATTGGTTATGTTTTTGAATACCTTTGTATCGTCTTTCTTCTCATTATATGTAGACCTTCTCGGTCAAGTTTTATAGTTCCGTGTATGTTTAGCCTTGTGTGTCCCACGGCGGAGCTCACGGCGCTGTAATATACCCTGAACAACTTGGGGGTGTTACAGAATATGGTATCGGAGCAAGGTTCTATGGATACCTAGGCTGTCGGTCTTTTGGGTCGAATGAGTCGTCAACTTCCCACAGTATCACTACTCTGCCATCATCACAGTGCGACCGGTACTTGTAAAGACCTCTTACTCTTCTGATGTTTCCTTATTCATTATGCTTCATCTATGGATGTTCTTGAGAATCGACCACCTTAATGACGTGTGTTTGAATTGTGCTTACGTACCTTGTGTGTTCTTCAGTATGTCAGCTGGTAGGGGCCGTGGCCGTGGTCGTGGCCGTGGACGAGGAAGAGGTCGTGGCGCGGCCGTTTCCATCGGGCTTCATGGGATCGACCAACCCCGCTTGTCGAACTCGGTGCATCCCGACACCGAGAGTCGCACGACCAATCGACGGTCGTGGAACAACGCGACGTTGGAGTGGCGAATGCACTTCAACAATTGGCTACTCGATGACTATTTTGCCCAAACTGCTCAAATTAATAACCCAACCCAAACACGGATGCCTTGCTTCGTAACGTAATCCGTATGCACCTCCACGCTTTGGCGGTGCCTGCACTGCTAGTCGGGAAGACTGGCTAGCGGAATTAGAGAAGATTTTCGAGGCGGTTGATTGCCCCGAGGTGAGGAAAGTACCAATTGCTCAGTATTTCCTTACTAAAGAGGCCGCTACTTGGTGGAAGGTCATCAAGCCACAGGATCGTATTGCCTCGTGGGATGAATTTAAGGAGCTCTTGGAGGCTGAGTTTTGCCCTTGGCCGGTACGAGAGAGCCGAATCCGAGCTTTCTTCGAGGCTAAACCACAGGATATTCCCGTTTCACAGGCGATCGTGGAGTACAATCAACAATTGATCCATGTGAAGGATCAAGTACGTAACGAGCGTGATAAGATCCGTTATTTTGATATGCGGATGAAATTGGACTTACGACGGTACATGGCCGGATTTGCTTGTACCACGCTGAAAGAGTATCAGGACAGAGCTCTAGCCCATGATATGTTGAGCCCCGACAACGATACCGTCGAAGAACCGAAGAAACAGAAAGTCGCGGGAAATTTTTCTGGATCTAAAGGTGGCAACTTTCAGAAGTCTCAGACGACTAACCGTTTCGCCGGACAGTCGTCGCGTTCTAATAAAGGGAAGAGGGGTTACCGTTCCACCTGTGTACCTCAAATCGCACGGTGACTTGCTATAATTGTGGCCGCCTGTGCCACTTGAATTCGAATGCTACTTTCCACCATTAAAGTGTCACACATGTGGACAGATGGGGCATAGAGCGGTTTATTGCTCCGAGCCGAACCAGACTTTGGACACTCTAAGCTTTCAACGCCACTTGATCAAGGTATTAATCGGCAATCTTTGGTCAACCTCAAGAATTTCAGGGCCGGGGACGGGGCCGTAATGCCGGAGGGGGAACTCTAGCGTCGGTTCGGTACAACCACGGGTTTATGAGATGCGCCGAGCAGATGAACCCGACGCGACGGTGGCTTCAGTACCATTCATATTCTATCTCATCCAAATTGTACTTTTTGATTCGGTGCTACACATTCTTTTATTTCCTTGGAGTGTGTACGCCGTTTGAATATAACTTGTTTGATCGCTTGCAATCCCTTCATCGTGAGATCGCCAGGGGATAGAATTGTGGGGAACCGGAGATTAGAGATTTTCCTGATTATATCCTAGATGGAATGGTTATCGAACCCGATTGTAGTTGATATGGAAGGCGAGGATGTAATCCTCGGTGAGGATTGGCTTGATAGTCATCAAGCGATTATGAATTACCGTACCAAGGTTATCACCATGATGATCGAAGACGGGTGCAGTACTCATTTTTGGGGCGTAAGTCGGAACTACCCAAGTTACTTATCAGTGCCATGAAGGCCGTAAAACTTTTGAATAAAGGTTGTGCGGGCTATTGGTGTTATGCCTTGAAAATGGAAGGAAACGAAGTCGATCTCTCTTCGATTCCGGTTGTTAATGAGTATCCTGATGTTTTTCCGGATGACCTCCCGGGATTACCGCCAGATCGAGAAATAGAGTTTACCGTGGACCTAGAGCCAGATGCGGCTCCGATTTCTAAAGCACCTTACCGGATGGCACCTTCCGAAATGCAAGAATTGAAGAATCAGTTAGGAGAACTTCTGGAAAAAGGGTATATCAGACCGAGCGCTTCGCCTTGGGGCGCGCCTGTTCTTTTTGTGAGGAAGAAGGATGGTTCACTACGTTTGTGCATTGACTACCGTGAGCTGAACAAAGTAACCATCAAGAACAAGTATCCTTTGCCACGTATAGACGATTTATTTGATCAATTGCAAGGGGCTGCAGTTTTCTCGAAAATTGATTTAAGATCCGGGTATTACCAACTCAGGGTGAAGGAGTCAGACGTTCCGAAGACGGCATTTCGGACGAGATATGGGCATTACGAATTTGTAGTTATGCCTTTTGGGTTAACCAACGCGCCGGCAGTATTCATGCAGTTAATGAATAAGATATTCATCGAGTACCTCGACAGGTGTGTAGTCGTCTTTATTGACGACATCTTAATTTATTCACGAGATAAGAAGGAACATGCCCGACACTTGCGTTTGGTTTTAGACATTTTGGGAACCGAGCACCTCTATGCAAAATTCTCGAAATGTGAGTTTTGGTTGGAGGAAGTCATGTTTCTCGGCCATGTGATTTCGGCCGAAGGGGTTCGTGTAGACCCGCAGAAAATCGAGGCAGTGCTAGGCTGGGCACCGCCTAAAAATGTTAAGGAGGTTCGTAGCTTTTTGGGCCTTGCTGGGTATTACCGTCGGTTTGTCGAGGGGTTCTCGAAACTCGCTCGACCGCTTACGAAATTACTCCGTAAGACCGAAAAGTTTGTTCGACGGATGAGAGACAGCAGAGCTTCGATGAACTAAAGAGACGATTGACTTCAGCGCCGATTCTAACTTTACCACATGGTAGCGAAGGCTTTGCGGTTCTGATGACGCTTGGGTCAAGGCACTGGTTGTGTCCTTATGCAGCACGATAAGACAATAGCTTTTGCGTCACGACAATTAAAACCTTACGAAATGAACTATCCTACTCACGATTTGGAATTAGCCGCAATTGTCTTCACACTCAAGATTTGGCCACATTATTTGTATGGTTCGCCGTGCCGGATTTATACCGATCACAAGAGTCTGAAGTATATTTTCAGTCAGAAGGAGCTGAATATGAGACAGCGGCGTTGGTTAGAGTTGATAAAGGATTATGACTTGGAAATTCTTTACCACCCCGGTAAAGCTAATGTCGTTGCGGATGCATTGAGCCGCAAATCGGCATCTCTTCTAATGCTCGAGGTTCTTACACCTCAGACGAAAATCCGTCAGGACTTAATTGAGCAAGGGATAGAAGTTTGGCTTCAACGAGTACAGGGGCAGCTGTGTACTCTCGAAATTACTTCGTCTTTAGTTGATGACATCAAAGGGAAGCAGTGGAGTGACCCGATGATTTCTCAACTGAAGGAAGATGTAATTAAAGGAAAAGCTCCTGGCTTTATGGTACACGAAGATAGTATTCGAGATTTCAAGGTGCTTTGTGTTCCGAACGATTTGGAGTTGAGACAGAGAATTCTCCGAGAAGCGCATGCTACGCCTTACTCAATCCACCCCGGACGAGTAAGATGTACAAAGATTTGAAGCGAAATTTTTGGTGGAATAACATGAAGAAGGATGTTACGGAGTTTGTACTACGGTGCTTGACGTGCCAACAAGTCAAGATTGAACATCAACGACAATGGGGTTGTTGAAACCGCTTCCCATTCCCGAGTGGAAGTGGGAAGACATTTCTATGGATTTCATCACGGCATGCCGAGAACTCGGGCCGAATGAATATGATTTGGGTGATTGTCGACCGGTTGACCAAGTCTCGCACACTTTTTGGGTATTAAGGATACTTGGGGGCCGGATAGATCGCTCGAACCTTTATTGCCGAGATCGTGAGGTTACACGGTGCCCCCAAAACCATTGTTTCGATCGAGATGGCCGCTTCGTGTCGCACTTTTGGCAGCCGTTCATCGGGCTTTGGGTACCGAGTTGAGATTGAGCACTTCTTTTCATCCTCGGTCGGATGGTCGACAGAGAGGACGATTCAAACGTTGGAAGATATGTTACGGGCTTGTGCCTTAGATCGGAGTAATGATTGGGAGCTTCACTTGCCGTTGATCGAGTTTGCTTACAATAATAGTTGGCATGCGTCGATCCAAATGGCACCCTTCGAGGCACTTTATGGTAGGCGATGTAGGTCGCCATTGTGTTGGGACGAGGCTTCTGAGCTAGTTGGGACGGAGCCGGATATGTTGATGGAGACTAAGGAAAAGATTACTATTATCCGGACCGATTATTGGGCCGCCTGAGTCGTCGAAATCTTATGTCGATACTGTCGCCGACCCTTGGAGTTCGAAGTGGGGATCATGTCTTGCTCAAGGTGTCGCCGACCCGTGGAGTTTTCCGCTTCGGGAAAAGGGGGAAACTTAGTCCGAGGTATATCGGACCTTTCGAGATTTCGACGAGTTGAGATTTAGCTTATCGCTTGGCGTTACCTCCACTTTGAGTCACGTCCATAGTGTTTTTCATGTGTCTCAATTGAGAAAGTACGCATCGGATCCGAGCCACGCCATCGACTACGGTGAGATTGACGTAGCCGAGGATATTACCTTCCGGAGAGACCCGTAAAGATCCTTGAGCGTCGCGAGAAACAACTCGGCATAAGACCATTCCACCGGTTAAAGTGCAATGGTCGAGACATGGAGTCGAGGAGGCAACTTGGGAGACGGAAGAGAAGATGCGGGTGGAATACCCCGAATCGTTTATTTCTTAAGTTTCGGGACGAAACTTCTTTTAGAGGGGAGAATGTAATACCCGTATTTTTTTCGTTTGACCTTGCCGCTTTCTCTTGTGTTAACACTGTAAATGCTTGGAGATGTTGTTGATATTGTTTTTGAGTTTCGTATCTCGTTTAGTTGTTGATCATGTCGTTTAGGACCTTGCGGAAATGTTCGACCGAGATATAACGCACGCTAGGCCTAGGCTAACGCACGCTAATTGCTGATTAGCGCACGCTAGCTTTGAGCCGTAGCGCGCGCTAAGAAGATCACCAGTCGAACCAAGATTTCAAATCGCTCTCTGGATCGGGCGGATTAACGCACGCTAGAGGTTGTTAGCGCGCGCTATTCGTGGTTAGTAGCGCACGCTAACACCCGTCCGTAGCGCACGCCACGGCCGGCCGCCAGAGGCGTGAAGTTACTGATTTTCTCGACTATCGTGTAGCGTACGCAAGGCTTCGCCAGCGCACGCTAGAGTTATGGAATAGCGCACGCTAAGTCTTAGCGCTAGCGCACGCTAAGTGTTGAGTAGGCGAGACAAGAAGTTCCACATTTCGACTAGCGCACGCTAGAGTCGACGATTAGCGCACGCTAACGGAACCGGCAGAAACCACCGGACTATCCGGTGACTTCGCTTAGCGCACGCTAATGAAGGAGGCGTAGCGTGCGCTAGATCGGACGATTATAAATATGGCGATTGACTTTATTTTCGTCATTTCTCACCTTCTTCACTCCTTTTCGACGGGAATCACTCGGGAGAGGCGATCTTAGGCGTTTGGAAGCGATCTTCCTTCTAACAACAATATATTTGCTTGGAGAACAAGGATTTCTCAACATCTAATTCCTCCTAACATCCGAATCAAGGTAAAAATCCTTAGAACCCTACCTTTTGGGAATTTTGGGGTTTTTCGTAGATTTGTCCGATTTACCCGTTTTGAAGCTTGAGAACCTTGAGATTATGATGTATCTATACCGTGTGTATACTTTTCCTACGATTTTATGGTTCATATTGTGCCGTTTTCGGACTTGTGAGATTTAGGACGATTTTCCAACCTTTAGTTGATTATCCGTATATCTTTATGAATCGTAGACGGGTTTGAGGAGTTCCTTCGTGTAGTTTGAATATGGATGATTGATTATCATACTCCTTGCGAATCATTTAGGTGCCGGAAGCGCGTTCTTGGACCTACCGAACTCATACCCTTCCTCCGTTCAATTTTCTCGATGTCTCAAAGGCAAGTATACATTTATGATTGTGCGTTCTCGACTTTGAAAGTAAGAGGAATTGATGGTATGATATGAACGAACCGTTTTTACGGCATTCATAGATATATTGATGGCATATTATGAACGAACCGTTTTTACGACATTCATATATGTATTATTGGCATGTAACGAACGAACCGTTTTGACGGCATTCCTACATGTAACGGCGTATGATCTGAACGAACCGTTTCTACGGCATTCACATACGTCATAAGATTTTAGTCATTCCGGAATAACTAGTCTTGAATTGATGAATTGATGGATTACATTTACTTTATTGTCGAGGAGTATTGTGTTTCATACTTGATATACTTGCACTAGCTATTCGACGGCTAACCCCTTTATGGGGGAAATACGTTTCATGTATTTCAGGTTCCAGGAGATCGGACAGGCAGGTACCGGGTCGGCATGAAGATGGTGGGCAAGTGTGATACTGTGTTGATCTTCCAGTTATGTTTTGAGCTTCCCATTCAGTGTTGTTGTACTGGATTGGTTATTGAATATTCGAGTATTGTTTTTCCTCTTTCCTTGAAGCTCCGGCCTGTGTTTGCCGAAGTATTGACTCGTGATGTAATGTCTGTGAATACATTGGTTATGTTTTTGAATACCTTTGTATCGTCTTTCTTCTCATTATATGTAGACCTTCTCGGTCAAGTTTTATAGTTCCGTGTATGTTTAGCCTTGTGTGTCCCACGGCGGGGCTCACGGCGCTGTAATATACCCTGAACAACTTGGGGGTGTTACACCACCAATTGTTTAAATCTCTCCCAATACTCATGCAGGCTTTCTCCCATCATTTGTCTCGCAACACAGATTTCCTTCCTTAGATTGGCTGCCCGAGAGGCCGGAAAATATTTTTGCAAAAATAAGATTTCCATATCGTTCCATGTTGTGATAGTGGCCGTAGGCAAATAGAATAACCAATCCTTAGCTGAATCTTTTAATGAAAATGGAAAGGCTCTAAGCTTGATTTGTTCTTCGGTGACACCGTTGGGCTTCATGCTTGAACAAATGACATGGAATTCCTAAAGATGCTTGTGCGGATCCTCTCCTGATAGACCATGAAATGCAGGTAGCAAGTGAATCAATCCCGACTTCAATTCAAAGGTATTGTTGTTGTCAATAGCCGGGATTGTGATGCATAGTGGTTGTTGAGGTAGCTCCGGGTTATCTAATTGCTTCAATGTCTTTTCAGCGTTAGTTGTCATGATTTCACTCTCATCCTCCGACTCGTTGGGTGATGTTTTGAGAGAAAACGGTAAGTGCCCGAGTGCTTCTCTACTTTCTTTTGTTTTTCGCCTGAAAACTCGATCTCTTTGGTGATTTCTGGAAAGTACTACAAGTTCTTATCCCCACGTGACCTTGTATTCATGCAAAATAAAAACAAAACGGATTAGTGCACAACTGGCAATTACTATGAATTTTTTTAGAACTGACACTGGGTGGCCCAATGTCGAAATTGCAGAAAGTTTTTAACCCAAAATAAGTAAAATTAATTTAACATCGTTCCCCAGAAACGGTGCCAAAATTTTGACCTTGCTATCGTGATGCGTCAAAATTAGTTATTTTTATTTTTTCTCGGCTTACTTCTACTAGTAGTATCGGAAAGTAAGGGTTGATCCCACGGAGAATGGTAAATCAATTATGCTATTTAAGAGTTAAATACGTTTAGCAATTAAAATAAAATAAAACAAGGGGGTTTTAGTTTACTGATTTTTACTAACAAATAATTTGCATAAAATAAATTAAATCAAAATAAATAAAGGAAATAAAAATCGAAAATATCAATTAAGGAATAATTTAGTTCTTAGTTCCGTTATCCGCCTTTCGAATTAATTCATGCTTTGATGCAGCGCTTATCTCTTCTCTAATCTCATAAACTCCTATTCCGAAGCCAACAACAAGCTCTGTTGATCCCAATTATTTCTTAAGTTTATTTAATTAAAACAAGCTTTTTAATTAAACCTATCTTGGCGATGGATTCAAAACAAGCTCTTTAAATCAGCGCAAGAGCCGAGGGGGGAATTATTTCAGACTACAGGATCCAAGGGGCTTGGTAAGATTTAAGAACAGGATCTGTATCCCGCCAAATGACGAGCTAAAGCAAACTATACTCAAGGAAGCTCATTCTACTCCCTATTCTGTGCATCTCAGGGAGAGCAAAATGTACAAAGATCTGCAGAAGAGCTTTTGGTGGAAAAACATGAAATAGGAAGTGGAAAGATTCGTTGCTCGATGTATGACATGTCAACAAGTAAAGATTGAACACCGTAGATCGACCGGAATCATGCAGCCCTTACCCATTCCAGAATAGAAATGGGAAAGCATATCAATGGATTTTGTCACCAAGTTACTGGTGACGACGGCAGGAAAGGACACGATATGGGTCATTATAGACCGACTGACGAAGTCATCACATTTCATTCTGATCCAGGAGACTACCGGAACAGAGCAGTTGGCCACCATCTTTATCCAGGAAGTCATGAGACTGCATGATGTTCCCTCAGCAATCACCAGGGAGAGACACCAGGTATGTGTCCCATTTCTAGAAAGTTGTCCACAAGGCTATGGGTACTCAACTACATTTCGGCACAGCCTGTCATACTCAAACGGACAGACAGATAGAACATACGATACAGACCCTGGAGGATATGTTGAGAGAATGTGCACTTGATTGGGGAAAGGATTGGGTTAAACACCTTTGTTTAGCGGAGTTTTCGTACAACAACAGTTGGCATGCAAGCATAGGCATGGCACCCTTTGAATTCTTATACGGTAGAACTTGCAAGTCTTCCTTATGCTGGGATGATGCTTCCGATTTCGTCGCTATAGATTTAGACCGGATCTAGGAATCTATTAAGAAAATTTTCATTGTTCGGAAACACATGATAGCAGCACAGAACCGCCAGAAGTCATACGCTATGGACCACCAACGACCGTTGGAATTTCTAGTTGGGGATCACGTTTAGGTCAAAGTATCACCGATGCGGGACATTCGACATTTCGGCTAGAAGGGCAAGTTGAGCCCGAGATTTATCGGCCCGTTCAAGATATTAGACCGAGTCGGTAGATTTTCTTACCGATTAGCATTGCCGCCATCGTTAGATGGAGTGCATAATGTCTTCTATGTCTCCCAATTGAGAAAGTACGTTTACAATCCTAGCCACAGGATCAATTTCGAAGAAGTAGAGATTTCTAATGATGATACCTTCAGAGAAGTGCCAATCGCGATTCTAGATCGACGCATAAATACACTAAGGAATAAAGCCATACCCCTTGTGAAAGTTCAGTGGTTGCATCACGGCATTGAAGAAGCAACTTGGGAGACTGAGTCGAGCATGATAGAGAGTCACCCCTAGTTATTTTCTTAGTTTCAGGACGAAACTATTTTAAGAAGGGTGGTATTTAATACCCCGGGTATTCCATGCTATTAAACAACATGTAGTCCACTTTTAGCAATTTAACATTGTACTCCACCTCACGATGCTTGTACTTTTATACGTTATGTTTAGACCGTGTTGTCACATATAAAACATTGTCCGCATTTATTTGTTTTGTGATGTAATTGTATGATGTTGATGATATGTTGGTGATGTACCTTGATGTCGTTGAGCAATTATCGGTGCGAATATGACGGTGGCCAATATCTTGTTCCCCGAGAAATTGCTGGGCGAGTCTAAAGGGAAGTCGCATTATAATGATTAAATGTGATAAAATAACTTAATGGATTGAAACGAACCTTACTTACGTTATTCACAGAGCATTACGTATGCTAGTCGCATTGCATTACATACGTTAAAGCTTAGGCCTTACGTACGTAATATAGTCTTAGGACGAGAATCTTGATCCCATGTGGTCAAGACAACTTTCGGCGCAATAACGACAATCAAGTCAACTGATATTAACATACGTTAATCAGCTAACTTTACGTACATTACATGAGAAATGTTACGTACGCTATTATACCATTACGTAGTAATGATGGGGGTCAGTTCGGACAGAAGTTTCTGAGAATACCTTGCGCATGTTAACCGTTTAACAATAATATATGTTAAACCCCTTACGTACGTAAACCGTAAGCCATAATGTACGTAAAGCTCATCCTGATGTTATACAATAACATCTCCTCTTTCATTTCTCTCGACCCACAGACACTTCCTCTCTCTCTCTCAACGTCCCCCAACTACATTTATTGATTTCCAAGCTTTCCTAGCCATGCATCATCGTAGTAGAGTTGATTGTCAAGCTTCAGAGAAGATTTTCGAAGGTGTTGTCCTCGTTCTTTGCTGTTACTCATTATTCTCGATCGGTCTTCATTGCTTGAAGTTAGTCTAACAAATATTTGAACCTATTTCGGTATTTCTAGACATATTGTATTTGATTTCGGATGTCTTGGGTAGTTTTGAGCCCCTAAAGATAATCGAACTGGGAAAACTAACGCTAAATCATAATCATCGAATGTAAGCCTATCTTGAGATAGCAGCTTGTGTATTCCGCCATGGACATCATGTATTAAATTACAAGTTTATGATTACACCCATAAAAACGTTAGTACAATCAGATTAGTTGTGTAGTAGATTGTGTTAGTGATTCGGTTAGTCATTGATTAAACTCGTAGAATTGTTGAGATGAAAGTCACGAAATGTCGAGTTGTATAAGACAATCATGCTCATAAGATTTTCTTGCTAGAATCATGTCCGAACATTCTACACGATAGTCGGGAAAATTTGAGCTAAAGTAGTTAGCAAGTTAATAACGTTGGTTGTAGTTGAAATCATATAGAAGACGTATTGTAAGGAATTGATAACCGAGGAACTAAGAATTGTAACTAATTCACATTATTATTAAACATAGAATGTTGGTTTCAATATTATGAGTCGAACTAGGTTTAGAATTCAATTGGGATGCGGTAATTGTCGATGTTCGTCATTATCACCATGAGGTATTAATCGACGAATATGTAATAGGTTGAGCTCTCGATGGTGGGCGTTGGAGCCGTTGTGTTACCAAGGAAAATACTCTCGTCGGAATTAAGGCAAGTGATACCTTGCTCAGAATATGTTATGTTAAATTCTGAGATTTATTGTGTGTCGCAATTTGTGGGTTTTGTGTTTTCATCTTACTTGGAGATTTGATTGATGGGCCGATGTGTTGGGGGTAAAACTTGTATGGTGCCCGTACGGAACTATGTTGATGGATAAAACCTGAATGATACCCACGTCTGGAGTATTTCTGTGTAGATACTTTCGTGACCCTTGGTTGCAACCTTGGGAGTTTATGTGTTGGTACAAGAGAAAATATCGAGTATTTAGTGGTCTATTGCCAAACCGAATGATAATATCATACTGTAGATTTATCTTATTCTATCGATGAATTTTTATTCGTATTGTCTGACCTAGGTTGTCTGGCATGATTCGTCGTGTCAGGCAAATTTGTTGAATATGTGCAGGAGATTCCCGAAGGTTCCGGTCAGGCTTGAGCAGTGTTGCGGAGAAGCCTTGTTATTTCGTTTCTTTTAAACTGAATTCTGAAATATTCCAAGTTTATGTAATAATCGTGTTTGTGAACTTATTTTTCTAAAGTATTTCGTTTCGTAATTGTACTGTCGTGGAGTTACTTTAAAAAATTATTTAATGCAGTAATTTTAAAAACCTTAAAATTTGCCTTGTGGGTCCCACACGGGATTCACGGCACTATAAGTGTAACTGTTAGGGTTTTACGAGTATAAATATACAGCTGAAATAAATTTAATTTGTAAAACCCTTCCGAGGATCCATGTATATTATGGAAGATCGATGGTGAAGATGGTTACATTGAATTAGAATTTGTTTGAGCACCTCAAGGAGTTGCGAATTGCGAACGACCTCTACCAGTATCCACACAACGAACAAGCTACGAATAGGCTCGGCGTGCTAGCTCCTATCTTCTTTGTGATTTCCGAAATCTAATACTGTTATGTGTATTTCGTTTTTGGTTTTCTGAAAACCAAAGGTGAGAGAAACAAGTTTCTTAAGAAATCAGATTTTTTACATGCCTCTCACTACACCCCTCTCTCATATATAATATGTGAAGGAATCTGATTCCTTCACAAGTCTTGGTCAACTAGGAGACAAGACATGGGGAATCAATTCTCATGTCTCATGGCCCCTCTAGTCAAAAGATGGAGGGGACACAATATATAATAACAGATAAATTCGAAATTGATAATAACAGATAATTCCCGTCGAGTTCGTTTAAGTGTGTGACCCTATAGGTTCATTTAAAATGGCAGTGAGCATAAAACAATTTTATCAAACTCACAAATCAAAAGCGGCCTCTAGCAAGACGTTATGATTACCCAGTTTAAATGAATAATTCGATGGTCCGAATAAGTCTTGTTATAGACTAATATCAAATCCTCTTGCCACACGATATCCCGATTAAGCATAAGACATGGTCAAGTCATCCTTATTGGCTTAATTATATAATTCTTGATTTCTAGTTAAACTGTCCAATCAAATATATCAATAACTCTTTATTGATGATATCTGAGCATGGCCATGCATTTCCACAATTTAAAATATCAAGGGCCCATGGATATCTCTCTCTAGCATGAGAGGGACAAGTCCCCTCTAGACACTCCCATCCCTCTGCATAATTCGTATTATATCCAACAATCATACTTTATAGTCACCCGGTCAAAGATGATGTTTATAAGGTGTCAAGACATGATACCAGTTATATAGGAAACTGTAGTGCATACGTGTTAAAGGACTTTAAATATTACATAATATAATGAGAAATTTTTATGACGCGATCCATGAAGAATTCTCATGATGGGTCATATCTAATATCATGTTCCAAACATGTATTTATGATATGATATTGTAACACCCCAAACTAGGCGGCTATCACAGTGACGTGGATCCCCAACTGGGACCCACCAAGCGAATGAAATACAATGATTTAAATAATATAACTGTAGTACCGAACCATATTATATTACCAATTACTCCGATTAGGAGTCTCAAGTACAATACACACAGGAATACAGAATACAAATTTATTTCATATGAAGATGAAATATACAACACCAAATAAAAATGAAAATCCAAACGGAAATGCACCAGAAAACACACATGAATGAAACATGAATAGATGGGAAGACTGGGGCCCCCCTACTAATATGATTGGAACTCCTTGCCATCACCGTTCTCTTCCTGTGCCTTTGCCTTACCATGACCTAAAACAACATCCCCAATGGGGTCAGTTACACAAAACAACAATCCTCAAGAGTTGAACAAATACAATAATCACATATCTTAGTTATGAAATCAAGTCTGAAAGAGGGGCATCATAGTACGCCCTAGATGGGATGTGCAAGTGCACAAGTCGCTGAGTGTTCGGAAAATCCGCATAAACACACGCACTTATGCCTAATTAGTCTCACGGAGGCACGTTACCGTGTGCAAAGTCCAATGTGTCGGATTACCCACATAACACATGACCTTCGTGTGCCCGACTAAAAATTCCACACACAACCAACTGGCAACGCAATATGATCCCGGAAGGTCACAAGAACAAAAGTGACCATGATGAATAATAATGAATAGAAATCCGACAAGGGCCAATAATGACTCACCAGGTGAAATAATAACGCAATGAGTGATAGCTCAAATGAAATGATTCGAACCGTCGTTCCTCGTGAATTGAATGATTAGTTTGATAATTACAAGTCTCATCATGATTGATATACTATGAATGAATTATATGTATGAATGAACAACAACGAAAGGAATTATTATCCTTTTAACTGAGCAAGAATTAACTTGCCTCAATACCAGTGAAGAAATGTCCTTTCTCGAACAAACATCCCTAATGGAATTATCGGTCGCTCGAACAACCTTGAATAACATATTTACCGACACCCGCTTAATATACGTATCAAGTATGATCACAACCAACTCAAAAAGTCGATACAAGAACCCAAACTCATTGGGGCAATTTATCAAACACGTCATAAACAATCTTCAATTGTTTACAACCAATCTCAATTATATCGATACCAAGCCTCCAATGAGTGATTCAATCCAACAAAACATCCGCAATACAATCAATAATTCAAAAGAATACACAATCCGAGGTTACGACAACATCTAATCGAAACCCCTAATTCCATAATCAACATTCGAAGTGTTCTTGAATAATCCTCATAAAACTCATAATCATATGTATATCCCTTCACATATCATGATTATAACATCCAAAACATCATACTCCATCTCAAAATCGAAATCTAAGGTTTTGAAGAAATTACCTTTAAAAATCCAAACTCTTCGATCCGTCGAACTCGTGTTTAATCGACTCTCCAAGCTCCACAATCGAAGATAGATGATTAGAACATGGACACACAAGTGTTTTGATGAAGAAAATCCTCTCCCAAGAACCTCTCTCTCGGACTCAAGTGAAGAAATGAAGAAATGAGGACAAAAAATCCGTCCAGCTCTTTAAATACCGCGCAGAGTTACGGCTGTAACTCCTCTCACTTACGGCTATCATCTTCGTGCGAACTGTGGATGTAAGTCTCCTCCTCTACATCTTATGTTTAGTGATTTTGCTATACGTGTTGTGGAATGGAGTTCGTATTTGGTACTTATGGTACATTATATGTGTAATGATCTGAGACGCCCTGTGGAAGCATGGGTGGTTTCGACATGTGTTTGAGTCGTTGTTCATAAGATATGCTATTAAACTCAGAGAGAGGTTTGACGTATGTTTGAAATTAGTGTTCCCGAGTTGTGTTTGTTGAATTGGTGATTTTGAATGCCGTATAGGCATGTGTTTGAGAATTGATGGTTTTTGGCTGGTTGTTGTTTAGAACCAATGTGTTCCTATTAATAATTATATCCGCTGCGTGCGTGCTTGCAAATGATTTCCAAAATTTCTTAGACCTGAGTGTATTGCGGAAAATCAGTTTTCGAAAATGTTTTGACGGTGCGGTCAAATGGCGGCTTAATGTGGGTTTTGAAGAGTGGTAGAAATTTTTGCGAGCCAGCCTTCTATTTTCAAATCAAATCTGATGACGGAATTCGAAAGATGTGTTTTGGAGTATTTTGGACATTTTGTAAAATGTTACCGTCGTTGATTTTTTTGTCGTGTTCGAAAGGATTTTTGGAAGTGACTTTAACGTATTGGTTTTATTTTCAAATAACTCGAGGAAACGATTTTAAAAAATCTTTCACATCATAAAACTTTTGTTTCTTTTAAAACAAAAATGTGATTTTCATTTTCACAAAAATAAATAGTGAAAGATGAAAAATCTTACTCAACCTAGATTTTAAAATTTCGGACTTGGGATTTTTTTTTCTAAGAAGAGTGTGTGGATTTTTGCTTAAAGTGACAGGCTAGAGTTGAACCGTGTGGTGTCAAGCCATTGTGATACATTTGTCATATTACGGTTCTTGATGAGAAATTCTGGATACTTGATACATTTGTCATATTACGGTTCTGGATGAGAAATTCTGGATGAGTACCCAATTATTGTGTTGCGTGGTTTGAATTTGCTTGTGACTCGAATGGTGTTATTCCGATGTGAAAATTTATTGTGATTGTTATTCTGATGTGAATGTTGGTCTGTGGAAGTATTCTGTGCGAGTAAGAGTGGTTTTCCACCGGGGACGGTTCGGTGGAACCTTTGGGGGTCGATGCCAAGAGAGCATGGCAACGGGATACCCTATGTGTTGTTAATTGTGATGATGCCGAATGGTAACCTGTGGTTACTTTGTGTGTTGATTATTGTGACGAGGATACGTGATGACGTGGATATCTTGATGATGTTACTTCCGAAGAAATTGATCTTTCGGAATGTTGCTTTGCAAATGTCTTCAAAGTAAGCTGGTTAAGATTTATGATTCGTGATTTGGTAAAACAGCCGAGGTATCAACAATATTTTCTAATTTTATTTCGGAAAATCACACAGACTCAAGGATTTTCAAATTTTATTGTTTAAACAAATACCCTCGTGGAGTTTTAAAGAAAAGAATGTTACCTGTGGTTGACCACTGTGATGTGACTTTGTTTTGGCCTTGTTTGTATTGGTAAAGATCATAAGTTCCGTTGATATGGTTATGTGATTATTTTACGACTGTAAGTTCCGTTTGTTTTTATGGTAGTTCTTGTGTTCGTGTAAGTACCCGGTGTGGATATTTTTATCTTGTTGCTATTCGTTGCCTTATGTTGGTATGTTGTGCTGAGTTAGCACTTTGATATGTTGTTTCGCGATGTTATGCTTCATCATGTTGAATGGGTATCTGCTCAATATGCCGAGGGGCAGTGGTCGTGGTCGTGACCATAGTACAGATGGTCGTAGAGATCAGATGCGGGGCCAAGAGAATATTGCCGGGAATGGCATTGACATTGGTGTTGCTACTATATTGCAACAAGTAGTGACACATATGACCCAGTTGACCCAGGCGGTTCAATGTAACACAGATGAGACCCAGAATGTTGGCGCAAACCAATGGCTTCGAGAAGTGGTTCGTATGAATCCCCCTTGTTTTGCTGGTGCCGCGGATGCACTAGGCTGGGATGGTTCGCTTTTCCAGTTAGGAAAGATATTCGAGGCAGTTGATTGTCCCGAAGAACGGAGAGTACCTATCGCTCAGTATCTTCTTGACAGAGATGCCGCTAACTGTTGGGAGGCTGTTAAGCCTCAGGATAGTGTTGTCACGCGGACGGAATTCCATGGATTAATGGAAGCCGAGTTTTGTCAGGAACCGATTAGGGAGCAAATAATTCGTGATTTTTATTTGGCAAAACCGCAAGATATACCGGTGTCTCATGCTATCATCGATTATAGCAAACAACTCGGCTATGTGCGGGAACATATGAGTAAAGAGGAAGATAAAATCTGTCATTTTGACATGCGGATGAAGCCAGAGATTCGCTAGTATATGGCGGGATTCACTTGCACTACGTTGAGAGAGTATCAGAATCGAGCGTTAGCCGACCAGGTAGCCTCATCATCGACTGAGCATATGCCCGAGTCGAAGAAGCAGAAGACGGTTGTTGGTTTTCCTACCAGTTCAGGAGTTGGAGTTTCTAAACTACAACACAATGGGATTTCTGCCGTGAAGCTTCATCGTTCGACGAGTGGAACCGAGAGTTCTAAGTCATCAGCGTCGATTTCTGGTAAGGCCAGGAGATGTTTCAACTGTAATGTGCCGGGTCATGTTCGTGCACATTGTCCTTCCTCACCAGTAATGTGTTACAAGTGTGGGCTAGAGAGGAACATAATCCAGTTTTGCGAGTTGGTTGCCGAGTCTTCTGAGACCTGGACTTCAACACTGATATCAGGATCGAATCTTAGGGATCCTTGAGAGATGCTATCTGTCAATTACTTTCTTTGTTGTTGCTTGTTTTTGTTGTTTCAAGTTTCGGGGATAAAACTTCTTTTAAGGAGGGTAGAATGTAATACCCGTATTTTTCATTCCTGTATTTTTCTATTCTAGCGACTCGCTTGTGTTCATTGACATATTTTGGACATGTTTTGTTCTGTACTTTTTGTCATTCGAGCGAGTTTTGGTATTATTTCGGGTTAATCGGCATATTTTTGCGACTTTTCCGCATTTGGGTCCGATTCTTGTGAATCTTGCTCAGAACTGTTAGTTTGTCGTTCCTACAAGTTCATTTATCATTTGTGGTTATGTTGAGAACTCCGAAATTGTTATTCGATCTCGTATCATGATTTTTCGAACATTTGGGCCATTTTGTAATTCCCAAAGTTTTGGGTACTCGTTTACATTCCCGTTTTTACTTACCTTCTGTTTTCGGAATCGCATGTTCGTTTAACGCTTTTGTTCGTTGTTGAGAATCCTTTGTAAGCGTTATGTTAAATTTTCTGAATCATCGCATTTCGGGGTCGTTCGGGGCTGGTCGGGCAACATAATGGAATCTACTGCCAGAATGCAGGTTACGGCCGTAACCAGCAATATGTTACGGTCGTAAGGTGGTGAATGTTACGGCCATAATAGCTTATTGGCAACGTCCGTAACACACCCTTGCATTTTGAGCAGAAAACCCGAGAGTTAGGTTACGGCCGTAATGCCCTATGTGTTACGGCCGTAATGCCCTCTGTGTTACGGCCGTAACACGTCCATCTATTTAATAGCTGGGCGATGGGTTTCACCTCATTTTCTCACTTTCTTATCCTCTTCTCGCGGTCGATGGAAGGTTGAGGATAAGGTTTGGATTCTTGGTTGGTTCTACTCAATTTCCAACGTGTTTTGGAGGGTCTTAGGTGATTGTAACATCATCTATCAGTTGTTCTTCATCGGATGGAGGTATTTTCTTGATTTCCCTAAAGTTGCCTTTTTGGGGATTTTGTTCTTGATCTCATTTGTAATCCGGTTTTTATGAATCGGCCGTTGTTAAACATTGTTATTGATCATGTTCTATGAATTGTATATTCATAGTTCTGATTCGTTCAACCCGGTTGATGATCTGGGTGTTCTTGAGGAACCGTGAACATTTAATGTTCGATTAAATGTCTCAATGGTTTTCCCTTCAGGTGTTAGGTGCGTTTACCATTGTAATTGGTTTCTATATACGTAATGATCCTACTTCCATTGTTTTTTCAGAGGTTGTAGGTTGTTGTGGTTCACCGATCAAGCCGTCTTTATCGGAGTATTTTCTTGTCGATTTTCAAGGCAAGTATCTTGCCCATACACTTCGTGTTTCGTAGATGTAATAGTTGGTAATTGACTATACGTGTAATTTTAATGTTTTTAATGAACTATTAAAAGAAGCGGTATATTTAAAATAAGGATTTCTCGTAAAAACAACTTATGTGTTTTGTGAATGAAGTACTTTTTCGAATATGTGCAATAATGTGGTTTACTGGGATACTCTGTTCTCGTGTGAGGTAGTTGTGTGCGACTGTGTCGCTTGTTGACGTAAATCTTTATCCCTTTGTCATGGTTTTTGTGTGTGGATACATGTGCTTGTTGGTAAATATGTGATGATGTATAATTGGTTGGTATGTGATTGTTGGGAAATGATGATCCACCGGGTAGGGTTCGTTGGAGCCTCCGGGATCCGTTCTTGCTAGTACGGATCAGGGTTATTATTGATTGTGATATGTTTA
This sequence comes from Orobanche coerulescens, assembly GCA_033398695.1. Taxonomy (NCBI): domain Eukaryota; kingdom Viridiplantae; phylum Streptophyta; class Magnoliopsida; order Lamiales; family Orobanchaceae; genus Orobanche; species Orobanche coerulescens. The sequence continues at coordinate 114,232,858 of CM065807.1, read as the reverse complement.
GGCCATGGAGTTATCTAATTGGGTATGTCTTGCAGAGACTCCGAGGTTTGTGGCTTGCTAGCTCGATGCCAGGATAACTTGTGGGGTTATCTAAATCGGGTATGTCGATGCGGTGTAACACCCCAAACTAGGCGGATATTACAGTGCCGTGGACCCCATCGGGATCCACCAGGCGAATGAAAATTAATGAAATTAACAACATAAATGTAGTACCGAACCACATCATATTAACCAGTACTCCGATGAGGAGTCTAAGTATAATATACCCAGGAATAATACTGAATACATGTATATTTTATGTGAAGATAAAACATACAACATTAAATGAAAATGAACATCCAAACGGAAATCTGCAGCGGAAATAAACATGAAAAGACATGAATGACTGAAACGGACTGGGGCCCCCTACTAGTATCACTGGGACTTCTCGCCGAACGTTCTCTTCCCGTGCCTTAGCCTTGCCATGACCTGAAAACAATATTCTCCAACGGGGTCAGTTACACAGAATAACAATCCTCAAGAGTTGAATAGTCACAATCCCGTTGAAAACATACGCAATCAAACATGCTGTATGAATCAACTAACAGTACGGCTCAAAGAATGGCGCCACACTACGCCCGGGATGGAAATGTGTCCGTGCACAAGCCACCAACAAGTATCGATCGAATACACGTGTGGCCTTGTACCTAATCAGTCTCACGAAGTGATCGTCTCGTGTGCACAGTCCAATGTGAGGCCAACAACCAACACACGACTTTATATGTGCCCGACATGAAAATCCTACACATACCAACCGGCACGCCAGTATGACCCGGAATGCCACGATATAACAAAAGTGAGATCAAAAATCAATAATGACTCACCGAGATGAAATGATAGTGAAATGAATGATAGCTCAATGAAATGATTGGAATCGTCGTTCCTCGTGAATGAAGTGATTAATTGACAATTACAAGTCTCAATACGGTTAATACTTTATGAATGAAATATGATTATGAATGAACAACAACAAAAGGAATGAATATCCTTTTAACCGAGTAAGAATTAACTTACTCAACACCGGTGAACAATGTCCTTCCTCGAACAAACGTCCTAAATGAAATGTCAGTCACTTGAACAACCTTGAATAACACAAATACCAACAATCCGGTTCAACACACGAATCAAACACGAGTATAACTAACTCAAAACGTCGATACGACTAAACCAAGTTCATTGAGGCACTATATCAAACACGTTGTAACCAATCTTCGATTGTTTACAATCAATCCTCAATTATACCAACATCAAATCCCCGAGAAGTGTTTCAAACCAACAAAACATCTTCAATACGATCAATAATCCAAAATGAATATCCAAATTCTTGATTACAACAACAATTAATCGAAAACCCCTAATTCCAACTCAATATTCAAAGTGTTCTTGTTTAACCTTTCAATAATTCAATGAATATTCATACACACCCGTAATCATACGTATATCCCTTCATACAACATGATTATAACGTCCAAAACATCATACTTCAACACAAAATCGAAATCCGAGATGTTGAAGAATATTACCTTTGAAGATCCAAGCACTTCAATCCGATGAAAACGTGTTAAATCGACTATCCAAACTCCCCAAACGAATGAAGATGATGAAAACCGAACACTCTTATGATTGATGATGAAAAGTATCTCCCTCAAGCTCTCTCTCCCGGAACAAAGTTAAGAAAAATGAGAAAATGAGGAAAAAGTCCCGTCCACACCCTTATAAACTGCCGGAAGTCACGGCGTAACTCGCCAACTTACGGCCGTAACATCAGTGTCAACGGCCTTACGGCCGTAACTACCATCTCAGACGGCCGTAACTTCGCTTCGTCGAATCGCCGGCCATATACGGCCATACCCGCACTTTGACTTACGGGCGTAACTCGACCGTACGGCCATACCCGCCAAACATACGGCCGCATTGACCCTCGTTGAAACCGACAGTGCACTGCCGCAACGTACGGCCGTGCGGCCAAGCCTTACGGCCGTACCTGCCTCATCTTACGGCCGTATGCCGCAACCCTTACGGCCGTAAGTCCTTCTCGTCCGACAAATCCTGAAATTACGAACACTCCTTACGGCCGTAGCCTACCCATCTTACGGCCGTATCTACTCATCTTACGGCCGTATGCCGAAACCCTTACGGTAGTAAGTCCCATTTGTACGAAATGGCACGAAACCAACGAGCGCTGTTACGGCCGTATCCGACAATCCTTACGGCCGTAACTTCGCCTTCGTCCAAAATCAGCTTGAGCCAACGAATGCATGTTACGGCCGTAATGTATGACTAGTTACGGCCGTATCTCGTTGCTGGACAAGATGAAAATCCGACAACTCCGATTTCTCGCTACGATTGATGAATGATTCGACATACCATACGTATGTGAAAGTGAACAAGTCCAAAGATGATACTTCCAGCTCAAGACTACCAATCACGATGATAATGATAATACTCCCATCTCGACACTCAGGTGGAGATGAAATGATGATCGATAACTGATACACGGTTACAGTTTGCCAACAATGAACGCAAATGAATGAATCATGAATGATGAGTGATTATCAATGAGTGAAAATTACTGAGTGACAATTACTGACTGATAATTACTGAATGATAATGAATGAATTACAACCGGGTATTACACACTCCCCCCCTTAAAAAGAGTTTCGTCCCCGAAACTAAGGGTCAAACAACTCGGGATAACCCTCCCGCATACTATCCTCGGTTTCCCAAGTAGCCTCTTCGACTCCGTGTCTAGACCACTGAATCTTGACCAAAGGAATCGTCTTGTTCCTCAACTGTTTGATTCGCTGCTCTAAAACTCGTATAGGACCCTCCTCATACGAATGATCATCCGCGATCTCGATTTCATCGAACTGAAGTATGTGACTCGGGTCGGCAACATACTTCCGCAACTGAGAGACATGAAACACATTATGAATTTGGCTCAACACCGGAGGTAAGGCCAATCGATAAGCTAACTCGCCTACTCGGTCTAAAATCTCAAACGGTCCAATGAATCTCGGACTCAATTTCCCCTGTTTTCCGAAACGGAAAATACCTCAACTCGGGGGTACCTTGACCAACACGTGGTCACCTGTCTCGAACTCTAGCGGTCGATGACGATTATCTGCATAAGATTTCTGTCGACTCTGAGCTGTCAACAAATGACTCCTGATTAAAGCTACCTTCTCACGGGCGGCTACAAGCATATCGGGCTCGGTGCCGATTGATTCTGATAAGTCGTCCCAACACAAAGGAGATCGACAACGACGACCGTACAAGGCGTCATAAGGTGCCATCTTAATCGAAGCATGCCAACTATTATTGTACGTGAACTCAATTAACGGTAATTGGGCTTCCCAATTATCTTTCCAATCGAGGACGCATGCCCTCAACATGTCATCCAATGTCTGAATCGTCCTCTCTGATTGTCCGTCGGACTGAGGATGAAAAGCGGTACTGAGATTAAGCTGAGTTCCCATAGCACGATGAACTAATTTCCAAAAATGAGACTCAAATCGCCCGTCACGATCAGAAACGATACTTTTAGGAGTACCATGCAATCTCACTATCTATTTGATGAACAACTGGGCAAGTCTCTCGCGACCCCACGTATCCTTAATCTCAAGGAAATGAGCCGATTTAGTTAAGCGGTCCACAATCACCCAAATTGTATTCATGCCATGACGACTCGTCGGCAAACTCGTGATTAAGTCCATGGAAATATCTTCCCACTTCCACTCTGGGATAGGGAGCGGTTTCAGCATGCCCGCTGGTCGCTGATGTTCTATCTTGACTTGCTGACAGGTCAAGCATCTCGAAACAAATTCCGCGACTTCTCGCTTCATATTACTCCACCAGTAATTTTGTTTCAAGTCCTTGCACATCTTGCTAGACCCCGGATGGATGGAATAAGGGGTAGCATGAGCTTCTCTCAAAATCGAGTTTTTCAACTCGTCATTCGCCGGTACGCATAACCGATTCTTAAATCGCAATAGTCCATCCTCGTGGACCACAAATCCAGGGGCTTTACCCTGAGCCACATCCTCACGTATGCGTAACAATGATGGGTCTGAACCCTGATTCACTTTGATTGCCTCCTCAAGTGGCGATGAAATTTCTAACATGCAAAGTTGCCCTTGCACTCGCCGGCTGCACTCGATCTCGGGTCTAAGGAATTCCTGCTGAAGCTCCTTCTGAATTGTTAAATGAGCAAGCATTTGCTCCTGAACGGACTTACGACTCAAGGCATCGGCAACCACATTTGCCTTACCCGGGTGGTACAGGATCTCAATGTCATAATCTTTGATTAGTTCCAACCACCGCCTCTGTCGCATATTTAACTCCTTCTGAGTAAATTTTACTTCAAACTCTTGTGATCGGTGAATATCTGACAGGTAACGCCATAAAGATAATGACGCCAAATCTTCAATGCGAAGACCACGACTGCTAGCTCCAGGTCGTGGGTCGGATAATTAACCTCGTAAGGTCTCAATTGCCGTGAAGCATAAGCAATAACTTTCCCGTTCTGCATTAGTACACATCCGAGACCCTGTCCGGATGCATCACTATAAACCACAAATCCTTCCGTCCCTTGCGGTAAAGAAAGGACAGGTGCTGAAATTAACCGGCTCTTGAGTTCCTCAAAACTCTGTTGACACGCGTCGGACCACGTGTACTTCTTATCTTTCCCTAAAAGGTTCGTCATGGGTTGAGCAATCTTGGAAAATCCTTCCACAAATCGCCGATAATAACCAGCTAATCTGAGGAAACTTCGGATTTCCTTAACATTCTTCGGAGGTAGCCAATCTCGGATAGCCTCCGTCTTCTGAGGGTCGACACGAACTCCGTCTGATGAAATTACATGTCCGAGAAACGTCACTTCGGACATCCAGAACTCACATTTGGAAAACTTTCCATAGAGTTGCTCTCGTCTCAACACGTCGAGAACCTAATGAAGGTGAAACTCGTGCTCCTCCCGGTCACAAGAATAAATCAAAATGTCATCAATGAAGACAACCATGAACCGATCCAAATAGTTGATGAAAACCCGATTCATTAACTCCATGAACACCGCAGGTGCATTAGTTAACCTAAACGGCATTACAACAAACTCATAATGACCATAGCGTGTTCGAAACGCCGTCCTCGCGATATCTGGCTCTCGAATTCGCAACTGATGATATCCGGATCTTAAGTCGATCTTGGAAAATACTGAAGCTCCCTGAAGTTGATCCAAAAGATCATCAATACGGGTAGGGATACTTATTCTTGATCGTCACCCGGTTCAATTCCTGGTAATCAATACACAAGCGGAACGAACCATCCTTCTTCTTGACAAATAACACTGGTGCTCCCCACGGGGACGAACTCGGTCGAATATAACCCTTCACGATCAAATCTTCTAATTGATTTTTCAACTCCTGCATTTCGGTTGGGGCCATCCGGTACGGTGCCTTCGATATTGGGGACGTACCAGGCTCCAACTCAATCATGAATTCCACATCTCTCTGTGGAGGCAAACCAGGTAACTCGTCTGGAAAGACATCGGCATAATCTCTCACTACGGAATATCCTCCAACATTACCGATGGTTTCTCGGTCTTGGTCATATAACACTAATAACCGACACACCCCGATTGAGTAATCTCACCGCTTTCATCAAGTTAATGACTCTCCTGCACGGTTGGGATTTCTTCCTGAAATACACATTCGACCCCATCGTGCGAAATGATAGTGACCATACGCTACGGACACTAATGACGGCATCGTGATACCATCCAATCAATACCTAATGATGTCGTCTCTCGGTAAATCTACCACGATTAGGTGCGCTAACCAATCACGGCCATGAAGTGAATCGGACAATCCTTAATCTCACAATTAGAATAATTTTTCTACCATCAGGTAGACCAATGACATAAGGCTCACAACTAGTAGCACTACCTAGACGTAGTCTACTCAAACATGACTTGGAAATGAATGAATGTGATGCACCATTATCAAAAAGGGTATACACAGGTTGAGATAGAATATCGAGTGTACTTGAGATCATCCGGGCCTCTGGATCGCCGGTCTTCTTCATCTCATAAATTCGGGGCTTGCCGGCCCCTGAATGAGACGCTCTCGTTTGATAGCTTTTGGCTCCGCCTTTATTAGCTCCTGTCGTCTTCAACGACGCTGACTGAGTGTCCTGATTCTATACTGTTAAATGTCACGGGGCACGAGATGACGCCGGAGTAGGTTTAGAGTCCCTTCGGTAAAACGGGCCCTATGCCCGGCAATCCCACATTATGGCACGTGATAGTACGCCTCGGACACTTGGTACCGAAATGACCTGTTCTTCACGGTTGAAGCAGGTGATGGCCGAAGGCCGCGCGTGACTGAGATTCCGCGGGTCTAGGCGCCATAGGAGGTCATTCAGAAAAGGTAGAGCCCGTACGAGGCTTCTTGAAAATGTCCTGACTGCCGTCAGACTGATTACGATTCTTAGTTTTCTTGCCAACAGATGAAGGTTGCTGCTTAGCAATCTCCTTAGCGGTAAGCTCATACGTAAGAGCTTTCTCGATGAATTTAGCCAGAGTGGTGAAATGATGATTAAGCAACTGTAGTCGCATACGAGGTTTCAACCTCTTGTTGAAATACTTGATTTTGTCCGCCTCAGAGTGAATGATAGATGAGGCGAAAGGAAGAAGTTCCTAAAATTTCTCGGCGATGGCGAGAACATCATCGTCCACTGAAAGGTCGGGAGTGAGTAATTTTGACAACTTGGCCTCCCTGAGTGGGGCCGGATAATACCTCTCCATCATGAGAGTCTTGAATTGATCCCAAGTACAAAATCCATCGGTGGGCTTCAACGATAACCACCAGGAATGTGCGCCCTTACCAAGATAGTAAGCCGCAACTGAAACTTTGTGTCCCTCAGGACAGTCTACCATAGCAAACAGTTTCTCGAAATGCTCAAGCCAATGAATGATATCCGCCAGTTCAGATGAACCCTCAAAAGTAGGTGGCCTTTGCTGAGAGATATCGCCAATGATACTGCTCACACCCCTCTCTTGCCTCTGAGGTGGCGGCGGAGGAGCCTGCTGATTTTGAGTAGTCGAATTATGCATCGTCTCCATCAATTGTGCCATCTGAGTCATTTGGGCCATCATGCCCTGCTTAAAAGCGAGTGGATCAACCCGAACACCTTCTGATTGAGCTGTGTCCTGTACGACTCACGATAGTGAATGATTACGTCCAGGTGAATGAGTGGCGGCGTCACTGCTCGATGAATTAGCATTATTCCTTGCATTAGCGCGTGTATTCACACGAGCTCTGGTTCGCCCGCACCACGGCCTCTTCCCCCGCGTCCTCTGCCAGCTCTTTCTATACTGAAGTGGAAAGTCATATGATAATTATATATCTCGCATGAACATCACATTATGATTATATTATGAAATGATGAAAATGAGAATACACGCTCAATCACAATGATTACATGAATGATCAACTGAGGTGACGTGATTATATGATGAAGTTCTTGAAAATATTATCTTACAAGTTAACAAGATTAATGATACGATCCTCAAGATCAACAACTGAACAGTGAAATGAACTGAGTGGTTAATGAGTTAACATGATCGACATGATTACAAATGAAAATGATAAATGAGGAAATCTTATTGTTCTCTGGTCTGAAGGCTCGGCTCTTGCACAGGTCACATGTGACGCGAAAGTCCAATGATACTAGTCTGATGAACGATGATTTCAAATGAGACATGACTCGGAAGGTAGTATTCAAAACCACGCTCCGATACCAACTCTGTAACACCCCAAACTAGGCGGATATTACAGTGCCGTGGACCCCCGACTGGGACCCACCAAGCGAATGAAAATTAATGAAATTAACAACATAAATGTAGTACTGAACCACTTCATATTGCCCAGTACTCCGATGAGGAGTCTAAGTATAATATACCCAGGAAGAATACTGAATACATGTATATTTTATGTGAAGATAAAATATACAACATTAAATGAAAATGAACATCCAAACGGAAATCCGCAGCGGAAATAAAGATGAAAAGACATGAATGACTGAAACGGACTGGGGCCCCCTACTAGTATCACTGGGACTTCTCGCCGTAAACGTTCTCTTCCCGTGCCTTAGCCTTGCCATGACCTGAAAACAATATTCCCCAACGGGTTCAGTTACACAGAATAACAATCCTCAAGAGTTGAATAGTCACAATCCCATTGAAAACATACACAATCAAACATGCTGTATGAATCAACTAACAGTACGACTCAAAGAATGGCGCCACACTACGCCCGGGATGGAAATGTGTCCGTGCACAATCCACCAACAAGTATCGATCGAATACACGTGTGGCCTTGTACCTAATCAGTCTCACGAAGTGATCGTCTCGTGTGCACAGTCCAATGTGAGGCCAACAACCAACACACGACTTTATATGTGCCCGACATGAAAATCCTACACATACCAACCGGCACGCCACTATGACCCGGAATGCCACGATATAACAAAAGTGACATCAAAAATCAATAATGACTCACCGAGATGAAATGATAGTGAAATGAATGATAGCTCAATGAAATGATTGGATCAAATCGTTCCTCGTGAATGAAGTGATTAATTGACAATTACAAGTCTCAATACGGTTAATACTTTATGAATGAAATATGATTATGAATGAACAACAATGAAAGGAATGAATATCCTTTTAACCGAGTAAGAATTAACTTACTCAACACCGGTGAACAATGTCCTTCCTCGAACAAACATCCTAAATGAAATGTCAGTCGCTCGAACAACCTTTAATAACACAAATACCAACAATCTGGTTCAACAAACGAATCAAACACGAGTATAACTAACTCAAAACGTCGATACGACTAAACCAAGTTCATTGGGGCACTATATCAAACACGTTGTAACCAATCTTCGATTGTTTACAATCAATCCTCAATTATACCAACATCAAATCCCCGAGAAGTGTTTCAAACCAACAAAATATCTTCAATATGATCAATAATCCAAAATGAATATCCAAATTCGTGATTACAACAACAATTAATCGAAAACCCCCAATTCCAACTCAATATTCAAAGTGTTCTCGAATAACCTTTCAATAATTCAATGAATATTCACATACCCGTAATCATACGTATCTCCCTTCATACAACATGATTATAACGTCCAAAACATCATACTTCCACACAAAATCGAAATCCAAGATGTTGAAGAATATTATCTTTGAAGATCCAAGCACTTCGATCCAATGAAAACGTGTTAAATCGACTATCCAAACTCCCCAAACGAATGAAGATGATGAAAACCGAACACTCTTATGATTGATGATGAAAAGTATCTCCCTCAAGCTCTCTCTCCCGGAACAAAATGAAGAAAAATGAGATAATGAGGAAAAAGTCCCGTCCACACCCTTATAAACTGCCAGAAGTTACGGCCATAACTCGGCCAACTTACGGCCGTAACATCCCAGGTCAACGGCCTTACGGCCATAACTCGGCTTCATCCAGAAACTGCCAACAGCCATACGGCCGTACCCGCACCTGACTTACGGGCGTAACTCGACCGATACGGCCGTACCCGGCCAAACTTACGGCCGTACGACCCCCTCGTCGAAACTGACCAGGTACCCTGCCTGCAACGTACGGCCGTACCCGGCCAAGCCTTACGGCCGTACCTGCCTCATCTTCCGGCCGTATGCCGCAACCCTTATGGCCGTAAGTCCTTCTCATCCGACAAATCCTGAAATTACGAACACTCCTTACGGCCGTAGCCTGCCCATCTTACGGACGTATCTCCTCATCTTACGGCCGTATGCCGAAACCCTTACGGCCGTAAGACCCATTCGTCCGAAATGGCCTGAAACCAACGAGCGCCTGTTACGGCCATATCCGACAATCCTTACGGACGTAACTCGCCTTCGTCCAAAATCACCTTGAGCCAACGAATGCATGTTACGGCCGTAATATACGACTAGTTACGGCCGTAACTCGTTGCTGGACAAGATGAAAATCCGACAACTCTGATTTCTCGCTACGATTGATGAATGATTCGACATACCATACGTATGTGAAAGTGAACAAGTCCAAAGATGATACTTCCAGCTCAAGACTACCAATCACGATGATAATGATAATACTCCCGTCTCGACACTTAGACGGAGATGAAATGATGATCGGTAACTGATGCATGGTTACAGTTTGCCAACAATGAATGCAAATGAATGAATCATGAATGATGAGTGATTATTAATGAGTGAAAATTACTGAGTGACAATTACTGAATGATAATTACTGAATGATAATGAATGAATTACAACCGGGTATTACATGTAGAGACTCCGAGGTTCATAGCTTGTTAGCGCGATGCCGGATAACTTATGGTTACGGTTTGGTTGTGTGACGTACGTGTCATGGGTTACCTAAACCGGGTATGTTTGGAGGAGGCACCGAGGTTCGTGGCTTGCTATAACGATGCCATGGTAACTATGAACAAATTTTATGGTTATGTGTCAGAGATGTGGTCTATGAGTTGTTTACGTATTTGTTGTTATGGTGATATGTGACACTGTGGTTTCCCACTAGGTTATTCACTAGGGTATGTTCGTGGAAGCATCCGAGGTTCGTGGCTTGCTAGCACGGGACACGAATAATCCTTGGGAGTAAGTTAGTGTGAATGATTGGGTCGTGGACCCCGAGTTTTGTGACCGGATTTGTATTTTGGAAAATAATCATTGGCTTGTGTCCCTAAGTGGTTTTTGCTAAGTTGAGGACTCTTCAATCCCAAATGTTTCAAAACTCCCGAGATCTTAAAATGTGTTGCAAGATGTATATTGGTTTCATTCCTACCTTTTATGGTTCGAACTATTTTACTCAAGTGAATTATCTCGGGAAGTTTACTATTACGTTAACTGGTTGGCTATTCTCGTTTATTATATTTTCGAAACATGTTGTGCATGGCTCGTATTCTCACTTTAGACTTGCACTAACAAAATAGTGGAATTTTGCTAACCCCCGAGTAATCGGGGGGTGGATGTCTGTATTGCGTCCAGGTCCATGCAGGTTCTTAGGGAGCAAAACACAGGACCGGTACGAAGGATGATGAGAGACAAGTGATACTGATCACTTGAAGGCCAGTTCTGGGTGCAGTTAGTCAGAGTTCATTGTATTCTCGTTTCCGCTGTCGTATTTTCTGTTGCATGAGTTTGTGAGTGTATTGACCCCTGTGCGGGTATGAGGTTTGAACGAGAGATGTGAAGTTTTAAGTTGTATGTTTGTGGTGAAGACCAAACCTGTCAAATAGTTCGTTATTCGGCCATGTCTTATGTAATGTGATGTCTTGTTTGATTTTGCTTTGGTAGATCTTCACGGAGAGGGTCTACGGCGCTGTAATATTCCCGAGGGGATTGGGGGTGTTACAATTTTCTACTCAACCTGGATTGTGTAATCTCTTCTTGTAACAACTCTGTGTTATAGGTCCCATATTTATATAAAATAATCCCTAGCGTCGAGGCTCTAGTATTTGCTTAGTTATCCTCTAACTTATTAGATAATACATTATCTATAATATTATATTATATTGTTTATTATTTAATCTTCTAGTGAATATAATATATATTATTATATTTATATTCCAAGTTGATTTATTTAAATAATGTAACATATAATATCCGATATTATATGTTACTCATTATTTAACTTTTTTTATAAATATAATATCCCATATTATATCTATCAGTTATTCTTGCTTGTCTTTAAGTATCGTATGTGTGACCCAAAAGGCTTATATTATGATGACAATTATTTAATACCTTATGAAATAATAAATCATAAGCGGTCTCTAGCAAGACATTATGTGTACCCAAATAATATAAGTTTACGGTCCATTAAACCATTAAACTTGTCAAATTCATTTGTCATGCGGTATCAAGTTTAAACTAAGTCATGTAAGCAGTCATACTTATTTATGTTCAAATATTTTCTCTATCTTAAGTAGACTGATTGGACCAAATGACTCTTCATTTTAGCATGGCCATGCATTTCTTGCAGTCCTGCTTATCGAGGAGCCAAAAGATATATGCCTCCCAAAAAGAGGGATAAATGCTCATTTTGATTATTCAATACCCTCTACATGACTCTCATTAGTCCTGATCGCTAACCTTTATGATCACCCTGTTTCATATGATGTTGGATTACATCAAGGCATAATAGTTATCATGTTTGGACTCTATGATCATTTCAAGTTCAAGGATTATTGACATACTGTTATATTGAGATGCACTTATGATATTTTCATGCAGTGATCTCAATGCAGATTTATCCAGTATTGCGTTCTCCAACCAATATCCATAAGTTTGATATGTATCGTATGCATAATCATCCAATAATTAACAATCAAACATATGTAAGTATATTAATCATTTGAGTCTCTGCTCTACGTGATTGGACCAGGGATATTTGAGTAATCTTATTACTCTTTGTAACACCCCCGAGATATTCAGGGTATGTCTAAGAGCCGTGAATCCCATATGGAACTCACAAGGCTAATTTCATATAAAATACACAACAAAGAACATCAAAAACCACCAATCATTTATTAACCGATGAAATTCTAACGAAAATATTCTAATCCACAATAAACAACAAGTTCAACATAACTTACAAAAGAAAACAACCCCTACAGTACTCTAGTACCAACTAACAATTTGTGACCAAACGAAAAATCTCAACAACCAGACTCAAAGAAAGACCACAATGACTCGTCATAGTATCATGCCTGGCCGTTTTCGTCGTACTGCCCCAGTACTCGTCCAGTCGCATTCTTCGTACCCGAAATACATGAAATGTATTTCCCAAAATGGGATTAGCCGTGGAATAGTTAGTACAAGTAATACAAATGAGCTCTTACATCTTACAATTTCAAAGTACATGCATCAATAGTTTTCAAAACCAGTTAAGATAATGATTTCCGGAAATGCAATCTCTATAAATGTACCACAGTACATAATTCCTCCCGATTAACCGTAGATCCCTCCGAGGCCCCGTTAGACCCTCCCGGAGTGGTTAACCCCATTGTTCGTGAATCCAACCAAACGTGGATCCCTCTGAGACCTCGTCGGACCCTCCCGGAGTGAACATATACACTCTAATACTCACATACATCACTTTGCACATTTAAGAATGTAAGTTCGAAAGAATTACTTGCCTTTGAGACATGTTGGAATGTTTTGAGATGGTAAACAACCACTGTTGAAGGAACTCGGAGATTTCAAACCTAGAAGATTCGTAAAACGACTATCAACAACAACATATCTGGAATTGAAATTGAAATACGCCCGAAAAACCCTGCCCACACAGAAATTTATACAATTCACTACGAGGCGGATCGCAACCAAACCCTCTTGATTTTGCAAACGTACAGAAATTTACCATGAATTCGTACGGAACATATGAATACGGTGGGAATTAATTACATTCATCGAAAATTAAAGATCAATTCGGAGCTAATCGGACAAAATCACAAAACCCCCCCAAAATCCCGAAATTTAGGGTTCTGGGAAGGATTACCTCGATTTGATGGAGAAAGAAGGTTGAATGTTGATTAAATCACATTAGGAACTCGGTGATGATGTTGGATGATGATATCTAACCAACCCTCACCAAAAGAATCGCCTAGATCATCGTTCGGAGGAGAAGAAGATAAGAATGAAAGAAACCCGTACAGAAGATGCTGAACCACGTATATAAATCTATCCGTGTTAATGTACGTAAGTCAGGGAGCTTAACGTACATTAAGCACCTAACGTACGCTATGCAGTACCTGTTACGTACGCAATGGCCTGGCAGAAGTATCTGCCCGATCTTCTGTAGGCCATAATGTACGCTACAGAAGCACTTACGTACTTAAGCAAGATGAGGCTAACGTACATTATGTATCACTGATAACGTATGTAAGTCTCAAAAAGTCCAGAACTGCTGAGAGATGAATATTCTAGAAAAGAATATCGCCAAGTCGAGACATGATGATCGACGAAGTCGGAGAACACGCTAATGAAGGGTTCAAGACAGCGAACTTAAGTGCTGAAATAAAATACGAATCTGACTACCCAAAGGTTCGGCAAACAATATTGAAAATAATTACCCTAAACTTTAAGAAAATTACAAAACGGTCCAAAACAAACATGATACAAGGTCGAACAGCCAAAACCAAAATTCACAACACATCTTCCAATGTTGAACGAACTTATAGGAAACATAAAACAACAATTTCGAACCATGATTATTCCAGGAGAACCAAAAAGCAGTAAGGTTGCTAGTAAACACAAAATGGAGTACAACAACTCCGAAACACAGGTTCTGCCACATCTGAACCTGATGAGGCACCAAACCTAAAGCACAATATTGTCATCATCGAGGAAGTAGGATCCTCACCTACTCGTCTTGCACATCCAAACTCCATGCATTGAAGCTCGTATTGCCTTGATGCAAGCCCTAGGCTCTCAAACAGTCTCCCCTCAGGATCCTATCAAAGCCCCGTACTATATATGGATGAGAGGCACCATCTTGGATGAATTTACTGATCCGGGAAGGCTGTGCAAGATGTCACTGAGGCATTCATCCTTTTGCCAACTGCCATTCACAAGGCCCTTCCCAAATTCCAAGAACACCAGGCGTGGGTCTTGAAAAAGGAGCAATAAATGATAGGTGTCGTTGAAGTTAAAACCATTGTCGCCCTCGAGTACACAAGGGACGAACTTAGGGGCCATGATGAAAGATGAATTTCTCAGTACAACAGTCTCAAGTCTTGTTTCTTGGTGAAGTATATACAAGATAGGCAGACTTAGTCAATGGGTGTTATCCAGGAAATCCATGACAAGATCACAGAGCTTGATAGTGCCAAAAAGGGGGAAGAGGCCCGGGAGGCTGGTAGGAGATGGAGGCAGGAGAAAGAGAGAGATGGAGGCAATATTTGAGGACACTGTCGCTCAAGCCATCAGAAGACCGGCCGGACCAGGTCCAGGTCAAGGAGCAAAGGGCTATAGGCTAGTTGGTTCTCGACCTGAGCTTCAGGACCCTAAATACCCTTGGAAGAATACAGTAAAAACACCGACTGAGATCCTCTTGCCTACTGACAAGCAGCCAACATCAGACGAACTTAAAGCTTGGAAAAATAATGAGCTGATGCGGTACTTCTCCGTACTAATCAGGGAATCACCAATCCTAAATCACTGCAAGATGTTGGATGCTGCAGCACATGAGTTCTCATAGTTACTCGCTGAAGGAAATCTATTGATGCAAATTATGATGAAAGACAGATATATGAAGGGCGATCGACCTATTCACCTGGAAGAGTGGATTCCCGGTTAGGATGTGACTACTGAAGGAAAAAGTTTTTACCGGGACCGAGGTAAAGACCTTCTAGTCTACTGGCGGAAAGGGACCGTGTATGATCCCATCAGAAGATCAACCAGACTGCAATATTATTGTAGATAAAACTTTCAGGCTGTACTTTCTTCTTTTCCGTGATGTGATTTAATTTCAGAACAAGCACTGTAATCTCCTTTGTTATCAATAAAGACATGCCCATCCATTCGTAATGACCGAAAATCGGTCGAGCATAATTGTGATGGATTCTTCTTCTTTCATTTGGAATAGCTCGTAATCGTGAAGAAGCATGTTGATCTTCGTCTCCTTGACTTGAGACGTTACTTCATGTGTAACTTCAAGCATTTTCCATATTTCTTTTGCACTATCACACGAAGATATCCGGTTGTGTTCTTCCGGATTTAAGTCACAATCTAATAATTGCATAGCTTTGCAATTATAGTGATCATTTTTCCAATCGGAATCATCGTACTCTTCAAAACTTTTAAGCGTACCGTCGGATTTGATTGGAATTTTCGGACCAAGACATATCACTTTCCAAAGCTCGATGTCATAGGCTCGGATGAATATTGACATCTTCTTCTTCTATGTCATGAAGTTCGATCCATCGAAGAATGGAGGTCGGTTTAGCACAAGACCTTCGACCGGGGAAAATTGCAACACCATTTGGATCGACTCATTGGATGTTAAGCCGCTTATAGGAGGTACCACTCCGATACCAATTATTGGAGCAATATTGGTCAGTATCGCCGTTTAGAGATAGAGTTGTAAAACTCTTTCGCGTTGCGGAAGCGATTTAAATAAAAGTGCGGAAATTAAATCGACACAGGATTTATAGAGGTTTGGCCAAACGTGCCTACGTCCTCTCTCAGTATCTTTTTCTATAGGCTAAAGATAAATCTCTGCACCTCTCTTCTATCGGTCGAGGGATAACCGTTACAAACTCGTCTTCTATCGTTCTGAGTAAACCGTTTAATCACTTGTCTTTATGTCGGTCCAAGTTAAACCATTTTCCTTTTCTATTGGACAAGGAATCAACCAATCTAGATTTCTATGGGTATTAGATAAACCTCACGTAGATATTGATTACGATTCTAACAATGCCAGATCCTTGATCCTAATAACACCGAATCCAATCATATCCTTTGTTTTTCTTCTCTTGTATGATTCCGTGTATAACACTCAATCACGTATCAATATAAGCTCAATTACAACAGCTAGAATGAATACAATGATATCTCAAGTATTAATGATTTGCTCAAGGTTGTTGTGTGGTTTGATACCAAGTGGTTTGGTATTTATAGCCATTTTCATCCAACTAGCCGTTAGTCACTTTTGACTTGCTAGCGTGCGCTAGCCTTTCTTTATAGCGTGCGTTATGGCTCATTACATACGTTATACATTTCATGTAGCGTACATTATCGACTTCCAGTATCAGTCCAGTAGCTTTCGTTTCTTTCATTACGTATGTTATCTCTTCATATTACGTATGTTATCTTGCTGCTGTAGCGTACATTAACTACATGATGTAGCGTGCGTGAATCGTATATAGTTGTTGCCTGCATTTGTCAAAGTATCCGTTACGCTTGACTTTGACCCTGACTTTTCCCAACGTTCATCTGATTTGAAATCTCATTACATACGTTAACCTGTATATGTTACGTACGTTAAATTGCTTCGATAGCGTGCGCTATACAATGCGTATAGCGTGCGTTAAGCTTGTCATCTGCAGTCAACTTTCCTACTCGTCTGATCAGGTAGCGTACGTTATGCTTGCAAATTCCAGCTATTTGAGTCTTCGATTCCTTCGTTGATTTTTTTCGCTTCTTTGTTGTTTTGCTTTGTTTAACAACTAATCATCAAAACTCGATTAATGAATATTTGGAATAAAATATTCCAACAATCTCCCCCTTTTTGATGATTACAAGACAACATCTTGAATGGATAAAACCTGCAAAAAAAAAATTGTACAGATCAAAGTTTTCGACTTTGTCCGTTTTGTTAGTTTCGTCTCCCAGCTTTTCTTTCTTTCCTTTTCGACTTCTTCTCTTTATTTTTCAACTCTTCGTTTAATTTTTTTCTCCCCCTTTTTGATTCGTACAATACTCTCCACCTTTTTATTTTTATTTTCTCATCATTCTTCCATAACGCTTTTTATCCCATTCAACTCTTTTCTCCCCGTTTTTGTTATCAGCAGAAAGTGTAAATCAAAGAATACCAATTTATGATAAAATATGATATGATAAAATGTGCATAAAAAAGGGTAAAACTCTCCCTGACAAAAATCTTCCCTTTTAAAAATATAAACTCTCCCTGAGTAAAATATTTATTGATAAAAATTAATGTTTGGGGATCCAACCGATAGGTGGTTTTTCTTTCGAGACATAGACGATATTCGGAATAAAAGTTCCTTTTGGAATCCAAATCTTTTTGGTTTTTATCGTCCGTTGTGGGCTTTTACAATTCGAAATATGATGCCCAATTTTTAAGCGTTTTTCACATCGGGGTATTTTAAAATTTAAGGATTCGTTTTAGTATTCGGTTTGAATCCTAACCCTTGTTTATTCGAAGTATATTTTTGAACACAAAGCATTTGTTCAAATTTTTTGTTTCCACATGAAAATTTCTTCGTTAAAACCTTTAGTTCGTCTTGAACTTTCAAAAGATCATTCTTTAAATTATTTTTATTTTCAAGGCATTGAGAATGATCGGTCTTGATAAATTTCCCTTTTTCAAGAATTTTGGAAATTTCAATTTTCAATTGTTTATTTTTAGATTGAAGGGATTTAATTTCGGATAAGCATTTTGAAAGTCGGAATGCAATAATTCGAATGTTTCAAATAATTCATCGTGAGAGGATGTACTTACTTGACTTTCGACGTCGCTTTCGTCGAATGAACTTCGGGCCATAAGTGTGAGGTTATTTTGATTGATAAAATCTTCGTCCTCGTCTTCGTCACTCTACGTCGCAATTAAAACTTCCTTTTGGGATTTGCTCGGAAATTCTTCGCGAAGTAGCCTGGCTTATCACAAACTCGACAGTTGTTGTCGAATTTCTTCATTCTGCCCGAGATGTCTTTCTTTCTCCGGTTTAATAAGTTTTGGAACTTATTAATATTCTTGGCATAATATGCCGATTCTTCGGCACTTTCGTCCACCGGGATTTCTTTTTTATTTCTCGACATCTTAGCCTTCATGGCTATCGTTCTTTCCTCCGACTTTGTCTTGGCATTCCGAGATTTTAGAACAATCTCGTAGTTTATAAGTGAACCAACGAGAGCACTAAAATCAAGATTGTTTAAATCTTTTGATTCCATTATTGCCGTCACCGTGCCGTCCCATTCTCGAGGTAGTGATCGTAGGATCTTCTTAACTTTCTCACTACTCGAAAGGGGTTTATCATAACATGCCAATCCATTCGTAATGACCGAAAATCGGTCGAGCATAATTGTGATGGATTCTTCTTCTTTCATTTGGAATAGCTCGTAATCGTGAAGAAGCATGTTGATCTTCGTCTCCTTGACTTGAGACGTTACTTCATGTGTGACTTCAAGCATTTTCCATATTTCTTTTGCACTATCGCATGAGGATATCTGGTTGTATTCTTCCGAATTTAAGGCACAATATGATAATTGCGTAGCTTTGCAATTATAGTGATCATTTTTCAAATTGGAATCATCGTACTCTTCAAAACTTTTAAGTGTACCATCAGATTTGATTTGAATTTTCGGACCAAGACATATCACTTTCCAAATCTCGATGTCACAGGCTCGGATGAATATTGACATCTTTTTATTCCATGCCATGAAGTTCGATCCATCGAAGAATGGAGGTCGGTTTTGCGCAAGACCTTCGACCGGGGAAAATTGGAACGCCTTTTGGATCGACTCCTCGGATGTTAAGCCTCTTATAGGAGGTACCGCTACGATACCAATTGTTGGAGCAATATTGGTCGGTATCACCGTTTGGAGATAGAGTTGTAAAACTCTTTCGCGTTGCGGAAGTGATTTAAATAAAAGTGCGGAAATTAAATCGACACAGAATTTATAGAGGTTCAGCCAAACGTGCCTACGTCCTCTCTCAGTATCTTTTTCTATAGGCTAAAGATAAACCTCTGCACCTCTCTTCTATCGGTCAAGGGATAACCGTTACAAACTCGTCTTTTATCGTTCCGAGTAAACCGTTTAATCACTTGTCTTTATGTCGGTCCAAATTAAACCGTTTTCCTTTTCTATTGGACAAGGAATCAACCAATCTAGCTTTCTATGGGTACTAGATAAACCTCACGTAGATATTGATTGCGATTCTAACAATGCCGGATCCTTGATCCTAATAACACCAAATCCAATCGTATCCTTTCTTTTTCCTCTCTTGTATGATTTCGTGTATAACACTCAATCACGTATCAATATAAGCTCAAGTACAACAACTAGAATGAATACAATGATATCTCAAGTATGAATGATTTGCTCAAGGTTGTTGTGTGGTATGATACCAAGTAGTTTGGTATTTATAGCCATTTTCATCCAACTAGCCGTCAGTCACTTTTGACTTGCTAGCGTGTGCTAGCCTTTCTTCATAGCGTGCGTTGTGGCTCATTACGTACGTTATACATTTCATGTAGCGTACATTATCAACTTCGATATTAGTCTAGTAGCTTTCGTTTCTTTCATTACATACGTTATCTCTTCATATTATGTACGTTATCTTG
This sequence comes from Orobanche coerulescens, assembly GCA_033398695.1. Classification (NCBI taxonomy): domain Eukaryota; kingdom Viridiplantae; phylum Streptophyta; class Magnoliopsida; order Lamiales; family Orobanchaceae; genus Orobanche; species Orobanche coerulescens. The sequence continues at coordinate 114,212,692 of CM065807.1, read as the reverse complement.
CTACTGTAGTGTACATTAACTACATGACGCAGCGTGCGTTAATCGTATATAGCCGCTGCCTGCATTTGTCAAAGTATCCGTTGCGCTTGACTTTGACCCTAATTTTTCCCAACGTTCATCTGATTTGAAATCTCATTACATACGTCAACCTGTATGTGTTACGTACATTAAATTGCGTCGATAGCGTGCGCTATACAATGCGTATAGCATGCGTTAAGCTTGTCATCTGCAGTCAACTTTCCTACTCGTCTGATCAGGTAGCGTACGTTATGCATGTCTCATAGCGTACGTTATCCTTGCAAATTCCAGCTATTTGAGTCTTCGATTCCTTCATTGATTTGTTTCGCTTTTTTGTTGTTTTGCTTTGTTTAACAACTAATCATCAAAACTCGATTAATGAATATTTGGGATAAAATACTCCAACAATCTCCCCATTTTTGATGATTACAAAGCAACATCTTGAATAGATAAAACCTGAAAAATAAAAATAAAAATTTGTATAGATCAAAGTTTTCGACTTTGTCCGTTTTGTTAGTTTCGTCTCCCAGCTTTTCTTTCTTTCTTTTTCGACTTCTTCTTTTTATTTTTCAACTTCTTCGTTTAATTTTTTTCTCCCCCTTTTTGATTCGTACAATACTCTCCACCTTTTTATTTGTATTTTTCTCACCATTAAGAATGACTCTTTTTATCCCATTCAACTCTTTTCTCCCCCTTTTTGTTATCAGCAAAAAATATAAATCAAAGAATACTAATTTATGATAAAATATGATATGATAAAATGTGCCTAAAAATGTGCATAAAAAAGGGTAAAACTCCCCTGGCAAAAATCCCCCCTTTAAAAATATAAACTCCCCCTGAGTAAAATATTTATTGATGAACAGTAAAATACTTGGTTCCCAAATACCGGAAAGCCATTTTAAAATACATACACAACGAACATAGACAGAGTTAAAAATACATTTGCAGCGAAATATAACGAACAGTAAAATTCTCGGTTCCCAAATACATGTCATAGCCAGTACCACCCGGGAAGCTCATCCCTTCACGACCGCTACTAGCTCGATCTCCGAGTACCTAAAATAAAACCCACGATGTGGTCAGCCACAATACTCAATAATGATAACAATCACATCACCATAAATAATTACATACCAATGTAATAACATAGTAAGAATACTACCAACGTAATCTTACCGTCATAACCTCACCAACCCATAGCAATCCATATCAAATCAATCCTTACCATAATCCACATTTCTCATTCTCAAATGACGAAATGAACTCAACTACAACCATCTGTATTGTATTCAAACAATACCAAGAATTCTCAAAACATCATCATAACTCATAAATGTGGAATAATCCATCCGTGCCAAATCCTATCCGTCGGATCTCACAATCAAATACCAATCCTGATAAGAACCAAATATACACAATACATCAATACACCAATGACAGCACAATCCTGAAACATCGACACAAAGTCATACGATCAATAACCATGATCAACCAAAATACCAAACGAGAATATCATCAACATGATAAACTCCAATACGACCAATCAAAGGTCAAAACACGACCGAGAATATCATCAACATGATAAACTCTAATACTACCAATGAAGGATCAACAACGACTGAGAATACTATCAACATCATAACCTCCAACATGATCAACAAAGGATCAACAACGACCGAGAATACCATCAACATGATAAACTCCAACACGATCAACAAAAGATCAACAACGACCGAGAATACCATCAACATGGTAAACTCCAAACAAGATCAAATATAATGGATCTCAAAGAAATAACCCCGACTGTCGAACATACCCCTCGGGCGTACGAACAGCCAGTCGCAAACTGTCGAACATACCCAATCATACATGGAGTATGAATGACCAATCAATAAGGCTCAAGATGGACGTCACAGTACGCCCGATTTAGAAATGTGTCCGTGCACAAGCCACCCCGGATATCAATCAAATACATATATGGTCTTGTACCTAATCAGTCTCACAAACTACGTCTCATGTGCACAGCTCAATGTGAGGTCATGAACCCATCACATGACTATACGCGCCCGCCCTAAAAAACCTACACATAACCAATCGGCACACAGATATGACTCCAGATATGTCACGATGCAACATGACAATGAAACTCAAAGAATCACATATCCAATAAGGATCAAAAGACTTACCAAAGTGAACAACGACAAACTGACAATGAAAAGTCGACACGACCAATCAATATCCAAAACAACAATCCTGGGATCATCATCCCCAATCAATGATCAACACGATCAACAGTCTCAATACAAATAGTCCTGGGATCAACATCCCTCAACGAAACAATAAATATGAGTCCCATTATTCGAAACATCAAGATACAACATATATAACAATTTACCAAAATAATTATCCTCATAACTAAACAATACTTACATTACCTCAAAGACGGAGACAATGTCTTTTTCCACGAACAAACATCCTTGAACGAATACACCATTATTCGAATAATCTCGAATGAGGTACAGTCCATTAATATCAATAAACCATCATCTCGACATCAATGTCAGTACGGTAAACTATCCTCGATATCCGACATTCCATATCACAAACCAATGATATCCCACATCTTCGTCTTCATCAAACACAATTGAATCACATACATTATGATTAATCCAAACCAGAGCACAATATACAAATCATCATCTCGACAATTTACATTTATAATATCATTGCTATATGAATTATAAATGAAATGGAACCGAAACCATTCATTAAATATTATGAATTGAACAAGTATAACTTGCCTCGATAACGATACGACAAAGCTGTTACCAATTCCATTGCCTTCGTCTACGAGCTCCTCAGACCCGACCAAAAGCAATCTACGAACTCTTCAGCCTCAACCGCAACACAACGGTCATAATCAATGATCAATTATCACAACCTATTGCAATAATCGATTAACAACAAGTTCGAAAACAATCAACAACCGATATACCCAACCAACAAACTCAACGGTTCAACAATACCTCAATCATATACAAAACCGAACAATACAACTCAAACGATTACGAACTCATATCCACAATACAAGCCGAAATCCGATAATCATATCAACAATCAATTCAAATCAATAACAAGAGTCTAAATATCATCGATTCCAAATTTAATCTTAAATACGAATTAGCAAGGTTCCTCCTTGTAAATTCATAGTTAAAACCAATTACCGATGATCATCATCAATCTGAACCATCAAATTAGTTCAACATTATATATATATTCATATTCCAAGGGTGTCAAATAATTTAATCGTTGAATTGAACACTTTCTCAGTACATAAGAACTTCCAAACTCAAAGATGAATAGTAATCTCATCAAACTCGTAATCATATTCGTGTTCCTATATGAATATTATACCAAAACACATACTTAGTTCTAGATATGAATATTCCATGTTCATATCCAAAAACACGAATACCTATTATACATATTCATCATATAATGACATATAATTCAATTCTCAAGAACATGAATTAATCCATAATCATATCCAATTAACATCACTTTGTTCAGAATCACCAAGACAACATAATCCAATATGTTATCTAACTTCCAAACTATCATCTTCTTCAACAAATACTTCACATAACATCAAGAATCACAACAATACTACCATATCCATCATCATACGAAGCAAACAATGATAACAATACCAAGAATCTGAAATCAAGGTGTAGAGTTCATCAACATACCTCAAGAACATGAATAACAAAATCAAACACCTCAAGAATCAATAATATCTTCATATCTCAAGCTCCAATCCATGCCATCAGGCTCATAATCAAGTTAGAAGAGTCAAACTCGACCTCGAAGGGTTGAAGGACGAAGAAATGAAGTGAAGTTGTGAAAATATCGAAGTGATGGACATCTCACATATATATATACTTCCAGTCATTACGTACGTTAGACAACACACTTAGCGTACGTAACATCCTTTACGTACGTTACCCCTCCTTGATAGCATACGTAATACTGATCCAGAGATCACTGCCTCATTTCCATTCCATTATTACGTACGTAAGGCCCATGCCATAGCGTATGTAATACAGGGGTTGACTTGCAATAGTAACTCAGTCACGTATGCAACACACCATTAGCGTACGTAGTACGTAACAATAACGTACATTATCCTCAATCCAGAAGCTACGGCTCTTATCAACTGATACCATTACGTACGTAACATAACCCACATAACGTACGTAAGCATCTTTCTCCTTTAACGTACGTAACACTGGCATCATAGCGTACGTTAAATCATTTGTTGACTCACCTGTCCTCATCTGCGCCGAAAGTTGCCGACACCAGGACCACTCGTCGATCATATCTCAGACTGTCCGATTCACTCATAACGTACGTAACACATGCTACGTAACGGACGTTATGCTTACTAACTTAACGTACGTAAGCTCCTCAGCTTAACGTACATAATGGCTTCTGCACTTAGCCAAATATAACTGCTCCTGCCTGTCGTCTCAACATACTGAATATATATACACGACATACTGAATACATATACTCGTCCCAATAACATTCTCATATGATACACCTGATACACGATATCCTCAAATATAATTATCGACCAATTACGTCAATTATACAAATACAACTGTCTCAGTTCTCAAATCATTTTATCCTTACTGTATAGACACCATGCTATCCAACATATCTAATATAAAATAACGCGAAAAATTTATACTGAACATCCGGATATTACATACTACCCCCCTTAAAATAAGTTTCGTCCTCAAAACTTGCCATCCTGTCACAACCAACAGATCAACCAAAATTTCCAAACTCATCACAAAAGCAATCAATTATTTCACCATTTGACACTTTAAATCCCGTTGGTGGTTGCAACACATTTCTGGAATTCCCGTAGCTAAGATTCTCATGATTTATATTGGAGGGACTGTAGACACCCGGAGGCGGATTATTCCAATTATGATAGAAATTATGATTATTGATGTAATGAGCCTCTTCCAAAGGGTCGGGTGGTGGTGCACTTCCTTTAGGAGTTATTTTTTCATTTGCACTCTTTGTCAGAACTCCCAAATGGTTGGTCAAAATCGACATTTGTGCAGTTAAAGCCTTTATAGGATCCGAGTTTGAAACTTCAGCCACTCTACGAACATTAGTCCTCTCGGTAGGCCATTGATAGCTATTCATGGCCATCTCCTCGATCAACTCATATGCTTCCTCTGCATTTTTGGCTAGTAGTGCTCCTCCGATCAATGAATCAACAAGATTTCTCGTTTCTCCGGCCAACCCATTGTAAAAGAAACACATTTGTTGGTCTTCCGGAAAACCATGATGAGGACATCGTCTTAACAAATCCCTGAAGTGTTCCCACGCCTCATATAACATTTATGAATCCATTTGTCGGAACTACATGATTTCCTTCAATCTCATAGTCTTGTTGGGCGGGAAGAATTTGAATAGAAACTTCTCACCCAACTCGTCCCATGTACTTATGTTTCCCGAATCAAGGGTTCCAAGCTAACTACGAGCCTTCTCTCTCAAGGAGAACGTAAATAGCTTCAATCTTATTGCATCGTTTGGCACCCCATTCACTTTGATGGTATCACATATTTGAATAAAGTTGAATAAATGGGGGCGTGCGGGTCCCCTGTGGCAAATTCCCCAAATTGGTTTTGTTGAACCATCGATATTAATGAAGGCTTCAATTCATAATTGAGGGCGTTGATAGGAATATGAGAAATTGCCCCATAATTTTGATCAAGCTTCGGACGAAATGCATCCCGAATGGATTGAATTCGAACTACGGGCTACTCAGCCCGTACGCCTCTGTTGTTTGGATTGTAGGCTGTTGTATTATCATTGTCCGTGTTGGCAATCGCATCTCCCGCTCTTTTCATTTCGTCAAATAGATCCATTCGTAATTATCGTGCAGCAACACTTGTTCTTTGAGCAAATGCCTCTACTTCGGGAATAAAGTTTTCCAAAGGTTCTCGATATGAGCAGGTGTTCATGTACATCCTGCAAAACGACCAAAAACAATACGTAAGTAACAAAATAAAACAATAATTTGTCTAAAGTAATACCGGAAACACTTATCGTAATATCAATACTAATAAAAATAAATTAGTCCCTAGCAACGGCGCCAAAAAACTTGTTCGCTATATTTTTAAACAATCCACAAGCGTACGGAGTAAATGTAGGAAGCGGTGAGCAAGGTCTCCACATAGACTAATTATTCCTATTGTATTGATTACTAGATTATAGTGATCCCAATTTTATCTAGACGATCGTTGAGGTGGATGAATGGTTAACTAAACGAAATAAAATAATGAAAATTAATTTAAACAAGTGTAATATTTAAATCAAGGAGAGTTTTAAGAGTTTTGAAAGATAGATTCCAAGGCTAGGTTTTCGTTGATTACTAAATTTAGTCGAGATTGATTTCAAAGAATTCTATGTGCGTTTCTAAAATGATAACCACAACAATATTTTAAAGTCCCTCTCGAGATGCAATAAAACGTAGATTAAACAATCTATAAGTCTCCGTATATTATAAATTATCTAACTCCAAATGTTCATAAGATTAAATATCATCATAGTTTATCACCGATTTCTCAATCACGTAATTAACTATGTCAAATACTTGAAAACCTATTAATGCCCTCTTCTCTCGAATTATGAGCAATTAAGTTAAACATGTAAAAACATTGATCAAGTGTTCTAACATGAATCAAAACCAAGTATTTGATAAAGAAATCACACTAGAGATATATAATCATCAATCCTTCAAAACCATAGTGAATCAACGTACTCCCATGCCCGGAAACTAATAAGTTTATCCAGACATGGTAATGAAAGAAAGATCAATAATCATCATGTTCATTATGTTCAAGCTAAATAAATAACAAAAATGAGTAAAATATAGGAAGAAGATAAAACTCGGATGGTGTCTCGAGTGGTCTCTATTCAATCCTTCAAGTGTTCTTGATGTGTTCTTCCTTGTGCTTTCTTCAAAGTCTCCTCCTTTTGGTAAGTTTTTCTCTCAATCTTGTGTTTTTCAATCCTCACCAACTCTCCAAGTCTGACCGTCCATTCAAGTCCATTCAAGAGCCCTTTTTATCAAGCCAAAAACCCATTTTCTTGTTCAAACCGTGTAAAAACGTCAATCAAGAGACTTTGCACCGAAAAGTGACACGGCCCGTGTCAAATGACACGGCCCGTGTCGAAGTGCTCTAGATTTCAAAAAAACTTTCTGGATGTGCAACCCGATCGAGTCTTTGGACACGGTCGAGTCATACGACACGGTCGAGTCATACGATACGGTCGAGACATATGACATGGCCGAGTCCATGTGATCTGTTCTGACAACGTTTTTTAGTCTTTTTTAGCTCGATCTTTCATTCATGCATCACTCGATATGTATCGGGGGTTGGGACTTCATTCATGCTTGATAATGACCTTAAAAACACCTGTAAAAGTAACCAAACATACCCAAGTGTGATCGAGTCCAACAGACACAATTTAAGCACAAATAACACAATTCCAGACATTTTAGGATCTTAAAATCCGGAAAAACCCTTATAGAAATATGTGTAAAATGAGTGCTAACACCGAAAATAAAATCTCCAATATTACAGTTCTGGGCTCAAATGCTCCGACCCGTACTACATGAGTAATAAGGGGGTCGGAGGTGGCAGCTGATAGATCACCCCCGGGGACCGATTCTTCATGCGGCGGCGGGTTTGACGGTGGCGGAGATGGCGGAGATGTTGGTTCGTCAATCAAGCCACGGGCCACCGGCGATTTCTGCGACCGCTTCGCCCGTTTTGAGGGCTGACCCAACGAACGCCGTCTCGCCTTTTTGTTAAGCAGTTCGCCTGATGTCGCCCCGACTTCTTTTCATTTTTTGGCGGTGCGATGGATTACCGGGGGCTGCGCCAGCTCGGTGAGGTCATAATACGTCGGCCAATTTGGGTCAGTTCGCCAGCCCATGTTCCGGGTGCATCGACGGCGTGCCGTTTTGGACATCCTGGCGGCAATGTGGGTGGCGCTCGGGCTGCAGAGAGAGAATGAAGATTAGGGTTTCGAACGGGCGGTAAAGGGAGAGGGGGAGGGAGATAAAAATTGTAGGGGTGATGGAAATAAAATTAAAGAGAATTAGAATAATAAAAAGAGTAGTAGTAGCAAAATAAAAAAAAAATCAAGTAAATAAGCCTCAAAATATGGAATGCACGACTAAATAAATATTGAATAAGAAAACTAATAAATTAAAGATTTATTCAAACAAGTTGGACTCTCAAAATAAATGCAGAAATAATAAAAATTAGGTTGCCTCCCAACAAGCGCCTTTTTTTACGTCGTTGGCTCGACGAACTCCCTGTTTAAATTGGATATGGGTCCTCAAGTTTGCATTCCTCCATATTAGCCGTTGTGAATCCTTCGCGATAAGGTTTAAGGAGGTGACCATTAACCTTGAAAGTTTTTCTTGTCTTTAGACTCTGAACTTCAAGCGCTCCATGAGGAAAAATATTGATAATTATGAATGGACTAATCCATCGGGATCGCAATTTGCCCGAAAATAACTTGAGTCGAGAGTGATAGAGTAACACTTTTTCGCCCACGACGAAGTTCTTCCTTGTTATTCTTAAATCATGGAATGCCTTTGTCTTTTCTTTATAAATTGCCGCATTTCGAAGGCATCATTTTGTATCTCCTCCAATTCTTTCAATTGCAATTTTCGGTGGGTGCCCGATTCGTCAAAATTCATATTGCATTTCTTGATTGCCCAAAAAGCATGATGTTCGAGTTCTACGGGGATATGGCAGGGATTATCATAAACCAAGCGATACGGGGACATGCCAATCGGTGTCTTATAGGCCGTCCTACACGCGCAGAGTGCGTCGTCGAGCCTTAAACTCCAATCCTTCCGATTCGGCTTTACTGTCTTCTCCAAGATCGCTTTTATCTCTTTATTGGATATTTCAGCTTGCCCATTTGATTGCGGGTTATAAGAAGTGGACACTTTATGCAACACGCAAAATTTTCTCAAGAGTGCCTCAATTATTTGATTTTTGAAATGTTTCCCCCGATCGCTAATTATGGCTTTTGGGATTCCAAATCTAGCAAAAATATTAGATTTTAGAAAACTAGCCACCACATTAGAATCATTGATCCGCGAGTCGCCTCCACCCATTTGGATACGTAATCCACGAAGAGTAAGGTATATAGATTCCCATATGAGGAGGGAAAGGGTCCCATGTAGGCCATGCCCCAAACATCTAAAATTTCACATACCAAGATATGATTTTGGGGCATTTGATTTCGTCGAGAGATATTACCCGTTCTTTGACAATTATCACATGACTTGCAAAAATCATAAGCATCCCTAAATAGCGAAGGCCAGTAGAAACCACTCTCGAAAACCTTATGTGATGTTCTCTTTGACCCGAAGTTCCCTCCGCATGCATACGAGTGACAAAAAGCAAGAATCGATTGAAATTCAGACTCTGGCACACATCTTCGAATCATTTGATCTAAACAATGCTTCCATAGATATGGATCATCCCATACGTAATATTTGGAATCACTTGAGTTTATCCCTCCTAGATCGTGTCATACCAGTATGAAAAATATTAGCCACGAGAAAATTTGCCAAATCGGCATACCACGGGGCTGTAGAATCTAACACTGGGTCACCCAGTGTTGAACAGTCCTCCCAGTTTCGAGAGGCAGAAAGTAGTTGTTCATCAGGGAAACTATCACACATAGGTTTTCCATCATTTTCTAGGACTAACCGGCTCAGGTTATCGGCCACGGAATTTTCGGACCCCTTCTTGTCTTTGATTTCCACATCGAATTCTTGAGGAAGTAAAATCCATCGATTAAGTCTCGATTTTGCTTCCTTCTTGGCTAGCAAATATCGGAGGGCAGCATGATCCGAGAAAATAATGACCTTAGTTCCAAGTAGGGAAGAGGAAAATTTTTCTAATGCAAAGACCACGGCCAGAAATTCCTTCTCGATTGTGGAATAATTAGCTTGTGTCGGGTCCAGCGTTTTTGAGTCGTAGTATATTACATGGGATGCTCTCCCCACTCTTTTACCCAAGACATCCCCTACATCATAATCACTTGCATTGCACATTAGTTCAAACGGCAACTCCCAATTTGGTGGTTGAATTATGGGTGATGATGCCAGTAATTGCTTCAACTTTTCTAAGGCGGCATCATTCATATTGAATTCCACTTCCTTCTAGAGTAGCTTGCATAAAGGCGTTGCTATGTTCGAAAAACCCTTGATGAATCTTCTATAAAATCCTGTATGGCCAAGAAAAGAACGAACTTCCCACATAGTGCCGGGGTAAGGCAAAGAAGTAATAACATCAATTTTTGCTTTATCAACTTCAATTCCATTTACTGAGACCATATGCCCCAAAAGTATACCTTCTTTAACCATAAAATAGTATTTTTCCCAATTAAGTACGAGGTTAGTTTCTACACAGCATCTTAAAATTAAGAGTAAGATTCCATAGACAAATATCGAATGAGTCCCCATACACACTAAAATCATCCATGAATATTTCAAATGATATTACCTACGTACTCAGTAAAAATGCTTACCATACACATTTATAAGGTGGCAGGCGCGTTGCATAACCCGAAGGGCATCCATCGGTATGCAAATGTGCCGAAAGGGCAAGTGAATGTCGTCTTTTCTTGATCTTCGAGTGCGATGTCAATTTGAAGGTAACCCGAAAACCCATCTAAAAAGCAGTAATACGCGTGTCCGGCAAGCCTCTCGATCATTTGATCTATAAATGGCAATGGAAGATGGTCTTTTCGGGTCATCGCATTTAGTTTGTGAAAGGCGATGCAAACCCTCCATCCGATTTGTATGCGGCTAGGAACAAGTTCTCCCCCTTGATTCTCTACCACGGTAATTCCTGATTTCTTCGGAACGACTTGCGTTGTGCTCACCCATTTGCTATCGGATATGGGAAAGATCAGCCCTACGTTGAGGAGCTTAAGAACCTCCTTTTTCACTACCTCCATCATGGGCGGATTCAACAGCCGTTGTGCTTCTCATGTTGGCTTGGCGTCCTCCGTTAGTAGAATTCGATGCATGCATAGGGCTGGACTAATACCTTTAATATCGGCTATAGTCCATCCAATGGCTTCCGTATATTCCTTGAGAACTTTTAGCAATGCTTCCTTTTGTTTACGGTTCAGCTCGGCCGAGATAATGACGGGTAGGGTTTCATCGGCTCCCAAGTGTGTATATTTCAAGTGTTGTGGTAAAGGTTTCAGCTCTAGCTTGGGTGCATGTATAACCGAAGGCTCAATCTTCCGGCGTTTCTCATTAAGTCGAATGAAATTCGCCTCTTTTTTTTTCTGATTGGTCCCGCACCTTGTAAGGCAGCTACGACTTCGACCAACTCTCTTGAGATTCCAAATGCTTCCTCATTGTTGGTTCTTACATCCTTTATGAGTGTTACCTCGAGCGCGTCCCTGAAATTCAAATCAAATACTTCCTTGACAATAGGGTCAATCACGTTTAATGCAAAGAGAGAGCAATCTTCCTCAGGAAATTTCATAGCATCATAAATATTAAACCGTACAATTTGTCCGTCAAATTCCATCGTGAGAGATCCTTCACGAACATCAATTTTGGTATTGGCAGTATTTAGAAATGGCCTTCCTAACAAAATAGGTGTTGAATTTGATGAACCGTTTTTCATATCAAGAATGTAGGAGTCGGCTGGAAACACGAACTTATTGACTTGGACAAAAACGTCCTCAATTACCCCTTCGGGGTACACAAGGCTGCAATCCGCCAATTGGATAATTACCCTTGTTTCCCGAAGAGGTCCCAAATTTAGGGAGGTGTATATAGAGCGTGGCCTAACATTTATTGATGCTCCCAAATCTAGCATAGCACGTTCAAACCCATATTTCTAATTCGACAAGGAATAGCAAACATACCTGGATCTTCCCGTTTCTGTGGCAATTTTTTTTTGGATTACAGCAGACACATTTTCTCCCATTACTACCTTCTCATTCCCTTTTAATATCCTTTTGTTGGTGCATAAGTCCTTAAGGAATTTTGTGTATTTTGGAATTTGTTGAACTGCGTCGAGTAAGGGAATTTTGATCTCAACCTTTCGAAATACGTCTAGAATTTGCTTCTCTTTATTCACGTTTGCTGCCTTTTTATCCTAGATGGAAAAGGTAATTCGTTAGTTTCAAAAGGAATAGGTTTAGAAGAAATTACCTTGCTGCCCGGTTGTTCTGCACTAGGTGCCGATTCAGCACTGGGTATCCCAGTGTCGATATGTTCAGTGGGTTTTTCCTCCCCGTTTTCAGCTTTCACCACCTGCTTAGGCTTCTTAGGCTCCTCAAGCTGCTTCCCACTACTTAAATTTACAGCACTCACGTTTCTTGGGTTCAGCGCTGGTTGGGATGTCAATTTCCCACTATTTTGGCTCTCCAAACGGCTCACGATGGTGGCCAGTTGACTCACTTGATTTCGAGAATTTTGATACTCGACTTAGTGTCATGCTGGAAATGATTCATGCCCTGCTGTCGTTGCATAGTGTTTGCCATGAGGGTCTTCATCATCTCCTCAAAGATGGTGTCGAATTTTCGGCGGGCTGCTTGTAGAATTGTCCCTTATTTTGTGGAGGCGCCTCTTGCTAGTTTCTCTATCAAAGGTTAGGGTGATCCCTCCATCCTGGGTTGTATGTGTTTGAGTATGGATCGTTCTTCCTCCCATAAGAATTTTTGGTTCCAACCACATTGACGTGCGCCTCGATTTCATCAAGCAAAATCCAACAATTCTCCATTGTATGCTTAGTGGTTTTACAAAGGCGGCAGGGTACGACTGGCATGCTATTACCTACAACAAGTTTTCTAACAAAGGCGGTTAGCTCAGTTAATTTTTCATCAATGGATGAGTCATGCACCTCCTTCACCATTTTTACGGAATTGTCTCGATAACCAAATTGTTGTGAGTTAGCAGCCATGTTCGAGATGAGGGCCTTTGCTGCTGCTGGTGTCTTATCGACCAAAGCTCCTCCGCTAGATGCGTCTATGGTGCTACGGTCCATCAGAGTTAATCCTTCGTAAAAATATTGAATTAAGAGCTGCTCGCTGATTTGATGTTGGGGGCAGCGTGCCACCAATTGTTTAAATCTCTCCCAATACTCATGCAGGCTCTCTCCCATCATTTGTCTCGCAACACAGATTTCCTTCCTTAGATTGGCTGCCCGAGAGGCCGGAAAATATTTTTGCAAAAATAAGATTTCCATATCGTTCCATGTTGTGATAGTGGCCGTAGGCAAATAGAATAACCAATCCTTAGCTGAATCTTTTAATGAAAATGGAAAGGCTCTAAGCTTGATTTGTTCTTCGGTGACACCGTTGGGCTTCATGCTTGAACAAATGACATGGAATTCCTAAAGATGCTTGTGCGGATCCTCTCCTGATAGACCATGAAATGCAGGTAGCAAGTGAATCAATCCCGACTTCAATTCAAAGGTATTGTTGTTGTCAATAGCCGGGATTGTGATGCATAGTGGTTGTTGAGGTAGCTCCGGGTTATCTAATTGCTTCAATGTCTTTTCAGCGTTAGTTGTCATGATTTCACTCTCATCCTCCGACTCGTTGGGTGATGTTTTGAGAGAAAACGGTAAGTGCCCGAGTGCTTCTCTACTTTCTTTTGTTTTTCGCCTGAAAACTCGATCTCTTTGGTGATTTACGTAAAGTACTACAAGTTCTTATCCCCACGTGACCTTGTATTCATGCAAAATAAAAACAAAACGGATTAGTGCACAACTGGCAATTACTATGAATTTTTTTAGAACTGACACTGGGTGGCCCAATGTCGAAATTGCAGAAAGTTTTTAACCCAAAATAAGTAAAATTAATTTAACATCGTTCCCCAGAAACGGTGCCAAAATTTTGACCTTGCTATCGTGATGCGTCAAAATTAGTTATTTTTATTTTTTCTCGGCTTACTTCTACTAGTAGTATCGGAAAGTAAGGGTTGATCCCACGGAGAATGGTAAATCAATTATGCTATTTAAGAGTTAAATACGTTTAGCAATTAAAATAAAATAAAACAAGGGGGTTTTAGTTTACTGATTTTTACTAACAAATAATTTGCATAAAATAAATTAAATCAAAATAAATAAAGGAAATAAAAATCGAAAATATCAATTAAGGAATAATTTAGTTCTTAGTTCCGTTATCCGCCTTTCGAATTAATTCATGCTTTGATGCAGCGCTTATCTCTTCTCTAATCTCATAAACTCCTATTCCGAAGCCAACAACAAGCTCTGTTGATCCCAATTATTTCTTAAGTTTATTTAATTAAAACAAGCTTTTTAATTAAACCTATCTTGGCGATGGATTCAAAACAAGCTCTTTAAATCAGCGCAAGAGCCGAGGGGGGAATTATTTCAGACTACAGGATCCAAGGGGCTTGGTAAGATTTAAGAACAGGATCTCGTATCCCGCCAAATGACGAGCTAAAGCAAACTATCTCAAGGAAGCTCATTCTACTCCCTATTCTGTGCATCTCGGGAGAGCAAAATGTACAAAGATCTCGAAGAGCTTTTGGTGGAAAAACATGAAATAGGAAGTGGAAAGATTCGTTGCTCGATGTATGACATGTCAACAAGTAAAGATTGAACACCGTAGATCGACCGGAATCATGCAGCCCTTACCCATTCCAGAATAGAAATGGGAAAGCATATCAATGGATTTTGTCACCAAGTTACTGGTGACGACGGCAGGAAAGGACACGATATGGGTCATTATAGACCGACTGACGAAGTCATCACATTTCATTCTGATCCAGGAGACTACCGGAACAGAGCAGTTGGCCACCATCTTTATCCAGGAAGTCATGAGACTGCATGATGTTCCCTCAGCAATCACCAGGGAGAGACACCAGGTATGTGTCCCATTTCTAGAAAGTTGTCCACAAGGCTATGGGTACTCAACTACATTTCGGCACAGCCTGTCATACTCAAACGGACAGACAGATAGAACATACGACATGCACTCGGAGGATATGTTGAGAGAATGTGCACTTGATTGGGGAAAGGATTGGGTTAAACACCTTTGTTTAGCGGAGTTTTCGTACAACAACAGTTGGCATGCAAGCATAGGCATGGCACCCTTTGAATTCTTATACGGTAGAACTTGCAAGTCTTCCTTATGCTGGGATGATGCTTCCGATTTCGTCGCTATAGATTTAGACCGGATCTAGGAATCTATTAAGAAAATTTTCATTGTTCGGAAACACATGATAGCAGCACAGAACCGCCAGAAGTCATACGCTATGGACCACCAACGACCGTTGGAATTTCTAGTTGGGGATCACGTTTAGGTCAAAGTATCACCGATGCGGGACATTCGACGTTTCGGCTAGAAGGGCAAGTTGAGCCCGAGATTTATCGGCCCGTTCAAGATATTAGACCGAGTCGGTAGATTTTCTTACCGATTAGCATTGCCGCCATCGTTAGATGGAGTGCATAATGTCTTCTATGTCTCCCAATTGAGAAAGTACGTTTACAATCCTAGCCACAGGATCAATTTCGAAGAAGTAGAGATTTCTAATGATGATACCTTCAGAGAAGTGCCAATCGCGATTCTAGATCGACGCATAAATACACTAAGGAATAAAGCCATACCCCTTGTGAAAGTTCAGTGGTTGCATCACGGCATTGAAGAAGCAACTTGGGAGACTGAGTCGAGCATGATAGAGAGTCACCCCTAGTTATTTTCTTAGTTTCAGGACGAAACTATTTTAAGAAGGGTGGTATTTAATACAACGTGTATTCCATGCTATTAAACAACATGTAGTCCACTTTTAGCAATTTAACATTGTACTCCACCTCACGATGCTTGTACTTTTATACGTTATGTTTAGACCGTGTTGTCACATATAAAACATTGTCCGCATTTATTTGTTTTGTGATGTAATTGTATGATGTTGATGATATGTTGGTGATGTACCTTGATGTCGTTGAGCAATTATCGGTGCGAATATGACGGTGGCCAATATCTTGTTCCCCGAGAAATTGCTGGGCGAGTCTAAAGGGAAGTCGCATTATAATGATTAAATGTGATAAAATAACTTAATGGATTGAAACGAACCTTACTTACGTTATTCACAGAGCATTACGTATGCTAGTCGCATTGCATTACATACGTTAAAGCTTAGGCCTTACGTACGTAATATAGTCTTAGGACGAGAATCTTGATCCCATGTGGTCAAGACAACTTTCGGCGCAATAACGACAATCAAGTCAACTGATATTAACATACGTTAATCAGCTAACTTTACGTACATTACATGAGAAATGTTACGTACGCTATTATACCATTACGTAGTAATGATGGGGGTCAGTTCGGACAGAAGTTTCTGAGAATACCTTGCGCATGTTAACCGTTTAACAATAATATATGTTAAACCCCTTACGTACGTAAACCGTAAGCCATAATGTACGTAAAGCTCATCCTGATGTTATACAATAACATCTCCTCTTTCATTTCTCTCGACCCACAGACACTTCCTCTCTCTCTCTCTCAACGTCCCCCAACTACATTTATTGATTTCCAAGCTTTCCTAGCCATGCATCATCGTAGTAGAGTTGATTGTCAAGCTTCAGAGAAGATTTTCGAAGGTGTTGTCCTCGTTCTTTGCTGTTACTCATTATTCTCGATCGGTCTTCATTGCTTGAAGTTAGTCTAACAAATATTTGAACCTATTTCGGTATTTCTAGACATATTGTATTTGATTTCGGATGTCTTGGGTAGTTTTGAGCCCCTAAAGATAATCGAACTGGGAAAACTAACGCTAAATCATAATCATCGAATGTAAGCCTATCTTGAGATAGCAGCTTGTGTATTCCGCCATGGACATCATGTATTAAATTACAAGTTTATGATTACACCCATAAAAACGTTAGTACAATCAGATTAGTTGTGTAGTAGATTGTGTTAGTGATTCGGTTAGTCATTGATTAAACTCGTAGAATTGTTGAGATGAAAGTCACGAAATGTCGAGTTGTATAAGACAATCATGCTCATAAGATTTTCTTGCTAGAATCATGTCCGAACATTCTACACGATAGTCGGAAAATTTGAGCTAAAGTAGTTAGCAAGTTAATAACGTTGGTTGTAGTTGAAATCATATAGAAGACGTATTGTAAGGAATTGATAACCGAGGAACTAAGAATTGTAACTAATTCACATTATTATTAAACATAGAATGTTGGTTTCAATATTATGAGTCGAACTAGGTTTAGAATTCAATTGGGATGCAGTAATTGTCGATGTTCGTCATTATCACCATGAGGTATTAATCGACGAATATGTAATAGGTTGAGCTCTCGATGGTGGGCGTTGGAGCCGTTGTGTTACCAAGGAAAATACTCTCGTCGGAATTAAGGCAAGTGATACCTTGCTTAGAATATGTTATGTTAAATTCTGAGATTTATTGTGTGTCGCAATTTGTGGGTTTTGTGTTTTCATCTTACTTGGAGATTTGATTGATGGGCCGATGTGTTGGGGGTAAAACTTGTATGGTGCCCGTACGGAACTATGTTGATGGATAAAACCTGAATGATACCCACGTCTGGAGTATTTCTGTGTAGATACTTTCGTGACCCTTGGTTGCAACCTTGGGAGTTTATGTGTTGGTACAAGAGAAAATATCGAGTATTTAGTGGTCTATTGCCAAACCGAATGATAATATCATACTGTAGATTTATCTTATTCTATCGATGAATTTTTATTCGTATTGTCTGACCTAGGTTGGCTGGCATGATTCGTCGTGTCAGGCAAATTTGTTGAATATGTGCAGGACATTCCCGAAGGTTCCGGTCAGGCTTGAGCAGTGTTGCGGAGAAGCCTTGTTATTTCGTTTCTTTTAAACTGAATTCTGAAATATTCCAAGTTTATGTAATAATCGTGTTTGTGAACTTATTTTTCTAAAGTATTTCGTTTCGTAATTGTACTGTCGTGGAGTTACTTTAAAAAATTATTTAATGCAGTAATTTTAAAAACCTTAAAATTTGCCTTGTGGGTCCCACACGGGATTCACGGCACTATAAGTGTAACTGTTAGGGTTTTACGAGTATAAATATACAGCTAAAATAAATTTAATTTGTAAAACCCTTCCGAGGATCCATGTATATTATGGAAGATCGATGGTGAAGATGGTTACATTGAATTAGAATTTGTTTGAGCACCTCAAGGAGTTGCGAATTGCGAACGACCTCTACCAGTATCCACACAACGAACAAGCTACGAATAGGCTCGGCGTGCTAGCTCCTATCTTCTTTGTGATTTCCGAAATCTAATACTGTTATGTGTATTTCGTTTTTGGTTTTCTGAAAACCAAAGGTGAGAGAAACAAGTTTCTTAAGAAATCAGATTTTTTACATGCCTCTCACTACACCCCTCTCTCATATATAATATGTGAAGGAATCTGATTCCTTCACAAGTCTTGGTCAACTAGGAGACAAGACATGGGGAATCAATTCTCATGTCTCATGGCCCCTCTAGTCAAAAGATGGAGGGGACACAATATATAATAACAGATAAATTCGAAATTGATAATAACAGATAATTCCCGTCGAGTTCGTTTAAGTGTGTGACCCTATAGGTTCATTTAAAATGGCAGTGAGCATAAAACAATTTTATCAAACTCACAAATCAAAAGCGGCCTCTAGCAAGACATTATGATTACCCAGTTTAAATGAATAATTCGATGGTCCGAATAAGTCTTGTTATAGACTAATATCAAATCCTCTTGCCACACGATATCCCGATTAAGCATAAGACATGGTCAAGTCATCCTTATTGGCTTAATTATATAATTCTTGATTTCTAGTTAAACTGTCCAATCAAATATATCAATAACTCTTTATTGATGATATCTGAGCATGGCCATGCATTTCCACAATTTAAAATATCAAGGGCCCATGGATATCTCTCTCTAGCATGAGAGGGACAAGTCCCCTCTAGACACTCCCATCCCTCTGCATAATTCGTATTATATCCAACAATCATACTTTATAGTCACCCGGTCAAAGATGATGTTTATAAGGTGTCAAGACATGATACAGTTATATAGGAAGCGTAGTGCATACGTGTTAAAGGACTTTAAATATTACATAATATAATGAGAAATTTTTATGACGCGATCCATGAAGAATTCTCATGATGGGTCATATCTAATATCATGTTCCAAACATGTATTTATGATATGATATTGTAACACCCAAACTAGGCGGCTATCACGGTGACGTGGATCCCCAACCGGGACCCACCAAGCGAATGAAATACAATGATTTAAATAATATAAGCGTAGTACCGAACCATATTATATTACCAATTACTCCGATTAGGAGTCTCAAGTACAATACACACAGAATACAGACACAAATTTATTTCATATGAAGATGAAATATACAACACCAAATAAAAATGAAAATCCAAACGGAAATGCACGAGAAAACACACATGAATGAAACATGAATAGATGGGAAGATGGGGCCCCCTACTAATATGATTGGAACTCCTTGCCATCACCGTTCTCTTCTGTGCCTTTGCCTTACCATGACCTAAAACAACATCCCCAATGGGGTCAGTTACACAAAACAACAATCCTCAAGAGTTGAACAAATACAATAATCACATATCTTAGTTATGAAATCAAGTCTGAAAGAGGGGCATCATAGTACGCCCTAGATGGGATGTGCAAGTGCACAAGTCGCTGAGTGTTCGGAAAATCCGCATAAACACACGCACTTATGCCTAATTAGTCTCACGGAGGCACGTTACCGTGTGCAAAGTCCAATGTGTCGGATTACCCACATAACACATGACCTTCGTGTGCCCGACTAAAAATTCCACACACAACCAACTAGCAACGCAATATGATCCCGGAAGGTCACAAGAACAAAAGTGACCATGATGAATAATAATGAATAGAAATCCGACAAGGGCCAATAATGACTCACCAGGTGAAATAATAACGCAATGAGTGATAGCTCAAATGAAATAATTCGAACCGTCGTTCCTCGTGAATTGAATGATTAGTTTGATAATTACAAGTCTCATCATGATTGATATACTATGAATGAATTATATGTATGAATGAACAACAACGAAAGGAATTATTATCCTTTTAACTGAGCAAGAATTAACTTGCCTCAATACCAGTGAAGAAATGTCCTTTCTCGAACAAACATCCCTAATGGAATTATCGGTCGCTCGAACAACCTTGAATAACATATTTACCGACAATTCGCTTAATATACGTATCAAGTATGATCACAACCAACTCAAAAAGTCGATACAAGAACCCAAACTCATTGGGGCAATTTATCAAACACGTCATAAACAATCTTCAATTGTTTACAACCAATCTCAATTATATCGATACCAAGCCTCCAATGAGTGATTCAATCCAACAAAACATCTGCAATACAATCAATAATTCAAAAGAATACACAATCCGAGGTTACGACAACATCTAATCGAAACCCCTAATTCCATAATCAACATTCGAAGTGTTCTTGAATAATCCTCATAAAACTCATAATCATATGTATATCCCTTCACATATCATGATTATAACATCCAAAACATCATACTCCATCTCAAAATCGAAATCTAAGGTTTTGAAGAAATTACCTTTAAAAATCCAAACTCTTCGATCCGTCGAACTCGTGTTTAATCGACTCTCCAAGCTCCACAATCGAAGATAGATGATTAGAACATGGACACACAAGTGTTTTGATGAAGAAAATCCTCTCCCAAGAACCTCTCTCTCGGACTCAAGTGAAGAAATGAAGAAATGAGGACAAAAAATCCGTCCAGCTCTTTAAATACCGCGCAGAGTTACGGCTGTAACTCCTCTCACTTACGGCTATAACCATCCCAAGTCAACGACCTTACGGCCGTAGCATTACCACACTTACGGGCGTAACTACACTTCGTCGAAAACCATACCGTCCAATCTTCTTGACTTACGGCCATAACAAAAACTCTCTTATGGCCATAAGTATCCTACGTCGAGACACCCCAGAACCCAATGATAAAATCGTACGGTCGTAACCCGAAAATCATACGGGCGTAAGGTGTCTTCGTCAAAAATGTCATTAACTCAACGTATGCATGTTACGGCCGCAAGGTAATCTATGTTATGGCCGTAACTCTCTGCTAGAGTAAAAATACGACAACTCCGCCTTCTCGACACAATTTGATGAATGATCCGACATACATAACTCGTATGAAAATAGTTAAGTCCAATAACACGCAATAACGATACTTCCAATACAAGGCTACCAATCACAATGATTATGATAATATTCTCGTCTCGATTCTCAACCAGGGTTGAGCGATGAATGATACTGATACACGACTCAAAGTACGCCGTACAATGAATACAGTCGAATGAAAATAAATGATGAATTATTATTAAAGAGTGAAAATTACTGAGTGACAATTACTGAATGATAATAAATGAATTCACAACCGGGTATTACATACTCCCCCCTTAAAAAGAGTTTCGTCCTAGAAACTAAGGGTCAAACAATTCGGGATAACTCTCCTGCATACTATCATCGGTTTCCCAAGTAGACTCTTCGACTCCTTGTCTAGACCACTGAATTTTTATCAAGGGAATCGCCTTGTTTCTCAACTGTTTGATTCGTCGCTCTAAGACTTGTACAGGACGCTCCTCGTATGTATGGTCATCCGCGATCTCGGTTTCATCGAACTGAAGTATGTGACTCGGGTCGGCAACATACTTCCACAACTGAGAGACGTGAAACCCATTATGAACTCGGCTCAAAGCCGGAGGTAAAGCCAATCGATAAGCCATACTGCCTACTCGATCCAAAATTTCAAATGGTCCAATAAATCTCGGACTCAACTTTCCCCTCTTCTCGAAACAGAAAATACCTCGACTCGAGGATACCTTGACCAAAATGTGGTCACGTGCCTCGAACTCTAATGATCGATGATGATTATCTGCATATGATTTTTGTCGACTCTGAGCGGTCAACAAACGACTCCTAATCAACGCTACCTTCTCGCGGGCGGCTATTAGCATATCGGGTTCAGTGCTGATTGATTCTGATAAGTCAACCCAACAGAAAGGAGATCGACAACGACGACTGTATAAGGCCTCGTAAGGTGCCATATTAATCGAAGCATGCCAACTATTATTGTACGTGAACTCGATCAATGGTAGTTGGGCTTCCCAATCATCTTTCCAATCGAGAACATATGGCTTCAACATGTCCTCCAACGTCTGAATAGTTTGCTCTGATTGTCCATGGGACTGAGGGTGAAGTGCTGAAATTTAGCTGAGTTCCCATGGCACGATGAACGGATTTCCAAAAATGTGACACGAATCGCCCATCATGATCAAAAACGATACTCTTAGGAGTACCGTGCAATCTCACGATCTCTTTAATGAACAATTGGGCAAGTCTCTCGGGACCCCACATATCCTTGATCTCAAGGATATGAGCTGACTTAGTTAAACAGTCCATAATTACCCAAATCGTATTCATGCCATGACGACTCATTGGCAAACTCGTGATGAAGTCCATTGAAATATCCTCCCACTTCCATTCTGGGATAGGAAGCGGTTTCAGCATACCCATCAGTCGCTGATATTCTATCTTGACTTGCTGACAGGCCAAACATCTCGAAACAAATTCTGCGACTTCTCGCTTCATATTACTCCACCAATAATTTTGTTTCAAGTCTTTGTACATTTTGCTAGACCCCGGGTGGATGGAATAAGGGGTAGCATGAGCCTCTCTCAATATAGAGCTTTTCAACTCATCATCCGCCGGGACGCATAACCGGTTCTTAAATTGCAAAAGTCCATCCTCGTGGACCATAAATCCAGGAGCTTTCCCCTGAGCCACATCCTCTCGAATGCGCAACAAAAATGGGTCTGAACCCTGCTTCGTTCTGATCGCCTCCTCCAATGGCGATGAAATCTCTAGTATATAAAGTTGCCCTTGCACTTTCTTTAACCACACCTCGATCTCAGGCCTTGGGAACTCCTGTTGAAGTTCCTTTTGAACAGTCAAACGAGCAAGCATTTGCTCCCGAACGGACTTACAACTCAAGGCGTCGGCGACAACGTTCGCCTTACCCGGGTGGTATTGTATCTCAATATCATAATCTTTAATCAGATCCAACCACCATATCTGGCGCATGTTTAACTCCTTCTGAGTAAATATATACTTTAAACCCTTATGGTCGGTGAAAATCTGACAGGTGATGCCATAGAGATAATGACGCCAAATCTTCAATGCAATACCACGGCCGCTAGCTCCAGGTCATGGGTCGGATAATTGACCTCATAAGGCCTCAGTTGCCATGAAGCATAGGCAATCACTTTCCCATTCTACATTAATACACATCCAAGACCGTGTCCGGACGCGTCACTATAAACCACAAATCCTTCCGTCCCCTGTGGTAAAGATAGGACAGGCGCTGAGGTTAAACGGCTCTTGAGTTCCTCAAAACTCTGTTGACACGTGTCAGACCACGTGTATTTCTTATCCTTCCGCAAAAGGCTCATCAAAGGTTGAGCAATTTTAGAAAACCCTTCCACAAATTGCCGGTAATAGCCTGCTAATCTAAGAAAAGCTTCAGATTTCCTTAACATTCTTCGGAGGTTGCTAATCTCGGATAGCTTCCGTCTTCTGAGGGTCGACACGTACCCCATCTGATGAAATCACATGTCCGAGAAATATCACCTCGGACATCCAGAACTCACATTTGAAAAAATTTCTATAGAGTTGCTCCCGTCTCAACACGTCGAGGACCTGATGAAGGTGAAGTTCGTGCTCCTCTTGGTCACGAGAATAAATCAAAATATCGTCTATGAAAACAACCACAAACTGATCTAAGTAGGGGATATTTATTCTTGATCGTCACCCTGTTCAGCTCCCGATAATCAATGCACAAGCGAAATGAACCATCGTTATTCTTGACAAATAACACCGGTGCTCCCCACGGGGATGCACTCGGTCGGATATAACCCTTCTCAGTCAATTCCTCCAGTTAATTCTTTAGTTCCTGCATTTCGGTCGGGGCCATACGATACGGTGCTTTCGATAATATGGACATACCAGGCTCCAACTCTATCGTGAATTCCACATCTCTTTGTGGAGGTAAACCAGGTAACTCGTCTGGAAACACATCGGCGTAGTCTCTCACTACAGGGATAACCACCAACGTCACTGATGATTTCTCGGTCTTGGTCATACAGCACCAATAACCGACACACCTATGATTGGGTAATTTCACTGCTTTCATCATATTAATAACTCTTCCGGAACGGCTGGGGTTACCCCCCTGAAATACACGCTCGACTCCATGGTCTGAAATGATAGTGACCATACGCTTACGGACACTAAGGACGGCATTATGACATCCATCCAATCAATACCCAAGATTACGTCGTCTTTAGGTAAGTCTACCATGATTAGGTTCGCCAACCATTCACGACCATTAAGCTGAATCGGACAGTTCTTAACTTCACAATTTCCATAATTCTTCTACCGTCTGGTAGACCAATGACATAAGGTTCGCAACTAGTAGCACTATTCAGGTGTAGCCTACTCAAACATGACTCGGAAATGAATTAATGTGATGCGCCAGTAGCAAAAAGGGTACACACAGGTTGAGAGAGAATTTTGAGTGTACTTGAGATCATTTGGGCCTCCGGATCGTCGGTCCTCTTCATCTCATAAATTCGGGGCTTGCTAGTCCCTGAACTGGATGCTCCTGTCTGATAATTATGGGTTCTGCCTTTATTCGCTCCCGTCGTCTTATACGACACGGACTGAGTAGCCTGATTCTGAACAACCGACTGCTTCGGGGTCTAAGATGCCGTCGGAGTAGGGCTGGAATCTCTTCAGCAGAAACGGGCCTTATGCCCGGCAATCCCACAGATGTCACACGTGACAGTCTCTCTCGAGCATTTAGTGCTGTAATGACCCTGTTCTCCACAGTTGAAACAGGTGATGGCCGAACTGGCCGCTCTGGACTGAGATTACGCAGGTTTAGGCGCTATAGGGGGTCGCTCAAAAAACGTAGAGCCCGTGCGAGGCTTCTTGAAGGTTACCCGACTGCCCTCGGACTGATTATGATTCTTCGATTTCTTGCCAGCAGATGAAGGTTGTTGCTTAGCAATTTCCTTAGCGGTAAGCTCATAAGTAAGAGCTTTCTCGATGAATTCGGCCAGGGTGGCGCAATGATGATTAAGCAGTTGCATCCGCATACGAGGTTTCAACCTCTTACTGAAGTACTTGATTTTATCTGCCTCAGAGTGGATAACGGATGAGGCAAGGGGAAGTAGCTCCTGAAACTTCTCGGCGATGGAGAGAACATCTTCTTTCGCTGAGGGGTCGGGACTGAGTAATTCCGATAACTTGGCCTCCCTGAGTGGGGCCGGATAATATCTTTCCAACATGAGGGTCTTAAACAGGTCCCAGGTGCAAGATCCGTCGGTGGGCTTCAAAGATAGCCACCACAAGTGAGCGCTCTTACCTAGATAGTAAGCCGCTGAAACTTTGTGCCCTTCCGGACACTCCACCATAGTGAATGGCCTCTCAAAATGATCAAGCCAGTGAACAATATCCGCCGGCTCAGATGAGCCCTAAAATGCAGGTGGTCTCTAGCGAGAGATGTCGCCAATTATACTGCTCACACTCCTCTCTTGCCTCTTAGGTGATGATGGAGGAGCCTGCTGAGTCTGAGTGGTTGAATTCTGCATCGTCTCCATCAGACGTGCCATCTGAGTTATCTGGGCCATCATGCCTGCATAAATATGAATAAGTCAACCCGAACACCTTCCGATTGAGCTACGTCTCGGGTATGATTCCCTGACAGTGAATGATTATCTACTGGTGAAAGAGTATCATCGTCAGCTGAGTTGGAAGCATCACTACCTGTTGAACTAATGACATCCCTCGCGTTCGCATGGGTATTCACACGAGCTCCCAGGTTTCGGCCCGCACTGCGGCCTCTTCCCCTGCGGCCTCTGACAGCTCTATCCATACTGAAGTAGGAAAGTCACATGATAATTATAGATCTCGCATGAATATCACATTATGATGACGTTATGAAATGATAATAATGACCATACACGCTCTAACACAATGAACGCATTAATAATGCAGTAAATTGATCGTCGACATTACGCCGGAATATGATAAGATCGCATGAAAGATCAACTGAGGTGACATGATTATCTGATGAAATTCCTAAAATGATTATCTTGAACAAGTTAACAAGATTGATAATACGATCCACGATATTAATAACTGAGCAATGAGATTGACTGAGTGATTAATGAGTTAACATGATCGACAAGATCCAAAACAAAATGATGATTGAGGATTGTTGACTGATGAATGATGAATGAGTTGATTCTTATTGCCAGAAATTATACCATGGCGTCAGAAGTCATACCGTCCTTTTGGTCTGAGGGGCTTGGTGCTTCCACAGGTCACACGTGACGCGAAAGTCCAATGATACTAGTCTGATGAACGATGATTTTCAATGAGACATGACTCGGATGTGTAATATTCAAAACCACTCTCTGATGCCAACTCTGTAACACCCTAAACTAGGCGGGTATCACAGTGTCGTGGACCCCCAACTGGGACCCACCAGGTAAATAAAATACAATGATTTAAATAATATAATTGTAGTACCGAACCACATTATATTACCAATTACTCTGATGAGGAGTCTCAAGTACAATACACATAGGAATCCAGAATACATATATATTTCATATGAAAATGACATAAACACCAAATAAAAATGAAAGTCCAAACGGAACTGCAGCGGAAAACACACATGAATGAAACATGAATAGATGGGAAGACTGGGGCCCCCTAGTAGTATCACTGGAACTCCTCGCCATCACCGTTCTCTTCCCATGCCTTTGCCTTACCATGACCTAGAACAACATCCCCAACGGGGTCAGTTACACAAAACAACAATCCTCAAGAGTGGAACAAATACAATAATCAAATGTCTTAGTTATGAAATCAAGTCTGAAAGAGGGGCATCATAGTACGCCTGAGATGGGATGTGCAAGTGCACAAGTCGCCGATTGGTCGGAAAACCCGCATAAACACACGCACTTATGCCTAATTAGTCTCACGGAGGCACGTTACCGTGTGCACAGTCCAATGTGTCGGATTACCCACATAAGACATGACCATCGTGTGCCCGACTAAAAATTCCACACATAACCAACCGGCAACGCAATATGATCCCGGAAGGTCACAAGAACAAAAGTGACCATGATGAATAATAATGACTATAAATCCGACAAGTGCCATTAATGACTCACCGAGGTGAAATAATAACGCAATGAGTGATAGCTCAAATGAAATGATTGGAACCGTCGTTCCTCTTGAATTGATTGATTAGTTTGATAATTACAAGTCTCAACATGATTGATATACTATGAATGAATTATATGTATGAGACAACGAAAGGAATGATTATCCTTTTAACTGAGCAAGAATTAACTTGCCTCAATACCGGTGAAGAAATGTCCTTCCTCGAACAAACGTCCCTAATGGAATTATCGGTCACTCGAACAACCTTGAATAATACAATTACCAATAATTCGCTTAATATACGTATCAAGTATGATCACAACCAACTCAAAAAGTCGATACAACAACCCAAACTCATTGGGGCAATTTAACAAACACGTTGTAAACAATCTTCAATTGTTTACAACTAATCTCAATTATATCGATATCAAGCCTCCAATGAGTGATTCAATCCAACAAAACATCCTCAATACAATCAATAATCCAAAAGTAATACACAATCCGAGGTTACGACAACATCTAATCGAAACCCCCAATTCCAAAATCAACATTCAAAGTGTTGTTGAATAATCCTCCAACAATCCAATGATAATTCATAAACTCTCATAATCATATGTATATCCCTGCACATATCATGATTATAACATCCAAAACATCATACTCCATCTCAAAATCGAAATCTAAGGTTTTGAAGAAATTACCTTTGAAGATCCAAACTCTTCGATCCATCGAACTCATGTTTAATCGACTCTCCAAGCTCCACAATCGAAGATAGGTGATTAGAACATGAACAAACAAGTGTTTTGATGAAAAAAAATCCTCTCCCAAGAACCTCTCTCTCGGACTCAAGTGAAGAAATGAAGAAATGAGGACAAAAAATCCGTCCAGCTCTTTAAATACCGCGCAGAGTTATGGCCGTAACTCCTCTCACTTACGGCCGTAACCATCCCAAGTCAACGACCTTACGGCCGTAGCATTACCACACTTGAGGGCGTAACTACACTTCGTCGAAAACCATACTGTCCAATCTTCTCGACTTACAGCCATAACAAAAACTCCCTTACGGCTGTAAGTATCCTTCGTCGAGACACCCCATAACCCAATGATAAAATCGTACGGCCGTAACCTGAAAATCTTACGAGCGTTAGGTGTCTTCGTCAAAAATGTTATTAACTCAACGTACGCATGTTACGGCTGTAAGGTAACCTATGTTACGGCTGTGACTCTCTATTGGAGTAAAAATACGACAACTCCGCCTTCTCGACACAATTTAATGAATGATCCGACATACATAACTTGTATGAATATAATTAAGTCCAATAACATGCAATAACGATACTTCCAACACAAGGCTGCCAATCATAATGATTATGATAATATTCTCGTCTCAATTCTCAACCAGGGTTGAACGATGAATGATACTGATACACTACTCAAAGTACACCGTACGATGAATACAGTCGAATGAAAATGGATGATGAATGATTATTAAAGAGTGAAAATTACTGAGTGACAATTACTGAATGATAATAAATGAATTCACAATCGGGTATTCCAGATATGATATCCCATATCCATGACTAGTAAAACATAGTCATCTATCACTCATCATACTAGTTTCAATAGAACCTGGGATATTGTAGAATAATATTCTTTTTATTCTTTATCGAGTTTTACTATCAAGTCACAAAATTGTTGATCATAAGCAGAATAATTATTCATGAAATATAATCACCAATTATATTATATGTAATAAAAAAATCATAGAGATACTACTATCATTATGGACTAGATCATTATTCCATCAATCTCCCACTTGCTCTAGGCCCTTATCACATATTAAACCGCAATCACATTGACCTAGTATGGCCTTCATGCTTCGACTGAGAAAGAGGTTTGGTTAACGGATCTGCTATGTTGTCATCCATGGGAACTTTGCGTATTGTCATATCACCTGTATCGATGATATCTCGAATAAGGTGAAACTTTCTAAGTACATGTTTAGATGCCTGTTGTGATCTCAGATGTTTAGCTTGTGCAATAGCCCCAATATTATCACAGTACAGATCTACTGGATTAGCAATGCTAGGAAGCACACCTAATTCATCAATGAATTTTCTCATCCAAATAGCTTCTTTGGCTACTTCGGAAGCAGCTATGTACTCAGCTTCTGTTATAGAATCGGCCGTGGTAGGTTGTTTTAAACTTTTCCAGCTAACAGCTATAACACCCCCAAAACCATCCGGGGATATTACAGTGCCGTGGGCCCCGCGCTGGAACCCGCAAGGCTAAAAGACATTTTACAAATATTTCAAACATGCCTAAGCGGCGATGACGGTAATTTCTTTTAAAATATTCAAAGACTTTATAAAATCCATTTATCAATACCGTCGTAAAATCTCAGTTGAAGGTACAAGGCCAAAATACCAAAACTCAACAGTTTCAAAAGTATACGTTAAGCCACTGTCCGTGCCAAATCCTGTCCGTCAGATCGCACAATCAAATACAAATCCTGATAAGAACCAAATATACACAATACATCTGTAGACCAATGACAGCAAAATCCCGAAATATCGGCACAAAGTCCGAACGCTCATACGTATATCATCCAAGAATATCATCAGAATGATGAACTCCAATACGACCAATCAAAGGTCAAAACACAACCGAGAATATCATCAACATGATAAACTCTAATACTACCAACGAAGAATCAACAACGATCGAGAATACCATCAACATGATAACCTCCACCATGATCAACAAAGGATCAACAACGATCGAGAATACCATCAACATGATAAACTCCAACACGATCAACAAAAGATCAACAACGACCGAGAATACCATCAATATGGTAAACTCCAAACAAGATCAAATATAATGGATCTTAAAGAAATAACCCCGACTATCGAACATACCCCTCGGGCATACGAACAGCCAGTCGCAAATTGTCGAACATACCCAATCATACATGGAGTATGAACGGCCAATCAATAAGGCTCAAGATGGACATCATAGTACGCCCGATCCGGAAATGTGTCCGTGCATAAGCCACCCCGGGTACCAATAAAATACACATGTGGTCTTATACCTAATCAGTCTCAAGAAGTACATCTCGTGTGTACAGCTCAATATGAGGTCATGAACCCATCACATGACTATACGTGCCCGCCCTAAAAATCCTACACAAAACCAATCGGCACGCAGATATGACTCCAGGGATGTCACGATGCAACATGACAATGAAACTCAAAGAATCACATATCCAATAAGGATCAAAAGACTCACCAAAGTGAACAACGACAAACTGACAATGAAAAGTCGACACGACTAATCAATATCCAAAACAAAAATCCTGGGATCATCATCCCCAATGAATGATCAACACGATCAACGGTCTCAATACAATCAGTCATAGGATCAACATCCCTCAACGAAACAATAAATATGAATCCCATTATTCGAAACATCAACATACAACATATACAACAATTTACCAAAATAATTTTCCTCATAACTGGACAATATTTACATTACCTCAAAGCTGGAGACAATATCTTTTTCTACGAACAAACATCCTTGAACGAATACACCATTATTCGAGTAATCTCGAATGAGCACTATGCCATAGATGGCCTACGGCAACTCCTACAAAATGTTGCAAGAAGCAAAAAAAAAAAAGTTGTTGTAGACAAGAAAATCAAAACGGCAACACTTTTTTGGTGTTGCACCTTTCACCGCTGCCGTAGGTCCCTATAGCAACACTTATGTCACCTACTGCAACACTACTCCTTTTGTTACCATAAGACTGCAAGGCATCGTTACCTATAGTCTACAGCAACATTAAACAAGTGTTGCAGCAGAGGCCAATTTTCTGAAAAAGTAGGGGGCCACAGATGGGGCCCACATAGTGGGCCCCATATATGGGCCCCATCTGTGGGTCCCACATGTGGGGTCTGCTGTGGGCCCCAACTGTGGGCCCCATACCTATTAGGAAACCCTGTTGCAACACTTTTTAAGTTCCTGCAACACCTTTTACTAAGTAACTGCAATGTTTTTTTGTCTACAACAACGTTTTTTTGTCTACAACAATGTTTTTTTGTCTATTGCAACACTTTCACAAAAAAACATTGACAGGAAATATTTATTTATATTAATTAGCAATTCATTACAATTCTGAATCCATCCATTCAAAATACAACCCATCCATCCAAAATATCTAAAAAAACAGTACTTAATGTTTACTTAAAAAATAGTACAAGGTTTAGTACAACGACCAAAAGCCATAAAATACGGTACTTAAAAAATAGAAAATCTAAGATGTAGCATCTCCTCCGGTAATAGGAGTGCCGTTGTCGTTATCACTTGATATTGTGGGAGAAAGTTCCACCAAAATGATGTTCATGTAACACCCCAAACTAGGCGAATATTACAGTGTCGTGGACCCCCGACTGGGACCCACCAGGCGAATGAAAATGAATGAATTGCACAGGATAAATGTAGTACCGAACCACATTACAACATTAATTACTCCGATGAGGAGTTTCATACAACACACCCAAGATAATACAGAATACATGTATATTTTATATAGAGATAAAATATACAACACTGAGTAAAATGAGTATTCAAACGGAATGTCTGCAGCGGAATAAAATGAAGGAAGCATAAATGAGTGAAAAGACTGGGGCCCCTACTAGTATCATTGGGACTCCTCGCCGTCAACAGGCTCTCCCCGTGCTTTTGCCTTGCCATGACCTGAAAAACAATATCCCCCAGCGGGGTCAGTTACAACAATCCTCAAGAGTTGAATACACACAATCCTGTTGATAACATACGCAATCATACATGCTATATGAATCAACTAACAGTACGGCTCAAAGGAATGGCGCCACACTACGTTCGGGATGGAAATGTGTCCGTGCACAAGCCACCAACGAGTATCGATCGAATACACGTGTGGTCTTGTACCTAATCAGTCTCACGAAGCAATCGACTCGTGTGCACAGTCCAATGTCAGGCCAACAACCAACACACGACTTAAATGTGCCCGACATGAAAATCCTACACATACCAACCGGCACGCCAGTGTGACCCGGATTGCCACGATATAACAAAAGTGACATCGAAAATGAATAATGACTCACCAAGATGAAATGATGGTGAAATGAATGACAGCTCAATGAAATGATTGGAACCGTCGTTCCTCGTGAATGATGTAATTGAGTGACAATTACAAGTTTTAAAACGGTAAGTACTTTATGAATGAATTATGATTATGAATGAACAACAACGAAAGGAATGAATATCCTTTTAACTGAGTAAGAATTAACTTACACAACACCGATGAAGAATGTCCGTCCACGAACAACGTCCTAAATGAAATGTCGGTCGCTCGAACAACCTTGAATAACACAAATATCAATAATTCGATCAATACACGCATCAAACACGATTATAACCAACTCAAACATCGATAGAACAATATCCAAACTCATAGGTGCACTCTAACGAATACGTTGAAAAATATCCTTCCCGTTGGTTACAACCAAACCCAAATTATCGAAACCAACTATCAAATGATTGATTCAAATCAGCAAAACAATATCAATGGCATCAATAATCCAATAGGAATCCACAATTCAAGATTACAACAACATCAATCGGAAATCCCCAAATTAACCGAAGTCAACCCCAAGGATTCTTGAAATAAATTCCCAAAATAGCCATTAAATCCATAGGAATATATTTATCCAAGGTAGATGATCCATATCTAACATATTCCAACAACAATCCAAGCTTACACGAAGAAATCGGAAGGAAAAACCCAAAATTCCGAAATTCTGGATCCAAGAGATTAATACCTTGATTTGGTGTTTTGGAGATGATGAAGCGATGATTAATCCAACTCAAAGACTTGAAGATGATGATTGGTGATTACACCTCGAAGAACACTTTCCAAAACGCTCCAAATCGCCCGGAACCGATGAGAGACTGAGAAGAAATGACAAATGACGAAATCTGGGCTACAGTGTCCAATTTATAGAAATCCCAGTTTAGCGCGCGCTATTCCCAGTTCTTAGCGTGCGCTAATGGGTGTTTTGGGTAGTCCAGTACCCACTGTCCGAAAACGGCAGCGCGCGCTACATACCTTTTTGTAGCGTGCGCTACGGCTATACACTTAGCGTGCGCTAACCCCAAAACGTTAGCGTGCGCTAACGAATTATCTGATGCCAGTACTGGAGTCCAGAACCTTCTGTCCTCTGATCTGATCACAGTAGCGTGCGCTACAATCAATATTTAGCGTGCGCTACTACACCGATTACGTACGCTAAAAACCACCCATAGCGTGCGCTATGAATTAATCCAATGCAGTCCAGTAGCCACTGGACCCAACCTGATCCGACGTTAGCGCGCGCTACACCAAATATTAGCGTGCGCTACTACAAACCACTAGCGCGCGCTACTTACCATTCGAAGCGTGCGCTACTTATAACTCACCTGCAGTCCATTGCCTTCTGGACTGCAGCCAGGGCAACATTAGCGTGCGCTAATGCTGAGTGGTAGCGTGCACTACCTGTACACAATTAGCGCGCGCTAAAGAGAGTACGTAGCGTGCGCTACTCTTCACACACAGCCACAATGAAGATGACAATGGTGATAAACACGGCACGATTCTCCAACTAGATTGATGATGAATGACGATTGATACACGATACAATTACTCTGAACGGTGAACACAATGATTGAATATGAGTGACAAATGATCATTAATGAGTGAAAATTACTGAATGACAATTACTGAATGATAATGACTGAATGATAATGACTGAATTACAACCGGGTATTACATACACCCCCCTTTAAAAGAGTTTCGTCCCCGAAACTAAGGGTCAAACAACTCGGGATGACTCTCCCGCATACTATCCTCGGTTTCCCAAGTAGCCTCTTCGACTCCCTGTCTAGACCACTGAATTTTAACCAAAGGAATCGTCTTGTTCCTCAACTTTTTGATTCGCCGCTCTAAAACTCGTATAGGACGTTCCTCATATGAATGATCATCGGCGATCTCGATTTCGTCGAACTGAAGTATGTGACTCAGGTCGGCAACATACTTCCGCAACTGAGAGACGTGAAACACATTATGAATTCGGCTCAACACCAGAGGTAAGGCCAATCGATAAGCTAGCTCACCTACTCGATCCAAAATCTCAAACGGTCCAATGAATCTCGGACTCAACTTTCCCCTCTTCCCAAAACGGAAGATACCATGACCCGGGGATACCTTGACCAAAACATGGTCACCCTTCTCGAACTCTAATGGTCGACGATGATTATCTTCATATGATTTCTGTCGACTCTGAGCGGTCAACAAACGACTCCTGATCAAAGCTACCTTCTCACGGGCGGCTATAAGCATATCGGGCTCGGTGACAATTGATTCTGATAAGTCATACCAACACAAAGGAGATCGACAACGACGACCGTACAAGGCCTCGTAAGGTGCCATCTTAATCGAAGAATGCCAACTATTATTTTACGTGAACTCGATCAACGGTAGTTGGGCTTCCCAACCGTCTCTCCAATCGAGGACACATGCCCTCAACATGTCCTCCAAAGTCTGAATAGTCCTTTCTGATTGTCCGTCGGACTGAGGATGAAAAGATGTACTGAGATTAAGTTGAGTTCCCATAGCACGATGAACTGATTTCCAAAAATGAGACACGAATCGTCCGTCATGATCGGAAACGATACTTTTGGGAGTACCGTGCAATCTCACTATCTCTTTGATAAACAACTGGGCAAGTCTCTCGGGACCCCACGTATCCTTAATCTCAAGGAAATGAGCTGATTTAGTTAAGCGATCTACAATTACCCAGATTGTGTTCATGTCACGACGACTCGTCGGCAACCTCATGATGAAGTCCATAGAAATATCCTCCCACTTCCACTCTGGAATAGGGAGAGGTTTCAGCATACCCGCCGGTCGCTGATGTTCTATCTTGACTTGCTGACAGGTTAAACATCTCGAAACAAATTCCGCGACTTTTCGCTTCATATTACTCCACCAGTAATTTTGTTTCAAGTCTTTATACATCTTTCTAGACCCGGATGAGCGGAATAAGGGGTAGCATTAGCTTCTCTCAAAATCGAGTTTTCAACTCGTCATTATTAAATACGCACAACCGATTCTTAAAACACAAAAGTCCATCCTCGTGGACCACAAATCCGGGGGCTTTCCCCTGAGTCACATCCTCTCGAATGCGTAACAAAAATGGGTCCGAACCCTGATTCTCCCTGATCGCCTCCTCAAGTGGCGATGAAATCTCCAACGTACAAAGTTGCCCTTGTACTCGCTGTAACCAGACCTTGATCTCGGGTCTCAGAAATTCCTGCTGAAGTTCCTTCTGAACTGTTAATCAAGCAAGCATCTGCTCCTGAACGGATTTACGACTCAAGGCGTCGGCGACAACGTTCGCCTTGCCCGAGTGGTAAAGGATCTCGATATCATAATCTTTGATTAGTTCCAACCACCGTCTCTGTCACATATTTAACTCTTTCTGAGTGAATATATACTTTAAACTCTTATGATCGGTGAATATCTGACAGGTAACGCCATAAAGATAATGACGCCAAATATTCAATGCAAATACCACGGCTGCTAACTCCAGGTCGTGGGTCGGATAATTAACCTCATAAGGTCTCAATTGCCGTGAATCATAAGCAATGACCTTCCCGTTCTGCATTAGTACACATCCGAGAGCCTGTCCGGACGCATCACTATAAACCACAAATCCTTCTGTACCTTGCGGTAAAGAAAGGACAGGTGCTGAAGTTAACCGGCTCTTGAGTTCCTCAAAACACTGTTGACACGTGTCGGACCATGTGTATTTCTTATCCTTCCGTAAAAGGTTCGTCATGGGTTGAGCGATTTTAGAAAATCCCTCCACAAATCGCCGATAATAACCGGATAATCCGAGAAAGCTTCGGATCTCCTTAACATTCTTCGGAGGTATCCAATCGCGAATAGCCTCCGTCTTTGAGGGTCGACATGAACTAGATCTGATGAAATTACATGTCCGAGGAACGTCACTTCGGACATCCAGAACTCACATTTGGAAAACTTCCCAAAAAGTTGTTCTCGTCTCAACACGTTGAGTACTTGATGAAGGTGAAACTCGTGTTCCTCCCGGTTACGAGAATAAATCAAAATGCCATCAATGAAGACAACCACGAACTGATCTAGATAATCGATGAAAACCCGATTCATTAACTCTATGAATATCGCAGGTGCATTAGTCAACCCAAACGGCATAACCACAAACTCATAATGACCATAACGTGTACGAAACGATGTCCTTGCGATATCCGACTCTCGAATTCGCAACTGATGATATCCAGATCTTAAGTCGATCTTGGAAAATACTGAAGCTCCCTGAAGTTGATCCAAAAGATCATCGATACGGGGTAGAGGATATTTATTCTTGATCGTCACCCGGTTCAATTCCCGGTAATCAATACACAAGCAGAATGAACCATCCTTCTTCTTGACAAACAACACTGGTGCTCCCCACGGGGACGCACTCGGTCGGATATAAGCTTTCTCGAACAACTCCTCAAGTTGGTTCTTTAATTCCTGCATTTCGGTCGGGGCCATCCGGTACAGTGCCTTCGATATCGGGAACGTACCGGGATCCAACTCAATCGTGAATTCCACATCTCTCTGTGGAGGCAAACCAGGTAACTCGTCTGGAAAAACATCGGGATATTCCCTCACTACCGGAATATCCGTCAACATTACTGATGATTTCTCGGTTTTGGTCATATAGCACCAATAACCAACACACCCTGACGGAGTAATTTCACTGCTTTCATCAAGTTAATGACCTTACCCAAACAGCCGGGATTACCTCCCTGAAAAACACATTCAACCCCATCGTCTGAAATGATAGTGACCATACGCTTACGGACACTAATGATGGCATCATGATGATCCATCCAGTCAATACCCAGAATGACGTCGTCTCTCGGTAAATCTACCACGATTAGGTCTGCTAGCCATACACGGCCATGAAGCTGAATCGGACAATTCTGAATCTCGCGATTTCCGATAATTCTTCTACCGTCAGGTAGACCAATGACAT
The DNA here is from genome assembly GCA_033398695.1 of Orobanche coerulescens. NCBI lineage: Eukaryota > Viridiplantae > Streptophyta > Magnoliopsida > Lamiales > Orobanchaceae > Orobanche > Orobanche coerulescens. The sequence goes on along the minus strand of CM065807.1, from coordinate 114,175,074 downwards.
AAGGCTCACAACTAGTAGCACTACCCAGACGTAGTCTACTCAAACATGACTCGGAAATGAATGAATGCGATGCACCAGTATCAAAAAGGGTACACACAGGTTGAGATAGAATATCGAGTGTACCTGAGATCATTCGGGCCTCTAGATCGTCGGTCTTCTTCATTTCATAAATTCGGGGCTTGCCGGCCCCCGAACCGGATGCTCCCGTCTGATAGCTCTTGGCTCCGCCTTTATTAGCTCCTGTCGTCTTGAGCAGCCCGAGTGGTGCGATTACGCCTTGCTGAATGTCCTGGGGCCTGAGATGATGCCGGAGTAGGTTTAGAGTCCCTTCGGCAAAAACGGGCCCTATGCCCAGCAATCCCACAGTTGTGGCACGTGACAGTCTGTTTTGGACACTTGGTGCTGAAATGACCCTGTTCTTCACAGTTGAAACAGGTGATGGCCGAACTGGCCGCTCGTGACTGAGATTCCGTGGGTCTAGACGCCATGGAAGGTCGCTCAGAAAAAGTAGAGCCCGCACGTGGTTTATTGAAAGTGGCCTGACTGCCGTCAGACTGATTACGGTTCTTAGACTTCTTGCCAGCAGATGAAGGTTGTTGCTTGGCAATTTCCTTAGCAGTAAGCTCGTAAGTAAGAGCTTTCTCGATGAATTCGGCCAGAGTGGTACAATTATGATTAAGCAACTGTAGTCGCATACGAGGTTTCAGTCTCTTGCTGAAATACTTGATCTTGTCCGCTTCAGAGTGAATGATAGATGAGGCGAACGGAAGAAGTTCCTGAAATTTTTCGGCGATGGCAAGAACATCATCGTCCGCTGAGAGGTCGGGAGTGAGTAATTCCGACAATTTAGCCTCCCTGAGTGGGGCTGGATAATACCTCTCCATCATGAGAGTTTTGAACTGATCCCAAGTACATGATCCTTCAGTGGGCTTCAACGATAACCACCGTGAATGAGCGCTCTTACCAAGATAGTAGGCCGCAACTGAAACTTTATGCCCTTCAGGGAAATCCACCATAGCAAATAACTTCTCAAAATGCTCAAGCCAATGAACAATATCCGCCGGCTCAGATGAGCCCTCGAAGGTAGGTGGTCGCTGGCGAGAGATATCGCCAATGATACTGCTTACACCCCTCTCTTGCCTCTGAGGTGGCGGCGGAGGAGCCTGTTGATTTTGAGTAGTGGAGTTATGCATCGTCTCCATTAGTTGTGCCATCTGAGTCATTTGGGCCATCATGCCCTGCATAAAAGCGAGTGGGTCAACCCGAACACCCTCTGATTGAGTTGTGTCCCGGGTACGACTCCTTGATAGTGAATGATTACGTCCAGGTGAATGAGTGGCAGCATCACTGCTCGATGAGTTAGCATTATTTCTAGCATGCGCGCGTGTATTCACACGAGCTCTCGGGTTCCGGCCTGCACCACGGCCTCTTCCCCCGCGTCCTCTGCCAGCCCTTTCCATACTGAAGTGGAAAGTCATATGATGATTATATATCTCGCATGAATATCACATTATGATTATATTATGAAATGATGAAAATGAGCATACGTGCTCAAATACAATGATTACGTGAATGATCACTGAAATGACGTGATTATCTGATGAAATTCTTGAATTGAATATCTTGAACAAGTTAACAAGATTAATGACATGATCCTCAAGATCAACAACTGAACAATGAAATGAACTGAGTGATTAATGAATTCACATGATCGACTTGATCACAAATGAAAATGATAGATGAGGAAATCTTACTGTTCTTTGGTCTGAGGGGATCGGCTCTTGCACAGGTCACACGTGACGCGAAAGTCCAATGATACTAGTCTGCTGAACGATGATTTCAAATGAGATATGACTCGGAAGGTAGTATTCAAAACCACTCTCTGATACCAACTCTGTAACACCCCAAACTAGGCGGATATTACAGTCTGCTGGACCCCATTAGGACCCACCGAGCGAATGAAAATGAATGAATTACATAGGGTAAATGTAGTACTGAACCACATTACAACATTCATTACTCCGATGAGGAGTTTCATACAACACACCCAAGATAATACAGAATACATGTATATTTTATATGGAGATAAAATATACAACACGGAGTAAAATGAGTATTCAAACGGAATGTCTGCAGCGAAATAAAATGAAGGAAGCATAAATGACTGAAAAGACTGGGGGCCCCTACTAGTATCATTGGGACTCCTCGCCGTCAATGTGCTCTCCCCGTGCTTTTGTCTTGCCATGACCTGAAAAACAATATCCCCAGTGGGCCGATTACACAGAACAACAATCCTCAAGAGTTGAATACACACAATCCTGTTGATAACATACGCAATCGTACATGCTATATGAATCAACTAACAGTACGGCTCAAAGGAATGGCGCCACACTACGTCCGGGATGGAAATGTGTTCGTGCACAAGCCACAAACGAGTATCGATCGAATACACGTGTGGTCTTGTACCTAATTAGTCTCACGAAGCAATCGACTCATGTGCACAGTCCAATGTGAGGCCAACAACCAACACACGACTTAAATGTGCCCGACATGAAAATCCTACACATACCAACCGGCACGCCAGTATGACCCGGATTCCCACGATATAACAAAAGTGACATCGAAAATGAATAATGACTCACCAAGATGAAATGATGGTGAAATGAATGACAGCTCAATCAAATGATTGGAACCGTCGTTCCTCGTGAATGAAGTAATTGAGTGACAATTACAAGTTTTAAAACGGTTAGTACTTTATGAATGAATTATGATTATGAATGAACAACAACGAAAGGAATGAATATCATTTTAACTGAGTAAGAATTAACTTACACAACACCGATGAAGAATGTCCGTCCACGAACAATGTCCTAAATGAAATGTCGGTCGCTCGAACAACCTTGAATAACACAAATATCAATAATTCGATCAATACACGCATCAAACACGATCATAACCAACTCAAACGTCGATACAACAATATCCAAACTCGTAGGTGCACTCTAACGAATACGTTGAAAAATATCCTTCCTGTTGGTTACAACCAAACCCAAATTATCAAAACCAACTATCAAATGATTGATTCAAATCAGCAAAACAATATCAATGGCATCAATAATCCAATAGGAATCCACAATTCAAGATTACAACAACATCAATCGGAAATCCCCAAATTAACCGAAGTCAACCCCAAGGGTTCTTGAAATAAATTCCCAAAATAGCCATTAAATTCGTAGGAATATATTTATCCAAGGTAGATGATCCATATCTAATATATTCCAACAACAATCCAAGCTTACACGAAGAAATCGGAAGGAAAAACCCAAAATTCCGAAATTCTAGATCCAAGAGATTAATACCTTGATTTGGTGTTTTGCAGATGATGAAGTGATGATTAATCCAACTCAAAGACTTGAAGATGATGATTGGTGATTACATCTCGAAGAACACTTTCCAAAACGCTCCAAATCGCCCGGAACCGATGAGAGAATGAGAAGAAATGACAAATGACGAAATCTGGGCTACAGTGTCCAATTTATAGAAATCCCAGTTTAGCGCGCGCTATTCCCAGTTCTTAGCGTGCGCTAAAGGGTGTTTTGGGTAGTCCAGTACCCACTGTCCGAAAACGGTAGAGCGCGCTACGTACCTTTTTGTAGCGTGCGCTACGGCTATACACTTAGCGTGCGCTAACCACAAAATGTTAGCGTGCGCTAACGAATTATCTGATGCCAGTACTGGAGTCCAGAACCTTCTGTCCTCTGATCTGATCGCAGTAGCGTGCGCTACAATCAATATTTAGAGTGCGCTACTACACCGATTGCGTACGCTAAAAACCACCCATAGCGTGCGCTATGAATTAATTCAATGCAGTCCAGTAGCCACTGGACCCAACCTAATCCGACGTTAGCGCGCGCTACACCAAATATTAGCGTGCGCTACTACAAACCACTAGCGCGCGCTACTTACGATTCGAAGCGTGCGCTACTTATAACTCACCTGCAGTCCAGTGCCTTCTGGACTGCAGCCAAGGCAACATTAGCGTGCGCTAATGCTGAGTGGTAGCGTGCACTACCTGTACTCAATTAGCGCGCGCTAAAGAGAGTACGTAGCGTGCACTACTCCTCACACACAGCCTACAATGAAGATGACAATGATGATAAACACGGCATGATTCTCCAATTAGATTGATGATGAATGACGATTGATACACGATACAATTACTCTGAACGGTGAACACAATGATTGAATATGAGTGACAAATGATCATTAATGAGTGAAAATTACTGAGTGACAATTACTGAATGATAATGACTGAATGATAATGACTGATTTACAATCGGGTATTACATACACCCCCCTTTAAAAGAGTTTCGTCCCCGAAACTAAGGGTCAAACAACTCGGGATGACTCTCCCGCATACTATCCTCGTTTTCCCAAGTAGCCTCTTCGACTCCATGTCTAGACCACTGAATTTTCACCAAAGGAATCGTCTTGTTCCTCAATTGTTTGATTCGCCGCTCTAAAACTCGTATAGGACGTTCCTCACATGAATGATCATTGGCGATCTTGATTTCGTCGAACTGAAGTATGTGACTCAGGTCGGCAACATACTTCCGCAACTGAGAGACGTGAAACACATTATGAATTCGGTTCAACGCCAGAGGTAAGGCCAATCGATAATCTAGCTCGCCTACTCGATCCAAAATCTCAAACGGTCCAATGAATCTCGGAATCAACTTTCCCCTCTTCCCAAAACGGAAGATACCATGACTCGGGGATACCTTGACCGAAACATGGTCACCCGTATCGAACTCTAATGGTCGACGACGATTATCTGCATATGATTTCTGTCAACTCTGAGTGGTCAACAAACGACTCCTGATCAAAGCTACCTTCTCACGGGTGGCTATAAGCATATCGGGCTCGGTGACAATTGATTCTGATAAGTCATCCCAACACAAAGGAGATCGACAACGACGACCGTACAAGGCCTCGTAAGGTGCCATCTTAATCGAAGAATGCCAACTATTATTGTACGTGAACTCGATCAACGGTAGTTGGGCTTCCCAACCGTCTCTCCAATCGAGGACACATGCCCTCAACATGTCCTCCAAAGTCTGAATAGTCCTTTCTGATTGTCCGTCGGACTGAGGATGAAAAGATGTACTGAGATTAAGTTGAGTTCCCATAGCACGATGAACTAATTTCCAAAAATGAGACACGAATCGTCCGTCATGATCGGAAACGATACTTTTGGGAGTACCGTGCAATCTCACTATCTCTTTGATAAACAACTGGGCAAGTCTCTCGGGACCCCACGTATCCTTAATCTCAAGGAAATGAGCTGATTTAGTTAAGCGATCTACAATTACCCAGATTGTGTTCATGTCACGACGACTCGTCGGCAACCTCATGATGAAGTCCATAGAAATATCCTCCCACTTCCACTCTGGAATAGGGAGAGGTTTCAGCATACCCGCCGGTCGCTGATGTTCTATCTTGACTTGCTGACAGGTTAAACATCTCGAAACAAATTCCGCGACTTTTCGCTTCATATTACTCCACCAGTAATTTTGTTTCAAGTCTTTATACATCTTTCTAGACCCCGGATGAACGGAATAAGGGGTAGCATTAGCTTCTCTCAAAATCGAGTTTTTCAACTCGTCATTCGCTGGTACGCACAACCGATTCTTAAAACACAAAAGTCCATCCTCGTGGATCACAAATCCGGGGGCTTTCCCCTGAGTCACATCCTCTCGAATGCGTAACAAAAATGGGTCCGAACCCTGATTCTCCCTGATCGCCTCCTCAAGTGGCGATGAAATCTCCAACGTACAAAGTTGCCCTTGTACTCGCTGTAACCAGACCTTGATCTCGGGTCTCAGAAATTCCTGCTGAAGTTCCTTCTGAACTGTTAATCGAGCAAGCATCTGCTCCTGAACGGATTTACGACTCAAGGCGTCGGCGACAACGTTCGCCTTGCCCGAGTGGTAAAGGATCTCGATATCATAATCTTTGATTAGTTCCAACCACCGTCTCTGTCGCATATTTAACTCTTTCTGAGTGAATATATACTTTAAACTCTTATGATCGGTGAATATCTGACAGGTAACGCCATAAAGATAATGACGCCAAATATTCAATGCAAATACCACGGCTGCTAACTCCAGGTCGTGGGTCGGATAATTAACCTCATAAGGTCTCAATTGCCGTGAATCATAAGCAATGACCTTCCCGTTCTGCATTAGTACACATCCGAGAGCCTGTCCGGATGCATCACTATAAACCATAAATCCTTCTGTACCTTGCGGTAAAGAAAGGACAGGTGCTGAAGTTAACCGGCTCTTGAGTTCCTCAAAACACTGTTGACACGTGTCGGACCATGTGTATTTCTTATCCTTCCGTAAAAGGTTCGTCATGGGTTGAGCAATTTTAGAAAATCCCTCCACAAATCGCCGATAATAACCGGATAATCCGAGAAAGCTTCGGATCTCCTTAACATTCTTCGGAGGTAGCCAATCGCGAATAGCCTCCGTCTTTGAGGGTCGACATGAACTAGATCTGATGAAATTACATGTCCGAGGAACGTCACTTCGGACATCCAGAACTCACATTTGGAAAACTTCCCAAAAAGTTGTTCTCGTCTCAACACGTTGAGTACTTGATGAAGGTGAAACTCGTGTTCCTCCCGGTTACGAGAATAAATCAAAATGCCATCAATGAAGACAACCACGAACTGATCTAGATAATCGATGAAAACCCGATTCATTAACTCCATGAATACCGCAGGTGCATTAGTCAACCCAAACGGCATAACCACAAACTCATAATGACCATAGCGTGTACGAAACGCTGTCCTTGCGATATCCGACTCTCCAATTCGCAACTGATGATATCCAGATCTTAAGTCGATCTTGGAAAATACTGAAGCTCCCTGAAGTTGATCCAAAAGATCATCGATACGGGGTAGAGGATATTTATTCTTGATCGTCACCCGGTTCAATTCCCGGTAATCAATACACAAGCGGAACGAACCATCCTTCTTCTTGACAAACAACACTGGTGCTCCCCACGGGGACGCACTCGGTCGGATATAACCTTTCTCGAACAACTCCTCAAGTTGGTTCTTTAATTCCTGCATTTCGGTCGGGGCCATCCGCACGGTGCCTTCGATATCGGGACGTCTGGGCTCCAACTCAATCGTGAATTCCACATCTCTCTGTGGAGGCAAACCAGGTAACTCGTCTGGAAAAACATCGGCATATTCCCTCACTACCGGAATATCCGTCAACATTACTGATGATTTCTCGGTTTTGGTCATATAGCACCAATAACCAACACACCCCTGACGGAGTAATTTCACTGCTTTCATCAAGTTAATGACCTTACCCGAATAGCCGGGATTACCTCCCTGAAAAACACATTCAACCCCATCGTCTGAAATGATAGTGACCATACGCTTACGGACACTAATGATGGCATCATGACGATCCATCCAGTCAATACCCAGAATGACGTCGTCTCTCGGTAAATCTACCACGATTAGGTGTGCTAGCCATACACGGCCATGAAGCTGAATCGGACAATTCTGAATCTCGCGATTTCCGATAATTCTTCTACCGTCAGGTAGACCAATGACATAAGGCTCACAACTAGTAGCACTACCCAGACGTAGTCTACTCAAACATGACTCGGAAATGAATGAATGCGATGCACCAGTATCAAAAAGGGTACACACAAGTTGAGATAGAATATCGAGTGTACCTGAGATCATTCAGGCCTCTAGATCGTCGGTCTTATTCATCTCATAAATTCGGGGCTTGCCGGCCCCCGAACCGGATGCTCCCGTCTGATAGCTCTTGGCTCCGCCTTTATTAGCTCCTGTCGTCTTGAACGACGCTGACTGAGTGGTCTGATTATGCACCGCTGAATGTCCTGGGGCCTGAGATGATGCCGGAGTAGGTTTAGAGTCCCTTCGGCAAAAACGGGCCCTATGCCCAGCAATCCCACAGTTGTGGCACGTGACAGTCTGTTTCGGACACTTGGTGCTGAAATGACCCTGTTCTTCACAGTTGAAACAGGTGATGGCCGAATTGGCCGCTCGTGACTGAGATTCCGCGGGTCTAGACGCCATGGAAGGTCGCTCAGAAAAAGTAGAGCCCGCACGTGGTTTCTTGAAAGTGGCCTGACTGCCGTCAGACTGATTACGGTTCTTAGACTTCTTGCCAGCAGATGAAGGTTGTTGCTTAGCAATTTCCTTAGCAGTAAGCTCGTAAGTAAGAGCTTTCTCGATGAATTCGGCCAGAGTGGTACAATTATGATTAAGCAACTGTAGTCGCATACGAGGTTTCAGTCTCTTGCTGAAATACTTGATCTTGTCCGCCTCAGAGTGAATGATAGATGAGGCGAACGGAAGAAGTTCCTGAAATTTTTCGGCGATGGCAAGAACATCATCGTCCGCTGAGAGGTCGGGAGTGAGTAATTCCGACAATTTAGCCTCCCTGATTGGGGATGGATAATACCTCTCCATCATGAGAGTTTTGAACTGATCCCAAGTACATGATCCTTCAGTGGGCTTCAACGATAACCACCATGAATGAGCACTCTTACCAAGATAGTAGGCCGCAACTGAAACTTTATGCCCTTCAGGGCAATCCACCATAGCAAATAACTTCTCAAAATGCTCAACCCAATAAACAATATCCGCCGGCTCAGATGAGCCCTCGAAGGTAGGTGGTCGCTGGCGAGAGATATCGCCAATGATACTGCTTACACCCCTCTCTTGCCTCTGAGGTGGCGGCGGAGGAGCCTGTTGATTTTGAGTAGTGGAGTTATGCATCGTCTCCATTAGTTGTGCCATCTGAGTCATTTGGGCCATCATGCCCTGCATAAAAGCGAGTGGGTCAACCCGAACACCCTCTGACTGAGTTGTGTCCCGGGTACGACTCCTTGATAGTGAATGATTACGTCCATGTGAATGAGTGGCAGCATCACTGCTCGATGAGTTAACATTATTTCTAGCATGCGCGCATGTATTCACACGAGCTCTCGGGTTCCGGCCTGCACCACGGCCTCTTCCCCCGCGTCCTCTGCCAGCCCTTTCCATACTGAAGTGGAAAGTCATATGATGATTATATATCTCGCATGAATATCACATTATGATTATATTATGAAATGATGAAAATGAGCATACGTGCTCAAATACAATGATTACGTGAATGATCACTGAAATGACGTGATTATCTGATGAAATTCTTGAATTGAATATCTTGAACAAGTTAACAAGATTAATGACATGATCCTCAAGATCAACAACTGAACAATGAAATGAACTGAGTGATTAATGAATTCACATGATCGACTTGATCACAAATGAAAATGATAGATGAGGAAATCTTACTGTTCTTTGGTCTGAGGGGATCGGCTCTTGCACAGGTCACACGTGACGCGAAAGTCCAATGATACTAGTCTGCTGAACGATGATTTCAAATGAGATATGACTCGGAAGGTAGTATTCAAAACCACTCTCTGATACCAACTCTGTAACACCCCAAACTAGGCGGATATTACAGTGCCGTGGACCCCCGACTGGGACCCACCAGGCGAATGAAAATGAATGAATTACATAGGGTAAATGTAGTACTGAACCACATTACAACATTCATTACTCCGATGAGGAGTTTCATACAACACACCCAAGATAATACAGAATACATGTATATTTTATATGGAGATAAAATATACAACACGGAGTAAAATGAGTATTCAAACGGAATGTCTGCAGCGAAATAAAATGAAGGAAGCATAAATGACTGAAAAGACTGGGGGCCCCTACTAGTATCATTGGGACTCCTCGCCGTCAATGTGCTCTCCCCGTGCTTTTGTCTTGCCATGACCTGAAAAACAATATCCCCCAGCGGGGTCAGTTACACAGAACAACAATCCTCAAGAGTTGAATACACACAATCCTGTTGATAACATACGCAATCGTACATGCTATATGAATCAACTAACAGTACGGCTCAAAGGAATGGCGCCACACTACGTCCGGGATGGAAATGTGTTCGTGCACAAGCCACAAACGAGTATCGATCGAATACACGTGTGGTCTTGTACCTAATTAGTCTCACGAAGCAATCGACTCATGTGCACAGTCCAATGTGAGGCCAACAACCAACACACGACTTAAATGTGCCCGACATGAAAATCCTACACATACCAACCGGCACGCCAGTATGACCCGGATTGCCACGATATAACAAAAGTGACATCGAAAATGAATAATGACTCACCAAGATGAAATGATGGTGAAATGAATGACAGCTCAATCAAATGATTGGAACCGTCGTTCCTCGTGAATGAAGTAATTGAGTGACAATTACAAGTTTTAAAACGGTTAGTACTTTATGAATGAATTATGATTATGAATGAACAACAACGAAAGGAATGAATATCATTTTAACTGAGTAAGAATTAACTTACACAACACCGATGAAGAATGTCCGTCCACGAACAATGTCCTAAATGAAATGTCGGTCGCTCGAACAACCTTGAATAACACAAATATCAATAATTCGATCAATACACGCATCAAACACGATCATAACCAACTCAAACGTCGATACAACAATATCCAAACTCGTAGGTGCACTCTAACGAATACGTTGAAAAATATCCTTCCCGTTGGTTACAACCAAACCCAAATTATCGACACCAACTATCAAGTGATTGAGTCAAATCAGAAAAACAATATCAATGGCATCAATAATCCAATAGGAATCCACAATTCAAGATTACAACAACATCAATCGGAAATCCCCAAATTAACCGAAGTCAACCCCAAGGGTTCTTGAAATAAATTCCCAAAATAGCCATTAAATCCATAGGAATATATTTATCCAAGGTAGATGATCCATATCTAACATATTCCAACAACAATCCAAGCTTACATGAAGAAATCGGAAGGAAAAACCCAAAAATCCGAAATTCTAGATCCAAGAGATTAATACCTTGATTTGGTGTTTTGGAGATGATGAAGTGATGATTAATCCAACTCAAAGACTTGAAGATGATGATTGGTGATTACACCTCGAAGAACACTTTCCAAAACGCTCCAAATCGCCCGGAACCGATGAGAGAATGAGAAGAAATGACAAATGACGAAATCTGGGCTACAGTGTCCAATTTATAGAAATCCCAGTTTAGCGCGCGCTATTCCCAGTTCTTAGCGTGCGCTAACGGGTGTTTTGGGTAGTCCAGTACCCACTGTCCGAAAATGGTAGCGCGCGCTACGTAACTTTTTATAGCGTGCGCTACGGCTATACACTTAGCGTGCGCTAACCCCAAAATATTAGCGTGCGCTAATGAATTATCTGATGCCAGTACTGGAGTCCAGAACCTTCTGTCCTCTGATCTGATCGCGGTAGCGTGCGCTACAATCAATATTTAGCGTACGCTACTACACCAATTGCGTACGCTAAAAACCACCCATAGCGTGCGCTATGAATTAATCCAATGCAGTCCAGTAGCCACTGGACCCAACCTGATCCGACGTTAGCGCGCGATACACCAAATATTAGCGTGCGTTACTACAAACCACTAGCGCGCGCTACTTACCATTCGTAGCTTGCGCTACTTATAACTCACCTGCAGTCCAGTGCCTTCTAGACTGCAGCCAGGGCAACATTAGCGTGCGCTAATGCTGATTGGTAGCGTGCGCTACCTGTACTCAATTAGCGCGCGCTAAAGAGAGTACGTAGCATGCGCTACTCCTCACACACAGCCCATAATGAAGATGACAATGATGATAAACACGGCACGATTCTCCAATTAGATTGATGATGAATGACGATTGATACACGATACAATTACTCTGAACGGTGAACACAATGATTGAATATGAGTGACAAATGATCATTAATGAGTGAAAATTACTGAGTGACAATTACTGAATGATAATGACTGAATTACAACCGGGTATTACAGTTCAAGCTTGGGTATACTTCGCCTAATTTATTAAGCACCCAAGTTAGGTTCTCTTGCAACTTCTTATTCACCTGTACATACGTATTATTAAAGAAAAAGGTCGGGTAACCAAAAAAAGCAAAGGGGAAAAAACGATGTTCACAAATATCAGCCAAGGAAACACATAGAATAAAAAAAGGTTTCTTTATACCTGTTAAGGCTACGAATAGATAACTATTATTTTCTGCAAGTGTAATGCTATGTACGCAACATAATAAAGAAGGCAAAATATAACCAGAATTCCCCAGAACACAACAACATATGATACACGAGAAGCAAACCAGTAGAGGCCCAAACATCACACCTTTCACAGAGAAGAAGCATTTTCCAAAATTCATAGTCACCTGCGAAAGGAAAAAACTAATGTTCACAAACAGCAGCCAGGAAAACACACAGAATTGCACACTATGAACCTCACAAAATACAACAACCTCAAAAGATAGCTCAAGATTACAACAACCTGACCAAAAAACACCCACTAATTTCCATAAACGTTTAGAAGTACGTGGCCTAGTTATACCTATCGGATCAATCCCACAAATATGCTAAGATTACAACAAACTAACGAAAAACCAGTAATCTTGTAGAATCAATAATACCAAAAAATAAACCAAACGAAACCAAAAAACATAAAAAAACAATTAAAAACGTAGAAAGGCTATAGGAACAAGAGTAACAACCGCAAGAAAACAACAACAAATTACATCTGAAAGGGCATCTTTAATGGGAGAAGATGTGAACAAACCAGAACTACTCGAAAGGCTGTTGTGCCATAATCATTCAAAGTAGGTCTAACAATAATTGCATCGAAGTAAAGAGCCCCGTTGAAGAAGCACCCTCACTTGACAACTAGAAAGGTTTTATGTTTGAAACATGTGAGTATTCTAGAATTAGAATGAATACCTTTGCTTATCCAGGACATCAGTTCTTTCTACCACCCCATTTTATTCTTCATCCCTGGATTTTGCAAGAGGTGAAAAGAACTGAAACCATAACAGTAGAAGATAAGCCTCGATATACATACATGAGAGAAAAAGATAGTTAGTTATGTACCTAGTGCATTGAAATGAAAACTACTGAAATTCCTAACAAAAAGTTTATGGTCAAAGTATGGCCAAACAAAGCAGCTGATGCTATGCCTGTAAATATGGTTGCAACAGTAGACGAATACTTCTTCAAGATCGTATCTAGGAACATGAAAATATACATGTGCAAGCATTTAGCAGAAGAAGTTAGTGAGAAGCTATCCTATTAGCCTGCACATAAGAGGAACCACAATGGTAAAACCAATGTGTTGCTAGCCCATGTGAAGGAGATAATCTGTAAAACCCAGCTCCTAAAATATATCTCACCAGCATATTTGAAGAAAATGGAGGACAGAATTCCTTGTGCAGCATTGTTACATATCAAAAACATGGTAGCTTTTGAAAGTCCTTCCAATATATTGAAATTGCTGGGACCTGAAACATTTATTGCAATATAACTTATATAAAAAACAGTCAATCAAATTTCTCCCTCCGACCTATGAATGACACGCTGATAGTCAATTACAGGTAAAGCCTAAAAACCAAGTTATCCAAATTGTTGGTGCTAATCTGAACACTGGAGAAGCAAATTTTTGCATTGATACCTGTAAACATGACAGTTCCGAGAATTCCAAGAAAGTTGAATATAGCTCCATATCCATATAAAAATAATTTCTGCAAATTCCAGCAAAGACAAAAATTACTCAGTAAGAACCTCAATTTGAAATATCACCTCTATCTCTATGCGAGAAGTAAAGTAAAGAACAGAGAACGAACATATATATACCACCGACCAGGCTATCAACTAAGTCAAATATCATGTTTGTCATGAAAGCAAAATTATTTTCAATTGCATTATTCAATTAAAAAATAAGTCTCAGGGTATCTGTCTCAAACATGTCAAGTCAGAGGAGAACATTCTAAGAATCATAATGTTCTTTCACAACCATATAATCTCAATCACAATGAGTGGGCTACCATTAAGGCAGTAAATAATCAACATTTGCCACTTCAATACCACAACTCTAATTGACTAATTCCACCTAGCATGTGAATAATTAAGGGACTGGATGTGGCCACATACATGACAAAACATCAAGGCAAGTATACTTGAACCAAAAACAGACACTTCAAATTATATGGAATACTCTTTCAACATTTGATTATGTTAAACCACATGACGATAAATGCTAGTCTCAAATTGGCTTTTCAAGGCATATTCATTGAAGACTGAGGCCATAGAAGGAACTGTCACCTGCATTAAAATATCTGAATTGGTTTATGCATGGAAAGAACAAGTCAATGAAAAATATGGAAAGGCAAAAAGAAAAAGAACAAGAATAAGCCTGTTATGTACATCAATACACAAATACTATCAACATCAAGATTCCATGAATAACTTACAAATATAAATGTGCACATATATGCACCAGTTGTTATGAGGAGACTCAAAGCAGTGGTACCCTCTGGCATGGATTTAAGTTGATTTATATTGATCCCAATCAGCAGCAAAGCAAGAGCCTCCCACTGTGACATAAAAGACAGGCGACGAAAAGATCGTTGCCTTTATTATACGGCTACAATATATATATATATATGATATTGTGGATCTTTCCCATCACAGCCTCTAATCTTTCCAAATTAAAAAAAGAAACCAGATTTTCTCAAGAGAAAGAAGAATGTATGAACATAGCAAGCAAATTAGGACAATTCATGTGAATAATGCCACCAGTAGAGTTCGAACACATAATTAGGACTCCACGGATTTATAAAGTAAAAGCACCGGCACATACAACATTTAGAAGATTGCAGTGTCTGTTGTCAAAATGCTGAACCAAAAAAATTTCTGCTCGAAAGATTTTCTTACAATACCCACATCTCCATTCATTTATGTCTACATGAATCCTATGCTCCTCTTGGTCTCTAAATATATCATTGCCTGGATAAAGTCTGCCATGGCTTAGAAGTTAAAACTTTTCTTTCTCCGTAAAAGGCATGAGATACTGCAAAATAGCATTTCCAACTCAATATAAATGTATAAAATTTGTACAATACCGATATCCGAAGAGATGGCACGAGATATTTAACAAGAGGTTGCGATTATTAACCCGTTTCAATGCTGATGATACCGACCTACACAAATGAATACATATTCGTGTTCTATTCGCCGAAACAAAAATATTTATACAGAATTTGATCCCGGAAAACTTCCTAACCCTATCTCCTACAACGATAACACACACAGAGCCACACAATTCATGCCAAAAAAGCTCATGGAATCACTTAAAAATCATACATGTTACCAAAAAAAAGGCAACAAAAACGTTATATGTTGCAGCAATCTGGAAAAAATAGAACAAGAATCTGTCATCGCAAGATAAAAACCTATATATTAACCTTTTAATACCGATTCATGCAGATTGCATTCCTATTGCATTTAAGTTTATGAACCGACTCACCAGCAAGCGAAGAAATATTCAAGCTGTAAAATAGGAACAAAGACGAAGGAGAAGTTCATAACAAAAAAAATGAAATTAGACTGAACCTCAGGTTTGCTTTGTTCTTTTTTTGGTTGAAATTAAATGTTAAAAAATCTACATATTCAAGCAGAAGAGGAAAACGAGTTCTTACAATTGAAGGTCAGCAATCTTAGAAATCAAAAACTTGGTGGCACCCTCGATGTGCTACTTGAACATCGTGCACTTCTCTTCATCTTCCGCAGCAAGCTTGGGTGTCAACAACTTGATGTACTTCTTCATGTACGCAATGAATTGCCTCTTGTCAAATGGCGGTTGTTCCTGTAAAAACGCCAAAATCAGATGAAAATAAACCCAAAACACCAAATTCACACAAGTGGATGGCAAATTTAGGGATAGGGATACGAAATACGAACCTGGAGCCTGAATGTGTCCACAATGTCCACCACTTTAGTGGCTCTGTCATCCACACCTTCATCATCTTCACTGCCGTCAGCAGAAGGGTTTGCACCGATGTCTACCTCAACTGCTCCTTTAACCACCCACTGTGATCCACAATGAAAACTCAATATCAATACTCGTGAATAAGATGTAATGTGAGGATCTAATCTCTTGAAAATACTTGAAAAAAAAAATTGCAGCAACATATTGTGAGAGAGAAAAACAATAACCTTTCCTTCAACTTCCCATAGAACTCCCTTCTCAATTTCCTTGTAGGGAAAAGAGTTTGAGAGCAATTCATCACCTAAAATTAAACACAGTATATTTACAACTGAAAAACTTTTTTCTTACATAGAGAAACAAACGGATTTGTCTAATTAAAGAAGCTAACAATCCATGAAGTCAGGCACTGTCAACGATTAAATTGTATGGAAAGCACTCTTCAAGACCCGCATAATAAACGAAGCCAAGAAGTGTGTTTGTATCCAAAAGAAACAAGAAAAGGAACAAGCAAATAACACAACTGAAAATCACAAACCAAACCCAACACACGAACACATAAAATTAGGGTTTCATCGAAGAAGCAGAAGAATACTCACAAAAGAAACAAGCATAAGGGTTTCACACGAGCTATCGAGCGACGAGTTCATTGAATTCTCCGTATCCTTCAATCGAAAATGATTTCCCTTCGATTCTTCCTTTTATGTTTTCCTTTTTTACGGTTGCCTCTTCCTTTTATGATTATTTAAGAAACGTTAACCGCTGGCATCCGCACTGTCGAAGCAGAGAGGTTACGGGAGAAGAAGAAGGGGAGAAAAAGGTGAAAGAGACATGGGAAGCAGGTGAGGCAGAAAGGAAGCGGGCGACGAAAGATGCCCCTTATATTATACGCTACGAATAATATGATGGGTAGTTTGGCTTTTATTCGAACCAACAGGGTTCGACTATAAATTAACCGAGTAAAAACGGATTAATTTGAGATTCATTATTCAGTCCCCTGGTTATATTAGTCTAATGTCTCCGCTCGATATTTTAATCAGTTAGCTAAACGAAATAAAAATGAAACAAATCAGTAAAAAAATTAATACCATTAAAATTTCAATTTAAAAATTCTTAGATATTACACATAATTATTGGCACCTTTTATTCTATCCAGATAATTATTTTAAATATTATAGTTTTTTAAATTTGTTCATATCAAATCTAATTAAAAAGTATTATTTCTGAATAAATGCCATACTCCACTTCAATCAAAATTAATTAGTTCTCAAGTAAAAGATTATTTAATTTTAATTTTACATAAAAAAATATGAAGTTTTTTTAAATAGTACATCTACGGCAACATTGTGTCATAAAATGTTATGTAACACTTTGCTACTAAGGCAACACTTTGTAAACATATACAACATCAAAAAAGCAATGTTGCAGCAGGTAAAAATTTTAGAGCTACTACAACATTTTCGAGCGCAACACAACACTAACAAAATCTGTTGCCGTAGGCCATCTATGGCGCAGTGGAGGTACAGTCCATTAATATCAATAAACCATCATCCCGACATCAATGTCAGTACGATAAACTATCCTTGATATCCGACATTCCATATCACAAACCAAAGATATCCCACATCTTCGTCTTCATCAAACACAATTAAATCACATACATTATGATTTAATCCAAACCAGAGCATAATATACAAACCATCATCCCAACAATTTACATTTATAATATCATTGCTATATGAATTACAAATGAAATGAATCGAAACTATTCATTAAATATTATGAACTGAACAAGTATAACTTGCCTCGATACCGATACGACAAAGCCGTTACCAATTCCATTGCCTTCGTCTACGAGCTCCTCAGCCCCGACCAAAAGCAATCTACGATCTCTTCGGCCTCAACCGCAACACAACGGTCATAATCAACGATCAATTATCACAACTTATTGCAATAATCGATTAACAACGAGTTCGATAACAATCAACAACCGATATACCCAACCAACAAACTCACCAGTTCAACAATACCTCAATCATATACAAAACCGAACAATACAACTCAAACGATTACGAAATCATATCCACAATACAAGCCGAAATCCGGTAAGCATATCAACAATCAATTCAAACCAATGACAAGGGTCTAAATATCATCGATTCCAAATTTAATCTTAAATATCTTGTAAATTCATAGTTAAAACCAATTACCGATGATCATCATCAATCTGAACCATCCAATTAGTTCAACATTATAGATAATAATATTCCAAGGTGTCAAATAATTCATTCGTTCGAATTGAACACTTTCTCAGTACGTAAGAACTTCCAAACTCAAAGATGAATAGTAATCTCATCAAACTCGTAATCATATTCGCGTTCCCATACGAATATTATACCAAAACACATACTTAGTTCTAGATATGAATATTCCATGTTCATATCCAAAAACACCAATACCTATTATACATATTCATCATATCATGACATATAATTCAAGAGTTCCTCAAGAACATGAATTAATCCATAATCATATCCAATTAACATCACTTTGTTCAGAATCACCAAGACAACATAATCCAATATGTTATCTAACTTCCAAACTATCATCTTCTTCAACAAATACTTTACATAACATCAAGAATCACAACAATACTACCATATCCATCATCATACGATGCAAACAATGATAACAATACCAAGAATCCGAAATCAAGGTGTAGAGTTGATCAACATACCTCAAGAACATGAATAACACCATCAAACACCTCAAGAATCAATAATATCTTCAAATCTCAAGCTCCAATCCATGCCATCAGGCTCATAATCAAGTTATAAGAGCCAAACTCGGACTCGGGGGGTTGAAGATCGAAGAAATAAAGTGAAGTTGTAAAAATATCGAAGTGACAGACATCTCACATATATATAGACTTCCAATCATTACGTACGTTAGACAACACACTTAGCGTACATAACATCCTTTACGTACGTTACCCCTCTTTGATAGCGTACGTAATACTAATCCAGAGATCACTGCCTCATTTCCATTCCATTATTACGTACGTAAGGCCCATGCCGTAGCGTACGTAATACAGGGGTTGACTTGCAATAGTAACTCAGTTACGTACGTAATGTCCAACTACTTACATACGCAACACACCATTAGCGTACGTAATACGTATCAATAACCTACGTTATCATCAATCCAGAAGCTATGGCTCTTATCAACTGATACCATTATGTACGTAACATAACCCACATAACGTACGTAAACATCTTGATCCTATAACGTACGTACCTGTCCTCATCCGCGCCGAAAGTTGCCGACACTAGGCCCACTCGTCGATCATATCTCATACTATCTAATTCTCTCATAACGGACGGTATGCTTACTAACTTAACATACATAAGCTCCTTAGCTTAACGTACATAATGGCTTCTGCACTTAACCAAATATAACTGCTCCTGCCTGTCGTTCCAACATACTGAATATATATACACTGTTGGAGCAATATTTGTCGGTATCGCCGTTTGGAGATTGAGTTGCAAAACTCTTTCGCGTTGCGGAAGTGATTTAAATAAAAGTGTGGAAATTAAATCGACACAGGATTTATAGAGGTTCGGCCTAATGTGCCTACGTCCTCTCTCGGTATGTTTTTCTATAGGCTAAAGGTAAACCTCTGCACCTCTCTTCTATCGGTCGAAGGATAACCGTTACAAACTCGTCTTCTATCGGTCCGAGTAAACCGTTTAATCACTTGTCTTTATGTCGGTCCAAGTTAAAGCATTTTCCTTTTATATTGGACAAGGAATCAACCAATCTAGCTTTCTATGGGTACTAGATAAACCTCGTAGATATTGATTGCGATTCTAATAATACTGGATCCTTGATCCTAATAACACCGAATCCAATCGTATCATTTCTTTTTCCTCTCTTGTATGATTTCATGTATAACACTCAATCACGTATCAATATAAGCTCAAGTACAACAACTAGAATGAATACAATGATATCTCAAGTATGAATGATTTGCTCAAGGTTGTTTTGTGGTTTGATACCAAGTGGTTTGGTATTTGTAGCCATTTTCATCCAACTAGCCGTTAGTCACTTTTGACTTGCTAGCGTGCGCTAGCCTTTATTCATAGCGTGCGTTATGGCTCATTACTTCGTTATACATTTCATGTAGCGTACATTATCGACTTCCAGTATCAGTCTAGTAGTATTCGTTTCTTTCATTACGTATGTTATCTTGCTGCTGTAGCGTACATTAACTACACGACGTAGCGTGTGCTAATCGTATATAGCCGTGGCCTGCATTTGTCAAAGTATCCACTGCGCTTGACTTTGACACTAACTTTTCCCAACGTTCATCTGATTTGAAATCTCATTACGTATGTTAACCTGTATGTGTTACGTACGTTAAATTGCTTCGATAGCGTGCGCTATACAATGCGTATAGCGTGCGTTAAGCTTGTCATTTGCAGTCAATTTTCCTACTCGTCTGATCAGGTAGCGTACGTTATGCATGTCTCGTAGCGTACGTTATGCTTGCAAATTCCAGCTATTTGAGTCTTTGATTCCTTCGTTGATTTGTTTCGCTTCTTTGTTGTTTTGCTTTGTTTAACAACTAATCATCAAAACTTGATTAATGAATATTTGGAAAAAAAATATTCCAACAATCTCCCCCTTTTTGATGATTACAAAACAACATCTTGAATGGATAAAACCTGCAAAATAAAAAAATATATATTTGTACAGATCAAAGTTTTCGACTTTGTCTGTTTCGTTAGTTTCGTCTCCCAGCTTTTCTTTCTTTCCTTTTCGACTTCTTCTTTTTATTTTTCAACTTCTTCGTTTAATTTTTTTTCTCCCCCTTTTTGATTCGTACAATACTCTCCACCTTTTTATTTTTATTTTTCTCGTCATTCTTCCATGACGCTTTTTATCCCATTCAACTCTTTTCTCCCCGTTTTTGTTATCAGCAAAAGGTGTAAATCAAAGAATACCAATTTATGATAAAATATGATACGATAAAATGTGCATAAAAAAGGGTAAAACTCCCCCTGACAAAAATCTCCCCTTTTAATAATATAAACTCCCCCTAAGTAAAATATTTATTGATGAAAATTAATGTTTGGGAATCCAATCGATAGTTGGTTTTTCTTTCGAGACATAGACGATATTCGGAATAAAAGTTCCTTTTGGAATCCAAATCTTTTTGGTTTTTATCGTCCGTTGTGGGCTTTTACAATTCGAAATATGATGCCCAATTTTTAAGCATTTTTCATATCGGGGTATTTTGAAATTTAAGGATTCGTTTTTAGTATTCGGTTTGAATCCTAACCCCTGTTTATTCGAAGTATATTTTTGAACACAAAGCATTTGTTCAAATTTTTCGTTTCTACGCGAAAATTTCTTCGTTAAAACCTTTAGTCCATCTTGAACTTTCAAAAGATCATTCTTTAAATTATTTTCATTTTCAAGGCATTGAGAATGATCGGTCTCGATAAATTTCCCTTTTTCAAGAATTTTGGAAATTTCAATTTCCAGTTGTTTATTTTTAGATTGAAGGGATTTAATCTCAGATAAGCATTGAAAGTCGGTATGCAATAATTCGAATGTTTCAAATAATCTATCGTGAGAGGATGTACTTACTTGACTTTCGACGTCGCTTTCGTCGAATGAACTTTGGGCCATAAGTGCGAGGTTATTTTGATTGATAAAATCTTCGTCCTCATCTTCGTCACTCCACGTGGCAATTAAAACTTCCTTTTTAGGATTTGCTCGGTAATTCTTTGCGAAGTGGCCTAGCTTACCACAGACTCGACAGTTGTTTTCGAATTTCTTCATTCCGCCCGAGATGTCTTTCTTTCTCCAGTTTAATAAGTTTTGGAACTTATTAATATTCTTGGCATAATATGCCGATTCTTCGTCACTTTCATCCACCGGGATTTCTTCTTTATTTCTAGACATCTTAGCCTTCATGGCTATCGTTCTTTCCTTCGGATTTGGCTTGGTATTCCGAGATTTTAGAACAATCTCGTAGTTTATAAATGAACCAACGAGAGCACTAAAATCAAGATTGTTTAAATCTTTTGATTCCATTATTGTCGTCACCGTGCCGTCCCATTCTCGAGGTAGTGATTGTAGGATCTTATTAACTTTCTCACTACTCGAAAGGGGTTTTCCATAACATGCCAATCCATTTGTAATGACCGAAAATCGGTCGAGCATAATTGTGATGGATTCTTCTTCTTTCATTTGGAATAGCTCGTAATCGTGAAGAAGCATGTTGATCTTCGTCTCCTTGACTTGAGACGTTGCTTCATGTGTGATTTCAAGCATTTTCCATATTTCTTTTGCACTATCACACGAGGATCCTTGATCCTAATAACACCGAATCCAATCGTATCCTTTTTTTTCCTCACTTGTATGATTTCATGTATAACACTCAATCACGTATCAATATAAGCTCAAGTACAACAACTAGAATGAATACAATGATATCTCAAGTATGAATAATTTGCTCAAGGTTGTTATGTGGTTTGATACCAAGTGGTTTGGTATTTATAGCCATTTTCATCCAACTAGCCGTTAGTCACTTTTGACTTGCTAGAGTGCGCTAGCCTTTCTTTATAGCGTGAGTTATGGCTCATTACGTACGTTATACATTTCATGTAGCGTACGTTATCGACTTCCAGTATCAGTCCAGTAGCTTTCGTATCTTTCATTACATACGTTATCTCTTCATATTACGTACATTATCTTGCTGCTGTAGCGTATATTAACTACACGACGTAGCGTGTGCTAATTGTATATAGCCGTGGCCTGCATTTGTCAAAGTATCCACTGCGCTTGACTTTGACACTAACTTTTCCCAACGTTCATCTGATTTGAAATCTCATTACGTATGTTACCCTATATGTGTTACGTACGTTAAATTGCTTCGATAGCGTGCGCTATACAATGCGTATAGCGTGCGTTAAGCTTGTCATTTGCAGTCAATTTTCCTACTCGTCTGATCAGGTAGCGTATGTTATGCATGTCTCGTAGCGTACGTTATGCTTGCAAATTCCAGCTATTTGAGTCTTTGATTCCTTCGTTGATTTGTTTCGCTTCTTTGTTGTTTTGCTTTGTTTAACAACTAATCATCAAAACTCGATTAATGAATATTTGGAAAAAAAATATTCCAACAATCTCCCCCTTTTTGATGATTACAAAACAACATCTTGAATGGATAAAACCTGCAAAATAAAAAAAAATTGTACAGATCAAAGTTTTCGACTTTGGCCGTTTCGTTAGTTTCGTCTCCCAAATTTTCTTTCTTTCCTTTTCAACTTCTTCTTTTTATTTTTCAACTTCTTCGTTTAATTTTTTTTTCTCCCCCTTTTTGATTCGTACAATACTCTCCACCTTTTTATTTTTATTTTTCTCGTCATTCTTCCATGACGCTTTTTATCCCATTCAACTCTTTTCTCCCCCTTTTTGTTATCAGCAAAAACTGTAAATCAAAGAATACCAATTTATGATAAAAGATGATATGATAAAATGTGCATAAAACGGGGTAAAACTCCCCTCACAAAAATCTCCCCTTTTAAAAATATAAACTCCCCGTGAGTGAAATATTTATTGATGAATAGTAAAATAATCCGTTCCCAAATACCGAAAAGCTATTTTAAAATACACACGCAGCGAATATAGACATAGTTAAAAATACATTTGCAGTGGAATATAACGAACAGTAAAATACTCGGTTCCCAAATACATGTCATAGACAGTACCACCCGGGAAGCTCATCCCTTCACGACCGCTACTAGCTCGATCTCCGAGTACCTAAAATAAAACCCACAACGGGTCAGCCACAATACTCAATAATGATAACGATCACATCACCATAAATAATTACATACCAATGTAATAACATAGTAAGAATACTACCAACGTAATCTTACCGTCATAACCTCACCAACCCATAGCAATCCATATCAAATCAATCCTTACCATAATCCACATTTCTTATTCTCAAATGACGAAATGAACTCAACTACAACCATCTGTATTGTATTCAAACAATACCAAGAATTCCCAAAATATCATTATAACTCATAAATGTGGAATAATCCATCCGTGCCAAATCCTGTCCTTCGGATCGCACAATCAAATACCAATCCTGATAAGACAATATCTTTTTCCACGAACAAACATCCTTGAACGAATACACCATTATTCGAATAATCTAGAATGAGGTACAGTCCACTAATATCAATAAACCATCATCCCGACATCAATGTCAGTACGATAAACTATCCTCGATATTCGACATTCCATATCACAAACCAAAGATATCCCACATATTCGTCTTCATCAAACACAATTAAATCACATACATTATGATTTAATCCAAACCAGAGCACAATATACAAACCATCATCCCGACAATTTACATTTATAATATCATTGCTATATGAATTATAAATGAAATGAAACCGAAACCATTCATTAAATATTTTGAACTGAAGAAGTATAACTTGCCTCGATACCGATACGACAAAGCCGTTACCAATTCCATTGCCTTCGTCTACGAGCTCCTCAGCCCCGACCAAAAGCAATCTACAAACTCTTCGGCCTCAACCGCAGCACAACGGTCATAATCAACAATCAATTATCATAACCTATTGCAATAATCGATAAACAACAAGTTCGATAACAATCAACAACCGATATACCCAACCAACAAACTCAACGGTTCAACAATACCCAACCAACAAACTCAACCGAAATCCGATAATTATATCAACAATCAATTCAAATCAATAACAAGGGTCTAAATATCATCGATTCCAAATTTAATCTTAAATACGAATTAATAAGGTTCCTCCTTGTAAATTCATATTTAAAACCAATTACCGACGATCATCATCAATCCGAACCATCCAATTAGTTCAACAATATAAATAATCATATTCCAAGGGTGTCAAATAATTCAATCGTTCGAATTGAACACTTTCTCAGTACGTAAGAACTTCCAAACTCAAAGATGAATAGTAATCTCATCAAACTCGTAATCATATTCGCGTTCCCATACGAATATTATACCAAAACACATACTTAGTTCTAGATATGAATATTCCATGTTCATATCCAAAAACACCAATACCTATTATACATATTCATCATATCATGACATATAATTCAAGAGTTCCTCAAGAACATGAATTAATCCATAATCATATCCAATTAACATCACTTTGTTCAGAATCACCAAGACAACTTAATCCAATAAGTTATCTAACTTCCAAACTATCATCTTCTTCAACAAATACATCACATAATATCAAGAATCACAACAGTACTACCATATCCATCATCATACGAAGCAAACAATGATAACAATACCAAGAATCTGAAATCAAGGTGTAGAGTTGATAAACATACCTCAAGAACATGGCTAACACCATCAAACACCTCAAGAATCAATAATATCTTCATATCTCAAGCTCCAATCCATGCCATCAGGCTCATAATCAATTTAGAAGAGCCAAACTCGGCCTCGGAGGGTTGAAGGACGAAGAAATGAAGCGAAGTTGTGAAAATATCGAAGTGATGGGCATCTCACATATATAGACTTCCAATCATTACGTACGTTAGACAACACAATTAACGTACGTAACATCCTTTATGTTTGTTACCCCTCCTTGATAGCGTACGTAATACTGATCCAGAGATCACTGCCTCATTTCCATTCCATTATTACCTACGTAAGGCCCATGCCATAGCGTACGTAATACAGGGGTTGACTTGCAATAGTAACTCAGTTATGTACGTAATGTCCAAATACTTACGTACGCAACACACCATTAGCGTATGTAATACGTAACAATAACGTACGTTATCCTCAATCCAGAAGCTACGGCCCTTATCAACTGATACCATTACGTACATAACACAACCCGTATAACGTACATAAATATATTGCTCCTTTAACGTACGTAACACTGGCATCATAGCGTACATTAAATCATTCGTTGACTCACCTGTCCTCATCCGCGCCGAAAGTTGCCGACACCAGGCCCACTAGTCGATCATATCTCAGACTGACCGATTCTCTCATAACGTACGTAATACATGCTACGTAATGGACGTTATGCTTACTAACTTGACGTACGTAAGCTCCTCAGCTTAACGTACATAATGGCTTCTGCACTTAGCCAAATATAACTGCTCCTGCCTGTCGTCTCAACATACTGAATACATATACATGACATACTAAATACATATACTCGTCCCAATAATATTCTCATACGATACACCTGATACATGATATCCTCAAATATAATTGTCGACCAATTATGTCAATTATACAAATACAACTGTCTCAGTTCCCAAATCATTTTATCCATACTGTATAGACACCATGCTATCAAACATATCTCATATAAAATAACGCGAAAAATTTATACCGAATATCCGGATACTATATACTACCCCCCCTTAAAATAAGTTTCGCCCTCGAAACTTGCCATCCTGTCACAACCAACAGATCAACCAACTCATCACAAAAACAATCAATCGTTGCCACAAGCGAATAACCAAAACAATATACTTACAGGTGCGTGAAGCTGATGATCTCCTGTGATACTAGCATATGACTCCCATACAAAGTCTCAACACAATACAAATATAAACCAGAATCGCAATTGTAGCAATTTTGAAAATATCTCAAAATTTTTGGAACCTCCAAAAATCGGTTTGACTCAAAAGTCAGAAAAATCATTTTCAAAAGCCGCGCTACTACCGTACTGGTAGAGCCACATAACACACATGCCCGGGTTTTACAAAACCTAAGCTCTAATACCATTTTATGTAACAGCCCCAAAACCATTCGGGGATATTACAGCGCCATGGGCCCCGCGCCGGAACCCACAAGGCTAAAAGATATTTTTACAAACATTTCAAATATGCCTAAGCAGCGATGACGGTAATATCTTTTAAAATATTCAAAGACTTTATAAAATCCATTTATCAATACCGTCGTAAAATCTCATTTGAAGATACAAGGCCAAAACGCCAAAACTCAATAGTTTCAAAAGTATACGTTAAGCCACTGTTTGCACGTATCGATAAAAAAGTTTAGAAAATGATTTTTTACGAGATAAACCCAAATTTACGAAATACCCAAAAGGCCATTTTAAAGTTATACACGAGTTGGTAAAAATACCGAAAGACATTTTAAAATATACACGCAGCGAACATAGACATAGTTAAAAATACATTTGCAGCGGAATATAACGAACATTAGAATACTCGGTTCCCAAATATAGGCGTGAGCTAACGCACGCTATTTCTGTTGAGTAGCGTGTGCTAGCTTTGTTTGTAGAACATGCTAATGGTCCGGGCATGGCAGAGGCAGTAGCTAAGTTCTGCCCTCTAGACTAGCAGTTAGCGCACACTAGGTGTGAGGTAACGCATGTTATTCGTATTGCGTAGCGCGCGCTATGCCGGATGTAACGCATACTATCGACGCAGGTCAGAGGCTACTGGACTACCAGGTGACCTCGTTAGCACACGCTATACCTTAGAATTAGCGCACGCTAATTAGGCCCAATAAATAAACTGGGTCAGCCGCCTTCTTCGTCTTTATCTTCTCATTTTCCACATTTCCGACGAGAGCACACCATAGAGGCGATCCTGAGGCAATTTGGAACAACTTTTCATCATCCATCACCATATTTAGCTGGATAACAAGAATTTTACAACATCTAATCTATTCCTTCGCTCTGAATCAAGGTAAATTCCTAGAACCCTAGTTTGGGGAATTTTTAGGGATTTTTCTTAGATCCGTCCGATTTATCCATTTCAACGCTTGAAATCCTTGAGATTATGATGTATCTACCCCGTGCCCACATTTACCTTACGATTATCTAAATATTTTTGTGTATTACTTGAGGTGGAGAGGGTTTGGATGATTTCCAACCTCTATGTGAATACTTTGAAGATTTATGAATCGTAAAAAGGGGGGGTTCGGGAGTCTTCCTTCAGAATTGAGTATTGATGATTGATTATCGTACTTCCTTACGAATCGTTTAGGCCCGGAAGTGTGTTCTTGGACCTCTCGAGCTTTAACATTATTTTAACTCCGGTTCTAATGCCTCAAAGGCAAGTATATATTTATGATTGTACGTTCTTGACTTTGAAAGTGAGGTATATGAATTGTGTAATTGTTTATATTCACTCTGGGAGGGACCGACGGGTCCTTAGAGGGTTTTGTTGCCTTTGGTGCGGTTCCACGAATATTTTGGGTTAATCACTATGGGAGGGTCCGACGGGGCCTCAGAGGGTTCCGATGCCTTTGGTGCGGTTCCATGATTAATCATGTATGTATTGGGATGTGATGTTATGAGATTCAGTTATTGAACTATGTGCTTCTGTGGAGTGGTATCCGAAGTTGGCGAGGGGGGATTGTTGCCGGGCCGTGTTATGCTGCAATATGCAGCTCCTCTTGAGAGTGTACATCCGGTGCCACCAGACAGGCATGGGTATGCACTTACGATACGGCTTCTGGCTTATAGTGAATGTCAGTTTCCCAGTGACCAAGTGAACTGCTCTGGTTAGCTTCCCGACTCAGGGTACTTATTATCTGCGAGTCACTAATACCAACCATATGTGTGTGATACTCTTGAAAACCCCTTCCTTTTGAAAGGGTTGGTATCAGGGAAGTTGGAACCAAGGATCATCCTACCAGGCGAGAGCCGTTAATGCCTGGTGTTTCCGTGGATATCATAAACCCAGTGGGGCAGTTGAGGGATGATCTTGGGACCAATTGTGAAAAGTAGTTTGGTTCGCGGATCCTTTTTTTATACTGAGCACTAAACGGGTTATCCAACCGGGGATTGCCCTAACAAGGGCTCTGGGGAATGAAGTGAGTAATACTAGTATAACCTTGTTGATATGTTGAGCAACAAAATTTGTGCAGACTGCGGGTCCTAGTGATTTTCTTGACAGAACTTGGTGGATGACGAATTTCCTTATCAGTTGTATTTAGAAACTTGGGGCCACGAACCTTAAATGATTTGGAAAACCCTTTTGATAAAGATTTCCAATTTTTGGAAACATTTGAGAAATATTTTCAAAGAAAATATTTTTATGAAAGGTTCCCGGGTGATTAGATATATTTTCATGAAATCCAGTGGTATTTAGCATTGAAAAAGTATTTTAAAGACCCTTGAGAATTCCTTTAGGAATAATTGTTTGATATCAGGGACCACTTCAATAATGTCCAACAATCATTCCATTGGCCTTCAACCTTATGGGGCCAAATCAAACATAATAACCAAAATAATATTGTGATTGGAAGGTCGTAGAAGTTGTGGCCGTTTTGTAATCCTCACGGGGAACAATCACAATATACGGGGACATCCATATCATGCATAGCAAGTTGATCTCGAGATCTGAATAAGATCGACGTCCGTTAAATGTGAAACTATGGTCACATAGCCATGGCTAGTGGCTATAATGATCTTAACCGAGGTTCAAAGTGGACTTTTAGCGGACGCCAAGAAGTTTTATTTGCGGCCGCAATGTCTGACCAACTTTAAGCAACAGAACCGCCATAATAATGGCCGCTAAGAAGCCTTTTTAGCACCCGTTAGGACCACAGACTTAAGTTGCTTCAAGGTGTATATAAGACCCCGCAGGGTACTTCTCCAATGAAACTCAAGCCGACAGTCGGAAAAAATAATTGAATAGTCCTATAGGAATGAATCCTACCATACATGCCCATTTCCTGGAATATATTAGCTATTTAGAATCATTATCACAATTTCATCGGGACGCAAGCCAAACCACGCAAGAGACAGCTACACGGGAATGCAAGAGTGTTGTGAAGCTAGAAGCCCGACTAGCTACATCACAGCGCACTCTTCAAGAGATGGAGAGAGGCCCAGTATAATCAAGCAAGAGAGGCATTTCGAGATCAGATCCATCAAGAGAGGGCGATGATACGAGCCAGTGCGGAAGAAATTATTGCTGTCCTCCCAGCGGCCCCAGTTCCGATAGTGGAACGAGAAGACACCAAAGTTGAAGATGATCCCGAGGAAGATCCCTAAGAGGACTCCGAAGAAGAGATCGATGACCTCATCATCATTAACCCATAAAGTATGTCTAGTAAGGCATGCCATGGGCACAACAGACGTAGATGTAAATTTTTTCATAAGTATGACACTGTTGGGATTCTCTGCAGCATCCTGCCTGTATATGCTTAAAAATGTACGAGGCACGGTTTGCGATTTGACCTATGAGATCTGCACTAAAAAGTGGTTAAATAAATTGATTTGGACTACTCATACCAACAAGATGCATCTTCTTTTCTGGTAGCCATATCATAGAAACTCCAAAGTTAAGCGTGTTTGGCCTGGAGTAGTTATAGGATGGGTGACCCCTGGGAAGTTTCTAAGGATGCGCGTGAGTGAGGAAAAAGCGTCTAGAAAAGACTCGTGTTGGTACAGTAAGGATAGTCTTCATCATTCTGGGGACCAACAATTGGTATCAGAGCAGGTCACAGGTATGAATTTCCTCAGAGTATCATATAGTAGAGGCTGCCAGATTATTGGAACTGAGAGGCGGGCATACAATAAATGTTGCCACTTGGCCAAAACTAAGATGCTGGCGCAGTGGAGGTTGTCAGGTGTTGTAGGGCTGTGCGATCGAATCTAGTATGCTGAAACTGAGATATTGGCGCAGCGGAAGTGGACGGAGCTGGAACATATGATGATATCAAGTGTTGAGGGACCGTGTGAATGAATTCAGCCGCTAGAGGGCTGTGTGGTCAAATCTAGTTCGCGTCTAGAAAACCCTTTTGATAAATTTTATCAATTTTCGAAACATTCGAGAATGATTTTAAGGTTCTAGGATGATTAGATATGTTTTCACGAAATTCAGTGGTATTCATCGTTGAAAAAGTTTTTTAAAAACCCCCGGGAATTTCAAAGACATTTTCAAATCAATGTGTGATTTTATGTGATATCCTTGTTGTTTCACGATGTATGAGACTAATGATGTAAAGTATGCTTTATGTATTCATTTTACTTGCACCAGCAGTTGCTGAACCCTTCAGGGGTGGATACATTTGATGTGTCTAGGTACTTATAGATGGTGGAGCAATTCACAGAGCCAGTGCAGGACAAAGAACTGCAACGATACTAATCAATCCAAGAGTCAGGGGATTTGAACCCGAGCGGCCGTGCAGTAAAGTTTTTGTAGAGACCTTATGAGGTCCGAGTTAGTATGTTGTATATTTCATTGATCTTGTAAATAGTTGTTATGTCATGTACTCGACCTTGTCAGTCCCAATTTTACCTTATATTGCATAGATTCATACTCGTTGTCTCCTGCTTAAAAAGAATCTATGCAAGTTATTATATAATCTAGCCTGGTAAATACTTGTGGAAGGATTTACGGTGCTGTAATATGCCTCGAGTATTTTGGGGGTATTACAATTACAGGGACCAAGGCAAAGACCTCATCGGTGGAAAGGGACCGAGTATGATCCTATCAGAAGATCAACCAGACAGCAATATTACCATAGACAAATCCTTCACCCTGTACTTTCTGTTGGAACATTTTATTTCACATAAATATATTAAATAATTTTGATGATGTGTTGATAATCAAAGAAAAACAACAATTAATCAACAATCAGTTGAAGACGCACGAGATGGATAGAAAATCAAAGAAGTAAAGTAAAGGCACATATAATGTATGCTATATCGTATAGCTAACGTACGTAAAAGCATACTCAGCTGAACCAGACAAGTTAACATAGTTAACGTATTCTAACGGGAGAGTTTAACGTACCCAAGGGTTACACAGAAGAAATATGAAGGATGACATTCATGCATGTTAACGCACGCAATGAAACTAAACAACGTACGTAATAAATATGACTTTACATATGCCACGGATACATCATTACGACCGCTATGAAGTTTGAAATACGATTTCAAATATTAGTCCATTAAAGGAATCTTGAAGGTCAACTCGTACAACGTTCATATACCCATTATACTTAACATATGCACGTGAGGAGATAACGTATGCAATGGAAATAAACATAGCTACTGGACTGGATTGAATAGATGCTAACGTAAGTGACACAGCAGGGATTATATATGCAATAGGCTTAACGTACGCTAAGGGGACAGCATAACGCATGCTATGAAAGAGCAGGCATTAACGGCTGGTTGAGGCTTTGGAGCCTATAAATACCATTTCATTTGGTATTCAAGAAACAACAAGTCTAAGCAACTTATATATTTATCTGAGATACTTGTATAGATTACTGTTGTTGTAATCGAGCTTAATTGTTAAGAGTTTGAGTATTTGATTCACTCAACCATACACGAGAGGAAACAAAGGATTATAGACTTGGTTCAATGTTATTAGGATCGTGGATACGGCATTGTTAGAATCATAATTTAAATCCACTGAGGTTTTTATAGTACCGATAGAATGCTATAAAGGTTGTTTCCTTGTCCTATAGAAAAGAAAAAGGGCTTTTCTTGGACCGATAGAATATTGTAACGTTTTATCTTCGATCGATAGAAGACAAGATTGTAATGGTTTACCTCAGATTGATCAAAGACAATGCGGAAAGGTTTATCTTGAATCTATAGCAAAAAATAACGAATGAGAAAGGCCAGTTAGGACCGAACCTCTATAAATCTCTGTAATTTAATATCCGCACTTAGCTGTCGCTTCTGCACGCGAAAAGAGTCTAATACTCCACACCGCACTATTCAACCCCCCTTGTAGTGGCAGTACCAACTCAACAATTGGTATTGGAGCGGGTCTCTTATAATAGTCGTCTTAACATCCAAGGAGAGAAAGATCCGATGGCGTTTACTTTTACTCATGTAGAAGGTCTTGCCTTAAATCGACCACCATTTTTTGACAGATCAAACTTCATGACATGGAAGAAAAGATGTTAATATTTATCCGAGCGAATGACACTATTACGAATCTATTATGTGTTAACTCTCCTTCTTACAGCAGTGTAGGGACTCATCGGTAGGAGACCCAAACGTACTATAGCTCTGTAGTTAGTTTCATTAATTGCCACCGAAATTTGGAAGATAATTTGCCTTGGTTCAAAAATTCCTGTGAAATCCGACGGCTATCTCATCAGTTTCGAAGAATATAATGAGGAGGATTGAAAAAATAACCATTATAATTGTAAAGCCACACAATTATTTTATTATGCTCTAAATCCGGAAGAACATAATCGAATTTCTTCGTGTGAAAGTGCCAAAAAAATTTGGAAAACGCTTGAGGTCACTCACGAAGGAACAAATCAAGTCAAGGAGACAAAAATAACTATGCTTCTCCACGACCACGAGTTATTTATGATGAAAAATGATGAGTCCATTTCGAATACGCTCGATCGATTTTCGGTCATCCCAAATGGACTAGCTTGCTTTGGGAAACCATTATCGAGTAGGGAAAAGTGATGAAAATATTATGATCACTACCTCATGAATAAGATCGGACGGTCACGGTCATTATGGAATCAAACGATCTCAACACGTTAGATTAATAAACTAAAAGATCGTGTTAAAATCACAAAATACCAAACCGAAGCCTAAAGAAAAATCCATAGCTTTGAAAGCTAAGAAGATGTCGGATATTGATAAAGAAATTCCGGTTGATGATAATGATGAAGAATCGGCATCTATGCCAAAAATATCAATAAATATCAAAATCGATTAAATCGGAGAAGAAAAGACATCAACTCGCAAGCCCGAAATGAATCAAAAAGATTCGAATAATATGAAAATAATCAAAATAATCTCGCACTCATGGCCAGGAGCTCATACGAAAACAGCGACAATGGAATTCAGGTATGTACTTCGTCTCAAGACGAACTTTTTAACGCTTTCGAGTTATTGCATACGGATTTTCAAGATTCGCTTAAAGATAATAAATCACTTAAATTGAAAAATTAAATGTTAGAAGATGAAATCTCTGATTTACAAGAAAAAATAAAATTAATTGAAATTGATCATTCTTTTTGCCTAAAAAAAGAAAATAAATTAAAGGATGTTTTGTTAAAAATTCAAAAAGAACTTAAGGATTTAACGAATAAGTTTTTATTTGGAAATGATAAATTTAAAAAAAATACTTTAAATAAAGAATTTTTCGTTAAATAAACAAGGAATTGGATTCGAACAATTTGATAAATATGAATCCAATAAATCTTTAAATTTCAAAATTCCCCATTGTGATAAATATTTGAAAATCGGGCATCACGTCTCAAATTGCAAAAGTTCAGGACGAACAGTTAAAA
Source organism: Orobanche coerulescens (assembly GCA_033398695.1). NCBI lineage: Eukaryota > Viridiplantae > Streptophyta > Magnoliopsida > Lamiales > Orobanchaceae > Orobanche > Orobanche coerulescens. The sequence goes on along the minus strand of CM065807.1, from coordinate 114,140,767 downwards.
TAAAAAAAATATGGATTCCAAAAGGAACCATAGTGCCATATATCATCTATTTGCCGAATCAAACACGATCCAGAGTTGGTTGGATACCCAAAACTTTAAATTAATTGCTTATTGTTTGTTTTTTATATTTATCAATAATCTAATATTAAACTCATGGGGAGTTATTATTTTCAGGTGAGCGAATTATTGCAAAAATTCAGTGGGAGTACCTTCTTTTTTTTCAACTGAGTTTTACTGATTTTGTTCATATTTAAAAGATTTCATATACTTTTTGCAATTGACAAAAAGAGGGAGAAGAGAGTGACGGGAGAAGAGATAAAGGGAGAGAATATCTTCCTATTGGGAAAACTAACAATAACGGATAAAGCCGAAAACTTTGATCTGTATATTTTTCAGTTGTATTTTACAGGTGTAAATCTCATCAAGAATTGTTGTTTTGTCATCATCAAAAGGGGGAGATTGTTGGAACATTTTATTCCACATAAAAATATTAAAGGATTGTGATGATGTGTTGATAATCAAAGAAAAACAACAATTAATCAACAAGCAGTCGAAGACGCACGAGCTGGACAGAAAATCAAAGAAGTAAAGTTAAAGCACATATAACGTACGATATATCATATAGCTAACGTACATAAAAGCATACTCAGCTGAACCAACCAAGTTAACATGGTTAACGTACGCTAATGAGAGAGTTTAACGTACGCAAGGGTTACACAGAAGAAATCTGAAGGATGATATTCAGGCATGTTAACACATGCAATGAAACTAAACAACGTACATAATAAACATGACTTAACGTACGCTACGAATACAGTAATACGGCCGCTATGAAGTTTGAAATGCGACTTCAAATATCAGTCCATTAGAGGGATCTATAAGATCAACTCGTACAACATTCATATACCCATTGTACTTAACATACGCAACATAAGGAGATAACATATGCAATAGAAATAAACTTCGATACTAGATTACACTGAACAGATGCTAACGTACATGACACAATGCTAAGGGGACAGCATAACACACACTATGAAGGGGCAGGCAGCAATGGCTAGTTGAGGCTTTAGAGCCTATAAATACCACTTCTTTTGGTATTCAAGAAACAACAACTTTAAGCAACTTATATATTCATCTGAGATACTTGATACATTAATGTTGTTGTAATAGAGCTTAATTGTTAAGGGTTTGAGTGTTTGATTCACTCAACCATACACGAGAGGAAAGAAAGGATTGTAGTTTTGATTCGGTGTTATTAGGATCGTGGATCTGGCATTGTTAGAATCATAATCTAAGTTCGTGAGGTTCTTCTAGTACCAGTAGAAAGCTAGAAAGGTTGTTTCCTTATACGATAGAAAAGGAAACATGATTTATCTTGGACCGATAGAAGACAAGGCTGTAATTGTTTATCTTGGACTGATTGAAGACAAGATTGTAATGGTTTACCTCGGACCACTCGAAGACAAGGCGAAAATGTTATCTTGAACCTATAGAGAAAGCTAATGAAGGAGAGAGGATGTAAGCCAGTTAGGGCTGAACCTATATAAATCTCTGTGTCATTTAACTTCAGCACTTATCTATCGCTTCCGCACACGAAAAGAGCTCAATACTCTACACCAAACTATTCAACCCCCATTTTAGTGGTGGTACCAATCCAATACTTTCTTCTTAATGTTACCTGATATAATTTAATTTTATATCACAAGCACTGTATTCCTTTGGTTAATGTTAAAGACATTTGTCTTTTTTTGAAAAGATTACATCTTGTAATCTCTACTTACTGTATGAATGCTTGATACTGAAATTATTTTCCAAGTATAAAACTTGTTCAATCTAAGCTGCAAGAACTTGTCTACGAACAGTTTATAGATTAAGTTGTATTCAAATAAAACTATTTGCTGTAAGATTGCGCCTACGAGCCAATCATAAGTTGAGTTGGAATAATACACTTAATATTGTAAGATTAGAAGTTTTAGAAAATACCTACGTGCTGTCCAAATTTTATTTTAATCTAAGTCTCACAATGAGATAATCTAATAGAAGACTTGAAATTGGCTTATTTTAAAGAAGTTTATCAAAAGGGGGGGATATTGTCGAGATAAAAATACCCCAAGTGTTTTGATAAATGCATCCTACCACCTGATCCTATAGCAATCTTCATACAGCGCTCAGAATTCTTCTACCTACAAAAAAATAAAGAGTCAGCTAACAACATAAAGATACTGTTGGCTACAGCAATAACGTCGTAGCGATTTCACCAACCGTCCAATGGCTACATTTATAATGAATCTATTTTCAAGGTTATAAATAGCTCAATCTAGAGGACTTGCTCATTACTGATCAACTGAATAACTGAAATCTGAAGCACTTATTATCTTCACGAGCAATAAATTTCTTCAAGCCTACATTGCCTATCTTGATTGAATATATTTAATCCTCAGCTGAGAACAACACACTATAGCTAGGATCTTAAAGCCTATAACTGCTTTTCTAGATACTTGCAATACCAAACCTTATATGTAGAGTACATTAGCCCTTTGTGGAATAATCAGAACCTTCTTGACCTGTGTGGGACGAAGAGAGCTCAGGATGAAGCTTCAATCTTTATGGGAAGAAGTTAGTTCAAAGAAGCCTACAGCAAATCTGCATGAACGACCTAAAGCTACAGTTAGGTGTATCAATCTGCGTGAATTGTAATAATCGAAATTTCTACTATTGTGGTTTAATATTATTTTATCTGAGTTATGTTGTACAGCGTGGAATCTATACGGTATGGATAAAATAAATGAAGGACTAAGACATCTGTATTGGTATTATTACCGCACTTGATTGACAGTTGTATTGGAAGACATTGTGTCTCGGACTTATCGTATGAGAATATTGTTGGAAGATGTATATGTATTCAGTATGCCGTATGTTTGTATTCTGCATGTCGAGACGTTAGACAAGAATAGCTGAAAATGGCTAAGTACAGCCACATTAGCGCACACTACAATGTATACTTAGCGTACTCTAAGGCACAAGGATTACGTACGTTAATGAGTACAGTTAACATACTGTTGGGAAAACAAGAACCCTGTATCGAAACAGCCGGAATATCCAATCCCTGTATCGAATGGTATTTGATAAAAAGGTTTTGACATATATGCCAATCCGCATACAGTAAAGGAAACTATATTGAAGCATCGAGGCATTATCCTGTATCGAAGACCTGCCTCGAATCAGCATATTATGAAGCCCTTCAGTACAGCAAGAAGTCTTATAAAAGACCAAGTATGGAAACTGTCTCGAAACTCAAATACAGTTATCTTCCATACAGCTCACAACAGGACAAAGAAGGATCTCCAGAAGTCAAGTCCCGTTGAATAAAGAAGTATTTAAATACTCAAGGATAAAGTATTTAAATACTATCAGTCAACAGATCTTCAAATCCCGCTAAATCCGGATCGTGTCATAATCCCGTTGGAACGGAATCTCACTCAAACGGATACATCTCAACGGATATATATTTCAGAGACTATATATATCTCATCTTGACATTGAAGATTAGTGACCAAAAACCCAAGCTATCGAAATCATTATCAGAGCAAAACATATCTCCAAAGCTTACTGCAACTCAGATCAAAAGATATATACAGTGCTCATCATTCTGAACAACACTTCATCAGCTGAAAGCTCTTAAAGTCAAAGTTGTTGTTCACTATCTGTTCTATACTTTGAACAAACACATGTGGATGAACAATCGTGCTTCTCCGGGCTGTGTGTGAAGGATTTGCATTGAAGAAGACGAAGCTTCAGAACTGTGTGTGAAGAAGCAAGTCAAAGCATTAGCTCAAAACCAATCTGTGTGAACGGTTGAAGCTAAGATCTTTATATCAATCTGTGTGAACGATATATTGATTGTGTGTGTTGTTATAATTACATAGTTGTGTACGTAGTAATTATAATAAACTTTTTACTCCTGTGTGGAGGACCAATGGACGTAGAGGAGTTTACCTCGAACCACTTTAATTACTGTGTTATTTACATTCAGCTTTTACTGTTTTAATTACTGTGATTAATTAAGTATACTCTATACATTGAGTTGCTGTATCCACAACAACCTACTATATCCAAGTCTTCCGCTACGCACTCAGATTTAAAATCCATACAGTTTGTTGTTTAAACTATTTCCCAAACTGTATCCAGTATACTTAGTGGCCAACAAGTGGTATCGGAGCGGTTGATTCTAAAAAGAATCAGTCGTATTTTTAATCGAATCAGATCCAAATCACTTATTTTCAAAACAGTTTCTTTCATTCCTGTATTATCACATGGATACTTCTATGATTAACAAAGTCCCTATGTTCTCTATTAACGAATTTGACGACTGGAGAATTAGAATGGAGGCTCATCTTGCAGCAATGCACGAAGAGGTGATTTTTGTTATACAGGATGGTCCTATCAAGATCATGAAGGTGAACACGGCCGCAAGGATTGAAGGCCAAGCCCATGCTGAGATGCTCGAGAAGGATCGCGAGCAATGGACCACAGATGAAAGAAAGCGAGCAAACCTTGACAACGTAGCTAAGAACGCGTTATTTGTCACTCTTGACAAAGGCACGTTCTCGAAGGTAAAGAGCTGCAAAATAGCCAAAGAAATCTGGGATAAACTCAAGTTGATTTGTGAGGGAACTGAGCTCTTAAAAGAAAACAAGATTTCAAAACTAACTCAGCAATTTGAATCTTTTGAAATGAAACCAACTGAGACACTTGAGGAACTTGACCTCAGATTCACTGGTATTGTCGGTGAACTTGAAGCGTTGGGCAAAATTTATACCCAAAAGGAGAAGAACTTAAAAATTTTCAGATCTCTCCCAGCCCGATGGGACATTAAGACCACAGCTATGCGTGTATCTTGTAATCTTAATGAAATATCTACTTTTGATCTCTTCTCTGACCTCAAAGCTTTTGAGTATGATATTGACAGAAGAGAGAAAGCTGAAGAATCTCCTTCAAAAGTCACAGCTCTAGCCGCTGTATCGAACCGACGACACGGCATGCCCAGTTCGTCGAAGCCTAGTCACAAGAATCTTGTGATGGCAGACGACATCCTGTCTCAAGATGAAATGGCGCTTCTCATGCATAAATTCAAAAAGTTCATCAAACAGTTTGGAAAGACTCCCTACAGGCCCAAACCTGTCCACAAGGTAAGTACCGAAACATCATCTAGTGATGCTAACCTGTGCTATAATTGCAGGAAACCAGGGCATTATGCAAATAAATGTCCTCATCCCAAAGTCCAAAGATTGCCGGAGGCCGAGCAACAAGAGAGAGATGAAAGAAGACGTGCTTGGAAAGACAAGCTCAAGGCCCTGATTGGAGAATCAGAAGCCTCCCCCACACCATCCAAATCAGCAGAATGTCTTCAGGTGGTCACTGAAAGTGATTCATCTGATGATGAGTTCGATGATAAAGCATATATGTGCTTTATGGCCAAAGATGTTCCAGAAGGTGAAGACAGCGACGGTGAGGTAAGTTCAACCTCAGCTATTCCGTCAAATACATCTCATACTTTTGAAAACATGATGAATGAATTTAAAAACATTCAAAAGGCCCATGAGACACTAAAAACTGAGAATATACAGCTTCAATTAACTAATTTAGAGCTGAAAGATGAAAATGACTTGCTGAAAATAAATTATGAAAATATGTCTCTTGATTGTGAAACCAGCACGGTCGATTTTGAAAAACTCATGGAGAGCAATCATCAACTTGCTCATGAACTAAGTGAGGCTAAAACTCACAACGAGAGCAAGACAAATGATTTGGTTCTACTACAAGCCAAAATCACAACTCTCGAAAAGCGAGAAACTGAACTTGAGACCAGTCTGAAATAGTTCGAGAAATCGTCCAAAAGAATGGAAGAAATTCTGAGCACTGGGCAAAATGCTCATGATAAAAGTGGCTTAGGATACAGCTCATGTTCAAACAAAGTGAAAACTAGTACAGTGTTCGTCAAGAGTGTGGAACACATTCCAGAATCGGAAGAAATCCCTAGTCCCGTGAAGGAACCTGCTGTACCGAGAAAACAGAAGGCTATTATTCCGCCCCCGCAATCATATTCCAGACAGCGGAATCACAAGCCGTTCCAACCTGTGAGGCGCACTCAACAGCATGCTCCCAGAGCATATCAACAGCGCCAACATCCGTTCAGAAGGAAGGTTGTATCCAACCACCAAAGGCCCGCACGGCGATCTATCGGACAAAGACGCCGAGGTATTGGATACAGGAGCCCCGTTATCCCTCGAGACAGCAGATGCCGGTTCAGTATCAACAACAGCATTGGGAATCCAACTGGAGACCCAGAAGGCAAGCTGTTAGGCCTAAGAAAATGGCTCCACCTCCAAGACGGCACTCGTACTGGATTAATAATAATAAACCTGAATTTTTCATGCATAATAATTATCATGGTTATAACAACTACGGATATGCCCCCGTAGATATCAAAACACTGTACCGAGTATGTCCTACAGTAAACCAATTGCTGCCAGGAAAACTTGGGTACCAAGAGGAACTAACAATCATGGACCCAAAAATCAAAGGGGACCTAAATCTACTTAATCTTTTTGTTACAGGATATTCTAGAGGAGGATACCTGGTACTTTGATAGTGGATGCTCTCGACACATGACCGGAGATAGGAACAAGCTATCAGATTTTGTAGAAGGTCGCGGTCCAAAAGTTCGCTTCGGTGATAAATCTAAAGGAAGAACAAGAGGGAAAGGAAACCTACTTGTCGGGAAATTCAAAGTCACCGATGTTGCATATGTTGAAGGCTTATAGTATAATCTAGTTAGTATTAGCCAGTTTTGTGATAAACAGTTCTCGGTGAAGTTCTATATAGATCGCTGTAGAGTCAAGAACATCCAAACCAAGGAAGTTGTGCTTACAGGAAGCAGATCAGGTAATATGTATATTGCTGACTGGAAGCCTATGAGCTCCTCAATTCCATGCCTTGTTGCCAAAGGCACTGCAGATCTTAGCTGGTCATGGCACAAGAGGATGTCTCACGTTAACTTCAAGACAATCAACAAGCTCTCAAGGCAGGGAATGGTTAGAGGTTTGCCAAATGTGTCATTAAAGAAGGACAGCGTCTGCGGACCATGTCAGAAAGGCAAACAAATCAAGTCAACCCTGAAGAGCAAATCCTACCTTTCAACCCAAAGAGTGTTGGAAATGCTACACATGGATCTCTACGGTCCTGTAGACCCAGTAAGTTTGGGAGGTAAGAAATACTGCATGGTTGTTGTTGATGATTATTCCAGGTATGCTTGGACGATCTTTCTTAGCAAGAAGAAGGAAACAACATCAAAGCTGCCCGAGCTCCTGAGAAAGTTGCAAAATGAAAAGGCGTCGAGTATCGTGTGCATTCGTTCCGACAGAGGTACAGAATTTACTAACCGCTTTATAGAGCAATACTGTTCGGAGAATGGAATACAGCATGAATACTCAGCTGCCCGTACACCTCAACAAAATGGTGTTGCCGAGCGAAAGAATAGGACGTTGAAAGAAGCAACAAGGACAATGATTGCCGCAAGCAAATTGCCACAGCGTTTCTTGGGTGAATCAACCAATACAGCATGCTACACTCAAAACCGCTGTATCGTCAACAAGCACCACAGCAAAACAGCATATGAGGTATGGAACAACAAAACTCCGTTAGTTTCGTATTTCCACATTTTTGGATGCAGGTGTTATGTATTGAATAATGGGAAAGATCAACTTAGAACCTTTGATGAGAAATCAGATGAAGGAATATTCGTAGGATACTCCTCCGTCAGCAAAGCTTTCAGAATCTTTAATAAAAGGAAGCTGACGATCGAGGAATCAGTTCATGTAGTGTTTGACGAACCACACCATGACCCTACAGGAGTAGATGATATCACTCAGAACATTCACCATCTATCTATCTTAGATCCTCCAACTCCCATAGAACCTGTAGTTGATTTAGAAATCAACCCCGCAGCTGTGAGAATCGATGTGGATGAAGCCGACGCTGTACAAGCTGAAGCTGTATCCACAGAATCTTTCGATCTGACACGGGATCCTGAATTAGAACCCGACCGAAGATGGTTGAGAGATCACCCGCAAGAGCTGATCATTGGAAACATAAATGCTGGTGTTTCTACTCGTAGGAGAATATAGAGTACACAAGGAAATGTACTTTGTGCACAGGAAGAATCTGATGCTGAGATATCACAGTTTCCTGAATGGAAATCTCAATCAGAGCTTAGAAGACTCAATATGTGCACTATTGCTGTATTCTTAGCCCAGTCCGAACCTGTTTCGACCATAGACGCTCTTAATAATTCTCATTGGATAACATCTATGGAAGAAGAGCTTAACGGTTTCGAAAGAAACAATGTATGGTATCTTTTACCCAGTCCAACACATCAATCGGTTATAGGAACCAAATGGGTATTTCGAAACAAAAAGGATCGAAATGGACTTATCATAAGGAACAAATCCAGACTAGTACCACAAGGCTATAGTCAGGAAGAAGGCATAGACTATGATGAAACCTTCGCCCCTGTAGCGAGACTAGAAGCCATCAGAATATTTCTTGCCTTTGCCGCCCATAAAAGTTTTATTGTATACCAAATAGACGTCAAAAGTGCTTTCCTGAATGGAGATCTTGCATAAGAAGTTTATGTTGAACAACCACCAGGGTTTGCCAACACAGACGGTATCGATCTAGTTTACAGGCTAAGGAAAGCGCTGTATGGACTTAAACAAGCCCCTAGAGCCTGGTACGAAACCCTGTCCCAGTATCTAACCAACAACGGATTTGAGAAAGGTGCTGTGGACAAGACCCTGTTCAAGATACGGGAAGGTGATGACCTTCTTATGGTGCAAATCTATGTGGATGATATTATTTTTGGTTCAACTAACCTTGCTCTATGTCAAAGGTTCTCTCATCTCATGCAAAGTAAATTTGAAATGAGTATGATGGGGGAACTTAGTTATTTTCTAGGTTTGCAGGTAAAGCAGATGCCTACAGGTATTTTCATCAACCAAGAAAAATACAGTAAGGAGCTTCTCAACAAATTTGGAATGAACACTTCCAAATCCTCGCCAACCCCCATGAGCACTTCCGTGCAAATTAGTGCTGATGAAGCCGGAAAGCCGTTTGACCAATCACTCTACAGGAAGCTCATTGGTTCGCTCCTGTACCTAACGGATAGCAGGCCCGATATCCGATTTCTTTGTTGGAGTGTGCAAGATATCAAGTTGCACCTAAGGAATCACACTTCAATACAGCTAAACGAATCCTGAAGTACATTAAAGGAACAGTCGATGCAAGACTTTGGTATCCTAAGGAAGGCGGATTCGATTTAGTTGGATACAGCGACTCGGATCTCGGAGGCTGCAAGCTAGATAGGAAGAGTACAAGTGGAACTTGTCACTTTCTTGGACCTAGACTCGTTTCTTGGTTGAAGAAGCAATTGGCTAATTCTCTTTCCACGGTGAATCAGTACTATCTTCTTGGTAGTTCTTTGTATGAAGATCCTTTGGATGCAGCAACAGTTGTCAGACTATGGAATCGATGCCAGAGAGACTCCAATCATGTGTGATAGCACGAGTGCAATTGCAATCACGCACAATCCTGTCCTGCACTCGCGCACTAAGCATATCAACATGAAACATCACTTCATAAGTAATCACGTCGAGAACAAGGATGTTCGCCTTGAAAAAGTTCATACAGACGTTCAGCTGGCAGACATCTTCACCAAGCCGCTCGACACAGCAAGATTCAACATGCTCAGACAAGAATTGGGAATGCTACAGCCAAACTCCCTGTAAGTAAATTACTGTTTTTACTCAACAAATTGAGGGGGAACGCTGTAAGACCCAAGAATACAGTATCCAACGTTAGTTATTTGTACACTCAGAATTGTCAATATAGCACTGTAGTGAGCGAAGACATATGAATCCTACAGCTGACGTGTGCAATAATTAAGGGGGAATACTGTAGGACCCATGAATACAGCATTAATCCTTAAGTTGTTGTATGGAATTTAAAACCTATATGTACCTTTTTAAGAGGCAATGTATCGGAGCTTGAAACAAAGACATACTATAGGATTTCGATTCAGTATATATATAATATCATATTATTTCTTTTTAAAATGATTTTTGTCCACGTGCCCTGTTTTTATGTCAAACGTCATGTACATTAAATGCCTTACACGACATCTGGACAACTGAATCTCAAAAGCCGCGATGTTTTAAATTGTTTATTGTTTCAAAACCGCCGTTTTAGGCATTTAGGGTGACACAAATGTCAGACATGGGACCCGCTCATTTTTTAAACATTTTAGTGGATTAGCGTACCAGTTACACTCAGTCCATTTTAACCGTTGATTTCAAAAACCGGTTCCCATCCCTTAAAATCTGACCATTCGTACTCTGCAAAACCCTATTTCGCCGCCCAACTATAAAAGGACTGAATCTGCCATTAGAGACTCTTTACGCTTTCTGCAAATTCAAGAGTTCTCAAGCAAAAGCGACTACATACTTTTACGCATTTCTTTGCATATTTCGATTATTTTCTTGCACTTTTTCTTAAAGTAATCATCAAATGGCTGGACAAACCTCTTCTCCTGCTCTGAAGAAGACTGCTAACATCATTGATGGCCGGATATTTTCAAGATCTGTTATCATTGAGCGCATTCTGTCTGAAACCAATGATGCAGAACCCATGGAGTACATCATAACTCGACTTCGTCAACAAGGCCTTTATCGCTTTGGAAGTCAGACTGCTGATAAGTACGATGCACATCTGGTTGAGGAGTTTTACCTCAACGCCGCCGTACGTTTTCTGTCATTGGCCCAAGGAGGTCATGTTTCCGACATCACCGCTACAATCCAGGGAGTTGAGATCTGTATTAATAACGATCTGCTCCAGAACATCTACAGGCTACCCGCTGATGGCCTGACTATGGAACAACTTGAGACATTCGGGTCTCAAGAGCTGATCACCAAATTTTATGGACTGTTCACAGGATCCAAAGTTGTTGACATGGTTCAGACTACATGTCACAAGAAAAGTTTTTGTCTCCCATATGTATATCTTCATGATTTTTGCTGCAGGATAATTGAGAATCGAACCGGTGCGTTCGAAATGTGTACCAACCTGAGGTTCAGGATGATGGTGGCTATTCTGACCTGTGAAAAGGTCAATTGGTGCCAAATAATCCTGAAACGCCTGCAAGAGGAGGTGTGCAAACCGGCCACCCAGAAGAGATCTTTTGGTTTGATGCTAAACCATATCCTGACGAAATGCGGACTGTCGCAATCCGCCGATGCTAAGAAGAATAACCCCAGGATATACCTAGGAGTCGTCAAGCCTACTGCATATAATCAAACCACGATGGTCTGCAACCAGCCAAAAACTGGAAGTATGCCAATTTCCGCAGATCCTCGAGATGAATCCTTGAAGTTCCAGGAAGTGGAATCTTTAAAGAAGAGAAAGAGATCTCACAGCAAGAAACCCACTGCTGGTGAGAAGCCCAAGAAGAGACTTAGGATGCTTTCGAAAGTCAAATCTGCCAAGCCCTCCGAGGAAGTCTCCCCCGTGGCTCAACCCACTGACGAAGAACCCCAGGGCCAACCCCTGTGGAAGAGGTGTCTCCTACTGTATCGACAGTAGATCCTGAGCCTTTGGCGGCTAGGACGGATAATGAGACATCTGCCAACGAAAAAGACTTTAGCGAGTCGGTTGCCCATTTGGAGCCAACAGCTACTTCTCCTCTGCGGGATCCCACACCCGTACAGAATCCATCTTCCTTCAGGGCACCATCCCCTGTAAGGAGTCCCACTTCCATACAGGATCCCATACCTGTAACACCCCCCAGATTTAACCGGAAATATTACAGCGCCGTGGGCCCCGAGATGGAACCCACAAGGCTAAATGAAATTTTCGCAAACATTTACAAATGCCCAAGAGGCCAACGACGGTACTATCTTTAAAAATTCCCAAAGACTTATAAAATCCATTTAAAACCATCGTAAAACTCATTTGAAATCACAAGGCCAAACAGCCGACATTCAAAAGTTTAGAAAACGATTTCCAAAGTAACCTCAGTTACCAGATACCAAAAGAGCATTTCAAAATACTCACGCAGCGGAAAAAGACCAACCATAAAGATACTCTAGCAGCGGAATACAAGAACCAATCAAGAACTCAAAGCACACAACATGTCCTATCCAGTATCCTCCGGGAAGCTCATCTCTTCACGACCGCTACAAGCTCGACACTCCGAGAACCTAAAAAGAAATCCCACGACGGGGTCAGCCATAATATCCAACAATGATAACCGTCACATCACATTAATAATAACATACCAATGAGAATACAACATAAGAATACGACCAACGTAATCTTTACTTACTCAAGAAATTCTCATCAGAATAACCATTAACACATTTCACATCCTGTACTCGATTAATCAATAAACTCGAATATAGTATCTGTATTGTACCTCAAACAATACTCAAGATCCTCGAACTATCATAACCAACCCACGATACGGAAATCTACCATTTCTGACCAATACGATCCATCGAATAATATCATCAAATCCCAAGACGATAACCGATTGTCCACCAAAGACAAGACCAAAGAAAAAATGGAACATACCTCGAGATATGATGTGCCACGATAATCATATCAGTCTAATCTGAGATCAGATCAATGCAATACGGACACGGTCCTAACACAGTACCTACAAATGCATACTCATATGACCACGTCAATATGCTCAATAACAATAACAACTATGTATACTCAATGGAAATCCCATGATCCAGCGCCCTTAGCAATAGATCCCAAGATGATCCTACAAGATCAACACGAGGTGGATAACCAACAATATACATATGCACAACAATAACACAATACTGGGTAATCCAACGATCCAGCGCCCTCAGCGTAGATCCCAAGATGATCCCGTCGGATCAACACGAGGTGGAAAAACCCGTCCAATGATCCAGCGCCCTCAGCATAGACCCCAAGATGATCCCGTCGGATCAACACGAGGTGGACATCCGATCCAGCGCCCTCAGCATAGATCGCGCGATCCCATCGGATCAACACAACATAAACAACACAATATGCATACACATATGCAAAACAATATGTTCATCATCATGAACAACGCAACATGAACGACAATATGACAAATCAATTAAGACGACCTCATGTTCGACACATGAATGATAATACGCATGATCAAATCACTAACTCTAATTGAATCGATATAAGATACTTGCCCCGAGTCCTTCGGGAGAAATCTCGATGTCCAATCATCACCGACGATTATCCTCAATGCTCGGCGATCCAAACGAACAATAAACTATAGATACTCATATCCTCGTCTTTACCATAATGTAACCTTGATACTCGAACATACCAATAATTGAGATAAGCATATACATTATGATTTATCTCCCAGAATCGAAAGAACGACATGCGATCCGAATACCCAGAGTTCACAATAATAATCATCGCTATATGCATTATAAACGAAATGAAACTGAAACCATTCATTAAATATTATAACTGCGCAAGTAATAACTTGCCTCGATACCGATACCACGAAGCTGCTGCCGAACACATTGCCTTTATCTACGAGTTCCTCAGCCTCGATCAAAAGCAATACAATGGACATACTCAAACACGACCGCAATATCCGGTTATAATCACCGATCAATAATCTCAACCTATCGAAGAAATCAAATAACACATATCCGATAACGGTCAACAACTGAGAAAACTAACCAATCGAACTCAACGGTTCAACACAACCTCGAATAAACACAGTCAGAACCAACCAAGTCAAACCATCACGAATTCATAATCAAAACACAAAAATACTGCACTGCCTGCCTACTTAGCGCACGTTAATCACCTAACGTAGCGTGCGCTAAGTTGCCCCCGTTAGCGCGCGCTAGGCAGTAAACGTAGCGTGCGCTAATGTTGTGCAGTGGCATGCATTTCAAGCATCGTTTAACACTTCTATCATGACAATGATCAACTCATCTCGAGATTAAGGATTTCATAACAATCCTGACATATAATTTAATAGCTCTTCAAGAACACGAATTATCCAAATTCACGTTCATGATCCATAAAATGATAAAATCCGATGTGTTCTAACATCTAAAAATCCTTATTCATCATGTTCTTCGACATACAATTCATATAACTTCAAGAATCACAGTAGCATCACCATAATCGTTTCCATACGAAGTAACCAACGACAAAACATCAAAAATCCGAATTGAAGAAGGGAATTACATCAACATATATCTTGAATTCCATCCAAAACCATACGAAACATATCAATACTCATATATTAATAACAACACTAACTTAGTACGGTAATCCAACTCGTTGTCATGCTCATCAACTTGTTTATATGATAATCATCAACTCAAGAACATCATATACAATCCAAAACGAAATCTCAAAGTGAAGAGTAATTACCTTTTTTTGAAGGAAAGGATTGATTTCCAAGAATCACCAATGATTTCAAGAACAAAGCTTTACTCCATGATGTCCATCTTTAATCTTGTTAAAGAGGATCATCCCTCAGTGTTTAGGAACTCCAAATGTTCTCACAAGGTTGTCTCTATCGGGTGAAAGGAAAGAAATGGACGAAATGTTTCATGACACCCGTTTGTCCCTTTATATAGAATGCACCACTAGCGTGCGCTAAACCCTTATGTTTAGCGTGCGCTAACCTTAGCGTGCGCTAACTGACTTTGTTAGCGTGCGCTATCGCAGTCCAGAGGCTACTGTCTTGCTTCGTAAACTACCTTACGTACGTAATGCCCATGCATTAACGTACGTAAATCATCATGTCTAGCGACGCAAGTCCTTACTCTTAGCGTGCGCTATCCGAAGTTGACTTACTACGAGTTCACCTACCACTCGCCCCCACATTCCGACAAAGATCCGGCAAGGATAAGATTCCTTGTTGACTGATATATAGTTAGCGTGCGCTAAGCCTAATCTTTAGCGTGCGCTAATACTTCAGGACAACAACCGTTGACTTACCAGAACGTGCACCGAAGCAGCCGGGTCCATACGCAGATTCCTTCCGATGCATGCACTAGCGTCGCTAACCTATAAACGTAGCGTCGCTAATCACCGCGATAGCGTGCGTTATGCATGAATATCGTGCGCTAATAAGGCTATACTTAGCCATTTTCCAGATTCTTGTCCAACGTCTCGACATACCAAAACGAACATAAGACACACCGAACACAAACACTGAATCCAATAATATCATCATACGATATACCCAATATCAAAAGTACGACAACCCGATACACAATATCCTCAAATGTAGCGTCGACCAAATACGACAATTATACCAATATCGACATCTCGGTCCTTCATTTATTTTATCATTCCGCATGATTCCATCCGTACAATATAACTCGGATAAAATAATATCAAACAACAGTAGTAGAATTTCCGGATATTACATTCTACACCCCTTAAAATAAGTTTCGTCCTCGAAACTTGCAATCCATCATAAAACAAACAAACATACCGTTTAACCCAAAATATCCCAAAGCCATCACGACACTGATCAATCATCATTATTCTGAATAGCCAAAACTGCATACTTACAAATACGCAGGTCGACGATCTCCGGAGATACTAGCCAGCATTCTCACTGTACAGTCTCAATACTCTTACGATCACAATTCCCTGATTCTCAACAAAATATATCATCTTCGGATCAAACAATCTGCCCGAATTAAATTCTGTCTACCTGATTACATAATCAAGTCTCAATTCTGATAAAACGAATAATATCCGATGTATCTATGAAACAACTGCTCAATACAATGGCAACGAATCCCGAAACATCGATAGACAATCTGAACGCTCAGATGATCACCAACAATGATCAACAATCAACCGAATTTATCATCGACATGATAAATTCCAATCTGACCAACCAGAGGTCAAAACACAATCGAGAATATCATCAACGTGATAAACTCCAATACGACCAACGAACGATCAACGGAAATCGAGAATACCTTCACACGGTAAACTCCAACACTATCAACACAGAACCACAGAAACAGATATACGAAAAAGCAAAATTCTCAAAACGACACACCGATCACATACAGTGGATCTCAATAAACATATCCGACTGGCGAACATACCCCTCGGCATATGAACAACCAATCACAAACTGACGAACATACCCAATCATACACGGAGTGGAAACGACCACTCAATATCCAAAACAACCAGTATGGGGTCACCATCCCCAAATCTACGCTTACAAGGAAATCATTCCAGAATCACTAAGGTAAAATCGCGCTACTACCATACCAATGGGATCACATAGCACATATGTCTCGGTTTCACAAAATCCCAAGTTTCCAAAATAATATTATGTGCATGAATCTACAACACGCAACATACTTCTCTTATCCGATAACTCAACCGATCATCGCCGGATAATCAAACTAACATACCGAAGTTCGAATTCCTTTTCCATCGTACCATCAATATGATATGCACTATGCACTAAATGCGTATGTATATCAATCACGTTTTCAAAACCAGTTTGAAATCACAAAGTCTCGTCAAGAATACAAATTTTCGAAAGTTCTTTCAAAATTTCAAAACTAAAAACATAAATTTTGGTAAGACCACAAAATCAATTTTAAAAATTCAATCAGCTC
Organism: Orobanche coerulescens; assembly: GCA_033398695.1. NCBI lineage: Eukaryota > Viridiplantae > Streptophyta > Magnoliopsida > Lamiales > Orobanchaceae > Orobanche > Orobanche coerulescens. The sequence goes on along the minus strand of CM065807.1, from coordinate 114,123,998 downwards.
GCTGGTGCCAAGTATTCGATAACAGTTTCCTTCGAATCCACACGATTTCGAAGTTTTAAAAATGAAAAGTATGCAAATGCTCGACTATATCCATACTCCTATATACCAATTCGGTTCGTCACCAATATCCACTGATATTCCATCGGAAAACCACACGATCGAGTTCCAAAATCTCAATATATAAATTCCGACTAAACTCCTTTTCCACACATGACTCATATCGTCAACCATTTACCCATCCTGGATCACCTCAAATATGATATGACAAAACGTTGGAACAAATTAAGCAAATCAAACATGGCGAAAGACTTCCCGAGAGGTTCCATTTGAACAAGTAAACCAAAGCCTCGAAAGGCGGAAATAACATAGGTAAACGATTGGTAAAGTATTTTACAAATCTCGGGAGTTTTAAGAAAACAGAAAAGCCGTTTGAAACATTAGGGTCTCAGCCCGTAACTCGTTCCGCATTACAAGAAGTTTTAAAAAAAAGTAGAAAACTCTTTTTCGAACCCAAGTCCTGAGTTATAAAACCATTTCAAAATCAATTGGGTCTCGACCCAAAAATCATTTTCCGTAAAACATCCGTAAGACATTCATTTTGAAAAGTATCATTTTCAAATGATCAAAAGCAATTCATATATCTCAAAATGAATTAACATGTTATATGTTCTTCTCAACCATGCACAATATTTCTCCCAAATGCACAATTCTGTTCCAAAATCTAACCAACATACTGATTCTCAAAATTATAACTCCTCAAGATCATCAATCCTGTCCCAACTCTGTCACCTTATACTATAACATATATTATTCTGCTGAATCTCAAAGCATATCAACTATAGAACAGCAATAAATCTCAATGCAATTCAAAAATCCAAATACTTACAGATCGTGAAGCCGACGATTCCCCGTGATACTGGCACATGTCTCGACTCAAGAAAATACTCGACACAGATATTTTCAAAACACACGTTTGCCAAATCGGTTCGACTCAAGAACACAATACATCTCATTCCAGAGAATCTCATTAACACCATTTGGAAAGTTATAACAAGCCCAGTACGATACTGGCAAATCCGATAACGCACAAGCCTGAGTGAACAGCAAAGACTCACGGCTCTAATATTTGTCAATCGACAACTCGAATGACGCAACAAAAACACGACCCAACTCGACCCAAATGCCTAGGTTTTCTCAACCTAAGCTCTGATACCATATTCTGTAACACCCCCCAGATTTAACCGGAAATATTACAGCGCCGTGGGCCCCGAGATGGAACCCACAAGGCTAAATGAAATTTTCGCAAACATTTACAAATGCCCAAGAGGCCAACGACGGTACTATCTTTAAAAATTCCCAAAGACTTATAAAATCCATTTATCAAAAACCATCGTAAAACTCATTTGAAATCACAAGGCCAAACAGCCGACATTCGAAAGTTTAGAAAACGATTTCCAAAGTAACCTCAGTTACCAGATACCAAAAGAGCATTTCAAAATACTCACGCAGCGGAAAAAGACCAACCATAAAGATACTCTAGCAGCGGAATACAAGAACCAATCAAGAACTCAAAGCACACAACATGTCCTATCCAGTATCCTCCGGGAAGCTCATCTCTTCACGACCGCTACAAGCTCGACACTCCGAGAACCTAAAAAGAAATCCCACGACGGGGTCAGCCATAATATCCAACAATGATAACCGTCACATCACATTAATAATAACATACCAATGAGAATACAACATAAGAATACGACCAACGTAATCTTTACTTACTCAAGAAATTCTCATCAGAATAACCATTAACACATTTCACATCCTGTACTCGATTAATCAATAAACTCGAATATAGTATCTGTATTGTACCTCAAACAATACTCAAGATCCTCGAACTATCATAACCAACCCACGATACGGAAATCTACCATTTCTGACCAATACGATCCATCGAATAATATCATCAAATCCCAAGACGATAACCGATTGTCCACCAAAGACAAGACCAAAGAAAAAATGGAACATACCTCGAGATATGATGTGCCACGATAATCATATCAGTCTAATCTGAGATCAGATCAATGCAATACGGACACGGTCCTAACACAGGACCTACAAATGCATACTCATATGACCACGTCAATATGCTCAATAACAATAACAACTATGTATACTCAATGGAAATCCCATGATCCAGCGCCCTCAGCAATAGATCCCAAGATGATCCTACAAGATCAACACGAGGTGGATAACCAACAATATACATATGCACAACAATAACACAATACTGGGTAATCCAACGATCCAGGCGCCTCGGCGTAGATCCCAAGATGATCCGTCGGATCAACACGAGGTGGAAAACCCGTCCAATGATCCAGCCTCAAGATAGATCCCAAGATGATCCCGTCGGATCAACACGAGGTGGACATCCGATCCAGCGCCCTCAGCATAGATCGCGCGATCCCATCGGATCAACACAACATAAACAACACAATATGCATACACATATGCAAAACAATATGTTCATCATCATGAACAACGCAACATGAACGACAATATGACAAATCAATTAAGACGACCTCATGTTCGACACATGAATGATAATACGCATGATCAAATCACTAACTCTAATTGAATCGATATAAGATACTTGCCCCGAGTCCTTCGGGAGAAATCTCGATGTCCAATCATCACCGACGATTATCCTCAATGCTCGGCGATCCAAACGAACAATAAACTATAGATACTCATATCCTCGTCTTTACCATAATGTAACCTTGATACTCGAACATACCAATAACTGAGATAAGCATATACATTATGATTTATCTCCCAGAATCGAAAGAACGACATGCGATCCGAATACCCAGAGTTCACAATAATAATCATCGCTATATGCATTATAAACGAAATGAAACTGAAACCATTAATTAAATATTATAACTGCGCAAGTAATAACTTGCCTCGATACCGATACCACGAAGCTGCTGCCGAACACATTGCCTTTATCTACGAGTTCCTCAGCCTCGATCAAAAGCAATACAATGGACATACTCGAACACGACCGCAATATCCGGTTATAATCACCGATCAATAATCTCAACCTATCGAAGAAATCAAATAACACATATCCGATAACGGTCAACAACTGAGAAAACTAACCAATCGAACTCAACGATTCAACACAACCTCGAATAAACACAGTCAGAACCAACCAAGTCAAACCATCACGAATTCATAATCAAAACACAAAATATCCGATCGCCGCCTACTTAGCGCACGTTAATCACCTAACGTAGCGTGCGCTAAGTTGCCCCCGTTAGCGCGCGCTAGGCAGTAAACGTAGCGTGCGCTAATGCTGTGCAGTGGCATGCATTTCAAGCATCGTTTAACACTTCCATCATGACAATGATCAACTCATCTCGAGATTAAGGATTTCATAACAATCCTGACATATAATTTAATAGCTCTTCAAGAACACGAATTATCCAAATTCACGTTCATGATCCATAAAATGATAAAATCCGATGTGTTCTAACATCTAAAAATCCTTATTCATCATGTTCTTCGACATACAATTCATATAACTTCAAGAATCACAGTAGCATCACCATAATCGTTTCCATACGAAGTAACCAACGACAAAACATCAAAAATCCGAATTGAAGAAGGGAATTACATCAACATATATCTTGAATTCCATCCAAAACCATACGAAACATATCAATACTCATATATCAATAACAACACTAACTTAGTACGGTAATCCAACTCGTTGTCATGCTCATCAACTTGTTTATATGATAATCATCAACTCAAGAACATCATATACAATCCAAAACGAAATCTCAAAGTGAAGAGTAATTACCTTTTTTTGAAGGAAAGGATTGATTTCCAAGAATCACCAATGATTTCAAGAACAAAGCTTTACTCCATGATGTCCATCTTTAATCTTGTTAAAGAGGATCATCCCTCAGTGTTTAGGAACTCCAAATGTTCTCACAAGGTTGTCTCTATCGGGTGAAAGGAAAGAAATGGACGAAATGTTTCATGACACCCGTTTGTCCCTTTATATAGAATGCACCACTAGCGTGCGCTAAACCCTTATGTTTAGCGTGCGCTAGCCTTAGCGTGCGCTAACTGACTTTGTTAGCGTGCGCTATCGCAGTCCAGAGGCTACTGTCTTGCTTCGTAAACTACCTTACGTACGTAATGCCCATGCATTAACGTACGTAAATCATCATGTCTAGCGTACGCAAGTCCTTACTCTTAGCGTGCGCTATCCGAAGTTGACTTACTACAGAGTTCACCTACCACTCGCCCCCACATTCCGACAGCATCTGGCAAGGATAAGATTCCTTGTTGACTGATATATAGTTAGCGTGAGCTAAGCCTAATCTTTAGCGTGCGCTAATACTTCAGGACAACAACCGTTGACTTACCAGAACGTGCACCGAAGCAGCCGGGTCCATACGCAGATTCCTTCCGATCTGTCTGCACTAGCGTACGCTAACCTATAAACGTAGCGTGCGCTAATCCTGCACGATAGCGTGCGTTATGCATGAATATCAGCGTGCGCTAATAAGGCTATACTTAGCCATTTTCCGCAGTTCTTGTCCAACGTCTCGACATACCAAAAACGAACATAAGACACACTGAACACAAACACTGAATCCAATAATATCATCATACGATATACCCAATATCAAAAGTACGACAACCTGATACACAATATCCTCAAATGTAACTGTCGACCAAATACGACAATTATACCAATACTGACATCTCAGTCCTTCATTTATTTTATCATTACTGTACAGATTCCATGCTGTACAATATAACTCGGATAAAATAATATCAAACAACAGTAGTAGAATTTCTGGATATTACAATACCTGTACAGGAATCCCTCGCGACAGCGTCTCCAGACGTTGTACGTAGTCCCTCCCCCGACTCCATCATTCATAAGACCCTTCTTTCTGTTCAAATTGAACAGGCTTATGAAAGATTTCTCACATGGAAAGGCTACAGGCTAGCTCCGTACGAAACATTGTACAACTGGTGCGATTGGAGCCAAGAAGAAAAATTTGTCTCAGAAGTGACGGACTCAATGGAGATTGAAGCCCTGATCCGATGGGAAAATGCCTTATGCAAGGAGCTGATTGAAAGCCATCTGATGCAGAAATCTGACGCTAGAAGGAAAGGAAAGGACAAATCAAAGGACTCTCCCACAAATCCAAAAGACGATGACCATGACTCAGACGACGACGACGATGCTTTTCAAGCTGGTCTGAGGATGAGTCGTGAAGAGGATGAAGCTAGAGACGCCTCTCCACCCAAATGCAACGAAGGGCCATCAACCCAGAACAATACCCCTTCGCCACAGCACGAGAACATTCCCGACGAAGAGGAATCAGTCCATCCAATCAAGGAAGTTGAAGCAATTTTGGAACTGGCACCTGAGCCTGCTGCCACCGAAGAAGTTGTACCTGAAAGACAACAGGAGGATTCAGTCCCTCCTGTATCCATGTCTACTGAAGAAAATTCGCAACAGGAAGCCACTCAACCCCCTGTCGCCGAACCAGAACCAGCTGCTCCCGCCCCTTCAACCGTGGAATCCGAGGACGGTATCGAACCTGAGGATGTCCAACTTACTTCACGCCCAACCGTGAACGTAAGGAGGTTGAACAGCTCTGAAGACTTTGCTCAACCAGATTCTCCAATTTCTGCCGCTAGGAAAGAGCGCCTGCGCGCACTTGGTCTTCAAACTGTATTCATCCAGGATGCAGTGAATGCTCTGTCTTCCGTTGAGAAAGCATTAAATTGGATGCATACTTCTGCTGTGGAGGAAATGACCACTCTACAACATGAAGTATCTCGTGTTGTCGAGGCATTCATTCTTCTGCCAGAAGTTTTCAAGCAAGCTTTGAAAATCATGGAAGACAAGCAGGAGCAACTCCTGAAGGAAGAAGCAACAAAAACACGAATAGCTGAAGCCAAGACCGCATGTGCCATGATTGAAAACAGCTCTCAATTGCGCGCCCACGACAAATGCATTAAGGATATGTCGCAAACACTTTCCTCCCTTGTGGAAAGAATGTCTAACATCGAGACGAAACAGGATGCTGCACTAGAAATCCTAGAACGTCTTGATGAAGCCAAAAAGGGGGAAGAGGCAAGAGAAGCTGCTAGGAGAATCAGGATACAGCAAGAAAGGGAATTCGAGGCCGCTCAAGACAGCATCACTGCTGAGTTAAACAGGCTAGCCCCTTCATCCCAAAGTTTTAGGATTTCAGGCTCCCGACCTGAATTTCATGATCCAAATGTCCCTTGGCAAACTCTTATCCAGAGACCTTCTGAAATTCGTCTGCCGACCAACCGCAACCCTACTGCCGATGAAGTGAAGCAATGGAGGAAAAACGAACTGATGAGATACTTCGCAAAACTCGTCAGGGAATCCGCCATCTTCAAGAGCTATAAAACTTTAGCGGAGGCCGCAGAGAAATTCACGAAGATGCTAAAAGATGGAAAACTCCCTCTCCAGCTTGACATGAAGAGCAAACACAAAAGAGGAGACCGGATCACCCATCCAGAAGACTGGATTCTTGCCTTTGATCGATCCTATGAAGGAAGAGCTATATACCAGGATCGAGGCAACGATTCCCTACAGAACTGGTGGCGTGGTACCGAGAATGATCCAGGGAGAAATCCGTGGAGACATGCAGATCACTATAGGAGCTGAAATCCTTGTATATTATTTTTATCTTTGTAATTTTTCCTTCGAAACAGCAAACCATGTACTCAATTTATTTTGAATATCAATAAAAGTGTTTGTTTGTCTTGAAAGATTACAACTCGTAATCTACTGTGTTGATGTATGATTACTTAAATTGTTTGATAAACAAACTCAAGTTAGGTAACTTGATTGAAAACAAAGCTGTACGAACTAGTCTACGAACAGTTCACGATTTCAGTTGTAAACTTAGAATACTTTGTAAGATTGTGCCTACGCGCCAATCATAAGCTTAAGTTGTAGTAATCCTAAACTGTATCGAACTTGCGTGCGAGCAGTTCATCATTTAGACTAAGACAGACCTTTTGACGAAAGACCAAGAAATCTTCCAGAAGACATCAAAAGAAGATCGCTTCATGAAGAAGGTTTTGGCATCATCAAGAAGACTTGAAAAGTTAAGAAAGTAAGTCTTGGCAAATTGTCAAAAAGGGGGAAATTGTTGGGAAAACAAGAACCCTGTATCGAAACAGCCAGAATATCCAATCCCTGTATCGAATGGTATTTGATAAAAAGGTTTTGACATATATGCCAATCCGCATACAGTAAAGGAAACTGTATCGAAGCATTGAGGCATTATCCTGTATCGAAGACCTGCCTCAAATCAGCATATTATGAAGCCCTTCAGTACAGCAAGAAGTCTTATAAAAGACCAAGTATGGAAACTGTCTCGAAACTCAAATACAGTTATCTTCCATACAGCTCACAACAGGACAAAGAAGGAATCTCCAGAAGTCAAGTCCCGTTGAATAAAGAAGTATTTAAATACTCAAGGATAAAGTATTTAAATACTAGTCAACAGATCTTCAAATCCCGCTAAATCCGGATCGTGTCATAATCCCATTGGAACGGAATCTCACTCAAACGGATACATCTCAACGGATATATATTTCAGAGACTATATATACCTCATCTTGACATTGAAGATTAGTGACCAAAAACCCAAGCTATCGAAATCATTATCAGAGCAAAACATATCTCCAAAGCTTACTGCAACTCAGATCAAAAGAGATATACAGTGCTCATCATTCCGAACAACACTTCATCAGCTGAAAGCTCTTAAAGTCAAAGTTGTTGTTCACCATCTGTTCTATACTTTGAACAAACAGCCCTGTGTGGACTGAACAATTTGTGCTTCTCCGGAACTGTGTGTGAAGGATTTGCATTGAAGAAGACGAAGGTTCAGAACTGTGTGTGAAGAAGCAAGTCAAAGCATTAGCTCAAAACCAATCTGTGTGAACGGTTGAAGCTAAGATCTTTATATCAATCTGTGTGAACGATATATTGATTGTGTGTGTTGTTATAATTATGTAGTTGTGTACGTAGTAATTATAATAAACTTTTTACTCCTGTGTGGAGGACCAGTTGACGTAGAGGGGTTTACCTCGAACCACTTTAATTACTGTGTTATTTACATTCAGCTTTTACTGTTTTAATTACTGTGATTAATTAAGTATACTCTATACATTTAGTTGCTGTATCCACAGCAACCTACTGTATCCAAGACTTCCGCTACGCACTCAGATTTAAAATCCATACAGTTTGTTGTTTAAACTATTTCCCAAACTGTATCCAGTATACTTAGTGGCCAACACATACGTTAAGATGCTAAGTGTTACGTACGCTATGTAGAAGGCATTACGTACATAACGAGGGGAATCAGATAGGACCGAGTTGTGGTCGGCAGGTGCGGCCCTGTGTCGGTAACTTTCGGCGGAGAATGTGCATGGGCAAGTCAACTACGTATTACGTACGCTATGCACGGTGTATTACGTACGTAATGTGAGCTTTTATTATAGTAAGTCAACGTACGTATTACGTACGCTATGAAGAAAGGGTTACCTACGTAAGACTTGGAACGAAATGAATCAGTGACCTCTGGACAGTCATTACGTACGCTACCAAAGTCAGATAGCATACGTAAGAGGGTGTTACGTACGTTAACTGTGGAATGTTATGTACGTAATGTGTTGAAAGTTTATAAAAGTGAATGCTCGTCATTTCATTTTGTTCATAACTCCACTTCATTTTTTTCGCCTTCAACACTGAGAGAGGGAGTTCAGCTCTTCTAAGTCGATTATGAGCTTGGAAACATGGGATTGGAGCTTGAGATATGGAGCTATTGTTGATTCTTGAAGTGTTTGCTTGTGTATTTCATCTTCTAAGAGGTATGTTGGATAATCCTCTCCTTGAATTCGGATTTTGATGTTATTGTTAATGAATGATTCGTATGAAGATGATTATGATCTTGTTGTTACGATTCTTGAGGCTATATGAACTATATGTTGAAGGATACGATGGTTTATGTCTTGACTATGATGGTTATGGTATTATTGTTGTACTTCTTGATGATATATGAGGTGTATATTGAAGAAGATGATGATTATGATGAGTATATATTTCAAGTGTTTATGTTTTAGATATGAACATGGAATGTTGATATTTAGAACAAGTGATGGTGATTATGGATGTTAAGTGGCAAGTTATGTGAATGGTGATTTGACCTTTCGTATGGTCTTGATGATATACGAATCGTGATTATGAATTTGACAAGAATATTATCTTTCTTTGAGGATATGTGTTCATATGAGTCGAAAGATCCTAAGTGTAGTTTGGCATGAGATTGATATATATGAACAATGGATAATCATATCATGTTGAATTTAAGTTTGAATTCGGAATTGAATATGTTGATTAAACTTGCTTCATGCTCGAATCAACTGTTATTGAGATCACCGGATTATGAGATTGAATTGAAGGTATGAATTCAAATTTGCTTAATAATATTTGATCCGTACATATTTAGAATACTATCGAGTTGTATGAGGTGGACGGGTAATTATAAAGGTTACGGTTAATGTTGGAATATGATTATTCATGATAATAACCGGTATTTGTTTCTATGAATTTACGAGTATGAACAAAAAGGAATCTTGTTGATTCGTGTTTAAAGTTGAAGTTGGAATCGGATATGTTATGAAATCCTTAATATCGATATGAATTGATCATTGATATGATGAATGTGTTTAGGAGGTGTTGGTGTTTTGGATATGAATATGGAATATTCATATCTCGAACTAAGTTCTGTGTTTTGGTACAATATTCGTATAGGAATACGAATATGATTTCGAGTTGATGAGATTATTATGGATCTTTTAGTTGGGAAATTCATACGTATTGAACAAGTGTTCAAATCGAATGATTGAGTTATTTGAAACCCTTGGAATATGATTATCTATAATGTTGAATTAATCGGATTGTCCGGATTGATGATGATAATCGGTAATTGGTTTTATTATGAATTTACAAGGAGGAAACTTGTATTCGTATCTAAGATTGAATTTGGAATTGGTAACGTTCAAACCCTTGTTATTGGTTTAATTTGATTATTGATATGACTATCGGATTATAAATCGTGTTGTGGTTTTGAATTCGTGATTGATTGGTTTGGGTTGTTTGGATTTGTATTTAATCGAGACATTGTGGAACCATTGGCTTTTTGATCAGTTATATTGATTGTTAATTATGATTGTCGAGTTGCGATTGGTATTGTGGACATGAGTTCATAATTATTTGAGTTGTATTGTTCGGTTTTGTATATGATCGAGGTATTGTTGAGCCGTTGAGTTTGATAGGTTGGTTATGCCGGTTATTGATTATTATCGGATGTGTTGTCATTTGATTATTGCATTAGGTCGTGATAATTGATCGTTGATTACGACTGTTGTGTTGCGGTTGAGACTGAAGAGTTCGTAGATTGCTTTTGGTTGGGGCTGAGGAGCTCGTAGACAAAGGCAACGGATTTTGGTAACGGCTTCGTGGTATCGGTATCGAGGTAAGTTTATGTAATATCCTGAATTTTAGGAATACATACCGACTAAATACGGGACTTCTAAATTTATTTGAATGTATTGGAGATACATTTCTGGTCTTGGAACATTTAAAATAAGAAAGGGATACCAGAAATGTTAGTAGAGACAAGATTGGACATTTTCTCGGAGGTGTCGTGGACAAGTATCAATTTTGAAAAATCACCACGAATTTTTGGGACGTTCAAAAATTCTGAAAATTTACAGTATTATGTATATTTGAGTTAGCTTTCCAACGGTTCAAACGACGAGCCAATCGGAGTTCCGACGAAGAAGTTATGATCGAATTAGTGGAAGACTGTCAGCTGCCGGGCACCGTGCGTCACTGCGTGCGTCAGCGCCCGACAGGCGTCCGAGAATCCCGCGCGACCGAGGCACGGGTCGTCACTCATAATGCCTAGTCATGATGCTGTCTTGACCAACTAGGTGACTTTGAACCCGGAAAGAGTGGTTTTACCTTTAAGACTGTCCCATAACACTTATCCATACCGGTAGAAAATTTACATGACTTACAGGACCTACTTTTTTATCCTATATTGGAGATGTTTATGTCCTCCAAAATGCTCAAAAACTCAGCGAATCAGAGCAGCCTTCTCCAGGAGACGCCAGGTAGATGTTTGATGAAATTCCCCAGAGAATCTGTGAATTCCAGTCTGGGTTGCCTTCTTTGAACTCGATTACCTCTCAATCCGTAAGTTATTTTGCGAATACATCTCGAGAAGATTATAAAGAAAATTCATATAAGTAAAAATCTTATTTTGACCTTATGTATTGAGTCAGAATACCTGCTTAATATGAACTGCATTATAGTGAGTCAGCCCTGATATTTTCAGTCACTTCCAGCAACGTTTTTTTTGAAGTTGATCGAGTTGTCTAGTTTGAACACGTATATCTTTGAACCTGAAAGTCTATTTTTGATAAAGTTTCATGAAATTTATACCAAAGATACATGTTATCACAAATCAGTTTTTATTTTGATTTTTATGAAATGTTTAGATTTCTGTATTTATCAATACATTACCGAGTCACTCTATATTTTTCGTTTGTATCGACGGGTTGAATACCTTATATTTGTGTTTAAGGATGGAAAATTTAATACTATGATTATTAATATTTTTCTATATGAAAATCATGAGTTTTCAAAATTGATGACTTTGGAATATTTTTCGTAGTTAGATAGTACGAAGTTTTTATTCGATCAATTAATGGTTATATCATAAATACAACTGAAAATATTGAATATTATTTTTATATTTAAAATAATATTCGGAGTTTTAGTAATGAACTTGTTAAAGTTCGGATCGTCACTTTTGAGAAAGAGGAAAACAAAATTATAAAATTGGGATAGCCGTTGATCGTGGAAATCGAATGTCGTAGTATCTTATTGATATCGGGATATAAATATTTTGTCAAGGTGTGGGAATCGAACCTCGGGATCGATTTGCTTTACCGACCCGGCTATTTGAGGCAAGTGTTTACTTGTTCGGTTGTAATGTTTTGATGAGTAATTCCATTTACATTTCATAAGTATTTTATGTTGTATTGCATATTGACGAATGTTCAGTGATGTTCTAAAAGGATTAGAATGCACAGTTGATGACTGTTGAGATACTTGGACAATCTTGGGAAGATTGTAGTATTCGTATATTGTTGATGCCATTTTTGATATTCTTGGTCTATGGTATGCATTTCGGAAGGACGTCCGGATAGAGGTATATTTTATGGTAATCGTACATAGAGGATTATGTACGAGAAAGTATTCGGTATTGAGGTATTATATGGTATTGTTGTGATACTGGGATTTTTATGGTATTATCGTGATTTTGGGTTTTTGACGAGAATCGTTGGATTACCGGAGGTGGTAAGGTCATCGTTGAGGTTATTATTCTCATGATGCATGGCATGTGAATATTTATGTTTATGTACTTGTGGTTATTTGTCGGGCATTATTGCTGACCCCGTTGTGGGACTTGTTTTTCAGGTATTGAGGACTTTGATGGTTGCGGTCGTGAGGCGAGGATTCCGGACGATACTGGCTATGGCATATTGTTGGGGAATCGTGTATTTTGTTTGTGTATATCATTATTGATGTATGTGTATCTTGGACTGTACTTTTATCCGCTGCGTGAGTTCTTTCAAATGGCTTTCGGCTTTTTGCCAACTGAGTTTGATTTCGAAAACCGATTCCCTTAACCGAGTTTTTTGGCCTTGTTTGTCTTGACGGTAGTTTGTGTTTTCAAATGATTTTGTGAGTTTTGGAAAATACTACCGTCATCGGCCTTTTTGGCATTTTTGTAAATGGTTTTTAGCCTGGTGGGTTCCGGCGCGTGGCCCACGGCGTGTAATATTCCCGGATGGATCTGGGGGTGTTACAAATATGGTATCGGAGCCCAAGGTTTTGCGGAACCGGGCATGTGTGTTATGTGGCTCTACCGATGTGGTAGTGGTTTTGTGTAATTGGATTTCTGGCTATTTTGAACTGTATTGTTTTGGAACTGTATGATTTTTGAGTACTGTCGTGGTGATGTGTGGGTTTGGGGATTGTTGGTGTTCCCGAGACCGACGAGGCAGGGAGTGAACGCCGGTGCCGTGGTCATGTGCAATGTGCGGCTCCAATCGGGAAGTGAACGCCGGTGCGAGGCACGTGCAATGTGCGGCTTTCGATGTGGAGTGGAACGCCGGTGATACGTGCATGTCACAAGGAGCGGCTCATGCGCTTTAGGTGAGGATACACAGCATCACGGATCCCAAAAAACTCGACAGTGCTCTAAACTTATTGTGGTCTTGGCGGAGACCAATTGTTTTCAAATTGTGATTGATTCTGTTTTGCACTCTTTTTGTGTCGAGATTTTTGAAATGGTGTCATATGCTAGTATCACGGAAGATCATCGACTTCACAGACCTGTAAGTATATTGTTCCAATTGTTCGATAATGATTGTTTACTTTTGCTTATATTGGATTTTCTGATTAAACGGTTGTTTGTAAGAGGATTGCAAGTTTCGAGGACGAAACTTATTTTTAAGGGGGGTAGTATGTAATATCCTGAATTTTAGGAATACATACCAACTAAATACGGGACTTCTAAATTTATTTGAATGTATTGGAGATACATTTCTGGTCTTGGAACATTTAAAATAAGAAAGGGATACCAGAAATGTTAGTAGAGACAAGATTGGACATTTTCTCGGAGGTGTCGTGGACAAGTATCAATTTTGAAAAATCACCACGAATTTTTGGGACGTTCAAAAATTCTGAAAATTTAAAGTATTATGTATATTTGAGTTAGCTTTCCAATGGTTCAAACGACGAGCCAATCGGAGTTCCGACGAAGAAGTTATGATCGAATTAGTGGAAGACTGTCAGCTGCCGGGCACCGTGCGTCACTGCGTGCGTCAGCGCCCGACAGGCGTCCGAGAATCCCGCGCGACCGAGGCACGGGTCGTCACTCATAATGCCTAGTCATGATGCTGTCTTGACCAACTAGGTGACTTTGAACCCAGAAAGAGTGGTTTTACCTTTAAGACTGTCCCATAACACTTATCCATACCGGTAGAAAATTTACATGACTTACAGGACCTACTTTTTTATCCTATATTGGAGATGTTTATGTCCTCCAAAATGCTCAAAAACTCAGCGAATCAGAGCAGCCTTGTCCAGGAGACGCTGAGTAGATGTTTGATGAAATTCCCAGAGAATCATGAATTCCGATGCAGGTTGCCTTCTTTGAACTCGATTACCTCTCAATCCGTAAGTTATTTTGCGAATACATCTCGAGAAGATTATAAAGAAAATTCATATAAGTAAAAATCTTATTTTGACCTTATGTATTGAGTCGAATACACCTTAATATGAACGCATTATAGTGAGTCACCGATATTTTCAATCACTTCCAAGAACGTTTTTTTGAAGTTGATCGAGTTGTCTAGTTTGAACACGTATATCTTTGAACACGAAAGTCTATTTTTGATAAAGTTTCATGAAATTTATACCAAAGATACATGTTATCACAAATCAGTTTTATTTTGATTTTTATGAAATGTTTAGATTTCGTATTTATCAATACATTACCGAGTCACTCTATATTTTTCGTTTGTATCGAACGGGTTGAATACCTTATATTTGTGTTTAAGGATGGAAAATTTAATACTATGATTATTAATATTTTTCTATATGAAAATCATGAGTTTTCAAAATTGATGACTTTGGAATATTTTTCGTATTTAGATAGTACGAAGTTTTTATTCGATCAAATAATGGTTATATCATAAATACAACCGAAAAATATTGAATATTATTTTTTATATTTAAAATAATATTCTGGAGTTTTAGTAATGAACTTGTTAAAGTTCGGATCGTCACTTTTGAGAAAGAGGAAAACAAAATTATAAAATTGGGATAGCCGTTGATCGTGGAAATCGAATGTCGTAGTATACTGTTATTGATATCGGGATATAAATATTTTGTCAAGGTGTGGGAATCGAACCTCGGGACTGATTTGCTTTACCGACCCGGCTATTTGAGGCAAGTGTTTACTTGTTCGGTTGTAATGTTTTGATGAGTAATTCCATTTACATTTCATAAGTATTTTATGTTGTATTGCATATTGACGAATGTTCAGTGATGTTCTAAAAGAATTAGAATGCACAGTTGATGACTGTTGATATACTTGGAAAATCTTGGGAAGATTGTAGTATTCGGATATTGTTGATGCCATTTTTGATATTCTTGGTCTATGGTATGCATTTCGGAAGGACGTCCGGATAGAGGTATATTTTATGGTAATCGTACATAGAGGATTATGTACGAGAAAGTATTCGGTATTGAGGTATTATATGGTATTGTTGTGATACTGGGATTTTTATGGTATTATCGTGATTTTGGGTTTTTGACGAGAATCGTTGGATTACCGGAGGTGGTAAGGTCATCGTTGAGGTTATTATTCTCATGATGCATGGCATGTGAATATTTATGTTTATGTACTTGTGGTTATTTGTCGGGCATTATTGCTGACCCCGTTGTGGGACTTGTTTTTCAGGTATTGAGGACTTTGATGGTTGCGGTCGTGAGGCGAGGATTCCGGACGATACTGGCTATGGCATATTGTTGGGGAATCGTGTATTTTGTTTGTGTATATCATTATTGATGTATGTGTATCTTGGACTGTGCTTTTATCCGCTGCGTGAGTTCTTTCAAATGGCTTTCAGCTTTTTGCCAACTGAGTTTGATTTCGAAAACCGATTCCCTTAACCGAGTTTTTTGGCCTTGTTTGTCTTGAAGGTAGTTTGTGTTTTCAAATGATTTTGTGAGTTTTGGAAAATACTACCGTCATCGGCCTTTTTGGCATTTTTGTAAATGGTTTTTAGCCTGGTGGGTTCCGGCGCGTGGCCCACGGCGTGTAATATTCCCGGATGGATCTGGGGGTGTTACAGTTTATACTTACTCAGTTATAATATTTAATGAATGATTTTGATTTCATTTCATTTATAATTCATATAGCAATGATATTATAAGTGTAAATTGTCGGGATGACGATTTGTTCGTGGAAAAGATATTGTCTTCGGCTTTGAGGTAATTTAAGCATTGTTCAGTTATGAGGATAATTAGTATGTTGAGTTGTTGTATATGTTAAGGTTTCATATAATGAGATTCGTATTGGTTGTTCGATGAGGGATGTTGATCCAAGGATGATAGTATTGAGATTGATGATCGCATTGATCGTTCTTTGGGAATTGTGATCCCAAGATATTTGTTATAGATATTGTCGGTCGTGTCGATCTTTCATTATCCGTGTGTCATTGTTCACTTCGGTGAGTCTTTTTTATCCTTATTGGATATGTGATTCTTTGAGTTTTGTTGTCATGTTGCATCGTGACATATCTGGAATCATATCTGCGTTACGATTGGTCATTGTGTAGGATTTTTAGATGGGAACACTATGGTTATGTGTTGATATTTCCACATTGAACCGTGCACACGAGACGTAGTTCGTGAGGCTAATTAGGTACATTGTCCCATGTATATTCTGGATTCCGTATACAGGGTGGACATGTGCACTGACACATTTCTGGATCGGGCGTACTGTGATGTCCATCTTTGAGGCATATTGTTTGGTCATTCATAGTCCATGTATGATTGAATATGTTCGACAGTTTGCGACTGGTTGTTCATATGCCTGAGGGGTATGTTCGATAGTCGGGGTTATTTCTTTGAGATCCATTATTGTTGATCGTTTGGAGTTTACCTTGTTTATGGTATTCTCGGTTGTGGTTGATCCTTTGTTGATCGTTTGGAGTTTACCTTGTTGATGGTATTCTCGGTCGTTGTTGATCCTATGTTGATCGTGTTTGGAGTTTACCATGTTAAGGGTATTCTCGGTTACCGTTAAACCTCTGTTGATCGTGTCAGAGTTTATCATGTTGATGGTATTCTCGGTTATTGTTGATCCTTTGTTGGTCATGTCGGAGTTTATCATGTTGATGGTATTCTCGGTTATCGTTGATCCTTTGTTGGTCGTATTGGAGTTCATCATGTCGATGATATTCTCGGTCAATGTTTTGGTTGATCATGGTTTTGATCGTATGAGCGTTCGGACTATACGTTGATGTTTCGGGACTTGTATTCATTGTTTTTTGGTAGTTGATCTACAGATATATTGTGTATTATTGGTTTATCCATGTTGAGACTTGATTGTGTAATCAGGCAGACAGGGTTTGACACGGATAGATTATTTCATCCGAAGATGATATATTTTGTGAGACTCATGGAATGTGATTGTAAGCGTATTGAGGCTTTAGAGTGAAGTCACTTGCTAGTATCTCAGGAGATCGTCGACTTTGCGCATTTGTAAGTGTACTGTTTTGGTTATTCGTTAACGATGATGATTGATCATTGTCGTAATGGTTTCGGAATATTTTGGTTGAACGGTTTGTTTGTTTTCTATGACGGATTGCAAGTTTCGAGGACGAAACTTACTTTAAGTGGTGTAGTATGTAATACCCGGAATTTCTACTATTGTGGTTTAATATTATTTTATCCGAGTTATGTTCTACAGCGTGCATTCTGTACAGTATGGACAAAATAAATGAAGGACTAAGACATCTGTATTGGTATTATTACCGCACTTGATTGACAGTTGTATTGGAAGACATTGTGTGTCGGACTTATCGTATGAGAATATTGTTGGAAGATGTATATGTATTCAGTATGCTGTATGTTCGTATTCTGCATGTAGAGACATTGGACAAGAATAGCTGAAAATGGCTAAGTACAGCCACATTAGCGCATGCTATGATGTATACTTAGCGTACTCTAAGGCACAAGGATTACGTACATTAATGAGTACAGTTAACATATGTTAAGATGCTAAGTGTTACGTACGCTATGTATAAGGCATTACGTACGTAACGAGAGGAATCGGACAGCTCAGGCTTTGGCCTATAGGTGGGACCCATGGTCGACAGCTTTCGGCGAAGAACGTGCTTGGTCGAGTCAACCCTTGGTTAACGTATGGGTAGTGCATTGCGTACGTTAAATGAGGATTTACTGTAGCAAGTCAACGTACGTATTACGTACGCTATGAAGGAAATAATACGTACATAAGCGAGTGAACGAAATAAGTCAGTGAGCTTGATAAGTGGTAATTTTACCACATTTTTCTAGGATTTTATACTAGGTTTTTATCTCGTTTCGTGATTAATGTGCTCGTATTTGGCTTATTTATGATTAGTCGAGCCGTATTACGCGTTTGGGTTGGTTCAAAGGACCGAGAGTCGAGTCACGGACGGAAAAAACGGATTTTTTGCAAGAGACAAACCACCCTATCGGCCCAGCCTATCGGCCGATAGGTGCGTCCGAAAGGTGTTCCTCCCCTACCAAGTGAAGTCGATCGACGAACCAACTATCGGCCAAGCTATCGACCGATAGGCTGTTACGCGGGCTCTCGTATTTTGACGGATTATGACTCTTTTGGATAGATTTTATTTCCTAGATTAGGTCTAATCGGGATTTTAACTCCCATAGGCTATATACACCCCTCCTAGACCTAGTTTTACTATCTTTCATCATTCTTTTTCATCTTTTATCATCTTTTGCAATCTTTTACATATTTTGGCAAGATTAATTCTTGGGGACTAGAACTTTTTGGAGCAGCAATTATTATTGTTTTTCGGAGATTGAAGACTCGGAGTTCATCCGTAAGGGTTGTAATCTCTCTTTTCATATTAATAATATGCATTCTCCATCTATTTCTTGTTTAATTTCAATTATGTCTGGCTAAATACATTGATTGATTCTAGGGTTAGTGATTTTAATTGATGTTCACATGATGTTCCTTTGATTACCTTTTTACCTTTCATCCTAGGCTTGTGATCAAGATGTGTTAAATCTCATGCTAGATTAAAGGGCCCTTAATCGATGCATGTTAGCTAATTGATTTTGCCGGAAGGATTAATTAATTAGTGGAAATACTTGATGCACAATATGATTTAATCTTAAGACCTAAGTGGAGTAAGATAAATCATAGATAAATAAGTTGGCGCTTTTTAAGTGATTTAAATTCTTTGAGCCTTAGCGGGAAAAAGGGTTTAAAATTAACTATCTTTCTAGGTTGCCTTGATCGGAATTCTAGATCGGGTGAGTGATTATTTCTAGGATTGAATTAAAATTTGGGGAAAAGGAATCAAGTGAATGAATTGTGTGAACTCAATTAGATGATACTACCCTAGGATCAATTAACTTTCATCTTGTGATTTTATCTTGCTAATTTGCTTCATTTGCTTGATTTAGATAATTCATCTTTTATTTAATTTTTATATTTCGATTTTTGAAGTTAGATAATTAGAAACAAACCAAATTTTCGGATTCCTATATAGCAGTCAAATTTTGAGTAGAGTTATTTCCTTTATTTTCGACACATCAATTCCCTTGGGTTCGACACCTTGGAAATACTCCGAGGTTTTACAAATTTTAAAATTGATCGGATTTGAAAACCATACTACGCGAATTCAAGTGATCAATTTTTGGCGCCGTTGCCGGGGAATTGATAGAAAACTTAAGGGGATAATTCGAAAAAGAAGAGATTGTTACTTTAGGTTGTTTACTATTATTATTAATTTTCGATCTCGTTTCCTCACATCTTCTTTTCTCTTCCTTGTAGGCGGTGCATGATCACAAGATCCCAAGGAAAGGACTTATTTCCTTTGGATCCGGAAATCGAGAAGTCTTTGAGGAGGAAGAAGCAAGAAGTGAGAACCGAGACTATTTCTATACCTTTCGTTGATACCATGACCGGCATTGGTGACCCACCACGAGAACTCGCTCGTCCCGAGAAGATCCCTTTGAATGCCCGCTTTCGACCTAAGCTGGACGATTATCAAGAAGGAGGTTGGGGAAAGATTGATGCCAACAACTTCGAGCTTAAACCGTCCCTCATCGCTACGGTGAAATCTAAAACATACGGAGGAGGAGTTAATGAAGATCCAAACGCTCATCTTGAGTCGTTTTTGGACATATGTGCCACCATCAAGCAAAACGGAGTGCCTCCGGATGTCATTAAGCTCCGCCTATTCTGGTTCTCCTTAGAAGACGATGCGCTAGATTGGTACAAGAGCCTAGATCGGAAGGAAATTGGTACTTGGAGAGAGATGACCCGGTTGTTCTTAGCACAGTTCTATCCTCCCTCGAAGGTGCAAAAACAAATCAACGATATCTTGCAATTCGAGCAATATGAGGATGAATACTTATACGAGGCATGGATCCGATTTAAGAAGCTACTTCGCAAATGCCCACAGCATGGAATTGACAAGGAGGAAATCTATATTCGGTTTTATCGGGGTTTGACGAGGAAGGCTAGAAGAGAGTTGGACTATTCATCGAAAGGGGGATTTCTTGCTAACGATTATGAAGAGGCCAAGAATCTTATCGAGCTAGCGGTCAACAATGATTATGAGGAGGTGACCGATAGGAAGATGACGAGAAGAAAGGTCCCATCCGGTGACGAGGACGCCTACGGTGATTTAAAGGCGAAATTTGAAAAACAACAAAAAGAGCTTGAGATACTAAGAAAGAAGACTTTAGGAGTCAATGCAGTTTTTGAAGAGCTAAACGAGCCTATTGCAATTGAGGAGGATGTGAATTACGTGCAAGGAGGAAACTTCCGGCAAGGGGGAAATAGGGGAAACTATTATCCGAACAATCGAAACCACCCTAATTTCTCCTATGCCAACCCGAACAATGCTCTCCAGCCACCACCGGGATTTAACGTGAAAAACGGGGTTATTCAAGAGCCGATTGCTAAGACACCGATGGAAGAGATGTTGGAACGGTTGGAGGCGAGTCAAAAAGATTTTATTTATAAAGCAGACAAGAGGTTCGGGGCTCTCGAGCATAGTGTGACATCTATTGGAAACTCAGTGATAGCCTTGACAAAGCAGATGTCGATGGTGGAGACCCAAATGAGTCAAATGGCGAACGCCCAAGCCGGATTTCATAAGCCGGGCCATTTTCCGAGCAGTACCGAGACCAACCCGAAGACGCAACAATGCAACGCAATCGAGCTTCGGAGTGGGACAAGGTACAGTAATCATGGGGCTGGAGTTAAGGAATGCGGAAACGAGGATGTATTAGAAACGGAGCCGAGAACGAAAGAAGATGAAATGCAAGAGCCCATCGCCAAGCCTATCGGCCGATAGCCCACCCGATACCCGCATTGCACGGCGGTTGATCCTATCGACCCCCTATCGGTCGAAAGGCTCCCGGAAGTTCGAATGTGAAGGATTTTGAGGTAAAAGCTCCATTTCCACAATGATTGGCCAAGTCGAGACATGATGAAAAGCTTCAACGATTTATCGACATGTTTCAAAAGGTGAATATCAACATTCCACTTCTAGACGCTTTGAGAGACATGCCGGGGTACGTTAAATTCTTGAAAGACGCTGTGGCAAGTAAGAGGAAGTTGGCGAAGTTTGAAACAATAAATTTGACAGAGGAGTGTAGCGCTATCATTCAAAACAAGCTTCCGCTCAAGCAGAAGGATCCGGGACGTTTTACTTTTACATGCATGATTGGCGACCAAACGTTCCGTAATGTGTTGTGTGATCTCGGGGCAAGCATCAATCTTATGCCTCTATCCATCTTTAAGAGGTTGAAGATTGGGGAGATGAAGCCGACTACCATTTCTCT
This sequence comes from Orobanche coerulescens, assembly GCA_033398695.1. Taxonomy (NCBI): domain Eukaryota; kingdom Viridiplantae; phylum Streptophyta; class Magnoliopsida; order Lamiales; family Orobanchaceae; genus Orobanche; species Orobanche coerulescens. Next base: position 114,102,163 of record CM065807.1, on the reverse strand, counting down.
ACTCATGGCGGACCGGTCGATCTCTTATCCGAGGGGAGTTGTGGAGGATGTGTTCGTTAGAGTCCAACACTTAGTCTTCCCGGCCGATTTCGTAGTTCTTGACATGCCCGAGGACGAGAATCAACCATTGATCTTTGGGAGACCATTTCTAGCGACAGGGAGAGCACTTATCGACGTCCAGGAGGGTGATCTTACCTTCCGGGTTAATGATCAAAATCTGAAAATTTCCATCTATGACGCGATGAAGAAGCCCGAGGATGCGCCCGAGGAATGTTATGCAATTGAATCTATTATGCCGCCCCCGAACGACTTGTTGGAGCATTGCATTTCACAATCCATTTACTCACATTCTGATGTTGAAGAAATTTACGAGGAATTACCAAAGTATGTTCGAATGTTGGAGGCGAACGAGTTTCGATCTAATGAGAGGGATGTATGCTATCTTGATGTCAACAAACCCGTTCAAGGGGGAGTTGTCGCTGAGGACCGATCAATCGAGGTGCCAAAGTTAGAACTTAAGCCTTTGCCGGATCACTTACAATATTGCTTCTTGGGCGAGAACGAGTCCTATCCCGTGATAGTTTCTTCTTCTCTCGGACCTACTAACTTGGAGAAGCTATTACGGGTGCTGCGAAAACACAAAGGGGCGATTGGATGGACGATTTCGGACATTAAGGGAATAAGCCCTTCTATTTGTATGCACCGGATTTTGCTAGAAGACGATCATAAGCCGAGGGTGCAACCGCAACGAAGATTAAATCCAGCAATGCAAGAGGTTGTGAGAAAAGAGGTGCTCAAATTATTAGATGCCGGGATGATATATGCGATTTCCGATAGTGAGTGGGTGAGTCCTACTCAATTCGTCTCTAAGAAAGGGGGTATGACCGTGATCAAGGACGAGAAAGATGAATTAATCGCGACAAGGCTAGTCACGGGATGTAGAGTTTGTATCGACTACCGGCTACTTAATGCGGCGACGAGGAAGGATCATTTTCCACTTCCATTTATTGATCAAATGCTGGATCGTTTGGCCGGATACGAGTATTATTGCTTTTTGGACGGGTATTCGGGGTACAATCAAATTGCTATCGCTCCGGAAGACCAACACAAGACCACTTTCACGTGCCCTTATGGGGTATTCGCTTACCGGAGGATGCCGTTTGGCTTGTGCAACGCACCCGCAACTTTTCAAAGGTGCATGATGGCCATCTTTCACGGATTAGTCGAGAACATAATGGAGGTCTTTATGGATGATTTTTTCAGTTTTTGGTTCATCTTTCGACCATTGCTTGAAAAATTTATCTTTGGTACTTGCCCGGTGTGAGGAGACGAACCTTGTTCTAAATTGGGAGAAAGGTCACTTCATGGTGCAAGAGGGAGTAGTGCTGGGGCATAAAGTATCTTCGGAAGGATTGGAGGTTGATCGAGCGAAGGTGGTTGCTATCGAGAAATTACCGCCTCCAACCAATGTTAAATCAGTACGAAGCTTCCTAGGCCATGCGGGGTTCTATAGACGGTTCATTAAGGATTTCTCAAAAATCACGAAGCCGTTATGTTCCTTGCTCGAGAAAGACGCAAAATTTCAGTTTGATGATGATTGCTTAAGGGCGTTTGAGACATTGAAACGAGCCTTAATTTCGACGCCGGTCTTGATCACTCCGGATTGGGGTGCACTATTCGAGTTGATGTGCGACGCGAGCGATTGGGCCGTTGGGTCCGTTTTGGGTCAAAAACGGGATAAGCTTTTCCGGGTAATTTATTATGCGAGTAAGACGATGGATTCGGCCCAAATGAACTACACCACGACGGAAAAAGAGTTGCTCGCTGTGGTCTATGCATTCGACAAATTCCGACCTTACCTAGTGGGCACTCACACTATTGTTCATACCGATCACGCAGCGATTCGCTATCTATTTGCCAAGAAGGATTCGAAGCCGAGATTAGTGAGATGGATACTCCTTCTACAAGAGTTCGACATGGAGATCTGGGATAGGAAGGGGTGCGAGAATGTTGTTGCCGATCACCTTTCCCGTCTCCAAAAGCCGGTTGAGGGAGAAGATTCGAGGGTCGAAATAAAGGAGAACTTTCCGGACGAGCATATCCTAGCCTTGGCCGACGATACACCATGGTACGCGGACTATGTTAATTTCCTTGCTATCAAGCATGTTCCAACGGGTCTTTCTTCTCATCAAAGAAAGAAATTCTTCCATGACGTTAAATTCTACTATTGGGAAGACCCTATTCTTTATCGGAGGTGCGCGGACGGGATTATTCGCATGTGTTTCGACAAAGCGAATGGCAAAGGATAATTGAAGAATGCCATAGTGCACCGAGTGGGGGTCATTTTGCAGCGAATCGAACGGCCATGAAGGTGTACCAATGTGGTTTCTATTGGCCTTCTATTCATAAAGATTGCCAAACTTTTGTGAAACATTGCGATAGATGCCAACGATTGGGGAACATAGCAAAAAGAGACGAGATGCCGCAGCACACTATTATGGAAGTAGAGTTGTTTGACGTATGGGGTATCGATTTTATGGGCCCGTTTGCAAAATCACGAGGCTATTCGTATATTCTACTTGCGGTCGACTACGTGTCGAGATGGGTTGAGGCGATGCCGACGATTACGAACGATTCGAAAGTGGTGATTAAATTTCTTAATAAGAACATTTTGACTCGTTTCGGGACTCCACGAGCTTTGTTGAGTGACGGGGGGAGCCACTTTAATAATAGGTGGTTAGGAACCCTTCTTGCAAAATATGGAGTTAAACATAAGATTACGTCCGCCTATCATCCAAAAGCTAATGGACAAGCCGAGCTCGCCAATCGGGAGATCAAACAAATTTTAGAGAAGACGGTCACGAACAAGAAGGATCAAGCTAAATATCTAGATGATGCACTTTGGGCTTATCGGACCGCGTATAAGACTCCAATTGGAATGTCTCCATACCACTGCCGTCTTTGGGAAATCTGTCATTTACCGGTGGAGCCGAAGTTAAAGCGTATTGGGCCACTAGACGGATTAATTTCGAATTTCTTGAAGCTAGTGGATCAAGAAGAGAGAAGTCACTGAAATCGACGAATGGAGAAACGAGGCTTTCGAAAATGCAAGGATTTACAAGGAAAGAGCGAAAAAGTTTCACGATGATCGCATTCGGAAGAAGGACTTCGTCCCGGGAGACGAAGTGCTCGTTTTCAATTCACGGCTTCGTCTATTTCCGGGGAAGCTGATGTCAAAGTGGACTGGTCCATACACCGTCTTTCAAGTAAATCAAAACGGATCATGTGTCGTGATGAAAGAAGATGGGAACAAGTTTATTGTGAACGGACATCGGATGAAGCACTATTTTAAGCCCTTGCACCACGAAGAGAAGTATGTTACTTACCTCGAAGACCCGGAATGAATGAGGTATCGTCTAGCTAAAGACGTTAAACGTAGCACTTGTTGGGAGGTAACCCAACGTATGTATATTACTTCATTTTATTCGGTTGTTTTCGATTTTTTGTTTGCATGATTTTTGTACTTTCTAGTTTCGTAGTAGCTTTGTTAGTTTTGTTAAGTTCTAATCCATGCACGCCGAGTTTTGAATACTTGCAGGTCTTTAATCGCCATATCCAAGCAAAAACGGGACCAAGTATGCGAAGTAGGAAAAGTTGAAAAAAAATTTTGAGACAGACAAACCTATCGGACGAGCCTATCGGCCGATAGGCCCGGCCGATAGGCTGAGGAAAATTAAAAGAATTTTTATGTTACAAGCAGTGGTCGATAGGCAGATCCTATCGACCGATATCCCACCCGATATGAGTTCTATACATGTTTTGAAGCACGCCGGATGTTTTCTGATTGAGCATATGGAGAAACTAGCCGAAGAGGACAGAGTGTGGCGACAAGAGGAGATTGCTTGGAGGGAGCAAGAAAGGAAGAGGCAGGAAGATAGGTGGGCCCAGGAGGACCACTACAACCGAATGCTACACGAGATGTACCACTTTGCTCCTTTCCCCGATTCACATGCCCGCTATGATCCGAGCTCGCCGACAAACCCGCCATTTCCGCCACAGTGATCAGGTACTCCGTTAACAAAGCCACTCCTTTCTCTTTTCAAATTTATTCCTCCTTTAGGATGCGAAATAAGTTTGGGGGGGGAGAAGTGCGGCTTTGTTAATTTCTTTACGTGTGAGTACCTTGTTTGCCTTGTATCTTTATTTGCTTGTGTTGGTGCCCGTTGTTTTTATTTGTGCTTATCATATTGGTGTTGCGTGGTTTTGGCTTTTGGTTGCTTAGTTTTTTAGATTTTTATGTTCATTTTCATTTGGTGTGTTTGCTAGTTTCTATTTTTTTTAGGTCGTAGTAGTTTTTTTTAGATTTCGTGTTTACTTTTATTTGCTTTTCGTTGTTTGTTTTAGATAGCCTTGCTTGTCTTAGTTTCTCTTTATTAGTGAATTGTTCGTGCTTCTATTTGTGTGATACCGATGTTACGACACTGTTTTTCTCTCTGAAGAAACGGTCGAGTTTTAGTCGAGTTGTAGTCAGTTATTTCTGTTTTGCATAGTATTCATTTAGGTCCAAAATTTTTCGTGATTGTAGAGGTCTTGGCAGATAAGAGACGATACATACTTGTTTTAAAATCACCGTCAATACGTTTGGTTACATCTTCCTGATAGTGAGTCGTACTGTTTCTTTAGTCGTGTTGGCACTTAGATTGAGTTTAGAGTCGGTCAGTTTTTCCCAAAAGTCGAGATAATGTTGTTCTATGAAAGGAAGTCTAGTAACCGGGGGCATTCGCGTGACCCGTTGTTTACCCTCGCGTAAAACGACGACTCTGATTAGACTAGTGATTTAGATATTTCACATGTGCCAATGATAGGGAACCTAGTAACCGGGGGTATTCGCGTGACCATTGCTTACTCGCGCAAAACGGCGACCTTGATTCGGACATGCGGAAATTATATATTCGAGTTGTTTCTCCGCTGTAGACGGGAACTTAGTAACTAGAAGCATCCATGTGCCCCATGAGTGTCTTTTACGTCAAACGGTTTCCTAATACATGAGAATGGAAGTTCCACCCTAGGATTACCCCGATGAAACATCTCGAGATCCTAACCTAGTGGTCAACTCGAATCAAATTCTCGCACCACTATATATAAGGGAATACTGTCCGAGGTTTATTTGTTATGAAACTCGTGAAAATTGTGCAACTAGACTGTGTAACGGGACGAACTAGCTTGTTTATTTTAGCCTTTCATATTGACGGTCGATTTGACTCACGTTTTGTTAATCTTTGAGCTGGATTTTCTTCATGAACGAATGATTAGGACTGAACTTGACTCCTTTGCGGAATCATTATTCTGAGTGCAGCTCGCTTTTACGACACTCGGATTATTTAGAGAGAATTATAGGATAGTATTGATTAGGTTGAACACTATGAGTTGCACGATGATTCACGACATTCTTTTTCTTTTCTTTTTGTTGTTCGGGACGAACAAGGCTTAAGTTTGGGGGGGTTTGATAAGTGGTAATTTTACCACATTTTTCTAGGATTTTATACTAGGTTTTTATCTCGTTTCATGATTAATGTGCTCGTATTTGGCTTATTTATGATTAGTCGAGCCGTATTACACGTTTGGGTTGGTTTTAGTGTGTTTGCAGGTTTTTAGAGTCAAAAGGACCCAAAACGAGACAAAGGACCGAGAGTCGAGTCACGGACGGAAGAAACGGATTTTTTGCAAGAGACAGACCACCCTATCGGCCCAACCTATCGGCCGATAGGTGCGTCCGAAAGGTGTTCCTGCCCTACCAAGTGAAGTCGATCGACGAACCAACTATCGGCCAAGCTATCGACCGATAGGCCAGGCCGATAGGCTGTTACGCGGGCTCTCGTATTTTGACGGATTATGACTCTTTTGGATAGATTTTATTTCCTAGATTAGGTCTAATCGGGATTTTAACTCCCATAGGCTATATACACCCCTCCTAGACCTAGTTTTACTATCTTTCATCATTCTTTTTCATCTTTTATCATCTTTTGCAATCTTTTACATATTTTGGCAAGATTAATTCTTGGGGACTAGAACTTTTTGGAGCAGCAATTATTATTGTTTTTCGGAGATTGAAGACTCGGAGTTCATCCGTAAGGGTTGTAATCTCTCTTTTCATATTAATAATATGCATTCTCCATCTATTTCTTGTTTAATTTCAATTATGTCTGGCTAAATCCATTGATTGATTCTAGGGTTAGTGATTTTAATTGATGTTCACATGATGTTCCTTTGATTACCTTTTTACCTTTCATCCTAGGCTTGTGATCAAGATGTGTTAAATCTCATGCTAGATTAAAGGGCCCTTAATCGATGCATGTTAGCTAATTGATTTTGCCCGGAAGGATTAATTAATTAGTGGAAATACTTGATGCACAATATGATTTAATCTTAAGACCTAAGTGGAGTAAGATAAATCATAGATAAATAAGTTGGCGCTTTTTTAGTGATTTAAATTCTTTGAGCCTTAGCGGGAAAAAAGGGTTTAAAATTAACTATCTTTCTAGGTTGCCTTGATCGGAATTCTAGATCGGGTGAGTGATTATTTCTAGGATTGAATTAAAATTTGGGGAAAAGGAATCAAGTGAATGAATTGTGTGAACTCAATTAGATGATACTACCCTAGGATCAATTAACTTTCATCTTGTGATTTTATCTTGCTAATTTGCTTCATTTGCTTGATTTAGATAATTCATCTTTTATTTAATTTTTATATTTCGATTTTTGAAGTTAGATAATTAGAAACAAACCAAATTTTCGGATTCCTATATAGCAGTCAAATTTTGAGTAGAGTTATTTCCTTTATTTTCGACACATCAATTCCCTTGGGTTCGACACCTTGGAAATACTCCGAGGTTTTACAAATTTTAAAATTGATCGGATTTGAAAACCATACTACGCGAATTCAAGTGATCAATTTTTGGCGCCGTTGCCGGGGAATTGATAGAAAACTTAAGGGGATAATTCGAAAAAGAAGAGATTGTTACTTTAGGTTGTTTCGGGACTTGTATTCATTGTTTTTTGGTAGTTGATCTACAGATATATTGTGTATTATTGGTTTATCCATGTTGAGACTTGATTGTGTAATCAGGCAGACAGGGTTTGACACGGATAGATTATTTCATCCGAAGATGATATATTTTGTGAGACTCATGGAATGTGATTGTAAGCGTATTGAGGCTTTAGAGTGAAGTCACTTGCTAGTATCTCAGGAGATCGTCGACTTTGCGCATTTGTAAGTGTACTGTTTTGGTTATTCGTTAACGATGATGATTGATCATTGTCGTAATGGTTTCGGAATATTTTGGTTGAACGGTTTGTTTGTTTTCTATGACGGATTGCAAGTTTCGAGGACGAAACTTACTTTAAGTGGTGTAGTATGTAATACCCGGAATTTCTACTATTGTGGTTTAATATTATTTTATCCGAGTTATGTTCTACAGCGTGCATTCTGTACAGTATGGACAAAATAAATGAAGGACTAAGACATCTGTATTGGTATTATTACCGCACTTGCTTGACAGTTGTATTGGAAGACATTGTGTGTCGGACTTATCGTATGAGAATATTGTTGGAAGATGTATATGTATTCAGTATGCTGTATGTTCGTATTCTGCATGTAGAGACATTGGACAAGAATAGCTGAAAATGGCTAAGCATGACCACATTAGCGCATGCTATGATGTATACTTAGCGTACTCTAAGGCACAAGGATTACGTACATTAATGAGTACAGTTAACATATGTTAAGATGCTAAGTGTTACGTACGCTATGTATAAGGCATTACGTACGTAACGAGAGGAATCGGACAGCTCAAAGCTTTGCCTATAGGTGGGACCCATGGTCGGACTTTCGGCGAAGAACGTGCTTGGTCGAGTCAACCCTTGGTTAACGTATGGGTAGTGCATTGCGTACGTTAAATGAGGATTTACTGTAGCAAGTCAACGTACGTATTACGTACGCTATGAAGGAAATAATACGTACATAAGCGAGTGAACGAAATAAGTCAGTGAGCTTGATAAGTGGTAATTTTACCACATTTTTCTAGGATTTTATACTAGGTTTTTATCTCGTTTCGTGATTAATGTGCTCGTATTTGGCTTATTTATGATTAGTCGAGCCGTATTACGCGTTTGGGTTGGTTTTAGTGTGTTTGCAGGTTTTTAGAGCCAAAAGGACCCAAAACGAGACAACGGACCGAGAGTCGAGTCACGGACGGAAGAAACGGATTTTTTGCAAGAGACAAACCACCCTATCGGCCCAGCCTATCGGCCGATAGGTGCGTCCGAAAGGTGTTCCTGCCCTACCAAGTGAAGTCGATCGACGAACCAACTATCGGCCAAGCTATCGACCGATAGGCTGTTACGCGGGCTCTCGTATTTTGACGGATTATGACTCTTTTGGATAGATTTTATTTCCTAGATTAGGTCTAATCGGGATTTTAACTCCCATAGGCTATATACACCCCTCCTAGACCTAGTTTTACTATCTTTCATCATTCTTTTTCATCTTTTATCATCTTTTGCAATCTTTTACATATTTTGGCAAGATTAATTCTTGGGGACTAGAACTTTTTGGAGCAGCAATTATTATTGTTTTTCGGAGATTGAAGACTCGGAGTTCATCCGTAAGGGTTGTAATCTCTCTTTTCATATTAATAATATGCATTCTCCATCTATTTCTTGTTTAATTTCAATTATGTCTGGCTAAATACATTGATTGATTCTAGGGTTAGTGATTTTAATTGATGTTCACATGATGTTCCTTTGATTACCTTTTTACCTTTCATCCTAGGCTTGTGATCAAGATGTGTTAAATCTCATGCTAGATTAAAGGGCCCTTAATCGATGCATGTTAGCTAATTGATTTTGCCCGGAAGGATTAATTAATTAGTGGAAATACTTGATGCACAATATGATTTAATCTTAAGACCTAAGTGGAGTAAGATAAATCATAGATAAATAAGTTGGCGCTTTTTAAGTGATTTAAATTCTTTGAGCCTTAGCGGGAAAAAGGGTTTAAAATTAACTATCTTTCTAGGTTGCCTTGATCGGAATTCTAGATCGGGTGAGTGATTATTTCTAGGATTGAATTAAAATTTGGGGAAAAGGAATCAAGTGAATGAATTGTGTGAACTCAATTAGATGATACTACCCTAGGATCAATTAACTTTCATCTTGTGATTTTATCTTGCTAATTTGCTTCATTTGCTTGATTTAGATAATTCATCTTTTATTTAATTTTTATATTTCGATTTTTGAAGTTAGATAATTAGAAACAAACCAAATTTTCGGATTCCTATATAGCAGTCAAATTTTGAGTAGAGTTATTTCCTTTATTTTCGACACATCAATTCCCTTGGGTTCGACACCTTGGAAATACTCCGAGGTTTTACAAATTTTAAAATTGATCGGATTTGAAAACCATACTACGCGAATTCAAGTGATCAAGCTCTGGGCTGATATTACGTACGCTATGAAGGACACTTAGCGTACGTTATGAAGCATTACGTACGTTAATGCTGATGGATAACGTACGTAATGGATGTGCAGGTTATAAATCAAGGTTCGTTCTTCTCATTTCTTCACGAGAGAAAAACCTTTCCTCCTCCAACCTTCGTCCCTCTGAGCATGTTAGTGATATTTAACCTCTTCTATCTTGATTACAAACTTGGAAACATGGATTGGAGGCTTGAATATGGAAATATGGTTGATCCTTGAGGTGTTTGATGGTGTTGTTCATGTTCTTGAGGTATGTTGTTAAACTCTACACCTTGATTTCGGATTATTGGTATTGTTATCCATATTTGCTTCGTATAATGATGATTAGGGTGTTGTTGTTATGATCCTTGAGGTTATGTGAAGTGTATATTGAAGGATATAATGATACATGACTTGGATTTCGAATTTGATGATTATCTACATGTTAAAGGATATCGAATTATGTTGTTTGCTCCTTGATGAATTTAACTTAGGAAGATGATCATATGTTGAATTATTGGTATCTTTAGGTATGAAGACCGAATGTTCATTGATTGTAGTGGTAGAATTCGTATGTTCTTGATGAAATACGAATCATGATATCAATTTGGAATTCGGAAAGATTGTGATTGATCACCGAATATGATTTCCTTTACATTCATATTCGTAATCGTATTTTGGTTATAAATTCATAATTGTTGAGTTGGATTGTTCGGACTTGTGTCTAATCGAGAAATTATGAAATCGTTGAGTTTGTCGATCGGTTATATTGATTGGTAACTATCGGATATCGGTTCATATGGTGGATATGAGTTCGTAATGGATTGAGTTATGCTATTTGGTTTTGTATGTGATCGAAGTGTCGTTGAACCGTTGTGATTGATTGGTTGGCTATGTCGGTTATTGATTGTTATCGAATCGTTGCTATTTGATTACTTCAATAGGTTGAAATTATTGATCGGTGATTATAACCGTATGTTGCGGTCGTGTTCGAGTATGTTCGTGAATTGCATTGGTCAGGGCCGAGGAACTCGTACACGAAGGCAATGAGATTGGTAGCGGCTTCATCATCATCGTATCGGTATCGAGGCAAGTTATTACTTGCACAGTTTATAATATTTAATGAATGGTTTCAGTTTAATTCGTTTATAATTCGTATAGCAATGATTATAATCGTAATCACATGAGATTTGAGATTATAAGTTGTATTCGAGTTTTGGGAGTTAAATCATAATGTGTATGATTTATTTCGGTTATTGGCATATTCGGGTATCGAGGTTACATTATGATAAAGACCAGGATATGAGTATCTATAGTCCATGGTACGTTGGATCGCCGAGCATCGAGGATAATCGTCGGTGATGATTTGACATCAAAATTGCTCCGAAGGACTCGGAGCAAGTATTCTATATTGAATTGGTTTAGTGTTAATGATTTTGATCATGCATATTGTCATTCATGTTGTTGAACATGAGGTCGTCTTAGTGAATTGTCATTGTGTCGTTCATTTGTTGTTCATGTTGATGAACATGTTGATTTGCATGTGTGTATGCATAATTGTATTGTTTATGTTGTGTTGATCCGATGGGATCGTGTGATCTATGCTGAGGGCGCTAGATCAGATGTCCACCTCGTTATGGTCCGACAGGATCATCATGGGATCTATGCTGAGGGCGCTGGATCATTGGACGGGTTTTCCACCTCGTTTTGGTCCGATGGGATCATCTTGGGATCTATGCTGAGGGCGCTGGATCGTTGGATTACCCAGTGTTGTGTTGATGGAATCATGTGGATTTGCATCGTTGGTTTTACATATGTTGTTGTGCATATGTATATTATTGGTTATCTACCTCGTGTTGATCTAGTAGGATCATCTTGGGATCTATGCTGAGGGCGCTGGATCATGGGATTTCCATTGAGTATACACTGTTGTTATTGTTTTGAGCATATTGACGTTGTCATATGAGTATGCATTTGTAGGTCTTGTGTTAAGACCGTGTCCGTATGATGTATTGATCTGATATCGGATTAAACTGACGTGATTGTTGTGGTATTGTGCATCTCGAGGTATGTTCCGTATTTCCCTTGGTATTTGTCTTTGATGGACAATCGATTTTCGTGTTGAGATTTGATGATGATATCTGATGGATCGAATTGGACAGAGTTAGTAGATTTCGTAACAGTGAGTTATGATGATGTTTTGAGAACTTTGGGTATTGTGTGAGAATCAGTACGAGATGTGAATTTGGTAGAGTATGGCAGTAGGATTACTTTGATAGTATTCTTACTTAGTATCTCATTGGTATGTAATTATTGATGTGATGTGATTGTTATCATTGTTGGATATTATGGCTGACCCCGTCGTGGGCTTTCTTTTTAGATTCTTGGGATATCGAGCTTGTAGCGGTCGTGGAGAGATGAGCTTCCCGGAGGATACTGGCTAGGGCATGTATTTGTGAATTGAGTTTCCTGATCAGTTGTTGTATTCTGCTGCTAGAGTACTCTTAAATGTTGTCTTTTCCGCTGTGTGAGTATTTTTAAATGACCTTTTTGTTATCTGGTAACTCAGGTTACTTTGGAAGATCGTTTTCTAAACTATTGAGTTTCGACTGTTTGACCTTGTCCTTTCAAATGAGATTTTACGACGGTTTTGATAAACGAGTTTTATAAAGTCTTCAGATGTTTTTATTAGATAATACCATCGTTAGCCTCTTGGGCGTTTGTAAATGTTTGCGAAAATATCTTTTAGCCTTGTGGGTTCCATCTCGGGGCCCACGGCGCTGTAATATTCCCAGTCGGATCTGGGGGTGTTACATGAATGATACAATGATCGGTTTAATTCAAATTATCTAGTTGTGTACGCCTTGATTTTAATAAATATTTACTCCTGTGTGGAGGACCTGTGGACACAGAGGACATTGCCTCCACCACATTAAACTCGTGTCTTTACTTCCTAAATTTACCATTTATCTACTACATGTAATTGTTGTGAAAACCATGTAAGTATCAAGCTACAGGAGATCACTTAGTTGTTGTGCTTATCGCAACTTGCATTTGTGTTCCGCTATGCATATTTAAAGCTTCAAAAAGAGTACAGCTTATTCAACCCCCCCTCCAAGCTAGAATTAAAGTGTACCGTGATCAACAGTTTTTAAGTACCTGAGAAGAACAAGAGATTTGATTCTTATATACGGAGGTTGGGATCTGAATGTGAAGGGTTTCACCGACTCAGACTCTGAATGCGACAAATACGAAAAGATGTCAACTACCGGATTCATTTATACTCTTAATGGTGGAGCAATATCTTAGAAAAGTTCCAAAAGACGACAAAATGTCAACTATCGAATTCATTTATACTCTTAATGGTGGAGCAGTATCTTAGAAAAGTTCCAAAGAAAGCACAACTGTAGATTCCACCTGCCAGGCAGAGTACCAGGCAGTGTCGGAGGCTTCCAAGGAATGTTTCTGGATTAAGAGGTTTCTAGGAAAACTTCAAGGGGTGCCTTGGGCAGAGCTAACCATTTGCTTTTATGCGACAACGACGCAGCTGTTACAGAGGCTAAGGAACCTAGGTGTTACCACAATACCAAACAAATTGAGAGAACGTATCACATCGAGAGAGAGATGGTTCGAAAAGAATATATTATACTATAAAGAATAGACTCAGGTGACAATGTTGCTGATCTACTGACCAAGCGACTTTCCCCGAAGGTCTTAGAGCACCATCTGGAAAAAATGGCTATTAGGTACCAAGACTTGTAGCGTTGAGTGCAAGTGGAAGATAAATAGGAATATGCCCTCGTATACCACGCAGAGGCTGAGAGAGTGAGAGCATTGTACTTGTAATTATAATTTGAAATCTTTATGATCAAAAGGTAAGTGAATGTTTCTTTATCTACTGTATGTCAATGGCATTCCTGACTTAGTATATATAAATATAGAAATGTAGTCCTTACATATGAGAGTGAACATTCCACTCCTTATTGGAAAATGGATTCGGCACTGGAAGTGTTTAGAGCTCAAATGTTTAATCAGTTTGCAAGTCGATAAAACTTAACTGGGCGTTGAGTTTAGGCAGGGCTTGTATGACGTGTACGTTGACATTAGAGTGCATGTACTCAGTAATAGTCACTTGGAGCACACGTTATAGGTACGCCAATTATATTAGCATAATCGAACGATTTATCTTGATTCGTCACATGATTTCACTCCGGGATAGTCAAAGTAACAATCTATTTGAAGAAAAATGATTTTTCTAAATTTAAGAAAAATAAATGAATAATCGCAGCTCAAATAAATTTATCTTAAAAATAAAATCAAACATAATAATTATCACAAGTAATATTTCTAACTAAATCATTAATCAATACTTGATGCGAATTAAAAGGATTCAACGCAATTTTGTTATCCCAAAATATAATTTTAGAAAAATGAAAGTAAATTATTAAACATCTAATGACAAAGCTTTGCGCATCCCACACTCGAGCGCACGCCACATCAATCTCCTCAACCTGAAAGGAAAATAATTGAGGTGAGCTTTCAATTCACTCAGCGGGGAGGGACAAGCAATATGTTAAGTTAATTGCATACATACAATCAAGCATACGCATCAATTCTAATATACTTTGGCCATCGGGAGGCGATAATTAACATTGGCCGCACTAAGGCGATATCTAAGTTTGGCCAGCCGAAAGCAAAAAATAACATTGGCATAGAATCACATGCATATACAAATAATATGTGAGACAATTAAAATAAATAAAAGCGTGTAAAATTTTCCCACCTCGACGCAGTGATTGATATGAATCTGATGTAGATGTTTGAATCGACAATCCTAGGTCCCAAAATTAACGTCGTTATATACAAATTAAATAATTTAATTCATTATTATTAATATAGCCGAAAGATAAAAATTAATAAAAATCAAAATAAATGTAGGAATATTTAGAATTGAGTCGGAGTTGGAAGGTTGAACGCATTAATTGAGTAAGTACTAAAATCTATTGCGCTAAAGGAAGGGAGCGGTTATTTAGACCCATTTTAAGGGTAGTACACTCATTTGATCTTAAAGGAATTGTTAGACTTAACCTCCCTCTTTTATGACCACAATTGGAGAAAACCCAGCATTTGTCCAATCTTAGACCTTTTCACTCTCCCTTATTTTTCTGACACTTTTACACTCCAAACAAAATTCGCTTTTTTTTTTTAAAAGTTTCCAGATTTTGGCAATAATAATAAAACAGTAATAAAAAATATAGAAGATAAAAATTCTGTATTTTTTTAAAAATTGGAACTTTATTTTTTTAAAAAAAATCTATATTAATATTTAAAATCGGATATTTTTATATAAAGTTCGAAATAAAATAAAAATTAAAAAAGCTGGATCTAATTTATAAACTGTTTTTATTTTTAAATTGGAATATTATTTTTCATAAATAAAAAAAACATAATTATTATATATTTTTTTAAAATACTTGCTAGTTTTTGTTTTCATATTTTTTTTACTTTTCATAAAAACTATTTTTTTACAAAAAAACCTAAAAAAAAAAAAAGATTAAAGATTAATTATAAATTAAATCCAGATACTTTAATTTTTACTTTTTTATTGTTGAACTTTAAATAAAACATCCGTTTTTAAATATTAATATTCCAATTTTTTCTAAAAAAAAAGTTACAATTTTTTTAAAAAAATTCAGATTTTTTATTTTTTATATTTTTTATTATTATTACGAAAATCTAGATTTTTTTTAAAAAGTCCATCTTTTTGGAGAGTAAAAATGTTAGGAAAATAATGGAAGGGTGGTAAAGTCAAAATTTTGATCACTGTTTTAAATAGCATTTCGTAGCGTAGGCTATAGTGACCTATAGCGTAAAAATTGACTGTAGCGCTACGTAGCGCATCCAAAATAGCGTTTTGGACAAATAACTTAAGCTTTTTGATGACGTGTCACGTTTTTTATCTAAATAGCGCAAATAGCGTAGGCTATTTGAGAAATTTTAATTTTTATCATATTTTTTATTTTAATTATATATTTTTATTTTAATTACAAATATTTTTTAATTATTATTTTATTACTTTTATATCTATATAAACTATAAAGTTCTATTAAATTTGTTACAAAATATAGTTTTTTAATAATTCTTAGATATATGTAGTGTCAAAAATCAAACCAAATCAAACATACCCAGTATATCCCGCTCAGAGCAGGGTATGGGGAGGGTAAGATGTACGCAGACCATGCCCCTACTTATTACGGTAGGGAGACTGTTTCCGTGAAGACCCCCAGCTTAGTGCACAGCAGAATATTGAGTGATAAAAAAAATGATTCTAAACAGCTCGATACCATACCTGAGCCCATAGCTTAATCCACATGGGACTTACCTAAGCGGAATTTGGCTACTTCACTCCCGATGAACGTTGCTCTAACAGAAGAGAGGTTGGCTCAACGCACTGTCAAAAATACACCACACGCAAAGACAATAGGATAAAATAAACAATAAAAGTAAAACAATACAATGCTCTAGGTCAAAGCTAACCGAGACAACCCAACCCTGAGGCTCTCAACTACAGCACTGCTCCCTATAAAAGAATCCACAACTCTGATTTGGCGCCTCCAAGCGCACCTATCAACAGTCATGGTCTCGGAAAGGTTTAAGGCCTTCAAATCTAATCTCAGCTGCTCCTCCCACGCCCTCCTCGGTCTACCTCTCCTCCTCTCCCCAACAACCAATAAACTCGCGACCCTCCTCACCAGAGCAGATGCCTGCCTCCTGCCGACGTGGCCAAACCATCTCAATCTCCCTTCCCTAACTTTCGCTGAAATTGCGCCACTTCCAGCGCGTTCCTGAAAACCCCGTTCGCGATTCTATCTAACATTGTGCGACCAATGATAAATAACCGATAGGAAAAATTGTTGATGGGTTCATTAAAAAAATGGTGGATTGTAGCTAAACGAATACGATATTTATATATTTATTTTCATATATTCTTATTTTAAGTGTTACTAGTTATAATTTTAACTTGATTTATATTAACTTATGACAAAGAATTATATATTATATAGATATATGTTATTTTTTATATAAAATAGTAGGACCGCTAAACCTGCGCTATACGCTACGCTATTTGCGCTACGCGCTATCAGGACAAAAACGCTACACATCAACGCTGCGCTATTTAAAACACTGATTTGGATAAATGAGAGTTTTCTGTGGTCATAAAAGGAGGAATTAAGGCCCTGTTTACTTCACCAGTTTTCTAGAAAATTTTTCTAAGAAAATAGAAAAAAATGAAAACACGCTCAAATTAGATATTTTCTAAAAAGAAAACTAGAAAACTGGAAAACACGGTTTTCCAAATTATAACTGGAGTTTAGGAAATTATAGAAAACAGTCCTGTCTTGTTTTCTAGATTTAGAAAATTAGAAAACACGCTAGAGTTGTGCTACAAACAAGCTAGACACTCTTCGAACAATCGAACCTCAACAAATACACATATTTTAACATTTGTTTTAAATCTATGAGCCATACTTGTAGTTATGAATCCGTTACATAATTAGTATTTTTAAATAATAAAAAATCTAACAAACAAAATGAAACATCAAATATTATAAATAATATGTATTTGTTAATTATCATTTTACTGTGTTCAAGTGACAGTGGCCTCCATTATTTTAAATTAAATAAAAAATAAAAATCTTGTTCCTATATTTAATAATCTAACTTTATGAACTAGTGATCACTTAAAAATAATAAGAGGAATAATAGTGTTTAAACATGATTATAAAATATTAAATGTAATGTATAATAATCATTCATATGTTAATGTAAAAAGTATGTATATAATTTTTTGAGAGGATACCAACAAACTATTTTTTTGAGAGTCAAGAACAACAAAGAGAAAACGCTAGTTAGTGGCGAACAACTATATCAACTGAATTGTGGAGGGATATATGAATATATTAATTAATCAGATTCATTTTTTAGATGAAAAAGACCATCTTTTGAGTATATATATATATATATATATTGGATCATATGAGAATGGTTTTTATGTTGTGAATTGAGAATAAATCTGCTGTGTGTGATGTACGGTCCATATTGACTTATACATGCAATATATAATGGGAACTATACCTTCTGGTGGAGAGATGAGTTCCTTTTGTCTCTATCTAAGCTTGAATGAAGTACCCGAGGTAAGAGGAGTCTCTTTCCGGATTTCGTGCATCAAACTTGCAATATATAAAAAATCTGCATTATATGCATCAAAATATCGATGCACTACAATATTACATTCTATGCATACGTTTTTGTGAGAATAAATTTAGGTCATCCATTTAATCAAGATCTATGGATCAAATTTATTCTTATTTCTTAACTTAAGTATCATTCTCATCAGAACCCACACACACACACACACACACACACACACACACACACACACACATATATATATATATATATATATATATATATGGGGGCTTTATTTTCAGAACTCTCTTAAGTGCGAGAACTGCGAGAACTCCTCTAAACCAATGAGATTTTTTTAAATATTAAAAAATATTATTAATTCAAAAAGGTATTATATCAAATAAAGCTCCTCTCTTTAACTTAGAACTTAAGGTTTAAGAGTGTTTCGAAATAATAATTTTATCAAATAAAGCTCCTCTATTAACTTCTAGCCGTACTTCTGGAGAGCAAGAAGATAGGAGTTTATTTCGGTCATTTTTTCGATGCGTGTTACGTAGAGACGTCTTGCTTTCGGCGTTGATTTTTCTAGAAGCTTTTCGAATCATATTCGAGTTCTTCATCAAATATTTAATCACAAATCTTCAAGAGTATGGTTTTTGAATCCATGCTTTTATTATATATTTGTATATACGATGATTGATCTATCTTGTTAAGGGGTTCAATTGTATTGATTGGATCAATTGAATTCTTGCGCCGTCATATTTGCCATGAATCCCAACATATGAATAACCCCAAATTCAACAGGAGGAATAAGTTCCTTCTGCCCCCTAGTCAGAATAGCATGTCTTGCCGATAGGGGCTCCCCAGAGGAACATGTACATCATCATATTCCTACAAGTTATCCCAAATCGACAGACTCTGAAGGCATTCTATCCGAGGATGATACAACATAGTCAAGAAATACTATAGTCATAACACAGTTGTACGAATTATCTGACTGAAGAGTTTATATGTATATTGTACTCGTGACGGAGAAGATTTTGGAATAACCTCCATTATTCGTTCTTCGTTGGGTTACGATGTAGGCCACGAGACTGGCTAGTGGTGCAGAGACTCTTTGGGTTCTCCCACTGCTGACTGAGACACACCTATAGTGTCGCGCAAATAGAATTGATGACGAAATAAATTGAGCTTATTCTATTTCAGTGAATATTAAACATTGGATGTCGAATTAATTTATTGGATAAATTAATACGGTCTAGTGAATTAAAATATATTATTGGGTAATTAATATTTATTCATAAAATATTATTTCTTGGGAAAATAGTTATAGTAGTATTTAATATAATTAATTAATTAGAGTAATTAATTATATGGATACATTAAGACGGATCGAGATGTATCTGGCGGACTAGATATACTAGAGAACGGAATAAGAACTTGGCGGACTTGCTACCAACCTTCACATAGCTGCCCCTATCCCCCTTTTCCTCACACCTTCTTATTTTGGTTTTATTCATAATGTGATTAATCATACCTTCGAAGATGAAGACAAAAAATGTAATCTTGCAAATCACATCGTATTGTTATTTAAAAAAACACATGATAGGTCTTGACATGGAAATAAAATCAGCACATTTGTAACTCCTTGGCCGTGAGCACCACAAGGGAAAAGGGAGAAAATATTCTTTAACTTAGAACTTAAGGTTTAAGAGTGTTTCGAAATAATAATTTTATCAAATAAAGCTCCTCTATTAACTTCTAGCCGTACTTCTGTAGAGCAAGAAGATAGGAGTTTATTTCGGTCATTTTTTCGATGCGTGTTACGTAGAGACGTCATGCTTTCGGCGTTGATTTTTCTAGAAGCTTTTCGAATCATATTCGAGTTCTTCATCAAATATTTAATCACAAATCTTCAAGAGTATGGTTTTTGAATCCATGCTTTTATTATATATTTGTATATACGATGATTGATCTATCTTGTTAAGGGGTTCAATTGTATTGATTGGATCAATTGAATTATTGCGCCGTCATATTTGCCATGAATCTCAACATATGAATAACCCCAAATTCAACAGGAGGAATAAGTTCCTTCTGCCCCCTAGTCAGAATAGCATGTCTTGCCGATAGGGGCTCCCCAGAGGAACATGTACATCATCATATTCCTACAAGTTATCCCAAATCGACAGACTCTGAAGGCATTCTATCCGAGGATGATACAACATAGTCAAGAAATACTATAGTCATAACACAGTTGTACGAATTATCTGACTGAAGAGTTTATATGTATATTGTACTCGTGACGGAGAAGATTTTGGAATAACCTCCATTATTCGTTCTTCGTTGGGTTACGATGTAGGCCACGAGACTGGCTAGTGGTGCAGAGACTCTTTGGGTTCTCCCACTGCTGACTGAGACACACCTATAGTGTCGCGCAAATAGAATTGATGACGAAATAAATTGAGCTTATTCTATTTCATTGAATATTAAACATTGGATGTCGAATTAATTTATTGGATAAATTAATACGGTCTAGTGAATTAAAATATATTATTGGGTAATTAATATTTATTCATAAAATATTATTTCTTGGGAAAATAGTTATAGTAGTATTTAATATAATTAATTGATTAGAGTAATTAATTATATGGATACATTAAGACATATCGAGATGTATCTGGCGGACTAGATATACTAGAGAATGGAATAAGAACTTGGCGGACTTGCTACCAACCTTCACATAGCTGCCCCTATCCCCCTTTTCCTCACACCTTCTTATTTTGGTTTTATTCATAATGTGATTAATCATACCTTCGAAGATGAAGACAAAAAATGTAATCTTGCAAATCACATCGTATTGTTATTTAAAAAAACACATGATAGGTCTTGGCATGGAAATAAAATCAGCACATTTGTAACTCCTTGGCCGTGAGCACCACAAGGGAAAAGGGAGAAAATATTCTTTAACTTAGAACTAAGGTTTAAGAGTGTTTCGAAATAATAATTTTATCAAATAAATCTCCTCTATTAACTTCTAGCCGTACTTCTGGAGAGCAAGAAGATAGGAGTTTATTTCGGTCATTTTTTCGATGCGTGTTACGTAGAGACGTCATGCTTTCGGCGTTGATTTTTCTAGAAGCTTTTCGAATCATATTCGAGTTCTTCATCAAATATTTAATCACAAATCTTCAAGAGTATGGTTTTTGAATCCATGCTTTTATTATATATTTGTATATATGATGATTGATCTATCTTGTTAAGGGGTTCAATTGTATTGACTGGATCAATTGAATTCTTGCGCCGTCATATTTGCCATGAATCCCAACATATGAATAACCCCAAATTCAACAGGAGGAATAAGTTCCTTCGGCCCCCTAGTCAGAATAGCATGTCTTGCCGATAGGGGCTCCCCAGAGGAACATGTACATCATCATATTCCTACAAGTTATCCCAAATCGACAGACTCTGAAGGCATTCTATCCGAGGATGATACAACATAGCCAATAAATACTATAGTCATAACACAGTTGTACGAATTATCTCTTCCTGCTCCAATTTTCTCCCGTCGAAGTGCTGATCGTAAATCCCACCTTAGGGCCCTTGGAGCTTGATTGGCTCCGAGAAACAGCACAGGATGAACTGTCGACCTTCGCAGGTCTTTGAATGATGTCATGGAGGCATTCCTGGTAGTCCCCAATGCTCTCCGATTTGCCTTTGCCCAATTCTCTGGAAGACAGGATAATGTTCTTGTTGGTCCCCAAGAATGATGAAGACTATCCTCACTGTACCAACACGAGTCTTTTCTAGCACGCTTTGTCCTCACTCACGCGCACCTGGGAGCACCTGGGAAACTTCCCAGGGGGTCACTCATCCTATAACTACTCCAGGCCAAGCACGCTTAACTTTGGAGTTTCTATGAGATGGATACCAGAAAAGAAGATGCATCTTGTTGGTATGAGTAGTCCAAATCAATTCATTTAATCACTTTCTAGTGCAGATCTCACAGGTCGAATTGCAAGCCGCGCCTCGCGCATTTTTAAGCTAATGCAGGCAGGATGCTGACCGAAGCCCAACAATCCCCCTCCCAGTTTCTGCCAGCATTTCAGCCCCATAGTCTGGAAACCTCCGCGAACTAGATTTAATCACACAGCCCTCTAGCGGCTAGATTCATTCACACAGTCCTCCAACACTTGACATCAGCATATGTTCCACCTCCGTTTACTTCATTGCGCCGATATCTCGGTTCCAAAGATACTAGATTTGATCACATAGCCCTCGTAACTCCGACAAACCTCCACCGCACCGGCATCTCGATTCGGCCAAGTGGCAATATCATTGCATGCCGTCTCTCGGTTCAACATTCGGCCTCTATTTTAGGATACTCCGAGGGAATCCGCACCCGTGACTTGCTCTGATACCAATTGTTGGTCCCCAAGAATGATGAAGACTATTCTCACTGTACCAACACGAGTCTTTTCTAGCGCGCTTTGTCCTCACTCACGCGCACCTGGGAAACTTCCCAGGGGGTCACTCATCCCATAACTACTCCAGGCCAAGCACGCTTAAGTTTGGAGTTTCTATGAGATGGATACCAGAAAAGAAGATGCATCTTGTTGGTATGAGTAGTCCAAATCAATTCATTTAACCACTTTCTAGTGCAGATCTCACAGGTCGAATCGCAAGCCGCGCCTCGCGCATTTTTAAGCTAATGCAGGCAGGATGCTGACCGAAGCCCAACAGTTCTCAAGAAGGAGTAAGAAAAGACAGGAGTTACTCCGGCTACTATTGTTGCTGCTCTTGAGACAACCAAAGATAGGCTGGTTGCTCACGATCAGAAGATGAATGACTTAACTACACTATCCCTAATCTTCTAAAGCTGGTAAAAAATGTTCAAGATAGCCAAGTCGAGTCGATGGACATTTTGCAAAGTATCCTGACATAGTCGAGGAGCTTGACAATGCCAAAATGGGGGGAAGAAACCAGAGAAATAGCAAGGAGGTGGAGATTAGAAAAAGAAAAAGGAGTTTGAAGTGAGTCAGGAGGACTCGGTAGCCCAAGAAATAGTCCCGAATTTTATGATTCTAACTTTTCTTGGAAATATACAAAAGCCCGGAGAGACATTTATGCCGAAAGACAGACAGCCTACAACGAATGAAATAAAAGCTTGGATGAAGAACAAATTGAACAGTTACTTGTGTGTCAAGGATTAACCTATCTCCAACCTGTAATACCCGTATTTTCTCATTTTCGTACTTCTCAATTCTAGTGACTCGCTTGTGTTCATTGACATATCTTGGACATGTTTTGTTCTGTACTTTTTGTCATTCGAGCGAGTTTTGATATTGTTCCGGATTAATCAGCATATTATTGCGACTTTTCCACAATTGGGTTCGATTCTTGTGAATCTCGCTCGAAACTATTGTTTTGACATTCTTACAAGTTCATTTAACATTTTTGGTCGTGTTTTGAACTTCAGAATTTTTATCCGATCTCGTATCATGATTTTTCGGATATTTGGGCCGTTTCGTAATTTTCTAAAGTTTTGGGTACTCGCTTACATGCTCGTTTTTACCTACCTTCATGTTGTCGGAATCGCATGTTTGTTTAGCGCTTTCGTTCGTTGTTGAGAATCCTTTGTAAATGTTACGTCAAATTTCCCGAGTAGTCGCATTTTTGGGTCGTTCTGGACTGATCGGACAACAGAATGGAATCTGCTGCCAGGATGCAGGTTACGGCCGTAACCTGCAATATCTTACGACCGTAATGGCTAGTGTGTTATGACCGTAATGGCCATACTGTTACGGCCGTAAGGAGGTTTCGTTTTAAAGACCCGAGCTGCGGGTTTTCAGAGCAGTTTATGCTCTTTTCTTTCCTCACACGACAGACAGAGTTCTTGAAGAGATTCTCGGGCGATTCTTCATGAAAGTTCGCCAATCTTTCATCCTACAACATAATCATCAAGGTATTGGTATGGATTAACAACATCAAATCATCCTTTTCCCTTTTGAATCGAGGTAATCATCCTAGAACCCTATTTCGGGAATATTTGGGGGGTTTTCTTGATTTCGTAATTCTAATCCGATATTGTTGGTTCCATCATTTTTATCAAGTCTTTTTGATCATAATCCATGGTTTGAATTCCGTTTTTCATGACTTGTCGGGTCGATTTGTGTTCTTGACCGTTTTGAGGAAAATCCTTGAACTTTAGTCGTTCGTTTATTTGGTGCAACGGATTTACGTTGTGTTAGGGGATTTATTCTCATCGGTGTTATTATCGTTCATAGTAATTATCGCGTGTTGGTGCTCGGCGGAGTCGGATGATTCATAGATGATTCGTGCCAACTTACTATGACTGGTTTTCCGTGTAACGACTATTCGAGGAAAGTATTTTGCCCATACATTTCGTGTTTTGTAGATATAATGATTGGTAATCGACTATGTGCGTCTACTTGAGTGCTTAGAATGAACTTTCTAAATAATTAATATAGTTTCGAATAAAGGTTTTCTTTCAAAGACACTTATGTGCTTTGTGAATAAATGGATTCTATGAATATGTTGTAATGTGGTTGTGAACTGAAATACGTTGTCTTCGTATTGTGTGGTTATAGAAGCTCTCTTATCCTGGTTTAGGGTTGTTGTTGGAATGTGTGTTTGTTTGTGTGATTGTTGTCAGAATGATGTGGGATTCTGTTGGCTTACCATTGGTTTATTCACTCGGGTATGCACGATGAAACTCCGAGGTTCATGCTTGCTAGCATGGAATTGGAATAACCTTTGGACGTATCTTTATATGGATGTTCGGATCGTGGACCCCGTAATTTACTATCGGATTAGTATTTTGAGAAAATAAATCTTTGGGTTGTGACCCTAAGTAATTTTTGAAAAGACGAGGATTTCTCGATCCTAAATGCTTTCCTCTAAAACTCTTGAGATCTTAAAAACGCTTTACCAGTGGTTTACTTGTTTTATTAAAGCCTTCCATGGTTTGTGGATTATATTATCAATCTCGATTTGTGTCTGATTGTGGAGGTCATTCTATCAAGTACTTTGATTTATGTTTCATAGGTCCTTACCTTGGAAGTCTTTTATATTTTTTTGAGAGTGTATTCACTCCGGGAGGGTCCGACGGGGCCTCGGAGGGATCCACACATGGTTGGGTCCGCGAACGTTGGGGTTAACCACTCTGGGAGGGTCCGACGGGGCCTCGGAGGGATTCGCGCATGGTCGGTCCACGGTTAATCATGAGCATTTTTGTAACTTGGTGATATGTTCGGAATATCACGATGTTTTAACTTTCCATAATACTTGGGATATAATACATACTTATCGGAGGTACTTTGACTAGAATGGCAATAAGATTGTATGATTTGGCGAGAATTTGGAATTGTTTCTTAAGTGAAAATATCTCGGGAAGTCTTTCCCCGTGTTTGATTTGCTGATTATTCATGATTATTATATCCTCAGAATATGATGTGTATGGCTCATATTTGAACTTTATAGTTGCACTAGCAAAAATCCAGTTTGCTAACCCCTGAGTAATCGGGGGGTGGATGCCTGACATTGCATTCAGGTACATGCAAGTTCTTGGGGAGCAAATCGAGGGATCGATACGAAAAATGATGGAAGACAAATGATACTAATCACACGAGGATCAGTACTTAGATTGTTGGTCGAATGTATTTTTCCTTTCCGCTGTAGTGTCTTCCTGTCTTATAGGAGTGTTGTTCTATTTTGACCCTTGTGCGGGTTTGAGTTTTGAAATAGAGATGTATGTGAAGTTTAAGTTGTATGTTATTGATGAAAGACCAAATCGGTATACTAATTCTTTATTCAGCCATGTTGGCATTAATGTGATGTCTGGTATTGGTATCTAGCCTAATGGATTCTCATGCAGAGGGTTCGCGGCGCTGTAATATTCCCGAGCGGATTGGGGGTGTTACATAATATGGTATCAGAGCTTAGCTTGTGTAAACCTAGGATGTCGGGTCAAGTCGTGTATTGTCGAGTCTTGTTTTGTCGGATTGTGTCTGACTGAGTCGTGTCGCGATGCGACGTCTAAGGTGTCAGTTGTGATTAGTATGGTGGTGCAGCCATCATCTTCGTGCGACCTGTGGATGTAAGCCTCCTCTATTATATCTTGTGTTTAATGACTTTCTTTCATGTGTGTCGTAGGATGGAATTCATATTTGATATTTGTGGTATCTTATGTGTGTAAGGAACTGGATAAGTTGATGGTTTGGACATCGAGTGGTGTAATGTGTTATGAATCTTAAACATTGATATGTTCCAGAAAGTGTAAACTCAGATAGGTAGTTTTGACGTGTGTTTGAATTTGGTGTTCATGAGTTGTGTATGCTGAATTAGTGATTTTGAATGTCGTATAGGCATATGTTTGAGAGCTGATTATTTTGGCCACTTGTTGTTATGTGCTACAAACGTATTCATATTGGTAATTATGTCTGCTGCGTGTGTGTTTGAAAAACTCTTTTATGAAAATTTCATAGACTTGATTAAATTTGTGGAAAATCAATTTTTGAAAATATTTTGGCGGTGCGGTTAAACGGTGGTTGTGTATGGATTTTGATAGTTGTTTGAATTTTGGCGAACGGGCCTTGCATTCTCAAATGAAACCCTATGACGGTATTTGAAAAGACGTGTTTTGGAGTGTTTCAGACATTTTTGCAAAATATTACCGTCGTTAATCTTTTGTCACGTTAGAAAGGATTTTAGAAATTGTTTTAACCTAACAGTTTTATTTTCAAATAACCTGAGTACACGATTTTATAAATCTTTCACACACATAATTTTTTTTATATTTCAAAGTACAATGCAATTTTTTATTTTCAAAAATAAATAGTGAAAGATGAAAAATCTTACTCGGCTCATGGTTCTAAAAAACGCCAGGCGCTAAGCGTTCGGATTGCTAACGCCTAGCGCCCAGAGGATTACTCGGGGATTAATCGGGGATTAATCGGACTAGGCGGATTTATTTTTTATTATTATTTTAATCATTTTTATATACAAAAAATTATATATATGTAAATAATTAAAAATAATTAAAATTTAACGATTTAAACAGATATATAATCAATTATATATTAAATTTAAAATACTCATATAGATATCAATGAGTCCATAGTATTCATAATATCTCAGTTTAGGAATTTGTAGTACTATTAGAACCAAATAAAAAAAGAAAAAACTATAACCGCCTAGGCATCCGCCTAGTCGTGCACGTAGCTAGGAAATTTGAAAGGTTGATATAGGTATAAAGAAGTCCATAGTATCTTAGATTGCCTTCATAGGTCCCCATGAGACGGCTGGGCGATCGATTCATTACCCAAACGCCTAGTACAAGCGCCTAGGCCATAATCGGAACGGCAAAGGACCTTCTAGGGATTAATCGGAGGATAAATCGGTCTAGGCGGGGATTTTTAGAACACTGACTCGGCTAAACTTTAAACTCGGATTTGAAAAAAACTTTCTATACTGAACCAGTTAACGCACGCTAATCTTATCGTTAGCGCACGTTAACAAATTTGTATTGAAGTGTGGACTGAATTGAGTTAGTTAGCGCACGCTAATTGCGTACTTAGCACGCGTTAAATTGTAGGGTGCATGTAATATTGGATCTATCGTTTAAGGCGATAGGCTAGAGTTGGAGAATTTTGGTTATGTATCCAAATATTGTGTTGCGTGGTTTGGATATGCCTTGTAGTTTGTATGATGTTATTATGATATTAATGTTTATTGGTGGAAATGTTTAGTACATATATGAATGGTTTGTCCACCCGGGAATGGTGTGGTAAGGGGCATGGATATGTCTTGTAGTTTGTATGTATGGTAAGGGGCATGGCCGCGGGTTACCTAGTGTATTGTTACTTGCGATGGTATTGCGTGGTAACATGTGATTACCTTGTCGGTTGTTAATGGTGATGATGATACATAGTGACATGGTTATTTTGATAATGTTGTTTACAAGGAGATTTGATATTCTGAAATATGGTTTTGCAAATGAATTCAAAATGAGACGGTTAAAATCTTTTGTTTACAAGTTTTGGTGAAACAGCCCGAGGTATCAAAAATATTTTCAAATCTTTTTTCAGAAAATTATACAAACCTAAGGATCTTAAAATATTTTTCTTTAAACGAACACCTCGTGGAGTTTTAAAGAAGTTGTCAATAGTAGGCTACAATGATGTGTAGTTTGTTACGATCGTGTTTGTGACGGTATGGGTTGTAAGTCTCCAGTTGATATGAACATGTGATCTGCCAGTTACGACCGTAAGTTCCATTTATTGTAGTAGTAATTTTTGTACTGTGTAATTATCCGGAGTAGATATTCTTATCATGTTGCTAATTGTTGCCTTTTGTTGATATGTTGTGCTGAGTTGGCATTTTGGCATATTGTTTTGAGATGTTATGTAACACCCCAAACTAGGCGGATATTACAGTGCCGTGGACCCCCGACTGGGACCCACCAGGCGAGTGAATACATGTATATTTCATGTGAAGATGAAATATACAACACTGAATAAATGACAATCCAAACGGAAGTGCAGCGGAAAATACATAACAAGAAAACATGAACAAATAGATGGACTGGGCCCCCTACTAGTATCACTGGGACTCCTCGCCGTCAACGTTCTCTTCCCGTGCCTTTGCCTTGCCATGACCTAAAAACAATATCCCCCAACGGGGTCAGTTACACAGAACAACATTCCTCAAGAGTTGAACAAAATACAATAATCACATAAATGAATTAAGAAATTGAGTTGAATGATGGGCATCATAGTACGCCCGAATGGAATGTGCAAGTGCACAAGTAGCCGAGTGTCCGGAGTCCCGCATATACACCCACAACTTGGCCTAATTAGTCTCACGGAGGCACGTTACCGTGTGCACAGTCCAATGTATCCGGAGTCCCGCATATACACATGACCATCGTGTGCCCGACTAAAAATTCCACACATCCACCACCCGGCAATGTAATACAATCCCGGAAGGTCACAAGAACAAAAGCGACCGAGATTGTAATATCCACAATTTCGAATTTCGGTAATTTCTTTTTTTTTCGGCGGAAGTCCGTTTTGACGACTCGCTCATGACCGTTTCGTCATTCCGAGAATGATTAATTCTGCACTTTTTGTCATCCGAGCTCGTTTCGGTGTCGTTTTGTTGAGTTCCGTGCTTTTTAGCGGTTTTTCCGCACTTGAGCTCGATTGTTGCGAATCTCGTCCGAAACTGTTGTTTCGAGTTTCTCGTAAGTTCATTTAATGTTATTATTCATGTTGCGAGCTTTGGTTCGGTGTTTCGATCATGTATCGTGATTTTCGGACGTTTTGGGCCATTTTTGTACTTTCCCAAAGTTTGGGGTAATTACTTCCGTTGTCGAATTCCGACACTTCGGATGGTCCGAATCGTGTGTTCTAGTAGTGCTTGGATTCGTCTTTGCGAGTACTTCGTAACCATATCTTCGATTTTTACTCAGGTTCGGGTTTCGGGGTCGTCCGGGCCGTCGGAGTGGCCACGGCCGAGTCACGGCCGGGCTGGCTTTGGCCGATTCTGGCCGTAAGGTGCGATTCTGGCCGTAAGGTGTGCGAGTTACGGCCGTAAGCGTGATCGAATACGGCCGCATCTGGGCGGATTTTGACGAAGGCGATTCTGGCCGTAAGGTGTGCGATTCTGGCCGTAAGTGTCCGGGTCTTTGGGCGGATTTTTGACGAATGCAGTTACGGCCGTAGTAAGGCTGCCGAGTACGGCCGTAAGGGACCGAGTTACTGTAAGGCTGCCGATTCTGGCCAGTAACCTGCTATATATAGCTGGCTCGGCAGATTTCATTTTCCACGCGATTTTTCTTCCTTTTTCGGCGTCTGGCGACGGGAGGCTCGGGAAATCGAGTTCTTGGCCGATTCTAATCATTTCCTAGGCATTTTGGAAGATCCTTGTTGATTATATCAACATCTAATCCGTGTATTTCGTCGAATCAAGGTATATTTCTTGATTATCCTTCAAGTTGACTTTTTGGAGAAATTGTTCTTGATTTCGTTTCTAATCCGATTTTGATACATCGGTTGGTGTAGTATGATGTTATTAATCGTGTTCTATCGGTTGTATATCCATATATCGAGTTTGTTTAACTCGATTGACGATTCTAGTGTTCTTGGGAATTATTGAACATTTAGTGTTCGATTAAATGTCCCAATGAGTTTCCCTTCGATAGTTTGTTGGGATTTCCGTTGTTTTGGCCTTGATTCTCGTGGTAACCATGCGTTATTGTTCTTTCTGGAGGTTTATAGGTGTTCGAGGATTCTGATGTTGAATCCCGTTTGGTGATTGATGATTCGTGTGGTGTTATTCTCGTAATACTCGTGGTGCTATCGCGTTCTTGATATTGTTCGGGGGTTCGGGGCTATTCGACCGCGTCCTATCCGTCATCTTGTTGCGACTGTGGTTTTGAGGCAAGTATCTTGCCCATACATTTCATGTTTCGTTGATATAATTCTTGATAAATGATTTTATGCGAAATCCAATATTTAATGAACGTAAAAAGGGATTGGTATGTTCTCGATAAATGTTGTCTTTCAACGATAATTCGTATACTTCGTGAATATGTGTTCTCGGAATATGTGTGTTGGTTTTGTATGTTTAAAGATAATATGATCACTTCGAGTGAGTTTGATAGACCGTAATCCTTTGCCGGGGATTACGTATTGTTATTGTGTACTTGTTCGGTAAGAACGTAATGTGTGTGATATTAGTTGTTACTCCTTGAAAGGAGGTTTTGATACTTAATATTGTTTGGCTTGACAAGTGATTATTGTTGTGTGCTTGATGTATGTGATGTGCCTCCGGGTAGGATTGTTGAATCTCCGGGATCCATACTTGCTAGTATGGGTCGGGCGTGACCGTAGGGTTATCCAATCCGGGTATGTCTTGCGGGGACTCCGAGGTTCGTGGCTTGTTAGCCCGATGCCGAGATAACTTGTGGGGTTATCATTGGGTATGTCTTGCGGGGACTCCGAGGTTCGTGGCTTGTTAGCGCGATGCCGGGATAACTTATGGTTGTGGTTTGATTATGTACGTATATGTGCTTGTAGTCGCGTGACTGCGGTTACGGTGACATGTGATTTGATATAGTTTCCCTGTGGGTTATTCACTCGGGTTTGTTCTACGGGAGCATCTGAGGTCCGTGGCTTGCTAGCACGGGACGCGAATAATCTGTGGAAACAGGTTGTTATGGTATGATCGGGTCGTGGACCCCATTTGTTGTTATCGAATTTATGTTTTGGGAAAATGATTTTTGGGCTGTGTCCCTAAATGTTTTTGAAAGGTTTGAGAAATTCTTAAATCGATGTATTCAAAACTCCCGAGGTTGTAAAATGTTTTTCACGGATGTATATCGGGTTTACCTATCTTTCGATTTAATCGTTTGATTAAGTGAATCACCTCGGGAAGTATGTTTATGATTAACATGTTTCGTGGAGTATGATATGTATGGCTCGTTTTCGTATTTTATACTTGCACTAGCAAAACAGTGGAGTTTTGCTAACCCCCGAGTATTCGGGGGGTGGATGTCTGTATTGCATTCAGGTTTTGGAGCAGAGCACAGGGTCGGCATGAAGGATGATGAAAGATGAACGATACTAATCACACGAGGACCCGTTGATGTCGTATTGGTTTAGTTGTACTTTATTTTCCGCTGTTATATTTTTTTTTCGTTGTACGGGTGTGGTTGTATTTTGACCCCTGCGTGGGCATGAGTTGTATTCGAGTTGTATGTATTTATTGAAAGACCAAATCGGTCTACTGAGTCATTTTGCCTTGAAGGCATTGTCGAGATGTTAAATGTTGTTACCAGCCTGGTAGATCCTCGAGGAGAGGGTCTACGGCGTGTAATATCCCTGAGTGGATTGGGGGTGTTACATAAATGGTATCAGAGCTTAGGTTGTGGAAACCTAGGTTGTCGGGTCAGTGGTGTCTGTTGAGTTTTGTCTCGTTGGATTTTGTCTGACTGAGTCGTGTCGCGACGCGTCGTCTGAGTTGGTTGGTCGTGATTAGTATCGTGGGGCGATCATCATCTTCGTGCGACCTGTGAATGTAAGTCTCCCTTCTTGATGTTGTGCCTCGTGTGACACGAGCTATTTTTATGATTATTTGTTAAGTGACGAAATCCTCTTATGGATTTTGATTTCGTGATATGTGGTTATTTGACCCTCATATTTCGTTCATATGAGGAGTAATGTTGCTGGATTGTGCATGTTGAACTGTATTTCTTTTATCCGCTGCGTGAGTTCTTTTGTAATGACTTTCGGTATTTTTCCGACCGAGTTTTATTTCGAAAATCGATTCCCTTAACCGAGTTTTTGGCATTGTGGCCTTGATCATTTTGGCGAAATTCTTATGACGGTATTTAGTATTTTGTAAATGGCTTTTGTGAGTTTTTGAAATATTACCGTCATCGGCCTTTTTGGCGTTTTTGTAAATGGTTTTATCCTGGTGGGTTCCGGCGCAGGACCCACGGCGCTATAATGTTCCGTGTAATTACCTGAATTTTTTTTGGGCATTCTAGCCCATTGAATTATTTTCGAAAACCTTGAGTATCTTAGAAAATAAATTTCGAGAAGTACGTTTAAAATGAATTATTTTCTCGTGGTACATCCAAGGTGCCACAATATGTTTCAAAATTTTTCTACCTCGAGGACCCAAAATGTTTTGAGATATTTTCAATGTTTTATAAACACTTTTACTTAGACCCGAGGTCGAATATTCTGAAAGTTTTTCACTAAGAAAAGATGTCCTCATTTTTGCAAGATGATTTTCAAGGTCTCGATAACAATGTTTGCACTACTTTTTGTAAAGTGATACTCAAGAGCAACTGGTGTTTCCAAACTATTTTCAAAAGTAGGTTTTCGTTTTTAAAACCTATCCATTCCCGTTTGAGGGATGGGTATGTATGTATGATGTTCGCGTTGTCGTTATGATGTTAGCTTCTGAGTATGATCGAATTGGTGGCATGAACGTTGAGGCGTTGCCACGCAATTGTTATACTAGCCCTCTGTGAGAGGTGTGAACTGATAATTACTGTTTATCGCCTCGTGGTGATTTGCGTGTTGACACACGAGTGTGAGCTGTTGAAGCTTGGGTTGGTACGTTCGTGTATATGTGTGATTATTCCATGATGTTTTGTGATTATGTGCTGGTTATCATTCGGGCCGTCGAGATTGCTGAACGATACCGTCGTTGCTATGATTTTAGTATGCCTGCTGCTTTACGATGGAAATCATTGTATGTGATATGTGTTATGATTTTTCTATTGTGCTGAGTAATTACTTATTCAGTATGCCGAGGGGCCGAGGTCGTGGTCGTGGCAATCAGACGCGTAGTCGAGATCATGCTGCCGGTGATGATGCCGGTATTGGTGTCGCTACTATTTTGCAGCAGGTAGCTACACAGATGACTCAGTTAACTCAGGCAGTTCAGCGCATTACAGATGTGACTCAGAACACTGGTGCAAACCAGTGGCTGCGGGAGGTAATTCGTATGAATCCCCCTCGATTCGCCGGTGTTGCGGATGCGTTGGGCTGGGATGGTTGGCTTTTCCAGTTGGGAAAGATATTTGAGGCTGTTGATTGTCCTGAAGAACGGAAGGTACCTATTGCGTAGTACCTTCTTGACAAAGATGCCGCTAATTGGTGGGAGGCTGTTAAGCCTCATGATCGTGATGTCACGTGGGCAGAGTTCCAGGCATTCATGGAAGCTGAGTTCTGTCCGAAACCGATTAGAGAGCAGAGGATTCACGAATTTTATTCGGCAGAACCACAAGGTGTTTCAGTGTCACAGGCTATCATCGACTATAGCAAACAACTCAGTTATGTGCGAGATCGGGTGAGAACCGAGGAAGAGAGGATCTTTCATTTTGACAAACGAATGAAGCCAGAGATTCGCGTGTATATGTCGGGACTCACTTGCACTTTGTTGAGGGACTACCAAGATCGAGCCTTGGCCCGTGAACTAGCTTCGTTATCGTCGGAGCGTGTGCCCGAGTCGAAGAAGCATAGGAAGTCCAATGACCTTGTGGATAGTGCAGGAGTTGGTGTTTCTAGTTCGCAACGTCGTAGTCTTTTGGCTGTGAAGCTCTGTCGCTCGTTGCGTGGGACTGAGAGTTCCAAGTCTTCTGCTTTGACTCCTGGTAAATCCAGGAGGTGTTTTAACTGCAATGTGGCAGGGCATGTCCGTGCACATTGTCCTTCTCCGCCAGTAATGTGTTACAAGTGCGGGCTTGAGGGACACCGAGTTCAGTTTTGCGAGTTGGTCACCGAGCCTTCTGAGGCACGGATTTGAGCACTGAAATCAGGACCGACTCCGATGAGTCCCTGAGGGGCGTGGTCTATCAGTTGAATGTTATGTTATTTCCTTACCCAGTTGTTTCGAATCTCGGAGATTAAGTTCTTTTATTCGAAGTGGATCGTTTTGTGTTTATTTTTCGTTTTCTCGACTATGCACGGTGCTTAGTGTTTTGTGATTGTTCGGATAATTGACTTGATTGTATTATCTACTTGATGACGTTTGTCACTTGTTGATTTTATCATGTCTCTACCGGTGACGTTGTGTTAGTCGTCGTGGAGCGTGTTTTCACGCCGTATATTCCTGTGCGTTTCTTGTAACGTTTCGCCGATGGGCGTAAGTTACGCGTTTATTGTGTATATCGTTGAGTTTTCCTGGCAGGATATTGCTTCTCCCTACTTATTTTAAGTTTCGGGACGAAACTTCTTTTAAGGAGGGTAGAATGTAATATCCGCAATTTCGAATTTCGATAATTTCTTTTTTTTCGGCGGAAGTCCGTTTTGACGACTAGTTCATGACCGTTTCGTCATTCCGAGAATGATTAATTCTGCACTTTTTGTCATCCGA
The DNA here is from genome assembly GCA_033398695.1 of Orobanche coerulescens. Lineage (NCBI taxonomy): Eukaryota > Viridiplantae > Streptophyta > Magnoliopsida > Lamiales > Orobanchaceae > Orobanche > Orobanche coerulescens. The sequence continues at coordinate 114,067,543 of CM065807.1, read as the reverse complement.
GCTCGTTTCGGTGTCGTTTTGTTGAGTTCCATGCTTTTTAGCGGTTTTTCCGCACTTGAGCTCGATTGTTGCGAATCTCGTCCGAAACTGTTGTTTCGAGTTTCTCGTAAGTTCATTTAATGTTATTATTCATGTTGCGAGCTTCGGTTCGGTGTTTCGATCATGTATCGTGATTTTCGGACGTTTTGGGCCATTTTTGTAATTTCCCAAAGTTTGGGGTAATTACTTCCGTTGTCGAATTCCGACACTTCGGATGGTCCGAATCGTGTGTTCTCTTAGTGCTTGGATTCGTCTTTGCGAGTACTTCGTAACCGTATCTTCGATTTTTACTCAGGTTCGGGTTTCGGGGTCGTACGGGCCGTCGGAGTGGCCACGGCCGAGTCACGGCCGGAGCAGGGCCTGGCCTGGCCGAGTTACGGCCGTAAGGTGTCGGTTACGGCCGTAAGGTGTGCGAGTTACGACCGTAAGCGTGATCGGGTACGGCCGTACGAGCGCTGGGCGGATTTAGACGAAGGCCGGTTACGGCCGTAAGGTGTGCGAGTTACGGCCGTAAGTGTCCGGCTGGTGCTGGGCAGATTTTTGACGAATGCCGGTTACGGCCGTAAGGCCTTCCGAGTACGGCCAAAAGGGACCGAGTTACGGCCGTAACCCTGCCGGCTATATATAGCCTGGCTCGGCCAGATTTCATTTTCCACGCGATTTTTCTTCCTTTTTCGGCGTCTGGCGACGGGAGGCTCGGGAAATCGAGTTCTTGGCCGATTCTAATCATTTCCTAGGCATTTTGGAAGATCCTTGTTGATTATATCAACATCTAATCCGTGTATTTCGTCGAATCAAGGTATATTTCTTGATTATCCTTCAAGTTGACTTTTTGGAGAAATTGTTCTTGATTTCGTTTCTAATCCGATTTTGATACATCGGTTGGTGTAGTATGATGTTATTAATCGTGTTCTATCGGTTGTATATCCTTATATCGAGTTTGTTTAACTCGATTGACGATTCGAGTGTTCTTGGGAATTATTGAACATTTAGTGTTCGATTAAATGTCCCAATGAGTTTCCCTTCGATAGTTTGTTGTGATTTCCGTTGTTTTGGCCTTGATTCTCGTCGTAACCATGCGTTATTGTTCTTTCCGGAGGTTTATAGGTGTTCAAGGATTCCGATGTTGAATCCCGTTTGGTGATTGATGATTCGTGTGGTGTTATTCTCGTAATACTCGTGGTGCTATCGCGTTCTTGATATTGTTCGGGGGTTCGGGGCTATTCGACCGCGTCCTATCCGTCATATTGTTGCGACTGTGGTTTTGAGGCAAGTATCTTGCCCATACATTTCATGTTTCGTTGATATAATTCTTGATAAATGATTTTATGCGAAATCCAATATTTAATGAACGTAAAAAGGGATTGGTATGTTCTCGATAAATGTTGTCTTTCAACGATAATTCGTATACTTCGTGAATATGTGTTCTCGGAATATGTGTGTTGGTTTTGTATGTTTAAAGATAATATGATCACTTCGAGTGAGTTTGATAGACCGTAATCCTTTGCCGGGGATTACGTATTGTTATTGTGTACTTGTTCGGTAAGAACGTAATGTGTGTGATATTAGTTGTTACTCCTTGAAAGGAGGTTTTGATACTTAATGTTGTTTGGCTTGACAAGTGATTATTGTTGTGTGCTTGATGTATGTGATGTGCCTCCGGGTAGGATTGTTGAATCTCCGGGATCCATACTTGCTAGTATGGGTCGGGCGTGACCGTAGGGTTATCCAATCCGGGTATGTCTTGCGGGGACTCCGAGGTTCGTGGCTTGTTAGCCCGATGCCGAGATAACTTGTGGGGTTATCATCGGGTATGTCTTGCGGGGACTCCGAGGTTCGTGGCTTGTTAGCGCGATGCCGGGATAACTTATGGTTGTGGTTTGATTATGTACGTATATGTGCTTGTAGTCGCGTGACTGCGGTTACGATGACATGTGATTTGATATAGTTTCCCTGTGGGTTATTCACTCGGGTTTGTTCTACGGGAGCATCTGAGGTCCGTGGCTTGCTAGCACGGGACGCGAATAATCTGTGGAAACAGGTTGTTATGGTATGATCGGGTCGTGGACCCCATTTGTTGTTATCGAATTTATGTTTTGGGAAAATGATTTTTGGGCTGTGTCCCTAAATGTTTTTGAAAGGTTTGAGAAATTCTTAAATCCCAATGTATTCAAAACTCCCGAGGTTGTAAAATGTTTTTTCACAGATGTATATCGGGTTTACCCTATCTTTCGATTTAATCGTTTGATTAAGTGAATCACCTCGGGAAGTATGTTTATGATTAACATGTTTCGTGGAGTATGATATGTATGGCTCGTTTTCGTATTTTATACTTGCACTAGCAAAACAGTGGAGTTTTGCTAACCCCCGAGTATTCGGGGGGTGGATGTCTGTATTGCATTCAGGTTTTGGAGCAGAGCACAGGGTCGGCATGAAGGATGATGAAAGATGAACGATACTAATCACACGAGGACCCGTTGATGTCGTATTGGTTTAGTTGTACTTTATTTTCCGCTGTTATATTTTTTTTTCGTTGTACGGGTGTGGTTGTATTTTGACCCCTGCGTGGGCATGAGTTGTATTCGAGTTGTATGTATTTATTGAAAGACCAAATCGGTCTACTGAGTCATTTTGCCTTGAAGGCATTGTCGAGATGTTAAATGTTGTTACCAGCCTGGTAGATCCTCGAGGAGAGGGTCTACGGCGTGTAATATCCCTGAGTGGATTGGGGGTGTTACATAAATGGTATCAGAGCTTAGGTTGTGGAAACCTAGGTTGTCGGGTCAGTGGTGTCTGTTGAGTTTTGTCTCGTTGGATTTTGTCTGACTGAGTCGTGTCGCGACGCGTCGTCTGAGTTGGTTGGTCGTGATTAGTATCGTGGGGCGATCATCATCTTCGTGCGACCTGTGAATGTAAGTCTCCCTTCTTGATGTTGTGCCTCGTGTGACACGAGCTATTTTTATGATTATTTGTTAAGTGACGAAATCCTCTTATGGATTTTGATTTCGTGATATGTGGTTATTTGACTCTCATATTTCGTTCATATGAGGTGTAATGTTGTTGGATTGTGCATGTTGAACTGTATTTCTTTTATCCGCTGCGTGAGTTCTTTTGTAATGACTTTCGGTATTTTTCCGACCGAGTTTTATTTCGAAAATCGATTCCCTTAACCGAGTTTTTGGCATTGTGGCCTTGATCATTTTGGCGAAATTCTTATGACGGTATTTAGTATTTTGTAAATGGCTTTTGTGAGTTTTTGAAAGATTACCGTCATCGGCCTTTTTGGCGTTTTTGTAAATGGTTTTATCCTGGTGGGTTCCGGCGCAGGACCCACGGCGCTATAATGTTCCGTGTAATTACCTGAATTTTTTTTGGGCATTCTAGCCCATTGAATTATTTTCGAAAACCTTGAGTATCTTAGAAAATAAATTTCGAAATACGTTTAAAATGAATTATTTTCTCGTGGTACATCCAAGGTGCCACAATATGTTTCAAAATTCTTCTACCTCGAGGACCCAAAATGTTTTGAGATATTTTCAATATTTTATAAACACTTTTACTTAGACCCGAGGTCGAATATTCTGAAAGTTTTTCACTAAGAAAAGATGTCCTCATTTTTGCAAGATGATTTTCAAGGTCTCGATAACAATGTTTGCACTACTTTTTGTAAAGTGATACTCAAGATCAACTGGTGTTTCCAAACTATTTTCAAAAGTAGGTTTTCGTTTTTAAAACCTATCCATTCCCGTTTGAGGGCTGGGTATGTATGTATGATGTTCGCGTTGTCGTTATGATGTTAGCTTCTGAGTATGATCGAATTGGTGGCATGAACGTTGAGGCGTTGCCACGCAATTGTTATACTAGCCCTCTGTGAGAGGTGTGAACTGATAATTACTATTTATCGCCTCGTGGTGATTTGCGTGTTGACACACGAGTGTGAGCTGTTGAAGCTTGGGTTGGTACGTTCGTGTATATGTGTGATTATTCCATGATGTTTTGTGATTATGTGCTGGTTATCATTCGGGCCGTCGAGATTCCGAACGATACCGTCGTTGCTATGATTTTAGTATGCTGTTGCTTTACGATGGAAATCATTGTATGTGATATGTGTTATGATTTTTCTGTTGTCTTTGAGTAATTACTTATTCGGTATGCCGAGGGGCCGAGGTCGTGGTCGTGGCAATCGGACGCGTAGTCGAGATCATCTGCCGGTGATGATGCCGGTATTGGTGTCGCTACTATTTTGCGGCAGGTAGCTACACAGATGACTCGGTTAACTCGGGCGGTTCAGCGCATTACGGATGTGACTTAGAACACCGGTGCAAACCGGTGGCTGCGGGAGGTAATTCGTATGAATCCCCTCGATTCGCGGTGTTGCGGATGCGTTGGGTGGGATGGTTGGCTTTTCCAGTTGGGAAAGATATTTGAGGCTGTTGATTGTCCTGAAGAACGGAAGGTACCTATTGCGTAGTACCTTCTTGACAAAGATGCCGCTAATTGGTGGGAGGCTGTTAAGCCTCATGATCGTGATGTCACGTGGGCAGAGTTCCAGGCATTCATGGAAGCTGAGTTCTGTCCGAAACCGATTAGAGAGCAGAGGATTCACGAATTTTATTCGGCAGAACCACAAGGTGTTTCAGTGTCACAGGCTATCATCGACTATAGCAAACAACTCAGTTATGTGCGAGATCGGGTGAGAACCGAGGAAGAGAGGATCTTTCATTTTGACAGACGAATGAAGCCAGAGATTCGCGTGTATATGTCGGGACTCACTTGCACTTTGTTGAGGGACTACCAAGATCGAGCCTTGGCCCATGAACTAGCTTCGTTATCGTCGGAGCGTGTGCCCGAGTCGAAGAAGCATAGGAAGTCCAATTACCTTGTGGATAGTGCAGGAGTTGGTGTTTCTAGTTCGCAACGTCGTAGTCTTTTGGCTGTGAAGCTCTGTCGCTCGTTGCGTGGGACTGAGAGTTCCAAGTCTTCTGCTTTGACTCCTGGTAAATCCAGGAGGTGTTTTAACTGCAATGTGGCAGGGCATGTCCGTGCACATTGTCCTTCTCCGCCAGTAATGTGTTACAAGTGCGGGCTTGAGGGACACCGAGTTCAGTTTTGCGAGTTGGTCACCGAGCCTTCCGAGGCACGGATTTGAGCACTGAAATCAGGACCGACTCCGATGAGTCCACGAGGGCGTGGTCTATCGATTGAATGTTATGTTATTTCCTTACCAGTTGTTTCGAATCTCGGAGATTAAGTTCTTTTATTCGAAGTGGATCGTTTTGTGTTTATTTTTCGTTTTCTCGACTGTGCACGGTGCTTAGTGTTTTGTGATTGTTCGGATAATTGACTTGATTGTATTATCTACTTGATGACGTTTGTCACTTGTTGATTTTATCATGTCTCTACCGGTGACGTTGTGTTAGTCGTCGTGGAGCGTGTTTTCACGCCGTATATTCCTTTGCGTTGCTTGTAACGTTTCGCCGATGGGCGTAAGTTACGCGTTTCTTGTGTATATCGTTGAGTTTTCCTGGCAGGATATTGCTTCTCCCTACTTATTTTAAGTTTTGGGACGAAACTTCTTTTAAGGAGGGTAGAATGTAATATCCGCAATTTCGAATTTCGATAATTTTTTTTTTTTCGGCGGAAGTCCGTTTTGACGACTCGTTCATGACCGTTTCGTCATTCCGAGAATGATTAATTCTGCACTTTTTGTCATCCGAGCTCGTTTCGGTGTCGTTTTGTTGAGTTCCGTGCTTTTTAGCGGTTTTTCCGCACTTGAGCTCGATTGTTGCGAATCTCGTCCGAAACTGTTGTTTCGAGTTTCTCGTAAGTTCATTTAATGTTATTATTCATGTTGCGAGCTTTGGTTCGGTGTTTCGATCATGTATCGTGATTTTCGGACGTTTTGGGCCATTTTTGTAATTTCCCAAAGTTTGGGGTAATTACTTCCGTTGTCGAATTCCGACACTTCGGATGGTCCGAATCGTGTGTTCTCTTAGTGCTTGGATTCGTCTTTGCGAGTACTTCGTAACCGTATCTTCGATTTTTACTCAGGTTCGGGTTTCGGGGTCGTCCGGGCCGTCGGAGTGGCCACGGCCGAGTCACGGCCGGAGCGAGGCTGCTTTGGCGAGTTCTGGCCGTAAGGTGTCGATTCGGCCGTAAGGTGTGCGAGTTACGGCCGTAAGCGTGATCGAATGCGGCCGTCTGGCGGATTTAGACGAAGGCGATTCTGGCCGTAAGGTGTGCGATTACGGCCGTAAGTGTCCATTTAGTCTTTGGCGATTACAGCGAATGCGGTTACGGCCGTAAGGCTGCCGTACGGCCAAAAGGGACCGAGTTACGGCCGTAACCTGCCGGCTATATATAGCACAGCTCGGCGATTTCATTTTCCACGCGATTTTCTTCCTTTTCGGCGTCGCGGCGGAGGCTCGGGAAATCGAGTTCTTGGCCGATTCTAATCATTTCCTAGGCATTTTGGAAGATCCTTGTTGATTATATCAACATCTAATCCGTGTATTTCGTCGAATCAAGGTATATTTATTGATTATCCTTCAAGTTGACTTTTTGGAGAAATTGTTCTTGATTTCGTTTCTAATCCGATTTTGATACATCGGTTGGTGTAGTATGATGTTATTAATCGTGTTCTATCGGTTGTATATCCTTATATCGAGTTTGTTTAACTCGATTGACGATTCGAGTGTTCTTGGGAATTATTGAACATTTAGTGTTCGATTAAATGTCCCAATGAGTTTCCCTTCGATAGTTTGTTGTGATTTCCGTTGTTTTGGCCTTGATTCTCGTCGTAACCATGCGTTATTGTTCTTTCCGGAGGTTTATAGGTGTTCAAGGATTCCGATGTTGAATCCCGTTTGGTGATTGATGATTCGTGTGGTGTTATTCTCGTAATACTCGTGGTGCTATCGCGTTCTTGATATTGTTCGGGGGTTCGGGGCTATTCGACCGCGTCCTATCCGTCATATTGTTGCGACTGTGGTTTTGAGGCAAGTATCTTGCCCATACATTTCATGTTTCGTTGATATAATTCTTGATAAATGATTTTATGCGAAATCGATATTTAATGAACGTAAAAAGGGATTGGTATGTTCTCGATAAATGTTGTCTTTCAACGATAATTCGTATACTTCGTGAATATGTGTTCTCGGAATATGTGTGTTGGTTTTGTATGTTTAAAGATAATATGATCACTTCGAGTGAGTTTGATAGACCGTAATCCTTTGTCGGGGATTACGTATTGTTATTGTGTACTTGTTCGGTAAGAACGTAATGTGTGTGATATTAGTTGTTACTCCTTGAAAGGAGGTTGTGATACTTAATGTTGTTTGGCTTGACAAGTGATTATTGTTGTGTGCTTGATGTATGTGATGTGCCTCGGGTAGGATTGTTGAATCTCAGGGATCCATACTTGCTAGTATGGGTCGGGCGTGACCGTAGGGTTATCCATCCGGGTATGTCTTGCGGGGACTCCGAGGTTCGTGGCTTGTTAGCCCGATGCCGAGATAACTTGTGGGGTTATCATCGGGTATGTCTTGCGGGGACTCCGAGGTTCGTGGCTTGTTAGCGCGATGCCGGGATAACTTATGGTTGTGGTTTGATTATGTACGTATATGTGCTTGTAGTCGCGTGGCTGATTACGGTGACATGTGATTTGATATAGTTTCCTGTGGGTTATTCACTCGGGTTTGTTCTACGGGAGCATCGAGGTCCGTGGCTTGCTAGCACGGGGCCTTGAATAATCTGTGGAAACATGTTGTTATGGTATGATCGGGTCGTGGTGCCCATTTGTTGTTATCGATTTTATGTTTTGGGAAATTGATTTTGGGTGTGTCCCTAAATGTTTTGAAAGGTTTGAGAAATTCTTAAATCCCAATGTATTCAAAACTCCCGAGGTTGTAAAATGTTTTTTCACAGATGTATATCGGGTTTACCCTATCTTTCGATTTAATCGTTTGATTAAGTGAATCACCTCGGGAAGTATGTTTATGATTAACATGTTTCGTGGAGTATGATATGTATGGCTCGTTTTCGTATTTTATACTTGCACAAGCAAAACAGTGGAGTTTTGCTAACCCCCGAGTATTCGGGGGGTGGATGTCTGTATTGCATTCAGGTTTTGGAGCAGAGCACAGGGTCGGCATGAAGGATGATGAAAGATGAACGATACTAATCACACGAGGACCCGTTGATGTCGTATTGGTTTAGTTGTACTTTATTTTCCGTTGTTATATTTTTTTCGTTGTACGGGTGTGGTTGTATTTTGACCCCTGCGTGGGCATGAGTTGTATTCGAGTTGTATGTATTTATTGAAAGACCAAATCGGTCTACTGAGTCATTTTGCCTTGAAGGCATTGTCGAGATGTTAAATGTTGTTACCAGCCTGGTAGATCCTCGAGGAGAGGGTCTACGGCGTGTAATATCCCTGAGTGGATTGGGGGTGTTACAGAGATGAGGAATAATGAATAAAAATCCGACAAGGGTCAAGAATGACTTACCGAGATGGAATAATGGTGCAATGAATGATAATTTCAAATGAAATGATTGGAACCGTCGTTCCTCGTGAATTAAATTATTAGCTTGATAATTACAAGTCTCAACATGATTGATATATTATGAATGAATTATATGTATGAATTAACAACTACGAAAGGAATGAGTATCCTTTTAACCGAGTAAGAATCAACTTACACAAATACCGGTGAAGAAAGTCCTTCCTCGAACAAATGTCCTAAGTGGAAAATATCGGTCGCTCGAACAACCTTGAATAACATAATTACCAACAAACACTCAATATACGTATCAAGCACGATTATAACCAACTCAAAAGTCATTACAACAATAGCCAAACTCATTGGGGCATTATGACAAACACTTAGCAAACATTCATCCTTCGATTATAACCAACCCCAAATATATCGACACCAACCTCCAAAATGAGTAGTTCAACTCCAACAAAACATCATCAATACAATCAAATAATCCAATAGAAAACCACAAATCAAGGTTACGACAACATCAATCGGAAACCCCCAAAATAACCAAAGTCAACCACTAAGGGTTCTTGAATAATTCCCCAAATATTCATCAAATCCAAAATCTACACCAATAAATCCGTAGGAATACATGTATTTAAGGTAGATAATCCATATTTAACATATTCTACCATAATATTAAGCTAACTTGGAGAGATCAGAATGAAAACACTCAAATCCCAAAATTCTAGATTCAAGAAATGTTTACCTTGATTTGGTGTGTTGGAGAGGATTAAATGATGATTAATCCGAACTAGAAGCTTGAAAATGATGTTAGGTGATTGCAGCTCGAAAAGATCTTCTCAAAATGCCCAAAATCGCCCAAAACCGACGGGAGGAAGAAGAGATATGATGAAATGACGAAATGGGGCTAAACTGTCCAATATATAGTAAACCCAGCTTAGCGCGCGCTAGCTCCTGTGCTTAGCGTGCGCTAGCGGGTTTACCGGGTAGTCCAGTAGCCGCTGTCTGCATCGTTAGCGTGCACTACGTACCTTGGTAGCGTGCGCTAATGTCCCTTCTTAGCTGCGTTAACCTTGTGTTAGCGCGCGCTACCTGATGGTTGATGTCCAGAAAACTGGAGTCCAGAACCTACTGTCCTCTGGTCTGATTGAGCCTTTAGCGCACGCTACCCGATGCTTAGCATGCGCTACCAACCTAACCCTTGCGTACGCTATACCCACCCCTAGCGTGCGCTACGAATTATTCCATCTCAGTCCAGTACCCACTGGACTGTCTGTTCCAATACGCTACCGCGCACTGATGGATTCCGATAGCGTGCGCTACAAACACCATTAGCGTATGTTACTCCAATCGTAGCGTGCGCTATGAATCTCACCAATCCAGTCCAGTGCCTTCTGGACTGTCTGCCTGAACCACACTAGCGTGCACTAATGCTGAGAGGTAGCGTGCGCTACCCGTACTCAATTAGCATGCACTAAAGAGAGTACGTAGTGTGTGCTACTCCTCACACACATCCCACTACAAATATGACAACGATGATATTCTCGGCCCGATTATCCAACCAGGTTGAATGACGAATAATAACTGATTCACATTACAAATTACTCCGAAGGGTGAATACAATGAATGAATATGAATGATGAATGACTATTACTGAGTGAAAATTACTGAGTGAAAATATACTGAATGACAATTAATGAATTTACAACCGGGTATTACATGTTGTGTTTCATCGGACTGAGTGGGTACTTGTTCAGTATGCCGAGGGGTAGAGGTCATGATCGTAAGTGCGGTATAGGTGGCCATGGAGATCAGATGCACGACCAAGAGAATATTGCCGTGGATGGAATTGGCGTTGATGTCGCTACTATATTGCAACAGGTAGCGACACAGATGACTCAGTTGACCCAAGCGGTTCAACGCAACACAGCTGCGACCCGAACGTCGACACAAACCAGTGGCTTTGAGAAGTAGTTCGTATGAATCCCCCTCATTTCACTGGTGCCGCGGATGCATTGGACTGGGATGGTTGCCTTTTTCAGTTGGGAAGGATATTCGAGGTAGTTGATTGTCCCGGAGAATGGAAAGTACATATCGCTCAGTACCTTCTTGACAGAGATGCCGCTAACTGGTGGGAGGGTGTTAAGCCTCGGGATCATGTTGTCACGTGGGTAGAATTCCATGAATTAATGGAAGCTGAGTTTTGTCCGGAATCGATCAGGAGCAGAGAATGTCTAATGATTTTTCTATCAGTTCAAGAGTTGGAGTCTCTAAACTTCAACACCCTGGTCATTCTACTGTGATGGGCGTTCGATGAGTGGAACGAAGAGTTCCAAGTTATTACCATTGACTCCTGGTAAGGCAAGAAGGTATTTCAACTGCAAAGTGCCGGGGCATGTTCGTGCACATTGTTCTTCCCGCTAGTAACGTGTTACAAGTGCGGACTCGTGGGGCACAAAATCCAGTTTTTTGAGATGGTCGCCGAGTCTTCCAAGGCTCGGACTAGCACTAGTACCAGGATCATATCTGAGGAGTCCTTGAGAGGTGTTTTCTGTCAGTTTCTTGCTATATCGTTGCCTTGTTTTCGTTGTTTTAAGTTTCGGGGACGAGACTTCTTTTTCGGGGGGGGGTAGAATGTAATACCCGTATTTTCTCATTTTCATACTTCTCGATTCTAGTGACTCGCTTGTGTTCATTGGCACATTTTGGACATGTTTTGCTCTGTACTTTTTGTCATTCGAGCGAGTTTTGATATTGTTTCGGATTAATCGCATATTATTGCGACTTTTCCCCAATTGGGTTCGATTCTTGTGAATCTCGCTCGAAACTGTTGTTTTGACATTCTTGCAAGTTCATTTAACATTTGTGGTCGTGTTGTGAACTTTAGAATTTTTATCTGATCTCGTATCATGATTTTTTGGACATTTGGGCCGTTTCGTAATTTCCCAAAGTTTTGGGTATTCGCTTACGTGCTCGTTTTTACCCACCTTCAGGTTGTCGGAATCGCATGTTTGATTAGCACTTTCGTTTGTTGTTGAGAATCCTTTGTAGCGTTACATCGAATTTTCCGAGTCATCGCATTTTGGGGTCATTCTGGACTGATCGGACAGCAGAATGGAATCTGCTGCCAGGATACAGGTTACGGCCATAACCTGCAATATGTTACTGCCGTAATGGCCAGTGTGTTACGGCCGTAATGTCCATACTGTTACTGTAACACCCCCAAAACCATATGGGAATATTACACGCCGTAGACCCCTTTTCACGAGGATCTACCAGGCTAAGCCTTACAAAACGACTAAATGTTTGCCCGGCCAGGGTCAAACAATAAATAATACAGACCGTTAAGGTCACTTACACGTGAATACACAGACCGATAAGGTCACACAACTCAATCAACAGGACTGACTAAAACAACATTAACCACACAGGGGTCGAAACACAATACAGCGGAAGACTAAAATCAACTTTGACAACACAACGAAAATCAAAACAACTCTCAACTCTTGATTAGTATCGCAGCTCGTCATCCTCCTGTGACTGCTCCCCTGAACCTGCATGTACCTGGATGCAAAACAGACATCCACCCCCCGATTACTCGAGGGTTAGTAAAACTCCACTATTTTACTAGTGCAAGTATCAAATCATACGAAATGTAACGAGCAAATATTAATCATGAATCAAATATAATAACCAAGTACCAAAATATTCCCGGGAGGTTGGAAAATAAGCTATGAAGCATTTGAAACTAAACTTATCATCTCGAGAATTTTAGGAACAAAAGTCTTTAAGGCCTCAAGTCCCAAGTTACAAATCCTTTCGAAAAACTTTAGGGTCTTAACCCAAATCTTGTTTCATAACTCAACAGTTCACAACACGAAAAACATTTACCCAATCGCTCGGGACTCGATCCAACATTCATTTTCATAAAACTTTTCCTTTCAAAACTTGATTGTCAAAACATATTCATGACACCGTGATCCACTGTCACGTGCCTCCGTAGGTACAACCCGCACGGACTATTCCACGCACAAATAACCAAACATAATCAATTCCGACACCGTGATCCACTGTCACGTGTCAACAACCCACACAGACTATTCCACACACAAATAACCAAACACAATCAATTCCGACACCGTGATCTGCTGTCACGTGTCTCCGTAGGTTCAACAACCCGCACGGACTATATCAATCACAACAACCACACACACAGTCCCAACACCGTAGTCCACTGCCACGTGTCACCGTAAGCCCCGTCGAGCTCACCCGGTTGGACGCATTGTGCCCTAAACTCATGGTCTACTGCCATGTGTTATCGTAGGCCTCGTCAGACCAGCACGATTGGACCTCAGTACTTCACTAAGTTCTGACCCCGTAGTCCACTGCCACGAGTCCTCGTAGGTCCCGTCGAACCATCACGAGTGAACTTAGCGGTCACACACATATTCACATTCATAGTTCATACAAACATGAGCACAGTTAATCAATCACATTGATCACCACAAAATCGCACATCACGCACACATAACACAATCTCAACACTCACAACAACTGTCATCAATCAATGACACACAACCAACATAACTCAGGATCGATACACAATACATTGAACAACCAAGTGTACAACCATACCAATGTACATTGCAATCCTGCACAAATGGCACAACACCTAACACATATACCAATATAACACTATCATCACAAAGCCTTCAAATTGCGAAATACACAACCAACTCAAACGGAACATATTTACGAAGGCAAGCAAAATCATCATTAACCTAATACGTGATTTCTAGTCGCAAGATACAAGTCGTATAATAAGATACTTGCCTCGATTGTCGGCGCCCGAATATTCCTACGAACACGGCACAACCCGAAAGAAAAACCCCGAACACCGACAATCCTCCTGCAAAATCAACGAGGATACAATTTCAACGAGAATCAAAACCGAAAACAATTGAAACCTCATCAAACTATCGAAGGAAAAACTCATTCGAACATTTAATCGAGCATTAAATGTTCAAGACCCTCCAAGTGTAACACCCCAATTCACAAATGGGACATTACACGCCGTAGAACCCTTATGGGGTCTACCAGGCTGATACTTGACACATAAACCACAATATAATCCCAAATGATGCATTCAAAAAGTAAGTAAGGCCGTGGCCTCGGCCAAAACATTTTTAACGGAGTACATGAATATAAGACAAATACCAATTCATTGCCCACGCAGGGGACTTAAACCAAGTTTCAAAGTAAACAGTCTAACTCCGATACTCGACAAAAGCAATGACAAAACATAAGAATACAGACTCGAGCCACATCATCATGCCAACCCATCCTTTGTATGCGCATCCCGTGCCAGCTCCTCAGCTCGACCAGTACCTGAAATGCATAAGACGCATTTCCCCCATTTAAGGGGTTAGCATTCGAATAGCTAGTGCAAGTACACAATTACACAGCATTATACATGTAACGATTCAACGCAAACAATTCGTTAGGAAAAATCATTTTGAAAATCAATATTCCGGAATATCACATTAACACCAAAGCGGTATATCAACGATTTTCCACATCACAATTATCCACGCTTGGTAACTCGCGGCCGTACCCATTAGTAACGGTCCCCAAAGGTCCGTCGGACCGTCCCAGGTGAGAAACCACTTCGCGGCCGTACCCATTAGTATCGGCCCCTAGAGGTCCCGTCGAACCGTCCCTGGTGGAAGAACATCAACGCACGCACCCAAGTCCACTTAGTGGCCGTACCCATTAGTATCGGCCCCCAGAGGCCACATGCCATCCCCAGGTGGAAGAGAAACAATCACATTCGTTCAATAATACCATTTACATCATTCGCATCAAAATCATACGCACATAACGGAATGTAATACATGTACTTGCCTGATTAATACTACGTGAAGGAAAACGGCGAACGGAAAGGTTTTGGCCCGAATAACCTTCACAAATCCGATCCTAACACAATAACGATGAACAACAATCTTAAAACTACGTAAAGGATGGAATACATCCTAGTTCTACCCGCTGAAACCCTTAGTCGAACATAACTTGGGTATCGTCGACTATAAGTGACGAACAATGGAGAACTTAGAGTTTAAAACCACAAATCATCAATAAAATGAAGGATTACAAGTACACGATCGAAGTCTAGCGATAACCCAGTAATAATTCGGACTAAAAGAGTCAAATCCCAAGAAATCCCCAAAATTCCCCCAAAATCTCAAAACAAGGGTTTTGGGAATATTTACCTTGATTCGGATGGTGGAAAGTGATTAGGAACTTGAAGAATTCACGCAAGGAATGCACGGTGGTAGTGAATGATGATCTACAGTCGGAATAGGCCCTAACCCCCGCCTGGAATCGCTCAAAGCCGAGAAGGATAGGAAATGAAGGAAAAATGACGAAGTTGACTGCTGCTGTCCTATTTATATTTAACAGACTTAGCGCACGCTACGCACAAGCATTAGCGTGCGCTAGCGGGGCATGGCAGAACAGTCTGCCTACTGTCCTCCCGTTAGCGTACGCAAGCTAACATGGTTAGCGTGCGCTAGTACTAAGGATTAGCATGCGTTAACGCTGACAGCGATACGCGTCGGTCCAAGATCAAGTATCGAACCTACCGTCCCTGCATTGAAATCGTTAGCGCACGCTACAAACCCCAGGTTAGTGTACGCTAACCACACAGTGATAGCGCACGCAAGTAATTCCAGAGTAGCGTGCGCTACTCAGGAAGCAGTTAAGTACTGCACAGTACACTGCTGCCAACAGCACAAAAGTGCCGAAAAACGAAGCAAGACCAGAATCCGGAATCATAAACACGTAATAATCAAGATGACAAAATTGAGCGTTGAAGAGAATAAAATCTCGATCACTAGAGAGTCTGAAACGAAACAAATAAAGCGAAATTCCCCAAACTTATGAAAATTACAAAAACGGCCCAAGTGCCCGAAAAATCGCGATACAACGTCGGATTAACAAACCGAAAGTTCCAACACGACCAACTCAACCATACAAACTTATACGAATCGAGAAACAACGAAAACGAACAAGTTTTACGAGAATCGAACGCACATGCGGCAAGATATAATTCAAGATGAAATTATGCAAAAACATCCTCGAAACTCGACCAGACGGAAAAACTCCAAGAACAATATAGATTCAGAATTCCAAAACAGTGCTAAGCGAGTAGTCTGAAACGAACATACACCAAAAATAGAAATTACCGAAAATAGAAAACACGGATATTAGACCAAGAACAAAGAAATCACCCCTAGAGCCGAACGAATCAAGGATATGAGTATCCAATCCGTAGAACATGTTCAAAACAACGTTTATACAACAATCAATCCAAATCAAAGGAAAATCCCCAAAATCTTCAAAAACATGGGATCAAGCCAAAATACCTCGATTCGGATGAAGAACAAGGATTAGATGATGATAATAATCATGATTCAAGCTTCCCAACTGATGTACTACTGATTCCGATCAAAACCCTTAATTTCTGTCGAAGGATCGCGAAAAAAATGGAGAAAAGTGAAAATGGCCGAGTGACACGGTGCCCCAAGCCTTAAATATCCGAGTCCTGCCGAGCGCTTATGGCCGTGGCTTACGGACATAACCGGCCATGGCTACCCTACTGCCCAAAACTGCCGACCGCATTACGTACGTTACCGGACATGGCTTACGTACGTAACAGGCCTTACGGCCTTATCCGGCCGTAGTCTTACGGCCATAATCGGCCAGTACTTGCGAGTCACTGTCGGCCGTACCCAGCCACGCCACACGAGTCACTATCGATCGTGACCGGCCATGGCTTACGGCCGTAACAGGCACTGTATTACGGCCGTAAATCAGCCACAAATGTCCGGTGCCAAGACACAAACAATCCAAGATAACGGAAAGCGAAAATACCGGATATTACAGTTATGGCCGTAAGGAGGTTTCATTTTAAAGACCCGAGCTGCGGGTTTTCAGAGCAGTTTCTGCTCTTTTCTTTCCTCATGTGACTGGCAGAGTTCTTGAGTCGATTTTGGGGCGATTCTTCAAGAAAGTTCACCAATCTTTCATCCTACAACATAATCATAAAGGTCTTGGTGTGGATTAACAACATCAAATCATCCTTTTCCCTTTTGAATCGAGGTAATCATCCTATAATGCTATTTCGGGAATATTTGGGGGTTTTTCTTGATTTTGTAATTCTAATCCGAGATTGTTGGTTCCATCATTTCTATCTAGTCTTGTTGATCATAATCCATGGTTTGAATTCCATTTTTCATGAATTGTCGGATTAATTTGTGTTCTTGACCGTTTTGAGGAAAACCCTTGAACTTTAGTCGTTCGTTTATTTGGTGCAACGGATTTACATTGTGTTAGGGGATTTATTCTCATCGTTGTTGTTATCGTTCATAGTAATTATCGCGTGTTGGTGCTCGGTGGAGTAGGAGGATACATAGATGATTCGTGCCAACTTACTACGATCGGTTTTCCGTTTGCGACTATTCGAGGCAAGTATCTTGCCCATACATTTCGTATTTCGTAGATATAATGATTGGTAATTGACTATGTGCGTCTACTTGAGTGCTTAGAATAAACTTTCTAAATAATCAATATAGTTTCGAATAAAGGTTTTCTTTCAAGACACTTATGTGCTTTGTGAATAAATGGATTCTATGAATATGTTGAAATGTGGTTGTGAACTGAAATACATTTTATTCGTCTTATGTGGTTATAAAAGCTCTCTTACCCTGGTTTAGAGTTGTTGTTGGAATGTGTATTTGTTTGTGTGATTGTTGTCAGAATAATATGGGATTCTGTTGGCTTACCATTGATTTATTTACTCGGCTATGCACGAGGAAACTCCGACGTTCATGCTTGCTAGCATGGAACGAGAATAACCCTTGGACATATGTTGATGTGGATGTTTGGGTCATGGACCCCGTAATTCACCGTCGGATTAGTATTTTGAGAAAATAAATCTTTAGGTTGTGACCCTAAGCAATTTTTGAAAAGATGAGGATTTCTCGATCCTGAATGTTTTCCTCCAAAACTCTTGAGATCTTAAAAACGCTTTACCAGTTGTTTACTTGTTTTATTAAAGCCTTCCATGGTTTGTGGATTATATTATCAATCTCGATTTGTGTCTGATTGTTGAGGCCATTCTAGCAACTACTTTGATTTTATGTTTTATAGGTCCGTACCTTGGAAGTCTTGCATATTTTTTTGAGTGAGAGTGTATACGTTCACTCCGATAGGGTCCGATAGGGCCTCGGAGGGATCCACGCATGGTTGGGTCCGCGAACATTGGGGTTAACTGTAATATCCAGATTTATTATTGTGTATTTCATCTGTATTTGAACCCTATATTATTCGGAATTGTGATCCCGATAATTGGAGTATGGTATTTCTCACATTTGTATCCTTGTACATAAGTATAATAATATGCAAAACTTCTCATGCAAACTCGTGATAGCGCACGCTAAGAATGTAGCTTAACGTGCGTTATCGGGCCACAACTAGCGCACGCTACGAATGAAGAATTTGCGTGCGCTAGGCAGTTAATTATTGAGCTAGACGGCTAGCACATGCACCAGCCGGACGTGGGTCCGGATAAGATTCCCGCGGGCAGAACTGGACAGTTTTGGAGTCAACTCTTATTTAGCGTGCGCTAAGGGAAGTAGGGTAGCGTGCGCTAATTAGCTCATGTGCAGAAACTTTATTTTAGGGACAGCACTCCATTTCTTCTTGTTCCCTTCACTCGTCCTCATTACTTGATAGTCCAGAGAGCCTATTATTCTCCTTAAACACACTTAGAACACATCTACTTGATCATTGGAGATTGAATGTTACTTGTGATTGATTGTTGAATTGGAGAAACACCTTGGATTGGCATACAAACAACCGGAGCTGGATTCTACCTTTTTGACTCGGTGTTATCTTCATATTAAGGTATGTTAATTCTTTCTCCAGCCTTAGATTCGTGTTCTGAAGAGTTAGATGAATCATGCTATCAAGATATTGAGTTTCATTAGTGAATTATTCATCAAACATCATGTTTAGAAGTGGGAGTGATTATGCTTATATATGGTCGTTGAAACATCGTAGTTGGAATTGTTAGTCCACCTTCCAGATGAAGTCTGAATGTGATAATTATAATGGAACCTAGTGCATCAACCTGAGATCACGAACTTCACATGAGAATGATAATCAAGTTGGATATAAGAGTTGTAATGATATTCATTTCCTTGAATTCAAAGATGTTTGAATCCGTAAGATCATTCATAAGTTTATGAACATGACATGTGGACGGATAGCGTACGTTAATCACTGAGGAATTCATAAGTTTCATCACCGTTAAAACAAGTCTGCTGCCCAGTAGTGAACTGCCATGCACGTTTAGCGCACAGTAAGATATGTAGATTAACGTGCGCTATCAGGCATAAGTTATCGTACGCTACATTTGGTACGTAACGTACGTTATGTCATCAGGCGAGTCAGTCGGCTGATCAGTGAGGTACTGACTGTGCATGGTTAGCGTACGCTAGGCTGCGTGTAATTGCGTATGCTAACGAAGTAGCCTTAATGTACGCTACATAGGATACATAGCGTGCGTTAAGCAAGCCAGACAGATTTCATTTTTAAGAACTTCCAACCGTAATTTGGATTGTTAGATGTTCATTCGAATTGAGATGAATTATATATTATTTCTTTTGTTAAGGTTCGAGCTTAGCAACGTGATTGATCGAAGGGGATGACCTTCGAGTATTTTGATATTCGTGGAAGTTTTATTCCTGTCATCGAACTGAGGCAAGTACTCTAATTAGAATTGATTATATTATGACAAGTTATATTGCAATTGTATTGTGTATATGTGTTGTGATTAAATGTCCACCATGCGTTGATCCGATGGGAATCATCATGGAAATGTATAGCTGTGTGCGCTGGATCATTGGACAGGTAGTTCCACCATGCGTTGGTCCGACGGGATCATCATGGGAATCTATAGCTGTGTGCGCTGGATCGTTGGAATACCATCAGTATGTTGAGACCGTTGTGATGTGATAAGTGTTGTTGTTATTTCTCGTTGGAGAAAATTGTTATGATGATTGTTGATTACATCACTATTGTATGATTATTGTACTTGTACTAGCATCGTTGTGCTAACCCCTTCGGGGGTGAACATTTGTTTATGTTCAGGATCCAGGAGAGCGGGGAAACAACCACTGGTGTTGCATGACGACGAGGGTGCAGAGTGATGTTCCGGCCGGGTTTATTTGTCTGTTGTTTGTATCATTTTAATAAGTACTCGAGTACGTAGTCGTTTATGATGATTTGGAGTTGGTGATGTATTAATACTTTCCGTTGAACATTCGTATTTTCAGTATTGGTCAGAACTGTTGTACCTTACTTCCATTATTTTCATACGTTGGTATCTGTTTATGTCTTTTCAGTTCTTCAGCCTTGTAAATTCTTATGTAAAGGATTTACGGCGCTGTAATATTCCTGAATATATCGGGGTTTTTACAGAATATGGTATCGGAGCTAAGATTATGGATATCTTGGCCATTGGGTTAAAATAGAGGTCGTATACGTCTTTTGAGATAACCGGCCGTGAATAACATCACTGTACTGCCTGCGTCTTCGTGCGAACGGTGGTTGTAAGTTCCTAAACTCTATCTCGTCCTTTACATGTTGTATCTCTTTATACTTGAACGTTAGAACGATATTGTTTCCTATATATTGAGTATTTGTGCTTTCAGTATGTTGAGAGGTGGACGTGGATGTGGTCGCGGTCGCGGACGAAGGAATGACGAAAGAGAAGCTTCGCCTTCTAATCAGGCCAGCCACAGCTCAGGCGAGCCACAGAGATCTATTAATAATGAACCGGAACCTGCTGTGCCCGAAATCCTTCGTCAAGTGGTGAACCAGATGACTCAGTTTGCCCAGGTCGTGGATCGAATGCAGGTGGTGGTGGGATTACAGTAGGGAGATAGACAGCAAGGGATCCCAGACATGAGAAATCGAGGTGACCGATGGCTGCAAGAGGTGGCGAAGATGCAACCACCCAAATTCGATGGCTTTTCTAAGACTCCCACATGGGACCATTGGTTGAAGGAACTGGAGAAAATTTTTGCCGGAATTAATTGCCCAGACGACCGGAGAGCCTCTATTGCTCAGTACTTTCTGATAGGGGAAGCATCCGAGTGGTGGGAATCCATCCGGCCTGCAGATCATGATGCTGACTGGACAGAATTTAAATTGATGATGGAAGCTCAGTACTGCCCTCGTCCTGTAAGGAAAGCCAAAGTTCGGGAGTTTTTATCTGCACAGCCATCAGACGAACCCGTATCCCAGATAATTAAGACGTTTAACCAGCAGCTGGCATTTGTTCGACATCTGGTCAGAACAGATGCAGAAATGATGATCCATTTTGATATGAGGATGAAACCATAAATCCAAAGGCACATGTCCGGTTTTGAATGTACCACTCTCCGTCAATACCAGGATAAGGCGTTGGTGTATGAGATCAAGGAAGCAGCAATGGAGAAGTTTGCAGAATCCAAGAAGCGGAAAGTCTCTGGTAGTTTCACAGAGCACAAGAGCAGTGGGCCCCGCAAGGCCCAGTCATCCTTTCACCCTTTTCAAGAAACCTCCGCACCCATCTCAGAGCGGAAAGAATTTTGGAACAATGTCAGCCACGACGGATACAGCTAGGAGGTGCTTTAACTGTGGTCGCCCAGGCCACCTTTGGCGTGATTGTTTGCGCACTCCAGTTACATGTTTTGATTGCGGACAGGAAGGGCACCATGCGATGTTTTGCAAGGATGCCACCAAGTTCAATGGAACCCGTACATCACAGCCAGTTTAGAAGGAAGCTAGTATCCAACAGACGCAGCAAAGTGTTCAGATGCCTCAGAATATTGGCCGCGGACGAGGCAGAGGACAGTGGGACCGAAAGGGTACATCGAATGCCGGATCTGTTCCCCCACGTCTGTACGAGATGAGAAGAACAGACGATCAGGATGCTGCTGTCGCATCAGGTACTGTTCAGATCCTTTCCCAGCCAGTTAGCGTTTTATTCGATACAGGAGCTACGCATTCATTTATATCCTCATCTTGTGTAAATCGTTTGAATTTTCTGGTTTTCATAATTGTGAACCTTATGTTGTTAGTTTACCGAGTGGAGAGAGAATTGTTGGAAACTTAGAAACTAGAAATTTCCCTGTATCGTTTGGAGGTAGAGAGTGGCTCTCAAACCTGATTGTGATAGAAATGCAAGGAGACGACCTGATACTCGGAGACGATTGGCTTAATTGATATGGAGCTATTGTAAACTACCGAAGGAGGAATATCTCGCTGATCGCTGACGATGGTTCCTAAATACTGTTTGATAAAGGAAGTAATGTTCCTCGGCCATGTGGTATTAGCTGAAGGAGTCCGAGTAGATCCTCAGAAGATCGAAGCGGTTATGGATTGGAAGCCTCCAAAGAACGTGAAAGAAGTCCGGAGTTTCTTAGGACTTGCTGGGTATTATCGTCGGTTTGTGGAAGGGTTTTCCAAAATTTCCCGCCCACTTACTCGACTACTGCAGAAAACACAAAAGTTTGAGTCGAACGAGTTGTGCCAGAATAGCTTTGATGAATTGAAGAAGAGATTGACGACAACACCGATTTTAACACTTCCACCGGGAACTGGAGGATTCATAGTTTACAGTGATGCTTCGAACCAAGGACTCGGATGTGTATTGATGCAGAATGATAAGGTGATCGCTTATGCATCACGACAGCTGAAACCTTATGAAGTGAATTACCCAACTCATGATTTGGAGCTAGCAGCAGTAGTTTTTGCTTTGAAAATCTAGAGGCATTACCTGTTCGGGACTCACTGTCAGATCTTTACGGATCACAAGAGTCTCAAATATATCTTCAGTCAGAAAGAGTTGAACATGCGGCAAAGGAGATGGCTAGAACTTATTAAGGATTATGACTTGGAGATTCTTTATCATCCAGGCAAAGCAAATGTAGTGGCCGATGCACTTAGCCGCAAGCCTGTTTCTATCCAGATGCTGGAGACTCTGACCTTCCAGCTCAGCATTCAACGAGAGATGATTCGAGAAGGAATTGAAGTATGGTTACAAAGAGTCCAAGGACAACTGTGCGTGATGGAAAGAACTTCATCGTTAATCGAGGAAATCAAAGCCAAGCAGACAGATGATCCTATGATGATTTGGTTACGTGATGAAGTGATCAAAGGGAAGGCCCCCGGATTCGTAATTCATGATGATGGAGTTTTGAGATTTTAGAACCGACTCTGCGTTCCCGATGTCAATGTTCTGAAACAGACGATTATGAAAGAAGCTCACAGCTCGCCCTATTCTATCCACCCGGGCACCAGTAAGATGTATAAGGACTTGAAGCAGAACTTTTGGTGGGGAAACATGAAGAAAGATGTAGCGGACTATGTCTCAAAATGCTTGAATTGTCAGCAGGTTAAGATCGAGCATCAACGACCTACCGAGATGTTGAAGCCGCTCCCGATTCCTGAATGGAAGTGGGAGGACATATCGATGGACTTTATCACTAGTATGCCGAGAACCAAGACAGGAATGAACATGATTTGGGTGATAGTTGATCGTTTAACCAAATCAGCTCATTTTCTAGGCATTAAGGACACTTGGGGACCCGAGAGGTTGGCACGGGTATTTATTTCAGAGATAGTCCGACTGCATGGTACGCCGAAGACCATTATTTTTGATCGAGACGGCCGTTTTGTGTCTCATTTTTGGAAAGCAGTTCATAAGGCCTTGGGGACCGAATTGAACTTCAGTAAAGCTTATCACCCATAGACAGACGGACAATCTGAGAGGACCATTCAAACGGTGGAAGACATGCTGAGGGAATGTGCCTTAGATTGGTCAAACGATTGGGAAATTCATCTACCTTTGATTGAATTTACCTACAACAATAGTTGGCATGCTTCCATTAAGATGGCACCGTTTGAGGCATTATACGGGAGAAGATGCAGATCGCCCCTATGTTGGGATGATTCATCAGACTTGATCGGGACAGAACCAGAGTTGATTGTGTAGACACGAGAGAAGATAGCCTTGATTCATGAAAGTCTATTGACCGCCCAGAGTCGACAGAAATCTTATGCAGATGTACGCCGTCGCCCATTGGAGTTCAGTAATGGAGACCACATACTTTTAAAGGTTTCTCCTACTCGGGGAATCTTTCATTTTGGAAGGAAGGGAAAACTGAGTCCGAGATATATCGGACCATTTGAGATCCTCGAGAGAGTTGGAGAGTTGGCATACATATTGGCATTACCGCCGTCATTGAGCCATGTTCATAATGTGTTCCACGTATCCCAGTTACGGAGATATATACCGGATCCTAGTCATGTCATTGATTTTGGCGAAATCGAAGTCGCTCAGGATGGAATATTTGAAGAAAGACTGGTCAAGATACTCGAGAGTTGAGTTAATCAATTGAGGAACAAACCAATCGTTTTGGTCAAAGTTCAGTGGTCACGCCACAGAGTGGAAGAAGCCACTTGGGAAATGGAAGATAGCATGAAATCCAAATATCCAGAGTTATTTTCGTCTTGAGTTTCAGGACGAAACTCCTTTTTAGTAGGAGAGTATGTAATATCCGGATTTATTATTGTGTATTTCATCTGTATTTGAACCCTGTATTATTCGGAATTGTGATCTCGATAATTGGAGTATGGTATTTCTCACATTTGTATCCTTGTACATAAGTATAACAACATACAAAATTTCTCATGCAAACTCGTGATAGCGCACGCTAAGAATGTAGCTTAACGTGCGTTATCGGGCCACAACTAGCGCATGCTACGAATGAAGAATTTGCGTGCGCTAGGCAGTTAATTATTGAGCTAGATGGATAGCACATGCGCCAACCGGACGTGGGTCCGGATAAAATTCCTGCGGGCGGAACTGGACAGTTTTGGAGTCAACTCTTATTTAGCGTGCGCTAAGGGAAGTAGGGTAGCGTGCGCTAATCAGCTAATGTGCAGAAACTTTATTTAAGGGACAGCACTCCATTTCTTCTTGTTCCCTTCACTCGTCTTCATTACTTGATAGTCCAGAGAGCCTATTATTCTCCTTAAACACACTTAGAACACATCTACTTGATCATTGGAGATTGAATGTTACTTGTGATTGATTGTTGAATTGGAGAAACACCTTGGATTGGCATACAAACAACCGGAGCTGGATTCTACCTTTTTGACTCGGTGTTATCTTCATATTAAGGTATGTTAATTCTTTCACCATCCTTAGATTCGTGTTCTGAAGAGTTAGATGAATCATGCTATCAAGATATTGAGTTTCATTAGTGAATTATTCATCAAGCATCATGTTTAGAAGTGGGAGTGATTATGCTTATATATCGTCATTGAAACATCGTAGTTGGAATTGTTAGTCCACCTTACAGATGAAGTCTGAATGTGATAATGATAATGGAACCTAGTGCATCAACCTGAGATCACGAACTTCACATGAGAATGATAATCAAGTTGGATATAAGAGTTGTGATGATATTCATTTCCTTGAATTCAAAGATGTTTGAATCTGTAAGATCATTCATAAGTTTATGAACATGACATGTGGACGGATAGCGTACGTTAATCACTGAGGAATTCATAAGTTTCATCACCGTTAGAACAAGTTTGCTGCCCAGTAATGAACTGCCATGCACGTTTAGCGCACACTAAGCTATGTAGATTAACGTGCGCTATCGGGCATAAGTTAACATACGCTACGTTTGGTACGTAACGTACGTTATGTCATCAGGCAAGTCAGTCGGCTGATCAGTGAGGTACTGACTGTGCATGGTTAGCGTACGCTAGGCAGCGTGTAATTGCGTGCGCTAACGAAGTAGCCTTAACGTACGCTACATAGGATACGTAGCGTGCGTTAAGCAAGCCAGACAGATTTCATTTTTAAGAACTTCCGACCGTAATTTGGATTGTTAGATGTTCGTTCGACTTGAGATGAATTCTATATTATTTCTTTTGTTAAGGTTCGAGCTTAGCAACGTGATTGATCGAAGGGGACGACCTTCGAGTATTTTAATATTCGTGGAAGTTTTATTCTTGTCATTGAACCGAGGCAAGTACTCTAATTAGAATTGCTTATATTATGACAAGTTATATTGCGATTATATTGTGTATATGTGTTGTGATTAAATGTCACCATGCGTTGATTCGATGGGAATCATCATGGGAATCTATAGCTGTGTGCGCTGGATCGTTGGACAGGTAGTTCCACCATGCGTTGGTCCGATGGGATCATCATGGGAATCTATAGCTGTGTGCGCTGGATCGTTGGAATACCATCAGTATGTTGAGACTGTTGTGATGTGATAAGTGTTGTTGTTATTTCTCATTGGAGAAAATTGTTATGATGATTGTTGATTACATCACTGTTGTATGATTATTGTACTTGTACTAGCATCGTTGTGCTAACCCCTTCGGGGGTGAACATTTGTTTATGTTCAGGATCCAGGAGAGCGGGGAAACAACCACTGGAGTTGCATGACGACGAGGGTGCAGAGTGATGTTCCGGCCGGGTTTATTTGTCTATTGTTTATATCATTTTAATAAGTACTCGAGTACGTAGTCGTTTATGATGATTTGGATTTGGTGATGTATTAATACTTTCCGTTGAACATTCGTATTTTCAGTATTGGTCAGAACTGTTGTACCTTACTTTCGTTATTTTCATACGTTGGTATCTGTTAATGTCTTTTCAGTTCTTCAGCCTTGTAAATTCTTATGTAAAGGATTTACGACGCTGTAATATTCTTGAATATATCGGGGGTGTTACATTAACCACTCCAGGAGGGTCCGACGGGGACTCGAAGGGATTCGCGCATGGTCGGGTCCATGGTTAATTATGGGCATTTTTGTAACTTGGTGATATGTCCGGAATATCACGATGTTTTAACTTTCCATAATTCTTGTGATATAATACATACTTATCAGAGGTACTTTGACTAGAATGGCAATAAGATTGTATGATTTGGCGAGAGTTTGGAATTGTTTCTTAAGTGAAAATATATCAGGAAGTCTTTCCCCGTGTTTGATTCGCTGATTATTCGAGATTATTATATCCTTGGAATATGATGTGTATGGGTCGTATTTGCACTAACAAAATTTTAGTTTGCTAACCCCCGAGTAATCGGGGGGTGGATGCCTGTCATTGCATTCAGGTACATGCAGGTTTTTGGGGAGCAAATCACGGGATCGATACGAAGAATGATGGAAGACAAATGATACTAATCACATGAGGACCACTACTTGGATTGTTGGTCGGATTGTATTTTTCCTTTCCGCTGTAGTGTCTTCCTATTTTATGGGAGTGTTGTTCTATTTTCACCCCTGTGCGGGTTTGAGTTTTGAAATAGAGATGTATGTGAAGTTTAAGTTGTATGTTATTGATGAAAGACCAAATCGGTCTACTGATTCTTTATTCAGCCATGTTGGCATTAATGTGATGTCTGGTATTGGTATCTAGCCTAGTAGATTCTCATGCAGAGGGTCCGTAGTGCTGTAATATTCCCGAGCGGATTGGGGGTGTTACACAACCATTGCAAAATGCTGGAGGCTACATCAAATGAGTTCTTGATGCTTCTATCTCAAGGAAATTTTCCACTGCAAACCCAGTTAAAAGGAAAGTACATGAAGGGAAACCATCAACCTTCTCCGAGATTGGATTCTAGGTTATCATAAGACCCCAGAAGGAAGAAGTTTCTGCAAAGACAGAGGCCAAGATCTTCTAGTTAATTAATGTAAAGGGACGAAAATGATCCTACATAAGATCTACCCGACAGCAACATGGTGCCCGATGATGAAATCCTTAAGTTGTTGTACTTTCATTTCTGTTAAACTATATCTTATTTTCCTTTGCTTGTACTTTTATTTCAGTCAAGTACTATTTAACAATCATTAAAGAGATTTTTCCTCTCAAAAGATTACAACTCATAATCTATGTTATTGCTTGCATTTTATACTTGATATGGTTGAAATAATTTCTATGTATGATTCTTGCTAAAGACTAAGTTGTATGAACTTGCCTATGAGCAGTTCGTAGACTAAGTCGTAAATTTTAGGTAGCTCACTGTAAGATTGTGTCTGCGAGCCAATCATAGTGTAAGTTGTGAAACACTTAGCTAAGTATGATGATATATTTAGAAAATGTCTGCGAGTTGTTCATTTTTTAAACTAAGTCATTTGAAGATCAGATCTTCCAAAAAAAGACTTGCAAGCTATTATGATTAGAGTTTCGGCATTGTCAAGAAGGGGAAAATTGTTGGGAAGATTCCTCTTAGATTTTGATAAGTGAAAACTACAGCAAACATCCTACAATTTACTTCATACATCTCAATTTAACAGCATTCAATCCAACAGCTTATTGAAGGGAAGCAGTCTACTGCGAAGGTATCCAGTTGGCTACAACAGAAATAATGTATGCACTTTACTTAGAAAAAGTGAAGTGTAAAACCAAACATGATATATACATAGACTTCAAACCGTTGTGAGATAAGTTATTTTATATTCACATAGGATACACACTATTGAAAAACATTTAATGCTGATAGAGATAGCATTTAATGCGGTCAAAGACTGTGGCATATAGAATATCTAGTGAAGGCCAAAAGAATATCTGATGCATGTAATTCTGAAACGATAGATTACTTTAAATCAAACATTCATCAAGTTGCTAATCTGAAGTGTCCACATCTCGTCAATCGGCCAACGACTACAATTATAATGAACCTATTTCTAAGGTTATAAATAGCCCAATCAGGGGACTTGCTCAAACTACTTAAAGCACAAATGATACTGAGAATACTTGAATCTACAATACTTGCATTCTAAAAAGAGAAAACTCTCCCTTCAGCCTACAGGGATATCATATAAGTGAAGAGATTGAAACAGTCTTCAACGAAGTGAACATCACGCTATAGCTAAGAGACTTGAAACCTTGAGCTATTGTTCGATAATAATTTTTCCTTATTTACATTGAGAGTTAGCCCTATGTGGACTAACAAAGCAAGTTGATTCCGACCTTATGGGATGAAGAAAGCTTAAAAAAACTAAGCTTAAATCTGTGTGAGAAGAAGGCAAAGTTCATACAGCCTACAACCAATCTTTGTGAATGACCAAAGATGAAGTCATGTGTATCAATTGGTGTGAACGATACAGCTTGAAGGGTTTAGTTAAAATCACTACAATTTTGTACTCCTTTGATTTTAATAAACTTTTCCACGACGTGGAGATGTGGACGTTGAGGATGTTGCCTCGAACCACATTACATATTCTGCCTATTACTTGCTTATTTACTTCTGCTTACTACTTGTGATTTTATTATTATACTTACTCTAGAACGCCCTGTAAGCATCGAGCCTACAGGAGAACACTCAGTTTCTGTAACTACAGCAACACGTTTGAAGTCTTTTGCTATGCAAAATGTTCGAAAAAGAGTACATCTTATTCGCCCCATCCCCCAAGTTGTTGTTAAGATATTATGACGAACTAGCTGCTTCCTAGGGAGATTGCTATAACTTATACTGGAATATGGCACATACTCCAACTGCATAGGATATGCCTGGTCTGCTTGCATTTAGGTATAGCAATGATCCAATTAATCCTCTGTAGTGGGTTGGATCCATTGGTATGCCTTCTTCATTTGTGTCAATGTGCAATGATGTGCTCATTGGTATTCCTACGGGCTTAGCTGACTCCATACCAAATCTCTTGATCAGCTCCCTTGTATACTTATCTTGATTGTTAAATACACATGTATCAACTTGTTTAATTTGCAAGCAAATAAAGAATTTAGTTTACCCATCATGCTCATCTCAAATTCTCGCAACATTAGATATGAGAATTTTTTCATAGAGCTCTTGATTGGTTGATCCGAAAATGATATCACCCACATATATTTAGATTAATAATATGTGATCTTCATGTTCAATTTTAAAAACTATATTGTCCAATTTTCCTTTGCTGGACACATTATTCTCTAGAATTATGAATATGGTTTTCATACCAAGCTCTTGGGGCCTGTTTGAGTCCATAAAGTGTTTTGAGCAGTTTGTGCACCTTGTCTCCTTTATCAAATCCTGTGTGTTGCACCACATTTACCTCTTCTTCAAGAAATTCATTGAGTAAAGCACTTTTTACATCTATTTGGTGTACTTCAGAGTTCTTGAGGGTTGCATAAGCATGAAATAGCCATATTGCTTCCAATCTTGCTATTGGTGCGTAGGTTTCATCAAATTACGTTCCTTCACATTAAGACCCACTTAGTGCCACATGAAATAGCCATATTGCTTCCAATCTTGCTATTGGTTCTTTCAGGTTTGCTACTAGTCTTGCTTTATTCCTGACAACAATTCCATCCTCAGCAAATTTGTTCTTGAAGACCCACTTAGTGCCAATGACTTTCTTGTGGTATGGTCTGTCTACTAACTTTCATACACTATTTATTTCCATTTGGTTCATCTATTCTAGCATGGAATTCACCCAGGTGTAGTCATCCATGGCCTCGTCAGTTGTTTTAGGCTCCATTTGAGACATAAAATAGGAGAACATAGCCATTCCCATTTGATCATATGTTTTGCTAGTCTTGATACCACTAGTTAGGTTAATAACGATTTATTGGATGGCATGATTTGTAACGCCCCCAAAATAAACCGGGACGCCACAGTGCCGTGAATCCCATATGGGACCCACAAGGCGAGTTTTAAAAGGGTTTTAAAACAATTTATTCAACAAATAGCTTGTGGAAATATTCTAATGAAAGCATTCGTACAAACCGAAATACAAAAGGGAATAATGTCCGTTCATACGGTTATTACACAACGTGGATTATTCAATTTAGTGTAAGAAAATAACAGGCCTTCTCCCCAACACTGCTCAAGCCTGACCGGAACCTTCGGGAATGTCATGCACATATTCAACAAAGATCACGAGCTGTAATCTTTTGGGGTAAAATAAGATTTTCCTGATAAACTAGATTACAGTGCTGCTTGAAATTGAAATATTACATCGGGGAGCATACAGAAATGAAAAGATACAGCTGTGGAGTTATCCTCTATAGTGTTGTTGTTTCCAAGACCTCCGAGAGGAATCATGGTCGGTTCCTCTCCACCAATTGACTAAAGAATATCTATCTTGGTCTCTGTAGATGTTCCTTCCTTCCTAGGAGACATCATAGGCAAGAATCCAATCTTTTGGGTGAGTTATCCGATCACCCTTCAGATATTTTGATTTCAACTTCATTTGTAGTGGAATTTTTCCTTCTGACAGGAGTATTTAGAATTCATTCGCATCATCCTCCAGTGTCTTGAACTGATTGAACATGGCAAATTCCTTGATGAGAATACAGAAGTATCTCAGCAGTTCATTATTTTTTCATGCCTTCAGTTCTTCTGCTGATGGATGTCTGTCTGCTGGAAGTTGGACCTCAGCGGGCTTACGAACTGTATTCTTCCATAAAAGTTTGTTACGAAAGTTGGTGAACGCAAGTGCACGTTATCGTAAGCAAGTAATAAAGTGGTCAGAAAGTTATCGTTCCCTCGAGGACTGACTCACTAATTACCAATTTATGCGTATTCTAATTTTATTTGAACGATCGAAATTGGAGGTGCAAGTAATATTTAAAGAAAATTAATAAAAGAATGAACTAAGAATAATTAATAAAATCGATTGTTCGAAGAAAGAAGATCAATTAGAGAAATAATCTAGGATTAAGAATCCACCTCGATTTATCCGAATTACTATTGATTTATATGAATTAAGTGATTTCCCAATTTATTGAAGGCGAAGATTGCTAAAATACTCTACTGTCTCTCCCGAGGTCAGTCGAATTTTCTAAGGCGAATAAAACACTCTATTCCTAGGTGATTTAATTCGACAATAGGTGAAAAGTACAAAATCTTCAGACAGGCCACGAAACTCCTATGAGTATATTCCTATCTCACAAGATGAACCGTTTCTCACCAATTTTTTCTACCAACTCTCCTCTCCCGATTCGAGTTGTGTAATCAAAACAAATCAATCATAGGCCACATAATTGATAGTAATTAAAGCAATTAGGGAAAACTCAATAAGAAAGGGAAATATATTTTAATAATACAAAATCAAAAGTTAATTCGTCAAAACCTCGGTTTCATCAAAATCCTAGAATAGGGTTCTAGCCCGACATGCTAGAAAATAATACAGAAAGAATTGAAGAAAGCATTAAAGAAATCAAACGCAGTTGAAGAACTTGAATTCCTCCGTTCTCTAGCTTCTGCTCTCTGCTTGATCGATCTTTTTCTCCTCCTCTTCGATCCCCTCTTTTCAGATCTTCAATCCCTATTTATAACCTTCATTAGTCTCCAAAACGCGTCCGGGAATTAGGTCGAGAACAGGCTCCAAAAATGGCCCAGAAATGCGGCTGAAACAGCATTACCGCCCCGCGGGCCACGGCTCAGCTTAAGTGCGCCGCAGCCCCCCCAATATCCAGCGCCTTATGCCTGGGCGGCATTGTTCACACGGGCCGCGGATCAGCTTAAGTGTGCCGTGGCCCCCGGTACAGTGAGTACCGCGCCTTGCTGTGTCGTGCGTGTGCCGCGGCCTGGCCTTGGTGTGCCACGGCCCCTGACCAAAAATTGTCGTTTTCGCCCGTTTTTCGTCGTTTAGGCTTTCGGACTCCAATTTCCTTCAAAACATATAAAGATAGTGCATTAAAAGCTCATTTATGCAGATTTAGACTTAAAATGGATATAAAATAATGATAAATAAGCGCATAAAAATACATCTAACAAATACCCCCAAACTTAAGCCTTTGCTTGTCCTCAAGCAAAAATTAATTTCAAATGAGATGACAAGTATCGTGGGTAACCGTGCAATATCCACAGTGTTCACCTGATTAATACTCCCCTGAAAATCTCAAAGAAAAATACACGTATCGTTTTAGTGAGTCACATCACGGATAAAGATTCCACAAAGCACTCATTTTTAGTGCTGAACTATCGGTCATAAAGAAAATCGAAGCTCAAAGATTAACAAGCATGAATTTAACCGACCGCCATTATGAAGGGTTAGATTAAACAAGCCAACTCGCCCAGTCCCACAGTCTCGTGGCAAAAATTCAAGAGTTTCGTCATCAATAATAATCCTCGGAAAGCATTCCCTTATGTATGATCATTAAAATGATTCGAGTTAACCACTAGGTTCCGACTAATGTTTCATCGGAGTAAACCCTAGGGTGGATTTCCATTCTCATGTATTGGGGAACCATTTGACTTAAAAGACACTCATGGGGCACATGGATGCTTCTAGTTACTAAGTTTCCCTCTACATCGGAGACAAAACTCGAATAGCTATTCCCGCACGTCCGACTCAAGGTTGCTGTTTTACACGAGAGTAAACAACGGGTCACGTGAATACCCCCGGTTACTAGGCTTCCCATCATCGGCAATGCGATATTTCTAAACCATTAGTCTATTCAGGGTTGTCGTTTTACGCGAGAGTAAACAACGAGTCACGTGAATACCCCCGGTTACTAGACTTCCCATCATAGAACATGTATAATATCTCGATTTTTTGGGAAAGACTGTCCGACTCTAAACTCAATTTAAATGCCAAGACTCATGTTACTGGACGACTAGCTACGCGAAAAGTGTAACCAAACGTATAGATAGTGATTTGAAAATACGTATGTCTCCTTTCTTATACGCTAAGATTTCTACAATAACGAAAAATTTCAGACCTAAATGAATACTCAAAGGAAACAAATATCGCAGACTGCAAACTCGACCAAAACTCAACCGTTTCTTCAAAAAAGAAATCAGTATCATATCATCAGTTTTACACAAGGAAGCACGAAAAATCCACGAATGCAAATAAAGACAAGACAAGCAAGGCTAGAGTCAATAACAACTAAAAATAACAACGAATAAGTAAATAGCAAGTGAAAGTAACCCCCCCAAACTTAGGACGTACATTGTGTAATATCCGCATTTTTCATTCCCTTGTATTTTTCTTTTTCGGCGTATTTCCCGATAGTAGTGACCCTCGTGTATCTTTCAGTGTATCTTTCCTACTATCTATTGATTTGATTCCCGTTATTGTTGTGCGGAACCTCCGTTTCGGGGTTTCCGTGGGTCCATTCTACGTTATGATGCCTGTTGAGATGTTCCGTTTGCTGTTCGTTCACATTCCGGTGTTTTGGACCGTTCATATTTCGTAACCTAGCGCACGCTATCTTTTCTGGATAGCGCGCGCTAGGGGTCCCTTAGTAGCGCACGCTACGACTGATTAAATGGCGCGCTAGAGAGCAAGCCACAGGAGTGGCGATCTTATTTTTCCGGCCTTACGGATCGTATTAGCGTAGGCTACGTAGACTAGCGCACGCTAATGTTGGGAGGCTAGTGCACGCTGATAATACCCAGTAGCGTGCGCTAGCGTGCGTTTCCAGTACTGGACAGGTTACTACTGAACTCGGTCAGGTGCTAATTAGCGCACGCTAGGCTTGTATGGTAGCGCACGCTAACGGGTCAGGTGAGTTTTGGGCAGTTAGCTTCTGGACTCGGCTGATGTCCAGGTAACGCACGCTATTGGTCGATAGCGCGCGCTACCGAGAGGTTTTTAGCGCACGCTATGTCTCAAGTAGCGCACGCTAACGGCCAGAAGTCTGGCTACTGGACTGGACGCTAACTGTTTTGGCCTGTAATTTTATCTCGTTAGCGCACGCTAACCTTGAGGATTAGCGCGCGCTAACACTCCCTGGCTATATAAACCAGGGAGTTGACCCAGATGAGCAGATTATTTTCATTTCTTCTCCTCTCCGCGACGCAGAGCTCCTCCAGGCGATTTCCGAGCGATCCTTCCCTTCGATTATTTCAGGCATCCTCTACCTTGAGTTTTTGAAGTATATTAACAACACCTACTTGTGTTCTTCATCATCAATCCAAGGTAAATCTCTTAGAACCCTACTTTTGGGCGATTTGGGGGGTTTTGGGATTTTCTTCCGATCCGTTCCATTTTGTTGGTGGATTCATGATGAATATGATTAATCTTGTTGGTATTCTTAGTTTCCCTACGGATTCATGGTATATTTCGTAGTTTTTGCGGATTCGAGAGGGTTTTGGTTGTAGTACACCCTCGTTGTTGTTTATATACGAATATACATGAATCGTAGGCGGGTTTTCGGGTGTATTCCAATTCCGTATTCATTTAGAAATGGTTGTGATTGTATTCTTCGAATCGTTAGGTTCGGTTTCGTTAGTTCCTAGCGTTCGTTGGTGACTTTCCTTTCCGTTCGTTGCGTCGTCAATTATTCAAGGCAAGTATTTTTTGGAAACCTCTATGCTTAACGTGAAATGGTAATGTATATTGTGTGTGATTTGCTCACCTCGGGAGGGTGCGACGGGATCACGGAGGGAATCTATGGCTTCGTCCTAGATTCATGAGCGTGTTTCGCTAGCCAGCTCGGGAGGGTCCTTAGAGGCCTCGAGTGGGATTCGTGGCTTCGTCCCGGTCCTAGGTGGCGTGTGGTGCTTGGTTTGTTTTATGAATGTGGCCAGCTTGGGAGGGTCCTTAGAGGCCTCGAGTGGGATTCGTGGCTTCGTCCCGGTCCTAGGCAAATTAATTGTGACTATTTATTTCCGGAGAAGACATGTCTGGTTTTGGTTTTTGAAATGATATTGGTGCATGTACTATGAAATGTGTAAGCGATTGGTTTGCCTTGATTACTTGTACTAGCGTAATTGCTAACCCCTCCGGGGACCCGTTGTGGGGAAATTCTTGTTATGGATTTCAGGTTATGATCATCCGGACGAGCGAGCGCTGGGACAGTACGAGGATGTTGGCCAGGGTCGTTGACATGTGCACTTGGGTCTACTTATTTCTTTTGTCCATTTCGATATGGTTGTTTCCTATATTTATAAACTGATAGACTGTACTCGCGAGTACTTAGGCTTTTCAATTCAAACTCCGTGTTGTATTATATTAAATTGCTACACTGTCGATTGTTACTCATTTAGTCGGTTGCTCCGGGTGTATTTTCATGTGATGTATTATTTGATTGTGCTTCCTCGCTAACCAAGATGGTTAGCCGAGGGGTGTTCGCTGTTGTAGCCTGGTGGGTCCCATGTAGGGGTCCACGGCGCTGTAATATACTCCGAATATCTTGGGGTGTTAAAGAAATGGTATCGAAGCTCTAGGTTTATGGATACCTAGGCTTGTCGGTTATTTGGGTCTAGTCGTGTTTTGTTTTGCACATTGTCACACCGCTGCCGGCATCTCAGTACTTCCAGTGTTCGTAAGTTTCCTTACTCGATTCTTTACTTTCTCGTACTGTATTCCGTTTCATGAACTGTGGTTATTCTCCCTTCTTTGCTTATCATCGTAGTTGCTTTTTTTTTTCCTTCCTTACTCATCCTCGATATACTTCTGTTATCTCTTAACACCAGTATGGATGCCGGAGGAAACCGTGGCCGTGGTCGTGGTCGTGGTCGTGGGCGCGGCCGAGGACGTGGGGCAGCCACGTCGCATTCTTCGGGAGCCGGCAGTACCGGTGACCGTCACAGTCATGCTTCCTCTCAGGAGCGCGCTGATCTTGGTATTGCGGCTGTTATGCAGCAAATGGTTAACCAAATGGCGGCGATAGCTCAAGTGGTTCAAAACCCCGATCAGGCCCATGCTAATCGGGGCGGAGCAGACCGTTGGCTTCAAGATGTCATCAAGATGCATCCTCCTCAGTTTTCGGGAGCATCAGACCCGATCGGCTGGGAGGGGTGGATCAAGGAGATATCTAAAGTCTTCACTGCTACCAACTGTCCCGAGGACCGTAAGGTCCCTATTGCCCAGTACTTCCTCACGGGGGACGCTACGGATTGGTGGGAGGCCGTTGGGCCCAAAGACCATGTTGCTTCGTGGGCCGAGTTTCAGGAATTGATGGAGACTGAATATTGCCCGTGGCCGGTTAGACAGGCTCGAGTCCATGCTTTCTACGATGCTCAACCTCGGGATATTCCCGTATCCCAAGCTATTGCTGATTTCAACAAAGAGCTGGGCTATGTGAAAACCCACGTTGTCGCTGAGAGCGACAAAATTTTCCATTTTTCCAGGAGGATGAAGTTGTCCATTCGGGACTATATGTCTGGACTCGTCTGTACTACCCTGAAGGATTATCAGAGTCGAGCTCTTGCCTATGACATGTCGGTGACAGCCAGTGCGGCGGTTCGGGAGAGTAAGAAGCAGAAATCCACCGGAAATTTTTCGGGCCACAAGGGTGGAGGTCAACAGAATTCTCAACCTGCAAATAATTCTACGGGTGGTTCGGCTCGTTTCCCTGGGAGTTTTCGAAGTGCCGCCGGAACCTTCGTTCGGGACCCCAGATGCTTTAACTATGGCCATCCAGGCCACGTGAACCGGGAGTGTCCACGCCCACCTTTGACTTGTAATACTCGTGGCCAGTCGGGTCATAAGGCTTCTTTTTGTGAGAAGCTCAGACAATTTCGCGGCGCCCGTTCTTCTCACCCAACACCTTTGGAGCTGAGTGTGAACCAGGGCTCATTTGCTCCGCCGCCACCTCCGAGTGCCGGCCGAGGTAGGGGACAGGGTCAGCCCGCTAGGGGTGGAGCTTCCAGTGTCGGCTCTGCCCAGCCGCGTATCTATGAGATGAGGAGGGCCGATGATCCAGCAGCTACTGTGGCGACAGGTACCGTTTATATCCATTCCCATCCTGTCAGTGTGCTTTTCGATTCGGGTGCTACGCATTCATTCATTTCTCTAGAGTGTGTACACCGTTTGAGTCTCGACTGTTTGTCACCTTGCGAGCCTTTCATCGTTAAACTTCCTAGCAGTGATAGAATTGTCGGTGATCGAGAGGTCCGAGACTGCTCTGTGTTTCTTTGTGAGAGAGCTTGGCTCTCTACTCTTATTGTCGTTAATATTGAGGGGGAGGATTTGATTCTCGGGGATGATTGGCTCGAGCAGCATGGCGCAATCATGAACTACCGCACAAGGATCATCACCATGTTAGCCGAGGATGGCACCGAGCACTCCTTCGCGGGGCGAAGGAGGGGAAATCAGAAGTTTGTTATTAATACCTTGAGGGCAATGAGACTCCTACGAAAGGGGTGTACTGGTTATTGGTGCTACGCCTTGAGGGCGGAGGATGGTGGAGTCGATCTTTCGTCGATTCCAGTCGTTAGTGAGTTTCCTGATGTATTTCCTGACGAGTTACCGGGATTGCCACCGGATCGTGAGGTTGAGTTTGCTATAGAGTTAGAGCCGGGCGCGGCTCCGATTTCTAAGGCGCCGTATCGTATGGCACCTTCAGACATGACAGAATTGAAGAAGCAATTGAGTGAGCTTCTTGAGTCGGGGTATATTCGACCGAGCGCCTCGCCTTGGGGCGCACCGGTCCTGTTTGTGCGGAAGAAGGATGGTTCACTACGTTTGTGTATCGACTACCGCGGACTAAACAAGGTGACCATCAAGAACAAGTATCCCCTGCCGAGGATTGATGACTTGTTCGATCGGTTGCAAGGAGCTGCAGTATTCTTGAAGATTGATTTGAAATCGGGGTACTATCAGCTTCGGGTGAGAGAGTCCGATGTGCCGAAAACAGCTTTTCGGACGAGGTACGGACATTACGAGTTTGTAGTTATGCCTTTCGGGTTAACTAATGCGCCGGCGGTGTTCATGCAATTGATGAACAAAGTCTTTATCGAGTATTTGGATAAGTGTGTCGTCGTCTTCATTGACGATATTCTTATCTATTCGAGGAATGAGGAAGAGCATGCCCATCATTTGCGGATAGTGTTAGACATTTTGAGGACCGAGCAACTCTATGCGAAGTTCTCGAAATGTGAGTTCTGGCTGAAGGAAGTGATGTTTTTAGGTCACATGATTTCAGCCGAGGGAGTTCGTGTGGATCCGCAGAAAATTGAGGCAGTATTGGATTGGGCACCGCGCACGAATGTGAAGGAGGTCCGTAGTTTCTTGGGTTTGGCTGGCTACTACCGTAAGTTCGTCGAGGGTTTCTCAAAACTAGCTCGGCCACTTACACAGTTACTCCAGAAATCCGAGAAGTTCGTCTGGAATGACGAGAGACATTCGAGTTTTGAGGAACTGAAGAAGCGTTTGACTTCAGCTCCGGTTTTGGCGTTGCCATGTGGCAACGAGGGATTCGCCGTTTATAGCGATGCTTCGGGTCAGGGTCTTGGGTGCGTATTGATGCAGCACGGCAAGACCATTGCCTTTGCGTCGAGACAGTTGAGGCCGTATGAGCTTAACTACCCTACTCATGATTTGGAGTTAGCAGCAGTTGTTTTTGCGCTCAAGATCTGGCGTCACTATCTTTTCGGCTCTACATGTCAGATTTTTACCGATCATAAGAGCCTGAAATACATATTTACTCAGTGGGAGTTGAATATGAGGCAGAGGAGGTGGTTAGAGCTGATTAAGGATTATGACCTCGAAATCCTTTATCATCCGGGCAAGGCGAACGTCGTGGCCGACGCCTTGAGTCAGAAACCGATTGCGTTGCGAACGCTTGATGTCCTTACGTCTCAGTCTGAGCTTCGGTGGGCTTGATCGAGTTAGATGTTGAGGTTTTGTTGCCTGGAGCTGTCGGGCAACTTTGTGCTTTAGAGATTTCGTCGTCTTTGATCGATGAAATTAAACTGAAGCAATTAGAGGATCCGATGATTACTCAAATCCGAGAGAACGTTATTAAGGGAAAGTCTCCTGGGTTTGTGATTCACGAAGATGGTGTTTTGAGATTTCGGAGTCGGCTTTGTGTGCCGAACGACTCAGAGTTGAGACAGAGTATTCTGCGTGAGGCACATGCTACACCTTATTCCGTTCATCCTGGTTCGAGTAAGATGTACAAGGACCTGAGGAGGAATTTCTGGTGGAATGATATGAAGGAGGAGGTCGCACAGTTTGTAGCGAGATGTTTGACTTGTCAGCAGGTCAAAATCGAGCATCAGCGACCGGCCGGGTTATTGCAGTCACTTCCCGTTCCAGAATGGAAATAGGAAGATATATCGATGGATTTCGTTACGAGTTTGCCGAGATCGAGGTCGGGCATGAATATGGTATGGGTGATTGTTGATCGTCTGACCAAGTCGGCACATTTTCTGGGCATCAAGGACACTTGTGGTCCAGAAAAGTTGGCTCGTGTGTTTATCACGCAGATTGTGAGGCTTCACGGTACTCCGAAGTCTATTGTTTCGGATCGTGATGGTCGTTTCGTATCGCACTTTTGGCAGGCGGTGCATAAGGCGTTGGGTACCCGTTTGTATTTGAGTACCTCTTTTCATCCCCAGTCAGATGGACAGTCGGAACGCACTATCCAGACATTCGAGGACATGTTGCGTGCTTGTGCCCTCGATTGGAGCAGCGACTGGGAGGAGCATTTGGCATTGATCGAATTCACGTACAACAATAGTTGGCACGCGTCGATTCGGATGGCACCGTATGAGGCACTTTATGGGCGGCGATGTCGATCACCGATTTGTTGGAATGAGGCGTCCGATTTGGTCGGGACTGAACTGGATGTCGTTTTAGAGACGAGACGAAAGATAGAATTAATTCGAGAACGGATGTTGACTGCCCAGAGCCGACAGAAGTCATATGCCGATGTCCGTCGTCGACCTTTAGAATTCGAGGTGGGAGACCACGTTTTGCTGAAGGTGTCGCCGACGAGGGGAATTTTCCGCTTCGGGAAGAAGGGAAAGTTGAGTCCGAGATTTATTGGACCCTTTGAGATTCTCGAGCGAGTCGGTGAGTTGGCATACCATTTGGCGCTACCCCCGGCCCTGAGTCATGTTCATAGCGTTTTTCATGTTTCCCAGCTGAGGAAATATGTCCCGGATCCTAGTCACATCATCGACTATGGGGAGATTGATGTCGCCGAGTATATTACTTTTGAGGAGCATCCTTTGAAGATTTTAGAGCACCGGGAGAAACGACTGAGGCATAAGACCATCCCTTTGGTCAAGGTGCAGTGGTCGAGACACGGTATCGAGGAGGCAACTTGGGAAACCGAGGATAGCATGCGTGCTAAGTACCCTGAGTTGTTTGTTTCTTAAGTTTCGGGACGAAACTTATTTTTAGAGGGGTAGAATGTAATATCCGCATTTTTCTTTCCCTTGTATTTTTCTTTTTCGGCGTATTTCCTGATAGTAGTGACCCTCGTGTATCTTTCAGTGTATCTTTCCTACTATCTATTGATTTGATTCCCGTTATTGTTGTGCGGAACCGCCGTTTCGGGGTTGCCGTGGGTCCATTCTACGTTATGATGCCTGTTGAGATGTTCCGTTTGGTGTTCGTTCACATTCCGGTGTTTTGGACCGTTCATATTTCGTAACCTAGCGCACGCTATCTTTTCTGGATAGTGCGCGCTAGGGGTCCCTTAGTAGCGCACGCTACGACTGATTCGTAGCGCGCGCTAGAGAGCAAGCCCTGGGAGTGGCAGTGCTATTTTTCCAGCCTTCTGGACTGTCGTATTAGCGTACGCTACGTAGACTAGCGCACGCTAATGTTGGGAGGCTAGCGCACGCTGATAATACCCGGTAGCGTGCGCTAGCGTGAGTTTCCAGTACTGGACAGGTTACTACTGAACTTGGTCAGGTGCCAATTAGCGCACGCTACACTTGTATGGTAGCGCACGCTAACGGGTCAGGTGAGTTTTGGGCAGTTAGCTTCTGGACTCGGCTGATGTCCAGGTAACGCACGCTATTGGTCGATAGCGCGCGCTACCGAGAGGTTCTTAGCACACGCTACGTCTCAAGTAGCGCACGCTAACGGCCAGAAGTCTGGCTACTGGACTGGACGCTAACTGTTTTGGCCTGTAATTTTATCTCGTTAGCGCACGCTAACCTTGAGGATTAGCGCGCGCTAACACTCCCTGGCTATATAAACCAGGGAGTTGACCCAGATGAGCAGATTATTTTCATTTCTTCTCCTCTCCGCGACGCAGAGCTCCTCCAGGCGATTTCCGAGCGATCCTTCCCTTCGATTATTTCAGGCATCCTCTACCTTGAGTTTTTGAACTAGATTAACAACACCTACTTGTGTTCTTCATCATCAATCCAAGGTAAATCTCTTAGAACCCTACTTTTGGGCGATTTGGGGGTTTTGGGATTTTCTTCCGATCCGTTCCGTTTTGTTGGTGGATTCATGATGAATATGATTAATCTTGTTGGTATTCTTAGTTTCCCTACGGATTCATGGTATATTTCGTAGTTTTTGCGGATTCGAGAGGGTTTTGGTTGTAGTCCACCCTCGTTGTTGTTTATATACGAATATACATGAATCGTAGGCGGGTTTTCGGGTGTACTCCAATTCCGTATTCATTTAGAAATGGTTGTGATTGTATTCTTCGAATCGTTAGGTTCGGTTTCGTTGGTTCCTAGCGTTTGTTGGTGACTTTCCTTTCCGTTCGTTGCGTCGTCAATTATTCAAGGCAAGTATTTTTTGGAAACCTCTATGCTTAACGTGAAATGGTAATGTATATTGTGTGTGATTTGCTCACCTCGGGAGGGTCCGACGGGATCATGGAGGGAATCTATGGCTTCGTCCTAGATTCATGAGCGTGTTTCGCTAGCCAGCTCGGGAGGGTCCTTAGAGGCCTCGAGTGGGATTCGTGGCTTCGTCCCGGTCCTAGGTGACGTGTGGTGCTTGGTTTGTTTTATGAATGTGGCCAGCTCCGGAGGGTCCTTAGAGGCCTCGAGTGGGATTCGTGGCTTCGTCCCGGTCCTAGGCAAATTAATTGTGACTGTTTATTTCTGGAGAAGACATGTCTGGTTTTGGTTTTTGAAATGATATTGGTGCATGTACTATGAAATGTGTAAGCGATTGGTTTGCCTTGATTACTTGTACTAGCGTAATTGCTAACCCCTCCGGGGACCCGTTGTGGGGAAATTCTTGTTATGGATTTCAGGTTATGATCATCCGGACGAGCGAGCGCTGGGACAGTACGAGGATGTTGGCCAGGGTCATTGACATGTGCACTTGGGTCTACTTATTTCTTTTGTCCATTTCGATATGGTTGTTTCCTATATTTATAAACTGATAGACTGTACTCGCGAGTACTTAGGCTTTTCAATTCAAACTCCGTGTTGTATTATTTTAAATTGCTACACTGTCGATTGTTACTCATTTAGTCGGTTGCTCCGGGTGTATTTTCATGTGATGTATTATTTGATTGTGCTTCCTCACTAACCAAGATGGTTAGCCGAGGGGTGTTCGCTGTTGTAGCCTGGTGGGTCCCATGTAGGGGTCTACGGCGCTGTAATATACTCCGAATATCTTGGGGTGTTACACATTGACCTCAATGGACACAGATAGTAATATGCAATATGAGAAAAGGTCAAGTACTCCCCTAATATTAGCTCAGGAACCGGTGCCGGCTTCGTCCGGCGAGGAGGGTGGTGTAGATGGCCTGACTGATGGGATGAAGGGTCCGTCCGAATGGAGTATATGGATCGTCCACGTAGCAAGGTAGTCCTGATGATAAGCATCCCTCGCCGCCAAGCGCCTCTCCTCACGTCGATTGGCCCGGCGGGCCTGCTCTCTCATCTCCTCCCGGACAGCTGCGAGGAGGCTGTCTCTCTCAGCCCGCATCTCCTCTCGAACAGCAGCTAGATGGCTGTCTCTCTCTCTCTCCACATCTCCTCTCTCAGGCTGTCAAACATCGCCTGAAGGTGCTCTCTCGCTGGGGGTGGAGTGGGCTCAGTCCGATCATCATGGTCCGCTGTCGGCTCATGTGTAAGGAGAAGTGGCCCGGGAGAGTGCTCGTGTGGCTCATCAATCAGAAATCCTCGCCCCCGCTCGTGTGCTCTCGCGCCACCCCACTAGTCAAAATGAGAGATAATACGGTGGTCGATCGGACCCTGGGGTGCAATTGATGGCTCGTCGTCGGACCACGTCACGCCCGACTGGCGGCATAGAGCACATATCAGCGAGGGATG
Organism: Orobanche coerulescens; assembly: GCA_033398695.1. Classification (NCBI taxonomy): domain Eukaryota; kingdom Viridiplantae; phylum Streptophyta; class Magnoliopsida; order Lamiales; family Orobanchaceae; genus Orobanche; species Orobanche coerulescens. The sequence continues at coordinate 114,023,964 of CM065807.1, read as the reverse complement.
TTTTAATCCCTTCTTTGACCCTCCCTGAATACACTGAAATATAGAACGGGACAAACGAGGGGCCAGATCAAACCGGAGTCCCATCGTGATAGCACACAGTAGTCGGGCACGAGAAAGTAAGACCGAGCGGATCTGCGATGTAGGGTCGACTCGTGCGCATAGGAAGTAGAGCCATGCTCGCCCGAGCCGACTGAGGCAAGAACTCTTAAAATAGAAGGCTGAAGAACCAGGGACGCGTGTCTCCCAAACGGAACCGGGCTGAGCGAGTGCCTCAAGCAGAGCCTCCCTCGTGAGGCTACTCATAATCCGCGTATACGCTGCCTCGTCCACCTCTGGTAACTCGTATAGCCTCCGAATTGCGGCCACCGAAAAGTCTACAGTTTGGCCTCGTTCGACGACCTCAGTTCGTGTATCGGGTCGCCCCATCATCTGCCCCGCCTGAATATGTCGCAATAGAGCACTGGCGTAGAACTCCTGGACGATAGAGATCACAGCCGGCTCGGGTGGCGCAGTGAAACGAGTCCATCCCATCTCGTTGATCATAGCCAAAAGCTCACCGTCCTGGGGGGCGGGAGTGAATCCCCGCTCCGGGATTATTGGTCGAGCCGGATTCTCTCGTTGAATATTCTGTGAATGTCCAGATCGGAGAATTGGTGAGATTCCAAATCGGCTCGGTTTTGTGATGTCTCCCCTATTGTGGGGGATGATCGTGTCCTAGCCCTCGTACTCATTTTCCTTTTCCTAGCCATGGCGAGGTTCCTGAAAAATAAACACCAGAAATTACACAACTTTTAAAGAAAACTATGCCACTCTCGACTTAAGATACGCGGAACGTGAATATAGAGTCGAATGAGCTTGCACCATCGTATGAGGGAATTAAGGCTGATCCTTCAAGTTTAAATATGATGCAAGGGTTGGGGGCACAATGTAATCCGATAATCAAATTTGTTGCATATAATTTGAAAACGTTCGGCTCAAAAGTTTTCATTGATGCATTTTATCAAACAACTAGCATGCATGGGTCTAAATGAAGAACAATAATGATAATGGCTTAATCCAATCGCCAACAATAATAACATCAATCGATAGTCACAAATAACATCAACAATCCATAGATAATCAACAAATAACATCAACAATCAATCAATAATCACCATATTCCAACTCAACTTTGATAGAACTTTAAGAAAACTAACATCATATTCAACCATGAATGAGGAACATTACCTCACTTTTCAATCTATGTTGAAATTAGGATTAAGAAATGAGAATTACCTTGTTTTGGATTGAAGAAGGTAAGAAGAAGAAGACTTGAAGGGAGATTGTCCGAGCGCCGCGCGAAGAAGAGAATGAAACGTACCTTATTGTGTCGGCCGATCGAGGTTATAAGGGATGCCTGGGCATTTGAAATTCGCGGCAGGGGCCGCGGCACAGATTAAGTGAGCCGCGGCCCATAACAGTGGGTTCTGGGTGTTTGGTATCCTCGGCGTGTGCCGCGGCTCAGTAAACGGGTGCCGCGGCTCAGAGAGTTAATGTGCCGCGACCCAAAAGGTGCGTGCCGCGACACGGAGTACAGACTCCTGGGCTGTTATTCTGGGTCTTGGCGTGCCGCGGCTCAGCTTAAACGTGCCGCGGCTCAGGGGTCGAGTGTGCCGCGGCTCAGTTAGTTCGTGCCGCGGCACAGAGTACAGGAAGGTTAGCCCGATTTCTTGACTTGTATATGCCGCGGCTCGCTATCATTGTGCCGCAGCCCAAACCCCCTGGAAGGTTCCTGCACAGAAATTTCAAAGGAAAACACCCAGAACATGAGATAAGCATATCAAAGCAAATATGACGAAAAAAATAGACTCCTAAAATGAAAGAAAACACTGAAAAATAAAAATCTACAACTAATACTCGGGTTGCCTCCCGAGAAGCATTAAGTTTATAGTCTTCAGCCGGACTTTTTGAAGATCAGTTTGCATTTCGCAAAGACCATTTGGACTCCGCACAGTCCATCGAACCGTTATTACGTAATTTAAATTTTTGACCATTAGTTTTCAACCGTTCGACTTTTGGTTTGGGCATCCAACGTTCTTTGCGAAACGGCTTAAACAATAGTAGCCTCCCAAACCACCCATCCTGCAACTGACTTGGCACTCGTTTGACTTCCGGCTTAGCTTTCAATTCCACGGGCGAACTTATGACAGCATGAGAATTTTTCGATGGTGGATGAACGGATGTTGAAGACAACATATTCAAATGCTTAAGATACACGATTCGTTCTTAATTATTCTTAGACGTCGGAGCAGCTGAAACGGATTCTGAACACTTCGACCAACAACTCTCCTGGTGTGCGTCTTTCGAAAATATATCTACGCTTTCAATTTGTGAACACTTCTCGACACTACTTGGACACGGAAAGGATTGAAACACTTTGAAAGTGACTTGCTCATCTTGAACACGTAGAGTGAGTTTCCCTTTGTCCACATCAATGAGAGTTCGACCGGTAGCTAAGAATGGTCTTCCCAAAATAATTGGGATGTCTTGGTCCTCCTCCATATCAAGCACAATAAAATCGACCGGAAAGATGAATTTATCGACCTTGACTAAAACATCTTCTACTGCCCCCCTCGGGTACTTGATAGATCTGTCAGCTAATTGCAAAGAGATTGTCGTCGGCTTGGCTTCCCCAATACCTAGCTTCTTAAAAATGGAAAGGGGCATAAGATTAATACTGGCGCCGAGATCACACAACGCTATATCAAAAGAAAGGTTTCCTATAGTGCACGGTATATTGAAACTTCCTGGATCCTTCAATTTTGGTGGGAGCTTTTTCTGCAAGATGGCGCTGCACTCTTCCGTTAATGCCACAGTCTCATTTTCTTCGACCTTCCTTTTGTTCGATAAGATCTCTTTCATGAACTTCACATAGCTTGGCATTTGTTCCAAGGCATCATCAAATGGAATGTTGATATGTAGTTTCTTGGAGACGTCAAGAAACTTGGAGAATTGCTTGTCCAATTTTTGCTTTTGCAATCGCTGCGGAAACGGGACGGGTGGCACATAGGCTATCGGATTGTCAGGAAACAGTTTCGAACTTTTAGAATTTTTTGATTCTTCAGATGCCGAATTTTTCTTCTCCTCATGATCACCTCTATTTTTATTCCTCCCGGGCTGCTCACACACTTCCCTCCCGCTTCTCAAACCAATGGAATTAATACTCTCTCTGGGGTTCGTCTCAGTTGTACTTGGCAAGGTACCCTCAGGTCGGGCTGTTAACACATTTGCTATTTGACCCAATTGGATTTCCAAGTTGCGAATAGAGGCAGAATGGTTTTGCAAGGTTACTTTCGTACGGGTCATGAACTGACTCGTATTTGCTGCTAATTTCGCCATTGCCTTCTCCAGAGCGATTTTTGGAGCAGTAGGGGGTTGTTGTTGGTGTTGAGAAAACTGAGGTTGGTTTGAATTTTGTCCGTTTTTCCACGAAAAGTTGGGGTGATTTCGCCACCCCGGATTATATGTGTTGGAATATGGGTTGTTCTGCCGATTTCCATTCCCCACAAACTGAGCTTGTTCCATCGGAGATTGCTCGAAAGGATTTCCAACTTGGAATTCCGCACTACGGTGAGACCCGTTGCACCAATTACATGATTCTGTGGTAACGGTAGAAGGAGCATGTGAAAAAACTTGCAATTTTTGAGTTAGCGCTGCAACTTGGGCTGATAGTGTAGCGATCGGATCGTTGTCGGAAACTCCCATAACTCGCTTTGGGTTCACACGTTTGGAAGGCCACTGATAAGCGTTTGCAGCCATCGCCTCCAATAAGGAATGAGCTTCCTCCATCGTTTTCCCCATTAAAGCTCCTCCAGCGGCTGCATCAACAAGAGTGCGTGTAGATGCACTTAGTCCGTTATAGAAGGTCTGAATATGTAGCCAATCCGGTAGGCCATGGTGTGGGCATCTCCTTAGTAAATCCTTGTATCGCTCCCAAGCCTCATGAAGCGATTCCATCTCAAATTGCCCGAACGTCGTTATTTCGTTCCGAAGTCTCGCTGTTTTCGCCGGCGGAAAGAACTTAGCCAAAAAAGCTTGTGCTAACTCCGCCCAAGTCGTGATAGAGCCCGACGGAAGTGAATTCAACCAAAACTTGTCTTTATCCCTCAAAGAAAATGGGAAATGCCGTAGACGAATGGCATCATCATAAACTCCATTGTTCTTGAACATATCACAAATCTCGAGAAAGGACGCAATATGAGCGTTAGGGTCGTCATTCGCTAATCCGCAGAATTGGCATGCTTGTACCATCTGGATTATGGCCGGCTTTATCTCGAAATTGTTTGCTTGGACAGTTGGGCGTCGAATCCCCAAAAAATTCGCATTAATTTGAGGCAATGCATAATCTCGGAGTGCCAATGCCGGTTGAGCTTGCTGCATAGGGTTGTCTACGCCGTGATTTTCTGTGTTATCGGCCATGGTGTCTTTTGTTGGTAGCTCATGCTTTTCCTTCTTGTTTTTCCTCAGAGTTCCAATCCCAAATATGTCGAAACCAACTCCAAAATGAATATTTCAAACCAACAAAATACCTCCAATGATAGCAATAATCCCATAGGAATCCACAAAACGAGTTAACGACAACATTTAATCGAAAACCCCCAAATATCAAAGTCAACTCCAAGGTGTTCTTGAATCAAACCCCAACAATAGATGAAATCCGAAATATATGTTATCAAATCCGTAGGAATACATTTATCCAAGGTAGATAACTCATATCTAACATATTCCAATAACAATCCAAGCTTACATGAAGAAATCGGAAGGAAAACCCAAAAATCCGAAATTCTAGATCCAAGAGATTATTACCTTGATTATGATGTTTGAAGATGATGAAATGATGATTAGTCCGGATTATATGCTTGAAAATGTTGATAGCTGATTGCACCTCGAAGAACACTCCTCAAGAAGCTTCAAATCGCCCGGAACCGATGAAAGAATGAGAAGAAATGACAAATGACGAAATCTGGACTACACTGTCCAATTTATAATAATCCCAGTTTAGCGTGCGCTAGATCCTGTTCTTAGCGTGCGCTAACGGGTATACTGGGGTAGTCCAGTACCCCCTGTCCTTATCGGTAGCGTGCGCTACGTACCTTTTGTAGCGTGCGCTACAACCATGTAATTAGCGTGTGTTAACACAAATGGTTAGCATGCGCTAACGAATTATTTGATGCCCAGTACTGGAGTCCAAAACCTCCTGTTCTCTGATCTGTTCACGGTAGTGCGCGCTACACACAAGGTTCAGCGTGCACTACTGGCCCAAGTTAGCGTACGCTAATAACCATTTGTAGCGTGCGCTAGGAATTATTCCTAATCAGTCCAGTAGCCAATGGACTCTGCCTGATCCGACCTTAGCGCGCGCTACACCGACTGCATAGCGTGCGCTACTCCTACCTACTATCGCGCGCTACTTACCATTCGTAGTGTGCGCTACTTACAACCCAACTGCAGTCCAGTGCCTTCTGGACTGCCTGCTTGAACTGCACTAGCGTGTGCTAGTGTTGAGAGGTAGCGTGCGCTACCCGTACTCAATTAGCACACGCTAAAGAGAGTACGTAGCGTGCGCTACTCCTCACACACAGCACACTAAGAAAATGACAACGATGATAAATACGGCACGATTCTCCAACTAGATTGATGATGAATGACGATTGTCATACGATACAATTACTCTGAACGGTGAATACAATGATTGAATATGAGCGATGAATGATCATTAATGAGTGAAAATTACTGAATGACAATTACTGAATGATAAATATTGAATGATAATAACTGAATTACAACCGCATATTACAAAAACTAAGTTACGTGTTTTGATACAATATTCGTATAGGAATACGAATATGATTTCGAGTTTGATGAGAATTATTATTTATGTTTGAATTTGAGAATTCATACGTGTTGAATAAGTGTTCAATTCGGATAATGGAAATATTTGAAACCTTTGGAATATGGTATTCTATAATGTTGATTTGATCGGATTGTCCGGATTGATGATGATAATCGGTAATTGGTTTTTATTATAAATTTACAAGGAGGAAACTTGTAATCGTATTTAAGATTGAATTTGGAATCGGTAATGCTTAGACACTTGGTTAAATTGATTGTTGATATGATTTTTGGATTGTGGAATCGTGTTGTGGTTTTGAATTCGTGTTTGATTGGTTTGAGTTGTATTATTCGGTTTTGAGTATGATCGAGGTATTGTTGAGCCGTTGAGTTTGATTGGTTGACTATGTCGGTTATTGATTGTTATCGGATTGTTGTTGATTGACTATTGCAATAGGTTGAGATGTTTGATCGTTGACTGTGACCGTTGTATTGCGGTTGAGGTCAAAGAGTTCATATATTGCTTTGTTCGGGGCTGAGGAGCTCGTGGACGAAGGCAATGGATTTTGGTAACAACTTTGTGGTATCGGTAGAGGCAAGTTTATAATTGTTCAGTTTATAATATTTGATGAATGATTTCGCTTTCATTTCATTTGTAATTCATATAGCAATGATATCATAGATGTAAACTGTCGGTATGACGATTTGTTTATCATGTTGTGGTTTGGGACAAATCATAATGTATATGGTTTAATTAAGTTTGATTGAGGACAGAGCTCGGATAACGAGGATAGTTATCGTGATGGCATGAGTATCGGGATAAAGGTTTATTGGTATTGAATGGACGGTACCTTATTTGAGATTATTCGTATAACTGTGTATTCGTTCAGGAATGTTAGTTCGTGGAAAGGATATTGTCTTCGGCTTTGAGGTAATTTAAGTATTGTTCAGTTATGAAGATAATTATTATGTTGAGTTGTTGTATATGTTGTACGATGATGTTTCGTATATTGGGATTCGTATTAATTATTTCGTTGAGGGGTGATGATCCCAGGGATGATTGTATTGAGATCGTTGATCGTGTTGATCATTTGTCGGGGATGATGATCCCAGGGTTGTTGTTTTTGGATATTGATTAGTCGTGTCGACTTTTCTTTGTCAGTTTGTCTTGTTCACTTCAGTGAGTCTTTTGATCCTTATTGGATATATGATTCTTTGAGTTTCGTTGTCATGTTGCATCGTGACATATCTAGAATCATATCTGCGTTCCGATTGGTTATTGTGTAGGATTTTTAGATGGGCACACTATGGTTATTTGTTGATATTTCCACATTGAACCGTGCACACGAGACGTAGTTCGTGAGGCTAATTAGGTACATTGTCCCGCGTATATTCTGGATTCCGTATACGGGATGGACATGTGCACTGACACATTTCCGGATCGGGCGTACTGTGATGTCCATCTTTGATCCGTACAATTTTTGGTCGTTCATAGTCCATTTAAATGTTTGGATGTGTTCGATGTTTTGTGATTAATTGTTCATACGCCCGAGAGGTATGTTCGACAGTCGAAGTTATTTCTTTGAGATCCATTATTGTTGATCATTTGGAGTTTACCTTGTTGATGGTATTCTCGGTTATTGTTGGTCCTTTGTTGATCATTTGGAATTTACCTTGTTGAGGGTATTCTCGGTTATTATTGATCTTTGTTGATCGTGTTGGGAGTTTACCATGTTGAGGGTACTCTCAGTTATCGTTGATCCTTTATTGGTCGTATTGGAGTTATCATGTCGATGATATTCTCAGTGATGTATTGGTTGATCATTGTTATTGATCGTATGAGCATTTCGACTGTACGTCGATGTTCGGGATTTGTTATCATTATCATGTGGTAGTTGATCTACAGTATGTTGTGTATTATTGGTTTATCCAGGTTGAGCTTTGATTGTGTAATCCGACGGACAGGAGTTGGCACAGATTGGATTATTTCCACAATTATGAGTTATGATGATGTTTTGAGGATTATTGGTATTTTTAGAATACAATACAGATAATTGTTGTTCAGTTCATTTCGTCATTTGAGAATGCGAAATATGGGTTATGGTAAGGATTGATTTGTTATGAATTGCCATGGTTGGTACACATCATGTACCGAACTCCAGAGGCCTCGTCACACCATACCTGGATCACACACCTTGTTCGTACACATCATATACCGAACTCCAGAGGTCTCGCGAGACCCTACCTGGATCACACACCTTATTCGTACACATCATGTACCGAACTCCAGAGGCCTCGTCAGACCCTACCTGGAACACACACACACGTCGACACGACACAATACATAATTATCAAATGTCAAGCCATTCCACATTACACCGAAAGGTATAATCAAGTATGTAAACAAAAACAATACAAATATCATAATTATCATAACAACTCAACAATGACCAATCACACCCGGCACAAACTTAGATGATTTGCACATCCAACACAATTCCACGATGTTAATTAAGTGAAGGTATTATCGTTACCGTCAATCGCTCATAATAATCAATTCATACGAAGCATATTCGCTAAGATAAATCAATTCATCATAACCATAACACAACGTCCCTATTCACAAGACACAATTCGTATAGTAAAATACTTGCCTTAATAACCGTTACCGAATACCCCGAAGAACACGGTTCGACCGGGAAGCTTGTACCACGAAGAAGACAACGAATGGAAGGGTTCCGACTCGAGTTCTTCACAAGGAATCTGACCCTAACATCATACCATCAATAAATTAACGAACGAACGAGGAAGAATAATCGTAGAATGCTCAGATTCTCTTTGTGACATTTTATCGAACACCTTCAAGGCGTCCATAAGATATTCAATAAAACGACAAATCCATGGCAATCGAACCGTGGAATAACAAGGAATTCGATATAATATAGCTTAACAATCATCAATCCATCACTATTCTGAGTTAAAACGGATCAAACGGACAAATCGAACAAAATCCCCAAAACTAGATTTTAACAAAACTTACCCTGATTCGGCTGATCGGAGCAAGTTATGGAATGATTAAACGATGTTATGGACTCAGAAACTTCATGGATTGGTAGTTGAACAACATGTCTTCGACTCCTCCAGGATTCCAGCCGTGGACAGGAAGAAAGAAATGAGAAAAAATGAGTGAAACCCGACTGCTCTGCCATATTTATACACCTGCCGAACACGGCGCAGAAAACGGCCCACACCAGCGCCGTGTGTCTCGGCCGTATCCGACACGGCGCATCACCCGGCGCAAATCTTGCGCGGGTTCTAGGCCGTGTCTCGACAGGCTTGCTGGTCCTGGCCGACCCGGCGCAAGACACGGCGCTCGACAGCGCCGTTTCCAGGGCCGTTTCGCACAGGTCCGGCCAGCCACTTCCCGACACAAACCGAAAATTACGACCGAACCACAACGACGATCCGAACGACCCTGAAACCCAAACCTGAATACGAATCGGAGATTCGGTTACGAAGTACTCAGAAAGACGAATTCGAGCACTAAGAGAACACACGATTCCGACCACCCGAAGGCTCGAAATTCGACAACGGAAGGTAATTACCCCAAACTTTGGGAAATTACGAAAATGGCCCAAAACGTCCGAAAAGCACGATACGTGATCGAATAACCAAACTGAAGTTCACAACACGTCTAACAAAGTTAAACGGACTTGCGGGAAACTCGAAACAGTAATTTCGAACGAGATTCACAAGAATCGAACCCGAGTGCGGAAAAGTCGTTAAGAAACACGGAACTCAACAAAACAATACCGAAACGAACTCGGATGACAAAAAGTGCAGAATTAATCATTCTCAGAATGATGAAACGGTCCCAAGCGAGTCGTCGAAACGGACCTATGCCGAAAAAAAGAAAATTACCGGAAATCGAAATTGCGGACATACTACCCTCCTTAAAAGAAGTTTCGTCCCGAAACTTAAACCAAGTAGGGAGAAGAAATAACCCGCCAGGTAAACTCGACGAGATACGCAAAAACCGAAAACTCGCGCCCAACGGCCAAACGCTGCAAGAAACGCAAAGAGACATACGGCGTGAAAACACGCTCCACGACGACCGACACAACGCCACCGATAGAGATATAATAAAACCAACAAGGGACAAACGTCATCAAACAGATAATACAACCAAGCCGATTATCCGAACAATACAAAACACAAAGCACCCATTATAAGGAAACACGCACAATCAAGAAAACAGAAATAAACACACAAACGATCCACAGGGACAACCACAAACAACTCGGAATACGCCGAAGTCCTCAAAAACTACACTAGGCATTTCTGTGTCCTTTCGGAGCAGATACGCAACCTCAATCCCCAAATCTCTCAGCTACCGTCTCGCAATGCACGGCTCGGTGACCCACTTGGCCACACTCGAAACAGTTGACTAACGGTGAACGATAATTCTTCGCAGTACGAGATCAGGCAACAACAGTCAGACAACCCCGATCGAACAACAATGACCGAACAACAATGATCGAACAACAACGATCAAATAACAATAATCGAACAACAATGATCAAATAACAATGATCGGACAACAACGATCAAACAACAATGATCGAACAATAATGATCAAATAACAATGATCGAACAACAACGATCGAACAACAATAATCGAATGACAACAGTCGAACAATGACTCCGAAGTCCCCACTTCAACTCCAGACATTAAAAGAACTGGTAGAAAGTGAAAGATGTTACTTCCAAACAGGGTTCACAAGAATCGAACCGAACTCGGAAAAGTCACGATGATAAACAGATCGGTCTGAAACAAGGTCACAACTAGTTCGAACGATGACAACTGAGACATCAAACATGTTCAAAAAGTATCGACGAACACATGCAAGTCGATAGAATTTAGAAGGAGAAACTGCAGAAGTCAAATATAGTACGGGCATTACATCTGACCTCTTATAAAAGAAATGTCATCCCCGCAACTCACAACAACGGAAACAAGGTAACAACACAAAAATAAACCGACAGAAAAATCTCCCATGGGCCTCTCAGAGCCGATCCTGATATCTATGCTGAAGCGCGAACTCCGAAAGTCTCGGTAGCCAATTCGCAAATCTGAATTCGGTGTCCCTCGAGTCCTCACTTGAAACGCGTTACTGACGAGAAGGACAATTTACACGTGCATGCCCCCGCACATCACGGTTGAAACACCTCGGCTCGGCATACCGAAAATACAAATGCTAGATACAATGGGGCATAACGTCGCAAAACAACATAGCGGAGATGCCAACTCAGCACAACAAAGAATCATAACACATATCATATACAACGATTACCATCGTAAAGTAATACACACACAAACACTACAGCAACGACGGTATCGTTCGGCGACCTCAACGGCCCGAACGATAACCAGCACATAATTACAAACATCATTAAACAATCACACATGTACCTAAACATACAAACCCAAGCTTCAACAGCTCACACTCATGCGACAACACGCAAATCACCACGAGGCGACAAATAGTAAATACCAGTTCACAGTTCTCACAGATGGCTAGTACTACAAATACGTGGAAACGCCTCAACGTTCATGCCACCAATTCGATCATATTCGGAAGTTAACATCATAACGACAAAGTAAACATCATACATACATTTCCAAACGCAAACAGGAATTGATAGGTTTTAAAAAAATAAAACCCCCCTTTTTAAAATAATTTTGGAAACACCGATTGATCTTGAGTATCACCCTTCAAAAAAAAAAGTACAAACGTGAAACATCATTATCGAGACTTTGGAAAACTATTTCGCATTCGATAAAAATGAGGACACTTTCTTTTCGTGAAAAACTTTCGGAAATATTCGACCCTCGGGTCTAAGTAAAAGTGTTTCTAAAACATTGGAAATATCTCAAAACATTTTGGTCCTCGAGGTAGAAGAATTTTGAAACATATTGTGGTACCTTGGATGTACCACGAGTAAATAATTCATTTTAAAAGTACGTCTCGAAATTTATTTTCTAAGATACTCAAGGTTTTCAAAGATAATTCAATGGGCTAGAATGCCCAAAAATTTCAGATAATTACACGGAACATTATCGCGTCGTGGGTCCCGCGCCGGAACCCACCAGACTAAAACCCATTTACAAAAACGTCAAAAAGGCCGATGACGGTAATATTTCAAAAACTCACAAAAGCCATTTACAAAATACTAAATACCGTCATAAGAATTTCGCCAAAACAATCAAGGCCATAATGCCAAAAACTCGGTTAAGGGAATCGGTTTTCGAAATAAAACTCAGTCGGTAAAATACCGAAAGCCATTACAAAAGAACTCATGCAGCGGATAAAAGGAATACAATCCAACATGCACAATCCAATTGAATACATCTCACAGCATCTAGTTTAAACATACAACAAAACCATTCATCGGAGTCTCTCGCGAACTCTACCGTGAAACCCATCAAGGTTCACAACTTTCACACCATACCAACCCACATGGTGCTTCAAGGGCCAAACATCAATACATCCAGTTCTATACACATACAGCGTATCCAAGTATCGAATACAACTTCATTACACAACACCGCGTAAATAAAATTATGCACCACAAATATCACACATAAATGAAATCATGAACACAGATATTATGCATAAAAGAGGAGACTTACCTCCACAGGCCGCACGGAGATGACGGTCGCCCACGATACTAATCTCATCCGACAACATATCCAACGCGTTGTGACTACGCACAACTCAACTTGTCACCTGACGACTCGAACGACAAGACAACACATTACTCGACAAATAATGACTCGACTCGACCCGACAGCCTACGTTTCCGTAACTTAAGCTCCGATACCATAAATGTAACACCCCCAAAACCGTATGGGAATATTACACGCCATAGACCCTTTCTACAAGGATCTACCAGGCTAAACATCCATAAACAACCAAATGCTTGCCCGGCCAGGGTCAAACAATATAATAATACATACTGTTAAGGTCACTTACACATGAATACACAGACCGATGAGGTCACACAACTCCATCAACAGAACTGACTAAAGCAACATTACCCACACAGGGGTCGAAACACAATACAGCGGAAGACTGAAGTCAACTTCTAACAATACAACACAAATCAAAACAAATCTCGACTCTTGATTAGTATCGCAGCTCGTCATCCACTTGTGCCGATCCTGTGACTGCTCCCCCGAACCAGCATATACCTGGACGCAAAACAGACATTCACCCCCCAATTACTCGGGGGTTAGTAAAACTCCACTGTTTTACTAGTGCAAGTATAATACGATACGAAATGCAACAAGTAAATAGCAACTACAAATTTAATACGGAAATCAATTATCAAAATGTTCCCGAGATGTTTTAGAACTTCGAACTCAAGCAAGAGATATTTGAAAAGGAACACATCATCTCGGGGATTTTTAAAGCAGAAATTCTTTAGGACCTCGAGTCCCAATTTACAAAACCTTTTCATAAACATTAGGGCCTTAGCCCGATTCTCGTTTCAAAACACACTAGTTAAGATATCATTATGAGTCCGAGACCCGTATTTAAAATGTTACCCAAACAATCACTGTTATACAATCGTTGTTCGTACACATCATGTACCGAACTCCGAAGGCCTCAACGGACCTTACCCGGACCACACACACTGTTCATACACATCATGTACCGAACTCTGGAGGCCTCAACAGACCTTACCCGGCCACACGCACATCGTTCGTACACATCATGTACCGAACTCCAGAGGCCTCGTCACACCCTACCTGGATCACACACCTTGTTTGTACACATCATGTACCGAACTCCAGAGGTCTCGTCAGACCCTACCTGGATCACACACCTTGTTCGTACACATCATGTACCGAACTCCAGAGGCCTCGTCAGACCCTACCTAGAACACACACACGTCGACATGACACAATTCATAATCATCAAATGTCAAGCCATTCCACATTACACCGAAAGGTATAATCAAGTATGTAAACCAAAACAACACAAATATCATAATTATCACAACAACTCAACAATGACCAATCACGCCCGGCACAAACTTAGATGATTTGCACATCCAACACAATTCCACGATGTTAATTAAGTGAAGGTATTATCGTTACCGTTAATTGCTCATAATAATCAATTCATACGAAGCATATTCGCTAAGATACATCAATTCATCATAACCATAACACAACATCCCTATTCACAAGACACAATTGGTATAGTAAAATACTTGCCTTAATAACCGTTACCGAATACCCCGAAGAACACGGTTCGACCGGGAAGCTTGTACCATGAAGAAGACAACGAACGGAAGGGTTTCGACTCGAGTTCTTCACAAGGAATCTGACCCTAACATCATACCATCAATAAATTAACGAACGAATGAGGAAGAATAATCGTAGAACGCTCGGATTCTCTTTGTGACATTTTATCGAACACCTTCAAGGCATCGATAAGATACTCAATAAAACGACAAATCCATGGCAATCCAACCGTGGAATAACAAGGAATTCGATATAATATAGCTTAACAATCATCAATCCATCACTATTCTGAGTTAAAACGGATCAAACGGACAAATCGAACAAAATCCCCAAAACTAGATTTTAACAAAACTTACCCTGATTCGGCCGATCGGAGCAAGTTATGGAATGATTAAACGATGTTATGGACTCAGGAACTTCATGGATTGGTAGTTGAACAACATGTCTTCGACTCCTCCAGGATTCCAGCCGTGGACAGGAAGAAAGAAATGATAAAAAATGAGTGAAACCCGACTGCTCTGCCATATTTATACACCTGTCGGCCCACACCAGCGCCGTGTGTCTCGGCCGTATCCGACACAGCGCATCACCCGGCGTAAATCTTGCGCGGGTTCTCGGCCGTGTCTCGGCAGGCTTGCTGGTCCCGGCGCAAGACACGGCGCTCGACAGTGCCGTTTCCAGGGCCGTTTCGCACAGGTCCGGCCAGCCACCTCCAGACACAAATCGAAAATTACGACCGAACCACAACGACGATCCGAACGGCCCCGAAACCCGAACCTTAATACGAATTGGAGATTCGGTTACGAAGTAATCGCAAAGAGAAATTCGAGCACTAAGAGAACACACGATTCCGACCACCCAAAGGCTCGAAATTCGACAACGGAAGGTAATTACCCAAACTTTGGGAAATTATGAAAATGGCCCAAAACGTCCGAAAATCACGATACGTGATTGAATAACCAAACCGAAGTTCACAACACGTCTAACAAAGTTAAACGGACGTACGGGAAACTCGAAATAGTAATTTCGAACGAGATTCACAAGAATCGAACCCGAGTGCGGAAAAGTCGTGAAGAAACACGGAACTCAACAAAACAATACCGAAATGAACTCGGATGACAAAAAGTGCAGAATTAATCATTCTCAGAATGATGAAACGGTCCCAAGCGAGTCGTCGAAACGGACCTCCGCTGAAAGAAAGAAAATAACCGGAAATCGAAATTGCGGATATTACAAAGATTACGTTGGTAGTATTCTTACAGTATTATTACATTAGTATGTAATTATTTATGATGATGTGATCGTTATCATTATTGAGTATTGTGGTTGACCCCGTCGTGGGCTTTATTTTTAGGTACTCGGAGATCGAGCTAGTAGCGGTCGTGAAGGGGTGAGCTTCCCGGGTGATACTGGCTGTGCATTTATTTGAGTATTGAGTATTCTTTTCTGGTTGTTTTATTCCGCTGCAATTGTGTATTTTTGAACTGTATTTTTATCCGCTGCGTGTGTATTTTAAAATGGCTCTTTGGTATTTTTACCAACTCGTGTGTATTTTCAAAATGGCCTTTTGGCACTTTGCGAACTTGGGTATTTCGTTAAACCTTTTCCTAAACTATTTTGTCGGTACGTATAAGTGGTAGCTTAACGTACATTTTGAACTGTCCAAATTTGGCATTTCGCCTTGTATTTTCTAATGGTATTTTATGACGGTATTTGAGAACTATGCATTTGAAAATATTTGAATATTTAAAATATTACCGTCATCGGCCTTTTGGCGTTTTTAAAATGGTTTTGTAAATGGTTTTTTAGCCTGGTGGGTTCCGACGCGGGACCCACGGCGCTGTAATATCCCGGATGGTTTTGGGGGTATTACAGAAGATGGTCTCGGAGCTTGGGTTTTGTGAACCCAGGCATGTGTGTTATGTGGCTCTACCGGTACAGTAGTAGCGTGATTTTTGAAAATGAGTTTTTCTGACTTTTGAGTCAAATCGATTTTTGGAGTTTCCAAAATTTTTGAGATTCTATTCAAATTGCTATTTATGATATTCGTGTGTTTTGATTGTATTGAGACTTCGTGTGGGAGTCGTGTGCTGGTATCACGGGAGATCATCGGCTTCACGCACCTGTAAGTATATTGGTTTGATTATTCGCTTGTGGCGACACTTGATTGTTTTGTGATGAGTTGCAAAGTTTTGGATTTATCTGTTGTTTGTGATAGGTCGCAAGTTTCGAGGACGAAACTTATTTTAATGAGGTAGTATGTAATACCCGAATTTTCAGTATAAATTTTTCGCGTTATTTTATCTAAGATATACTGTATAGTTTGGTATCTATACAGTACGGATAAAATAAATTGAGGACCGAGACCGTTATACTTGTGTAATTGATGTTTTGATTGACAGTTATACTGAGGATTTGTTGTATCAGGTTGAACTGATTTGGATATCAGGTATATCGCATGAGAATATATTTTTGAGATGAGTATATGTGTATTCAGTATGCCGTATGTTTGTATCCAGTATGTCGAGACGTAGGACAGGAACAGTTGGATTTTGGCTAAGTACAGAAGGCCATTATGTACGTTAAGTTTATGGGCTAACGTACACTAAGTTGGTATGTTTTACGTACGTTATGCGTAAGGTATTACGTACGTAACAAGAGGAATCGGATAGTTGGGCCCGGTGTCGGCAGCTTTCGGCGCGGATGTGGATAGGTGAGTCAACGGATGGATTTACGTACGCTATACAGGGTGTATTACCTACGTAATATGAGTATTATACTGTAGCAAGTCAGCGTACGTATTATGTACGCAACGGAATAAGTGTTACGTACGTTACGGGGCGGCTGGCCGAGTCGTGGCCGAGATGACCTGTAGTGGCCGAGCATGGTCGGCAGTGACTCGCAGGGATGGCCGATCACGGTCGGCAGTGACTCGCTGGGGGCAAGGCTGGCCGATAACGTACGTAAGGTTGTGGCCGGTTACGGCCGTAAGTGCCCGTTACGTACGTAAGCAGCTGTCGGTTACGTAGGTAAGGGTGTCGGCCAAACTGGGCAGTAGGGTAGGCCACGGCCGTTTACGTACGTAAGCCATGGCCGGTTACGGCCATAACGTGCCGGCAGGTCGCGGCATATATAAGGCCTGGACCGAGTCACATCCGGCATTTTTCATTTTTCTTCGTTCCTTCCGCGATTTTTCACCATAGATTGATGGTTTTGAGTAGAATCAACTTATAACAACATGTTTTGGAAGTTAGAATCATGGATTAACATCATCTTCCACCCGGATCTAAGGTAAGAACACCTGAATTTTTGGTTTTTGGATGTTCTTGAGGTTTCTTGGTGTTTTGGCCGATTTGCTTCATTTTGATTCAGATTTGTTGTTGCCCAAAATATCTATCCGAAGATTAAATACTGCTGGAGACGGACAACAAACAACAATTGCGGGAGCACTTCCGAGAGAAGATAAATAATACAAGATTTGTCGGGTTTGTTAGGCCCGGGCTTGAATGCTCTCGCGAGATGATATTAATACGAATATTCGTGGATACAAGTATTAATGAGAGAAATCTAAATACAATGAGTGTAAAAAGACTCTTTTAATCCGGCTCTTGAGCGAAGCTCGGTGCTCTTCGTCCCCGCCGATCGTCTGCCTGATGAGAGAGGCCGGGAGAAGTAAGACCGAATGATAGCTGTTGCCAAGAGTTGGAGATTAGCCAAGTGCTTGATGTTTAGCTTCTGTATTGCGTGTGTAATGTCAGAAAGAAATTGAAGTTGTGGAGCCTTTTGTGCGGTAAAAGTTCGGTCCAGAAGAATTTCGGTCCTTGGACAAGTGCTGGGAGCCATGTATATATAGGGGCAGCCGGGTCCTGTCCTCTAGCGGGCGATCGCCTTCCGGCCATTATAATAATGGGGCGATCGCCCGCCGGCCAATATTATAATGGGGCGATCACCCGAGCAGTTGGGCTAAAGTCCAAGGAAGGGGCTGGCAGTCTGCCTAAAGTCCAAAGCTCCAAAGTGACACTGGCGGTCCAATGAGGGGCCAAAGACGCGTCCGAGTCGGGCCACAAGCGGCCCTACCGGCCTTCGGCGGCTTGTCTACCGGTGGAGAGATTCGCCAGCCGTTGTCAATGGCCCGAGATTCACGGATCTTGTCTTGGTCCTCGCACGTGGTGCCGTCTTGAGGCTCGCCTTTGCCGACTGGATGGCCATCGCCACCGATCGACATGAGGCTGCCTCTAGCCGGTCATCGAGGTCGCCATCGGCCGATGGATGAGGGTCGGCAATGGTCGGTCACCAAGGGTCTGGCCGGCAGTACCGAGGGATGGCCGCCCGCTTGTCGGCCGCCAGAGTTTGCCGCCGAGTACCGAGTGACGATCGTATCCGAGGTCGATCGCTCGGCACCGGACTTGTCCGGGACCTTCGGTTGGCCGATGTAGCTCGGCCCGCCGGGTCAAGGCTCGCCGCTGTGTCGCTGACGGCAGCTTCCTCGCCGCTGGGCAGCTGACTTGCCGCCCGACCTCCGAGGCGATCGCGGTCGGAAGGTGTTAATTCTTGACACAACAATTGCCCCCACCTTGCTCCTATGTTGAAGACATGGGGCGAGGTGGTTCTTGGCCGCGATCGTGTAAGGATGAGGACGGCGATCCGAGCCGACTTAGATTCGGACTTGGGCTATCATGGTCGATTGGCTAGCTATCTTTCGGTCTTGTACCGCAAAACAACATTGGCGATCCCCTAAACTTGGTGGTTTCGCTTTGTTTTAGGAATCGTGCACAGTCGCGGAGATCGATGGACCGACTCCATGACCGTGTCTTGGTGCGCGAAGACATTGAGTGTCTCGTGACTCACTTTATTATGAGGGTCCTCTGTTAGGCTGCGCCTCGCCTCGTATTTAAACGAAGGGCGTGCGGTCTCGGTCTAGAGGAGTCCTTGCGCGGGGCAGCGTCGGATGAATCAACTCCACGTCCGTGGCTTGTTAGCTCTGCTTCCACCTCGGCCAACCATGGAGATGGCCAACCTCGACGGTGTACGTTGAGACGGGGGTTGTGGCACGTGTCCACTGATTAATGTTGGAGAGCCCTTAGACTACGCCGGCCTCGTATTTAAACGAAGGGCGGGCGATCTCGGCCGAAAGGGACCTTGCATGGCCGAAGCGCCTGGTTCCATCGATCGCCAGGGGCCATGGCTTTATGATGTGCGGTGGAGGCGATCGCGAGCCTTAGTTCCTCATGTTAAATGCCGGATCGTAGATGGCGATCGTGTCCTCCGGATTGCCGATGATGTAGCGTGATGATCGCGATCGGGCCAAGATCGGCGATCGTCGCCGGGCACCGATCGCTTTATTCGTAGGTCGATATCGGCGATCGGGCGAGTTAGTCCCTTATTTAGAACGTTGGATCAGAGGCGGTGAGCGAGTCCTCCGCTCGCTTGGATAGTAGCGATCGGGCCGAGATCGGAGGTCGCGCGGGCGCCGATCGCTCTACTCCTAGGCTAAGAAGAAGCATTTGCCTGGACAGGAAATCTGCGGCTCTATCCCGGAAGGCTACGTAGGTCGTCGGTAGGGTCTTCGTGAGATGCCTGAACATAGGCGAGAAGCCCTGAAAACCTCCTAGGACCGCGTAGAGGGCGGTCTCATCATTTACGGGCTCGCCGTTGAGGATGATCACGTCTACCCGGTCGATTTAGTCCGAGTCGGACTCTTCTTCTCCCTGCTTGATTTGCATCATGCGAAAGCGACCTTCTGGCCGGACGACCCTGGTGGCGAAGTGTTCCGTGAAGACGTGCGCCAGCTCGTTAAAGGAGCCAATGGACCGAGGTGGCAATGAGGTGTACCACCGGTGGGCGAGGTCGCCCAAAGGTCGAGGGAACATCCGCACTGTCGCGTCCGATGCCCCACACCGGCCATGTAGATGTTGAACTTCTTCAGCGCGTCTGGGGTCCGATCGCCCCTCGTACATGGGTGTTTGCGGGGAGCGATCTGGCCGCACGGGGCGAGCTCGATGTCGATCGCGAGCGGCCGCCGGCCGGCGATCGTCTTCATGGCGCCGCCCGGACAGGAGCGCCTTCACGCTGCCGAGCCGACGTTGCAATGCGGCAATCGCCGCAGCCTTGCTTGCGGATCGGCTTTGGGAGCGGGAGCCGAGGCGATCGTGTACCGATCTCGGACTCTGCCGCCGACCTCAGAATTTGGCGAGCGGAGCCAGCGGCCGGATTGCCTTCCGGGAGCCGGCAGGCCGAGCTCCTGGTGACGGATTCAAACTCCATCGTCTCATAGCCGGGGCCGGATGCCTTGGCCGCTGTGTCGGGTCACCGCCTGTGCGATCGAAGACAGAGGTGCCCAGGCGCCGAGCGCCTCTTCTTGCGGGCGAGAGCCTCTGGCGATCGCTCGCGCAATGCCTTGAGCTTCCGCTGACTTCCGGCGGGAGATCGAGGGTGATAGCAGAGGCGCGGCCGAGAGCACTCCGTCGCTCCTGAAGGACGGCTATGGCCTCTTCGATCTGTTCATTGGTTCGGAACTGATCGAGCGAGAGGCTCGGGCCGCCGTCCCGAGACGGGATCGAGCGTCTCTGACCGCAGTGGCTACCTTCCACCATCGGCTGCGGCTCGGATTGGGACGGAACGGGGGGTCTGGCCGGCTGGTCAGCGGCTTTCTTCGACGCGGAGACGGAAGACATGATTTCTGAAGGATTTCTTTGAAGTGCAGTGAGTGTCACTTCGAGTATCTGCCCCGAGAACAGTGAGTGTTCTTCGGGACGGTGGGTATAAAAATTCGAGGGTTGGATCCCCTTCCTCTAGCGCCAATTGTTGTTGCCCAAAATATCTATCCGAAGATTAAATATCACTGAGACGGACAACAAACAACAATTGCGGGAGCACTTCCGAGAGAAGATAAATAATACAAGATTTGTCGGGTTTGTTAGGCCCGGGCTTGAATGCTCTCGCGAGATGATATTAATATGAATATTCGTGGATACAAGTATTAATGAGAGAAATCTAAATACAATGAGTGTAAAAAGACTCTGTTAATCCGGCTCTTGAGCGAAGCTCGGTGCTCTTCGTCCCCGTCGATCGTCTGCCTGATGAGAGAGGCCGGGAGAAGTAAGACCGAATGATAGCTGTTGCCAAGAGTTGGAGATTAGCCAAGTGCTTGATGTTTAGCTTCTGTATTGCGTGTGTAATGTCAGAAAGAAATTGAAGTTCTGGAGCCTTTTGTGCGGTAAAAGTTCGGTCCAGAAGAATTTCGGTCCTTGGACAAGTGCTGGGAGCCATGTATATATAGGGCAATGTCCTGTCCTCTAGCGGGCGATCGCCTTCCGGCCATTATAATAATGGGGCGATCGCCCGCCGGCCAATATTATAATGGGGCGATCACCCGAGCAGTTGGGCTAAAGTCCAAGGAAGGGGCTGGCAGTCTGCCTAAAGTCCAAAGCTCCAGCAGGCAGCCAGCTGGGCGGTCCAATGAGGGGCCAGCACGCGTCCGGAGTCAGTCACAAGCGGCCCTACTGACAGCTTTCGGCGGCTTGTCGGCTGGTGGAGAGATTCTGCCAGGCTGTGGTCAATGGCCCGAGATTCACGGATCTTGTCTTGGTCCTTGCACGTGGTGCCAGTCTTGAGGCTCGGCCTTTGCCGACTGGATGGCCATCAGCGCTGATCGACATGAGGCGGTCGTCTCTAGCTGGTCATCAGAGGTCGCCATCGGCCAGTGGATGAGGGTCGGCAATGGTCGGTCACCAAGGGTCGGTCGGCAGGTACCGAGGGATGGCCGTCCGCTTGTCGGTCGCCAGGAGTCGGTCGCCGAGTACCGAGTGACGATCGTATCTGAGGTCGATCGCTCGGCACCGGGACTTGTCCTGGGACCTTCGGTTGGCCGATGTAGCTCGTCCGCCGGGTCAAGGCTCGGCCGCCAGGTCGCTGATCGGCAGTTCTGCCTTGGCTGCTTGGCAGTGACTCGGTCGCCCGACCTCCGAGGCGATCGCCGGTCGGAAGGTGTTAATTCTTGACACAACAAGATTGTTGATTGAACTTGATTGTAAACTCGTAATCATTTAATACTCTTGAAGTTTTGTGGAACGAATTCGAGTATTTCTTTGAATAATCGATTGAATTGGACTATGCCTTCAAAGTGTTCGATGAAATATCTCAATGAGTAGAACTTGGAAAATTCTACACGTTTTCGTATGAATGATGGTTGAATTGATATTGTTGTGATGATTCTTGGTATTTACGAGAATTTTGTGAAGGGAAGATAATGAATTGGTGATCAAATGATTCGATTATGTTGTTATGATTATGGAATCGTAGCATTATCGATGTTCTTGGTAGTTTGTTGCGATTCATGATGTTATGAGAAGTATATATGTTGAAGGACATGATTATATATATACCTTGAATTGTGAATAAGGATTGTTTAGATGTTAGAACACATCGGATTATGTCGTTTGAGGATTTTGAATGTGATGTCGGAATAAGTTGTGTTCTTAAGGAACTCTTGGATTATATATGAATTGATGAACATGTTTGAGTGATGTTGGTGTTTTGGATATGAATATGGAATATTCATATCTAAAACTAAGTTACGTGTTTTGATACAATATTCGTATAGGAATACGAATATGATTTCGAGTTTGATGAGAATTATTATTCATGTTTAAATTTGAGAATTCATACGTGTTGAATAAGTGTTCAATTCGGATAATGGAAATATTTGAAACCTTTGGAATATGGTATTCTATAATGTTGATTTGATCGGATTGCCCGGATTGATGATGATAATCGGTAATTGGTTTTTATTATAAATTTACAAGGAGGAAACTTGTAATCGTATTTAAGATTGAATTTGGAATCGGTAATGCTTAGACACTTGGTTAAATTGATTGTTGATATGATTTTCGGATTGTGGAATCGTGTTGTGGTTTTGAATTCGTGTTTGATTGGTTTGAGTTGTATTGTTCGGTTTTGTGTATGATCGAGGTATTGTTGAGCCGTTGAGTTTGATTAGTTGACTATGTCGGTTATTGATTGTTATCGGATTGTTGTTGATTGATTATTGCAATAGGTTGAGATGTTTGATCGTTGACTGTGACTGTTGTGTTGCGGTTGAGGTCAAAGAGTTCGTATATTGCTTTGTTCGGGGCTGAGGAGCTCGTGGACGAAGGCAATGGATTTTGGTAACAGCTTCGTGGTATCGGTATCGAGGCAAGTTTATACTTGTTCAGTTTGTAATATTTGATGAATGATTTCGCTTTCATTTCATTTGTAATTCATATAGCAATGATATTATAGATGTAAACTGTCGGTATGACGATTTGTTTATCATGCTGTGGTTTGGGACAAATCATAATGTATATGGTTTAATTAAGTTTGATTGAGGACAGAGCTCGGATAACGAGGATAGTTATCGTGATGGCATGAGTATCGGGATAAAGGTTTATTGGTATTGAATGGACGGTACCTTATTTGAGATTATTCGTATAACTGTGTATTCGTTCAGGAATGTTGGTTTGTGGAAAGGATATTGTCTTCGGCTTTGAGGTAATTTAAGTATTGTTCAGTTATGAAGATAATTATTATGTTGAGTTGTTGTATATGTTGTACGATGATGTTTCGTATATTGGGATTCGTATTGATTATTTCGTTGAGGGATGATGATCCCAGGGATGATTGTATTGAGATTGTTGATCGTGTTGATCATTTGTCGGGGATGATGATCCCAGGATTGTTGTTTTTGGATATTGATTAGTCGTGTCGACTTTTCTTTGTCAGTTTGTCTTGTTCACTTCAGTGAGTCTTTTGATCCTTATTGGATATGTGATTCTTTGAGTTTCGTTGTCATGTTGCATCGTGACATATCTGGAATCATATCTGCGTTCCGATTGGTTATTGTGTAGGATTTTTAGCTCGGCACACTATTGTTATGTGTTGATATTTCCACATTGAACCGTGCACACGAGACGTAGTTCGTGAGGCTAATTAGGTACATTGTCCCACGTATATTCTGGATTCCGTATACGGGATGGACATGTGCACTGACACATTTCCGGATCGGGCGTACTGTGATGTCCATCTTTGAGCCGTACAATTTTTGGTCGTTCATAGTCTATTTAAATGTTTGGATGTGTTCGACGTTTTGTGATTAATCGTTCATACGCCCGAGAGGTATGTTCGACAGTCGTAGTTATTTCTTTGAGACCCATTATTGTTCATCATTTGGAGTTTACCTTGTTGATGGTATTCTGGGTTATTGTTGGTCCTTTGTTGATCATTTGGAGTTTACCTTGTTGAGGGTATTCTCGGTTATTATTGATATTTGTTGATCGTGTTGGGAGTTTACCATGTTGAGGGTACTCTCAGTTATCATTGATCCTTTATTAGTCGTATTGGAGTTATCATGTCGATGATATTCTCAGTGGTGTGTTGGTTGATCATTGTTATTGATCGTCTGAGCATTTGGACTGTATGTCGATGTTCGGGATTTGTTATCATTATCATGTGGTAGTTGATCTACAGTATGTTGTGTATTATTGGTTTATCCAGGTTGAGATTTGATTGTGTAATCCGACGTACAGGAGTTGGCACAGATTGGATTATTTCCACACTTATGAGTTATTATGATGTTTTGAGGATTGTTGGTATTTTTGGAATACAGTACAGATAATTGTTGTTCAGTTCATTTCGTCATTTGAGAATGCGAAATATGGGTTATGGTAAGGATTGATTTGTTATGAATTGCCATGGTTGGTAAGATTATGACAGTAAGATTACGTTGGTAGTATTCTTACAGTATTATTACATTGGTATGTAATTATTTATGATGATGTGATCGATATCATTGTTGAGTATTGTGGCTGACCCCGTCGTGGCCTTTATTTTTAGGTACTCGGATATCGAGCTAGTAGCGGTCGTGAAGGGGTGAGCTTCCCGGGTGATACTGGCTGTGGCATTTATTTGAGTATCGAGTATTCTTTTCTGGTTGTTTTATTCCGCTGCAATTATGTATTTTTGAACTGTATTTTTATGCGTTGCGTGTGTATTTTAAAATGGCTCTTTGGTATTTTTACCAACTCGTGTGTATTTTCAAAATGGCCTTTTGGCACTTTGCGAACTTGGGTATTTCGTTAAACCTTTTCCTAAACTATTTTGTCGGTACGTATAAGTGGTAGCTTAACGTACATTTTGAACTGTCCAAATTTGGTATTTCGCCTTGTATTTTCTAATGGTATTTTATGACCGTATTTGAGAACTATGCGTTTGAAAATATTTGAGTATATAAAATATTACCGTCATCGGCCTTTTGGCATTTTTAAAATGGTTTTGTAAATGGTTTTTTAGCCGGGTGGGTTCCGGCGCGGGACCCACGGCGCTGTAATATCCCGGATGGTTTTGGGGGTGTTACACTTGCAGCGTGGACGGGGACAGATAGAGAAGTTAGTTTATGCGGCTAGTAAGTGTAGTAAGGTGCGGTTTGGAACTTGGAACGTTGGCTCTTTGACGGGGAGATCAGCAGAAGTGGGGGAGGTTATGAAAAGGAGGAGGATTCACATAATGTCTACAAGAGACTAAGTAGGTTGGTGAAAAGGCAAGAGTGTTAGCTCATTGGGGTTACAAGCTTTGGTACTCTGGAAAGGATAGAAGTAGAAATGTAGTGGGTATCGTCATTGATAAAGAAATCATTGATGATGTGGTGGAAGTGTCAAGAAAGAGCGATAGAATAATGAGTATTAAGCTTGTGATAGGGGATGAGTTTCTAACTATCATAAGTGCTTATGCACCACAAGTATGATTTGATGCATCGATCAAACAAGAATTCTGGGAAGATTTGGAAGAGGTTGTCGAACAAATTCCTATGGGTGAGAAATTGATCATTGGTGGTGACCTCAATGGGCATATCGGTGTTAGCAGAGATGGCTTTGAGAGCGGTCATGGTGGCTTTGGTTTTGGGGATAGGAATGAAGCAGGAAATGGTATATTGGATTTCGCATTAGCTTATGACTTGTGTATTATGAACACTTGGTTCGAGAAAAGGGACTCTCATTTAGTGACATATAGAAACAGAGGTAATGCAAGTCAGATTGATTTCTTTTTAGTAAGGAATGTTTGGAGGAAAAGTTTTACTAATTGCAAGGTGATACCCGGTGAGAGTGCTGCAACGCAGCATAGGGTTGTGGTGCTTGACTTTCGAGGTAAGAGGTAATTAAGAAAGAGAAGACCACAAGTTGACCCTCGAATTAATTGGTGGAAGCTCCAAGGGGAGAGTCAACATACTTTTGTGGCTAAGACTGCTCATAGTGGTATTTGGTCTGATTGCACAGAGATGGATATAGATTCGATGTAGAACTTGTTGGAGCATCACATAAAGGAAGTTGCAAAAGAAGTCATAGGAGAATCTAAAGGAAACAGTCCATCAAGTAAGGACACATCTTGGTGGAATGATGAAGTTAAGCAAGCGATAAAGACCAAACGTGAATGTTATAAGGTACTGGGTAAATGCGCGAGCGATGAGAATTATGAAAAGTACAAGAAAGCTCGAACACAAGCTAAAAAGGTAGTGCGAAATGCCCAATCATAGGTCAATCAAGAATTATATGCAAGATTATATATAAAAGAAGGGGAAAAAAGATATCTATAAACTTGCTCGAATGAGAGAAGAAGACGCGAGATATTGGAAAAGTTAAATGTGTGAAAGGTTCTGACCAAAAAGTTTTGGTTCAAGATAAAGAGATAAAAGAGAGATGGAGATCATACTTTGATACCCTATTCAATGGCCATCAAGAACAAGATATTGGGAATTTAAACATCCCCTAAAGTATGGTTAACCGAGAGTTTAAAAGGAGAATTCAAAAGGGTGAAGAGACAATGGCATTGAAGAAGATGGGGTCGAAGAAAGCAGAAGGACCAGATGGTATACCTATTGAAGTTTGGAGGTGTTTGGGGGAGAGAGATCAAATAGGTAACTATGCTTTTCAATAAGATTTGGAGAAGCAATAAGATGCCATCAGCATGGAGGAAAAGTATTCTCGTCCCTTTGTATAAGAACCAAGGTGATGTTCAAGATTGTTATAATTATCGCGGAATTAAACTAATGAGTCATACCATGAAGTTGTGGGAACGAGTGATTGAACAAAGGATCAGGAAATGTGTGAAGATAACAGAAAATCAGTTTGGATTTATGCCTGGAAGATCGACCATGGAAGCAATTTATCTTATCCGGTAGTTGATGGAACATTATCGAAATAAAAAGAAAGATCTATATATAGTTTTTAGTGATTTAGAGAATACATATGATAAAGTACCAAGGGAAGTACTTTGGTGGGCCTTAGCAAAGAAGGGTGTATCAAGGAAATATATTGACATTATAAAGGACATGTATGTGGGAGATAGTACAAGTGTACGTACTAATGTTGGGAGGACAGAAGAATTCCCTATTACGATTGGGGTGCATCAAGTATCTGATCTTAGTCATTTTCTCTTTGCCATAGTCATGGACGAATTGACAAGAGAAATTCAAAATGATGTTCCATGGTGTATGATGTTCGCAGATGATATTGTATTGATTGATGAAATGAAGGTTGGAGTGCAACAGAAATTAGAACTTTGGAGGAATACTTTGGAAGCTCGAGGCTTTAGGCTGAGTAGAAGTAAGACTGAATATATGGAGTGTAGGTTTAGCGAAAACAGTGATAGAGAGGCGGGGATGATCAAATTTGATGGGAAAGTTATTCATGGATCCACTTTTTTCGGTATCTTGGATCTATTATCCAAAAGGATGGAGAGCTATATGGCGATGTGACTCACAGAATAAAGGCAGAGTGGTTGAAGTGGAAGAATGCCCCAGGGGTTTTATGTGATCCTGATATTCCTCATAGATTAACGGGTAAATTTTACCGCACGGCAATTAGGCCTTCACTGTTATATGGCACCGAGTGTTGGGTTGTAAAACAGTGTCACGTTCAAAAGATGATTGTGGTGGAGATGCATATGCTACGATGGATGTGTGGTCATACAAAAAAGGATCGGCTCAGAAATGAGATGATTAGAGAGAAGGTAAGGTTGCATCTATAGAAGACAAGATGATGGAGAATCGATTAGGATGGTTTGGTCATGTGAGAAGAAGACCCGGTGATGCCCCAGTGAGGAGGTTAGAAAGTTGGGGAACAAGTAATATTGTTAAAGGTAGAGGAAGACCAAAGAAAACTTGGATAAAGATGATTAAAAATGATATGCGGTTTCTTGGAATTGGAGAAAGTATGGCGATGGAGAGGCAAATGTGGCGGGAAAGAATACGGATGGTGGATGGAATCTGATTTTTTTTTTATTTCTATTCTCTTTTATTTCATGTTACCTTTTAATTTATTTTTCAGGATTTTTTATTTTTTTTTCTTTTTGCTTTTTTCTCTTCCCTCTTTTTTTTCCTTTTATGTTATTTATGTAACGATCATTGACGGTTTCAAAATTTGATTCATGTTAGCCCAAATCATTTTGGGACTAAGGCTTAGATGTTGTTGTAGTATTTTACTTAGGGGAGTATTATTTTTAACAGGAGATTTTAGTCAGGGAGAGTTTACCCTTTATGTATATTTATCATGATTTTATCATTATCGATTTTATTATATACACTTTTTGCTGATAACAAAAAGGGGGAGAAGAATTGAATAAAAGAAGAATGATATAAGGGGAGAAAAACGAGAAAAGCGTCATGGAAGAATGATGAGAAAAATAAAATTTGAAAAATCGAAAAAGATGAAAAAGAAAAATGAGAAGTAGTTGAAAAGGAGAGAGAAAATATGGGAGAAGAAACTAACGAAACGATCAAAGTCGATAACTTTGATTCGTACAAATATACATATATTTTATTTTACAGGTTTTATCCTGTTGTTACCCAAAATATTATTCGAATATGATATTGCTGGAATGGTCGAGTAACAAACAAATGCGAGAACACTTCCGTGGGAAAGTAAATAACACAAGATTTGCCAGGGTTGTTAGTCCCGGGCTTGAATGCTCTCGCGAGATGTTATTAATATAAATACTTTGGAGTACAAATATTAATGTTAGAATACTATTACAATGAGTGTAAAGATTCTAGTTATCTTAGCTATAGAGCGTGAAGATTGCCGGAAGAACCAGATCTGATTTCTGTGAGTTCTTGCTTTTTGATGTTCTGTATGAATATTACTGTGTGTGTGTATGTATTCGTAAGGTGAGTCCACCATTCTCTCTGTACCTTTTTTCTACCCTTTGGCCACTGTTGGAGGCCTACTACTTATAGTAGAAGATGTTGCTAGGTCCTCCCCGGCGATCGCGGGCGACCGCCGTATTCTATATTAGAATAATGTGGGCGATTGTCCCATCACGTGGGACTATTTCCTTAATGTCCGAGGCTACAGCTGGCAGCCAGATGTGCGGGCCAATGAGGAGTCTGCACGCCTCCTGAGTCGATGTCAGGGGAGGACCCACTTTGTACCTTTCGGCGGGCCTGTCGGTAGGTGTGAAGGTGGTGACAGGCTGAGGTCAAAAAGCCTTATCTTGTGGCGCCTTTTGCGGATCTGCACGTGGGTCTTCGTCCGAGATTCGGTCTTCGAAGACTTTGATGGGTGTCGGATTCACATGCAGTATGGGAGGATCGTCTACAGTCAGATATCATTTGGCGATCGCTAGATGCCTGCAGATGATCGCCTTGGACGCCGATCGCTAGGTGCTTGCCCAGCGTCTGTCTTCTTTGGCTGGCTCCTGACCATCATGCCGATCGCCATCGAGGCATATGATTCGCCGCACAACAATTGCCCCCCAGCTCGCTACGATGTTGAAAACACGGGGTGAGGTGGCACTGTTGGCGATCACCTGTTCTAGACGATTGGCTCGTCTGCTTATGACAAGGACGATCTGATTTCGAATCCGGACGATCTGATTTCGAATCCGGACGATCTCCTTGTGCGCTGGAAATAGCGGGAAATGGAGGCGGGCTCTTGAAACGTTGCAAGGACATGCGTCGCGCTATCGTTGGGGGAGTCCGACAGTTTTGTCAGACTTGTCGTCTGGCGTGCCCTCGAAACGACGCGTACGCGGGTTTCGAGGGCTGCATTTAATGTGTCCCCCCCCCCCCCCCGACGGTTGCACTCCAGCCCCTGGGATTCCGCCTATTTGCACATAGGCCCCTGCTCTAGCCTATAAAAAGGGCTAGGGCCATTTCAGTTCAACTCTTTATGCGCCCTTGCTTTTTAGACGAAGACTCTGCCGAATTTCTTTGAAGCTCCTTGTGCCGACCGTCTTTCTTTCTAGGTAAGAACAAAAATTTTCTCTCCTCCTTTACTTTTAAGAACATGTTTGGAGGAGGATCTAAAACATACGAGGCTGTTAGCTCTTCCGCCGCCGCGTCTTCGCCTGACCGGGAAGAAACCCCCGTGGCTCTTCATATGGAAACGGCTGTCGAGGCCATTCGTGCGGGGATTGCACCCGCGGAGATTGAAGATCTTTTCAATGAAGCTGACGTGGCGAGGTCGGCGGCGGCGGGGCAGAGGGGCTCGCCGGTGGATGAGGATGAAGCGGTGAGGCTGTACTGGGAACAGAACAGCGTGTTCGGCCCTACCTTTTTGGACTTCGCCGGTCTTATGGAGGGGATTTCCGGACCGTTCCCCCAGTTTGACTTCGGAGCCTATTCTGCCGCCCACCCCTATGAGCTCGTGAAACGGACGGCATTTCGGGCCGCGGACCGCTCCCCGTGGACCCTAGGTCAGATTCGGAGTTCGGCGAACAGGAAAGACTTGAGTCACTGGAGGGCGAAATACCACATTCCTTCTGATGTTTCGTTGTATGTGCCCTCGGAGAATGAACGTGCCGACCAACCTCCCGAGGGTTTGGTCGCTGTCAATGCAATGATTCTGGAGGTCGGCCTGCGGTTTCCCTTGCCGTTCGCCGTGTCATATTTGCTGACCGCCTGGAATGTGGCGCCGCTCCAGCTGATGCCAAATGCCTGGCTGCAGATCATTTGCACCTTGACACTTTTTGGCGGTCATCGGTTGTTCCGTCCACCTTCTGCGCTGGAAATGAACTATCTCTTCAAACTGACTGCGCATAAGGGATCGGTCGGCGGTTATCACATACAAGGTCGCATGGGAAGGGTGGTCCTTGGGGTGCCGAACAAGGTTCGGGGCGACCTGGCAAAATGGTGCTGGGTCGGCGGAGCGTGGAGGTCGGCATCGAGCGATAAGCCGGAGTAAGAGTTGAATATCCCCACCAGTTTTCGGGATAGGAATCCGAGTAAGGGTTTTAACTCTCCCTTTGTTCAGATACATCTTGGACTGATCTAATTTGGTTTCCTTTTTACAGGTTCCTTCGTTCCAGCGATCGGCGACCTTCCTTTCGACTTCTTGATCGTCTGGGAGCGAATTCCCGGTTTGCCGGACTTCTACATCGACGTTCGTACACTCAACCACGAAACTAATCGGTTGCAAGCTCGATTGTTTCGCTTCCCTCGTCATATGAAGGTTCCAGGTATAAATTTTACTTCCTCTTCCTTGCTTGACGATCGTCTGATTGAAAGAGATGTTTAACTTGTCTGTATTTATTCTTTGGCAGAGATCCATTTTCCGCGCTACGCCGAGCCACCGAGAGAGATCTCAATGTCGAATCCCGGTCTTTTGGGTCGTCTTCACCAGGGCAAGAAGACGGGTTGTGTCCCAGCAACGACGTCCCATCCTGTCCCTGCGGTGAGACCTACTACGGTGTCGGTCGTCGAGCCGAAAGTTCGGGAGGAAGAACAGCTCCAGCGCAACCGCAAGAGGCGGAGGCCGGAGGAGTCCCTGCCGACTGCTGACGCGGAGGTATCCATTTTGGAGCCGCCGGTTGCCACGCCACCTATCTCTGCTGTTCCGATGGCCGAAGGGTCCAGGCCATCAGCTGCCTTCCTGAAGACCGTGGCGATCGCCGAAGCCGAAACTCCTCGGGGCAAGCCCTTTTTCAGCCGCGACCCCGAGTTGGTCAACAGGTAAGACCGATTTGGTCTTTCTGAGTTAGGCTATTTGTGTAGGATGTATACTAACTCCTTTGTTTCTTTTTGTTTGTGTTGCAGGATCCGTTTTGCCGATCCGGACACCTCGCCGATGGTGTTGGATTTCCTGGCGAGCAAGTCTCCGCGCCAGTCCCTCGACGTCCCCTCTTACGTCTCCCGGGCCATCACCTCTCTTCCTAAGGCCTGGATGACCGACCTGGACGCGATTGATCGTCGGCGGTCCGGAGATGCCATGCAGGCGATGCTCGCCCTGACTCTCCAGGCGGCGACGATGGCCGCCCAAGCCATTAAGGATTACGAGGGGCGACCCTCTAATGCTCGCCTCCATCAAGATCTAGAGGTTGCTCGGAACCAGAATGTCGAGTTCGCTAACCGGATCATGGCCATGGAGAAGGAACATATTGAGACGGCCAAACGGGCCAAACAAGACCTCGACCGGATGAAGCAAGAGCTTGGCCGGTCCAAGGAGGTGGCCGATCGGTTCCGCGACCAGATGACGGATGCTCGTCGGTTGCACACGGCCTCGCTGGAGGAGGTGACTGGGCTGAAGGCGACAGTGGATCGTCTCAACGGCGTGCTAGAGAAGGCGGAGGGAGAACTGGCCGCTAAGGTAGCCGATCTTGCGGATGCTGACAAGACGACTGCGGGGTTGAAGGAGCAGTTAAAGGCGATCGAGACCGATCCCTACCTTAATGTGGGATACGTCGGTGAGTTCGCCTATTATATGGCCTACGCCGACGCTATCCGTGCCACCAAGAAGGTAGGGATCGAGGTCGGCCCTATGATGGAAACCTTCAAGGCCTACGTACTCGAGCATCCCCTGCAGCCGGACTTCTCCCTGCCGATCCTCGATCTCACCGACTTAGGGATTGATCTGAGCTGGTATCCGTTTCTGGATAAACTTATTTATCCTGAAGCCGGTGAGGAAGCGCCCGCCGATCCGCCTGCTGGAGGCGAAGGCCAGTCGGGGGTGGCCTGAGTGAGGCTGGAATTTGTTTTGTTTCCTTTGCATTGTAATTTCCAGTTTTCTCTTGTATTGCCTTCGGGCTTGTATGTACGATCGTTTTGAATGGAATAAAATACTTCTTTTTCGCATTTGATTCTTTATATGTACGATCGTCTCTTCTGAATGTTTGCATATGAATTTGTACAAGTGTTTAC
Organism: Orobanche coerulescens; assembly: GCA_033398695.1. Classification (NCBI taxonomy): domain Eukaryota; kingdom Viridiplantae; phylum Streptophyta; class Magnoliopsida; order Lamiales; family Orobanchaceae; genus Orobanche; species Orobanche coerulescens. The sequence continues at coordinate 113,990,611 of CM065807.1, read as the reverse complement.
ACAATTGCACATGATGCCTTGTTTGTACGATCGACTGTTTGAATGTTGAATGGATCCGATTGTATTGATACACTTGAAAATTCTTACTTGTAAATTTCTTGAACAAAACCGATCGTCATGTGTGTGTTTGAACGAAGCCGATCGTGTATGGTCCCTTCCTCCCGATCGCATTTCAGGAATAGCTCCACTTTGCCCCTTGTTTTTGTTTACTTAGTGTAAGTAAGGGAACGAAAATAGTATGTTGGACGAGCTATCTTGAGTTTTGCCGATTCTTTGAGGGAGGACGACTGTGTGCACGGTCGCTGAGTTCGATGGACCGACCTCCGTAACTGTGTCTTTATGTGCGAGAGACATTCCATCCGTAGGTATGTCCCGCGACTCACTTTATTGTTAGGGTCCTCTGTTAGGCTGCGCCAGCCTTGTATTTAAACGAAAGACGAGCGGTCTTGGTCTGGGGGAGTCCTTGCACGGGGCGTCGTCGGTTTATTCGACTCCACGTCCGCGGCTTGTTAGCACTCTTCTACCTCAGGTCGGCATGTTAGATGTCAACCCTCTACGGTATACGTTGTGATGGGGTAGGGACGTGTCGCCTTGTCCGGGTACATCATGTTAGATGATGTACTTTTGAGGGCGCGCGAGCGTGTCCACGGATTTAATTGGAGGGTCCTTCGGCTACGCTCGCCTCGTATTTAAACGAAGGGTGAGCGATCGTAGCCCAAAGGAACCTTGCATGGACGAAGCTGTCGGTTCCATCGACCTCCATGACCACGGCTGCACTTTTCTACCTCGGATCGCCATGTTAGATGACGACCCTCGACGGTATACGTTGCGCTTGGAGGGGCGATCGCTTGCATAGGTCTGTCAAGTTTAGATGATGACCTCTTATGGGGCGATAGAGTCGTCCTCTTTTTATTTGTATCGTTTTCGTCGAGGCGAATCATATAGATGGGATAGGAAAATCTCATTATACTCTTTGTACATTGGGTAACTGAAACTGAATACAAAGTTCTCACTGGTAGTATTTCTTCAAATGCACGGCGTTCCAGGGATATTGGTCCGGAGTGCCGTCAGGGTGTTCATGTTTGTAGGCTCCCCTAGTTAGCCACTTAGATATCCTGAAGGGGCCTTCACAATTCGGGCCAAAGACTCCTGTGTGCGTCTGGACTTTTTTGAGGACTAGGTTGCCTACTTGGAACCGTCTTTCCTTGACCTTCGAATTGAAGAACTTCTCAGATCTCCTTTTTTGGATTGTGTTCTTCATTTCCGAGGTCAGTCTCCGTTCTTCGAGCATGTCGAAGTCGATCCGCCGGGCCACATCATTGTCTGTCGTCATCTCTTGTTCAGTTCGGTGGATGAGGACGGCAATTTCCAAAGGGATCACCGCTTCTGTTCCGAAGGTGAGGGCGAACGGGGTTTCACCATTCGAGTTTCGGGTCGTCGTTTGGTAGTACCACAAAACATCTGGGAGCTCGCTTTCCCATCGTCCTTTGTTGGATTCAAGTATTGCTTTGATCGTGTGTTTGAGGATCTTGTTTACAGCCTCTACCTGCCCGTTCGTTTGAGGGTGGTAAGGGGCCGAGAACAACTTTTCGATTCCCCACTTCTCGCAGAAGTGCATGACTTCCAAGCCGTCGAACTGCTTTCCGTTGTCGGAGATGATAGCCTGGGTCAGACCGAATCGGCACATGATGTTCTTCCAAATGAACTTGATTACTTGTTCTTGGCCGATCTTGTTGAGCGGCTTGGCCTCATCCCATTTTGTGAAATAATCGACCCCCACAATGGCAAACTTACAGCCCCCTGGCGCCGTCGGCAAGGGACCTATAAGGTCGATGCCCCATTGGGCAAATGGCCATGGGCTGTACATCGAAGTGAGCTGCTCGGGGGAGAGCTTGATGTTTGGGCCCATCACTTGACACCTATGACACGATCTGGCATAGGCGATCGCATCTTTCTGAAGCGAAGGACAGGAAAAACCTTGCCTGGTTGTTTTGTGGATAAGAGCTTGCCCGCCATCATGGTTTCCAAAGATCCCATCATGGATCTCGGCTAAAACGAGCCGGCCTTCCTCCGGCATAATGCATTTGAGGAGGGGAAGGCTGAAGGCTCGCTTGTAAAGCCGGTCGTCCAGTAGGGTGTATCTGGTTGCACGGAGTTGGAGCTGGTGAGCTTTGATACGGTCGTCGGGGACCGTCCCGTCCTTCAAGTATTTAATGAAAGGAGTCATCCAGTTCTCCTCGGCGACGGTGACAATGGTAATCAAGTTTCTGTTGATCGTCGGCTTTGCTGATTTTGTGATTTGGATGTTAGAGAAATCGGCCGTCCCATCCGACGACGCTAGTTTGGATAGGGCATCGGCCTGGGAGTTGTGCTCTCTCGGGACTTGTTCGATTAGCACTTATTCAAACTTTGTGCACATTTCAGCGACTAATTCTTGGTATTTGACCATTTGTTCGCCGCGCGCATCATATTCTCCCTTGACTTGGTTCACGACCAAGAGGGAGTCTATGAAAATGTGGAGACGGCGAACATCTAGGGCGAGGGCTAAATCGAGCCCGCCTACCAAGGCTTCATACTCGGCTTCATTGTTGGTCGCATGGAAATCGAAACGCACGGCATTTGTGAAACTTTTCCCGTCGGGGCTGATGAGAACAATCCCTGCCCCTGCTCGCGAGTTGGTTGCCGAGCCATCCACATACAACTTCCAAGCAGGGCAGCCGACCAGGGTCGGACTGTGAGGGAATGTTAATTCCACCACGAAGTCCGCCAGATCCTGGCCTTTGATCGTCGTGCGAGGAGCGTACGTGATACCGTATTAGGCGATCTCCAGTGACCATTTGAGGAGTCGCCCGTTGGTGTCTGGCCGGTGCAGAACTTGCCTTAAGGAGAGAGTTGTCAGGACCTCCACTTGATGTTCGAAGAAGTAGGCCCTTAGCTTGCGAACACTCATGAATAGAGCATAGGCGATCTTCTCCAGAGGTGTGTAACGTGTTTCTGCGTCATGGAGCGCTTGACTAACATAATAGATCAGCAAGTGGGCTTGCCCCTCGGCTCACACTAGTACAGCACTCAGTGCGACCTCCGAGGCCGCCAGGTAAAGGAATAGCTTTTCGCCGGGGATCGGTTTCGCCAAGATCTGGGGGTTAGATAGATACTCCTTAATTTTAGCGAACGTTATTTGACTCTCTTTTGCCCATGCGAACTTCTTGTTCTTTATGGTCACGAAGAATGGCTTGCTTTTATCCCCGAGCCGAGATATGAAGCGGTTGAGGGCGGCTAGACAACCAGTGAGGCGTTGCACCTGTTTGACATTCCGCGGTTCCTGCATGTCGAGGATTGCCTGGATCTTGGTGGGGTTCGCCTCGATCCCCCTCTGACTCACGATGTGCCCCAGGAATTTTCCAGAACTCACCCCGAAGTTGCATTTCTTGGGGTTCAGCTTCATATTGAACCTCTCGAGGATGGCGAACGTCTCGGCAAGGTCATTGAGGTGATCTTCCTTTTTGAAGCTTTTGACCACGATGTCGTCAATGTAGACCTCTATGGTCTTGCCGATCTGGTTGGCGAACATCCCGTTGACTAGCCGTTGGTAGGTCGCCCCTGCATTCTTCAGACCGAACGACATCCGGACCCGAAAGTATATGTCTTTTTCCGTGTGGAACGATGTGTGTTTTATGTCTTTCTCCGCCATGGGGATCTGATTGTACCCGGCGAAGGCATCAATGAACGACATCATTTCGCTGCCTGCAGTGCTATCGACCAAGTGGTCGATATGAGGCATCGGAAAGTGATCTTTTGGACATGACGCGTTGAGGTCGGTGAAGTCGATGCATAACCTCCAGTAGTTTCTCGGCTTTTTGACGAGCACCGCATTGGCTACCCACTGTGGCTCGTCTGTAGCTACTCCGATTAGCTTATTGTCGAGTAGTTTCTTGACTTCTATGTCGAACGCTGCGTACTTCTCAGGACCGAATTTCCTACATTTCTGGTGAACAGATTTCCTTGTCGGGTCGATCTTTAGATAGTGGCAAGCATGTTCAGGACTTATGCCGACCATATCTTGATGCGACCAGGCAAAGACTCCGATGTTCTTACGTAGTAAGCTGATCAGACAATCCTTTAATTCGAGGTCGACGCTCATGCTGATCTGTACTTCCCGCTCAGGGCGAGCCGGATCTATTGTTATACTTTCCAACTCTTCAATGGGGATGGTCGCTTCTCGTTTGGAACGATTTCCGGACTCGATCCTTGGATCGATGTCGAGGCTTGGCTCGAAACCGATCCTTGGCTCGATGTCGTCCGTTAATCGATGTGAGATGCCATCTTCTGAGTCGGGCTGGTACGAGGTGCTCGGCTCGTCGATCTCCATCGGTTGATTGCCGATCGTCTCAATGTTATAAATAGTACGGGAAGTGTTGAAAGAAGTTACGACACAGGAGTAATTCAAACATTTCTTAGCCATTAGTTGGTCTCCTTTTACAGTACCGACCGTCCCATCGGCAGTGGGGAATTTGATACAGTAAAAGAAGGTAGAGGCAACCGCCTCGAAGGTTTCTAGAAATGGATGACCTAGGAACCCATTATAGATGTTGGGCCTATCTATGATTACAAAGTTTAGGTTCCTAGTAATCCTAACCTTGGGATCGTAAAAGCATATCAGCTCGACAGAGAGCTTGATCTTTCCATAGGCTTGGACTGTGCTGTCGCCGAACCCTTGAAGCATGGTGTCAAACGGCTTGATGAACTTGGTCAGGTTGCCGAGCTGGTCAAGAGCGGATTTGAATATGATATTGCAAAAGCTCCCATTGTCAACCAGCACGCGATCGACCATTTTCCCAAGGACACATGCAGAGATTACCAATGCATCCTCTTTGGGGCAATGCACTCCCTCCCTATCCTTGTTGGAGAAAGTGATGAGCGCATCTTTGGAGATGGTCGGCTCTGGGGGTACCACGACATGGACCCCAGCGAATGCCCTCAGTTCGGCCTTTCGCTTTTTGTTGGACATGGTGGAAACTGGGGAAAGGCCTCCGAGGTTTCCACCTCCCGCCTGAAGCATATTGATCCAACCGCCATGGTTGATCGGAGGGATTGATTCGTCAAAATACTCCGGATCGTTCTGATCGATCCTGGCGACCGGATTGGGAGGGATCCCATCATTCTGTCGGCGCTCGCGCCCCACGGTCCTCTATGCTCGGGGCTCTGGCTTCGTAACCAATTTATCCAATTTACCTTCCTCAAACAGTCTCCAGAGTTGTCTAAGGAGGTCGCGGCACTGACTGGTGTTGTGGCCGGGACTCTTGTGGTAGGCACAAAATTTGCTGCGGTCTAGATGACCATGGTCCCTCACCGGCTTTGGTTTACTAAGCCATTCGCGCCCCTTGATGGCGTTGAAAATGTGGGCCGGAGATAGGTTGAGGTTGCGGAGGAGGTGAACCTCCACATCCTCGAAAGGTTTGAATTCGACGGGCGGCTTCGCGATCGCCTTTCTGGGCTTGGAGACCGCCTTTCTCGGGATGGAAGCGCCTTCCCTTCCCCGGTAGATCCCAAACCTAAGCGGAGGGTGAGCATCCTCTGCCTAGCCTGGAAATCAGCGGCTCTAACGCGGAAGATCGCGTAGGTCGGGGGGATGTCCTTTGTAAGGTGTCTGAACATGGGCGAGTGGCCATAGAATCCCCCTAGGATCGAGTAGAGAGCGAGCTCGTCACTAATAGGCTCGTCGGTGAGGACTATTTCATCCACCCGGTCGATGTAGTCTTCATCGGTCTCGTTCTTCCCCTGCCTGATTTTCATCATGCGGTGGGGGCCTTCTGGCCGAGCAACTTTGGCGGCAAAGTACGACGTGAAGTCGTTCGCCATCTTCTCAAAACAATTGATCGAGCGAGGTGGTAGTGAGATGTACCACCTATGGGTGAGGTCGCCCAATGTCAATGGGAACATTCGGCATTTCGTCGCGTCTGATGCTCCACATCCGGTCATGTAAATCTGGAACTTTCTCAAATGGGTCTCAGGATCCGATCTCCCCTCGTATAGAGGTGTTTGAGGGGGAGCGATCTTCGGTTGAACTAGGGCGAGCTCGATCTGGGCTGCGAGTGGCTCACTCGGTCCAATGATCGATCTCTTGGAGCCTGCCCCAGTCTCTAGGAGCGCCTTCATTTTGTCGAGATGGCGCTGCATGGCGGCCATAGCCGTAGCCTGACTGCTCGCTGATTGTCTCTCGGAGCAGGAGCCTAGGTGATCATGTACTGATCTTCTGGCCCCATGGTAGGTGATGAGTTCTCTGCCACCGGGCTCATTTCTTGGGCGAGCGGGAGCCCGTTGGCCGGCTTGTCTTATGGGAGTCGGATATTCCGAACTCCTGGTCACAGATTCAGACTCCGATGTCTCCCGGCTGGGGCCTGAATGCCTGGGTCGCCATGAGGGATCGCTCCCTAGGCGGATAAAGATGGAATCATCCCGCCTTACGAGAGCCTTTTCCTGCGGCTCGGGGCTTTCCGACGATTTCTCGACATATAGCCCTTTAAACTTCCACTTGCCTTCTCAGCGGATGGCTGACGGAGTAATGGTGGGAGAGTCGCATGCCCTCCGTCGCTCCCTAAGGATGGCTATATCCTCCTCGATCTGTTCCGCGGTCTGGAACTGATCAAGTGAGAGGCTGGGACCGTCCCTCGGGGTCGGGAGTGAGAGTCTAGCGTCGCCGCGGTCGCCTTCCGCTGTAGGCTGGGATTCGGTCTGGGCCGGAATGAGATGTCCGGCAGATCGCAGGGTGGCTCTTTTGGAGGTCGTGGCAGATGTCATGTCTCTGAAGGTTTTTCTTTGAAGAACAGTGAGTGTTTCTTCAAGTATATGCCCCGGAGAACAGTGAGTGTTCTTTGAGACGGCCGGAATAAAAATGAAGGTTAAGATCCCCTCCTTCTAGCGCCAATTGTTGTTACCCAAAATATTATCCGAAGATGATATTGCTGGAATGGTCGAGTAACAAACAAATACGAGAACACTTCCGTGGGAAAGTAAATAACACAAGATTTGCCGGGGTTGTTAGTCCCGGGCTTGAATGCGCGAGATGTTATTAATATAAATACTTTGGAGTACAAATATTAATGTTAGAATACTATTACAATGAGTGTAAAGATTCTAGTTATCTTAGCTATAGAGCGTGAGATTGCCGGAAGAACCAGATCTGATTTCTGTGAGTTCTTGCTTTTTGATGTTTTGTATGAATATTACTGTGTGTGTGTGTATGTATTCGTAAGGTGAGTCCACCGTTCTCTCTGTACCTTTCTTCTACCCTTTGGACACTGTTGGAGGCCTACTACTTATAGTAGAAGAGGTTGCTAGGTCCTCCCCGGTGATCGCGGGCGACCGCCGTATTCTTTATTAGAATAATGTGGGCGATCGTCCCATCACGTGGGACTGTTTCCTTAAAGTCCGAGGCTGCAGCTGGCAGCCAGATGTGCGAGCCAATGAGGAGTCCGCACCCGTCCTGAGTCGCTGTCAGGGGAGGACCCACTTTGTACCTTTCGGCGGGCCTGTCGGTAGGTGTGAAAGTGGTGACAGGCTGGGGTCAAAAAGCCTTATCTTGTGGCGCCTTTTGTGGATCTGCATGTGGGTCTTCGTCCGATATTCGGTCTTCGAAGACTTTGACGGGTTTCAGATTCACATTCAGTATAGGACGATCGTTTACAGTCAGATATCATTGGCGATCGCCAGATGCCTGCAGACGATCGCCTTGGACGCCGATCGCTAGGTGCTTGCCCAGCGTCTGTCTTCTTTGGCTGGCTCATGACCATCATGCCAATCGCCATCGAGGTGTATAATTCGCCGCACAATATATCTTATTCAAGGTGTTGTTTTGTAATCATCAAAAAGGAGGAGATTGTTGGAATATTTTATTCCAAATATTCATTATCGAGTTTTGATGATTAGTTATTAAACAAAGGAAAACAACAAGGGAGCAAAACAAAACAACGAAGAAGTTGAAGACGCAAAAAGCTGGAAATAACATGGATAACGTACGCAATGCATGTAGCATAACATACGTAATGTAGCAAGCTTAACGTACGTAACCCTCTATAGTTAACGTACGTAATGAAATGTTTGAATCAGAATTCAAACTATGTGACCGTTGTGACGTCATGGCTTACATCATCACATCAACGGATATTTTGACTATTATTAACGTACATAATGAGAGATTTGGTAACGTACGTAACACAGAAGACAGAAGCTACTGCACTGGTTTGCACTATGTATAATGTACGTAAAGAATTTGAGCTAACGTACGTAAAAGGTTTAACGTACGTAAAGGTGGGCCGATAACGTACGTAAGGAAGGCAAATATTGCTAACGGCTAGTTGAGGCTTTGGAGCCTATAAATACCACTTCATATGGTATTGAACATACAATAACTTCTTATGGTATTGATCATATATTGTTATACATTCTATCGTTGTTGTAATTGTGCTTATATTGATAAGTGTTTGAGTGTTATACACGAAAACATACACGAGAGGTAAAAGAAATGATAAGATTCGATTCGGTGTTATTAGGATCAAGGATCCGGCATTGTTAGAATCGTAATCTATATCCGAGTGAGGTTTGTCTAGTACCCATAGAAAGCTAGATAGGTTGATTCCTTGTCCGATAGAAAAGGAAAACGGGTTAACTTGGACCGACAAAATGACAAGCGTGTGAACGGTTTATCTCGATCGATAGAAGAGATATTGTAACGGTAATCCCTCGACCGATAGAAGAGAGGTGCAGACGTTGATCTTTAGCCTATAGAAAAAGATACCAAAGAGAGACGTAGGCACGTTTGGCCGAACCTATATAAATCCCGTGTCGATTTATTTTCCGCACCTTTAAATACGCTTCCGCACAATAGCGCGTATACCGAATATCGCACCAACAATTAGTGTCAGAGCGGTACATCCTAGTGTAACACCCCCAGATTTAACCGGAAATATTACAGTTCCGTGGGCCCCGAGATGGAACCCACAAGGCTAAAAGAAATTTCGCAAATATTTACAACTGCCCAAGAGGCCAACGACGGTACTATCTTTTAAAAAATATTCGAAGACGTTAAAAAAATCTGTTTATCAAAACTGTCGTAAAATCTCATTTCGAAAAGGGCAAGGCCAAACGGCCGAAACTCAATAGTTTAGAAAAAGATTTCCAAAGTAACTCAAATTACCAGAAACAAAAGGTCATTTCAAAATACTCACGCAGCGGAAAAGACAATAGTTAAAAGTACTCTAGCAGCGGAAATACAGCAACTGATTAGGAAACTCAATACAAAAACATGTCCTAGCCAGTATCCTCCAGGAAGCTCATCTCTCCACGACCGCTACAAGCTCGATATTTCAAGAACCTAAAAAGAAAGCCCATTACGGGGTCAGCCATAATATCCAACAATGATAACCGTCACATCACATTAATAATTACATACCAATGAGAATACAAAATAAGAATACGACCAATGTAATCTTATCGTAGTAACTTTACTTACTCAATTAATTCTCGACGGAATAACCATTATCACATTTCACATCTCGTATCCTCAACAACCAGGTAAGCTCATATCTAATCATCGGTACTATATCTGAAACGGAACCCAAGGTTCTTAAAACATCATCATAACTCACTGTTACAAATTCTGCTAACTCGGTCCAATCCCAATCCATCGGGTGACATCATCACATTTCAACACAATAATCGATCGACCATCAAAAGACAACAACCAATGGAAATACGGAACATACCTCGAGATGCACAATACCACGACAATCATGTCAGTCAAATCCGAGGTCGGATCAATACCACACACGGACATGGTCCTAACACAAGACCTACAAATGCATACTCATATGACAACGTCAATATGCTCAAAACAATATCAACAGTGTATACTCAATGGAAATCCCATGACCCATCGCCCTCAGCATAGGTCCCAAGATGATCCTACCAGATCAACACGAGGTGGATAACCAACAATATACATATACACAACAACATATGCAAAACCAACGATGCGAATCCATATGATTCCATCAACACAACACTGGGTACTCCAACGATCTAGCGCCCTCAGCATAGATCTCAAGATGATCCCGTCGGACCATAACGAGGTGGAAGAACCCGTCCAATGATACAGCGCCCTCAGCATAGATCCTAAGATGATCCCGTCAGACCATAACGAGGTGGACATCTGATCCAGCGCCCTCAGCATAGATCACACGATCACAACGGATCAACACAACATAAACAACATAAACAATACACATATGCAAATCAATATGTTCATCGACATGAACAACACATGACTCAATAACATGAACGACATTATGACAAAACAACTAGGACGACCTCATGTTCAGCAATATGAAAGACAACCTGCATGATCAACATCATCAACACTAAACCGAAATCAAAACTAAGATACTTGTCCCGAGTCCTTCAGGAGCAATCTCGATGTCAAATCATCACCGACGATTATCCTCAATGCTCGACGATCCAAACGCACCATGAACTATAGGTATTCATATCCTCATCTTTCTCGCAACGTAACCTTGATACCCGAACATACCAATAACCGAGATAAAGCATATACATTATGATTTACCTCCCAGAATCGGAAGAACGATATACAATCCAAATACCCCGAGTTCACAATAATAATCATCGCTATATGCATTATAAACGAAATGAAACCGAAACCATTCATTAAATATTATAACTGAGCAAGTAATAACTTGCCTCGATACCGACACGACGATGATGAAGTCGCTGTCAATTTCATTGCCTTCGTCTACGAGCTCCTCAGCCCTGACCACGAAATTCACGAACATGCTTGAACACGACCGCAATATACGGTTATAATCACCGATCGATTATCGCAACCTATCGCAATAATAAATTTAACACACATTCGATAACAATTAATAATCGATATAACCAATCCACAAACTCAACGGTTCTACGATATCTCGGTTAAACATAGACTGTACAATCCAACTCGAACGAGCACGAATTCATAATCATAATACGATGTACTGCATTGTCTGCCTACTTAGCGCACGTTAATCACTCAACGTAGCATGCGCTAAGTCGCTCCCGATAACGTGCTCTAACCAGTAAGCTTAGCGTGCGCTACTGCTGTACAGTTTGCATGTTTTACAAGTATCGATCAATATATGGCGATTATCAAGAACACTAAGTAATTCGAAACCATGTTCAAAGCTATCAAGACAACGAAATCCGATATCCTTTAACATATAAACAATCATTCAACTTATAATCCAAGTCATATATCCATATATCATCTTCCTCAATATCAACATCATGAAACCTTAAGAACGTAACAATACTTTCATAATCTATCATTACAGTGAGTAATTATCAACAATAACGTCAACATCCGAAACTGAGGAGAAGAATTAACCAACTTATCTCGAGAGGACGAACAACATGATTCAAACCATATGAATCACATCAATATCAATATATCAATAACAACATCATCATAATCCGGTAATCCATGTCCTAATCATACTTATTAACTTGTTTATATGATAATCATCAACTCAAGAACATCAATCTCCAATCCAAAACGAAATCCAAATGTGAAGAAATATTACCTTGTATAGACGAACCATGAAGGAGAACAATCGACTTTATTCCAAGAATCATCAATAATTTCAAGAACAAGACTTTAATCCATGTTCCTCAGCTTAATCTTTGTTAAAGATCATCATCTCTCAGTGTTTGGAACTTCCAACTTCTCTCTAAAAACTCTCTCTCTCGGTTGCAAGGAAGGAATGGACGAAATGAAGGATAATGCCCAACTACACATATATATTGTATATTATTAACGTACGCTAACATCCTCATTTAACGTATGTTACATGCTTAGCGTGCGCTAACTCTCTTTCGTTAGCGTGCGCTATCGCGGTCCAGAGGCTACTGACTTGCTCCGCACATCATCTTACGTACGTAATGCCCATGCAATAACGTACGTAAACTACACTGTCTAGCGCACGCAAAATCTTGTATCTTAGCGTGCGCTAATCGTAGTTGACTTACTACATTCTGCACCTACCCCGAATATGCTCGTGACCCCACATGCCGAAAGCAACCAATAAAGCCAAGATTCCCTGTTGACCGATCTGATATTAGCGTGCGCTAACAATAGGCATTAGCGTGCGCTAATACTTTACGACAAACATCAGTTGACTTCGTCGGCACATGCGCCGAAAGTGACCGGGTCCACACGTAGATTCCCTCTGATCTGTTCTGAACTAGTGTGCGCTATCTTTTACCAATAGCGTGCGCTAAACCTGCACGATAGCGTGCGCTAGGAATGCATATTAGCGTGCGCTAATAATGCTACACTTAGCCATTTCCCGCAATTTCTGTCCAACGTCTCGACATACCAAAAACGAACATACGACACACTGAACACAAATATTGAATCCAATAATATTCTCATACGATATACCCAATATCAAAAGTGCGACAACCTGATACACGATATTCTCAATTGTAATTGTCTACCAAATACGACAATTATACCAATACTGACATCTGATTCCTTCATTACTTTATCCATACTGTACAGATTCCACGTTGTACAGCATAACTCGGATAAAATAATATTAAACAACAGTAGTAGAAATTTCGGATATTACATTCTACACCACTTAAAATAAGTTTCGGCCTCGAAACTTGCATGCCGTCATAAAAACAAACAAACATACCGTTCAACCCAAAATATCCCAAAACCATCACGACAATGATCAATCATCATCATTATAGAATAACCACAACAACATACTTACCAATGCGCAAAGTCGACGATCTCCTGAGATACTAGCTAGTGACCTCACTGTAAAGTCTCAATACACTTTACAATCACAAATCCTTGAGTCTCAACAAAATATATCATCTTCGGATGAAACAATCTGCCCGAATCAAATTCTGTCTGCCTGATTACATAATCAGGTCTCAATTCCGATAAGACGAATAATATACAATACATCTGCGAAACAACTGCCCAAATCAACGATACGAATCCCGAAACGTTGACACAAAATCCGAACGCTCAGATGATCATCAACAATGATCAACAATCAACCGAATTTATCATCGACATGATAAATTCCAATATGACCAACCAGAGGTCATAACACAATTGAGAATATCATCAACGTGATAAAATCCAATACGACCAACGAACGATCAACGATAATCGAGAAGACCTTCACAAGGTAAGCTCCAACACGATCAACAACGAACCACAGAGACCGATATACAAACGAATAAAGTTTTCAAAACGACACGCCAATCACCTACAGTGTATCTCAATAAACATACCCGACTGGTGAACATACCCCTCGGCGTACGAACAATCAATCACAACCCGTCGAACATATCCAAATTATACATGGAGTGGGAACGACCAATCGATACTCAAAACAACCAGCATGAGGTCAACAACCCCAAATCTACACTTACAAAGAAAACATTCGAAAATCATTATGGTAAAATCGCGCTACTACCATACCAATGGAATCACATAGCACATATGTCCCGATTTCAGAAAATTCAAAGTTTCTAAAATCGCATCATGTGCATGAATCTACAATACGCAGCATATTTCTCTCATCGGATAGATCAACCGATCATCCCTGGATAACCAAACTGTCATACTAAAGTTCGAATCTCCTTTCATAGTACCACTAGTGTGTTATCCCGTTGGTGAGTCTCACTCAGAATTTCACCACGATATGCATTATGAACTAAATGCGTATGTACATCAATCCCATTTTCAAAACCAGTTTGAAATCATATAATCTTGTCACGAAGACAATTTTCGAAAGTTCTTTTAAAAAATTCCAAAACTCAAAACATAAATTTTCGTAAGATCACGAAATCAATTTTCGAAAATTAACTGGCTCGCTAATGCCAAGTATTCAATAACAGTGTCCTCCGAATCCACACGATTTCGAAGTTTAAAAATGAAAACTATGCAAATGATTGACCACATCTATACCCCTGTATACCAGTCCGGCTCGTCACAAATTCCACTAACATTCGGTCGGAAAACTACACGATTGAATCCAAAATCTCAACGTATAGGCTCCGATAAAAACTCATTTTTCCACATATGGCTCACAACGTCAATCATTAACCCATCCTGGATCACCTCAATTATGCTATGACAAAACATTGAATAATCAATAAATCAATCACAGCAAAAGACTACCCGAGAAGTTTCATTTGAACAAGTAAACTAGAAACCTCAAAAGGCGGAAATAAAAAAGATTGGTAAAGTGTTTTACAAATCTCGGGAGTTTTAGAAAACAGAAAAGCCTTTTTTTTTAAACATCAAGGTCTAAGCCCATATCTCGTTCCGCATTTCAAAAAGTAGAAAACTCTTTTCTGGACCTCAAGTCCTGAGTTATAAAACTATTTCAAAATCGATTGTGTCTCGGCCGAAAATCATTTTCCGTAAAACATTCGTGAAACGTTCATTTTGAAAAGTATATTTTCAAATGCTCAAAAGCAGTTCATATATCAAAATGAATTAGCATGACTACATGTTCTTCTCAACAATTCACAGTCCTTCTCCCGAATACACAATTCCGTTTCCAAAATCTAACCGACATATTGATTTCCAAAATCATAGCGTCTCAAGATTATCAATCCTGTCCCAACTAGTGTGTTCTTGTAATACCCGCCATTTCTATAATGCAATATTATTAATTATAATAATATTATAATGCGTTATTTAATTCCATTTAGGGAATCATTAGCATTTATTTCGACATATTACATTCCTAGCCCGAATCATTTTTTTTTGTCAGTTATATTCTAGTAGTCACTTATTACTGATAATATTAATAATGCATTTATTTCATTTAATCTCATTTCATTACCGAGTGATTAATTGTGGTACAATTATTTTCACACGTCAACTTCATATAATATCATTTAATACGATCATACATTTTCATGATATCTCATATATTCTAAACCTGAGCCAATTTCTCAAGTTAATTTCAGAACATTTAATATTAATCATTTTTTAAGCATGATAATTGAAGGTATTATTATTATCAATAATAATATTTATAATAGGAACCATATTAATATTAACAATATTAATATTTTTATCTTCATTATTTCTATATCATCATTTATATTACTCTCGATATTATTATTATTATCGACGTTATTAATATTACTACTACTTTTATTATTAATTTTAGCATTATTATTATTATTATTTTTACCATTGGCCCAAATTGATTGTGTTGACCCAGAAAATTAATGCAAGCCCAAAACTTAAACCCTAACCCTAATCCCAGACAGTACAAATATACTGTATACTGTCTCTGCAGTACAAAAAAAATACACAATACAGAATACAACCCTAACTTTCCCAGCCGTCCCCAAACCCAGTTCTTCCCATCGTTCAAACAAAAAAAAGAGAGAAAATACAATACACAATTCTACAACACAAGTTCATCGCCAGCAAATTTACAAAGAAAAAGAAGGAGAAGAAGGCATCATCTCCCTACTGCACGATCGATCCAGCAATCCCACCTCTCGGCACTCAGAAGAACAAAATAGTGCATCATTTTCAGTCCATCATGTTGAACACACAACATCTTTCTACTGCAAGGATCGACCATCATCACCATTCAATTTCCACTCCTAGTAAAGGTAAACCTTTAAAAAGTCTCCTTTCTTTTGTTCTGCAACTACAAATATGGTCTAAGATCAGAACTTCAACATTAAGAACGTAAATCAATTTCGAAATCATCAAACAACACGGCCCGAACTCATGGCCAAACCTCGAACCTGAAACCCGAACTCAAATTTGGGAATCAGAAACCATATTCAGCCTTTTCCCTACCAAATTACAAACCAAAACTCCACTGAGTTCATTCGCTCAGAATATGAACTCACGAAACAGGAAACAACACTCATCTCGTTTATTACCCTAATCAGACCCGAGCCCGAAAATCCAACATAAATCCCGAACCCGAACATAACCCACATCAGGGACCACTCGGAACTCAGCCGAGTTGGCTCAGATTTGAGTTTCCCATTAGTCTATGGAGCCGAAATCGGAAATCATGCCTCAACCCCAGAATACAAAAAATTTAATTTGCGTTACCTGAACATATACCCAACCTAAATCGGACTTTTGCTGCGGGCTAGCCGTTGGAGGTCACCACTGCTGCACCGTCGCCGGACTGGCGCCTCCAGACCTTACATCGCGAACCACCGGACATCTTCTGCACCGCCGACTCCTTCTGGCTTCCAATCCACCACGGCGTGTGTGTGTGTTTTAATCTTATATGTGTGTGCTGCGTGAGAAATTTTGAGAGGGAGCTTGAGAGAGGCAGGCGACGGTGGGTGAGAGAGAGAGAGAGAGAGGAAAAGGGAGAAAGGATTGTGTCGGCCGAACGGTGTAATAGGGTTCTTATATCCAACCTTTTTTAGGTTTATTATTTAACCCAAGAATTTTGGATACTTCAATCCGTTTTGATTTATAATTCTTCGATTTTAACCCTTATCAGCTTCTCATCTCTCCAAATTGACCCAGACAGATTTTTATATCTTCACATCAGTCATATTTCGACCCAGACATTAAAATGTTGATCTGCAATTAATATTAAGAATTAACCTGAAATTATGCATAAGTATTTTAATTTCAGTCATTAATAATGTTAACTCTTCGGTTAATATTAATTAGCAATTATAATTTATTTTCAGTGATATTCGTATCCTTTCATTTATTATACAAATAATAAATTGTAAGGATTTTAATTATTATTATTATTATTATTATATGTAGACTTTGTCAAGGATTTACTTACAGTGAGTGAATGAAAGCATCTTCATTTCAAGTCAGACATCATCATCATCATTTATTCAGGTGGGAATTTTCACTATCACTTTAATTACTTTGATTGGACTGCATATGTGATATTCATTCCATGTTTATAAATTATGATACACGTTGTAAATCAGGCTCACCTGTATTCGTGTAAGAGGTTATCATGTTATGTGGGGACACCTGCTCAACCCAATATTCACATATGTGGTATTGCGTGTATGTTTCATGTTGTGTGGGGACACCTGCTCAACCCAATATTCACATACGTGTTTGATTCATGTATATGTGGTATTGTGTGTATGTTTCATGTTGTTGCGGGGGCACCTGCGCAACCTCAATATTCGTGTTATGCGTGCTCGATTCATACTGTACGTAATATTTTGAGTATGCATTCATGTTGAGGAAAAATGTGATAATTTATTCATGTTATGTTTTCCATGAGATTGTATATTACTGTGATCAGTGTAATTTCCACGAGCTGAAGGAAGCTCACCCCCACCTTTATTGATCCCGCAGGTTGAACCGAGCCGGAGGGACTGAAGAGCGAGCCGAGGGGACATATGAGAAGGAAATTATTTTAATGATGTTTTTCTTTTGTCAAACTATGTTGAAACTAATTTGGGGAATCTTGAATTCTATAAATTATGATTATTCTTCCGCCGCAAAATTTTACTTCGTATCTAATATGAAATGTTACCCTATTTAAAGGCATTTATTTTCACGACATTGTAGCGACTCGACTTTGTAGGCGAGAATTTTATATTCTCAAGAAAATTATTTTTCTCAAAATTTACCTTTTACTTATTTTCCCCAATAATTACCCTAGAAAGTCGGGGCGTTACAGTTCTGTTATCTCATAATCATAACACATAATATTCTTCCGAATCTCAAAGCATATCAATTTAGAACGGCAGTAAATCTCAATGAAATTCGAAAATCCAAATACTTACAGGTCGTGAAGCCGACGATTCCCCGTGATACTGGCACATGTCTCGACTCAAGAAAATACTCGACACAGGTATTTTCAAAACACACGTTTTGCAAAATCAGTTCAACTTGAGAACACAACAGATCTCTTTCAAGAGAATCACGTTAGCACCATTTGGAAAAGTTTACAACAATCCCAATACCACACTGATAAATCACATAACCCATAAGCCCGAGTGAACAACAAAAACTCACGGCTCTAGTATTTGTCAATCGACAACTCGAATGACGCGACCAAAACACGACCCAACTCGTCCCAAATGCCTAGGTTTTCTCAACCTAAGCTCCGATACCGTATTATGTAACACCCCCAGATTTAATCGGAAATATTACAGCGCCGTGGGCCCCGAGATGGAACCCACAAGGCTAAAAGAAATTTCTTAAACATGTACAACTGCCCAAGAGGCCAACGACGGTACTATCTTTTAAAAAATATTCGAAGACGTTAAAAAAATCTGTTTATCAAAACCGTCGTAAAATCTCATTTCGAAAAGGGCAAGGCCAAACGGCTGAAACTCAATAGTTTAGAAAAAGATTTCCAAAGTAACTCAAATTACGAGAAACAAAAGGTCATTTCAAAATACTCACGCAGCGGAAAAGACAATAGTTAAAAGTACTCTAGCAGCGGAAATACAGTAACTGATCAGGAAACTCAATACAAAAACATGTCCTAGCCAGTATCCTCCGGGAAGCTCATCTATCCACGACCGCTACAAGCTCGATATTTCAAGAACCTAAAAAGAAAGTCCACGACGGGGTTAGCCATAATATCTAACAATGATAACCGTCACATCACATTAATAATTACATACCAATGAGAATACAAAATAAGAATACGACCAATGTAATCTTATCGTAGTAACTTTACTTACTCAATTAATTCTCGACAGAATAACCATTATCACATTTCACATCTCGTATCCTCAACAACCCGATAAGCTCATATCTAATCATCGGTACTGTATCTCAAACGGAACCCAAGGTTCTTAAAACATCATCATAACTCACTGTTACAAATTCTGCTAACTCGGTCCAATCCCAATCCATCGGGTGACATCATTACATTTCAACACAATAATCGATCGACCATCAAAAGACAACAACCAATGGAAATATGGAACATACCTCGAGATACACAATACCACGACAATCATGTCAGTCAAATCCAAGGTCGGATCAATACCACACACGGACATGGTCCTAACACAAGACCTACAAATGCATACTCATATGACAACGTCAATATGCTCAAAACAATATCAACAGTGTATACTCAATGGAATCCCATGACCCAGCGCCCTCAGCATAGGTCCCAAGATGATCCCACCAGATCAACACGAGGTGAATAACCAATAATATACATATACACAACAACATATGCAAAACCAACGATGCGAATCCATATGATTCCATCAACACAACACTGGGTACTCCAACGATCCAGCGCCCTCAGCATAGATCCCAAGATGATCCCAGCGGATCATAACGAGGTGGAAGAACCGGTCCAATGATCCAGCGCCCTCAGCATAGATCCCAAGATGATCCCGTCGGACCATAACGAGGTGGACATCTGATCCAGCGCCCTCAACATAGATCACACGATCCCAACGGATCAACACAACATAAAAAACATAAACAATACACATATGCAAATCAATATGTTCATCAACATGAACAACACATGACTCAATAACATGAACGACATTATGACAAAACAACTAGAACGACCTCATGTTCAGCAATATGAAAGACAACCTGCATGATCAACATCATCAACACTAAACCGAAATCAAAACTAAGATACTTGTCCCGAGTCCTTCAGGAGCAATCTCGATGTCAAATCATCACCGACGATTATCCTCAATGCTCGAAGATCCAAACGCACCATGAACTATAGGTATTCATATCCTCATCTTTCTCGCAATGTAACCTTGATACCCGAACATACCAATAACCGAGATAAAGCATATACATTATGATTTACCTCCCAGAATCGGAAGAACGATATACAATCCAAATACCCTGAGTTCACAATAATAATCATCGCTATATGCATTATAAACGAAATGAAACCGAAACCATTCATTAAATATTATAACTGAGCAAGTAATAACTTGCCTCGATACCGACACGACGATGATGAAGCCGCTGCCAATTTCATTGCCTTCGTCTACGAGCTCCTCAGCCCTGACCACGAAATTCACGAACATGCTCGAACACGACCGCAATATACGGTTATAATCACCGATCGATTATCGCAACCTATCGCAATAATAAATTTAACACACATTCGATAACAATCAATAACCGATATAACCAATCCACAAACTCAACGGTTCTATGATATCTCGGTTAAACATAAACTGTACAATCGAACTCGAACCAGCACGAATTCATAATCATAATACGATGTACTGCATTGTCTGCCTACTTAGCGCACGTTAATCACTCAACGTAGCGTGCGTTAAGTCGCTCCCGATAACGTGCGCTAACCAGTAAGCTTAGCGTACGCTACTGCTGTACAGTTTGCATGTTTTACAAATATCGATCAACATATGACGATTATCAAGAACACTAAGTAATTCGAAACCATGTTCAAAGCTATCAAGACAACGAAATCCGATATCCTTTAACATATAAACAATCATTCAACTTATAATCCAAGTCCTATATCCATATATCATCTTCCTCAATATCAACATCATGGAACCTTAAGAACGTAACAATACTTCCATAATCTATCATTACAGTGAGTAATTATCAACAATAACGTCAACATCCGAAACTGAGGAGAAGAATTAACCAACTTATCTCGAGAGGACGAACAACATGATTCAAACCATACGAATCACATCAATATCAATATATCAATAACAACATCATCATAATCCGGTAATCCATGTCGTAATCTTACTTATTAACTTGTTTATATGATAATCATCAACTCAAGAACATCAATCTCCAATCCAAAACGAAATCCAAAGGTGAAGAACTATTACCTTGTATAGACGAACCATGAAGGAGAACAATCGACTTTATTCCAAGAATCATCAATAATTTCAAGAACAAGATTTTAATCCATGTTCCTCAGCTTAATCTTTGTTAAAGATCATCATCTCTCAGTGTTTGGAACCTCCAACTTCTCTCTAAAAACTCTCTCTCTCTCGGTTGCAAGGAAGGAATGGACGAAATGAAGGATAATGCCCAACTACACATATATATACTATATATTATTAACGTACGCTAACATCCTCATTTAACGTACGTTACATGCTTAGCATGCGCTAACTCTCTTTCGTTAGCGTGCGCTATCGCGGTCCAGAGGCTACTGACTTGCTCAAGACATCGCCCACGTACGTAATGCCCATGCAATAACGTACGTAAACTACACTGTCTAGCGCACGCAAAATCTTGTATCTTAGCGTGCGCTAATCGTAGTTGACTTGCTACAGTCTGCACCTACCCGGAATATGCTCGTGATCCCACATGCCGAAAGCAACCAATAAAGCCAAGATTCCCTATTGACCGATCTGATATTAGCGTGCACTAACAACAGGCATTAGCGTGCGCTAATACTTTACGACAAACATCAGTTGACTTCATCGGCACATGCGCCGAAAGTGACCGGGTCCACACGTAGATTCCCTCTGATCTGTTCTGAACTAGCGTGCACTATCTTTTACCATTAGCGTGCGCTAAACCTGCACGATAGTGTGCGCTAGGAATGCATATTAGCGTGCGCTAATAATGCTACACTTAGCCATTTCCCGCAATTTCTGTCCAACGTCTCGACATACCAAAAACGAACATACGACACACTGAACACAAATACTGAATCCAATAATATTCTCATACGATATACCCAATATCAAAAGTGCGATAACCTGATACACGATATTCTCAATTGTAATTGTCTACCAAATACGACAATTATACCAATACTGACATCTGAGTCCTTCATTATTTTATCCATACTGTACAGATTCCACGCTGTACAACTTAACTCGGATAAAATAATATTAAACAACAGTAGTAGAAATTCCGGATATTACACCTAGAAGCGGCTTAACATCCGAGGAGAAGACGATCCAAATGGCGTTTCAACTTGCCCCAGTCGAAGGTCTTGCCTTGAACCGACCACCATTCTTCGATGGATCTAACTTCATGACATGGAAGAAGAAAATGTCAATATTCATCCGTGCTTATGACATCGAGCTATGGAAAGTGATATGTCTTGGTCCAAAAATTCCAATCAAATCTGACAGTACGCTTAAATTTTTTGAAGAATATGATGATTCCGATTGGAAAAACGACCACTATAATTTCAAAGCCACGCAATTATTATATTGTGCTCTAAATCCGGAAGAACACAACCGGATCTCATTGTGCCAAAGAAATATGGAAGATGCTAGAAGTTACACACGAAGGCACAAATCAAGTCAAGGAGACGAAGATTAACATGCTTCTCCACAACTACAAGCTATTCCAAATGAAAGACAACGAATCCATTACAATCATGCTCGACCGATTTTCGGTCATTACAAATGGATTAGCTTGTTATGGAAAACCCCTTTCGAGTAGTGAAAAAGTAAAGAAGATCTGATCACTACCTAGGGAATGGGATGGCACGGTAACGACGATTATGGAATCGAAAGATCTCAATAATCTTGATTTTAGTGCCCTCGTCGAATCGCTAATAAATTATGAGATTGTTCTTAAATCTCGAAATGTCAAGCCGAAGCCGAAGGAAAGATCGATAGCTTTAAAAGCTAAGTTGTCGAGAAATAAAGAAGAAATCTCGGTCGATGAAAGCGATGAAGAATCGGCATATTATGCCAAAAATATTAATAAGTTTCAAAACTTATTAAATCGGAGAAAGAAAGACATCAAGACGGGCGAATCTAAGAAATTCGACAACAACTGTCGAATCTATGGTAAACCAGGCCACTTTGCTAAAAATGACCAGAACGCAAATCCTAAGAAGGAAGTTCTCGTTGCAACATGGAGCGATGAAGATGAAGATGATGATTTCAATCAAAATAATCTCGCTCTCATGGCACGAAGTTTACTCGATGAAAGCTATGTCGAAAGTCAAGTAAGTAATTCTTACGACGAACTTTTTGAAGCATTCGAATTATTGCATACAGATTTTCAAAATGCTTTATCCGAAATTAAATCCCTTCAATCGAAAAATAAAATTTTGGGAGACGAAATCTCCAAGTCTGAAAAAGGGAAAATTGTCCAGACCGATCATTCAAAATGCCTTGAAAATGAAAATATTTTAAAGAATGATCTTTTGAAAGTTCAAGACGAACTTAAAGTTTTGACAAAGAAATTTTCGTGCGGAAATGATAAATTTGAACAAATGCTATCGGTTCAAAAATTTACTTTAAACAAACAGGGGTTAGGATTCAAACCAAATTTTAAAACCGAATCCGTAAATTTGAAAATACCCCGTTATGAAAAATATTTAAAAATTGGGCACCATAATTAGAATTGAAAAAGCCCACGTCGGACGATTAAAATTAAAAAAGTTTGGATTCCTAAAGGAACCACAATTCCGAACATCGTCCATATTAATGAAAAATCACCGACTTTCGGTTGGATCCGACACGCCACCTCGAAGTATGGGTGTGGTTTCAAATGTGCAAGGATCCATGCAGCGTGGACGGGGACAGATAGAGAAGTTAGTTTATGCAGCTAGTAAGGGTAGTAAGGTGCGGTTTGGAACTTGGAACGTTGGCTCTTTGACGGGGAGATCAGCAGAAGTGGGGGAGGTTATGAAAAGGAGGAGGATTCACATAATGTGTCTACAAGAGACTAAGTGGGTTGGCGAAAAGGCAAGAGTGTTAGCTCATTGGGGTTACAAGCTTTGGTACTCTGGAAAGGATAGAAGTAGAAATGGAGTGGGTATCGTCATTGATAAAGAAATCATTGATGATGTGGTGGAAGTGTCAAGAAAGAGCGATAGAATAATGAGTATTAAGCTTGTGATGGGGGATGAGTTTCTAACTATCATAAGTGCTTATGGACCACAAGTATGATTAGATGCATCAGTCAAACAAGAATTCTAGGAAGATTTGGAAGAGGTTGTCGAACAAATTCCTATGGGTAGAAAATTGATCATTGGTGGTGACCTCAATGGGCATGTCGGTGTTAGCAGAGATGGATTTGAGAGCGTTCATGGTAGCTTTAGTTTTGGGGATAGGAATGAAGCAGGAAATGGTACATTGGATTTCGCATTAGCTTATGACTTGGGTATTATGAACACTTGGTTCGAGAAAAGGGACTCTCATTTGGTGACATATAGAAACAGAGGTAATGCAAGTCAGATTGATTTCTTTTTAGTAAGGAATGTTTGGATGAAAAGTTTTACTAATTGCAAGGTGATACCCGGTGAGAGTGCTGCAACGCAGCATAGGGTTGTGGTGCTTGACTTTCGAGGTAAGAGGTAATTAAGAAAGAGAAGACCACAAGTTGACCCTCGAATTAAGTGGTGGAAACTCCAAGGGGAAAGTCGACATACTTTTGTGGCTAAGACTTCTCATAGTGGTATTTGGTCTGATTGCACGGAGATGGATATTGATTCGATGTGGAACTTGTTAGAGCATCACATAAAGGAAGATGCAAAAGAAATCCTAGGAGAATCTAAAGGAAATAGTACATCAAGTAAGGACACATCTTGGTGGAATGATGAAGTTAAGCAAGCGATAAAGACCAAACGTGAATGTTATATGGTACTGGGTAAATGCTCGAGCGATGAGAATTATGAGAAGTACAAGAAAGCTCGAACAGAAGCTAAAAAGGTAGTGCGAAATGCCCAATCATAGGTCAATCAAGAATTATATGCAAGATTAGATACAAAAGAAGGGGAAAAAAGATATCTATAAACTTGCTCGAATGAGAGAGAAGAAGACGCGAGATATTGGAAAAGTAAATGTGTGAAAGATTCTGACCAAAAAGTTTTAGTTCAAGATAAAGAGATAAAAGAGAGATGGAGATCATACTTTGATACCCTATTCAATGGCTATCAAGAACAAGATATTGGGAATTTAAACATCCCATCAAGTATGGTTAACCGAGAGTTTAAGAAGAGAATTCAAAAGGGTGAAGAGACAGTGGCATTGAAGATGGGGTCAAAGAAAGCAGAAGGACCAGATGGTATACCTATTGAAGTTTGGAGGTGTTTGGTGAAGAGAGGGATCGAATGGGTAACTATGCTTTTCAATAAGATTTGGAGAAGCAATAAGATGCCATCAACATGGAGGAAAAGTATTCTCATCCCTTTGTATAAGAACCAAGGTGATGTTCAAGATTGTTCTAATTATCGCGGAATTAAACTAATGAGTCATACCATGAAGATGTGGGAACGAGTGATTAACAAAGTATCAGGAAATGTGTGAAGATAATAGAAAATCAGTTTGGATTTATGCCTGGAAGATCGACCATGGAAGCAATTTATCTTATCCGGTAGTTGATGGAACATTATCGAAATAAAAAGAAATATCTACATATAGTTTTTATTGATTTAGAGAATACATATGATAAAGTACCAAGGGAAGTACTTCGGTGTGCCTTAGCAAAGAAGGGTGTATCAAGGAAATATATTGACATTATAAAGGACATGTATGAGGGAGATAGTACAAGTGTACGTACTAATGTTGGGAGGACAGAAGAATTCCCTATTACGATTGGGGTGCATCAAGTATCTGCTCTTAGTCCTTTTCTCTTTGCCATAGTCATGGACGAATTGACAAGAGAAATTCAAAATGACGTTCCGTGGTGTATGATGTTCGCAGATGATATTGTATTGATTGATGAAATGATGGTTGGAGTGCAACAGAAATTGGATCTTTGGAGGAATACTTTGGGAGCTCGAGGCTTTAGGCTGAGCAGAAGTAAGACTGAATATATGGAGTGTAGGTTTAGCGAAAACAGTGATAGAGAGGCGGGGATGATCACATTTGATGGGAAAGTTGTTCATGGATCCACTTTCTTTCGGTATCTTGGATCTATTATCCAAAAGGATGGAGAGCTAGATGGCTATTTGGCTCACAGAATAAAGGCTGGATGGTTGAAGTGGAAGAGTGCCACAGGGGTTTTATGTGATCCTGACATGCCTCATAGATTAAAGGGTAAATTTTACCGCACGGCAATTAGGCCTGCACTATTATATGGCACTGAGTGTTGGGCTGTAAAACAGTGTCATGTTCAAAAGTTGAATGTGGTGGACCTGCGTATGCTACGATGGATGTGTGGTCATACAAAAAAGGATCGGCTCAGAAATGAAGTGATTAGAGAGAAGGTAAGAGTTGCGTCTATAGAAGACAAGATGATGGAGAATCGATTAGGATGGTTTGGTCACGTGAGGAGAAGACCTGTTGATGCCCCAGTGAGGAGGCTAGAAAGTTGGGGAAAAAGTAATATTGTTAAAGGTAGAGGAAGACCAAAGAAAACTTGGATAAAGATGATTGAAAATGATATGCTGTTTCTTGGAATTGGAGAAAGTATGGCGATGGAGAGGCAAATGTGGCGGGAAAGAATACGGATGGTGGATGGAATCTGATTTTTTTTATTCCTATTCTCTTTTATTTCATGTTACCTTTTAATTTATTTTTTAGGATTTTTCTTTTTTTCTTTTTGCTTTTTTTCTTCCCTCTTTTTTTCCTTTTATGTTATTTATATAACGATCATTGACGGTTTCAAAGTTTGATTCGTGTTAGCCGACCCCAAATCATTTTGGGACTAAGGCTTAGATGTTGTTGTAGTATTTTACTCAGGGGGAGTATTATTTTTAACAGGAGATTTAGTCAGGGAGAGTTTACCCTTTATGTATATTTATCATGATTTTATCATTATCGATGATATTATATACACTTTTTGCTGATAACAAAAAGGGGGAGAAGAACTAAATAAAAGAAGAATGATATAAGGGGAGAAAAACGAGAAAAGTGTCATGGAAGAATGATGAGAAAAATAAAATTTGAAAAATCGAAAAAGATGAAAAAGAAAAATGAGAAGTAGTTGAAAAGGAGAGAAAGAAAATATGGGAGAAGAAACTAACGAAACGATCAAAGCCGAAAACTTTGATTCGTACAAATATACATATATTTTATTTTGCAGGTTTTATCCTATTCAAGGTGTTATTTTGTAATCATCATAAAGGGGCAGATTGTTGGAATATTTTATTCCAAATATTCATTATCGAGTTTTGATGATTAGTTGTTAAACAAAGGAAAACAACAAGGAAGCAAAAAAAAAAACAACGAAGAAGTTGAAGACGCAAAAAGCTGGAAATAACATGGATAACGTACGCAATGCATGTAGCATAGCATATGTAATGTAGCAAGCTTAACATACGTAACCCTCTATACTTAACGTACATAATAAAGTGTTTGAATCAGAATTCAAAGTATGTGACCGTTGTGACGTCATGGCTTACATCATCATATCAACGGATATTTTGACTATTGTTAACGTACATAAAGGGAGATTTGATAACGTACGTAACACAGAAGATAGAAGCTACTGGACTGGTTTGCACTACGCATAACGTACGTAAAGGATTTGAGCTAACGTACGTAAAAGGTTTAACGTACGTAAAGGTGGGCCGATAACGTACGTAAGGAAGGCAAATATTGCTAACGGCTAGTTGAGGCATTGGAGCCTATAAATACCACTTCCTATGGTATTGAACATACAACAACTTCCTATGGTATTGATCATATATTGTTATACATTCTATCGTTGTTGTAATTGTGCTTATATTGATAAGTGTTTGAGTGTTATATACGAAAACATACACGAGAGGTAAAAGAAAGGATAAGATTCAATTCGGTGTTATCAGGATCAAGGATCTGGCATTGTTAGAATTGCAATCTATATCCGAGTGAGGTTTGTCTAGTACCCATAGAAAGGTAGATAGGTTGATTCCTTGTCCGATAGTAAAGGAAAAGGGTTTAACTTGGACCGACAAAAAGACAAGTGTGTGAACGGTTTATCTTGACCGATAAAAGAGAGATTGTAATGGTAATCCCTCGACCGATAGAAGAGAGGTGCAGAGGTTGATCTTTAGCCTATAGAAAAAGATACCGAAGAGAGGACGTAGGCACGTTTGGCCGAACCTCTATAAATCCTGTGTCGATTTATTTTCTGCACCTTTAAATACGCTTCCGCACAATAGCACGTATACCGAATATCGCACCAACAATTGGTATCGGAGCGGTACCTCCTAGAAGTGGCTTAACATCTGAGGAGAAGACGATCCAAATGGCGTTTCAACTTTTCCCGGTCGAAGGTGTTGCATTGAACCGAGCACCATTCTTTGATGGATCTAACTTCATGACATGGAAGAAGAAGATGTCAATATTCATCCGGGCTTATGACATCGAGCTATGGAAAGTGATATGTCTTGGTCCAAAAATTCCAATCAAATCCGACGGTACGCTTAAATCTTTTGAAGAATATGATGATTCCGATTGGAAAATTGACCACTATAATTGCAAAGCCACGCAATTATTATATTGTGCTCTAAATCGGGAAGAACACAACCGGATCTCATCGTGTGATAGTGCCAAAGAAATATGGAAGATGCTAGAAGTTACACACGAAAGCACAAATCAAGTCAAGGAGACGAAGATTAACATGCTTCTCCATGACTACGAGCTATTCCATGTAACACCCCCAAATCCCATTGGGTTATTACAGTGCCGTGGACCCCACACCAGGTGATCCACCAAGCGAACACGACTAAAATACAACAAACTGACCAAAATAGGAAATCACAGACCCTACTATGATGTCCGACGTACTATTCCGATATGGAATTTCAACGACAAGGATGGGCCTACATGGCCAAAATAAAATACAACAACATCCATGAGCCTTGCTCGGATAATACAAAACGACAACGACTGAACAAAATTGGAGTACTCCAAACTGTCTGACCGACATGAACCCAAAATATCTCGGACTAGTATCGCTCGAATGCCTCGTCGCCATCGTCATGCCCCTGTGTCTCAACTCTCTCCTCGCAAGCACCTAAAACATGAAAACATGTTCCGCCCCCACGAGGTCAGTCATCCAGAATAATGAATATCAAATAAACAACATGATATGCATCCAAAGGCAGAATAAACAGTACAACAATGGTAGTACGAGATGCTCACAAACCAAAGTAAGAATCGAGCATTAGTGTAACACTATGCCCACGGCATACGATCAATACTTGCTCAATAGGTTAGAACATATGGGCCCAACGACGAATCATCAATATAGAACACAACAATATATTACCCGAAGGTAAACCAAACCAACGCTGAAATAAATAAGAATCACAATGCCTGAAGGCTCCAACGGAAATACTGATACATCACAATGGCTCGAAGCCGAATGTACTAAGCCGCCAAAATATCACGATGGCACGAAAGCCGAATGACCAAGCTATAAATCATCACAATACAGATCTCAAAGAAACAAACCTGACTGTCGAACATACCCCTCTGGCGTATGAACGCTTAATCACAAAACGTCGAACACATCGACACATTTAAATGGACTATGAACGACCAAAATTGTATGGCTCAATGATGGACATCACAGTACGCCCGATCCGGAGATGTGTCAGTGCACATATCCACCCCGTATACGGAATCCAGAAATATACGTGGGACAATGTACCTAATTAACCTCACGAACTACGTCTCGTGTGCACAGTCCAATACAGAAATAATATTCACGCATGACTATATATGTGCCCGGCTAAAAATCCTACACAATAACCAATCGGAATGCAGATATGATTCCGGATATGTCACGATGCAACATGACAACGAAACTCAAAGGATAACACATCCAATACGGATCATACGACTCACCAAGTGAACGATGACACACGAATAATGAAAGATCGACACGACCAACAATATTCAAAACAACCATCCTGGGATCAAAATCCCTAAGGACCGATTAACACGAGCAACGATCACAACACAACAGTCCGGGAATCCTCAACCCTCAACGATCACAAAATTACTGAGTTCACAAGAATAATAGTGTGCTACCTTGAGTCGGCCAACACGACAATAATAGTTCAACGGATGGGAACTATCCTCGACAGTCCCAATTCAATACTTCCATTACCGTAGAACGGCCAATCGATAACAACGATACAACGGATGGGAATATTTTTGACAACGGATGGGAATTATCTTTGATAATCCCAATTCAACATATCGATTACCTTTAGAGCGGACAATCGATAATAATTATACAACGGATGGGAATTATCTTTAATAATCCCAATTCAATATATCGATTACCTTCAGAACAGTTAACCGATAACAATTATACAACGGATGTCTCGGCACCTTTAATCGGTTACCAATAACTAAGATGATAATCGAATACGTCAATGCCTTCAATCGGCCAAAACGACATCAATAGAAAAACACTGATATCAATAACGACGATTCACAAAAATATCTTGATGGAACATCAATCAATAATAACAATCGATACGTCGATGCCGCGAATCGGCTATCGACAACAATATCTCAAAGGAACATCAATCAACAATAACAATCGATATGTCGATATCTGAACCGGCTATCGACAAATATATTACCAACAAGTATCGCAATGCCTTAAATCGGCCATTTACGAACAACAACAATATTTGGCATAATTTGCCGAAGGGTATTGTATCAAACAATCCCTTGATGTCAACAAAATCATAAAGAGACCAAGTCTCGAAATGATACACACATTCATACACATATATGATAATATTAATCTCATTGACTAGTACAAGTATAAAACTTGCCTCAAACCGAATGCGAGAAAGTCCTTCCACGATCAACGTCCTACCATGAATCGATCAACGGCGTCCTCCGACAATCACAAGCACTCGAACAACCTTGAATGAAATACAATTCATTCGATAACACGATATCGACCAAAAACAACATAATAGATAACTCCGATTCCAAGACGAACACATACTATACTCGTATTTATCCGTATACACACACATATATATAATATACATACATCATATATATATATATATATATATATATATATGCCACTGCACTATATATATACCTACACACTATATATATAACACACACACACGAAACACACACAATATATATATATATATATATATATATAACAGTACAAACACACACAGGCTTACGAGAAAAAGTCGATCGACCGCAACCTCGCCGAATCCCGAAAATGCCTCTCTGAACTCGGCCGGAAAATCGACCACGGACCTCGTCCAACTCCATCCCGTTTCCGTTCTTGGCCGGTTTTCACCCAACTCCATCTCCGCCTGCAACTCCTCGCCGGAAATCTGTCAAGCCTCCGTTCCGCCGTCCGTTCCGGACAGAAACCACCTCCGGTCGCCGGAATCAATGGAGCCGCGTCCATGGCCGGAAACCATGAAGAGCGCCGGCGCCTGAGCAAAGGCCGGAACAGCTCCAGTCCACCACGCCGCCGTCGAGTTTTAGTCCTCGCCGGAGATGTCAGCAAACTCCGGTCGTCAACTCCAGTCCGTCGCCGGAAAGAGCCGGCTACCATCCAAGCTCCACCTCGCCGAAAAAAAACGAGCGAGAAGGATAAGAGAGAGAGAGAGAGAGAGAGAGAGAGAGAGAGAGAGAGAGAGAGAGAGAGAGAGAGAGAGAGAGAGAGAGAGAGAGAGAGAGAAAGAGAGGATGGCGAGAGAGAGAAATGAGAGAAAGTGAGAGAACGTGAGAAAGTGAGAGGGAGAGAGAGATGATAACACGGGGAGGTAGGTAACATATATATATATATATATATATGAGGGAATAAGGTGAGGAAGGGACAATCACGGGAGTTGATAACATATTATATATATATATATAAATGATACCCCAAAGATACCCTGGTCCTACCAGCCGAAAGTTGACTACGAGGAAGGTTCCTACCACCGACCACGCATTACGTACGTAAACCTCAAGGCGTAACGTACGTAATCGCAACAAATTAGCGTACGTAAAGCTACACAGGTAGCGTACGCTATGGCTATAAACTTAGCCAAAATTCCAAACTCACCAAGCAACCACCAAACGACGAAACCAAACCGACGACCAGTAAAAATATTTCGATCCCGAAATATTCTAATACAATATACATTGTATCGGTCCAAACAACAACATTTGTACAATTCCAAATGAATACGTACAACCCAACAGTAACACGAGAAAAAAATTACCCCCGGATATTACATACTCCCCCCCTTAAAAAGAGTTTCGTCCCCGAAACTCAGGGTGCACAAGTCGGGGCACGGACTATCCATCAGGATAAGAAAACAACATCTCTAGGAATACTCCTCAATACGAGCAATTCTGCCTGAGCAACTGGGCCGACCCCACGGGTCCCCACGCCTCCTCTGCCTGAACAAGGCGAAAAATCAAGTGATAAAGACACTCAACCAAATGCGAGATTAGCCGAATCATGACTCTCCTGCTAGAGACCAGCCAGGAAGTCGTACTAACCGGCGTACACGTCCCGAGGGAGCCGCTCATTGTACATGCTTACAACCATCGGTGTACACTTCCCCGTTCTCGTCAGCATCGGACGCCCATGCAAACACAGACTCGCACCACAAAAGATAATAACAACACAGACATAGTCCCCGGGACTATATCGAATGCACGCCCAAGTCCTCACGACTTGACGTCTTGAATCACAATGAACAATTACCCAGATCAGCACAAAAATCTCGGGTACAGGACCAAAAGGAAAGAAAATCACATCAAATGACTCAAGATTCTCACATACCATCATTACAAGATAGATCAACCATAAATGGTTCGCAACCACAATACTAAAATACAGACCGAGTCAAACATCAATCCGAAAGACAAGGAAAATACAAATCAAGGCTACATCTCAAATGTACCCAGAATCAACATCCTCCAGATCATCGAGCTCCTCGATCTCATCGACTCGAGGAAGACCAAAATCTGAACTCGCTACTCCCCCTCGGGTGTCCATACCTCTGGCTCCCGAAGCCCGATATGACCCCTTGGATGAAGTATGGACTGGAGTGACAAAATCTCTCGAGGCCCGTGAGCTCTCTCGAGACCTACTGGCACTAGAACTCCTGCAGTATTTCTGAAGGTGTCCATGCCTCCCACACAGAAAATAAATAATAGCTGGCACCGTACATCAAGTACTCACATGCCCCGCTGAATCACAATTAAAGCAAACAACAGTCGAAATCGTCGCCTGAGAAGAAGATGCTTTCCCAACACGAGGACGACTAAAAAACGACCTCCTGGACGTCGGAGCTCGATGTCCCTCTGAACGAATCGGCATCCTAGTCCTCTCACCAGAAGAAAACTGAAGGATCCTTCTGAGTAAGCTCCTCGATCGAAAGCTCTGCTCCAAGAGCCTTCTCGATGAATTCGCCAAGTGAGTTACAATTGTAATTGAACAACTGCATCCTCAAATGCGGGTTCAACCTCTTGTTAAAATACTTGATCTTATCCGCCTCAGTACGGATAACAGATGAAGTAAACTGAAGAAGTCCTTGAAACTTTTCAGCAATAACAATAACACCCTCGTCCTCGACGGATTCGGGGTTCAAAACCTCCGACAACTTGGCTTCACGAAGTGGAGCCGGATAATACCTCTCTAACATGAGAGTCTTGAACTCACTCCAAGCACAATCACGATCGGTGGGTTCTCGAGCACGACTCCAAAAATGATTCGCCAGCCACCAAAGTATTGATACGAGGTTTCGGGTTTTAGCCCACTCTGCAGCCTCTACCCCCTCTGTTACGTCCTCTTTCCAGACTGAAAGAATAACGTTCAATGATGACCACAGCTCAAATACGCCTCAACGGCCAGAATGCTAGGTCAACACCAAACACGAGTATACATACTCAACAGATAAACGATCACATCGATCGCGCTAATCATAGCCGATACAAAGCCCACACGCTCCAAAGCAAATAATCATAAATGAATCGTAACACAAATGTTACACACAGGTTTCAACAAAACATGTATAATCAATGACATAATGAATGTATGCACATAAAAGAGAATAGAGTCCTTACACAGGTCATACGAAGCTTCGAGGTCTTGCGATACTTGTCTTCACTGACGACGACTCGATGAAAGAATGACTCATATAGTCGTCCAACTATCACGACTCACAAAACCCGACTGTCCAGATTGTCATAACCTGACAGCCCCGCTACTACCGCCTTGGTAGAGCCACATAACACACAAGTCAGGGTATCTCACAACCCAATGCTCTGATACCATCTTCTGTAACACCCCCAAATCCTATTGGGTTATTACAGTGCCGTGGACCCCACACCAGGTGATCCACCAGGCGAACACGACTAAAATACAACAAACTGACCAAAATAGGAAATCACAGACCCTACTATGATGTCCGACATACTATTCCGATATGGAATTTCAACGACAAGGATGGGCCTACATGGCCAAAATAAAATACAACAACATCCACGAGCCTTGCTCGGATAATACAAAACGACAACGACTGAACAAAATTGGAGTACTCCAAACTGTCTGACCGACATGAACCCAAAATATCTCGGACTAGTATCGCTTGAATGCCTCGTCGCCATCGTCATGCCCCTGTGTCTCAACTCTCTCCTCGCAAGCACCTAAAACATGAAAACATGTTCTGCCCCCACGGGGTCAGTCATCCAGAATAATGAATATCAAATACACAACATGATATGCATCCAAAGGCAGAATAAACAGTACAACAATGGTAGTACGAGATGCTCACAAACCAAAGTAAGAATCGAGCATTCGTGTAACACTATGCCCACGGCATACGATCAATACCTGCTCAATAGGTTAGAACATATGTGCCCAACGGCGAATCATCAATATAGAACACAACAATATATTACCCGAAGGTAAACCAAACCAACGCTGAAATAAATAAGAATCACAATGCCCGAAGGCTCCAACGGAAATACTGATACATCACAATGGCCTGAAAGCCGAACAGCCCGAAGCTGCCAAAATATCACGATGGCCTGAAAGCCGAACAGCCCGAAGCTGTAAATCATCACAATACAGATCTCAAAGAAACAAACCTGACTGTCGAACATACCCCTCTGGCGTATGAACGCTTAATCACAAAACGTCGAACACATCGACACATTTAAATGGACTATGAACGACCAAAATTGTATGGCTCAATGATGGACATCACAGTACGCCCGATCCGGAGATGTGTCAGTGCATATGTCCACCCCGTATACGGAATCCAGAAATATACGTGGGACAATGTACCTAATTAGCCTCACGAACTACGTCTCGTGTGCACAGTCCAATACAGAAATAATATTCACACATGACTATATATGTGCCCGGCTAAAAATCCTACACAATAACCAATCGGAACGCAGATATGATTCCGGATATGTCACGATGCAACATGACAATGAAACTCAAAGGATAACACATCCAATATGGATCATACGACTCACCAAGTGAACGATGACACACGAATAATGAGAGATCGACACGACCAACAATATTCAAAACAACCATCCTAGGATCAAAATCCCTAAGGACCGATTAACACGAGCAACGATCACAACACAACAGTCCGGGAATCCTCAACCCTCAACGATCACAAAATTACCGAGTTCACAAGAATAATAGTGTGCTACCTTGAGTCGGCCAACACGACAATAATAGTTCAACGGATGGGAACTATCCTCGACAATCCCAATTCAATATTTCGATTATCGTAGAACGACCAATCGATAACAATGATACAACGGATGGGAATATTTTTGACAACGGATGGGAATTATCTTTGATAATCCCAATTCAATATATCGATTACCTTTAGAGCTGACAATCAATAATAATTATACAACGGATGGGAATTATCTTTGATAATCCCAATTCAATATATCGATTACCTTCAGAACGGTTAACCGATAACAATTATACAACGGATGTCTCGGCACCTTTAATCGGTTACCGATAACTAAGATGATAATCGAATACGTCAATGCCTTCAATTGGCCAAAACAACATCAATAGAAAAACACTGATATCAATAACGACGATTCACAAAAATATCTTGATGGAACATCAATCAATAATAACAATCGATACGTCGATGCCGCGAATCGGCTATCGACAACAATATCTCAAAGGAACATCAATCAACAATAACAATCGATATGTCGATACCGCGAACCGGCTATCGACAAATATATTACCAACAAGTATCGCAATGCCTTAAATCGGCCATTTACGAACAACAACAATATTTGGCATAATTTACCGAAGGGTATTGTATCAAACAATCCCTTGATGTCAACAAAATCATAAAGAGACCAAGTCTCGAAATGATACACACATTCATACACATATATGATAATATTAATCTCATTGACTAGTACAAGTATAAAACTTGCCTCAAACCGAATGCGAGAAAGTCCTTCCACGATCAACGTCCTACCATGAATCGATCAACGGCGTCCTCCGACAATCACAAGCACTCGAACAACCTTGAATGAAATACAATTCATTCGATAACACGATATCGACCGAAAACAACATAATAGATAACTCTGATTCCAAGACGAACACATACTATACTCGTATTTATCCGTATACACACACATATATATAATATACATACATCACATATATATATATATATACAACCCACAATATCTATATATATATATATAAATATAAATATATACTCACTGTTCACACACACTCACTTTACATAATATATATATATATATATATATATATATATATACCTGCCACTGCACTATATATATACCTACACACTATATATATAACACACACACACGAAACACACACAATATATATATATATATATATATATATATATATATATATAACAGTACAAACACACACAGGCTTACGAGAAAAAGTCGATCGACCGGCAACCCTCGCCGGAATCCGGTCAGAAAACAACTCTCCTGCTGGAACTCGGCCGCCGGAAAAACTGACCCGCCGGACCTCGTCCAACTCCAGCCCGTTTCCGTCCATGGCCGGTTTTCACCCAACTCCATCTCCGCCTGCAACTCCTCGCCGGAAATCTGTCAAGCCTCCGTTCCGCCGTCCGTTCCGGACAGAAACCACCTCCGGTCGCCGGAATCAATGGAGCCGCGTCCATGGCCGGAAACCATGAAGAGCGCCGGCGCCTGAGCAAAGGCCGGAACATCTCCAGTCCACCACGCCGCCGTCGAGTTTCAGTCATCGCCGGAGATGTCAGCAAACTCCGGTCGTCAACTCCACTCCGTCGCCAGAAAGAGCCGGCTGCCATCCAAGCTCCACCTCGCCGAAAAAAAAACGAGCGAGAAGGATAAGAGAGAGAGAGAGAGAGAGAGAGAGAGAGAGAGAGAGAGAGAGAGAGGATGGCGAGAGAGAGAAGTGAGAGAACGTGAGAAAGTGAGGGAGAGAGAGATGATAACATGGGGAGGTAGGTAACATATATATATATATATATAATGTGAGGGAATAAGGTGAGGAAGGGACAATCACGGGAGTTGATAACATATTATATATATATATATATAAATGATACTCCAATGATACCCTGGTCCTACCAGCCGAAAGTTGACTACGAGGAAGGTTCCTACCACCGACCACGCATTACGTACGTAAACCTCAAGGCGTAACGTACGTAATCGCAACAATTTAGCGTACGTAAAGCTACACAGGTAGCGTACGCTATGGCTATAAACTTAGCCAAAATTCCAAACTCGCCAAGCAACCACCAAACGACGAAACCAAACCGACGACCAGTAAAAATATTTCGATCCCAAAATATTCTAATACAATATACATTGTATCGGTCCAAACAACAACATTTGTACAATTCCAAATGAATACGTACAACTCAACAGTAACATGAGAAAAAAAATTACCCCCGGATATTAAATTCCAAATGAAAGACGACGAATCCATTACAATCATTCTCGACCGATTTTCGGTCATTATAAATGGATTAGCTTGTTATGGAAAACCTCTTTGGAGTAGTGAAAAAGTAAAGAAGATCCTACGATCACTACCTCGGGAATGGGACGGCACGGTAACGGCGATTATGGAATCGAAAGATCTCAATAATCTTGTTTTTAGCGCCCTCGTCGGATCGTTAATAAATTATGAAATTGTTCTTAAATCTCGAAATGCCAAGCCGAAGCCGAAGGAAATATCGATAGCTTTAAAAGCTAAGATGTCGAGAAATAAATAAGAAATCACGGTCGATGAAAGCGATGAAGAATCGGCATATTATGCCAAAAATATTAATAAGTTTCAAAACTTATTAAACCGGAGAAAGAAAGACGTAAAGACGGGCGAATCTAAGAAATTCGACAACAACTGTCGAATTTGTGGTAAACCAGGCCACTTTGCTAAAAATTTTCGGAACGCAAATCCTAAGAAGGAATTTCTCGTTGCAACATGGAGCGATGAAGATGAAGATGATGATTTTAATCAAAATAATCTCGATCTCATGGCACGAAGTTCATTCGACGAAAGCGACGTCGAAAGTCAAGTAAGTAATTCTTACGACTAACTTTTTGAAGCATTCGAATTATTGCATACAGATTTTCAAAATGCTTTATTCGAAATTAAATCTCTTCAATCGAAAAATAAAATTTTGGGAGACAAAATCTCCAAGTCTGAAAAAGGGAAAATTGTAGAGACTGATCATTCAAAATGCCTTGAAAATGAAAATATTTTAAAGAATGATCTTTTGAAAGTTCAAGATGAACTTAAAGTTTTGACAAAGAAATTTTCGTGTGGAAATGATAAATTTGAACAAATGCCATCGGTTCAAAAATTTACTTTAAACAAACAGGGGTTAGGAATCAAACCAAATTTGAAAACCGAATCCGTAAATTTGAAAAAAAACCCATTGTGAAAAATGTTTAAAAATTAGGCACTATATTTAGAATTGTAAAAGCCCACGTCGGATGATTAAAATTAAAAAAGTTTGGATTCCTAAAGGAACCACTATTCCGAGCATCGTCCATATTAATGATAAATGACCGACTTTCGGTTGGATCCGGCACGCCATCTCGAAGTATGGGTGTGGTGTCAAATGTGCAAGGATCCCTGCAGCGTGGACGGGTACAGACAGAGAACTTAGTTTATGCAGCTAGTAAGGGTAGTAAGGTGCGGTTTGGAACTCGGAACGTTGGCTCTTTGATGGGGAGATCAGCAGAAGTGGGGGAGGTTATGAAAAGGAGGAGGATTCACATAATGTGTCTACAAGAGACTAAGTGGGTTGGCGAAAAGGCAAGAGTGTTAGGTCCTTGGGGTTACAAGCTTAGGTACTCTAGAAATGATAGAAGTAGAAATGGAGTGGGTATCGTCATTGATAAAGAAATCATTGATGATGTGGTGGATGTGTCAAGAAAGAGCGATAGAATAATGAGTATTAAGCTTGTAATAGGGGATGAGTTTCTAACTATCATAAGTGCTTATGCACCACAAGTAGGATTGGATGCATCGATCAAACAAGAATTATGGGAAGATTTTGAAGAGGTTGTCGAACGAATTCCTATGGGTGAGAAATTGATCATTGGTGGTGGCATGTCGGTGTTAGCAGAGATGGCTTTGAGAGCGTTCATGGTGGCTTTGGTTTTGGGGATAGGAATGAAGCAGGAAATGGTATATTGGATTTCGCATTAGCTTATGACTTGGGTATTATGAACACTTGGTTCGATAAAAGGGACTCTCATTTGGTGACATATAGAAACAGAGGTATTGCAAGTCAGATTGATTTCTTTTTAGTAAGGAATGTTTGGAGGAAAAGTTTTACTAATTGCAAGGTGATACCCGGTGAGAGTGTTGCAACGCAGCATAGGGTTGTGGTGCTTGACTTTCGACGTAAGAGGTAATTAAGAAAGAGAAAACCACAAGTTGACCCTAGAATTAAGTGGTGGAAGATCCAAGGGGAGAGTCGGCATACTTTTGTGGCTAAGACTGCTGATAGTGGTATTTAGTCTGATTGCACGGAGATGGATATAGATTCGATGTGGAACTTGTTGGAGCATAACATAAAGGAAGTTGCAAAAGAAGTCCTAGGAGAATCTAAAGGAAACAGACCATCAATTAAGGACCCATCTTGGTGGAATGATGAACTTAATCAAGCGATAAAGACCAAACATGAGTGTTATAAGGTACTGGGTAAATGCTCGAGCGATGAGAATTATGAGAAGTACAAGAAAGCTCGAACAGAAGCTAAAAAGGTAGTGCGAAATGCCCGATCAAAGGTCAATCAAGAATTATATGCAAGATTAGATACAAAAGAAGGGGAAAAAGATATCTATAAACTTGCTCGAATGAGAGAAAAGAAGACGCGAGATATTGGAAAAGTTAAATGTGTGAAAGATTCTAACCAAAATGTTTTGGTTCAAGATAAAGAGATAAAAGAGAGATGGAGGTCATACTTTGATATCCTATTCAATGGCCATCAAGTACAAGATATTGGGAATTTAAACATCCCCTCAAGTATGGTTAACCGAGAGTTTAAGAGGAGAATTCAAAAGGGTGAAGAGACAATGGCATTGAAGAAGATGGGGTCAAAGAAAGCAGAAGGACCATATGGTATACCTATTGAAGTTTGGAGGTGTTTGGGGGAGAGAGGGATCTAATGGGTAACTATGCTTTTCAATAAGATTTAGAGAAACAATAAGATGCCATCAGCATGGAGGAAAAGTATTCTCGTCCCTTTATATAAGAACAAAGGTGATGTTCAAGGTTGTTCTAATTATCACGGAATTAAACTAATGAGTCATACCATGAAGTTGTGGGAACGAGTGATTGAACAAAGGATCAGGAAATGTGTGAAGATAACAGAAAATCAGTTTGGATTTATGCCTGGATGTTCGACCATGGAAGCAATTTATCTTATCCGGTAGTTGATGGAACATTATCGAGATAAAAAGAAAGATCTACATATGGTTTTCATTGATTTAGAGAAGGCATATGATAAAGTACCAAGGGAAGTACTTTGGTGGGCCTTAGCAAAGAAAGGTGTATCGTGGAAATATATTGACATTATAAAGGACATGTATGAGGAAGATAGTACAAGTGTACGTACTAATATTGGGAGGACAGAAGAATTTCCTATTACGATTGGGGTGCATCAAGGATCTGTTCTTAGTCCTTTTCTCTTTGCCATAGTCATGGACGAATTGACAAGAGAAATTCAAAATGACATTCCGTGGTGTCTGATGTTCGCAGATGATATTGTATTGATTGATGAAATGAAGGTTGGAGTGCAACAGAAATTGGAACTTTGGAGGAATACTTTGGAAGGTCGAGGCTTTAGGCTGAGCAGAAGTAAGACTGAATATATGGAGTGTAGGTTTAGCGAAAACAGTGATAGAGAGGCGGTGATGATCACATTTGATAGGAAATTTGTTCATGGATCCACTTTCTTTCGGTATCTTAGATCTATTATCCAAAAGGATGGAGAGCTAGATGGCGATGTGGCTCACAGAATAAAGGCTGGATGGTTGAAGTGGAAGACTGCCACAGGGGTTTTATGTGATCCTGACATGCCTCATAGATTAAAGGGTAAATTTTACCGCACGGCAATTAGGCCTGCACTGTTATATGGCACCGAGTGTTGGGCTGTAAAACAGTGTCACGTTCAAAAGATGAATGTGGCGGAGCTGCGTATGATACGATGGATGTGTGGTCATACAAAAAAGGATCGGCTCAGAAATGAAGTGATTAGATAGAAGGTAAGAGTTGCGTCTATAGAAGACAAGATGATGGAGAATCGATTACGATAGTTTGGTCATGTGAGAAGAAGACCTGTTGATGTCCCAGTGAGGAGGCTAGAAAGTTGGGGAACAAGTAATATTGTTAAAGGTAGAGGAAGAACCAAGAAAACTTGGATAAAGATGATTGAAAATGATATGCGGTTTCTTGGAATTGGAGAAAGTATGGCGATGGAGAGGCAAATGTGGCGGGAAAGATTAATCCTATTTTCTTTTATTTCATGTTACCTTTTAATTTATTTTTCAGGATTTTTCATTTTTTTCTTTTTGCTTTTTTCTCTTCCCTCTTTTTTTTTTCCTTTTATGTGATTTATGTAACGATCATTGACGGTTTCAAAGTTTGATTCATGTTAGCCGACCCCAAATCATTTTGGGACTAAGGCTTAGATGTTGTTGTAGTTTTTTACTCAGGGGGAGTATTATTTTTAACAGGAGATTTTAGTCAGGGGGAGTTTACCCTTTATGCATATTTATCATGATTTTATAATTATCGATTTTATTATATACACTTTTTGCTGATAATAAAAAGGGGGAGAAGAATTGAATAAAAGAATAATGATATAAGGGGAGAAAAACGAGAAAAACGTCATGGAAGAATGATGAGAAAAATAAATTTTGAAAAATCAAAAAAGGTGAAAAAGAAAAATGAGAAGTAGTTGAAAAGGAGAGAAAGAAAAGATGGGAGAAGAAACTAACGAAATGATCAGAGCCAAAAACTTTGATTCATATAAATATACATATATTTTATTTTGCAGGTTTTATCCCATTCAAGGTGTTGTTTTGTAATCATCAAAAAGGGGGAGATTGTTGGAATATTTTATTCCAAATATTTATTATCGAGTTTTGATTATTAGTTGTTAAACAAAGGAAAACAACAAGGAAGCAAAACAAAACAACGAAGAAGTCGAACACGCAAAAAGTTGGAAATAACATGGATAACGTATGCAATGCATGTAACATAACGTACGTAATGTAGCAAGCTTAACGTACGTAACCCTCTATAGTTAACGTACGTAATGAAATGTTTGAATCAGAATTCAAACTATGTGACCGTTGTGACGTCATGGCTTACATCATCACATCAATGGATATTTTGACTATTGTAAACGTACGTAATAGGAGATTTGATAATGTACGTAACACAGAAGACAGGGACTGGTTTGCACTATGCATAACGTACGTAAAGGATTTGAGCTAACATATGTAAAAGGCTTAACGTACGTAAAGGTGGGCCGATAACGTACGTAAGGAAGGCAAATATTGCTAACGGCTAGTTGAGGCTTTGGACTTATAAATACCACTTCCTATGGTATTGAACATACAACAACTTCATGCAATCAAGATATTGATCATATATTGTTATACATTCTATCGTTGTAATTGTGCTTATATTGATAAGTGTTTGAGTGTTATACAAAAAAACATACACGAGAGGTAAAATAAAGGATAAGATTCAATTCGGTGTTATTAGGATCAAGGATCCGGCATTGTTAGAATCACAATCTATATCCGAGTGAGGTTTGTCTAGTACCCATAGAAAGCTAGATAGGTTGATTCCTTGTCCGATAGAAAAGGAAAACGATTTAACTTGGACCGACAAAAAGACAAGTGTGTGAACGGTTTATCTCGACCGTTAGAAGAGAGATTGTAACGGTAATCCCTCGACCAATAGAAGAGAGGTGCAGAGGTTGATCTTTAGCCTATAGAAAAAGATACTGAAGAGAGGACGTAGGCACATTTGGCCGAACCTCTATAAATCCCGTGTATTTTCCGCACCTTTAAATACGCTTCTGCACAATAACGCGTATATCGAATATCGCACCAACAATTGGTATCGGAGCGGTACCTCCTAGAAGTGGCTTAACATCCGAGGAGAAGATGATCCAAGTGGCATTTCAACTTGCCCCGGTCGAAGGTCTTGCCTTGAACCGAGCACCATTCTTCGATGGATCTAACTTCATGACATGGAAGAAGAAGATGTCAATATTCATTCGGGCTTATGACATCGAGCTATGGAAAGTGATATGTCTTGGTCCAAAAATTCCAATCAAATCCGACGGTACGCTTAAATCTTTTGAAGAATATGATGATTCTGATTCGAAAAACGACCACTATAATTGCAAAGCCACACAATTATTATATTGTGCTCTAAATCCGGAAGAACACAACCGAATCTCATCATGTGATAGTGCCAAAGAAATATGGAAGATGTTAGAAGTTACACACGAAGGCACAAATCAAGTCAAGGAGACGAAGATTAACATGCTTCTCCACAACTACGAGCTATTCCAAATGAAAGACGACGAATCCATTACAATCATGCTCGACCGATTTTCGTTCATTACAAATGGATTAGCTTGTTATGGAAAACCCCTTTCGAGTAGTGAAAAAGTAAAGAAGATCATACGATCACTACCTAGGGAATGGGACGGCACGGTAACGACGATTATGGAATCGAAAGATCTCAATAATATTCATTTTAGCGCCCTCGTCGGATCCCTAATAAATTATGAGATTGTTCTTAAATCTCGAAATGCCAACCCGTAGCCTAAGGAAAGATCGATAGCTTTAAAAGCTAAGATGTCGAGAAATAGAGAAGAAATCTCGGTCGATGAAATCGGCGAAGAATCGGCATATAATGCCAAAAATATTAATAAGTTTCAAAACTTATTAAATTGGAGAAAGAAAGACACCAAGATAGATGAATCTAAGAAATTCGACAACAACTGTCGAATCTGTGGTAAACCAGGCCACTTTGCTAAAAATTGCCGGAACGTAAATCCTAAGAAGGAAGTTCTCGTTGCAACATGGAGCGATGAAGATGAAGATGATGATTTAAATCAAAATAATCTCGCTCTCATGACACGAAGTTCATTCGACGAAAGCGGCGTCGAAATCCAAGTAAGTAATTC
Source organism: Orobanche coerulescens (assembly GCA_033398695.1). Lineage (NCBI taxonomy): Eukaryota > Viridiplantae > Streptophyta > Magnoliopsida > Lamiales > Orobanchaceae > Orobanche > Orobanche coerulescens. The sequence goes on along the minus strand of CM065807.1, from coordinate 113,945,972 downwards.
TTACGACGAACATTTTGAAGCATTCGAATTGTTGCATACAGATTTTCAAAATGCTTTATCCGAAATTAAATCCCTTCAATCGAAAAATAAAATTTTGGGAGACGAAATCTCCAAGTATGAAAAAGGAAAAATTATCGAGACCGATCATTCAAAATGCCTTGAAAATGAAAATATTTTAAAGAATGATCTTTTGAAAGTTCAAGACGAACTTAAAGTTTTGACAAAGAAATTTTTGTGTGGAAATGATAAATTTGAACAAATGATACCAATTCAAAAATTTACTTTAAACAAACAGGGGTTAGGAGTCAAACTAAATTTTAAAACCGAATCCGTAAATTTAAAAATACCCCGTTGTGAAAAATGTTTAAAAATTGGGCACCATATTTCGAATTGTAAAAGCCCACGTCGGACGATTAAAATTAAAAAAGTTTGGATTCTTAAAGGAACCACTATTCCGAAAATCGTCCATGATAATGAAAAACGACCGACTTCTGTTTGGATCCCCAAAAATTAATTTTCAACAATTATTATTTTACTTAGGGGGAGTATTATTTTTAACAGGAGATTTTAGTCAGGGGGAGTTTACCCTTTATGCATATTTATCATGATTTTATCATTATCGATTTTATTATATACACTTTTTGCTGATAACAAAAAAGGGGAGAAGAATGGAATAAAAGAAGAATGATATAAGGGGAGAAAAATGAGAAAAGCGTCATGAAAGAATGACGAGAAAAATAAAATTTGAAAAATCGAAAAAGATGAAAAAGAAAAATGAGAAGTAGTTGAAAAGGACAGAAAGAAAAGATGGAAGAAGAAACTAACAAAACGATCAAAGCCGAAAACTTTGATTCGTACAAATATACATATATTTTATTTTGCAGGTTTTATCCTATTCAAGGTGTTGTTTTGTATCAACAAAAAGGGGCAGATTGTTGGAATATTTTATTCCAAATATTCATTATCGAGTTTTGATGATTAGTTGTTAAACAAAGGAAAACAACAAGGAAGCAAAACAAAACAACGAAGAAGTCGAAGACGCAAAAAGCTGGAAATAACATGGATAACATACGCAATGCATATAGCATAACGTACGTAATGTAGCAAGCTTAACGTACGTAACTGATCGCTGAGATTTCGCGGAGTATGGTTTTCAAATCCGATCAATTTTAAAATTTGTAAAACCTCGAAGTATTTCCAAGGTGTCGAACCCTAGGGAATTGATATGTCGAAAATAAAGGAAGTAACTCTACTCAAAATTTGACTGCTATTTAGGAATCCGAAAATTTGGTTTGTTTCTAATTACCTACTTCAAAAATCAAAAAATAAAAATTAAATAAAAGATGAAATATCTAAATCAAGCAAATAAAGCAATTTAACAAGATAAAATCACAAGTGAAAGCTAATTGATCCTAGGGTAGTATCATCTAATTGAGTTCACACAATCCATTCACTTGATTCCTTTTCCCCAAACTTTAATTCAATCCTAGAAATAATCACTCAGCCGATCTAGAATTCCGATCAGGGCAATCTAGAAAGATAGTTAATTTAAACCCTTTTTCCCCGCCAGGGCTCAAAGAATTTAAATTACTTAAAAAGCGCCAACTTATTTATCTATGATTTATCTTACTCCACTTAGGTCTTAAGATCAAATCATATTGTGCATCAAGTATTTCCACTAATTAATTAATCCTTTCGGGCAAAATCAATTAGCTAACATGCATCGATTAAGGGCCCTTTAATCTAGCATGAGATTTAACACATCTTGATCACAAGCCTAGGATGAAAGGTAAAAAGGTAATCAAAGGAACATCATGTGAACATCAATTAAAATTACTAACCCTAGAATCAATCAATGAATTTAGCCAGACATACTTGAAATTACACAAGAAATTGATGGAGAATGCATATTATTAATATGAAAAGAGAGATTACAACCCTTACGGATGAACTCCGAGTCTTCAATCTCCGAAAAAGTAGAAAAATAATAATAATTGCTTCCTTCACAAAGTCTCGTCTCCAAGGAATTAATCTTGCCAAAAAATATAAAAATCTGCTAGAGATAATAAAGGATGAAAAAGAATGATGATAGATGATAAAACTAGGTCTAGGAGAGGGTGTATATAGCCTATGGGAGGTAAAATCCCGATTGGAACTAATCTAGGAAACAAAATCTATCCAAAAGAGTCACAATCCGTCAAAACACGAGAGCCCGCGTAGCAGCCTATCGGCCTGGCCTATCGGTCGATAGCTTGCCCGATAGTTGGTTCGTCGGTCGACTTCACTTGATAGGGCCTGGACACCTTTCGGACGCACCTATCGGCCGATAGGCTGGGCCGATAGGGTGGTCTGTCTCTTGCAAAAATCCGTTTCTTCCGTCCGTGACTCGACTCTCGGTCCTTTGTCTCGTTTTGGGTCCTTTTGGCTCTAAAAACCTGCAAACACACTAAAACCAACCCAAACGCGTAATACGGCTCGACTAATCATAAATAAGCCAAATACGAGCACATTAATCACGAAACGAGATAAAAACCTAGTATAAAATCCTAGAAAAATGTGGTAAAATTACCACTTATCAAACCCCCCCAAACTTAAGCCTTGTTCGTCCCGAACAACAAAAAGAAAAGAAAAAGAATGTCGTGAATCATCGTGCAACTCATAGTGTTCAACCTAATCAATACTATCCTGTAATTCTCTCTAAATAATCCGAGTGTCGTAAAAGCGAGCTGCACTCAGAATAATGATTCCGCAAAGTAGTCAAGTTCAGTCCTAATCATTCGTTCATGAAGAAAATCCAGCTCAAAGATTAACAAAACGTGAGTCAAATCGACCGTCAATATGAAAGGCTAAAATAAACAAGCTAGTTCGTCCCGTTTCACAGTCTAGTGGCACAATTTTCACGAGTTTCATAACAAATAAACCTCGGACAGTATTCCCTTATATGTATGTTCAAGAATTTGATTCGAGTTGACCACTAGGTTAGGACCTCGGGATGTTTCATCGGGGTAATCTTAGGGTGGAACTTCCATTCTCATGTATTAGGAAACCGTTTGACGTAAAAGACACTCATGGGGCACATGGATGCTTCTAGTTACTAAGTTCCCGTCTACAGCGGAGAAACAACTCGAATATATAATTTCCGCATGTCCGAATCAAGATCGCCGTTTTGCGCGAGAGTAAACAGCGGGTCACGCGAATACCCCCGGTTACTAGGTTCCCTATCATTGGCACATGTGAAATATCTAAATCACTAGTCTAATCAGGGTCGTCGTTTTACGCGAGGGTAAACAACGGGTCACGCGAATGCCCCCGGTTACTAGACTTCCCTTCATAGAACAACATTATCTCGACTTTTGGGAAAAGCGGCCGACTCTAAACTCAATCTAAGTGCCAACACGACTAAAGAAACAAGACGACTCACTATCCTAAGATGTAACCAAACGTATTGACGGTGATTTTAAAACAAGTATGTATCGTCTCTTATCTGCCAAGACCTCTACAATCACGAAAAATTTTGGACCTAAATGAATACTATGCAAAACAGAAATAACTGACTACAACTCGACTAAAACTCGACCGTTTCTTCAGAGAGAAAAACAGTGTCGTAACATCGGTATCACACAAATAGAAGCACGAAAAATTCACGAATAAAGAAAAACTAAGACAAGCAAGGCTATCTAAAAAAAAATTAAAAATCTACCCAAGCAAGGCATCAAAGCAAACAACGAAAAGCAAATAAAAGCAAACACGAAAGCAAAAAACTACTACGACCTAAAAAAATAGAAACTCGCAAACACACCAAACGAAAATGAACATAAAAATCTAACAACTAAGCAACCAAAAGCCAAATCCACGCAACACCAATATGATAAGCACAAATAAAAACAACGGGCACCAACACAAGCAAATAATGATACAAGGCATACAAGGTACTCACACGTAAAGAAATTAACAAAGCCGCACTTCACCCCCCCCCCCCCCCCCCCAAACTTATTTCGCATCCCAATGGAGGAATAAGTTTGAAAAGAGAAAGGAGTGGCTTTGTTAACGGAGTACCTGATCACTGTGGCGGAAATGGCGGGTTTGTCGGCGGGCTCCCTTTCCTTCTCTGTGGTTGCCTTAGACTTTCCGGCATACACGGCTTCGACTTCTTGCTTTGCTTTCCAGCCATTTCAAAGTTCCTTGATCGAGTTTTGAAGGAAAAATAGTAGAGAAAATCGCCCCTTTCGTTCTATCGGCCGATATGTGTGTGTGTGTGTGAGAAAATCGGGTGGTGAAGGTGTTTAAAAGGGGGTATTAATCAACCGGGTCGAAGCGGATACTGGGCCGGGTATGTCCTATCGGGCAGGCCTATCGGCCGATAGGCTGGGCCGATAGGAACTACTGAAACTTACGTACCTCATATCGGGTGGGATATCGGTCGATAGGGTCTGCCTATCGACCACTGCTTTCAACATGTAATTTTTTTAATTTTCCTCAGCCTATCGGCCGGGCCTATCGGCCGGGCCTATCGGCCGATAGGCTCGCCCGATAGGTTTGTCTGTCTCAAAAAAATTTTTCAACTTTTTCTGGTTCGCAAACTTGGTCCCGTTTTCGCTTGGATATGGCTATTAAAGACCTGCAAGTATCCAAAACTCGGCGTGCATGGATTAGAACTTAACAAAACTAACAAAGCTAATACGAAACTAGAAACTACAAAAATCACGCAAACGAAAAATCGATAAAAAACGAATAAAACGAACTAATGTACATACGTTGGGTTACCTCCCAACAAGTGCTACGTTTAACGTCTTTAGCTAGACGATACCTCATTCAATCCGGGTCTTCAGCGACAACTCCCCTTTGAACGGGTTTGTTGATATCAAGATAGCATACGTCCCTCTCATTAGATCGAAACTCGTTCGCCTCCAACATTCGAACATACTTTGGCAAATCCTCGTAAATTTCTTCAACATCGGAATGTGAGTAAATGGAGTGCGAAATGCAATGCTCCAACAAGTCGGTCGGGGGCGGCATAATAGACTCAATTTCATAACATTCCTCGGGCGCATCCTCGGGTTTCTTCATCGCGTCATAGATGGAAATTTTCAGATTTTGATCATTAACCCGGAAGGTAAGATCACCCTCTTGGACGTCGATAAGTGCTCTCCCCGTCGCTAGAAACGGTCTCCCAAAGATCAATGGTTGATTCTCGTCCTCGGGCATATCAAGAACTACGAAATCGGCCGGGAAGACTAAGTGTTGGACTCTAACTAACACATCCTCCACAACTCCCCTCGGATAAGAGATCGACCGGTCCGCCATGAGTAGAGAAATGGTAGTCGGCTTCATCTCCCCAATCTTCAACCTCTTAAAGATGGATAGAGGCATAAGATTGATGCTTGCCCCGAGATCACACAACCCATTACGGAACGTTTGGTCGCCAATCATGCATGTCAAAGTAAAACGTCCCGGATCCTTCTGCTTGAGCGGGAGCTTGTTTTGAATGATAGCGCTACACTCCTCTGTCAAATTTATTGTTTCAAACTTCGCCAACTTCCTCTTGCTTGCCACAGCGTCTTTCAAGAATTTAACGTACCCCGACATGTCTCTCAAAGCGTCTAGAAGTGGAATGTTGATATTCACCTTTTGAAACATGTCGATAAATCGTTGAAGCTTTTCATCATGTCTCGACTTGGCCAATCGCTGTGGAAATGGAGCTTTTACCTCAAAATCCTTCACATTCGAACTTCGGGAGCCTTTCGACCGATAGGGGGTCGATAGGCTCAAGCTGCATTTTGTGCAGGTATCGGGTGGGCTATCGGCCGATAGTCTTGGCCGATGGGCCTGCGTGTTTCATCTTCCTTCTCGTTCTCGGCTCCGTTTCTAGTACATCCTCGTTTCAGATTTCTCAATTTCAGCCCCATGATTATCGTACCTTGTCCCACTCGAAGCTCGATTGCGTTGCATTGTTGCGTCTTCGGGTTGGTCTCGTCTGCTCGGAAAATGCCCGGCTTATGAAATCCGGCAGGCGTTCGCCATTTGACTCATTTGGGTCTCCACCATCGACATCCGCTTTGTCAAGGCTATCACCGAGTTTCAATAGATGTCACACTATGCTCGAGAGCCCCGAACCTCTTATGCCTTTATAAATAAAATCTTTTTGACTTGCCTCTATGCTTCCAACATCTCTTCCATCGGTGTCTTAGCAATCGGCTCTTGAATAACCCCGTTTTTCACGTTAAATCCCGGTGGTGGCTGGAGAGCATTGTTCGGGTTGGCATAGGAGAAATTAGGGTGGTTTCGATTGTTCGGATAATAGTTTCCCCTATTTCCCCCTTGCCGGAAGTTTCCTCCTTTCACGTAATTTGCATCCTCCTCAATTGCAATAGGCTCGTTTAGCTCTTCAAAAACTGCATTGACTCCCAAAGTCTTCTTTTTTAGCATCTCAAGCTCTTTTTGTTGTCTTTCAAATTTCGCCTTCAAATCACCGTAGGCGTCCTCGTCACCGGATGGGACCTTTCTTCTTGTCATCTTCCTATCGGTCACCTCCTCGTAATCATTGTTGACCGCTAGCTCGATGAGATTCTTGGCCTCTTCATAATCGTTAGCAAGAAATCCCCCTTTCGAGGAATAGTCCAACTCTCTTCTAGCCTTCCTCGTCAAACCCCGATAAAACCGAATGTAGATTTCTTCCTTGTCAATTCCATGCTGTGGGCATTTGCGAAGTAGCTTCTTAAATCGGATCCATGCCTCGTATAAGTATTCATCCTCATATTGCTCGAATTGCAAGATATCGTTGATTTGTTTTTGCACCTTCGAGGGAGGATAGAACTGTGCTAAGAACAACCGAGTCATCTCTCTCCAAGTACCAATTTCCTTCCGATCTAGGCTCTTGTACCAATATAGCGCATCGTCTTCTAAAGAGAACCGGAATAGGCGGAGCTTAATGACATCCGGAGGCACTCCGTTTTGCTTGATGGTGGCACATATGTCCAAAAACGACTCAAGATGAGCGTTTGGATCTTCATTAACTCCTCCTCCGTATGTTTGAGATTTCACCGTAGCGATGAGGGACGGCTTAAGCTCGAAGTTGTTGGCATCAATTTTTCCCCAACCTCCTTCTTGATAATCGTCCAGCTTAGGTCGAAAGCGGGCATTCAAAGGGATCTTCTCGGGCCGAGCGAGTTCTCGTGGTGGGTCAACAATGCCGGCCATGGTATCAACGAAAGGTATAGAAATAGTCTCGATTCTAGCTTCTTGCTTCTTCCTCCTCAAAGACTTCTCGATTTCCGGATCCAAAGGGAATAAGTCCTTTCCTTGGGACCTTGTGATCATGCACCGCCTACAAGGAAGAGAAACAAGATGTGAGGAAACGAGATCGAATATTAATAATAATAGTAAACAACCTAAAGTAACAATCTCTTCTTTTTCGAATTATCCCCTTAAGTTTTCTATCAACTCCCCGGCAACGGCGCCAAAAATTGATCGCTGAGATTTCGCGTAGTATGGTTTTCAAATCCGATCAATTTTAAAATTTGTAAAACCTCGAAGTATTTCCAAGGTGTCGAACCCAAGGGAATTGATATGTCGAAAATAAAGGAAGTAACTCTACTCAAAATTTGACTGCTATTTAGGAATCCGAAAATTTGGTTTGTTTCTAATTACCTACTTCAAAAATCAAAAAATAAAAATTAAATAAAAGATGAAATATCTAAATCAAGTAAATAAAGCAATTTAACAAGATAAAATCACAAGTGAAAGCTAATTGATCCTAGGGTAGTATCATCTAATTGAGTTCACACAATCCATTCACTTGATTCCTTTTCCCCAAACTTTAATTCAATCCTAGAAATAATCACTCAGCCGATCTAGAATTCCGATCAGGGCAATCTAGAAAGATAGTTAATTTAAACCCTTTTTCCCCGCCAGGGCTTAAAGAATTTAAATTACTTAAAAAGCGCCAACTTATTTATCTATGATTTATCTTACTCCACTTAGGTCTTAAGATCAAATCATATTGTGCATCAAGTATTTCCACTAATTAATTAATCCTTTCGGGCAAAATCAATTAGCTAACATGCATCGATTAAGGGCCCTTTAATCTAGCATGAGATTTAACACATCTTGATCACAAGCCTATGATGAAAGGTAAAAAGGTAATCAAAGGAACATCATGTGAACATCAATTAAAATTACTAACCCTAGAATCAATCAATGAATTTAGCCAGACATACTTGAAATTACACAAGAAATTGATGGAGAATGCATATTATTAATATGAAAAGAGAGATTACAACCCTTACGGATGAACTCCGAGTCTTCAATCTCCGAAAAAGTAGAAAAATAATAATAATTGCTTCCTTCACAAAGTCTCGTCTCCAAGGAATTAATCTTGCCAAAAAATATAAAAATCTGCTAGAGATAATAAAGGATGAAAAAGAATGATGATAGATGATAAAACTAGGTCTAGGAGGGGGTGTATATAGCCTATGGGAGGTAAAATCCCGATTGGAACTAATCTAGGAAACAAAATCTATCCAAAAGAGTCACAATCCGTCAAAACACGAGAGCCCGCGTAGCAGCCTATCGGCCTGGCCTATCGGTCGATAGCTTGCCCGATAGTTGGTTCGTCAGTCGACTTCACTTGATAGGGCCTGGACACCTTTCGGACGCACCTATCGGCCGATAGGCTGGGCCGATAGGGTGGTCTGTCTCTTGCAAAAATCCGTTTCTTCCGTCCGTGACTCGACTCTCGGTCCTTTGTCTCGTTTTGGGTCCTTTTGGCTCTAAAAACCTGCAAACACACTAAAACCAACCCAAACGCGTAATACGGCTCGACTAATCATAAATAAGCCAAATACGAGCACATTAATCACGAAACGAGATAAAAACCTAGTATAAAATCCTAGAAAAATGTGGTAAAATTACCACTTATCAGTAACCCTCTATAGTTAACGTACGTAATGAAGTGTTTGAATCAGAATTCAAACTATGTGACCGTTGTGACGTCATGGCTTCCATCATCACATCAACGGATATTTTGACTATTGTTAACATACGTAATGGGAGATTTGATAACGTATGTAACACAAAACACAGAAGCTATTGGACTGGTTTTCACTATGCATAACATACGTAAAAGATTTTAGCTAACGTACGTAAAAGGCTTAACGTACGTAAAGGTGGGCCGATAACGTACGTAAGGAAAGCAAATATTGCTAACGGCTAGTTGAGGCTTTGGAGCCTATAAGTACCACTTCCTATGGTATTGAACATACAACAACTTCAAGTAATCAAGATATTGATCATATATTGTTATACATTCTATCGTTGTTGTAATTGTGCTTATATTGATAAGTGTTTGAGTGTTATACACGAAAACATACACGAGAGGTAAAAGAAAGGATAAGATTCGATTCGGTGTTATTAGCATCAAGAATCCGGCATTGTTAGAATCGCAATCTATATCCGAGTGAGGTTTGTCTAGTACCCATAGAAAGCTAGATAGGTTGATTCCTTGCCCGATAGAAAAGGAAAACGGTTTAACTTGGACCGACAAAAAGACAAGTGTGTGAATAGTTTATCTCGACCGATATAAGAGAGATTATAAAGGCAATCCCTCGACCGATATAAGAGAGGTGCAGAGGTTGATCTTTAGCCTATAGAAAAAGATACCGAAGAGAGGACGTAGGCACGTTTGGCCGAACCTCTATAAATCCTGTGTCGATTTATTTTCCGCATCTTTAAATACGCTTCCGCACAATAGCGCGTATACCGAAAATCGCACCAACATATTGATCTTGTTTGTAGTTTACCATATCGATGGTATTCTCGTTCGTTGTTGGTCCTTTATTGATCTTGTTTGGAGTTTACCTTATCGATGGTATTCTCGGTCGTTGTTGGCCCTTTGTTGATCTTGTGTGGAGTTAATCATGTAATGGTATTCTTGGTTACCATTGATATATCGTTGATAGTATTGGAGTTTATCATGTCGATGATATCCTCGGTTGCTGCATTGGTTGTTTATTGTTATTGATTGTGTGAGCATTCATACTTTGTATCGATATCCGGGACTTGTCATTGTTTCGGGGTAGTTGATCTACAGATGTATTGTGTATTATCGGTTTTATCATATCTGGGATTTGATTGTGCAATCCGGCGGACAGAATTTGACGTGGGTAGATTATTCCATATTGGAGGTATAATGATGTTTTGAGAATCTTGGCATTATTTAAATACAGTACGGATGGTCGTATTTGAATTCATTCGTCACTTGAGGATGCGAGGTATGGATTGAGGTAAGGGATGATTGATATGAATTACCACGAATGGTAAGGTTATTAGGTAAGATTACATTGGAAATAATCTTACTTTGTAATTACATTGATATGTAATTGTTTATGATGATGTGATCGTTATTATTGTTGAGTATTGCGGCTGACCCCGTCGTGGGCTTTATCTTTTAGGTACTCGTAGATCGAGCTAGTAGCGGTCGTGAAGGGATGAGCTTCCCGGGTGATACTGGCTATGGCATGTATTCGATAACCGAGTATTTTCCTGACTGTTATGATTCCGCTGCAAATATATTTTTACTATGTTTATACCCGCTGCGTGTGTATCTTAAAATGGCTTTTCGGTATTTTACTAACTCGTGTATACTTTCAAATTTCCCTTTTGGTATTTTTGCCTTGTATTTTCTAATGAAATTTTATGACGGTATTTGAGAACTATATTTTGAAAAACATTTAATTATTCGTGAAATATTATCGTCTTTGTCTCTTGGGCGTGTTTGAAACAATTGTGAAAATGATTTTTAGCCTTATGGGTTCTGGTGCGGGGCCCACGACGCTAAAATACCTTTGGTTGGTTTTGGGGGGTGTTACACATCAGGGCCTTGTCCTTACCTTTAAAAGCCGTACTTTGTGATTTCATCTGCTTCTTGGTCTTTTTCTTCTTATTCTTGGACCTCCGAGATCCAGAAGAAATCACAAGGGTAGATTCCTTCACCCGCGGAGTCTTCATCCGAGACTGAGTGGTCACAAGTTTGTTCATAAAACCTGCTAAATTTCAAGCAATTTCATTGCAGTTGAACTTCTTAACAAATTGAGAGAAGGAATCAGGAAGATATTGCAGGATAAGGTCAGTTTGGAGAGGACATGCATCCCGAAATCAAGAGCCTCCAATCTCTCAATCATTGAGATTATTTTGAGAACGTGGTACCCGATTTTCTCACCTTTCTTCATCCTGGCACCGAAGAGATGCTTAGATATCTCATATCTTGCAGTTCGATTGTGCTCACCATAAAGATCGATTAAGTGAGATAAGATCTGCCTAGCAGAAGTCATTTTCTCATGAGCTCTCTGAAGCTCATTAGACATAGAGCCCATCATATAGCCACAGACTCTAATGTCATCCTTAACCCACTTTTCGTGGACTTCAACATCTTCCTGACTGGCCCTGGTCCACACCGGAGCTGCCGGAATGTCCGCCTCCAAGACGTATCCCAGCGCTTCCATATTAAGGACAATCATCAGATTGTTGAGCCAGTCCACAAAGTTTGGTCCGGTTAAGTTGTTCTTCTCGAGTAGAATTGCGAGCGAGTTCATTGTCATTATAAGAGTTGATATTTTGTTTGTTTGCATTAAGTATGATAGATTGATTAGTGACTCGTTTGATTATGATCTGAGTTTAGAATTAATGACTTTTCTATTCATTTAACCGAGCTCCCACTACTTTTATCGGAATAACACACTCCCTTGTGAAATCCGGAAGTATTAGTTCGTTTTACTTCATAGTGATGATCGGGTTCTTTATAAATTCTAATAGAGGGCAACCGAACAGGTTTCTAGTCTATTAATCTTCATAAAGTGGTGTCCAACACCAACCTATCTAATGGATAATTCGATCTTTTTTTTCCCTTGTTCACTCTCATAAATTTATACAGTTTCTATAGTTCGTGAACAAATCAAGTTTCCATCGACGCTGATTAGTTTCACAATTGAATCTTATCAGGCAACCGAACAAGTTTCTAGGGATAAAATTTGCTCCAACCGAAGGCATCCAATGCACTCTAACAATTTATCAACCCTCCCCGAACGAATACCCCGATAACTCGGAAGCATAGTACATCCGGTTTGGATTTCAATTTTCCGAGAGCTCGATGGAGGGAAGGAAAACCTTGAAACCTTTTAAACTTAATATTTTGTCGTGGAAATTTTCGCGATTAATGATACATTTTGCACATTAATTCATTTAAGCGCGTTTGTCGACATTGATACCATATAGAGTTATATCAATATTTTAAAAGAAAAATAGATTATATTGTAACATAAAATCATGAAAATAATTTTTAGATGAACAATTAAAAATTAATGATTAAAATAATTATGATTCTAAATCATAAAAATATCCAATCAGGCATTCCAAATACTAAATATCGTATATACAATCGCAAGACCTCGCTCTGATACCACTGTTAGGATTGGATGCCTAAAACGAAGGCGCAGCGGAAGCAAAAAAAATTTTACTGAACCCCTAAAGAGGACCGGTCATATATCGTATATACGAATATAAAAGGATAAGAGTTAAGATATAAAACATACCCTTGAAGTCCTTTGATTGAATGTTGAATTTGATGTCGGTGGCCACAAATCCTGATTTGATAAGTCCTCGATGATCAAACGCCGAAAGCATCGCGTCTCTACTAGCCACGCGCCGGGAGATGATCGAAACAACAACTACTAAATTATCCTCTAAGGATAAGGCTAGAAAAGAGTAGTAGGTGTAACACCCCCAAGATATTCAGGGTATGTCACAGCGCCGTGAATCCCGTATGGAACTCACAATGCTAAATTCATACAAAATCCATTTCAAAACGTCAATAATTTTCTACAATATTAAAAATCACCAATCATTAATCGGATCAACCAATGAAACTCCAACAATAATACTCAAATCTATAAAGTACAACAAGTCCAACATAATTAACAAGAAGAAAACAACCCCTATAGTACTCAACTACCAACTAATAATTCATGACAAAACAAAAATCTCAAAAGACAGGACTCAAAGAAGGACAACATGATTCTTCACAGTATCACGCCTGGACGTCACCATCGTACTGCCCAGGTACTTGTCCATTCGCATTCATGGTACCTGAAATACATGAGATATATTTTTTCAACTGGGGTTAGCCGTGGAATAGCTAGTATAAGTAATACAAACGAACCCTTATATTTTGCAGTTGCAAAGTACATGCATCAATAGTTTCAAATATTAAGATAATGATTTCCGAAAATGTAATATCCCAAAATGTACCATATTAATTTAAATCTTCCTGATTAACATTGGACCCAACCATGTGCGTATCCCTCCGAGGCCCCATCGGACCCTCCCGGAGTGGTTAACCCCAATATTCATAGACCCAACCAAGCGTGGATCCCTCCAAGGCCCTATCGGACCCTCCCGGAGTGAACGTATACACTCTAACACTCATATGCATCACTTTTCACATTTAAGAATGTAAGTTCGTAAGAATTACTTGCCTTTGAGACATGTTGGGATGTTTCGAGACAGTATACAACCACTGTTGAAAGAACTCAGAGACTCCGAACCTCGATTCGAAGGGGAAGGAAGGTTGAATGTTGATTAAATCACGTTAGGAACGTGGAGACGATGTTGGATGATGATATCCCGACCAACCCCCATTAGTGGAATCGCCCAAATTGTTGCTCGTAAGAAGAAGATAAGAAAATGAGAAGAAAAATGCGACTGTCAGGCTTTTATACTGGCAGAGACGCACGACCAATCGTTCGTGCGTCTGCCCGTGCATCAGGTCGTGCGTAACTTACTGTCGAACTCCTGCTGGGACACACGAGCAGCAACTCGTGCATCTGCTCGTGTGTTAGCTCGTGTGTCCCTACTAGGTGCAAAACATGCAGCAATTAGCTGCAAAACCACGCCGTGACTCACCGCCTCGAATGTCCCCACACTCAGCGAAGTTAAAAAGTGACAGAGCACGAAGAGTCCCCAACATGGAGTCAAGCATAAAACAATTACACGATTCCAACCGCCCGAAGGTTTGGAAAACGACAACGAATTAATTACCCCAAATTTTTAGGAAATTACAAAACGGCCCAAAATATTCGGAAAACACGATACAAGGTCGAACAACCAAAGTAAAGCTCACAACATAACTCCCAATGTTAACGAACTTGTGGAAGTCACAAAACAACAATTTCGAACTATGATTATGCCAAACGAACCAAAAAGTGGAATGATTGCTAACGAACACAAAATTGAGTAAAACAACTCGGAAACATGGGATGGCAAAACATGCAGAAATAAACATTCTCAAAATGTCAAAATTGTTACAAGCGAGTCACTGAAAATAGAAAATACACCAAAATAGAATTTACTAAAAATAGAAAAATACGGATATTACAGTAGGAAATGATCTCTGAAGTTTGTGATCACTCTAAGTGATATAAGTTTTGTTCTTGATTTTTCTTCCCTCTCTAAGAGTGTAAGAACTTCATCAAAATTAACTCTCTCTCTCTCTCTCTCTCTCTCTCTCTCTCTCTCTCTCTCCCTCCCTCTCCCTCTCTCTCTCTTCTCACAAGTGTTGGCCGATTTTTTACATGTTAGAGTGGAGGAGGATGAACTTTATTTTATAAAAAATCCACACAAAAAAACAAACCTACAATTGTTAGGAAGCCTGATATGCAAATATGAGGACAAAGTCACCAACAAGGGACCTACAAGGAGGTGGGGTGGCCTACACCATAATTGAGAAGGATTCGGTTCGTTTCGATCCGTAACGGACCATCGTGTATCTAGTCCGACTGATACACATTGGTTCCTCTCAAATACGATTTATTAATCTAATTAATCTAATTATATTAAGATATTATTTCTCCAAGAAATAATTATTCATGAATTACACTAATTATCCAGTAATTTATTTAATTCACCGGATTGATTTAATTTATTTAATAAATTAAATAAGACATCCAATGTCTAAAATTCACAATAAGAGATCCAGTTCATATTATTCCGTCGTCTCCTAATGCGTGACTCGGTAGGTCTGTCTCAGTAAGCAATGGGAGGAACCAAAGAGTCCCGCAGCCTATATTGTAACCTTACTGAGAACGAATGATAGGGATCATTCAAGAACCATTCTGTCGTGATTACCAGTAAACGTATAAACCCTTCTTCCAAATGTCCTGATCAAGTTATAGGGTTACGATCAGTCAAACCCTATCTGTACTTGAGGCTATGTTTGAGTTAATACAAATTGAGATCACCGAGCTCTCATGTATCCAATACAACTAACTCTAATGCTTTGGTTAAAGACTTATGATCTCATCTGCCAATAACCACATAGGACATATACCTGTTCACTTACAGGAGAAAGAATCCTATCTTGGTATTTAGTAAAGCATGCTACTTATATGTCAAGACACACGTCGAGGTTGACCCCCACCTCTCGATTTTCTAGGTTGAACCACTCTAGTGAAAATTCTACTGTCACAAGCACATCCCTACTAATCCTCAAGTCGACGGTTCACGAATACCTTTCACAACCTCTCGATTTCGTCATTGACTGTCCCGGAGCGAAATCAATGTGACAAATCAAGGGTGAGTTGGTTCGAGTATACTAATCCCATTTCTGTGCTCGCACTCACCATTAGTGACGACAGACACTCTCCACGTCAAAGAACACGTCATACAAGTCTTCATATAAACTTAACACCCAGTCAAGTTTCATCGACTTGCGAACGATTAAGTATTTGAGCCATAAACTTTTCCAGTGCCGATCCCATTCTCTAATGAGTGAATTCTCTCAAATACATGGACTACTTTCTCAATATATATTTACGAGTCATGAATGCCAGTAACTTCCATTAAATAAAGAAACAAACAATTGCCTTCTAATAAGAATTTACATAATAACAAGTACAATGCCCTCTCCTGACACATCCTCTGGGTGTCATTCAACGGCATATTCCTAACAGTCCTCTCGCGCACACACACACACATCCGCGCCGCTGCCGTCCGTCCGCCCGGACGGCTCATCTCGTCTCGACTTGACTTGGGTCGAGTCGGGCCGAAGGGTGATTTTGGTGAAATGTCTTGGCGTCTCGAAGTTATCTTTTTACTGCAATTTTACTTGCCAAACCACCTCATTAAAATAATCTGAAATTTTCGGATTATGATACGTGCCAAATTAAGTGATTATTATCGGAATTAATATTCAGATAAGTACCGAAATTAATAACTAATAATCAGATAATATTACGATAAGTATTATGATACTAATCCTACTTAGTGGAGAGTTCCTCTAACATACTTCTCTCTCGCATCCTCCTTATAAAAACAGACGTGAGGGGACCGATTTTATTTGCTATTCTTAACCTTCAGGTCTCTTAGAAGTTGAATGGATTCAGAATGCTCGTTCTTATGCGGTGATAGTACATGTTTGTTCTAGTTCGCTGAGGGTGCAGTGGTTCTTCAATCAGTGCATCGAGGTGTTGTTTTATCCTGGGAGACAGACGCTACACAGTGGTGAGGGCGGATTTGCTTTAAGGAGACAGATCTTCTGGACTCCACATCGACATACTGAATATCCTTTCTTTTAGTTTGATTCTGTCTAGAAATTAACGTTTGTTTGGCATGATTATATTTTAATTTGTATGTTAAATTTGTTATTCAAGTAAATATTTCCAACAAAAAGTAATCTCGCAGATGGGGCCAGCTCAGAGATCATGGAAACAAGCCACTTCCAGATTCTGAAAGAAATAATGTGTTTATGGCAACAACAATGAACTATGTGTTTGGAGGTGGAGTGCTCTCACCTTCAACATGCATTGTTCTTAATAAGGAAATGTATCGCCCGACAAGCTAGCTCCCTCCTTCTCTGACTGATTTCATAAGACCAAACAAAAAACATTTATCTTTCATGATCCCCATCATTGTCCTCGAGGTAAACCTAGCATGTATGGTGGGATATATTACATGACTAATCATAAGAACTGCTATCATTTAGTATAATTAAAGAAAATACCCACTTATCTTCTAAAGT
Organism: Orobanche coerulescens; assembly: GCA_033398695.1. NCBI lineage: Eukaryota > Viridiplantae > Streptophyta > Magnoliopsida > Lamiales > Orobanchaceae > Orobanche > Orobanche coerulescens. The sequence continues at coordinate 113,928,907 of CM065807.1, read as the reverse complement.
TACAAAATAACCCATTGAGATTACCTTATAAACGGAACTCTCAGGTGTACGCTTTTAATACATACAAGTAATACGGAGGTATTTGCGATATTAAAAGTGAATACACACACACACACACACATATATATATATATAATGAGGCTAAACCGGTTTTTGTAGTCAACCCTTTATTAGATAGATGGTGATCTAACAGGTCATTTCCCTTGTTCTTAGGACAACCAGTTGGCTGGTGTTATTGGTGGCAGTGGTGGTTTAGACATTATTCCCGCAGTGTACCAGTTTATTGTTAACCTTTAGAAGCTGTTCAAAGTGAAAGAGTCTAGTGGGGACTATTTCTATACATGTAAAGGAAAAAGGAGGTGACGGTTTATAAATATATAAAAGTTGGATGCCGCCGAGAGAGAGAGAGAGAGAGAGAGAGAGAGAGTTTGGTTCATTTAAGAACTTTTTTTCCCGTAGGAATTTATGAATTTGTTAGTAAATGTGTGATGATGCTAATGCATATGCTATTAATATATACTGTTGTATGTATAATAATGTCTTACATAAATTGATAACAATATCACATAAACACATTTAATAGCAGGTTCCTAAATTGTTTCTACATGAACATATATATATATATATATCCTTTTACAACCACTAATGGTTTTATTTTTTCCCTCTTTTCCAATATGTGCGTGCATTTAATCCCAAATGTCGTCTGATACGAGAGCTGGACACTAATAGATGACGAACACATTGAACTTTCTGAAGAGAGAGAGAGAGAGAGAGAGAGAGAGAGAGAGAGAGAGAGAGAGAGAGCAATACATGAGATAAAGGGGCCATCCGTTGCAGGCCAAAATAGGGTGAGCAATTTGCTAGCTTGTGGTTTCGAACCATACAAATATTTTGAAAATTTTGGTCATGGAAAAAAAATGTCTGTTGTCCAGGGAATACTGACTATTGTCTGTGATCCTAGTATAGTATTTTCATTAATTTATTGATTCCATTTAATAAATTTTTTTTTTTTTTATTCACACACGCACACGAGTGATTGTCACTGTCCCGAGCACTTCTAAAGAGGCTGAAACACCCCGATCTAGAGGTAAGTTTAGGCGTAGCGCGATCGCGCCGTTGTCCTCCGACATGGTAAATCATCTCTATTCACAACTATTTCCTAATATTATATTCAGTAGCTAATATTTTAAAATTCAATTAGAAATACTGAACAAACATACAGGCTTCTTCATCGGATATTCTCTTATGGGCTAAAAAAATACCGAGCGTCATTCTTATGAACTGGGCCTTTAATTCTTAATTCTTTTTATTTCGGGACCTTGAACAGTCGGCCCGAAGAATTGCTTCCGGCCAACTAACGCAAACTATCATACTTACAACACTCTGGGCGAAAAACTAACACAAGTTCTCCAAAACAGCTTCACAAAACATTATTTAATAGTTTAAATAATGGTATAAGAATTTACAACACTGAATTAAATCAACTACATGTAGTATACCGTTCTCATATTCATAATGAATGTTGGAAATGGTTTAGTAATTAACCATTTATTATGAATAAATATTGTTAATTAAATATTTATTATTTAATTAAAATATTTATTGAATATTAATTTACGTCGTGAGTAAATGAACGTGGTATATTTAATATTTCTAAACCGATTTCCGGTGAGTGAGATATTGTATGTTAAAGTTAGATGTTGGAGTAGGAACTAACATGTTAAATATGATGTTAGTTGTCCCACATTGATTGTGTATGGATGTTTTAACTTGTATTTAAAGTCTTTGTCTATATGGGCTTAATAACAAATGGATTGGTGTGTATGGGTGTTCTCGTGCACACACACACGCGCGCACCGCCGCCGTCCGGTCGGGCTCGGGCTCGGTCCCAGGCGCGGTCCCGGGACTTGGATCTTGGCAATTGGTGCTTTAGGCTGGTGTTTGGGCTTATCTTTTTGGACCAAATCCGTAAGTCCACTAACCTTTTGGTCTGGACCATGACTCTTGAGCTACCTAGTAAATGCTCCACTCCAAGACCCTTCATCCGATCGAGCCCTTTGGGCGGCGTCTGAAACCGCCAGCCATCATGGCAGGATTAATGGCGACGAGTCCCTTCACCTAATCGAGAAGCTTTATATAAATCAGCATTTGGTCATTGCAGAACTCACGAAAAACAATGCATTCTCTCAAAGCATAGCATATCATATTCAAGTTCAGCCTTCGTTCCAGTCCAGTTCGCAGGTGCTCGTTCAGTTTGCGGTGCTGCTACTGTCGAGACGTTCAGATCCTTTTAACCTCTGGGGACAAGCCACTTCACCGTGAGCACTACCGGGGCGTATTCTCGTCTTGCGGGCAAAAGCTCTAGTTTCGGAAGATCTTTGGTTATTTTATTAAAAATTGTTCTTTCATTTGAAGTGTAACATTTTTTATTCTATTCGTTGTTATAGTTCAGTTCAGAATATTATTTGTAATACATGTGCAAGTACTCGTTTGTTTCTAACAATCGCAAGACGAGAATATTCGACCTTACTTGTTCGTGTCGTCCTGAAACTGAAGCTTAATTCTTCAAGGAAAATGTCGTTCAATCCAAGCACCGACGCATCCACTAATCCATCCACCGGTTCTGGAACCATTGGATCATCAAGCTCTTCAATGGCTCCAATTCACAATGCTGCTCGGCTCGTGCCTATCGCCGAGAAACCTCCTGTTTTCTCGGGCACCGACTTCAAACGTTGGTCTCAAAAGATGCTGTTCTACATTACCACAATGGGGCTTGCGAGCTTCCTGCGTGAACAAAAGGCCTCCTGTACCTGCTGAGAACTAGGAGAATATTCAAGTGCGTACCAACTATGATACCTGGGTTCATTCCGAGTCGGAATATATTGTTGAACGGGCTTGATGATGGCCTGTTCAATGTGTTCAACATCAAGGAGACTGCCAAAGAAATTTGGGATGCTCTTGAGTTGAAATACTGTGTTAATCCTGCTAGCACGAAGAAGTTTGTTGTGATGAGGCTCACCGAATTCCAAATGGTGGATACTCGTCCAATGATGCCCCAAGTACAAGAGTTCCAAACTCTTATACATGATGTTCATTCGGAGGGGATGCCTCTACCCGAGGCGTACACTGTGGCGATCTTGGTCAACAAGTTGCCGCCTAATTGGAAGGAGTTCAAGGGATACCTTAAGCATAAGCGAAAGGAAATGACTCTTGAAATTTTGGTTGCTAAGCTCCAAACTGAAGCTCAAGTCCGTGATCAAGACTTGAGGACCAAAGCCCCTATGGATGCCAAGGCTAATCTGACTGAAGGTAGGGGCGACCTCCCAAAAAACGTCCACATCCTACCAAAGTCAAGGGCAAGGATGTGGCACCTCTGACGAAATTTACCGGAACGTGCTTCAACTGTGAAAAGCCTGGCCATATGGCGAAAACTGCCGAAAGTCGAAGAAGAACAAGGGAAAGGGCAAAGTCAACCATGTCGAGAAAGACTTTGACTCTTGGGACAAAGATGACCTTGCTGCCATGATCACCGAGGTAAATCATGTCTCGGAACCTGACCCTGTTACTTGGTTTCTTGATACAGGTGCGATTGTTCACATCTGTGTGAACCGAGACTTTTTTTTCACTTACAAGGAGATTCAAGACCGCTTCATCACAGAGGCAAGTGATCGTACCTCTCCAGTTCTTGGAATTGGGACTGTTGTGCTTCAATTCACCTCCGGTGTGGAGATAATGTTCTGACAATCCGCAAGAACTTGGTGTCTGGTGTCAAATTAGTTAGAGCTAAATTTAATGTAGACCTTCGTAGCGATTTTATGATAATATTCAAGTTTGGCAAGACTCTCGGGAAAGGTCATATTTTCGAGGACATGTTCAAACTTAACATTCGTACTTGTAAGCCTCCAACGGCAGTTGCTAATAATAACGCTTCTGCTTCTGCTTATTTGCTTGAGTGAATCTAAATGCTATAAAAAGATTAGTAAACTTAGATTTACTAAAATTAAATGAGATCAAAAATCAAAACAAATGTGAGATTTGTGTTGAGGCAAAAATGACGAAGTTACCATTTCATTCGGTAAATCGGAACACAAAACCACTTGAATTAATTCACACCGACGTATGTGATTTAAAGTTTGTGCAAACTAGAGGTGGTAAGAAGTATTTTGTCACTTTCAACGATGACTTCACAAGATATTGTAATTCTTATCTTCTGAGAAGTAAAGATGAGGCTTTTGAAGCCTTTAAGAACTTCAAGAATGAAGCCAAGACTCAATTAGGCTGACGTATTAAGATGGTTCGAAGTGATAGAGGAGGCGAATATGTAGCTCCGTTTGAGGAATTATGTAACAAGAGTGGTATAATTCATCAAACCACGGCTCCATATGCACCACAATCTAATGGCATTGCTGAACGTAAGAATCAAACACTTAAAGATATGATGAATGCCTTATTAATTAGTTCCGGGTTGCCCCAGAATATGACGGGGGGGGGGGGGGGGGCTGTCTTGACAGCCAACTACATATTGAACCAGATTCCACGCAAAGGTAAGTGTAACACCCCAAATCTCATAAGGGACATTACACGCCGTAGAACTTTCACAAGGTCTAGCAGGCTAACACATGACACATAATCCACAAAAGAAATCCCATAAGACACACTAATAATAATAAGTAGGGCCGTGGCCTCGGCCAAAACATTTTAGTTCAATACCAACAAAATAGAGAGTGAAATGTATTCAATGCCCACGCAGGGGACTTCAACGACATCATTAACCAATAACTAAATAAATATAGTAAAAAGAAATAACACCGACTCGAGCCTCATCATCATGCTGGGCCATCCTTTGCATGAGTGTCCCGTGCTGGCTCCTCAGCTCGCCCGATACCTGAAATGCATAAGACGTATTCCCCCCATTTAAGGGGTTAGCATTCGAATAGCTAGTGCAAGTACACAATTACACTACATTATATACAGATACGATTCAAAATAGTTAACTCATTTAGAAAGCATTTGAAAACAATATTCTGGAATATCACATTTGCGTCAAAACAGCATATCAACACATTTCATCAATACCACCATCCACACATGGTATCCCGCGGCCGTACCCATTAGTATCGACCCCCAGGGGCCCCGTCGGACCATCCCTGGGTGAAAAACCACTTCCGCGGCCGTACCCATTAGTATCAGCCTCCAGAGGCCCCATCGGACCATCCCTGCATGGAAGAACATCAACACACACACGACATCACAATTCATGATTGTATCGAAACTGTAAACCACATAACGAAATGCAATATATGTACTTGCCTTGAATAATATGATGTGAAGGAAATGGCGAAAGGAAAAGGTTTTGGTCCGAATAATCTTCACAATATCACTCCTATCACAATAACGATATACAATCAACCACAACATTGCTGAAACGTAAGAATTCGTCCTAAATTCTACCCGTTGGAGCAATTCATCGGACACTAAGAGATCATGATCGATCCTAATCTATTAATGGAGAAAACCTCGAAATTTAATCTGCAAAACCACAAGAAAGGCAAGGGATTACGATTACGCCATCGTAATCTAACAATCATTTAAGCCAAATCGGACTAGAAGAAAAGAATCACATCAAAAACCCCAAAATCCCCAAAAACTAGGGTTCTAAGAGTATACCTCGATTTGAAGGTGAAACCTCGGATGATTTGGTGTTAGAGTGATGATATAATGCTCCAATATACTTCTCCAATGAAGTTTGGGTGGAAATCGGACGATTCCTAGCCTGAAGGATCGCTCCCGTCGCGCAAGAAGAAGAATAATGGTGAAAAATGAAGAAAAAAGTCGCTGCACAGTTTATAAACTGGGCAGGTGACGGCCGTAACACCTATACCATTACGTACATAATGGTATTCACGACCTCACTACCCAAAATGCTCCACTACATTATGGCCGCTACGAAAAGGACAATACGTCCGTAATGTGTAAACTCTTACGGCCGTAATGCATACCATCTTATGGCCGTAACTCAGCCCTCGACCTCACTGTCCAAAATACTCAACTACATTACGGACGCTACAAAAAGGACATTACGGCAGTAATGTGTAAAGTCTTATGGCCGTAATGCATACCATCTTACGGCCGTAACTCAGCCCTGGCAGCAGGTCAGGCTAGTTTGAAACAACAACTCGCCAACAACCGGAATGAGAGTACAAGGGATGAAACCACAGATATACGAAGATCTTTTACTGACGAGATAAACATAAAAACCATCACATGCCTCCGGCCATCCGAAGTTCGGAATAAACGAATATTGGCATCAACGCCCAAAAGAATAAGAATTTTTAAAATGACCCAAATCTTCGAAAATCTAGATTCGAGACCTGAACAACAATATCAGAAAGTCGTAACATAACTAGAAATATTAAAGGAACTCGCAAAGGTAACGAAATGCCAGGTTAGAACGAGATTACGAGAATCAAGCCTCAACGCGGAAAGTTACACAATAAGTAAAATTCCATAAAAACAACTCCGAAACTCATCCGGATGGTCATGAATGCAAAACAAAATGGTTTCAGAATACTACAACAGTTACAAGCGAGTCGTCCGAAATGAAAATGTACTAAAAATAGAAATTACTAAAAATAGAAAGTGCGGATATTACATTCTCTCCCCCCTAAAAATAAGTTTCGTCCCGATACTTACAAAATAAATAACTCGGGGTATCTCGCCTTCATATTATCCTCAGTTCCCCACGTCGCTTCCTCAAATCCGTGTCTCGGCCACTGCACTTTAACCAAAGGAATGGTTTTGTGCCTAAGTTGTTTCACCCGACGCTCCAAAATCTGAATCGATCTCTCTTCAAAGGTAATGTCGGGACCTAACTTAATCTCTCCAAAATCAATAATATGGCTAGGTTCCGGTACATACTTCCTAAGCTGGGAAACATGAAATACGTTATGCACGTGACTCAAAGACGACGGCAACCCTAACCGATATGCAAGCTCTCCAACTCTCTCTAAAATCTCGAATGATCGAATATATCTCGGTCTAAGTTTACCCTTATGGCCGAAGCGAAACTCCCCGATTCGGCGACACCTTCAGCAAAACATGATCTCCAATCTCAAATTTTAACGGCCGACGACGCGTGTCGGCATAGGACTTCTATCGACTCTGGGTCATTAACAACCTACCACGAATCAATGTGATCTTCTCTCTCATCTCAACAGCTAAATTTGGTTTGGTGCCAATCAATTTGGATGTATCATCCCAACACAACGGCGATCTACACCTTCTTCTGTACAATACCTCAAATGGTGCCATTTTGATCGATACGTGCCAACTGTTGTTGTACGTGAACTCGATCAACGACAAGTGCGCGTTCCAATCATCTTTCCAGTCTAAGGCACATGCTCTAAACATATCCTCAAATGTCTGAATCGTCCGTTCCGACTGTCCGTTAGTCTGAGGATGGTAGGATGTACTGAGTATCAATTTAGTCCCTAGAGCCCGATGAACAGCCTGCCAGAAATGTGATATAAACCGCCCATCTCTATCCGAAATAATACTCTTAGGAGTCCCATGCAACCTCAGGATTTCTGCAATGAATACCCGTGCTAGCCTCTCCAGTCCCCAAGTATCCTTAATACCCAGAAAATGAGCAGATTTGGTTAGTCAATCGACAATGACGCAAATCATGTTCATCCCAGTCCGGGTCCTAGGCATACTGGTAATGAAATCCATAGAAATATCCTCTCACTTCCATTCTGGGATAGGAAGTGGCTGCAATAACCCCATGGGTCGCTAATGCTCGATCTTAACCTGCTGACAGGTCAAACACCTCGACACAAACTCGGTAACGTTCGTATTCATGTTACTCCACCAGTAGTTACTCCTTACATCCTTGTACATTTTGCTTGTACCAGGATGTATGGAATAAGGCGTAGTATGAGCTTCTTTCAAGATTTTCTGTCTCAACTCGACATCACTAGGTACGCAAAATCTGCCACTAAACCTCAAAATTCCGTCATCCTGAACCACAAACCAATGAGCTTTCCCTTTCTTCACATCCTCTCTCAACTGGACTAAAAGTGGGTCATCATACTGACTCGCCTTGATATCATTAACCAACGACGAAGTGATCTCTAATGCACACAACTGACCTTGAACTTTCTGAACCCAAACCTCGATGTCCTGACAAATCAAATCCCGCTGGATTCTACTTTGAGGTGTAAGTACCTCTAACATCTATAGAGCTATTGGCTTACGACTCAAAGCATCCGCCACTACATTGGCCTTGCCCGGATGGTAAAGAATCTTAAGATCATAATCTTTGATTAATTCTAGCTACCTACGCTGCCTCATGTTCAACTCCTCTGACTAAAGATGTACTTCAGACTCTTGCGATCCGTGTAAATCTTACACGACGAACCATAGAGATAATGCCTCCAAATCTTTAAAGTGAATACCATTGCAGCTAACTCTAAATCATGGGTAGGATAATTCGCTTCATAAGGTTTCAACTGAAGAGACGCATAAGCAATAACTCAATCTCTCTGCATCAAAACACATCCGAGTCTGAGGCCCGAAGCATCACTATAAACCACAAAATCCTCGTTCCCCTGAGGCAAAGCTAAAACTGGTGCGGTAGTCAACCGTCTCTTCAACTCCTCAAAACTATTCTGCTTGTCCGCGTTCCACTCGAACTTCTGGGTTTTCTGAAGTAATTGCGTGAGTGGTCGAGCGATCTTAGAAAATCCTTCAATGAACCTACGATAATAGCCCGCAAGTCCTAGAAAATTCCTCACTTCTTTTACATTCTTAGGTGGTTCCCATGCCAACACCGCCTCTATCTTCTACGGATCAACCCGAACTCCCTCTGCTAAAATTACATGCCCGAGGAATGTCACTTCCTTGATCCAAAACTCACACTTATAAAATTTCACATACAACTGCTCAGATCTCAAAATGTCTAACACAATCCGGAGATGTACAACGTGTTTCTCCTGACTCCGGGAATAGATAAGAATGTCATCCATAAAGACGACGATGAGTTTGTCCAGATACTTGATAAAGACTTTGTTCATCAACTGCATAAACACTTCTGAGGCATTTGTTAGACCGAAAGGCATAACCACAAGCTCGCAATGACCATATCTAGTCCGAAAGGCAGCTTTCGGTATATCAGTATCTCGAATCCTCAACTAGTAGTAGCCCAATCATAAATCAATCTTCGAGAAGACCATCGCTCCCTGAAGCTGATCAAACAAGTTGTCGATCCGAGGTAAAGGGTATTTGTTCTTAATGGTCAACTTGTTTAACTCTCGATAGTCGATGCATAAACAAAGCGATTCATCCTTCTTCTTAACAAAAAGTACAGGCGCACCCCAAGATGATGCACTCGGTCGAATATACCCTTTATCTAGCAATTCCCCCAACTGTTTCTTCAACTCCAACATCTCCGACGGTGCCATACGGTACAGTGCTCGAGAAACAGGAGCCGCAATCGGCTCTAGATCAATAGGAAACTCAACTTCCAGCTGCGGTGGTGATCCCAGCAAGTCATCCGGAAGTACGTCAGGATACTCGTTAACAACTGAAATTGATGACATATCAACTCCACCATCTTCCGCCTTCAAAGCGTAACACCAATAGCCGACACAACCCTGGTTTAGAAGTTTCATCGCCTTCAGGGCGCTAATTGTAATACCCGGTTGTAATTCAGTAATTATCATTCAGTATTTATCATTCAGTAATTGATACTCAGTAATTTTCACTCATTATTAATCAATTGTCACTCAGATTCAGTCATGGTATTCATCATTCAGAGTAATTGTATCGTATATCAATCTTCATTCATCACTAATCGGATTGGAGTTTCGTGCCGCGTTTATCATCATTGTCATTTCGTTGCGAGCTGTGCGTGAGGAGTAGCGCACGCTACATAATCCTTTTAGCGTACGCTAATTGGGTATAGGTAGCGCACGCTACCACTCAGCTTTAGCGCACGCTAAGGTTGTCTGGCCGCGATCCGTAAGGTACCGACCGCAGTGAGATTATTTGTAGCGCACGCCACGAGTGGTAGTAGCGCGCGCTAACGGGTTGTAGTAGCGCACGCTATATGTGTGGAGTAGCGCGCTAGGGACGGATCGAGTTGAGTCCAGGGCTACCGGATCGCACCGATTATTTCATAGCGCACGCTATGTGTTGTTGTTAGCGACGCAACCGATATATTAGCGCACGCTAAACTATGGTTGTAGCGCACGCTATCGAGGCCGATCGAGGGCGCATGCTTTACGACTCGATCGGGCATCAATATTTCGTTAGCGCACGCTAATAATGGATCTTAGCGCACGCTAGTAGTATGGTCGTAGCGCACGCTACAAAAGGTACGTAGCGCGCTACCGTGTTGACAATGGTACCGGAATACCCAAATTTCCCGTTAGCGCACGCTACGCATTAGGCTAGCGCACGCTAACCTCGGTCGACTATAAATTGACAGTTTAGTCGAGTTCGTCATTTATCATCCTAATCTCTTTCTCTCGGTTCTTGGCGATTTGGGCGATTTTGAGGGTATTCTTCAAGGTGTAATCATCAATCATCATCTTCAAGTCTTTGAGTTGGATTATCATCACTTCATCATCTCCAATACATCAAATCAAAGGTATTAATTTCTTGGATCTTGGATTTCGGATTTTTGAGTTTTTCCTTCCGATTTCTTCGTGTAAGCTTGGCTTATCATCGGAATATGTTAGATATGGATTATCTACCTTGGATAAATATATTCCTACAGATTTAATGGTTATTTTCGGAACTATTTCAAGAACCCTTGGGGTTGACTTTGGTTAATTGGGGATTTTCCGATTGATGTTGTTGTAACCATGAATTATGGATTCCTAATGGATTATTGATGTCATTGAAGTGTTTTGTTAGTTCGAAATACTCACTTTGGTTTGGTTTCGACATATTCGGGATTGGATAATTCCGAAGTTGTGTGGTTGGTTATGTATTCGTTGGAATGCCTTATGAGTTTGTTTATCGTTGTTTCGACCGTTGGGTTAGTCGTGTTTTGTTACTTGATGCGTGTATTGAACGATTGTTGGTAATTATTGTTATTCAAGGTTGTTCGAGCGATCGGTATCTTGGTTAGGACGTTGTTCGTGGACGGACATTCTTCATCGGTATTGTGTAAGTTAATTCTTACTCGGTTAAAAGGATATTCATTCCTTTTGTCGTTGTTCATTCATAATCATAACTCATTCATCCTTGTATTAATCGTATTAAAACTCGTCATTGTCAATTAATCACCTCAGTCATAAGGAACGACGGTTCCGATCATTTCATTGAGCTATCATTCATTTCACCATCATTCAATCTCGGTGAGTCATTATTCATTTTCATTGTCACTTTTGTCATATTGTGGCATTCCGGGTCATCTTGGCGTGCGGTTGGTATGTGTAGGATTTTCATGTCGGGCACATTATAGTCGTGTGTTGGTTGGTGGCCTCACATTGGACTGTGCACACGAGTCGATTGCTCGTGAGACTGATTAGGTACAAGACCACGCGTGTTTGATCGTTGGTGGCTTGTGCACGGACACATTTCCATCCCGGACGTAGTGTGGCGCCATTCCTTTGAGCCGTACTGATAGTTGATTCATATAGCATGTTTGATTGCGTATGTTTCAACAGAATAATTCATAATTTCGATATATCATGATTGTGTATTTTCAACCCTTGAGGATTGTTGTTCTTTGTAATCGACTCCCGTTTGGGGATTTTGTTTTTCGTGTCATGGCAAGGCAAACGCACGGAACAAAGATGTTGATGTCGAGGAGTCCTAGTGATACTAGTAGGGGCCCCGATCTTTCGCTTATTCATGTTATTGTCCTTTATTCTCCATGCAGACTTTCATTTGAATACTCCGTTTCATTCGGTGTTGTGTATTTTATCTTCATATAAAATACACTAGTATTCATGTTGTCTGGTGTGTTGTAACTAAACTCCTCATCGGAGTAATTATTGTTGTAATGTAGTTCGGTACTACATTTATCTTGTGTAATTCATTCATTTTCATTTGCTGGTGGGTCCCAGTTGGGGATCTACGGACCGTAATATCCGCTGGTTTGGGGTGTTACAGAGTTGGTATCGGAGCGTGGTTTTGAATACTACCCTCCAAGTCATGTCTCATTTGAAATCATCGTCATCGGACTAGTATCATTGGACTTTCGCGTCACGTGTGACCTGTGCAGATGCCGAGCCAATCAGATCGAAAGAACTGTAAGACTTCTAACGCCATGGTATAATTTCAGGCAATAGTCATTCATTCATCATTCATCATTTAACAATCCTCAAACATCATCATTCATTATGATCGGCACGATCATATTAACTCATCAATCACTCAATTCATTTCATTACTCAGTTAATAATCAGGACGATCATGTTAACTCGTTAATTACTCAATTCATTTCATTACTCAGTTGTCAACTGGATGATCATGTTATCAATCTTGTTAAGTTATTCAAGATAATCATTTCAAGAATTTCATCAGATAATCATGTAACTTCAGTAAATCATTCATATAATCACTAAGTTAGAGCATGTATACTCATTTTCATCATCTCATGACATAATCATAACGTGCTAATCATGCGGGAAATATAATCATTATGCGACCTTCCTACTTCAGTATGGAGAGAGCTATCGTGGGATGCACGGGGAGAGACAGGCGGACCGAAACCCGAGAAATAATCACTCACCACGGGAAATCGTTCCCGTGACTCGGCTCGACCGTAAGATGTTCGGGTTGATCCACTCACTTTTATGCAGCCATGATGACCCATGTGCGCTTGCTCAATCATCATTGCGCCACTGACCGGATTAATCGAGAGAACTCTCCCGTATGAGATGGCTACTAAGGAAAGTGAACAACAACCTTCATCTTTCAAAGCAAGAAATCAACGGCGTAATCGGTCCGAAGGCGGTTGGTCAACCTCCAAGAAACCTCGCGGGTCCTACTGCTTTCGAGCGTCCTCTACGGCACCTAATCTGCGGATCTCGCCCGAGCCCGATTCGGCCATCATCTGTTTCAACCGTGGGGGCGCCGGCCATTTCAAGATACTAGGTGTACGACGCCGTCTATCACATGTCATAATTGTGGGAATCTTGGGCATAAGGCCCGTTTTGCCGAAAGAACTCCAAGTCGGCCCGTGGCATCTCGGGCCCCAAGCAACCGCTTTGAATCGACCGATCGCTTTGTCAACGTCGTTTAAGACAATGGAAGCAAATAGAGTGGGAGCTCGTATTTATCAGACGGGAGCGTCCGGTTCGGGGGCCGGCAGGTCCCGGATTCATGTGATGAAGAGGATCGACGATCCGGTGGCCCGAACGATCTCAGGTATACTCGTAATTTTATTTCAACCCGTGTGTACCTTTTGATCCTGGTGCACCGCATTCATTCATTTTCAAGTCATGATTGAATAAACTTAATTTGGATAGTCCTATTGCTTGTGGACCTCATACCATCGGTGTACCTGACGATAGAAGATTTTCGGAAATCATACCAAGGTAAGCTTAATGACCGCAATTGGTCAGTGGACCTAATCGTGGTGAATTTATCTAAGGACGATGTAATATTGAGTGTTAATTAGATGGATTGTCATGATGCCGTTCTCAATGTTCGTAAGCGCATGGTCACTATCATTTTCGTCGTTGGTCGTCGAATGTGTACTTCAGGGAGGTAATCCCCGTTGTCCCAGAAGGATTACTATTATGATGGAAGCAGAGAAATTCCGCAAGCAAATTGTTCAGTCATTCATTGTATCATTTTCATCGATTGGCCTTTCTAAGGCAATCGAGCTATTCAATCATTCATTGTATCATTTTCATCGATTGGCCTTTCTAAGGCAATCGAGTTATTCAATCATACATTGCATCATTTTCATCGATTGGCATTTCTAAGGCAATCGAGATGTTCAATCATTCATTGTATCACTTTTTATCGATTGACCATTCTCGGGCAATCGAAATGTTCAATCATTCGTGGTATCATTGTCATCGTTTGACGATGTATTCCAGACGAGTTATCTGGTTGCTTTCTCATAGAGTAGTGGAATTCAGGAGTGAGTTGGAGCCGGTACGTCCCATTATCGAAGACACCGTATCGGATGGCCCCGACCAAATGCAGGAGTTGAAGATTCAACTTGAGGATTAGTTCGAGAAAGGTTATCTCCGACCGAGTGTGTTCCCGTGGGGAGCACCAAAGGTTATCTGTCAAGGAGGGGTATGGTTCGTTCGTGTGTGTATTATTATCGAGTTGAACAGGTGAGGATCAAGATTAGTATCCTCTATCCCGTATCGACGATCTTTTGGATCAACTTCAGGGAGCTTCGTATTTTCCAAGATCGACTTAAGATCCGGATATCATCGATTGCGGATTCGAGAGTCGGATATCACGAGGACGGCTTTTCGAACACGCTATGGTCGTTATGAGTTTGCGGTTATGCCGGTTGGGTTGATTATTGCACTGCGGTATTCATGGAGTTAATGAATCAGGTTTTCATCGACTTTTGGATCGCTTTGTTGTTGTCTTCATCGATGACATTTTGATTATTCTCGTGACCGGGAGGAACACGAGGTTCATTTTCATCGTTTCCGACGTGTTAAGACGAGAGCAACTTTATGGGAAGTTTTCCAAAGGTGAGGCTTTGGATGTCCGAAGTGACTTTTCTCGGACTGTAATTTCATCGATGGAGTGCGTGTTGATCCTCAAGACGAAGGCTATCCAAGATTGGTCACCTCAGAAGAATGTTAAGCAAATCCAAGCTTTCTCGGATTAGCCGGCTATTATCGGCGGTTTGTGGAAGGATTTTCTAAAAAATTGTTCATCAATTCATTCATCACTACCAATCTCATTGTTCACCAATTCATTCATCACTCACCAATCTCATTGTTCACCAATTCATTCATCACTCACCAATCTCATTGTTCATCAATTCATTCATCACTCACCAATCTCATTGTTCACCAATTCATTCATCACTCACCAATCTCATTGTTCACCAATTCATTCATCACTCACCAATCTCATTGTTCACCAATTCATTCATCACTCACCAATCTCATTGTTCACCAATTCATTCATCACTCACCAATCTCATTGTTCACCAATTCATTCATCACTCACCAATCTCATTGTTCACCAATTCATTCATCACTCACCAATCTCATTGTTCATCAATTCATTCATCACTCGCTTAATCTCATTGTTCAATTAATTCATTCATCACGAGTCAATCTCATTGTTCGATTAATTTATTAACCATCCATCCATCTCACGGTCAGCTTGTTGATCTTGTGAATCAAATTTTTCAATCTTGTGAACTTGTTCAAGGTAATCATTTCAGAATTTCATCGATAGGCTTGTCACCTCACTTGATTTTTCATGCGATCTTCTCATATTACGGCGTCATGTCGACGATCGCTTTATTGCATTATTAATGCATCCATTTTGTTAGAGCATGTATGCTCATTGTTATCATTTCATCTCGTAATCATAGTGCAATCTTCATACGAGATCCGTAATTATCACGTGACTTTCCCGCCTCGGTATGGAAGGAGTTCCGAGGGACATCGGACTCGACGTCCAAGAGATCGTTTCTAGTCGTATTCATCTTTGGGAGAGCATCTTCATCTCGCATAACGAGTTCGACTGTTGTTTGCTTAAACAGTGATACAACGGGACATTCATCACCGGTGTTGAGCAAGTTAATTCTTGCTCAGTAATAGGATAATCATTCATTTCATCGTCGTTCAATTGTTCGCATAGGTCATTCATCATATATCAATCACGTTTAGACTTATATTTATCAACCAATCATTCACTTCACGGGGAACAATGGTTCCAATAATTTCATTTGAGTTATCACTCATTTCGTTATTAGTTCACCTCGGCGAGTTATTCTTGATCCTTGTCGGATATCTAATCATTTATCATTCATCTTAGTCACTCTCGTTTTGGTAACCTTTCGGGGTCATATTAAGCGGTGAGTTCAGGTTTGGGTCTTCGTCGAATCGTTGGGATCGAGGAGATCGATGGTATGGAGAATATCGATGTTGGGTACATTTGATATATAGCCTTGTCTTTCAGATGATTATATAACTCAATCCGTATTAATGTGTCATGGTTGTGGATCATTTATTGTTGATCTATCTTATAATGAACGTATTTGAGAATCTTGAGATTTTGAGATCGTTTGATGCATTCCTTTTGGTGTCATACCGAGACTTCGTGATATTTTTTGGGAATCGTTCATTGTGATCCGAGACGTCCAGACTTGGGGACTTGGGCGTGCGATTGATTTGGTCCCGAGAACTATTTGGACATTATTGTTTGCAGATCGTGATGGATAGTTCATGTCCCGAGTTGTTTACCCTTAGTTTCGAGGACGAAACTCTTTTAAGGGGGGGTGTATGTAATACCCGGTTGTAATTCAGTAATTATCATTCAGTATTTATCATTCAGTAATTGATACTCAGTAATTTTCACTCATTATTAATCAATTGTCACTCAGATTCAGTCATGGTATTCATCATTCAGAGTAATTGTATCGTATATCAATCTTCATTCATCACTAATCGGATTGGAGTTTCGTGCCGCGTTTATCATCATTGTCATTTCGTTGCGAGCTGTGCGTGAGGAGTAGCGCACGCTACATAATCCTTTTAGCGTACGCTAATTGGGTATAGGTAGCGCACGCTACCACTCAGCTTTAGCGCACGCTAAGGTTGTCTGGCCGCACCCAAAAGGTACCGGACCGCAGTGAGATTATTTGTAGCGCACGCTACGAGTGGTAGTAGCGCCGCGCTAACGGGTTGTAGTAGCGCACGCTATATGTGTGAGTAGCGCGCTAGGGACGGATCGAGTTGAGTCCGGGCTACCGGATCGCACCGATTATTTCATAGCGCACGCTATGTGTTGTTGTTAGCGACGCAACCGATATATTAGCGCACGCTAAACTATGGTTGTAGCGCACGCCATCGAGGTCGATCGAGGCGACGCTTTACGACTCGATCGGGCATCAATATTTCGTTAGCGCACGCTAATAATGGATCTTAGCGCACGCTAGTAGTATGGTCGTAGCGCACGCTACAAAGGTACGTAGCGCGCGCTACCGTGTTCGGACGGTGGGTCTTGGAATACCCAAATTTCCCGTTAGCGCACGCTACGCATTAGGAGCTAGCGCACGCTAACTTTGGGTGACTATAAATTGGACAGTTTAGTCAGAGTTCGTCATTTATCATCCTAATCTCTTTCTCTCGTCGGTTCTTGGCGATTTGGGCGATTTTGAGGGTATTCTTCAAGGTGTAATCATCAATCATCATCTTCAAGTCTTTGAGTTGGATTATCATCACTTCATCATCTCCAATACATCAAATCAAAGGTATTAATTTCTTGGATCTTGGATTTCGGATTTTTGAGTTTTTCCTTCCGATTTCTTCGTGTAAGCTTGGCTTATCATTGGAATATGTTAGATATGGATTATCTACCTTGGATAAATATATTCCTACGGATTTAATGGTTATTTTCGGAACTATTTCAAGAACCCTTGGGGTTGACTTTGGTTAATTGGGGATTTTCCGATTGATGTTGTTGTAACCATGAATTATGGATTCCTAATGGATTATTGATGTCATTGAAGTGTTTTGTTAGTTCGAAATACTCACTTTGGTTTGGTTTCGACATATTCGGGATTGGATAATTCCGAAGTTGTGTGGTTGGTTATGTATTCGTTGGAATGCCTTATGAGTTTGTTTATCGTTGTTTCGACCGTTGGGTTAGTCGTGTTTTGTTACTTGATGCGTGTATTGAACGATTGTTGGTAATTATTGTTATTCAAGGTTGTTCGAGCGATCGGTATCTTGGTTAGGACGTTGTTCGTGGACGGACATTCTTCATCGGTATTGTGTAAGTTAATTCTTACTCGGTTAAAAGGATATTCATTCCTTTTGTCGTTGTTCATTCATAATCATAACTCATTCATCCTTGTATTAATCGTATTAAAACTCGTCATTGTAAATTAATCACCTCAGTCATAAGGAACGACGGTTCCGATCATTTCATTGAGCTATCATTCATTTCACCATCATTCAATCTCGGTGAGTCATTATTCATTTTCATTGTCACTTTTGTCATATTGTGGCATTAGGGTCATCTTGGCGTGCGGTTGGTATGTGTAGGATTTTCAAGTCGGGCACATTATAGTCGTGTGTTGGTTGGTGGCCTCACATTGGACTGTGCCCACGAGTCGATTGCTCGTGAGACTGATTAGTTACAAGACCAAGCGTGTTTGATCGTTGGTGGCGTGTTCAAGGACACATTTCCATCCAGGACGTAGTTTGGAGCCATTCCTTTTAGCCGTACTGATAGTAGATTCATATATCATGTTTGATTGAGTATGTTTCAACAGATTAATTCATAATTTCAGATTTATCTTGATTGTGTTTTTTCAACCCTTGAGGATTGTTGTTCTTTGTATCTTTACACTTTTGGGGATTTTGTTTTTCAGGTCATGGCAAGGCAAACGCACGGGAACAGCATGTTGATGTCGAGGAGTCCTAGTGATACTAGTAGGGGGCCCCGATCTTTCAGTTATTCATGTTATTGTCCTTTATTCTCCGCTGCAGACTTTCATTTGAATACTCCGTTTCATTCAGTGTTGTGTATTTTATCTTCATATAAAATACACTAGTATTCAGTGTTGTCCTGGTGTGTTGTAACTAAACTCCTCATCGGAGTAATTATTGTTGTAATGTAGTTCGGTACTACATTTATCTTGTGTAATTCATTCATTTTCATTTGCCTGGTGGGTCCCAGTTGGGGATCTACGGCACTGTAATATCCGCCTGGTTTGGGGTGTTACACTAATCATATTCCCGGATCTACCTGGCTTACAACCCACAAGAATATGCTCCATGCCATACTCGGCCACTATCAAGATAGTATGAGTTCGATAGTCCATGATATCACCGTGACGATCTAACCAATCGTCCCCGAGGATCAAATCCTTACCCTTAAGGTCTACAACAATGAGGTTCGAGGGCCAATCTTGGTTCTCGATCCTCACTGGGCAGTCTCTAGCTTCCTGATTCCCGACCGTACGATACCCACTAGGCATACCCACTACAAACGGTTCGCACTCAAATAAACAGTCAATGCCAATACGACACACACAATCCCATGCAATGAATGAATGAGTAGCACCTGAATCAAAAATCACGGAAACTGGATGAGAAAGGATCTGAGTGGTACCTGATGCCACCAGAGCGTCTGTCTCCTCTGTGTTTCTCATCTGATACAAATGAGGGTGTACTAAGACCGAACTAGATACTGCTCGGCGGTCCGGCTGACCCCGATCCCTACCACAGTCTGAACTCTGAGGGGTCTGAGTAACCGGGGTCCTTTGATCAACACTGTTCTCCTTCTGCACTGGGGTGGAAATCAGAGCTCTGGCTACTCTGGTAGCCCTCTCAAAGTTAACTGCCCGATGTCCACTCTGCCCGCATATGAATCAATTAACTAACTAATAAGGACAATCTTTCACTACATGCTCGGGACGACTGCAGTTAAAGCGAACTCTACCACTAGGAATTGAGGACTGAACCGGATGGTTACTCTGGGAACCTTCGGCCTGATGGAACAATCTCTTTCCCAAAATGGAAGTAAACAACGACTTAGAAAATCGATTCCCCTTGCCGGCTGAGAAATTACCCGAGGTCTTCTGTTTCTTAGCCTAGGAACCCAACTCTGACTCCGGGACTGCCATCTCATTTGCTAGACCGCGGTCCTGGTACTCCTTCAATGTGGCAAACATGAGTGGTGCCATGCTCTGTAATATCCGTACATTTCTATTTTTAGCAGTTTCAATTTTTGGTGTACGTCTATTTTTATCGACTCGCTTGTAACCGTTTCGACGTTTTGAATCTATTTTGTTCTTGGTATTTTCCATTTGGATGAGTTTCGGAGGTGTTTTTACGTGATTCGCTTTACGTTATGATTTCATCGTATGTACGTTCGATTCTCGTAAAACTCATTCGATTCCATTGTTTATTTGTTTCCATGAGTCCGTATGGTTGCGTTATTCATGTTGTGAGTTTTGGTTTCATAATCCGATGTCGTATCTTGATTTTCGAATGTTTGGGCCGTTTTGTAATTTCCTAAAACTTGAGGGAAATTTACTTCCATCGTCGAATTTCGAACCTTTGGGTAGTCGGAATTTTGTTTCCTTTTAGTACTTAGATTCGTCATCGGGAATACTTCGTAACCATATGTTCGGTCTGTTAGCAGGTTCGGGTTTCGGGGTCGTTCGAGATGGTTCGGACAGCAGTTTTCCCAAACTGCTGGCCAATAGGGTGTTACGACCATAACACCCCAATGGTTACGGCCATAAGATGGCCTTGTTACGGCCGTAAAATATCCTTGTTGCGGCCATAACAGCTCGCTGTTCTTAAAACAGCAGGCAGAGGACAGAATCCTCATTTCCTTCCATTCATTTCTTTTTCGACGGGCGATGCAAGAAAACCTCCAGGGGCGATTTTTACCACTTTCAATTCGTGTGTTCATCATCTTCCATCACCATAGTGTCGTGGTAGCATATTATCATCAACAAAATCACCCTACTCCATCCGAATCCAAGGTAATTGGCTTAGAACCCTAACTTTGTCAATTTTTGGGGGTTTTCGGGTTTTGCTTATTTAAACTCGAATTGTTTGTTCATGTTGTGATATTTCTTATCGATTATTGTTGTTGGGTGATTCCCAATCCGTTTCCGTTAAGTTGAGTCCGTGAATTGTTGATTCGGAGAGGTTTTGTGAAAACCCTCGCCCGTATCCATCATCTGCATATTGTTATGGTTTGTAATCGGGGTTGTGGGTATATTCCGTTCAGTTATTGATGTCATCTAGGACTGATTTGTGATAATCTCTCGTTTAAGAATGGTCGTGGTCACTCCGGGTCATTCCTAGTCGTTGTTCGTTTTCCGTTTCGTCAAAGATGTATCAAAGGCAAGTACTTTACATTTGTATGCATATTCTAGTACTTGAATTATGGCTTCCCGTGTATATTGTGGATGTGAATGCGTATGTTCACCCAGGGATGGTCTGACGGTGCCTCTGGGGATACGTAATGCCATGTGTATGCGTATCGTGAACTGGGGTTAACCACCCAGGGATGGTCCGACGGGGCCACTGCGGGGTGCGGTGGCCATGAGTCTCGTACCAACGGTTAACCTTTGAAATGTTTTGTTGGAGAACTGTGTTTTGTGATTGTGCACCGTAATATTCTGGAATATAAAATGTTTTCTAAAATGATTTTGGCGCATATTTCATCTGATTAGAATGGTAGTTCAAATGGATTGTACTTGCACTAGCTGTTGCCGCTAACCCCTTAAATGGGGGAAATACTTTTGTATTTCAGGTACATGTCATGGAGGTGAACGAGCATGCGGACAGTACGACGATGATGGGCAAGGGTGATTCTATTCAATGGTCGTTTGTTGATGTCATGTCTTTTAAATTTTATTAATCATGTCATTTGTTTCAGTACTCGAGTACTTCCTTCTTTTGAACATTATAATTGTTGTGTACCCGGTTTGGGATTGTTTTTCGACGTTAAATTGCACTGTTGGGTTCAGTCTACTTATTTTGTATGTCTTTGATTGAAAATTCGTTCCTATGTTGATGGTGTTTATCACTGTCGTAATGTCGAGTTTGTGTGTAAGCTTGGTGGATTCCAAAGGGTGGGGTCCACTGCACTGTAATATGCCTTGAACGTCAGTGTTACATGCTCTGTCTGATATGCGGCTTCATGCGCATATTAAAGTAGCAAATCTTATCAGCCTCGGTCCTCACTTGCTCTTTCACGTATCCCAACTGCTGGTTTTTAGTGATGATGGCCTGAGAGAACGATACGTCCTGAGGCATAGTAGTAAAGAACTCCACAATCCTATGCTCCCGAAATGGCGGTGGGCAGTATTCCGCTTCCATAGCAGTCTTAAACTCCTCCCAGGTGGCTAAACAGTCCATGGGCATCACAGCCTCCCACCACTCTGCAGCTTCCCTATCCAGGAGGTACTGAGCAATAGGTTCCCTCCTGTCGTCAGGACAAGCTACGGCATCAAATGTCCTTCCCAATTGAAAAAGCCAATTCTCCCAACCTAGGGAGTCAGTAGAGCCAGTGAAACGAGGGGGTGCATCTTAGTCACTTTCTGAAGCCATTTACTAGCCTTGTCTTCCGTAGTCGGGGGCAGATTCTGACGCCCACCCTGAGCTATCTGAGCGAGCTGAGCTATCAACTGCTGAAGTACAGTAGTAGCTCCAGTGTCGGCATTATTACCCGACGGTTGATCCTGACTGACTGATAAATTCTATTGCCTGTCGGAACTCAAGGGTATAGTATTCGGCACTGAATGAGAGGCCGAATCTGAAGATGAATGAGAAAGAGGAACTTCCTGACTAATGACACCACGACCACGGCCTCGGCCGCGTCCCCTAGCTGGTCTACCGCGACCTCTCAACATATTGAAGAAAAGAATTGAAAAGAACAATATCAGAAAAATTCCCAATTTACAAAGTTGGTACCACAACTCACGGTTCGAATCTACACAAGAGAAATAAAGTACGGAAATGTAAGAGTTCGAGGAGACTTACCGCCACGGGTCGCACGAAGAGATGGTAGCGTGATGATATTAGGCTCAACAACTGACTATTACGACATAACTTACAGACCCAAAATTAACCAACATCCTAGGTATTCATAACCCAAGGGCTCTGATACCATAAATGTAACACCCCTAATCTCACAAGGGACATTACACGCCATAGAACTTTCACAAGGTCTACCAGGCTAACTGTTAGGCGTATTTTTATACGCTTATTTATCATTATTTTGTATTCTTTTCATAATTAAATCTGCATAAATGAGCTTTTAATGCCCTATTCTTTTATGTTTTGCAGGAAATTGGAGTCCGGAAGCCGAAACGATGAAAAACGGGCGAAAACGGCAAATTTTGGACTGGGGCCGCGGCACAAGGCAAGAAGGCCGCGGCACACGCAGGTGACCAGCGAGCCTCGAGTGAACTGTACCCTGAGCCGCGGCACAAGTATAGTGAGCCGCGGCCCAGGAGGAAAAATAAGCATCAGGTATTAGGCGCTGAGCCCCGTGAGCCGCGGCACAGATTAAGTGAGCCGCGGCCCACGGGGCGGTTTTCATAGAAAGTGCCGCGTTTTTGGGCCGTTTTGGAGCCTGTTCTCGACCTAATCACACGGACGCGTTTTGGAGGCTAAATAGAGTTATAAATAAGGGTTTAAGGTCATAATTGAGGGAGGATCGCGGAAGAGAGGAATCGATCATCATTAAGGAAGAGAAGCAGAAGACATCAAGAAGCAGAGAGCGGAAGCAGAAGAACGGAGGAATCCGAGCTCTTCATCTGCATTTGATTTCAATGCTTTCATTCATTATTTCTTTATTTTTATTCTTCGGCATGTCAGGCTAAAACCCTGTTCTAGGATTTTGATGAAACCAAAGTTTTGACGAATTTGCTTTTGATTATCTTTATAATTCCCTTTTCTGTTGAGTTTTCCCAATCGTTTTTAATGCTTCCAATTGTGTGGCCTATAGTTGGATTGTTTTAATTACGCAACTCGAATCGGGAGAGGAGAGTTGGTGAGGAACTATTGGTGAGAACCGTTTTATCTTGTGAGATAGGAATATACTCATAGGAACTACGTGGCCTTTTGAAGATTTTGTGCTTTTTGCCTATTGTCGAATTAATTCACCTAGGGATAGAGTGTATTATTCGCCTTAGAAAAATCTACTGACCTCGGGAGAGGCGGTAGAGTATTTTAGCAATCTTCGCCTTCAATAAATTGGGGAAATCATTAACTTCAGATAATCGAGAGTAAATTCGGATAAACCAAGGTGGATTCACAATCCTAGACTTATTCATCATTTGATTTTCTTTTTTCGAGCGATCGTTTTTACTGTTTGTTCTTTTATTGGTTTTCTTTAGTTATTAATTTGCATCCCAAATTTCGACAGTTCAAATAAAATTAGAATACATATAAATCGGTACTTAGTGATTCAGTCCTCGTGGGAACGATATCTCACTCATCACTTTATTACTTGTCTACGATAACGTGCACTTGCGTTAAACAAAATATCGCAAACAAGTTTTTGGTGCCATTGCCGGGGACTGATTTTTTTTTTACTAATATCGATTTCAGTATTTCTAGTCTTAGTTTGAACAACTTTTTTATTATTTTTTGTGTAATTTTATTTATTTGTTTTTCCTTTCAGGAGTTTCCGGTTAGTGCATGAGAAAATTCGGTAACGAAGACCTACTACCTTTGGATACCGAACTCGAGCGCACTCTTCGAAGAAGCAAGAAGGAGAAAAGAGAGTTACCAGCAAAAGTGACCATGGCCGAAAATACCGAAAATCACGGAGGAGATAATCTTGTGCAGCAAGTTCAACCGGCATTAGCACTCCGCGATTATGCTATGCCACAAATAAATGCAAACTTTTCGGGAATTCGGCGTCCAACCATTCAGGCGAACAATTTTGAAATCAATCCGGCTATAATTCAGATGGTACAAGCGAGCCAATTTTGTGGATTGCCGAACGATGACCCCAACGCACATATCGCGTCTTTTCTCGAGATTTGTGACACCTTCAAAAACAACGGTGTTACTGATGATGCTATTCGTCTACGGCTTTTCCCTTTCTCTTTGAGGGACAAAGCCAAATTTTGGTTAAATTCTTTACCGCCGGGCTCTATCACGACATGGGCGGAATTAGCGCAAGCCTTTCTGGCTAAATTCTTCCCACCTTCGAAGACGGCGAGACTCAGGAACGAGATCACTACCTTTGGGCAATTTGATATGGAGTCGCTTCACGAGGCGTGGGAGCGATACAAAGATTTGCTAAGGAGATGCCCACATCACGGCCTACCGGACTGGCTAAAAATTCAGACGTTCTATAATGGATTGAGTGCTTCTACATGCACTCTTGTGGATGCAGCCGCTGGAGTAGCATTGATGGGAAAAACAATAGCAGAAGCCCACTCTTTATTGGAAGCTATGGCTGCGAATGCTTATCAATGGCCGTCCGAATGAGTAAACCCGAAACGAGTAATGGAAATCTCCAATAATGATCCGATCTCTACCTTATCAGCTCAAGTCGCCGCCTTGACGCAACAACTTCAAGCCTTTTCACATACTCCGTCCCCCGTTACCATTGAATCGTGCAATTGGTGCAACGAATCTCATCCTAGCGCAGAGTGCCCAGTCGGAAACCCTTTCGAGCAACATCCGATGGAACAAGCTCAGTTCGTGGGGAACGGGAATCGACAGAACAATCCGTACTCCAACACTTATAATCAAGGGTGGCGAAATCACCAAAATTTTTCGTGGAGGAACGGGCAAGCTTTAAAACCTCCACAAGCTCAATTCGCGCAGCCCCCACAGTAGCCCCCTCAATCACCAAAGGTATCCTTGGAAGATGCTCTTGCTCAATTGGCGGCTAACACGAGCCAATTCATGACCCGCACTGAGACTACCCTTCAAAATCATTCCGCCTCCATCCGAAACTGGGAAGCACAAATGGGGCAGATTGCAAGTCTATTGTCCTCTCGACCCCAAGGTGCATTACCCAGCGCAACCGAATTAAACCCCAAGGAAAACATGCAAGCAATCGAACTACGAAGTGGAAAGGAGTTGAAAGTGCAGCCTATCAACGACAAGGACAAAATCGATCAAAGTGAGAAAGAAAAGGACGAGGCGTCTAAGCCAAAGGCAGTGTCGACTACTCAGCCAACCCCTCAAATTCCATTCCCACAGCATTTGCAAAAGCAAAAATTAGACAAGCAATTTTCCAAGTTCCTCGACGTCTTCAAGAAACTGCATATCAACATTCCATTTGCCGACGCCTTGGAACAAATGCCGAGTTACGTGAAATTCATGAAAGAAATCTTGTCAAACAAAAGAAAGCTCGAGGATTATGAGACAGTCGCATTGACGGAGGAGTGCAGCGCTATTCTACAAAAGAAGCTCCCACCTAAATTGAGAGATCCGGGAAGCTTTACCATTCCTTGCATCATTGGGAATTCATCTTTTGAAAGAGCCCTATGCGATCTCGGAGTCAGCATAAACCTTATGCCCCTTTCTATTTTTAAAAAGCTGGATATTGGGAAACCCAATCCGACGACGGTCTCCTTACAATTAGCCGATAGATCCATCGAATATCCGAGGGGAGTGATAGAGGACGTCTTAGTCAAAGTCGATAAGTTCATCTTTCCGGCCGATTTCATTGTGCTTGACATGGAGGAGGACCACGACATCCCAATTATATTGGGAAGACCATTTTTGGCAACCGGCCAAACTTTGATCGATGTGGAAAAAGGGAAGCTTACTCTACGAGTTCAAAAGGAGCAAGTAACGTTCAATATCTTTCGATCCTTAAAATATCCGAGTGATGCTGAAAATTGTTTCCAAGTTGACGTCATTGACTCGTGTGTAAGTAGAGCCTTTCGAGAGAATTATCCACCCGATCCACTGGAGTCCGTTTTGATTGGGTTTGCTTCCGAATTAAATTCAGAGCATGCAGCCTACGTACGACACATGGATGCTTCCCCGCCAATTTTCATTCGTCAACCGTATGAGGAACTCGGAAATTCACTAACTCGACCCGTCCCTTCAATCGAGAAACCTCCAAAGTTGGAACTTAAGAAGCTGCCGTCTCATTTAAAATATGCATTTTTGGGACCCGACGATTCCTTGCCAGTTATTCTTTCGGCCACTTTAGCGGGGGATCAAGAGGCGAAATTATTGAGAGTTTTAAGGGAATACAAATCTGCTCTTGGATGGTCTATTGCGGATATTAAGGGGATCAGCCCGTCCATTTGCATGCACAAGATTTTGATGGAGGAAGACTACAAACCATCCGTGGAGCATCAACGCCGTTTGAATCCAAACATGAAGGAGGTGGTAAAAGTCGAGGTTTTAAAACTCCTCGACGTAGGTATGATCTTTCCGATTTCTGATAGCAAGTGGGTAAGTCCGGTCCAAGTTGTGTCAAAGAAGGGTGGGATAATGGTTATTCAAAATGATAATAATGAATTAATTCCCACTGGGATTGTCACGGGGTGGCGTATGTGCATAGATTATAGGAAATTAAATAAGGCCACTAGAAAAGACCATTTCCCCTTACCTTTTATTGATCAAATGTTAGATAGATTAGCCGGACACGATTTCTATTGCTTTCTTGATGGTTATTCTGGGTATAATCAGATTTATATAGCCCCAGAAGACCTAGAGAAAACGACGTTTACATGTCCTTACGGCATTTTCGCTTATAGGCGCATGCCTTTTGGATTATGTAATGCGCCGGCTACTTTTCAACGGTGTATGATGGCTATTTTTTCTGATATGGTAGAGCATTGCATTGAGATTTTCATGGATGACTTTTCTATTTTCGGTGATTCGTTTGATATTTGTTTGCAAAATTTGCAGAAAGTCCTAAAAAGATGCGAAGAAACAAATTTGGTCTTAAACTGGGAGAAGTGCCATTTCATGGTTCAGGAGGGCATCGTACTTGGCCACCGAATATCCTCTCATGGAATTGAAGTCGACCGGGCCAAAATCGAAACAATAGAGAAGATGCCTCCGCTTACCTCAGTAAAAGGCATAAGAAGCTTTTTGGGACACGCCGGTTTCTATCGCCGATTTATTAAGGATTTTTTGAAGATCACGAAGCCGTTGTGCAATCTACTCATGAAGGATGTTCCGTTTGATTTTGACGAGTCGTGTAAAGAAAGTTTCGATTTATTGAAGAAATCTCTAAGCACGGCACCGGTGATAGTCGCTCCAGACTGGGACCTTCCGTTCGAGTTAATGTGTGATGCGAGTGATTTTGCCATTGGGGCTATTTTGGGGCAGAGACGAGGGAAAGTGTTCCACGTCATGTATTATGCGATCCAAACACTTGACGACGCCCAAAGAAATTATGCCACAACGGAAAAAGAATTGTTGGCGGTGATCTTTGCATTTGATAAATTCCGGGCGCATTTATTGGGAACGAAAGTGATAGTGTGGACCGACCATTCAGCAATAAAATACCTTTTGGAGAAAAGGGATGCCAAACCAAGGTTGATTAGGTGGGTGCTTCTTCTCCAAGAATTCAACTTGGAAATCCGCGACAAAAAGGGGACTGAGAATGTCATTGCCGATCACCTTTCACGGTTAGAGAGTCCCCTTGAGCAAGGAGAAAGTCATCCGCAAATCATAGAAACCTTTCCCGACGAGCAGCTCTACAAGTTGGGTTCGCAACACGCGCCTTGGTATGCTGATCTAGTGAACTATTTGGCGAGCAAAACAATTCCAAACGACCTCTCACGCCATCAAAAGAAGAAGCTAATTTCAGATGCTAAGTATTCTTTTTGGGACGATCCTTTTCTGTTCAAAAGAGGCCCTGATCAAATCATTCGCAGATGTGTTCCGGACGAGGAAATCCACAGTGTGCTGAATCATTGTCATGCATCACCCTATGGTGGACATTTTAGTGGAAATAGAACAGCAGCAAAGGTCTTACAATCGGGGCTCTATTGGCCATCATTATTCAAAGATGCTCATTCCTTTGTGTCCACGTGTGATCGGTGTCAGCGGACGGGAAACATCTCAAGGCGACATGAAATGCCTCTGAACACCATACTTGAGGTTGAGTTGTTCGACATATGGGGGATCGACTTCATGGGTCCCTTTCCTCCATCAAACAAGAATCTCTATATTTTGGTGGCCGTGGACTACGTCTCAAAGTGGGTCGAAGCGGTAGCACTACCAACGAATGGGTTCAATGTCGTAATCAACTTTATAAAAAAAAATATTTTCACGCATTTTGGGACTCCGCGTGCTATTATCAGTGATGGTGGTTCACACTTTGACAACAAATTCCTTGATGCGGTCTTGAGAAAATACGGAGTCACTCATCGTGTTGCTACAGCCTACCATCCTCAGACGAGCGGTCAAGTCGAGATATCAAATCGAGAGCTGAAGTGGATCCTAGAAAAAACAGTCAGCTCGTCTCGAAAAGATTGGTCTTTTAAACTCGATGATGCACTTTGGGCATACCATACTGCATATAAAACACCTATCGGGATGTCGCCTTACAGATTAGTTTATGGGAAAAGTTGCCATTTGCCCGTGGAGATGGAACATCGTGCTTACTGGGCGATAAAGAAATTAAACTTTGATCTGAAATCTGCTGGTGAGAAGTGTTGTTTACAGCTGAACAAGTTGGAGGAAATTCGCCACGACGCATACGAAAATGCGAAGCTTTATAATGAGCGGACAAAGATTTGGCATGATAAGCACATCACACAGAGAGAGTTTGTCCTGGGTCAAGAAGTGTTGTTATTTAATTCTCGCTTAAGGTTATTCCCCGGGAAATTGTGTTCACGATGGTCGGGACCGTTAACCGTAGTTCAAGTGTTCCCACATGGTGCAGTGGAAGTACAAAAAGATGACCGTAAATTCAAAGTTAATAGACAGCGGTTGAAGGCCTACTTGGGAAATCCAATAGACGCGCAGAAGACGAGTGTCGTCTTATCCACCGCCGGATGAATGCTAGAAAAGTCCGGCTAAAGACTATATACTTAGCGCTTCTCGGGAGGCAACCCGAGTATTAGTTGTAGAATTTATATTTTTTAGTGTTTTCTTGCAATTTAGAGTCTTTATTTTTCATCATTTTTGCTTTGATTTGCTTATCCCTCTTGTTCTTGATGTTTTCCTTTAAAAATTCTGTGCAGGAATCACCCCAGGGGAAGAAATCAGTGATGGGCCGCGGCACAAGAATAGTGAGCCGCGGCACACACCAGTTGAAGGAAAAAGTCCAAACAAATTGTACTCTGTGCCGCGGCACGACCTTACTAAGCCGCGGCCCACCAGGTCCCTGAGCCGCAGCACTTATTTACTGAGCCGCGGCACACCAAAGGTCCAAGAGATGCGAAGAAGGCTGTACTCCGTGCCGCGGCACAGACAAAATAAGCCGCGGCACACTAACACGATGAGCCGCGGCATGTGTAGATTGAGCCACGGCACTCGGCGACATTGCAAAAAGTCCCAGGCAGACTGTACTATGGGCCGCGGCTCACTTAAGCTGTGCCGCGGCCCCCGTCGCAAATGGGAAAGCCCAGGTATCCTTTATATACACGATCGGCCGGCATACATCAGGTAAAGTCCCTTCCTTTCTTCCTTTGCACAAGCGATCGACCGATATCCTTTTCTTCTCCTTCTTCTTGCATTCTTCATTCCAAATTAGGTAATTCTCAATCTCTTAATCATAATTGATACATGAATTGAAAAGTGATTTATTGTTATATGTTGCTAGTTGTTCTTCAAAGTTCTCTCAAAATTGGAGTTTGAATATGGTGCATATGATGCTTGATTGTGATGGTATTTGTGATTATGAACGAATTGGTGATGTTAGTTGTTGTTTATCATGGCTATATATCTATGTTGTTAATTTTGGGGATTTAGATTTAGCCATTAAAATTCTTGTTCTTCATTTACACTTGTGCATACCAAGTGTTTGATAAATTGCAGCAATGAAAAGTTGTTAAACCAAGCATTTTCAAACTATATGCAACAAATCGTTTTATCGGATTACATTATCTCCCGACCCTTACATCATATGTAAACTTGAGAGCTCATTCTTAATTTCCTCTTTGATGATGCAAGCTCATTCATTCACGTTCCGCATGGTGTAGTCGAGAAGCGTGCAGGCTTGCCGGACGAGGCCGTCACCAGTTCATGAGTGGACACTAGAGGAGTACTTGACCTTGTCTCTTATTTCATATTACTATTTTTTTCCATTGAGGTCAATGTACGTCCTAAGTTTAGGGGGGGTTACTTTCTGTTGCTGTACTTATTCGTTGCACTTTTCATTATCTTTCATTATCTTTTTGTTCTTAGCCTTGCTTGTCGTGTTTTTTATTTGCATTCGTGAATTTTTCGTGATCGTTTTGTGTAAAACTGATGTTACAATACTGATTTCTCTCTGAAGAAACGGTTGAGTTTTAGTTGAGTTGTAGTCAGCGATATCTGTTTCTGTTGAGTATTCATCTAGGTCCGAAATTTTGTTTTTTGTAGAAATCTTAGCAGATAAGAAAGGAGACATACGTGGTTTCAAATCGCCGTCGGTACGTTTGGTTACATTTTTCAGTTAGCTATTCGTCCAGTAACATAAGTCTTGTGAGCACTTAAATTGAGTTTAGAGTCGGACAGTTTTTTTCCCAAAAAGTCGAGATATTGTTTGTTCTATGATGGGAAGTCTAGTAACCGGGGATATTCACGTGACCCGTTGTTTACTCTCGCGTAAAACGACAACCCTGATTAGACTAGTGGCTTTGAGATTTCGCATGTGCCGATGATGGGAAGCTTAGTAACCCGGGGTATTCGCGTGACCCATTGTTTACTCTCGCGTAAAACAGCGACCTTGAATCGGACATGCGGGAATAGCTATTTGAGTTGTTTCTCCGCTATGGAGGGGAACTTAGTAACTAGAAGCATCCATGTGCCCCATGAGTGTCTTTTACGTCAAACGGTTCCCCAATACATGAGAATGGAATTCCACCCTAGGATTATCCCGATGAAACATCCCGAGATCCGAACCTAGTGGTCAACTTGAATCATCTTATTGAGCATATATAAGGGAATACTGTCCGAGGGTTATTTTTGATGACGGAACTCTTGAAATTTTGGCCACTAGACTGTGGGACTGGGCGAGTTAGCTTGTTTATTTTAACCCTTCATATTGACGGTCGGTCAAATTCACGCTTGTTAATCTTTGAGCTAGATTTTCTTCATGCACGATTTATTAGGATTGAAATTGGTTACTTCGTGGAATCAGTGTCCTGGATGTGACTCACTATTACGATACTTGTACTATTCTTTGAGATTTTCAGGGTAGTATTGATTAGGTTGAGCACTATGAAATTGCACGATTATTCACGATTATTCTTTTATTTGTAATCAATTCTTTTTGCTTGAGGACAAGCAAAGGCTCAAGTTTGGGGGTATTTGTTAGGCGTATTTTTATACGCTTATTTATCATTATTTTGTATTCTTTTCATAATTAAATCTGCATAAATGAGCTTTTAATGCCCTATTCTTTTATGTTTTGCAGGAAATTGGAGTTCGGAAGCCGAAACGATGAAAAACGGGCGAAAACGGCAAATTTTGGACTGGGGCCGCGGCACAAGGCAAGCGGGCCGCGGCACACGCAGGTGATCAGCGAGCCCCGAGTGAACTGTACCCTGAGCCGCGGCATAAGTATAGTGAGCCACGGCCCAGGAGGAAAAATAAGCGTCAGGTATTAGGCGCTGAGCCCCGTGAGCCGCGGCACAGATTAAGTGAGCCGCGGCCCACGGGGCGGTTTTGACAGAAAGTGCCGCGTTTCTGGGCCGTTTTGGAGCCTGTTCTCGACCTAATCACACGGACGCGTTTTGGAGGCTGTGTAGAGTTATAAATAAGGGTTTAAGGTCATAATTGAGGGAGGATCGCGGAAGAGAGGAATTGATCATCATTAAGGAAGAGAAGCAGAAGACATCAAGAAGCAGAGAGCGGAAGCAGAAGAACGGAGGAATCCGAGCTCTTCATCTGCGTTTGATTTCAATGCTTTCATTCATTATTTCTGTATTTTTATTCTTCAACATGTCAGGCTAAAACCATGTTCTAGGATTTTGATGAAACCAAAGTTTTGACGAATTTGCTTTTGATTATCTATATAATTTCTTTTCTGTTGAGTTTTCCCAATCGTTTTTAATGCTTCCAATTGTGTGGCCTATAATTGGATTGTTTTAATTACGCAACTCGAATCAGGAGAGGAGAGTTGGTGAGGAACTATTGGTGAGAACCGTTTTATCTTGTGAGATAGGAATATACTCATAGGAACTACGTGGCCTTTTGAAGATTTTGTGCTTTTTGCCTATTGTCGAATTAATTCACCTAGGGATAGAGTGTATTATTCGCCTTAGAAAAATCTACTAACCTCGGGAGAGTCGGTAGAGTATTTTAGCAATCTTCGCCTTCAATAAATTGGGGAAATCATTAACTTCAGATAATCGAGAGTAAATTCGGATAAACCGAGGTGGATTCACAATTCTAGACTTATTCATCATTTGATTTTCATTTTTCGAGCGATCGTTTTTACTGTTTGTTCTTTTATTGGTTTTCTTTAGTTATTAATTTGCATCCCAAATTTCGACAGTTCAAATAAAATTAGAATACATATAAATCGGTACTTAGTGATTCAGTCCTCGTGGGAACGATATCTCACTCATCACTTTATTACTTGTCTACGATAACGTGCACTTGCGTTAAATGAAATATCGCAAACACTAACCCATGACACATAATCCACAAAAGAAATCCCATAAGACATATTAATAATAATAAGTAGGGCCGTGGCCTCGGCCAAAACATTTTAGTTCAATACACTTCTTGGTTGTAAGCCGGGTAGATTGGGTAACATGATTAGTGCCTTGAAGGCGGTAAAACTTCTTAACCAGGGCTGTGTAGGCTACTGGTGTTACACTTTGAAGGCGGAGGATGGTGGAATTGACATGTCGTCGATTCTAGTTGTGAATGAGTATCCTGACGTACTTCCGGATAACTTACCGGGATTACCACCACAGCGGGAAGTTGAGTTTCCTATCGATCTAGAACTAAACGCGGCTCCTGTTTCTCGAGCGCCGTACCGTATGGCACCATCGGAGATGTTAGAGTTGAAGAAACAGTTGGGGTATTTGTTAGATAAAGGGTATATTCGACCGAGCGCATCGCCTTGGGGTGCGCCTGTACTGTTTGTTAAGAAAAAGGATGGATCGTTTCGTTTATGCATCGACTATCGAGAATTAAACAAGTTGACCATCAAAAATAAGTACCCTTTGCCCCGGATCGATGACTAATTTGATCAGCTTCAGGGAGCGACAGTATTCTCGAAGATTGATTTACGATCGGGCTATTACCAGTTGAGGATTCAGGATAGTGATATACCGAAAGCTGCCTTTCGAACGAGATATGGCCATTATGAGTTTGTGGTTATGCCGTTCGGTCTAACCAATACCCCAACAGTGTTCATGCAGTTGATGAACAAAGTTTTTATCGAGTATCTGGACAAATTCGTAGTCGTCTTTATCGACGACATTCTTATCTATTCCCGGAGTCGGGAGGAGCACGCCTTACATCTCCGGACTGTGTTAGATATTTTGAGAGCTGATCAGTTGTACGCGAAGTTCTCTAAGTGTGAGTTTTGGCTCAAGGAAGTGATATCCCTCGGGCATGTGATTTCAGCAGAGGGAGTTCGGGTAGATCCGTAGAAGATAGAGGCAGTGATGGCTTGGGAACCGCCGAGAAATGTGAAGGAAGTGAGGAATTTTCTGGGACTTGCAGGTTATTACCGTAGATTCGTCGAAGGATTTTCTAGGATCGCTAGACCTCTCACCCAGTTACTCCAAAAGACTCAGAAGTTTGAGTGGACCGCAGACAGGCAGGACAGTTTTGATGAGTTGAAGAGACGGTTGACTATCGCACCCGTTTTAGCCTTGCCTCAGGGGAACGAGGGTTTTGTGGTTTATAGTGATGCTTCGGGCCTTGGAATTGGATGTGTCTTGATGCAGGGAGATAGAGTCATTGCTTATACATCCCGTCAGTTGAAACCTTACGAAGCAAACTACCCTACGCATGATTTAGAATTAGTAGCGATCGTCTTTGCTTTAAAAATCTAGAGGCATTATCTCTATGGGTCGTCGTGTAAGATTTTTACGGATTAAAAGAGACTGAAGTACATCTTCAGTCAAAAGGAGTTGAACATGAGACAGCGTAGGTGGTTGGATCTAATTAAAGATTATGACCTCGAGATACTTTACCATCCGGGTAAGGCTAATGTAGTGGCAGGTGCGTTGAGTCGTCAGCCGATGGCTCTACAGATGTTAGAGGTACTCACACCTCAGAGCAGAATCCAGCGGGATTTGATTTGTCAGGATATCGAGGTTTGGGTTCAGAGGGTTCAAGGCCAGTTATGTGCGTTAGAAATCACTTCATCCTTGGTTGATGATATCAAGGCGAGGCAATATGATGATCCATTTTTAGTCCAGTTGAGAGAGGACGTGAAGAAGGGAAAAGCCCCTGGATTTGTGGTTCCGGATGATGGAGTCTTGAGATTTCGCGGCAGATTATGTGTACCGAGTGATTTGGAGTTGGGACAGAAGATCTTGAGTGAGGCTCATACTACACCTTACTCCATACACCCTGGTATGAGCAAAATGTACAAGGATGTAAGGAGTAACTAATGGTGGAGCAATTTGAAGACGGACGTTAGCGAGTTTCTGGTGAAGTGTTTGACCTGTCAGCAGGTTAAGATTGAGCATCAGCAGCCCGCGGGGTTATTACGACCACTTCCCATTCTGGAGTGGAAGTGGGAAGACATTTCTATGGATTTCATTACCGATATGCCTAGGACTCGGACTGGAATGAACATGATTTGGGTTATTATCGATCGACTAACCAAATCAGCTCATTTTCTAGGTATTAAGGACACTTGGGGGCCGGAGAGGCTGGCACGAGTGTTTATTGCAGAGATCGTGATGTTACATGGGACTCTTAGGAGTATTGTTTCGGATCGAGATGGCCGGTTTGTATCAAATTTTTGGCAGGCTGTTCATCGGGCTTTGGGGACTGAGTTTAGACTCAGTACATCCTACCACCCTTAGATAGACGGGCAGTCAGAGCGGACGATTCAGACGCTGGAGGATATGTTGAGAGCCTGCTTTAGTCTGGAAGGATGATTGGGAGTCACACTTGACATTGATTGAGTTCACGTACAACAATAGTTGGCACGCCTCGATGAAAATGGCACCATTTTAGGCATTGTATGGGAGGAGTTGCAGATTACCGTTGTGTTAGGATGATACGTCCGAGTTTGTTGGTACCGAACCAGATATGGTAGTTGAGACGAGAGAGAAGATTGCTTTGATTTGTGATAAATTGTTGACAGCCCAGAGTCGACAGAAGTCTTATGCCGACACGTGCCGCCGGCCGTTGGAGTTTGAGGTGGGAGACCATGTGTTGCTTAAGGTGTCGCCGACACGGGGAGTTTACCGCTTCGGCCGGAAGGGTAAACTTAGTCCGAGATATATTCGACCATTCGAGATTTTGGAGGGAGTTGGAGAGCTCACATATCGCTTAGGCTTGCCGCCGTCCTTGAGTCACGTGCATAACGTGTTTCATGTTTCCCAGCTTAGGAGGTACGTACCGGACCCTAGCCATATTATTGATTTTAGAGAGATTGAGTTGGGGCCCGACATTACCATCGAGGAGAGGCCGATTCAGATTTTAGAGCATCGAGTAAAGCAACTTAGGCACAAAACTATTCCTTTGGTTAAGGTGCAGTGGTCGAGACATGGATCCGAGGAAGCCACGTGGGAGACGGAAGAGGATATGAAGTCGAGATACCCCGAGTTATTCGCGTTGTAAGTTTCGGGATGAAACTTGTTTTTAGGGGGAAAGAATGTAATATCCGTACTTTTTATTTTTAGTAATTTCTATTTTTGGTGTATGTTCATTTCGGACGACTCGCTTGTTACTCTTTTGGAATTCTGAATCTATTTTGTTCTTGGAATTTTTCCATTTGTACGAGTTTCGGAGATGTTTTTACGTATTTTTGTCTCGAACTATGTTTTATCGCATGTACGTTCGATTCTCATAAAATTCATTCGATTTCGTTATTTTCCTTTTTCCGTGAGTTCGTATGATTGAGTTTCTCATGTTGTGAGTTTCAGATTGTAAAACCGACGTTGTATCGTGAATTTCGGACGTTTGGGTCATTTTTGTAAATTCTTATTATTTTGGGTGTCGTTGTCAATACTCGTTCTATACCGACCTTCGGGTGGCCGGAGGTATGTGATGTTTGTGATATTTGACTCGTCAGCAGAGAATTTTTGAGTATCCAGTGACCCTACCCTTGTATTTTCTTCTGGTGGTTGTTGAGCCATTATTTTTCTTTCTCAGATTGTAGGCTGGCCAACTTTCAGGCCTGAGTTACGGCCGTAAGTACCCATACATTACGGCCGTAAACCTCTACACATTACGGCCGTAATGTCCCCTTCGTAACGGCCGTAACGATGTTGCAAAATCAGTTCAGTTGGATCTGGAATGCCATTACGGCCGTAATGGGTCACATATTACGGTCGTAATGCTGCCCAGTTTAATAAATTGGGCAGCGGTTTTCCTTCTCATTCTTTCATTTCTTTCACCTCCTTCGCGACGGGAGCGACTTTTCTAGCCTAGGGTTCATCCAATTTCGTCCAACCTCAGTTGAGAAGCAATTTTGGGACATCATATCATCACTCTAGCATCAAATCATCCGTTGTTCATCTTCAAATCGAGGTATATTTCTTTAGAACCCTAGCTTTTGGGGATTTCGGGATTTTGATATGATTTTACCCTTTGGAACCGATTTAGCTTCGATGAGTTGTTAGATTTCGATTGCGTAGTCATAATTCCTTGCTACCTATATAGTTTAATGGATTAAACTTCAAGGTTTTCACCGTTACTAGATTAGAATCGTTTATGACTTCGTAGTGACCGACGAATTGTCCCAACGGGTAGAATTAGGATGAATTCTTACGTTTCCGCAATATTGAGATTGTTTGTATACCGTTATTATATTAGGAACGGATTTGTGAAGATTGTTCAGACCGAAACCTTTTCTTTCGCCGTTTCCTTCGCTTCATTCTATTCAAGGTAAGTACATGTATTATATTCCGTTATGTGTGTTACGGTTTTGATATGAATGATGAATCTTGATATTTTGGGTGTGTGAGTTACTTGTTCTTTCCACCCGGAGCGTTCGACGGGACGTCTGGGGGTCGATACTAAGGGGTACGGCCGCGGAAGTGGACTTAGGTGCGTGTGTGGTTGAACTTCCACCTGGAGCGTTCGACGGGGCATCTGGGGGCTGATACTAAGGGGTACACTGCGGAAGTGGTTTCCCACCCGGAGCATTCGACGGGGCGTCTGAGGGTCGATACTAAGGGGTACGGCCACGGGTTACCAGTTGTGAATGTTTGTGATATTGTGATGAATTCTTAAACTATTTTGAATGCCAACGTGATATTCCGGAATATGGATTTTCAAATTTTTCTAAATGAGATGACTGTGTAAATCTTATCTGTATATAATGTAGTGTAATTGTGTACTTACACTAGTTATTCGAATGCTAACCCCTTAAATGGGGGAAATGCGTCTTATGCATTTCAGGTGTCGGAAGAGATGAGGAGCGGGCACGGGATATGCACGCAAAGGATGGTCTGGCATGATGATGAGGCTCGAGTCTATATTTTATGCTTTGTCATTGTATCTATTTGGGTATCGGAGTTAGACTGATTACTTTTAAACTTGGTTAAAGTCCCCTGCGTGGGCAATGAATTGGTATTTGACTTATTCTTCATGTTCTTCCATTAAAATGTTTTGACCGAGGCCACGGCCCTATTTTAATATGATGATTGTGTCTTTTGGAATTTCATCTATGTGTCATGTGTTAGCCTAGTAGACCTCATGAGGGTTCTACGGCGTGTAACGTCCCTTACGTGATTTGGGGCGTTACAGGCTCCTGCAAGGACCTGGGCTAGTCAGGAAGATATTGAAGCCCATGAGAAATGGGTCAAAGATGATATCAGGGTTCGAGGTTTAATGATGGCCTCAATGAACAATGAGCTTCAAAGAGCCCATGAAAACATGCCCTCTGCAAGGGCGATTCTGGCACATCTTACTGAATTATATGGGGAGCATAGTCGAACTGCTCGGTATGAGATATCGAAGCAGTTTTTTGGTTCTCGGATAAAGTTAGGTGAGAAAGTTGGGGATCATGTCCTCAAAATTATATCTATGATCGAAAGATTGGAGGCTCTTGATTTTAGGATGCATGCTTCTCTCCAGACCGACCTTATCCTGCAATCACTTCCTGACTCCTTCTATTAGTTTGTAATGAACTTCAACTGCAATGAGATTGCTTGCAACTTAGCTGGGCTGATGAAAAAACTAAGTACGACACAGTCTCAAATGAATATTAGGCCAAATGAGGGTGCACTTGTAATTTCTTCTGGTCCTCAGAGGTCTAAGAACAATAAGAAGAAGGGCAAGAAGCAGTTCAAGCCCAAATAAGGGGTACAGAAAGACAAGGGCAAGGCCCCAATGTTTTCAAAGAGTAAAGTGGCCAACAAGACAGATGCTTGCCTAAACTGCGGTGATCTAGGCCATTAGAGGAGGCACTTTCCGAAACTTGACCGCAGTGCGCCTTCAGGTACGGAACTACTAGTTTTAGTAACGAATTGTTGTGTAACTGTTTATTTTACTTCTTGGATACTTGATTCTGGTGCAAGTTCTCATATATATAAAATGAATCAGGATCTAGAATGAAGTAGAAAGCTTGGAGCTCGAGAAGTGATGGTGACAGTCAGCAGCAGGCATAGTGTCGAGGCTACTAACATCGGATCACTTATGTTGGATTTAGAATCCGGTCTTATTATCACTTTAGATGATGTACTTGTTTTGCACAAGGGGCACAAAAATATTGTATCAATTCCGATCGTGGACCGTAAGGGACATCATTTCTTTATCGGAGATGGGTCTTGTGGCATTTAATAAATTGATTTTTATAGCTACATTACTAAATGGTTTATACCATTTAAATCTAAAGAATAAAATCACTGTGAACATTATAACTAGGAAGCGTGGTAGGGATGAAACAAACCAAGCACTTAAGTGGCATCTTAAACTTTGTCATGTTAGTCAGACCAAGATTCATAAAATGGAGAAATATGGACTTATGGATCCATTGGGATCAGATCCCTATCCAACTTGTGAATCTTGCCTTCAAGGCAAAATGACTAAGTCACCCTTCATAGGGACTTTTGAAAGAGCTGCTGAAAAACTTGGCTTAATCCATACCGACATGTGTGGCCCTTTTGAAGTGGCACGAGATGGATTTCAATATTTCATTGCATTCACTAATGACCATACTATGTGTGGATTCGTGTACTTAGTGAAACAAAAATTCGAAGCCTTAGAAAAATTCAAGGAATTTAAGGCCCTAGTTGAAAATCAAACGGGTCATCATATCAAAACATTTAGGTCGAACCGAGGTGGGGAATATATGAGTGCCAAGTTTGATGATTTTCTAATAGAATTGGGAATAGTATCACAGTTCACTCCTACAGCTAATCCATAATTAAATGGTGTGCCAGAAAAAAGAATCGAACCTTGTTGGACATGGTTCGCTCCATGCTTAACCATACTGATCTACCGATTTACCTGTGGGGTTATATACTCCTTACTGCTGCACATATATTAAATAGATGTCCTTCCAAATCTGTTCCTAAGACTCCATATAAGATGTGGAAAGATAGAAAACCAAGTCTTAATCATCAGGATTTGAAGATGTCTTTCTTATATCAAGAAGACTAAAGTATAGAAATTGGAAGCTAGATCTGTGAAGGGTCGTTTCATAAGATATCCAGTACATTCCATGGGATGTTTATTCTACTTGCCTGAAGATCATAGGACCATCGTTGCTTTTCAAGCGCACTTCCTTGAAGATGAGTTTATTCAGGAATGAGGCCCAGGTAGAAATATTTCTTTAGAAGAAATAAAAGAAACACCAAATGAGATACATGTACAAGATATTGGAACAAAACATTCAGATATACAAACACAACCTCGCGGGTCTAGTAGAGCTTCTCATTTACCTGGGAGATATGGCTATCTGCATCAAGAAGAACTAGGTCCTCATGAGATGACGAAAAGTAGCCAAGAAAATGATCCCTCTACTTATGACCAAGCAATGGTAGATGTAGACTCCACAAAGTGGAAAGAGGCTATAGAAGCTGAGATAGACTCTATGCATGGTAATCAGGTCTGGACTCTAGTGGTTCATCCCAAGGGAATAGTGCCTATTGGGAATAAATGGATGTACAAGAGAAACACTGATGGAGATGACAAGATTGATGCCTATAAGGCCAGGCTTGTGGCGAAGAGTTATTCCCAAAGAGATGGAATCGATTACTTTGAGACATTTTCACTTGTAGCTATGATATAGTCTATTTGCACGATGCTTGCCATAACAGCCCATTTTGATTTTGAAATATGGTAAATGGATGTGAAAATGGCATTCTTAAATGGATACATCAAGGAGGAGATCTATATGGAACATCCTAGTGGATTCATATGTGAGGCCATTATTCATAAAATATGCAAGCTTCAGCGTGCCATCTATTGACTGAAGCAGGCTCCGTGAAGTTGGAATATTCATTTTGATGAGATAGTCAAAGAGTTTGATTTTGTCAAAAACAAAGAGAATCTATGTATTTACAAGAAGGTTAGTGGGAGCAAAATTGCATTCTTAGTACTATGTATGGATGATGTTCTACTTATAGGAAACAACGTAGGAATGCTCAGTTCTGTGAAATGTTGGCTTCCTAATAAGTTCTCAATGAAAGACTTGGGAGAAGCCACCTATGTTTTAGGTATTCGTCTCTACCGATACAGAGCGAAGAGACAAACAGGTCTTTCCCAAGCCCTGTACATAGAAAAGATCCTGAAGCGATTTAGGATAGAAAATTCTAAAAGGGGGTTCCTACCTATGCGACATGGCATAAAATTTTTGTTAGAAATGTATCCTCAAAAGTGAGGAAGACAGAAAGGAAATGAGCAAGATACCCTATGCTTCGGCAGTGGGTAGCCTCATGTACGCTATGATTTGCACTAGACCATACATTGCCTATGCTGTGAGCGTGGTAAGTCAGTTTCAGTCAAATTCAGGGAAGGAACATTGGACTTATGTAAAGAACATTCTTAAGTACTTGAAGAGGACTAAAGACTTGGTTCTTACATACAGCGGTGGAGAACTTAAAAGTGTTGGGTTATACGGACTCAGATTTTTCGGGAGACATAGATGCCCAGATGTCCACATCGGGGTATATCTCTACTCTGAATGGTGGAGCAGTATCTTGGAGAAGTGCAAAGCAAAGTGCGACTGCGATTTCCACATGTCAAGTTGAATATCAGGCGGCCATAAAGGCTGCCAAAGTGGCATTTTGGATTAAGAAGTTCACTGACGAACTTCAAGTGGTTTCTGACTCGGATCAGCCCGTGACATTATTTGGTGACAACAATGGAGCTGTTGCGCAGGCTAGGGAGCCTAGGGCTCACCACAACACCAAACACATTGAGAGAAAATATCACTTTATTAGAGAAATGGTTCAGAAACATTACATTGCAGAGAATAGACACCACAAAAAACGTTGTTGATCCGCTGACCAAGCTACTTTTTCAGAAGGTCTTAGAGAGACATCTGGAGAGTATGGGTATTAGATACCATAGTTTGTGGCATTGAGTGCAAATGGGAGATTGTTAGGAATATGCCCTCGAATGCCACTCAGAGGATTAAAGAGTGAGAGCATTGTATTATAATTGTGAATATTACATTTAATAAGGCATTTATTATTTTATATTATTGTATATCACTGGCATTTTGATTTGTTATATAGAATAATAGTCCTTACATTTGAGTGCAAACATTCCACTCCTTATGGGGATAAGGAGGTAGGCACTAGAAGTGTTTAAGGCTCGAATGCTTAACTAGTTCACAAGTCGATAAAACTTAACTGAGCAGTAAGTTTAGACAAGACTTGTATAATGTGTACTTTGACATGTAGAGTTCCTGTCTTCACTAAAGGTTAGTGGGAACACACATTAAAGATATGCTAACGGGATTAGTATATTCTAACACGACTCACCTTGATTCGATCACATGGATTTCACTCTGGGATCAATGACTTGAAAGGTTGTGATAGGTATACGTGTACCTTTGACCTGAGGTTTCAGTAGGAGATGTGCTTGTGATATTAAGTTAGTTATTAGATTAGTTCGATCCAATCACCGGTTGGTGGGGTCAACCTTGAAGTCCAACTTAGTGGGCAAGTAAATGTCGTATATTGTTAAAAGCAAATGAGATAATAAGTCTTTATCCAAATCATTTAGAGCTAGTTGTATCTGATACACGAGAGTTTGGTGATCTCAGTTTGCATTAATAAATGCAAAGAGTCAAGTTGAAATAGGGTTTGACATTACCATGACCCCTAATACTTGACTGAGACATATGATTGAAGGGTTTATACGTATACGCATTCACGACATAATGGTTTTAGAATAATTCTATCATTCGTTCTCAGTTGGGTTGCGGTGCGGGCCACTAGGCTGGCTAAGTGTTAACCGCATTCCTTGGTTCCTTCTACTAAGACTAGTTGAGCTGGATTTGAGTTAGCTGAGACTGGTTGAGGTGAGTCTGGTGAACCTGACTGATCTGCAGTAGGATCTTCATCAGCTGAGTCAATCAATCTTGTCTTTTAAAATGATTTCTTCTAGAGTGGTGGTTTTGAGCTTTTTCTCAATTTGATCCACCTGTTTCCCTTTACTCAGCAGTAGATTCATCAAAGACAACATGAGGTGTTTCTTCCAAAACTAATGTTCTTTTGTCAGAGAATATATATGCTTTACTTATTTGAGAGTATCCCATAAAGTGACCATCATCAGTTTTAGCATCAAAAGCATTCAGTTGTGTTTTGCCGTTGTTGTGGATGAAACATGTACAACCAAAAATATGAAAATATACAATAGTTGGTAATCTGCCATTCCTAACCTCATAGGGAGTTTTGCAGCGTCTCCCTACAATTATGCTTCTGTTCTGAGTATGACACACTGTGTTGACAGATTCATCCCAGAACCTTTTGGGGAGATCAGCTTCTGCAATCATTGTCCTGGCTGCTTCTTTGAGAGTTCTGTTTCTTCTTTTAGCTACACCATTTTGTTGTGATGTTGTTGCAATTCACATTTCATGTTGGATTCCATTTTGATCACTGAATTCTGTTCTGGATTTGTTGAGAAATTCTCCTCTTTTATCTGATCTGATCTTTATTATGGATAAGGATTTCTCATTTTGAATTCTCCTCAAAAGCTCAGGCAGCTTGGTTAGAGTTTCACTCTTCTTGTA
This sequence comes from Orobanche coerulescens, assembly GCA_033398695.1. NCBI lineage: Eukaryota > Viridiplantae > Streptophyta > Magnoliopsida > Lamiales > Orobanchaceae > Orobanche > Orobanche coerulescens. The sequence goes on along the minus strand of CM065807.1, from coordinate 113,884,762 downwards.
CATAAAAACTAGCCAAGTTATCTTGAGTAGTCATCCACGACTACTAGTGCATGCTTCCTTCCACTTAGTGTTCTTGGCTTGATAGGACCAAAGAGATCTATATGTAGTAGTTCCAGTGCCCTGATGGTTAGAGTGGTAGGTTGAACATATTTGAATGAGGCTATGGTCTGCTTTACATTCTGGCATGCATTGCAAAGAGCCTCCTTCATGAATATTCCTTATAGGAGACCTCTTACCAATTTTTGAGAGCTTAACTTGTTAAGAGCTTTGAAATTCAGATGACTTAGTCTTTTATGCCAGAGTCATCCATTTTCAGCTAGTCTTTGATATGAAACAAGTATTTGGTGTGCCTGTTTTCCAATCTATCATATAGACATCTCTTCTTCTGTAGCCTTGTAGCTTTACTTCTCCAGTTTGGAGGTCAATCACCATACATTTCGATTTGGTGAAAACTACTAGATTGTTCTCATCACAGAACTGGCTTATGCTTAGGAGATTGTACTTGAATCCTTCGACATAGTGCACTTTAGTTATGAAAAAATTTCCTCTTTTCACTACACCAGAATCACGATTTTGTGATCACAAAAATCACAAATGGCAAAAATAATACAAATGATCATAAAATCACTGTCACAAGTTTTTTTGTGATCACAAACCGATACAAAACAGTTGACAAAACCTCATTTATATGACTTTACAATACCACTTTCTATGACAAATACAAATATCATTTATGATCACACATTAGCAATACAAATTTCTTCTTTTGTGACAACATTATTAGCAATAATTTCAACTTTCGTGACTTCCATGGACAGTCACAAATATCATTTTTCATGATTGTCTTGTGACTGTTTTTAGAAGTCACAAATGTTGAAAAAAAATACAAAAAAAAAATAGTAAAACCTCATTTTTCTCAGAATGCAATCTAATTATTTTTCACAATGAATTCATAATACAATCCAAACATATTTCTCAAAGTATTCACACAACACTCCAATTAATTTTTACAAGACAAAAATCACAATGTAATGCTCAAAATTAGCACGTAAAAAAAATCCGAAACAAGCCATTGGGAATAAAGCACTTATACAACTTATACACAAGTAAAGCGCTTATACAACTTATTCACCAAACAGTCTCTTGTAACTTTTTCATTCATGCTTTAGCTTCTAATTGCGAACACTACCAAACTTCTGATTGGTACATCTGCCCTGCAGTCCCTTCAAAAACTTGCCACATCCAGCAATGAACTGCAGAATAATCACAAAGGGAAAAAACAAAAACGAAAAATCATAATTAATATCTAGCTCGATCCAATCAATCATCATGAAGGTAGGCACTACTTATTATGATAACAAGGTAACAAAAATCAAAAGCTCTATTTTTCCAAACGTTCGGTTTATTTTCCTTTAAACATATGCCTCAAATAAGTTCACAAGGTTCTCGATAAGCAAAATGCAGAATCATACAAGTGATATGTCTCATATTAACATGTAGCTTCTAAAGTTAAATGTATCTTGACATAATAGATTCAAACTAACAATAACAAAAGAAAAAAACATACTCTATCAAACATATAAATGACCATGTTTATAAGCATGTCATGTCTATCAAACATATAAATGAATCCTAGAACTCAATAGTTGTAACTTTTCCTGCGTAGAAATGCAACTATTCTGTATCAGCAATTATTCAATAGCGACCCAAGTGGTAGAAGCTAAAGATGATGAACTCATAAATAAAACAACAAGGCAGAAGAAAAAAAAACACTCCAGTTCAATCATTCCCATGGGGAATTACTTACTTCTCAAGCTGGCAATCATGAAACAAGTGAATTCTGGGGGGGAAATAAAACAACAATGTTAAGACTTAAGGGACAAAAATTCCAGTGTTAGATATGCCGTGCCCGTTATTTCCACTACTTGGATGTTTCAAGCATCCTTGAGAGAGCAAGCAGACCTGGCTAATAACTCTATGATGAAGCATCTGATATGCTTTTGACCTCTGATGGTGCACCAATCCAGTTTCTAGCGCATCAATCTAAAAAATGAAATATATCATCCTAAAGCGAAGCAGAAAGAACATGCAGGTGAATTGAACATCTACAGCAAAAAAAGTCCACAATGAGAAATAGTAACCACCAAATGGCAAAGAGCACATAATACCAATAAAAGAGTGAATTCCAGCACTCAAAAAAAAGGAAAGGAAAACACACACTGGCCAGTTACAACAAATGCGGATGCACACACTAAGAGAAGGTTAAGGAAAATGTTCGCACAATAAGGCAAAAATTACAGTCACAAATCGAGGTTCACAGACGAATACTTTCTTGACATTTTTCTATTCCACAAAGCCCACCCTCAATAACTTAGGTAATTGTTAAGAAAATGCAAATCTTAAGGGGTTATTTGCAAAAGAAATTTAGTAATCAGGTCATAAATCATACAGTAGTCTCTAATCATTTAATAGAGAACATAAAAAGAAAAGGAGAAATGATACACACCGGACTTGTTGCGGCACTGGTCTTTCCATGTTCCTTATTTTTAAAGAGCCAACTTGTGGAAGTGCCATCACCACTGGATGCTTCAGATTGAACTGTCATCAATTTATCCTGTAAAAAACCATACAAGAGTAAAGATAAAGGGAAGACTTGAAATTTTGAACTTGCAATAAAACCCAGGTATAGTTGCTACACAAACCTGGCCAAAACCAGCATTTGCAAATGTATTGACAAATTTCGCCGCCAAGTTCTACCTGGCAGAATCAACAGTTCTCCCACCACTACCACAACCATCAAGTAGATGTGCCTAACAAGTCACATTTTTGTCTCATCAATATTTGGATGTTTGGGGGTTTGAAAGAAAACAATACAAGTATATAAAGCAGTCCATAGTAATAGTGAATGACACAATTAGCGGACCTCACACTCAGGAAAAGTTAATCCGTGAAAGTCAAAGAGAAATATGCAACAACTCAAAAGTTCATAAAAAGTAGGAAATGTTAGATCCGAACCTAACAAATATCCTCAGGATATTTGGGCTTCATAACTTCAATGTCACGAGCAAATGTAAGATAACCTTCACTCAACTTAGCATTATTGATGAGTTCTTGCATAGCCTCTCTTTCTTCATCTTCCCTGATCATGTCTTCATCAAGTTCAAAAGTAATGCCCTGTATATGAACAAGGCCATGAGCAGATTGCAATAATAAAGAAAAATAAAATTCAAGCGGGACTAAAATGAACTATTTTCACCTATTAATATCACTGATAATAAAAGGATGTAAAGTTCCTCATAACCTATTGACGGAAATATACACGTCAACAAATATCACTGGAACCTTCAAATGCAAACATAAAGCATCAACAGGGAGTAAATGAAATCTAATGTACCTGAGATGTTAGGAAAATGCAATGCAATGTATTGGCATCATTGTCTGACGCACACATGTCGACTAATTTTGAAACCAGACCGACATCGGATGCGAGAGGTTGATGTTCTAATTAGTTAAAGTTCAGGAATATATATAGAAAATCAGAGATGCGCGAGAATAAAACCTAGAAGTGGTTGATTGTGTTGCTAAGACATGCATGTAGTGCACCAAAAATACTACCATATATAAAGTCAGGACAAGTCTGCCAGAGGTAGGTTCCACTCCTTAGAATTCAGAAATTACCACAGTACATGAACTAGAAACATAAATATATGTATTAAATCTTCCTGTGGGGTTTCATCTACGCGGCCAAAGCCAGCTTCATCCATGCAAAACCAAAGTCAAAAACCGCATCCCCTCCATATGTCAAATCCTCACTTCAACAATTCCATCACCATAATAAAGGGTCTCCAATCATTCTCTAAATCCACCCACCTGATTAGCTGAATCCGGGGCAAATAAATCCACAATTGCCAACAACATTAAAGCAGCAACCAAATCCACTAAATAAAAAATATCACATAATTAACGTAGAACTCAATAGCCAAAACTTTCAATCAAAACATTCAACAGATCAATGTGTGAATACAAGTAAAAACTATCGAAGAAAAATCAAAGTAAAGAGAAAAAAGGGGTAAGAAAAACAGAAAGAATAAATTTTACCTTGGGTTGTGAAATGGCCCAACCTTATTTGCGTCTGGCACCCAGATCTCCGATCAGACTTGTGATCAGATCCATCAGATCTCACAACCAGAATTACGGTGCAAAACAGCAGCAGAACGACGATGTGCCACCATCCTCTCGACATTTCTTTTTTTTTTTAAAAAAAAGAACACACTGAATCAAATGGGGTTTAGAATTCAGTAGAGCTCTAAATACCTAGGAGACACATTCAAGAGAGGGAGAGCACATATCTTGATCTTTATTTGACTTGGTAAGAGTGAGGAGTACAAACAATTGACATAATAGCTAGGGCCCGGTGGCCATTGTCAACAATGGCTAAGCTGTTAGGAGTCGATTTTGGTGTAGTGGTTAGGTTACCTTTTCAGTGCACGAAGACTTACCAATGTAACAATCATGTCACAGAGAACAACAAATTAAGGAAAATTACGGATAAAAACATTGGATAAAACCATTACTGAAATGCAGTAACGTATTCAAAATAATAGTTGAACTCGGACCAAGAACATGACAAGAATATAATAGCAATACTCCATATTTCTCTACGAACCAAGGCATTGTCACAGTAATCCTCTTTAAATTTATCGAAATTCTAACCAGGCCTACAGAAATTTAGAATGGAGTACTCTAGCACCTTACCTCAGATGGTATGTAGGAGAAATTAGATTACTGCAGAAGATTACGGCTGCGTTGCCATATAGAGAGGAGGATGAGGATTAAACTCACAAAATGGTGGATCAGAAAAGAGAAAGAAAAACCAAACCAATACCAAATTATGAATTTTCGAACAAACCAAAATCACAAACAAAAACTCATCACCAACACCAAATCGGCTCAAACCAGTACCAAATATGAATTTTAAGCCCGAGCTTATCTAACATAAGTGTTGTTTAGAATCCTTTCTAAAAGTTTGTGCTTTCTCCACAAGAATACAGTCACACACTCATAAAATATATATTTGAACTGAACTAATCTAACAAAAAGAAGAGAACATGTCTAAAGTCATAATATACCAAAGTGCAAATCTTCTCTTCTTTATCCTCTGTAAGTTACATTTTTTCCTTTTTTCTTTTCTGCTTCTTTATCCTCTGTTAAACATAAAAAATTCATAAACATTGAAACATCAAAATAACAATAGAGCAACAACTAGCAAATAAAGAAGAGCAGCAACTCTATATAAACACAAATTAAACAAGGTAGAGCAACAACTAGCAAGCAATTGAATAAGGATTATACTAATTATCATCAAATTCAAAAGAGAAGCCTAGAAGAGGAATAAAAGCGAGCTGACCTGAATAGGGTGGTGGCGATCCGTCACTCGGCGGTGGTGTGGCGTGGCGTTGAGCGGAGCGCGAGTGAGCAACGGACCAGCGGTGGAAGCGAGGCATGGCGTGTCGTTGAGAGCAGCGGACAAACGGACCAGCAGCGAGCAGCGTGCGGTGCGAGTTGAGAGAACGGGGAGTGGAAGCGCGGTGAGAGACAGAGAGTCGAGAGAGATTTGAGATTTGAGAAGAAAGTTAGGGCTTTAGGTATTTTAACAGCCTTTTAGTTTTAGGGAATAAGGATTGAAAAATAATAAAATTTAAATATATAATTATAATTTATAATAATTTATGGGGAGAGAGAGGGCTATTATGGTTTAACTTTGAAAGTTTGTGACTGTTCAAGACAGTCACAATATTTATGACAATCATTAACAGTCACAAATATTTAGATTTATTACTGTTTGTTCTTTGTGATCATATTATAAATATAAAATTGTGGATCACATTGATAAATCACAAATCCAGGGAGTCTCAATGTCACAAAATCCTGTTTTTGGTGTAGTGTTTGCAGCTTCCCATGTCCTTTGGTTTGTCCATATGAGCCATCTCCAAAGGTTATATCTGGGCCTCTTTATTTAATGTAGTCTCACATAATTATCTTATTTCGTATCATATGCCTTTAGCACTCAGAGTCCATAAACCATTCTTCACCTCCTACTGGTGATTTTGAGGTAACCTGACAATAATCCTTTCATATCTTCTGCAATCATTAAGAAATGATTTAGGTACCCAGATTTGAGTGGGTACTCTAGGATTAGTGGTTTTCTTGGAGAAGTGATTTCTCAGGGGAATTCATAGATAGGGCTTATCGGAAGTCCAACTTGATTACAAAAATTTTTTGATATGCAATTTTTTATTTTCTATATCCCTTGTTTGGATTGTGCATATAGTAGGGTTGATAACTTGCTTGGTGTGGTCTGTTATTGTATCTAGAATGATAATTCTATTGTTTCCACAGATTCTGAAAGTTTGGATTCCTTTGTGGTTTCCATCTACCTCTCCTATTTTGGAAATTGTTTTGTGGGAAATTTTGGTAGTAAAAGTTTTGATGATGTCTCAGCTGCTGATTTCTGATTTGGCTATTGCCTAGTCCTTCTTCTAAGCTCAGTCCTAAACTGTCTTGGCTACCCCCTAGACTGTCTTGGCTGATGCCTGAACTGTCTTGGTTACTGCCTCGATTTTCCAGATTGTTGTTTAGCCTTAAGACTTGGCTACTGCCCTTTTTGACTACTCAGTTCAACTAGTTGTACACTTGCTTCTCTTTTTATAAATGTAGTTTTAATAGTAGGAGCAGCATTTGGATCATATCCAAGACCTGATTTTAAGTATAATTGTCTTTGGTTAGTGCATAATTCTTCTAGTGTTTTTGTTGCTTTAAGTGATGTTATTTCTTTATCTTGCGCATCATTTAATTGTTTGAGATTTGAGAGCTCAGTATCAAGATGAGTGAGTGCACCTGATCTTTCATTGTTCAAAGTTGTTACTCTGTTTATTTCAGCTATGGCCATATTACTTTCAGCTTCAGCCTGAGTGTTTTTGAAATATGTTGTATCCTGGCTGATTTTATCAAAATCATTTTTTCAGCTGTTTTTTTTTTCTTTCTTTAGCTGGGTATACTCAGTTGTTACAGCCAGGTGTGATGTTTTAAGAATTTCAAAATCTTTCACCAGTTGGTTTAGGGACCTGTGTAAATCAAGATCTTCAGACATGTCTGAGATAGAACATTCAGAAGTTTGGGTTTTAGAACATACCTCTTCATCAGCTATGTTGGCAATTAAGCAGTTATAGTTATCTTCTTCTTCAGAGAAGAACCCACTGCTTGATTCCACAGTCTCTAACGTCTGATCCTATCCAATCAGAGAGATCCTCTCGTCTTCTCTTTTGCCCATGTCCTTCTTTTTCTCATCTTTCTTGAAGTCAGGGCAGTCATATTAGATATGCCCTTTTTGTGACAGTTATAGCATTCCACCTTCTAGTTCCCAGCCTTTTGGTTCCTTCTTGGATTCGCCTTATAGTTATTTTTGTATTTCGAGTAATTCTTTCTGAAATTACTGAATCTCTGCATTATGAATGTCATTTCTTCCTCAAAATTTAGAGGACTTGGGGGGGTGACTTCAGCTAGGTTCTTTGCAGGGGACTAAACTGCATATGCGATTCCTTTTTCAGCTGGCTCATTTGATGATGAGCAAGGTAGTTCAAACTCAAATGCCTCGAGGTCTGAGAACAGTTCTTGGATCTTTATTTTATTAAGATCTTTTGATTCCCTCATGGCTACGGTTTCATGCTCTAATCTGGGGTAAGAGGCTTTAGAACCTCTAGAGCCTTCTCTCGATTGCCATAGATTTTTCCAAAAGAGTTGATTTCATTGATAATTCTAGTGAACCTAGTATCTACATGATCAATTGTTTCTCCATTCTTCATTTTGAAATTGTCAAACTTTTGAGTAGCAAAGGGCAATTTATTTTCTTTGATCATCCCAGTTCCCTAACACATTACTGCTAATGTATCTCATATTTTCTTGGCATTTTTGCAGTTCTTAATTTTGACCATGGTGGCTTTATCAAGAGTTTGATATAAGATATCTCTAGTCCGGTTGTCAAGGTTGGCCATCTTTCTTTCCTCAGTGGTTAGCTCTGATCTTGTTTTGGGAATCTGCTTAGGTTTCCCAGCTGCAATTTCTTCATCTGTGTTATCCTTCAGGTAGATGAAAGGACCTTATTCTATTATGCTCCATATGTCGTCATGAATGTATGATAAATGTGCCTGCATTCTTATCTTCCAAGGTCATAATCATCAACAGAGAAAACAGTCTAGAGTACATCATGTGTTCCATCTTAATGTCAGAGATTTGATACAATATACGTAAGTATATGCATCTGGTACAGTGACTTTGAATCAACCTCTCTTATACCACTGTAGGTCACAAGTTCGTATGGTAAAAGTCTAGAGGGGGGTGAATAGACTTTTAAAATCTCTTTACTGAATTAGCTGGTTTAATAAACTCAGCTGATATGAGCAGCTAGGTAAACTTATTTAATCTTAACACTTAGCTGAAATCTCAGCTAAATACAGTTCAAAGGTCAGCTTATAAATAATGTGTGGAAGACTTAGCTGACTAAATGCAACAGTTAAGACAAGAGTGATTGTCTTCTCCAACTTTTAAGAGCTTCTAAGTATTTGATCTTTATGATCTTTGCTCTTCACGATGCTAGCTTTTATTGCTTGTAAATGTAAATCGCATCGTACTCCTGCTCAAGAGTTCTTCAGATATTTATAGTACGATCCTTTGAGCTTTTCATAGACGTTGCATCCTTTTTAACAAATTAGTCCGTTGGGGAGTGGACTTCTTTGTTTATATTTTCATCTCTTTGCACAGCTTCGTTTCTTTCTTCAAATCCAATCATTTGAAGATGTATAGTTGTTCGAGCCATTTTCTTTAATTTCTATGATAGGAAGTCTTCAGAGCGAAAATCTTAGGAATATTTTATTCCTCAATTTCTGGGATCATTCATGTTGTCTCCTTGGCTTTCTTTACATCTGCATGTGATTGCCGTAATTGTTGATTTTTCAATGTTTGCTTATGTGGACATAGCTAATTAGTGGTTGTTGAATTTTGTCCAAGTATTATGATGTCCATACTTAGCTGATATCCTCTCTTGGGTAAACTCAGTTGATATTCGATACTCAGCTGTTATTCGATACTCAGCTAATATCGAAAACTTAGCTGATATACGGTACTCAGCTGATCTTCTGAATTAGTGACACGCAGCTGATCTTTTGACTTAGTGATACTCAGTTGATCTTATGACTTACCGATACTCAGCTGAACTTCTAACTTAGCGATACTCAGCTGAACTTCTTACTTAGCGGATCTTCTGCCTTAGTCTGTTCCAATCAATCCTTAGTCTAACTATTAAAAGGCCTATAGAAGATACGAAATTGGTTCTTCTTTACAATGCCAAGTACTTAAAACATTACATTTGAATAAAACTTCAGAATACAGGGATGACATTATCAGAATCCTAAGTGTATTCCTAACAGTCCTATGACACTATCAAGAACCAACATTTGACACCTAGGGTAAAGAAGGGTCTGCTGGAGCTTTATTATCTTGTTGTATCTATCAACGGAAGCAGTATTAACCGGCATCGATGTAGGGATTGAGTGTAACTGATGATCAGATATATGGTAATCTTGACCATGAGCCGTTACATCTCTCGTAATAACTAAACACATCATCAGTCAACCTATGGGCTACCACTGTACTGCCCATGATCATATAGAACAAGTGAATTTGGTCTTTCACCATGGTAAATCCAACATATTTATTTATTCCAAAGCCCGTTGTTTTGTAAGTGCTGCCATAAACATCGAGCGGGAGATGGTACATATAGCTGTGATATTTATATTTATTGCACGGTCCGTAATTTGTTCTATTATCAATATCATACTCATTCACAAACCAAATAAACTCTCTCATTCCATCGATGACTATTGTATCTATTTTTGTAGGCCCACCAAACTTTTATCCATCCTAAAATATAAATAACAAGAAGCATAGATCAGTAATACTTATATACACCAACATATACACATAAATTTTTATATATCACAATATTACACAATACTTTGATGGTTTATAACACACTTCAAATTCCACCATAATTAAATATCAAAATGGACATAATAACCATAATCATCTTAACAATAATACATAAATTATATTCTAATCTTCATTATAATCTTCTCAATGAACAGTTAATATCTCAATATATATATATATATATATATATATATATGCATAATGTAAACAATTAAAATCTAAGTTTAGTAAACATACCTTAAATATACTTTTTTAATTAACAATCCAGATAAAACTGTTGTTTCTTCTTTTTTTGTTGTATATTTTCTGAGTATGGTGTAATGGGATGTTCTTGTTGTGCATTTTTCTGAGTTTGGTGTAGATGCAGTGTCTCAAGTGTGAGATGGAGATATTCTGCCTGGAAAAAGATGTCGAATTTTATCCACTTATTGTCGGTAGGCTAAAGGGTCACCGAATGTCAGGTAAAGTGTAGTCGGTCATCGGCTAAACCATAGAACTTTAGTCAATTACATTCATCACTTTAGCTGACATACTAAAAAAATCCTTGACTATACCTCTTTAGCCGACGAGAACCCTGTCGTCAGCCAAAAATGGGGACTTTGCTCAACGAATCCGACCAACTGTCGGTCGTTCTCTAGACGGTTGTTGGGTAAAGTAGTTTCTTTGGCAGTGGCAAGCATACAGGAGCACACTTAGTTGTTGTATCTATAGCAACGCCTTTAGAAGACTTCCCAATACACGAATTTTCACGAGGATACAACTTATTCATCCCCCTCAAGTTGTTCTTTAGTATATTGTGACCGAAAAGTGGTATTAGAACGGTTGGTTCGACCAAGAAATAATTGATTTGATTTTTAACTTGGACACGATCCAAATAATTGCAAGTTTTCAAACCGCATTCTTTTGTTTTTGTCGAATATCATTTCATCCATACGGCATAGATTCATCTATGATAAACAAAGTTCGGATGTTTTCTATTAATGAATTTGATGATTGGAGAGTTTGAATGGAAGCCAATCTTACAACCATTCTCAAATAAATGATATTCGTGATACAGAAAGGACTTATCCATAGTATGAAGGTTAACCCAGTTGCCAAGATGGAAGGCCAATCATTCGCGGAGATGCTGGAGAAGCTGCAAGAACAATTGACTACACACGATAGGAAGCAAGCTAACCTGGACAACATCGCCAAGGATGCGCTCTTTGTCACTCTTTACAAAGGCGCATTCTCCAAGGTAAAATGTTGTAAGGCATCCGATGAAATTTGGGATAAAACTCAAGATGACATGTGAAGGCACAAATATTTTAGAAGAAAAATATCTAAATCGATTCAAGAATTTGAGTCCTTTGAAATGAAATCATCTGAAACTCTTAAGAATCTTGACCTCATATTCACAATGTCGGTGAACTTGGCTCATTGGCGACGTGTACTCCCAAAACGAGAAAAAAATAAAAAAAAATTACATCACTCCCTATCTGATGGGATATTAAGACCATAGATACGTGTGTATCTTGTAACCTAAATGATATATCTATTTTTTATTTATTCTCTGACTTGAAAAGTTCCTAGTATGATATCGGCAGAAGAGAAAAGACGGAAGAATCACCTACCCGAACTACATTACTAGCAATTATATCCGACATAAAACACATATCCACTCCCAGCACATCCAAAACAATAGGTGATAATGATGGGGAGTTGTCTCAAGATGAGATAGCACTCCTCATGTAAAAATTCCGGAATTTCATGAAGAAGTCCAGAAAATCTCCCTACAAGCCAAGTTCTCAAATAAGGTGATTACAAAATCATCACCTACAGGAGATTCTAACTTATGTTATAACTGTAGGAAGCTGGGACACTATGCCAATAGGTATCCACATCCCAAAGTACAGAAGCTATCTGAAGCTGAGCGACCTAAAAGGGATGAGAAACTGGAGATCTGGCGAAAAAAGCTGAAGGCACTCTCATTGGAGGACCCAAATAAGTTCTAATAGCAAACAAAACCAAAAAAATGCCTACAGGCTGTAATCGACAGTGATTCTTCTGATGAAGAAGGGGAAAGGGCATATATGTGTATGATAGGCAATAAGGAAGAAGACGACAACAAGATAATGGGGTAATCTCAACCTCCTATGATGACAGTCATCCTGTAAACATGTCATTAACTTTTGACAAAATGATGAATGAGTTTAAAACCATTAAAAAGGCCCATGAGGATTTAAAACAAGAAAACTCACAGCTCGCACTTTCGAACCTATACTTAAGGATGGAAAGGCCTTGCTAAAAAACAATATTTAAAATATGTCTATAGATTCCAAAAATAGCAAGGTCGAAAGTGAAACACTCATGAAGAGCAATCTTTAACTCACTACCAAAGCGAATGATATAAAATATCATGATTGGATTAAGACAAATGATTATGATCTACTGGAAAATAAGATATAGCTTCTCGAGAAAGGATAAGGAGACCTATAAACCATCCTCAAATCATAAAAAATGCTAAAATATCCTAAGTTCAGGCCAACATGTTTATGATAAACATGGCCTAGGATATAGCTCATTATCTAACTTGTGCGGACCACCCAATATGATCTTTGCCAAAGGGGTTTAACCTAAAGTTAGTCCCTAGATCGAGGAAATGCCAAACATCATCCCTATAACAAAGGACAAAGGAAAAGCTCAGTTGTACCGTCCATACAACGAAAGAATGATGTCGTTCCGCCACCAAGTTCTTATCATAAGAAAAAGACATCACAACCTTATAAACTACCAAGCCTTGTGACCAGAAGAAGAAATGCTCATCAAAGATAGTATGCTTCATATCACAGAAAACATCGGTATGATGTACCTCGAGACCATTGAAAAAACCAGTCAATGCATACATCACCTCAACATTTGTTACCGAAATCCAGACGACCCTCATGCAAGCAGGTTGTAACTCAATATTAGCAATAATTCTGGGAAGCCAACTAGAGACCCATGAGGCTAATTCAAAAGCAGGTGCAGCAAAGAAAATGGTTCTACCCCGGGGACAACAACCATACAGGAACCAGAACTCTAAGTTTTATATGCTAACTATCATGCATTCAGCGAGTACGTGCCTGCCACACGTAGACTTCGCAAGAAATAATCTAAGAAGTCGTACAGTAAACCAACTACTCTAAGGCAGATCTAGGTTCCTAAAGGCACAACTAACCAAGGACCCCACTAAACAATGGGTACCTAAATCTAACTAATTTGTAAACATGATATAAATGAGGAGGACATCTGGTACTTCGATAGTGGAGTTTTCAGCACAAGAAATGAGATATTAACAAGCTGACAGATTATGTAGATAGACGAGAACCAAAAGTCAAATTCAATGTTAAGTCTAAAGGAAGAACAAGAGGAAAGATAACCCTACTCGTTGGGAAATTCAAAGTCACTGATGTAGCCTTTATGGAAGAACTGAAATATAATCTCTCGAGTGTTGGTCAATTCTATGACAATTAATTAAAGTCAACTTCTTCCAATGCAACTGTAGCTTGAAGGACATCAAGACCAAGCAGGCTGACCTTATAAGAAACCAATCAGGTAATATGTATATTGCAGATTGGATTCCTACATTAGTTGTTATACCCTATTTTTTTGCCAAAGGCACAATAGATCAAAGTTGTAACACCCCGAGATAATCGGAATAATTACAGCGCCGTAAACCCTTTAAGTAAGGATTTACAAGGCTGATTAAAAGAAATGTGAATATAAACCAACAATACCACCGAAATTCAAATTACAAAACCAGTTCCAACTGATCCATTACAACTATATCGAAAATGATATTAAAAAGACACGCGTACTCGAGTACTGAAAATGAACCAAGAAGACAAATCACAAAAACAACGAACATTTAACATCACTGAGCCACTTCATCGTCATGACGGTACTGTGGATGTTTCCCCGCTCCTCGGCTACCTGAACATCAAAACAAATGTCCACCCCCGAAGGGGTTAGCAAAACAATGCTAGTACAAGTATCGAAACACACAAATATGCAACGACAATGCATAAAAACATACACAAATATGGACTTCCGCTACCGGAATCCAACAGTACGAATCCACAAGATTCAATCAACACAACATGGGTATTCCAACGATCCAGCGCCCTCAGCATAGATCCCAAGATGATCTCGTCGGACCAACACGAGGTGGAAAAACCCATCCAATGATCCAGTGCCCTCAGCCTAGATCCCAAGATGATCCCGTCGGACCAACACGAGGTGGACATCCGATCCAGCGCCCTCAGCATAGATCGCTTGATCCCTTCGGATCATCACAACTTACACATAACACAACTATGCTTATACATATGCAAGAAAATCGACATGTTCATCAATATGAACGTACGTTAAATCGATAGCAAATGTCATTACAATTCAATGAAATAATCTCATGTCAACAACATGAATAAACCATATGCATGATCAAGTTCATCAATTATTCATAAACTTTCAAAATACGATACTTGCCTCAACAAATGGCGACAAGAATTTCTACTATCAATAGTCTTCAATCTGATTGGAGAATTCTCGCTTGGTCGGCTCACCGGAATGCAAACCTTCATCGAACAATAACATCGGTAAAACTAACGGTTCCGGATAATCATTCAAATCATCAAATGAATCATCAAAAGGCATGATGCATCTATCATGGCGATGGACTATAGTGCCCTAACACAATTTGGTTGGACCGATACTACTCTATTCATCCTTGCAATAGCTCAATGGAATACTTTCTAAGTTCCAACACAATTCCTTCGGTTGATTGTTTCATGGAATTCATCCTAGGAGGATTCTAATCATGTTCTATTATAACAAGATATCCGAACTTCGATGAATCATCATAAGGACTTGTTCACTAGTTTCAATATCCTCTCCTTCTACGAATAAATCCTTAAGTTCAATCCATTAATTCTTCACCGAAATGTTCGATCATAACATTCTTATGAACTAAGATAATCTTCGAAAACTAGATATGATTGGGTTTATCATCTCAAGATGCACTAATCAATAGTCTAATCACTAGAAGGTTTGCTCAACGATTTCAACAACCAAGAGGAATCGAAAATAATTGAATTTAATCTTATAAACAATGATAAAAGGCTCCTCAAGAAGATAACTGGTTCGATATACTCAAAACAGGTCCAAAACGTTACTAAGATCATGCTAAATTAGTTGGTGAAGGATTACATACCTCAAAAATTGATGAACAATGAAGAACTTGAATAAACTCTACCACCGGAAGCTTGAGCACCAATCTACAAGGACTAAGCTCCCCAAGAATCGTCTCAGAAGATGATATGAAGGATAAGAGGTGATGAAAGATCTCCAGAACACGAAAAATCGGCCAAAGGAAAGGTGAGAAATGAAATAGGGTCGAGGTCTATAAATAGAATTTTGGGCATTACGTACGTTATGCAATTAACCTTACGTACGTAACAAACTTAACGTACGTTATACCCTAGCCTTAGCGTACGTAATCGTCTGACCAGAATTCACTGGCCTGATTTCGCCATTTTCTTACGTAAGTAATCACAAGGGTTTTACGTACGTAATATCCATGTCCTTAGCGTACGTAAAACATGCACCATAGAGTATGTAACACCTATGTCCAGGTTCACGCGGAAATCACACGAATCATCCCCGGCCCCTTCCTCGGCCCCCACACGCCGACCCTTATCCGATCCCAAGTTGACTTAGCTTACGTAGGTTAAGAACATCAGATAACGTACGTAATACTGCAGTCTTAGCGTACGTTATGGACGCCTGATAGCGTACGTTAACACGTGCAGAACCATGCATGCAGAATGCTGGAGATACCAAAATGTAAGGATACGAAATACGGGAAACCAACCTCCAAATAATAACATCACAAAGTTGATTCTTACAAGATAGATACACAATCATTATCCGGGCATTACATACTACCCCTCTAAAAAGAAGTTTTGGCCCGAAACTTAAATCACAAACAATTCCAGGTACCTCGACTTCATACTATCTTCCGTCTCCCAAGTTGCTTCTTCAACTCCGTGCCGAGACCATTGAACTTTTACCAAGGAGATCGGTTTATTCCTCAATTGCTTGACTCGACTCTCAAGTATCTTGATTGACTTCTCTTCGAAGGTGCCGTCATTAGCTATCTCGATCTCATCGAACTCAATGTAATGACTGGGATCTGGTACATACTTCCGCAATTGGGATACGTGAAACACATTGTGAACGTGACTCAGCGATAGCGGTAAGGCCAACCTGTATGCTAAATCCCAAACTCTATCGAGGATCTCAAATGGTCCGATATATCTCGGACTTAGCTTACCTTTCCTCCCAAAACGGAAAATTCCTCATGTAGGAGACACCTTCAATAGTACGTGGTCCCCAATGTCGAACTCTAGTGGGCGACGATGCACGTCTGCATAAGACTTCTGTCGACTCTGGGCAGTCAACAGTCTTTCCCGAATCAAAGCTATGTTCTCTTGAGTCTGAACTATCAATTCGGGTTCCGTCCCGATCAAGTCCGAAGAATCATCCCAGCACAGGGGTGATCGGCATCTTCTCCTGTACAAAGCTTCAAATGATGCCATCTTAATAGAAGTATGCCAA
Organism: Orobanche coerulescens; assembly: GCA_033398695.1. Lineage (NCBI taxonomy): Eukaryota > Viridiplantae > Streptophyta > Magnoliopsida > Lamiales > Orobanchaceae > Orobanche > Orobanche coerulescens. The sequence continues at coordinate 113,868,079 of CM065807.1, read as the reverse complement.
CTATTGTTGTAGGTGAATTCAATCAATGGCAAGTGAACTTCCCAATCAGTTGACCAATCCAAAGCACAATCCCTAAGCATGTCTTCTACTGTTTGTATAGTCCTTTCGGACTGACCGTCCGTTTGAGGATGATAAGACGTGCTAAAGTTTAGCTCAGTCCCCAAAGCCCTGTGAACTGCCTTCCAGAAGTGCGACACGAAGCGACCATCTCGATCTGAAATAATAGTCTTTGGCGTCCCATGCAATCTGACTATCTCTGCAATAAATACTCGTGCCAATTTCTCGGGTCCCCATGTGTCCTTAATTCCTAGGAAATGAGCCGACTTGGTTAGTCGATCAACTATAACCCAAATCATGTTCATTTCCGTCTTGGTCCTTGGCATATTGGTGATGAAATCCATCGAGATATCCTCCCACTTCCACTCAGGGATCGGAAGCGGCTTCAGCATTCCGGCAGGTCGTTGATGTTTAATCTTAACCTGCTGACAAGTCAAACACTTCGAAACGTATTCTGCTACGTCCTTCTTCATATTTCCCCACCAAAAGTTTGTTTAAGATCCTTATACATCTTACTGTTGCCCGGATGAATAGAATAGGGTGCGCTGTGAGCTTCCTTCAGAATTGTCTGCCTCAAAACATCATCATCGGGAATGCAAAGTCGACTCTGAAATCTCAGAACTCCATCATCTTGTATCACGAATCATGGGGCCTTTCCTTTCTTTACTTCGTCACATAACCGAAGGATCAGAGAATCGTTCAACTGCTTAGATTTGATTTCCTCGACTAGTGACGAAGTCAGTTCCATCGCATATAGTTGCCCTTGGATTCCTGGCGACCATACTTCAATCCCTTCGCGGATCGGCCTCGTTGAATCTTTGGTTTGGGAAGTAAGTGCTTCCAACACTCGAAGAGAAACAGGTTTACGGCTCAATGCATCAGCTACTACGTTTGCTTTACCCGGATGATAGAGAATTTCCAAGTCGTAATCCTTGATCAATTCTAGCCACCTTCTCTGCCTCATGTTTAATTCTTTCTGACTGAAAATGTACTTGAGGCTTTTATGATCTGTAAAGATCTGACAACGAGTGTCGTATAAATAATGTCGCCAAATTTTCAAAGCAAAGACCACAGCTGCTAACTCCAGATCATGAGTCGGGTAATTAACTTCGTACGGTTTCAACTGTCGAGAGGCATAGGCAATCACCCTATCCTTTTGCATCAACACACATCCCAGACCCTGATTTGAAGCATCGCTGTATACCATGAATCCATCAGTTCCATCTGGTAACGCTAGTATAGGCGCTGTCGTCAGTCTCCTCTTAAGATCATCAAAACTAGCCTGGCATTTCTCATTCCACGCGAACCTTTGAGTTTTCTGTAATAGCTGAGTGAGCGGACGAGCAATTTTGGAAAATCCTTCTACGAAACGGCGATAATATCCAGCAAGTCCTAAGAAACTCCGGACTTCTTTCACATTATTTGGAGATTCCCACTCCAAGATTGCCTCGACTTTCTTCGAATCTACTTGAACTCCGTCAGATGATATCACATGCCCAAGGAATGTCACTTCCTTAAGCCAGAACTCACATTTAGAAAGTTTCGCATACAACTGTTCATTCCTCAAGGTGCTCAAAACAATACGCAAATGCTCAGCATGTTCCTCGGGGTATTTTGAATAGATCAAGATGTCATCAATGAAAACGACCACAAACTTATCCAAGTATTCTAAGAATACCCGATTCATCAATTGCATAAATACCGCAGGAGCATTGGTAAGTCCGAATGGCATCACTACAAATTCATAATGCCCGTACCGGGATCTGAAAGCAGATTTCGGTATATCCGATTCCTTAATCCTCAGCTGATGATATCCTGATCATAAGTCGATCTTAGAGAATACTCTTGCCCCTTGCAGTTGATCAAACAAGTCGTCAATCCGAGGTATAGGATACTTGTTCTTGATCGTCACCTTGTTTAGCTCCCTATAATCAATACATAATCGGAGGGATCCATCTTTCTTCCGGACAAAGAGAACGGGTGCTCCCCAAGGAGAAACGCTAGGTTGAATGTAACCCTTCTGCAATAATTCCTCCAGTTGCTTCTTTAGTTCATACATCTCGGTTGGCGCCATGCGGTATGGTGCTATGGAAATAGGAGCGGCTCCAGGCTCTAATTCGATAGTGAAATCCACTTCTCTCTGCGGAGGTAGCCCAGGTAGTTCGTCAGGGAATACATCTGAGAATTTATTCACAACTGGAATAGATGAGAGCTCCACTCCTTCCTCTTTCCTCATGGCATAACACCAAAGTCCATGACATCCCTGCTTCAGTAATTTCACTGCTTTCATCGCTTTGATCAATTTTCCCGAGATTCCCGGTCTCCATCCTCTGAATAAGTGTTCAGATCCGTCATCAGCAATGATAGAAATGACTCTCTTTCGGTAATTCAGAATAGCTCCATAACGGTTGAGCCAATCGTCTCCGAGAATTAAATCGTCACCATGGATGTCAACTACAATAAGATTCGATGGCCAATCTCTCCCTCCTATAGACACTGGGAAATCTCTAGTTTCTAGGGTTCCCACAATTCTCTCTCCGCTCGGCAAACCCACAACATATGGTTCACAATCAAATAAACACGAGATTTTCAAACGACTAACACAGTTCAATGATATGAAAGAATGTGTAGCTCCTGAATCAAATAAGACACTAACTGGTTGCAAAAGGATCTGAATCGTACCTGATGCAACAGCAGTGTTCTGATCGTCAGATTTTCTCATCTCGTACAGGCGCGGAGGAACGGACCCAGCACTGGATGTATCTCTCTTCCCAACATTCTGCGGCTGAAATCCACTCTGCTGCGTCTAGTTCACACTCATCTCCTTCGGAACTGGCGCTGGAATGTGAGTACCAAATGATCTAGTTGCAACTCCACAAAAAGCCGCACGGTGCCCTTCTTGCCCACAATCGAAACAAGTCACAGAAGATGCGGGGCAATCACGTCGAACATGCCCTGCTCGACCACAATTATAGCATTTCTTTGATGCGTCCGAAACTACTGATGTTGTCCGGAACTTCTTTCCACCTCTAGAAGGATGTGGAGGTTTCCTAGATGAATAAAATGAAGACTGGCCCTTACGGGTCCCACCACTCTTATTTTCTGAGAAGTTGCCGGACACTTTCTGCTTCTTTACCTCCATCGATTTCTCCACCGCCGCCTCTTTCATGTCGTAGGCCAGCGCTTTGTCTTGATACTGTCGCAACGTAGTACACTCGAATCCGGACATGTACTGCTGAATCTCCGGCTTCATCCGCATATCGAAATGAAAAATCTTTTCTGCCTCCGTTCTGACCAAGTGTCGCACACAAGTCAGCTGATGGTTAAAAGTCTTGATTATGTCTGTCACAGATGCTTCCGAACTCTGTGGTGAGAAAAACTCTCGGATTTTTGCCTCTCTTACTGGACGAGGACAATACTGTGCTTCCATCATTAGTTTGAATTCCGTCCAGTCAGCATTATGATTCTCGGGTCGAATAGCCTCCCACCAGTCAAAAGCCTCCCCAGTCAGAAAATACTGGGCAATAAGAACTTTCCGGTCCTCGGGACAGTTAATCCCCGCAAATATCTTCTCTAACTCCTTCAACCAATGATCCCAAGTGAGTGCCTCAGCAGAACCGTCAAATTTTGGTGGGTGCAATTTGACCACCTCAGTAAGCCATCTGTCTCCCCGGCTATCCTCGTTATGCTGTTGTCCCATTGCCGTCTGCATGCGGTCAACTACCTGAGCGAACTGGTTTATCTGAGCCACCACCTGTTGAAGCACTCCCGGCATGTTAGGATTCGAGTCTTCATTCGCTGATCCCTGCTGTCCTCCAGAATGGGAATCGGTTCGACTAGCCGATAATTCTGGGGCAGTTGCGGAATCCTCCTGTCTCATGTTATCACATCCGCATCCACGACCGCGTCCGCGTCCACGACCTCCTCTCAACATACTGTAAACACAATTTCTCAATATCCAGGACAAAATTTTCAAAAATAAAGCCCGTCAATACTCACAAAACAGAAATTAAGTAAAATGGTAGTATAAGAGATTAGGAGACTTACAACCACGATCCACATGACGACTTTGGCTGAACAGTGATGTTACGAACGACCCGTAAATGAAATAACGTAAACAGACCCAACTAAAACCCGACTGCCAAGATATCCATGAATCTTAGCTCCGATACCATATTCTGTAACACCCTGAGATAATCAGAATAATTACAGCACCGTAAACCCTTTAAGTAAGGATTTACAAGGCTGATTAAAAGAAATGTGAATATAAACCAACAATACCACCGAAATTCAAATTACAAAACCAGTTCCAACTGATCCATTACAACCATATCGAAAATAATATTAAAAAGACACGCGTACTCGAGTACTGAAAATGAACCAAGAAGAAAAATCACAAAAACAACAAACATTTAACATCACTGAGCCACTTCATCGTCATGACGGTACTATGGCTGCTTCCCCGCTCCTCGGCTACCTGAACATCAAAACAAATGTCCACCCCCGAAGGGGTTAGCAAAACAATGCTAGTACAAGTATCGAAACACACAAATATGCAACGACAATGCATAAAAACATACACAAATATGGACTTCCGCTACCAGAATCCAACAGTACGAATCCACAAGATTCAATCAACACAACATGGGTATTCCAACGATCCAGCGCCCTCAGCATAGATCCCAAGATGATCCCGTCGGACCAACACGAGGTGGAAAAACCCGTCCAATGATCCAGCGCCCTCAGCCTAGATCCCAAGATGATCCCGTCGGACCAACATGAGGTGGACATCCGATCCAGCGCCCTCAGCATGTAATATCCGGAATTTCTATTACTGTTGTTTAATATTATTTTATCCGAGTTATATTGTACAGCGTGGAATCTGTACAGTAGGGATAAAATAAATAAAGGACTGAGATATCAGTATCGGTATAATTGTCGTATTTGGTCGACATTTACATTTGAGGATATTGTGTATCAGGTTGTCGTACTTTTGATATTGGGTATATCGTATGATGATGTTATTGGATTCAGTACATGTATTCAGTATGCCGTATGTCCGTAATTGGTATGTCGAGACGTTGGACAAGAACTGCGGAAAATGGCTAAGTATAGCCTTATTAGCGCACGCTACGTTCATAGGTTAGCGTACGCTAGTGCAGATCAGATGGGAAGGAATCTGCGTATGGACCCGGTTGCTTTCGGCGCACGATCTGGTAAGTCAACGGTTGTTGTCCTGAAGTATTAGCGCACGCTAAAGATTAGGTTTAGCGCACGCTAACTATATATCAGTCAACAAGGAATCTTATCCTTGTCAGATGCTGTCGGAATGTGGGGGCGAGTGGTAGGTGAACGCTGTAGTAAGTCAACTTCGGATAGCGCACGCTAAGAGTAAGGACTAGCGTACGCTAGACATGATGATTTACGTACGTTAATGCATGGGCATTACGTCGTAAGGTAGTTCTGAAGCAAGACGGTAGCCTGCGGGCTTCGATAGCGCACGCTAACAAAGTCGATTAGCGCACGCTAAGGCTAGCGCACGCTAAACATAATGGTTTAGCGCACGCTAGTGATGTATATTATAAAAGGGACGAGAAGGGTGTTATGAAGCATTTCGTCCATTCCTTCCTTGTAACCGAGAGAGAGTTTTTAGAGAGAGGTGTGAGGTCCCAAACACGAGAGATGATGATCTTTAACAAGATTAAGATGGAGAGCATGGATTCAAGCCTCGTTCTTCAAGTTATTCATGATTCTTGGAATGGAGTCTAGTGTTCTTATTCTTGGTTCATCCAATCCGTAATTTTCGTATCCTCTTGATGATGGTTCGTTTTTCTTGGATGATTTCATGTAAGGAGCATGTTGGATAATCATATGATGATGTTATATGAGATTCAATGGAATTTTGATAAGAGTTTCGGATGTTAGTTAAGATTCTTCACACTATAAGGATGGTGATTCGTTTAACCCGATCTAAGATGGATTTCGAATCTTGTTAACTATATTGACCGATTTAGAGGAGTTAAATCATGATACGAGGTTGAATTCGGATTGAATATGATATGATCCTTGTTATCGAGTCGGTTTGATTGTTGATGTTATTATTGATATATGGACATTGATATGATCCTTGTGATAGTTATGGTGTCGTTTATCTTCAAGAGATATGGAGATTTATGTCTCCCTTCATTCGGATTCGTAGTTGCAAGATGATAGTCGATGCTTGGAATGCATGCCATCAGACGGCATTAGCGCACGCTAAGCTTACCGCTAGCGCACGCTAACGGACAACTTAGCGCACGCTATGTTATGCGTTTAACGACGCTAAGTAGGCGTGCAAAGGCAAGATTTTTGTGCTTTGATTAGAATTCGTGATGGTTTGACTTGGTTGGTTCTTGTGTTTATTCAAGGTTGTGTTGAACCGTTGAGTTCGATTGGTTAGTTTTCTCGATTGTTGACCGTTATCGGATATGTGTTATTTGATTTCTTCGATAGGTTGAGTTTATTGATCGATGATTATAACCGTGTGTTGCGGTCATGTTCGAGTATGTTCGTGAATTGCTTGGTCGGGGCCGAGGAGCTCGTAGACGAAGGCATTGTGGTAGTAGCGGCTTCATCATCATCGTATCGATATCGAGGCAAGTTATTACTTGCTCGGTTATAATATTTAATGAATGGTTTTGATTTCATTTCGTTTATAATGCATATAGCGATGATTATTATTATGAACTCGGGTATTCGGATCGCATATCGTTCTTTCGATTCGGGAGGTAAATCATAATGTATATGCTTTATCTCGCTTATTGGTATGTTCGAGTACCGAGGTTACATTATGGTAAAGACGAGGATATGAGTATCTATAGTTCATCAGACGTTTGGATCGCCGAGCATTGAGGATAATCATCGATGATGATTTGGACATCGGGGTTGCTCCCGAAGGACTCGGGGCAAGTATTCCATATTGATTATGGTTTAGTGTTATTTATTTTGGTCTTGTACATTTTCTTTCATGTCGTTGAACATGAAGTCGCCCTAGTAAATTGTCATGTTGTCGCATGTTATGTTGTTCATGTTGATGAACATATTGATTTGCATATGTGTATGCATATTGTGTTGTTTATGTTGTGTTGATCCTGTGAGATCATGAGGATCTATGCTGAGGGCGCTGGATCGAACGTCCACCTGATCTTGATCTTGTAGGATCATCACGGGGATCTATGCTGAGGGCGCTGGATCGTTGGATGTGTTTTCCACCCGATTTTGATCTTGTAGGATCATCACGGGATCTATGCCGAGGGCGCTGATCGTTGGACAGGTTTTCCACCGATTTTGATCTTGTAGGATCATTACGGGGATCTATGCCGAGGGCGCTGGATCGTTGGACGGAGTTTTCCACGATGTTGATCTTGTAGATCATCACGGGACCTATGCCTTTGAGGCGTGGGTCATGGGATTTCCATTGAGTATACATTGTTGTTATTGTTGTGATCATATTGACGTGGTCATATGAGTATGCATTTGTAGGTCTCGTGTTAGGACCTTGTCCGTTTGCATTGTTCGATCTCGGATTAGACTGATATGATTATCGTGGCACATCATATCTCGAGGTATGTACCATGTTTTCTTTGGTTTTGTCTTTGGTGGACAATCGGTTATCGTCTTGGGATTTGATGATATTATTCGATGGATCGTATTGGTCAGAAATGGTAGATTTCCGTATCGTGAGTTGGTTATGATAGTTTGGGGATCTTGAGTATTGTTTAAGGTACAATACGGATATTATGTTCGAGTTTATTGGTTAATCGAGTACAGGATGTGATAATGGTTTTTCGATGAGAATTTCTTGAGTAAGTAAAGTTATGGCGGTAAGATTACGTTGGTCGTATTCTTATTCGTATTCTCATTGGTATGTATTATTGATGTGATGTGACGGTTATCATTGTTAGATATTATGGCCGACCCGTGGGATTTCTTTTAGGTTCTCGGAGTATCGAGCTTGTAGCGGTCGTGAAGAGATGAGCTTCCCGGAGGATACTGGATAGGACATGTTGTGTGCTTTGAGTTCTTGATTGGTTCTTGTATTCCGCTGCTAGAGTATCTTTATGGTTGGTCTTTTTCCGCTGCGTGAGTATTTTGTAATGCTCTTTTGGTATCTGGTAACTGAGATTGCCTTGGAAATCGTTTTCTAAACTTTTGAGTGTCGGCCGTTTGTCCTTGAGATTTCAAATGAGATTTTACGACGGTTTCTGATAAACGGATTTTATAAATCTTTGTGAATTTTTAAAGATAGTACCGTCGTTGGCCTCTTGGGCATTTGTAAATGTTTGCGAAAATTTCCTTTAGCCTTGTGGGTTCCATCTCGGGGCCCACGGCGCTGTAATATTTCCGGTTAAATCTGGGGGTGTTACAGAATATGGTATCGGAGCTTAGGTTGAGAAAACCTAGGCATTCGGGTCGAGTTGAGTCGTGTTTTTGTTGCGTCATTCGAGTTGTCGATTGACAAATACTAGAGCCGTGAGTCTTTGTTGTTCACTCAGGCTTTCGCGTTATCGGATTTGCCAGTATCGTACTGGGCTTGTTATAACTTTTCCAAATGGTGTTAACGAGATTCTCTGGAATGAGATGTATTGTGTTCTTGAGTCGAACTGATTTTGCAAAACGTGTGTTTTGAAAATACCTGCGTCGAGTATTTTCTTGAGTCTAGACATGTGCCAGTATCACGGGGAATCGTCGGCTTCACGATCTGTAAGTATTTGGATTTTTGAATTGCATTGAGATTTATTGCTGTTCTATAGTTGATGTGTCTTGAGATTCAGCAGATATCATGCGTTACAGTATGAGATGTCAGAGTGGGACAGGATTGATGATCTTGAGAAACCACGATTTTTGGAAATCAGTATGTTGGTTAGATTTTGGAACGGAATTGTGCATCTGGGAGAAATATTGTGCATGGTTGAGAAGAACATGTGACATGTTAGTTCATTTTGAGTTATATGAACTGCTTTTGATCATTTGAAAATGATACCTTTCAAAATGAATGTTTTACGGATGTTTTACGGAAAATGATTTTTGGGCCGAGACCCAATCGATTTTGAAATGGTTTTATAACTCAGGACTTGGGGTCCGAAAAGAGTTTCCTACTTTTTAAACTTCTTGTAATGCGGAACAAGATACGGGCTGAGACCCTAATGTTTCAAAAGACTTTCCTGTTTTCAAAAACTCCCGAGAGTTGTAAAATACTTTACCAATCGTTTACCTATGTTATTTCCGTCTTTCGAGGCTTTGGTTTACTTGTTCAAATGGAACTTCTCGGGAAGTCTTTCGCTGTATTGATTCGTTTCAATATTTTGTCATATCATATTTAAGGTGATCCAGTATGGGTTAATGACTAACGTTGCGAGTCATATGTGGAAAGTAGTTTTTAGTCGGAGTTTATATTTGAGATTTGGAACTCTATCGTGTGGTTTTCCGATGGAATATCAGTGGATATTGGTGACGAGCCGAAGTGGTATACAGGGGTATGTATATGGACAAGCATTTGCATAAAATTCATTTTATTTAATCGTGTATATTCGAAAAGAATTTTTATCGAGAACTTGGCACCAGCGAGCCGATTTAATTTTTAAAATTGATTTTGTGGTCTTACCAAAATTTATGTTTTGAGTTTTCAAACTCTTGAAAGAACTTTCGAAAATTGTCTTCGTGACAAGAATATATGATTTCAAACTGGTTTTGAAAATGTGATGGATATACATGCGCATTTAGTGCATAATGCATATCGTGGTGGAGTTCGAGTGAGACTCACGAACCGGATAGTACATCGATGGTACTATGAAAGAGATTCGAACGTTAGTATGGTAGTTTGGTTATCCACGGATGATCGGTTGATTTATCGGATAAGAGAAATATGTTGCGTGTTGTAGATTCATGCGCATAATATTATTTTGGAAACTTGGGATTTTGTGAAACCGGAACATAGGTGCTATGTGATTCCATTGGTATGATAGTAGCGCGATTTTACCTTAGTGATTACGGAATGATTTCCTTGTAAGCGTAGATTTGGGGATGGTGACCCCATCTTGGTTGTTTTGGATATTGATTGGTCGTTTCCACTCCGCGTATGAATTGGTATGTTCGTCGATTTGCGATTCGTTGTTCGTATGCCGAGGGAAATGTTCGCGATTGGGTATGTTTATTGAGATCTACGGCGTGATTGATTTGTCGCTTTTGAGAATGTTATTCTTTCGTATATACTTCGTTTACGTCCGTGTTGATCGTGTTGGAGTTTACCGTGTGAAGGTATTCTCGATTTTCGTTGATCGTTCATTGGTAATATTGGAGTTTATCACGTTGATGATATTCTCGATTGTGTTTTGACCTCTGGTTGGTCAGATTGGAATTTATCATGTCGATGATAAATTCGATTGATTGTTGATCATTGCTGGTGATCATTTGAGCGTTCGGATTTTGTGTTGATGTTTCGGAATTCGTGTCGTTGTTTTTGGGCAATTGTTTTGCAGATGTATTGTGTATTATTAGTCTTATCGGAATTGGGACTTGATTATGTAATCAGGCAGACAGGATTTGATTCGGGCAGATTGTTTCATCCGAAGATGATATATTTTGTTGAGACTCAGGGAATTGGGATCGTAAGCGTATTGAGACTGTACAGTGAGATTGCTGGCTAGTATCTCCGGAGATCGTAGACCTGCGTATTTGTAAGTATGCGGTTTTGGCTATTCAGAATAATGATGATTGATCAGTGTCGTGATGGTTTTGGGATATTTTGGGTTGAACAGTATGTTTGTTTGTTTCCTATGACGGGTTGCAAGTTTCGAGGACGAAACTTATTTTAAGGGGTGTAGAATGTAATATCCGGAATTTCTATTACTGTTGTTTAATATTATTTTATCCGAGTTATATTGTACAGTGGAATGCATGTAGGGATAAAATAAATAAAGGACTGAGATATCAGTATCGGTATAATTGTCGTATTTGGTCGACATTTACATTTGAGGATATTGTGTATCAGGTTGTCGTACTTTTGATATTGGGTATATCGTATGATGATGTTATTGGATTCAGTACATGTATTCAGTATGCCGTATGTCCGTAATTGGTATGTCGAGACGTTGGACAAGAACTGCGGAAAATGGCTAAGTATAGCCTTATTAGCGCACGCTACGTTCATAGGTTAGCGTACACTAGTGCAGATCAGATGGGAAGGAATCTGCGTATGGACCCGGTTGCTTTCGGCGCACGATCTGGTAAGTCAACGGTTGTTGTCCTGAAGTATTAGCGCACGCTAAAGATTAGGTTTAGCGCACGCTAACTATATATCAGTCAACAAGGAATCTTATCCTTGTCAGATGCTGTCGGAATGTGGGGGCGAGTGGTAGGTGAACGCTGTAGTAAGTCAACTTCGGATAGCGCACGCTAAGAGTAAGGACTAGCGTACGCTAGACATGATGATTTACGTACGTTAATGCATGGGCATTACGTACGTAAGGTAGTTTACGAAGCAAGACAGTAGCCTCTGGGCTTCGATAGCGCACGCTAACAAAGTCAGTTAGCGCACGCTAAGGCTAGCGCACGCTAAACATAATGGTTTAGCGCACGCTAGTGATGTATATTATAAAAAGGGACAGAAGGGTGTTATGAAGCATTTCGTCCATTCCTTCCTTGTAACCGAGAGAGAGAGTTTTTAGAGAGAGGTGTGAGGTCCCAAACACTGAGAGATGATGATCTTTAACAAGATTAAGATGGAGAGCATGGATTCAAGCCTCGTTCTTCAAGTTATTCATGATTCTTGGAATGGAGTCTAGTGTTCTTATTCTTGGTTCATCCAATCCAGGTAATTTTCGTATCCTCTTGATGATGGTTCGTTTTTCTTGGATGATTTCATGTAAGGAGCATGTTGGATAATCATATGATGATGTTATATGAGATTCAATGGAATTTTGATAAGAGTTTCGGATGTTAGTTAAGATTCTTCACACTATAAGGATGGTGATTCGTTTAACCCGATCTAAGATGGATTTCTGAATCTTGTTAACTATATTGACCGATTTAGAGGAGTTAAATCATGATACGAGGTTGAATTCCGGATTGAATATGATATGATCCTTGTTATCGAGTCGGTTTGATTGTTGATGTTATTATTGATATATGGACATTGATATGATCCTTGTGATAGTTATGGTGTCGTTTATCTTCAAGAGATATGGAGATTTATGTCTCCCTTCATTCGGATTCGTAGTTGCAAGATGATAGTCGATGCTTGGAATGCATGCCACTGTACAGCATTAGCGCACGCTAAGCTTACTGGCTAGCGCACGCTAACGGGACAACTTAGCGCACGCTATGTTATGCGTTTAACGTACGCTAAGTAGGCAGGCAGTGCAGTATTTTTGTGCTTTGATTAGGAATTCGTGATGGTTTGACTTGGTTGGTTCTGACTGTGTTTATTCAAGGTTGTGTTGAACCGTTGAGTTCGATTGGTTAGTTTTCTCAGTTGTTGACCGTTATCGGATATGTGTTATTTGATTTCTTCGATAGGTTGAGTTTATTGATCGATGATTATAACCGTGTGTTGCGGTCATGTTCGAGTATGTTCGTGAATTGCTTCGGTCGGGGCCGAGGAGCTCGTAGACGAAGGCATTGTGACTGGTAGCGGCTTCATCATCATCGTATCAGTATCGAGGCAAGTTATTACTTGCTCAGTTATAATATTTAATGAATGGTTTCAGTTTCATTTCGTTTATAATGCATATAGCGATGATTATTATTATGAACTCTGGGTATTCGGATCGCATATCGTTCTTTCGATTCTGGGAGGTAAATCATAATGTATATGCTTTATCTCAGTTATTGGTATGTTCGAGTACCGAGGTTACATTATGGTAAAGACGAGGATATGAGTATCTATAGTTCATTGTACGTTTGGATCGCCGAGCATTGAGGATAATCGTCGATGATGATTTGGACATCGGGGTTGCTCCCGAAGGACTCGGGGCAAGTATTCCATATTGATTATGGTTTAGTGTTATTTATTTTGGTCTTGTACATTTTCTTTCATGTCGTTGAACATGAAGTCGTCCTAGTAAATTGTCATGTTGTCGTGCATGTTATGTTGTTCATGTTGATGAACATATTGATTTGCATATGTGTATGCATATTGTGTTGTTTATGTTGTGTTGATCCTGTGAGATCATGAGGATCTATGCTGAGGGCGCTGGATCGAACGTCCACCTGATCTTGATCTTGTAGGATCATCACGGGGATCTATGCTGAGGGCGCTGGATCGTTGGACAGGTTTTCCACCTGATTTTGATCTTGTAGGATCATCACGGGGATCTATGCTGAGGGCGCTGGATCGTTGGATGTGTTTTCCACGATTTTGATCTTGTAGGTTCATTACGGGGATCTATGCTGAGGGCGCTGGATCGTTGGACAGGTTTTCCACCTGATGTTGATCTTGTAGGATCATCACGGGGACCTATGCTGAGGGCGCTGGGTCATGGGATTTCCATTGAGTATACATTGTTGTTATTGTTGTGATCATATTGACGTGGTCATATGAGTATGCATTTGTAGGTCTCGTGTTAGGACCTTGTCCGTTTGCATTGTTCGATCTCGGATTAGTGATATGATTATCGTGGCACATCATATCTCGAGGTATGTACCATGTTTTCTTTGGTTTTGTCTTTGGTGGACAATCGGTTATCGTCTTGGGATTTGATGATATTATTCGATGGATCGTATTGGTCAGAAATGGTAGATTTCCGTATCGTGAGTTGGTTATGATAGTTTGGGGATCTTGAGTATTGTTTAAGGTACAATACGATATTATGTTCGAGTTTATTGGTTAATCGAGTACGGGATGTGATAATGGTTTTTCCGATGAGAATTTCTTGAGTAAGTAAAGTTATGGCGGTAAGATTACGTTGGTCGTATTCTTATTACGTATTCTCATTGGTATGTATTATTGATGTGATGTGACGGTTATCATTGTTAGATATTATGGTGACCCGTCGTGGGATTTCTTTTTAGGTTCTCGAGTATCGAGCTTGTAGCGGTCGTGAAGAGATGAGCTTCCGGAGGATCTTGGATAGGACATGTTGTGTGCTTTGAGTTCTTGATTGGTTCTTGTATTCCGCTGCTAGAGTATCTTTATGGTTGGTCTTTTTCCGCTGCGTGAGTATTTTGTAATGCTCTTTTGGTATCTGGTAACTGAGATTGCCTTGGAAATCGTTTTCTAAACTTTTGAGTGTCGGCCGTTTGGCCTTGAGATTTCAAATGAGATTTTACGACGGTTTCTGATAAACGGATTTTATAAATCTTTGTGAATTTTTAAAGATAGTACCGCCGTTGGCCTCTTGGGCATTTGTAAATGTTTGCGAAAATTTCCTTTAGCCTTGTGGGTTCCATCTCGGGGCCCACGGCGCTGTAATATTTCCGGTTAAATCTGGGGGTGTTACACAGCATAGATCGCTTGATCCCTTCGGATCATCACAACTTACACATAACACAACTATGCATATACATATGCAAGAAAATCGACATGTTCATCAATATGAACATACGTTAAATCGATAGCAAATGTCATGACAATTCAATGAAATAATCTCATGTCAACAACACGAATAAATCATATGCATGATCAAGTTCATCAATTATTCATAAACTTTCAAAATACGATACTTGCCTCAACAAATGGCGACAAGAATTTCTACTATCAATAGTCTTCAATCTGATTGGAGAATTCTCACTTGGTCGGCTCACCGGAATGCAAACCTTCATCGAACAATAACGTCGGTAAAACTAATAGTTCCGGATAATCATTCAAATCATCAAATGAATCATCAAAAGGCATGATGCATCTCTCATGGTGATGGACTATTCTGCCCTAACACAATTTGGTTGGACCGATACTACGCTATTCGTCCTTGCAGTAGCTCAATGGAATACTTTCTAAGTTCCAACACAATTCCTTCGGTTGATTGTTTCATGGAATTCATCCTAGGAGGATTCTAATCATGTTCTATTATAACAAGATATCCGAACTTCGATGAATCATCATAAGGACTTGTTCACTAGTTTCAATATTCTCTCCTTCTACGAATAAATCCTTAAGTTCAATCCATTAATTCTTCACTGAAATGTTCGATCATAACATTCTTATGAACTAAGATAATCTTCGAAAACTAGATATGATTGGGTTTACCATCTCAAGATGCACTAATCAATAGTCTAATCACTAGAAGGTTTGCTCAACGATTACAACAACCAAGAGGAATAAAAAATAATTGAATTTAATCTTCTAAACCATGATGAAAGGTTCCTCAAGAAGATAACTGGTTCGGTCTACTCAAAACAGGTCCAAAATGTTACTAAGATCATGCTAAATTAGTTGGTGAAGGATTACATACCTCAAAAATTGATGAACAATGAAGAACTTGAATAAACTCTACCACCTAAGCTTGAGCACCAATCTACAAGGCCTAAGCTCCCCAAGAATCGTCTCAGAAGATGATATGAAGGATAAGAGGTGATGAAAGATCTCCAGAACACGAAAAATCGGCCAAAGGAAAGGTGAGAAATGAAATAGGGTCGAGGTCTATAAATAGAATTCTGGGCATTACGTACGTTATGCAATTAACCTTACGTACGTAACAAACTTAACGTACGTTATAACCTAGCCTTGGCGTACGTAATCGTCTGACCAGAATTCACTGGCCTGATTTCGCCATTTTCTTACGTACGTAATCACAAGGGTTTTACGTACGTAATATCCATGTCCTTAGCGTACGTAAAACATGCACCATAGCGTACGTAACACCTATGTCCAGGTTCACGCGGAAATCACACGAATCTTCCCCGGCCCCTTCCTCGGCCCCCACACGCCGACCCTTATCCGATCCCAAGTTGACTTAGCTTACGTACGTTAAGAACATCAGATAACATACGTAATACTGCAGTCTTAGCGTACATTATGGACGCCTAATAGCGTACGTTAACACGTGCAGAACCATGCATGCAGAATGCTGGAGATACCAAAATGTAAGGATACGAAATACGGGAAACCAACCTCCAAATAATAACATCACAAAGTTGATTCTTACAAGATAGATACACAATAATTATCCGGGCAATACAAAAGCTGACTGTCGCACAAAAGAATGTCACTTATAAACTTCAAGACCATCAACAAGCTAGCAAGGGGACAGTTAGAGATTTTCCAGATATCACCTATAAAAATACAACATCTGTGCACCCTGTCCGAATGCCAAACAAGTCAAATCTACCATAAATAGCAAGTCATTCCTATCATCCCACAGGGTCCTTGATTTATTGCACATGGACTTATATGGCCCTATGGACCCGATCAGCCTAGGAGGTAATAAATATTGCTAGGTTATTTTTTATTATTTATCTAGGTACACTTGGATGATATTCTTGGAGAAGAAGAAGAAGAAGAAGAAGAAGAAGAAGAAAGTGACAAAGCTGCTGGAATATCTGATAAAGCTATAGAATTAAAAAGGGTTGACAGATGTATCTATGTAGATAATAGAATATGTCATGAGTATCAAAATGGTGTTGTCGAGTGAAAGAATATGACATTGAAAGAAGCCAACAAGATAATGATTAAGAGCAAGCTACCTCAATGATTCTGGGGGAAGCAATAATTACGGCATGATATACACAAAACCACTGTCTCATCAACAAACATTCAATCAAAATACTGTTAAGAGTACATTTAAGATTTTGATGATATAATCCTTGTATTCAAGTTTAATTCAAATGTATATTCTAAGTACTTGGCATTGTAAAGAAAAACAAATGAGTACCTTCTATAAGCCTTAAAATTTATTTAATCTAAGTATTGTTCAGCAGGGTTCATACAGCTAAGTATAGACTTAAGCTAAGTATGGACAACCGGATAACCTAGCTGAGATGAGACAGCTAAGTTAACAGTTGGGTAACACAGCTATGAAGAGATAGCTAAGTTACACTACTACTGTTTATACTTTAGCCGACAGCAAAAAGTCGTCGGCTAAAGTCAAAAACCGTCGGTTAAAGTGGTCAGTTGTCGGCTAAAAGTCGGTCTTCCGAGGTCGGTCGGCTAAAGTTTAGCCGACGGCAAATAGAAAAGGTCGTCGGCTAAAGTTCCAGTTTAGCCGACGAAACATTTGCCATCGGCTAAAACCTATATATTTTAGCCGACGGTTAACACATCGTCGGCTAAAGTTCTACGTTTTAGACAACGACTCGTTTACTGTCGGCTAAAATGTCTAAATTTTAGCCGACGATGGAAAGTTACGGTCGTCGGATAAAGTTTTTTTAAATAAAAACTTTAGCCGACGGTCAGGCAAATGCCGTCGGCTAAAATCCCGTAAAAAAATTGATTTGGAATCCCCAAACCTGTTCAGATAACCTGTTATTCCAAATGTACAATACACCACCATACATCGCAATCAACATAAATCAATGTACGAAAAGCATAATTTAAATACCAACAATATAAAAATCACACCATATCAACATGTCATGTGACAACATCAACAAAATCACTATAAACACCAATGTTAACGAGCACGGGTCTAAATAAAAAATACTTAGCAAAAGAACTACTACAATGACAACTAAAATCCTCAAAGATCCGTCAAATTCTTAAAGATAGAACAAGGATTACTACCGTCTTGCATGTCGTCGTCCCGAGGCTGTGAAGAAGAGGGGGTGTTTGTGAATCGAAGAATTGAGGTGGTGGTGGTACCGAAATTCCCGATTGATACACGGTCTGACTCAATGACATCATATACTGCATCATGGCCTGATGCCGAGCTAACATCTCTTGTTGAACCTTCCTTTGTTCCTCTTGGAATTTTTGGAACTCGTCTTGAGACTTTCTTTGCTCCTCAGCTCAGATATCCATCTCGACCCTCAATTGCTCCTCCAAATAGGCCTTTTGAGTGTCGCCCCTTTGATTGCGCTGAAACCCTGTAGTATTCTTCAATAATCTGGTGCCTTTAGCTCCCATCATCGGCGTCCGGTGATGACTCCCTTTAGGAGGGTAAATGTTAGCCCACACCCTTGCCCTAATGTAGGGATCGGCCTGATCGATCTCTCAGCGTGCTAACTCGAGACCAGTCTCGTCCAAATCCGGATGCTCCTCCCTCGCCATCTCTGTCAACATCCTCTCAGACTCCTCAGTCACAAAAAGCAACAGAATATTAATAAACTTCAGAGGTAAAGACTGATAGCAGTATTAAAATGGTTAGGATACATTTGCAACTTACAAGTCTATCCGGATAGTTAGGATATGCCTTCTGAGTCACGTAGACAAAGGCATTCGCCACATTTTCATCAAAAGTGGCCTCGTGCGAAACTCTCGCTAACGACCGCGAACCTAAGCTGTGGTGCTCCGCTAAACCCTTGCGGTTAACAGCGTTGGTTGAACTGCTCGCCTACACATAGAAACATGTCATTTTTATTTAACAATGAACAAAATTACCACAAGTAAGTTTCATACATGTTACATATCTTTAAACAACAATAGCATTACGACAATATTTAGAGCTAGATTACATACAATATAGTCTGGGTCGCTAAAATATGCGCATAGCCACCTCCACTCGTACTCCCAATACTTGAACTCCTCGGGAGTAGCCTCGCAGGAATTACCCCAAGCTGACCAAAACATGTGTAGCTCATTTTTCCAAGATTTGTACCTATAACAAACATTTATAAATAATAATCAAACACTAGTCAAATATATTTGTAAAGTATTTTGTAAATTTTATGTATTTATTTACTGTGATTTTGTGTTATTGTTTTATTCTTATTCATAATGTTATTTGTTTATTATGTTATTCATAAATAATCATTGTGTGTATACCGTTGTTATTATGCAGTTGAATGTTAAGATTTAAGTTTAGTGATTATGTTACATGTCATTTTATATTTGTTGTTTGTGTATGATTATATAATGTTAATGTGTTAGTTTTATTATTTTTATGTATAATTAATATTATAATGTTTTATGTAATTCTAAGAGTGTATGTTATAATACTCATAATTACAAGTAAATTATAATATTTATCATGTTTAAATTTATCAATCAAATTACCTTATATGTTTAAAAGTTGTGAATTTTATATTACAAATTATTTTGTATTAAAAAATAAATTATTAAAACATTTGACAAATACATATTTTTAACAATAACTAAAATGATGCAAAAATTTCTCGAGTAATTACTCAACTACGTATTGTGAAAATTACTTACTTGACTGTTTGTACCTCATCACACCAAGTATGTAGTAGGAAAGAAGGAACCTCAAACCAAACCTACAATTAGCGTATAATATATATTACTAAATTTTTTCCGAATTTAAATACACAAAGTAGATTTCGGAATTGAGATAAACTTACCGACATAGCATTGTTCAATGCATCCTTCACACTTTGTGGCACATCCTTCCACTCAGCCCACAGTACCAGAACTCTATCGCGTATGACAAACCCAATATTACGAAAATATGCCGTACAAGCATCCGAAGCCAGAATGGGTCGTCGATACTTTTCATCTAATGCTATCTTGTGACGGACATTTTTTGAAATATATGCGTCAAGTGCTAGACCCTTCGATGGGCCACGAGTCTTCTTCTTCTTTTTCTGTTCGCCTTCGGTACGACCCTCCTCATTCTCAAGCTCCGCAAGCGATGCGTACAACTTCGTCTTAGATATCCGACATGTCCGCCAAATCATCAGGCCACGCCTGGAACACATACGCATCCATCGGGTTAACCAAGCTATATGGCCGGCGGACTCCTTTCTCATCGACCCCTGGAATCCACGGCACCATAGGGGGCATAAATAGAGTCGACGGAGGACCGGAAGGCACCTCGGATGACGTGCTTGGTGTAGATCGGCCGCTCCCAGATGTAGTAGGAGGGGAGGGAATGCGGTGTATAGGAGGCATACAAGGCTGGTTGCTCAACTGCCCAAAATCATACTCATTCAGCACGGCCAAAATTTCCTCACCAGTCCACTCCTATGGTGGATCACCAACCTCTTCAGTCCCATCAAATGTTGCAGCATCCGTACGCCAGACATGCGTCCTCTCAAGCCATATACGGTGACGCATTCTGATAAACTTCCGACAATGATACCTTGCGCAGTCAGCATTCAAGCACACTGGACATCCTCTGTATCCACTAATAACAGATCCGGACAGCATCCCGTACGCAGGAAAATCACTGATGGTATCGGTACACATAGCACGTAAGTATAACATCTCATGTGAGTAACTGTCGTACGTCGGATGACCTTGCTCCCACAACAACTTCAGCTCCTCTATCAAAGGTCTCAAATAAACATCAATACACTTTCCTGGATACCTGGGGCCAGGTACTAAGAGAGTCAACATATTATACTCCTTCTTCATGCACATCCATGGAGGAAGGTTGTAAGGAACCATTACCACCGGCCATATACTATACGAAAGACTCATGTTGCCAAAAGGGTTGAATCCATCAGATGCAAGTCCGAGTCTTACATTTCGGACATCTGATGCAAATCCTGGAAACTCCCTATCTATATGCTTCCAAGCCTCTTCATCAGAAGGGTGTATCATATTATCCTCATCAGTCATGCGAGGCTCAGTGTGCCATCTCATCGCCTTGGCTGTGTGAGGAGACATGAAAAGCCTCTCCAATCTATCCTTCAGAGGGAAATACCAAAGAACCTTCATAGATTTGTCTTTACCAGAAGGAGTGAACTTATACCTCTCTATGTCACATACCGGACATCTCTTTAGGTCTTTATTAGGATTTCCCCAAAATAAAGCACAATCATATATGCATACGTGGATCTTGATGTATGATAGCCCAAGACCTTTTAGGATACGTCTCATTTTACTGTGATTACTAGGAAGATGATGACCTTCTAGGAGCATTTCCCTGTAAGTTCCAAATAATCATCCACAGCTTTAATCGAGGTTTTGTTCTCCACCTTGACTCTCATAGTCTCTGTGACACTATCAAGAACCGTCATGTGACACCCAGGATAAAGAAGAGTCTGTTGGAGCTGGATTAGCTTGTTGTATCTATCAACAGAAATTGTGTTAACGGGTATCAATGTAGGCATTTGGATGACTGGTTGATCAGCTATATGGTATTCTTGACCTTCAGCCGATACGTCCCTGTCGTAATAACCAAACATGTCCAATCAACCTTCTTGTGGCGTCATTGGATGTACTTTCCGTGATCATGGGGAATAATTGAATTCGATATTTCACTTTGGTAAATCCAACATGTATATTTATTTCAAAATCCATTTTTTTTCAAGTGCTCCCATACGACATCAAGTGTAAAATGATACATATCGCTGCAACATTTACATTTATTGCAAGGACAGTAATGAATCATACTATCACTATCATGCTCCTTCACAAATCGAATAAACCCTCGCATTCCATCTATGACCCTTGGATCCCATTTTTGCAGACCAATCCAACTTTTATCCATCCTATAACAAAAATAATAATAATACTACACATCGTATTTATCAAGAACATATAAAAATTACGAGTAAAATCATCATATATAGCTCGAATTCAAGATGTCAAATCCATATATATATATATATATACACACACACCAAGAAATATTCGAGAAAACAAACTAATTCTTAAATATTTTCATAATCATCCAAATATATATATTATATGCGTAATATAATTATAACTGATATTAAAATTCAATAAACATACCTTCAATATGATTTCTTGAATGATCAAACCAGAGAAAATTATTGTTTTTCATTTTCTTGTTCTGTAATTTCCGAATGTGTTGTAAATGGTGTCTTCAAGTGTTAGATGGTGATATATTCTGCACAAAAAAACATGTAAGACTTTAGCCGACGGCATGTCGTCGGCTAAAGTTACTAGCCGTCGGCTAAACTTGACTTTAGCCAACGGCATGTCGTCGGCTAAAGTATACTAGTCATTGGCTAAACTACATAACTTTAGCCGATGACTAACTTGACTTTAGCCGATGACCAATAGTAAAGTCGTCGGCTAAACTACTTTAGCCGACAACAAGTTAGCCGTCGGATAAACTTGCTAACTTTAGACGACGACGTCGGCCGTTCTCAGTCTAGTCGTCGGCTAAAGTGTTATTTTTGGTAGTTTTAGTCAGTCGGGAATGGACAGTCAAGTTGGTTAGCCAGGTGGACAGCCAAGTTAGTTAGCCGAGTATGGACAGCAAGGAACGTTCGATACTTAGAAAACTATCAAGTGTAAGTCAATCATGTCCACATCAGAAAAGTTGAAAGGTTAACAAAAATGGCAAGACACATGCAAATGTAAATAAAACAAGAAGGAAAGAAATTGAGTGATTCATGCAACTTGAATAAAAAGGAGGAAAAAAATATTCCTCTAGATTCACGCCCAAAAAATATTTTTCATTAGAGAAATCAAATATTGTGGCAAAGACATTTTAATATTGAAAGAGGATCTTCAAACATGCATATTTGAAGAAAACAACAAAGCCTTGCAAAGAAGATAATACTAAAAGAAGAGGTATCTCTCCGACGGATAAATTTGTTCAAGAGATGTGACGGCTATGAAAAACATCTCAAGGATCATACTATAAATATCCAAAGATAGGATGAGCATAAGTACGATGCTATTAAAACTTACAAAGCAAATAATCAAGCAAGGAAATACATTCTATGTAATAAGCATCCAGAAGAGCTGACTTCCAAGATACTTCTTCAAAGGAGATATTAAAAGTTGGAGAAAACAAAACTCGTCTTTGAGATTTGAGTAGGGGTACTTTCTTGAACGAGGTTCTTGAAAGTTAGGTTGTACGACATCTACGGATTCTTGATTGGAAGGTGATAGGCAACTTGAGAGTTGTGAGGCATCCACGGGTTCTCGATCTATAGGTGACAAGCAACCAAAGGGAAGAAGTTACCACGGCTAAGGGTTTTTACTAGTTGAAAGTTGTTGTAACTAGTTCATTGTAACCATCAAAAGTTATAGTGAATTAATCTCCAAGTGGATTGGAGAAAAGTGGACTAGTAGAGGATTACCCCACCTCTGAAACCACTATCAGTACTTTGTGATTTATTGATTTCAACATCATACTTAACTATTGCATCTATCTTAACGATTGCATGAACAAACCTAGTCAGCTAAGTCTTCCGCATATTTTTCAGTTGACATCTGAACTACCTACAGCTGAGTTTACAGTTGAGTTTCAAAAATAGCTAAGTTTACTAGCTATTGCGTGTTACAGCTGAGTTTCAAAAACAATTCAGTTAGTAAAAATTTTAGAAGTGTATTCAACACCCTAGACTTTTACAATACGTACTTGTAACTAACAAGTTGTATCAGAGCTCTTGGTTCATAGAGCACCTATTAGGTAGCCACCAAACTAGATCCATATACTCGCTTATATTTAACTACTCTCTCTTCATAAGATGGAACACATGCACTCTAGACATCCTGTTTTCTCTGTTGATGACTATGATTTATAGAAGATAAAGACTGCAGCCACACTTATCATCCATCCACGATGATATGTGGAGCATTATTGAAGAAGGTCCTACCATCTACATGAAGCACAACACTGCTGAGGAGATCACAGTTGGAAAACGTAAAAGGATTCCCAAGACCAGATTCGAGCTGGCCATATGAAAGGAAGCTTGCCAGCCTCAGCAACCGGGCCAGAGATAATCTATACCAACTCTTGATAAATCCACCATGTTAACGATAAGAACTGCAAAAATGCTAAATAATTTCGGGACACATTAACAGTACTGTGTGAAGGAACTGAGCTGGTCAAGGAAAACAAGTTATCAATAGTAACACAAAACTTTGATAACTTTAAAACTAATAATGGAGAGACCATTGATAATGTGGATACTAGATTCACAGAGATCATAAGTGAGATAAACTCTCTGGGGAAAACATATGACAATCAAGAGATGGCATTGAAAGTCTTAAGGTGTCTTACAGCATAATGGAGCATGAAGGATGTAGCCATGAGGGAATCAAAGGATCTTAATCAAATAAATATCCAAGAATTATTCTGAGACCTTAAGGCATTCGAATTCGATCTTCCGTGCTCATCATCTAGTGATCCAGCTGAGAAGGGAATTGCCTTTACAACTGAGTCCCCAGCTAAGAACCCAGTTGGCGCCATACAGCCAAGCCCTATAAATATTGAGGAAGAAATGGCATTCATCATGCAGATATTCGATAATTTCATAAAGAATTACTCGAAGTACAAAAAGAATTACAAGGAGAATCCCAGGAGAAATCAAAAAGCTTTGAACTAAAAAGCAGAATGCTACAACTGTCACAAGACATGTCATATTCAATATGACTGCCCTGACCTAAAGAAATAGGAAGAAAAGAAAGACACGGGCAGAAGGAAAGATAAAATAAAAGCTCTGATTGGAGAAAATCAGGCTCCAGAGACTCTAAAATCAAGTGGTGGATTCCTCTAGGAAGATGAAGATGACTACAACTGTCTGATGGCCAACATAGATGATGAAGAGGTAACATGTAAATCCCAACCTTCGGAATATTTTAGCTCAGACATATCTGAAGATCTTGATTTACATAGATCTCTTAATCAAATGATAAATGATTTCGAAACACTAACAACAGCACACCTAGCTGTAACAGCTGAGAACACACGGCTGAAAAATTATTTAGACAAACTCAGCCAAAATACAGCCAACTTAAAACCAATCAGGATGAAGCTGGAAGTAAGATGGCCATGACTGATACAAACGGGTTAACAACTTTAAACAATGAAAGATCAGGTTCACTTAACTCAATATTGAGGCTGAACTTACAAAGCTCAAATAGATAAGTGATGCTAAAAGCTAAATAAATAACATCTCTTAAAGCATCAAAAAAATTAGAGGAATTGTGCATTAATCAAAGACCATTTTATTTAAAATCAGGTCTTGGGTATGATTCACATGCTGCTCCCATTTCTAAAACTACACTTGTTAAAGGAGAAGCACGTGTACAGCCAACTGAACAGACCAATCATAATAAATTTCAAAATGAGCAGCTGCTTAGTCAAAAGGCTCAGCAACATCCAAGACAAACTAGGTAGCAAACAAGACAGTTTAGCCATCAGCCAAGACAGTCTAGGGAGCAGCCAAGACAATTCAGGCCTCATCTGAGACAAAGAACTCGGCAATGGCCAAATCGGAATCAGCAACTGAGACACCATTCACAAAATTATTACTACAAAAAATTCCCACAAAATAATTTTCAAACTGGGAAGGTAGATGGAAAACCCAAGTGAATCCAAATTTTCAGAAACAACAAAAAAAAATTCAGCCAAGATTTAACAATGGCCCACACCAAGCATAATATTATCAACCTTATCATATGTACTATCCAAATAAGGGATATAGAAATAATAATTATGCATATTATGATGGATATAATAATAAATTTCATAACACCAGGAGAAATCAATTCTCCAAGAAATTTATTAACCTAGAGGACCCACTCAACACTGGGTACCTAAGTCTTTCTTGGATGCTTGCAGAAGAAGTGGGAGGATTACTATGAAGCTGCCACAGAATCACCAGTAGCAGGTGAAGAATAGTTTGTGGACTCTAAGTGCTCAAGGCACATGACAGGAAATAGAAAGATTATGTCAAGCTATACCAAGGAAAGAGGCCCAGATGTAACTTTTAGAGATAGCTCAAGTGTACAAACCTAAGGGTATGGGAAGCTGCACAGAGGAAATATTGTCATTACCAAAGTGCACTATGTCAAAAGACTGAAGTACAATCTATTAAGCATAAGCCAGTTCTATGATTAGAACAATTCAGTAGTCTTCACCAAATAGAAATGTATGGTGATTGATCTCCTAACTTATAGAAGTGAAACTACAAGGCCACAAGAGAAGGGATGTCTATGTGATAGACTGGAAAACAGGCACACCCAATGCATGTTTTATATCAAAGACAATAGCTGAAAATGGATGGTTGTGGAATAAGAGACTAAGCCATCTAAACTTCAAAGCTCTGAACAAGATAAGCTCACAAAAGCTAGTCAGAGGTCTTCCAGAAGGAATATTCAAGGAGACTCTATGTGATACATGATGGAAAAGAAAGGAGACCAAATCTTTTTCAAATCATTTCAACCTAACACTCTAACCAGCAGGGTACTGACTGCTACATATGGATCTCTTTGGACCCATCAAGCCAAGGACTTTGAATGGAAGAAAGCATGCCTTAGTAGTTGTAGATGACTAATCAAGATACATTTGGATAGTTTTCCTCTACAAAAAGAGTGAAACACTAACCAAGCTGCCTAAATTTATGAGGAGAATCTATAATGAGAAATCCTTATCCATAATAAAGATCAAATTAGACAAAAGGGGAGAATTTCTCAACAAATCTAGAACTACATTTAGTGATCAAAATGGAATCCAACATGAAATTTCAGCTGCAAGAACACCACAACAAAATTGTGTAGCTGGAAGAAGGAATGTGTAGCAGAAACAAGGAACATAACCCTCAGGGAAGCAGCCAGGACAATGATTGCGGAAACTGACCTTCCCAAAAGATTTTGGGCTGAAGCTATAAACACAGCCTATCATACACAGAACAGAAGTATGATAGTAGGGAGACACTGTAAAACTCTCTATGAGGTTTGGATTGGCATATTACCAATTGTTGCATATTTTCACATTTTTTGTTGCAAGTGTTTTATCCACAACAATGGCAAAACTCAACTGAATGCCTTTGATGCAAAAACTGATGGTGGTCACTTTATGGGATACTCTAAGATAAGAAAGGCATACAGAGTCTTTAACAAAATAAATCAGTTGTGGAAGAAACACCCCATATTGTATTTGATGAATCTATTGTTGAGTACATGAAACAGGTGGAATAAATTGAGAAAAAGCTCAAAGCCACCTCTCTAGACAAAATCATTATCAAAGACACAATAATGATAGACTCACCTAAGGAAGACCCAACTGCATATCAGCCAGGATCTCCAGACGCAGTTGATCTAGACACTAGCTGGTCCAGACACAGCTGAACCAAACATAGTTGTACCAGACGGAGCTAATTTAGACACAGCTGAACCAGGCACAACTGCTGATCAACAAGACTCAGCTGAAGCACAGACAAATACAATAAACCCTCCGGACAACTCATTAATGGTGATCTTCAACCAAAAGCAAAAGATGAAAATTAAACACCTAAATGGCCAAAAGATCATCTCATCCAACAAATCATTAAGAACCTAACTGATGGCGTCAAAACCAGGAAATCAAAAGACCTAATGGGAATGGATATGTTCTCAAGTTTCATGTCTCAAATGGAACCATAGACAACCGAACAAGCCCTGGATGATTATACTTGGGTGAATGCCATGTAAGAAGAACTAAACCAAATGGAAAGGAACAATGTATGGGAGATAGTAGACAGTCCATACCACAATAAAGTCATTGGCACCAAATGGGTCTACAAGAATAAATGTAATGAAGATGGAGCCGTTGTTAGGAATAAAGTTAGACTGGTTGCAAAAGGATGTGCTCAATATGAAGGAATAGATTTTGATGAAACTTATGCACCAGTAGCAAGATTGGAAGTAATAAGGTTATTTATTGCTTATGCATCCTTCAAAGACTTAGAGGTGTACCAAATGGATGTGTAGAGTGTTTTCCTAAATGGAGTTCTAGAAGAAGAAGTGTATGTAGAGCAGCCCCCTCAATTTATCAAAGGAGATGAAGTGTATAAACTGCTGAAAGAACTTTACGGACTCAAACAGGCACCTAGAGTCTGGTATTAGACACTTTTCATATTCCTTGAGAAAAAACGGATTCAGCAAAGGAAAAGTGGACAATATACTTTTCAGGATTGAACATAAAGACCACATATTGCTGGTTCAAATATATGTGAATGCATCATCTTTGGCTCAACCAATCCAGAACTATGTGAAAAATTCTCAAACCTTATGCAGGGAGAATTTAAAATGAGCATGATGGGTAAACTAAACTTTTTTCTTGGTTTACAAGTCAAACAAGTTGACACATGTATCTTCATCAATCAAGACAAAAACATAAGGGATCTAATCAAAATATTTGGCATGTAGTTATCCAAGCCGTTGAGAGTACCACTGATCACATCTCTGCACATCGACACTGACGAAGAAGGCATTCCAGTGGATCCAACCCACTACAGAGGACTAATTGGATCACTGTTGTACCTGACTTCAAGCAGACCAGACATATCTTATGCAGTCGGAGTATATGCAAGATTCCAATCCATGTCAAAGCATTCCCACCATGAAGCATCCAAAAGGATAATCAGATATCTCAAATCCACAATCAATGTTGGATTATGGTATCCTAAAGATGACAACTTTGAATTATCAGGTTATTCTGATGGTGATTTCATAGGGTGTAAGATCAATAAGTGGAACATGCAATTTTCTTGGAACCAAGATGATTTCATGGTTCAGCAAGAACCAGACTTCAAACTCCATATCCACAACTGAATCAGAATACCTAGTTGTAGGCAGCTGTTGCTCAAATTTTATGGATCAAACAATAGCTAAGGGACTACAACATCATTGTAAATAATGTCCAATATGGTGTGACAACAATAGTGCAATTGCTATAACAAACAATCCAGTGCTTCACTCAAGAACAAAGCCTATTGATGTTAAGCATCACTTTATCAGAGACAATGTTCTTCAAAAAAGAGTTTGTGAGGAAAGAGTCAGCACTACATATCAAATAGCTGAAGAATATGGAACTAAGCAGGGATCTTGGACTCTTAGACTGGGAATCAAATGCCTAGATGACAAGCTAGCTGACGAGCTACCCAGCTGATGACAAACAAGGAACTCACTGTCGACCTAGCTGATGTAGAAACCCAGCAAGGATCAGAACATACCTGATGCAGAAACCCAACAAGGATGATTAAGACAGTAGGATCAGAAGTCAAACTAACCGACCAACTAAGTTCCTAATACCAGCAATGTTATTATTTTATGTAATCTAAAAACACATGGATAAATATACATGTTTTAAAAACACCATGTCTACCCCGTGTTGTCAAAACACAACCACACGATGACCTATGAAGACTAACCGCCATTAAAATATTAATTATTTTAAACCGACTGAAGTCCAATCAACCACTTAAACAATCCAAATTAATATAATAAACTTATTGTCTTCAAACTTCCTAAGCAAGAACCCTAATTTTCTCTGAAGAAAGAAATCTTTCGAGCTTCTATCTACACTAAATACTCTTTCAAGCATACTGCAGAAATAGATTCGGAAACATACTTCAAGGACATCAACATCAAATCGATGAAAGAACAAGTCACATTCAGCATCGTCGTCGATTTCGTCTGGCTATTGGAATCTCGTAACACACTCCTAATGGTAGACCTAATCCTAAAGATGAAAAAGAATAAATATTACCACTATCTCAGCATCAACCCAACTGAGATTTACAAGGAAATCATGGTTTGCTTCTTAAAAGAAGCATATGTCACCGAGGTAGGTATTCAGAGCTCAATTTTTTGTGAAGAATTCTTCATAACTAAGCAGACCATTGCTGATGCATTTGGAATGAAGAACTGCGAAATAGCAATTGAGGCCCTAAAGATGAAACATTCGGATATTTCCCAGTGGATCAAACTACTTGAGCAGCACCACAAGTTAAAAATCAATGCTAAGAAACCAGACATTCAAAAGGAGTACATGTTCATTATGGACATGGCAACGAAACTTGTGATGGGCATGTCTGGAAGATTTGACCAATTGCCCATATCAAAGTTCACAGTGATGGGGGCAATGATCCATATGAAAAGGATCAATTGGCCCGACTACATCTTTTGGAGACTGGTGTCAGAAGTAAACAAAGTTAGCTGGGACAGCAAGGAGAAGAAATTCAGCCAGAAGCGATGTTATGGAATCCAAATTAGCTGGATGTTGGAATGTCTCAAGGTGGACAAGGGCAAATCAGAAAAATTCCATACAAACAAACACCTTGATCACTTGGACCCATCTAAGGCCCTAGCCCAGCAACAACCCAGAGTCGAAGAATTTTTGGCAAAGATGACTTCAGACACTTCATATTATAAGCTGGTGTCAGAATCCTAAGAAGGAGAAGAGGTGGAGTCTGCAACAGCCAAGTTGCCCGCAGCTGAGATCCCACCAACTGAAGACTGAACTGAAGGCCCAACAACTGAGCTGACTTCAGCCGAGATCAACACAGCAAAGATCCTCTCAGATGAGTTACCTATGGATGAGGAACCAGCAATCCAAGAACCTGCACCAGCACCATAAAAT
Organism: Orobanche coerulescens; assembly: GCA_033398695.1. Lineage (NCBI taxonomy): Eukaryota > Viridiplantae > Streptophyta > Magnoliopsida > Lamiales > Orobanchaceae > Orobanche > Orobanche coerulescens. The sequence goes on along the minus strand of CM065807.1, from coordinate 113,837,654 downwards.
GAGGATAACGACAATATACCATTGTCTGCATGCTTCCATAAAATAAAATCATCAGAAAAGAAGGATACTGACACCATTACACCGTCTCCTGAACCAGTTGAGAAGAAGAGAAGGAGAATGGTGAAGAAGTACAAAGGACCAATTGACTGTAACACCCCCAAAATCCCATTGGGCTATTACAGTGTCGTGGGCCCCACGCCAGGAGATCCACCAGGCGAACACGACTAACATACATCAATCTGACCAAAAAGAAAAATCACATTCCTTACTATGATATCCGACACAATATTCTAACGTGGAATTTCAATGACAATGATGGGCCTACATGGCCAAAATAAAAATACAACGACATCCACGAGCCTTGCTCAGATAATACATAATAACAATGACTGTCAAACTGGAGAACACTCCAAACGGACTAACCAACATGAACACCGAAACAACTCGGGACTAGTAATGCTCGAATGCCTCATCGCTATCATCATGCCCCTGTGTCTCAACTCTCTCCTCGCGAACACCTAAAACATGAAAACATGTTCCGCCCCCACGGGGTCAGTCATCCAGATAATAAATATCGAATACATGTACAACATGATATGCATCCAAAGGCAGAACAAATGGTACAACAATAATAATATGAGATGCTCACAAACCAATGTAAGAACCGAGCATTCGTGAAACACTATGCCCACGGCATAAGACCAATACCTACTCAACAGATTAGAACACAAGTGCCCAATGGAGAATCATCAATATAGAACACAACAACGAATTACCCGAGGGTAAACCAAACCAAAGCTGAAATAGATACGAACCACAATGCCCGGAGGCTCCAACGAAAACACCAATACATCACACATGGCCTAAAAACCACTAAGACGAAGCTGCAAAATGTCACAATAGCCTGAAAGTCACTCATCTGAAGCTGCAAATCATCATAATGGCTTGAAAGCCACTCAGCCGAAGCTGCCAATCATTACAATGGCCCGAAGCCAAACAGCCCGAAGTTGTATCACATGAGGGCCACGGCACGAAGCCATATCAAAATGAGGGCCGAAGCCATGGCACGAAGCTGTATCACAATGAGGGCTGAAGCCACGGCACGAATCCGTATGACAATGAGGGCCGAAGCCACAACACGAAGCTGTATCATAATGAGGGCCAAAGCCACGACACGAAGCCGTATCACAATGAGGGCCGAAGCCACGGCACGAAGCCATATCCCAATGAGGGCCGAAGCCACGGCACGAAGCCGTATCACAATGAGGGCCGAAGCTACGGCACGAAGCCGTATCACAATGAGGGCCGAAGCCATGGCACGAAGCCGTATCACAATGAGGCCATCCAATGACCGTGACCTACTGAACTGTAGGTGTTGGGAACCCAACCGCGAAGGTTCAAGACCCAAGCTTACCCATAATGAGATCACCCAGTGACTGTGACCTACTGAACCGTAGGTGTTGGGAAACCAACCGCGAAGATTCAAGCCCCAAACTTACCCATCGAGCACTAGCCGAGACTAGCCTCCAAACATAATTGATCATAAACGACAACGGTCACAAAATTACTGAATTCACGAGAATGATAGTATGTTGCCTTCAGACGGCCAACATGACTATAATAACTCACGGATGGGCACCGTCCTCGGTGGTCCCAATTCAAATACTTCGATTGCCTAGGAATGGCCAACCGATAACAACGACACAATGGATGGAAACTGTCCTCGACAGTCCCAATTCAATACCTCAGTTTTCTTAGAACGACCAATCGATAACGACTCAATGGATAGGAACTATCCTCGACAGTCCCAATTCAATACTTCGATTGTCTTATAATGACCAATCGATAACGACTAAACGAATGGGAACTATCCTCGACAGTCCCAATTGAATACTTCGATTATCTTAGAACGACCAATCGATAACGACTCAACGGATGGGAACTATCCTCGACAGTCCCAATTTAATACCTCGATTGCCTTAGAACAGCTAATCGATAACAACAATACCACGGATGGGAAGTGTCCCCAACAATCCCAATTCAATACCTTGATTGCCTTAGAATAGCCAATCGATAACAATGACACAATGGATGCCTCGGCACCTTTAATCGGTTACTGACAACGAAGATGATATATCGAATACGTCAATGCCTTCAATCGGCCGATAAAACATCAATGGCAAAACACCGATATCAATAGCAACATTCTTATCAATGTCTTAATCGAACATCAATATCAACAATCACAATCGATACCGCGAACCGGCTATCGACAACAAAATAACAACAAGAGTCTCAATGCCTTAAACCGGCCATTAACGAACAACAATAACATTTGGCATAATTGCCGAAGGGTATTGTATCGAACAATTCCCTGATATCAACAAATCATGAAGAGACTACGTCTCGAAATGATACAACACATTCATACACATATATGATAACATTTATCTCATTGACCAGTACAAGTATAAACTTGCCTCAAATTGAAGGCGATGAAATCCTCCCACGAACGACGAACGGCGTCCCTCGACAATCAGAAGCACTCGAACAACCTTGAATGAAATACAATTCATTCAATAACACAATATCGATAAAAAACAACACAATAGACAACTCTGATTCAATCACGAATCAAACAAACCATACAAATGAATATTATAGTCCCCAACTATGAATTCTAACATCCCCCATTCATCTCAATGATCGAACAAAAAGATCAAGATGTTCTTAACACTTGTGAAAAATAATTCAACAAGGATTATCTAGAACAACATCAACTCTACTAACATGATGTAGACGTGCCCATCGCCGGGTCCGGGTACGGGTCGGATGCGCCGGGTCGCCGGGTCGGAAGGCCAGGACCCGGACCCCACCCGTACATATGAAATATATGGGTTGGCGGGTTGATGGGTCGGCCACGGGTCTGAGTCCGGGTCCGACCCACTGGGTCACCGGTCCGACCCATCGCAATTTTTTTTTTAAGTATATAAAATTTTTATTTGTTATCATTTTTTACACGAAAAATAACTATAAGTGAACAATGAAATCATTTGAAAAATGAGCTTGTATTTAATTTTAAGTTTTTACTTAAAATTAAATTGCCTACGTATCCTCGTAAGGAATCAAAGCTCCACGTAGTTCTTTTACTTGAGAAGAGTTAAAAAAAATGGGCTTGTATTTAATTTTAAGTTTTCACTTAAAATTAAATTGCCTACGTATCCTCGTGAGGAATCAAAGCCCTACGTAGTTCTTTTTACTTACCTGACTTACCTTACTTACCTTTAGTCGAAGTCGATGTCATCGTCGTCTTGATCATCGGCTTGACTCATTTGACTAGAGTCTCCTTCAGTAGTGCCTTCTTGATAGGCATCTTGGTCCGCTAATAGGTCATCCCACTTATTTTCCTGATCTCGTAACTCGGATTTTGTTGCGTCTTTAAGTATCATTTGAGCCTCGAGATTTTTTGGCATCATTCGGGATCTCCGCTCGTCCAACATATAGCCTCCTTCACTCAAAGCACTCTCAACGGGGACTGTGGATGTGGGCACTGCAAGAATTTCTTGTGCCATAATGGAAAGTATGGTAAATTCGGTTCCCCTTCTCTTCCACCAATCCAACAGATCAAATGTACCTGCATTGTCATCCTCCGGCACAAAACTAGTTGCATAATATCGACTAAGGTCATTTCTTTGACCGACGTTACTACCACCCATATTTCTTGTTATATTATAGAGTTGTTGTTGAAATGGGTTAGTGGGAGTTCTGTCGAATTCCATGTTAAATGTATTTGTAGTTTTAGTTCTTTTTTTTTGAGTTTGAATCTTATCACCATATTTAGAAGAATATTCAGAAAAAACAGTTTCTATACTATTTTTTAAATCAATTTTTACTTGTTCAACGTCAGGAATATTTTCAAATAAAGTTTGACTTTCAACACTATCCACAATATTAGGAAAACCCAAATTTTTAAGAATATTATAATATATTTCAAGTAATTGTTCTACTTGAGCTAAATTCAAATCGGGAGATAAAACAGCACTAATCAAGAAAATATAATGAATACGATTAAAGTATTTTAGCCATTTTAAATACATATTGTAAATAGCATTCGATAATCTTTTGGATTTACTACAAGCATCCATTTCAGATACAATAAAACAACAATGAAATAAAACTTTAGGAGACGTGGGATAATAACAACCACTTAAATCTTTAGTTGCATTTTCAAAAACCCTTAATAGTTTTATTAAATCTTTAGTTTCATCCCAATACGTTGGCAATAAATAAAATCCTTCTACGCGAAAATACGTATCAAAAAATTCACACAATAATTCTTTATATTTATTAGTTGAATTTAACATCTCATAAGTTGAGTTACATCAATGTTTTATGTCTGGAGTAAAAAAAATTTGGGTTGCATTTGTTTTGACTTTAAAATTTTTACCTATTGTCTAGCTAACTTAGTACGATTATGTAAAAACAAGACACATTTTCTAATTGGTTCTATTGCGTCATCTACAAATTTTAATGCATCTTGTACACATAAATTTAGAATATGACATATACATCTAGTATGAAATAATCGACCCGCTAACAGGATTGCAGGCTTGTATTAAAGACGGTACACTTGCTATATTAGAACTAGCATTATCAAAACCAATTGTGAAAATTTTATCTTTTAAGCAATAAAAAGTTAAAATTTTAATAATTGCTCTAGCTATATTATCTGCACTATGTGCACAATTAAATTTTTTAAATGCAAGTAATCTTTTGTTTAAGTTCCAATTCCCATATAATCATTTTTTGTTTAAAATCTGCCCAAGTATCTGCAGCTAAAGTAACTCTATGATTTATAGATCTAAAATAAGCTCATAGTGCAAGTTTATGTTGTTTGGCTAAGTATACTACTTGTCTAGTCATTGTGGTACGTGGAATTCTTTTAATAGCAGGATTATAGGCATTTTGCATCCTGTATTCCCAACCCGTACTATCCGCAAAATTAAAAGGTAAAGATTCCTGTGCACATAATTTTGCCATTTGTTCTCTAGCAATTTTTTCATTATATTTATAAAGTTGAGATTCAGACATACCTTGATTGCCGGCTGGCCCGGCTCCAGTAGAAGGTTGGAAGTTGAGTTGACTTTGTGACTTTTGTTCTCCATGGACCGAGGCATGGTTATTCTCAAAATGCCTTTTAAAATTTCTATATTCATCCCCGGCTTTATACGGATACTCTTTCGAGCAGTAGTTGCAAGATACCTTCATCGAACCATCCGACATTTTTTCCTTTTTAAAGTATTTTGAAAAAAGTTCGGATACCGGTTTCTTTTCTGCAACAGGGGCAGGCTTCTTTCTCGCTTTAGTTTTCTTGCTTCATCTTCCTTTCATAGTTTCTTCCTCCTCGGACGATAACTCTTCAACATAAGGAGGTTCTTCTTCAGCTTGGCTTGCCGCAGGATGCTTCGACTTTGATTTTTGCGTCGGAGTTGGTACGCCATGAAGAGTGCGCTCGAACGTTGCACATTTTTGATTTAACATAGCTTCATCAAATTCATGGTCCATTTCTTCGTCAATGTTTTGCAGTTGTTGACGATTCGGGACACGTCGAAATCCCTGGAGATCGACTTCTTCTTCACTGGTAGTTGTTGTACTACCGTAATAGATACTTTCATGTATAGCATCATATTCAGGTTCTTGACTTTCATTTTCAAAACCGGGTGGAGTTTGGTTTTGGGGCTCCTGAATAATTATCCCAGATGGTTTCTTCGATTTTCTCCAAAGACCCATTCGCTCGAACTTGGACATTTTGGATTTTTTGGGAGATGTAGCAATACCCTTTCCCTTATCAGAACTCGACATAATGATTAAATGCGAAAAAAAAGAGAGATTAACTAGTATAGCAATTAGCAATGAGAGTTTGAGAGATAGATTATATTGATGGTGTGAAAAAAATGTGTTGAGTAGTGAATTATTTATAGATAGGAAATTTTTTATTTTTTTTAAAAAAAAAATTGAACTAGCCGTTAGACCCGCCGGGTCACGGGTCCGACCCGCCCGGTCTAACGGCCACATTTCAAATTTTTTTTTTAGTTTTTCGCCGGGTCGACGGGTCGGACCCGGTGGGTCGCCGGGTTGCCAAAACCTAGACCCGGACCCCACCCGTGTATACCACGGGTCCGGGTCCGATGGGTCAGCCGGGTCCAGGTCCTACACGGGTCATCCGGGTCTGGGTCGGCAGGTCGACCCGGCGGGTTGGGTCGTTTTGGGCACCTCTAACATGATGTCTAAACAATAATCAACCACCAATTCATCATGAATTCGGATTTCAACAAGATTAAATCAACCATTTCAAGATTATGACAATCATCACATAATTCATCATAATTCTATACTAAAATGGTTAAAAATCTCCCAAGAACACAAACAACAACAATAATCATCCCAAAGCTATGTTGATCATATAACAATCTTAACATAACTTTTCCTAGACATGATTATAACCTCCAAGTATTCTTAAAACATTAAGAACAACTCCTCCTCAAGACATAATCATCATGTTCTTCATCATAAGGTATAAAAACTCATCAAGAATCATGTTATCCTCCAACCATCACTAACTACACGAGGTAAACAACAACAACCTCATAATCTCGAGATAAACACAAGATTAAACACATACCTCTTGAAGAAGTGAATAACAACCTCAAACCATCAAGAAACACTCCAAACTTCAAGCTCCCAAGCTCCAATCCAAGTTATGAAGCTCCAAATCAAGTTGGAAGAGGCTGGAATACACTAAGAGATGCAGAGGGATGATTTCTAGAGAGAGAAATCGAAAATGGATCGTGAGAAAATGAAAGACGAAACATGTCTTTATAATCTGCACATCGCATTACGGCCGATAACCTCCCACCTTAATGTACGTAAGAACTATTACGTATGTTATCACCTTTACGTAGCGTACGCTACGTTATCCCAGAAACTACTGCCTCAAAATGAAACATGCATTACGTACGCTATAGCAGAAGCATTACGTACGTAATGCGCATTGACTTGGCTTCCTCGAAAGGCCAACATGATCCAATCACGTTCAGCCCCACATGCCGAAAGTCAAATGCGATCAGATACCCTGTGTTACATACGTAACCAATATGGTTTAACGTACGTAACCTGCCACATTTAACGTACGTAATGCTATGCATGTAGCGTACGTTATGTCCAATATACTTAGCCAAAAAAATCAAACTCCAAACTCACCAAGCAACATCCGATCGGCAACACAATACCGATGACAAGTATAAATATTTCGATTCCAAAATATCCCAATACAATATACATTGTATCAGTCAAATACAACAACACGTGTACAATTCCAAATGAATACGTACAACACAATAGTAAAAGGAAAAAAAATTACCCCCGGATATTACATAGTCCCCCTCTTAAAAAGAGTTTCGTCCCCGAAACTAAGGATACACAACTTGGGGTATGAACTATCCATCCGGATATGAAAACAACATCTCCAAGAATACTCCTCAATGCGAACCACTTCGACTGAGCAACTGGGCCAACCCCTCGGGTCCCCGCATCTTCTCTGCCTAAAGAAGGCGAAAACCAACAGATAAGACACTCAGCCAAGGGCGATATCAGTTGAATCGTGTCTCCTCCGCTATAGACGGCGAGAAAGCCGTACCACCCGCATGACTTGCAACACCAGCATATACATCCTGAGGGATCCGCTCATTGTACGTGTCTACAATCATCGGTGTACACTTCCTCGTTATCGTCGGCATCGGACGCCCATGCAATCACTGACTCACACCACATAAGATAACAACAATACATATATATATATATATAGTCCTCGGGACTATATCAATCGCACGCCTCAGTCCTCACGACTTGACGTCTCAATTCACAACCAAAATTTACCCATATTATCACAAAATCTCGGGTACAACACCAAAAGAAAATAAAATCACAACAAACCATCTCAAATCTCAAGATTCTCAAATACTATCGGTACAAGATAGATCGACAACAAAAGGTTCACAACCACAATACCACAATACAGATTAAGTTAAACATTAATCCGAAAATCAAAGAAAGGAAAACACGAATCAAGGCTACATCTCAAATATACCCAACATCAATATCCTCTAGATCATCTATCTCCTCCATCTCATTGATTCGAGGAAGACCCATATCTGAGCTAGCTGCTCCTCCTCGGTTGTCCTTACCCCTGGCTCCCGAAGCCTGATAGGACCCCTTGGATGAAGTACGGACTGGAGTACCAAAACCTCTCGAGGCCCGTGAGCTCTCTTGAGATCTACTGGCACTAGAACTCCTGCAGTATTTCTGAAGGTGTCCTTGCCTCCCACATGAACGACAAACAAAAGCTGGAACCGTACAACGAGTGCTAATATGCCCCGCTGAATCATAGTTAAAGCAAACAACAGTCGAACTCATCATCTAAGAGGAAGATGCTTTCCCAGCATGAAGACGACTAGAAAACAACCTCTTGGATGTCGGAACCCGATGTCCCTATGAACGAACCAGCATCCTAGTCCTCTCACCAGAAGAAACTGAAGGGTTCTTCCGAGCAAGCTCCTTGATCAAAAGCTCTGCTCCAAGAGCCTTCTCGATGAATTCACTAAGTGAATTACAATTGTGATTGAAAAACTGCATCCTCAATTGTGGGTTTGCATGATTGTCCTGCTATTCACCCTTCCCTTGCCCTGAGCACAACTATTCTCTTTTTACACACACGCAATCCAAGAAAATAAAAAATAAAGAACCAATACTCGAAACAGAGAATGAAGATAAAACATAAAAAATCTTCAAAATAGATACCGAGAAAGCATAACATACATAAGATCATTTAAAAGATTTTATTATCACTAAAACAAACACTTACAAAAGTTTCAGGATCATAAACAGACTTGTATGTGCGTTTCTCATCTCGTTTGCGTGTTTTAAGAAACAGTTGATCCATTGATGGTGGCTTGTTATCCGGATTTCCATGTTGCTTGCAAAAATAAAACATAGTATGTCATAGGGCTACACACAAGTAGAACATACAAGTGGCTTTAAATCTAAGATTCAAACCACCTCTGGCAAAATTTATCTCAACACTCAAGTAATTTATCAAACCAGAGATACTATAAAAAGTTATTATATTTTTAATCAACAATACACACACAAATAGATAACACAGCTACTTGCTTCCTCTGAATACATATTCCGTATATCACTTCCATAAATTTTAGCAACAACAAAGATAAAATAAAACCTAAAGGCTAAAACATACATGTGCACTGGCATGTTAGCATGCTAGCAGCAAACAACACAAATAAATCACCCATACCTATGTAGTCAATTAGTTTTTATAATGTGTTTAGGTAACCAGGCTTCGTAATTGTATCCAAAAAATGTAAACATGTATATTTTATGGTGCAGTTCTAACCACCTATGTTTTTTTTACAAACAGCAAAATTGCCTAACATCTTGTTGTTTTAATCAGAGCTGCAAGTGCCTAGTTCTCACATGATTAAATATTAGCATCTTTCTCTTTTGTTATGACAAAACCCTAAACTTATAAGACAAAGTATTACTCATGATTCCAGTATTATTTATATACTGATTTGGACATCATAAACATACATTCCCACACAAGTTTTGTAAAGTAGTTACAGACTCTAGAAGTAAAAGGTGTATCATACCAACTTGCTGGAAATTCGAGCAAAACTTTGGGGCGAGCAGTGTGGGGGTCCTTCATCAGCTCTCTATTCGTCTAAATTTTTTCGGCTGCGAATGAAGAAAGTATGAAAAGTGAAATACATAAAGGCAACAAGTTCTAGTAATTCATGGTATGCATTCGAATCATAATGTGGTCAGAAAGATAAGGTCAAAAGCACACTGGTACGGTTAGAACTTTTGCGAAGTTGAGAGAAGAGAAAATGAAGATGTAAAATAATCACAAAAGTGGAGTATATATTGAGTATATGGTTAGTACTAAACAAAGATTCATTTCGTTGTATAATTAAATTAAAAAGAAAATATTACCTCGGGCGGTTTATCAATAAATTTAGCAGAGTTAGCCATCTCAGTGGCTGGTCTAATTTGTTGGTCATTTGCGCCGTCCTTTCCGTATGCTATATTGTTATGCTATATTGTCCCTGATGCTGCCCATGAAAAGTACAGGTTCTTGGCTGACCAGACCGATTTTGGACCTGATCTACTTGTGTTGGAATTCCTTGAGATATGAGAACCTGACCGGCATGGGGATCATAAAATCTCTCGACCAAACTAATCACAGTTGACTTGCTGCTGCCACTCTGTCCTACTAATGCAGCGGTCGTGCCGCGCGAGATGAAGAGAGAGAATACACTGAATATTTCCGCAGTAGGTCTGGCTGGAATACCTGAAGCGAACATCTCTGAGTTCGATATCCCCACAAATGTCGCTCAGCACCTTTCCAGTGCTGTCAAATGGATCTATCTCCGGCTTCCTCTTTATAGTTTCAAACATCTTGTAGGCTGCAGCTCGGCCTGCCACAAACACCGTCAGGCAAGGCGATGCTTGTCCTAGAGACCTGAAATAATTAATTATATAGTGTTACTTATTGATCAAAAATAGTACGTACGACACATCATAACTACATATTTTCCCACATTTTAAATTGGATTTAATTTGATTGAAATGAATATTTAGAATATTATTTTAAATGGGAAAGATATTAAATGAAATACTCTTTTTTAGCCGAATTACTTCGAACAAATTGAAATGATGATTATTAGTATTAATTGGACTAATATCATTAAAATCGAATAGATTAATATTTATATTGATTGGATTAATACATTAATTGATTATTTAATTTTAATACCATATATATTAGTTGGATTAATATAGTCACGCCGCCAGGAACCCCACAGTTAAATGGTGTTTCAGAAAGGAGAAATTGGACTTTGTTAGACATGGTCCGCTCCATGTTGAATTACACTGATTTACCAATTTACCTATAGGGATACGCCTTACTTACCGCTGTCTATATCCTAAATAGATGTCCTTCCAAATTCGTTTCTATCACTCTGCATGAGATGTGGAAGGGTAAGAAACTAAGTCTTAATCACATAAGGATTTAGGGATGTGCAGCCTATGTCAGGAAGGCTAAGGTGGACAAACTGGAACCGAGGTCCATCAAAGGACGTTTCATTAGATACCCATATGACTCGATGGGTTATCTATTCTACATGCCAGAAGACCATAGGGTCATTGTGGCTTTACAAGCGCACTTCCTCCTTCATACAGTTTGTAATGAATTTCAACTGTAATGAGATTTCATGCATATTAGCTGGGATAATGAATAAACTGGTGACGGCGCAGTCTAACATGAAGACTAAACCGAGGGAGGCTGCTCTTGTGATTTCATTTGGGCCTCGGAGGTCCAAGAACAAGAAGAAAAAGACATACGCCACCAACTCAAAATAGTGCACGCTATCAATGCTGCCCACCAAGCTCCTGGCTCTCCCACTGAACATGTACCTGAATACACAAAAGTATATCCACCCCCGAAGGGGTCAGCAAAAGCCGGTGCAAGTACAATGATTCTAGAATATGTACAACAAGTGAATAATCAACATAAATCACAGAAGTCACAGTGCCATCATAGATATTCCGGAATACAATACCATAATCATCATCACAAAACAACCTCCCGAGCTGTACTGGCCCTGTACCTCGCGTCAGATACACACCCCAGGGAGTCCTCGTCAGGCCCTCTCTGGTTGTACAACCCCACCGAGTGATCCGTAGGGAACGCGACCTATCGAATCCCAGGGGACCCTCACTGGTTTTAACTCGGTTCACACATACTCAGTAACCACATGGCACAAACCATATTTTCTCAAAAATCATATTTCTCAAATCACGTTTTTCATATATTCACAAGAAGTACATTAAAGTACTTGCCTCAATTTGAACGACACGGGAAACAACGGACGGATGAACGTGCGGTCCGAACTTCCTTCAACAATCCGATCCTAACATATCGAAATACTGAATCAAAACACAACACCACGAAAACAGAAGGATTCACCCTAAGTTCTACCCTTAGGAACATTTAACCGAATATTATGGGGGCGGAGTCGTTCATACTCCATTTAACGGATGAAAAATCGAAACAAAATACGTAGACTTCAAGGAAAACAAGGGATTATGACTTCGTAATCATAATCTAACACAAATCAAGGCCAAAACGGACTAGAGAAGCAAAATCTTAACAAATCCCCAAAATCTCCAAAAACTAGGGATTGAACAATCTTACCTTGATTTGGATGATGAATTTGATGAAATATTGTTTGATCGAGACTAGGTACTCAAAAATGTTGCTGGATGGTGAAATCTGGTCAAAAACTATTCCTTCCTACATCCAAGTCGCCCAATCGCCGGATAAGAAGAAGGAGAGAAGAAAAATGACATTTCTAGACCCTGCCTCCCATATATATACTGGGAGGGATTAGCGCACGCTACGGATAAGGTTTAGCATGCGCTAACGGGCTGAAAGTCGGTGCATTGAAAAAGAAAAGGCAGTCCAGAATATACTGTCTGACTCCGGTAGCGTGCTCTACCCACATGTTAGCGTGCGCTATCGATCGACACTAGCGCGCGCTAGCTCCAAACAATAGTTGCGCTACCTGCGGTCACCTGCAGTCCAGAAACGTTCTGTCCTCACTGTCATGCTGACATAGCGCGTGCTAACTCACTAATATCGTGCACTAATACAACAAAATAGCGTATGCTAGTCCGTCATTAGCATGCGCTAACGCCCCATTCCAGAGTCCAGAAAGCTCACTGCCCAGCAGGCCTAGCGTGCGCTACGCACAAGAGTAGCGTGCGCTACTCACACATTATTAGCGTGCGCTAGAAATGCAGTCTAGCGCGCGCTACTGCTACTTCCCAGCATTAAATTCGCGAAGTCCGGCCAAAACGAACACAATCCGAAAATCACAAAACTCAAAGATTACCAACCATGAATATTCCAATATCACTCATCATGTCCCTCAAATACAAATAGCCACAATACAACAAGATAAATTCCAAAATGACACACATAAAAATACACGGATATTACAATCATGTCCCTTGAGGGACTCGAAAGGATTATTATACTAAATCTTGCAAGTGGAATTAGTTTTTCGATATAATAATAAAAATCGAGTGGTATACTCATGTATAACACATTAATTAATTAAAAGTTGTCAGTAGCTTAAATTAATTAATGGACATGGAATATCTTAAACATGGGAAATAATTAATTCAAAAAGGAGCCCAATTTCGTAATTTAGAATTTTGGTAGGAAGTGCAATATCAACCTTTTAGTGGACTAAGTTGATATTAATAGAGTCATCATATTAGAAAGAGTCTTAATATTGGAAAGATTATCTTTATTGTGAGTCCTTACCTTATCCTCCTTAAGGTCCATAGAGTAGCCCAAAACACCTATAAATAGGACACATATGGGGGCCGATTTTTATAACCTTGTTGGCACAAGAATTTCGATTTTTTTCTCTAGTTTTGTGTTTAATTGTGGATCTTGACTTGTGTCTTGGATTCCACAATTTAGCTAACACCATATTTTTCTAAATACATAAATATTCAAGAAAAATAGAGAGTAAAATTTGTGAGGTATTTCTTGAAGAATTTTCGGCCTATCCCATACTGCAAGTCCAAGTTTGATCCGGTAGATTATTGCCCACACGATATCCGGATCTTAGGCGGGATATACTCTAGAAGATCTTGAGGTAGAAATATAAGAAGATCAAGGAGGAGTACGAAAGGGAGTTCAATCGACCCAGAAAGAATTTTTCCACCACTTCGCTTCAAAGGTATGAATTACCTCTACTGCGTAAATACATATATTTAAATTATTAATTAATCTGTTTAATTAATTAATTGACAAGCCTAAATAGATCCGCTATTTATGTTGGTTAGTTTATAAAAACCTAATATTCCATCTCGCTTCCGCAGCGCTTTATACTCCAACACTTATTAATTAATACAACTAAGTGAACACCATAATTTAACATCCTTAAATATTATCTTTTAAATAATAGTCTTACAGATGGAAAGGTCCTTTCATAAAAAAAATATTTACCTTAAGTTATCATTTTGAAATTTAAAACTAGTGAACCTATAATTAGCACATCCGATATGGAAGAAGACCATAATGTCAATGCGCATGCTAATTACTTCACAATTTAAATTAATTATGGAGGCCAATTTTATTTTATTTAAATAAATCATATTAATCACTTAGTTATTTTAGCATTAAGGTTTTTAATTTTCTCGTCCTAACATGCAGAAAACATATCACGCATACATTCATACATGCCATACATCAAGAAAATAAAAACCAAAAATAAAGCATGGATAATTAAATTATCCAATTATCATGGTCTTCTTCCTTGAGTTGAATCCGAGAAAATCTTCGACTCGATCTCTCCCATTGAATCAAGCATCTCGTCGCTCCTCGCCGGCCGGGCCGTGGATTTCCAAAATTAAAATTTCACTTTTATGCAAAATTAATTACATAAAAAAATTTAATTTTTAAACCCCGACTCTCCAACGGACGCAACGAACGGCGGCGAAACGGACCGGACTAAAAACTGGACGACCCGGCCCGAACCAAATGAACGGCCGGACCAGTGCCGCGGCTCTCGGCATTGCTGCTTGCCGGCGGCGGCCGTGTCTTTCAGGCATTTGTTGCCGCTGCCAGTACCACGGGCCGCGATCAGAGTCCTACGCTCTATTTCTTCGTGATCCCGTCTTTTCCGAATTCGATTACAATTGTATATAAAATAAAATACATCGAAATTACAGCAAGATTACACGAAAAATAAAACACCTAGAACTACCCGCGGATTTTCTCACGGGAAAACCATTACATGCCTCAAAACCGGGCCAAACCAACAATTGCATAAATAATAAAATTAAATAAATAAATAAACCATTCACATAAACCATAATGATTAGATCATATCGCCTGCAAGAACACATCTAGCAAATTATTCCAACATCAAATTATATGAATATTTAAATTGCTATCACTTAATCACCAAAATTAATTAAAATAGTAAAAAGCCTAAAAATCCGGCTCCGATACCAATTGTTGGAAGTAAAATGCAGCGGAAGTGAAGTTTGGGAAAGTTTGATAATCGCGTTTTACGCATCCACGAGCATAAGATCTATTTAGGCATGCTAATTAATTAATTACTAAGACTAATAAGCAATTTAAACATTATTTATTATTTATTAAATAAATATGTTGGTTATTAAAATATCCTAATTTAGATCTAAAAGATCATAGGATATTACCTTTGAAGCGAATTGGTTGCTTTTGTCTTGATTGTAATATCCGCAATTTCGATTTTTGGTAATTTTCTTTTTGCAGAAGTCCATCTTAGCAACTCGCTTGTGATCGTGTCGTCCTTCTGAGAATGATTAATTCTGCAATTTTTGTCATCCGAGTTCGTTTCGGTGTCATTTTGATGAGTTCCGTGTTTCTTAACGGCTTTTCCGCACTCGAGTTCGATTCTTGCGAATCTCATTCGAAACTGTTGTTTGGAGTTTCTCGTAAGTTTATTAACGTTGTTATACGTGTTGGGAGCTTCGGTTTGATGATCCGTTGTCGTATCATGATGTTTCGGGCATTTGGGCCATTTTGTATTTCCTAAAGTTTTGGGGTGTTTGCCTTCGTATCGTCCTTTCAACCTTCGGGTTTTCAGAACCATGTGTTTGTTTAGTGCTTAACTCGTGTTTTGAATGTTATACTATTCGTCGTGTTCGTTCCATACGTTTTCGGGAATTTGAGTCGTCGAGTCATGGCGGCTGGGCACTGGCCGGCCAGGTGCGGCAGGGACCGGCCAGGCGCGCACGAGCATGGCGCACGATCAGGCACTCGTGCGGCCCTGACTGCACGCGCACGAGCGAGTGCTCGTGCGTCTCGGCAGACGCCTGGCAGTGGCGCGCACAATCGGCCGCTCGTGTGTGTCTGCTCGTGCATCGCTGGGCAGTATTAAATGGTCGGGCAGGTCATTTCTTCACTCGTTTTTCTCACCCATTTCATCTCCTCCGCGGCCGAGACTTGGATAACACGAAGACATGATATTATTCTATCAATCCACGAAGTTCTTGAGTTTCTAACATCGATTAATCAACCCATAACCTCCTCCGATCGATCGAATCAAGGTTAGATTTCCTACAAATTTAGTTTTGGGGAAATTGGGGATTTTGTTTGATTTCGTCTGTTTAATCCGATTTAACCTAGATTAGTGATGGATTATTGATTATTAAGTTGTATTATACCAATTTCCTTGTTCCATGGTTTGATTGCCAAGGATTCGTTGTTTTGTTGAGTTCCTAATCGACGCCTTGAAGGTGTCCGGTAGAATGTCATAGAGGGGATTTCGGGTGTTCTACGATTATTCTTCCTTGTACGATCGTTGATTTATTGATTATATGATGTTAAGGTCGATTTCCTTGCGAAGACCTCGTGTTGAACCCTTCCATTCGTCGTCGTCTTCATTTTCTATAACATCGAGGGTTTTGAAGTTTCCTGGTCGAGCCGTGTTCGATGGAGTACTTGCGTGCCGATTCCGAGGCAAGTACCTTGTTCATACATTTCTTGTTTTGTGGATATGATGATCGGTGATCGTCTCGGTGTGTTTGTTTGGTTGTTTGAAATGAACTTTCAAAAGATTTGGTTTAGCCTCGTTAAAAGCTCTCTTTCAAAACCCGTGTGTATTTTGTGATTGGTGTGTTTCGTAAATGATTACGTGAATCCTATGAATGTGTTTGGTGTCGATGTTGCGCTGATAATGCGTGTGTACATATATTGCCTCATTTCGGTGCGTTGTGGTTTGACGTTTGTGTCGTGCTAAGTGTTTGTTGCCTCTGGGTGAATTGTTTGGATATCCTTGGTGTACTATGTTATGTGTGTGAATGTGTGAAAATGGGTGGGGTCTACGGTGACACATGGCATGCGATCATGTGGTCAGGATGCAACAAGCGATTGATCCAACCGTGAGAGCCTAAGAAAAATTACGGTGACACATGGCTTGTGATCATGTGGTCAGGATGCAACAAGTGATTGATCCAACTGTGAGCGCCTAAGAATACCTACGGTGACACATGGCATGCGATCATGTGGTCAGGAGACAACAAGTGATTGATCCAACCGTGAGATGACGTGTCAAGTGATCACGGTGGTATAAAAAGATGACGTGGCATGTGTTCACGGTGTTATGTATATAATTGTGGATGTGTTTTGCCAGGTCGAGTACCTTGGATGTGTTACCGAGATTCCGTATCTTGTATGTTTTGCTGACTTTATGTTCGTCGAGGACACGTGACGTGGGCTTTGAACCCTGTGAATTGTTGTTGGTTTTTATTTGAGAAACCAAATCTTTGGGCTATGACCCCTATTAGTTTTGGAAAGAGAATGATTCGATAATCCTAAATTGTTTTCCATTAAAACTCCCGAAGGCATTTTAAACTATTTTACAAACTATTCTCGTGATTTGTGATCTTTCGAATCTGGAAAGTTTTACTCAAACTCTTGTCTCGGGAAGTATTTTTTGTTATGTTTGAATCTTTGAGATTCCTGATTATTATTATTCTTGGAATATGATTTGTATGACTCGTATTTGTACTTTGTACTTGCACTAGCAAAATAGTGGAATTTTGCTAACCCCCGAGTAATCGGGGGGTGGATGTCTGTATTGCATTCAGGTTTTGAGGAGCATAACACAGGGTCGACATGAAGGATGATGAAAGATGATCGATACTAATCACATGAGGCTCCATACGATATCATATTGGTTTGGTTGTACTTTATTTCCGCTGCAGTATTTTTCCTATTGTACGGGAGTGTGTTGTGTTTTGACCCCTGCATGGGTATGTATTGAGACTGAGTTGTATGTATTAATTGAAAGACCAAATCGGTCTATTGAGTCATTTTTAGCCTTAAGGGCGATGTTGAGATGTGTGATTTTAGTTACCAGCCTGGTAGATCCTTGAGGAAAGGGTCTACGGCGTGTAATATCCCTGAGCGGATTGGGGGTGTTACATTGATCACCTTGTATTTCTACCTTTAGACCTTATAAAGTATGATCCGCCTTAACCCGGACGTTGTGTGGGCAACGAGCTACCGGATCTTGCATGGACACTAATGAGATCAGCCGAAATTCTCTAGTATGTGGTCACACAATTTTTCTTTGCTTCCTAGTATTTTATGAACACTCTTAGCAAATTAATGTGTTATCTAAATCGTAGAATCAAAGACACAAGTCTAGATCTACAATTAAACACAAGAGGCGAAATTTGATCTCACAACCTCACCAAGAGATGTAAAAATCAGTCTCCCCCCATAAGTCCTATATATAGGCTCTTGGACTACTACTAGGGATCTTAAGGAGGATTATGGAAGGACTCCCAATAAATTCATCTTACCTTATTAGGACTCTTCCTAATATAATGAATCTATTAATATCAACTTAGTCCACTAAAAGATTGATATTGCACTTCCTACCAAAATCCCAAATTACGAAATTGGGCTTCTTATTAAATATATTATTTCCCGTATTTAAGATATCGAATGTTCATTAATTAATTATAAGCTACTGACAGCTTTAATTAATTAATATCATATCCAAGAGTAGTACCACTCGAACCTTATTATTATATCGAAATTAAATCCACCTGCGGGGTTTAATATAATAATCATTATCGAGCTCCTCAAGGGGACATCATCAACCCGCACGAGTCGGGACACAATTTCTAGTAATAATAACTGTCGTATAAATAATATTATTGCCCAAGATATAAGGCTTATTGAGTCGATCATTTTGACTCTCACCCATGGTAAAAGTATTAGAAATACACAATTAAATATTATATACTTAGAATTAAGAAATAATAATTATCCGAGATTTACGTTCTTCTTACCGTCAGTACAGAAGACGATATCTCACCTCGATCCAGTTCAACGTATGCAAATACGCTAATGTATGTTAGTTGTCAAGACCAACTAGTCTCAAACATACACTACAACCTTTTATATAATGTCTAATAATTATATAAGTTGTGAACTATTATATTATTTTATAAGACACCGATAATGTGATCTTCCGTGTGACACCAACACACCACATTATCTACAATATAAAACAATTAGACATTTCATTTGCATAACCATAACGTGAATAAATATGCAAGCATAAAGTATGATTTGCAGTATACAACCCTAACACATCTTTCATCCATACCAAACAGTCAAACCATAACTGCAGAACATGACAAACATGACGGATCCCAGACCAAGTCCGGAGGCTAGCCCTTCATGGACGGATGACTTATAAGCCCTTTCGAGAGACTTGTTATAGTTAGACACAGCTTTCTTCTCTCCTGTAATGACGCGGCATGCGCCCACGAAGATATACATAAGATATTAATTTTTGAATTGTATACTACAATTAGTATATATGAGCTGATCATGTTGCATGGAATTGGAATGGAATGAATTACCGTCCTAATGGCGCCAATGGTTTGTTCGACGACAACAGCAGCATCAGCATATGCATTCTGAACGCGGGAAGCCATCCTGGACACGACATGGGACATGATTCCGCCTGATATCATGAGAGGAGGGATGGAATAGAGCATGACAAGTGTGAGGAGCCATCCTCTGGTACACGCGATGATAAACCCTCCAAAGAATGTCGACAGTAACTGCACAAACTTCCCCACTTGCAGGACGTAGTAGACACATATATATGATCATATGTAGGTATAAATTTACTATTACTAACTAATTAAAAACTTGGTACGTGTATATATATTGAGGATCGAAATTAAAAAGATGATTATAATTGTGAACTAATTAATTAATTTAGGAGCTAGCTTGGGAGGGAGGGTCGGACCTTCTCGCCCATTGCGTCCTGAATAAGAACAGTATCGCCAGACATTCTTCCAGTGACTTCACCGGTATGAACTTTCTTATCGAAGAAGGCAATATCCTGCTGCAGTATAGTTGTCAGGTACAATGTCCTAATTCGTGCCGCCTGTCTCTCTCCCGTGATCATCCAACATGCCACCTCTGCCGATCATTTATATTTATTCTATTAAGATTGTACATTGTAATTCTACTTTCATATGTATGTATGTCTGTACGTGATCCACACACACACACACACACACACACAGATATATATATATATATATATATATATATATATATTGTATATACTGAGATACCATGCAGCTGGGATATATACGGTACGCTTACGAAGGAACGCTGCTGCACCGCACCCCAAAGCCAGATACACAAACTTTAATGATACATGTAGAATTAAGTATTACCAAAGATGATTATCAATTGCACTTAATGAAATATTAAATTGTGTTTCAAACTAATATATATTCGTACTATAATATACACTTCCTCCTCTCTTCATGTATTATTGTAACATTTGAATTTTTATATTGATCATGGTATCTTTTTTCAATCTTTTGTGTGATTTATATGTAAAGAAAAAAAGTCATGTTCAGAATAAATGTTGACACCAAAAAATTAAAAAGGAAATAAAGAAAGAAAAAAACGAGAGAAAACAAAAAAAAAAGGAAAAGAAAACATAGAAAATGGAGAATAAAGCTATACAAAGCAAAGAGGCAAGTAAAAGGCTTTTTAGGCAGAAACTGTGTATCTTTTCTACATAATAAATGGTAGTAAAATGTGTATGTTTTAGTTTCGGAATTTCACAAAGCAAGTTGGGAAAAATGATTTAATATAAACTTCTAGATGCTGCACTTAGGGTCTCTTTTTGCACTCAAACAGCTAATAAGGATAAAATAGATTCACGCATATTCATGTACGGAAATCCAACATAGGAAGTTTAATCTCACACAAACCTTGGTATTACATGCTAATATCAGGAATATAAACATTAGTGACTATATCAATCAATTTCCAAATACAAGCTTTTAATTCAGAAACCACTACTTTAAACAGTACAATTTCATAAGATTTTCGGTTTAATTCTATAGGTAAGCAGCACAGAAAAAACAGGCAAAACATTTATAGATTCTTGTCAGGAACTCCAAAAAAATAAGGCCTTATTTAGTCTCCACATACAACTCAACTGATAAAGAAAGAACTAAGTTAATCAACAAAACAAATTGAATAGCTTGCATAATCTAATTCTGCTCTAGTCATCGTCAAATATTATATAGACTACTAAGATCAGGAAAATCAATCCTAACTTTGCCGGTGGATGCCGCCGGCCAACCCCACTCAAATGGCCATCCACAGTCTAGGGCTGAACCGCGGACAGTTGTCAAAAAAAAGGAGGTTAAATTCTCGCAACCTTCTTGCTAAAAGTATAACAAATAACTCAATCCACAGAACACAGAAATGTCACCAGTAGCAAAATTGAGCAATTCTGCAATTCTCAATGAGTCGATCGGACTCGGAGAAAAAAGAAAGAAAGAAAGAGATCAGGCTTCTTGGAGTACACCTTAAAGCAAGGCTGATTAATCAAAGAGGAGTCATTTAGTTAGAAGTTCTAACATAAACTTGGGACACAAGATTCTTGATGCTTAATGAAGGAAAGAATGTGAAAGTGAGGAATAGTTAATATAATATAGACTATATAGCTAACTATATATATGCACAAGGAAATTGAAGAATGTGCGATGGCCAAAATTAATATGAGAATTTGTAGTAAAGTGAACCTCATTTTCTAAAATAGTTGCGAATAGACACTGTCGGGACGCAACCTACACGCATGTAGGTACATACAGGAGAACCCACAAATCACCTATTACACATAACCACATCTCCTATATATAAAACAAAGACACACACATAGTACACAAACAGACAACTGATCCTACACAAAATTTAGACACACGTCAGTGATAATAAATAAATTGGCAAAATAACAACAATCGAAGAGCACAAATGTTTCAACGGACCGCTCTACCTTACGAGCTGATGTGGCCAAAAAAAAGGAAAGCCTCCTATCTAAATCAAATTTCTTAAGGCTGGTATCTGTGCGGGCGATGAACAAAAGAAATAACTGAACTAAACATGGCAACACCTAATTGTATTAAGGAGACAAAAAATAATAGGAAACAAAAAGTACACACTAATAAGATAATACTACCTTAATTCGCAGGCAACCCTAATTCCGGAAGGTCAAAACCTCACAAAAGGCCGAAGAAGCAAACAGCCAAAAAACAACCAAGAGAACGCCCAAAATGAGAACCTGAAAACCTCATAAAATACAAACATGCAGAAGGCAGTAAAATTAGAAAAGGGGCGATGATATGAAATTGAAATGAGGAGTAGGCGCGGTGCAGAGTCCTTGGTTAAAAAATCAAGAGGGAGAGCGTGGAGCACAAGGTGTTTATCGAGGGCATCCCATCAGCAAGAGCACCCGAAGCAGACGGGTAGGTCGAAAAAAGAAAAGTAAAATAAAAATAAAAGAAGAGTGAAGCACGAGGCGGTCGACGAATGTTAGCTTCTTAGATATGGTGAAATCAGAAAAACACTCAAAACTCAAAACTAAGTTTAGAAATAAGAAGGGCGGCACAAAAATAACATTACCTGAAGAAGCAATTGACATCCAGAAAAATAACATACATTTGTGAATAAAGATGAACACTGATATAACAGACACACACAATAACATACACACAAACATAGAACACCACACACATGCATATACACATACACACCCATAACCACACATTATCATTCACATACACACAATACATCACATATATAAACATTAAACACAACATAAATCTGAAACTGCAAAAGACCAAAACATATTGCAAGTGAGTTTTTTCGACCAGTTGGACCAAGCCTCATTCCCTGTGTCAATGCAAACCACGATTAGTAGATGGACTAACAGATAGTAGGTGTAAACTGTAGGTTCAAGGTCGTAATAACACCAAATCATGTTCTTATAATATTTAACTCACTCAAGAAGCAGTGCATGATGTATCATGTAAGAAATGTTTATCGACCTTCCTAAAAGCATGATACAGATGCCCTACGTTTGTTAAAGGAGATCTATAATAGTAATAATTACATAAGAGATTCTGAAATCATAAAATTTAAATACTCGCCTGGAAAAGGACCATCAATATCATAGGAAAACCCCTGCAGCCATGGCACTACTATAATAGAAAACTAAGGAATTGTTGAGCACGGAGGCCGAACTCATTAACACTATTCCAAAAACAAGGAAGAATATTCTGTAGAAAAAGAATTCTACAAAAGGACAAACTATAGTGAGTGCTTGCAAAAAAAAAAAAGTATCCCTGTCAGGAAATTGATAATGCATATAGTCAGATGGTAGCAGTTGCTTTATAGTAGAAATGAGGAATGTGCAATCAATACCAATTGCAGAACCAACAGTAGGGCCAGGCACCGAGAAATCACAGAACCAAAGAAAATCCAGGATCGAAGCTGAAGAGGCCAGGTACCAAAAATTGGGAAGGAAAAAAAAATATAGGCAAGGAATCCAATTACCTGAATAAGAAGTAAGTATAGCCAAAAAACCAGGCGCGTCGGTACCAATTTAGCACCTGCAAGAACATACAACCCCGAACCACAAAATAAGAAACGAGCAGAAGTTCAAGATAACAAATCCAAACCCGAAACGAAAATAAAAAAACGTAGTATATGTAAACGAGCTATGCCTGTTTTCTCCTCTTGAAAACTCACACACAACACAGACAACACAGAAACGCGCATAGCCACCCATACACGAAGAACACAACCACATAAATGAAGAGGACTGAGATGCCCACATAACAGTTATGAAAATACATGCCCGAGAGGCACATAAAACCAGGGAACGTGCATGGCATTCGAAAACACCGCAGGCAATAGAAAATATTTTTTTAAAAACACTAAAAAAGTACCCTTTTTTGGATATAAATAAACGACACCAAATAAAAAACAACACAACATAAAAACAACCATTTCAAACCAACCTGACCACCAACTCAAAACCTCACCAGAAACACCTGCAGCCATGGCACTACTATAATAGAAAACTAAGGACCTGTTGAGCACGGAGGCCGAACTCATTAACACTATTCCAAACACAGGGAAGAATATCATGTACAAAAAGAATTCTGCAAAAGGACAAACTATAATGAGTGCTTGCAAAAAAAAGTATCCCTGCTAGGAAATTGATAATGCATATAGTCAGATGGTAGCAGTTGCTTCATAGTATAACTGAGGAGTGTGCAGACCATATGATACGATATCTAATATTCCAGTCGAAGAAGCTCCAATAAAAATCGACATCCACGACGATACAAATGCGCATGGTCATGCATCATTATATTTGGGAGAAAAGAACACGCGGATTGGAGTTACGTTGTTAATCGGAACCGGAGTAACGTAAAACTCAACGACGGATCGGTCCAAAAGCATGAAGATCGGCCAAAACATGCTTGAAAGGGACCCTTTGTCTTCATATCTTTCACAAGATAAGTGAAGATCACCTCCTTCCCCACCTTATTTGAAAATCGGCCATATTCACCATCACCTAAGACTTTCATCAAGTCACCATCACCTAATAAAACCAAATTCACAATATTTTCTCCTTCCCCACAAAATCGGCCATATTATACCTTGAGAAAGACTTTCATCAAGTCACCATCACCTAAGACTTTCATCAAGTCACCATCACCTAATAAAACCAAATTCACCATATTTTCTCCTTCCCCACAAAATCGATCCAAAGCATGAGATTTGAGGAAGATTGTCATCAAGTATTTCGGCCGATTGGAGTGTTGCTAGGAAGTTACGTTTTCTCGTTTTATTGTACTTTCTTACGGTTAGAAACTACTATATATAGTAGTGCTCGTTGTATTGTAAATCATCTTCAAAGCAATAAACCTTGTATTTCTCTGAAATATACTTTGAACGAGTTCGACAAACTTTAGTTATTGTTTCGACGCGTCTCGAGATTTTAACTTGATCAATTCTCAATAGGTCTTGGGAAGAGATTACCTTTTATCGAGTTATAGGTCTAGTTCGATAAAACACATCAAAACCCGTACATCATACTACCTCACGGCCGAATCCCATTCAAATTCGGCCACCCTTAGTAATTTTCAAGTGTTACTTTGATACTTGTTAAACTTCCGTTGTATTTTATACGTATTACTTACGTAATTCGTATCATAAGTGGTATCAGAGACATTTGTCTCACAGTTCTCGACGTTACTCAAGAACATGGCATTCACCGATGAAGAAGTAGCACAACTACGTGACGTTCTTCGTGGCTTACCGGAGCCCAGAATCCAAGCACGACGAGGATACGACACCATGCATGCACCACGACATGCTGATGAATACAAGACAAGCGAACTTCCGGAGTTCGTAGGCGGCACCGATCCCGAGGTTTATTTGGAGTGGGAAAGAAAAATTGAACGAATGTTTGAGTTCAAAGATCTCAATGACGAGGTACGTTGCAAGTATGCGATTCTCAAACTTGGAAAGGGAGCTTCCCTTTGGTTTGAGCGAATGAAAACACAAAGAGTTCGTAGGAAAAGAGAAGATACGTTCGTGGGATTCTCTAAAAAAGAAACTACGAAAAAGATACGTCCGGCTACACACAAGTTAAGCTTGTATCGAAAAATTTCGACCTCACGCAAGGAAAGCTAAGTGTCGAGGAGTACATCGAGGAGTTTGAAAACTTATCCTTGATGGGAGAACTTGAAGAAAGCGAAGAATTGCGGATGTCCCGTTTCCTACGAGGTTTGAACAAAAATATTGCTAATTCCGTGGAACTCTACCCCTATTCCGACTTTGATACTTTATGCGGACTTTGCATAAAGTTGGAAAATCAAAACAAAGCAAAACTTTCTAAACCCGAATTCCCATCTAAATACGGTAATACCAACCCTGGCGCGAGTTCTAGCTCGTTTCCAAAAACTGTCACCACAAGCCAACCCGTTACTACCATTCAAAAAACTCCTATCACCCCAAAAGAAACAAGTCTATCTAAAGTCCGGTGTTTCAAATGTCAAGGATTTGGACACTATCAAAGTGCTTGTCCAAATCGGAGAATTGTGACGTTACGAGAAGCCATAGCCGCCCGAGAAGAATTACTAGCCGAAGAAGAAAGAGTTGGAGACGTTTTTAACTTAGAAGCTGACGAAGAAGAAGAAGAATGCGAGGCATACGATGCCCCGAACTATGACACGAACCTCGTCCTTCGCATGTTACAAACGAAGCGCACCCAGTGACGAAGAACAACGAGACCAAATCTTCCACACGAGTGTCGTGGTCGAGATAAATGGTGTAGCTTGATCATTGACGGTGGAAGCCGCATAAACGTGGCATCAAGCGAGATGGTCTCAAAATCGGCTTGATCACCACGGCCCATCCGGCCGTATGCACTCCATCGCTCGATGATGGAAACAAGGTGAAGGTATCAAGGCAAGTGAAGGTCGGACTCACCATGGGTTCGTATGGTGATGATATTACATGCGATGTACTACCGATGGACGCATGTCACGTGTTATTAGGAAGGCCTTGGTTATTTGATCGACGTACTACATCGAGGAGGAGTAACGAGTATGAGTTACGTGACAAAGGTAAAAAAATTGTTCTTAAACCTATGTCACCTCAAGCTATCCTGGACGATGAGTTCGAAAAAGTCGAAGGACCGAAACTTACGATGTTTGCAAGCGAGAAGGAAGTCGAACACGCCATTGACGATGGCGAACGTGTTTATTTGATGATGATCAAAGAGGTCCAAATCTTGCCACCAAATCACACCATGAAGAAGAGATAGATGCACTATTACACGAGTTTTGACGTATTTCGAAGACTTGCCGGTAGGATTACCACCTATCCGCGGAATCAACACCGATTGATCTTATACCGGAGCTCCATTACCGAACAAAGCGGCGTATCGTTGTAATCCCAAGAAACCAAAGAACTACAACGTCAAATTGATGAACTCATGAATCACGGATATGTCCGCGAAAGTTTAAGTCCGTGTGCGGTTCCGGTTCTACTTGTACCAAAAAAGACGGATCATGGCGAATGTGTATCGACAGAGAGCCGTGAATAACATCACCGTCAAGTATCGGTTCCCCATCCCGAGACTAGACGACATGTCGACGAGTTACATGGCTCGGTTATATTTTCCAAAGTTGATTTACGGAGCGGATACCATCAAATCCGCATGCGAGAGGGAGACGAATGGAAAACGGCGTTTAAAACAAAGAATGGACTTTACGAATGGGTTGTGATGCCATTCGGCCTCACCAACGCCCGAGCACTTTTATGAGGTTGATGAACGAGGTTCTCAAACCTTTCTTGGGAAAGTTTGTTGTCGTATACTTAGACGACATTTTGATCTACAGTCGATCCGTAGAGGAGCATCTCGAACATTTGCGGTACGTATTTGAGACGCTAAGGGAACAAAAACTTTATGGAAAACGGGAGAAGTGTACTTTCCTAGTCGAGAGTCTTGTCTTTCTCGGCTATGTTGTTTCGAAAGAAGGAGTTTCGGTCGACCAAGAGAAGATCGCGGCAATCAAGTCGTGGCCGACCCCAAAGACAATCACGGAGGTACGATCATTTCATGGCCTCGCTTCTTTTTACCGACGATTCATACGGGACTTTAGCACCATCTCGGTCCGATCACGAGTGTCTAAAAAAGGAACCTTTGCATGGAACGAGGCGCCCAAAAGGCTTTTGAAAATTTAAAGGGAAAATTATGTGAAGCGCCGATTTTGACGTTACCCAATTTTTCACAACCGTTTGAGGTGGAATGCGACGCTAGCGGAGTTGGAATCGGGGCAGTGCTTATTCAAAAAGGCCGTCCCATCGCCTACTTTTCGGAGAAGTTAAGTGGCGCCCGAGTGAATTATTGTACTTACGATAAGGAGTTCTATGCTATCGTAAGAGCACTCGATCATTGGAGTCACTATTTACGTTCAAAACATTTCGTGTTACATTCGGATCACGAGTCGTTGAAATACATCAACGGACAAAGCAAGCTAAGCCCGAGACATGCAAAATGGGTGGAATTTCTACAATCTTTTCACTTTTCATCCAAGTACAAAGACGGGAAGAGTAATATAGTGGCGGATGCACTATCGAGACAGTATGCCTTCTTGCCGATTCTAGATGTTCGTTTGTTGGGGTTCGAGACTTTGAAAGATCATTACAATGATTTGACTTCGGGAAATTTTTAACCGTTGTAAAACAGCCCCGCATACGAGGAATTTGTGTTACAGGATGGCTTTCTCTTCAAGGGGAATAAATTATGTGCCGAGACATACAATTCGGGAATTGCTAGTTCGGGAGGCGCACGAGGAGGGCTAGCCGGCCACTTCGGCTCGACCAAGATCGTAGAAGTGCTAAAAGAACATTTCTTTTGGCCAAAGATGTATGGTGACGTAAGCACAATCGTGAGTAAATGCGTCACTTGTCACATGATGAAAAGTTCGCTCAAGCCGAGTACATACATGCCGTTGCCAATACCGCTACGCACCGTGGGAGGATGTCTCGATGGATTTTATTGTGGCTTTACCTCGTACTCAACCCAGGCAAAGACTCGATCATGGTGGTCGCCGACCGCTTTTTCGAAAATGGCTCACTTTATAGCATGCCACAAAACCGATGATGCAAGCAATGTGGCGGACTTGTACTTAGGGAAGTAGTTCGTTTACACGGAGTTCCAAAACTATCGTGTCGGATCGAGATTCCAAATTTCCGAGTTACTTCGAATACTTTATGGAGAAAAGTGGGTACTAAACTCCTATTCAAGACTTCACATCACCCACAAACCGATGGATGCAGACCGAGGTAACTAATCGAACCTTGGAAGCATTATTGCGAGGGTTGGTAAATAAAACACGAAGGATTGGGACGTTAAACTTGCTCATGCGAATTCGCATACAACCGATCACCGGTTATGCCACGGCCCATTCACCTTTTGAAGTAGTATACTGATTAAATCCGCACTTGCCATCGGACTTGATTCCCTTGCCGAGCAACGAATTGGTTCACGAAGACGCCAAGCAAAACTCAAATCAATGATGAAGTTACATGAAAAGATACGGAACGGATTAAAGAAGTGAATGAAATTTACAAACTAAGTCGAACAAAAATAAAAAGCGAGATTATTTGATGTTGGCGACTTGGTTTGATACATTTGAGAAAAGAAAGATTCCCAAGCAAACGGAAGAACAAATTGATGCCGAGAGCCGAGGGTCCGTACAAAATTGTGGAAAAAGTGAACGACAACGCATACAAAGTCG
The DNA here is from genome assembly GCA_033398695.1 of Orobanche coerulescens. NCBI lineage: Eukaryota > Viridiplantae > Streptophyta > Magnoliopsida > Lamiales > Orobanchaceae > Orobanche > Orobanche coerulescens. The sequence goes on along the minus strand of CM065807.1, from coordinate 113,808,278 downwards.
AACTTCCGGGCGAATACGGAGTACACACGACTTTCAACGTAGGTGATCTCTCGCCTTACCTTGACGACGATGGCATTACGGAATTGAGGTCAATTCCTTTCAAAGAAGGAGGGAATGATACGATATCTAATATTCCAGTCGAAGAAACTCCAATAAAAATCGACATCCACGACGATACAAATGCGCATGGTCATGCATCATTATATTTGGGAGAAAAGAACACGCGGATTGGAGTTACGTTGTTAATCGGAACCGGAGTAACGTAAAACTCAACGACGGATCGGTCCAAAAGCATGAAGATCGGCCAAAACATGCTTGAAAGGGACCCTTTGTCTTCATATCTTTCACAAGATAAGTGAAGATCACCTCCTTCCCCACCTTATTTGAAAATCGGCCATATTCACCATCACCTAAGACTTTCATCAAGTCACCATCACCTAATAAAACCAAATTCACAATATTTTCTCCTTCCCCACAAAATCGGCCATATTATACCTTGAGAAAGACTTTCATCAAGTCACCATCACCTAAGACTTTCATCAAGTCACCATCACCTAATAAAACCAAATTCACCATATTATCTCCTTCCCCACAAAATCGATCCAAAGCATGAGATTTGAGGAAGATTGTCATCAAGTATTTCGGCCGATTGGAGTGTTGCTAGGAAGTTACGTTTTCTCGTTTTATTGTACTTTCTTACGGTTAGAAACTACTATATATAGTAGTGCTCGTTGTATTGTAAATCATCTTCAAAGCAATAAACCTTGTATTTCTCTGAAATATACGTTGAACGAGTTCGACAAACTTTAGTTATTGTTTCGACGCGTCTCGAGATTTTAACTTGATCAATTCTCAATAGGTCTTGGGAAGAGATTACCTTTTATCGAGTTATAGGTCTAGTTCGATAAAACACATCAAAACCCGTACATCATACTACCTCACGGCCGAATCCCATTCAAATTCGGCCACCCTTAGTAATTTTCAAGTGTTACTTTGATACTTGTTAAACTTCCGTTGTATTTTATACGTATTACTTACGTAATTCGTATCACCATACCAACAGCAGAACCAACAGTTGGGCCAGGCACCGATAAAGCACAGAACCAAAGAAAATCCAGGATCGAAGCTGAAGAGGCCAGGTACAAGGAACTGGGAAGGAAAAAAAATTATAGGCAAGGAAACCAATTACCTGAATGAGAAGTACGTATAGCTAAAAAAATCCAGGCGCATCGGTACGAATCTAGCACCTGCAAGAACATACAACCCAGAACATACAAAATAAGAAATGAGCAGAACCTCAAGATAACAAATCCAAACCCGAAACGAAAAAAAAAAAAAAAAAAAACAGTATATGTAAACGAGCCATGCCAATTTTTCCTTCTTGAAAACACAAACACAACACAGACAACACAGAAACGCACACAGCCACCCATACACACAAACACAAAGAGAGGAAAAATACAAATCCAGCACCTGCAAGAACGTACAATCCAAAACAAATAAAAGAAGAAATCGAAGAACGCAGCCACATAAATGAAGAGGACTGAGATGCCCACATAATAGTTATGAAAATACATGCCCGAGAGGCACATAAAACCAGGGAACGTGCATGGCATTCAAAAACACCGCAGACAATAGAAAATATAAATAAACGACACACAATAAAAAACAACACAACATAAAAACAGTCATTTCAAACAAACCTGACCACCAACTCAAAACCTCACAAGCCAGCAACAAAAGACAAACACCTGCCACCAATTACAAAGACCACACTGCATAGTGTGATGCACTACTAACACAATACAGAAGTAAAAATGCATCTCTAATGTCTGGGTTAAATAGAAAACACACCTATCTGACCAATACGCTCAACCTTAAATCCATTGTGTTCCACCTTCTTCCCAGAAACTGATTCTACAGAAATCTGGGATAGAGGGAGACAAAAAATAGACATGTCAGTAATCTTGGGTTCCAAATTGGCTAACAAACCTAAGTAACGAAATATAGCTTCCCAGTTATGTTTTCCTGACCATTTTTAGGATTTAAAAGGCTGTCGTTACCAACAAAAATATCAAACAACTCAACTTCATAGTCAAAATTGGAATAGTTAGGTATGAGCATGAATTTCAAATCGAGAGCAACAAACTACAGTCCAATCTCATGAACGAAAACTATGTATATATCCTTACAGATTAATCGAAACCTAACCATAAACCTTTCCTACAAAGAAATCAGAAATTCAGGAAAAGAAAAAGAAAATCTCAAACACAAGAACATTAGAGCCAACCAAAAATAACCAAATAAACATAATTGAAACATTAGGTAGTAAGCAAAAAAATCTCTTACAAAACTAATGGAAAAAAATAGCTGAGGAAATTGGCTGAGAAAATCGAAACAAAAACTTGAAATAAGAAGGGTGAGAGGTCGTAGGGCACGGTGTGTAAGATTGAAAAAGGAGCGAGCGAGCAAGAACGAAAGAGAGAGCATACGGAACGGTGAAAAGGAAAGTCAGAAAACGGAAATAACAAAGAGAAAAAAATTACCTGCATAGAGATAGGGACCGACCTCCGACATCGAGAAGGAAAGAAAGGAAAAGAGAACCTAATTCTGAAGCAGAACGGACGAAAATAGAGAAGAAGCGAAGGGAATATGAAGCCAAAAACAAATGAGGAGGTGTCATATATATATATATACTAGATGATTTCTTGATCTCTAAATTTATTTTTGATGATTTTCGACATGAGTATCATATTAGCGTAATATTAATAAAGGGCTTATTGAGTTCAACATAAAATATTTAATCACTTTTATTTACTGAGTAGTCTTTACTCTCTTATCTTTGTCTCATTTAAAACTCTACTTGGATTCTTTAATCTGATCCAGCTAATGAGACTATCGAGACAATTAAAATGGTGTTTACTTGTTATTAGATCCTTTATCATCCTTAATTTTTAATCATTGGGTTTAGACATTACTTCGGTGCTTTTTAATTCTTTAAAAATGGCAGCAACAAACCATTGATTTCTTTCTAGCAAATAATCCTATAGATAGTTAATTCTCGCGCTATACACTTTGTTTGAGTCGAAAAAGGTTTGATCAATTACAACAAGTTTTCTTTTGAATTGGAAACTTGTTCAACTTAGATCTTTTCTATTTCTATATCATAGAAGATATATTTACGAAGTTGTTTCAATTGATTGGCATTAACCCTAGATCCTCTTCTCAAGAAATAAATTAATCCTTTCTACTCGAGCTTCATCGTAGACTATTTATAACCCAACAAAAATGGAAGGTTAAGATGTAATGCATCAAACAATGTCGAGCCAAGAGCACCCTCATTTTTCGATAAATTGAAAAAATGGTGGATTTTTAATCCACAACAGATCGTGTCCTTCAAGTCGCGCGTTGCTTTCTACCACATCGTTTCAAACGAAGTTTTACCATAGCATTTCTCTAATTTGGAACGGGTATAGAATTGATTCAATTCAATCATAGAATCATGAATAGTCATTAGTTCAACTGCCCCTAGACATCATAATATAGGCCTTTTCTTTAGGCTTTTTCATGGGGTTTAATATAATTCAAGAAAGAGTATCACATTAGGGAGTGTTAAGTCAATTAGTGTCCATTACATAAACCGACTATATCGAAAAAGTAGGAATAAATTTTGGTGACGAAAGTAGTATGTTATTAAGTCTTAATATATGTGTGCAATGTATGTCTTTATTATTTTGGTTATAATTAAATAAACATCATACTTTATTTTTTATGTAAGCAATATGAGTCTTGAAATCTAATTTCATAAAAATGAGTTAATATATTTTTATTTTGCATCAATTAATTTATTGAAAATTAATGTTCATATTTTTCTAATATTTTTTTTTTTACAATCGGTCATTACTGTAAATCCATCAAATTTATTATATTCAAATGGATGTCTAGTTGAAAATAATGAAACAAAAATTAATTTTATATATTTTTTATTAAAAATAAACTTGATATAAAAAATTCTAAACATTTAAAATTTTAAACTAAAAAAATAAAGGAATAAATTTTTTATTTGTAGATGAGGTGTAAGTTGTGGAATAAAACCCCACAACATATATCTTGATTTTTTTAGAAATTTAATAATAATCTCTATGTATAAGCTATTTTTTAAAATAAAAAATCAAAAAATTTATAAAGTGACACATGTTCAGAACTCTCTTTTAATAGTAAGGTAGATATATATATATATATATATATATATGATTCGTTGGAATATATCTTTATAATAAAAACGTATGACTAAATCACAATCGGTGATGAATAGAAATGAACGATCAAGATTAATTATTAATAAATTAATTTAGGAAACTAAATTAATGTTCTTAATATTGTTAATTTAGGAAGTTAAATATTATTTAGGAACTAAACTCTAACTGTGTAATTTCAACCACAGATGATTGTGGTTTGGCCCTACATTCTTATTTTGAAATAGATTTTCAATGAGTCCAATCCTTATATATATAGAGATATATATTATTAAATGGAAAGTTAATAGTTTAATAGCTTTGGTGGGGGCTATAAAATCGCATCTATTGAAAAAACTTATTTCTTCTAATTTCTCCTTTCTCGTTATATATTATATATTCTATATATTGATCGCATATATTAATGTAAGGTTATATATTTTAATCAAACTTTTATTCATTATAGTACAATATGTTATATATACTTTTCATTAATATACATATTTATTTTTATATTTTCATAGTAATTTAATAAAAAAATCTAGCTAATGCATTGCACAAGTCGAAATTAGTAATAAATAGTAAAAAAGTGATGAAAATTCTTTTTATGGACAAAAGAAGGGATTACTTGAAATAAATAGTAATAACATATTTATTTATTTATTTTTGGAAAAATATCAAATCTTTCAATAAAGTATAGACCTGGCAAACGAGCAGCCACGACCAACAAAATCGAGAAAAAATAGATGGGCTTTTTGGATGGGCCGAAAATGCTTGTTTTTTTCTGGCCTAAAAATGGGGCCCATGATCGATCCACGGTACTTGTTATTTTTTTTAAAATATTAGAATAGAAATTAAGCCGGCCAAAATAACCGTTTATTTTTGGGCCACAAAAGTAGAACCCAATATCAGGTGTAAAGTATCCCACCTTATATATTTCATATAGGGAAAAATCCAATTTTGGTCACTAAAGTTTCCTACTTTACGGTTTTGGTCACTGATGTTTAGTCACTTTCAAAATTGGTCACCCAAGTTCATTTCCCCTCTTAATCTTGGTCCTGCCGTCAGTTGACCCGTCATTGACTGACGGAATCAACAAAAAAAAGCGCGAATAAAGTTAGACCACCCCAAAAATCGAAGGGCGCAAACCTGCACAAACCTGCACAAACCCTAATTTCTACATCACTTGGATTTCTCTTCAATCAAAGGGCACTTCTGACTGTCAATGGCGAAAAGGGAGAAACATAGGTCTGCACCCCAATATGGTAAACCTTCCAGTGTTATTTACGATTTGCGTAGATCCTTAGATTTCCATGTTTCTTCATTTTAAATTGATTGAATTTCAAATTTTCAATTGAAATCTGAATTTTTTTCGTTTATTTCGTGTTTTTTCTACAGATCCAGTAAATGATTCAAGTATATTTACGTTAAAAATTATTCATGGTGGTAGAATGAACTTTGAGAATTGTAGTAGAAATTATGTAGGGGACTACAGATCATTTCACATTTAACAAAATCACCAATTCATTACACATTCAACAATTCATTATAAGATCACCAATTCATTATACATTCATCAATTCATTATAAGATCACCAATTCATTACAAGATCACCAATTCGTTATACATTCATCAATTCATTACACATTCATCAATTTATTACAAGATCACCAATTCATTACACATTCAACAATTCATTACAAGATCACCAATTCATTACAAAATCACCAATTCATTACTAGATCACCAATTCATTACACATTCATCAATTCATTACAAAATCACCAATTCATCCCACAATCATCAAACTTCTTTTCTTTGCTGGATAAACGCATAAATGCTACAACTAACACAATCATCACAATAATGCCAATTGAAAACTTTTGATTCTTCTTTATTTTGTTCATTTCCTTTGTGTATTTGCTCTTCAATTCCACCATTTCCAAACTCTAAGATAACTCCACGCCCTTAGCTCTTCTCAACTCCTCTTCAAGCTGTTTTTCTTTAATTTTGAGATCTTTTATTTCATCTTCAAGCCTATTAAGTTTTTTCAGGAATCAGGGGATTAACACTTTCGATCTTGCACACATTTCAGGATCAAACTACCTAAAAAATCCACAATTAGCACCTGACTATGAACAATATAAATAAAACATTAATTAGTGGTGAATTAGAAATTCAAATTAAAAAAACAGAGTGTACTTTGAAAAAAAACAGAGCATTTGAATTACATTATAGTTTGGGCATGACTAAAATCGTCTTCCTAGATTTTGAGGAGTCCAAGAATTCTTCAGTTGTAGCTCAATACCACATTTACACAATACACGTTCAAACTGGAAATTAGAGTTTGTGGAGTCTACCGAATGGCTTGAACTTGAATGCATCTATAGTTCGGTACAACAGACCCTGAATATAACAAATAACACCTTTGAATGGCTTGAACCTGAATACATTCAAGTTTTTCCAGTATTTAACAGTGTGTTCGTCTTCCTCCAACTTAAATTTCTTAGAATATGAAACAATTACATCATACAAGATACTTATACACAATAAAACATACCTTTGATTGCAGATATAGAGCTTGATTGGGGAGAAATCGAAAAAAATTTAGTTTCTGGGAGAGAGGGGAAATGAGCCGTCGAATTTGGGTTCATTCTATGTAACCCTAGTTTTATTCGCGCTTTTTTTCGTTGATTCCGTCAGTCAATGACGAGTCAAATGACGGCAGGACCAAGATTAAGAGGGGAAATGAACTTGAGTGACCAATTTTGTAAGTGACAAAAAATCAGTGACCAAAACCGTAAAGTAGGAAACTTTAGTAACCAAAATTAGATTTTTCCCTTTCCTATAAATTCCCCTTTCCGGCAAATTCCAGCCTTTGTTCAGAAACTTTTTTTTCCCAACGTCTTTGTATACGTCTCTGGTTTCCACCTTCTTCTTCCTCTTCCCGCCTCACGTTTGTTCAGTTTTTAATTTCAGAAACAAGTATGCGAAAGTGATAGAGTGCATTTCGATCCATATTTTGACAGGTGGGGATCCAGGTGGGCAATGCTTGCTGGGAGCTGTACTGCGTCGAACATGGAATTAAGGTTTGTGCCCGTCGCTTATCTCTCTATAGCGTTTGATCTCTCAAAAACAGTGATTTTATGTTTCGATATATGTAATTATATCCGATCTAAGGATATTTATGCTTTCGTTCTTCATTTCCTTTGGTTTGGTTTTGATTTTTACACTTTCTTCATCTGATTGTCTCATTTCATTTGTTTACATCGTGGAAACCATCATGAATTTGTATCCATTTGTTGTAAATGAGGATGTCGATTCTGTTTTTGTATAGTTATCTGTAATTTTACCCAGGCGCGGCCCAAGCCCAAGCAAGGGCTTTGGGCCTAAAAAAAAAAAAATTTAGGGCCTCTGTCCCTTAAGGCTTAACCCTTTTATCCCACTAGCCCAGACTCCCATTCCGATCCTCGATTCCTCCCTCTCTAATCTGAATCTCTATTTTCACTTCTCAGACTCTGAGACTCACAACCGCGCCGCGCGAACTAGCTAGGGTTAGTGATTTACGGCTGTGCTGCCTGTCTTCTCTTCTTCCTCTGGCCGCACGAACTGCTGCTGTCACTGCTGGGCGGCTGGGCCGCTGCTGCTCCAGATCAGTTACCGTGTGACAGTGTGAGCCTCCTCGTTTTTTTGCGGCTGGCAGATTAACATCCACAATCAGGTTTTATAGTTCTAATCTCTTGAGTTTTGATTATCTTCAGACTTCTACTGATTGATCTTGATTTATAATTGCTCGATATGGTTGCTTTTATTTTGTTCTTACTCACTTTTTAGAGTCTATCTGTTTGAGTTCTATAGGTTACTAGGTTTTTGTCACGAAAATTTGAATCTGGTTGTGCTAAACGAAAAAAAAAATCAAAGAATTGAAGCTTTGACTGAATCACAAAAAGAGGCACTTGATAAATTTGTTAAAACAAACAAAAAATGTAATTTTGATAATTCAAGTGGTTGCTCGTCAACTGAACAAGTTAATGATGTAAACTTGAATGAAAATAAAAATGAAAATAGAGAAGAAATGATAGTTAATGATCAAGTCACCACAAATGAAAGCGAAAATAGAGAAGAAGTATTTGTTAATGAGGAAGATTATATCAATTTCCATGATTTAGGCCTCGTTCTGGAGTTCGCTTTAGGCCTCACTTACTGTTGGGCCGGCCCTGTGTTGTAAATGAGGATGTCGATTCTGTTTTTGTATAGTTATTTGTAATTTTACCAGATCTAGTGAATTTATTATTGAAATCTGTTCATATATGCAGTGGTTTTGAATCCGGTTTAGCTCATTGGAATGATTTCTAAGGAGCTCATTAAAAAGGGTAATATAGAACACTTATTCCAATATAAACAAAACTGTCGTAATAATTAGAAGCAAAAAAATAGGAAAATTTGGACCATATTATTTATTTGAATCTTAGACACAATCAATATCCCCATAAATAATTGTCATCCCATCTTAATCCCTTTCTTTATTCATTTCTTAATGTCTTCATTTCTTTCTTCGTCACAAAATTCGAATTCTTCTCAAATTTATGCAAAAAAATTGAACAATATCAATTCGGGTTATGACAATAACTTTTGTTACAAAGTTTGAATTGCAGAAAATGTCACCAACTCAATACATATTTGTGGAAGCACTTTCATACATAAATGAGACTTACTATTGACACCATTATACACTGACCATCTGGTGACAGAACAATTACAACACTTACTATCTAAGGGACAACATTTGGAAACAAACATACTGCGACTGAATATATTCGAAAATAATAAGTGTCGAAAATATTTGCACAAAATGTTACCACATGCAAGCATAATAACGGAAATGTTTGAACAAAATATCACTAGAACAATGCATATATGTGTTGAAACACTAATATGAGAAAATACTACTATCACCATTAGGGATGACAATTTTTGCGAGACCCCCACTGCCCTCCTGAACCGTGACGTATGGATCGCCCTGCCCGCCCGGGTCGCGGGCAGGTCTGGGTACCAATCTTGCCTCGTGGGTACCCGCCCCGTCTTGCCCCGCACAGTTTTCTTTTTTTTTAATATATTTAATATATATTTTTTATATATAGTTTATATATTTATTTACTTTTTCATATACTTATTATTAGATTTTACATATTTATGTTAATAATGACAAGTTTTATAAATATGTATTATAGAAATGAAATTAAAAACTCATAAAAACATTTATTTTATTAATTCTAACGTAACATTTTTCCTATGCGAATTGACCCGCCCTGCGATCTGCGATGGGTCGACCCGCCCCGCCCCGTTCACCTTGTGGGACGGGTCTGGATCTTCAAGTACCCGTCCTGACCCGTCCCATTACCATCCCTAATCACCATTGTATACTAACACTGGCAAGGTTGTCACGGCAGCCTGTCAAGTCGCGGCGCCACCAGACCGCCTGGACGCCTAGGCGACGTCCATGCGACAAATTTCATATAAAATATATATTATTTTATAATATATAATATATGAATTATTCTAAAATCATGATGAGTTAGATAATAAATAACATTCATCCCACTCAACAAAAGTTACAAAACACACCATAAACATTATAAATATATAATAAATAACAACTAGAGTTTCATATCAAATTCTTCCTCTCCAATAAGTCTCAAATATCATCAAACAAGTTATCAATAAACCCCTTATTTTCACGAGCATGATCATCAGTATTAGTCACATCCTCTTGTCCTTGAAGCTCATCGTCATCCTCAAGATCTTCATCATCATGTGGAAAAGGTTCAACCACTTCATCCTCGTCAATCAACCTAGACGTAGTTGCATTACGGCGTCGAGAATAACTCAAGATCGATGAGCTCGGAACTTGACCAACATTAGCTCTCCTAGAAAGACTACGAACCTCAAGATTGCTCAATGCACCAATTGCTTCATCAACAAGACGCCACGAAAGATCTTCACCGGCATGAACAACATCATCACCACTATCAACCCATTCATTATCCCATTGAAAATCTTCTATGATCAAAGGGTTAAAGTTAGACCCTTCTTCACGCCTCTTTTGAAATCTCGTTGCAATTTTTCGATTATATTGAATGTAAACCAAATCATTCAATCTCTTATGCTCTAACCGATTTCTTTTCTTCGTGTGGATCTAAAAATCAAAATAAAAATAAAATCACTTATAGTTTCGAAAGTTTAATATTTTATTTATTGATGATAATAATAATTTAATACTTACAAATTCAAATGTGCTCAAATTGCGCTCACAACCCGAAGATGAACAACAAAGACTAATGATGCGCATAACAAGTGATTGGAGCTCGATATGTAGGCCACCAAAAGCATTCCACCAATCAACTAAAATATCAAAAACAATAATGAATACTAAGTTCAAAGAAGGTTCAAAAAGCGTTCCAAAAAAAAAATATAGATTATATGAATAATATAATACTTGGTTAAACGAGGATTCTTTGTCTTTTGTTGCTTGATTGCCAATTGCTTTCCAAAGCTTCCTCGCATGTTGTCATAATCATCCACTTGATCACTTATCTTGACTTGCAAATCATTATCAGTGATCATTTTTTCAAGCACATCATTGAACATAGCTCGTTGTGCACGAGCATATGCATTATCACTTACTTTAAGATCAAAATATTTGGAAGGATTTGAGAATAATGCGGCCCCATATAATTTCACTTCCATTTGATCCGTCCATCGGGTCTCAACAATTTCTGTCAATTTTTTCAACAATCTTGGATTGTGCGCAAATTACTCCTTGATTTTGTTCTTGGCAACGATCATAGCCATGGAAACCTCGGGCATAGCTGGAGTTTTATCACCATCAACTATCCTCAATACAATAAGAAGCGGGTGTGATGCTCTTATACAATCTTCAACTGAACTTCAAAACCTGGAAGAAAGTACAGTGTCACACACCCTTTTTCCCGCTTCCGTGTTGGCCAATTTTGAACTGTACCAATCTTCACTAACAAATAGACTTCTCAACGCATCTTTATGCTTGTACAAACTTTGCAAAGTAAGGAAAGCAGTGGCAAATCTAGTAGCCCCGGGTCGCACTAGAACCTTACCAACCGTCCCTCATAGCATAATGAATCCTCCCATGTCTATAGATAAATGTAGTGACACGCCTAGCACTTTCGATCTTAGACTTGAATTCATTCAATTTTCCAATGTCTTCCAATATAAGGTCAAGGCAATGCGCAGCACACGAAGTCCAATAAAGTGTAGGTATTCTCTGCTCCAGTTGTTTGCCGGCCGCCTTATAATTGGCACCATTATCCGTCACTACTTGAACAACAAGGTCCTTGCCGATTTCTTCAATTTTCTTCTCAAGCAAGTCCGCTAACATTTTTACATCATGTGATTGTCCGGATGCATCAACGGACTCCAAGAAAAAAGTCCCTTCTGGACTATTGACAAGAAAATTAATCAAGTGTCGACTCCTTCTATCTGTCCATCCATCCGACATAAGTGTGTACCCATATTGCTTCCAAGCTACTTTATGCTTCTCTTTTTTGCCTTTCCCTATTTAATGGGACTACAAGGCTGATTTTATAGAAATAAATAAGTACCAAAATTAAAGAGATACTAATTAGTAATAAAATAGGAAAGTGGATCAATCTAATCCATTAGATTGTTGTCAGTGATTCAGCCTGATTCTTGCACTTTTTACGATAATAGTGGTGCCCTATGAATGCATCATCACCCCCTTCCTGAAGATCAAGCTTGTCCTCAAGCTTGTAAGTTGGAAAACTATTACAGAAATCATCCAGACTCTCCCATGTAGCATCTTCCTTTTGCAAGCCCTCTCTTTGCACCAATATCTCAGTGTTGCCCCTGTTTATACGGTCGCCCATAATGGAGTGAGGATGCAATTCAAAACGACCGTGCATGGCTGGGTGGGGGTAACATAGGCGCCGTTTCTCGTGGAGGTCAAGTATAGTCTTTGAGCAATGAGACGTGGAAAACATTGTGCACCCTGCAATCCGGTGGCAATTTGAGTTGATAGGCGACCTGACCAATTCGTCCGAGCACTCAAAATGGACCAAAATATCGATGGGACAGTTTATGATTGTGCCGCTTAGCTACTGAGTGTTTGCGGTATGGTTGTAAACGAACCCATACCCAAGCTCCTTGCTCATAAGCTACATCACGGTGCTTGAGATTGTAAGCTTGCTCCATGCGGGATTGTGCCATTTGTACGTGATGCTTGAAGTCTCGAAGTATTTCATCCCTGGATTTCAAGGCATCATCCACTATTGCTAACTTAGTGAGTCCAGGCTCAAACGAGAGTTTGTAAGGCCGAAAGGAACAAAGTGTGTTATAACAACATTCTGCCCACGCTAGTGCCTCAACCCATTTGCGTGGATGGTCACCCACAAAGCATCGCAAGTATAGCTCAATGGTGTGGTTGACAACTTGAGTTTGTCCATCAAATTGTGGGTGATATGCAGATGAACGAGCCAACTTAGAGCCACTGAGTCGAAAGTCGAAACAAATCATTCCAAAAAGCACAAGTTCCAGATTAATGATATACCCGCCATGTTGAACCACCTAAACCGTTTTACTGACTGGCCTCCTAGACCAACCGTTTTTTTTCTTGCAGCCAATATATTTTTCTCTAGCAAGATAATCTAATATTTGATAATTTTAATCTAATTATTGCACCACCACCATACAATTATATGTTTATAACACGAGTTATCGACTAGTATACATATACAACACAACACAATCAAACATATACAACCACAACACAACATATAACTTTGCAAGCTCAATATTAAGAACCTTATAAACACAAATGTAATTTATTAGAAAATACATTGACATATCGATTGAATAAAAATATTAATTAAATATATAAATAATACATAAAATTACTTTCTATATTTATCAAATATTAATTTAATGTTATTTACACCCGCAGGCTTAGCAGTTTGAAGGTGGAATGGTTCTTGAGCTAAAGATGTTCGCTACAATGTCAAGAAGACAAATTGCAGCATTTTTTTTCATCTGGCACTTCAGTGTAGGGTTCAACATGGCGGGTATATCATTAATCTTCTCAGTGGTGGTCCTCTTGTTTGTTTCTCTGTGCAAAGTTCTTCATGGATCTTCCTCCACCATGAAAACAGCATTCCTATTTGAAGGTAATTTACCCTGTCGAACTATATCATTAGAGGTGTGCTTCCTTCCGATTGCTTTTTGTTTCCCTAATTTTCCGTCTATAAAATATTCTGTTTTTGTAATGTTTTCTGCCACCTGTAAGTTTCTCGTTGGTTTGATTGTTGCCAGATGGGAGTTCTCGGAGGAGAAATGTGATGCTGGTTATTGCGCATCCCGACGATGAGTCTATGTATGGTTGAAATTTCCATTGCTGCAATTGGATTTCAACCAAAGATGCAACCCTATGAATTAATACCTTAAACGCAGAGTTTGGAGCGTGGTTACGCTTTCGATATTTTGATTTGTGTTTTTTGGTAGTTTTGGCATTATAGTGCATTGAAGATCAACATCTAGTTATACTCCTGTTGAGTTCTTCATGACAAATCTTGTCATTCTTCCAGTCCTATATCGTCTAATCATATGGTTTTATTGATCACACTATTATGAGAAGAACTTACTATTCTTTATTAATTCTCAGTTTCAATGAATTCTTGATGCTAGAATCTTATTATTTAAATTAGATTAATTACATGAAAAATGGATTCTAGTTATGTAACATGAAATGACATGATAGGACAAAGCATTCCAAAACTTTCTTATTCAAATGTCACTTTTGAACTTAAAATTACAAGAATAGTAACATAGTGGACTGATTCGGGCTAAATGATAGTCTTCTATTATCATCATCAACCGCACCTTATTAATCCCAATTATATTGGGTCGATGACATGACGATTATGGTGTCTATGTGTCTAAAATTAATTAATTGATGCATTCATAGGGCGCCACTATTATCGTGAAAAGCGCAAGAATCAGGCTGAATCACTGACAATAATATAAGGGATTAGATTGATACACTTCCCTATTTTATTACTCCCTCCATTTTTCTTTAGATGTTGTTTGACTTTTTGACACACATTTTTAGGTACTTTGACCGTATAGTTAAAATTATTATCTTTAAATAATTTTTTTTGTGAATTAAAATTTAGATTGTATATTTTTATTCAAAAAAATAAAATTTAAAAAATGATAAATTTAACTACCCAGACAAAGCACCTAAAAATGTGTCAAAAAGTCAAACGACATCTAAAGAAAAATGGAGGGAGTACTAATTAGTATCTCTTTAATTTTGGTACTTATTTATTTCCGTAAAATCAGCATTGTAGTTCCATTACATAGAGAATCCTGTGTAACTGAAAGGCAAGTTGGATTGAATAAAAAGTATTCTGGAAGATTTCTTCCTCCAACTCTCACGTTCTCTTTTTCTGAGTTTTGATATCCATCCTTCACCATGGGGAAGAATAGGTCATCGTCTTCCTCTTTGATATCTCATAGGCCCGTAATACGTAGTCAGATTCGTGAACATATCAATTTGGTTCCCGTTGCCGACATTATGGGCAGTAATATTACCGACGATCCCGCCTTCAAAGCCCTGCAGAAATCTGTTTGCTCCATGGAGGCTCACGCTGATAAGATCGAGAATCTATCCTCGACGGTTGCTTCTCTTTCGGCCACACAACAAAGTCAGACTGCCTCACTTCTCAATGTGGAGAAGCTACTCAAGGAAGTCTTGATCCAACTAGGCAAACGATCAGCCGACGAAAATCCGAAACCCCACATAAAATTGAAGGGCAATCCACAACAACCGACAATCAACACTCCCTCATCAAATTCGCTAAAATGGATTTTCCATTATTATCTGGCGGGGAAGACCCCCTTGTATGGCTGCTGCGTTGTGAATCGTATTTTCACAATGCTAATATCCCAGACTCGGAGCGCATAAATTTTGCCTCACACCACATGATTGGAGAAGCCCAACTGTGGTATCATTCTGAAGCGGAGTCAGCACACTTCTCCTTCTGGGCTACCTTTAAAGACGAGTGTTATCTCAGCTTTGGACCACCTCGTAGCATTAATGCGTTGGCCGAACTCAAACAATTGTTTCCGCACATTGTTGGCACGGGCTGCAACCGTGCAACTTTATCAGCGGGTGGATCTGTTTACGGATTGGATGAAGTCATACGAATCGACGTGGAACACACTAAGCCACGTACACTAAATGAAGAAATCAACACAGCCAGGGATTCCTCCCGAAATATCACTTGTTGGGGTTGTTATCCCCAAGTATAAACAACAACAAATACAGAGCACGAAAGCAACGCTATCCACCCGCGTCCAGCTACCTGTGAAACCGACTACCAATCATACGAGGGCTAAGTTCAAATTTCTCACGCCGGAGCAGAAGGCTGAGCGCATAGCCAAACAACTTTGCTTTAATTGTTATGAGAAATACTCTCCAGGCCATAAATGTCGCCATTTGTTTATATTATGGACCTTGGAAGACGGAGAAGACCTGCCGCCGTTAGAGTACATAGACGATGCTTCTGAAATCAGCCTGAATGCTCTTGTCGGGGGAACATGATGGAGGTTCAAGTGCAGGTCGCAGGCCACAACATCACTGCACTTCTGGACTCGGGCAGTTCAGACAACTTCATTAATGCCGATACTGCTCGTTATTTGGGATTACAAATATCCGCACACCAGGACCTATGAATTCTGGTTGCTAATGGAGATCGCTTGGCTGCCGAAGGAGTTTGTAGCGACGTCATCTTCTCTAAGGAGGCAGACAATTTCTCGGCATCATTTTTCGTGATTCCATTGGCTGGATTCAATTGGTGCTAGGAGTTAAATGGCTCCCTGAATTGGGTCGTATCACTTGGGATTTCAGCACACTACAAATGACATTTTGTCTCAATCAAAAGGTCACTCGTGGACAGCAGATGCATGCTCTATTTTACCAGCTCTTCATGCCATTCAACCACTAAGTTCGAATGAAGAAGTCTTGGAAGGATTATTAGCATTATTTTCAGACATTTTCTCTGAAGCAACAACATTACCACCTTCCAGAAGTTGTGACCATCCTATTATTTTGAAGTCTGGGACAGACCGTGTAGTGGTTCGACCCTACCGCTATCCCCAGATACTCAAAGATGAGATTGAAAATAAATGCTCTGAAATGCTGCAGCAGGGCCTTATCCAGCCAAGTAAGTCCCCCTTTTCATCACCATGCTTGCTAGTTCGGAAGCACGGTTTATCATGGAGGTTTTGTACAGACTATAGGGAATTAAATGCTCATACTGTAAAGATAAATTCCCTATTCCAATCATTGATTAGCTGCTACACGAGCTTCACGGATCCAAGTTTTTCACAAAACTGGATTTGCGCTGTGGATATCACCAAACTCGAATGCACCCTGATGATGTGGAAAAGACGGCCTTCCGGACACGTCACGGCCACTTTGAATGCTTGGTGATGCCCTTCGGCCTCTGCAACGCACCCTCTACATTCCAAGCGTTGATGAATGTGTTTTCTGGCTCATTTATGCGTAAATTTGTATTGGTGTTTTTTGACGATATTTTGATATATAGTGCTTCTTGGGGAGAACACCTCCAACACATTCAGACGGTTTTCTTCTCGCTCCACCAACGTCCCCTGGTTCTGAAAAGAAGCAAATGCACATCTGGAACAGATCAACTGAGCTACTTGGAACATGTGATATCAGACCAAGGTGTGGCAGTTGATGAGACGAAAGTGCGGCCTGTAAAAGAGTGGCCAACCCCATGCTCTATCACGGCTCTTCGAGGATTCTTGGGTCTCACAGGTTTTTATTGGCAATTCATCCAAAATTATGGTATAATTGCTGGACCACTAACAAATTTACTATGCAAACATTGTTTTGTTTGGTCCTCAGAAGCAGAGGTTGCATTTGAGACTCTAAAGAATGCCGTATGTTCAGCCCCGGTCCTCCAATTACCAGATTTTGCAACCCAATTTGTCGTGGAATGTGATGCCTCCCGCAGTGGTATTGGTGCAGTGATTCACCAAGATGGGCATCCCATAGCTTTTTACAGAAAAAAGTTAGCGGGCCGTCATATGAAGCTAGAAGCATATGAACGAGAATTGATTTGATTATCTCAAGAAATAAGACATTGGAGGCACTATCTTTGGGGGGCGAGCTTTTCTCATTCAGACCGATCACTATAGCTTGATATATCTACTCCAACAACGCTTAACGACATCCCCACAACAACATTGGATGAGCAAGCTGTTAGGATTTGATTTTGAAGTTCAATATAAGCCTGGGAAGATGAATACATTAGCTTTTGCTCTTTTGCGTTGAGACGAGCAGGAGGTTACTTGCTTAGCTCTACCAGTTTCACACTCAGCATTGCTAGAAGATATCCGATCCCACACTAAGGAATTTGACAAGTTTTTTGAGTTCGAACAAAAGGTGGCTGACTCTTCATCGGGGTGGAACTTTCACAATGGTCTTTTCCTCTACAAAGGGAAAATATTTGTCCCTCCTAGTTCAGCACTCACGTCGGTAGTAGTATCTGCTGTGTACAATGCAACTCACGAATGGATCCAAAAGACAATTCACCGACTACGGCGAGAATTTTTGGCCGAAGATGGTGTAGGATGTGCACGATTTCATTCGCCATTGCACAATATGACAGCGACATAAATGGGAAAACCATCATCCAGCTGGTGTTCTTCAACCTCTGCCCATTCCGGAACACATTTGGTCTGACATCTCTATGGATTTTATCGAAGGCCTCCCAAATGTCAATGAAAAATCTGTCATCCTCGTGGTGGTTGATCGATTATCCAAGTATGCTCACTTCCTCTCTCTGCAGCAACCATATACGGCTTCTTATGTGGCTCAAATATTATTTTCTCACATCTTTAACTCCATGTCTTGCCGGAATCAATTGTGAGTGATAGTGATCCAATCTTCACTTGTGCTTTTTGGAATGATTTGTTTCGACTTTCGACTCAGTGGCTCTAAGTTGGCTCGTTCATCTGCATATCACCCGCAATTTGATGGACAAACTTAAGTTGTCAACCACACCATTGAGCTATACTTGCGATGCTTTGTGGGTGACCATCCACGCAAATGGGTTGAGGCACTAGCGTGGGCAGAATGTTGTTATAACACACTTTGTTCCTTTCGGCCTTACAAACTCTCGTTTGAGCCTGGACTCACTAAGTTAGCAGCAGTGGATGATGCCTTGAAATCCAGGGATGAAATACTTCGAGACTTCAAGCATCACGTACAAATGGCACAATCCCGCATGGAGCAAGCTTACAATCTCAAGCACCGTGATGTAGCTTATGAGCAAGGAGCTTGGGTATGGGTTCGTTTACAACCATACTGCCAACACTCAGTAGCTAAGCGGCACAATCATAAACTGTCCCATCGATATTTTGGTCCATTTTGAGTGCTCGGACGAATTGGTCAGGTCGCCTATCAACTCAAATTGCCACCGGATTGCAGGGTGCACAATGTTTTCCACGTCTCGTTGCTCAAAGACTATACTTGACCTCCACGAGAAACGGCGCCTATGTTACCCCCACCCAGCCATGCACGGTCGTTTTGAATTGCATCCTCACTCCATTATGGGCGACCGTATAAACAGGGGCAACACTGAGATATTGGTGCAAAGGGAGGGCTTGCAAAAGGAAGATGCTACATGGGAGAGTCTGGATGATTTCTGTAATAGTTTTCCAACTTACAAGCCTGAGGACAAGCTTGATCTTCAGGAAGGGGGTGATGATGCATTCATAGGGCACCACTATTATCGTAAAATGTGCAAGAATCAGGCTGAATCACTGACAACAATCTAATGGATTAGATTGATCCACTTTCCTATTTTATTACTAATTAGTATCTCTTTAATTCTGGTACTTATTTATTTCTATAAAATCAGCATTGTAGTCCCATTAAATAGAGAACCCTGTGTAATGGAAATGCAAGTTGGATTTGAATAAAAAGTATTCTGGAAGATTTCTTCCTCCAACTCTCATGTTCTCTTTTTTCTCAGTTTTGATATCCATTCTTCACCATAGGGAAGAATAGGTCTTCTTCCTCTTCAATATCCCATGGGCCCGTAAGGCGTAGTCAGATTCGTGAACATATCATTAACACTATAAGTTCATGCAAAATAGCAAAATTTTATGTTTGATGTCTTTCCTGTCGCAACTTTCATAAGAAGGAGGAATGAGATGAAACTCCAAGACAGTTGTCATCATAAGTTTGACCACTTGAATGGAAAACATCATGACACGGCGATGGATTGAGATAATTGTTATAGGCATTATCCCATTACATGATTGATATTGGAAAATCAACATGTACAGCATGGAACATGACGAAGATAATCTCCTATCACACACACACACACACACACACACACAAACTCAACCCATCTTCTCTTAATTTGTGTTCTGTTCGACCCAATTATTGGCAATGTCAAAGTTGGAAATATATATTTTGCTTTGTCTTTGCAGGTTCTTTGCTCCTGTTATTAGGCACCTGATCTCAATGGGCCATAATATGCACATATTGTGCATATCAACTGGTAATGCTGCTCGCGCCGCATGATTTTTCTTCCTTCCTCATCTTAACTGTGTGCATTTCCTTTGGTATTTGCTAATGGAATGGTCCCTGTGTATCAATCTAGATGGCATCTGAATGTTAATGTTTATGGGTGCGTGTTTAATTTAAACGAAAAAAGGAGGGGAGGGGGTAGAGAATATAAATCAGTTTTGGCTTTCAGAAAGTTGTCATTATGCTTACAAATTTCCAAAAACAAAAAAATGTTGTCCAACTATATACTATGTTTTTTGTCATGGGAGATTTAACCAGTTTTTTGCTTCTGAAGATTTGGATCAACTTAAAACCTCTTGGAATTTTAAGATACTCGTTGCTATTGTAGGCAATGCAGATGGCATGGGAAGTACTAGAAAAGAAGAGCTTTACATGGCTTCTACCGTTCTCAAGGTTAACTCTTCCCGTTTCAGTTTCAGTTTGACGGGGGTTTTGAAATGTTTTTTTTAGCCTATGAAGTGGGTTAATGTATTTTGGATCATCCGGAAACAGCCTCTCTGTGTTAAGACAGGGGTAAGTCTGCGTACATCCGATTCCCCCTTACCCCGCTTTTTGCGGGAGCCGTT
The DNA here is from genome assembly GCA_033398695.1 of Orobanche coerulescens. NCBI lineage: Eukaryota > Viridiplantae > Streptophyta > Magnoliopsida > Lamiales > Orobanchaceae > Orobanche > Orobanche coerulescens. The sequence continues at coordinate 113,787,794 of CM065807.1, read as the reverse complement.
GAGGCATTGGGGTAATGTTGTTGTTGAAGTGGGTTAATGTAAGATAAATTAATTTTTGAGGGGTATTTCTGTAATTTTGGAAGGTGGCTGTTTTTTTGGTAATTAGGTGAAACCCAATGGGCACTTTTTGTAATTTTAGACCTCATTTGTATGCAAAGCACTATTCATGTTCTCTGTTGAAGTTTTTACTGCAGGCACACCAGATGATTGCAGATTGTTGGGTTTCAAAAAATGACATCAATTCATGGTTGTCATGTCGCTCGACTAGTCGCGACTAGTCGGCGACTAGTCGAGCAGTCGAGCTGGAGAGGTCGACATGGAACCCCGACTTGCTTTTTGTGAGTCTTTCGAGCGACTGGGGCTCGACTGGTGCAGAAATTAAAAAAAAAAAACCCCGACCCAGGTGCACATAATTGACCTAATCGCGACCAGGAGCCTTATTTCGTCTCACAATCGTTCTTTTCTGCTACTTACACCCACTTATACACACACACACACACACAGTGACACAGTACTGACTACTGAGTACACACACACTGACTTAGACACAGATAGACATAACATAGTTATATATATAATATTTACATCATACAAACACCACAGACTCACAGTGGGTTGCTTCACAGTACTGTAGCTGTATCAAAGTCTGTTATAACAGACTCACAGTAGGTCGGATGGTTGTATAATCTATTTGTAATCTGTTTACACAGTGGGTGTTTGTAATCTGGTTGTTATCACAGTAATTTTATTATTTATTATTTTATACCTTGTCGACTAGTGTCGACTAGTCGTCGACTAGTCACGACTCGACTTGCTGGAGTCTCCGTCCGACTCGACTCGACTTACCGACGTAACAACCATGCATCATTTTCATTAAATGCAGATTCCAACACATCAAGTGAACATTCTGGACCATCCAGATTTGCAGGTTCTTCTTCCGAGCTGACTCAATAAGTTAACACATGTTTACTTACACTACATATATGTCCCAATGGCAGATGCTAATAATATGATATGAATGTTATGAGTAGGATGGTTTTGGCAAAGCATGGGACTGGAATATATTGTCTAGAATAATTGATAATGAAACGCGTGCCTATTCAATTGATTTGGTAAGACTTGTTATAATTGTCAAATAATCTTTATAGCTTATTCTCCAACGACCAATTGATGGTATACAACAATATATTGTTGTGTGCATCAATGTTCATAGCTGAAATATGATATATTCTTGCATTTCTTTCTTCTAGATCATTACCTTTGATGATTATGGTATCTCTGGACATTGTAACCACCGCGATGTACATCAAGCAGTAAGGTAAGTTTGTATGTTTAGCTGGGGAATATAACTTCCTAGACTGTGGCCTGTTTCACAGTGAGACATATACATCAATTTGCCTTTTTACTTTTGGTTATTTGTAAAAACTACTCTGATGGTTTATCTTAATTATCAAAAGAAAAAAAGGAAAAAAAAGGAAACAGTTATCTTACAAAATTAAATTACCTCCTGACATGGGGTATTTGCAACACGTTAAAGATGTATTGTAAATTGGGAAGTTAACTGGAGTTTTTGTAATTAGGCGAAATATCATGGGTAGTTTTCATAATTATCCCTATTATCTTCCGAGAGCATTGAAATGCATGATTTGTATGTTTATTCAAGCATTTAATCTTTTTAACTTGATGCATTGTGACTTTACCTGTAATAATAATAATGTCCAGAAAGTACCTGAAAGTGATTTAGGTTCTTTTTACTACTCAGAAAGTTACTATATGATGAGTCTGGAAGAAATCTTGAAGCATGGGAGCTTGTAAGTCACTTCTAATCTACATTCTGGCTTTAGATGTTTGTCAGCTCAACCTTTGTAGATTGATAATGTATTATGTAGCACGGATACTCCATATTTTTATCCCACAATATCGGATATGGATGCTGGTATGGAGACACGTGTTAGATACGACAAAATTCATACCGTTATCTCTTTATAACTTTGACTATTCGGATATGGCTTGGATAGGCTTTTGTATTCGACTGGGGTAAATATATTCTAAAATAGAATGTGAAAAGTAAATTAAATAGGGAAACTACCAAAATACACTTAGAATTGAGGAATATTATGAAAAACATTTTTTATGCATAAAGATATTAGTACATTTTTTGTTATTATTATTAATTATGTTATTATAAAACAATTCAAATTAAATATGTGAAAAGTAGAAAACAATATATGGAAAAAGATCAAATTTGCATTTATAATTTCATTAAAATTTAGGGAAAGCCTTTAAGTTTGTAAGATATTTTATTTTTGATAAAATAAATAATTAATAATATATTAAATTCAAAAATACTTGAAGAATGTAAACAAAAGTAAACATCAATACAGTTGAAAATCGAGGAAATTACGGAAAAATCTTTGTGTGTATAAGATATTATTGGTCTATCTGCATAAATAATTATCATAAACTTCAAAAGCAGATCTGAGAAATAGAAACAAAAGTAATATAACTGCATTTAGAAATTTAGGATAACACACAAGATACGGCTTCATGTTTCATTACCCAAACAATTTTGAAACACATTGTTATGATAATTTATTCATATTTTCAGGTAAGCACCAACTTAATACGGAAATATGTCGGACCAGTCGATATTTGGTTTTCTATCTTACTTGCCAGATGCCAAGGAAATGGACGATCACACTGCTTTGTCAATTTTGATCCCCGAACAAGTTATGCTGCAATGGCTCAGCATTCTAGCCAATGGGTTTGGTCCGTCTTTTTAACATTTAATCGTTTCAAATTTCTATTGCTGGGTTAAGTGCATTACTTCCAACTCTCAATTGCAGGTTTCGGAAACTTTTTGTTGCATTTTCAAGCTATACCTATGTCAACATGCTTAAGAAAATCAATTAGGTAGCTTTCAGGTATCAGGCAATTCTGAATTCTAGTTGCTTCTGATGTTAGAAGATGGAACTGGGGCCGTGAACAAAAAGCTCGTGTTCGAGCTTGGTAATTAGTGCTTGTTTATATTTGTTTGTGAATGTTCATTTATTTTTGTTCATTACCTGAACATAGATGAACAACTAAATTTGTTCATTTATATTCATGAACATATTTGGGGACATGCTCATTTAGTGCTTGTTGATTGTTCGTTAATTTATTTTTTAACAGTTAAATTTTTGACTATTCATTATCATCAATCATTGTAAAAAAGTGAGTTTATTCCAGTTCTAATTTATTTTAGTACACTTAATTATATTTGAATTTATTACCATACGTATTTATTTTTACTCGAACATGATGAATAAATATATTTTGATGAACATAATTTTAATGTTTATTCAAGAACTATTAAATGGACGTGTCCGCGGGCCGTTCCTTGATGTTTGTGAATGTGCTCCAATAAACAAACATGAATAAACGAACACATACATTGAAGCTCGGCTCTGCTTAAATTTATTTACCGCCCTGGGTGGAAATTAGGTCGTGGTTATATAGGGTTATCCACACTTGACAATAATACCCAGCCTCTTCAAAACAACAAAACAGGATTACGGGTGTGGGTGCTGGGCTCTTTCAAACAGCAGTTTGTTCATTTTGCAGTTTAAATGTTATAATTTGATGAATATTTAACTAATATTATTTCCGTTCTTTGATCGTTATAATATTTGGACTCTTACACTTGCTGATATGCAAATTTAACCATTAATATTTTTAATTATTTATTAATAAAATTAGAAAGTTAATATTTTGAAAGTACATATCTATGTAAGTCCAACAAGATCATACATGATCATATAAGAAAATGTTTCCTCTCGCCTTGGTACAAGGACGAATTGTCGTTTACAACACATAAGGGAGGAGGGAGTGGTCACCTAGTACCCTAGGTGCCACATCATCTCTATCCAATAAAAATCCTCCAACTCAAAATTACCCAATTTTACCCTAACATTACCCTAAGTGGAGGGAATGGTCACCTAGTACCCGATTTTTTTTTTTCATACATAAAATCACATACAATATTTAAAATAAAAATATACCATTTCATTAAAAAAAACATTACATAATACTTAAAAAAAATGAGTTGAAAAGGTTTGGTTTTAAAGGGATTTTTTTTTATTTAATGTACAACTAGAACTAGCCAACTGCTACTCCCCAATAGAGATGACCACGGTTCCGGTTCCGGTTCCGGTTCGAACCGGAACCGAACCGCCGGTTCCACGGTTCCGGAAATGGGAACCGGAACCGAACCGATAACTTATTGCTACGGTTTCGGTTCGAATCGGGAACCGACGGTTCCGGTTCCGGTTCCGAACCGGCGGTTCCCGGTTCGAACCGTCCGAACCTAATTTTTTTTTTTTAGTTCCCTTCACTACCGACGTAGGTTGATTCGTCGGGATCCTCTCGAATAACAACACGTAGACGAAGAGGACCTCGTGGTCTATTTCCAATAGTAGAATCGTACTTCATAACGTTTTTGCCCTTACCATTACGACCCGAGCCGGAATCGGAAGAGGCATTTGTGTAGGGAAAATGCGTAATAAATTGAGAGTAATAAAAATGAGTAAGAGTACAAAATGCTTAGTAGAGCTGAAAGTTGGTGTGAAAAATGGTGAGGATTGGGATGGTATTTATAGGGAGAAATTAGAGGTAAAGTTGGGAGAAAATTAAATTTGAAATTCAAATTTAAAATTTGAAAAAATAAAAAATTCCGTGGAAGCAGCCTGTCATGTAGACTTTGCACTGCATTGTAGAGGTGGTTTAAAAAAAATAAAAAATTCTACTGCCATGTGCAAACTTTGCAAAGTTTATTTCAAAATTTCAACCGTTTCCCTTTTTCAACGGTTCTCATGGTGCAGGCCGGTTCCTTTTTTTCAACGGTTCCCGGTTCCGGAACCGTGTGAACCGGCGGTTCCGAACGGTTCGCGGTTCCACGGTTCGGTTATGGTTCCGAACCGGGAACCGGCGGTTACATTTTTTGGAACCGGAACCGAACCATCTGGACACGGTTTCGATTCCGGTTCGGAACCGTGTAACACGGTTCCGGTTCCAGAACCGTCCTATACGGTCCGGTTTCACGGTTCGGTTCCCAGTTCCAGTTTTTTTGGCCACCTCTACTCCCCAACGTTCCAAAATTCAAACCTTTCTCCACTTGAAACACTCGGCTTCACAAGCCGAAAATCATACCCGATTGATGAACCCGACTAGGCGGCGGCGGTGTACCCGATCGGGTAGTGGTACCCGATCACCCAAACCGAACCCACTCCCTCCCCCCTAATACATGTTTCTTTTAAGACTCAAAATTTAAATACTCAATCAACAGTTTATTACGTACTTTATATCTACTTATATCACATTATCTTCCTCGCTTGTCTTTTTATGTTTAAAAAATAAAACAAATGTTCTATCTCGTATTAATATTTAGAATAATACAACAAATTTTCCCTCTCCTCTATATCTCTTTAAAATATATAACTACCTCATCCCTCTTCTCTTTTTATTTTTAATAATATAATTAAATATTATAAAATAGTAATAGTATCACCAATTTTCAGACATGATTTGACAGTTATAAAAAGGTAGGATTATCAATTGTAACAAACAAGTATCCTTATTAATTATTATTCACAACATTAAAAATATCTAAATCTGTGAATATCAGAATTCTAATCCTAATGAACCCTCAAATGGCTTGGTTTTGTACCGTTGCACGCGTTCTTTTACACCTTCAATTTTTTTCTTATCCTTTTGTCACACACCTGAGAAATATCTAAAATTACTCTCTCTCTCTCTCTCTCTCTCTCTCTCTCTCCCCTTACCATCATCGAGAAGTAGAGAATGCGAGATTCTCTGGGTTTGTTCGACTAGACTAGCTGTTGGGAAAAACATAGTTGTTTTGATAATTACCACATAGCAAGCTTCAGACAGTAAGTGGTTCCAAACAGCAAGCCATCATACAACAAATAGCTGTTACGAAGCTGTTCATATTGCTGTACAATTTATCCTGCATCCTGCGTTGCCTCATCATACAGCAAAAGGATAATTGCCTATCATACAGCAAGAAGCTCAAAGTGATATGACACCAAGTACGGAAGCTGTCCTAAATCATTCATACAGCATCATTCCATACAACGTTAGTCAATCTACTTATTGGATACAGCGATCCGACTGTAACGTGTAAAGATATTCAAACACTTATCCAACATGACCGAAGACCGTTGAAACGGAATCTGCTTTATTCACTAAGGTCAAAGACCCGTTTGAAAATAAGTATTTAAATACTGAAGGGATAAAGTATTTAAATACCATCAGACAGAGATCTTCAATCAAGGAGCAAAAACCGGATCTTGTCCATCAACACGTTGGAACAGAGGCTCAATGGATCTATTCCCAACAGATCTATTCAGAAGCTATATATACCCCGGAGTTTGAAGATCAGAAAACAACGAGAATATATACAAGCTCACAAGCGATATTAAAACGATCAAAAGACTGAAAATTATTATCATCAGATCAAGCTTACAAGAGCAAAGCATATTTCTTCCAAGTATCATTCACATCTGAGAAGAAGAAATATACTCAGTCACCAAGAACAACCATCATCAGCTCAAGAACTTCATATTTAAGCTGCTGTTCTTACCTGGTTACTTTACTTTTACCTTTGAGTAAAAATCTAGTTCCGTGTGAACTAAAGAAGTTATTCCGACCTGTATGGGACGAATAAGACAAAACTTTGGAACTGTGTGTGAAGAAGCAAGTCAAGAGTTAGCTTTGACCAATCTGTATGAACGGTTGAAAGCGACGATCCTTGTATCAATCTGTGTGAACGATACTGAGGATAGGTTTGATTATAGACACGTAGTTGTGTACGCAGTGTTTATAATAAAACGTTTTACTCCTGTGTGGAGGACCAGTGGACGTAGAGGGGTTTACCTCGAATCACTTTAAATCTTGTGTTATTTACCTTCTACAATTTATTATTTTCATTAGTGTGATTACTTTTAGGTATACACTGCAAACTATCCTTAACAAGACTTTCGCTACGCACTCTAATTTGTAAAACGCACAGCTTGTTGCTTAAACACTTTCTAAGTTGTATTCTGTATATTTAGTGGCCAACAAGTGGTATCGGAGCGGTTGATTCTAAAAAGAATCAGTCGTATTTTTAACCGAATCAGATCCTTAAATCACTTTACTTTTGAAAACTTCGTTATCTTTCCTATTCTTTGACATGGATACCTCACTGATTAACAAGGTACCAATATTTTCTATTAACGAATTTGATGACTGGAGAATCAGGATGGAAGCTCATCTTGCTGCCATGCATGAAGAGATGATTTATGTCATCCAAGAAGGCCCCATAAAGATCATGAAGGTAAATCCAGACGCTAGAATTGAAGGCCAGGCTCATGCCGAGATGCTAGAGAAAGAGCGCGAATAATGGACCACAGATGATCGAAAACGCGCCAACCTAGACAATATTGCTAAGAACGCCCTATTTGTCACTCTTGACAAAGGCACATTCTCGAAGGTAAAGAGTTGCAAGACATCTAAAGAAATCTGGGAAAAACTCAAGATAATTTGCGAGGGTACTGAGCTCTCAAAAGAAAACAAAATTTCAAAACTAAGTCAGCAATTCGAATCATTTGAAATGAAACCAACTGAAACTCTTGAGGAACTTGACCTGAGATTCACTGGCATTGTCGGTGAACTTGAAGCGTTGGGCAAAATTTACACATAAAAGAAGAAGAATTTAAAAATTTTCTGATCTCTCTCTGCCCGATGGGACACTAAAACAACAGCTATGCGTGTGTCATGTAATCTTAATGACATATCTACTTTCAACCTCTTTTCTGACCTCAAAGCATTTGAGTATGATATAGACAAGAGAGAGAAAGCTGAAGAATCACCTGCAAGGACTACAACGTTAGCCGCTGTATCCAACAGAAGGCATAGCATGCCCAACTCATCAAAGCCTACCCATAAAAGTGCTGACAGCGACGACGACATCCTGTCACAAGATGAAATGGCACTCCTCATGCATAAGTTCAAGAAGTTCATCAAGCAGTCGGGAAAGACTCCATTCAGGCCCAAGCCTGTTCACAAGGTAAGTACTGAATCTTCCTCTGCTGATGCTAACCTATGTTATAATTGCAGGAAACTAGGACATTATGCAAATAAATGTCCTCATCCTAAAGTTCAAAGGTTGTCGGAAGCCGAGCAACAGGAAAAAGATGAAAGTGACCGAAGAATGTCTACAGGCAGTCACTGATAGTGACTCGTCAGATGATGAATTCGAAGATAAAGCATATATGTGCTTCATGGCCAAAGACATACCGGAAGATGAAGATAGCGATGAAGAGGTAAGCTCAACCTCAATTACTCCTGCTAATGCATCTCATACCTTTGAAAACATGATGAATGAATTCAAAAACATTCAAAAGGCCCATGAGACATTGAAAAATGAAAACATACAGCTCCAAATTTCTAACCTAGAGATGAGGGAAGAAAATGACTTGCTAAAAGTAAATTACGAAAATATGTCTGTTGATTGTGAAAACAGCAAAGTCGATCACGAAAAACTCATGGAGAGAAATCATCAACTTGCTCACGAACTAAATGAGGCTAAATCTCATAGTGAAAGCAAGACAAATGATTTTGTTCTGCTCCAAGACAAAATAAAAACTCTCGAAAAACGAGAAGGAGAACTTGAGACCATCTTGAAATCTTTCGAGAAATCATCTAAAAGGATGGAAGAAATTCTAAGCACTGGGCAACATGCTCATGATAAAAGTGGCTTTGGATACAACTCATGTTCCAATAAAGGGAAAACTAGTACTGTGTTCGTCAGGGGTGTGGAACCCATTCCTGTATCGGAAGATATCCCGAGTCCTATGAAGGCACCTGTTGCACCGCGAACAGCAAAGGCTGCCATTCCGCCACCACAGTCATATTTCATACAGCGGAATCCTCAGCCATTCAGACTGGTAAGGCGTAACCAACAACATGCTCCCCGAGAATATCAAAAGTGCCAGCAACCGTTCAGAAAGAAGGCTGTACCCAAATATCAAAGGCCCGCACAGCAGTACTTCCAACAGTACAGCGCGCCTAGATATTGGATACAAAAGCCTCGTTATCCATCGCGAAAGAAGATTGCCGCACAGTATCAGCAACAGCTTTGGGAATCCAATTGGAAAATGGCTCCACCTCTAAGACGGCATTCGTACTGGATTAATAATAATAACCCTGAATTTTTCATGCATAATGATTATCATGGTTACATCGACTACATACCTGCCTCACGTAGATACCGCAAGAATGTACCTAAAGTAACCTACATTAAACCCATTGCTGTTAGGAAAATCTGGGTACCTAAAGGCACTAACACCCATGGACCCAACATTCAAAGGGGACCTAAATCTACTTAATTCCTTTGCCTACAGAAGGACATCTGGTATTTCGACAGCGGATGTTCTCGGCACATGACAGGAGATATCATCAAGCTGTCAGATTTTGTAGAAGGTCGCGGTCCAAAAGTGCGCTTCGATGATAAATCAAAAGGAAGAACAAGAGGGAAGGGAACCCTGCTTGTGGGAAAATTCAAAGTCACCGATATAGCTTATGTTGAAGGCTTACAGTACAATCTACTTAGTATTAGCCAGTTTTGTGACAAGCAGTTCTCAGTGAAATTCTATATAGATTACTGTAGAGTCAAGAACATCCTAACCAAAGAAGTTGTGCTCACAGGAAACAGATCAGGTAATATGTATATTGCTGACTGGATGCCTACGAGCTCCACAATTCCGTGTTTTGTTGCCAAAGGCACTGTAGATCTAAGCTGGTTATGGCACAAGAGGTTGTCTCACATCAACTTCAAGACGATCAACAAGCTCTCCAGACAGGGAATGGTTAGAGGATTGCCCAATGTGTCATTCCAAAAAGACAGCGTCTGTGGACCCTGTCAGAAAGGCAAGCAAATCAAGACCACCATGAAGAGCAAATCCTACCTTTCCACTCACAGAGTTTTAGAAATGCTACACATGGATCTCTACGGTCCTGTAGACCCGGTAAGTTTGGGAGGTAAGAAATACTATCTCGTTATTGTTGATGATTATTCCAGGTATGCTTGGACAATCTTCCTAAGCAAGAAGAAGGAAACAACATCAAAGCTACCCGAGCACTGAAAAAGCTTCAAAATGAAAAAGGGTTGAGTATCGTGTCCATTCGTTCCGACAGAGGTACTGAATTTACTAACCGCTTTATAGAGCAATACTATTCGGAAAATGGGATACAACACGAATACCCAGCCGCCCGCATGCCTTAACAAAATGGTGTCGCCGAGCGAAAGAACAGGACGCTAAAAGACGCAACAAGGACCATGATTGCCGCAAGTAAGTTTCCATAGCGTTTCTGGGGCGAAGCCACCAATACAGTGTGCTACACACAAAACCGCTGTATCATCAACAAACACCACAACAAAACAGCATACGAGGTATGGAACAACAAAACTCCATTAGTTTCGTACTTTCACATTTTTGGATGCAGATGTTCTGTTTTGAACAATGGGAAGGATCAACTTAGAACCTTCGATGAGAAGTCGGATGAAGGAATATTGTTGGATATTCCTCTATCAGCAAAGCTTACAGGATCTTTAATAAAAGGAAGCTGACAATTGAGGAATCAGTACATGTAGTGTTTGACGAACCTCATCATGATCCTACAGGAGTAGAGGATCTCACTCAGAATATCCAACAACTCACCATTGATAACCCTACAACTCCTATAGAGCCTGTCGTTGACTTAGAAATCAAACCCATTCTGTAAGAACAGAAGTAGATGAAGCCGATGCTATACAAGCTGAAGCTGAAACTACAGCAACTCAAGATACAGTACGGGACTTCCCGAATTAGAACCCGACAGAAGATGGTTGAGAGATCACCCTCAGGAGTTTATCATAGGAAATATTGATGTTGGTGTATCTACTCGTAGGAGAATACAGAGTACACAAGGAAATGTACTATGTGTGCAAGAAGAACCTGAGTCTGAGATATCTCCATTTCCTGTATGGAAGTCCCTATCTGAACTTAGAAGACTTAACATGTGCACTATCGCTGTATTCTTAGCTCAATCTGAACCTATTTCCACCAAAGAAGCTCTAGACAATTCTCACAGGATTACATCCATGGAAGAAGAGCTTAATGGTTTCAAAAGAAACAATATATGGTATCTTGTACCTAGACCAACGCATTAATCCGTAATTGGAACAAAATGTGTATTTAGAAATAAGAAGGATGGAAATGGACTCATTATCAGAAACAAATCCCGTATAGTTGCACAAGGCTACAGACAGGAAGAATGCATAGACTACGATAAAACTTTTGCCCCTGTTGCCAGACTAGAAGCCATTAGGATATTTTTAGCCTTTGCCGCCCATAAGAGCTTTATTGTTTATCAAATGGACGTCAAGAGCGCATTTCTGAATGGTCTTGCATGTTATGTGTTGTCATGTTTTGTAATTATAAGTTGAGATTCTTATTCTCATAATAATTACTACATGATTTGTTATTATTATATGTGATATAATATAACTAACATAATAATTACTATGCCCCCCCTCCACCTCACATGGAATTATTTCCATGCATGTGTAAGTGGTTGTTATGTTTTTGTTATTATGTGTTGACATTTTTATCTCATTATATGACATATTTGTAATATCCGGTATTTTTCTTTCCCTTGTATTTTCATTTTTGGTATATTTCTCGGTCATAGTGACCCCCGTGTATCTTTCAGTATGTCCTTCCTGTCAACTGTTGAACTATAATCTCGTTATTGTTTATTGTTTCAACTTTCCTCAGATGAGTTCGATTTTGTTAGATCACCATTAATTTTTGGTAACTCCAAAAATTCTAAATCTTTGCAATATTATAGAGCATCGAGTTAGCTTTCCAATGGTTCAAACGGTGAGTCAATCGGAGTCCGGACGAGAGAGTTATGGTCGTTTCAGTTTTTGGCCGATCACTTCCAGGAGCCTTTCGGCCGATAGGGGGGGTCGATAGACTCTACTGCCGGCATTCTGTATGAGTATCGGCTCCAGGAGCCTTTCGGCCGATAGGGGGGGTCGATAGACTCTACTGCCGGCATTCTGTAGGGGTATCGGTTGGGCCTATCGGCCGATAGGCTGGCCGATAGGTTCTGCTGTGTTACACTATAAATGTGTTGTTTTCAGCGTAAATCGCTCATTTCCTCCCCCTTCTTCAACCGTGCGAGAGAGAGAGAGACTTGAGAGGGAGAGTTCCTCCATCTATCACTTACTTGTGTAGATTTCTTCATCCCTTTTCGATCGGGTGGCTCGGATTGCGGATCTAACCCGTGGTTTTTGGATTTGAATGCTTGATTCATCAAGAGGTAAGAATTCCTTTAACCCTACCTTTTTGGATAATTGGGGATTTTGGAGTTTTGTCCGATTCTTTCCGTTTTGTTGATGAATTCTTGATGAATATGATTAATCTTGTTGATATTCTTAGTTTTCCACGGATTCATGGTATATTTCGTGATTTTTACGGAATCGAGAGGGTTTGGTTGTGGTCCGCCCTCGTTGTTGTTTATATACGAATATACATGAATCGTAGGCGGGTTTTCGGGTGTTTTCCAATTCCGTATTCGTTTAGAAATGGTTGTGATTGTATTCTTCGAATCGTTAGGTTCGGTTTCATTGGTTCCTAGCGTTCATCGGTGACTTTCCTTTCCGTCGCTAAGTCGGCCAATAATTCAAGGCAAGTACATGTATTACATTTCGTTATGTATGTTGTGATTTTCGAAATGAATGATGAATTGTGATTTTCGGGTGCGTGAGTTGTGTTCCTTCCACCGAGTGTCCGACGGGATGTCCGGGGGTCGATACTAAGGGGTACGGCCGCGGAAGGGAACTTGGGTGCGTGTGTGATTGAACTTCCACTCGAGTGTCCGACGGGATGTCCGGGGTCGATACTAAGGGGTACGGCCGCGGAAGTGGTATCCCACCGGAGTGTTCGACGGGATGTCCGGGGGTCGATACTAAGGGGTACGGCCACGGGATACGATTGTGATTTTGTGATATCGTGATGATTGAATCGATTTGATTGCCAATGTAGTATTAGGAATATATATGTGGCAAATGACTTACGTTTGGGATGATTGTGTAAAAACTGTATTTTGTATATAATGTTGTGTAATTGTGTACTTGCACTAGCTATTCGAATGCTAACCCCTTAAATGGGGGAAATGCGTCTTATGCATTTCAGGTACCGGAAGAGCTGAGGAGCAGGCACGGGGCACGCACGCGAAGGATGGGATGGCTTGATGATAGTGGCTCGAGTCTGTATTGTTCTTTTTATGTTTTGTCATTGCATTTGTTGAGTATTGGAGTTAAACTGCTTACTTCCGAATTTGGTTTAAGTCCCCTGCGTGGGCAATGAATTGATATTTACATTATGTTTCATGTACTCCGTTGAAATATTTTGGCCGAGGCCACGGCCCTGTTTACTTTTGAGTGCATCTTTTGGGGTTTGTCATTGTGGTTATGTGTCTTGTGTTAGCCTGGTAGACCTCACGAGGTTTCTACGGCGTGTAATGTCCCCTTTGTGAATTGGGGTGTTACATTTATGGTATCAGAGCTTAGGTTTTGAATACCTAGCCGTCGGTGAATTTCGGGTCCATCGGTTATGTCGTTAGAGTCGGTCGTTGAGCCTAATATCATCACGCTACCGTCTTTTCGTGCGACCCGTGGTGTAAGTCTCCTCGAACTCTTATATTTACGTAATTCGTTTTCTTGCGTAGTTCGGAATTGTGACTTGTGTTACCAACTTTGTGAATTGTGAATCTTTCGATCTTGTTCTTCTCGTATTTTCTTCAGTATGTTGAGAGGTCGTGGTAGACCCTAGGGGCGCGGCCGAGGCCGTGGTCGGGTGCCGATAATGAAGAGGGCTCACTTTCTCTCCCCTCCGCAGACTCGGCCTCTCACTCGGCGCCGTCGGGTAATAATGCCGACGCTGGCTATCGCCGTACTTCAAGCCTAGTAGACCACCTTGCTCAGATAGCCTGTGGTGGACGCTTAATCCGCCCCGACACCCGAAGAGGAAGCTAGTAAGTGGCTTCAGACGGTGTCTAAGATGCACCCTCCTCGTTTCTCCGATCTTCCGACTCCTCGGTTGGGAGAATTGGCTCTTTCACCGTCTGTGGCCTTTGATGCCGTAGCTTGTCCCGAAGACGGAGGGTACATATTGCCCAGCACTCCCGGATAAGGAAGTCGCGGAGTGGTGGGAGGCCGTTGCGCCCAGAGATCGTCTGGGCCACTTGGGATGAGTTCGTGAGTCGCTATGGAAGCGTAATATTGTCCACCGCCGCTAAGGAGCGCAGGATTGTGGAGTTTTTCACCGCTACACCCCAGGATGTGCCGATTTCTCGTGCCATTATTTCCTACAATCAGCGGTTGGGTTTTGTGAGGGATCGAGTGAGGACGGAGGCCGATAAAATCCGTTACTTCAATATGCGCATGAAACCGCATATCGTGCAGTATGGCACCGCTCATGTGTGCCACCTTGAAGGAATATCAGATCGCGCCCGCGATCGAGATGGCCGTCCGGAATCGAGTCGGTTTGAAGCTAAGAAGCGTAAGACCACCGCGGGTTCTCACGGTAAAGGTGGTCGATTTCGAGGTCTCGCTCGTTCCTACACACGGAAGAGACCGTTTCACCTACCGGGATCTCGTGGTAATCGCTCACCCGTTGCTTCAGTGGCGGTGGTTTGTTTTAACCGCAACCAAGATGAGCATTTGATGAGGGATTGCCCTTTACCTCCAGCTTATTTGTTTTACTTAGGCGATCGGCATCGGCACCATTGTGAGAGGGCCACTGTGGTCGCTAGAGTCCCGACTACCACCGCCGATCGAGGGAGCACAAAGATTCCGATTACTCATGTTCCGCAAGGTTCGGGCCGTGGTAGGGTCTGGGTCACCAGATCACCGCATGTCGAGTTCGGGAGTTGATTCACCCCGGTTGTATCAGATGAGGCGACAGAGGAGACAGACGTTCCAGTGGCGTGTACCACTCGGATCCTTACTCATCCGGGGCCAAGATTTTTGATTCGGGTGCTACCCATTCCTTTATTGCTTCAATTGTGTGAGTCGTATTGGTTTTGACCGCTTGTTTGAGTGTGAGCCGTTTGTAGTGGGTACACCCGGTGGAGATCGTATGGTTGGGGACCGGGAAGTTAGGGATTGCCCAGTGAGGATCGGGAGCCGGGATTGGCCCTCGAATCTTATTGTTATAGACCTTAAAGGTGAGGATTTGATCCTCGGGACGATGTTAGATCGTCATGGTGCTATCATGAACTATCGGACTCGTACTATCTCGATCGTGGCCGAGGATGGCACCGAGCATACTCTCGTCTACCGTAAGCCGGTAGATCGGGAGTGTGATTAGCGCCTTGAAGGCGATGAAACTTCCGAACCGGGGTTGCGTCGGCCATCGTGTTTCGCCTGCAGCGGAAGATGGTGGGGTTGACATATCGTCGATTCCGGTTGTTAGCGAGTATCCCGATGTATTTCGGACGACTTGTCGGATTACCACCACATCGAGAGGTGGAGTTTCCTATTGATCTTGAGCCGAATGCGGCCCCTATTTCTCGAGCACCGCCGTATGGCACCGTCGGAGATGCTAGAGTTGAAGAATCGATTGGGAGAGTTGTTAGATAAAGGGTATATTCGACCGAGCGCATCGCCTTGGGGTGCGCTGTACTTTTGTCAAGAAGAAGGATGGATCACTTCGTTTATGCATCGACTATCGAGAATTAAACAAGCTAACCATCAAAAATAAATACCCTTTGCCCGGGATTGACGATTTGTTTGATCGGCTTCAGGCGGTCTTTTCGAAGGTTGATTTGCGATCGGGCTACTACCAATTGAGGATTCGACGTCGATATTCCGAAAGTCGCCTTTCTGGACGAGATATGGCCATTACGAGTTTGTGGTTATGCCTTTCGGGCTAACTAATGCCCCACAGTTGTTCATGCGGTTGATGAACAAAGTTTTTATTGAGTATCTGGACAAATTCGTAGTCGTTTTTATTGACGATATTCTCATCTATTCACGGAGTCGGGAGGAACACGCCTTACATCTTCGGATTGTATTAGACACTTTGAGGGCTGAGCGGTTGTACGCGAAGTTCTCTAAGTGTGAGTTTTGGCTCGAGGAAGTTACGTTCCTCGGGCATGTGATTTCAAAGAGAGGGAGTTCGGGTAGATCCGAGAAGATAGAGGCGGTGATGGCTTGGGAGCCGCCTAAAAATGTGAAGGAGGTGAGGAGTTTTACGGGTCTTGCCGGCTATTACCGTAGATTCGTTGAGGGATTTTGAAAATCGCTAGACCACTCACTCGGTTGCTCCGTAAAACTCGAAGTTCGAGTGGGCTGCAGACAGCGGGGCGGTTTGATGAGTTAAAGAAACGTTTGACTACCGCACCGTGTTAGCGTTGCCTCGGGGAACGAGGACTTCGTAGTGTATAGTGATGCTTCGGGCCTTGGTCTAGGATGTGTTTTGATGCAGAGACAGAGTGATTGCGTATGCGTCCCGCGATTGAAACTTTATGAGGTGAATTACCCCACGCATGATTTGGAGTTAGTCATGGGTCGCTTTTGCCTTAAAAATATGGAGGCACTACCTCTATGGGTCATCATGTAAGATTTTACGGACCATAAGAGCTTGAAGTATATCTTGATGTAAAGAATTGAATATGAGACAGCGTAGGTGGTTGGAACTAATTAAAGATTACGACCTCGAGATACTTTACCATCCGGGTAAGGCTAACGTAGTGGCCGATGCGTTGAGCCGAAAGCCGATGGCGTTGCAGATGTTAGAGGTACTTACACCACGAGTAGGATCCAGCGGGATTTTATTCGTCGGGATATCGAGGTTTGGGTTCGAGAGTTCAGGGTCGATTATGTGCGTTGAGATCGCCGTCCTTGACCGATGATATCAAGGCGGCAGCTTTGACGATCCGTTTTGGTCCATTGAGAGAGGATGTGAAGGAGGAAAGCCCCCGGATTTGTAGTTCACGATGATGGAGTTTTGAGATTTCGCGGCAGACTATGCGTACCGAGTGTTGTTGAGTTGAGACAGAAGATTTTGAGCGAAGCTCATACCACGCCTTACTCCATACATCCTGGTACGAGTAAAATGTACAAGGATGTGAGGAGTAACTACTGGTGGAGTAATTTGAAGACAGACGTTAGCGAGTTTGTGTCGAGGTGTCGACTGTCGGCAGGTTAAGATCGAGCATCGGCGACCCGCTGGGCTTTTACGACCACTTCCTATTCCGAGTGGAAATGGGAGGACATTTCTATGGATTTCATTACCGGTATGCCTAAGACTCGGACGGGAATGAACATGATTTGGGTCGTTGTTGATCGACTAACCAAATCAGCTCATTTTCTAAGTATTAAGGACACTTGGGGGCCGGAGAGGCTTGCACGAGTGTTTGTTGCGAAATAGTGAGATTGCATGGGACCCTAAGAGCATTGTTTCGGATCGTGATGGCCGGTTCATATCACATTTTTGGCAGCCGTTCATAGAGCTTTGGGAACCGAGTTAAGACTTAGTACATCCTACCACCCTCGCATGAGACGGACGAGCGGACGATACGTACGCTAGAGGATATGTTACGAGCCCGTGCTTTAGATTGGAAGGATGATTGGGAGACACACTTGCCATTGATCGAGTTCACGACAACAATAGTTGGCATGCCTCGATCAAAATGGCACCATTCAAGCGTTGTATGGGAGGAGGTGCAGATCGCCGTTGTGTTGGGATGATACGCCCGAGCTAATCGGCACCGAGCCCGACATGATAGTTGAGACGAGGGAGAAGGTTACCTTGATTCGTGGTAGATTGCCGACGGCCCAGTCGGCGAAGTCTTATGCCGATACACGTCGCCGACCGTTGGAGTTTGAGGTGGGAGATCACGTCTTGCTTAAGGTGTCGCGACACGGGAGTTTACCGCTCGGAAGGGTAAACTAAGTCCGAGATATATCGGACCGTTTGAGATTTTAGATAGAGTAGGAGAGCTTGCGTATCGGTTAGGCATGCCGCCGTCCCAGAGCCACGTGCATAACGTATTTCATGTTTCCCAGCTTAGGAAGTACGTATCGGACCCTAGCCATGTTATTGATTTTGGAGAAATCGAGTTGGGCCCGACATTACCTTCGAGGAGAGGCCGATTCAGATCTTAGAGCGAGTGAAGCAACTCGGGCACAAAACAATTCCTTTGGTCAAAGTGCGTGGTCGAGGCATGGATCCGAGGAAGCCACGTGGGAAACGGAGGAGAGTATGAGGTCGATAAACCAAGAGTTATTCGTGTTGTAAGTTTCGGGACGAAACTTATTTTTAGGGGGAGATAATTTAATATCAGGTATTTTTCTTTCCCTTGTATTTTCATTTTTGGTATATTTCGGTCATAGTGACCCCGTGTATCTTTCAAGATGTCCTTCCCACAACTTGTTGAACTATAATCTCGTTATTGTTTATTGTTTCAACTTTCCTCGGATGAGTTCGATTTTGTTAGATCACCATTAATTTTTGGTAACTCCAAAAATTCTAAATCTTGCAATATTATAGAGCATCGAGTTAGCTTTCCAATGGTTCAAACGGTGAGTCAATCGGAGTCCGGACGAGAGAGTTATGGTCGTTTCAGTTTTTGGCCGATCACTTCCAGGAGCCTTTCGGCCGATAGGGGGGGTCGATAGACTCTACTGCCGGCATTCTGTATGAGTATCGGCTCCAGGAGCCTTTCGGCCGATAGGGGGGGTCGATAGACTCTACTGCCGGCATTCTGTAGGGGTATCGGTTGGGCCTATCGGCCGATAGGCTGGCCGATAGGTTCTGTTGTGTTACACTATAAATGTGTTGTTTTCAGCGTAAATCGCTCATTTCCTCCCCCTTCTTCAACCGTGCGAGAGAGAGAGAGACTTGAGAGGGAGAGTTCCTCCATCTATCACTTACTTGTGTAGATTTCTTCATCCCTTTTCGATCGGGTGGCTCGGATTGCGGATCTAACCCGTGGTTTTTGGATTTGAATGCTTGATTCATCAAGAGGTAAGAATTCCTTTAACCCTACCTTTTTGGATAATTGGGGATTTTGGGGTTTTGTCCGATTCTTTCCGTTTTGTTGATGAATTCTTGATGAATATGATTAATCTTGTTGATATTCTTAGTTTTCCACGGATTCATGGTATATTTCGTGATTTTTACGGAATCGAGAGGGTTTGGTTGTGGTCCGCCCTCGTTGTTGTTTATATACGAATATACATGAATCGTAGGCGGGTTTTCGGGTGTTTTCCAATTCCGTATTCGTTTAGAAATGGTTGTGATTGTATTCTTCGAATCGTTAGGTTCGGTTTCATTGGTTCCTAGCGTTCATCGGTGACTTTCCTTTCCGTTCGTTGCGTCGTCAATAATTCAAGGCAAGTACATGTATTACATTTCGTTATGTATGTTGTGATTTTCGAAATGAATGATGAATTGTGATTTTCGGGTGCGTGAGTTGTGTTCCTTCCACCCGGAGTGTCCGACGGGATGTCTGGGGGTCGATACTAAGGGGTACGGCCGCGGAAGGGAACTTGGGTGCGTGTGTGATTGAACTTCCACTCGGAGTGTCCGACGGGATGTCTGGGGGTCGATACTAAGGGGTACGGCCGCGGAAGTGGTATCCCACCCGGAGTGTTCGACGGGATGTCTGGGGGTCGATACTAAGGGGTACGGCCACGGGATACCAGTTGTGATTTTGTGATATCGTGATGATTGGAACTGATTTGATTGCCAATGTAGTATTCCGGAATATATATGTGGCAAATGACTTACGTTTGGGATGATTGTGTAAAAACTGTATTTTGTATATAATGTTGTGTAATTGTGTACTTGCACTAGCTATTCGAATGCTAACCCCTTAAATGGGGAAATGCGTCTTATGCATTTAGTACCTAAGAGCCGAGGAGCAGTACGGCACGCACGCGAAGGATGGGATGGCTTGATGATAGTGGCTCGAGTCTGTATTGTTCTTTTTATGTTTTGTCATTGCATTTGTTGAGTATTGGAGTTAAACTGCTTACTTCCGAATTTGGTTTAAGTCCCCTGCGTGGGCAATGAATTGATATTTACATTATGTTTCATGTACTCCGTTGAAATATTTTGGCCGAGGCCACGGCCCTGTTTACTTTTGAGTGCATCTTTTGGGGTTTGTCATTGTGGTTATGTGTCTTGTGTTAGCCTGGTAGACCTCACGAGGTTTCTACGGCGTGTAATGTCCCCTTTGTGAATTGGGGTGTTACAATATTAATTATATGTTTGAGATATATATATCTTACACATGATAACAACTATAACACACACACACACACTTTCCTGCTGGAGTTTCTGGCCGAGAGGTATTTTGAGATGGGAGAAATTTTTCCATCTTGTTTTTTCTTTCACTTTGAGTTGAGAAAAATTATGAAATAAAAGAGAGATAAAATTCCTACGATAACTTCCTAGCCGTGTTCTTAGAGAATGAAGTTACGTTGATATTTCCGAGAAACTTTTGATGGATGTGAAGTAGAGGCATCGAAGTTTCGGTACTTGGAACGAAGGGATTTCGTGTTCGTGACGAGATTCGTGATAATCATCCATTTTACAAGATTTATTTCAAAGGCTTCAAGGGTATGATCTTTTATCTTCATATTTATTTTTCATATATACGTTACTTGATCGATCCTGTTTGGGATTCGTTTTTATTTTTCGCTGCGCATTTCGTTTTATTTTCGAAATCCCAACAGTGATATCAGAGCAAGGTCAATGATACCGTATATACGATTATTTGTGCATTTTGAATGCTTTTGGATGATGTTTATGATTTAGAATCATGTTTGGTATAATCGTAGATTTTTAAATTGTTCGTTGTAGCATCACGTTTTTGGAAAAGAGCCGAAAAACGAAGAAATGGAATTTGTCGGTAGTGGTGCCGGAAAGATCGCCTGGCCGCCACCCCAGTCGCTGAGTTGCCGGCCAAACTACCGAGAGGTTGCCATGCTCGCCGAAAGCAGACTCGGCAGTGCCGAGCATGGCTCGGCCAGGCACCCCTCGAGTTTTTGGCCCGATTTTGAATCAGGCCGCAGGCTGGTCCTAATATCGGATTGTCTGGGACCCCGTTTTAAGTTTATATTTCGTTGTAATTATTTCTCGAAATTTAAATTGGATTTTAATTTGACTAAATTAATATTTGGAATATTTTTGAGTTAAGGAAAATAAATTAAACGAGAATATTATATTTGGCCGGATTACTTTGAACGAATTAAAATGACGATTATTAGTATTAATTGGATTAATACCATTGAAATTGAATAGATTAATTTTATATTGATTGGATTAATATATTAATTGATTATTTAATTTTAGTGCCACTTTATATTAATTGAATTAATATAGTAGAAATTAAATAAATTAATTTTATATATTAATTGGATTAATTTATATTAAAATTAATTATTTAATTTCATTGCCGTTACATGTTGTATGGAATCCTTATGTGATGGTGATATAGCTCGTGGACTTAGTTTTTGATTTGTTCGATTGGATTGGGTTGTAAAGGCCGTTTTGAGCCTATTTATTTTTTACTAGAAAAATTGTATAAGATGCATTTTTTCAATAATGTAATTATTATTTTGGGTATGACGATGACCGAAGACAACCGACCGAGAAGACGAAGAATCGAAGACTGTATTTTTTTTATTTATTGGGTCATTCGCTTGACCCAGTAGTTAGGAATAAGATCCATGAGCTATATGTTGGTAGTAACTAGGTTACTATTTTCTGTTTTTCATTTTGAATGATTGACAAATAAACTAACGTGCGTATAAATGAATTAATGTGCAAAGTGTAACATTAATCACGAAATTCTCCTGACAACAAACAGACTAAGTTTGAAAAAGGTTACGAGGCTTCCTACCCTCCATCAAACTCATAGAAATTTGATACCCGAGATGGTGTGCTATGCTTCCGAGTTATCGGGGTAGTACATTTGGTAGAGGTTGAAAAATTCTTGAGTGCATTAGATGCCTTCGGTTGGTGATAAATTTGGGCCCTAGAAACCTGATAGGTTGCCGGGTGAGATCAATAGTCAAACTGATAGACGTTGATGGTCAACAACTTAGATAGTCTGGATTGCCAAGAAACCTGATAGGTTGAGGGCATGAAGACTAGGGGTAAAAGAAGATCAAATCATCCGTTAGATGGGTTGGTGTTAGACACCACTTTACAAAAATTAATTGGCAAGAAACCTGATAGGTTGCGTCTGTTAAAATTTATAAGCAACTTGATCACCACTAAGAAGTCGATCTTATCGTGACTTCCGGATTATAACATGGGAGTGTATAATTCCGATAAAATTAGTGGGAGCCGAGACAAGAATTATACAAGCCCTTAAATTCTATACTCGGTCATAATATAACAAGTCACTAATTTAATCTTGTCTATATCTATGTAGAAAAACGAAACAATATCTCTCTAAAATGGCTAAAACCCCACTTCCAATACTACTTGAAAAGAATATCCTAACTGGCCCCAACTTTGTTGACTGGTTGCGAAATCTGATGATTGTACTCAGTATGGAGTCTCTGGGATACGTCTTGGAGGCGGACATTCCACCAACTCCAATCCGAACTTGGGGTAATCAGGAAGATATTGACGTCCATGAAAAATGGGTCAAGAATGACGTGCTAGTCCGTGGCTTTATGATGGGCTCAATGACAAATGAGCTGCAGAGAGCGCACGAGAAAATGACTTCTTCTAGGCAGATTCTCGCACACTTGACCAAACTTTATGGAGAGCACAGTAGGACTGCTAGATATGAGATATCGAAGCAGTTGTTCAGTGCTAGGATGAAAGAAGGGGAGAAAGTGGGAGACCACGTCCTCAAGATGATCTCTATGATTGAGTGGCTCGAGGTGCTCAACTTTAATATGGATTTGTCCCTTCAAATTGATCTCATCCTTCAATCTCTCCCTGACAGTTTGTAATGAATTTCAACTGTAATGAAATTTCATGCACATTAACTGGGCTAATGAATAAACTGTTGACGGCACAGTCTAACATGACGACTAAACCGAGAGAGACTGCTCTTGTGATTTCTTCTGGGCCCCGGAGGTCTAAGAACAAGAAGAAAAAGACCTACGAGTAGTACAAACCCAAGAAAGGGGTGCAGAAAGGAAAGGACAAGGCCCGAAAGGTTCAAAAGGTAGGCGATCCAAAACCTACGGACAAATGCCTTGAATGCGGTGAGCTGGGCCACTGGCGTAGGACTTGTCCTAAGATTAATGGCACATCAGGTACGGAACTTTTTGTTTTTGAAACCAATTGTTCCGCTACTGTATATTATGCTTCATGGATTCTGGATTCAGGTGCCACTTCTCATATTTGTACTATGAATCAGGATCTGGAACGAAGTAGGAAACTTGAAGCTGGGTAAGTAATGATCACTGTCGGAAGCGGATAAAGTGTCGAGGCAACCGATATTGGATCAATCCTACTGGGTTTAGAATCCGGTTTTATTTTGACGTTAGATGAAGTATTTGTTTTGCCCAAGGGGCATAAAAATACTGTATCCATTCCAGTATTGAACCGGAAAGGATTTTGTTTCTTCATTGGCAATGGTAGTTGTAAAATTTATTTTCGAAATAAATTGGTTAGCACATCTACATTGTTGAATGTTTTATATCATCTAAACTTGCAAAATAAAACAGCAGTGAACACTATAACTAGGAAACGTGGCAGGCAAGATACTAATCAAGCTCTTAAGTGGCACCTTATACTTGGTCATGTTGGTGAGACCAAGGTTCAGAAAATGGAGAAAGATGGATTTTTAAGTCCATTGGGTGTATAACCCTATCCAACTTGTGAATCTTGCCTTAGAGGCAAAATGACTAAGTCCCCCTTCATAGGGCCTTTTGAAAGGGCTACTGATAAACTTGGGTTGGTACATACCGACATTTGTGGTGCTTTATAAGTGGCCCGATATGGATATCAATATTTCATAACGTTCACAGATGATCATACTAGGTATGAGATTGTGTACCTAATGAAACATAAATCCGAAGCCTTTACTAAATTCAAAGAATTTAAGGCCTGGGTTGAAAAACAGACTGGGTGTCATATCAAATCACTTCGGTCGGACCGAGGTGGCGAATATATGAGCACAAAGTTTGATGAGTTCCTTAAGGAACATGGAATAGTTTCACAATTCACGCCGCTAGGAACCCCACAGTTAAATGGTGTTTCAGAAAGGAGAAATCGGACTTTGTTGGACATGGTTCGCTCCATGTTAAATTACACTGATTTACCAATTTATCTGTGGGGGTATGCCTTACTAACCGCTGCCTATATCCTTAATATATGTCCTTCCAAATCCGTTCCTATCACTCCGCATGAGATGTGGAAGGGTAAGAAACCAAGTCTTAATCACATAAGGATTTGGGGATGTACAGCCTATGTCAAGAAGGCTAAAGTGGACAAACTGTAAGCGAAGTCCATCAAAGGACGTTTCATTAGATACCCAGAGGACTCGATGGGTTATCTATTCTACATGCCAGAAGACCATAGGGTCGTTGTGGCATTACAAGCGCACTTCCTTGAGGATGAGTTCATTCAGGAAGGTGGATCGGGTAGAAATATCTCTTTGGAAGAGCATAATGAAAGTCCTAAGGAGACATCTGATCAGGGACCAGGAACCGAAGCTATTGTAACACAACCTCCACTTCAAAGGTCTGATAGGGTGTCTCACTTACCTGAGAGGTATGGCTATACACATGTCGAGGAACTGGGTCTCCACGACACACCTGATAGAAGTGAAAACGACCCTGTCACCTATGACCAAGCGATAGTGGATGTAGACTCCGATAAATAGCAAGAAGCAATGGAAGCTGAGATAAACTCGATGCATACCAATCAGGTCTGGACTCTCGTAGATCTTCCAACTGGCATGAGGACTATTAGAAATAAATTGATCTATAAGAGAAAGACTGATGGGGATGGCAAGGTTGATACCTATAAGGCCAGACTTGTGGCAAAGGGTTATACCCAAAGGGAAGGGATCAATTATCATGATACCTTCTCGCCCGTAGCTATGATCAAGTCGATTCGCATGATGCTTGCCATTGCTGCCTATTACGATTATGAAATATGGCAAATGGATGTCAAAACGGCTTTTCTAAATGGATACCTCGAGGAGGAAATGTATATGGAACAGCCTAAGGGTTTTGTGTCCAAAGCTAATATTCATAAGGTGTGTAAGCTATAACGAGCCATTTATAGGCTGAAGCAAGCTTCTCGGAGTTGGAACCTTTGATTTGACGAAGCAGTCAAGGACTTTGACTTCGTACGAAATGAAGAGGAACCATGTGTTTACAAAAAGGTCAATGGTAGCAACCATGCGTTTTTAGTACTATGTGTAGATGATATCCTACTTATAGAAATAACGTAGCAATGCTCAGTACTGTGAAAGCTTGGCTTTCTAAAACGTTCGCCATGAAAGACTTGGGAGAAGCTTCCTATATTCAAGGGATCCGTCTTTACAGAGATAGACCTCGAAGAATGATAGGACTTTCCCAAGCCCTCTATATAGATAAAATCCTGAGAAGATTCAAGATGGATAAATCTAAAAGAGGGTTCCTTTCCATGTGACACGGAATTCATCTCACGACGAAAATGTGCCCTCAAATTGAGGAAGACAAGAGAGAGATGAGTAAGGTACCTTATGCCTCAGCAATGGGTAGCCTCATGTACGCCATGTTGTGTACGAGACCAGACTTAGCCTACGCTGTGAGTATAGTAAGTCGATTTCAAGCAAACCCGGGAAGGGAATATTGGACAGGCGTAAAGAACATTCTTAAGTACTTAAGAAGAATTAGAGATTTGGTTCTTACTTACGATGGTGGAGAACTGAAGGTGATTGGATTCACCGATTCTGATTTTCAAGGAGACAATGATGACTCTAAGTCGACATCTGGGTATTTGTTTACTCTCAATGGAGGAGCAGTATCTTGGAGAAGCTCCAAGCAAACCGCTACTGCATATTCCACCTACCAAGCAGAGTACCAAGATGCCTCAGAGGCTAGCAAAGAAGCATTTTGGATGCAGAACTTTATACAAGAACTTCAAGTGGTGCCTAATACGGAGTTGCCTATATCACTATTCTGTGATAATGATGGAGCTGTCGCTCAAGCCAAGGAGCCGAGGGCTCACCACAACACCAAACATATAGAGAGAAAGTACCATATCGTTCGAGAGATGGTGGAAAAAGGATATGTTTCGTTGCAAAGAGTAGACTCAGAAGATGTTGTTGGTTGATTCTTTAGTCTAATACTCGCAAGCGCACGATTTGTTCGATGTAGATATGCGGTGCAAGTGTAACACCCCCAAACCCTTCGGGAATATTACAGCGCCGCAGACCCCCTCCGTGAGGATCTACCAGGCTAAATACAGAAAACACATTAACACTATACATGCCGACATGGCTAACAAACGAACCATTAGACCGATTTGGTCTTTTACCACAACATACACATCGAGCATACATTACTCTTTCTCGTAACTCATACCCACGCAGGGGTTAACATAAATCAACAATCCCGCATAGGGGAAAGTAAACACAACGGAAAGACAAAACAAAACATCACCAAATATTCAACACCGGTCTTCATGTGATTAGTATCGCCGTCTTCCATCATCCTTCGTAACGATCCTGTGAATTGCTCCCAAAGAACTTTGCAAATACCGGACGCAACATGACATCCACCCCGAATACTCGGGGTTAGCAAAACCCACTGTTTTGCTAGTGCAAGTATAAATACAAAGACAGTCCATACAAATCATACTCCAAGAACATAGAAATCATGAATATACTTCCCGAGATAATTCACTTGATCAAAACAATTTAGATTACGAAAGATAAGAATAAAACCATTTTACAACTTACAAAACATTTTACGATCTCGGGAGTTTTTGAAAACGTTTGGGATTTAAGAATTTTCAAGCCTTTCGAAATGCTTAGGGACATAGCCCAACAATCGTTTATTTCAAAATACAAGTCCGATAGCAGATAACAGGGCCCACGACCCAATTATAACGTTCCAATCACAACACAGGGGTCCACGACCCAAATCATCCACATCACATACTCGCAAGAATACCCCGGTGGAAATTACACCGTATCCAACATTACCATGACAACAGTCTCACTCATCATACCACAGAGCTACAATGCACAGAGCAACCACATGACTCACGTACCCATACCAAATTATCACAACCAAGAGATAATTCATTCACAACACATTTATTAGTGCCATTCCAAAAAGTACGATACCATTTGAATCGCCATTCTAATCGACGAAATATGCGCCAAAGATCACGGTTCTCCAACAAAACACTTCAAAGTTAACCTTGGTACGAGACTCACGGCCACCGTACCCGCAGAGCCCCGTCGGACATCCCCGGGTGGTTAACCATAGTTCGCGATACGAAACTCACGGCAACGTATCCCTAGAGGCCTCGTCGACCGTCCCTAGGTGAACATACACATATCATCCACAACGCCACGGAAGCCATAATTCGAATACTAGAATATGCATACAAATGCTAGGTACTTCGCTAGAATGGCCACTTTAGTCGACGTACACTCACAACTAATGTCACACAACCACAAGTAAATACCAATACCAAGCAACACCAAGTGTCACAATCTCCTCACGAAGGAATAACAACCAATATCGCACACATTACGTTCTTACCGAACAAGTACACATAACATTACGTAATCCCGGCAAAGGATTACGGTCTATTAAACTCACTCAAAGTGATCGTAGCATCTTTCAACATACAAAACCAACACATATATTCCGAGAACACATATATTCACGAATTACAAGAATTATTGTTGAAAGACAACATTTATCGAGAACATACCGATCCCTTTTACGTTCATTAAACATTGGATTTCGCATAAAATCATTTATCAATAATTATGCCTACGAAACATGAAATGTATGGACAAGATACTTGCCTCAAAATCGGTACGCAAGTATTCCGACGAACACGGCTCAACGGAAAGCTTCAAACGCCCAATGCTATCAAACGGAAGACGACGACGAGCGAAAGGGTTCAACGCGGTTTCTTCGCAAGAAACACGACCCTAACATCATACAATCAATAAATCATCGACCATACGAGGAAGAATAATCGTAGAACGCCCGAAAACCCCTCTAAGACATTTTAGGACACCTTCAAGGCGTCGGTCAAGAACTCAACTCAAACAACGAATCGATACGATCCAACCATGGAATAACAAGGGAAATGATATAATACATCTAAATAATCATCAATCCATCAACAAAACGGAAAGAATCGGACAAAACCCCAAAATCCCCAATTATCCAAAAGGTAGGGTTTCAAGAGATATTACCTTGAGTGATTCAAGTATTTAGATTCGTAGAACACGCGTTGGATTGATTGTCCGGGCTTCACAACCGAAGAAGAATGATGAAAATCAACCCTCCAAATGATAATGATGAGAAGCTCTCCTCCTCTCTCACTCTCTCTCGCGTCTAAGGAAAAAGAAGAAGGAAATGAGCTGTTCACGCTCAAAACAACACATTTATAGTGTAACACAAAGAGACCTATCGGCCAGCCTATCGGCCGATAGGCCCAACCGATACCCTATACAAATGCCGGCGGTAGAGTCTATCGGCCCTCCCTATCGGCCGAAGGCTCTGGACGGTGCCCGACAGTGACAGTCTTTCACTAAAACGACCATAACTCTCTCGTCAGGACTCATTGACTCACCGTTTGAACCATTGGAAAGCTAACTCGATGTTCTATAATATTGCAAAGATTTATAATTTTGGAGTCACCAAAAATTAATGGTGATCTAACAAAGTCGAACTCATACTTAGAAAAGTCGTTTAGTAATCCTGAATTCAACAAAACGACACCGAAACCCGAGCACGAATACGAACCGAAGATACGGTTACGAGGTACTCACAAAGACGAATCTAAGAGCTAGTAGAACACACGATTTCGACCACCCAAGGCTCGAAATTCGACAACGGAAGGTAATTACCCCAAACTTTGGGAAATTACGAAAATGGCCCAACCGCCGAAAATCACCATACGACAACGAATAATCAAACCAAAGCTCACAACACGTCTAACAAAGTTAAACGGACTTGCGGGAAACTCGAAACAACAGTTTCGGACGAGATTCGCAAGAATCGAACTCAAGTGCGGAAAAGTCGCTAAAAAGCACAGAACTCAACGAAACGATACCAAACGAACTCGGATGTCAAAAGTGTAGAATTAATCATTCTCGAATGACGAAACGGACATGAGCGAGTCGTCAAAACAGACTTCCGCCGAAAAAAGAAATTACCGGAAATCGAAAATTGCGGATATTACATTCTACCCTCCTTAAAAGAAGTTTCGTCCCGAAACTTAAAACAAGTAGGGAGAGAAATATTCCGCCAGGAAAACTCAACGAGATACACAAGAATGCGTAACTAACGCCCAACGGCGAAATGTTACAAACAACGCAAAGGAGTATACGGCGTGAAAACACGCTCCACGGCGACCAACACAACGTCGCCGTTAGGGATATAATAAAAACCAACAAGTGACAACGTCATCAAGCGGATAATATAGCCAAGTCAATTATCCGACAATCACAAAACACAACGACGAAAATCAATATGATTGACCAACCCAACGGTACATCAATCAAAACGCGAGTCAACCGAACAAACACGAAATCCCACCGCCTAAGGGTGGAAGATCGAAACGAAACTAATTTCCCGAATCAAGGGAATTACGAAGGAGCCCGAATGTTCGCCAATCACGAACGAGGTCAATATAAACCGAGCACCAAACGATCAAACCACAACGATCGAGACAACAAAGATCGAAGAATCATGTTCGAATCACAAAGAACAATAAAGTTCAAACAACAACTCCCGGATGATGCGTGAGAACTACAAGACATGCATTGCCGAAGATCCACAGAAAGGGAATAGCGACCGAAAAGTCACAACGACAACGAGTTATTCCGAAATAACACCACACTCGTTCGATCAACAAAAGCAAGGAGCAGGACAAGCTCAGAAATGTCAACGAACATAAACGAGTCGACAGAGTCGAAAATGTAAAAGTTCAAGATCCAGTCCACTTCGAATAAGAGAACTAGTAGAACCAAAAGATGTTACTTCCGAACAAGGTTCACAAGAATCGAACCGAATTCGGAAAGTGACAGCGATAACCAGATTGACCCAAAACAAGATCACGGTTCGAATGATGAACCCGAAATACAAAACAAGTTCATAAAGTGCCAACGAACATGAGCGAATCGATAGGCGGAGAAAGAGAAAATACCGAAGTCAAAATAGTACGGGCATTACCACCGACCTCGTCCACGAAATTCACAAAAACGGGAGCAAGGTAACAAGACATTAAACAACCGACACAAAACGGAACCATCACCGATGCACACGGTCATACCAAACCAAGCTCTAACAGCTCGCACATGCGCGACAACGCAGAAATCACCACGAGGCGACAACATTCAACACCAACATCCCGCCTCTCACAGGGGCTAGCACAACCCATGTGTGGAAAGCGACTCAACGCTCACACCGCCAATTCGATCATACTCGGGAGAAAGTATCAAAATGACAACGCGAACATCATACATTCATACCCAGTCCTCAAACGGGAATGGATAGGTTTTAAAAACGAAAACATCATTTTGAAAATAATTTAGAAGAACACCGGTTGATCTTGAGTATCACCTTTCAAAAAGTACGAACTTGAAACATCGTTATCGAGACATTGGAGAACCATTTCGCATTTGATAAAAATGAGGACACTTTCTCTTAGTGAAAACTTTCAAAATATTCGACCCTCGGGTCTAAATAAAAGTGTTGAAAATATCTCAAAACATTTTGGTCCTCGAGGTAGAAAAATTTTGAAATATATTGTGACATCTAGGATGTACCACAAGAAAATAACTCATTTGAAAAGTATGTCTCGAAATTTATTTTTCTAAGATACTCAAGGTTTTCAAAAATCCAATAGGCGAATGCCCAAAACTCACACATACCGACGTTCACTAAAACAACTCCTAGCACACGCATCAAAGCGTTTAAAATCAAGACAATACATGTCTTTAAACGAAAATAAGCGATAAAATACCACATTGAGAACAAAACCACCGATAAAATACCCTCCATGGCTAGTGAACAAGTCGAACGCGTATAAGCACAAAGCTTCCACAAGAGACTTGTAAAGCGTGCAAATCGATTCGAAAATCATCAACAACGAACAAAAACAACAATAAAAAGATATCACAAGCGATTTACACTCCTCGTATAAATCAAATACGAGCGTTGACTAAATACATATCGTGAAAATCAAAATTCACATAAAATTCCACCACTTAACAAATAATCATAAAAATAGCTCGTGTCACACGAGGCACAACACAAAGAAGGAGACTTACTTCCACAGTCGCACGAAGATGATGGCCGCACCTCGATACTAATCACGACCGACACCTCGGACGACGCGTCACGACACGACTCGGTCGGACAAAATCGACAAGACAAGACAAGACAAGACCCAACAACACACAACACGACCCGACGGCTAGGTTTCCGCAACCTAAGCTCCGATACCATATTCGTAACACCCCCAAACCCTTCGGAATATTACAGCCGTTGCACCCCTCCGTGAGGATCTACCAAAGCTAAATACGTAAAAACACATTAACACTATACATGCCGACATGGCTAACAAGCGAACCATTAGACCGATTTGGTCTTTTACCACAACATACACATCGAGCATACATTACTCTTTCTCGTAACTCATACCCACGCAGGGGTTAACATAAATCAACAATCCCGCATAGGGGAAAGTAAACACAACGGAAAGACAAAACAAAACATCACCAAATATTCAACACCGGTCTTCATGTGATTAGTATCGCCGTCTTCCATCATCCTTCGTAACGATCCTGTGAATTGCTCCCAGCAACCTGCAAATACCTGGACGCAATACAGACATCCACCCCCCGAATACTCGGGGGTTAGCAAAACCCCACTGTTTTGCTAGTGCAAGTATAAATACAAAGACAGGCCATACAAATCATACTCCAAGAACATAGAAATCATGAATATACTTCGAGATAATTCACTTGATCAAAACAATTTAGATTACGAAAGATAAGAATAAAACCATTTTACAACTTACAAAACATTTTACGATCTCGGAGTTTTGAAAACGTTTGGGATTTAAGAATTTTCAAGCCTTTGAAATGCTTAGGGACATAGCCCAACAATCGTTTATTTCAAAATACAAGTCCGATAGCAGATAACGGGGCCCACGACCCAATTATAACGTTCCAATCACAACACAGGGGTCCACGACCCAAATCATCCACATCACATACTCGCAAGAATACCCGTGGAAATTACACCGTATCGACATTACCATGACAACGGTCTCACTCATCATACCACGAGCTACAATGCACGAGCAACCACATGACTCACGTACCCATACCAAATTATCTCAACCAAGAGATAATTCATTCACAACACATTTATTAGTGCCATTCCACCCAAGTACGATACCATTTGAACCGCCATTCTAATCGACGAAATATGCGCCAAAGATCACGGTTCTCCAACAAAACACTTCAAAGTTAACCTTGGTACGAGACTCACGGCCACCGTACCCCACGAGCCCGTCGGACATCCCCGGGTGGTTAACCATAGTTCGCGATACGAAACTCACGCAACGTATCCCTAGAGGCCTCGCTGACCGTCCCTAGGTGAACATACACATATCATCCACAACGCCACGGAAGCCATAATTCGAATACTAGAATATGCATACAAATGCTAGGTACTTCGCTAGAATGGCCACTTTAGTCGACGTACACTCACAACTAATGTCACACAACCACAAGTAAATACCAATACCAAGCAACACCAAGTGTCACAATCTCCTCACGAAGGAATAACAACCAATATCGCACACATTACGTTCTTACCGAACAAGTACACATAACATTACGTAATCCCAGTCAAAGGATTACGGTCTATTAAACTCACTCAAAGTGATCGTAGCATCTTTCAACATACAAAACCAACACATATATTCCGAGAACACATATATTCACGAATTACAAGAATTATTGTTGAAAGACAACATTTATCGAGAACATACCGATCCCTTTTACGTTCATTAAACATTGGATTTCGCATAAAATCATTTATCAATAATTATGCCTACGAAACATGAAATGTATGGACAAGATACTTGCCTCAAAATCGGTACGCAAGTATTCCGACGAACACGGCTCAGCGGAAAGCTTCAAACGCCCAATGCTATCAAACGGAAGACGGCTTACGAGCGAAAGGGTTCAACGCGGTTTCTTCGCAAGAAACACGACCCTAACATCATACAATCAATAAATCATCGACCATACGAGGAAGAATAATCGTAGAACGCCCGAAAACCCTCTAAGACATTTTAGGACACCTTCAAGGCGTCGGTCAAGAACTCAACTCAAACAACGAATCGATACGATCCAACCATGGAATAACAAGGGAAATGATATAATACATCTAAATAATCATCAATCCATCAACAAAACGGAAAGAATCGGACAAAACCCCAAAATCCCCAATTATCCAAAAGGTAGGGTTTCAAGAGATATTACCTTGAGTGATTCAAGTATTTAGATTCGTAGAACACGCGTTGGATTGATTGTCCGGGCTTCACAACCGAAGAAGAATGATGAAAATCAACCCTCCAAATGATAATGATGAGAAGCTC
Organism: Orobanche coerulescens; assembly: GCA_033398695.1. NCBI lineage: Eukaryota > Viridiplantae > Streptophyta > Magnoliopsida > Lamiales > Orobanchaceae > Orobanche > Orobanche coerulescens. The sequence continues at coordinate 113,753,850 of CM065807.1, read as the reverse complement.
TCCTCCTCTCTCACTCTCTCGCTAAGGAAAAAGAAGAAGGAAATGAGGTTTCACGCTCAAAACAACACATTTATAGTGTAACACAAAGAGACCTATCGGCCGGCCTATCGGCCGATAGGCCCAACCGATACCCTATACAAATGCCGGCAGAGAGTCTATCGGCCCTCCCTATCGGCCGAAGGCTCTGGGCCAGTGCCCGACAGTGACGTCTTTCACTAAACGACCATAACTCTCGTCAGGACTCCGATTGACTCACCTTTTGAACCATTGGAAAGTTAACTCGATGTTCTATAATATTGCAAAGATTTATAATTTTTGGATTCACCAAAAATTATTGGTTATCTAACAAAGTAGAACTCATACTTAGAAAAGACGTTTAGTAATCGAATTCAACAAAACGACACCGAAACCCGAGCACGAATACGAACCGAAGATACGGTTACGAGGTACTCACAAAGACGAATCTAAGAGCTAGTAGAACACACGATTTCGACCACCCGAAGGCTCGAAATTCGACAACGGAAGGTAATTACCCCAAACTTTGGGAAATTACGAAAATGGCCCAACTGCCCGAAAATCACCATACGACAACGAATAATCAAACCAAAGCTCACAACACGTCTAACAAAGTTAAACGGACTTGCGGGAAACTCGAAACAACAGTTTCGGACGAGATTCGCAAGAATCGAACTCAAGTGCGGAAAAGTCGCTAAAAAGCACAGAACTCAACGAAACGATACCGAAACGAACTCGGATGTCAAAAAGTGTAGAATTAATCATTCTCAGAATGACGAAACGGACATGAGCGAGTCGTCAAAACAGACTTCCGCCGAAAAAAAAAGAAATTACCGGAAATCGAAAATTGCGGATATTACAGCAAGGTCGATTCCACAGGGAGGACTATTATAGTGAAGTAAATATAGTCCTATCGTTTTGAACCAAATTATATTAAATTCTAACCTAGTCCCAAATAATTTGATTTTTTATTGGTTATAATAATTGCAATAAATAACAGTAATTTTTAAGTAGATTTTAGGTAAATTGATTTTAAATAATTTACTAGGGTTTAGAATCCACCAATGTCTATTTATTATTTATTTTATATTTTAATTCCAAGAAATTCAGGGAATAGATTCTGAAATCAATCTCACTATTTCCCTATAGATTTGACAATAAGTTCAAAATTATAATTCAAATATAGATTTTCCTTCGCTTAAAAAAATGTAATTTCTAAGCATTATATGTATCCAATTTAATGGAAAACAAATAATCAAAGAAATTAACTAATATCAATAATCACAAAGCAATGAGGAATTTATAACTATAAAAAATACGTGATATAATTGATGAAATAATATTTTCCTATTGAAGCGAAAATTATAATCGTTAAGAATATTTATTTGGAATTATTATATAAATATTAATAATAATATAGACATGGTTTCATCATAACCCCAGTAAAAGAAAATTACTCACTCATAATAACAACACAAATAAATAAATATTCCATAATATTATTACACAAATATAATTTTATTACACAATATTTTTATTTCTCTCCCTTACAATAATATCTCTCTATTTTTTCTCCTCCCCTAAAACACTACACATTCATCGCCTATTTATACTACTTCAAAATCAATAAAATAATAATTTTTACAATTAAAAATTTCCACCTCCCAATTATTTCACGGCGGCTAGGGGTGCTGATGTCATGGATGACATCGGCCAGAGTTAATTTCTGGGCCAATAGGGTGTTGACACGTGGCACAATATGGTCCGTCTATTTAATTGTCCTTGACGGTCATAACTTCTTCATACGAACTCGGATTCGGATGAATTTTTTAAAGCGATTGTCTCGACGAGACGAATAAAATGAGATCGATCGTGACTATATTTGAATTTTGTAAAAATATCACCCTTGAACCAATTGATCTGTCTTGTACCGGTTGGTTAACCTGCAGATATAATTTAATTCCAATTAATTATCCAAAAATGACATAAAATTATAGAAAATTCTAATAAAATGAAATAATATAAATATATGGTAAAACGAATAAATTATCACACAACACACAATTATATATAAAAAATACTAATAAAAATATTACTCAAAATATACCAAACAAATTCCCCCACACTTATCTTTTGCACGTCCTCGGGCAAATCTTATACCCGAGTTATAATACTCATATGCTGAAAAAATCATGACAAAACCAATATCAAGAGAGAACAAGTGATCATGACCCAAGTGAGATCCGAGAAAAATAGGATGCCGCACCAAATTCTAACAACTTCATTGAGAATCGAATGCAAAAAAATTCAATACCCTCACGGTGGATATCACTCTTCACTCAAGTGTATATACGGGATATTCGAGAAGAGTTCACTCATATCAAAGCATAATGTGTCATTACCATATGCTTGGTCAAAAATCAAATCTCCACTACTTAAAAATAAACTCATGCATAAATCAAAAGGTCTTTTCTTTTGGTTGTAACGTGGCTTTGGGTATGGGTAGGATAAAGGGAAAATTATGAGGTTTGCTAGCCAAGATCAATTGTGAATTTAGATGCATAACAAATCCTACAAATAACAATCAACACCCTCTCCTTCTGTAATGAAAACTCTCAAACCATCATCCCCAAGTTATTCTGTACATGGTAATTGAATATTCATCTGGTAAGGTCATACTCTTGTGTAAGAAAAAGTATGCAATGGATCTTCTGGAAGGAATTATGTATCTCTCAAGGGATAGTTCAAGTGCTATTTTATGTATATATAGTGATGATTTTCGCACTTGACCTACCATTTTTTTTTTCTTTCAGGCCGTTTTTTTTGCCTTTATTTATATTTTTTTCTCGGTTCAATACTCAAATGTACTTCACACCCTTTCACTTTCAACAAAATCTCTTAATCTCCACAATACTCTTATGAACATGGGCCCCTATTTGTCACACATCTAGTTCACAATTAAATCTTTGACTAGAGGGTGCAAATGGATGAGTCATCAACAAGAATGGATAATGGCTAAAGTAATGTGCTTGATCAAAGAAATAGGCTCAGGCTCAATGAGACTTCTAAGGATAAAATGTAATGGTGAGAAAAATATAAGCCAAGGGGTTAATCCTAATTGCCTTTATCATCTTAATGCAAGAGTTTATGAATGTAGTCTCGAAATGTATAAATGAGCAAGTTCTAGAATGAACACAATATGTTTGACCACACAACAAAAAATATAGAGCGTATATATAAGGATTGCTCTAAGGCTCAAAACTCACAAAAAGGGTGTTGTGTACTGAATCCCATACACCTTCATCCAAATCCATTATCAAAACCAGTGAAACATCCCAAAAATGATTTTTTCACTAACGTTTTCTCAAGAAAATGGTGCCGTGAGTTTCAACATTTTTTTTATTGCATATATATATATATATATATATATATATATATACCTTCCCCCACACTTAATGATAAACAATATCCTTATTGTTTAAAAAGAACAATGGAGTAAGGGTTTAAATAAGACTTCCCTGTTTATGAAAGACGATGCTTCGCTCAAGCCCCTTTTTTTTTTGGACCTGCAAGAAATAAGTGTGGCAAAACAACAAAAGAAAATATATACCCGGAAGTATAACACAAACAACCTAGATGCGCTTCAAGAGAGTGCGAAGAGTCGCCTTACGCTGTCATCAATGCTTTTATTAAAAACAATTGAAAAAGTACAGTAATAGAAATAACAATACATAAATCGTGGATAGATGTGCGTCAAGAGATCGAAAAGAAAACTCCTTAAGCTGCCATCATTTTCACGATTTTTACACTCGCTAAAAAGTAAAAACAACAAGAGGGATGAAGTGGGATATCAAAGGGAAATGAATGTATCAATTTTGCGTTTCCGCACAGTGAAATCTTCCATCCAAACAATATTAGCTAGAGCTGGGTCAGGTTCAGGAACAAATGCAATAAGTTTTTTGATCAGCTCTTCTGGTGTTGTTGCAACAACTATGATTCGTTTAGCACGCTCAGAAATAAAATCTTTTTCAGAAGAGTAGTTGATGAAAGATAATAAACCATCGAAGAAACCATTGACATTTAGCAGACCTATTAGTTTCGTATGAACATTTAGCTGGGCTCTGGTAACCACATGAAAAAGTTCTTCAAGAGTGCCAAAACCACCGGGAAGGGTGATAAAGGCATCAACATTATTTATCATGTGAGTTATGTGGTCTTGCATATTCACGACTCTAAACTCATCTCCAATGGTTGCTCAGGTGATTTTACTTTCGGCCCAGAGGTTTTGGAATGATTCCCAACACTTTTACTCCTTCCATATAGGCGAAACGTGCATACGTCCCATTAATCCTAGACTTCCTCCTCCGTAAACTACATGAATGCATTTTTGTCCTAAGGTACGACCCAAGTTGTGGGCTGCTTCAGTAAAGCAAGCCTCTTTCCCATGACTAGCTCCACCAAAAATGCAGATGGAGTTAAATCTTTTTGCGGAAGATGATGATTCTATTTTTTTGAAAAGAAAATTACTTAGAGAGATAATGAAAAAAATACAAGTTTCAGGGATGCAGAAAAGAAACAACTGCAATGTTTATTTATAGATGCAAAATAAAGTAGAAAGATTTATCAAATCTGTGACCGCGTTAATTACGCTTCAACTACTCAATAGAATAATGAATGCATTGGTTGCGTATCACTTCTTTTATTCAGAAAATCTAAAAAAACGACAAAAAATAATGATACTCACGTGTATGTACAGTAGTTGTGATTGTGGCTCACATCTTCCTCTGATTTTACGTTCAGAAATGGCTTAAACGCCTTTTATGAGTCGGGCAGAAGCTTCCCATCCAATTTTCTTACAAATTGGCAAACAGGGTCTTTTAACGTCAGATTCCCAAGACGTTGTTCATATTCTGGTTTGAATTTATTCCACAAACATCGAATCCCGTAATGTACGAGTCCACTAGAATGCGTGTCAAGAGAAATTTCGATATCATCTAAATTCTCCTTATTCAGACCATCCTTGATGAACTGAATTTTATCTTCTCTGTTTGTGGAAGGAATTCCTAAAGATCAACATCTTGAATCACAGTTCCACCTAGCACATTTGTAGCAAACGGCGATTTTCTTTGCTCGTCGTTTCTTGGCATATGAACTTTTTTCAAGCCCTGGTAAAAATCTAGTTGGTGTTTCCGTGAATTCACCCGCTATTCTCACTTTGGCTTCAATAATGAATCGAATATCAAAAGGTATGCCGTTATTCATAAGCAACCTCATCCTTTCAACTCTGACTTGGTAAAGTTTCAAAATGACTTTTTTACTAAGAAAGGGAAATCTTTTTTCAATTGTTTTCAAAGTTTGTTCCATAATTAAAATTAAGAAAAAAAATATCTACAAAATCAGTTGTTGTGGGAAACTGAAAAATCCGACTTTACTAGCCACGGAGTACCGTTATCCGCCACTTGACCGGGCAAACACAATGGAGTATTAATCCACAATATCGGGGTCCTTAAGAAGAATCTCTTCTACCTCAAAAGATTTTAATTCCAAATATGGTTTTAACCGTTGACCATTCACTTTAAAAATATTACCATTTTTTGGATTTTCAATTTCTACAGCTCCGTGAGGATAGACCGTATGAATAATAAATGGACCAGACCATCGTGAACGCAACTTGCCTGGAAATAATAACAAACGAGAGTTAAAAAGAAGGACTTTTTGACCAGGATAAAAAGTTTTTCTCAAAATGTGTTTATCATGAAAAAATTTCATTTTGTCCTTATATTTCCTTGCACAATCGTAAGCATCATTTCTGATTTCTTCCAATTCAATTAGTTGAAATTTCCTATGAATTCCAGCCATGTCTAATGAAAAATTTAATCGTTTTATGGCCCAGTATGCTCTATGTTCCAATTCAACAGGCAAATGACATGGTTTTCCAAAGACAAGCCTAAATGGAGACATTCCGATGGGAGTTTTAAAAGCAGTACGGTAAGCCCACTATGCATCATTCAATCGCAAAGACCAATCTTTCCTTGTAGGATTAACAGTTTTTTCAAGAATATGTTTGATTTCTCTGTTTGAAATTTCAACTTGTCCACTTGTTTGAGGGTGATAAGGAGTAGCAACTTTATGTGTAACACCATATTTTTTAAATAAATGATTCAAAAATTTATTACAAAAATGTTTTCCTCCATCACTTATAATTGCTCGTGGTGTTCCAAATCTGGAAAAAATATTTTCTTTCAAAAATTTTACCACGACTTTGTGGTCATTTGTTTTGCAAGCAATTGTTTCTACCCATTTTGAAACATAATCGACGGCCACAAGGATGTAAAGATTGCCAAAAGAAATTGGAAAAGGTCCCATAAAATCTATGCCCCAAACATCAAATATTTCAATAATTAAAATTGGGTTTAAAGGCATCATATTTCGTTTAGAAATTCGACCTAACCTTTGACATCTATCACATGTGCTGCAATATGAATGTGCATCTTTGAAAAGTGTTGGCCAATAAAAACCACATTGCAGAATTTTAGCAGTTGTTTTCTTTGAACTAAAATGACCTCCACATGCATGATCATGACAAAAAGAAATGATATTTTGTTGTTCATGTTCTGGCACACATCTCCTAATGATTTGATCAGGACAATATTTGAACAAATATGGATCATCCCAAAAGAATTTTTTTACTTCGTTTAAAAATTTTGTTTTATCTTGGTTATTCCAATGAGATGGCATGTTACCAGTAACAAGGTAATTGACAATGTCGGCATACCAAGGTATTTGAGAAACAGACATGAGTTGTTCATCAGGGAATGTCTCATTAATAGGAGGTTGTTTATCAGTAAAATTCACGATTAGCCTAGACAAATGATCAGCAACAACATTTTCAGCACCTTTTTTATCTCGAATTTCTAAGTCAAACTCTTGTAACAATAGAATCCAACGAATCAAGCGAGGTTTAGCATCTTTCTTAGAAAGAAGATATTTTAATGCAGCATGATCAGAGTAAATTATGACTTTCGAACCAATCAAGTAAGGTCGAAATTTGTCTAAGGCAAAACGATCAAGCAATTCTTTTCGGTTGTAGAATAATTTAATTGGGCATCATTTAGAGTTCTACTTGCATAATATATTACGGTTGGTAATTTATTTTCTCTTTGACCCAATACTACACCGGCATAGTCGGATGCATATACATTATTTCAAAAGGAAGATTCAGTTTGGAGATTTGATGATAGGTGCAGAGCTCAATATAGATTTGAGTGTCTTAAAAGCTTTTAGACAATGATCATCAAATACGAAAGGTGTGTCTTTTGAAAGTAAATTACATAATGGCCTTGAGATTTTGCTAAAATCTTTGATGAATCGACGGTAAAAACCAGCATGGCCTAAGAATGACCGAATTTCTTTAATCGTTCGTGGGGGTGGAAGACTGGATATTAAATCAACTTTAGATTTGTCCACCTCAATTCCTTTTTCAGAAATCACATGTCCTAAGACAATTACTTTTTTAACCATAAAATGACATTTTTCCCAGTTTAGGACAAGATTCTTCTCCTTACACCTAACCAACACTTGGGTTAAGTGGTGTAAACATTCATCAAAGCTAGACCCGAATACAGAAAAATCATCCATAAAAATTTCCAAAAACCACTCAACCATGTCAGAGAAAATGCTCATCATACACCGCTGAAAAGTAGCAGGTGCATTACACAGACCAAATGGCATTCGTCGGTAAGCAAAAGTGCCGAAAGGACAGGTAAAAGTAGTTTTTTCTTGATCTTCAGGAGCAATGGAAATTTGGTTATAGCCGGAATATCCATCAAGAAAACAATAATAAGCATGACCGGCTAACCTTTCTAGCATTTGATCAATAAAAGGAAGTGGAAAGTGATCTTTTCTTATGTGAGTTCAATTTTACGTAATCAATCTGAGACTCTCCATCCAGTTTGAATTCTGGTTGGAACAAGTTCATTTTCTTCATTCGTGATTACAGTTATGCCAGATTTCTGTGGAACTATATGAACAGGACTAACCCAAGAGCTGTCAGAAATAGGGTAGATGATCCCTACATCTAAGAGTTTGATTATTTCAGCTCTTACAACTTCTTTCAAATTAGGATTTACTCTTCTTTGAAATTCTCGGGAAGTTTTCGCATTTTCTTCAAGATGAATTCGATGCATGCATATAGAAGGACTAATACCTTTAATATCGGAGATGGTCCATCCTATTGCTTCTTTATGTTCTTTAAGAACATTGATTAAATTATCTTCTCATTCTTCATCTAAATCAGATGCTATGATGACAGGCAGGGTTTCTGATGGTCCTAAAAATGCATATTTTAGAGATTTAGGTAATGGATTGAGCTCTATCTTTGAATCCTCAATAGGTACTTCATTATTCATTTGGCTCTCAAGTGGTTCGGTTTTAGCTTTCCATTTATCATTATCCAATAATGGTGTAGACTCTAGTAAAGAATTTACTTCATTAATTGAACTGTCGATGTCAAAATCTGAGCCAAAATGAGCAAGACAGCTTTCAAAAACATCATCATCATCATTCATTTTTGGAAAGAAATAAGGACCCATACTCTCTATCATATTTACCTCACAGACATCATCATAATCATCATGTTGTTGAGAAATATTGAACATATTTAGTTCAACAGTCATATTTCCAAAAGAAAATTTTATGATGCCATTTCTACAGTTAATTAATGCATTTGAAGTAGCTAAAAATGGCCTTCCTAAAATGACAGAGATTTGATCTTTGGTATTCTCAACAGGTTCAGTGTCTATGACTATAAAATCAACAGGAAAGTAGAATTTATCTACTTGAATCAGAACATCCTCTACGATTCCTCGAGGTATTTTTATAGATCTATCAGCTAGTTGAAGTATCACAGATGTTGATTTTAGCTCCCCTAATCCAAGTTGTGTATAAACAGAATATGGTAATAAATTCACACTGGCTCCTAAATCAAGCAAGGCTCGTTTAATGATGTGATCTCCAATGACACAAGATATTGTAGGACTACCAGGATCTTTATACTTAACGGGAGTTTTATTTTAGATTATTGAGCTAACATGTTCAGCTAAAAATGCCTTTCTTGGAACATTATTTCTTCTTTTTACAGTGCAAAGATCTTTCAAGAACTTAGAATAAGCAAGCACTTGTTTAATAGCATCAAGGAATGGAATATTTATTCGAACTTGTTTAAATATTTCCATTATATCTTTGTATTGCGCACTTTTATCTTTTCGAATAAGTCTTTCAGGAAACGAAGCTTTTGGAACGTAAGGCTTTTCTTTTTCTTTAGAATCTTTTGATTTTGAAACTTGTGGTTCATTTGATTTTTTTTGTTCCGGATCATAGTCAGGCTTTTGTATTTCTTTTCCGCTTCTAAGGGTAGTTATGGACTGAACTTCTGCGTTAGAAGAGTTTACTTCATATTGTCCTTTAGGATTAGGGATGGATTGACTCGGAAATTTTCCCTTTTCTCTTTCAGCTAAAGTTGTTGCAAGTTGACCAATTTGTGTTTCAAGCTTAGAAATAGCCTGTGAGTTTGATTGTACAGCTTGCTAAGTTGATTGGAACATTTGTTGAGTAGATTGCATGAATTGTTGCAACGTATCTTCCAAAGATGGTTTCTTTGGCACTATAGAAGGATACTGATAAGTATTTGGAGGATATTGATTAGGACGGACATTTTGTTGATTTGACATATTCATTTGATGTCCTCCTTGATTCATTGGAGACATATTTTGCTTCCAGGAAAAATTTGGATGATTCCTCCAATTTGGATTATAAGTTGGAGCAAATGGACTGTCCGAAGATTTTCCATATGAATGTAACACATTGACTTCTTCATTAAAAATTTCATGATTTTGTGGACCAGAGGGACAAGATTGAGATGAATGAAATGATTCCGCACATGAAATGCAAAATTCATTTTTTGAGTTTGACGAGGGGATGGATTGCTTCAAGACTAACACATCCACTTTTCGTACTAAATCATCTATTGTAGATTTTATTTCAACATCTTGTTTAACCTCGTAAATTCCACCTTTTTTTGGGGTCGTATGCATCGATTTGGCTCTAGAGTCGAGTGAATTCCATTGTTGTGAATTAATTGACATATTTTCTAGTGCATTCCAAGCTTCGTCTCCAATAAGGTGAAGAAATTTTCCACCATGCATTGATTGGATTAATTGGCGATTGTTTGGAGTTAAACCGTCATAAAAATATTTTACCAAACGCCATATTTCAAAACCATGATGGGGACACTTAAGGATTAAATCATTAAATCTTTCCCAAGACTCGTAAAACTCTTCATTTTCTTTTTGGAAAAATTCTGATATTTCTCTTCTAAGACTATCAGTTTTGGACATTGGAAAAAATTTTGCGAGAAATTTATTCACTAATTGGTCCCAACTCGTAATTGTTCTTGCTTGAAGAGAATTTAGCCAGAATTTTGCTTTATCTTTGAGTGAAAATGGAAATAATCTAAGTTTGACAGATTCATCAGAGAAATTTTGGAATCATAAAGTAGAACAAATGTCGAAATTCCTTGACATGCATATAAGGATCTTCTCTTTCCAAACCATGAAAAGATGGAAGAAGTTGAATTATTGATGGTTTAAGTTCGAAATGAGTTGCATTAGTCGTAGGCAACACTATGCAAGAAGGAGAATTAGCACTCCTTTGGAGAAAAATATTCTATTAAAGTTTTCTCTTTTGCAACTTCATTATTCCGATTTTCGATTTCGTCCATTTTTGGTCTCGGTTTCGTTTGTTGAACTTCAATTTTAGTTAAGGACAATCTTCTTCTCGTTAATCGACCTTTATTATTTCGTTGCCAAACTTGCATTCACCGATATTTCAATTTTTTTTAACTTTGCATACAAACCAAATTATGATAGTCGATCGAACTTCAGATCGTTGGAGCGTCTGGCAGTCGCACTTAAAATCTAACTTTCTTCGACATGTACAACAGAGGCCTTGTTGCCAAAATTCAATCGATTTTCAAAATCAGTTTGTACAATATTGATATTTAGCTTTTCTCTATTCAAATCGAACAAAGTAGTGAGTGAAAAATAGCAATCCCTTATTGAATCTTTTAAAGGATTTTATTGTTTAATTATTTTTTTTGAGTTTTTATATTTTTATTATTATTAATAATACAATGATAATTATTACAATTATTACTAAAATTATAGGATGTAATAGATTGCAAAGGAATAAATTTACTAATTGATCTACGGAAGCAATATCTATTGATAAACTAAATTGTACGACGAGAAATATTGCAACTAAACTAAATGTCTAAGAATAATGTAAATAGAAAATAACAACTAAAAACACAATCTAAATTACCACTACAAGATTCTATTAAAACTAAAGACAAGATATAAAAGTTAAAAAAAATTCTGATTTTTTTTGTTTTTTATATTTTATATTTTTTTTAGTTTTTATATTTTCATATTTATTATAATTTTATTATATTTTTAGACTAATAATATTGAGCTTTATATATATATATTTATATATATATATCCATATATATTATTTATTATTTTCAGAAAAAAAAATCATATTATTTTAAGGAAAAAAAAATAAAAATTACAAACTTTATTTTATTTATGCAAACAATAAAAATAGTTTTTTTTTTACAAATTTTCGTTTCTGTTTTTTTTTTTTAAATTTTCAGGTTTTTAATTTTTTTTAGTATTTTCCCTTTTTTATTAAAATATTGTAATTTATTTTAAAAAATTGTGTTTTTATTAAAAAAAAATTCAAAGTTCAGAAAGTTTATTTTATTATATATATTCCAGATTATTTAAATTATTAATTCTTAATCTGATTTTTTTATTAGATTTTTAGATTTTTTATGAAAATTAAATTTTTTTTTAATAAAACTAGCAGGTTTTACTTTTAAAAATAAAATAAAATAATTCAGATTTTTATTTATTACGGAAAATAATATTCCAGATTATTTTTTAATTTATTTTTATTATTTTTTTTTATTTTTTTCGAATTTAAATTAATTTTTTTGATTTTTTTAATGTTAATATTCCAAAATTACAAAAATATTACCTTAAATTCTGAAACTTTTTTGTATTATTTTCCAGATCTTTTTTTTTAAATAAAAATAAATAAGTTCTGAATTTTTTAAACATTTTAAGATTTTTTATATTTTTATATATTTTTGGATTTTTTTATTTTTTTTATTATTTTATTATTATTTTTATGAAAATGAACAGTAGCTTTTATTATTGTTATTATTATTAATTATATTTTATATTTATTATTATTATAAGTTTTTATTATTTTTCAGATTTTTTTTATAAATATAAAAAGAAAATAAATTCTACTACTAACTATTATTTATACTAACACAATTTAAAACGAATATTAAAAAGACAGATAATAATAATAATAAAGATAAGCAGTAAAATAAATAACTAGTAGAAGTATTCAACTAACTTGGTGACAGTCTTCTTGTACTTGCCGTTTGCGCCTAACCAGCGGTGCCAAAAACTTGTTGGTTGATTCTTTAGTCTAATACTGCAAGGCCACGATTTGTTCGATGTAGATATGCGGTGCAAGTCGATTCCACGGGGAGGACTATGATAGTGAAGTAAATATAGTGCTATCGTTTTGAACCAAATTATATTAAATTCTAACCTAGTCCCAAATAATTTGATTTTTATTGGTTATAATAATTGCAATAAATAACGATAATTTTTAAGTAGATTTTAGGTAAATTGATTTTAAATAATTTACTAGGGTTTAGAATCCACCAATGTCTATTTATTATTTATTTTATATTTTAATTCCAAGAAATTCAGGGAATAGATTCTGAAATCAATCTCACTATTTTCCTATAGATTTGACAATAAGTTCAAAATTATAATTCAAATATAGATTTTCCTTCGCTTAAAAAAATGTAATTTCTAAGCATTATATGTATCCAATTTAATGGAAAACAAATAATCAAAGAAATTAACTAATATCAATAATCACAAAGCAATGGGGAATTTATAACTATAAAAAATACGTGATATAATTGATGAAATAATATTCCCCTATTGAAGCAAAAATCATAATCGTTAAAAATATTTATTTGGAATTATTATATAAATATTAATAATAATATAGACATGGTTTCATCATAACCCTAGTAAAAGAAAATTACTCACTCATAATAACAACACAAATAAATAAATATTCCATAATATTATTACACAAATATAATTTTATTACACAATATTTTTATTTCTGTCCCTTACAATAATATCTCTCTATTTTTTCTCCTTTTTTCTCCTCCCCCAAAATACTACACATTCATCCCCCTATTTATACTACTTCAAAATCAATAAAATAATAATTTTTACAATTAAAAATTTCCACCTCCCAATTATTTCACGGCTGCTAGGGGTGCTGATGTCATGGATAACATCAGCACAGAGTTGAATTTCTGGGTCAATAGGGTGTTGACACGTGGCACAATATGGTCCGTCTATTTAATTGTCCTTCGAACGGTCATAACTTCTTCATACGAACTCGGATTCGGATGTATTTTTTTTTTAAAACGATCGTCTAGACGATATGAATAAAATGAGACCAGTCGTGACTATATTTGAATTTTGTAAAAATATCGCCCTTGAACCAATTGATCTGTCTTGTACCGGTTGGTTAACCTGCAGATATAATTTAATTCCAATTAATTATACAAAAATGACACAAAATTATAGAAAATTCTAATAAAATAAAATAATATAAATATATGGTAAAATGAATAAATTATCACACAACACACAATTATATATAAAAAATACTAATAAAAATATTACTCAAAATATACCAAACAGAAGACAATGTCTCTGACCCGCTGACTAAGCCATTATCTCAGGCCATCTTGGAAAGGCATCTGAAGAACATGGGTATTGGATACCATGATGTGTGGCATTGAGTGCAAGTGATTGTTAGGAATATGCCCTCGAATGCCACTCAGGGGATGAGAGAGTAGGGTCATTGTACTTGTAATTATGGAATAATTAATAAAAAGGCAATACGATTCATTCACTGTTTATTGTAATTCAAATGCATTCTTGATTTGGTAAACATTGAAGTGAAGTCCATGTAAATAAAACGAACATTCCATTCTCGTTATCGAATAAGAGAAAATGCACTAGAAGTGTTTAAAGTTTATTTACGTAAATCGTTCGCAAGTCAATAAACTTAAATGGGCATTAAGTTTTTAGTAAGACTTGTATAACTAATGCTAGGACGTGTGCATGTCTTGAAAGCATAGTTATAAGTATATTGGTGGGACCAGTATACTCGAACATGACTCATACTTGATTCAGTCACACGGTATTCACTCTCGGAGAGTCGATGACGAATCGAAAGGTTGTGATAGTATACGTGGACCTTTGACTTGAGGGTTCAGTAGAAGATGTGACTGTGACGTTTAGTTTTTCATTAGAGTAGTTAGACTCAATTGCTTAATTGCTGAGTCAACCTCGAAGTGCGGACTATACGGGCAGGTAGCAGTCTTTACTGTACGCCAAGATAGGATTCTATCTCCGGTTTGAGCAGGCGAATGTCCTATACGGTTAATGGCAAATAAGATCATAAGTCTTTGGCCAAAGCATTCTGATATAGTTGTATTAGATACACTATTAATCAGTCGGTCTTGATTTGCATTAACTCATGTATAGTGTCAATAGTGGGGTTTGACTTTACCGTGACCCGAAGACTTGACCGAGATATCTGATGAAGGGTCTATACGTATATAATATTCACGATATAATGGTTATGGTATGATCCCTTCATTCGTTCTTAGTCGGGGTTTATAGTGCGGCCACTAAATGGTTAAGTCCGCCCGCACTCATTGGCTCCTCCCAATGCCTGCTGAAACGAACCTACGGAGTCGCGCATCAGGAGCGTTGACGGATAAATGTGAATTTATTACCTCTCTATTAATATTAGATATTAGATATCTAATTATGATTTATTGGATAAATCAAATAGCGGTCTTATGAATTAAAATTTAGTTACCGAGTAATTAATTTAATTCATATATATTTGTATTTGATATAATTAATTAAATAGATTAATTAATTAATATAAATACATTGATGATTAAATGGAGTGTATTTAACGGAATCGTTTGACGAACGTCCGATACACGAGCCGAGTGGCTCGACTCGTTTCCAGGAAACTTCCTATATGCCCCCCCTCCCCACCTCACATGGAATTATTTCCATGCATGTGTAAGTGGTTGTTATGTTTTTGTTGTTATGTGTTGACATTTTTATCTCATTATATGACATATTAATTATATGTTTGAGATATATCTTACACATGATAAGGGTGGACGGAGTGGAGAGCGGGTAGGGGTCCGGGTACCAAGTACCCGAGCGGGTACACCGCCCCGCCTTGCGCGGGTACTTGGTTCGATTAAGGAATTCGAGCTCCGAGCTCGCAAGGGTACCCGTGCTTGTGTTTGTATTTTTTTTTCTTTTGTCTTCTTTTTTGGTAAGGAAAATGGTTTTGCAGGACGGCGTGAAAATGGTTCGGCCTCTGTTGACGCGCCATCGCGTCGAAAATTGACAGAGCCGGAGCATCGGCGGCGGCCATGACGAGTTTCTTCGGTCTTTGATTTCTCGGGTCAACCAACGGCGCGCCTTCCGGCCGGACGGCGGAGGTGGCTCTCAGGCTGCGGCGGGCGTTGAAATCACGCTGGACGGATTTGGGAATCAAAAGCCTCTCAATGCCGTGGATGACGCCGTCGGGGCAGATAATATCGTCGGATTTGATAAACCTGGACATGCTCACGGTTTTTTCACCATTCTTTTCCACGAGTGAGATTTTTTCGTCGCCGGAGTCACGGCAGAGGCTGGCGTGATTTTATGTATTTAAAAAAAAAAAATGAATTCGGGTACTAGGGTACCACTCCCACTAGTTAGGGTAGTGTTAGGGTAGTATTGGGGTAGTTTTGAGTTGGAAGGTTTTTATTGGATAGAGGTGATGTGGCACCCCCAGGGTATTAGGGTATTAGGCAACCACTCCTCCCTCCCTAACAACTATAACACACACACACACACTTTCCTGTTGGAGTAGGTATTTTGAGGTGGGAGAAATTTTTCCATCTTGTTTTTTCTTTCACTTTGAGTTGAGAAAAATTAAGAAATAAAAGAGAGATAAAATTCCTACGATAACTTCCTAGCCGTGTTCTTGGAGAATGAAGTTACGTTGATATTTTCGGGCAACTTCCGATGCGTGTGAAGTAGAGGCATCGAAGTTTCGGTGCTTGGAACGAAGGGATTTCGTGTTCGTGACGGTTCGTGATCATCATCCATTTTACGAAGATTTATTTCAAAGGCTTCAAGGGTATGATCTTTTATCTTCGTATTTATTTTTCGTATATACGTTCTTGATCGATCCTGTTTGGGATTCGTTTTTATTTTCATTGCGTATTTCGTTTTATTTTCGGAATCCCAACAGGTGTCACAGTACTAGTCTAACTGAATTAATATTATTTAACTTATTGATGGTACATGGATTCTTAATGCTACATGTATTTAAATTCTTAATGCTTATGTTCGTAGATTCTACATGCTATTAACTTATCTCCTCCCATTGTGTAGGTGCTTTATTCTAATATGTTATCCCTTCGTGTACACCCACGACTACGCCTGCACCCTCAGCTTCAATGCCAACTGAACAATCTAGTCATCATGTAAACTTTTTGGGGATTGCAATGTTCCAGTGCTACCATCAAATACACATGATATACAGCCTGCAACTCAAAGTTCAGTACAAGGTGAAGAGGCGACTGATATAGAAAATGATAATATTAATGAAGATAGTACACTCGATGGTACTAGAAAGGGACGTTATGTTAAATCCAGTGATAATGTGATCACTTGAAAACATTATGTTATGGACCTTATTTTAATTTATTGCCGGGTTTTTATTGTTTCTATTAAATAATGTCATTTATTTGTCATACTTTGTTGTTGATGAAGTTTATATTTAAAAATAACTAAAATTGCATCTTGGAGGATTTTTCGGTTAAAGCAAAGCAGAGCAGGGTCGGGTAGGATCGGATATGGTAGATTCATCTGTGAAAATTAAACTTGAATGGATAATCCGTTTACCCGTGGGTACCCGTGTACCATTCAGGTATTACCCGTACCCTACCCGCGATAAAAAATATGGGAAGGGCAATTTGTGTTAGGGTAGGGTGTGGAAAAGGAATACCCGTTGTAATATCTGCACTTTCGATTTTTAATAATTTCTATTTTAGTGTATTTCTCTTTTGGGCGACTCGCTTGTAATTTTTTTGGTATTCTGAAGTTATTTTGTTCTGCATTTTTGGCCATCCGAACGAGTTTCGGGGTTGTTTTATGGGAATCCGCATATTGGTGTAACTTTTCCGCGTTTAGGTTTGATCTCGTAAATCTTCTTTGAAACTATCGTTTTAGTTTTTCTACGACTTCATTTAATATATTTTGACCTATTGACCTCGAATCGTGATTTTCGGAAGTTTGGGCTGTTTTTTAATTTTTCAAAGTATTGGGTATTTGATTTTTGTAATTGTTTTTTCGTATCGTCGGGTGGTTGGAATCATGTGTTTGTTTAGCACTTGCGTTTTTATGTTGGTACTCTTCAAAAGCGCTTCATTATTTAATTATAACCTTTAGTTTTGTATCATTCGGGATGTGTTCGACTTAATTGGGTTTCACAGTTGTTCTGCTGAACAAAGGGGTTAGCACACGCTAACGAATCTGGGCAGAGCACTCAGATTCTGAAGTCCCAGACAGAACACACAGATTTTTGGGTCCATTAGTGCACGCTATAATAATCACTTAGCATGCGCTAAGTGCATATTTTGTCAGAACACTCGGCTGTTACAGCTTGTTAGCGCAGGCTAATCATTCACCTAGCGCGGGCTAAATCCCATCTCTCTCTCTCTCTCTCTCTCTCTCTCTCTATATATATATATATATATATATATATATATATATATATATATATATAGGCGGGCAACAGTCAACCTTCGTTATTTTTCATCCCTCTTAATTCCGCTCAGCGACCAATGGCATTTTTGAGTGTTAGAACGTATAATCTGACCAGATATCATCATCTAACAACATTTTCAAGTTCCTAGTGCGGATTTGATACCACTTGATCCTCCTTCACCGTCCCAATTGAGGTAAATCTCTTAGAACCCTAGTTTTGGGGATTTTGGGTTTTTTCTTATGATTTTATCTTTCTAATCCGATTTTGTCTAGATTGATGATAGATTATGATTGTGTGATCATAATCCATTGTTTTTCTTGAGATTTTGTGGATTAATTTATGTGATTTCTACCGTTAATTGATTATAGTCGATTATGCCCTTGTGGACCCCTTGTTTCGTAGTAGCATTAAGGTTTATTGCATATTGTTATGTGTTAGGTTGAATCTTTATAGAGAGTTTGGACCGAAGTCCCGTTCGTTCGCCATTCCTTTACGTCATAATAATCAAGGTAAGTACATGTATTATATTATGTTATGTATGATGTTATTTCGACATGATTGATGTTCCATGAAAATATCAAGTGTGTGTGAGTTGTTTGTCCACCCGGGGATGGTTCCGATAGGGCCTCTGTGGATCCAAGCTAAGGGCCCTGGATCAGGAACATGGTTTCCCACCTAGGGACGGTTCGACGGGACCTATGGGGGTTGATACTAAGGCACATGGCCGCGGGTTACCTTATGCAGTGTTATTTGTGATGATGATGTGTCGTGACGTGTTGATTGATGACATTGTTTTGACATAATATAATATTCCAGAATATTGTCTTATAAATATTTTCAAATGTGAATGTGCGACTTGAAATGTACATGTATATGATATTGTGTAATTGTGTACTTGCACTAGCTATTCGAACGCTAACACCTTAAATGGGAAAAATGCCTTTTATGCATTTCAAGTGATGTCCAGTATGAGAAGCAGGCACGGGAAGCGCACACAAAGGACGGTCAACCATGATGTTATTAGGCTCGGGTCTCGAGAGTTTATTCCCGATTTCTTTTATTGTCTGATAAAGTCAGTTAAATAAACTTTTATTATTTATAAGCTGCTTTCGAAGTCCCTTGCATGGGCAATGATTTTATTTTACTTTATGTCGTACCTTATTTTTACTCAAATGTTTTCGCCGAGGCCACAGCCTGATTTATGCTATTAAGTATTTTATGTTTAAGGGACATGTGTGGGTATGTGATTGGTTAGCCTGGTAGACCTGGAGGAGGATTCTACGGCGTGTAACGACCCTTGAGTTATTTAGGGTGTTACATTTATGGTATCATAGACTAGGTTGTGAATACTTAGGCTGTCAGTCAACTTGGGTTTGTCAGTTGAGTTGTAAGAGTCAGTTGTTGAGCTTAACATCATCATGCTATCATCTCTCCCTGTGACCCGTGGTTGTAAGTCTTCTCAAACTGTTATGCTCCTGTACTATTCCTTATGTGAATTAGCATCGTGAGTTGAGGTACTTGGCGACCTAAATTGTGAATTGTGCCGAGCTCGTTTCATTTACTTTCTTATTTTCTTAGTATGTTGAGAGATCCTGGCAGACAAGCTCGAGGAGGTAGTCGAGGCTGTTGTCGTGGTGCTGCTGATGAAGGAATTACGCCTTCCCTGTCAGCTACTGATTCGGCATCGCATACGGTATCGATTACTCTGCCTTTGAGTTCTAACGGGCATCATGACTTTTCAGTTAGCCAGGACCAACCGTCGGGTAAATACACCTATTCTTCAGCAATTGGTAGCTCAATTAGTTTAGATTGCTCAGGGTGGGCACCAAAATTCACCCCCGACTGTGGAAGACGAAGCCAACAAATGGCTTCAAAAGGTGATGAAGATGCACCCCCATCATTTTGCCGGTTCTACTGATTCCTTCTGATGGGAAAACTGGATATTCCGGTAGGCAGAACTTTTGATGATGTGGCTTGTCCAAATGATAGGAGGGTGCCTTTTCTCCAATATCTCCTAGATAAGGAACTGCTGATTGGTGGGAGGCATTGACACCTAGAGATTGCAAAGCCACTTTGGATGAGTTTAAAACCACCATTGAGGCGGAACATTGTCCGACGCCAGTTCGAGAGCACATAATCTTCGAGTTCTTTACAGCTACACTGCATGACGTGCCGATATCCCAGGATATTATCACCTACAATCAGTAGTTGAGCTATGTGAGAGATCAAGTGAGAACTGAGGCGGATAAGATCCGCTATTTAAACCTGGGTATGAAGCCGCATATCCGACAGCGTATGGCACCTATCATGTGTACTATGTTAAAAGAATATCAAGATTTTGCCTTGGTGATTGGAATGGCTATTCCAGCATCCGAGGTTGTTTCCGAATCTAAGAAACAAAAGACTGCTGGCAACTTCTCAGCCAGTAAAAGTGGTGGATTTCCTAAGTCACAATCTGCCCATGCTTCGGGTGGGAGACCGTTTCATCATGCTGACAGCTCCCGTGCTAACCGTTCTGTTTCTGGTGGCAAAAGTTTGTTTTAATCGCAGCTAGAGTGAGCATATTGTGAGAGATTGTCCGCTTACACTAGTTACCTTTTATTCGTGGGTCAGAGCGAGCATCGTGCAGTCCACTGTGAGATTGTCGCCAGAATAGCCAAAACTCCAAGGTCAAAGTACTGAAGAGTTAACTGTCAAACATAAGGCCCAAGTTTCTCAGACTCTATAGAATTCGGGTCGTGGTAGGGGTTGGGGTTAACCAAACTATCAGGGAGTGTTAAGTTTGGGATCAGCACAACCCCATCTATATCATATGAGACGCCCAGAGGACAGAGATGCTCCGATGACATCAGGTACCACTCAAATCCTTTCTCATCCAGTTTTGGCGTTATTTAATTCGGATTCCACCAATTCATTTTTTGCATTAGACTGTATGTGTCGTCCTGGTATTGATTGTTTATTCGAGTGTGAGCCATTCATAGTGGATATGCCTAGTGGGGAATGTATGGTTAGTAATTGGGAAGTCAGAGACTGTCCAGTGAGGATAAAGAATCGAGATTGACCCTCGAATATCAATGTTGTAGATTTAAAGGGCGAGGATTTAATCCTCGGGGACGATTGGCTAGATCGTCATGGTGCTATCATGAACTATAAGACTCGTACTATCTTAATAGTGGCTGAGCATGGCACTGAGCATACTCTAGTGGGTCATAAATCTAGTAGATCTGGGAGCGTGATCATCATGTTAAAGGCGATGAAACTCCTGAACTAGGGTTGCGTAGGCTATTGGTGCTATGCCCTGAAGGCAGAGGATGAGGGAGTTGGGATGTTGTCGATCCCAGTCATTAGTGAAAATCCCGATGTATTTCCGGATGACTTACCGGGATTACCACTACAACAGGGAGGTCGAGTTTCCTATTGATTTCTGAGCTGAATGCAGCTCCTGTTTCTCGAGCAATGTATCGTATGGCACCGTCAGAGATATTGGAGTTGAATAAGCAGTTGGGGAAGTTGTTAGATAAGGGGTATATTCGACCGAGCGTGTCACCTTGGGGCGCACCAGTCCTATTTATCAAGAAGAAAGATGGGCCACTTTGTTTATGTATTGACTATCGAGAATTAAACAAACTAACCATAAAAAATAAGTACCTTTTGCCCCGGATTTACGGCTTCTTTAATCAACTTGAGGAGCAACAGTCTTGTCGAAGATTGATCTACGGTCGGGCTATTACCAATTGAGGTTCCGGGATCTTTGATATACCCAAAGTCGCTTCGCATTTCGAGATACGACCATTATGAGTTTGTGGTTATGCCTTTTGGTCTAACCAATGCCCCAGTCGTGTTCGTGCAGTTGATAAACAAGGCTTTATCGAGTATCTGGATAAATTCGTGGTTTTCTTTATTGACGATATTCTTATCTATTCCCAGAATCATGAGGAGCACGCTAAGCACCTTCGAATTTTGTCAGGTATTTTGATAGTCGGGCAGTTATATGCGAAGTTTTTCAAATGCGAGTTTTGGCTTAGGGAAGTGACGTTCCTCGGGCATGTGATTTCGGTGGAGGGTTCGAGTCAATCCTTAGAAGATAGAGGCGGTACTGGCATGGGAACCACCTAAGAACCTGAGAGAAGTGAGGAGTTTTCTAGGACTTGATGGGTATTACCATAGATTTGTTGAGGGGTTTTCCAATATTGCCGGACCAATTATGCAGTTACTTCATAAAACCCAGAAGTTTGAATGGAACGAGGATAAATAGAACAACTTCGATGAGTTGAAGAGGTGCTTGACTGCTGCACCAGTTCTAGCCTTACCACATGGGACAAATAATTTTGTGGTGTACAGTGATGCTTCATGACTCGGACTTGGTTGCGTTCTGATGCAGAGGGATATGGTGATTGCTTATGCGTCTCGACAGTTGAAAGCAAATTACATTACGCATGATTTGGAGTTAGCTGCAGTTGTTTTTGCTTTAAAAATTTGGAGACATTATCTTTACGGCTCGTCATGTAAGATCTATACGGACCATAAGAGTTTGAATTAGATTTTCAGCCAGAAGGAGTTGAATATGAAGCAACGTAGATGGTTAGAGTTAATTAATGAATTTATTATTTAATAAGTTAAAGGGTAACTAAGCAAATACTAGAGTTTTAACTCTAGGGTTTTACTTAGTATAATAAAGGGTCTTGGACAAGGAGTTGTTACAAGAGAAACAAGATGGGGGCCGAAAATACAGAAAAATTGCACATACCAGGTTTCGAACCTCGGTGGTTGGGGGTATTGTTCATTCCTTCGACCACTGTGCTATGTAATTTTTTTGTTTAACTTGGACGCTAATTATTATTAATATATTACCTGCCAGTTTTAAATTAATTATGCGATGGTTAATTTTAGTATATGTTTGGTGTATGGCATGACCATAAATTGACCAATATGATTGGATGTTTCAATTTAATTTTGGATTGGTTTTAACGGCCTGCGTGTCACTAGATTATAACTGGCTTTTACGGCCTGTGAGTCGTATATTAATTTATTTTTATAATTTATGGCCTGCGTGTCGTTTGCCCTCTTGTAGTTTACTTTACTAGTATAATATAGTTTTTTTACAAATGTAATGAGGACAAGAAGGAGATGAAGGATGGACTCGAGGAGTCAATTGATCGCGTATGACGTTCCAAGGAGTTGGAAGATCAATAAAGACCAATTATGACATTTAGATTGACCTTTGTGATTTTCATGTTGGCTCATGAAAATCACGTTAGTATTATGGTCATGCTATATACGGTCCTATGGTTTATTATGTCATGTAATGCTATGTATGTTTAGATTTATGCATGTATGAGATGCGATGTATGTTTAGATGTATGTTATCCAACATAGACATGAAACATAGGATAAAATCCCTCGTTGAAATTTTAATGCCGTTCAATTAAAATACCAACCAAGACTTAGATCATCTGGTCATGCCAAAGTTGGGTACTCAGATTATCTTAGTAAGATAGGATAGGTAATGGTGATACATATGTATTTAATGAACTAAGAATTCCAAATAGTTTTGAACCTATGATGTAATCGATAAAGAGTAATCCACCGAAAGTAGCTCAATTCTAGGCGTCATGCCAAAGCTGATTTTAGAATTGTGCAAAATAGGGTCTTAGTCCACTAAAATTACAATTGTTGTAAAATTGAGGATAATTTGTTTTAGTAAGAGTATCTTTCGAAAAATGGAAATGTGCTAAATACTCAGAAGGATGTGGAGGTTTCCTAGATGAATAAAATGAAGACTGGCAACTGCGGGTCCCACCACTCTTATTTTCTGAGAAGTTGCCGGACACTTTCTGCTTCTTTACCTCCATCGATTTCTCCACCGCCGCCTCTTTCATGTCGTAGGCCAGCGCTTTGTCTTGATACTGTCGCAACGTAGTACACTCGAATCCGACATGTATCTTTGAATCTCCGCTTCATCCGCATATCGAAATGAAAAATCTTTTACGCCTCCGTTCGACCAAGTGTCGCACACAAGTCGGTGATGGTTAAAAGTCTTGATTATGTCATCACGGATGCTTCCGAACTCGTGGTGAGAAAAACTCTCGGATTTTTGCCTCTCTTCTCGGACGAGGACAATATCGTGCTTCCATCATTAGTTTGAATTCCGTCCAACAAGCATTATGATTCTCGGTCGAATAGCCTCCCACTACCAAAAGCCTCCCAAATGGAAAATACCGGGCAATAAGAACTTTCCGGTCCTCGACAGTTAATCCCCGCAAATATCTTCTCTAACTCCTTCAACCAATGATCCCAAGTGAGTGCCTCAGCAGAACCGTCAAATTTTGGTGGGTGCAATTTGACCACCTCAGTAAGCCATCTGTCTCCCCGGTTATCCTCGTTATGCTGTTGTCCCATTGCCGTCTGCATGCGGTCAACTACCTGAGCGAACTGGTTTATCTGAGCCACCACCTGTTGAAGCACTCCCGGCATGTTAGGATTCGAGTCTTCATTCGCTGATCCCTGCTGTCCTCCAGAATGGGAATCGGTTCGACTAGCCGATAATTCTGGGGCAGTTGCGGAATCCTCCTGTCTCATGTTATCACATCCGCATCCACGACCGCGTCCGCGTCCGCGTCCACGACCTCCTCTCAACATACTATAAACACAATTTCTCAATATCCAGGACAAAATTTTCAAAAATAAAGCCCGTCAATACTCACAAAACAGAAATTAAGTAAAATGGTAGTATAAGAGATTAGGAGACTTACAACCACGATCCACATGACGACTTTGGTGACAAAGGATGTTACGAACGACCCGTAAATGAAATAACGTAAATGCACTCCAACTAAAACCCGACTGCCAAGATATCCATGAATCTTAGCTCCGATACCATATTCTGTAACACCCCGAGATAATCGGAATAATTACAGCGCCGTAAACCCTTTAAGTAAGGATTTACAAGGCTGATTAAAAGAAATGTGAATATAAACCAACAATACCACCGAAATTCAAATTACAAAACCAGTTCCAACTGATCCATTACAACCATATCGAAAATAATATTAAAAAGACACGCGTACTCGAGTACTGAAAATGAACCAAGAAGACAAATCACAAAAACAACGAACATTTAACATCACTGAGCCACTTCATCGTCATGACGGTACTATGGCTGCTTCCCCGCTCCTCGGCTACCTAAACATCAAAACAAATGTCCACCCCCGAAGGGGTTAGCAAAACAATGCTAGTACAAGTATCGAAACACACAAATATGCAACGACAATGCATAAAAACATACACAAATATGGACTTCCGCTACCAGAATCCAACAGTACGAATCCACAAGATTCAATCAACACAACATGGGTATTCCAACGATCCAGCGCCCTCAGCATAGATCCCAAGATGATCCCGTCGGACCAACACGAGGTGGAAAAACCCGTCCAATGATCCAGCGCCCTCAGCCTAGATCCCAAGATGATCTCGTCGGACCAACATGAGGTGGACATCCGATCCAGCGCCCTCAGCATAGATCGCTTGATCCCTTCGGATCATCACAACTTACACATAACACAACTATGCATATACATATGCAAGAAAATCGACATGTTCATCAATATGAACATACGTTAAATCGATAGCAAATGTCATGAAAATTCAATGAAATAATCTCATGTCAACAACACGAATAAATCATATGCATGATCAAGTTCATCAATTATTCATAAACTTTCAAAATACGATACTTGCCTCAACAAATGGCGACAAGAATTTCTACTATCAATAGTCTTCAATCTGATTGGAGAATTCTCACTTGGTCGGCTCACCGGAATGCAAACCTTCATCGAACAATAACGTCGGTAAAACTAACAGTTCCGGATAATCATTCAAATCATCAAATGAATCATCAAAAGGCATGATGCATCTCTCATGGTGATGGACTATTCTGCCCTAACACAATTTGGTTGGACCGATACTACGCTATTCGTTCTTGCAATAGCTCAGTGGAATACTTTCTAAGTTCCAACACAATTCCTTCGGTTGATTGTTTCATGGAATTCATCCTAGGAGGATTCTAATCATGTTCTATTATAACAAGATATCCGAACTTCGATGAATCATCATAAGGACTTGTTCACTAGTTTCAATATTCTCTCCTTCTACGAATAAATCCTTAAGTTCAATCCATTAATTCTTCACTGAAATGTTCGATCATAACATTCTTATGAACTAAGATAATCTTCGAAAACTAGATATGATTGGGTTTACCATCTCAAGATGCACTAATCAATAGTCTACTCACTAGAAGGTTTGCTCAACGATTACAACAACCAAGAGGAATAAAATATAATTGAATTTAATCTTCTAAACCATGATGAAAGGTTCCTCAAGAAGATAACTGGTTCGGTCTACTCAAAACAGGTCCAAAATGTTACTAAGATCATGCTAAATTAGTTGGTGAAGGATTACATACCTCAAAAATTGATGAACAATGAAGAACTTGAATAAACTCTACCACCGGAAGCTTGAGCACCAATCTACAAGGCCTAAGCTCCCCAAGAATCGTCTCAGAAGATGATATGAAGGATAAGAGGTGATGAAAGATCTCCAGAACACGAAAAATCGGCCAAAGGAAAGGTGAGAAATGAAATAGGGTCGAGGTCTATAAATAGAATTCTGGGCATTACGTACGTTATGCAATTAACCTTACGTACGTAACAAACTTAACGTACGTTATACCCTAGCCTTGGCGTACGTAATCGTCTGACCAGAATTCACTGGCCTGATTTCGCCATTTTCTTACGTACGTAATCACAAGGGTTTTACGTACGTAATATCCATGTCCTTAGCGTACGTAAAACATGCACCATAGCGTACGTAACACCTATGTCCAGGTTCACGCGGAAATCACACGAATCTTCCCCGGCCCCTTCCTCGGCCCCCACACGCCGACCCTTATCCGATCCCAAGTTGACTTAGCTTACGTACGTTAAGAACATCAGATAACATACGTAATACTGCAGTCTTAGCGTACGTTATGGACGCCTAATAGCGTACGTTAACACGTGCAGAACCATGCATGCAGAATCTTTGGAGAGACCAAAATGTACGGATACGAAATACGGGAACCCAACCTCCAAATAATAACATCACAAAGTTGATTCTTACAAGATAGATACACAATAATTATCCGGGCAATACAAAAGCTGACTGTCGCACAAAAGAATGTCACTTATAAACTTCAAGACCATCAACAAGCTAGCAAGGGGACAGTTAGAGATTTTCCAGATATCACCTATAAAAATACAACATCTGTGCACCCTGTCCGAATGCCAAACAAGTCAAATCTACCATAAATAGCAAGTCATTCCTATCATCCCACAGGGTCCTTGATTTATTGCTCATGGACTTATATGGCCCTATGGACCCGATCAGCCTAGGAGGTAATAAATATTGCTAGGTTATTTTTTATTATTTATCTAGGTACACTTGGATGATATTCTTGGAGAAGAAGAAGAAGAAGAAGAAAGTGACAAAGCTGCTGGAATATCTGATAAAGCTATAGAATTAAAAAGGGTTGACAGATGTATCTATGTAGATAATAGAATATGTCATGAGTATCAAAATGGTGTTGTCGAGTGAAAGAATATGACATTGAAAGAAGCCAACAAGATAATGATTAAGAGCAAGCTACCTCAATGATTCTGGGGGAAGCAATAATTACGGCATGATATACACAAAACCACTGTCTCATCAACAAACATTCAATCAAAATACTGTTAAGAGTACATTTAAGATTTTGATGATATAATCCTTGTATTCAAGTTTAATTCAAATGTATATTCTAAGTACTTGGCATTGTAAAGAAAAAACAAATGAGTACCTTCTATAAGCCTTAAAATTTATTTAATCTAAGTATTGTTCAGCAGGGTTCATACAGCTAAGTATAGACTTAAGCTAAGTATGGACAACCGGATAACCTAGCTGAGATGAGACAGCTAAGTTAACAGTTGGGTAACACAGCTATGAAGAGATAGCTAAGTTACACTACTACTGTTTATACTTTAGTCGACAGCAAAAAGTCGTCGGCTAAAGTCAAAAACCGTCGATTAAAGTGGTCAGTTGTCGGCTAAAAGTCAGTCTTCCGAGGTCGGTCGGCTAAAGTTTAGCCGACGGCAAATAGAAAAGGTCGTCGGCTAAAGTTCCAGTTTAGCCGACGAAACATTTGCCATCGGCTAAAACCTATATATTTTAGCCGACGGTTAACACATCGTCGGCTAAAGTTCTACGTTTTAGACAACGACTCGTTTACTGTCGGCTAAAATGTCTAAATTTTAGCCGACGATGGAAAGTTACGGTCGTCGGATAAAGTTTTTTTTTTAAATAAAAAACTTTAGCCGACGGTCTGTGCAAATGCCGTCGACTAAAACCCCGTAAAAAAAATTCAGATTTCGGAATCCCCAAACCTGTTCAGATAACCTGTTATTCCAAATGTACAATACACCACCATACATCGCAATCAACATAAATCAATGTACGAAAAGCATAATTTAAATACCAACAATATAAAAATCACACCATATCAACATGTCATGTGACAACATCAACAAAATCACTATAAACACCAATGTTAACGAGCACGGGTCTAAATAAAAAATATTTAGCAAAAGAACTACTACAATGACAACTAAAATCCTCAAAGATCCGTCAAATTCTTAAAGATAGAA
Organism: Orobanche coerulescens; assembly: GCA_033398695.1. Taxonomy (NCBI): domain Eukaryota; kingdom Viridiplantae; phylum Streptophyta; class Magnoliopsida; order Lamiales; family Orobanchaceae; genus Orobanche; species Orobanche coerulescens. The sequence goes on along the minus strand of CM065807.1, from coordinate 113,725,081 downwards.
CAAGGATTACTACCGTCTTGCATGTCGTCGTCCCGAGGCTGTGAAGAAGAGGGGGTGTTTGTGAATCGAAGAATTGAGGTGGTGGTGGTACCGAAATTCCCGATTGATACACGGTCTGACTCAATGACATCATATACTGCATCATGGCCTGCTGCCGAGCTAACATCTCTTGTTGAACCTTCCTTTGTTCCTCTTGGAATTTTTGGAACTCGTCTTGAGACTTTCTTTGCTCCTCAGCTCAGATCTCCATCTCGACCCTCAATTGCTCCTCCAAATAGGCCTTTTGAGTGTCGCCCCTTTGATTGCGCTGAAACCCTGTAGTATTCTTCAATAATCCGGTGCCTTTAGCTCCCATCATCGGCGTCCGGTGATGACTCCCTTTAGGAGGGTAAATGTTAGCCCACACCCTTGCCCTAATGTAGGGATCGGCCTGATCGATCTCTCAGCGTGCTAACTCGAGACCAGTCTCGTCCAAATCCAGATGCTCCTCCCTCGCCATCTCTGTCAACATCCTCTCAGACTCCTCAGTCACAAAAAGTAACAAAATATTAATTAACTTCAGAGGTAAAGACTGATAGCAGTATTAAAATGGTTAGGATACATTTGCAACTTACAAGTCTATCCGGATAGTTAGGATATGCCTTCTGAGTCACGTAGACAAAGGCATTCGCCACATTTTCATCAAAAGTGGCCTCGTGCGAAACTCTCGCTAACGACCGCGAACCTAAGCTGTGGTGCTCCGTTAAACCCTTACGGTTAACAGTGTTGGTTGAACTGCTCGCCTACACATAGAAACATGTAATTTTTATTTAACAAGGAGCAAAATTACCACAAGTAAGTTTCATACATGTTACATATCTTTAAACAACAATAGCATTACGACAATATTTAGAGCTAGATTACATACAATATAGTCTGGGTCGCTAAAGTATGCGCATAGCCACCTCCACTCGTACTCCCAATACTTGAACTCCTCGGGAGTAGCCTCGCAGGAATTACCCCAAGCTGACCAAAACATGTGTAGCTCATTTTTCCAAGATTTGTACCTATAACAAACATTTATAAATAATAATCAAACACTAGTCAAATATATTTGTAAAGTATTTTGTAAATTTTATGTATTTATTTACTGTGATTTTGTGTTATTGTTTTATTCTTATTCATAATGTTATTTGTTTATTATGTTATTCATAAATAATCTGTTGTGTGTATACCGTTGTTATTATGCAGTTGAATGTTAAGATTTAAGTTTAGTGATTATGTTACATGTCATTTTATATTTGTTGTTTGTGTATGATTATATAATGTTAATGTGTTAGTTTTATTATTTTTATGTATAATTAATATTATAATGTTTTATGTAATTCTAAGAGTGTATGTTATAATACTCATAATTACAAGTAAATTATAATGTTTATCATGTTTAAATTTATCAATCAAATTACCTTATATGTTTAAAAGTTGTGAATTTTATATTACAAATTATTTTGTATTAAAAAATAAATTATTAAAACATTTGACAAATACATATTTTTAACAATAACTAAAATGATGCAAAAATTTCTCGAGTAATTACTCAACTACGTATTGTGAAAATTACTTACTTGACTGTTTGTACCTCATCACACCAAGTATGTAGTAGGAAAGAAGGAACCTCAAACCAAACCTACAATTAGCGTATAATATATATTACTAAATTTTTTCCGAATTTAAATACACAAAGTAGATTTCGGAATTGAGATAAACTTACCGACATAGCATTGTTCAATGCATCCTTCACACTTTGTGGCACATCCTTCCACTCAGCCCACAGTACCAGAACTCTATCGCGTATGACAAACCCAATATTACGAAAATATGCCGTACAAGCATCCGAAGCCAGAATGGGTCGTCGATACTTTTCATCTAATGCTATCTTGTGACGGACATTTTTTGAAATATATGCGTCAAGTGCTAGACCCTTCGATGGGCCACGAGTCTTCTTCTTCTTTTTCTGTTCGCCTTCGGTACGACCCTCCTCATTCTCAAGCTCCGCAAGCGATGCGTACAACTTCGTCTTAGATATCCGACATGTCCGCCAAATCATCAGGCCACGCCTGGAACACATACGCATCCATCGGGTTAACCAAGCTATATGGCCGGCGGACTCCTTTCTCATCGACCCCTGGAATCCACGGCACCATAGGGGGCATAAATAGAGTCGACGGAGGACCGGAAGGCACCTCGGATGACGTGCTTGGTGTAGATCGGCCGCTCCCAGATGTAGTAGGAGGGGAGGGAATGCGGTGTATAGGAGGCATACAAGGCTGGTTGCTCAACTGCCCAAAATCATACTCATTCAGCACGGCCAAAATTTCCTCACCAGTCCACTCCTGTGGTGGATCACCAACCTCTTCAGTCCCATCAAATGTTGCAGCATCCGTACGCCAGACATGCGTCCTCTCAAGCCATATACGGTGACGCATTCTGATAACCTTCCGACAATGATACCTTGCGCAGTCAGCATTCAAGCACACTGGACATCCTCTGTATCCACTAATAACAGATCCGGACAGCATCCCGTACGCAGGAAAATCACTGATGGTACCGGTACACATAGCACGTAAGTATAACATCTCATGTGAGTAACTGTCGTACGTCGGATGACCTTGCTCCCACAACAACTTCAGCTCCTCTATCAAAGGTCTCAAATAAACATCAATACACTTTCCTGGATACCTGGGGCCAGGTACTAAGAGAGTCAACATATTATACTCCTTCTTCATGCACATCCATGGAGGAAGGTTGTAAGGAACCATTACCACCGGCCATATACTATACGAAAGACTCATGTTGCCAAAAGGGTTGAATCCATCAGATGCAAGTCCGAGTCTTACATTTCGGACATCTGATGCAAATCCTGGAAACTCCCTATCTATATGCTTCCAAGCCTCTCCATCAGAAGGGTGTATCATAGTATCCTCATCAGTCATGCGAGGCTCATCGTGCCATCTCATCGCCTTGGCTGTGTGAGGAGACATGAAAAGCCTCTCCAATCTATCCTTCAGAGGGAAATACCAAAGAACCTTCATAGATTTCTCTTTACCAGAAGGAGTGAACTTATACCTCTCTATGTCACATACCGGGCATCTCTTTAGGTCTTTATTAGGATTTCCCCAAAATAAAGCACAATCATATATGCATACGTGGATCTTGATGTATGATAGCCCAAGACCTTTTAGGATACGTCTCATTTTACTGTGATTACTAGGAAGATGATGACCTTCTAGGAGCATTTCCCTGTAAGTTCCAAATAATCATCCACAGCTTTAATCGAGGTTTTGTTCTCCACCTTGACTCTCATAGTCTCTGTGACACTATCAAGAACCGTCATGTGACACCCAGGATAAAGAAGAGTCTGTTGGAGCTGGATTAGCTTGTTGTATCTATCAACAGAAATTGTGTTAACGGGTATCAATGTAGGCATTTGGATGACTGGTTGATCAGCTATATGGTATTCTTGACCTTCAGCCGATACGTCCCTGTCGTAATAACCAAACACATCCAATCAACCTTCTTGTGGCGTCATTGGATGTACTTTCCGTGATCATGGGGAATAATTGAATTCGATATTTCACTTTGGTAAATCCAACATGTATATTTATTTCAAAATCCATTTTTTTTCAAGTGCTCCCATACGACATCAAGTGTAAAATGATACATATCGCTGCAACATTTACATTTATTGCAAGGACAGTAATGAATCATACTATCACTATCATGCTCCTTCACAAATCGAATAAACCCTCGCATTCCATCTATGACCCTTGAATCCCATTTTTGCAGACCAATCCAACTTTTATCCATCCTATAACAAAAATAATAATAATACTACACATCGTATTTATCAAGAACATATAAAAATTACGAGTAAAATCATCATATATAGCTCAAATTCAAGATGTCAAATCCATATATATATATATACACACACACCAAGAAATATTCGAGAAAACAAACTAATTCTTAAATATTTTCATAATCATCCAAATATATATATTATATGCGTAATATAATTATAACTGATATTAAAATTCAATAAACATACCTTCAATATGATTTCTTGAATGATCAAACCAGAGAAAATTATTGTTTTTCATTTTCTTGTTCTGTAATTTCCGAATGTGTTGTAAATGGTGTCTTCAAGTGTTAGATGGTGATATATTCTGCACAAAAAAACATGTAAGACTTTAGCCGACGGCATGTCGTCGGCTAAAGTTACTAGCCGTCGGCTAAACTTGACTTTAGCCGACGGCATGTCGTCGGCTAAAGTATACTAGTCATTGGCTAAACTACATAACTTTAGCCGACGACTAACTTGACTTTAGCCGATGACCAATAGTAAAGTCGTCGGCTAAACTACTTTAGCCGACAACAAGTTAGCCGTCGGATAAACTTGCTAACATTAGACGACGACGTCGGCCGTTCTCAGTCTAGTCGTCGGCTAAAGTGTTATTTTTGGTAGTTTTAGTCAGTCGGGAATGGACAGTCAAGTTGGTTAGCCAGGTGGACAGCCAAGTTAGTTAGCCGAGTATGGACAGCAAGGAACGTTCGATACTTAGAAAACTATCAAGTGTAAGTCAATCATGTCCACATCAGAAAAGTTGAAAGGTCAACAAAAATGGCAAGACACATGCAAATGTAAATAAAACAAGAAGGAAAGAAATTGAGTGATTCATGCAACTTGAATAAAAAGGAGGAAAAAAATATTCCTCTAGATTCACGCCCAAAAAATATTTTTCATTAGAGAAATCAAATATTGTGGCAAAGACATTTTAATATTGAAGGAGGATCTTCAAACATGCATATTTGAAGAAAACAACAAAGCCTTGCAAAGAAGATAATACTAAAAGAAGAGGTATCTCTCCGACGGATAAATTTGTTCAAGAGATGTGACGGCTATGAAAAACATCTCAAGGATCATACTATAAATATCCAAAGATAGGATGAGCATAAGTACGATGCTATTAAAACTTACAAAGCAAATAATCAAGCAAGGAAATACATTCTATGTAATAAGCATCCGTAAGAGCCGACTTCCAAGATACTTCTTCAAAGGAGATATTAAAAGTTGGAGAAAACAAAACTCGTCTTTGAGATTTGAGTAGGGGTACTTTCTTGAACGAGGTTCTTGAAAGTTAGGTTGTACGACATCTACGGATTCTTGATTGGAAGGTGATAGACAACTTGAGAGTTGTGAGGCATCCACGGGTTCTCGATCTATAGGTGACAAGCAACCAAAGGGAAGAAGTTACCACGGCTAAGGGTTTTTACTAGTTGAAAGTTGTTGTAACTAGTTCATTGTAACCATCAAAAGTTATAGTGAATTAATCTCCAAGTGGATTGGAGAAAAGTGGACTAGTAGAGGATTACCCCACCTCTGAAACCACTATCAGTACTTTGTGATTTATTGATTTCAACATCATACTTAACTATTGCATCTATCTTAACGATTGCATGAACAAACCTAGTCAGCTAAGTCTTCTGCATATTTTTCAGTTGACATCTGAACTACCTACAGCTGAGTTTACAGTTGAGTTTCAAAAATAGCTAAGTTTACTAGCTATTGCGTGTTACAGCTGAGTTTCAAAAACAATTCAGTTAGTAAAAATTTTAGAAGTGTATTCAACACCCTAGACTTTTACAATACGTACTTGTAACTAACAAGTTGTATCAGAGCTCTTGGTTCATAGAGCACCTATTAGGTAGCCACCAAACTAGATCCATATACTCGCTTATATTTAACTACTCTCTCTTCATAAGATGGAACACATGCACTCTAGACATCCTGTTTTCTCTGTTGATGACTATGATTTATAGAAGATAAAGACTGCAGCCACACTTATCATCCATCCACGATGATATGTGGAGCATTATTGAAGAAGGTCCTACCATCTACATGAAGCACAACACTGCTGAGGAGATCACAGTTGGAAAACGTAAAAGGATTCCCAAGACCAGATTCGAGCTGGCCATATGAAAGGAAGCTTGCCAGCCTCAGCAACCGGGCCAGAGATAATCTATACCAACTCTTGATAAATCCACCATGTTAACGATAAGAACTGCAAAAATGCTAAATAATTTCGGGACACATTAACAGTACTGTGTGAAGGAACTGAGCTGGTCAAGGAAAACAAGTTATTAATAGTAACACAAAACTTTGATAACTTTAAAACTAATAATGGAGAGACCATTGATAATGTGGATACTAGATTCACAGAGATCATAAGTGAGATAAACTCTCTGGGGAAAACATATGACAATCAAGAGATGGCATTGAAAGTCTTAAGGTGTCTTACAGCATAATGGAGCATGAAGGATGTAGCCATGAGGGAATCAAAGGATCTTAATCAAATAAATATCCAAGAATTATTCTGAGACCTTAAGGCATTCGAATTCGATCTTCCGTGCTCATCATCTAGTGATCCAGCTGAGAAGGGAATTGCCTTTACAACTGAGTCCCCAGCTAAGAACCCAGTTGGCGCCATACAGCCAAGCCCTATAAATATTGAGGAAGAAATGGCATTCATCATGCAGATATTCGATAATTTCATAAAGAATTACTCGAAGTACAAAAAGAATTACAAGGAGAATCCCAGGAGAAATCAAAAAGCTTTGAACTAAAAAGCAGAATGCTACAACTGTCACAAGACATGTCATATTCAATATGACTGCCCTGACCTAAAGAAATAGGAAGAAAAGAAAGACACGGGCAGAAGGAAAGATAAAATAAAAGCTCTGATTGGAGAAAATCAGGCTCCAGAGACTCTAAAATCAAGTGGTGGATTCCTCTAGGAAGATGAAGATGACTACAACTGTCTGATGGCCAACATAGATGATGAAGAGGTAACATGTAAATCCCAACCTTCGGAATATTTTAGCTCAGACATATCTGAAGATCTTGATTTACATAGATCTCTTAATCAAATGATAAATGATTTCGAAACACTAACAACAGCACACCTAGCTGTAACAGCTGAGAACACACGGCTGAAAAATTATTTAGACAAACTCAGCCAAAATACAGCCAACTTAAAACCAATCAGGATGAAGCTGGAAGTAAGATGGCCATGACTGATACAAATGGGTTAACAACTTTAAACAATGAAAGATCAGGTTCACTTAACTCAATATTGAGGCTGAACTTACAAAGTTCAAATAGATAAGTGATGCTAAAATCTAAATAAATAACATCTCTTAAAGCATCAAAAAAATTAGAGGAATTGTGCATTAATCAAAGACCATTTTATTTAAAATCAGGTCTTGGGTATGATTCACATGCTGCTCCCATTTCTAAAACTACACTTGTTAAAGGAGAAGCACGTGTACAGCCAACTGAACAGACCAATCATAGTAAATTTCAAAATGAGCAGCTGCTTAGTCAAAAGGCTCAGCAACATCCAAGACAAACTAGGTAGCAAACAAGACAGTTTAGCCATCAGCCAAGACAGTCTAGGGAGCAGCCAAGACAATTCAGGCCTCATCTGAGACAAAGAACTCGGCAATGGCCAAATCGGAATCAGCAACTGAGACACCATTCACAAAATTATTACTACAAAAAATTCCCACAAAATAATTCCCACTTGAAAAACTCGGCTTCACAAGCCGAAAATCATACCCGATTGATGAACCCGACTAGGCGGCGGCGGTGTACCCGATCGGGTAGTGGTACCCGATCACCCAAACCGAACCCACTCCCTCCCCCCTAATACATGTTTCTTTTAAGACTCAAAATTTAAATACTCAATCAACAGTTTATTACGTACTTTATATCTACTTATATCACATTATCTTCCTCGCTTGTCTTTTTATGTTTAAAAAATAAAACAAATGTTCTATCTCGTATTAATATTTAGAATAATACAACAAATTTTCCCTCTCCTCTATATATCTTTAAAATATATAACTACCTCATCCCTCTTCTCTTTTTATTTTTAATAATATAATTAAATATTATAAAATAGTAATAGTATCACCAATTTTCAGACATGATTTGACAGTTATAAAAAGGTAGGATTATCAATTGTAACAAACAAGTATCCTTATTAATTATTATTCACAACATTAAAAATATCTAAATCTGTGAATATCAGAATTCTAATCCTAATGAACCCTCAAATGGCTTGGTTTTGTATCGTTGCACGCGTTCTTTTACACCTTCAATTTTTTTCTTATTTTTTTGTCACACAACTGAGAAATATCTAAAATTACTCTCTCTCTCTCTCTCTCTCTCTCTCTCTCTCTCTCTTTCTCTCTCTCTCTCTCTCTCTCTCCCCTTACCATCATCGAGAAGTAGAGAATGCGAGATTCTCTGGGTTTGTTCGACTAGACTAGCTGTTGGGAAAAACATAGTTGTTTTGATAATTACCACATAGAAAGCTTCAGACAGTAAGTGGTTCCAAACAGCAAGCCATCATACAACAAATAGCTGTTACGAAGCTGTTCATATTGCTGTACAATTTATCCTGCATCCTGCGTTGCCTCATCATACAACAAAAGGATAATTGCCTATCATACAGCAAGAAGCTCAAAGTGATATGACACCAAGTACGGACGCTGTCCTAAATCATTCATACAGCATCATTCCATACAACGTTAGTCAATCTACTTATTGGATACAGCGATCCGACTGTAACGTGTAAAGATATTCAAACACTTATCCAACATGACCGAAGACCGTTGAAACGGAATCTGCTTTATTCACTAAGGTCAAAGACCCGTTTGAAAATAAGTATTTAAATACTGAAGGGATAAAGTATTTAAATACCATCAGACAGAGATCTTCAATCAAGGAGCAAAAACCGGATCTTGTCCATCAACACGTTGGAACAGAGGCTCAATGGATCTATTCCCAACAGATCTATTCAGAAGCTATACCCCAGAGTTTGAAGATCAGAAAACAACGAGAATATATACAAGCTCACAAGCGATATTAAAACGATCAAAAGACTGAAAATTATTATCATCAGATCAAGCTTACAAGAGCAAAGCATATTTCTTCCAAGTATCATTCACATCTGAGAAGAAGAAATATACTCAGTCACCAAGAACAACCATCATCAGCTCAAGAACTTCATATTTAAGCTGCTGTTCTTACCTGGTTACTTTACTTTTACCTTTGAGTAAAAATCTAGTTCCGTGTGAACTAAAGAAGTTATTCCGACCTGTATGGGACGAATAAGACAAAACTTTGGAACTGTGTGTGAAGAAGCAAGTCAAGAGTTAGCTTTGACCAATCTGTATGAACGGTTGAAAGCGACGATCCTTGTATCAATCTGTGTGAATGATACTGAGGATAGGTTTGATTATAGACACGTAGTTGTGTACGCAGTGTTTATAATAAAACGTTTTACTCCTGTGTGGAGGACCAGTGGACGTAGAGGGGTTTACCTCGAATCACTTTAAATCTTGTGTTATTTACCTTCTGCAATTTATTATTTTCATTAGTGTGATTACTTTTAGGTATACACTGCAAACTATCCTTAACAAGACTTTCGCTACGCACTCTAATTTGTAAAACGCACAGCTTGTTGCTTAAACACTTTCTAAGTTGTATTCTATATATTTAGTGGCCAACAAGTGGTATCGGAGCGGTTGATTCTAAAAAGAATCAGTCGTATTTTTAACCGAATCAGATCCTTAAATCACTTTACTTTTGAAAACTTCGTTATCTTTCCTATTCTTTGACATGGATACCTCACTGATTAACAAGGTACCAATATTTTCTATTAACGAATTTGATGACTGGAGAATCAGGATGGAAGCTCATCTTGCTGCCATGCATGAAGAGATGATTTATGTCATCCAAGAAGGCCCCATAAAGATCATGAAGGTAAATCCAGACGCTAGAATTGAAGGCCAGGCTCATGCCAAGATGCTAGAGAAAGAGCGCGAATAATGGACCACAGATGATCGAAAACGCGCCAACCTAGACAATATTGCTAAGAACGCCCTATTTGTCACTCTTGACAAAGGCACATTCTCGAAGGTAAAGAGTTGTAAGACATCCAAAGAAATCTGGGAAAAACTCAAGATAATTTGCGAGGGTACTGAGCTCTCAAAAGAAAACAAAATTTCAAAACTAACTCAGCAATTCGAATTCTTTGAAATGAAACCAACTGAAACTCTTGAGGAACTTGACCTGAGATTCACTGGCATTGTCGGTGAACTTGAAGCGTTGGGCAAAATTTACACATAAAAGAAGAAGAATTTAAAAATTTTCTGATCTCTCTCAGCCCGATGGGACACTAAAACAACATCTATGCGTGTGTCATGTAATCTTAATGACATATCTACTTTTAACCTCTTTTCTGACCTCAAAGCATTTGAGTATGATATAGACAAGAGAGAGAAAGCTGAAGAATCACCTGCAAGGACTACAACGTTAGCCGCTGTATCCAACAGAAGGCATAGCATGCCCAACTCATCAAAGCCTACCCATAAAAGTGCTGACAACGACGACGACATCCTGTCACAAGATGAAATGGCGCTCCTCATGCATAAGTTCAAGAAGTTCATCAAGCAGTCGGGAAAGACTCCATTCAGGCCCAAGCCTGTTCACAAGGTAAGTACTGAATCTTCCTCTGCTGATGCTAACCTATGTTATAATTGCAGGAAACCAGGACATTATGCAAATAAATGTCCTCATCCTAAAGTTCAAAGGTTGTCGGAAGCCGAGCAACAGGAAAAAGATGAAAGTGACCAAAGAATGTCTACAGGCAGTCACTGATAGTGACTCGTCAGATGATGAATTCGAAGATAAAGCATATATGTGCTTCATGGCCAAAGACATACCGGAAGATGAAGATAGCGATGAAGAGGTAAGCTCAACCTCAATTACACCTGCTAATGCATCTCATACCTTTGAAAACATGATGAATGAATTCAAAAACATTCAAAAGGCCCATGAGACATTGAAAAATGAAAACATACAGCTCCAAATTTCTAACCTAGAGATGAGGGAAGAAAATGACTTGCTAAAAGTAAATTACGAAAATATGTCTGTTGATTGTGAAAACAGCAAAGTCGATCACAAAAAACTCATGGAGAGAAATCATCAACTTGCTCACGAACTAAATGAGGATAAATCTCATAGTGAAAGCAAGACAAATGATTTTGTTCTGCTCCAAGACAAAATAAAAACTCTCGAAAAATGAGAAGGAGAACTTGAGACCATCTTGAAATCTTTCGAGAAATCATCTAAAAGGATGGAAGAAATTCTAAGCACTGGGCAACATGCTCATGATAAAAGTGCCTTTGGATACAACTCATGTTCCAATAAAGGGAAAACTAGTACTGTGTTCGTCAGGGGTGTGGAACCCATTCCTGTATCGGAAGATATCCCGAGTCCTATGAAGGCACCTGTTGCACCGCGAACAGCAAAGGCTGCCATTCCGCCACCACAGTCATATTTCATACAGCGGAATCCTCAGCCATTCAGACTGGTAAGGCGTAACCAACAACATGCTCCCCGAGAATATCAAAAGTGCCAAAGAACTGCTCGTAAAGAAGGTCAGACCCAAATATCAAAGGCCCGCACAGCAGTACTTCCAACAGTACAGCGCGCCTAGATATTGGATACAAAAGCCTCGTTATCCATCGCGAAAGAAGATTGCCGCACAGTATCAGCAACAGCTTTGGGAATCCAATTGGAAAATGGCTCCACCTCTAAGACGGCATTCGTACTGGATTAATAATAATAACCCTGAATTTTTCATGCATAATGATTATCATGGTTACATCGACTACGTACCTGCCTCACGTAGATACCGCAAGAATGTACCTAAAGTAACCTACAGTAAACCCATTGCTGTTAGGAAAATCTGGGTACCTAAAGGCACTAACACCCATGGACCCAACATTCAAAGGGGACCTAAATCTACTTAATTCCTTTGCCTACAGGACATCTTAGAGAAGGACATCTGGTATTTCGACAGCGGATGTTCTCGGCACATGACAGGAGATATCATCAAGCTGTCAGATTTTGTAGAAGGTCGCGGTCCAAAAGTGCGCTTCGATGATAAATCAAAAGGAAGAACAAGAGGGAAGGGAACCCTGCTTGTGGGAAAATTCAAAGTCACCGATATAGCTTATGTTGAAGGCTTACAGTACAATCTACTTAGTATTATCCAGTTTTGTGACAAGCAGTTCTCAGTGAAATTCTATATAGATTACTGTAGAGTCAAGAACATCCTAACCAAAGAAGTTGTGCTCACAGGAAACAGATCAGGTAATATGTATATTGCTGACTGGATGCCTACGAGCTCCACAATTCCGTGTTTTGTTGCCAAAGGCACTGTAGATCTAAGCTGGTTATGGCACAAGAGGTTGTCTCACATCAACTTCAAGACGATCAACAAGCTCTCCAGACAGGGAATGGTTAGAGGATTGCCCAATGTGTCATTCCAAAAAGACAGCGTCTGTGGACCCTGTCAGAAAGGCAAGCAAATCAAGACCACCATGAAGAGCAAATCCTACCTTTCCACTCACAGAGTTTTAGAAATGCTACACATGGATCTCTACGGTCCTGTAGACCCGGTAAGTTTGGGAGGTAAGAAATACTATCTCGTTATTGTTGATGATTATTCCAGGTATGCTTGGACAATCTTCCTAAGCAAGAAGAAGGAAACAACATCAAAGCTACCCGAGCATTGAAAAAGCTTCAAAATGAAAAAGGGTTGAGTATCGTGTCCATTCGTTCCGACAGAGGTACTGAATTTACTAACCCCTTTATAGAGCAATACTATTCGGAAAATGGGATACAATACAAATACCCAGCCGCCCGCATGCCTTAACAAAATGGTGTCGCCGAGCGAAAGAACAGGACGCTAAAAGACGCAACAAGGACCATGATTGCCGCAAGTAAGTTTCCATAGCGTTTCTGGGGCGAAGCCACCAATACAGTGTGCTACACACAAAACCGCTGTATCATCAACAAACACCACAACAAAACAGCATACGAGGTATGGAACAACAAAACTCCATTAGTTTCATACTTTCACATTTTTGGATGCAGATGTTCTGTTTTGAACAATGGGAAGGATCAACTTAGAACCTTCGATGAGAAGTCGGATGAAGGAATATTGTTGGATATTCCTCTATCAGCAAAGCTTACATGATCTTTAATAAAAGGAAGCTGACAATTGAGGAATCAGTACATGTAGTGTTTGACGAACCTCATCATGATCCTACAGGAGTAGAGGATCTCACTCAGAATATCCAACAACTCACCATTGATAACCCTACAACTCCTATAGAGCCTGTCGTTGACTTAGAAATCAAACCCGCTGCTGTAAGAACAGAAGTAGATGAAGCCGATGCTATACAAGCTGAAGCTGAAACTACAGCAACTCAAGATACAGTACGGGACTTCCCGAATTAGAACCCGACAGAAGATGGTTGAGAGATCACCCTCAGGAGTTTATCATAGGAAATATTGATGTTGGTGTATCTACTCGTAGGAGAATACAGAGTACACAAGGAAATGTACTATGTGTGCAAGAAGAACCTGAGTCTGAGATATCTCCATTTCCTGTATGGAAGTCCCTATCTGAACTTAGAAGACTTAACATGTGCACTATCGCTGTATTCTTAGCTCAATCTGAACCTATTTCCACCAAAGAAGCTCTAGACAATTCTCACTGGATTACATCCATGGAAGAAGAGCTTAATGGTTTCAAAAGAAACAATATATGGTATCTTGTACCTAGACCAACGCATTAATCCGTAATTGGAACAAAATGTGTATTTAGAAATAAGAAGGATGGAAATGGACTCATTATCAGAAACAAATCCCGTATAGTTGCACAAGGCTACAGACAGGAAGAATGCATAGACTACGATAAAACTTTTGCCCCTGTTGCCAGACTAGAAGCCATTAGGATATTTTTAGCCTTTGCCGCCCACAAGAGCTTTATTGTTTATCAAATGGACGTCAAGAGCGCATTTCTGAATGGTCTTGCATGTTATGTGTTGTCATGTTTTGTAATTATAAGTTGAGATTCTTATTCTCATAATAATTACTACATGATTTGTTATTATTATATGTGATATAATATAACTAACATAATAATTACTATGCCCCCCCTCCACCTCACATGGAATTATTTCCATGCATGTGTAAGTGGTTGTTATGTTTTTGTTATTATGTGTTGACATTTTTATCTCATTATATGACATATTAATTATATGTTTGAGATATATATATCTTACACATGATAACAACTATAACACACACACACACACACACACACACACACTTTCCTGCTGGAGTTTCTGGCCGAGAGGTATTTTGAGATGGGAGAAATTTTTCCATCTTGTTTTTTCTTTCACTTTGAGTTGAGAAAAATTATGAAATAAAAGAGAGATAAAATTCCTACGATAACTTCCTAGCCGTGTTCTTAGAGAATGAAGTTACGTTGATATTTCCGAGAAACTTTTGATGGATGTGAAGTAGAGGCATCGAAGTTTCGGTACTTGGAACGAAGGGATTTCGTGTTCGTGACGAGATTCGTGATAATCATCCATTTTACAAGATTTATTTCAAAGGCTTCAAAGGTATGATCTTTTATCTTCATATTTATTTTTCATATATACGTTACTTGATCGATACTGTTTGGGATTCGTTTTTATTTTTCGCTGCGCATTTCGTTTTATTTTCGAAATCCCAACAGTGATATCAGAGCAAGGTCAATGATACCGTATATACGATTATTTGTGCATTTTGAATGCTTTTGGATGATGTTTATGATTTAGAATCATGTTTGGTATAATCGTAGATTTTTAAATTGTTCGTTGTAGCATCACGTTTTTGGAAAAGAGCCGAAAAACGAAGAAATGGGGCTGTCGGTAGTGGTGCCGGCAGCACTGCCTGGGCTGCCACCCCAGGCTGCCGAGTTGCTTCGGCCAAACTACCGAGAGGTTGCCATGCCTGCCGAGCAGGACTCGGCCAGGCTGCCGAGCATGGCTCGGCCAGGCACCCCTCGAGTTTTTGGCCCGATTTTGAATCAGGCTGCAGGCTGGTCCTAATATCGGATTGTCTGGGACCCCGTTTTAAGTTTATATTTCGTTTTAATTATTTCTCGAAATTTAAATTGGATTTTAATTTGACTAAATTAATATTTGGAATATTTTTGAGTTAAGGAAAATAAATTAAACGAGAATATTATATTTGGCCGGATTACTTCGAACGAATTAAAATGACGATTATTAGTATTAATTGGATTAATACCATTGAAATTGAATAGATTAATTTTATATTGATTGGATTAATATATTAATTGATTATTTAATTTTAGTGCCACTTTATATTAATTGAATTAATATAGTAGAAATTGAATAAATTAATTTTATATATTAATTGGATTAATTTATATTAAAATTAATTATTTAATTTCATTGCCGTTACATGTTGTATGGAATCCTTATGTGATGGTGATATAGCTCGTGGACTTAGTTTTTGATTTGTTCGATTGGATTGGGTTGTAAAGGCCGTTTTGAGCCTATTTATTTTTTACTAGAAAAATTGTATAGGATGCATTTTTTCAATAATGTAATTATTATTTTGGGTATGACGATGACCGAAGACAACCGACCGAGAAGACGAAGAATCGAAGACTGTATTTTTTTTATTTATTGGGTCATTCGCTTGACCCAGTAGTTAGGAATAAGATCCATGAGCTATATGTTGGTAGTAACTAGGTTACTATTCTCTGTTTTTCATTTTGAATGATTGACAAACAAACTAACGTGCGTATAAATGAATTAATGTGCAAAGTGTAACATTAATCACGAAATTCTCCCGACAACAAACAGACTAAGTTTGAAAAAGGTTACGAGGCTTCCTACCCTCCATCAAACTCATAGAAATTTGATACCCGAGATGGTGTGCTATGCTTCCGAGTTATCGGGGTAGTACATTTGGTAGAGGTTGAAAAAATTCTTGAGTGCATTAGATGCCTTTGGTTGGTGATAAATTTGGGCCCTAGAAACCTGATAGGTTGCCGGGTGAGATCAATAGTCAAACTGATAGACGTTGATGGTCAACAACTTAGATAGTCTCGATTGCCAAGAAACCTGATAGGTTGAGGGCATGAAGACTAGGGGTAAAAGAAGATCAAATCATCCGTTAGATGGGTTGGTGTTAGACACCACTTTACAAAAATTAATTGGCAAGAAACCTGATAGGTTGCGTCTGTTAAAATTTATAAGCAACTTGATCACCACTAAGAAGTCGATCTTATCGTGACTTCCGGATTATAACATGGGAGTGTATAATTCCGATAAAATTAGTGGGAGCCGAGACAAGAATTATACAAGCCCTTAAATTCTATACTCGGTCATAATATAACAAGTCACTAATTTAATCTTGTCTATATCTATGTAGAAAAACGAAACAATATCGCTCTAAAATGGCTAAAACCCCACTTCCAATACTACTTGAAAAGAATATCCTAACTGGCCCCAACTTTGTTGACTGGTTGCGAAATCTGATGATTGTACTCAGTATGGAGTCTCTGGGATACGTCTTGGAGGCGGACATTCTACCAACTCCAATCCGAACTTGGGGTAATCAGGAAGATATTGACGTCCATGAAAAATGGGTCAAGAATGACGTGCTAGTCCGTGGCTTTATGATGGGCTCAATGACAAATGAGCTGCAGAGATCGCACGAGAAAATGACTTCTTCTAGGCAGATTCTCGCACACTTGACCAAACTTTATGGAGAGCACAGTAGGACTGCTAGATATGAGATATCGAAGCAGTTGTTCAGTGCTAGGATGAAAGAAGGGGAGAAAGTGGGAGACCACGTCCTCAAGATGATCTCTATGATTGAGAGGCTCGAGGTGCTCAACTTTAATATGGATTTGTCCCTTCAAATTGATCTCATCCTTCAATCTCTCCCTGACAGTTTGTAATGAATTTCAACTGTAATGAAATTTCATGCACATTAGCTGGGCTAATGAATAAACTGTTGACGGCACAGTCTAACATGACGACTAAACCGATAGAGACTGCTCTTGTGATTTCTTCTGGGCCCCGGAGGTCTAAGAACAAGAAGAAAAAGACCTACGAGTAGTACAAACCCAAGAAAGGGGTGCAGAAAGGAAAGGGCAAGGCCCGAAAGGTTCAAAAGGTAGGCGATCCAAAACCTACGGACAAATGCCTTGAATGCGGTGAGCTGGGCCACTGGCGTAGGACTTGTCCTAAGATTAATGGCACATCAGGTACGGAACTTTTTGTTTTTGAAACCAATTGTTCCGCTACTGTATATTATGCTTCATGGATTCTGGATTCAGGTGCCACTTCTCATATTTGTACTATGAATCAGGATCTGGAACGAAGTAGGAAACTTGAAGCTGGGTAAGTAATGATCACTGTCGGAAGCGGATAAAGTGTCGAGGCAACCGATATTGGATCAATCCTACTGGGTTTAGAATCCGGTTTTATTTTGACGAAATCGTAAAAATGAGCTCGGTCACTTAGATGAAGTATTTGGTTTGCCCAAGGGGCATAAAAACATTGTATCCATTCCAGTATTGAACCGGAAAGGATTTTGTTTCTTCATTGGCAATGGTAGTTGTAAAATTTATTTTCGAAATAAATTGGTTAGCACATCTACATTGTTGAATGTTTTATATCATCTAAACTTGCAAAATAAAACAGCAGTGAACACTATAACTAGGAAACGTGGCAGGCAAGATACTAATCAAGCTCTTAAGTGGCACCTTATACTTGGTCATGTTGGTGAGACCAAGGTTCAGAAAATGGAGAAAGATGGATTTTTAAGTCCATTGGGTGTATAACCCTATCCAACTTGTGAATCTTGCCTTAGAGGCAAAATGACTAAGTCCCCCTTCATAGGGCCTTTTGAAAGGGCTACTGATAAACTTGGGTTGGTACATACCGACATCTGTGGTGCTTTATAAGTGGCCCGATATGGATATCAATATTTTATAACGTTCACAGATGATCATACTAGGTATGGGATTGTGTACCTAATGAAACATAAATCCGAAGCCTTTACTAAATTCAAAGAATTTAAGGCCTGGGTTGAAAAACAGACTGGATGTCATATCAAATCACTTCGGTCGGACCGAGGTGGCGAATATATGAGCACAAAGTTTGATGAGTTCCTTAAGGAACATGGAATAGTTTCACAATTCACGCCGCTAGGAACCCCACAGTTAAATGGTGTTTCAGAAAGGAGAAATCGGACTTTGTTGGACATGGTTCGCTCCATGTTAAATTACACTGATTTACCAATTTATCTGTGGGGGTATGCCTTACTAACCGCTGCCTATATCCTTAATATATGTCCTCCCAAATCCGTTCCTATCACTCCGCATGAGATGTGGAAGGGTAAGAAACCAAGTCTTAATCACATAAGGATTTGGGGATGTACAGCCTATGTCAAGAAGGCTAAAGTGGACAAACTGGAAGCGAAGTCCATCAAAGGACGTTTCATTAGATACCCAGAGGACTCGATGGGTTATCTATTCTACATGCCAGAAGACCATAAGGTCGTTGTGGCATTACAAGCGCACTTCCTTGAGGATGAGTTCATTCAGGAAGGTGGATCGGGTAGAAATATCTCTTTGGAAGAGCATAATGAAAGTCCTAAGGAGACATCTGATCAGGGACCAGGAACCGAAGCTATTGTAACACAACCTCCACTTCAAAGGTCTGGTAGGGTGTCTCACTTACCTGAGAGGTATGGCTATACACATGTCGAGGAACTGGGTCTCCACGACACACCTGATAGAAGTGAAAACGACCCTGTCACCTATGACCAAGCGATAGTGGATGTAGACTCCGATAAATAGCAAGAAGCAATGGAAGCTGAGATAGACTCGATGCATACCAATCAGGTCTGGACTCTCGTAGATCTTCCAACTGGCATGAGGACTATTAGAAATAAATTGATCTATAAGAGAAAGACTGATGGGGATGGCAAGGTTGATACCTATAAGGCCAGACTTGTGGCAAAGGGTTATACCCAAAGGGAAGGGATCAATTATCATGATACCTTCTCGCCCGTAGCTATGATCAAGTCGATTCGCATGATGCTTGCCATTGCTGCCTATTACGATTATGAAATATGGCAAATGGATGTCAAAACGGCTTTTCTAAATGGATACCTCTAGGAGGAAATGTATATGGAACAGCCTAAGGGTTTTGTGTCCAAAGCTAATATTCATAAGGTGTGTAAGTCAGAACGAGCCATTTATAGTCAAGCAAGCTTCTCGGAGTTGGAACCTTTGATTTGACGAAGCAGTCAAGGACTTTGACTTCGTACGAAATGAAGAGGAACCATGTGTTTACAAAAAGGTCAATGGTAGCAACCATGCGTTTTTAGTACTATGTGTAGATGATATCCTACTTATAGAAATAACGTAGCAATGCTCAGTACTGTGAAAGCTTGGCTTTCTAAAACGTTCACCATGAAAGACTTGGGAGAAGCTTCCTATATTCAAGGGATCCGTCTTTACAGAGATAGACCGCGAAGAATGATAGGACTTTCCTAAGCCCTCTATATAGATAAAATCCTGAGAAGATTCAAGGTGGATAAATCTAAAACAGGGTTCCTTTCCACGTGACACGGAATTCATCTCACGACGAAAATGTGCCCTCAAATTGAGGAAGACAAGAGAGAGATGAGTAAGGTACCTTATGCCTCGGCAATGGGTAGCCTCATGTACGCCATATTGTGTACGAGACCAGACTTAGCCTACGCTGTGAGTATAGTAAGTCGATTTCAAGCAAACCCGGGAAGGGAATATTGGACAGGCGTAAAGAACATTCTTAAGTACTTAAGAAGAATTAGAGATTTGGTTCTTACTTACGATGGTGGAGAACTGAAGGTGATTGGATTCACCGATTCTGATTTTCAAGGAGACAATGATGACTCTAAGTCGACATCTGGGTATTTGTTTACTCTCAATGGAGGAGCAGTATCTTGGAGAAGCTCCAAGCAAACCGCTACTGCATATTCCACCTACCAAGCAGAGTACCAAGATGCCTCAGAGGCTAGCAAAGAAGCATTTTGGATGCAGAAATTTATACAAGAACTTCAAGTGGTGCCTAATACGGAGTTGCCTATATCACTATTCTGTGATAATGATGGAGCTGTCGCTCAAGCCAAGGAGCCGAGGGCTCACCACAACACCAAACATATAGAGAGAAAGTACCATATCGTTCGAGAGATGGTGGAAAAAGGATATGTTTCGTTGCAAAGAGTAGACTCACAAGATGTTGTTGGTTGATTCTTTAGTCTAATACTCGCAAGCGCACGATTTGTTCGATGTAGATATGCGGTGCAAGGTCGATTCCACAGGGAGGACTATGATAGTGAAGTAAATATAGTCCTATCGTTTTGAACCAAATTATATTAAATTCTAACCTAGTCCCAAATAATTTGATTTTTTATTGGTTATAATAATTGCAATAAATAACAGTAATTTTTAAGTAGATTTAGGTAAATTGATTTTAAATAATTTACTAGGGTTTAGAATCCACCAATGTCTATTTATTATTTATTTTATATTTTAATTCCAAGAAATTCAGGGAATAGATTCTGAAATCAATCTCACTATTTCCCTATAGATTTGACAATAAGTTCAAAATTATAATTCAAATATAGATTTTCCTTCGCTTAAAAAAATGTAATTTCTAAGCATTATATGTATCCAATTTAATGGAAAACAAATAATCAAAGAAATTAACTAATATCAATAATCACAAAGCAATGAGGAATTTATAACTATAAAAAATACGTGATATAATTGATGAAATAATATTTTTCTATTGAAGCGAAAATCATAATCGTTAAGAATATTTATTTGGAATTATTATATAAATATTAATAATAATATAGACATGGTTTCATCATAACCCCAGTAAAAGAAAATTACTCACTCATAATAACAACACAAATAAATAAATATTCCATAATATTATTACACAAATATAATTTTATTACACAATATTTTTATTTCTCTCCCTTACAATAATATCTCTCTATTTTTTCTCCTCCCCTAAAACACTACACATTCATCCCCTATTTATACTACTTCAAAATCAATAAAATAATAATTTTTACAATTAAAAATTTCCACCTCCCAGTTATTTCACGGCGGCTAGGGGTGCTGATGTCATGGATGACATCAGCACAGAGTTGAATTTCTGGGCCAATAGGGTGTTGACACGTGGCACAATATGGTCCGTCTATTTAATTGTCCTTCGAACGGTCATAACTTCTTCATACGAACTCGGATTCGGATGAATTTTTTTTAAAACGATTGTCTCGACGAGACGAATAAAATGAGATCAGTCGTGACTATATTTGAATTTTGTAAAAATATCACCCTTGAACCAATTGATCTGTCTTGTACCGGTTGGTTAACCTGCAGATATAATTTAATTCCAATTAATTATCCAAAAATGACATAAAATTATAGAAAATTCTAATAAAATGAAATAATATAAATATATGGTAAAACGAATAAATTATCACACAACACACAATTATATATAAAAAATACTAATAAAAATATTACTCAAAATATACCAAACAAATTCCCCCACACTTATCTTTTGCACGTCCTCGGGCAAATCTTATACCCGAGTTATAATACTCATATGCTGAAAAAATCATGACAAAACCAATATCAAGAGAGAACAAGTGATCATGACCCAAGTGAGATCAGAGAAAAATAGGATGCCGCACCAAATTCTAACAACTTCATTGAGAATCGAATGCAAAAAAATTCAATACCCTCACGGTGGATATCACTCTTCACTCAAGTGTATATACGGGATATTCGAGAAGAGTTCACTCATATCAAAGCATAATGTGTCATTACCATATGCTTGGTCAAAAATCAAATCTCCACTACTTAAAAATAAACTCATGCATAAATCAAAAGGTCTTTTCTTTTGGTTGTAACGTGGCTTTGGGTATGGGTAGGATAAAGGGAAAATTATGAGGTTTGCTAGCCAAGATCAATTGTGAATTTAGATGCATAACAAATTCTACAAATAACAATCAACACCCTCTCCTTCTGTAATGAAAACTCTCAAACCATCATCCCCAAGTTATTCTGTACATGGTAATTGAATATTCATCTGGTAAGGTCATACTCTTGTGTAAGAAAAAGTATGCAATGGATCTTCTGGAAGGAATTATGTATCTCTCAAGGGATAGTTCAAGTGCTATTTTATGTATATATAGTGATGATTTTCGCACTTGACCTACCGTTTTTTTTTCTTTCAGGCCGTTTTTTTTGCCTTTATTTATATTTTTTTCTCGGTTCATGTAACACCCCGAGATATTCGGAAAATGTTACAGCGCCGTAGACCCCTACATGGGACCTACCTGGCTACAATAGAAAAATTCCACTCGACTAACCATCTTGGTTAGCGAGGATACACAATTTAATAATATGACATATAAAGATATGCCCGGAGTAACTGGCAAAATAAGCATCATCCAACAACGTGACAATATAAGGCAATACAATACGGAGTTTGAAACAAAAAGGCCTAAGTACTCGCGAGTACAATCTATAAGTTTAAAACTGTGGGAACAACCTTATCGAAATGGACAAAGGAAATAAGTAGACCCAAATGCACATGTCAACGACCCTGGCCAACATCCTCGTACTGTCCTGGTGCTCGCTCGTCCGGATAAGCATAACCTGAAATCCATAACAAGAATTTCCCCGACAACGGGTCCCCAAAGGGGTTAGCAATTACGCTAGTACAAGTATTCAAGGCAAACCAATTGCTTACACATTTCATAGTACATGCACCAATATCAATTCGAAAACCAAAACAAGACATGTCTTTTCCGGAAAACATACAGTACACGCTATGCCGTGAGAACACGGCGGCAGCATACATTCTCACTCGAGGCCTCATAGGGACCCTACCGAGTTGGCTACAATTACAGAAAAACAAAACCACGCACACGCTATGCCGTGAGAACAGGGCGGCAGCATACATTCTCACTCGAGGCCTCACAAGGACCCTAACGAGTTGGCTAGCGGTACGAAACTCGTGAAATCCAGGGCGGCAGCATAGATTTCCCTCCTTGACCCCGTCGGGCCAACACGAGGTGAGTTACACATAAGTAATATACATCACCATTTCATGTTAAGCTTAAAGGTTTCCAAAAATACTTGCCTTGAATTATTTGATGACGCAACAAACGGACAGGATAATCACCGACGAACACTAGGAATCAACGGGACCGAACCTAATGATTTCGAAGAACATAATTACAACCAACTCTAGTCGAATACGGAAATGGAATACACCCGAAAACCC